>OX638111.1:28590000-33545000 GCA_951804975.1 Anthophora plumipes | reverse complement strand
ACAATAAAATTGATAATGAAAGCTACAAAAATTGGTGATTACCCATGAATATATAATTTCAGTAACACTTTTAGTACAGAAGCGAGCAACATTAGCCAGACAGCTCATACGAAACGCACACAAAGGATGATACGAAGGCAGAAAAGAGTTTTCACCTCACTTCTCATAAAACAGGGAAATTCCCAAAGATACAAAGTAAAATGAAAAACTGTAAAAAAAGTAAAATGATGAAAGTGTATTTTTACAAAATAGAAATACACTCGAAACGACATAAAATTATAAGAATATGGACTTACCCAGAAAGACATTGGAGAATATGTAAAGCTGTATTAGTACTTTGTAATATTATTTGAAAATATTCAAAGTAAACTGAAAAATTATAAACGTTAGCACTTAAAATGACCGGTTGGTATATGTAGTTATACAACGTACATGTATATCAGTAAAAATGGTATCAATAAATGGAATCATTTCCAATAATTGTCGTATACATACAAATAAGAATTGTCATAATCTTACAAAAACATTTGAAATTTAATTTAAAATAGAAATTTTACGAGGAAATTTTTAAACCGGTCATTTTGACTTGTTGGTATATTTAGTGTTAAGATACAGTTTTCCGAAATGGCATAAAAGCACTAAAGCGTCGCGGAATCAAGTGTATTGGAATTCAGAGAGATTATGTAAAAAAATAAAGGCAACTTAACACTAGGTTTACGGGACACGTCAATTTGACGAATTTGAGATTTCACGAGAGAAATTATAAAAACTATTGCTATTATTTCTCAGCAACTTTTTCTCACTTTTATTTATGGAATGATACGAAAATATATCCGAATTTGTAAATACGTTAGTAATATACAATTATGTTGCCTCTAACAAATCGATTTGTGGAAGCAAAAATTCGATTTCTGGTTCACGCAAGAAGAGCCCGTAAACCTAGTATTAAAGCTCAAAGTAGTGTGTTTTCATATTAACCCTTTGCGGTCGAGGATTTTTTCAAGTGTATTTCTCGCTGGGTCGAGTATATTTTTTTGTATAAAGTGATATCATTTATCGAAGCGTTAAATGTGTTATGTTAATTGAGAAATATTCTGTTCGATAGAATTTTAGAGTTGATTAAAGAACAATAATAATTACTAATTGAGTATACACGAATATTATCTTAGTTTTTGTATTTTTTCAAAATTCAACAGAATTACTTTTTCCCGCCTTTGCGGCGACATTCGACTTACAAGGAGAGTGCAAGGTTTTGGGGTCACGGATGTAGTTCAAATTTTGTAGGATGGTAGATTTAGTTTCCCTGTTGATGAAGATATATGGTTATAGGAGCCACTACCCAATAATTTTTGAAATATTTGCAATTGAAGATGCAATTCACCCTAAATTCAGATTTTTATTTTATGTCTATTTTTACATATAAAGATACATAATGGAGATTAAATAAAGTGTAATCGTTTTCTACAAAACTGAATTTAGAGTGAATTGCATCTTCAATTGCAAATATCTAAAAAATTATTGAGTAGTGGCCCCTATAACCATATATCTTCATCAACAGGGAAACTAAATCTACCATCCTACAAAATTTGAACTAAATCCGTGACTCCAAGACCTTACATTCTCCTTGTTAGTGAATAGAAATGTGATGTCGTTTGTATGGCGACATTCGACTGCAAAGTGTTTTCAGCCGCGGTCTTTACAGATGACCCATCTATTACCGTTAATCTAGAAATGATTCGAAATAATTCTATGCTTGCAGAATTTGTAAACGATGTACACTTTCGTGGAAATTTCGACTGGGAATGCATGCAGAGATGAAAAAGAATTTTCCAACTTTAAACATTATCTGCTATTCTGAATGTTATTTTCGAGATGATTTAGTAACTTTTATCTCCGCGAATTTTAAGAATTGCTTCGCATTCCTTGTTCATCGAGTGTACCAATTTTTTTTAAATATACACAACGATGCAACAAATCGATGTGCATCTTAATACAACCCTGTTTGCATCGAATTGCGAAAAACTGTTAGATGATCATGTTGAAATAATTTATAATGCACCGTACGTATTCGACAAACTGTGTTTTTAACGCTTTTTATAACGATTTTAGTGCACAGCGTGCGCGGCGAAAGATAGACGTTCGTTTCTCAATCGAAAAATTTGTCAAATTGTTTAGGAAGCTTTGAAAATATAAAGTTTCATTCGATAATTAAAATGAAAGTGCGCAAAGGATAAAATTTAGGATTAAAGTAGGATTAGAGGGCGGTAACAGAAGAGTACAAGCAAATTTGAAAAGCGCCGACAGTAATGAAAGGATTAACCCTTTGCGGACGACGACTTTTTTGGCTGGGTCAGGTAGCAAGACGAGGCAATTTTTGCAAATATGTCAAGTGTCTTACATGGTAAAATAAAATGATCTTACATATAAATTATCTTACAAAAACGTTATATTTCGATAGTTTATCTATATTTACACCATTAAGAATATAACTTTACAAAAATGATGATCTGTAGTTTCGTTTCGTATGATAATTTATAAAACATTGACCAAGATGCATTCTTGGCTTATCTGGACATGTATCACAATAATATAATATCTCATGTCTTCCACCTGGTTTGTTTCGACTAGAACAAACTTTGCAATCCTTCTTTGTGCCAGTAAGAACTACATGAAGCTTTCCGTTTAGACGAATTTCGTCAGAGTTTGAGGTCGATATTGAAGCTCGATCTCGTAGTTGTCGAAAATCTCCTCTCAATTTGTCTACCAAAATTTTTCAAAAGTGCAAATGTGTAAGTTGCTGTTCGTTTCTCTGCCTTTTTACTTGTTTGTAGAGAACGTACGAATTAACTAAACAAATTTCCAATCCCTGAAATAATAATTTGCGCCACCGCGTCCTGCCGTGGCGACCGAGAGTCGCCTCTCGTCCGCAAAGGGTTAAAGAGTGGTGCAATTTCAATTGGCCGCTATTGTAAGTATCGGGACACCTGGAATATCCTATATTAAGGACAACTGAATGTGAATAATACCGAAATCTACTGAATTTTAGAAAATACGATCGATATCTATTGAAATTTACTAAACTCTGCTGAAATCTGCCAAAGTTTATTATAATCTATCGAGATATACCGAATTCTAATTAAATCTACTGTATTCTACTAATATCTATTGAAATTTCGATATGAATCCACCGACGTTTGCTAAATTTCATTTATATCTTCCGAATTCTACAGACGTCTACTGAAATCTACTAAAGTTTACTTAATAAATGTGAAACAAGCCTTGTTATAAGTTTAATATAAAATTATCTGACGCATAATAAGCATTGCAAAATTATCCTGAAAAAGAATGATTCTGAAATTAACCTGAAATTATTCTAAAAAAGAAAAAAGTTATTCATTCTATGTAGAATCTCAGAAGTACAAGTGCATTTGTATATTTTTACTAACATACGACATTAATTTTTGTGAGAAAATATGATTTAAATCAGATAATACTTTTCGGTGGATCATAATGAGTCTTTTAATATTTATTAACAACGTGTATCCAAATTTATTTCTTTCTCAATCCTGTAATTTCGATTTTCTATACGTTGTATACCCATTTCTCCGTATACCCGTAAAACTGACGTGTCGACTAATTTTATAGTTAACTGTGCATGTATATAATTTTTATAATTTTATATATAATTTCTTTTTATTGTTTTTAATATATGACACTAATTTTGGTGAGAAAATATGATTTAAATCAGATAATACTTTTCGGTGGATCATAATTAGTCTTTTAATATTTATTAACAACGTATATCCAAATTTATTTCTTCCTCAATCCTGTAATTTCGAATTTCTATACGTTGTATACCCATTTCTCCGTATACCCGTAAAACTGACGTGTCGACTAATTTTATAGTTAACTGTGCATGTATATAATTTTTATAATTTTATACATAATTTCTCTTTTTTTGTTTTTGATATATGGCACTATCCTTGATGAGAAAATATGATATAAATTAGATAATACTTTTCGATCGATGATAACGGGTGTCCGAATACTTACGAACGGCAGTGTATACATCTGTTAGGTGTGCAAATTAATTTGGCGCCTTTCTTTCACGAACTTCAATATTTATTAAGAAAAAATCGAACAGAATTTCAAATCGTTCAGAATAATCTCTATTATTCTGGATCACAGTTTTCGATTTGTCAGATAAATAAGGAAATACTTCTCTGAAAATAAAATATGGCGGCTTCCAGTCGATAAAATTGTCCAGTAGATTTTACAGCTCTCTATTTGTTTTCTATTGCACTGTTTCATTATAAAGTTGTATTATTGCATTATTAATAATTCATTTCCTTGGAATAATTATTAATTTTCCCTTCTCTTATTTATGTATAAAATTGTGCTCGATTTAACGTTTCTTCTTGTGAACAAAGAGAAATCGGGTTACAGAGGTTTAACAAAACACATTGTTACATGAAATTATAAATAAAAAGAGAAAAACAATAAAAATGAATGTTTTCCGCTCAATACTCTCTTGCATATACACTTTTATATAAATTTTACTGTTTTTTTATTACTCTTGTGTTTCTTCAGTATGAAATAACTTCAGTTCTTTGTTACATCCCACGATTTCTTTCTTTAATATCTATAAACACCGAAAAATACATTTCCTGTACATAAACAGAAGAAAAGAGATCAGATAAACTTTGCAGATTTATCCAACTTCATAGCGTGTACCGTTTTCGGCACACACGGCGTAAAAATGGCGCTTAGTCAGAAGTAGCTTGTCAGGGAACGTGTTAAAACGAAGAAAAAAAAAAAAACAAAGAAACTTCTAGTCACCAAATTTTCTTCGATATTTAGATGAAATTTCCACAGCGGTAGCCAGACACAGTTTCTGCGAAGCTATGGAAGAAGAAAGGGAAAGAAAATCGTTTCCATTTGGAAATTGGCGTCGAACAATCGATTCGTATCGACCAATGGTAGATTAGAAATAAACGTGTTGGGCACAAGTGTAACCACGTCGCGATGGTGGACGATGAAGGAGCTCTGAAAAGAGGAGATTGATGTCGGCCGAATTGGAATTTTTTACTAATTCAGAAAACCACTGTGTACTCGTCGCACAGTAACGTGAAAAATTGTGCAATACCGATCCATGGAGGCGAATGAAACACTCAGCTTCCCCTCAAACGATCTCATTCCTAGAACGATTTCTTCTGTGAAGAAGACGGGCGACGCCACGTTACTCAAAAACACGACAGCAATCTCTTCCACTTCCGTCTTTTTCTCCTTTTTCCATTTTTAAACGAAATACTTTTTCTTCTCGTTTTTCAAACGTTTCTTCGAGAGCTGTTTTATGGGAGTAGCCATTGCGAGGTTAAACATCGTACGAAAGTACAAACTTCTCTAAAAAACATTTGGACCACTTACAATTTTCAACGTTTTACCTGTTTTTGTGTTCTTTTTCTCTAGTAAAATTTGAAAGCCTGAAATTCTATAAATTTTATTAATTATTTGTATATTTCACAGTTAGCGTATTCCACGGAATGGGACACCATGTCGCGGAACATAAATCTGTGAGAGAAATATTTTTATTAAAACAAAACTCTCCCGACGAATGAATCCAATTAAAAACGCACATTGGCTGATTTGAAGAAACAATTTCTGAATATTCGGCAGAATCGTTTAAAAATAAAGAACGTGGTAGAACAATGCATAGTATAGTGGAAAGGATGCATGCTGGGATCAAAGGGAAGGGAGGAAATAAATTATTAATATTTAATCAGTCACAGAAGTGTTCATACATTCTTTAAATCAAAATAACTTTTTTAAAATTGGATCAAGTGAATCGAGTTTCTTTTCTTTTTAGAAATTAGAAGGATTAGTTTACTAGATGACGTGTAAAAACAGTAGAAATTAGTTTAAATTGCAAAGAAAATAACGAAGGCCGGTTTTTACAACTTTTTCTTCGTAATGAAAATTTAAAAAACATATTTTGTTTGATTTATACCATTACTGTGAACTATAAACAATTAAAAATGGCGAAAATCACAGTTTTTTCGCGACTTTCGGTCTACAAAGTGGAATAAATCTAGCACTTCTTGTTTTTCACGCTTGTTTCTACATCGACTAATTTCCATGAAATTTTCAGCATTTATAAAACTGAAATAAATCTACGAAAACTTTTTTTTCTTATATTTTCATTATAGGCTTAAATAAAAAAGTCGTAAGAAAAAGAGAAAAATAGAAATTGGTCTAAATTGCAAAGAAAATAGCGAAGGCCGCTTTTTACAACATTTTTTTCGTAATGAAAATTTAAAAAATACCTTTTGTGTGATTTATGTTATTGCTATGAACTATAAACAATTAAAAATGACGAAAATCACAGTTTTTCACGACTTTCGGTCTACAAATAAGAATAAATCTAACACTTATGTATATCTTTCAATACCTGTCGCTTTTTTCTGTTTTCGACCGATTTCGATGAAATTCTCGACCTTTATAATAATTAACGTAAATCTACAAAAAGATCGTAAATAATGTACCTTTATCATTTTCTTTGAAGTTTCGACGAATTGTAATTTTTTCAAAAAATTCCTTATACCTTATCCAGTAAACGAATCCTTTAAACTTTTCGAAAAAACAAAACTCAAGTCGTTTGGTCCAATTTTAAAAAGGTTATTCTGTTTTAAAGGAAATTCGAATACTTGCAAATTGTTTCAAAAAGCGTGTGAACACTTCTGTCACTGACTGCACATGCATGTAACACGAATGCACACTCATCCTCCATTTACTCGAATTCATCGTTCTGATCTTTTCTTCCGTGGATAAAAATCGCGTAAATAGAGTTTGCTTGTATGAGAAAAAAAAAACATGGGAAGGAAAACATTTAAATCACGTAAGTTAATTAAAAAAAAAAGAAAAATAACGATATTTCAAAAAACCAAAAGTTTCATTCAGTGTCAGAATTTGTACTGTAATTCAAAGCAATCGATTAATCTCTTCTTCATTGGCTCAAAATCAATCAGTAGGACAAAGTGCTAAAACAAAAAAAAAAAAAACAAAAAGGGTCGGAGTTATGTAATTGGTACGAATTTAAGTAAGAATTTACGTTTCTCTGATATGTAATAAATTAAACGAAAGTTTATAGAAAACTGAACCTATCTGACCGCGTAAAATCAGGTCGCGTATAAATAGAGGTATAATTTTATTATAGTGGTATAATTACACCTAATTATCGCGTAATTAGGTATAATTTGTATAAACAGTACAACGTAAATGGAGGGATGGGTGTACTTCAATGTTTAATAGAAAATAATTATTAAATTACACTTAGGCTTCTAAATTTGACTAGAAAGACAAAAGACGTTGAAAATTCTGAGTGACCCTAATCTTTTTGGCCAGGGGCTGAACAATATTAGTAGCAATAGACAAACGTCCAGTGAAGAAAAAGAAAAGACTATTATTGGGGAGTACAGCTGTGATTCAAATTGAATTCGATCTTCACTTGGACGATCTTCACTCTCCTCCGCAAGGAGGCTTAGCAAATGCGTGTTTCAAACAGGAAATTTTCTTCCTCTGTGGTCCCGAGCGAAAGAAATAATAGTAGTAGTAATAATAGTGAAAAGAAACGATTGAAAGGAACCTTCGTTATTCGAAACGATTATTTTCCCGGAGATTTTCCTGTATTCGATGGCGCAGCAACTGTGCGCTGTTTAGATAGCTATAGGGAACTTAACCCTCTATGGGCCGAATTTTCGTTTTAAATCCAAAAAGTTGGGGGAACGAAAAATCAGCAATTATAAACCTATATATGCAAATGAAACAAAATGTTTCCGTTTAAACAATTTTATTGCAATATATTCACTATGTGACTTTCAGGTAACAACGGCTTATAATGTTCGCACTTCTGTGTAAAATGTCGATAAATTAAAATGTGACCTAAAGGTTACACGGGCCCATAGAGCCTTAATGTTCCCCCCATGTGACCCGGAATAACTTAGGTTCCATTATTCACTTCGTTCCAATAGAATTTATTACAGGGTGTCTCGGTTAGCTTTTTCATGGGAAATCGATGAAGTTTTCCATAAATGGTGAAATGGACGAGAAAAGTTGAATTTCGATATTTCGTGATTTTTATTAAATGTTAGACTGCGGATTTTTATGCACTTATGGGAAATTCGAAGGTGCAAAATTGGATGGAACGAATGTAATAGGAAAAAAAAAACATAGAAAATTTCCAAATTATAATGTTTTTTATAAATACTTGGGAGGTGAAATAATTTTCTACGGGAAGTGATATTTGTTTTTTTTTTACTATATTCTTGAAAATATGAATTTGCATAAAAATCAGTAGTTTGGTTGTAAGGAATAGAATAACTTCGTTGTCCAGTTAGAAATAGTTAAACAATGGAGCTTTCTTTTTGTTTTTTTCTTTTTTTTTGCGTAAATTGAAAGTATGATATCTGGAGAGTATAGTATTACGATACTGTCGACGAATTTATTAAAATAACAAAATTACAAGCATACTGATGGAGATGCGTTGGAGCTTCAGTTTTACGTTATATTTTTCAAAATGGCGTGCAGGATAGCACAAAGTGTAATCGATTTGGGTGAAATTCGTTGAATTCGATAGAAATTTTTCCGGAACTGGAATCGACGATCAATATTTTATTCATAGTGATTTTATAAACGATTCAAAATGGATTTTTTTTGGTTCGAAAAACTTAACTTCTTCTTTTCAAGATTGTGTAACAGTTTTAAGTTTTCGTTTTTATTTTAATTCGAAGTGTAATGAATCAATCAATACTTTATCTTTATTTATAGTGATTTCATAAACGATGCGAAATGGATTTATTTAGTTAGAAAAAAAGTAACTTTTCCTTCGATATCGTGTAACTTTCAAATTTTCGTTTCTCCTTTTTTCTTTTTTAACTCAAAATGTAATCGAATGATCATTTTCGGATAAAGTCCAACTCGACGATCAATATTTTATTCGTAGTAATTTTATAAGCGATACCAAACGAATTTCTTTAATTAGAGAAAAATTAACTTTCTCTTCAAAATGGTGTAATACTTTCAAATTTTCGTTTCTCTCTTTTTTTCTTTTTTAATTCGAAATGTAGTGTATCGATCAGTACTTTATCTTTATTCATAGAGATTTTATAAACGATACAAAGCAGATTCCTTAGATTAAACAAACTAAACATTTTCTTCAAAATAGTGTGACACTTTCAAGTTTCTGTTTTGCTTTTTTCTTTTTTAACTCAAATTGTAATCGATCAATCAATACTCTATTCATAGTGATTTCATAAACGATACAAAATGGATTTCTTTAATCGGTGTAACATTATCAAGTTTCAATTTTTTCCGTCAGAAGTTGGTTCGATCTGAGCTGAAATGATCAAAGAACAATAATCTTCGAAATCTGATACTTTTGTTGTTTTTCAAATAACATATACACACGCTAATCTCCATAACAATCTGAGACACATCTCTGATAGTGTTAACTTCAAGTAGAAAATTGTACACTAGCAAATCGGAAACAATACGAAATAAAAATTTGTTTATCATAATCCAGAGATTCCCCTTTCTCTTCAAAAAAAAAAAAAAAATAAATAAATATTACAATATTTTTGCTATTTCAACCAAAAAAAAAAAAAAAAAATCTTTTTAAATATCGCTTATTTTTCTCCACTGTTTCATCTCCTAAAAATGCTCCATCGATTTATCAAAAACCTATCGGAACACTCTGTGTATCTATTATAGTAGAAATGAAAGAAATCGATCGAAGGATCGCACAGGATGCGTCTGGTTGAATCAATCTGGTATTTAAAATGTTCTGTAAATATGAAACGAGAAAATAAGAGATATTTGAAGATATAACGGGTGTCGTAAATGAACAGGGCTGCGTTCCCCTGTTGCTATGACACACACACACACACACATACACGTACACACACATAGAAAGAACGGTGTTTTATCGAGATGCACAAAATTCTATAGTCTCGCGAGGTGTGTTTCCTTGCTCTCGTGACACGCGTGTGGTTCATTCACGTGTACACGTAATAAAATCGTTCAAAAAATGTCTACCTTTCTCTCGTAATGGAGCAGTGTTCGTCCTGAACTTATTATTGCTGTGTAATAATTAATCATTAGAGGAGTAACGAGGGGGAGAAAATGATGATTGAGGATGAAGAAGGTGATAATAATAATAATAACAACAACAACAATAATAATAATATTAATAAATAATAAATAATACGAATAATAATGATGATAATGAATAGTAATGAAGATGAGGATGTTGAGAGTGTTCGTGGAGCGTGAAATTCGAGTCGACACATTTATTTGTGATTCGGAACATTTTCGTTCGTATTCTCCGTTTGAATATTTTTCGTTGTAAAATGATCGACTTGTATTATTTGAATGTATGCTCGTACACCTTGACCCTATAACGATGATTAATAAAATATTTTATGTCACTAACTGATTTTCTTCCTTTTATTCTTTCTTTATTTCATTCTTTCGTTCTTTCTTTTTTGGTTTTGGTAATAAATTGGAATTTCGTCGAGATAAAGATGTCGAGAGTTTATTATATAATACGAAATGATTGGCGAAGGAACTGAAATGACGAGAAAATTTACATAGATCAGTGAAATGATCTATTTTATGCTATTTTCTTTTTCTTTTCTTCTTTTGTTAACAAATTGGAATTTTGTCGAGTTAACCAGATCGAGGGTTGGTTAATACGAGATAATTTTGGTTTTGGTAATAAATTGGAATTTCGTCGAGATAAAGATGTCGAGAGTTTATTATATAATACGAAATGATTGGCGAAAGAACTGAAATGACAAAGAAAATTTACATAGATCAGTGAAATGATCTATTTTATGTTATTTTCTTTTTCTTTTCTTTTTTTGTTAATAAATTGGAATTTTGTCGAGTTGACCAGACCGAGGGTTGGTTAATACGAGATAATTGGCGATGGAACTGAAATGATCAGAAAGTTTCATGAATAAGTAATCTATTTTATATTATTTCTTTTTTTTGTTGTTAATAAATTGAAATTTCGTCGAGATAAACGACTCAAGGATTGATTAATAATGGAACTGGATTAAAAGAAAATTTTCATAAATAAGTGAAGTGATTTATTTTACAGTATTTCTTTTTTTCTTTTTTTTTTCTTTTTATTAACAAATTGTAATTTCGTCGAGGTGAACAGATCGAGAATTTATCAAGATGAGATCATTGGTGATGAAACTGGAATAATGAGAAAAGCTTCATGAATAAATGATCTATTTTATACTATTTTTTTTTTTTTTTATTAATAAAATGGAATTTCGTCGAGGTAAACGAGATCATTGGCGATTGAGTTGAAACGACGAGAAAAGTTTCATAGATAAGAGATCTATTTTACCCTATATTTCTTTTTCTCTTTTCCAAACAGAATTCTTTACCTTTTATACATTGTTACTTAAAAAGAATGCTTGATTTTATTCTATCCTTTCTTTTTTTAAGTCAGAATTCTTTACTTCCCATACATCGAGGTTTGAAAGGAACTTTCTACACTAGAGATATTACTAATCTTTCAAGGAAATCTAGCATAAGAAAATCTACACCTATTTCTAATGCTTTAAACGTTTATCTAATAATCAGGCGACTGTTCGACAAATTTGAAATTCTCCAAAGAAAAAAGAAGAAATAGTTCATCAGTCGAAACACACTGTCCCTCATTTTTTCTTTTTTTATAAAATCAATTTGGATTTCTAATTAGTCAAATAGCCGCTCAATTCGTCGTCGGATCGTTTGAAATCTGCTATATAACCGCAACTATGAACAGAATGAGGAGTTCTGTCTTTTGGACTGAGGATCGAACGTAAATTTCCATCGCAGCTCAAGTTCAGGGACATGTCTCTCTTGAGATCCATGCAACGGCCAACTTCGAAGTCCATATCGATCTCTTTGCTTCTTCGATTCTTGGTGAACAACAGTTCCAGGCTGTAAATAACGCTGACCAGCTCCTCCTCCAGTTGAGGATCGCACGAAAACGAGACCATACCTGGCTCGCAACCGGGGGCGCCTGTTGAATCGATGAATAATCCGTGCATTAATGGATCGTACTTAGAATCGATCATTTATCGAACGTTGGAGGCACTCGAGGCCTTCGTTCTTTTTTTCTTTTACTTTTTTTTTTTTCTTTTCAATTGTGGGAGTTTCTAGTCAAAGTTATTGCGACCTATAAATTACAGTATTAATTAAAAATTGAATAACTTTCCTTCTATCGGGCGTTTTAAAATTTTTATTTTCCTCTTTGAAAAAAGTTTATCCAATTTTGAGATGGAAATATAAAGAACATAGGGATATCCTGTAGTATTAATGATTTTTGTTCGTTATAAATTGTTGTGGAAGTTAAGTGGGATTTCTATGGGGTTTCTGAGTAGAGAATTATTGCATTCTTCAATGGAATAGCAATGGGATAATTTTTGTTAATTGCAAGTGATTGGAATTTTGTTTATTTTGGGTTATGGGATGAGTTATTGGAAACATTACGTTTCTTTTACTGTATCGTAGTTTATTTGAATGATTTTGATGCTAATTCGAAAATGGAATAATTTTTGTTAATTGCAAGTGATTGGAATTTTATTTATTTTTGGATATGGGATGAGTTATTGGAAACATTATGTTTGTTTTATTGTTTTGTAGCTTATTTTAATAATTTTGATGCTGATTCGAAAATGGAATAATTTTTGTTAATTGCAAGTGATTGGAATTTTATTTATTTTTGGATATGGGATGAGTTATTGGAAACATTATGTTTGTTTTATTGTTTTGTAGTTTATTTGAATGCTTTGGATGCTAATTCGAAAATGGAGTCATTTTTGTTAATTGTAGATACTTGACATTTTGCTTATTTTTAACTATGGAATGAGTTATTATGAAAATTGTGATTGTTTCATTTTTCCTACATTATTATGATAATTTTTATGTTAATTCGAAAATGGAGTCATTTTTGTTAATTGTAGATACTTGACATTTTGCTTATTTTTAACTATGGAATGAGTTATTATGAAAATTATGATTGTTTAATTTTTCCTACATTATTATGATAATTTTTATGTTAATTCGAAAATAGAGTAATTTTTGTTAATTGTACGTGATAGAAATTTTGCTTATTTTTGGACATGAAGTGAGTTATTATGAATATTATGATTGCTTAATGTTTCGTAGGTTATTTGAATAATTTTGGTGCTATTTCAAAATGTATTTGCCTTGTTCCTTTTATTAGACTTTTAATACTTCCTTGAAAGTATATAAAAATGTATATAAATATTTAAATATATAAATAAATAAATAAATAAGTATATATATTTTTGTCTCTCTTTTTCTATACAGCCCCACGTTTCTCTTTAGTATTCTTCTTTCCTTAATCCTTTGCAATTCTATGTTGAATGGGACTTGACATCACATTTCACAAGCCGTTATAATTGTATTATCATTATATAGTAAAAAATATAAATCTGAATACTTAATAATTTAAATAACACGATAAACATAATTAACATAATTTAAAACATTTATATAAATATAAATGTATAACAAAGAAAATACACACACACACACACACACACACACATATATATTCACGGTATATTCGTAATTCTATTTTATTTTATACATAAATATACTATTTCATATATAAAATAAAATAAAATAGAATTGCTAATATAGCCCAGATCGGCTGAAACGAAATTGCGAAAATATCGCGGACTAAAAAAACCTAACCTACCCTAACCAAATTTTGAGACAATATCGAATATATTTTTGCAAATATCTTGGAAACTAAAGCCAAACAACGGTAATATGTACAGGGAGAAGTTGTTTAGAATGTTGGTCTTGACGAAATATTTCAAAGTTATTAGAAATCGATGAAATCATCTGTCTTGTTAATAAATATACCAAATATAATTTTAAATATAAAAATTGAAAGTTTAGAAAAAAAAAATGTACCTCTGTACATTTCTAAAACACAAAAGTGTTTCACAAATGGGGAGCCTTTATGTATTGTCAATCTGCTTCTCTCTATATCGGCGAACTCGTTCTGTTGAGGTTTTTTTGTTCATTCTAATTTCATAGTTTTTCTGATTTTGTCGTATAAATGAATGTAATATTAGATTTTAATTCTTCAATTCTTCGCTAATCAACCGCTTCTGCATCTCACTTGACGTAATTTTATCAGAAATGTTGTCGGTAGCACGTATGGCTGAATACTAACCTCTTCGTTGCAGAGCGAACTGAACCTAACCTAACCTAACCTCTTCGTCGCAGAGCGTTTCATTTTTTAGCGTTACATTTTTTAACGTTACATTTTCTGAAGCGGCCCCCATCTGTAAAACACTTTCGTGTTAAAAAAAAAATGTATGCATTTATTAAGTTTGAGAATGATTTAACCTTGAGTGTCCTGCACGGTCTCCCAACGAACAAGCGCCTCTTGCAGAGGTTTGTAAAGCTGCCGCCTGTTAGAACTGCACCAGTTGGCCACTTTTGCATCCAATTGTACTCTGTCTTCGTTGCCTAGCTGGCTCCAGTTTATGAACAGCTGCTTCAGTCGCGGCACTGTCATAGAACCCCATCATAAATACGCATCTATGACCAGTTTATAGTTGTCTATCAGTTTTGTTAATAATCGATATTGAAAAATTCGAGATCTGCCATGAAAACTAATTTTTCTGTCAATTATAAAAATTTCGATTAAAATGAAAAAAAAGAACCTGTTAATTGAGGAAGATGAATTAATTTGTCATTTTTAGCCAATATTTAGAAAACAATGGTTTATTTACTGAAAGATTTTAAAGTGCCTTGTTATATATATATATGTTATACATAAAATACATCATATTTACATTTGCAGTGATTATTATTTGTATTGATTCTTAATTATAAAGTAGAAAGACTTAATTTCTGTTTGATAGATGAACCCAGTTAACAGATTAAAGACCATTGGGTTATAGTTCCCATTGAAAATTATTTAAAAGTCTAATAACGAAGAAAACGTCTTTTTATTAACAAAAATTATCATTCACACTAAAGAATTTCGAAGTATCGGGATTTTTAAGAGAAAAATAAGGATTTACTAAAATTTGAAAGTATTCGGAATTTCGAATAAGAATATTCAAATATCTAATGTGAAAATTTCGTAAGGTTTCGAAGAATCAGGATATGAAAAAGTAAAATTTGAATTTGAAATAAACAATTTCAAACGGAAACTGAAAATTTATTAAAATTACAAAACATTTAAATTTTGAATAAGAATATTATAGTTTCAAATGAAAAATTTCCAAAAAATAGAATTTTGGATGTGAAAATTTCGTGAAACTTCGAAGAATCAGAATGTGGAAAATGAAAATTCGAATTTGAAATGGCCAATTTCAAATGAGAACTAACAATTTATTAAAATTTCAAAAAATTCGAATTTCGAATAAAAATATTTGAATTACAAATGAAAAATTCCTAAATATTCGAGTTTCTAATGTGAAAATTGTGAAATATTACTAAAGGATCAGAATGTCGAACATGAAAATTCGAAATTGAAATAAACAATATCAAATGAAAACTGAAGATTTATCAAAATTGCAAAACATTTAAATTTTGAATAAGAATATTCAAGTTTCAAATGAAAAATTTCCAAATATTCGAATTTCTGTGAAAATTTTGTGATATTCCAAAAGGATCAGAATGTGAAAAATGAAAATTCGAATTTGAAATAAACTATTTCAAACAAAAACCAAAGATTTACTGAAATTTAAAAAAATTAAAATTTCGAAAAAGAATATTTGAATTTCAAATGAAAAATTTCCAAATATTTGAATTTCTAATGTAAAAATTTTGTGATATTCCAAAAGGATCAGAATGTGAAAAATGAAAATTCAAATTTGAAATGGCCAATTTCAAACGAGAATTGAAGATCTATTAAAATTTCCAAAAATTCAGAATTCAATATAAAAAAATCATGAATATTGAATAAACAAAAGTTTCAAGAAATAGGAAGATAAGATATAATAAGGATTTCTTTTAACAAAAATAAAAATGTCAAACTTTCTCCAGGAATGGAAGGTTATATTAAAAATTTCATCAAACCACCGTGTCTTTTTTCCAGGGAACGAGTGTACATATTGGTTTTCGGGTTAGACAGACCTTCAGGGATCAGAACAAATATCGTGTCACATATCTGCTCGAAGACAGACTCTTCCATCGATTCATCGGCGTTGTTGCCGTGGCTGATGGTGATCGTGGATTTAGATTGCATCGCGCATTTTCAGCCTCGCGGGAATTTCTGTCATTTTGCTCGCGAAATGTAAAGAGAATGAGCAAAAAAACAAAAATATTGTAATATTCGCGAACGAGTCTCGAAGTAGATTTATCGATCGATTGCAACGATTGCCATATATCGATACCTGAATCGTTAATTCTGATTTTATTCTAATTTTCTGAGATTCACGTTTTGAAGATTAATTTTTTTCCTAACATCTTTTACAGTGTATTTTTGTTATAAACAATTCAGTTAATTTTCCTAATATCCTTTACCGTTGTGCTTTCTCAATGAAGATAAAAGGATCATTCGAAGAAATAATATTCCAGTGACACAATTGAAAACTAAGGTTATATTTGAAATTAATTGAAATTTTCTTATCCCACGTTTCAGTTCATTGAAATTTTAAGAAATCAATATTGTTGATAATTTTACCATTGGAAATTGGAAATTTTTAATTCTAATTTTTAAATAAATCTATGTGCTTTCTGTTTCATAATAATCGTGAATTTTAGTATTTCGAAGTATTTAAATCTATTTTCGATCATGAGCGGACGAAACATATTGACATGAGACACCATTTCGTCCGTGATGCAGTACAAAGAGGAGAGATCAGTATCAACTACCTGTTGTAGCGTTTTGGCTACCAAACGTGTTCTATTTTACCGACCTATTTGAAGGGAGAATGAAGCGGACTGCGTCGGTAATTATATATATATGTGTACAAACTATATTTTCTTTGGTATACTTTTTTATTATAATAAAACTTAACAAATATGTGTACGCGACAATAATTTGGAATCTTTTACTCTTTTACTCTTGTACCCTCGGAAGGACGCCGATCGACTGACTCTTTTCGGATATTTCGCCTAAAACAAAAACTACATAAAAAGAGGGCGCTGGAGTTTCCTCCCGCGCAAATCTCTCATTTTTCTGCTTCCCGAAAACTAACTCGTTTTCCCGATTCGCGGGCGGATGTAGATGTCGCTACACTGTCAACGATCGAGATGCCAGCTGATGTCCTCACCAAGAGTTTAAATGGACAGAGACATTATGATTCTCTCAATTCTATCGGACTTGTAGGCAATGATATTAGTTATAAAGAAAAATGTAATCCTTATGGGGGGGTGTTAGAGAAATAAGGAATTAATATTCATTCTTTATGTCAGATGACACCACTTGAATTTGGCTCGACAATGTTAGTCCATTGTCTTTGTTTACTGTTTTCAAAATGTATCATGTATCGTGTTGTGTGTTTATAGTTATATATAAAATAAATTAATATATCACAAAAAGTGTTCCACGTTGATTCACTACCTCCAACACTATCGTTCCATTAGCGCTGTTATCGAATTCTGTTCTAAATCGGTAATGTCGCATGCGATACCAGAATGGTAAAAAAACAATGGGACAGAAATTTACATTGTGAGATCAGTCTATATTACACCTTTTCTATGATTACACTGCCACAATCAAAAGTTTTACGATAATATTTCATTTCATTTAACAAAGATGCAATCCAAGTAGTTTGAAACTATTCGAAAAATATTATTTCTCAATGAAATGAATTTTTGCAAAATATCTAGCGTAAGGAAGCAGGAATCATTAAGGAAGAAAATATAGTTGTTGTGATTCATGTTTAAAGAACTATACGAAAATTCGAAACGGAACCAAAATGGCCGACGAGGATGGTATAAATCCTGAGTTTCTTAGCGTCTTCGAAGAATTCGCGAGGATTCGTGACGTACGCTGATTTTCTTCGTCAATTTTCTTCTATTTCCCTTTTCTCCATCTAATTTCAAGTGTACGTTTCTTTAACTTTTAAGCGTTAAATTCCTAATTTAAAAATATCAACAGACATACGTAGCGTTAGAAGCTTACCAAGAAGTGCAGGAAGAAACGTTAAATATGGAGAAGGAACGATCTGAGAAAATGAAGGACAATCTGGAGAAACTGTTGAGAACTTACGTATTGTTCGAGAAACAATACAAATCGATCGTCGACAAGTTACAAATGGACAATGAGAATCTTCGTAAGACAGTCGAAAATCTAAAGGAACAGTGTGATCATTTGCGTCTGATCGATACCGATCGAAACGGAAACGAGGAACAAAGTAAAACTACAATTTCTTATCTTTTGTTTGCGTTTCAGTTCCTTCTTGTACAGGATGTTTCGGAAAATGTCGGCATAACATATGCCCAAAATGATTCCTAATTAGAACGAGTTTAGTTATAACAGATAGTAGAACAAAAGAAGAAAGTTGGTAGTTGAAAAAATGGCGGTTTATTGAAGTTTTATGGGGTCTTCCAATAAGAGCGATAGAACTTTGAATTGAAATGAAACGAAAAGTTTCGAAGATAATCTAGCATACGTTATTTTATTTTAAAGTACGTTCGACGGCATTATACGTGAAATACAATTGCCTGTAGAGTTCAGAGAATTTTAGTAAAATTTAGCAAACTTCAGTAGATTTAAATCGATATCGGTAGGCTTCAAGAGATTTCAATAGATTTAATAGAATATAGTAGATTTAAATAGAATTCGGAAGATCCCGGAAGATTATACTAGACTTTAGCAAAGTTTAGCAGATTTCAATAGATATTAATAGAATTTTCTAAATTTTAGCCGATTTCAGTATTTTTTTCATTCAGATATCCTAATATAGGGTATTCCAATAAGAGCGATAAAACTTTGAATTGAAACGAAATGAAAAGTACGAAAGATAATCTAATATTCCCTACTTTATTTTAAAGTACATTCGATGGCATTATACATGAAATACAATTGTCTGCAGAATTCATAAGATTTTAGTAAGTTTTAGCAAACTTCGATAGATTTAAATTGAGATCGATAGGCTTCAAAAGATTTCAATAGATTTAGTAGAATATAGCAGATTTAAATAGAATTCGGAAGATCCCGGTAGATTATAGTAAACTTTAGCAAAGTGTAGCAGATTTCAATAGATATTAATAAAATTCTCTAAATTTTAGCCAATTTTAGTATTCTTCGCATTCAGATGTCCTAATATAGGGTATTCCAATAAGATCGATAGAACTTTGAATTGAAATGAAACAAAAAGTTCCGAAGATAACTTAGTACTCGCAGCTTTATTTCAAAGTACATTCGATGGCATTATACATGAAGTACAATATCGTATAAATAACCATCACGATTGCGTTTGATGAAGTAAATAAAACAAATCTAACTTTCGCCAGAAAAATCATCAATTCCAACGTGATTTTATCATTTATCAGTGTTTCTTATCCTCGATCATCAAGATCCCGAGAGATTTCAAGTTTTAAAGTTCAACAATTTCGAAACACGATTTTCGATTGTTCGTAAATAAAAAGTGTCCTGTCATTTATCAACGATTAATTATTTCGTATAGATCATTGATCTCAATTAAGAATCGGTATTGTTTGTTTCGTTATTTTTAACACAGTGAGCAGATTGCAGGATGAATTAGAGATTTTAAAGGCACAGATACTGATGCAACAAGAGAAACACGATGAGGACGTTGCTGTGCTGAAGCAGAAACATTCTGACGAGATTCAGAAGTACAAATTGTTGCTGAGGAACTCGAAACTAGGCACTACAGTAATTAAATATTTGTATTATTTAACAACTGTGAAGATAGAATGTGACGATTTTTAAAAAAGATCTATCATGGGATACTTAGGTTAAATTTAAAATAAACCACTTTTCTTTCTTTTTCTTTTTTTAACTCTTTGATTACTACTGATACCTATTGGCGCTTTGGAAATTTGGCTCGTACTCTTCTGTTACCGCATTTTCACCTAAATTTTGCGCACCAATCCAAAAAATATGAAAAAAATTGAGGATGACGATCATGCTAATACGCTGTTATTAAAAAAATATTAAAAAAGCGCTATTTTTTTGTTTTCAAAAGATATCCGCATTTTTTTGCGTTTTTTATTTTTTACAACTAGGATTTGCAACGAAAAAATCGGAAAAAATTCCCTAAGATGTGCCTTCATGTGTGTAATATGTCAGATTTTTTTTCAGAAGTTTTGCGTATCACTAAATAGGAAAAATAGTCCAAAAACTGATAATTCGAATTTACCCTATAACTACCCCCATAGTCGAGCTAGAGGGTTGAAACTTGGTGACACATGTTTTCTTTTAGTAAGCTATCGAATGATACATCGCACCATCAAATCGGTTGGAGGGAACTTTTGACCCCCTTAGCCTGCTAGACTCTTTGAAAATTATTAATTCTGAAAGTTCCAAAAAATATTTGGCAAATTTTACGAATGTGAACTTGAATATCTACCTTCCCAAAGAAATCTGCTATAGCGAAAGGATTAATATTGATATAATGATATTTATTAACAGTTGATCAACTGGAAGCCGATTAATCGAGTTTTTGCTGCCAACGCTTTTCAACCAGAAGCATATTAATCGTTTCCTTGCTATCAGTGCAACAAATTAATTAATTATCCTATAATAAAAGAAAGTAAACGATATAATAAATCTTCTCACGAATTTTCATTTAAAATTTTTAGAGCTGCAAGAATAAACATGATAGCAAAAACCGAGCCAGTATTGAATTGAATGAGACGGTCGGCAAAGTGTTAATTCTTCGATTATTTTTTAAAAACGTCATTTTCATAATGACGATATTAATCTATCTATCGTAGAATTCAAAAAGAAAGAAAAACACCATAACTGATGAATAATGGCGAAGAATTTTTCAACGTGAATGCTTGGAAAAAAAAATCATTTATTGTTAGAAAATATTATATTAAAGGAATAATTGAATAAATAGTAAATTCTATTAAGCAACCATTTTCCTTTTAAATAAAAAATGTTTAATTTTGTTTTGAAACGGCATTTTTATAATCATAACATTAATCTATCGTAGAATTGAAAAAGAAAGAAAAACACCATAACTGATGAGTAACAGTGCAAAATTTTTCAACTTAAATGGGCCGAGAAAAATCATTTATTGTTAGATAATGCTATATATAAAAAAAAAAAATTGAATAAATAGTGAATTGCATTATAAATAGCAAGGAATAGTAATCCCTTATCTATCTAACACATTAAACAACCATTTTCTTTTTAAATAAAAATATTTTATTTCATTTTGAAACGGGATTTTCACAATCACAATATTAATCTATCGTAGAATTAAAAGAAAAAAAAAAACACTATAACTGATGAGTAATAGTGCAAAATTTTTCAACTTAAACGGATCGAGAAAAATCATTTATTGTTAGAAAATGTTATATTAAAAAAATAATTGAATAAATCGTAAATTGCATTAAACAACCACTAGTTTGTTTTTTTTGTTAATAAAAATGTTTAATTTCATTCTAACGTGAGTATTATGCAATTACTCTTTGAAAATCAACACATTCTGTTGGACTATCTAATATACAGGGTGTTTCATAAGTCGTAGTACACAATGATAAAATTTGATGAAGATTGACCAAATTTTATTTTATATATTTGTTGTATTATTTTATATTATATTACTAGTCACGCAACACCCTATATACGTACGTCAATTATAATAATTCCACTTTGAAAAACATATTTTTAATTCTCTTTAATATTAGCTTGAATCCAAGAAGAAGGAACCGAAGAAGTCGGAGAAAAGTAAAAACGCGATTTCGTACTTTAGGTATGAAAATTCGTTCAGTTTGTGGATAATTCGTGAAAGAACATGTGAACATAAAGAAAGTCTATTCAAAGATCATACGTACATCGAAATAAAATATTGCATCAAAAAATTACAAAAACTTTTGATAATACACATCTTTATACACTTTTCATTCTGTTCATTCGATTTTTACGCGATTGTTTCTCGAGGATCTAAAAAACAAAGCAATACAACTGCAATTTCTCCCAGAAAAGGGATCGTGAAATTTTAATATGACTTTCGAATAAACTCTATTGTATTCGTACAGGGTGAACCATAAGTCGCTTTACGATTTGAAAAATCCAGGAAAATTCGAAAGAAAAATTAGAATTAAAATTAATGGAAAAAATGTTTCCTCAATTTTCATGGTACACCTTGTATTTGAACAGTTAATTCGGCCAATTCTACGTCTGAGAAATCTGAATTTACAGGTGGCCAAAATTGGACATTGATAAAATAAATATTTCCGCGGGGAACGACGGGGAGACCGGAAGTAGGACAAAGAAGAGAAAATTGTTCAGTGAGGAAACAGAAACTCCTGTCGATATCCTTTGAGCTATCCATTTCGAATTCATTGAGTTAACAATACATCGAACAGTATAAAATATATATTAATTCATTTTATCGTTACGATTAGCTTCTTCCGATTATTTATACATTCGTATGAATTAAACTAGCAATTAATTTTTGGTTCGATTCTAACACATCTTAAAGTACAATATATATTACATAAATAATCTGGGTTATATTCATATCTTTTCCTTTTTTCTTTTTTTTCTTTTTTTTTCCTTCCTTTGTTCTGTTTTCTTCTTTTTTCCTTTTTTTCTCTTAAATTTCTTGCCGATTATTTACTGATCTTTCGATTCAGAGAATTCCAACTGTTCGTGTAATCGATCTTGAGATGTCCGTATGTGTTTAGATCGAGATGCGGAGGAGGAACAATTTGCACCATGTAATTTTCTTGCTCCATCGATCGATAGTCCTGTCGCGAACGATAGTCCGGGATATCTATGAAAATGAACGACACTCGAATATTATAATGTTCATAGAAATTCAGCCTCGACAAAATTACTGAAATATATGGACAAAATAGATGAAAAAATTAAACTAAAATGAGAATAATCGAAGTCTTGAAATTAATGGGATTTTAAGAAAAACAAAAAAAAAAAACAGAAAACAAAAAGAAAACAGTTCTTTCAGTTATAAAAAGGTTAATTATTAACAAAGTATATTGAAAAATTATATGTAGAATCTTACAATATTTTTATTTTCATATTTTCATATTTTATTCGTTAAGAAACAAGGAGAAAGAGAATTCTATATTTTAAGGAGAGATGAAGTCCTCTTTGTGTCTTCAATTGTAACTATTTTCAATTCTCACCTATTTCTATAGAGTCCAACGGTGTTAAATTAGGTTCAGCACTCAAGGATCTTGAAAACAGATCATTTTTTTTTTATCATCGTCAGATATCCATTGAAATTTCAAAATTGGAATAATTGTAATTTATTGAAAAATACCTGTGTAAATCTCTCATCGAGTTGGATTTGTACCTGTGTCGCCTATGGTCTTCCATCAATTCACCGTGTCTCACTTCTGAAACAGGTAAACAATTCATATGACATAAAATAAATATTTTACAAATATTCGAAAAAAAAAAATAAAAATAAAACGAGAAGTAAATACTGAAAAATGTATTGTATGCATATTTTAAGAAAAGCTGTAAGTTTTGATGGCGATGTGATAACGTTTAAATATGTGAAAGTTATACAAAAGTTTGAAAACGGTCAAATTGATCGCTACTCAATATTTATATATTACATATATTATATTTATATAATTGCATAAATCTGTATTCAATATTTTGTGCTACTAGGGATAAGATTATAAAGTTACCACGTAACAAGTGACGTTTGCATTGATAAAAAAAAAAAAAAGGTGTATTGTCACGTGGAAAAATAACAATCGTTTCTTTCCTTTAACCACTTGCTCTATCAATTAATTCACACATGCGCGTGTCAAAACTTTTGCCATTACTATTTTCCTACAAAATAAAACATAAACATTAAAAAGTGCAATATTCGTTAATTAAACTGTACTTCGACAAACAATTTGGATCGATAAAAGATCAATTACAACTGCATATGGATGTGTACAGCACATCGTTAGCGACTTTGAAACAAAAATATCTCGTCTTTATAGCGCAAGTGGTTAATTATTCGATTACCTACATGTTCTGCGTATCACGGCTGATTTTCGAGAGAAAGTGGTAACAGACCGTTCATGGTCAGACAAACAAGACGATTCGATTAGCGTGGTTCGATCCGTGTTTAATCCAGCTGATTAACGATCTGTTACGTGGAGGTCTTCACGTTTAACTAGTTTCAAGTGTAAGCGTGCTAGCACCTTTGAACAGGCGTAACGACGCCCACCGACGCCTTCGCGTGTTTCTTTCTTTCCATTTTTTTTTCCCTTCGCGATTCTTGATTCGGAACGAGGACGTGGAAATCGTCGCGATGACACGTGGAATTTCGTATTAGAACGCTTTCTGATGCACCTGGGAGAGTTAGGATTTTTCCTTCGTTCGATTCAGCTGATGGATCGTTAATATTCGTGAAAGGAGATTTCTTTTTCGTTTTTTGTTCTTTCTATTTTTTTTCTCTCTCTTTTTTCTCTGTTTTCGTCGTTTATCTGTGAATTGCTTCGAAATGGAGAATTTAAAAAATAGAAGATATTCGACATTTTCAGATTATTCTTTTTTTAACGTTCAGAATTAATTCGATATGTACTATCTTTTCTTTTTTTGTATTTTTTATTTCGTAAATGTGAAATATATAAGTTACTTTATGTTCTTTTCTCTTTCATAAAAATCGAGGGACAGATTTTTATAGTAAACTCAGGCGTATCTTGAGTTACTTAAAACAAAAAAGAAAAAAGAAACACAACATTCCCCTTTAACTCACACAAAAAAGTCACAAAAGGCGAGGTTGAGGAAATTCGGTGAATTTTCACTCGATTTCCATCTTAAGCGTAAAAGATCGAGTTAATTCCTCATCTGAGCAATTCAACAATTGAAAATCATCACGAACGAAACTGTCGTCTAGCCGGTGGGTGCATTAAATCGTGAATCTATTCACTCGCGGGTGAAAGCCAGAGGTGTTCGAAAGCTGCTGAAAAATAACAATAATAATTGTGTTCACCGAGGACGCACTCCGCGTGTGACGATTCGTCACAGCGATAGGGACTTTCTAGGACATGATAGAAATCGTTGGTCGAGTTACTGCGACGCGTGACGAACAATACATGCTTCTCCTATCGATCATCGATTCGTTCGTTCCAATTATCCTTATCTGTACTCGTGATGTCACGAGATAATCGTCTGCTCGACGATAATCGTGTCGAATACAATTTATAGAGTGTAACGAGATAATCAATATATTCTACAGTTTAGAAGTACGAAAAATGTTCCATACGAAATACACCTCTTGTAACCTAGATAAAAACTTCATACATAACCTCTTAGACACTATGCGCCACTATAGTGTCTTTCGCGGATATCATCTTTCTGTACGACACGTAACTATAGTATTTAATTATTAAAGTAAATTGTTAAAGTCAACATACGTGTATCATATCTTTAAGAAAAATTATAATTTTATCATCAAACACTTCATTCCAATGTACTCGTGTAGAGAACAGCATTATCCGTCACAGATTGCAGTGCTGTATCATTTACACGTAATTCGCGTTGAACTTTGCCGTACAGAGAAACAGCTCCGCGCAAAATTCAACCGTGCCTAAGAGGATAAGAAGCAGAGATATTAGATTAGATCAGATTGTATACATGGTATCCTAATAAATAATGTATACTAAAATACAAGGTGTTCTACATTACCTGTCCACCATAATTAAAATGGTGGAGAGTGATTTTTATTGAAAACTAAAAAGTTTTTCCGGTATTAACCGGAAATAGGATTTTCAGACCGGAAGTCGTTCTTTTTTAATGGGTTCTAGTATTTTTTTATTGCATATTCGGATTGTACGCAAACAAATCGATAATAGAAACAGGTTCTGCGATTCTTTACTCGAAAGATTCTGAGAAATTGTAGAATTGAATGAATTTAGAGTTGGAGCACGGTCCATTCAGAAGGTTAAAGAATGAAATAAGGTTCCTGTACTCCTATATTCACATTTTTTTTATTCGATAATTACAATGCACTTTAAAAATAAAAAACGAAAATAGGAAAAATTCTGTGATTTTTTACTCGAAAGATTCTGAGAAATTGTAGAATTTTTCACCATTATTCACATTGAACTCTTCATCTTTTAGAAATTGAAAAATAATAAAATTAAGCCTGAATGATAATTTTTGTTATTTTTGATTTTTATTTCATTTCTGTTAAATAGAAACAGCCCTTCAAATTTTTCTTACACAACATACTATTGTACTACAATTTATTTTCTTTTGCTTAGTCTTAGTTTGATTTTTATTTTTGTAGTCTATGAAACCACACTCTTGTGCCTTATTGTACTACTCTACTCTCTTAAACAATTTTTCGACCTCAGAAATTTTCATTAGTATACTTTGGTATACTTTCTCAATGTGTTATACAGATTTGTTGTTACGAGTATTACTTTTCAAGCTTATAAAGGATCGAAATCATATCAAACATGACATAATCAATCAGAAGAGATAAAATTTTGTTAGAAAAATAACGTTTTAACTAAAAGTGAAAATCCTTTTCTCTAATGAAACATCGTACATTATCAATAAAAAAAAAAGAGAGAGAATACAAACATATTTTTCTAAATACTTCTATTATACATAAATTTATAAACATACAGCATATTTGTTAAATAAACACAAACACCTTGTTATAATACGTACATATACATCTTTTAAATAGATTATTTTATCCTTAACTTATATTTATCTATTATAATAAATATATCTATATAAATATATAAATATATAAATAATATATAAATAATATCTATTATAATAAATATTAACTTATATTTATTATATTTATCCAAAAATAAAGTTATTTGTTTGATTTCAACATCCATAATGGACGAGTGCAAACAAATATTCCATATCTAATATAAATTAAATATTTTTTATACAATCGGAAAAAATTTTTTTTTTCTAATATTAAATGAATATTTATTTTTCACTTGGAAAGAAATATTTCGTTTCCAATATTAAATGCATATTTATTTTTCACTTGGAAAGAAATATTTCGTTTCCAATATTAAATGAATATTTATTTTTCACTTGGAAAGAAATATTTTGTTTCCACTATTAAATGAATATTTATTTTTCACATGGAAAGAAATATTTCGTTTCCAATATTAAATGAGTATTTAAGGATAATAATATAAGGAAAATAATAAGGAAAATAATATTAAGGGAATAAATATTCTTCCGTGACATAAAGTAAATATTTAATAAATATTCGAAACAAATATTTCTCTCTGAATCTAGAATAAATATTGTATGTATATTTAAATATGAAAAAGAGATTCAATTTCTTTTTAACCCTTTGCACACGAAGTTTTTTTTCATTCATATTACCAGCAACTCGAAGCAATTTTAGTGAAAAGATCATATTTACATGTAAGTTAATGATATACGCATTAAAAGAAATGTCATCGTTGTATGTTATTATTTTTTTAATTGTTTATGAATACAAATGTTATGAAATAAATAAAAAAATAGTCGAAATATCCTATAAATAGTTTTTACGATTTGTTTTTGTCCTTATGTTAAAAACTGAAAATTATTTGCATTGTCTCCATAGCGGAGCCCTCGAGTGCAAAGGGTTAATATTGGATAAATATCTATTTAGTATTTTCTGCTATTAGGGATGGTTCGTATCATCTTAACAGAAGTGAAGAAGGATCGTAAGGTTTATTTTTACAGAAATAAATCTGATGGAAAGTGTGAAACAATGTATTTTTACGACACTTGTTCTGACAAACTAAAAATTCATCTTAACATTGCTTTGTAAAATACAATAGCTATTACACGCAGCGAAATTACAGACTGATATGCAACATAATATTTTAAGCAAATATTGTATGTATTACAAAGATTGACTTTATTCTATAAAATAGAGTTTGATGTCTTTGGTTATATGCATTTGATAGAAAGTTGCGATCATTTTAAGTACAATTTTCAATTTTTCGCTCTGTCCATTTCCCACGTTAACACCTTTTCTTACAACTTTCTCGTCACATTTGCGCTTAGAAATTGCACTTTACCAATTCCTTGGGTCTTATAGAATATGTCCTATGAACATTTTTGGTATTTAAGACACCAAAAACTTATCCACTTTGTAAAACACGCGTTTCATCATTTTTTTTTTTTTTTTTACTAAAAACACTTCGAATTACTACTTCTTATAAGAAATCACTCGAATGCATCCAAGGGTCGATTTTTAGTAGAAAATGAAACTTTAAAACGTGACATCCGCCTGAGAAAAACAAAGACTCCCTGAGCATGGAAAAATAGAACTACTTAAAGGTTTTAAAAACATAAACTTTGGATTATGACTATTTGGAGGAGTTCGAAAATGAACAATCCAATGAGTTATGATGAATGTGGATGATTAATTACAAATAAAAATAAAACTAAGACTGAGCAAAAGGAAATAAATGATAGCTAACCTAACCTAAACAGTATATTGTGTAAACAAAATTTCAAGGGCTGTTTCTACGTGAAAGAAATGAAGTAAAAATCGAGAATAATAAAAATTACACTTGAGGCTTAATTTTATTATTTTTCAATCTTTAAAAGATCAAGAGTTCAATGTGAATAGTGGTGAAAATAAGTGACTACTTACAAATAAAAATAAAATGAAAATTAAAGAAACGAAAATAAAGAGAAATATCATAGTTTCTTGCATTTCCTATTAAAAAAAAATTTCAAAAGCTGCTTCTATTCAACAGAACTGAAATAAAAATCGAGACTAACAAAAATTACAATTGAGGCTCAATTTGATTATTTTTTGATCTTTAAAAGATGAAGAATTAAATGTCAATAATTGTAAAAATAAGTGGCTACTTACAAACAAAAGTAAAACGAAGATTAATGAAAAATAGATAAACAGTAATATGATAGTTTGTTGCACTTCTTAAAAGAAACATTTCAAAAGCTGTTTCTATTAAACAAATGAAGTAAAAATCGAGAATAACAAAATTTACAATCGAGGTTTAATTTTATTATTTTTCAATCTCTAAAAGATGAAATGTTCAATATGAATAATGGTGAAAATAAGTGACTGCTTACAAATAAAAATAAAACGAAAATTAAGGAAAAGAAAATAAACAGAAATACGATAGTTTGTTGCACTTTCCATAAGAAAAATTTCAAAAGCTGTTTAAAAAAAGCTATGTAAAAGAAATGAAATAAAAATCCAGAATAACAAAAATTACAATTGAGGCTTAATTCTTTTTTTTTAATTTTTAACATGATACCAAAAATTGATCGAGAATTAATGTATAAATTCATTATTTGGAGAAAAATAGTATACCAAGCGTAGTAAAAATAATGTTTCTTGTGGAAAAATGTCTAAAATAGTATTAAAGACTTTCAATTATACAGTGTACAGTTCCCTTTTACCTTAGAATCACATAATCGATTTCATTTCTGCCAGTCACTTTCAAGACACACCCAATTGCACGTAATTATGCGAACAATTTCAATGCACTATTACAGTCACGAGTGACTGAAACCAGACCATAAACACATCACTTTCAAATGGTAAAAGTACTCTAATGCGTTACGTAGCGAAAGAAATGAAAAACAGAAAATTGAAAAGATTTGAAAATACATTTAAACTATTTCTTCTTCTTTTAAACAAATATGGATGCAATTTTGATTTTTCTTGTGAAACTAGTATTAATTAATTTCCAAGTAATTTATTTCAAACATTTTAGGTAAAAAATAGTACCTAATTGAACCTAGGAAAAATCGTTAATTTATTCATCTTCTACATAAAAATAGTAGAAATTTATTTTAAGCTTATTCACAGCAAAGTATAGTAGACTCTTGTATAATGCAAGTTCTTTCAATGCGAGTTCCTACAACGCGTCAAAGATATTGCGACTACTGTTTTCATATAACTTATATTTTTATTATTATTATATTTCATATAAATTCTTCGTAAAACGCGGCAAATAATAAAACACAGAAATTACCTGCATTTAATCTGCTTTACATTGTTTTCTTAAATAAAAAATAATACATAAATTTGTATAATTATATTTTTATTAAATTTCAATGAAATAAAAGATTTTTCACATATATTAATAATATTTGTTTTTACTCAACTGCGTATACATATATACCATTTATTTTTAAAATACTGACCTATTGGATCAAATATAGAAAATAGAAGTTGACATATCAATAATTATTTCAAAAATGTTAGTTCAGATTATGCGCGTTATGCGAGAAAAATTCCCCAGCGTGATTTCCTATAACGAGAATTTATACAGTGCGTAACATATTAACTGTACTATAAGAGAGTCTACGGTAATTCCATTTTAAAAACTGACTCGTTTCATAAAATTGATACAAACTCACTTCCAAAAATACACTTCAGCCATTCCATTAGAAAACAGTCTCCAGTTTAACCTAAACAAATTATAGGGTAAAGTAGTCGAATATGAGACCCATTTTTTAAAGCAAGCACAGTTCTCGATTAAAAATACTTTTATTAAAATACGATATATGTTTGAAATGTAAGATCTGTACACTTTTGCAGCATATTAGAAATGGTAACAGAACAGTTAGAGTTCCATCGTAATAAAATAAAAATGAAAAGTATGCAAAACCATGAATTGAAAAACTGGTCGCCTAATATGAGACCCAGGTTTCATCTTGTCGAAACTGATTTTTTCTGTCTTTTTTCACACATTGAGCATATAAACTGAATTTCGTCTGCACTGCAGTCTTCATGGGCCCAGTGGTAACATTTTATACACTGAACCCATTGTTCACCATGTACATCTGAAGAATAAAGTCCTGTGCAAAACAAGCATTCTGCATCATAATTTTCATATGCTTCCTCAAGACGCTACGTTGTTTTCTACGACACGTTCGGATAATGCAACTGAACTACGGCTAGTTCTGAAACAAAGGACTGTTACTTTGACGTTCGAGATTTCTCCGTAACTGAGATTGGTTGGGGTCTCATATTAGACTACTTTATCCTACTATTTATTCTACTACGGTTAAATAGCTTCGTACAATTGGAAATCTTAAAAAGGGTAAACCTACATTACCTCAAAGAAGAAGAAAAAAGAAGTTCCATTACACATTTTCATTTCACTATTACGGTTAAATAAGTTCGAACAATCGGAAACGCTAAAAAGGGTAAACCTACATTATTTCAAAGAAAAAAAAAAAAAAAAAAGAAAAAAGAAAGAAGTTTCATTACACATTTTCATTTCACTATTACGGTTAAATAAGTTCGAACGATTGGAAACGCTAAAAAGGGTAAACCTACATTATTTCAAAGGAAAAAAAAAGAAAAAAGAAAGAAGTTTCATTACACATTTTCATTTCACTATTACGGTTAAATAAGTTCGAACGACTGGAAACGCTAAAAAGGATAAACCTACATTACTTCAAAGAAAAAGAAAGAAGTTTCATTGTACATTTTCGGTATGGTCCAGTCGTCAGTAACGTAACCATTAATAGCATTCTTGAACCGGTCCCGATAACGGAAGTGCGTTCCTTAGCCAAACACGTCAGGCACGTGCAGCTCCGTTGCAACGCGCCAATTGCATAACGTTTTCGAATCGCGACGCGTAATCGAGCCTCTGCGTGCACGAATATCAATTAACGAGGCGAGGAGAAAACGCGAGCGACCACAGCCTGTGGCTTTCAATCACGCGACGCGTTCGTTGTACACAGAATCAGATGCAGTCTGAGTTGCGTGTGTTTCTTAGTTTTTTAACGAAGTCCTAAGGAAGAGATTCAAATCGTCGTAATATGGTTAAATATACAGGGTGTCCGAGAAATAGATCAGTCAAAAACTGAAAAAGTGAGTGGAAATTGTAGAATAAAGTTTTCACGCCTAATCTTTATTTTTTGAATGAATTTGTAAGGAAAGCTAAAAAAAAAAAGCTACAAAAAATGAGTAGCAATTGTAGAATAAAGTTTTTGCTTATAATTTTTATTTTTCGATAAACTTCTAAGGAGGAAATTTAGATCTTCGTAATAACGTTAAATCTAAACGTATAAAGTGTCTGAGAAATAGATCGATTAAAAGCTAAAATAAATCAACGAAAATTTCAGAATGAAGTTTTCATATGTCCTTTTTATTTTTTACTAAACTTGTAAAAAAAGAGATTCAGATCACCATAATAAGGTTAAATATGAGTACACAGGGTGATCGATTGATAGATTAATTAGATTGAAAAATTGAGTGAAAATTTCAGAATAAAGTTTTTACGTATCTTCTTCATCTTTTAATAAACTCCTAAAGAAGAGAACTACATCGCTATAATAAAGTTAAATGTAAATATAAAGAATGTTCGAGAAATAGATCGATCAAAGGCTAAAAAATTTATTGAAAATTTTAGAATAAAGTTTTTACGTGTCTTGTTCACTTTTTAACAAACTCTTCAAGAAGAGATCCAGATTGCCATGATAAAGTTAAGTGTAAATATAAAGAATGTTTGAGAAATAAATCAATCAAAGGCTAAAAAAATTAATGAAAATTTAAAAATAAAGTTTTCACGTATCTTCTTCATTTTTTAACAAACTCCTAAAGAAGAGATAGAGATCGCCAAAATAAGGTTAAATCTGAATCTACAGAGTGATTGAAAAACGCATTAATCAAAGTTTAAAAAGAATGAGTGAAAATTGCAGAATAAAGCTTTCTTCATCTCTTTCTTATTTTTTAATAAATTTCCAAAGAAGAAATCCAGATCGCCAAAATAAGGGTAAATCTAAATATACAGGGTGTCCGAGAAATAGATCGCTTAAAGGCTGAAATTATTGTGAAAGTCATTGTGAAATAAAATTGTGAGAATCATTCTAAAATAAAATTTATCTATAGGAATATCTTCTTTCGAGGAAAAATTGATTTTAAAAATTCGTTTCACAGGCGTAGAACATCTATTATTTATTTCTATTCGTAATACTGTTACGAACCATATTCTCAATTAACTTAGGAAATTAATTTATTATTTAATATTCATAAATATCCATAAGCTTGTCATTTATCGGTGATTCAATTTCTACCGTCTAATCTACTTCTCGAAGAAATCAAACAGAACAGCCATAATCGCGTTTTAATACCTCTCCGATAATTCTGAATTGGGTCAAGAGAAATCTGCAAGAAAGGATATTATTTAAATCATTACTTATTCTCGTCTCTTCGAATCGAAGAAATTTTAAATATCCAGAGAAATTTAATTAACGTTCAGAATTCCTTCGAGACATCCTTACGAGAGGCGCTTTTCACCAGGAAAAAATATACGCTACACCCGGAAAATTCTCTGAATGGAATATTGACCAGGTGAAAGCAAGAGAAAATACCTCGTCGGGATAATTCAATGAAGTGTATCAGATTTGAATAATCGTAGATAATTACAAAACTGGTTATGAATACCTAGAACGTGCTGTTTTCAAGGTCCAGCTGAAAGTAGAGCGTATCTCACTTAAAACTTATTGTAAGGCTAGTTCTAGTTTCATGTTTATTGTATAAGTGGTAGTTAAACGAAGAGGAAAATGCACATCTGGACTATACGATATCTCACGAAGTAGGGCAAAGAGATCACAGATAATCAGAACTGTCTTGTGACCAAGAATATCTTCAACATCCATCTATTTTCTAATTGTGTAATTATGTAATTAAATATTTACTGTTTCAACAACGAAACATCAGATGGGGAATTATCAAAGAATACTCTAATAGGAAATTAATTACTAGTGTTTTAGTTTTAATTCGTGGTTGATCTTGCGATCTTTCGAGCTTGGCTGAATTTGTACGTCTGTGCCGACTATAAAGTTCTCGAAGGACCACTTCCGCGTAAGAGAAGACTAAATATCCGTGATTTGAGTGCTTACAATATCTAACTATTGGCCGAGTTAAAAATATACTACGTTTCTATTTGTTCTGTGTGACACTGTTGCTGTTCGAATGAATTCTGCTGATTCTCCTTCTGTGACAGAATGGATTCTGACTCTCGAGATTTCGGAAAAAATCCAAGAATCCTCAATCAGGGAATTATTAAAAAATCATATGCTACATTGGAGATAATCTATTCTTGTTTCAGTTGGCTCAAACAGTTTTTATATTTTATATTCCAGACACATTTGCCGCTGAGTGCAAGCGAATCAGGTTTCACTAGACATTAAGTTAAATAATGTTGTACAACTCTAACATTTTGTACTTTTACACGGTAAAATAAATATAGAAATAGAGCTAAGATAGTGCTTAAGGACTCTTATGAAAATCTTGGTCTTTTACTAAATATTTATATGCGAAAAAAAATGCAAGATTCCCTCAATTTTTTTAGGCTTCCGGCATTAATAGCTTCAGGCAAACGCATGCATGCGTCCATAACAGTCAAAATTGAGTACACATTTTTAAAGTAATATTAATTACATTAAGTATACATTATAAAACTAAATTAAGTATACTGAGACTGTGAAAAATTGTTCATTACTAAATTAATTAAATTCATATACTCAAATGAATTAATTCTAAAGAAAAGATAGTGAATTATTATTGGTTGACATATAAAGAGATCCAAAATTTGTTCCCATAAGATTGACTGATAAAAACTGTCTATTAAAGTGCACTAAGTATCAACAAAGAGAATTATCAATGCGTTGTAAATTTAGTTTATAAAATTAACTATGCACTGTGAATAGTAATCAATCTATCAGAGAACTTTCTCTCAAGGTTCAATAGTTGTCAGAAAAAGTTCAACTAACAGAGAATAGTTCAGTATAAATCTGACTATCAGAGTGGACTATCTAGTGGAGAATTGTGAATTCTATTATTTAACAACTTGATGAACTACCTATCACAGGACTTTCTACCAAGGTACACTTAACTACTATAAATCCAATTATCAGAATGAACCATCTACTGGAGAACAATGAATCTCACTGTTTACCCAGAATTAAATATGTAGCTTGGTGAATTATCTATTAGATTTTTTATCGGTATAAGAGCACTCTAGATACTAATTATTCTATCTAATAAAGTATTATATATCATTACATATCATTAATTTGAAGTACAGTTCTATCTAGTACATCAGTTATGGGAAAATCTATTCATTAAAGAATTGACTGTCAGTTTGTTCACCATAAATGCAGCTTAGCAGAAAGATGATGAACACTTATGTATCAGAATTTTAATCCAGCAAAGTGAATTATTTGCTAGTGAATCGAGTACCAAAATAAATTAAACGAAAGATTCGTTACTACAAATTTTTGAGTACAGTCTATTACAGTACATTATTTGTAGAAAAAGTTTTTCATATTTGACAATTGTGCATCACAGTTAACTCATTAAGTCCCAACATTGTACCAACACACTATTTCATTTGCAATTTCTTTTTTCAGCAAATTTTCATTAATAATTTCTGTTTTCTCAAGTTGTAATTATAAATAAAAATTTCAAAAAGTTGCTTAATATTCTTTTCGTCTCCATTTCTTCTTCCACTTAGATCCACAGTGTTCCAAAGTTTGAAGAGATTGAAGCATTTATGTATAACACTAATTGTAAGATAAGCCTCCCTTTTTTTGTTTAAATCATAGAAGTGTTCTTATGCATCATTTTCATGTAGTGGCCTTCTATGTAATGTCTAGTTTTAAATTTTTAGATTATAACACTGTTTTTAAATTTCTTGACAATGTAATGGCAATTCCTTGGAAGTCCAAAGTTACACAAACGCAACATTTCATTACAAAACAACAAGCAATCCAAAATATTTTCTGATAGTAATTATATTTTTCCTTGTACATTTTTATCAGTAATACATAATTCTATGTATACAAATTACCTTAGCTCTCTACTTGAGATTTAATAGATTAATTCCTCATAAATCCAACTATTCATCAGTCTCTAGATCTTATTCAAAGTGCATAATCAGCCAAAAAAAAGAAGAAAAAAGAAAAGAAAGAATCAATTCAGCAAAGAATTCTTTAGCCACTGTGAACCATCCAGTGAAGAGCAGCAATCTAACAAAGTGAATCAGCTTTTCCTCGTGAAAACGATTTCCGCTGTTTCCACGTCTAATTCAAGTAGAGAGACCTCGATACGATAGGCTAGGAGGACCAGCAGGGAAAAAGCAATTAATCTTACCGGAGAGAGGCGCGTAGACCGGAAACGGGGCGACGTAATCCGGTACCTCGTCCTCGTAGATTGGTTGATGATAGTAGCAACTATTGTTCGCAGGCCTGGCTGGTCCACAATACAATTCCTCCACGAAAGCAGGCGCGTCGTAGCCAGGCTCTCGCACCGACGTAGAGTACCTGCAAACGTTCGTCAACCTCCTTTTGCTATATGATTCCTGAATTATATCAATGTTCAAATTCTATAGTATTAGCACTAACAAATAATACGATACAACGAGTAATACGTAATAAATTGATCCTAAATAATAAAGTTTCGCTAAATTGGAAATGTGGCTGTTACGGTTAGTTCAAAAATTTTCTGAATTATATCAATATTAAAATTTTATAATATTAGCTCTAATAAATGAAACGATACGAGCCATAAATAATAAATTGACCACAAATAATAAAGTTTTGCTAAATTAGAAATTTTATGATTATGGATAGTTCAACAATTTTCTAAATTATATCGAAGTTGAAATTCTATAATATTAGCTCTAATAAACGAAATAATATAATTAGTAATAAATAAAAATTAATTACAAGTAATAAAGTTTTGCTAAAGTGAAATTTTTTATGGTTATGGTCGAACCATTAATCTTCTGAATTATATCAATGTTAAAATTCTATAACATTAGCCTTAATAAATGATATGATACAATGAGTAATATTAGGTGTCAAAAAAATAAATTCTTTCCAACTGGATTCACATAATTAATGGTGCTATTCAAATAGAAATATTTGCGATGGTGTTCGCAAACTTCTAGAAAAATGGAAAAAGGTCATCAACTATAATGAAAATTATTTCAGTAATATATCTATTTTCGTTCTTATTAAATAAAACTTCGATTGTACCTAAAAGTCGGAAAGTAAGTAGGATTATTTTTTTTTATAACCGCGCATCAACCAGTGTTTTACCTTCAGCTTTGCTTAGAAATTACGTATAGTAATAAATTAAAGAGAAAAATCTGGTTGCTGATAATGCACTAAAAACGCCGAATTTTATTATATATTATTCACGAGAAGTTCGCAGAATTTTTAACGTTTGGCGATAAACGACAATCGTAGCTTGCGGAATATTCCGCGCTCGGTGATATAGGACAGCCAAGGCTCGCGGAATATTCCGCGCTTTGATGCAAATGAGTTAATCGTCTCACTAGGAAGGCGTCTCGAGGTTCCATTTTCTGTTTTTTAAGGAAGAAATCATACTTTAAATAAACCAGTATTAAATGATCTGTAATGACTTGTATTTTACACTCTTCGAATGATGGAGCGAGTGTTCTTCGTTAATAGATAGTTGAAATATTACTACAATCAGTAATGGAAATGAAAAAGCAGCTTTTTGCGCGACTTTCTACAATTCTATCAAAAGCGTAAGCGATAAATAGAAATAGATTGCTGATCAAACGATCGAATTACCTAGAAAGTAAGAGTTCCTTTAAATAATTCATACGATTTGTTCGTAAACATACGAATAATTATAACTTTTATTTTATCATGCTTAGTGAACACCGAATAGTTGTGGCCTCTTATCTTTCCTGATTTACATCACTTTCATTTTCGATGGCTCTAATTGCCTCTGAAATGATGCTACGTATATATTTGGGAGAAAGTCTCTTGGTATTGTTTAAGAAAATGATACGTAAATCAAAAGGAAGAGTTTTGATCATTTCTTGAAGCGTTTGAAATTACTTTAAGATTTTTTCTCAAAGTTGCTACGAATGATTTGATTAGACAGAGATTTTTTTTAATTTTCAAAGAAACTCATTCACAAATGGAGAATTGTTGAAACGTTTGAAATTCATTCAACATTTTCTCTCAAACTTGTAACGAAAAAAATATTAATATAATCCTTTCTCGATAGATAAAAAGACACTCTTAAACATTGAAAGAAACTCGTAACAAATGATTAAATCAGCCATAAAAAAATATTTCTATATTAACTAAACGATATATGATAAATGAGTTTCTCAATAATAGAACATCTTGTGTATATAATATATATTTCAAAGGAAATCTCTTCTCGAAAAATTGAAAGGTACTCTTAAACGTTAGAAGAAAATAATCCACGCGTTAGAATCTAAAGATGGGCAATTTGAGGTTATTATTCGATCTGCAGGACGTTTCATTTTTCTCGAACGATATAAACATTAATTGCACAATATATTAAACACATGATAAATTTTTTATTATAACGAATAATTTGGTTAAAAATAAAATAAAATAAAGCAAAATAAAGCAAAATAAAGCAAAATAAAGCAAAATAAAATAAAGTAAAATAAAGCAAAATAAAGCAAAATAAAATAAAATAAAATAAAATAAAATAAAGCAAAATAAAGCAAAATAAAGCAAAATAAAGCAAAATAAAATAAAGCAAAATAAAGCAAAGCAAAATAAAGCAAAATAAAATAAAGTAAAATAAAATAAAATAAAGCAAAATAAAGCAAAATAAAGCAAAATAAAATAAAGTAAAATAAAGCAAAATAAAGCAAAATAAAGCAAAATAAAGCAAAATAAAGCAAAATAAAATAAAGTAAAATAAAGCAAAATAAAATAAAGCAAAATAAAATAAAGCAAAATAAAGCAAAATAAAGCAAAATAAAGCAAAATAAAATAAAGTAAAATAAAGTAAAATAAAGTAAAATAAAGTAAAATAAAGTAAAATAAAGTAAAATAAAGTAAAATAAAGTAAAATAAAGTAAAATAAAGTAAAATAAAGTAAAATAAAGTAAAATAAAGTAAAATAAAGTAAAATAAAATAAAATAATAGAACAGCCTGTACGTCTGTTTTGGAATCGAGTTTTGCCAATCAGTTGAGTTTCCACACAGAAGCCCGAAACCAACCGAACGAACCGAGAAAGGTCCTTTTGAAGACAAGTCATGGTTCTTGCCACTGGTAAATCTTTATCTGTCATTTCTGCCAAGTGTTTTTTCGTTAAATTAACCGCGGTCTCGGGGGGATTTCGCCTTTCACTAGGCCCGATACGAATGATCAATTTGAATGGTGTTCACCAGGTTCAATGCACCGTACTGGATCGCTGATGGATGCCTATTACGATTAAAGGAAGTGTCTCTTTCCGGCAATTAAATTGCCGTGTAATTGTGTCCCGTGCTGAGCTCGTATCTCGTTGCGCAACCTGTTACACGCACGTTTTCTACCTTTTTCTTCTTTTCTTTTCTTATTCTTGATTTCTTAAAAATAGCGTGAACCTGAGGGGAAATAAGAGAACAACTATGGCCTTTAGCGAGGATTTATTTTTCATTTGATTTCTCTTCTGTAATCAATTTCATTCAATTTAAGGAAACGGTATTTTTACGATTCCATTTGTGAATGTTGGGTTCTTTGAAATTTGTACTTCGAATTTTTATGCAGCAAATTGTGGACGCGAGTTGAACGAAAATAATTAGATGCTATATTTAGTATTTTATAATTTTCTTATCATTGTGTTCGTGAATTTGGAATTCATTGAAAATTCGACTTCGAATTTCCTTTATAGACAGTTGCAAATTGATTAAAAGAAAAATAAATGTACACCCTTTATGTATCGTAATTTCGATGAATTTTGCAAATTTGTAATTAGCTGAATTGTATACTGAAATTTTGAAAATTTCTTCATCGTCACTTTGGAAAATTCTAATTTAATAATTTATTAAGAAATTTTATCAATTTTACTATATTTTCCTATTTTGTGATTTATTTACTCTATTTTTCTACTAAAATTTGAATGAATTTTACAAATTCGCAATTTGCTGAATTTTCAACCTTTTTGCATGTTGGAATTTAAAAATTTTTTATCGCACTAGAAAATTTCAATTTATTAATATTTTAAGCACATTTATCAATTTCCCAAATTTCCTTATTTCGAGATTTATTTGCTCTATTTTTTCTTAGTACTAAAATTTGGATGAATTTTGCAAATTCACAATTTGCGGAATTTTCATCTTCTTTGTATACTAAAATTTTGGAAACTTTTTCTTAAATGAGAAAATTTAGGAAATTAATCAAATTCTTTCAAATTTTAATAAATTCAAATTTACAAATTTGCAGCTTGCTGAATTTTCACTTTTTCGTATACTGGAAATTTTGAAAAATTTCTTCACCATCATACTGAAAAATTCCAATTTATTAAAATTTTTAACGAATTTTATCAATTTTCTAGATTCTTCTACTTCCTTATCTATTTACTCAATTTCTTATCTTTGTATTAAAATTTAGATACATTTTGCAACTTCGCAATTTGCTAAATTTTTACCTTTCTCGCATAAAAGAAATATTGAAAATTCCTTCATCGTTATACTGGAACATTTCAGTTTATTAAAATTCTCAGAAATTTTATTAATTTTCTAAATTTCCCTATTTCGTTATTTATTTATTCTATCCTTTTCCGTTTTCTATTATTCCAACTTTCCATATAAGATATTAACTCTAATTAGATTATCTCTTTCTACAAAGTCTATTCTTTTCCATAAAAATTACGCTTCTCTCCCGAATACCAGAAGTGAGCGTGTAAACTAAGAGAAGCGTTTCGAAAACCGCGTTTCCTTGCCTCGCGAAGTGAAGGCGCGCGTTGCTTTAATAAATATTACCATGCGGTAGCAGCGCTCAAGAACACATTGTCCTACTTTGCAACCATAGATACGATCTTTCTCTAACAGATTGCAAGCCGTGAAAAAAGAGTATAAATATACGTATACACACATATTATGTTAAATAGACTGTAAACAGAAGAAAAAAGGTAAAACAGAAAAAAAAAAGAAAAAACGAGGGAAACATATTACGCCTGTAAACAATGCCCGCGAGTCTTTTCTATGCGATTGAATCGAGATCGATTATCATCAGCGTTCCGCTGTTGGAAATTCGAGCGTGATTTATGAAGTCATTATCCTCTGTCTATTTTATAGAAAATTCACTCGACCATTTTCAATTTAGAATTTTTATCGATTTTTCTCCTCTCTTTTCTTTTTGTCTAATTCAAAAATGTGATTAATGAATTTTGATAACTTTGTTGAATAAGTTTTATTGAATTTTTCATGTGTATTGAACAGTGATGTGAAATCTCGTTGGCTTATTAAGCGAGTAAAGATTTAGTTCATTGCATTGCTAACCTTGCTGCTTAATTAACATTCTCGGTTCGATGTAGTAAAATGATACAATCCCTTTCGAGTCAATCACTTCTGGCAAATAATCCAGAACGAATATATTTTGTTTCGTAATTTAAAAGATCTAAGTAGTTATGGAAATTTTAAATGGGTAATGTGAATTTTCTAGATAAATTAGGTGAATGTTTCAGATGAATAAGTCTAAATAGGTTAGATAATTCATTGTTTTTCTATTTATAAAACTGATGAAACTATTAATTAATCTGCTCTTGAGTTTTAATTTGATTCTTTTTTATTATAAGGCTAGATGCAAATTGTTCGAGAAATATTCAATTCTTTTTACTTTACTTTACTTTACTTTACTTTTTATTTCACTGTATTCTTTACTTTACTTTGCTTTACTTTTTACTTTGGTTTGCTTTACTTTTTGGTTTGCTTCATGCTTTGCTTTTTGCTTTGCTGTTTGCTTTACTTTACTTTACTTTCCTTTGCTTTTTTGCTTTGCTTTTTACTTTGCTTTTTGCTTTACTTCACTTTACTTTACTTTGTATTTTGCTTTGCTTTTTGTTTTGTTTTGCTTTTTGCTTTACTTCTTGTTTTGCTTTTTGCTTTACTTTACTTTGCATTTTGCTTTGCTTTTTGCTTTGTTTTGCTTTCTGCTTTACTTCTTGTTTTGCTTTTTGCTTTACTTCTTGTTTTACTTTTTGCTTTGCTTTGCTTTTTGCATTGCCTAGCTTTTTGCTTTACTTCTTGCTTTGCTTTTTGCTTTGCTTTTTACTTTGCTGTTTGCTTTACTTTACTTTACTTTACTTTACTTTGCATTTTTCTTTGCTTTTTGCTTTGTTTTGCTTTCTGCTTTACTTCTTGTTTTGCTTTTTGCTTTGCTTTGCTTTTTGCTTTGCTTTTTACTTTGCTTTGCTTTTTGCATTGCTTTGCTTTATTTTTTGCTTTGCTTTGCTTTCTGCTTTGTTTTACTGGCTATTTAAAAAAAAAGAATTTATTTATTTTTAAGAGTAATTTGTTACTATTAAGTTGGCCAACCGGCTCCATCACGCCGGGTTAGATCAACGAATTTAAACTACGTTGGACACGGTCAGTGCCTAAATAAACGACCGTTTAGGCACTTCCTGTGTACTGTTGATTCCTAAAATAGTATCCTCTCATCTATCTTAAAAATATCATTAGAATAATCAACATTTTTTTCGAGAATAATTCTAACTTCAGTTTCTTACATAACATTTCTTATAAAACATTTCATTATTGCATTAAATTCTTCCCAATTACCTTTGCTTTTACAAATACAGTATAAAAACTATTGTATAATCAGTTAAAATGTTTCATCACTTTTTCCCCAGCAAATATATTTAATTTATGTAATTGGTTCTTCATACATTAACAAAGCGAAAATATATTTCAATTTGTAATTCTTCTATTTTCGCGAAACAAAACTTTGGAAACACTCGAAGTACCCAAAAGACAAAAACTTTTTCTATTTTCATGAAACAAATTTGTTTTATGAAAATTGTCAGGATTATATTTGAATCTTTCCGAATTCTTCACGAGCATATCAAACAATTGCATACGAAATGAATGGTGTTCACATATTGACAGATTCTTTTTTGTTTTTACGAATTAGCATACAGTCTGCTGTTTTAAATGCAAGACTTGTTTCACTGAAAACGTTCAGTTGCATTTAAAATTAGAAAATGAATTCTAATTAAATTCAAGTGATCTTTTTCTACGAATTCTAATACAGCATTTTAAAACACGAAACTAATACAGTAATAACTAATAATACAGTAATAAAACTAATACAATATTCGGAATAGAAACAGCTAGTGAACAGGCAACAAAACGTACATTTAAATATTTAAATAATTTCTTAACAAAAAAGGAAAATGTTCAACAGTTAGACTGTAACTAAAAATAATTTTGTTCAAATTCATTGGCAATATTCAAATTTTTATAATAATAGATTAAGTTTATTTGCAATTCGTTGACAAAAATATATTCAATATACTTCAGCTTATTTTGGTTAAACAAAGTTAGATTTCACTACGTTATCGAGGTTTCAAATTTCGTTTACGAAATCGCCACTTTATGTGCAACGAGCTGATATAAAATGCACAAATAAATACAATAAATTATAATAAATTATGGTGCAGCAGAGTTAACGCGAAATATTAATGCAACATTTGAAATAAAAACAGCTAACGAACAGATAACACAACGTAGGTTTAAATATTTAAATAATTTCTTAACGAAAAAGGAAAATATTGAACAATTAGATTTCAATCGGAAATGCTCTTCCGGAATTTATTGTCAATATTCTAAATTATAACGGTATAATAATAGACTAAATTTATTTGCAATTCGTTGACAAAAGTGTCTTAAATATTCTTCAGCTTATTTTAGTTAAATTTAATTTTTCACCATGTTATCAAGATTTGAAGTTTCGTTTATAGATTCTCCATTTTATATGCAACGAGCTGATAAAAAATACAATAAATTACTGTGTTCTAAATGCTGAATTCGCTCATAAAAGTGTTTCAAAAGTGACTTTCCTTTTACAAATTCAAATTGAGACATCGTGCAGCAAAGGCAACACGAAAGACGAATATAGCAGATCGTAATGGGAACAGGCAACACAATGTAAATTTAAATATTCAGACAAATTTCTTTTGTCTAAACGTTTTTTTTCTATTAACAATCATATCATAATTAAGAAACATTTTAAGGAATGTATTTTCGATAGTCAGATTATTATAACAATAAACTAAATTTACTTGCAATTCGTTGGCAAATCTATACTGAACATTCTTCAGCCTATTTCGATTAAACAAATTCAACTTTCCATTACGTTATCGAGGTTTAAAATTTCATTTATGAATCCATTATATTATATGACGATATAGAACTCGCAAACAAATACAATAAATTACAACAAAAAGAAATAATGGTGCAACAAAGATAACATGAAATACTAACACAGCATTTGAAATTAAAACAGCTGAATAACACACACCATAACCATAAACTTAAATGTTTATATAATTTCTTAACAAAGAAAGAAAACATTCAACAATTAGACTGCAATTAAAAATGTGCTTGAGGAATTTATTATCAACGTTCATGTTTTAAAAATACCAGACTGAATTCGATAACAGAAATGTATCGAACATCGTCTTACTTATGGTCGAACAAATCTATCTTTTGCTAAATTATCCAGGTTTCAAATTCCCCTTTTAACCCCTTAACCCCTTGCCCTATGAATTCTTTTGCTGATTATACATTGAAGCATCAGCTGTTTACTGTTTTCGTACCATTTTACTCAAAAAACGCTAATATATTACAGTTTAATCACAATTGGCTATCCTCAGTGTTATAAATTATAAAAAAAGTTAGAATTAAAATTGATATTTATTACTAATATAATTGTTTCTCTTGAATCTTAATCAGACTCTGTGTCTGACTCGTTGTTATAGGGCAAGGGGTTAACCTATGATTTCTTTTCCTGACTGTACATCTAAGCATCAGTTACTTATTGTTTTAACACCATTTTACATACGGAACACGACTGTATTATGGATTAATTACAATTGACAATCCTCGATTCTACGAATTAAAAGGAAAGTTAGAATTGAAATTAACGTTTGTTGCTAATATAATTGTTTTTTCTCGAATTTCAGCCAGAATCTCTATCACGAGTCTGACTCGTTGTAGGTAAAGGGGTTAAACGTACAATTAATCACAGCAACCTAACATCAAACCGTAGAATAAACGTAACACATTGTACGCCGGCTAAATATCAGCAGCTGAGAAAACCTGGGTGCTGGTAGTCACATTGCTTATTTATGGGGAATGGACGTTCGAAAGAAAGTATATTAAAAATTTTATATATTTTCACAAAAGAATATATAGTATATTTTTGTTGAACATTCGCCAGATACGTTTCAACAAAAATCCAACATCCGTCGAAACCGATAAGTTGGAAATCCCGCAATAATACAGGACCGACGTAGAATGTGGTAATCACTCCGAGGCAATTGAATTCACAATGAAATAACAAGAGATTAACCCTGAGTATCAATCCTAACGATCAACTCACCAGTACTCAGAATGAACACGTGCCTCCTGTGTCAATCTGTAAGCTGGCCGACGATGTCGTCTCGACGCCTGTTGCGTCAAACCAGCGACGCTGTGACGTCGTAGGTACGCGTAGTTCTCCAAGTCCCATGGATCCACGTAATGCCTGCTGGCACTTCCGGAACTATAGGCGTCACCGGTGCTTCCAACGGAAGTGGAACGTTGGGAACCAACCGAGTCCCAATAAATCGACGACTCTGCCGGCACTTTCATCTTCCGATCTTTCCGAATAATCCTCTCGACAATTTTTCTTTTTGTATTAATATCTTTGAGAACTTCTTCCTTCTTATTCCTCCCTCTGTTCGGTACTTCCTTTCTTCTTCGACTCAGAGAAAGATTGATCATTGATCGAAGTAACTCGAGATGAAAATATCACACTGGTGAATCAATGGAAAGAAATTTAAAGTGTCACACTCTGACAACTATGTATATGTATATATATATGTGTGATACACCTGGTGTTTACGAAGCTTCGATTCTTGTACGTTCCGCGAGCCTGTTGTACGTTTCCGGTCGATCGAGGAGGCGCATTGTGCGCGGCGCGAGCACGATTTCGCTTCTGGAATACGTTCGAGCAGCCTGTTCAACCACGTACCACGTTGTTTTCCTCTCCTACTCTGCCACCGTCGAAGGTAGATCTCCTGGAAGACAAGTGAAACCGAAGACTTTCACGCCTGCGCTAACCCCACCGTTTTCTTCTTCTTCTTCTTCTTCTATGTGTCGATGCATCGTGGTTTGTTTGTGTTGGAAGGAGTCGTGAATAAATAAATCGGTACGATTATAGATTGCACACATATTAGGTGGTCCAAAAAGAAATCGTGTATTTGATGACCTGCTGTTGGAGTGCAGTTTATGTCCAGACACGGTGAAGTAAGCATTTCTATGAGTTTTTTTTTTGTTTTGAACTATTGTTTGGCATTATTTATGAGTAATAAAATCTATATTATTGTTAAAGGTAAAATGTCCAAATCAGAAATTGACAAACGACACATCAGGTACTGTATGTTAGTCTTTTTCTTCGACAAGGGCTTGAATACCTGCAAGGCCACTAACGCCATCAGAGAAATTTATGGTGAAGTGGTAACAGTATGTAAATGTCAATTTTTGTTTGAAAGGTTCAAATAGGGCAATAGAAATCTAAAAGATGCACTTAAATCTGGACGGCCTTTAAAATTTGACGATGACATATTAAAATCCCTGGTCGAGTCAGATCCTCGATTAACCATTGAGGAATTATCGTAGTGATTCAAATCCCCATGGTCAACTGTGCAGTTAGATTTACAACGCATCGGTGAAACGAATAGAATGAGAATTTTTACAGCAACTATTCGAAGATAACAAAGAAGAGCGAAGAAACACATGCGAGTCCTTGTCGCGACAAAGAATTCGTCACTTTTTACACCAAATTGTAACTGGAGATGAGAAGTGGATCATTTACGACAACATAGGTCGAAAAAGGCAATGGTTTTCTCCGAATCAAACTCCCTTTCCGACCTTTAAGCCTGGTTTGACACTTTGAAAATTTCTTTTATGCATCTGGTGGGATATACCTAACCTAACCTAACCTAACCAGATGAAACAATTATTGCAGATGTTCACTGTCGACAATTGGAAAGATTGAATGAGAAAATAACAGTTGTACGTTCAATTTTGTGTAACAGAAAGGATGTAATTCTGCAGAATGCACGCCCTCGTAAAGCAAGAATGACCCAAGGAAAAATTCAGACTCAATATTCCCCAGACTTTGTTTTTTCCGATTAGTTTCTTTTCAGGTCCATGGAGCATACTCTAAGAGAAAAACGTTTTCGAAATAAATGTACCTCTGTACATTTCTAAAACACGAAAGTGTTTCACAGATGGGGAGCCTTTATGTATTGTCAATCTGCAAAACACTTTCGTGTTTTAGAAATGTACAGAGGTACATTTATTTTTGTTCATTCTAATTTCACAGTTTTTCTGATTTTGTGGTATATAATGAATGTAATATTAGATTTTAATTCTTCAATTCTTCGTTAATCAACCGCTTCTGCATCTCACTTGACGTAATTTTATCAGAAATGTTGTCGGTAGCACGTATGGCTGAATACTAACCTCTTCGTTGCAGAGTGAACTGAACCTAACCTAACCTAACCTCTTCGTCGCAGAGCGTTTCATTTTTTAGCGTTACATTTTCTGAAGCAGCCCCCCATCTGTAAAACACTTTCGTGTTAATATAACTGAAGTCGTAAACCACCTGACTGAGTACAGTGGACTCTGGTATAACGCGAATTCTTATAAAGCGACGAAAAAATTGCGACTAGTACTCATACAGCGCGATAAACAGTCCCGTATAACGTGTAAGATAAATTGAACGTTTTCACGTAGTTTCTGATTTTTGAAGCTGACGAAGCAGAGGTTTATAAAAAGAAAATAGTAATAAATACACATTTAAAGATATAACAGAAAAATTAATTTTATTCAACTTTTAATAAAAATAAAAATACATGTATGCACCTCAGTATTTAACATTTATTCACTATCGAAAGTATCAACAAATAAGTTCCAACGACGCCGTCTTGTTAATATTGGTTGTAAACATTCATCGCTTGAATAGTCCATAGTTTCGTTTTGATTGTCATCGTTGATTAAAAACAGTTCTTTCTCCAGATAATTTTTAGATTGAAAATATGAGGATAGACAATCACTAAATTTTCAAGGCTGGACTTGAAGTTATGTTGGATATCGCTCTAGGCTAGTGAATAATTTTATGTTAGTGTTTAGTTAAGACGCGATATTTCTGTAAAAAAATTATATATATAAATAGAAAATGCATTTAAAAGATTAATACGCGGTTAAGTAATAATGCGTACAATCTACACTATTAGCGATTATTGTTTGATAACGTCTAGGTATACCTTCAATCAACTTTTCGACGTATGAGGCAAGTAAAGATCTCCATATTTTTGTGGCGGGAAACCAAGATTCGAACACAAAAGTAATATATAGTGGTTTTGAGCGAAGAAACTCAGTAACAGTTTCTTTTTTTCGATCTTCACAACTGTTTTAAAGTGAGTATCGGTGAAATGATGTTGCGGTGACCAGAACGAATGAAAATCAGAAGAGGTTAAGTCCAGGGAATATGCCGCGTGAGATATTCCGTTAACCCAGCTAACCTAACCTAACTCTTGCACGGATCCATCGATATGTTACGGTAAATGTGATTAATCCGGTGATTATGCATAATTGCCGGTTGTTATATACAATTCGTTTCATAATTTCTGATTTCAAATGTCGTACGAAGAAACAGAAACGCGGCGGAAAACCAAGATTCGAACGCAAAATGAAGTTACAACTGATTAATAGGGCTACGAATTTGTTTGTACACCTAATAGTTTCTTTTATTTTTTTTTTTATTAACGCGTTAAGTGCCTTTTTTTTATTAACGATTTTGGCCAACTCTTCGTTCTTTCAGCGGTTCAGTTTCGAAGATTTTTGCGAAGAGTGTTAGGATCAATTTAACGAAGAAAGTGGTAACTTTGTGACGTCGTATCTTTGTTTAACCCTTTCGCTATGAGCGTCTTTTCCGCCGAGATGCTCTCACTGAAAGAGACGCCGCGGTATAAGTGTACATATTGCGTGGAAATCTATACAAAACTCAAGTAATCTCTTCGAAAAACATTTGCTTTCTTATCGTTACTGAAATGTATCGGCCGTGAGAAACAAACGAAATGAAAAAAAATATTTGAACAACCAAACTACAAGTTTAGAATAAAATAGCGTGTAAAATAGCAAGCGACTTGATGGTTCATTACTTAAAAAAGACCTGTCAGGCTTAAAAATTAAAAAAGTCTAGAAAATAGTGATTACTGATTACTAAAGCAGATTTGGGTATAAATATTGTACAATAATAAATGATTGAATATTGTAAAGTATTATTAAGAATAACAGAAGACTATAATAATTCTAGAAATTTGTGACTTCTGATGGTAAATAAATTATGTGAATTATTTATAATACGGATTATAATAAATAATATTAAAACAAGAGTAACAAACTGTTTAAAAGAAACAAATAAATGATCGCTACTAAAACCTTCAATTAAATCGGATTGAAATGTTAAGTAAAAGTAGTTATTAGCAACTGTACAGGTTCAGTTCTGAGATTTCTTTATCTAATAAGATTTATGATTAGAATCCATAAAAATCTTAAGAACTATGTTATATTCATTAGAGAAAGGAATGGAATAAGACTAATAGTATAATATAGATCTAAATCCTATTATATTTGTCACACTTGATGATCATAGAGTCATATCATTCATTATACTCCATAATATTCTCAATCTAAGTGATGAATTATAGCTAATAATTGTAAAATATTCAGAATTTTTCATTTTCGTACTCTCTACAAAAATAATTATTCAACGCGAAATCTCGAGACGAAGAAAAATTTAATCTTTTCCTGATCAATTTTTTAAAGTGGTCATTTTTTGTTATAACTCACTATAGTGAAACATAAAATATTCAAAATTTTTCATTTTCGTACTCTCTACAAAAATAATTATTCAACACGAAATCTCGAGGTGAAGAACAATTTAATTTTTTTCGGATCAATTTTTTAAGGTGGCCATTTTTTTCCAACCCACTATAGTGAAACATAAATGATCTCTTAGACAATATAATATTACAAATTTTGAAAAAATGATCACTGATAATTATAAAATATTCAGAATTTTGTACTTCCGTACTTCCTATAAAAATAATTATTAAACGCGAAATCTCCAGACGAAGAAAAATTTAATCTTTTCCTGATCAATTTTTTAAAGTGGTAATTTTTTGTTATAACTCACTATAGTGAAACATAAAATATTCAAAATTTTTCATTTTCGTACTTTCTACAAAAATAATTATTCAACACGAAATCTCGAGGTGAAGAACAATTTAATTTTTTCCGAATCAATTTTTTAAATGTGGCCATTTTTTCTTCAACTCACTTTAGTAAAACCTAAAAGAAGGAAAAGAAAATGTATCACAAATTTCAGTAAAATTATCACTGACAATCATAAAATATTCAGAATTTTTCATTTTTGTATTTTGTATAAAAATAATTACTCAAATCGAAGCCTCAAGACGAAGGAAAATTTAATCTTTTCCTGATCAATCTCTTAAAGTCTCTTTGTCAACTTAATATAGTGAAACAAAATATTTAGAATTTTTGATTTTCGTTCTCTCTACAGAAATAATTATTGAACGCGAAATCTCGAGACGAAGAAAAATGTAATTTTTTCCTAATCGACCTCTTAAAGTGGCCATTTTTACTCCAACTTACTATAGTGAAACATAAAAGAACGAAAAGGTAATATGATATCATAAGTTTCGGCAAAATATTTTTCCAAAGCCACCTGAAACAACTCTCAGATAATTCTGTCGAATTTCTCAAGGCATAGAGAACAGGTAGAAATGAACTCTAAAACTGAACACGTTCAATCAACGTTCCGCCGTCACTTCGACAAAAATGTGTTTCTCGAACGAAACGGACACTCTCTGAGACGACATTCCTTCACCAGCAAGCTATTTCTTTCAGACATAATTGCGCAATAAACTTTCATTGGCCTTTTCAAGTAACGATCGTCAACCCGATTCCGCTTAATTGCATCAAAGCTCGTACACGGATCCTTGTCGTTCGATACCTCGGGCTGATCAATTAAACTCTCTCGACGGTGCGTTTCTTCGGTGAACTTTGGCCAAAATTCACCTATGCCGATCGAATTGACAATCAATTGAATTTTTCGAAAAGGAGAAAGGAAAAAAATCCAAGTAATTCGGAAAGAAAAAGAAGAAGAAGACAAACAAAAGTAGGAAGAAATGGTAGGAATACGAAACCAAGGAAAGGAAGAGGTAGAAGAAAAATAAGAGAAAGGAGAAAAAGAAGAAAAGAGAAAAGGGACAAAATAGAAAAAAGAGAAAAAACCGAAAAAGAGAAAAAGAAGAAAAATAAGAAAACGAAGAAAAGAAAAAGAAAGATAAAAATAAGAAAACGAAGAAAAGAAGAAAAAAGATAAAAAGAAGGAAAATAAGAAAACGAAGAAAAAAAAAGAAAGATAAAAATAAGAAAACGAAGAAAAGAAAAAGAAGAAAAATAAGAAAACGAAGAAAAGAAAAAGAAGGAAAATAAGAAAATGAAGAAAAGAAAAAGAAGAAAAATAAGAAAACGAAGAAAAGAAAAAGAAAGATAAAAATAAGAAAAAGGAAAAAAAGAAGAAAAAAGATAAAAAGAAGGAAAATAAGAAAACGAAGAAAAGAAGAAAAAAGATAAAAAGAAGAAAAACAAGAAAACGAAGAAAAGAAGGAAAAAGATAAAAAGAAGAAAAAGAACAAAAAGAGATAGCGAACAAAGTAATATACACACAATATGAAATCAGTATACAAAATATAATTAATCGTTACACTTAATACAATCGAGGGTTCAATCAATCACAAGGCAGCTGTGTAAAATAATAATAATAATAATAACAATAATAATAATTGAACTGCGGATTTTTATGCAAATACACATTTTCTCAGAATATAGTAAACAAAAAAGGTAGAACTTCGATAGAAAATTATTTCACACAACCAGGTTACTATAAAAAGCACTGTAGTTTGAATATTTTGTACAACTTAATTATACAAAAAGTTCGAATTTCTTGTAAACGCATAAATATCTGCAGTCTAATGATGATAATAATAATAGTAATAATTAAATAGCGAATTTTTATGCAAATTCACATCTTTGAGTATACAATAGAAAAAAAAAAAGGAAGATCTTCGGTAAAAATTACTTTACCCAACCCGGGTTATCATAAAAAGCATTATAATTTGAATATTTTCTATACTTAATTATACAAAAATTCAAACTTCCAGTAAACGCATAAAAATCCGCAGTCTAAGAATAATAATAGCAATAATAGTAACGCTACGATCACAAATGAACAGCAGTGGATGGTTGCTGGTTGATAAAGCTAATTAGAATTACAAAAAAAAAGAAAAAAAGAAAATTAAAAAAAAAAGAGAGAAGAAGAAGAAGACGAAGATGGGGATCACATTAGAAACAAACGACCACTTGTACAGCCGTTTCTGTGTTTTCTATATATAGAGGGTGGTCTCTCACGGGGAACATTAACAAGCCCCAAGTGTTTTCCCTTTCAATTTCACAGCTCGTGAATATTCATCGGGTTCCGCGATCCGGTCTATCGAAAACTGAAACCGCTAGAAAGCCGGAATCCATCCGTTTGTTGCGCTCACTTTCCTCGGGTATCTCGGTGCACAATGCGTTCCAAACGAACACGCCCTGAACCGATTGTTCGCGTCTCTCCGCCATTTTGCTTTCTCGATCGACCATCGAGTTTTGCTCCTGTTTCAGTGAAATCTCCTCGATTAGAGATTACACGAAGAATTTCAGGCTCCCGTTTTGTCCATTCTGAGTTGCTCAAATTGATACCAAAGATGGAAAAGATTCCTCAGATAAACTATACTTTTTTAAATCTTTTTTTTTTCAAGATTCAACGAAGATATCGGAACTGACGAACTCTTCAATCGTCCATTATTCCAATGATTTTTGTTTTTTGTTTTTCTGCTACGTTATCGAACACTTAGAAGAGAAAGACACTTCAGGTTGAAGTTCGTGATGAAGTTCGTCGTTCAATTGAGATCTGAAGTGAAGAAACTTAGGATTGACTGTGAAACATCGATTGCTCGGTTAGTTGGAAGCTTTCCAATGCAGAAATCAGCGTAAATCATTAGTTGTACATACAGTTGCGTAAAATTCACTTTGCAACACAACGCGGTTGAATTATTTTAAACGGAGTGTTTCGCTTCTAATGAACATTTAAATTATTTCTGCTGGTGGTGAAAGTAAGAGGAGTTTACCATTCGATTGATGCCCCATATTCGCAAGGTCACTCTGAAGGTCATTCCAAGGTCAACCAAATTTTTTTCCATATTTTTCCCTTGTTTCGTTATTTTCGAAGTGATTTCGTTTCAGTATTTTTATACTGCTCGAAGTCTTCAGGATCATCGTATCCTGTTTTCAGTATGCAGAAAATTTCGGTGATCTTGTAATTACCCTGAAGTTGAAAATCAAGGAAACATATTTTTTCATAATATTTCAGATTTAGAAAATTTAGTTTATAATTGAAAAAATAAATTTAATTACTTATCATTAAGTTACATTCTTTAAATTAAATTCAAGTAAATTTTTAAATTAAATTAAATTTTCTTTGATAATTGTTCTTTTCATTCATGCTTTTCACTGTGAAATTCAAAATTCCATGTACATTTACAAGGAAATATATTTTCAATTAAGTAATTTAAATATTATTTATTTATAATGTTTCAAGTTTAGCCACTGAGTTTATAATTTAAAAAATAAAGAATGATTTATCGTTAAATTAAATTCAATAGAAACAGCAATTTATTATCCATTTGCATTATTTCATTTTTTTTTTTATAATTGCTCCCTTCATTAATGCTTCTCACAAAAAGTACTAATTTTAACAATATTCAAAATTCAAAACTTCATCTGCATTTACAAGGAAGTATTTTCAATTGAGTAATTTAAATATTAGAAATTTTTCATAACGTTCCAAATTTAGCCATTTAGTTTGCAAATAAAAAATAAGATTCATTACTTATCATTAAATTAAATTCTTCAAATTACTTAAATTTAAATTAATTTTTAAATTAAATTAAATCTTTTTGATAATTGCTCTCTTCATACTGCTTTTCACTGTGAAGTTCAAAACTTTATGAGCATTTACAAGAAAATATGCTTTTCAATTAAGTAATTTAAATATTAGCCACTTTTCATAATGTTCCAAATTTAGCCATGTAGTTTATAATTAAGAAAATAAAAAGAGAATTATGTATCACTAACATAAATCCATTAGAAACAACAATTTACTATCCATTTGTATTATTTAATTTTCTTTAATGCTTTCTATGCAAAATTCAAAACTTTATGTCCATCGATAAGGAACCATATTTTCAACCAAGTAGTTTAAATATCAGCCATTTTTTATGATGTTCTTAATTTAGCCATTTAATATACAATTCAAAAAATAAAATTAATTATTTACCACTAAATTAAATTCATTAGAAAAAGTATACTTATTATGTATTTGTATTCTTATATTTTTTTTTTAAATAATTATTCTTTTCATTAATGACTCACTTTTCACGTGAATTTTATACGAAATTTCAACAACATTGACAATTATACTAAACATTCTAGAATATATTCTTCAATTTTAATAACTGCCACAGTTATATTAAATCATTGCAATTTCCACCATTGTATATTCACGAATATAAAATTAAAAAAAAAACGAATTATTTAATTAGACTCATAAACAATTTATTTCATCTCTTCCTTTTCCTCTCACTCGTTACTTCTTACTTTAAATAGTTTCTTATACGTTCATTGTACGTGAAACACCCTGTAAAATTGTCACCATAGGAAAAACCATAATCCTCTGAATATTCTTCATTTTTTCACACATTCTAATGATTTGCGCTGACTTGTACACGGTCTACAGGGAAATTCAATCTAACGAAAGGTACATTTTCAAAACTGCACGATTAAAAAGAACATCCCCATAGCATTAAACTCGCATATATTTCATTTCTTCATATATTTTTTTTGTTTGTTTTTGTTTTGCTTAACTGAACATTCTCTCGATCCACATACAGCTCACGTGGAAGAATAGATTAGGAATCGATCAGGCTACCAGGGAATAAATTAGAGAGCCTATCTGGCCATGGTTTCGCTTGTTCCACGGTGTCGAATCGTAAATCATCTCACCTGGACTGAACTTTCGGTTCTGCGAACACGTGTACCAAAACACACCTGTACACCTTTTGGTTCTCCAACACTTTCAGCAACGGATACGATGTCGTAAAAAGAAAGAAAGAAAAAACAATCATCTAAAGTTTCTTTTCTCATTATAAAACACAGCATACTTTGTTTCAAGCGTAAATAACGAAAACACGATATAAAAATGTAAAAAAAAAAAAAGAAGAAGAAGAAGAAGAAAAGAAAAGATTCTCTTACTGAAAGTGTTTCAAATAATCATCGAGTTGCAAAAACCGATTAGGCAAGAGTAGTCCAGCGTGAAATGGAAATGAAAAACGCTCTGTGAGTGTTCTATCACTTTCTTCTTTCTCTCACTCTCACTCTCTCGTTTATTATCTCACAACTTTTCCGTAACGCTAGAAAAATAGTGATTTTTTTATTTTTTTTATTTTGAACAGGCGTTCGTAAAATTGTTAGAAGCTCGAGCTTTTCGTCGACATTTGCAGTGATTCTCTGCTTCCATTTTGTACAAACAAGCGTCGAACAGTACGCCACGAAAATAATTATTAATATCGACGATCGTACACAATCTCGATCGTTATTTTACTTATTTTCTTTTTTTTTGTATACGTTCCTCTGCGCAATAGAGGAGAGGCAGACGACCGTGAAAGTTAGGCGAAACACGATTAAGCACGCGTTCTAATTATCCACGCCACAGTTGGCCAGAAAAAGAGTACTTAAAAACAAAAAGAAAGAAAAAAGGAAGGAATAAAAACGAAAGCTTAAATCAGTCGCTATAAAACGCCTATGTACAATCGTGGTTATTACACCATTACGATCTAGTCGATACACGTTTCTATCTCTATTAAACGAAGGGGTCTTTCACCTGTGAAAATGGTCGGAACTTCACTTTTCTGAAAACTGACGACTGATTCTACAGGCAGCGTAAATATTACGACATCGTTCGATCAGATTACAATAGAATTGTTAAGTGTACAAATTAATTTGTAGCCCTTTTTTCACCAATCTCTCGTTCACTTATTAAAAAGCCAGAGTTCGTTCTATTCTGTAAATTAACCGACATAAATTTCTACACATTTATCCGATCTATCGGACAAGTTTCGAATCTACTGTCTAAAGAAATATATAGTGGTTTTGAGCGAAGAAACTCAGTAACAGTTTCTTTTTTTCGATCTTCACAACTGTTTTAAAGTGAGTATCGGTGAAATGATGTTGCGGTGACCAGAACGAATGAAAATCAGAAGAGGTTAAGTCCAGGGAATATGCCGCGTGAGATATTCCGTTAACCCAACTAACCTAACCTAACTCTTGCACGGATCCATCGATATGTTACGGTAAATGTGATTAATCCGGTGATTATGCATAATTGCCGGTTGTTATATACAATTCGTTTCATAATTTCTGATTTCAAATGTCGTACGAAGAAACAGAAACGCGGCGGAAAACCAAGATTCGAACGCAAAATGAAGTTACAACTGATTAATAGGGCTACGAATTTGTTTGTACACCTAATAGTTTCTTTTATTTTATTTTTTATTAACGCGTTAAGTGCCTTTTTTTATTAACGATTTTGGCCAACTCTTCGTTCTTTCAGCGGTTCAGTTTCGAAGATTTTTGCGAAGAGTGTTAGGATCAATTTAACGAAGAAAGTGGTAACTTTGTGACGTCGTATCTTTGTTCAACACGTTAAGCGCGGCGTCAGTCCCTAGGGACTGACAGTGAACTTTCCGTTTAGGTCTGCCTATAATCCTAGGATCCAACACTCGATGAATGATCGCCGCCTGAACGGAAAGCAAAATCAGCTACACGCTTAATGTAAAACATTCTTACATTTAAGCACTCGTCGAAGCGTCCAAGTAACTTCAGATAATAATTGTCTAATATTTCATACTGCTCACGCAAATCTGAGTAATCTGTTTGGTAAAATGTGAAATGAAGTAAGAATATATTAAAGAGCGTAACATTTGTTTTTCTTAAATGTGCCAACGTTCGAAATAGACGAATTGATGCAATGATCCGTTACAAAATTCACAAATACATCGAGTATATACATTCTTTTCGTTAAACGGAGAGATGTTGGTCGGCAAAGTATGCAAACATTTTTCAGATAAATTCGTCTTAGTTTTTCAGCAGTAATCTATTGAACCAAGAGCTAATTAGCTAGGAGTACTACATTGTGAACGTTGTAAGCTTCTTTTTAGTGTAAATTTCACAACGAATATCATCGCGTAGCAATAAATACCATTGCTCTAAACGTTTCTGACCAAATGTTCTAAACACGGACTGCAATGCTAGTTTTAAATACGAACTAGCTAAAATTTTGATCATTTTTTTATACATATTTCAAGATACTCAGAGCTATTTCAAAGTACATTAGACAGAATAAAAGGAAGTGACGGAATAAAGTGGATATGGAAGAAGCTTTTACAATCGTTAAGGTAAAAAAGATGAGGACTCTAAAAGCGACGAAGCGTTTCAGTGTTTCTCTCTTTTCCATATCGTAAATAGCATTTAAGTTTGCGTTCATCTACATTTCGAACATGTTACAGCTTTTACTTTTCGTTTCGATTATTTCACAAGTGTATTCACATTTAGACCAAGCTTCTAGAAATGAAGATTTTATTTTAAATGTATAATTTGAAACACACGTTGCTTTTGTTCAGTTTACTTCAATTTCATATAACAAACGTGTTATTCGTATGTACTCAAGTGTTATATCTTAAAAATCATCGATAGATTGATAATAAATCCTGAAATGAAAGTGTCAGCCGATATTTAGACCACACTTCTGAAAATGAAGATTTTCCTTTCTATTCTGAATGTACAATTTGAAATATGCATTATCTATTTTGATTTTATATCATATAGTAAGTATGTCCTTATATATTCAAGTGTTATATCTTAAAAATCATCGATAGTTTTGATAATAAATCCTGAAATGAAAGTGTCAGCCGATATTCAGACCATCTCTATCTGTTCCCGCTGTAAAAGAGCGTAACTCTTACCTAACTCCACTTCGCCATTTTGTCGGTCTTCTGAATTTTTCAAACCTAATGATTCGTGAGTTCTATTCACACCACGTTTGTATTTTTCGCTTCAAATGATTCCGTACTGCAGACAACTTATCCATCGAAAACTGTTTCCTTCAGTCCTTCTTTTACGCAGAATAACTGACAAAATTACTCAGATTCTTTTTCTATACTTCAATATCTTTTTGTACACTTTCTTTCAAGTGTGAAGAACACATCTGCAAAGTTTCGAGCTGCACGACCGACCATTTTCTTCAGAAAAAAAGAAAAAGAAAAAGGAAAGAAAAAGGATCATAAGTAAACCCTTTTCTTCGAAAGGTGAAAAGCCCCTTTAAATGACAAAACGAGAGGGAAGAAAGGGGAGACAGTCCCTTTCCCTCTCTCTTTTTTTTTTCTTCCTCTCTATATCGATACACACACTGCCTAGAGCCTTTAGTAACGCATATCACAGTTACAAAAAATTCCAACGTTTCTCTCGTTACACTGCCAATATTTCCCCAATCTCTCTCTCTCTCTCTCTCTCTCTCTCTCTCTCTCTCTCTCTTTTTCCCTATTCGGTTCAGTTTCTTATACACATGTACGACTATAAACGCTTTCGTCAGACATGATTGCACCGCTGTTAATGCCTCACCATGAGCTACAGCCTATCTAAGCCTAGAACTATGCTAGTATTTGAGACAGTTTTTGCTCTTCTAGTTGACTGTGCTCGGTTTCGTGCAACAACGGCACAATTCGAATCGACGAGGCTTTCCTCGTTGGAGTTGTGCCACCTTTGAAAATTAAACGGGAACCTGGAACTCTTCGTAGTGGAAATTCGTGAAATTTGTCGGTTTACAAGTTTCAAGATATTCATGCTATTACAGCCAGCGTTTCCCTTGCGAATAGTGAATATTAGCCAAGAATGATACGCTTTTTTCGCGATTTACATGGAAAATTGGTTCCTCTGAATACCATGTACATTGAAATCATAGCGTTTCGTGTTGTTATACCCTCAAATAGTTTCCTTCTTATCTGCATCTACATCAAGTTTGTGCCGCGTGTGTTGACGGACGAGCAAAGGCAAAACCGTGTGGACATTTGTCAGGAACTTCTTAATGGAGCAAACACCGATCCAAATTTTTTGAAGAACACAATAACCGGTGACGAAACCAGGGTTTATGAGTACGACGTGGAAATCAAAGCCCAGTTGTCTCAGTGGAAGAGGACAAACTCTCCCCGATCAAAAAAGGCACGGATGTCTTGGTCCAACGTGAAAGTCATACTGGTGACTTTCTTTGACTGTCAAGGGTTCATCTATTATGAGTACGTCCCTAAAGGACAAACCGTTAATAAGGAGTACTATCTTGGAATCATGAAGAGGCTGAGATACGAAATATTGGGAAAAGGCCGGAAATGTGGAAGTTTCACCACGATAACGCAGATCACACAGCGCTGATTGTGAGACAGGTTTTCACCCAAAAAAAAGAACCCTTGATAATGGTATTGTATTAGGTTATAACATATGAAATGTCCGATTTTGGTTTATCAGTATTTTAAATTCTGTTCTGACAAAAAGATACTAACATTTTTAGGGATATTTTACATCTAGCTTTTAGAGCAGAGTATTCTTTGTGAGATCCGATCTTCGCTTGTTTTTCTTGTGCATCTAACCTAACAATTTTACGCTAGGATTTCCAACATGAATCAACGTGATTTTGTGGAAATGTTTTTGAGTGGAGAAGTGGTAACAACGCATCAGTAGCTACTCTTTTCTTGTCATGAATTATAGAAAATTCAACGACAGGAATTATTAAGGAATAATTAAGGAAAACTTAAATTACGGGGGTGTTTTCAGCTATTTCTCGTCATCAATTTCTATTTTCTGCAATGTGTTTAAGTATACGATTCAACCTACAAAATTAATTGTAATATTTTGTTCTTCCTTTTTTTAATTTTCTTGTTATGAATTATAGGGAGTTAAGGTAAACCTAAATTACGGGGGAGCTTTCAGCTATTTGTCATCATCGATGACATCATCGATTTCTATTTTCCCCTACTACTATAGTACCGAGGATCCCAATCATAAAAACAGAGACATTTATGAGCACTTTCGCAGGAATACTGTCATAAATATGTATGAAAGAGCGTAGCTAGAAAAAGAGTTCTCACTTTTAACAGGAGAATTCCAAAGGGGCGAAAATAGAACATCAGTGCGCCGGCTCTCTTCAGTGACCCGTTTCACTTCCGGTCACGTCGGTTCAATGGCAGACAGCGGGAAGAGTTCCAGGTTCCGCTGTGTACACGTACGAAACAAAGCGATTGTTCGATACTTAAAAGCCACTTTGTTCACTTGGAACGTGCGTTTGGAAACACTTGGCTTCTTTAAGGAAGACTTTCGTCGTGTAATTAACAGAAAAGTAGTAAGTCAAAGAAGGAACACCTCGATGATGTAACACAGCTCGTGGCGCAAAAAAGAAACACTTTTAACGAATGAAAAAGAATTCTGAAAAAATTTTCCTTGCAAAAGCAAGCTGCTTTTATACAAAATTGTTTGTAAAAAATGAAAAATTATTTTAACTATTATTAAATGATTAATTGGACGTGATTAGAGGGCTTGTGACTAAGTGGTAAGAACGAGAGTACGAGAACAGAGTTTTCTAAGTTACTTTAGAAAGTAGATCAGTAAAAAGGGAGAAAATAAGGTAAGTAAGGGCGCTAGGAGCTACATATTACAGGACAATAAAGAGGGAAAGAGAAATAAAACGATAGGTTTATAAGAAACAAGAAAGCAGGCGTCAAGAGTATGTGAGGTTAGAAAGAAAGAAAGGCGGAAGCGGTAGGTCGGTAAAGTAGAGTAATAAGTTTCGAGGTTAGGAGGATAAGAGTCGGCGAAAAGGAAAGATCGGCAAGGAAGGTTTAATAAAAGATAGAAACATGGAGAAAACGAAGAGAAGAGGAAACCGCAGAAGGCCAGAAAGAAATGTATAACGAAACACTGAAAGAGTAAAAAAGGAAAAGAGAACGAACGACTCTGAAGGAGTTAAGGGAGAGAGAAGGTCGGCATAACAGAAAAATTACAGACTTATGGAGAGGGGAAAGCATAGAGGAAAAGGAAAGGGAAACTGAAATAGAATTTCGTAGAACCAAAAAGGCAGACCTGAAAGAAACTGCTCCAAAAGAAGCAGTAGGTGCAGGAAATTCAAGAGATAGGGATGGAGAAAGGCAAATTGAGAGAACAGTAGAAAAAGCGATGAAAGAAATGGCAGCAAGTATGAAGCAAGAAAGAGGAGAGCTTATGGTAGACCTCAAGAGGGAGATAAGGAATGTGATGGAGGAATTTACATCTAGAGTGGAAATTAGAGAAAAGAAGTTTATAGAAAGAGAGATAGAGCTAATAGAAAAAAATGGAAAAGATCAAGAGAGAGATAGAGCACAGAAAAAAAGAGATGCAAGATATAAAAGAAAAAGAAGGTAAGGAATTAACAGAGAGAATCTTATGTAAGGTGGAGGAAAAGCTAGAAATGGAGAAATGGTGTGGAAGAATTGAAGAAAGGAAGGAGGGGAATGATGTATGGAAAGAAGTGAGGAGAATCAAAAAGAAAATAGTTGAACAGGAAAAAAAAGGAGAAGAAAAACAATATCATTATCAAGAGACTAAGAACAGGTAAAGAGAATGTTAGAGAAAAATTAGAAACATTTCTAAAAGAGGAACTAGAAGTAACAGGAGGTATAAAGAAAACAGAATTAAGAGGCACACAAAATTCAAATGTAGTCCTAGTAGAATTAGAAAACTGGGAAAAGAAGCAGGAGGTGATGAGCAAGGAAAGCAGACTAGACACAAAAAGAATATACAATACTAGGAGGCTCGGATGAGAGAAAGGAAGCTGCTAGAAGGGAACATCTACCGATGGAGGAAGAAGAGGAAAAGTTAACAGAGCAGAAATTAGAAAAGCAGTTAAAAAAATTAAAGAAGAAGGCACTGGGTGAGGACGTAGTCCCAAATGAGGCCTGGATATATTGTGAGAGTAACACAAGAAATAAACTGAAGAAGAAGAAGATAATAAGGCAAATGTGGGAAGAAAATGGCTTCCTAGAGGATTGAAAAAAAGCGGTGATAACAACTTTATTCAAAAAAGGAGATGATAGGAAGCCTTGTAATTACAGAGGCATAAGTCTCTTGTGCACCGCTTATAAAATCTATGCCTCGTTACTCAATGATAGACTAAAGAAAGATATCGAGGAAAAAGAAATACTGTCGGATACGTAAGTTGGATTTAGAGAAAAAAGGGGAGTGATACGAGGGTAGTCCCAGAAGTACCCGACCTGACGTATAGATGGCGGTTGTTTTTTGAAAAAAATGACTATCGTAGAAGGTACCAACTTTATAAAACTTATGCTTGAAGTTTGACGACGCTACGTTGTTTAGTATTTGTTTGGCAGCCATCAATAGTGAATGATCTCGGTGAATTTGTAAACATGGAAAAAATTGGTCATCGTTATGTGATACAATACTTTCATTTGAAAGGCCTCTGTCCAACCAATATCAAAGCGGAGCTAGATTCTACTCTGGGGGAGTCTGCTCCTTCGTTTACAACAGTGAAATATTGGGTGGCAGAGTTTAAACGAGGCCGTACGAGCTGCCAAGACGAACATCGCAGTGGTCGACCAAATGAGGTGACCACGCCAGAAATGGTGAAGAAAATCCACAAAATGGTATTGGATGACCGTCGACTGAAAGTGCGTGAGCTAGCAGACATGGTAGGCATTTCAAAAAGTGCTGTACATCGCATATTGACTGGAAATTTGGACATGATGAAGCTGTGCGCAAGATGGGTGCCGCGTTTGCTCACAGCCGAACAAAAACAGCGTCGTGAGGATGTTTCAATCGAGTGTTTGGCGAAGTTTCACAGCAATAAAGCAGAGTTTTTGCGTCGATACATAACCATGGATGAAACATGGGTACATCACTTTACACCTGAGACAAAGGAACAGTCAAAACAATGGACTGAAAGGGGAGAATCGGCTCCAAAGAAGGCGAAGACAGTTCCATCTGCAGGCAAGGTCATGGCGTCAGTTTTTTGGGATGCGCGTGGGATAATTTTCATTGATTATCTTCAGAAAGGAAGAACAATCAATGGCGAGTATTATGCGAACTTACTACAGCGTTTAAGTGATGAAATCAAGAAAAAACGGCCGCATTTGGCGAAAAAGAAAATTTTGTTTCATCAAGACAATGCACCAGTTCACACATCCGTTATCGCGATGGCCAAAATCAACGAGTTAAAGTTCGATTTGCTTCTTCACGCACCCTATTCGCCAGATTTAGTCCCCTCAGATTATTTTCTGTTTCCAAACTTGAAAAAATGGCTCGGTGGTAAAAGATTTGCCAACAATGAAGAGGTGGAGTCTGCGGTTGATGGCTATTTTGAAGAGCTCGACGATTCTTACTATAAACAGGGTATTGAAGCTATTGAACATCGCTGGGAAAAGTGTATCGAGCTAAAAGGAGACTATGTAGAGAAATAAAGATACTTTTTCCCAAATTTTTTGTGTTTTCTTTGTTAGGTCGGGTACTTCTGGGACTATCCTCGTAGCTAATGCGTATGTATTGCAACACGTGATACAAAGAGAAGTTAAGAGAAAAGGAGGAAAGGTACGAGGGTTGTCCCAAAAGTAATGCACAGCTTGCTCTAGCGGGCATTGTAGGCAACGTAGATAGCTGATCGAAGCGTCAGTGTGTAGATTGAAGTCTTAAGAACACGTTGGTATCATGGTAGTGGTATTCGTTTGAAGGGAAAATGCCAAAAATTTGAAAAGACAACGAGAACAGTCCATCAGGTTGGATTTCAGCAATATTCGCATTGAAACAGTGCACGGTAAAAAAGTGCCCGAAATTCATGCCGCGTTAAAAGAAGCGTGTGGAAGGTTTACCGTGAATCGTAGCACAGTACAGAGGTGGCACACGAAGTTTCGAGAAGATCGAACAAGCATCGAAGGCGATCGTCTACTGTAACAGCTGACAACACAAATGCTTCAATCATTGCAACGTTGCTCGACGAAGACCGGAGAATCACGGTGAGAGAAATTGAGGCGGAGACAGGAATCTCGAAAACGAGTGCGTATCGTATTTTAACAGAGATGCTAGGCAGAACAAAAAGCAACACGTTCGGAAATTGCGCGCGAATTGCTTGCTCGTTATGAAAATGAAGGAGAAACCTTCCTCGATCGCATCATCGCAATCGATGAAACCTGGATACGTGACTTCGAGCCCGAAATGAAGTCTCAGAGCGACGTTTGGAAGAGTCCAGGTTCGCCGAGAGCATAAAAAGTTCGACGTCAACAGTTGAAAATGAAAGAAACGATGATCTTTGCCTAAACGGGGCGTAATCGCTACAGATCGAGTTTCGACGAGTACTAGTGTCACTGGAGCGCACTACAAAAACTTTCTTCAGAATGTCTCGCGCCCAAGAATGTTGCAAAGTGGTGTGTTGATTTTAGACGATAATGCACGCCCGCACATCAGTGCACCGATCATCGAACTTCTCGAAAAATACGGCTGGGAACAGCTCCACCACTCGACTTATAGTCCTGATCTGAGCCCACCTGACTTCGATCTCTTCCCCAAGCTGAAGAAACCCCTTTGGAGGGTGCGTTTTCCGACGCTGGAAGAGTTCTGAAGAAAAGTGACAACTTTTGACAACCTCTGAACAAGCGTATATTGAAGGCCTGTAATTACTTGTATCTTCTTTCAATAAATATTTTTCGAGTTAGAGCCAACTGTGCATTACTTTTGGGACAACCCTCGTACAATATAAGCCTAGCTACACAGGAGAGTGATATTTTGAGTGAGTGAATGAGTGGAAAGAGTAAAAAGATAGTTTCTTTTAATTGTAATTAGGTTATTGTAAACCAAGTCCAGTTCTTGGCTGTGAAGCTGAATAAACACATATACATTAAATGAATAATTAAAATAATAATTCATTTTAATGAAATAATAAAAATTCATCAAAAATGAATAATTAAAATAATATTAATGTAATAAAATAAATTTTAATTATTATTAAATGAATAATTATTTTAATAGGAATAATTAACAAAATTATATTTTAATAAAAATAATTATTCATTTAATAATAATTAATATAATTAAAATAATTGTTCATAAAAAATAATAGAAATAAAAATAAAAACAATGGATGTTTGTAAGATTTATGAATGAAAAATGTATATATATATATATATATATATATATATATATATATATGAAAATTTAAAGAAGCTCCTTCTTTTTATTTCTCGACGAATCTTAACTTTTTTTAAACACATTTTTGCGCCAAAGTCTTGAATTTTAATTTCGATTTCAAAGGGATAGGCACAAACTCGGCAACGAGATAATATCAATCGTAAAAAAAAAAAAAAGAAAAGAGAAGAAAGAAAGAAGTTGAAACATTTGATTAAAAATTTCTGTCGCACATGTGCTAACTCCTTCTTCGAGAATTTTCCGCGTCGCAGTTACACACTGGCCCAAAGGCAATATTTTGAAATCTCCTACGAACGTGAGGCATCGACAACGATTCACTACGGTAGCTCACTAGAATCTTATTTCTGGAATGCGATCAGTGTTCCTCGATCTCTTTATTTGGAAAAATATCGTTCGATTAATTTCCTTTCTCCGAACTACACGTACTTCCTTTTCTTTTTTTTTTTCCTCGAAGAATCTTGAACCCTTTGCCTTACGATTCTTTTATACACGCATACGTTTTGTCTTTTCATTGGATTTGCAAATAAAAGGAAGTTTAAATACCGTACATAAATCATAATTCACTTGGGAAATGAAAATTCAAACGAAAATGTTGACAAATCAGTTTCCCTTCTTAGAACTATGTATTCACTCCTTTTTCTCTCCCAAAGAATCTTTAATCCTTTGATTTACGATTCTTTTGTATTTACATAGGTTCTGTCTTTTCGTTAGATTTGTAAATAAAAGGAAATTTAAATACCGTGCATAATTTGTACCTGAGATGCTTTCATGTATAAATTGGAGTTAGAGTTCAAATTCAAGATTGTTAAGAATACAATAATTCTTGTAAAAGAGAGACGACACAATAGTAATACCGGAAATGTAGCTCAGCGACCGGTAGGATGCGTGGACGAGCGAAAATAATAGTTATAGTTGAGTATATAAAGCAAGCGTAGAAATACAGATACGCTGTAATTAATTAATTAATTAATTAAAATAAATTTTAATCAATTAATTAAACTCGTTTTTCCTTATTTGCAATACAAGAATTGGACACTTTTTTCGTCGTATCCTGATAATTTTGTGATCTATATCACAAATGTGACGTATGACTACAAAAAGTGGTCCAAAAAGAACTGCAACCTTTTTTTTCTTTCTTTGTTTTTTGTTAGATCGGTCACCGAAAATTTAATCATGAATTTTTACGATAATACAATTTGCACGACGTTGATCAGTGCTTGAAAGATTTAAACGTATTGAAGAACGAATTTTATATTACTTTTATATTGAAATTAAAGAAATTTTCGACGAATTTCAGCAGAAAATTTTCGAACTCAAATCTAAAGCTACATTTCGAAGATTGTAGTTACACCAAAGATTTAGAAACTCTATGAAACGTACAAACACGTTTTTTCAACCTTTAGAATAAGATTAATAATATTTTTGGAACCTAATTTTCTCGTTAATTCACTCTTAATACTAGCTTTACGAGACTTTCGAATTTCACAGATAGAATTATAGAAACTATTTGTTATTATTTATAATTAGCAATTTTTACTGACTATTATTAATGGAACGATAGGAAAATATATCGAAATTTATAAGTAAATTAACATCTCCCCAAATTCAGCAACTGAAGATGATTTCTGTGGTGAAAATTGGATTTGTCGTATTCACCCTATCAAACGCAATCATGGTGGTCATTTATATGATATTTTATTTCATGTATAATGTCATCGAATGTACTTTAAAATAAAGCAGTGAATGCTTGTTTATCTTCCGTACTTTTCGTTTCGTTTCAATTCAAAGTTCTATCACTCTTATTGGAAGACCCTGTATTATACAATTAAATTAATTTTAAATTAAATAAATCGATTTCTTTTTTAAAGAAAAATTTACTCTTCAACTTAGGAATAGATATATCAGAAAAGTCTGTAAATCTAGTATTGACACGTTCTCTATCAAACTATTTTAAACGAATTCATATCAAAATACTAATACATATAAAAATTAAGTAATTGATATTTCAAATGTAAACCAAGTAATTTATGTTTTTTTTTTTATAAGAACTCTTTTATTATAAAAATAAATTCTTTATTTTAATAACCTTCTTTCCTTTTTTTTACGCTTTTTACAATTAGAATTACATGGAGTATTTTTAAACTAATGACATGGATAATAAAAAAAAAAGACTGTCTTCAGTGATCCGAAAATTCCAACTTTTTTTTAAAGTTTGCAAGTTTGCAAAGAATTTTAATTGTTTTGGCTCTGTTCCGGTTCTTCGGGATGAAAACAGCCCTTGAATGAAAATAAATGTATTCCTATTTCTCTATACATCTTTAAAACTATAGTAAATACAAAAAAAACTTTTACAATAAAAATTTGACGGTTTTTTATGCCTCATAAGACGATGCTTAATAATATTAAATTAATAAAATTTTTATTATTAAATTAATAAATACTGTTCGTTCAAATAAAAAATTAGAATCGCAGAAACCGTTAATCGAGTATAATATACATAATGTTATATATTATCATATGAGTATAATACATACAAGCATACATTCAGCCGCATACACATTTCTACATTTTTTTTTTATCGTTTTGTAAGCATTTTGTAAGAAATACTATGGCGATCACACAAAAAGTACGTATCGATTAAAATTATTTAAATATCACATTATCCTTTAAATTTAACACATTTAATATATTTATCTAAATTATTCGACATATTTTCTGATATAACAGAAAATTCAAAATTTTTCGCAATAACGATGCTGGGGGATTTTTTTATTTGAACGAACAACTTTTATTAATTTAATAGCGTCATCGATATAACGGAAAACTTAAAATTTTTCACAATAATGGTGCTGGAAGATTTTTTATTTGAATAAATCATTCTTATTAATTTAATAACGTCATCGATCTAACGGAAAATTTAAAATTTTTCACAATAATGGTACTGGAAGATTTTTTATTTAAATAAATCATTTTTATTGATTTAATAGCGTCATCGATCTAACGGAAAATTAAAAATTTTTCACAATAATGGTACTGAGAGATTTTTTATTTGAACAAATAATTTTTATTCATTTAATAGCGTCATCGACCTAACGGAAAATTACAAATTTTTTACAGCAGTGCTTAGAGATGTTTTATTTAAACGAACAATTCTTATTAATTTAATAGAATTGTTTTATGAAGCATAAGAAAACAGCAACTTTTTATTACAAACATTTTTTATGCAGTTTTTCAGATATACAAAGAAATAGAATAACATTTATCTTCATTCAAGTGTTGAAAACGAACAAAAAAAATATTGTTCGATATTTTTCTTGAAGACTCTTACAAACTTGAGAAATTTAAGAAAAAATCGGAACTTTTTAAATTATTTAAATATCACATTATCCGATAAGTTTAACACATTTAGCACATTTATCTGCATTTATCTGTAAAGCTTTTCAATATGACAGAAAATTCGAACTTTTTCATCAGTAACGATAGTGAAAGATTTATTCATTCAAACAAATATTTTTTATTAATTTAATAGCATCGACTTATAAGGCACAAAAACCCATGAAATTTTTATTTAAAAATATATTTTTATATTTACTATAGTTTTAGAGATCTACAAAGAAATGTGGTAACACTTATCTTCGTTCAAGTGCTGCTTTCATCCTGAAAAACCGAAAAAAGGCAAAAAACCAAAAAAAAAAAGAAAATGCTCGATACTTCTTTTCGAGGTAGCCTACAAGTCCACAAAATTAAAAGAAAAATCAGAATTTCCGCGTTACTGAAATTCCTCTGTAAGTGAAAAAAAAGAAAAAACAGAAAAAATTTAGTGTGAACGTCCAAACTTAAAAAAAAAAAAGAAACCCACACACACACAATCATATCCTTTTTGTCTAACTTAACTTTGCAGAGAACATGTTAAAACCCATTCGTTGTTTTAATAACAAAAGCCACTTCGATCTACAAACAATTTTTCTCCTTTTCATTATAACTTCAATTATAAAATGAATGATATATTTTTCATTCTAGAATCAAAAGCCACTTCGATCATCAAACAATTTTTCCTTTTTTCCATTATAATTTCAAATATAGAATAAATTATATATTTTTCATTGTAAAATCAAAAGCCACTTCGGGCAACAATGTTTTTCTTTTTCTTCATAATTTCAATTATAAAATTAATTACACATTTTTCATTGTAAAATCAAAAGCCACTTCGATCATCAAACAACTTTTCCTTTTTTTCATTATAATTTCAAATATAGAATAAATTATATATTTTTCATTGTAAAATCAAAAATGCACTTCGATCAACAATGTTTCTCCTTTTCATCATAATTTCAATTATAAAATTAATTACACATTTTTCATTGTAAAATCAAAAGCCACTTCGATCAACAAACAATTTTTCCTTTTTTCATCATAATTTCAATTATAAAATTAATTACACATTTTTCATTGTAAAATCAAAAGCCACTTCGATCAACAAACAATTTTTCCTTTTTTCATCATAATTTCAATTATAAAATGAATGATATATTTTTCATTGTAAAATCAAAAATGCACTTCATTCTGAACCATTTCGTGTAAGACAAGGGTTACAAGATTTCTTCAACTGTCAAGGAACGACACTGTTCGATTACGCTCGCGTTCCGTAGCAATGCGTGCCTCGCCGTTGTATGGCTATCAATTTATAAATACACACCCCTAATGCATCATACATCGCTACTTGTTATTTTACAATATTTTCAATGACCAATTCACTCTTTATGCCTGTCTTCATCTGACCTGGTCTAGTAACAAGGAGGCCGCTAAATCTACGTCGTATTCAGTCTGCTTCAGAGCACCCTCGCACCGTTGTCTGTCTGCCAAGCCCAATCTGAAATGGCAACAGTCGGTTGCACAATTTTCATCTTGCTCGTTTTCAGCCGTGTTGCACAATTAAAAAAAAAAAAAAACAAAACAAAAAAAGACTCGACAATATAATCACCGAACTGAAAGCTGATCAAACTCGAATAAACCGATTAAACACTTTGACTGACTGCTTCCATCACACAAAAACTTACCAGTTGCACAAAAACACCGGTATTTTTTGCAAGTTTGCAATCTTTGATAGATCAAACGGTATGTTTGAAGATAAAAAATCGAACAAACTGAAAAAATATATGGAATAAACATAACCGTGATCATCTTCGATGTTCAACCCTTAAATGGTATAATGCTTTTTGCGAACGTAATTTACCAGTACCCTATTTTGGGATCATCACAAACCCGAAAATAAAAATGCAGAGAAACGTGTTAATCTGATTCTAGATAAACCTCTATGAACACTTTGTTCTTAGATAGCAAATAATTATAATTTATATAAAAATAATAATAATATAAATAAAAGATATAAGCAACAAAGCCATGGAAAATTCACAGTTTTATTATAAAACGAAGTAGAATTACAATTTTTAAAATTAGACAACGAACGTTTTACAAGAAACTCTGTGTCCTAGGGGTCACGCATGACCCAGTTATACCACTTAAGGGTTAAATTTGTATTTTGTTACTCGTTATTTACGTAAAAAATCAGAAAATCTTCCGACTCTGCGAAAGAAGTCACAAAATACGTGATATCTGTGGAAAAACGCTGGTTGAACGTAATCACGCGATAGCAACAGCGGTTGTCAAAGTGTTAAAAGCTTTTCTATTGTATGCTCATGAATTACTGGTGGAAATGAACGATTATCAAATTCGCTGATCTTCTCTTACGATGTTCCGTAGTTTCCTCGAGTATGTTATTTACTTGGTGAAATTTTTCGGTGAATTCAACGTGTCTGAGTGAGAGAAAATCGAAAGTATATCCCGACACACGTGAAACTATTTAACGGAGATTCGATAATTGGTTAAAAAGTGAAAGTAATATTAACGCGTCACTTTCTTTTCGAAACTTTTTCTTATCATTCTCTCCTCTGTATTAGGTGTAGAAATAAATTCGTTCCGGCTGGGATCACATAATCAAGTACAGCCATTCAAATGGAGATATTCGCGATAGTAGTCGCAGTCTGCCGACAAAATGGCGGAAGGTCATTTGTAATAATCGGATTCATTTCGATGATTGATCTGTCTTCGTTCTTTTTAAATAAAGCTTTGATAGTATCCAAAAGTCAGAAACAATTAATTTCTACACCTAATACGTAGAAGATTAGGAAATTTTATAGAAATCTCTCGAATAGAGAAGAGAAATAACAAAATGTTTCCGAATAACAGCGTTTTCTGTGTTTCATTCGATTATACATGTATACACTGCTGTTTGTAAGTATTAGGACACCCATTATAGCATTATCCGATTTAAATCGTATTTTTTCATCAAAGTTAGTGTCACATATTAGTAAAAATATACATATGCACTTGTACTTCGAGATTCTATTGGGTTGTTCGGAAAATTCGTGCCGATTCTCAATTAAGCTAATTCCGTATCTCAAAGCACTAACTTTTTTTTTTGTTTTTGTTCTGTAAGACATGCAATTTTTTTAGTTCTACAATTTTCCGTCTTCTTTCCAGCAAAAAAAATTTCTTTTTTCCAAACCCTTTGTTTCTTCATTTTCATTAAAATCGACAATCCCCATCTTCAGAGTTTGTTAACAGTTTGCGAAGAATTTTTTCTTGTGGGTTACCGTCTATTTAACCTTTATCAGACGTGTCACCTCTCACGTGACATTTTTACCATAGCGGACATTTGTCATGTGTTACATGACAGCAAATTTCACCACATCGGACGTAAATATCGCGTGAAATGTGTTCAGAAAAGTATGTATCACCCATTGACCAGATATAAATAAATAAAAAACTTTAAATTGCAATTGAAAATGTTCAATTATATAATTCTATATAATAAAATGTCTTTTCGCTTCAAAAGTGTTAGATTGTAATATTTTTCGCACGAACTTAGCGGCAAATCAGGTCTAAAAATCTAACGTCTGATAAAAGTTAAACATTATACAGGGTGTTTCATAACTCCTGTAACTTCCGGAAATGGGGAGTTGCTGAGATGATTCTGAACAACTTTTTCCTATACCAAAATGTTAGTTGAAGCTTCGTTTTTGAATATCTCGCTTGATATTTTACCAGCACTTGTCGCTTTTCGTTGAAAGAAAAATATTCAATGTCAGAAGTGTACTTTATTTCCTTCCATCTGCAAGATAGTGTAACACCGAGAAGAAACTAATAGATTTAACGAATAGACTTTCAAAAGACACGTGAAAAAGTAATGTTTCAGAATATATACGAACTTATGTTTTTATCTAATTTTATTTGTTGTGATATATTCAACCATTATCTATGAATAATCGACACGAATTTTCTAGACAACGTAATAGAATGATTTCTTTTTTAGGATCATTTTAGGTTAATTTTAGGTTCGTTTTAGAATCATTCGTTTATTAAGATAATTTTGTAATGCATTTTATGCGTCAGAGAATTTTATATTAAACTTGTAACGGCACTTAGGCTTGCTTTACAATCATTACGTAGATTTTAGAAGATATCTGTAGAATTTGGAAGATTTTAGTAAAATTTAGCTCACGTCGATACATTTAAATCGAGATTGATAGGCTTTAAGAAATTTCAATAGATAGAATACATTACATTCAAATAGAATTGAGTAGATCTCGGTAGATTTTAGTAAATTTCAGCAGAGTTCCACAGATTTCAATAGATATCAACAGAATACTTTAAATTTCAGTAGATTTCAGTACGCCTCACATTCAACTATTCCAATACTTACGAACGAGAGAATATTTCTTTTGCAATTGTGAAAAAAGAAGAGTAATTACGCATAACAACAGAGAATTTAACGATCTACAAGAATCATACTGAAGCAAGTTTCTAAAAAAAATATATTTGCTATCGTATATTTAACTTGTGCATATGAAGTGTAGAAAGAAATTCTTTCCGACTGGAATCGCATAATCAAGTACAGCCATTCAAATCGCAATATTCGCGATGGTATTCGCAGGCTGCCGAAAAGATGGCGAATGGTCGTCCGGGATAAACGAAATTATTTCGACGATTGATCTGTTTTCGTTCTTTTTAACCGTTTGAGTGCCAAGGAGCGATTTTGCGCTTCTTCTGTGTCGCTCGAACAGTGCCAGCGCTCTAAACTGCGAAGCCGATAACCGCGACACGCTCGGTTTCCGTCGATGCGCGACTTTACAGTTATCATTCCATTTTAGGTAAAAGTAAAAGAATGAGACAGCTGGTAAAAGAACGAATTTTAATTTCAGTCGAACATTTTGATGCAAATATCATTATTATTAGAGCAGAAAACAGCGCAATAGCGCTCCTTGGCATTTTTAATCGGAAAATAAGACAAGCGCTATCGCGCAGCTTGGCACTTTTGGAGAGGGAATAAGACAAGCGAAAAAGCGCTCCTTGGCACTTTTGCACGGGAAAACAACAAAGACACGTGGCACTCAAACGGTTAACACATTAAGGACCGCTCACGAGTTTTCTCGTGTTTCGCATTCCGTCTTACGGATGGATCACGAAATAACCCGTGTTCTCCACACGCTGTCTTTAGATCTCACCTACTTTGATACATTGTATCCTACTTTGCGTATTTATCATACTTTAAAAAAGTACTAGAAACTTCGGTGGAACTTATTTTTCAATAAAATCTTATAATAATTATTATAAGACCATTTTTTTTAATAATACCTAAAGTGCATCCTATTTTACAATTTCTAAAAATTTCGTACAAATCAATTTTTTAAGTAAAAAGGTTATTATGATTATTAAAAAAACATAATTTTTTCCAATAATACCTAGAATGCATCTTATTATACAATTTCTGAAAGTTTCGCAAAAATTGCTTCATAAATAACAAATTTATGATGATTTTAGATCGTACAAGTTTGCCAAAAAACGAGCGGTCCCAGGCGTATGTTTTACAAATTTCTTTGGGGTCATTAATGTGTTAAAGTGGAACTTTGATTATACCCAAAAGTCGGAAAGAATTAATTTCCACGTCTTATATTTGAGTAACATGTGACACGACGAAAGTTTCTGAACGATTGAAATAAAATGCATTAATATTTTGTAACAAAAAAATTAACGCGAATAATCTAAAGTAACGTGTTTGGAATAGTTATTGCCATGCCAACTTTTATCTTGTATGCTTTATGAAATAGGACAGTTTTTTTTAAATATAAATCGCATACATACGCTATTAATTTAAAAAAAAAAAAAAAACATGATTAATGCATGTAATAAAATCTTTTTTATTTTATAGAAAGTTAACAAAAAGGATAATTAGACAAATTGATCATGTTTTTATATTAATCTTGTATTTGTATACGCTCAACTGAAGCAAATTTAATTTTCAAACGCAAAGAATTTCTGCATTTTATTATTTAGCGCGTTATAGAAACAGTAGTAAAATTTTTGTCGCGTTATAGAAATTCGCGCTATTCGAGAGTCTACTGTATGTAGAAATTAAATATAAATTAGCAAATATATTTTTTCAGAAACTTGTTTTAATGTAATTCTTGTGTACCATTAAATTCTCTGTTTTTGTACGTAAATACGAATCACAATTCCGAAAGAAATACATAAAATTGAACGTATTATCTAAAATGTTTGTAATTCACAAATATTTTTATATAGCAGGATGGCGAATTTATTAATCTTACGATAATCTTTTTTACCGTTATTTATTCCAGCGTAATAAATGATTCAACTTTAAGTCGGCGAAATACTGTTACGTATGATGCTTTTCGCACGAATATAATGGGTGTTCTAATATTTATGAACACGAATCTTCAAATATAATCTCATCTAAACCACGACATCAAATCCTTCTCCCATGGAAAAAATATTCCAGTCCATTGTTTTCAACATTCTACCAGGAATTCATGAAAAGAAACTATACAAAAAGGTAATTCATACAAATAAACCAAATCAATCATTTCTCTGATTGCAATTAAGAAAGAATATTAAAGAAAAAAGGCGAATAGTTCAAAGAGGACCACAGTCTTTTTTTTCTTTTTATATTTGTACGTGTATTTTACAGTAGAACAATTTTCAAAAGTGGAAATATACATAGATACATTTTTATGCATAGATTAAATCTTGAAAGAATGTTTAGCTCGTGAGATATATTAAATAAATGTGTACATTAAAGAAGCTCTAACGTTCCGTTGTTTATAATGGTATCACAAACTATTCGAGCTTCTACAGGGTGGCCTCATTATTTAAAAATTCCACAACTATCTTTTTATTATGTTTTAATATTTTTGTTTCTGATTCTGAGAGAAGTTTATTCAATTTTAAGATGGTTAAGCCATTTGTGGGCCACTAAGTATAATAAATACACTTTCGTTTTTCTATTATGTTTTAAAATTTTTGTTTCTGATTCTGAGAGAAGTTTACTCAATTTTAAAATGGTCAAGAGACTTATAAGCCACTAAGTATAATAAACACAGCTTTCTTTTTATATTGTTTTGTAAAATTTTTGTTTCAGATTTTCAAAAGAGTTTATCCCATTATTATATAGTGATTTATGAACCACCATGTATAATAAATACACTTTTCTTTTCCTATTGTATCTTAAAATTTTAGTTTCAGATTTTGAAAATAGTTTATTCAATTTTCAAAATTGTAAAGCCACCCTGCATAATAAATACGCTTATATAAAACACCTAAATAAGTAATGATGTTTCAATCACTTCGCCTTAACGATCCACGCAAAAAAGAAAAAGAGAAGAAAAATACACCTTCCCATAAAAAAAAAGAAAAAGAAAAGATTAAACTGTAAAATACACACACATTCGCGGAAAAAAGAAAAATATGCTCCACGAAACTTAGCCCTCTTTCAATCATTCACATCTCTCTCCCCTAACATTTCTTTCCAATTGCAATAAATAAAAAAAAAAAAAGCAAAAAGAAAGAAAGAAACAGTTCTAATTTCTTCAAAAATACGTGAACTGTACAATCATACACGCACACTTAGAAAGAAACGAATCCAGGACCTACCTGACAAGGGACTCTACTTTAGCCTGCCTGTCCTTCAGGATCTGCTTGGCGGCTTGACTGGTATCCCAGCCTGTAGCCTGCAGCGCAGTGAGTATTTCCTGTTGTGACGCGTCTCCCGCCTCTCTTTGCACCTTCATCACTTTGTTCGCGCGAAATTCATCGTTGAGGGACATGACCAGCTGCTGTGAGGCAGCGGTCAAGGGAGGGCTCACTCCGGACGGGTAGGCGGACGTGGAGGGGGCTAATTGAGTATTAACGACCGTCTCGATCATCTGAGGAGGCATACATCTCGTCGAGGATGCTTGCGGCGTAACGACGCCCTCCTGAGGGGGATTTGTGTGCGTGAGTTGCAGCAGATTCGGGCTACTTGTTAAATTCGACTTCATTGTTGTTGCTTGAGACTGTGTCAGACCATTCTGCACAGACTTCATAGGGCTCCAATTCGCTGGAGGTGGAGGATTGTACACCGGTGGTTGCTTCAGATGAGGACTGAAATCACAAGGATGACCCTGAGCTGACAAACTCCTCGTAGGTTGACCACTAGGACGTGGATGAGAAGCAGAAGCAACAGCTCCCTCCATATAGTGGCTGCTGTGACTTAGATTGCTCGCCGAGTCTGAGGCAGTCGACGTGCTAGCCGCGTAATAATTCCTCAGGATGTTCTGCTGCACCGTTTTATTATACAGAGTATTGAACTCGTTCTGAGACAGTTGCTCTAAGTTTGGTACAGTTTGCTTCAGCTCGGCGTACACCTGTTCAGAAAACATCACGTTCGGTGGTTTCGTTGCTGAACTGCCGCTACTCGAGTGAGCTTGCTGAAGATCGTTCTGTATCTGCGTGATTCCGTGATTACTCGGTAAGGAAGCAGTCTGGAAGTGGGCAGGCTGAGCAGCCGCTGGCAGAGTGTTCTGTGCGTGGTTGAACGTTGGTTTCGACACGTTACTGGGAGCGATTTGCAACAGATTCAGATTGGATTGAGTATTACCATAGGTACTGTGCTGCGCGGTCTGAGACTGCTGCCAGATCTGACCTACCATCTGCTCGGTGGTCGTTTCCAGGACCCTCTGTTGCTCAGGCTGTACACGAGGTGGTTGTTGAATATTAATACTCTTCGACTGCCAGGAGTTTTGCACTTTGCTAGGTAGATTCGTGCTCCTGTAGTCTATCTGCGGAGACTTGCGTTTTACCGTTTGAGGCGGTGGCCTTAACGCTGGTATAGTATTGTCCTGTAACTTGTTCACCGATGAGTAAGGATCAGATGTTCCAGGATTCTGCAGGCTGGCGTTCATGTTCTTGCTTGCCTCCTTCTCCCCCAAGTGTTTCTCTAATTCTGCCAGAAACGCAGGGTCCAATTTCTTAGGTGACACATTTTTAGCGTTGATAGTCAGTTCGTTCAGGCTTTGAGCCAAATCGTGGTTGGACTTTGGCTTTGGAGGGCTCTCGTTAGGGGCGATAGGAGGTGGAGGAGGAACGTCAGAGCCTTGAGGTCGACTAGAGACATTTACGTACGTCTGTGTTTCAGTCTGCAAATCTTCTGGCCACTGGGACCAGCTAGTCATGGGAGGACTGGGCTTATCTATCTCGCTGTAATGATTCTGGCTATAAGTGCTACCCTCTTCTGTGTCTACGTTCACGTTTAAGTTAATACTGTCGTTCCTGCTTTCTTTGCTCAGATTAATCGAGTAATGGTTCACCTCTGACCCAGGCTCTGGTGTGAAATAATTTGTACTCTCCTGACTGCTACCACCGGCGTCCTGATTTTGAACATTCCCGTAGGTCTGTGTCTTAAAGTATCGGCTGCCAACGTCCGAAGGGACGTGGCTGTAATATCTCGAGTGTGGAAGCTTCATGAATACAGAGGAGGTGTCGAACGGGTCTGAGTAAGCTGGATCAACGTTTCCAGGGAAATTGGCGTAGGTACGAGGATCTTCGACCTGCCAGTTCGTTTGTTCCTGTCGTTCAATGTCGTCGATTGGCTCGTCGAGGATATTTACCACTCGTCGACAGGCAGTGTCCGATTGCGCCACATTCGTGTTTACCAGCTCCTCCGGCGACAGATCTATCAAGCTACCTTCTTGGCTACCGCCTGGCGCGGACGTATTCGTTGATTTCACAGGACTAGCTCGTATGTCGTTCTGCAGTTTTGTATAGTTGAACTGTTTCCTCGATCGTGGAGTGCCGCAGGAGAATTTGTCCTTCAGGTGACTATCCGCGGCTATCGCGACGCCTACAACGTCTGGTGGTTCCATGGGGTTTCGAAGGTAGACGTCATCTATGTATATAGGGCTGCCCCAGCTTTTTCCAAAAGGTGCACCGTGACCGGTGTGTATGAAAGAGTTCTCCAGCGGTTTGCTGATGTCCTCTGGCTGTTTGCGTCTCATAGGATCCACCAAACAGCGAGGAAACAGGCCAATCTGAAAGGTTCGCTGGTTCTGACCCTTCCACCAGTAGTTCTCTGGTCTACCATCCAAGATGACTATCTGATCACCTTGTTCTATGGTCATTTTGTCAGCCTCTTCGAAATGATTCACGGCTTTCATCACAGCTGGAACCATGCCTGTCAAGGAGGATCGCAAAGAAGCAAATGTTGGCCTTTCCGATGGATCTTTGGCCCAGCAACGCAGCATCAGTTGGTACATAACTGGCGGCGTTGCATCAGGTTCGTGCAATCTTTCGCCCTCTTTGTCGATCTTTCTTAAGATTTCCGATCCATTCAGACCCACCCATGGCTCTTCTCCGAACGTCAACATCTCCCATAACGTCACACCGAACATCCAAACGTCCGACGAGTGGCTGAACTGGCGAGCTTTCAATGATTCCGGAGCACACCATGGAAACGGCACCTTCTTGTGCTCTGTCATCACGTAACAGTCCTCCTGCTGCGGTAGGGCCCGCATTAGGCCGAAGTCACCAATCTTCACTTTGTCCACCGAACTCAAGAGCACGTTTCTGCAGGCCAGATCGCGGTGCAGGAAACGTTTCGCCTCCAAGTACGCCATCCCAGTGGCCACTTGGAGAGCATAGTTACACAAGGTTAATACTGAAATTCGACTGCACTGTTTTCTCAGGTAGTCCAACAGGGCTCCAAGGGGAGCCAGTTCTGTCACCATCATCATTGGCTGGGACAACACTACACCATATAATCTACAAAGAAGAAATTAGTTGGATTAAAATTAACAGAGTGATAATTTCCTCTTTAGTTTCTTTCATATATATACCTAATGAGATTGTGATGATCCAATGTATGCATCGCTTGAACTTCTGACACAAAGTCCTCTATAACACTCGGTTGAGTTAGAGCATCTGCTTTCAGAACTTTCACAGCGACCGGCAGTATTCTCCCAGAGGGAGAGGTCCACTCTCCGCGTCTCACTACACCAAAACTACCATCACCCAGTTTAATAGACAGTGTCACATCTTTGTCTTGAATGAGACAAGTTAGCACAGAGGAACCTTCAACCGGTTGGGAGGATCTCTTGTTGCTTTTCGTACTGCTGCCAGGCCTGATCTTAGTCATCAGGCTCTTCTTCCATTGAGTATTCCTTTTCTTCTTGACAGCATCTAGTAATCTCCTGATGCCTGGCTTTCCTAGACCTATTTTTTCAAGGTCTTCTGGTTGTACATAATCAAAGTGGTGCAATCTGGTGACTTGTAAGTCATCCCTTATCCTGGTGAAGAACTGTGAAAGCTGGACATCATGCAACAATTCTTGCAACCATTCTGTACCTTCATCATCTGCCATGTTCAGTTATTCTAGTGTGCTAAAAAAAGAAAAAAAAACAAGTGCATTGAATAAATGTCACTTAGTGTAAGTATACACTAGTGTTCAACAAGTATGTAAAATTAAATGCAAAAGTAAATTAACACCACAGTTACCTTGTATACAGAAAGAAAAAGACAAACTAGGTGTTAAAAAGTAATATATTTATTCACATTATACAATATTATAGAGGTTTGGTTAATGGTGATAGGAAAACAATTGTTAAATTGTGTTAATATTGTTTATTCATATTTTTACATAGTGTTCTAAAGAAGGTTGAGCATATGCATGACACAATTAGTATCAAAGGGTTGTATAGACATATAGAATGATACAAATATGGTATTTATCATTCATTCCTGTCTGTCCCTGAACAGGAAATGAAATAATGTTTAGCTGCAAGGAGAGGAGCAACGGACACATGCCATGCCACACACATTGCTTTGTACATGCAGAGAAAAAAGCCAACCATAAATTGTACTCTCATCACACACATACACACACACAAGGAGAGTGCATTTACAACAGTGGGCTTTCATACGAAATAGCAAAAGAATTCGGATTATCCACATTTTGCAATCATAAACTATCCTGTGTATGCTTTAAAAAAGTACCTCGAAAAGAAAAGAAAAGAGAAATATTTAATCATCGGAAAAACAAATCGGATCGTCATACCCGCGGAGTAGAAAACAATTAAGAAAAAAGAAAAAACACGTCTGCCGAGGACGCGAACCACGATCGCTCGTGCAAAAATAAAGAAAGAAAGAAAACTCGCGTCAGTTGCTATCGCGTTACACGCTCTCTCTGCATCACATGCCAAATCTTCAACGGGAGGCAAACCGAGGAAGAAGAAAACATAAAGGAAGAGAAAAGAAAACAGAAAAGAAAAAGACATTGGATTCTCCACGGGATATAGGAGCATCGATTACCTTTCAACAGAGGAAAACAATCTCGAGTGCAGTTACATTTCCATTCCGTCGGCGCGCGTGATCGTCGCAACGCGATTCTGTTTACGGTCTCTCGGTGCATGTGCGAACGCGGAGGAAATTCAATACGAAATTCGACGGCGGTGGCGGCGACGGCGAAATTCGAGCGGAATCACCGCCACTCCAGCAGCCTCAGCATTTTTTTTTTTCTCCTCTCTGTACGCCTCCTCGCTCTTCGCTCTGGCTGGCTTGTTGATCGTACGCCCACCGAAAGGATGCACAAGAGGATAGTGGAAGGCAATCAGAAAGCGGCGTGAACGCCGCGACAACGTTCGTTACGTCGGAATTCCGATTGCACGGGCTCCAGGAGACTTTCACCATATGAATTTCTCACGCAGCGCATTGTTATGCGCCCGACCGACCGCGAACCTGGTTTTAACCTAAAACGCGCGAGCGCGCGCGCGTCCGTGATTCTACGGTGATATAGAAGCGACGGTTCTCACGCGGAAGCGTCGAAACGCTCGTCGATACACACCGAGTAACGTATTCGCCACATTTTTTTCACCTAAGTTACCGATTAATTTGAACACAAAGCTCGTACAAAACGACGACCAACCGAACCGCTCGACAAAACACAGTTTCACCTACTGCCACAGACCATGCACAGATACAACTGGATAACCGTCGCCGAGATGGCGCCATCTTGCAAGTTACAGCCATCGATCCGTCGAGTGCATCGTTAGTGTTTCATTTATTCTTTGCGATACTATTTTTCGAGAGATGTTTGACGTAATTTCGTAGCTTGAACGATGTGGGGAGTTGGATACGTGTATTGAAGAGATTGTGATGATTTCTCGGGAGTATATTTTATATGGTTTTTTTTTTAACAGTGATAAAAGTAACTAGATGGAACAACCTACCCGACGTTAGGAAAATATTAAGGGCGCGGGAAGGTTTGAATGTTTGGGTTAATCGTGAGAGATTTAATTTGAGTTTAGACGAGTTTTTTATTCGTTGATTTTATTTTGGAGTGCAACGAAGAAATTGGGATAACTTTAACGTGTAGTTTTTGCAATTCTGAAAAGATTATTGTAAGTGCACGATATTGGGAGAAAAAGTCCTGTTCCAATAATTATTTAAAAAAATTAAATTTATCATACAGACAGGAAGGAAATGTAAAATGTAGATTTGAATAGAATATTTTTAGTTCACGATGGAAATTATGATTCTTATGATTGCTAATTAATGACACGTGTTTCATTACCTTGCGGTGTCGTGTCCAGCTATGGTTGATTGTACTAATTCGAGAGCAATCAGTGTTTTAATATCACGAGCAATTAGCTAACTAACTCTATATTTGATTATTGGACTTTAGCTAGTTTCTCAAGGATTACTCGGAAAACGCATATACCAGCAGAGATAAACTTATCTGTGAGAAGGTACGCGAAAGTATTTTAAGCAATGTATATATATAAGATTTTACGAAACAAACGCAATTCATGCATGTGATATCTAGTATCTGCAGTAACCTATAAAAAAAAATCGTTTTTTATGTTTGATTATTGAATAAGCTTCTGCTAAAGACCTTCTTATCGTTACTTCATTCTCTGCAAAATTAGCAGTATACAGGATGATACAAAAGTGAAATGTTTTGTGAATATCTATATATGCAAACTTTATTAGAAATTTTGTTCACAAGATTAGCAATATACAGGGAAGTACAAAAGTGAAGGGCCTTCTGAACATTTTATATATGTAAACATTATTAAAGAGTTTTTTTTTTTTTATTAGCAAATAGATTTTTTCAATAATATTAACAATGTACAGAGAGTTTCAAAAGAGGAGAATTTTTTGAACATTTATACGTGCAAGCCTGATTAAAAAGTTCTTTTACTAACAAGCAGAGTCTTTCAGTAATATTAATAAAGTATAGAGTGTTTCAAAAGTAGAGTTCTGTGCATTTATACGTGCAAGCTTTATTAAGAAGTTCTTTTATTAGCAAGCAGATTCTTTCAATATTAGCAATGTACACAGTGTTTCAAAAGTGAAGAATCTTTTGAACATTTACATGTGCAAACCTTATTAAAAAGTTCTTTTGTTAGCAAGCAGAGTCATTCAATAATATTCATGATGTATGGAGTGTTTGGAAAGTGGAGTATCTTCGGAACATGTACGCAAACATTATTAATAAGGTTTTTTGATTAGCAAACAGATTCTGTCGATAATGTTAACAATGTACAGAGTGTTTCAAAATTGGAGAATCTGTTGAATATTTACATATGTAAATTTTATTAAAAAGTTCCTTTACTCGAAAGTAGATTTTTTTAATAATATTAGCAATATATAATGTTCAAACATTGGAGAATCTGTTGAATATTTACATATGCAAATTTTATTAAAAAGATCTTTCATTAGCAAGCAAATTTTTTCAATAAAATTAACAATGTACAGAGTGTCCCAAAAGCATTTATATATGCAAAACTCGTTGAAAATTTCTTTTATTAACGAACAGATTTTGTCAATAATATTAACGATATACAGAGTATCCTAAAAGTAGAGAATCTTTTGAACATTTAAAAATTTATCTCATCAGCAAGCAGGTTCTTTTAATAAATTAAACAGTATACAGGATGTTTCAAAAGTACATTCGAAAAGAACATTTAAATAGTGAAAGAAAGAGAAGGTTTGAGATAACCACTGCAACATGAGTGAAAGTCACAGCCATAATTTCGACTCTTCTGTAAATTCAACTGCACTTTCACGCAGGAAATACACACGAACGAAATAGTATTGGTGATTTTAATTACGATTTTCGATTCACAGAACTGGTGCATCAGAATGGCAACGTGGACTAATTACTAAGTTGATAATTATCATTATTGTGTCACCCACATCGGTCGTGGACGCGCTCTTGCGCATTTTAATAATGTCTCATGTTCGACTGCTTTTCGCGTGTATCATAATGAATTCGACGCGCGTCCACGCCACCGTTGCGTCACCCCTGTTCAATAATTCAAAAACAGGTTGCAAATTCGTTGCACCGTTTAAGAAATGTCTCGACATCGCTGCACCGTCGCATGCAAGATTAAATCTTATACATATATTAAGCATGCCTTTTCCGGATGACTAACCCTATTTCGTGAGACTATAATAGAAACGAAATTTTAAAAGTTGTTTTAAGGTTCGTTGGTAATATTTGATATAAGCATTTTGTTATCAAAATTGGTTGTGTCCAAGTGTTATTATCAGACATTGCGATGGACAAATTATTCACCATTAATGTTTCAGAAATTATAAAAATATAAAGTTGAAATAATATAAAAATTATAAAGTTAATTTGAAAATTAATAAATATTGATTGATTACAAAAATATTTATTGAAACAATTTTTTTGTTTATTCTTTTACTTGTTACAAAAATAATATTTACTAATATACATTTTTTGTTTAATAAAGTAACTCTTTTATTTATTACAAAGTAATGTTTATTAAAATAAATTTTTTGTTTATTAAAGTAATTCTTTTATTTATTACAAAAATAATTGTTTTATTTATTAAAATAATGTTTTAATTTATTATAAAAATGATATTTACCAAAATAATTTTTTATTTATCATACATCTAATATTTATTCAAATAATTTTTTTTTTTTATTATAGAAGCAATCCTTTTTTAGTTTTTGTATAATAATTTCAATGCGAAAATAATAAATATCTTGTTCAATAAATTTAGACTAAAAATGAAGTATTTGTATTATGTTTTGCAAAAAATATGTTTAAATTTTCACTATATGTATGAAAAATGAAATCAGGAAATATCTCGAAATTGGTTTAGAGTGGACATAATCAGTTTTGAACGTATAATAATTGAATCTAAATAAAATTGGGAATATTTATGGTGTACTGAATTTATCGATTCTCGCTTATTAATTGCTTATAATTAGTTTAAAGTTGAAATTGCTATTTAGCGCTGCGCTATTTAATTACAGCCTGATTAATTGGAAATAGATTATTATTGTTTATTAGTGAAGCATTATATTCATACGTTGCTTTTTGCATTAATGAGAAAAATTATAGATGATATATTTACGACAAATTTAAGGTTGCCAACGTAAAATTTAGTATTTATGAAATTTAAAAAATTTGAAAAATTGTAGTAGAGTATTCAAAATTTGGAAGATTTCGAAATCTTCAGAAATTTCTAGAACTTGAGAAACTTGGAAAATTTTACAAAATCTTCAAATTTTCTAAGATATGCGAAACATGAAATTCTTTTAAAATTCGCAAAATTTATGAAACGTTGAAATCTTCGAGAATCTCTGAAATTTGCAAAATTTATGAAACGTTGAAGTCTTCGAGAATTTCTGAAATTTGCAAAATTTATGAAACGTTGAAGTCTTCGAGAATTTCTGAAATTTGGAAAATTTATGAAACGTTGAAATCTTCGAGAATCTCTGAAATTTGCAAAATTTATGAAACGTTGAAATCTTCGAGAATCTCTGAAATTTGCAAAATTTATGAAACCTTGAAATCTTCGAAAATCTCTGAAATTTGGAAAATTTATGAAACGTTGAAATCTTCGAGAATCTCTGAAATTTGGAAAATTTATGAAACGTTGAAATCTTCGAGAATCTCTGAAATTTGGAAAATTTATGAAACCTTGAAATCATCGAGAATTTCTAAAATTTGCAAAATTTATGAAACGTTGAAATCTTCGAGAATCTCTGAAATTTGGAAAATTTATGAAACCTTGAAATCATCGAGAATCTCTAAAATTTATAGAATTTATGAAACTGAAATTTTCGAGAATTTCTAAAATTTGCGAAAGGTAGAAAATTTCTAACTTGGTAAAATTCTAAACAGAAAAAAAAGAAAGAGAAGAAATTTTAATTTAAATGGCTATTTTACTCGTGAGAAAATGAATTTCTTTTAAGAATAATTATGCCTTTAATTCGTTAATGACTGGAAAACGATCGAATTGCATGCCTGATTTCTGAAGATTACAATAATGACGTGAATTCACAATAACGGCGCATGCTTGATATCGACTAGTAGCAACAACTGCCTCGTGAAACGCAATCACCACCGCAGCAGCAACAGCAACAAGGAATAATGATAAATGGAAAGGGAAAAAAAAATAAAATAAAATTGCTTTTAAAGGAATCTCAAAAAGATTCTTTAAATAACTCTTTGTTCCTTTTAACCTAAAAAACCTCAGTTTTTCAAAATTGTAGCCTTCAACACTCACTTCAAATTATCAACAATTTTTTTTTCTGAACAATTTTTTCCTTCTTTTTCAAGAAATCTTAATCAATCAAGAAAAATTAATTTTCAAATTGTCGAAAATAAATTTTGAAATATTTGATCTCCGAAACATCTTTTAACACAAATTATTAGGAATGAATTATTATTGTACTATTATTAACTATTGTACTTTCGAACAGAAGTGAAATAAATTTGATAAATCTTTAAATGTAACTGTTAACATTCTTTCACTTTCATTGCGATAAAATAAGAATGATTTTTCCCTTTCAGCGTGAAAATGAATTTTATCTTTACGACGATCAAACACCATAAAATTCTACAACCCCATTAGCATAGCCACCCTAAACGATTTCGTCAATAACGTTCAAAAAAGCCAAAGAATGCGATACGTTCGCGAAGAAAAAAGAAACAATTAACAAAAAAAAAAAAAAGAAAGAAAGAAAAAGGAAAGAAAAAGGAAAAGTGCGCTGTCGCTTGGCGTTTGGGCGAGGGGCGCAGACGCGCTGAAATTCCATCGCCAGTCCAGCATTGACCGTCGTCCGTGTTCGCGTTTTTCCCAGTTTTCCGCCTGGGAAAACAACTCTCGAATACCGCGTCTTGTTTACAGAAAAGAGCAAACAACGTGACACAATTTCCACGCAGAGACGAAAGCACAAAAGTTTTCAAATTCAGAATTTCGCGATTCTCCCTTCTTTTTTGTACAATTCAATCGATAATTCTTCGATTGAATAAGCAGCAACTGGCATTGCTACAATTTTCCCTTGATTTTAAAAATATTTTACGGATAATTTGTTAATCAAGCAATTTCTTCGTTAAATGAAACTCTTTCAGAGAACTGTTTTCACAAATTCTGTGGTAAACATATTATTTTCGTGAATAATAATATAAATCTGAAAATAAGGAAAATTGTAACGATTTTTCACCTATTTTTAGTGATTTTTGCATTAGAATTTTCTCGACAGTTTCCGTTTCTCTCTTCTTTAAGACAGAGTGAGTTTGAAAATATAAATCTGAGAATAAGGAAAATTGCAACGATTTTTCCCCACTTTTCGGTGATTTTTGCATAAAAATTTTCTCGATAGTTTCTTTTTCTCTCTTCTTTAAGACAAAGTGAGTTTGAAAATATAAATCTGAGAATAAGGCAAATTGCAACGATTTTTCCCCTCTTTTCAGTGATGTTCACAGAAGAATTTTTTGGATAGTTTCTTTCTCTCTCTCTTGACCTACGATTTCTTTTGCTAACTATACATTTAAGATCAGCTATTTACTGTTCTCGTAGTATTTCACGCAAGAAACACCAATGCATTACAGTTTAATCAGAATTGGCTATCCTCGGTGTTACAAATTATAAGAGAAGTTAGAATTAAAAATGATGTTTGTTACTAATATAATTGTTCTTCTTGAATCTTAACCAGAATCTGTGCCACGAGTCTGACTCGTTGTTACAGGGCAAGGGGTTAATACAGAGCGATTTTTATAGAAAACGTAAAAATTTATTTTATTCATTTCGTGCAAGAAAGAGAAATAGTGAAACCGTTCAGAGAATCTTCCTAGGAAGTTTAGATGCTGAAAGGAGGGAGAAAATTATTGCAATTACTCTTGTTTCCAGCTTTTCATCGTTTTAAAATTTGCAGAACTACTGTTTTTTTGAGAGTGGTTATTTTCGACGGCACAGAGTAAATTGTTTATTCGACTGTTTCGTGGACATTTGTAGTGGTGGTTGGTTGTTTGAGCAACGCTTCGAATTCACAGATACGTGTCGTCGCTTGTTGCATCCGTGAGTTCGCGTAAACAATTGGGAATGCTCGAGAGGGTGGCACTCCGCATGCCGCCCTTTCGTTTTACGCGACATGAATTTTGCAGTGGTAGGAGTTTCGAACGCTTTCGAGGCAGCCACTTGACAGTCGAGAGCTAAAGGCTACGACAGAAAAGAACAATTATCTCTAATCTGCAGTTACAAGTAAATATTTGATGGAATTATCAACCGTTAAATCAACCTATGTGGATGAAATTGTTTCCAAATATTTTTCTTTTATTACTGTGTAATTTATCAGTCGGTATTTTATTTCCAGAATTGTATGCTCCTTTTAAACCATGAGAAAATTTGTTTAAATTGTTTTTACTTCGTGAAATATTGGATCTATGTTGTTAATTGATTTTCATTAACATTTCTGTACTATTATGCAATTTTTCAGCCAGTCTTTTCATTGCAAAATTGCATATTTCTTTCAAACCATGAGAAAAGTTGTTTGAATTGTTTCTTTTACTTCGTGAAATATTAGATCTGTGTTGCAAATTGTTTTTCTTTACCATTCCTGTATTATTATGCAACTTTCCAGCCAGTGTTTCCATCCCAAAATTGTATATTTCTTTGAAATCAGGAGAAAATTTGTTTAAATTGTTTTTACTTTGTGAAATATTGGATCTATGTTGTAAATTGTTTTTCTTTACCATTCCTGTATTATTATGCAACTTTCCAGCCAGTGTTTCCATCCCAAAATTGTATATTTCTTTGAAATCAGGAGAAAATTTGTTTAAATTGTTTTTACTTCGTGAAATATTGGATCTATGTTGCAAATTGATTTTCTTTAGCATTTCTGTACTATTATGCAATTTTTCAATCAGTGTTTTTAGTCAGAAATTGTATACTTTTTGGGAACAAAGAAGAATCTTTTTAAATTACTTTTGTCGATTAATTTTTCTGAAATTATTGATGTTAGTTGCATATCATTTTTCTTTCACATTTCTGTATTATTATGCAATTTTTCAGACAATGTTTTAAATCTAAATTTTGCAGTTCTTAAAGAAGAATTTACTTAAAGCATCATTTCATGAAATTTTGGATCTTAAATGCAAATTGTTTTCCTTTTGCGTTCTTGTATTATTATGACATTTTTTCAGTCAGTGTCTCAATTCCAAAATTGTATGTCTTAGAAACTATGAGAAAATTTTTTTAAAATTGTTTTTACTTCGTGAAATCGTGGATCTGTGTTGCAAATTGTTTAATTCTAAAATTGTATTCTTTCTGGGAACAAAAAACAATCTTTTGCAATTACTTTTACTTCTTGAAATTTTTTGTTAGTTGCATATAATTTTTCTTTCACATTTTTGTATTATTATGAAATTTTTCAATCGGTGTTTTAATTCAAAAATTGCATACTTCGTGGGAATAAAGAAACCTTTTTTTTAAATTACTCCTAGTTCTTGAAATTTTTGATGTTAATTGCATTTTGCTATTCTTTCGCATTTGTGTATTATTATGCAATTTTTTAGCCAGTATTTTAATTTTAAAAGTTGCATACTTCACAAAGACAATTTTTTTTTTAAATTACTCCTACTTCTTGAAATTTTTTATCTTAATTGCATATTTTTGTTTCTATTGCATTTCTGTACTATGATGTAATTTTTCAGTCAGCGTTTTATTTACAAAATTGTATATACGTTTCTTGGAGACAAAAGAATTTTTGTTTTCGATCACTATTACTTCACGAAATTTTGAATCTTAGTTGCACATCATGTTTCTTTCACATTTTTGTATTATTATGCAATTTTTCAGCCACTGTTGTAATTCCAAATTTCACGCTGCTTATGGACTAAGAATAATTTTCTCTAAATTATTCCTATTTTTTGAAATTTCATTGCACATAGAATAGCGTTGGAAAAATTCAACTATTCTTTTTCATTTAAATCACTGCATAATCAATCACCTATGCAAATAGTAAAATATATTTTAAAATCCGAAAATTATCAATTTTACTTTATTTCTTTCTTTTTTTACTTTCAAACTATATTGATTTAAACAAAATTCAACTACAATTTTTCTATAGGTGTTCGATCAAAAATTTTGATTGTTAAACTACCGGTAGATATTATTCTTCCATAAAAAGTTACTATTTTAAGAATTTCTGTTTTATCCATATTTTCTAGTTTAAAAATAAAACCAACAATGCCAAATTAGTAATTACTGCTTCGTTAATTTCTTCAAATGAATAAAAACACCTTTCGATTTGCTTAAAATTTGCGAAATAATGCTTTTCCAAACTTTAAACACATTATTTACCAGAACCTTGTTAATCTTGTTAATTACCCAAACAGAATGTCCCTCAAACACAAAGTTTCTCAATTCTGACTGCGCACAACCCCCACTCTCGTGTTGCACTAACAAAGTACACTGCAAATATTCATCAATAACGCAGCGAGTTTGATCAACCGCTTGTTGCATGCGTATAGAGTAAACAAGTGGTTAGGTTTAACCATGAAATATCAACATTAATATTTTCAACATTAAAATTATAACATTAATATTAAAAAAATAGAAAATAATGGAGAAAGTAATATTTACATTTTTGTTACTAGCTTTGTCAATATTAAAATTGTAAAAATTGTTGACTTTAAGTTGCATGCGTATAGAGTAAACAAGTGGTTAGGTTTAACCATGAAATATCAACATTAATATTTTCAACATTAAAATTATAACATTAATATTAAAAAAAAAGAAAATAATGGAGAAAGTAATATTTACATTTTTGTTACTAGCTTTGTCAATATTAAAATTGTAAAAATTGTTGACTTTAAGTTGAAAACAAACTAATAACCACATTTTTATTGAACATAATATTTTGATAGTGAAAATACAAAAAAAATAGTAAATCTCTTTATGAAAAATTGTAAATAGAATAGAAATAAATAAATTTTGAATACAAATTGTAAATTTACGTATTTTTATTCTTACATATTATATTAAAGAATTTATTATATATACCATTCTTCATTTGTTAGACTACACTTTCTTCTTCGTTTAGAGATATGTTCAATTTTTCGAAAAATTATATTTTTATATTATTGGATTCTCCATGCTAATATTCCATGGTTAAAAATTGTGTCTAGTTTCGAGTAAAGCAGTTTTTGAAAAAAAGAAATTAAAGATATACAAAATATTATTCGATTATTTTGGAAATGAATACATTTCCAAAACCAGAAATGAAAAGTTTCCAAGTTCATTTCATTTGAAAGTGTAACAGATCTATTTCACTGGAAAGTAGTAATTAAAAAAAAAAATTTGAAAATATATAAAATACTATTCGAATCGTTTGTGAATGGAAGAATTTTAAAAAATAGAAATGAAAAGTTTCCAAATCCATCTCATTGTAAAATAGCAGTTTTTAAAAACGAAAAATTACAAATATACAAAATACTATTCAAGTCATTTGCAAATGGAATGATTTCGATTCATTTCGAAAAATCGAAATAAAAGATATCCAAATTCATTTCATTTGAAAGTGCAACAAATTTATTTTACTGGAAAGTAGCAGTTTAAAAAGAAAAAATTGAAAATATACAAAATATTATTCGAGTCGTTTGCAGATGGAAAGTTTTCAAAAAATAGAAATGAAAAGTTTCCAAATTGATTTCATTTAAAAATATAAGAAATTCTTTTCATTGAAAAGTAGTACTTTTCGAAAAACAAAAAATTGAAAATAGACAAAATATTCAAATCATTTGAAAGTGTAACAAACTTATTTTTCTGGAAAGTAGCAGTTTAAAAAGAAAAATCAAAAATATACAAAATATTATTGGATTTCTTTGTAAATGGAATAATTTCAGAAACTAAAAATGAAAAGTTTTCAAATTCATTTCATCTGGAAGTGTAAAGAATGTATTTCATTAAAAAGTGTAACAATTAAACAGTAATAGTTGTCGACATTACACTTTTTTTTTTTTTGAGAGAGAGATTTGAAGACTAAAAATTTCGAAATTTATTTTCAACAATTAGAAAAATAACATTAACATTAGAATTGTTGGGATTATTTTAACAGAACAAAGGAGTATGCGGTTCTCATATTATTCCAAAGAGATAAATATGGTGAGTAAACGAGTGAAAGAAGCGGGAGAATTCTTATGGAAGAGTTGAAGAAGAGAGAAGTGCAGGGTTGGAAGGGTTTAACAGCTGAACGAGCTTCTGAGAGTTGATTTTAGAAAAACTTTGCATAGAAAAGTTGTAAATAATAAACAACAAGACTTTTTAATTCATAAATTAATTATGATATCTTTCTTTTTTAATTGCATTTTTCACATACGTGACTTTTAAACAATAATCAATTTAATTCAAATTAAGTTAATTTCAAAAACTGTTGTATTATATTTTTACATTTTATTTTCTTCATCTTTCAATGTTTTTTTTTCTTTTTCTATTGAAAGGATGTTTTTGGAGGAAAATGATAGAAAAAGTTAAAATTCCTCGGTGTTTTTTGAATCTTTTTCGTGTTCATTTAAAAGAGAGTTCAAGAGAAATATTTTAATTAGGTGAATCGCATAATTTGATGGAGCCTTATGCGAGTTACTAAAATAACCATACTCGGTATCACATGAATTGATATAAACTAGAGATATTAATAGAGAAACGGAGACACCGATCGATGATAAAGCTGCACAGAGAGCATTTTCATTTTACCATCGACTCCCAATTATTTTTTCAAACATGGACCCAATCTAATACACCACTTGAAAAAGAACAAATAAAAATAAAAATTAAATAACGAATATCAAACTTTTTCTCTTTTAAAATTAAATCTGCAAAGTATTATAATGAAAATTCCACAGAGAAATTCATTTATCCCATAAAGAAATCACACTACAAACTTGTCAATGATAAATAAAAGAACTGCTTATACATTTATTTAATGTTGATATCAGAAGTAAATTAATTATTCTAGAAAAATGAACAAACTTTCTTTTATTTCTTTTTTAATGCACAAATACAAATTTATCAATAATAAATATAAAGTTCTAATTTTTATTGGTAAAATAATGTAACTGATAAATTACTTGGAATTCATTATTTTATAAATTCAACAATTATAGAGTTTATATTAATTATTGCAACTTGCATGTAGACACTTCCATAAATATTTAACAAAAATTGATTACTTAATTTAATTATCTATACTTCTATATATTTGTACATATTTTACATGATTTGATATTCTTATTATATTAACATTCATCAATTTTATTTGACTTCTGTTTTAATTTATTCAGATAATATTAAAGGATAAATTAACATTTGTAATATGTTAAATATCAAATTTCCTTGTATCAAATTATTTATTATTAATTATAATAATGATATTAATTCTATTCTCTTTTAATAAGTTAAAAATATATACTTTTACAAATATTTTACATGATCTGATATTTTTATTGTATCAAAATTCATCAAATTTTATTTTACTTTTGTTTTAATTTAGTAAGGGTATTATTGAAAGATAAACTAGTATTTATGGTATGTTAAATATTGAATTTTCTTGTATCTAATTGTTCTTTATTTTAAGTAACTTCAATAATTAAATTAGACCTGTTCCTTTAAATGATAAATATATATATATATATATATATATATATATATATGATATTTTTATTATATCAAAATTCATCAAATTTTATTTTACTTTTGTTTTAATATATTAAGGATATTATTGAAGGATAAATTAATATTTGTGGTATGTGAAATATCACATGTGCTTGTAAATTAAACGAATTTGTTTTCACGAGTAATTTTAATCAAAGACGGTTTGCATCAACAAATTGTTCGTTTGTTTGTAGCGGATTGTTTCGTGGGAAGAGCGTTGTTTCATCTATGAATTGTGGAGAATTGGCAAGGAGAGAATGTCCCGGGCAATAGCAAGGGAAGGGGGATGGAACTTCGAGGAGGGTGAATTTGTGGAGCAAGCGAACGACGATGTCGATGTACGCACCCCTCTGATCGACGAACCGTATCACCCTAGGTAAAACTGTTGCAAATACCTGAGAAACACCGATACACCACTTCGCTGCAAGTATTATTTGAAAAATGCACGAAAAATTATCGCCATTTCAATAACAGGTGCATAGATAATTTCACTATTCATAGACGTTAATATATTTCAACTTGTCTTACTTGTCATTATCTATTTGAATAAAGTTGAGAAATGGTGACTGATAGGGTTTGTGAAGGAAAATTATCTGTAGCATGTTTTATGGAAATTTAGATATTTAAAAATTTGAAATTTTTAAGATTTGGAATGTGAAATTTAGAACTTTTACTTTTCAAATTTAGATTTTTTCATTTCTGAAATTTCGAATATTTAAATTCTGAAATTTAGAATTTTTCGTTTCTGAAATTTAGAATATTTAACTTCTGCAATTTTGAATATTTAATTCCTGAAAGTTAGAATTTTTCATTTCTGAAATTTAGATTTTTTCATTTCTGAAATTTCGAATATTTAATTTCTGAAATTTAGAATTTTTCGTTTCCGAAATTTAGAATACTTAACTTTTGCAATTTTGAATATTTAATTCCTAAAAGTTAGAATTTTTCATTTCTGAAATGTAGATTTTTTCATTTCTGAAATTTCGAATATTTAATTTCTGAAATTTAGAATTTTTCGTTTCTGAAATTTAGAATATTTAACTTCTGCAATTTTGAATATTTAATTTCTGAAAGTTAGAATTTTTCATTTCTGAAACTTGGAATTTTTCATTTCTGAAATTTCAATTTATTTTATTTAAATTTCGATTTTAAACTTTTAAATTTTAGGATTTTTAATTACTGAAATTTAGAATTTTTAATTTCTGAAATTTAAAATTTTTCGTTTCTGAAATTTAGAATTTTTCATTTCTGAAGCTTGGGATTTGAAAAGTTGAATTCTGGAATTTAGAAGTTTTCAATTTTTAAATTCAGAACGTTTCATTTCTCACACTGTGAACTTCGAGCTTGAAACTTTCAATTCCACAAATTTGTAACTTTCAATTTTTAATTCTTGACATTTCAAATTTCTAATTCTCAATTTTCCAAATTTCGAATTTTTAATTTCCAAAATTCATAATTTCAAACATCTAAATTCAAAACTCAAACCTTGCAATATTTGAAATTTAAGATTTCCAAGTACCAAAATTCGACTTCTAAATTTTCCAATTTTTCAAATTCCAAAAATTAGCTCGTTTAATCAATAAAACAAAAAACAAGATCTATTTCCATATAAACAAATACAGCTTCCACATATCTTAACTCAATAACTATACACGTACACACATACGCTACAGCGTTCACAAGAAAGCAAGAAGAATAATCAAATAAAACAAAAATCAAGAAAAGAAAAAAAGAAGAGAAAGAGAAAAGAATTTAGAAATTCCTCAGAAAAAACGATGATCAATCCAGAGCCGACACCCTTGCACCCAGATTCGCGTTGTAAACAAAATCGAGGGTTGAGGGTGAGGAAGAGGGAGAGTGGAGGGGACATGGACAACGGAGGTGGTGCCGAGAATGTTAGGTGTCGGTGGTACTCGTCAGTAGCACGACGGTCACAGATCCTTTCGGACCAACACCGATTCGTCGACGTTCCATCCTTATAGTGATGAATTCTCAACGAATCGTCAATTCTTACATCGATCTGAACCAATTAAAAAAAACCACTTTATCTATCCAGTGATAAAATAAGAAGAAACGCATAAAATTGCATAAAAGTGTGAAAAGAAAAAAGAAACAAGAAAATTGTTTGAAAAGGTGACAGAAATATTTCTTCGAGTGTTTCAAGTTTCTAATCGAGATAAACTGAAAGAACATTGAGAATTTTCATTGATAATATTAACGAATAATAAATAATAATATTAATTGATTTAAAAGAAGAAAATAGAAGGGTGTGAATAGAGAGAAGAATTATTTTCGGTGATTTGTGGAGAATCGATCGATGGTCGATTGGCTGCAGCGGATCGAGAGCAACCGCGATGTCAACGTTACACCGGTCGTTGACACAGTTCCACGCTTGAAATTCGGACCAGTGTGCAGTTGCTCCAGTTGATCTAGGGATTTGAAACGGTGCAGGGGTTGTGCGTGTGCATGAGAAAGAGAAAGAGAGAGGATGAAGGCTGAAAGTAACAACGGATACCTGAGGGCGAACGTGATCGGCGACCAGAACGAGATATCACCTGGTTCCGGTCAGGATCCACCTGCGACCACTCCTCTTCAGGTGAGAAATTATTCTGTCGGTTTGGAATAGAAATTTTAATTTTTTTTTCTTTAATAGTCTTATGATAGAATTGGGACGAGTTCCTTTTTCTTCTTCTTCTTCAAGTTGGTTATTGGAAAATTATTGTCATTTAGGGATGGAAATTTTTTGATTTTTGGATTTGAAAAATTGTTGTGTTGAGGGTTGAAGATTTTGCTTCTTTTTCTGTCCCTTTTTTATTGGTTAAATGATAGTGTTGGAAATTGGAGTTTTTTTCTTCTTCTTCAAGGTGGTTAGTGGGAAAATTATTGTCATTTAGGGATGGAAATTTTTTGATTTTCGGATTTGAAAAATTGTTGTGTTGAGGGTTGAAGATTTTGCTTCTTTTTCTGTCCCTTTTTTATTGGTTAAATGATAGTGTTGGAAATTGGAGTTTTTTTCTTCTTCTTCAAGGTGGTTATTGGGAAAACATTGTCATTTAAGGGTGGAAATTTCTTAATTTTGGGACTTGAAAGATTGTTGAGTCATTTGAGGTGATTTTGCTTCTTTTTCTATCCTTTTTTTATGGGTTAATTGATAGTGTTAGGAATTGGAGTTTTTTCTTCTTCTTCAAGGTGGTTATTACGGGATTTTTGTGTCATTTAGGGATGAAAATTTTTTAATTCTTCGATTTGAAAGATTATTGTAGCGTTTGAGGTGATTTTGCTTCTTTTTCGGTTCTTTCTTTTTTATTGGTTAAACGATAGTATTAGTAATAGTAATAGTAATAGTATTAGTGAGTTTTTTCTTCTTTTTCAAGATGGTTATTGGTAAATTATTGGTTTTTTAGAGATAGAAATTTCTTAATTTTCGGATTTGAAAAATTGTTGTGCTATTTGGGGAGGACATTTTTCTTCTTCTTTTGTTTTCTTTTTTATTGGTTAAATGATAGCGTTAGGAAGGAAAGTTCTTTCTTCTTCTTCAAGGTGGTTATTGGAAGATTATAGTGTCATTTATAGGTGGAAATTTCTTAATTTTTGAATTTGAAAAATTATTCTGTCATTTTGATGTGGAGATTTTCTTTTCTTTCCTTTTCTTTCTTTTCTTTTGTTGGTCCTATGATAGCATTGAGAAGGGAAGTTTTTTCTTCTTCTTTAAGTTGGTTATTAGAAGAGTATTATGCCACTTGGCTTAAAAATCGGTTAATTCCTGAATTTGAAGAATTATTATGTCATTCAAGATTTAGATTTTACTTTTTTTTCTTGTTTATTTTTTCTTGGTTCACTAACAGCATTAGGAATATGAACTTTTTTTCTTCTTGTCCAAGTTTATTATTGGAAGACTATTATGTCATTTCAAGTGAACATTTTTTAATTCCTGGATTTGAATAATTATTGTCATTTGCTGTAAAAATTCTGCTTTACCTTTTTTTTCACGCTTCTAGTTTTATGATAGTAGCATTGGGGATGGAAGCTATTTTCTTCTTCATCTTCAAATTGATTATTTTTTTTTTATGTCACTTGGGGTGGAAAGTCTATTTCTTTCTTCATTTTCTTTTCATTGGTTTGATGATAACATCGGGGATAGGAGTTCTTTTTTTTTCTTCAAGTTGATTATTGGGAAATTATTATGTCATTTCAAGATAGGTTATGTGGATTACTGTGTCATTTAGGGTAGACATCTTTTAATTCTTGGATTATGAAACATTATTATGTCATTTGGGATGCAGATTTCTATTTTATTCCTTGGATCAGGGAGACTAGTAAATATTTATTTGTTATTAAAGTAAATGAATTAATTTGGAATGGAAACTTCTGCTTCTTTTATTCTTTATATTATAATAAGTTGTTTGATTTTTCTACTTGATTATTAGTAAATTATTGTATCACTTGGAGTAGAGATTCTCCTCTTCTTTATTGTATTAATTTAATTCATTATGATACTGTTGGAATTGGTGATTGAAAGATTATTCTATGATCTTATCAAGAGATATTTTCTATTAGTTTTAGAATATCCATAGACATACAGAAAATTTTTCAATTTCTAAAGTAAGAACTTGGAAAATTATTATGTCAGTTTGAATAGAGAGTCACTTTTATTTTCTTTGGGAAGAAAAGTGGAAATTTTTAAATTGTTAAAACAGGTGACTGAAAGATCATTGTATGATTTATTTTTATTATCCAGTAAAAAGTTTCATTATTAGATTACTTCCAAATTTTTTAAATAATTGTTTAACATACTTAATTCTCACATTTATTTTTTATAATTGATTAATTAACTGAAAAACACTAAAGTTAATTTTTTGACAATTCAGTATTTGTCATTTTTACTGTACCATAGTGTAGAAATTAAAGTATCCTACATTATAATTGCAGAATCTTTTGATTATGTTTAATGAAAGTTTGTTTAATTGCAAAACATACAAAGTTGATTCGCAAAATTGAAGTTACGCTGAGTTTTGGAAATAATCGTCAGTTACCTACGTGTATATTAGGCGACATTATGGTCTTGGATAGAATATGAATGGAACGATAAATGGTAATATATTAATGGGGGGAAATGTTTTGTAAGGCGAAATTGACAAGGTTCCTTGGGATTGTCAATCGTTTATGAAAGCATGAGAAAGGGAGCATTAAGACACGATTTTCTATAGAACCTTATTAGGAGAGTTATCCTTGAATACTCGGTGCAATGTCATCCATATCTATATCAGTTGTTGAATCACAAAATTTTGTGTGTATAAAATGCGCAAGTTAGACAAATTATGGACACAGAAAAAAATTATAGAGAGAGAATTAATATTAAATTTTTATATAATAGAGAATTAATATTAATCTTAAATATAAATAAATATCGTATTGCTACTTATAAGAAAAAGAGGACACTTCAATTTTTAATGTAAGTTTAATTCAAAGTACGAATCAGCTATTTTTGTATTTAAATAATATTCTAGTTTTCTAAAACGAGGCTTCATATTGAAATAAACGAAATCAGTATGCAAATTGAGTAGAAGAATTCTTCACGAGCCTCCGTTTTTAATTTTTTATATCTTAAAAACTCGCACATCTAAAAAAAAAAATATTCTGATACAATTAACAAAAGAAAAAAAGACTCATTTTCAATCAGGCAGAGTGAAATTTGGAAAAGCAAATACAAAATAAACATGAATTACTCGTTCTCTTAAGAATAGGAATTCTTTCCCAAAAAGAAACAGAATTGAATAGAATATTGCGTATATATTCCTATATTTAAATTTCAAAAGGTATTTTATCAATACTAATAAGAACATTTTCAATTCTCAATTACGAAAGTATATCTAATGAAATGGAAGTTAATGCAGAACGTAAAATAACAATTTTCCTATCAAATGTGAAAAATGAAAAAGGTCACTCCATTATGACTAATAAAATAATCGAAATGAGAAGTTACATTTCCCAACCAAAGAATAAATTGTACAACAAAAATAGAGAATTTCGTGAAACGTCCAATGGTTTACCTTTTTCGTAGCACGTAAATTATGGCTCTTTTGAAAACACGATGATCACGGTTCTCCATTACCATCAAATAAAAGAATAAAAATTGAAAACTACATCACCCCTCTTGAACAAGTTTTTAATTCTCCATACTAAATTACAAAAAAAAAAAGAAAAATAGAAGAAAAGAAATAGGGAATTTCAGAAGACCTCCAAAGTTTCTCTCTCTCATAGCGGATGACTTATACATATGTACATACATATACAACATGTAAAAGTCTGGAATCATTGTACATTGCAAGTTACACAAAAATTTCCACGAGAAAATTTACAATTTTAAGAATTTTTTAACCCCTTGTCCTATAACAACGAGTTAGACTCGTGACACAGCTTCTGATTAAGATTCGAGAAAAATAGTTATATTAGTAACAAACGTTAATTTTAATTTTAAACTTCCTTATAATTTATAACACGGAGCATTGACAATTGTAATTAATTTATAATACATCAGCATTTCTTACGTAAAATTGTATTAAAACAGTAAGAAGCTGACGCTTAGATGTATAGTTAGTAAAACAAATCGTAGGCTAAGGGGTTAACTAATTTCTTATCATTCAAATTTACCGAAATGATATAAATTTCTATTGATCTCCATAATGTTAATTGCAGATCTACAAGGAATTAGTAGCAGTTTTAGAATTTGATAACTATTTAACACTAGATTTACAGGACGCGTCAATTTGATGTATTTGGAAGTTCACGAGTAAAATTATAATAAAACTATTGCTACTATATTGCAGCAATTTTTTTCTGACTTTTATTAACAAAACGATATGATAATAAACCCAAATTTGTAACTTCTTTTTAAATTAAATAAATCGGTTGTTTGAAGAAAAATTTGGGTTTTCCGCACACTCGTCAATTTGACGAGTGTCTTGTACAAGAATAGTCCGTAAACCTAGTGTTAAAGATGATTTCAAACTTTAATTCGTTCAGTATTTTATTTTAAAATTTGTGAAAAATATCAGTGGCAAGATTCTCTAATTTTTATGTAAATAATGAGTAATAAAATGCAAATTTAAAAATCAAGGATGGTCAAGGATACATTTACACTATCTATTTTTTGTTTTTTCAATTCGTTCAGTATTTTATTTTCAAATTTGTGAAAAGTACTGGCGACAGGATTCTCTGATTTCCGTTTAAATAACGAGCGATAAAATGCAAGTTTAAAAATCAAAAAGATAATCAGGGACGCATATACTTCAACTTCTTTTTTTTTTTAATTCGTTCAGTTTTTTCTCCTCAAATTTGTGAAAAATACTGGCAACAAGATTCTCTGATTATCACATAAATAATGAGTAATAAAATGCAAATTTAAAAATTAAAGGTGATCAAAAGGACGCCATTTACTTCATCTTCTCTTTCTTTTTATTTGTTCGATTTTTTGCCTTCAAACATACCCTTTAGTCTATATAAGGACGCATTTATTCCATCTTTTTTCTTTTTAATTCGATCAGTTTTTTCTCCTCAAATTTGTGAAAAATACTGGCGACAAGATTTTCTGATTTTCGCGTAAATAATGAGTAATAAAATGCAAATTTGAAAATTAAGCACGGTCAAGAACGCATTTATTCTATCTGCTCCTTTTTTCTTTTCATTTGTTCAATTTTTTGTCTTCAAATTTGTGAAAAATACCAGTGGCAAGGTTCTCTGATTTTCACGTAAATAACGAGGGATAAAATAGAAATTTAAAAATCAGACGATCAAGGGGATATGTACTCCATCTTTTTTCTTTTTAATTCGTTCAGTGCCTTTGTTTTCAAATTTGTGAAAAATACTGGCGACAAAATTCTCTGATTTTCGCGTAAATAATGAGTAATAAAATGCAAACTTGAAAATCAAGAATGGTCAAGGAAACATTTACACTATTTTTCTTTTTAATTCGATCAGTTTTTTCTCCTCAAATTTGTGAAAAATACTGGCGACAAGATTTTCTGATATTCACATATGTAATGAGTAATAAAATGCAAATTAAAAAATTAAGGATGGTCAAGGATACATTTACACTATCTATTTTTTTTTTTCAATTCGTTCAGTATTTTACTTCCAAATTTGTGAAAAGTACTGGCGACAGGATTCTCTGATTTTCGCTTAAATGAGGAAGGATAAAATGCAAATTTGAAAATCAAATATATTCAAACACGCGCTTATTCTATCTTCTTCTTTTAATTTCTTCAATTTTTTGTCTTCAAGCATACTGTTTAGTCTAATATAGGTTTGCAAACTTGTGAAATATAATACCGGCAGCTGATGTAAGTTTTTGGATAATAATGGCGGCCGTCAAAGTGTTAAATAAGAAAAGTATGTCGAATAAATACACTTTAAACATCTACGTGGCTTGTTACAACTGTATGACTGTGTGAAGACCTCCAATCTCTAAATAAATAAATAAATGAATAAATAAAGAATTTCATAAAATATTCACAGGTTTCTCCATTTTTCTTTTGTTTTTGTTACAACAGGTGACTTATGGACCTCGTGGAAATACAACGACCACGGTTCTCCAGCATCCTGGAAACAGCCGTAGACCTCTTGGAGGAATGACGCGAGCAACGTCTATCACACGGAGACAAAGACGGCCAGCAAAAAGACAACTATTACTCGGTGTTCTCGCCCTCACTCTCCTCGCCACTTGCCTCTTCATTCTGCTGTTACTGGCGTTGAACACGAGCCGTGAATACGTGCATGAGTCCTGTAAGTGGAATTAACCCTAAATGATACGGTTAGCTTTGGATGAATCCCGTTTAATTAAACGATCAAGTGTGCACGCGCGGATTTACGCGTGTAGTATACCGTTTGTCGTTGTGGATAGAGGTGTCGTGGAATTGTAATACGGATGCATTCAGTCGTAGATCCGTATGATTGATGCAGAACTACGGTGAATTACACTCTGATCAAATCTGCCTTTGAAGGTTTACAGGCAGAGTGCGATTGCACGGAGATTTAATAGGGAAATATGTTAGTTGGAAAATTCTGTTGTGTTAGGTTACTTAATGTTGAAAATGAAATTTGTTGTCGTGGTATATTGGAGTCTTAATATTGAAGTAAGATCGAGAAGATTTATTTTGAATTGTGCAATATGGTATCATATAGTGTTGCAGAAAATTTGAATGCTAAGTTGAGTACTTAATGTTGAATAGTGAGACTGTGTTTTATTTTTCAGTTTGGTTGCGTTGATTTATGTATCATTATACAATGGAGAATTAGATACGTAGAAGTCTAAAGTTGAGTTAGGTACTTAATGTTGATAATTTGGGAAATGTGGAAAGATTAAGGTTTTGCTGTTATCTTGTAAATATATTTTAATATAATATAGTGTCATAGAAAATTTAAATGTTGAGTTGAGTACTTAATGTTGGAAAGTAGAATTATATTTTATTTTTTGGTTCAATAGTATAAATGATTTATGTATTATTGTAAAGTGAAAAATTCCATTCGGAAAATTCTGATGTTGAGTTAAGTACTTAATGTTGATAATCTGGGAAATATGGGAAAACTAGGGTTTTGCTGTTATCTTGTAAATATATTTTAATATAATATAGTGTCATAGAAAATTTAAATGTTGAGTTGAATACTTAATGTTGAGAAGTAGGATTATATTTTCATTTCTGGATCGGTAGTGGTGATTTATGTATTGTTATAAAATGAAAAACTCCATTCTGAAAATTCTTATGTTGAGTTAAGTACTAAATGTTGATAATCTGGGAAATATGGGAAGACTGGGGTTTTGCTGTTATCTTGTAAATATATTTTGATATAGTATAGTATCATAGAAAATTTAAATATTGAGTTGAGTACTTAATGTTGAATAGTGAGACTGTGTTTTATTTTTCAGTTTCGATGCGTTGATTTATGTATCATTATACAATGAAGAATTAGATACGTAGAAGTCTAAAGTTGAGTTAAGTACTTAATGTTGATAATCTGGGAAATATGGGAAGACTGGGGTTTTGCTGTTATCTTGTAAATATATTTTGGTATAGTATAGTATCATAGAAAATTTAAATATTGAGTTGAGTACTTAATGTTGAATAGTGAGACTGTGTTTTATTTTTCAGTTTCGATGCGTTGATTTATGTATCATTATACAATGAAGAATTAGATACGTAGAAGTCTAAAGTTGAGTTAGGTACTTACTGTTGATAATTTGGGAAATGTGAAAAGATTAAAGTTTTGCTGTTATCTTGTAAATATATTTTAATATAATATAGTGTCATAGAAAATTTAAATGTTGAGTTGAGTACTTAATGTTGGAAAGTAGAATTATATTTTATTTTTTGGTTCAATAGTATAAATGATTTATGTATTATTGTAAAGTGAAAAATTCCATTCGGAAAATTCTGATGTTGAGTTAAGTACTTAATGTTGAAAATCTGAGAAATGTAGAAAGAGTATTCTTTAATTGAAATAAGATTGGAAAAATTAATTCTGAATTCTGCATTATGATATAATCTCGTGTTGTAGAAAATTTGAATGTTAAGTTGAGTACTTAATGTTGAGAAGTAGGATTGAGTTTTGTATTTGAGTTGCTCTTTACATCTATATAACTTTCACAATTTTACGAATTGCGTAAAAATATTTCACTTACTTATTTTAGAAATTCAAAATTACAGAATCATGGGAAAAAATTTTTCGATTATTTTGGATTGTCGTACGAAGCAACGTGTTTAAAACAAATATGGGAAATGACGGAAGAAAATCTCGGAAAGTTTTATAGAAAAGTTTGTCCCGGTTTCGCATAGAATCTCATTGCAATCTTTTCTTCCCGCGGGAACTTCTTCAGGATGAGTTTAACTTCACTTTAAGTCAGACTTCCGCGCTCTCGCGTGAAATTACTCGGAAAGAATTATGCTTCTTCTATACTCTCCTGGAAAGTAATTCTCTACACTATTTACGAAACTTTTTCTCCTGAGTTACGAAGGAAAACATATTCTTTGTAGATAGTATTAACTTCATGTTTGAAAATAAACTTCTTAAAATGTTCTTTTTTAAAATTGGTAAAATTCAATTTAAGTTAATTTAAATTAATTTTAAATATTTAAATATCGAAATTAAATATTAGAATATTAAATATTAATTTTAAATATTTAAATATCGAAATTAAATATTTGAATATTAAATATTAATTTTTGAAAATTAATTTAAATGAATTTAAATTTAATTTTTTTAGAAAGTGATAATTTACTAATTTTAAATTTAAAGAAGAACAATATTACGAATTAATTTAAAGAAGAACATTTTTATGAATTAATTTTAATTATGTTTTATTTGAAGAGAATTTTATTACTTATTCTTTCCTCGTCGACAAATGCTCAATGATAAAATTTTATCAGTTTGTTAATTAACTTAACCCTTTGCACTCCATAAGTACTGTTATGGAGACACTTGTAACCATTGCTTCATATAAATCTTATTTCTATTAAAACAAAGCAAATTCACAAAATAAATAAAAATACATAAATTCATAAACATGTATAATTTTTTCATTTCAAAGTAAAACTTTTCGTTTTCAAAAGTTTCATTGCAAAAGTTTGCTGAAGACGGTGATATCGATCGTATAAAAAAAACAAAAACTCTGGGAGTGCAAAGGATTAAATTGAAAAATGTGTGTAAAATATTTTAAAATATTTCTTATATATTTAAAGTATTTAAAATACATTAAAAATTTTACAATATTTTTTTAAATATTTAAAATATAATATCTTAAATTTTGTAATATTTTAAAATATTGTTAAAGTATTTTAAAGATTTTAGATATTTCAAAATATTTGTAAGGCATGTAAAATATTTTTTTTTTAGAACTACTGCATCCCAAAGTTTGATCAATATCGGTGATTATCACTTAAGAATATTCCCTTGCTGCTAACATACTGAAGCATCCAACTAACTTCAAATAATAAAATAATAATTATCTAATACTTCATATCATTTACACCAATTAAAGTAATGTGTTCGAAGTAAAGTAAAAATATTTTAAACAATATAACATTTCTTTAAAGTATCTAAATATTAAAAACAGACAAAGTGCAATGGTACATAACAAGATTCGCAAATGGTATCAAGTATATTACAAGTATAAGGTTATGGAGTTTCTCACCATAAACACAGTGAAGTATTAATGAGCTCAAGGTTGACTTTCTGGCAATTGAATAATTAATTTTTCCCCGTTTTACCGTATTTCTTTATTTACTCTACCATAGTGTAGGATTCAAGGTATTTAAAGTAACAGTTGCAAGAGCTTTCAGTTATATTTAAAGAAAGTTTTCAGTAAAATTCTGCGAATTTTACATCAAAGGGAATTTCATTTTACTTTATTCCATTTTTCACCGATAAATGCTCTTTAATATTTGCCAGAGGCATCAATTGGAAATGTCGATTACACCTAGGCACCTAGAGGGAGAGATTGGGGGGGAAAGGTGGAAAATTACGAGGGAAAGAGAAACAACAGACGGCTTTCGATGTTCAACAGCTTGTGTCAGAAACGAACATCGATCAACCAAATGGAATTGAATCGAGTCGAGGTTATCAAGTTCCACTCGAAAAGACTGCTGTTACCTTGTAGCCAATGGCGGAATTAATCGTTCTACTAGTACACATAAACACACTTTTCAGAAAAATGTGCGATGTTATTTTTTTTTAATTTGTGCATGTTGTAATACATTGAAGAAGTGCATAGTTATTGCATAATACATTGGCATATATTGAAAATAAATATATAGAGTGACTCTCATTAATATTCAGATATATTTCAAGATTGAAGAACTTTCGTAAAATTGGACTAAATAATCTTGAATTTTTTTTTGTTTTTGTTTGGAGTTAGAAGGATCAGTTTGCTAGGTAACGTGTAAGAAAGTTTTTGAGAAAATTGCGATTGTTAGGAACTGCGAAAAAAATAGGAAAGTCATATACATGCTGAAAATTTCATTGAAATTTGTGATCTTTCCTTCAAAATTAGCTGAAATTTGAAATCTGTGAACTGCAAACGGTTGAAAACGATGAAAATCCAAGTTTTCACAACTTTCAGCTTCTGACTGCAAATCTGAAGACCCTTCTGCTTCTAATATATTACTATAAATAATTTAAATACTATAAAAGCTAACATAAATCTGCAACACGTATTTTTTAAATTTTCGTTACAAACTCGGATAAAAAAGTTATAAAAAATGACATTTGCTACATTCTCTTGCAATTCGGACCAAATGCAATTTTAGAAAATCTTTTAGTTATTAAATTTTTGAAATCTCCAGTAAAAAAGGTTACGAGATTATTAAAATTCTTTTTTATAGACTCGAGTCATTTGGACCAATTCTGAACAAGTTATTCTGTCTTCAAATCTGTCCGAATTTTAATCACTGTACATAAATATGGGATGAACATTCAAAACGGAGGATTTTTGAAAAATATTAAATTAAAACATACAAAATACTAAGTATGCAAAACAATGAATAAATAATTAAAAAAGCACATCAAGTTGAATCTTTATTCGAGGCAGAATAAGTAACCAATTTTGAACATTGGACTAGACTAGAGTAGAAAATTCAAAAAACACTATTAATTCGATATTTTGCAGATTGGAAAATTCTTAAAATATCGCTCGATTTACTATCAATTTCAAAAATTCCAAAAATAATAAATTTGTTCATAATTTCATCCGTTAAAGGAATTTACAAAATTATCGTTCAACTTCTCTTTCCAAGAGAAATATTCCTAGCGTACACCGGAACAGGCTGAACCACGTGACCCAAGTTCAAATACAAATTCCTCTTTGAAAGTTATGCAAAGGAACGTTTAACGAGCGTGCACGTGTTGACAAGAAAAAAAAAAAAAGAAAAATAAAGAAGAAAAAAAAGAGAAACATTGTTTCCTCGATAATGAGATGCTTGTTTCTGTAGAAGTAGAAGCAGCACGTGGAACACCTTTTGCACGGATAAAAATAACAACGAAGACTGTACTTCTTTAGTTCTGCGCCAGATGCCACGAACAGAAACAATGCAGTCACGTTCAGCCAAGCGGAAAATTGCTTTTTATTGTCGTGGAGATGTTAATGACGTAGAAAATTACTGCCTCCTTTCTTGACACCCTGTATACATTCGCTTTTGAACGAATTAGCTACAGGTGGCACTAGAATGAATTCATCGAACGAAATATTCAGGAAAATGCATGAAAAATTAACAGTTGAAGTGTTCTTTCTTTTTTCAATTTCAGGTGCAGACGTTTGCATGACAGAGGAATGTGTCAGAACAGGTAATTATAATTCCAGTTTTCATTCTACCTTTCTTATGCAAATTTTTCAATGTTATTCGCAGACTGCGAATTTTTGTGCATTTAGTGCACATTCAAATGTGCAAAATTGCACAGAATGCACGTAATGTAAGAAAATATACAAAATATTCAAATTTCTAAGGTGAAATAATTTTCTATCGATGTTCTACTATTTTTTTTTTTTACCATATTTTCAAAAGATATGAATGTGCACAAAAATCCGCAGTCTAATTATTAATAACAGTGGAATGTTTATAAACACGAAAAGATATAAATTACTATTGTAGGTTCACGTTTTAGTAACAATTTATGATAATCTTTTAACAATTCTGCAAATTCATTTCAACCGGTAATGTATCATGAATTATTTACAGTTTCCTCATTTACATAAGGTGTTAGTGAAGTGGTAGTAGAAAATTAAAGATGATGAGAAAATAAGGAGATGTAAAATATTTATTCCTGTAATGTTTTGTGTTTGAGTAAATTGAAATTGGAATCTAATTATATTATCAATTACAATGTAAAGAAATTTTTTAATAGAAAAGGCGAAAGAATGTCTTTTCTACGAAATTAAAAAATTTGTTAAATCTATTAATATTTACCATCAATTCACATGAAAACGCAACTTCACTCAAAACAATATTATTTTGTCGCCGCTTTATGAAATAAAAATCTCTGAAAAAGAAAAACCTTTTGGTTTACTAATAATGGTACCAAACACTTTGCACAACTCCATAATTTTTGATCATCAATTTACATGAAAATGCACCTTCATACAGAAGAATATTACTTCGTCTTTACCCTATGTAACAAAAACAAATTTTTGAAACAATGAAATCTTTCGATTTGCTAATAATGGCACCAAACACTGCACAACTCCATAAATTTTGACTACCAATTTACATGAACATAAACCTTAAAGCAGAAGAATTGTACTTTACCGTCACTTAAAGTAAAGAAACTAATTCTGAAATAAAGAAATCTTTCCGGTTATTAATAATGATATAATGTACTATACATAACTCCATAAATTTTCGCTACCAATTTACATGAAAATGCAACTTCACACAGAAAAGTATTACATTGTTCTCACTTGGGGACAACAAAAAAGAAGCAATTCTGAAACAAAGGAATCTTTTGGTATACTAATCATAACATCAAGTTGTTTACATAACTCACAGTAGATTTCTTGAAAACGCAGCTTCATACAAAAGAATATCATTTTGTCGTCACTTAAAGTGAAAAAAACTTTGAAGCAAAGAAATATTTTAGTTTTCTAATAATGACACAATGCACTTTACATAAGTTCATAAATTTTTATTATGAATTTACATGGAAACGCAGCTTCACAAAAGAATACCATTTTATCGTCGCAGTGTGAAAAAGACCATTCTGAGACAGAGGAATCATTTGGTTTACTAATAATGACATCAAACACTTTAAATAACTCTACTAATTTTTTTATCAATTTACATGGAAACACAGCTTTACATAGAAAAATATTATTTTATCGTCGCTTTGTGAAAAAAGCAATTTTGAAACGGAAAAATGTTTTGATTTATTAATAATCAAATACTTTGCACAACTTCATAAATTTTTATTATGAATTTTCATGAAAACGCAGATTCATACAAAGAATATCACTTTGTCGTCACTTGTAGTAAAAGAAACAACTCTGACGTAAAGAAATATTTTAGTTTTCTTAATAATAACACAATGCATTTTACACAACTCCATCAATTTGTATTATGGATTTACATGGAAACGCAACTTCATACAAAAAAATGTCATTTTGTTGTCACTTGCAGTAAAAAAAGCAACTTCGAAGCAAAAAAATATTTTCGTTTTCTAATAATGACACCAAACACTTCACATAACTTCATATATCTTTGCAAGCAATTTACGTGAAAATGCAGCTTTATGCAACAAAACATTACTTTACACTTCCGAGTCACTTTTTTTTTTTGTTTACCTACGAAACTTTTAATGACGCGCTTTGTTACTCAATAAAAAACAAGAGAAATTCGAAATTTCTCCAAATTAAAGTCCCATTCTCAATAATATCGTGCAACACTATCTATCACAAAATGGCAAGAATAATCCGCGAAATGTTGAAACCGATCGCTAATGGAAGTGAGGGAAAAATCAGCCAATATCCGAGACGAGCCAAATGGAATTAAATCAGCGAGAGCTGATTGGTGATCGGCCGGAATTGCGTTCGCCAGCGAGAAACGCGTATGGCTCACACACGCCATTAAATCTGATTATCCATCCTTCGTGAAATTGGATGGTGACCGAGGCTGGCTGCGATTAGATTTTCATTTCTCGCTGAAATTCACCATTCGATCTGCTGACGATCCGGCATCGTGCAGTTTAATTGCGCTGGAAACTCGGCCAATCCTCGAAACACGCAGCCAAACCCCCATTATGTGTTCTTTTTATTCTTTTCTTGTCCATTTAGGATAGCTCTCGCGAATATTCGATTGTTCGCTGTTCGAATGAAGGCTTTCGTTCGAAATTGTTCGATTGTACCACTTTAAAGTGAATTCTGATGCTTGAAAAATTACCTTCTTTTCTTTTTTAAGGATTTAATAGAAGGTGAGGCTTAAGGCTGTTTTTATGAAGTAGTTTGAAAAATTTGGAAAAAGCTTAATGAATTGTTTTCACTTGAAATTGTTCGATTGATTGTTTTTGAAGTAGACTGTCACGTCTGTAAATTATTTTATTAATATTTTATTAGTTTCACGGAAATCGAGGCTTAAGGCAGTTTCTATGGCGGTGCTAGTAAATTCGTGGAAAAGAATCTGTGACCCACAAATGACAGAAAATTTTTAACTGTTTAGAGCTATTGAAATAAGATAAATATCGGCTAAAAATTTTTGGATAACGTAAACAACTAGATGACATTTACATATAAAAAGTGTGCTATTCCAAATTTAAACATTTTAATTAGAACATATTTTACAAAAAGCATATATTACGATGAATTATATCAAAACCATAACTATAATTATAAATGGGGTTTCAACCATCCCAACTCTGTAGTATGTACATACTTACCTTTTTTATGTAACTTTTTTGCATTTTTCATCGCAAAATTTACACTATTTTTCTTGTAGCATATTTTTCAAAGTTTTCTCACTGGATATGCTCACTCTTTGTTCTTTTAAATTTCATTGCGTAACATTTTTCGAGCAACTCTACGAGCATAAACCTTGCAAATTTTTGTATTATCATATTTGTGCAGATATAATACTTTATTATTATATGCTTGGAATAATGAAAATTCTTGTTCCCTCCAGGACAAAACGTGAAAAATTTACGTGATACTCAACATATTAAAAATGCTTAGAAAAACCAGAATTGATCATTTTTGTAACGAAATTGGCTGATAGTGATGTATTATAGTAATAATGCAGCTTTTCATATTACTTATAATATTTTATTATTATCTGCTTAGAATAATAAAAATTCTCATAGCGTCCAAGACGAAAAATGAAAAATTTTCGTGACACTCAAAATATTAAAAATGACTAAAAAAAACAAGAATTAATCATTTTTATAAGATAAATTAATTATAGTGATGTAGCAATAATTCAAATTGTCGTATTATTAAGCCAGATATATCATATTATTTATAATATTTTATTACTACATGCTTAGAATAATAAAAATTCGCAACTTTCAAGGTGAAACATGAAAAATTTGCTTGTCATTCGATGTATTAAAAACGCTTGAAAAACAAGAATTAATAATTTTATAAAAAAATTGACTGATGATGTAATAATTCAGATTTTCGTATTACTTATGCAGATATCTCGTATTACGTATAACATTTTATTATAATATGCTTACAATAATGAAAACTTTCCGAGACTCCAAAGCAGAGAATAACAAATTTGCGTAACAACGTGTTAAAAATTTAGTACGATTAAAATTTATAATAGTTGAAAGGAATTAAGTTACTTGTAAGTATTACAAAGACAATCGGATCATAGGGCAGTTTCCATTGCACAGAACATGTTAATATCCAAATTACCTAAATTTCCAATTATTTCGCAAATTGACTTCATATCTCGTTTAAAAAATTGAATTATTCTCGAAAAATCTACTAAACGTTCAACCTTAAGGCTGTTCTCATTAACCTTCTATAACCCGACATTTTTTTGTGTTTTATTAAAAGAAAAATTACAGTTGTCTACAATTTCATATCTTGAACAATGTTCAAAATCGAAAATTAATAATTAATACGAAGAAATTGACTGGCAACGATGCAATAGTACAGAAATAAACAAATGAAGTACAATGTATAAAACACAGATAAATAGATGTACAACTTTCAAATTACACGGCGCTATAAAAAATTAACGACAAAGAAAAAATGATTTTTAATTGCCTGAAATATTTCACGATTTAAAGGAACAAATGTAGCCAACGTTTAGAATACTCTGCGAAGCGACGGTCGCAGTAAAAATTCTCTCGAAAATTCACCTTCACTTTGGCCAACGAAACTTTCGAGAAAAAGAAGAAAAAAATACACTGACCAACAGGAGATTCCCCGAGAGATGTAATTAAATTGATTTTAATATCTGACAATTAACCTGTCTCTTTGCCGCGATTCGAGAATATAGAGTGGCCTCTGCGAACCTAACCGGAAGGGAGAAAGGGGGGGGGGAAAAGTCTCTCGACCTAAATTTAAAATTACTGAAAAATAACAGCCACTTTGCCAAACGTGAGTGCGTAAAGAACGTTGTTTTATTCTTGCTCGTCGTAGAACGAAATTCGAGAAATTTTTTTCGACGTCCTGGTCAATTATGTTTTTTTTTTCTCCAATATATGGAGAAAATAATTAAAAACAAACAATTTCATATGTAAATTTGCAAGCAACATTTTTTCTGCCTTTTTGCTTGTGTATTTTTGGAAAGCATAATTGAGATTTTCAAGGAAAATCGATGAAACGATATTTACAGGATAATCGAATTACCTTAGAGAGGTGTTATTACCTGTTAGCAATAATTTATCGAAGTTGCAATTAATTCTGAGATCATGGCGAGCCTCGTTAAGGTATCCTCACTCGATTAGGCAGCAGAGATATTAGCCTCGGTGTAAAATTACCCAGTGCAATTAAACGACGTTACACGGTGGGTATAGGTTGGATGGAGAAAGAAAAAAGGCGATTCGAATGACCCTGTTAAATTATCGAACGATCTTTCTTCTGGCGTTAACGATCCATTAGAAAAGGAACGTAAAACTGGGTAAATTAGTTTGCATTACAACCCTGAGGTGGCTTAAGAATAGGTCAAGTTTGCGGATTTCTTTTTTCATAGGTAACTAAAACTGAATTAAAAATTATGTTCTAAATTACTCAAACTTATATAAAGCTATGTGAAACTGAATAAAAGGTTTCAATTTTTTCAATGAACAGAAAAGGAAACTTCAGCTTTTCTCTTCAATTTTTAAAAAGTAAAAGTGTTCTAAGCATAGGTCAAGTTGAAAAATTTCTTTTTTTCATAAATAATTAAAACTAGGTAACAAATTATGTTTTAAATTAATTCAAATTATACAGAGCTATGTGAAACTGAATAAAAGGTTTCAATTTTTTCAATGAACAGAAAAGGAAACTTCAGCTTTTCTCTTCAATTTTTAAAAAGTAAAAGTGTTCTAAGCATAGGTCAAGTTGAGAAATTTCTTTTTTCATAAATAACTAAAACTAGGTAACAAATTATGTTTTAAATTAATTCAAATTATACAGAACTATATGAAACTGAACAAAAAGTTGCAATTTTCTTGGTGGACTAAAACATAACCTTTAATTTTTAAAGAGTAAAATTGTTCTAAAAATAGGTTAAGTTTGGGAATTTCTTTACTCATAGCTAATTAAAACTAAATAAGAAATTATGTTTTAAATTAATTGAACTCGTATAAAGTTATGTTGAACTGAATAAAACGTTCAATTTTCTTGGTGGATAGAAAAGGAAACTTCAGAATTTCTCTTCAATTTTTGAAGAGTAAAAGTGTTCTAAGGACAGATCAAGTTGAGAAATTTCTTTTTTTCGTAAATAACTAAAACTAGGTAACAAATTATGTTTTAAATTAATTAAAATTATACAGAGCTATATGAAACTGAACAAAAAGTTTCAATTTTCTTGGTGGACTAAAACATAACCTTTAATTTTTAAAGAGTAAAAGTGTTCTAAAAATAGGTTAAGTTTGGGAATTTCTTTACTCATAGCTAATTAAAACTAAATAAGAAATTATGTTTTAAATTAATTGAACTGGTATAAAGTTATGTTGAACTGAATAAAACGTTCAATTTTCTTGGTGGATAGAAAAGGAAACTTCAGAATTTCTCTTCAATTTTTGAAGAGTAAAAGTGTTCTAAGGACAGATCAAGTTGAGAAATTTCTTTTTTTCGTAAATAACTAAAACTAGGTAACAAATTATGTTTTAAATTAATTAAAATTATACAGAGCTATATGAAACTGAACAAAAAGTTTCAATTTTCTTGGTGGACTAAAACATAACCTTTAATTTTTAAAGAGTAAAAGTGTTCTAAAAATAGGTTAAGTTTGGGAATTTCTTTACTCATAGCTAATTAAAACTAAATAAGAAATTATGTTTTAAATTAATTGAACTGGTATAAAGTTATGTTGAACTGAATAAAACGTTCAATTTTCTTGGTGGATAGAAAAGGAAACTTCAGAATTTCTCTTCAATTTTTGAAGAGTAAAAGTGTTCTAAGGACAGATCAAGTTGAGAAATTTCTTTTTTTCATAAATAACTAAAACTAGGTAACAAATTATGTTTTAAATTAATTAAAATTATACAGAGCTATATGAAACTGAACAAAAAGTTTCAATTTTCTCGGTGGACTAAAACATAACCTTTAATTTTTAAAGAATAAAAGTGTTCTAAGATTAGGTTGAGTTGAGGAATTTCGGTTTTCAAACGTCAGAAAATCGAAAATTGACAACGTGTTGACAGAAAATAAAATTATACCAATCAGTTTTGTAGAGTAATGACTAGTTACATCTACAATAACTTTCACCTTCTTTCTGTATCCTCTTTTCCTTGTCATATTTCTATCTCATTAACTCTGACGGTTCTCTTGCTTTGCCTTTCAACTGAAATTCAATTTCCTGCTCGTGACAGCACAATTTTGTATTCTTGCGTAAAGCAAACTGAAGTCTATATCAGCTTCAGACTTTAATATTAGCCTGTGTTGTCAATACGATCTTATGAGGACACAGACGAAATTTGCAATTTTATTTACCGTGAAATGAAAGAGAGTTACCAGATGTGGCAACTTTGCGTATTCAAGATTTCTATATCGTGAAGTGACGGATTTTAATATTTAGATAACGTTCATCCTTGATATAGTCATCCTTCCTATAGAAAAAATTGAATCACTCGGACATCAAATAAAAATCAATTTAAAACTCAGAGATACGTAAATATTTGTATTTAGGTCATTGTCACGTTGCAATTATGTTATATTTTTGGAAATTATTAAATGACCGCGCAGAAACATAGTACAGTAACAATATGGATTCCTCAAGGACAGTTCATAGTCACCTCGTATCCATATTATTATTATTTCTAGCTACTTGTAACACGTTACACTTAAATATATTCAAAATACAGTACACTTGTAGTCATTATAATGATACACAGTCCCCGGAAACACCTTATAATTACAATGGAATGTAAATATAGTCACCGCAACTTGTGCTCGTCTTATAATCACTCCATATCCACTTTATTCTCATTTCTAGTCACTTATAACAGTTTACATTTGAATATATTCAAAATACGGAACAGTTATAGTCATTATGATAATACACAGTCCCCATAAACACTCAATAATCATAATACAGTGCAGATATAGGTAATATAACGATATAGAGCTCTCGCAGACAGTTCATAGTCACCTCATATCCACATTATTAGTATTTCTAACCACTTGTGACACTTTACACTTAAATATATTCGGAATATGGTACAGTTATAGTGATTGTAAGGGTACACAGTGCCCAGAGACACCTTACAGTTACAATGGAGTGCAAATATAGTCACCACAACTCGTGCTCGCCTTATAATCACTTCATATCCACTTTATTCTCATTTCTAGTCACTTATAACAGTTTACATTTGAATATATTCAAAATACGGTACAGTTATAGTCATTATGATAATACACAGTCCCCATAAACACTGAATAATCATAATACACTGCAGATATAGGTAATATAACGATATAGAGCTCTCACAGACAGTTCATAGTCACCTCATATCCACATTATTAGTATTTCTAACCACTTGTGACACTTTACACTTAAGTATATTGAAAATACAGTAGAGTTATAGTCATCATAATAATACATACTCTTTATAAATACCTGATAATCATCTCACATCTCATTTATCGTACTGGATCTACACACTCGACTCATCTTAATAGTCTGTAGGGAATTATAAAGTCATGTATATGCATTTGTAGTCTATGTTTATAACGAGAATAGTAGGGTGAAATATTTGTTATGTGTATTTTCAGCTGCCAGTCTTTTATCAGCTATGGATCGAACAGCTTCTCCCTGCGTGAATTTCTTCCAATACGCATGTGGCGCCTGGAATCGTCTTCACGTGATCCCAGAGGATCGATCATCGATCAGTACGTTCGAAGTGTTGGCAGATCAACTTCAAGTGATCCTGAAACGTGTTCTGGAGGAGCCACCGAATCAAAGAGACAACGATGCCACGCTGAAGGCGAAGATGTTCTACGGATCGTGTATGGACATCCGTGGGTACAATGGAAATTATTTCAAACCGCGCACTTTAGTTTATTCCTTTTCTTTCTAATTTTACACGAAATTACTATACATAAATGAAGAATACTCTTGATAACTGTGAAAGGAAATCATATTTCATAATGTAAAAAGGAAACGTGCAACTTTATGGAATATGTATTCAACAAAGTTGGTCTCGAAATATTGTCCGGGTTTTTGAAATTCTTGAGAATCCCGAGATTCTCGAATCTCGAAATTACTACTTTTAAGAGTCCATTCGAAAATAAATTCTGAACTTGACATTTCCGAGATTTCACAAATCTCCGTATGACGCGTATTTAAGAAAGTTAGTCCCGAAATTCCTGAAAATTCCGAGATTCTTGAGTCTCGACATATCTAGTTTTTGGATCTGACTTAATGTAACATTTTCAGGATCTTGGGCACCTCTATAAAATGCTATTATTTGAAGTTCTGAAGTATTCAGAAATACGAAGTTCTCAAAATTCTGTTTTTAAGATATTCTCGAGCCTCGAGATATCTATTTTCACAAGCTGACTCAATCTCCAAAGAAATTCTCGACTCGACCCGACATTTTCGCGATTTTGCACACTTCTATACAACGTGTATTTTTCGAAGTTTCTTTTATTTTGAAATTAGTAATCTTTTATTAGGAAATACGCTCAGTCAATGTGATTCTTAACACGACTTCGTTTACGATGGCAGGTTATGATATTTTAAAAATATCTCAGTAATCATTCATTTTAGGTCCCACTCTGTATAATACATTTTTACGCACAATTTGATGCTTTATCCAAATTCGAGAACAAATATTAGACGTTCCATTTAAACAACTGAAGGTGACTTTAATATCTCGATAAAAAAGTAAGGTAATAAAAAATAGATTAGGACACTGTGTGCTCCCCTAGGCACTATGCAACTTTTATTTGAAATATATATATATATATATATATATATATATATATATATATATACACACATACACAATATATATAAACAATTGATGACTAAGATTACTACAGTTGAAACTAAAAATATAACTACACGACTAAACGACTCCGATCCAGTTCTCCCGTTTCTCGCTCAAACAAAAATTATCCCCTCCGGGCAAATGCTTCCCTTTTTAAACAGAACCTATTCCTTACTTTTCACGCACTTTCCAATTCGTTTCATGGCCATATTTGGTCACGTTTTAGTCGTTAATGCTCTTCACCCCCAACACGCACCCTCTCTCCTCAAGCAGACCTTGGACACTGGCCTTTGGGCCCACTAGCCGCATGGATTTTTCCCAAAAACCTGCGCTATAACCTTCGCTGGTTAGTATCTTCGCACGTTACCCCATGGAATGTCATTCAAATTAAATGTGTAGAGTTACTAGTGTTAAGTACACGGAGATCACATTCGTACGTAACGAATGTACCGCGCGACGAGCGAGAATCCTCAGGTTAGGTCATAAAACTCTGTGCTCGAGGCTAAAGACTCGCTGATTGGACGGTTTTACCTTCTCCGGCAAGTATAGGGTGATCCAATTTACGCAAGATTTGAATTCTGCACCATTTGTGCGGTAAAGTGTTGTCAACGTAAAAAAAAGACAGCGTGACAGCTGACAGTTCAGGGTTATTAAAAATGGAACTCTACTCGAAAACACAACGCGTTGAATGGATTATGGAACAACAACAAGTGGATGCGATTTTTCGAACAAAACCATTTTCAGCGATGAGGCTCATTTTCATCTTGATGGCTTCGTTAATCGTCAAAATTGTCGCATTTGGGGTTCAGAAAATCCAGGAGAGATTGTTGAGAAACAAATGCATTCACAACGTGTCACTGTTTGGTGCGGATTTTGGGCTGGAGGCATCATCGGACCATTCTTCTTCGAAAATGCGGCTGATCAGGCAGTGACAGTTAATGGTGCTCACTATCGCGACATGATAATCCAGTTTTTTGTGCCTAAATTGCAAAATATGGATGTGGACGACATGTGGTTTCAACAAGACGGTGCTACATGCCATACAGCCCGAGAAACGATTCAATTACTGCACGAGTCATTTCCTGGTCGTGTAATTTCCCGTTTTGGTGATCAGAATTGGCCGCTCAGATCATGCGATTTAACGCCGTTGGACTTTTTTCTTTGGGGTTTTTTCAAGTCTAAGGTTTATGCCAACAAGCCCACGACCACCCACGCCTTGAAGGAGGAAATTGAGTGCTGTATCAACGAAATTCAGCCACATTTATGCAAAACAGTCATGGAAAATTTCGACGAAACAGTGCGTATGTGCCAGCAAAGCCGTAGAGACCATTTACCCGATATGCTATTCCATACATAACCCTATACTGTATACTTTATGAATCAATAAAAAATTCACAATTTTTAATTAAAAACCTGTGTTTTCTATCAAAATTACTTCTTGCGTGAAATTTGGAACATCCTACATAAAAATCGGACTTTTTTCCACAAAAGTCAGTCGATATTCGTCACTTAACCTCGCAAGTACTGATATCTAGTAGAGCAGACGACTCTTTCGCAGTTTGACACTCTCTAATAGAGCGCAACGCTAGTTGTTACGCCTAACAAAAGCTTCCTTTCCGCCTAACAAAAGCATTCCTTTCCCATCGCTCCAACACGGAGGAAACCGAGATTCTACGGATGACCGGTACTTCAGTGCTCTTTATTCACTAAAGAAAGACGTATCTGACGGCATCTTTACTATTCCTAGTTCCTGATTATCCTTCCTAAGGAAGAAGTAGCCCACGTGGTTCACGACAGCTTCCATCAGGATTCCACCGAACCAGTAACCTCCGATATTCTTCTCCCTACTCTCTTATCGCTTCGTCGTTGCCTACCTGAGAGCTTTACCTCAACAGCGTTCCCGTTTCTGCCGAAAACCTGCAACCCGCGATCGCGAGATGTATTGTAACGAACGCACGCGATAGTGTTACAAATGTATTTAAAAACTATTACGGGAAGGTCTCGATACTGTTAGGTTGTCCTAATAGGTTGTAGTACAATAAAATTGTACGAAGACATAAAGTTCGCATGTATTCTGAAAGATCATTGTTTCACGTGTCTTTTAACCCTTTTAGTGCCTATGCGAAGATAACCGTCCGAATTTGACAAATATACAAGAGTTTGGAAAAACGCTCATAAAAACCAAGCTACAAATGATATTTACACGATTGAAATTGCAAGGTATTCAGGACGAAATAGAGAATAAAGCAATGACACTAATTTTTCAATATCAATTGAAAATCATATGAATAACATAATTATAAATCATTACAAAAAATATAAAAATTGAGTTCTCTCTTTCAAAACGTTTTTACACATAGGAAAAGGCATCGTTTCATCATAACTTTATATAAACCACTTAGTATGCATATATAATTTGCATTTCCAATTTATTTTGTAAAAAAATTTGTTATTTCACACACAAAAATAAAAGATAACTCGATGGTACAGTGCGAGCGACAAACGGATTTTATGTGCTACAAGACTTGGGTCTTGGTACACATAACTGATCATCACTATCAGCATCTTCTTCACTTATTTCAAGCGCGTCAATAACTCGAACTAATTCTGCCTCGTCCATATTTGTAAAAGGGCGCAGCTTTTGCAAAAAGATTGTATGAGAAACGTCACGATTTTCGAACACTGTTTAGAAACGTTCTTTATAAAGGTCAAGCAAAGACTGAAAGAAAGATTTTAGTCTCGATGTACGGCGTGGCATACGAACTCTCAGATAACTATCATAAACATTTTGACTTCGGTGCTAGAAGATTATCTGATGTCGAGTTTCCATCTTATCGCTCCAGCGTAAACAGAGTCTCGGCACTCACCGGCGTAGAATGTGTAAAAAGTCACACCCAAACCGGTTTCTAAATTCTTTTGCAACGAAATTAGATCATTTACAATCAAATTAGATCATTTATAGTGTAGGCATTTTAAGCGTTTAGGGGGTCGAAGGCCACGTCAAGCGGGACGATGGCCAGGTAGCGCGTAGAGATGGTCGAAGGACACCATTCTCACCCCTCTTTTTACTTGAGGAAAACCAGGCTTGGCAAAGCGAGCCACCTCGGGGTTTTCCCAAGTCGAGGAGAGGGGACAGGACATTTTCCCTTTTAAAAGGGAAAACCAGGACGCGAACGGATAGAGTGGAAATAGGAAGAAAGAGCGACACTGACCGTTAGCAAAAGGTTTTAAGAGTACGCAACCGATAAACGATCATCCGACAAATCGTATTTTTATTTGAAGTCTTCAACCCTTCCATCCTCCCAAACTCCCTACAATAGACCATTTATAAATTTATTTTGAGATAAAGCTTTCTCGCAATGCGAAGAATAAGGCGCTATTACACGCGCAACGATATATCGTCGTCCGGCACTAAAAGGGTTAAAAGTTGATTCGTGGGAATTACTAGTTTCTTCTCAGTTTTATACTGTATTGAAGATGAAAGGAAATAGAGTACACTTCTGACATTGAATATTTTTCTTTCAACGAGAAGGAAAATGTACTGAGAACAAAATTAAACGAGATATAGAATGTTTAAAGAAGTAGTAGCCTATTAGAACAAGTTCTTCGCAAACAGTTGAGAAAATCTACAAATTGGAATTTCGATTTTAAAGAAAACAAAGAAACAAAGTTTATTGGTAAAATGGAATGTTTCAATTTGCTGGAAAAACGACGAAAAATTGTACAATTAAAAAATATGTACTTTGCAGAACAAAAAGAAGATGCTTTGAAGGATGAAATTAGCTTATTCACATAAAAATGCGGCACGAATTTTCCGGAGAACTCAATACATAAACGATTCTGAAATCGGTTTCTCGACATTTTGGCGTTCTCCTATACCGTTAGTATCTAGTCGTTCGTTTTTTACAGCTCGTATAAGAGAAATCGGCGACATCCCTTTGAAGAGGACGTTGGAACATCTCGGTGGTTGGCCAGCAGTTGTTGGACCATCTTGGAAGCCACCATCGTATTCCGTGGAGGTTCTCCTTGGTCGATTGCGCGGAGAATACAACGAAGGAGTGTTACTTGAACAATGGGTCGGGCCAGATGATAAGAACTCCTCAGCCAACATCCTCCAGGTGCGCCGGCAAAGTAAGGCCCCTTGGTCGACGACTGCACAGTATAAAAGTCACAGCACTGCATCGAAATTGTAACCCATAGCTGTATATTATTTTTCAAACGATTTTCTAGAGTCTCTTTCAACCCTTTCAGTGCTAAATTCTCGTTATATTACATAAATGAATTGAGAAGAAGAAGAGGAAAAGGAAAAGAAGAATTAAAGGATTCCATTGGAGATTATTGGATGTCAAATTTGTCGTTTTTGTGATATTTAAGTCTCATCTATTAATGTTCTATAGGAAATTTTGTCTAAATGAATTATTCTGCCGGATCTAACAAGCCATTTATTATTTACTTTCTTAGTATAGGATTTGTTACCAATTTTTTTGAAAATCTAGAGACAATTTTCAAATAACTTTTGCGATCTTCAGATTCTGAAGATAAGAACGGGAGAATTTTTTCATTCTTCTTTGCACTTATACAATTACGAATATATACATCTGGCAAAAGTTTGAAACGATTTATCAGTTTATATAGATTTTTCAATTAATATTAGATATTTTGATAGAGATCAATGTACTCGGTAGTTTACTTGCTTTTTCACAAATTTGGGAGATGGAAAGTACTTCCTTTTTCATAAACTTAAATGATGAAAATTTCTTACTTTCTTATAAATTTGATGATAAAAATTACTTACTTTTTCACAAATTTGGATAATAAAAATTTCTTGCTTTCTCACAAATTCAGATAATAAAAGTTTCTTATTTTTCCACGAATCTGGACGATGAAAATTTCGTGAAAATTTTCTCAAATTTTCAACTTCTTTCGTGAAAATTTTTGCATATGTAACTTGCAATAGTCTCATAATTATTTGCAAACTTTTGTCAATTTTTGTACAAATTTATGTATATTATATAATTATTTCATATAACTCTTACAAGTAAGTTATCCTTGAAATATTTAATATAATATTTACTCGTCTCAAGTATAATTATAGCACTTGGAGGGTTAACCACAATGAATTTTATTTATTCAACAACACTTAGATACTACTTCACTTGTTCAATATTTAAATAGAGTAAGAATTATCTAATTATTGTTCCTCTCAGCTGGATCAAATGCACTTGGCTTTACCGAGTAGGGATTATTATCTGAACAAGAGCAGCGAGCCTCAATTAAAGGCGTATCATCGTTACATGACAAACGTGGCTGTGCTACTTGGTGCTGATCCGAAGACTGCTGCTAAAGAGTTCGAATATGTGATCACTTTGGAGAAACAACTGGCAAATGTACGATTATTCTATAACATTCATAGTTGACGAAACAATTTTTTTCTTATATTTTAATATTGAAAATTCACTTTCAGATTATTTTATTACTTTTTTCACATTAAATATTGAAAGTTCACTTTAAGATTATTTTATTATTTTATTTCTTCTATACTTAATACTGAAAATTCGCTTTCAGATTATTTTACGATTTCATCTTTTTTATACATTTAATATTAATAATACAACATAATTTGTACAATTTTTTTCTTATATTTTAATACTGAAAATTCACTTTCATATTATTTTATTACTTTTTTCACGTTAAATATTGAAAATTCACTTTAAGTTTATTTTATTATTTTATTTCTTCTATACTTAATACTGAAAATTCGCTTTCAGATTATTTTACGATTTCATCTTTTTTATACATTTAATATTAATAATACAACATAATTTGTACAATTTTTTTCTTATATTTTAATACTGAAAATTCACTTTCAGATTATTTTATTACTTTTTTCACGTTAAATATTGAAAATTCACTTTAAGTTTATTTTATTTTTTTATTTCTTTTATACTTAATATTGAAAATTTACTTTCAGATTATTTTATGATTACATTTTTTTTATACATTTAATATTAATAATACAAGATAATTTGTACAATTTTTTTCTTATATTTTAATATTGAAAATTCACTTTCAGATTATTTCATTACTTTTTTCACATTCAATATTGAAAATTCACTTTGATATTATTTTACTGTTTCATTTTATTTACATTTAATATTGAAAATTCTGTTCTATAATATTTATAGTTGAAACATTTTTCTATGTATTCTACAGATAAAAACACGAGGATAGTATTATACAAACGAAGATGATTGAACGCTTCGTTAACAAGTTATAGCAATTTGAAATGTATACGGTGCTGTAACTATGTTTAATTTTTTTGCAAATTCACTTCTAGATTATTTTATGATTTTTCTTTTTCACGTTACTTTTTTAAAATTCACTTTCAGATTATCTCGTTTCTATTTTTCAGATTATATTATTATCTTATTTTTATTCTATACTTAATATTGAAAATGTTGAAACGAAGCTTCTAAAATTTTTCAAAATTTCAACGAAACATACACATTTAGGCGTCGATGGTGGAGGCAGACAGGCACGACACGTCCTCCATTTACCGGAAATTGACGCTGCGCGAGTTGCAGCGTGAAATCCCGCAACTGAAGTGGTGTGCTTACCTTCAAGAATTTATCAAGGCTCCAATCACGGAGGAAGAGCCAATCGTTGCATATGCCATGCCTTATTTTATGCAAATGGGACGAATTGTGCAAAATACAGATCGCAGGTAATTATAAAAAAAAGAAGAAAAGAAAATAAAAGCTTATTTTATCAATACTAAAATTTGGAAAATTTACCCTGAGTCAATTTCAGAGTTGCTTAACACATTGCACGCCTACCCTGTATTATTGTGAGATTTTTAACCTATCATAGGATATTTGTATAGCGAACATTCAGTCAAAATATAGTAAATAATTTTTCTGAAACATATTACGGGATCGTTCAATAAGAGCGATAGAACTTTGAATTGAAAGGAAACAAAAAGTACGAAAGATAATCTAGTCCTCCCTACTTTATTTTAAAGTACATTCGATGGCATTATACACGAAATACAATCATCTGCAGAATTCAGAGAATTTTAGTAAAATTTAGCAAACTTCAGTAGATTTAAATCGATATCGGTAGGCTTCAAGAGATTTCAATAGATTTAATAGAATATAGTAGATTTAAATAGAATTCGGAAAATCCCGGAAGATTATACTAGACTTTAGCAAAGTTTAGCAGATTTTAATAGATATTAATAGAATTTTCTAAATTTTAGTAGATTTCAGTATTTTTTTCATTCAGATATCCTAATATAGGATATTCCAATAAGAGCGATAGAACTTTGAATTGAAACGAAATGAAAAGTACGAAAGATAATCTAATATTCCCTACTTTATTTTAAAGTACATTCGATGGTATTATACATGAAATACAATTGTCTGCAGAATTTATAAGATTTCAGTAAAATTGAGCAAACTTCGATAGATTTAAATCGAGATCGGTAGGCTTCAAAAGATTTCAATAGTATTCGCAGAATACAGTAGATTTAAATAGAATTTGGAAGATCCCGGTAGATTATAAGGTAATAGTTACAGTCGCACCATCTTCATTTTCAAAAAAATAAGAGCCAATCACTGCACCGATAAAAAAACCACACCAAACAGTAGTTTTCTTTGGGTACAATGATCGCTCGACTACTGATCGAGGAATAGCATCTTCCCAAATTCGACAATTGTATTTATTGACAAATCCACTCATCGAACAGTGAGTTTCATCGTTGAAGATGATTTTCGTGGCAAAAATTGAGTTTGTCGTATTCACTCCACTAAACACAAGCGTAGTGATCGTTTATATGATATTGTATTTCATGTATAATGCCATCGAATTTACTTTAAAATAAAGTAGGGAGTATTAAATTATCTTTCGTACTTTTCATCTCGTTTCAATTCAAAGTTCTATCGCTCTTATTGAAATACCCTGTATTAGGACATCTGAATGCGAAAAATACTGAAATCTACTAAAATTTAGAAAATTCTATTAATATCTATTGAAATCTGCTAAACTTTGCTAAAGTCTAGTATAATCTTCCGGGATCTTCCGAATTCTATTTAAATCTACTATATTCTACTAATATCTATCGAAATCTCTTGAAGCCTACCGATATCGATTTAAATCTATCGAAGTTTGCTAAATTTTACTAAAATCTTCTGAATTCTGCAGATGATTGTATTTCATGTATAATGCCATGGAACATACTTTAAAATAAAATAACGTATGCTAGATTATCTTCGAAACTTTTCGTTTCATTTTAATTCAAAGTTCTATCGCTCTTATTGGAAGATCCTGCATAAAGTTTTTAATACGTTCTTTTTCGAGTGTCCATTCCCCATAAACAATCAATGTGATTACCGATACTCAGGCTTTCAACAGCTGATATTTAGCCGGCGTATAATGTGTTTTCCCATTCGAGGTTACATTTCACTATGCGACTAAGATCGAACCATAATGGAAAAACGCGGGAAAGTGTCTTTTCACTGTTCTTTCTTTTTCTATCTTATTATCTCCGGCTATTACCTAAATAAACAAGAAGTTATCGTTGGAGCTTTCTGTTTGTTTAAGTAATGGGTTAGGTACCTAACCCTGTCGCATAGTGAGGATATCCTTGGATCAGAATTTTGTTCGTAAGCAAGGAAACCGTTTGAGTGTCACGGACTTTTGTAAAAATACAATCAAAAAATACGAAACGGCGCGATCTGATTTTTTCAGCTTTTCTTCTAATTTTTTGGTCAAAGAAAACTATGTTTTCTAACAACAGCTCTGAAGCTTATGAAAGCGTAGATTTCAATTTAGTTGAATCTCGACAAACGGTAGAAATAAAGAGAAAATTTATTAAAACATCGAGAAAATTTAAATATGTAGTTAGTTCAATTTTATGAATCAATTATCTGACATTTTTAAACAATAATGCGTCGTTTGGCACTCGAACGATTAACTCTTGGACGGCCGCTCCTATCGTGAAAAATCTTACACTTATCACTGGTATTTTTCACGAATTTGCAAACGATACGCTTGAAGATAAACAAAGCCAACGAGTCTAATAAAAAAAAAAGAGAGAGAGAATAAGTATGACTATTTTTTATTTTGAAATTTGCATTTTCTTATTTGTTACTAAAAATCAGAGAATTTATTTGTCTTTTACTCATTTCGTTGTGTGAAAAACGCTGGTTGAACGAAATCACGCGGTTGTTACAGCGGCCGTCAAAGTGTTAAGCAGTTTTGCTCCATTTATTTATTTATTTATTTTTTTTTGTAATTTTAAGAGGATATCATTTTTGTTTCTTTTTATATCGAACGACTTTTACAGAACATTGCATAATTACATACTCTGGAGACTAGTCATGTCGATAATGCCCCACATGATAGACGAGTATCAACAGAAAAGGGTCGAATTTCAGAAGATCCTGTTGGGTATATTGAGCCAGAGGAACAGGTGGTCCCAGTGCGTAGAATGGACGAACAAAAAGCTCGGCATGGCCGTTGGCGCATTGTTCATTCGCGACAACTTCAATCACGAGAGCAAGGTGACATTTTTATTCACCTATTTTCAAAGAGATAAAAGATTAATGAGATTAATGAGTGTAATGAGAAAGATTGACGCTTCTTTGATTTTGAAACTTTTGAAATTTTTCAACTTTCCAATTTAGCAGGTAAAAAAATGTGAAAAAATTTCTCGGCATACTGTTCAATAAGTGACATGACTCAGAATTTTTTTGTGATTTTTTGTACAATGTAACATGAGAAATAAAATAATCGTCCTGTAACTTTCACGAAAGGATTGACACTTTTGAGAACTTTAACATTTTTTAGAATTCGAATTTGCAGTAGAAAAATCTGAAAAAATTCCTCGACATACATTTTGATAACTGACATGCGTCAAATTTTTTCCATAATTTTTCATATAGTCTAAGATGAGAAATAAAATAATCGTCCTGTAACTTTCACGAAAGGATTGACACTTTTGAGAACTTTAACATTTTTTAGAATTCGAATTTACAGTAGAAAAATCTGAAAAAATTCCTCGATATACATTTCGATAACTGACATAAGTCAAATTACTTTCACAATTTTTGATAAGGTATAACATGCAAAATAAAATAGTCTTTCTGTAACTTCGATAAAAGGATTGACACTTTTCAAACCCTTTAAAATTTTTAAAATCCGAATTTGCAGCCGAAAATTCTAAACAAAAAAATCCCACCTATGTACCTTTAGCATGCTAAATTTTTTCCACAACTTTTTGCACAATTCTTTACACAATAATTCAAACAAAAATTGAATATCACATTTGTATCTGCTGCTACTGCGAAAATTAGGCAAATTGTACAAGATGATCACATAATAAAGATATTTCTTCACATAGAACCAACAAAAAGTGTATCAAACTTTCAACATCTACTGTACAGTTACGTTTAAAAAATTTCTCAAGCCTTGTTTCCAAATTCCCCCTCGAAACTTCTAACCATTTATTCCAAACGATCATTCTGAAGTACGAATTGCTTCCCAGGAGACGGCACTCGAAATGATTCGTACGATACGAGAGGCGTTTAACGAATTACTGGCGGAGAATCATTGGATGGACGACGAGACGAGAGCTGTGGCTAAAAGTAAAGCTGATTCTATGAACGAAAGAATTGGATACCCTGAATTTCTTAAGGATCCAGTGGAACTTTCAAAGGAATACGTGATGGTATTTAATTACTTTATAAAAGAATACAAATGTTCCACGTTAACGTGAAATTTTTCTAACTCAAACACTTTCTTCTTAGTTGAACATTACCGAGACTCATTTCCTCGAGAACGTGTTGGCTGTGATGAAGTACGACGCATATCATAATCTACAGAAACTACGAAAGCCAGTTGATAAGGACAAATGGTCCACAGAGCCTGCTGTTGTAAATGCTTTCTACAATCCCAACAAAAATGACATAGGTAAATTTTTTCTTTGCTCAAAAGGTTCTCCTCTACAGTCACCTCTAAACTAAACCCCTCTAGTTGTAACAAATTTCTGTCAACAGCTATTCCAATCTTTGTAGCATTGTTGTTTCACGAAAAAAGTAATTTTGATTGAAAATACAAGTTTTTAATTAAAAATTGTGATTTTTTTATTGTTTCATGAAGTATACAGTATAGGGTTATGTATGGAATAGCATATCGGGTAAATGGCCTCCACGGCTTTGCTAGCACATACGCACTCTTTTGTCGAAATTTTCCATGACTGTTTTGTATAAATGTGGCTGAATTTCGTTGATACAGCGCTCAATTTCCTCCTTCAAGGCGTGGGTGGTCGTGGGCTTGTTGGCATAAACCTTAGACTTGAAAAAACCCCAAAGAAAAAAGTCCAACGGCGTTAAATCGCATGATCTGAGCGGCCAATTCTGATCACCAAAACGGGAAATTACACGACCAGGAAATGACTCGTGCAGTAATTGAATCGTTTCTCGGGCTGTATGGCATGTAGCACCGTCTTGTTGAAACCACATGTCGTCCACATCCATATTTTGCAATTTAGGCACAAAAAACTGGATTATCATGTCGCGATAGCGAGCACCATTAACTGTCACTGCCTGATCAGCCGCATTTTCGAAGAAGAATAGTCCGATGATGCCTCCAGCCCAAAATCCGCACCAAACAGTGATATGTTGTGAATGCATTGGTTTCTCAACAATCTCTCCTGGATTTTCTGAACCCCAAATGCGACAATTTTGACGATTAACGAAGCCATCAAGATGAAAATGAGCCTCATCGCTGAAAATGGTTTTGTTCGAAAAATCAGTATCCACTTGTTGTTGTTCCATAATCCATTCAACGCGTTGTGTTTTCGAGTAGAGTTCCATTTTTAATAACCCTGAACTGTCAGCTGTCACGCTGTCTTTTTTTTACGTTGGCAACACTCTACCGCACAAATGGTGCAGAATTCAAATCTTGCGTGAATGTTGGATCACCCTATAGAATTTGATGACAGAAACAATTGATCATTTTGTTTGAAGCTTGACCAAACCTGAACTTTCTTATTCGTAATCTTTGATTATTCTGTGTGCAGTCTTTCCAGCTGGAATTCTTCAACCGTTGTTCTACTCTCAGCACTTTCCAAAATCGTTGAATTACGGTGGAATAGGTGTAGTAATTGGGCATGAACTAACTCATGGCTTTGACGACAAGGGACGCCAATTTGACAAAGATGGGAACATGATGCAATGGTGGAACAACGCAACAGTTAAAGCTTTCAGACAGAGAGCTCAGTGCATCGTGGATCAATATTCCAGATACAAATTGCAAGAGGTCAATGAGTACATTAACGGAAGGATGACTCAAGGAGAGAATATCGCAGATAACGGCGGACTTAAACAATCTTTTAGGGTAAGGATCATTTATTAATCACTCGAGAGAATCTTCACTTGGATAGGAACAATGAATTTTCCAAGTATTAAGTTGTCCCGAAAGTTCCTTTCGAGTTTTAGAAAGAAATAATAGATGCACAAAATTTTCTGTTTTATATTATTTTATTCAATTATGCATAATCCATTTTGTTCAATTGCCTTTCTCCATCTTTCCGGAAGCCGCATAATGCCATATTTCCAGTACTTCTGGGGTCTGCTAGCAAAATATCGATCTACGTGCATTTTTATGCCATTTACTGACCTAACTTTTTTACCGCGAGGAGAATTCTTTTAAAGAAAGTAATAAATAATAATCGAAGGGACAATATCCGGAGAATACGAAGGAGGAGGTAGAATATCCCAATCGAATGATAAGAATTCGTTCCTGACGGTTAAAGACATATTTCATTTTAAGTCCCACTTTGTATAATACTTGTTTGCGGAAAATTTGACGATTTATCCGAATTCGAGAAAAAATATTAGACGTTCCATTTAAAAAACTTGAAGGTGACCCAAACAGGTCGATAAAAAAGTAAGATAATGTAAAAGTTGGATATGAAAATGTTTCAATGAAATTTAATCTTTCAATGAAAATAATGCAATCCTTAATATATTGATAATTAACAATGTAAGATTAACCGATGGACTAAATTAATACTTACTTTTTCACATAATTCAGGCGTATAAGAAGTGGGTATCGAAACATGGAGAGGAACCTCTGCTTCCCGGTGTGAATCTCACTCACGATCAGCTGTTCTTCTTGAACTATGCTCAGATATGGTGTGGTTCCATGAGACCAGAAGATGCACTCACAAAAATACGTAGTAGCGTTCATTCACCTGGTCGTATAAGGGTTTTGGGTCCTTTGTCAAACAGCGAAGACTTTGCCAGGGCGTACAACTGTCCTCCAGGCTCGCCAATGAACCCAGAGAAAAAGTGCAGCGTGTGGTGAGATTATTAATTAACACTTTGACTGCCACTGTCACGTTTCTGTGATTTCGTTCAACCAGCGTTTTTCAACTGTCATCGTGTATTTATGATTTTATTCGTAAAACCAGATGAACAAAGGACAAATCGATTCTCGTGTAAATAATGAGTGTTAAAATGCAAATTTGAAAATCAAGGATGGTCAAGGATACATTTACATTATTCATTTTTTTTTCTTTTTAATTCGTTCAGTTCCTTTGTCTTCAAATTTGTGAAAAATACTGGCGACAAGATTCTCTGATTTTCGCTTAAATAACGAGCGATAAAATGCAAGTTTAAAAATCAAAAAGATAATCAGGGACGCATTTACTCCAACTTCTTTTTTCTTTTTAATTCGTTCAGTTTTTTCTCCTCAAATTTGTGAAAAATACTGGCGACAAGATTCTCTGATTTTCACATAAATAATGAGTAATAAAATGCAAATTTAAAAATTAATGGTGATCAAAAGGATGCCATTTACTTCATCTTCTTTTTTCTTTTTATTTGTTCGATATTTTGCCTTCAAGCATACTTTTTAGTCTATATGAGGATGTATTTATTCCATTTTTTTTTCTTTTTAATTCGTTCAATGCCTTCGTCTTCAAATTTGTGATAAATACTGGCGACAAGATTCTATGATTTTCACGTAAATAATGAGTAATAAAATGCAAATTTGAAAATTAAGCACGGTCAAGAACGCATTTATTCTATCTGCTCCTTTTTTCTTTTCATTTGTTCGATTTTTTGTGTTCAAATAACTAGTGATAAAATGCAAATTTAAAAATCAAAAATGATCAAGAACACATTTACTCCATCTTTTTTCTTTTTTTTAATTCGTTCAGTTCCTTTGTCTTCAAATTTGTGAAACATACTGGTGACAAGATTCTCGGATTTTTACATGAATAACGAGTGATAAAATGCAAATTTAAAAATCAAAGATGTTCAAGAACGCGGTTATTCTAGCTGTTTTCTTTATTTGTTCGATTTTTTGCCTTTAAGCATACTTTTTAGTCTATATAAGGTTGCAAACTTATGAAAGATACCAACGACTGTCAAAGTGTTAAGGTTGGTCATTGAAATACTTGAAAATTTTGATATAGAAATAGTTACGTACTTCTATGCTCAATTTAAATATTGAACTACTTAGGTGATCACATACTTCAACAATTCGATTTTAATATTTTATTGTTTCAATGGAAATTGCGATTTGCAGTAATTAAAAATCAGTGAAATATTAATTCAAGACACTTTGTATCATTAAAATTTGTCTCTAAAAATTCAACAACACTCCTTTCTCCACTCAATTGAAAGAAATATTACTTAAAATAATATATACACAGTTTAGTATTCATACATTTACATACATAATACAATCACACACTTAAAATTCAAGATATTTTCCCATTCACATGCAATTTAATTTAACTCTTCACGTAAAATTTCTTTAAATCACTCTAGATTTCATCTGAATCTTCAAGAATTTCTTAATACATACAGTACTATAATTAGTACACATTTCCATCTAATTAAAATCTACATTATTCTCTTAAAATAAAAGCTCAGCGAAGAATTACTTTTTCCAATGATTCCAGGTAATACTAGAATCGTTTTAAAGAAACAGAAGCAAGGAAGGATATGAGAACTTATGGTGCTGAGTGCTCTGAAGAGACTCTATCATCAGATTGTCGACCACGATGGGACCACAAAAGACTAGTTTTATTTCATTGTGGTACACAGTGGTGGTGAGTCTTCTTCAGATCTGCAAAGGGGTTACTTCATTCAGTGTGTGTGCATACATCTCTGTCAGTGTGCCTGTGAATAAGGAACACGTTGGATAAGCTCACCATGGTGGTCAGACTGAAATCCCATGGAAAAGAGAGATATATATGTTGTATATATAGATGATACGTTCTAATTGTGTATGTAATCGTTTCTGTGTGGTTCACCTCGTCGTGGACGAGTCTAAAATAAACTTTTCGATCAAAAGAAAGAAAAATGCAAAGCTAAAATTTGTCACAATGTGTACTTTATATACTTTTCCCCTCCCCTTAGAACTGGTTCACTTTTATATACTGATTGTTTGAATTTTTAGGTTTCTAGCAGAAAATAGTGTGTTAAATAAAAGTAGATTTATATGCAATGTAATAAATTGTGGTGAATTAGAGCATTAGATTATGTTTATTTAAACTGCATAGATGGTTAATATGGTTTTTGATTTATTTTATTTTATTCCAATGAAGATATAGAATTTCATTTTATACTTCATTTGATTTGAATTAAAGTAATGGTTTAAATAATTTATTGCATATATTAAAATATTCAATTATTTGAATAATTTTTTTATATGCTCAATAAATTAAAACGTGTTTTCCAACTTTATTGCTGCTTTATTGAAATCATTTTATCATACAATATACATGATAAATAACATTCTACTAAATTTCAATTGTTCACATATGCAATCGTCTTAATCCTAGCGCTGTGTACAAAGTTCTTAGATAACTAGTCATTTGACAATTAATACAACTTAGATAATTCATTGAAGTGCAAGGTTGTCGCAATTTTCGATGGCGATCGATTGGAAAAAATCGATGCTGCTTCTGCTGGAGCTACGCGGTTCAAAATGGAGGAGTTTCCTGCAACCAACGGAACGAAATAAACGTTAACGATTATGACAGATACCTATTTAAAAAAATACACACAATTAAATAAATTAAATATTACAAAAATTATACCATGTCATACGGAAATAAATAATTACCAATACAAAGATAAATTAATTTGTTAAGAAATTTCACGTTAAATTCGTAAAAAAATCAAAACAAATGTTAATAATTATGAGAGACATTTAATTTAAAGAAAACACAGTTAAGCAATTCTAAATAAATAAATAAAATATTATAAAAATTATATCATGATGTCATGCAGAGATAAATAATTATTAACACAAAGATAAATTAAGTTTTCAATAAATTTTACGTTAAATATGTTAATAAACTATTGTCACAAAAATTATTAGTGAATTAAATACTAGTAAAAAGAATACGTTAAAAAGTCAAAACAAACGTTAACAATTATCAGAGACATTTAATTTAAAGAAAACATAATTAAGCAATTGCAAATAAATAAATTAAATATTATAAAAATGGTATCAAAATGTCATACGAAAATAAGTAATTACCAACACAAAGATAAATTCATTTTTTAAGCAATGTTACGTTAAATTCGTTGATAAACTATCGACACCAAAATTATTAGTAAATTAAATATTAGTAAAAAAGTATGTTGGAAATCTGAAAAACAATGTTAGTAATGTAAAACAAAATAATCGCTCACCATTCAATGGAAAATATCGAAGAACCACCCACTGAAACAATCCATCGTCCCCCATAGCAAAAAGCAGACTGCTAAAGCGAGAGTTCGTCGATTTTTCTCCATCCATTTCCCCCACCATACATCTTCCACCTTTCTCCTAAATCACACTGGATCGGTAAATACTGAAACATGAATCCCCCTCAAAAAACAAAAAAAAAAGGTGCAGGTATTTTTACAATAGCTCTCAACAAAGTTGTATCACGAAAAAAAAAAGAACTTTCACATATCACTTGCGCAATATCGCTTCGCAAGAAAATGAGGAGGAATTTAATCAACAATCTAGACGTATTTGTTGAAAGATTTATTCTATATTGGAACATATCATCCATACATAGCACGGTCAATACCGATCTCGCTTTGTTTCGTGTAAAAAAGGTGGAAATAAAAATAATATACAACAGACAGAGAGCTCTCCCTCTTTCCTCTTTCTCTCACTTCCGGTCGGAGCAGCGTCGCGCATATCCACGCCGTTCCTTTCCCCTTTCTCCGTCTTAAAATTTACAAGAAAAGAATTCACAAATCGGTTTAAAAAAAAACGTCTGTACATACTGTATAATTTAATTAAAAAAAAAAAAAAAAAAAGAAAAGGAAGAAAAAAAATAATTATTCATCATAAAACGACGTAACGTAGTAATGCTGTTAAACGTAACAATAAAAAAAAAATTTATACTTAACCAAAATAGTAATAGTAATAGTAATAATAATAATAATAATAATAGTAGTAATAATAGTAGTAATAATGATATTAGTAAATAATCGATAACAGTATTTAAAATACAATCTATATTTTACATCAGCGGTGAAATAAATTAAATCTAAACACAGTGCTCGAATTTCATTCGAACAAACTGATGCATAATAATGATAATAATAATAATAATAATATATATAATATATTTATATATATATATATATATATATATATTTGTTAAAGTTAATAATTGGAAGAGAAATAAATTAATTTACAAAATGCAAAGAGCCTTTTTTTCTCGTTCGAGGATAATTTTCGTGCTTTTTTTTTCCTTTTTTTCTCTATTTTTTCCCCGATGGTTTCCACGGTGTCCGGTGAGAGAAAGTAAAGAAGAGAAAGAACATCAGTCGACTCGACCAAGTCAGTTCCAATTAATCGCGAATAACAATATGGCTACCAGCGGTCTTCCGGTCTATGTACATGCAGCGGGTGTGATCTCGGTTTTCTTTCTCGTATAGAACGATCTTTACCAAGAGAAGGTCTGTGAACATTTTGCACCCCTTTTTTTATATTCTCAATTGCGTTTGCAATCCATTTTTACTCTCGTCTTTCGTTCGAAACCACGTAAAACGATTTTGAATTTTTTAGAATCATAAAAAAAAAAAAAAAGAAAAACTGAGGGATACTTTTGTCGAAAGAAAGACATAAACGTAGAAGGTGAATTTAAGTCGAATCTTCACCTTCGAGCGGATTTTCGCGTCGTTTCTGCGATATTTCTCAATTGCGGATCGTAATTCAAATTTCGCGCCATTTCGCGATCTTACGCGATCTAACGTTCTACATAATTGATATTGCTATTGATACACGCGTAAGTACAATTAATTGCGAAGCAAATCGTTGTGTACCGAGCACGAGAACATTCCCTACGATAAATTTCCACCGCGAAAGGAGAGTGTGATACAAACCCATAGGCAGAGTTTGAAAAAATTCGAAAGAAATTCGAAAATAGGCGAACAGAAAATTCCAATTTCTTTGTTTTTTCTTCTTCTTCTACACTTCTCATCAAAGCTCTCGAAGTTTATCTTCCTCTCTACTAGCATTTGTTTTTCTGTCAAAAAAATAGTCATCTCTTTTATTACATTTATAGACTCTCTCGCGCGCTCTCTCTCTCTCTCTCGCTCACTTTCTTTCTTCCTTTCTCTCGTCTCTTTCTCTCTTTCTCTTTCTATTAAACTACACCCTGATGCCCATGCATAAATCGATTATAGTGAATTTTTATTGCGTCCACGAGGTCGGATACGTCTTTGCAATTATTATTTTTTCTTTCTCTCGCTCTCTCTCTCTTTCGCTCTCTTTTTATTATCCCAGAAAAATATATATGTTCATATATATGTATGTACGTATGTATAATATGCATATGTATATTTATATACACAACAGAGTCCTCGACAACACGTCCCGTTGGAAATAATCTTGTTCTCGTTAGTTTTCTATTCTTTTTCGCGTCTTTTTTCATTTCATTTTCCACAAAGTAAACACGTTCAGCATATTCTCTTCTCGAATCCGTCACTTTCCTTCGTTTACAGTTCGGGGGAAGTGGGGGGTGTGTGTGGGATTATCGTACAGGTAGTAAAATATATCTTATGCTTGTTAAAATCCATGAAATTGCCAGCAATTTTTCTTCACATTTATCGTCGTATCTTATTCTTCTTCTTTGTTTTGTTTTATTATACCCTTAAACACTACTTGGATCAGTTGTGGTCAAACGATAAATTGACAAACAGGAAAAAAAGAAAAGTGTTCTCCAAAGAGACCAAACGATTCTCCTCATCGCGAACTTAAAACCTGAAACTTTCACCTGTCGAATTATTACGGAACAATTGGACTATTCTTTCGTTCCTCGTTCAAACGACCAAAAAATAAAGAAAACAATTTTACCCTTTGTTATCGTTCGAGTTTCATTTACACTCTGCCTATGAGAATTTCTTGCACGCGGGTTAAAAAAGATCGGCAAACATCCGAGTGGTAAAGTAGTGACAAAGTTGTGACACAGACCTTCTCTTTATCTCTCTCTCTTTCTACTATTATCGTTCATCCAGCAACAATGAAAGAGAAAACAAGGGGTGGGGGGTGTGGTACAATGTACAAAGCTAATTTACAAAGGTGTCGTTCGGTTACCCTCTGTATTTTTACGGCTCGTTTCGCGTTTCTTCGTCCCTGCTTCTTTTATATGTACACAATGCACTCTCTTTGAACTCTATGGCTTCTGTGGTTTCTCTATCTCTCTCCCTCTCACTCGTACACCATCCGCACACTCACACAATGCACGCACACACACACACACGCACGCACGCACGCACACGTGCACACATCTCTTTTCTATCTTTCTTTCTTTCTTTTTCTTTATTCATTAATTAATGCTCTCCTTAGCCATTAGTTCGAAATAAATCGAATAAATTCGAGATACTATTCAGTTCGAATTATACGAATCTCTCTCGTTCAATTCGTCCGCCATTTTGTAATGTGCCCCCCTTCTCTTTCTCTCTCTCTTTCTCTTTTCTCTTTCCCTTTTTCTTTTTTTTTTTCTTCTTCTTTACAACAATGAAAAGGCTTGCAATACTGTGTGTGTTCAAGAAAAATAAATAGCTTCTGACTCTTTTATTAAAATAAATTTCGACCGCCGTTCTCTTGAATTTTCTTCCTTAGGAAAATAAATTTTTCTAAAAGACTCTATAGATTTCTTCTTCTTTCTTTTTTTTCCATTTTTTCTGTTTTTTTTTCTTCTTGTTTTTTGTTCGTTTAGGTTAGAATTCAACCCCGGGGGAAAATTATTCAGCGCCATTTTGGTTGTTACGAGAAGTTCCAGCCATTTTTCGTGGATCATTCATTCGCGATATTAGAATTTGCTGAATAATTTTTTTTTTCATTTCTTTTCTATCTTTTTCCTTCGATTTATTGCTAAGTCTCTCTTCTTCGACAATGTTTCCCAAGAATTGTCGAACAAGAGAAATGATGCCTCACAGTATTGCATTTACTCGGAAATGAACGACAGTGAAAACAATGATTCTTGTCGGAAAAATATCGGTGTGCCTTAGAAACTATATTTACGTTTGAAAAAAAAAAAAGAAAAGAATCATGCTTCTGCTGGTATTCCAAACGAATCTCGCAAAGTAAAACTCTCTTCGCATACGCGACGTGACTCGTTTCTTTTTCTTTTTTTTTTCACATAGACTCTTTTTAATATATCTATCGATATGAGGAACTCGAGAACGTATCAAAACACTTGTTCATCGTGTCGCTCGTTTCAAGACGTTTCGAATTCAGGATGAAACGGAGATCATCGAAGAACTATAGCATTTTCTCGCGTGAAATGCTAAGTTCCTCTTTTTCGAAATGTTTCAGCAAGTGCAAAAATTCTGCCGGTTCCTCAAAAGAAGGACAATTTTCTTCAAATTCATCGCGTAACTTCATCGATTCTTTGCCTATCTAAATAATTTCCTTAAATAATTTTCAAATGTATCAACAATGATACTCAAACAATTTTTCGCTTCTTTTTCACGGAAAACTTCGTTAGAAATTTGTTTCTCATGTAATTATGAAATTTCTGTTTGTCAGTTATCTTTAAATGCATCGACAATTAGATTTGCCAAGAAATTCCATTTTTTCCAAGGAAATCTTCGTTAAAGATTTATTTCGTAATAATGAGATCATGAATGGTCGCCGAGATGAGGTGAGAAAATAAACCGACTGAATCTTTACACTTACCTAACCTCAAAGTTGTTCGCACGGCGTAACAATGGCTGCTGCGAGCTGACAGTGGTTCTCAGCCATTCCATCTCAATCTTCGCTCATTGCTTGGAAAGTTACACACGTTCGCTCGTGTTAACTTTGCAAACAATGGATTCTACCTCTCACAGAAAATCGCAATATTGCTAGAAAAACAATTTCCATCAAAAAAAAAAAAGCTAAAATTGCACGATTTGTAAAAAGAAAAAGTAAAAATAAAAATGTTAAAAACCATGAAGAAAAAAAATATTTAAACGTTCAGGGGACAGCAAACGACTCGAAAGAAAAGGAGTCAACCAATAACGGTCTTCGTCCTTCGTTCAATATATATATATACATATATTTCTCGGTTTCTGTCCTCGCGAAAAAAGAAAAAAGAAAAATATACATCGATTTTGTTTTTAAAAGACAGATACATCATTCAACGTAGCTCCTTCCGTTCGATTTTCAATACATTCAGGATTCGTCTGTTCTCTCTCATTCTCTCTTACAATCTCTCTCTCTCTCTCTCACAAACTATGCTCATCTTTTTTCATCGTGCAACACTGTTTTATTAATAATGCTCATGCGACTTAATCGTGATCGCCGATCGTCATTTATCATCGTCGTTTAGCAATCGTTAAAATTATTGTACATTATTTTTAATTAATAATCGTTAGAATATAATATTGTTAATGTACATGTGGCTCCACGCATGTCTATTGCGGAGAACACGTAAATTACTAGGCACGCGTGAATACAGGGGAATCCCCATTCCACTGGGAATACCCGAATTATGTTTTCTTTCAAAAAACCTACTGATTTTTTCTCCTGCTGTTTGTATAATTTAATTAACCTTTTTCTTATATTTTTTTTTTTAGTTTTTTAGAATAATCGTTACTTTCGTTTTCTGCATTTCTTTTGGATTTATTGGGCGTACGTTGTTCGGGTATTCGAAGAGGTTCCTTGGAGCCACAGTCGATCAATTTGGGGACTTTTCATTCACTTCAACCCGGTGGAATCGCAAAATGAATTTCCAATTTTAACATTACATCTCTTGTCATTAGAAATTCATTCTGCGATCTCACCGTGCTGTATGGTGTATCATCTCGAGCATAACCTTAAAAAACAAAAAATGTATTTAGTTCCTTTTTTTTTCTTTCAATATTTTTTCCCAATTATTTTTCTTTCAGAAGTTTTCATATTTTACTGGAAATTCCGTCAAATGGAACGTTTTTTGTTCGCGCGTGCCTATTCGAATATCTACGTCATGTAACTTCTATTAAACGCACACGGGCGTATTAAAGTTGAACCGCACCGCCGCGTTGCCAACTGTCGAAAAATCTCCCTGCACCTGCGCAACGAAGTTCTTATTATTTTATTTTTGTTTTTTTTTTCTTTTTACCCTTCTGTCACACATTTTGGGCGGAGTGCACGCCGAGTCCCTTTCTTTCTTCCTTGCACACATTCTCACGTTCTCTCTCGCCAGTAAACACGTATGCAACACACACGCACACACACGCTCACGTCCACACTCGTTGGTTCCGTTTGAACGGAACCATTAATTGTTGTACATACAAAGTATCGTTTTGCCATTACCTTTGTTGTTATTTGTTTCTTTGTTTCTTTTTTCTTCTTCTTCTTCTTCTCTTTTGTTATTTTAAATTTCGCGCGCGCTTATGTTGTATACACACGTGTGAGATTAGTGCTGGGAATCACAGCGCGAACGTATACATTCGCCTTGAGAATTTCTTCCACCTCCCTCGCAAAACTCCCCGCCGAATTATCGTCAACGTTACAAAATCAACAAATTAGCCTAAACTTTACTTTTACTAAAATCAGCGAAAATTTTTACGAAAAATTTTAACTGCTGGCCGCATGATCGCCACAAATACTGATCTACTTTTCCGTTTCCCCCTCCCCTAATTATGAAACCAGTGGTCTCAATCGTTACTAATTTCTTTTTCTCTTTTCTTTTAGAAAATTTCGAGAGCACTCATTCACACGAAAATTATACACGCATTATATATATATATACCTCAAATTTGCGCACTTTTTTTTGCCTCGAGTGTCTCCCCGGCCACGAAAAATTTCTTTACAGTCGAATACGCGAGAATTTTTCCCCCCCGAACGAGTTGAGAACCACCGGCTCGAAGCGTTGGAATTTCAGCGCGGGAAAATCGTCGGCGGACTCCCGCGAATGGAACCAGCGAGTACGCGTCTAAAAAGAACCTCGAAATACAATCAAATTTAACAAACCTAACCTACTAGAATCACAAATGTTGCCGCAGATACTCTGCAAATTCGATTTTCCTCTTTTCCTCGTTTCTCCTTCGTTTAAATTTCAAAATTTCCCTCGTCATCGATAGGAAAATGTCCGTCGTTCTGAAATGAGAGCCGGGGCGCTCGGAACGTTTCGCACGTCGCTGGCCTTTGTAACGACGGACATCGGATTATCGATAACCTCTTAAAATAACTTTCTTAGAAACAACTTTCCGATCACAAAGGCGATTTGATTCCCATCACTGTACGCAAATTACCGTGTTAAGTGTGTGTGTGTGTGTGTCAGATGTGTGTGTAAGCGTAACGCGTGTCTGTATGCGTGTGCAGTGTATGTGTGTGTGTGTGTGTGTGTGCAACTTAGCGAATATATTTAATATCGTGTATATATAAAACGCTCCAAATAGAAATAATATTTTACCAATTGTTATAATCGAATACTCCCGGAGCAAAAGAACTCCCGTGGCGTTTTCTTTCTCCCGTTTTCCTTCTTTTTTTTTTTCTCCCCATCGTTCTCGTTTAAGTATGACTCCCCCCACTTTTTTTATCGTTTTTTTTCTTCTAAAACGTACAACAATAATTTTTCATCAGTCTAATACATTCCAAAGCACCAATTCGTTACATTTTCCTCGATCCAATATGGCCGCCGCGGTCTTTCGCAAGTTCGGTCATGTTTTTATTTCTGTTTTTTCATTTTCTTTTTTTTAAATTTCTTTTCTTTTGCGCGTCCCTTTGTCACGCCTAAAAGAAAGGGAGCCGAAATTCTACGTCCGTTTAACTCTTTTCCTCCTTGAAACACGTTCACAATCAAATTCCTTCCTCTCTTTTCCTTGTTTAACAATAAATTTCGATTAATTTACGATTAGGTATAGTTAATTTATGTATCATACAGAGTACTAGTTAAGAAGATACGATACGCGCCATGATAGTTTGCCCCGCCGCGTGGAACAAACGCACGCTTCCTTTGCGAATATATTCGTGTTCGTGTACGATCGATCGAGGATCGTCGTTTATAGTTGTATAGTTGTGTCTCGTTTACAATATTCTCTCTCTCTCTCTCGTTTCTTCTTTCCTTACGTCTATAGTAGAATTCGAGATGAATTTACGAGCTAAGAAATCACATATGATCATCTTTTTATTCCCCCAAAGAGTAAAAGCTAATGGTAAAATTGAGTATAGTTGGTATAGTGGCAGCATACACGTGCCCCGACGTTATACACACCACCGCTTGGCGATTGAACATGTACACTTTTACGAAGGCTACTCATTGGCGTAATCGTTGGTATAGTTATCAACTATAGTGAATTGTCGTTAATACTATATACACACACTTTCAAACGAGAAATAATTGTCAACGATAGTTTTTTATTTCGTAATTCTGAAGATATTCCATAGAACGCGAATTAATAGTGACTAGTATATAGTTGCGCGAAATAATATTACTATAATCGAAAAAATTCACATACGTTTACGTTTTCCTTTTTTCTCAACTCAATTGAACTGTATATAAAATATACTTTACGCAGATGTAAAGACAATTAACTATAGTCGTCGGTTAACGGTAGTTACATTCACAATGTACAATAGTTAACCCGAAACACTATACTCATAAAAAAATGGCTAGCTGCGGCATAAACAGTAAATTTCATCCAACTTCGAACGTTAACTATTGTCGAGTAGAGAGCAACTATATAAATTAGATCGAATGCTTAATTTTAGTATAGTGATTCTCGTCACGAAGAGTGTCTCCTTTTTTAGAACAGATGATATTCATTCGACAAATTCGAATGAGAAATTTCGAAATGTTTTTTTCTGTTTCTTTTCAAACACTATAATCTAACAACTATACGGATATCTCGATCGATCGTCCGACTGTGTCGTGTTGTGTATTATGTATAACGGCGTGCGTTCTCTCTGTGATGCAAGTACAAATGTTAGTGTTCAGTGTTAGTAGTAGTAGTAATAACAGCAGTAACAGGAGCAATTAATAGTAATAAATAGTAGTAATAGTAGTAGTAGTAGTAAGTCGACCGGGTGCACATCCGACGAGGGCAGGTCTTGTATAGTGACAAACAACGACGGTTTCGTGTATTCTCTTTTTTTCTTTTTTCCTCTTTTTCTTTTCCTCGCTTAAAAATTCTGGGACAATTTGTACGATTTATCAGTACTATACAATATAGTAATTCTGTCTCCTCTACTATATATCACGTGTCACCTCTCACCATCTTTTATCCCATCCCAATTTGCAACACGCGTGCTACCGATCATTATATTACTCGTAATATGCCTAGCAGCGATGTTAGTTCTAGCGTCTTACTATACTTTTTGTTTGTTTTTGTTTTATAGTAGATTAACTGTTCCGAGTGGTTTTTCTCCTATATTTTTTTTTCTTCATCTCTCTCTCTCTCTCTCTCTCTCTCTCTCTCTCTCTTGGTTGACAGTCGATACGTAAAGTGTGATGAAAAAACTTTTTGTACGTTTTGGTGTTAGTATTGGCAGCCCCGAAAATTTTGTTAGTCGACCATAGTTGCTCGCTAAGATGGATCGTTTGTTCTCCCGAGTGTAGCGAACGCTTTATACTTTCGCTATTTTCGAGTTATTTACAGTAATCGCAAAATAATCTTCACAAAGATGGTATCTTTTTTGTTTCCCTTTGTTTCTTTTTCTCGAAATTGCTATACAACACTAACTTATTGCCGTTTCACCGCTACTATAAACGTCGTCTCTTTCTACCGCTAGAGAATTGAACATCGAAAGAAATTTAGAGAGGAAAAAAAAAAGAAAAAGTATCCAGGAAAGACAAATAAACGAGTTTCGTCTCGAGGGACTACTTTCGCTAATAAAATTTTTCAAAAATTGAGCAATATTCCGTACGCATCTCAATTGTTAGTAAGGAAATGATTTCGGAGAAAACCGGACCAATTTCACAAAGAATTTCCTTATTATCCAAGCAAATGGTTTTCTAATCGAAAGAAGCGAATGTTCTTCTACGATTCTCCATGACACTGGTCCAACGAAGGGGTTGCTTTTCCGATCAAGACAGGGATGAAAAACAGAGATATGAGTTTCGATTAAAATTCTCAGGGCTCCTTACATTCTTTCTCTCTCGCTCTCCCTCTCTCTCTCTCTCTCTCGCTCTCTGGACACAAACAACAATTATGTACAATATATTTAAATCCTATTATCCCACAGGCAACAGAAAAGAAGAAAATAAAGAAGAAAAAAGAAGAACAAATAATCGTATCTTATTTAAAAATTCAGAAAATAATGCACCGAACTACCATAACAAAGTATAATCATTTAACTTTATTTATAATAATTTTCAGCTTATAAGCTTCCGTTTCTTATTTTGCTTTTTTTTCTCATCGTTCTTCTACAGCTTCCAATAAATTAAACGACTCCATATCTCTCTCTCTCCCCCCTTTCCATCTCATGATTAACAACTCTCTCTTTCTCTCTCTCTCTCTCTCTCTCTCTCTCTCTTTCTATCATTCAACCTCACGTTCACTTTCTTTCTTTCTTTCTTTCTCTCTCACACGCATACACAGGGCCGAACGTTGCTTCCAGTAAGAAAAATACCGTATCTCAACCGTCTGTCGACTAATTACGAACGCGGACCACATTTCTCCTTTCTCGCTTCGACACGCATCTAAAGTATTAAGTTACATTCTCAGTGACTGGCTGCCTTACGACTAAACACCGTATGTTTACGGTGGTGTCAACGGGAGGATACAAGGGGGCCCATAAGAGACACTCGACTTCATATTCTACGTTCGCTGATTGTTCATGGTTCGAGACATAGACGACGTTACTTTCCCCTCGTTATTTTTACTCTTTGCATGGTGTTTGGGAGTTCTTTTTTTTTTTCAAAAATATTCTACCAGTCATCTTTTCATAATATTTTATGATTGGAGTTCATTTTTATTTGACGGGCATGGATTTCTTTTTAAAGGGGGATCATTCAATTTTTTCTTGAAATGAAAATTTGAAGAAAATATTTTGATATTTGCTTTGATCGATTGCCTGATAAAGAAATATTGCTGAATTTTGTTTTGCTAAAATGGATAATTTGTCACGACCACGGATAAACTTCTTTTTTGTTGGCATTAGTATACTTTTTGCGTTTACTACGTTATGTACTAAAAATTGTAGAAAAATTGGCAAACGAGGTAGGTTTAATTATTTTTTTCTAGCTCACAAGTTAATATCGGAGTTGAAAAAATTAACACACAGAAATTGAAGAATGTTAAATTTGTTTCAAAGAGAAGGTTAGAAATTTTCAATTCTCTATTACTTAAAAAAAAAAGAAAAAAAAATACTAGATTTTTAAAATTTCTAATTTACTATTAATTGAAAAAAACAATCCAATATTAGATTTTAAAGATTTCCAAATTTTTCCCAAACCGATTTAAATTTGCTTCAAAGATAGAAAATTTTCAACTCACTGTTAATTGAAAAACAATGTAACAGTATTAAATCTAAAAATTTCTAATTTACTGATAATTAAAAAACAATAATCCAATATTCTTAAATTTAAATAATTTCCGAATTTTTCCCAAACCGATTTAAATTGTGAGACAATGTTTCAAACGAATGTGACTAGTCAACGAAAAGAAAAAAAGACAACACTCAATCCCCCCCCCCCCCCCCATTTTTCTCAATAAAAGACCCACAACGCTAATTTTAAGATCCTCTTTTAAGGGAAATTATAGTTCCTCCGTCTTCTCTGAGGTCCTCCAGCAGCCATCACCGCAGTCACAGTCCAGAATTCCGAATATTTACACACACATAACTACTTTTGTATATACATACAGGCAAAAATAGACACCTAAGAGAAACGGCGGACAAACAGCAACACAGCAGACAAGAGAGATTGCGGCACGATGCGCATACATGTGGTATCATCATAATCAGCTTGTGTGTGATCTGTGTGAAACGTGTATGTGTATGTGTATTGCGTGTAGGTATGCATGTGGCTCGACACATTTAAAAGGAGTATTATAGTTTTGTCCCTTAAAAAACACAGAAACTCGAGTCTACGCTTGGCAGTATCATGAACAAATCGCTCGCTCGAGCATTCTACAAGTTCAGAAGAACTCGAGCGGTGCGCACGTACTATATATATACATATATTATGTACGTGTATATATATATATATGTATGTATAATGTTTTTTGCATTTTTTTTTCTCTTTTTCATCATTTTTTCTTCTTTGTATCTCGCTTATAATATCTCTAGATGTCGCCTGGTTGACGCACAGTGACGATTAGTAGTAGTACAGTGTCTCTCCCCCTTTCTTTTTTTTTTTCTTCTTCATCAAATAATTGTCAGCAGCTTCGAGAAAAACGACGACTACGACACATTTAGACAATGAGAAATCGACGTCGACGGTTAACGCCCTTGGCAGTGATCGTAGAATTGCATGTAGTTTTTCTTTCGTTAGCCGGTGTGTGTGAAAATGTGTGTGTTTACAATGTGTATTAATTCCTGTGTCTGTGTGTGTGTGTGTGTCCTCTCTGCTTCGTTCACGCTCGTCGCCCTTCCACTCGTTCCTCCTCTCTCGTTCTTTCTTTCTTTCTCTTGCACACTCTCTCCCGTTCACTCAATTCCCATCCTCTCACCACACTGACGCGAAGTGTAACACAGCAATAGCAACAGTGTGTTGCTTGACCGGTTTCCGATCCGTCGAAGGATGCGGTTCACCTTGATTCCCGCTGGATCTCTTGGACACGTCAAACTCGTCCTCGGGAGAAAACGTCGCCTCAGGCGCTGGATTTCCGCGCCTTTTTTTCTTCTACCCCTTCCCTCTCTTTCTTCTTCGTCGTCAAACCGGGGCGACATCTGTCGCCAGGCACGCGAAGCGTTGCGCCAACGAAACATGGCGCGTTATTCCGATGAAAACGCAAAAAACAAACGCAACGCGTCAGTCTGAACGTTAACGAAACGAAAGAAGAGTGTCGATGACACGACCTGCCGTCGACGGTTCGCGACCGTAATCCTTTCGGAACACAAGGCGCGACGAACCGCCCCTTTCCCGCGTCGTTCTCCCACGTTTGTGGAATTAATTTCTTTATTGCACAATTCTTTCCATTGTTTATATCGAATCACTCCCGGGTAACAGCCGAATCAAGCCTTTTCACTTTTTCTCTCGGGGTGTAGTTTCTTCGCTTCGTTAAAAGGAGCTTCGAATTAGATTTTCCCCCTTTTTTTTTTACAGAGATAATATTCTAGTAAATGAAGAAGCTCGATGAACTCGATCGAGAAACAATCAGTCTCTAATATATATATTATATATACATACGCATGCACGCACGCACACATACACGGGAGAACGACTGCAAGAGGCGGTGTTTGTTGCTCCCCCGATTTTGTCGCGCGCTTTTTTTTTTTTTGAACATGTTAGCTCTTTTTTTTCTTCTTTTTTTTTCTTTTTTTTTTTAAGAATTCTAGAGTCGAAACGAACGTGTCAGTTGGACGGTCGTCGACCCGTAACGGCTCGAGCGTTGCCTGTCACCGCGGATCAACGACGCCTGGCTACTTTATAGATGTATAGAATAGGCAATATCGTCGCAATGGATGGTGTTTGTGTCCTCTCTGTTTCTCCCTGTCCTAGCATAAAACTTCGAGAAAGCGCTCGATATATGGTAGACGCTCAACTGTGTACGTGTTAGAATGTGTACGTGTGTGTCTGTGTATGCGTATATCGTGATACAACAAATGCAGGATACAGGTCTCTCTTTCTCCGTACAGCAGGTTTCCAAGCATTGCTGAGATCAATAATTTTCACTAAGACTTGTTTCCCCCTAACCTCAATCATCCCAGATTTAATGGAGCTCTCCCTGTTCCCAGCAACGCTCCAAGGGTTATCATGTCGTTGATTTCTTTTCTTCTCGTTCTCTTCGATCCGTCTCGTGCCTGTTCTACGGTGTGGCAGTGTCCATTTTACGCAGTTTTTACCGATACTCCATGGTATCTTGGTGATGATTGTTGTTTCCGCCTGTCGAACGGCGCAGAGCGTTGTGTTTATTTTAGCCGATCTACATCGACATGACCGCCATAATGGATGTTTTTTTTTTTTCTTTTTTCCCCTTCAATTAGCGCCTCGCTCGACGCGTGGACAGGTGTAACTGTACAATGGTGGAACTCGATAGACGCAGTAAGATGTTCCTAGTCTGTTCTAAGCGAATTATTAATATTTTTCTCTTTCTCTCTCTCTCTCTTTCTTAACTCTCTGGATCATTCTCTCTGATCTAACAAAATTCGATCGCCTGTACGTGTGCGTGTATGTATATATGTGTCTCCCTAACCTCTCTGTTTTTCTTTTTTCTCTCGATCTGCACGCGAATCGTTATTTGTTTTTTTGTTTTGTTTGTATGTTTGTTTGTGTCTGTTTCGTTTAACATACTACGGAATACAGCTGCGTTACAATCATTTAAATAGCATAGAGTTACAGTGTTACAACATTGAGAATTCTTAGCGTAACAGCGTGAATCTTGAATCTTTCAAAGTTTGACCAATTCTTTCAGAAGTGAATGTGCGTGCACAAGTTCTTTTCTCTTATGTATGTGTGTATATACCGGGTGTGTATGTGTGTGTGTGTGGTGTTTACAATCTGTATCTGTCACAAACGAGCCAGCTGAAAATCGGTCGCAGAAGCACCCTATCAACGTATCTCTCAGCGATCAGAAAGTGTATGTGTGTGTATTATTATTATTTTTTTTTTCATTTTCTTTTTATGCTAGCATTATGTCGAAGCTGTTCGATCAACGTTCCCCCCCGTGAAGAGTCTTATTACACTCTCTTCCGTCAAGTTTCATCCTCAGTTTCATCTGGCTGCATGCTTATATCTCTCTGTTGCTTCTTTCTTTGTTTTTCCCCTTTTCCAGCTTTCACGATGTCGTTTTCCCATTCATTCATTCCCCATCATCATCTTACATCTCACCTCACACTCTCTCTCTTTCGCTCTCTTTCTCTCTCTCGTTCTCTCCCCCTCTTTCGCTCTTGTTACAGATTTACATTTATTTTACTCGATTTTTCTTGATTTTTCATCGTTACTTTTTTTTTTTTTATTAAAAAATTAAAACGGACGGTTAAATTTCATGGTTTCGTTTTGTCGGTGAGCCGATGTCCGCTGCTGAAGGCACAAGGCTTTGCACTTGAACTCGGTCACCTAGCCTAGCTTCACTGACTTACTACGACCTACTACCAACTAGCCTCGCTTACTTTTACTTTAGTTAACGTCCTACATTGCTACTACACACTTCTATTCTCTCGCCATCCCTCTTTTCTTACTCTTCTCCCCCCCCCCCTCTCTCTCTCTTTTTGCCTTGTTATCGCGAAAAAGAAAACCTGGACGCGCGCAAATGCCAAAGCCTCGTCTTCGATCTGTTCGACCTGTGTGTCACCTTCACCGTCGTCATCATCATCATCATCATCGTCGTGATCATCGTGATCATCATCAAAAACCAACTCTCAATCTCATCCTCCTCTATCCATTTTTCTTTCTTCGTATAAACAATGTACATGCTAGCAATATATTATTATGCTATGAGTTGTGATATAGACTCTATGGTATCATTATGTATAATCGTATCATTTGTCAATTTTCTTTTTTTCATCATCTTTGTCAGAAAAAAAAAACAGACACCTCGCACTATCGATTCATGTGTCGTTGGGTCCCGCCCTCTTCTTATAACCCCTTTGCAAATCTTTACATACACACAGAGCTATACACAAGTGCAACTTGGATCCTCCTTGTCCCTTATCGTATCAATTGTTATCATCATGATTATCGTTCTCTGTCTCAAATATTCCCAGCTGAAAAAATTGCACACTCATACTAGATATAACACACGCACACGCGTGAACATTCAATCTTTTTCTTTTACACACACACACATGCGCATATACCCATACATAAGTGTACACACACACAAACACACTCTCCTCTCTCTCTCTCTTTCTTTCTTTCTCTAAACTCGATTCGTAACTGTTGCGTACAACGCGCCCGCCTTTTGTTTTTTGTTTTGTTTTTTTCTTTTAGTCGGTTACCTTATACATTACACATTATACAATTACATATCGATTCCGGGGGTAGCCAGGTAGAGGATATAGTAATAACATAACTGTAGGTAGCTCCTTATTACAGTCTCTGTACTGTCTCTACGTATCACAGCCTGGGTGCCTCGCCACTGCCCTTCTTCTTCTTCTTCTTCTTCTCCTTATTCTTCTTCTTCTCTTCGTTATCCATCCAATTGTCCAGCTATTCTTCGAATCGACTATATATATTTAACATGTGTGTTAAGACTCTCCCTTCTTTTTTCTCTGGCTCTTACGAAGCTTTTAAAGAGAGAAGGTTTCTTTTTTTCTTTTGTGAAGTGAATATTTTTCTGAACGAGCTCTCTCTTAAGAAAAAAAAAAAAGAAAAAAAAAAGAAAAGAAAGAACAAGCACAGTGTGAAATTCTTTTCATACACTGGTTGATCGTTTCGCGTTTTATTAGATGATGAGGCAGTGGCATGGTGGTGCACTAGTACAGGAGGTTTCGCCACACGTCTTGTGTCGATGACGCTGCGCGCTGAGCTCAGCCTCAACGTTGTCGCGTGGAGACGCGATGAAACAACAACAACAACACTGTTAGCCGACAGGAATCGGCCACGGGGGAACTAGGGTGTCACGTCCCAGATCTCTGCGAGGAAAACTGGCAGCTTTTTGTTCTTGAATTTCAGACTGAAGCACATCTCGCTGTTCTGGTTGCCGAGGGTACGTAACTCGGTTAACACGGATAACAGTTTCGCGAAGATCGTGCCGGACTTTGGCCTGCGACGGTTGTCCACGTACGCCTTTAATGCCTCCAGATAGATCTCTTGGATCTTCTCGACTTTCCAGCCTTCGAGCAGGTTTGGCCTCTCTGTTGACAGAAATTGAAAAAATGTTTTTATTTTCACCTTTATGTTTGTTAATTTGATCGCGAGATTATTTGAGAGTAGGTAGATGATGTTGGAAGGGATTTTTGTAGAATTGGTAGATATGCCTTTGTAATCAACTGTCTCTTTTTATACAGTAGATATGTTCCATGAAAAACCGTATATACAGTGATTCCAATTAATATTCGACCACTCTTTTAAACGGTATAACTCTTTTATAATTGGACAAAACTACTTGAGTTTTTGTTTTTAAATGTTAGGATTAGTTTACTAAATGATCTGTGCAAAAAATTTGGAGAAAATTGCACGTGGTCGAAATTGTAAAGAAAAAGGTAAAAATCGTTTTTCACAACTTTTTCGTCTGAGTCCATAATGAAAATTTCATCAAAATTGAAACACGTAAGATTCTTTACAATTCATAGTAACGTTAATCGATTTCGATGAAATTTTCGATGAATAAACGTTATTACACTTTTTCACCGAATAGATGATCGAATTGATCGAATGAATAATTAAAAAAAAAAGAGAGAGAGAGAAAAAGATGTTTTACATACCTGAGAATATAACAATGGCCGTCAGCAACGCGTACTCAGCGTTGTTCACTTTCATGGCGTACATCTGCCGGCAGAAGTGTAGCAAATCCTCGATCGTTTCGCCCATTCCCGCAACGTTGTAGCTGTCCCTAGTGTACGGCTGATTGTTGGCGAATATTATGCTGTCCGTTTGCACGTCGTACTTCCTCGCCATCCTGAGCATCATCACCTCGCTTGAACATGCTTTCAGCAGGGCGATCTGATCCTCTCGCATCAGCTCGTCGAAGCCTGGTAACCTCTTCGAGAATTCGACGATCAGCTGCACCGTCAGGATCGTGATCTCGGTGATGTGCCTGAACTTGTAGTCGCTGATGTCCTCTCCTTCAGAGGGCTGATGCTGACATGGAACGTACGCAGTCATTATTTTTCTGTGATCTAGTTTGCTTTCTTTCTTTCTTTCTTTTTCTTTTTCTTTTGCAAATTTTCTTTGTTATAAAGGGACAAAGTTAGTCTGGTGTCATGCTTTACTACCCTCACAAAATGCAGAATTTTCTTTAGCAAAATGTACGAAGGCAATTTGTTGTCTACGTGTAGTCTTTAATTTTTTAATTCTTTTACAAATTTTGAGAACGAGGAAAACTTAGTCTGTTCTTATGCTTTACTACCGTCACAAAATATAGAATTTTCTTTAGCAAAATGTACGAAGGTAATTAGTTGTCTACGTGTAGTCTTTCATTTTTTAATTCTTTTGCAAATTTTGAGAACGAGGAAAACTTAGTCTGTTCTTATGCTTTACTACCGTCACAAAATGTAGAATTTTCTTTAGCAAAATGCGCGAAGGTAATTTGTTATCTACGCGTAGTCTTTAATTTTTCAATTCTTTTGCAAATTTAAAAAAAAAGAGATTTTCACTTCACTGGCGCCGCAGCAGACGTAATACAAACTGAAACTCCATTCGAATTTTATTTACGTCAAGATAAAGTCAATTAATAAAATAAGTAAAACTAAACGAATTCGCGAACGCCTATAATCTTTCCTATCCATAACGAAACTTCTGATTTTCCAAAGTTTCATTGAAAAAGTGTGTCAAATCTACTAAATAAGTCATATAAAAAAAAAAAAAAATACTCGGAGTGCAAAGGGTTAAAAATACCAATAAAACATAATCAGTTAAGTGCATAAGGAACAATCAAAAACCTTCCCATTACAAAAAATAAAGAAGAATGAATACAAAAAAAAAAAAATTAATTAATTTCTAGGTTTAAAAAGATCTAATCGAGGATCGTGCGAGTGTTAAGTAACCTATATACAAAAATTTTCCTCTACAACTTGAAGTCTAATAAAAAGGCTCGATAGCTTTCTCTTGGTCACGGAACGCGTTCGAAAACGAAGCAGAAAAAAAGAGAGAAAGAGACGGAGTACAGGTATCTATGTCCTCGAGTAAAGATGACACCAGCTTCTTTTTCCCCCCTTTTTTTCACAACAAGGTAGCCAAAAGTTTCGTTGTACATACAGTGATCCTCTTGAGATCCTCTTCACTGGGTTGCTCGTACTCGTTCTGGAAATACACGAGCCTGTGTATCAGCTCCTCCTGTTCAGGGCTGATCGGCTTCACGTAGCCGTAGGGGCTGACTGGTGTCAGGATACCGCTGCTCCCAGACGTGGACAACGATTCGGCTTCCGCTGGCTCAATCTTCACGCCCATCTGTTCGCCGCGTATTCCACTGCCTGGAGAGCCGTTCATCGTTGTACTATTCGGCTTGTCCTTCTCCTGAAATACAAAAAGAAACACGTACCGCCTCTTGTTAGTTGTCAATTTCTATTAGAATCATTTAGAAATTCTTTTGGAAATTTGTTTCTTTATCTACGTTGATGGTGAATATACAAAGCGTAAGCTCTTAGAGCACAGTGCTCTGCAACATTTTATCTTCCACAGCATAGCAACGTTTTCTCGATAATTTCGCAGCACATCACAAGTAAAAGCTTGCAAATACATAAATTACAATAATACGTATATGTATTTATTAGATAAAAAACACAATAAAATAACTATATGTATGTAGATATTCACTTTTATTTAAGTTTTATATAAAGCAGTTAGTACACCAACAGAAGAATAAAAATATATAGTTATAGATTACACGTAAAAAAAATTTCCTCTTTAAATTTAAATATAAAGTTTGTTGCTTGGTATTTACTTACGCCTATTTAATCAAAGTTAATTGAAACGTAATAACTAATTTATTAATGAGATATTTCAGCTTGTTTTGATGAACATATACGTTTTGTATTTGGCTCTACATTAGAAAGTGCTACCCAAAGTTGAAATTACATATTGGGAAAAAGTTATAGGAATATTTGACTTAGAGAAATTTCTAACCAATGTGGTGGTTAAACAATTTTTTTTATTCTCGAGAAAATCATCGCAATACAGCTAGTATGCCGCGGTATAGCGGTTGCGGAGCACTGTCTTAGAGAACTCTCAAGGGAGATTTACTCAAACCCACAAATTAGAAAACTTTAAATCAGGACTAGTTTTCTGATGTGAAAAATTCGCAAAATATTATTTACTGACGTGTGTACATTTATCAATCATTACGTTGCTACATGTGCCCATAATTATGAAAGTGGTCTAAGTCAAAATTAAAAAAAAAGCTGAGTTTATCAGTTATTTCATATCAGATTATTTTAAACTAAATTAATTCAATGTAATCTTTACGATATTGTCAAAAATGAACCGCTAGATAGTGCTTGTTATTTCAACATTATGTGGAATTCAGTTAGTGTTAATTATGAAAGTGGTCTAAGTGAAAAATATAAAAAAACTGAGTTTATCAGTTATTACAAATCAGCCGACGACGATAATGATAACGATGGCAACACATTTTTTCAACTAAACACGCAAATTCACTATTGCGAATTTGTGAAAAAAGAACCGTTAGATTGTGTTAGCTATTTTGCCATTACACAGAATTCTTTTAATTTTATTTTGAAAGTGAACTGATTCAGTTGCGCACTTCTGGAATAATTATCGGTGGAAAACTAATTTATATATTTGACCACTATGTCAACAGATAGCGATTCAGGTAAATTAATAACAACGTATTTATTATGTGAATATATTAATCATTCGGATGTGATATGATTTGCAGATGTACGACCACGTAATACTTCAAAGAAATGGAAAAGGATAAGACAATTATCATCTTCAGATAAATCAAACCAGTACGTCACTGCAAATTCAGAAACCCCAGAAATGGAACAAGGTAAAACAATAGAAATAGTGCAAGATAAGAAAAGAAAGAGGAGACGAAATGAACGTAGTTACGTACAAAATATCAGAAAAATTAAGAGAAATAATAGCGAAGAATACACGACCAAAAAATCAAAACGACAAGCGACGAAAACTATGCGCGATTGGCAAACTGTTAACTTCGATCGGTGGATCAAACGAGCGCAACGAAACTTCTCCAAGAGAGTCTAAGGATACGAACTGAAACGAAAAAAATTCTGCGAACTTACCTTCTGCGCCTTTTTCTCCTTACGCTTGACAGCGCACTGGTACTCTGGCACCACGCACTCAGGCCTCATGCCCACGGTCAGACACTTCTTCAGCCTACACTCCTGACACTTGCGCCGCATGTACATGTCGATCTCGCAATTGTTCCCATATTTACACTGGTACACCGCGTTCTTAGTGATGCTGCGCCGGAAGAAGCCCTTGCAACCCTCGCAGGTTAGCGCGTTGTAGTGATAGCCAGAGGCACGGTCACCGCAAACCAGGCACAACTCCTCCTGTTGCCTAGGCGTCGGTCCTTTCTTCTTCCTGGCATCGCAGCCGTCGCTGCCGCCTCCGCCACCACCACCTCCGCCTCCTCCACCTCCGCCACCGCCGCTTCCATAGCCGTTCAAAGAGCCAGGCTGCGACAGCTCGTCCCTACCTGTAAACAGAATATGTGCAAACTTATATTAACACATTAACTGTCACACCGAAATCACATATTTTACTTAGGACGCCATAAAAGTATTTATATTATTCTAGGGATATAATGGCAAAATAATAATAAATATGGTTATATAAAGACAACATTGTTACTCATGAAGCGTTTATCTTGCTGGTGATCAGGAATGACAACCGTGACACCTTGGTGGGTTCGATGTCACGTGATAATTATTTTGAAATATTTATTGGCTTGTATTTTACTGGTCAGTATTTTAATCCCTTTTTGTCAGTATTTAAATACGAAGGGTCAGTATTTAAATAATCTGGTCAGTATCCTTTGGTCAGTATTTGTACCGAATTGTCAGTATTTAAATAAATTATATACTGACCATTTTTTTTTTATTTACATATTGACCGTTTAGTATTTTTATACTGACCTCTTTGGTAATAAACTACTGATCGAAAGTTGATTTATATACTGATTGAAAATAGATTTAAATACTGACCATTTAATCTGTTGTCATATTTATTTACGTTATGGCTGTTTACGACGCTTGTTAAATATATCTATCAAACCAATTTTCAGAGCTGTAAAAATAAGCGCGACAGCAAACACCGAATCAGTATTGGATAGAATAAGCTGGTCGGTAAAATGTTAAAAAAGAAAAAGAAATGCAGTGTTGTTCGATATACTTTTACTTTATTTCAATATTTTACTAACTAAAATATTTTAATTTGTGTAAGTGATGAGATATTAGATAATTATTATTTTATTATTTCAACTGATGACATTTTAATATATCAGTAGTTTACAAAACAAAAATTTAACATGTTTCAAAAAATTTTAACAAATTTTTGATTGGGAATCGTCCAGTCGAAAGATGAAAATTGCCCTCCATGTTCAGAGTAGTAAACATATTTAAGCTAATATCTCGAACAATGTTAAACACGGTATATATTGACAAATCTTATATTTTTTCAATGTCAATTATCTAAACGTAGCTCGTGAAAAATCAATGCAATCAATGTGTTAATACACAATTACTTTTGTGTTTCATCTGTGATTTCGTCAATTAAAATTCGAAAGGTACGATGTGTTCCGTTATAGACTGCAGCTATTTGAGATTCTGCAGTTTTTTTCTCGTCGTTTCTAAACTTTGTTCTTCTTTTTCATCTTTCCCAAAAATCTGTAGCATCTATCCAAATTCTCTCTCTTTCCTATGTGCTATTAGATTCAGTTTCATCTTTTTATTGTTACAGTTTGCTAATCCAAATCTCTCATTTATGATATTATTGATTTGACTTCTAAATAATCTAAAGTCGAACTTGTCTTCACTGCTACTAATTCTATCATTTATATATCGACGCTTTACAAGTATGAAAGTCAACCTAATATATGAAACAATATGTTTAATTAAACGCAATGTTTAGTCTTCAAATAGAATATATCGAGTGTGTCCTGTAATCGAATTCATGGTTTTACAAGTGGTTGGTAGGCAACTATTTTGCTTCCAACAGACAACAGTGTCCTTTTTTCGCGTTGTCTGCGACACTCGGTCACTGGAAGCTGAGATGCCATAAATTCTGGAGTCTCTAAGAGTTCAAGGGACAAACGGGCCCCGATACCTTCATGGCCGATGACCCACTTTACCCGAGAAAATCTAGATCTCGCTGAGATTCCACAGAATTCCCGTACATTCCTTCGTCGAACACTTCTTCGGTAAATATGCATCTCTTCCCTAAAATAGAGCGTTTAGGGCGTAACGAGAAGGGGGTGTCAATGCATCGGAGAAAAACTGATTGGTGGAAAATCGTTTTGGAAATCACCAATCAGGGCGATTCGGCGAGGAACGTGACTTTCCTGGAGATGGACCACGAAAACTTGCGACATTGTCAATTCAAGTTTCTCAAGAGAAACATAGTCAGCAGAGTTCTCATCAAGAGAACATTGTCGATTTAAGTCTCTCAAGAGAAACACAGTCAGCAAAGTTCTCATCAAGAGAACATTGTTATTCCAGTTCTCTCGAGAGACACGTAGTCAGCAGAGTTCTCATCAAAAGAACATTGTTATTCCAGTTCTCTCGAGAGACACGTAGTCAATAGAGTTTTCATAAAGAAAACATTGTCAAAATCAAGTCCCCCAAGAGAAACAAAGTCAGCAGAGTTCTCATCAAAAGAACATTGTTATTCTAGTTCTCTCAAGAGACACGTAGTCAGTAGTTTTCATCAAGAGAACATTGTCAATTCAAGAAAGATAGTCAGTAGAGTTCTTATCAAAAGAACACATAGATAGTCGGAGTCTCGCAAGAGGAACAATCAGTAGAGTTCTTATCAAGAGAACATTGTCAATTCAAGTCTCTCAAGAGACATATAGTCATTCGAGTTCTCATTAAGAGAATGTTTGTCAATTCAAGTCTCTCAAGAGACATATAGTCATTCGAGTTCTCATTAAGAGAATGTTTGTCAATTCAAGTCTCTCAAGAGAAAGATAGTCAGTAGAGTTCTCATCAAAAGAACACCTAGATAGTCGGAGTCTCGCAAGAGAAACAATCAGTAGAGTTCTTATCAAGAGAACATTGTCAATTCAAGTCTCTCAAGAGACACATAGTCATTCGAGTTCTCAGCAAGAGAACACATAGATAGTCGAAGTCTCTCAAGAAACACAATTAATCCGATTTTCTGCAATGAATGAATCTGTTTCTTCGTTGCCACTGTTACATTTATCATTAGGTTGGGTTTCAGATATGATAAGAACCGTCAATATCGATTAATTCACGATCTACTAGTAAATCATTAAGACCACACTCATTTAAATTGCTAAAGACTTCTTTTTCAAACCTTTGTGATAAACTAATAATGCTAGATACTCCTTTAGTTGCCGGAACAGTATTGCCTGGTATAACTCTACTTGTAGCCATGTTGCTTTCCAGCAAGCATTTAAAATTGAATGTTTTGCATCACTTAAAGCCAAAGCAATATTCTTAACACAATTTAACAAGTTACTGTATACACTTGTTACATTTAAAACTTTTACAAAAATATATTTTCTGGTCGCTTAAATTAAGATCGCGCATAAAAACTACCGCTTAAATTGTGTTATAATTTACCGTGTGTAAAAGAGACTCGTGTAAAAAAGCTGTCGCCTAAATTAACCCATCTGCATCCACAAGCGGAATAATCCGCTAGCAACAACTATAATTTATTGCCAAACTTTAAAAAAGTCTGCAAATTTCTCGTGAATAATACGTAATAAAATTCAGAGCTTTTACTTCATTATCAGTAACAAGATTTATCTCTTTAATTTATTACTATACGTAATTTATAAGCAAAACTGAAGGTAAAACACTGGTTGATGCTCAGTGATACGATTGGCTGTTGAACGTCTGTGATGCAAATGGATTAAACGAAAGGTGTAATTTAAAAAAAAAAAAAAACAAGAAAAGAACATCTCCATCAACTCAAAATTAATTCAGGTCTTTCCCAATAAAATTTAGAGAATCAAGAAAAAAAAAAGAAAAGAAAAAAAGTAAGCAGCGTTTGCAAATGACGTAATTTGTCCTCGCGAGGTTTCCGGCGATTACGAGGCGTGTTACGCCGCGGCCGGTGCACGCGTGTAATGCCCGTGACTCGAGCAAGCGGGTTCCAGTAACCTACGTGGCGACATCGCTTCTATTACCCCCTTTATCTGTGAAACCCGTCGAATGGAACGCCGCGCGGTGGAAGTCACGGTCGGTGAAAGTACGCCGACTCTTGCACGCGCCTTGCCAAGCTTGCCTTCCTCTATCCACCGAGGCGGAATCGAGCACCGGCGTGGTGAGGAATCTCAACGGACGCTCGGTTTCTTGGAAACTGTGACTGAATGTAGAACTGTTCCGTGCTCTGGTAGCACGCTAGCACGGTATCAATTTAACACTTTGACGGCCGCCCCTATCGTGTAAAAACTTGCACACGCTGCTGATATTTTTCACAAGTTTGCAACCTTATGTACATGTAAAAAGTATGCTTGAAAACAAAAAATTGAACAAATGAAGAAAAAAAAAAACAGCTAGAGTAAATGTGTCCTGGATCATCTTTGATGTTTGAAATTGCATTTTATTGTTATTTACGCGAAAATCAGACAATCTTGTAGCCAGTATTTTTCACAAATCTGAAGACAAAATCTGAACAAATTAAAAAAAAAAAAAAGAAAATGAAGTAAATGCGTCCTTATATAGACTAAAAACTATGCTTGAAGACAAAAACTCAAACAAATAAAAAAAAAGAACAGCTAGAGTAAATACATTTTTGACCATCTTTGATTTTTGAATTTGCATTTGATCACTGATTATTTACGTGAAAATTGGAGAATCTTGCTACTGGTATTTTTTACAAATTTGAAGACGAAGGCACTGAACGAATTAAAAAGAGAAAAGATGGAGCAAATGCGTCCTTATATAGACTGAAAAGTATAGTATATTATCGTATAGTTAAGTATAGTATAAGTGACAGTCGTCGCTAGCGGATTATTCCGCGATCGGTGATAAATGTCAATCGCCGTGTGCGGATTATTCCGCCTGAGGATGCAGATGGTTTAACGGTAGATTATGTCATTGATCAGCTTAGAAATTGATATTTCACAGCTCTACAAAGACTGGGAGTAGTTGAATATTTTCTTCAATGGCATAAATGTGTCATTTTGAAGCGACAGAATTTTTGAAAGATTCGTGAAAGAGAGGAGAGAAAGGCGAAGCTATCAGATGTGAAAAGATGGCGAGTTGATTCGCCTGGGAGATGAAGAAGGGGTAATAACCGAGTGACCACCTAGCACGGTCAGTGTCTCAGTGTTCCAGGCGGATGTTTTCACGGCGATCAGTACTTCCGGGTGATCTGGGGAACCCGTCTTCAGACCTCTCTTCGCGGAATAATCTGAAGAGTGAGAGAGAGAGAGCACGTTCGCTTTTCGCGGCGAAAGAAAATGAAGCTTCACTCCTTCACTTTATACAGGGTGATTCACATAATTCCTCCACTATGAATAACTTCTAAAGTATATATTTGACAAAAAAGTGTTTTATATAAAAATTGCATGGTATCGAAAGGAGTATCAAATTCTGATTTTTCCTTTTTTAAATAATTTATTCGTTTACAAATTGTTAGAATAATCTTGAATTTTCTAAATTGAATTCATATGCTTTTATAGAAAAATTTTAAAACGTAGTGAATTTTTTATAAGAAACTATTAAATCCTTTATGTTACAAACATTCTTTAACGTAGCAACTACAGCATATTTTTTGCAGTGGAACTTCTGAAAACGGAAAGTTTTCTTTTGTGAAAAAACCCTTTACGTTAAATTAATCCCTTCACGTTCCAAGCAGTTTTAGATACAGTAATTACAGCACACTTTTGCGGTGGATGTTCTCTTTCGAGAAGAATAAACGATAAACGTTTGTGAATTTCTTTATTTTCATTTCTTATGTTAATTTGCTTTATTTTAATACAAGTAGAACTTAGTGAATGTCTGTAGAAGTGCCAACGAAATTCAAAATGTAAAATTTCATTTTTCCTAAATTACTAATTTTTTTTGGTTAAAATTTATTACACCGACAGTTCAATCTACAATATTATTATTACTTCACAAATTGGACAGGTGTATGGAAGCCAATGGGCATCATTTTGAGCATTCACTTAAGATAAACAGAGAGGGCCATAAACAACATTTTTGCAAATAAATAAGATTCAATCAGGTTGCATCGAGTGTTCAAATAATTATGCATGGTAATGTACGTTCTTTCCAGGAGGCTTTTATTCAACTTTGCACTGTAGTTAGGTCAGTGATATATTATACTAACACTTTACCTACTAGAAGCCTATTAATCGACTTTTTGGTGCCAACGATTATCGACCGATATATATAGCCGATTAATCAGCTTTTCTATGGTCAACAGTTAGGTTACTTTTATTTTAATTTTGATTAGACTCTCGAAAAATGAACAGCTTCAAATTTAGAAAATAATCTCTTATCATTCCTTAATGGATTTCGTCAAAACAGTTTAAAAGATATGGCTTTCCTTTGCAGGCGTTACAAAATTACCACTTTCATTGTTCAATTTATTGCAACACTCTCTGCAAAATTTTTGACAGTGAACCGTCGAATTAGAAGTCAACCGAAATTGGCGTGGTGCTTAACGTGTTAAAATACAAACTCTATACTATAAAGCTTTACAAATAGACCCATTCCTACATTCCCGCGTGATAACCAAAAATAAGTGGTAGATAAAGTGTTAGTTAGATGTAGACGTGGCTGTGAGATCGTGTGTAAAAAAAAAAAATGTTACTCTACAAATTAGATTTATTATTTTCACGTAAATTCACCCTTTTTCCTTTGAGTTGTATAAATATAAGAAACTTGGCCAGATATGTACATTAGTTAGATAAGGTTAGGTTAGGTTAGATTAAGTTTCAATAAAGTGTTAATTAGATGTAAACGTGTATGTGTGATCGTGTGTAAAAAAAAATAATGTTACTCTACAAATTAGATTTATTATTTTCACGTAAATTCACCCTTTTTCCTTTGAATTGTATAAATATAAGAAACTTGGCCAAATACGTACATTAGTTAGATAAGGTTAGGTTAGTTTGAGTTACTAAAATGTGCTTGGTACAGCAATCAACTTGGACGAAATTTACCGTCTTTTTTTTTTTTAAGTCTCGCGGAGTATTGAATAAGAGGGACTCACAATGACCACAGTGACAAAGCCACAGGAGTGATAAAAAGTGGTCACGTAACCTAGACTATTTCTAGGTTACGCCTAATCGTTCGTTCGGATGATCATCATCCGCGAAAAAGAAACAAAAACTGTAAGAAAACTGTGGTTAGACACAGTGTAACTGTTTTACCTTATCTTATTAAAGAGTAGGTAATACAAAATGTCGGAATTGATCGTTTTTGAAGAAAACTATCGACTATTGAAAAGTTCTAACTTCCTTCTCCTGTTAATTAAAATATGAAAGAATGAACATCTTCTTTTCTTAATAAACTTTTTAATAAATAGTTCAAAAAATATTACAAACTTACTTATCATACCACGACAAGAAGTGTTACATTGGTCCTTCTTGCTTGATACAACATGCAGTCGTTTGGAGTCTCATAACTTCGTTATTCTTTAAAATTTCAAAAAATCCTTTTTACTATAATATTCCATATAAAATGTTAAAAAAGAGCAAAAAAAGAATTTCGAATTTTTGAAGTCGACAAGCTTGCATACTCCCTTAACCTATGATTTTTTTTCCTGCTGCACATCTAAAGCATCAGCTACTTATCGTTTTAATTAGAAAATGAAAGAATTTTACAGATAAAACGCTAATATATTATAAATTAATTGCAAATGACAATCCTCTTATAAATTAAACGGAAAATTAGAATTAAAATTAACGTTTGCTACTAATACAATTGTTTTTGTTGAATCCGTGTCATATGTCTAACCCGTTGTTATAGGGTAAAGGGTTAATTATTGAATGGTGCATTTTTTATTTTATAATATTATCTAGTTTCAGCTATGATATTTCCAATTTTTTCGTTAACAGTATTCATTTTATTTTAATTATTCTAAACATTTCAACAACGTGGCAAACAAAATTGTCTTTGTGATACATTCGTAAAATTTCTCTAATTAACGTTAAGTGAAAGTCGACAATTTGTAGTGTCTTTTGTTTCGAATTTATACGAGCAATATGACAATTCCGAAGTGATACGTTTAATATAGGTAAGAAAAACTTTTGAAGTATAAAATATGTGAAATTTCTAAGTTAAGAATTAATTTGAAATTTTTACGGACTACTATAGTTGGCGTTAGTATAGAAGAGGTCAATGTTATCCGAAAACTTTCTTTTCAATGGAAATGGAAATCACGCTACGTGATCTAACAGTGGCTCAAACCTAAGACAGTAAAGCGACACGTTTTGTGTACATATTAGCAAGTAGCACATAACGATTCTATGTAGAGCGAGCAGACCTCTCGTTTCAGTGGCCCAAACAGGTTTCCTTGCTACTTAATATCTGCCTCGCTTGCTGGTTATATACACTTGCTAGCCTCTCGCTCGAAGAGACGTCTGTGGCAAAATATGCTTCGTCAATTAACCCTTTGAAATCTGAACAATTTTCCCTTGACTTTCATTTGATTAATTAATATCTCAAAAAGAAAAAGAAAAATACAACGAAAGAAAAAGAAGTTCACTGGGGTTAGTTACGAAAAATTTTTATAATACAAATTGTTAATTTAATATTTAACAGTGTATCTACGAAATCCGCCAATTTGACGGATTTGGAATTTATTATAGCGATAGTTAAATTTAGTATTGGAATAAAATTACAGAAATTTTTGTTCAAATTTAAAAAATTTGTCGCTATAGTATTGGAGTAAAATTACAGAAAATTTTGGAACTATTTTTCAGCAATTTTTGCTGACTTTTATTAATGGAATGATAAAAAAATTTGTGGAAATTTGTAAATAAGTTAACTCTTTGAGATCCGCGATATTTTCGCAATTTCGCTCCAGCGACATATTCGATTTTACTTTGTTTTTCATATAAAAAATAACAAATATATATATACTGAGTATAGAAATTAATTTTTTCCGACTGGAGTCGTATATACAAGTACAATCATTGAAATAGAAATATTAGCGATGATATTTGCAAGCTGCCAGCAAAATGGCAAAAGATAATCAACGATAATAGAAATCATTTCGATGACTGATTTATTTTCATTCTTTTTGAATAAAATATTTATTTTACGTAAAAATCGATAAGAATTTATTTCTACACCTAACACACACATCATACTTCGAAGGCGATATTAATTATTCCAAGATTCTTTTTCGTTGTATTATAACTATATATAGTAAAGAAAAAAAGAAAAAATTTCATTTTTAAATGCTTTTTTTAAAATAAATATATACAATTATAATATAACGAATAATATTCTTGGAATAACTATCACTTCCAAAATGTGATATCGAATCACATTCGAAATAAGACTGCAAAGGATCATTATTGTATAATTAAGTAATTTCTAAATTAAATACGTCGATTTTTGTTCGTAGAAATAGGTATATAAGACAAATCGTAAATCGTTAACCTAGTATTAAAGAGTCATAAATATAAGGGAAAGCCAGTGCTCATTTAGATATCCAAGGATGAATAATTCATTGTATTAAAACGTGACTTTTTATCGAATATCTAGTAACCAACATTTCATTTTTAGCATTTGTAGAAAATTCTAACGAAATGATTTTAAAATATTCGATGGGAAAGTCCATTTTGATTTAGAGTCTATTTTAACCGAGAGTACGTTTCGACTGAGAATCCATTTTGACCGAAAGTACGTTTTGACCGGGAGTCCATTTTAACTGAGAGTACATTTTGACCGAGAATCCATTTTAACTGAGAGTACATTTTGATTAAGAGTCCATTTTAATTAAAAGTACATTTCGACCGGAAGTCTATTTTAACTAAATGTACATTTTAACTGAGAGTACTTTTTGGCTGAGGTTCCATTTTGACCGAAAGTACATTTTAACTGAGAGTATATTTTGATTGAGAATCCATTTTGACCGAGAGTCCATTTTAACTGCGAGTATATTTTAACTGAGAGTCCATTTCGATCGAGGTTCCATTTTGACCGAAAGTACATTTTAACTGAGAGTATATTTTAACTGAGAGTCCATTTCGATCGAGGTTCCATTTTGACCGAAAGTACATTTTAACTCAGTATATTTTGATTGAGAGTCCATTTCGACCGAGAGTAAATTTTAACTGCGAGTATATTTTGACTGAGAGTCCATTTCGACCGAGGTTCCATTTTGACCGAAAGTAAATTTTAACTGCGAGTATATTTTGACTGAGAGTCCATTTCGACCGAGGTTCCATTTTGACCGAAAGTACAATTTAACTGAGAGTATATTTTAACTGAGAGACCATTTCGATCGAGGTTCCATTTTGACCGAAAGTACATTTTAACTGAGAGTCCATTTCGATCGAGGTTCCATTTTGACCGAAAGTACATTTTAATTGCGAGTATATTTTGATTGAGAGTCCATTTCGACCGAGAGTAAATTTTAACTGCGAGTATATTTTGACTGAGAGTCCATTTCGACCGAGGTTCCATTTTGACCAAAAGTAAATTTTAACTGCGAGTATATTTTGACTGAGAGTCCATTTCGACCGAAAGTACATTTTAACCGGGAGTCTATTTTAACTGAATGTACATTTTAACAGAGTACTTTTTGGCTGAGAGTCCATTTTGACTGAGAGTCCATTTCAACTGAAAATTCATTTTAAGCGAAAGTACATTTTGATTAAGAGTCCATTTTAATTAAAAGTACATTTCGACCGGAAGTCTATTTTAACTGAATGTACATTTTAACTGAGAGTACTTTTTGGCTGAGAGTCCATTTTGACCAAGAGCCCATTTCAACTGAGAATTCATTTTGACCGAAAGTCCATTTTAATCGAGAGTTCATTTTGTTTGAGAGTACATTTTGACCAAGAGTTCATTTTGTCTGAGAGTACATTTTGACCGAGAGTCCATCATCTCTTCTCCATTTGAGAGTCCATTACAATTTTTCTCATTTACTATTTTCCTCTTTCCTTATAATGACGAGTCACACTCGTGGTGCAGATTATGATAAACATGTGACAAAAGAAGCATTGTATGTCTATGAAATTTGCATGTTTGTTCAAACTTTAGCTTCAATTTAAGACGAAGGATTACCATTTACAAATTTTACATAATATCCTGACCTCTTTTTATTTAACATTGTATTAAATTATTAAACCGTGTATAATCTAAATTAATATACCTAGTGACTAGAAAATCGTAAGACAAGAGGTTAAATTACACTGTTTATTAGTACATATTGCTCTTCGTTAAACATATCGACTAATTGCAACAGTTTCCGAATTTTTCATCCTTAAAAAGAAACGAAAAGACGAAATCTTCTCTGACGGAAGTTTTAGCCAATTAGTTCATCTAGAAACTAGTCGAATATTATCGAAAGAATACTCTTTAGAATGATCTAACACTTTGCAAGAGAATTATCTATAGAAAATTGATGAGCACTTGGTATAAATTGGAGGCAATTTCTGTTCTTCATAGAACACCGTATCCTCTTCATTTCTAATTTCAAAGGAGGAATTCTTTTAGGTGAATTATCTTGAAATTTTTCAAGGAAGAAGATTAAATATTTGAAGTACAGGGTACTCTAATTTATCTTACAGAGTATGATTACCCGTGAGTTTGCAGAGAATAAAAGGGTCCAAGCTTGAAAAGCTCGATGTACAGCGCTGAGTGAACAGCTCTCTAGCTGCTGACCTTGACACTGGCTTCTTTCCTGCCAGTCTGTGTATTTATAGAGTGCAAAATGGGGATTCAGCGAGGTCTGAGGAAGAATCTGAAGTCTCTCTGGATGTGTGACTGAACGAATTGGATTCACGTGTGTGACGTGGCCGGATGACTTTTTACCACTTTTATCTGCCTTTTCTTTTACAATTTTCTTTCCTTCTCTATGCTTTTTTCAAAGAATTTTTACGCGACAGTTGAAGTAGTTGGAAATTTGATTCAATCGATAGAAAAACTATCGAATTCCTTGGTCAGATTCTTCAATGGAGTTTCGAAGGAACTCGAGCTTTGAAATACCGTAGACAAGTTCTGCTCGTACACTCATAAATCATCGAATATTTAATAAAATTAAGATTCAGACTTGGAAATTTACGTTTTTTACCGCAAATTTTGCCAACAGAATATCTTTCGTTTGCACAATCTTTGAATGCCTCTGAATAGATCACTCTCTTCCCTAGAATTGCTCATTGTAATCGCGTGAACTATCAAACTTAACACTAGAACTATCAAGCCAGTCAAAAATATGATTTGCAGACCATTTTCTTTTAAAATTATTAACATCGTGTCGATCTAATTTTTAATAAAGATGGAATAACTGTTGTATTTTCTTATTTGTTCCCTTCCAAAAGTGTTTTAATTTTGAACACTTTCGATACTAAAAGTGACACTGTGATCACATGAACTGTCGAACTTAACTTGTTAACTGTGTTTTCACCTTTCAAACGGAAACGAAATATCTCCAGTTTGTAATTAAAAATTAGTGGAAATAATAACTAATTATTTTGATTTTTGCAAAATTGATGTATCTTATGTTTGATATCGCAATGGTGCAACTGATAATTAACAATATCTTTATAAATGTTATATTTAATTATTCATAACTTTTATTTAAAAAGAAAAAAAAGCTACACATAAAAGCACATTTTTCGACTATCCGAAAAATTGGTAGAATTAGGTATACATTCAATGCTGATAGTTCTAATGTTAAAATAAAGAAAAATTAAGAACTGCACCTTTTCATTTCCATGTTTATCTCTTTTTTTTAATGAAAAACCCTTCATAAAATGTTCATCGACTATTAACAGTGCTACAGATGTATTCTTCAGATAATTTTCAAAGAAATTTCTAAAGCAAACAAAAAGTGTGTACCTCAACGTTATAAAATATTTTCTTAGCAATATTTTTGTCTCTCCAAAAAACTGCAAGAATTCTTTCTTCGTAAGAAGCAATTATTTATAAAATCACACGAATATATCGAAATTCATAACTAACTCAATAGTATATAATTAAGTTGTTTCTGAATTAACATTAGATTTACGAGCTTTTCTCGAGTGAACGAGAAACCGAATTTTTTCCTTCAAGAAATCGATTTATTAGAGACCACTCAATTGTATATTAACTTAAAAATTCGAATATATTTTCGTATCATTCCATTAATAAAAGTGAAGAAAGGTTGCTGGAAAATCTAGAAAATGATAGCAATTGTTTCTACATATAATTTTGCTCGTGAAATCTGAAATGCGTCAAATTGACGTGTTCAGTGGAACTAGCATCGAACAAATCTATTTATTTTTTTTTTTTTGTCAAAGATAAATTCAGATTTTCTTTCATTCGTCAATTCAACGATCGTTCTTAACAGTAGACACACAAGAGAGGTCCGTAAACCTAGTATCAATTACAGAATTACACGTAAACTAAGCTAGAACGTGCAGTTGAGTTAGGTACAATGTCTGCCAGAGTGGATACAGTTTACATTAGCCACTCAAATCAGAGTGCAAATACATCAAAGGGATTTCTATCGATCCACTTCTTACATCATCCATCAAGACCTGAAAGATACTTCAAATCGAGAATAAAAATACATTAGGTTCGAAGCCTGAGAATTATTCGAACAGAGAAAATGCAGAAAGATTCGTCGATCTGAGAAATAACCGAGTTTACGAAAAGTAGTTCTCAAGAAAAGGAATTGACAAAATCTACGAGAGTGAAGATAAACTCATTTCACCGAAATTCACGGTATTTCAAAATGGAGAAAAATCAATCATATTATTATACTTGAAATAACAAACAGAAGTGAATAAAAGATTAGGAGACTTCAATACCAGAAATTCTGATCGTAAAGGGATCTAATTCAGGCAGAATTATTTCAGAATAAAGACTAATTGACAATGATTGTTCTGGAAGTCTAAATATTCCCTTTCAAAACTATTCAGAAGCTTCATAACCAAGAGAAATCAATACTTTGAGCATTTATGGGGTTAGAAGCCTTTATTTATTAATTTAAAAGCTTTTTACACAGAAATAAATGCATCTTTCGAAGCATATTTCATAAAATTCGTCAGAATCTGCATTTTTTTTTAGAGTATGCATTTACATTTCATTTCGAAATTGGACATATGTTTCAAATTTTTATTCGTGTAGATAATTCGACGGATACGATATTTCTCAGCGAGATAGACACAGTGAAAAATTATATCCTGATAATTAATATGCGTGAAGTATGCAAGATACATGCAATATCTGTGGAATATGTATTATGCAGATTATGCAAAATTAAAAAAAAAAAAACAAATAAATTTTTTTCAGTATCGCCTAACGACAAAACACATTTCTGTTCGAGTTTCATTTCTTCATCTATTTCCTCCATAAAAATTATGCGTTTGTATAAATATCCGCTGTCTAGTTATAACCTTTTTTTAAATGAAGCATTTATGAATTTTTTCTTAAATGACATTTCACTTTTATTTTTACCTATAGTATATATTGGTAAAGTTTGGACACTAAATCTTATCTAGCGTCTAGAATTTTTAGTTTCTTTTGCATATAGAAAAAAATTGTGGAGGAAAATTTTGCATTGTTTAACAAGCTCTGTCATGAAAAAATGTGAGTTTTCGCAGGAGTGCATCGATGCAATTGCATTTGTTCTTTAAATGGAAGTCTACCAATTTTTTCTTACATTAACCTTATAATGGTTAGGTCCGGGTCAGATTGGACCCAAATTACAATTATTTCTGAAATGCACATAATTTAGTCAGCTACATAATTGCATTCAATTATTTCAACGTAAAATAAAAATAAAGTTAAATATTAAATCAGCCTTTTTTCTTTTTTTCTTTTTTGTACACAATGAAACTGTTACTTTTAAGGATTATTCGCGTAATTTTTCTACCACTGTTTCTTCAACATTACAGTAAAAAGAAAAGAAAAAAGAAAGGGAGAATTCCTGTGTAAAAATATAAAAATAGTATATAAACGGGAGTGTAAAGAAGAGAGAATTCCCTTTTTCAGGTTTAACGCCATTTTTAACAAACGAACGGCACTAGGAAACAACTGTACAAACCTACACCTACACTTGCGCAGCATACTATTTTATTTTTAACAGTTTTACTTTTCTAAAATCCGTTATTCTGAAAATCGTGTAAAAAAAGAACCATGCAAATCGAAGGATAGGCACTTCGTATTCCGAATATCTTCCTAGAGTTAAAGGAGTGTAAAGGGTTGAACAGATCAAGCTGCATGTTTACTCGAAACACGTTGTCAAAGTAGTTGTTGAAGATAACGAAAAGAACCTCTTTCGTACAACCTAATATCACTGCAACAAGAAGTTCCTTCAAATTTATCGCCAGAAAAACTTTTCCCGAAGCAGAAATCCCTAAGAAATCCTTTTCCCTCAAAAAAGAGAAGAAAAAAAGAAAGGAAGAAGGTAGAAAGAACAGTGTGTAAAAGAAGATAGAAGGTGGTAAGAGAGCGTGGAAACCCGAGCTGTAGTAGCCGGCAGTTTCACCAGAATCTAGGGGACACAGCTAAGCAAGTGTTGTAGCTTGCGTCGTATAACGTTCTATAGCTAGAGTATAACTCTACGCAGCAAGGTTTCCGTGCTGGTTAGTAGCTCTCTCACGGCAGAGCAGTGAGCGGCCTTGACTCTGGCTGGATGCCTGGCTGTGTAACAGCACAGGTACTTACCTCTTCCACACACATAAACATACATCACAGATGCAGGCACACGTTCCTAACCACGTGTCCTTCTCGTACCTGCTGGCTCACCTAACAGACAGCGAGTCTTCACCTCTCTTTTCGTCTTACACTATTTCCATCCCTTGCCATCCCACTTTGCTTCTTTCTCCTGTAGATCACACCACTCCTTTTTCCCTCTCATTGCTTCCTTTCGCCTCTCTCTCTCTCTCTTCGCTTCTCTTGCACGCTCTCTCTTCGCCTCTTTCTCTCTCTCTTCACCTCTCTTTTACCCGCGCTCTCTCTCACTCTTCGCCTCTCTTTTACCCGCGCTCTCTCACTCTCTCACCTCTTTTTCGCCCTCCCTCTCTCTCTAGCGCACGCTCTCTCTTCGCCTCTCTTTACGCGTGTTCTCTCTCTCTCTTTCTTCGCCTCTCTTTTGCGCTCTCTTGGTCTGTATCTCTCTATCTCTCTTGCACTCTCTTGGTCTCTCTCTCTATCTCTCTTGCGCTCTCTTGGTCTCTCTCTCTATCTCTCTTGCGCTCACTCACGATCCGCGCTGTCGCTCTTGCCAACAGAGGAAAGCTAAAACGGGCCAGTGAGCACTGCTTCTTACAGGCGAGAGACTCGAGCTTCCTCTCCAACGAGGAAAGGAGAACGTGGCCTCATGGGATAGAGTTCCTACTACTCGATCGTTCTGACCATTCTCTCCTTCTAACGTTTCGGTCTCCTCGTAATGAGGAGATTATTCCGTTGTCACAGATTCATTGACAATTTTCTTAGTTTCTTTTTTTTTTTGTCTTGATTGGATCCTTTCTTTCTTTTTATACACAGAATTGTGGGAAACTTAAATCCCTTGTGTGTCTTATAATAACGAGTTAGACTCCTGCTGTAATTGTCACAGATATGGACTAGACCGTGGATTTTTATGCGAATTTATATTTTTGAGAATGTAGTCAAAGAAATGAGATTTTGGTATAAACTTATTTCGTTTAGTGGGTGTTATAAAAAGCACTATAATTTGGATATTTTGTTACGTACATTCTGTGCAATTTTGTGCGTGTAAATTTTTTATAAACGCATAAAAATTCTGGCTGTTTATATATGCGCAACACGGTTTCTTCGTTACATACTGTCATTTATATACCAGTGACTTTTTCTTTTGCAACGTCGCTTAGACTTTCTTCACTGTAAATGTGTTTTTCTTTCTATCATAGATGTCATTAGCTTAGAAGTATTCCTCGTAATTCTAATTGTGAAGGGGGGGGGGGGGGGGGGAAAGAAAAGAAAGTATTTATTCTTATAATAAAAAACATATACAAGAGAATGTTTTTTTATTATAAAAATAAATTCTTTCCCTTTATTTACTCTTTTATAATTAAAATTACAAGGAAAATCACATGTTAATATAAAATATAAATATATTCTATATACATTTTTTACATTATCTGTATGATTATAAATTACTTTTAGATATGAAATTTCAATTTGAATTTCATCACAGAAAAAACAACGTGAATATAAAATTAACAGTTATTAATAAAACAAAAATTGTATATAAAATTTTCATTTATTTCTATTTAACACTGCATTAGAACAGCGAATAGCCGTAGCTAACATGTACAGTGACTAAAAAATGGTAAGACAAATGATTAATAGTGACATTATCATAACTGTTCTGTTCATTATGCTTATTTTTCATTGTACATTAAGGAACATTTCCTATTATAATTCACTGGAGAATTCATCAAATTCATCTGTGTATAATTTTATGGAACTATGTATATATTATTATTTTTTACACCTGCAATTTCACCTTTTAAATGTTCTTAAAAATCTTTCAGCAACTTCAACAGACTGTTAAGCTGTAGTATTTTTTTTAAATTCCAAAAAAATCCAAAGAGTAATATCGAAATTGAATAAATTAATTGTACATTAAGAAACGTGGAAAATTTGCGTACTGTAATTCATCGAATTCATCTGTGTATATATTATCATTTTTTACACCTGCAAATTCACCTTTTAAATATTCTTAAAAACTCTTTCAGCAACTTCAATAGACTGTTAACCCTCTATAGGCCCGTGTAACTTTCAGGTCACATTTTAATTTATCGACATTATACACAGAAGTGCAAACATTATAGTTACCTCAAAGTCACATAGTGAATATATTGCAATAAAATTGTTTAACCGGAAAAATTTTGTTTCATTTGCATATATAGGTTTATAATTGCTGATTTTTCGTTCCCTCAATTTCTTGGATTTAAAACAAAAATTCGGCTTATAGAGGGTTAAGCTGTAATATTTTTTTTAAATTCCAAAAAATGCAGAGAGTAGTATCAAAACTGTAGAAAATCAGTTATATCTAAATTTTGTATACTATAATTCATCAAATTCATCTGTGTATAATTTTATAGAACTGTGTATACAATATTATTTTTTGCACCTCCGAATTCACTTTTTAGACATTCCTAAATGTACTTTCAGTGATTTTAATAGATTCTTAGGTTGTAGTGTTTAAATTCAAAAAAATTCGAAGGGTAATACCAAAAGTGAAGGAAATCGATTGGAACGAAAGGAAAAAAACAAAAAAATGTTCACACTGTGAAATTTAGCGCACAGAGATAGAGGACGAGGTGACTACGACGCCGGGACAAGATGGACGACTAGCGGCACATCGCTCTAACGCCGCTGACTATCATTCAGGTCTCCGCGAAACCCGACCGCGTGCAGGCGAAATAATCTTCTCTTTCATTCTCGTCACATTTCACGGGGAACTGCGTGTCTCCATGGCATTAAAATTCACCGCGTACACCAAGGGAACGCGATTTCAACATCGCTACGATCTTCTTAGGCTAATCATTTCTGGCAAATTATGAAACTACGAGTCGTACTGTCGTTGATTTCTTTTTTAGTCGATTTCCCGTATCTGAATTCTTCTCGTTTTTCAAATAATCTTGCGACTTTTGTGACCCTCTGCGTTGGATTTTCTTCATTCTCAATTTCTCTCACCGATTATTACTTCTTTGACCGAATTATCTTAACCCTTTCGTTACGGCAAATTTCAGTGGAAAGGTAGATGTTCAATTTCCAGTCGTAAACTCTGTTAAATTGTCTTCGAAAGTTTGAAGATTTTTGCAAAAATGTCAAACTTGCTTCGTTAAATAAAAATGGAACTGTGCAATAAATAAAATTCAGAGGAAAATATGGTAACAGAAGAGTACGAGCCTATTTTCCAAAATGCCTATAAGCGCCTTATATAACAGTAATCAAAAGGTTAACATTATTGAACATCTTCAAAAACATCTTCAAAGTTCTTTTCTTTAAATTTTAAACCATCGAAACGTAAAATGCTTAGGACAAATAAACTACAGTGTTTTTAGAAATTTTCAAAGCACGCAGGACATTTTAATTATACTTAAGAAAATTGGAAAATATTTTAATACACTCTAAACGTTTTTTTAAAAATAATAGAGCAAGAAATAGAGTAAATATTTAAGAAATAATAAATTTTAGTTATGGACAAAATAATTATCTTTTGCAGCTTTTGATTTCTGCTATTGCAATTTTGACTTGATCTCTTGCTTTCTATAGAGTGCTTAAAAAATTGTCAACACATTATCTGCCCAGTAATAAAATTTCAAAACTGCAATTTTTGTGAATCTGAGCTAATTTTATCTGCTTATCATCAACGAATAATCTGATCGAATTTGCACAAGTGTATTGATTGTAGTTGTTGAATAAATTAAATGCAAAACTGGTTTTATATTAATTAATAAAGTGGTTTTTTTTCTATCATAAAAATAGCAAATTTTTTCTGACAACGATAATCAGAAAATAACTTTTCCTTGGGGGAACAAAACTGATAACAGAGTATGTATCATATGAACCTATGAAATAGGTTCATCTATTGAATAGAAATTAAATCTTTCTGGTTTATAATTGAAAATGAGTAAAAATTACAATTACTCTCTTTATTTCAATTCTTGTAATTATTAAATGCATAAGAGTAGAATTAAAAATTAATAATCTTTTAATAAATAAACTAACTTGTTCATCATTGTCAACACGTCCTTGGAATAATTTGTTTTGCAAAAAAGAAAAGGAAAAAAATGTATAACCATAAAAATGTATTCATTTCTAGTATTATAATATTATATATACAAAATTATTCAATATATATGCAATTAATATATTTATATTAATAATAATATTATAACTAAATTAAATATTATATGCAAATAATAAATATTAAGTAAGATATGTAATGTATATAATAGAATTTGCAATACTTGTTCTTTAAATTACAGAAAATTTTTAACGTAGTATTAGAAAAATTATAATCTGCATAAATTCACAATTTATTGGAATCTTTTTTTTTGCAAAAAAGAAAAGAATAAAAAAATAAATATAAGAAAAATATATAATTGCAAACATTTATTTATTTCTAATATTATATAATTAAACTGTAGTCTACATAAACAAATTGTAACTTTATTACAGTACATAATAAATAATAAAATAATACATAATAAATTTATTTATTACAAATTTACAAGTTATCTATTTTTCAAGCATAATACTTTTAAGTGCATTTTATTTGTATTTATAATATAATATCTTGAACTTTTAATTTCAAGTCAATTAAACATACAACATTCAAGATCATAAATATAAATAAAATTTTTCGAAATCTTATACGTTTGTTTGTTCTGGTTATATATTGACAAATTCTCCAGTGAAGTGTCCACAATTTCTTTTCTAAGCACTCTGTGCATATAAATTTCAAAGAATCGATATTCTTAGCCTCGCCTAGCGTATTGCAAAACTACTAGAAACAAGAGCACACGTGACCTTGCCCTACCCTCGTGTCCCTTTAAATGGCGGCACCCATCTCTCTGTTTCCATTCTGCAAGGCATACACACACACACACACACACACACACAGGCATATACGCGTGGTAACTAATGGATGTCATATCCGGTCACGGTACGCGATTTGATAAGATCTCCGGGGACAAAAGGAAAAGAAGAGACCAACACGCGACGACCATCCTCACAATCGGAGGATAAACATGGGTGCAGTTGTACCGGAAAAAAATTCTGCTACAGGGACTCTTTTTTTTTTTTAATGGAATTTTCCAATTACGCTACTTATCATTTTAGAAGAGTTTTCCGAGCGAGACTGCAGATGAAATCTTCCAATCAGAATTTATACAAAATAATTAGGAGAGTGGGGACAGTTTTTTACGTTCCAGAAAATAAAAATTTTGCAAATAATTCAGTTGAGAATCTTTCAATTTTTAGTATGGAATTTTGAGGGGTTGTTTCTTGAGTTTCACTATAATTAAATTTTACGAAATTGGAGACAATTTTTTACATTCGAAAAGACAAAAATTTTGCAAATAATTCACTTGGGAATCTTTCAATTTTTAGTATGGAATTTTGTGGGATTATATTTTGAATTTTACTGTAACTGAGTATTACTAGAATGGAATTTTACTATAATTTAACATTACTATACTTATTTAGTCAAAATACTCATTTTCTATTTTTCCAATTTTTCACATTAACAAAAATGAAAATTTCCCTGACGATTTGCTGAAAACGTTTTTAATTTTTAATATAAAATTTTGTAGAACTATATCTGGGATCTTGGAAGACCCTAACTGCATTGCTATTATTATTTTTCGCCGTTTCAATTTTTTTCCATGTCCTAAAATGGAAATTTTCATAACAATTCGCTGGAAAACTTTTTAATACAAAAAAGTATAATATGTATATTCATTTGTTTATTTTCAATATAAAATTTTATTTAATTTATAAGACTATGCTTATTCTTCAGTCCTCCAATTTTTTCCATTACCCAAAATGAAAATTCACATAATCATATGAATGCAGTATAAAATCATACTGGACTATATATGAGATTCTACAAAACCTTAACAGTGGTTTGTTACAACAATTTAAAAATAATATTTATTATCACCCATTCAATTTATCAAAATTTCTAAAAGAAAAATTCTCGAAGGAATTTTCATCTAGAAAATTGTACGAAAATCGCAAAGAATTCTGCACGATCGTTGCTCAAAGTAAGATCGTTCCTTGAACTGATCTCTGGTTCGCTCGAGGTGGAGAAGCAGAGTGACAACAGCAGAGGGCCAAAAAGCTTGCACAGGAAATCCATGAATCACCCGAAGACAAATTTATTTTCGTTGGGAACGATCCTACGCAACCGTGGACGACTTCGAAGGCCTCGAGAACTCATTTCGTATTCCCGGTGGCCCGTTCTCGCTCACGGCATGTTGAAACTTCGTCCGCGGGGCTTTAATCCGCTCCCCCCTCCAACCCCTCGTCATCATGGATTCCGTCGAAAATACCTGATTTTTCGTGGCAACTGACCGACTCCAGGTTCCGCTTTTGAAACTTCGCCTCGAAAAACTAATTCCAGAAAACTAATTCGATGATACTTCGAGATTATCTCCTCTACACAATCTCCATTCGTAATTTTTATCCTTTCTTCGGACAGAGGACCACGTATCACATTGAAATACTGATTACTTGTTTAGCATACAATCAAGTTGCTACTCTCAATTTATTTTTACTTTTTTTAATTTAGATAACACAAAAATTGTATTTTCTTAAAAATAATTTTTAAGCTTAAACATACGTTCATTTATTGGTTGAGTTCATAGTGAATTGACCGGAAACTGAACACCATGAATTTAAAATAATCACGTTCTACGAATTTTGCATATAATCAAGCTGCTACTTCAATTTATTTAGTTTTTTAATTTAGATAACACAAGAATTGTATTTTCTTAAAAATAATTGTAACCTTTTAACTGCGTTCGCCTCTCGAACAAAAGTTGAACCGCTGCTTTATTAATTCAGATATAGTTTATAATTAAAAATTAGCCAAAATTATAGGTAATTACGTTATTTTGATTTTTGTAATCGATTATGGTGTATTTCATATTTAATACAGGCGTAACAGTGCAATTAAAAGATGAGTAATCCATTAATAAATAAGCTGTTGACGTTTCGAAACTGAACGCACGAAGAGAAATTTAAAATAATCACATTCGACAAATTTTATATTAATCGTGGCTTTAAATAATTTCCGATTTTTGTGATTTGTTAGCACGAAAGTATTCTACATGAAAAACTGAACAGAAACGGTGGAATACACATTTCCCCTAGGAAGCTTCTTTCTTGAGTAAATCGATTTTGAAAAAGTTCGGCGTTCGCCTCTCTATCGACAGCCCCACGAGATTTCGAGATCGATTTTCTCGAAAAGGAGGCTGCGTAGGAAGAAATGCTATTCCACATGATTCGTTCACTTTTACATGCACATTTTAAATCGACTATTACTTATTCAATTACTCGAGAAGTAACACGAGGACCGTTAATTTTCTGTTAACCCCTTTTGTACTGATTTAATTGAACAAAATTTCCAAGTTGAAGTTAACTTCATTTTAAAACCATATGAATATACACAATAAATTTAACAACAACATTTTAAATTGATCGATGATCGTATATGACCAATTATGACATGTTTTAACGTTCACATTGACAAGTTCTGATCGACATCTTCACTTTTAGAATACCTCAAAACAATGACACACCTGAATTAAGGTTAGGCGAATGCAACTGACAATAACCTTCTAAACAATTAAAAAAAAGTGCTTCAAATTGACAAATCAAACTCTTCACACTATCTACTTTCAGAAGAAAACACACGAGAAATCTGATTCGTCGAAAGTAGTTTATCGAGAGGTTGGCAGAAGCTTCGATTTCAAATCAACCACTGCATTTATCCTCCTCAGTATCTCGAACCGTGTCTCCGGAAAGCAAGAAAAGACGATCATTTTCCCATGATGGGAGTTAATGGAACGAGATGGTCCCCAGTGTTTCCATTGCAAGTCCAGCTGAGCGTGACATTGGCCAGCAAATACCGGATAGGATTTATCCTTGAACCGGAGTGGCCAGTGTGCCTGCAGGTCTACCAGCTGTGGCGAAGAAACACCAGGAAGAACGTCGAATGACATAACAGTGTTTCAATTCTCTCTCCTTGGGTAATTGGTAACACGTGAAAGAAGAGAAGGTGAGAGAGATCCTTGAAAGATATTGGTTCCCATTGTTGTCAAACGTTCGTTGACAAGTTCAAAGAAAAATTGATAATTAAAAGGACTTGTAACTCGTGGATCTTGATTATATTTACTTCGTTTTCGTTTTTTTTTTTTTTTTTTTTTTTTTGTTTAACTCTTTGAGGCACGGCGGGATTAAAGTGTCCCACCTTTTTGATGTATTTCACGGCACGGTGGGACAAAAATGTCCCACCTCGAAATCTTGCCGTAGCTGCATGTGCATAGGTTTATATTTCGCCCTATTTATGTAAAGCAGTTGTTAATGTCTTCAAACAATCACTATTTCACTATCACTAATCACTATTTTGTTATGTTTTTACATGATGTTATACATTTATTAATAAAAATATACCAATTTTGTTTCATTTAAAACCCGAAAAAATTCCTGTGCAACATGGGTCTATTTTTGATCTGAAATCCCGTGCCTCAAAGAGTTAAAGCAGAGATATGATTTTGAATTCTTGTTATCGGTAGTTAATCTTTCGAAATGGAGTTTATGAAGCACTCTGATTTACAGGCTGATGTCGTGGATCGTACATGGCACTCTGTTACGCGAAAGTCGCCACGCGGACGTACCGGATACGGTACTTTTACCGGAGGGAATACCACCTTCGTATACCAGCACACAGAGAACGTGCATACCGTCTTCAGCGTCTCCCAACCTGTTTTCCTTCGCAGTGGTACCATGATTTTTATACGATAGTAGTTACCGCGAATAATTAGAAAGTTTAGGATTTAATAATACTTTTCATTTATATGAAAAATATTTAGAAGTATTAATTTTACCACAGACAAACTGGCTCATTTAGGCTCAAGTGTTTTTATTTATTTATTTATTTTTTTACTATTCTAGGCTTTCGAAAGATCAGAAATAGTTTTAGGATACTTGAGTTGTCAAATATGTAAAATGTGTAATAACAATAATTTAATATAGATAAACCATTTGATTAGAGAGTAACTTTTTATAGTACACATTTCGTGGGAATGAGTGTTATTTTACTAGTGATTTTTGAAAATTTAATTTTGTTTGTTTCCATACAAGTTAAATAAGTGAAAAAATTGTCGATAGCATGCACTTTGTGGAAGTGTTTTCTCATTATTGAGTTTTTTTAATTTAACCATATTTTCTCTCTATTTTTGTATAAATTAAATAAATAGAATGTTAGTTTAATACAACACTGGTTCCACAATTTAATTTAGAAACACTTTCTAGGCTTTCGTAAGATCAGAAATAGTTTTAGGATACTTGAGTTGTCAAATATGTAAAATGTGTAATAACAATAATTTAATATAGATAAACCATTTGATTAGAGAGTAACTTTTTGTAGCACACATTTTGTGGGAATGAGTGTTCTTTTATTGTTGGTTTTTGAAAATTTAATTTTGTTTATTTACATACAAATTAGATAAATGGAAAGACATGAAAAAATCAGTGGTTCTACAATTTTACAATTTGTTTTTTTCTACAAAAAAAAAAAAACACGAGTTATTTTTTACATTACACATCTCGTAAGAGTGCGTGTCTTTTTATTGTTGATTTTTTTAAATTTTACTTTATTTTATTTATTTTTATTTAATAAACAGAAAAATAATCTTAAAAAATCAACGATATTACAATTTACAAACATTTTTCAATTTTCACGTTCTAATTTCTTTTTCTCCTGTGAGAATTGTAAAAAAAATTCCAAATATCATTGATTGATCTATCTAGTAAGTGTATGCAAAGGAATAATAGTATTTTAATCGAAATTAGAAGCGTGGCATAAAGAATATGGCAATGGAATACGTGGCTCCTCAAAAGATTAATTATTTGAACTACAATTTTAAAAAATTCAAAAGATCTAATATTACCAATGGAAAGAAAAATATTAACGCTTTCAAAGTTAATGTTAATAAAGATGTTTGCGACCTGGATGTTGAATTAAGAAAAATGTAGACTTAGAAATTAAGCTACTTCTGAATTCTTTTTCATATTAACTCGAAATTCATAAAATTCTTGATTAATTATTTTTCGCGAATTTAAAGACAGGTAAATTGTATTTTTTTTAAATTAAGAAGTAATTTTTATTCCTCTTTGAATATTTAATACCATTTCCCTATTACAAGATCTAATATTTACGATTTTAAAAGTAACATTTTCATGAAAAGAAAATTACACTAATCGCTGATATTTACATCATGAACTTCAAGCAAATTAATACATAAATCTAAAATGTAATACCGTTACCAATCATTGTTAAAAATTTGAATAGCAAAGAGAATGAAATTTTACGTACCTCGAAAATCTGCAAATATTTAACCAGCTTTATAAAATTTCATGGAAGAAATTTCATTAATTTTATCTTGTAAAATGTTGAACGAAATTTATCACTATCACTTGACAGCAAAAAACTCGCGCCTCGAATCGTAGAAATCGACATGTGATCGATCCTCAAGTTGAACAAATCATGTGAAACACGTCTTCAGCCGTGAAAGTAATAAATGTGACAAGAACACACGATTAATCACTCTCGCGTCTCTCTTCCTTGTGAAATGTATGCTGGATAGCATGATCTAGCGAGTTGCTTCGTTGAATCATTTTCAAGCGAAACGGAAACTCTTCACCAGAGGATCATTCGATCCTGCAAACTTGTGGACGTATGATGAAACATAGTAAAAAAAGAAAAAAAGAAAGAAAAAGAGAAAAGGGCAATGAAAGTTTTGATCTTTCTAATCAACCGTCGATATTTTCGAGTCAATGACTAACACGAAACGTTTTCGTGCGGATTGAAAATAGCCTTGATGTCTAAACACGTGGCTGCTAGGGATGCAATCGTTCTTCGACAGCGTCCAAACAATTTTTTAATGTCATTGTTTCAACAATGTTAACATGAAATCGAGAATTTTCTTTTTCTTCCTATTAATAGTTCTAATATTAAGAAATAATTTAAGATTAGAAATCTAAGGTTTTCTACTTTTACTATTAATAATTCTAATTTTGGGAAATTATTGAAGATTTAAAATTGAGGATTTTTGTTTTTTTATTATTAATCATTCTAATCGTAAGAAATAATTTAAGATTAGAAATCTAAGGTTTCCTACTTTTACTATTAATAATTCTAATTTTGGGAAATTATTGAAGATTTAAAATTGAGGATTTTTGTTTTTTTATTATTAATCATTCTAATCGTAAGAAATAATTTAAGATTAGAAATCTAAGGTTTCCTACTTTTACTATTAATAATTCTAATTTTGAGAAATTATTGAAGATTTAAAATTCAGGATTTTTGTTTTTCTATTATTAATAATTCTAATCGTAAGAAATAATTTAAGATTAGAAATCTAAGGTTTTCTACTGTTACTATTAATAATTCTAATTTTGAGAAATTATTGAAGATTTAAAATTCAGGATTTTTGTTTTTCTATTATTAATAATTCTAATCGTAAGAAATAATTTAAGATTAGAAATCTAGGGTTTTCTACTGTTACTATTAATAATTCTAATTTTGAGAAATTATTGAAGATTTAAAATTGAGGATTTTTGTTTTTTTATTATTAATAATTCTAATATTAAGAAATAATTTAAGATTAGAAATCTAGGGTTTTCTACTTTTACTATTAATAATTCTAATTTTGAGAAATTATTGAAGATGTAAAATTGAGGATTTTTGTTTTTCTATTATTAATAATTCTAATCGTAAGAAATAATTTAAGATTAGAAATCTAGGGTTTTCTACTGTTACTATTAATAATTCTAATTTTGAGAAATTATTGAAGATTTAAAATTCAGGATTTTTTTTTTTATTAATAATTCTAATCGTAAGAAATAATTTAATATTAGAAATCTAGGGTTTTCTACTTTTACTATTAATAATTCTAATTTTGAGAAATTATTGAAGATTTAAAATTGAGGATTTTTGTTTTTTGATTATTAATAATTCTAATCCTGAGACGCAAGTGAAGATTTGAAATCGAAGAGTGCAGAGAAATATGCGATTATTTGATCGATATTAACATAAAATCAGGAATTTTCTTTTCTTTACTTTGAATAATTCTAATCATAAGAAATAAATAAAGATTAAAAACAAAGGATTTCATTTTTCGACTATTAACAATTCTAATCGCGAGAAATAATTGAAAATTAAAAATCGAAAGGTGCAAAAGGAAAAGTGTGATTATTTGATCGATATTAACATAAAATCAAGGATTTTCATTTTTTATTATTAATAATTCTGATCTTGAGAAATGAGTGCAGATTTAGAATCAAGGATTTTTTATTTCTTTTTATTGTTAATAATTCTAATTGTGAGAAATAACTGATGATTAAAAATCGAAAGGTGCAGAGAAAAATGTGATTATTTGATTGGTATTAACTTAAAATCGAAAAATTTGTTATCCTTAATATTAATAATTCTAATCGTGAGAAATAGTTGAAAATTAAATACCGAAAGATGCATTTGGAAAATGATTAACATCTAAAAGATGTAGAAATAAGATTATGATAGTATTGCACTGGTTTCACAAGTAATTTAAATATGGTGAAACTTATCGAAGATTTAAGAAACTGAATACACAAATGATCTTTTAATTAAATAACGAATTACAAAAATAAATAAAAACTTAATGTTATTACAGTATTGTGGGAAAAACAGCAAGCATTAAACCAATGTTTCAGAAATATTTTCACCAGGAAAAGATACAGAAGTACCTGGTTTTTAAGCTTTCGAAGTTTATTCCCTTTCTCCTGTAAAATTTCAGTTTCCGAATTTTGAATTTTTCAATTATCAATGAAGAAACTAAAAAATTTATAATATTTCAGATCAATATTATTCATAATTTGCTAACTAACCGTATTATACAAATAAGATTATGTAGATAATATATAGTATATAGATAATAACATATAGATTAACTAACTTAACCCATTTTCCATACAAAAATTGATGTAAATCAATTTTTCGCCTATTTGATTTTACATCACACCTCGAAAGCGTAACTTTCCCTCTGTTTTGTGCAAATGTGGTGCTGATTATTATTTTTTCCAACTATCAATGAAGGAAATAAAAGATTTACGAACCATTTAATGCAAAAAATTGTGTAAATAAAATTGTTGCTTATTTGATTTAACACAACATCTCGAAAGCTCACTCTTCATTTCGTTTTATGCAGAAGTGTTGTAAATATACGTTCATTAATTTTTCAGTGGATGGTAGAATAAATAAAAACCACTCGTATGACATGAAAATGGTGTAACTCGGAAGAGTATTGAATAAAATGATCATGTATCTTGATTTTCAGTGCAAAATGGCTTTATGATTTTAAGATATCTTTGCAATGGCTTACACAAAAGAGATGTAACGTTCTTTGATAATATTAAATTTTACAGAATTTTTACTTTATTCTTCGTTATCGAGAAATCAACTTTTTCGACTTACATCGTTGCATTACGTTACTGTATTAAACGGGTCAATTCTAAATGGAACAAGACAGTTCATGCTTCAATCCTAGGTAATATTTCGCTACTGTATTCCTTCGAAATGATTTTTTTATTTTTATTAAAAAAATGTTTAATATATTATGCAGTAAAGACTTCGATAAATATCTCCAAATTTTTTTTCAGGTATTTTTGGAAATTTAAACTCACAGCATTTGTACATGGAACGTGGCTCATTTGTGAAATTCAATTGAGATGGTGAAACATGTCAAACAATTCTCAATATAACCCTTTCGGGACCGAATTTTTCTCTAAATTCTTTACTTATTTGTCGATTTATACTAAATTGTGTAATATACAATTTATACGAATTTTTTCACGTTTTCTTGAAAATTTAGACTTACACCACTTTTGCATGAAACGTGGTTCCTTTGCGAAACTCAATTAGGATTGTAAAAAATGATTAAACAATTCTCAGTTAAACTCTTTCAGGATAGAATTAGATTCTACTTATCTAATAATTCATATTAGATTGAGATCAAGTTTTGTGATCGAAAGGCGACAGAAACGTTCCATTGACCAATAAAAAATTTAATCGTTACAATTGCAACTCTTCGATCATCGATAAATAAATAAAAAAAAAAGTAAACAATATTTTCAGGTTAATTATAACAATTATGGAGAAAACGATCTGATACTAGCTGATTATTAATGAGAATTTCATAGCGGTACAGATAGGATGTTTTAAAAATAAAGGTTCTTTCGCAGCTGATATGAACGAGAGGAATAATGTATGCAAGTTGAAGAATACCGAGAGACACGCTCGTGCTTCTTTGACACAATGTCTACCGAAGGAAACAATAAGAACGTTCAATTGACGCAGTACGGCATTCGGGAGATGCAGCAACCGCGTTCCGAATATAGACCGGTGTATTTTAACCCTAGCTACTCTAATTACTATCCACTTGATGGTCAGCCAATTCCGACTTATTTTCACCGTCATTTTGTTGCAAGTACTTTTATAACGTCACTTTTCTCTTCCTAACCAGAAGAACTCGTCTGTCCACTTGAACTATTAAAAGGGATCGGTTTCCAACTTTCAACAACCATAATCTTCCACGTATGTCGTACAAATTCATCAGTTTTCTATCATAGTATCTCTTTTGTTTTTCATTTTTAATATTGCAATTGTTTGCATTTCAAGGGATGTAAATTTTGTTATTGTAAAGAATAACGTTGATTTGTTATGTAAAATAATATTTTGTGGGATTGTACTTAAGGTTCCAAGAGGGATTAATGATACTAGTGTTACTGTGACTTTCCAGTCACAATATTTACTTTTTATTATTTCGATTTTTTACATTAAAAAAAAATTCAAATTTTCCAAACAGTTCAATAGAAAATTCTTTGGTGCTCAATATAAAATCTTTTGAGATTACAGTACACTCTGGGAAACTTTAATAATAAAGGCATTATTGTAATTTTTCAGTCACAATATTTACTTTTTATTATTTCGATCTTTTATATTAACAAAAATTGAAATTTTCCAAGCAATTTAACAGAGAATTCTTTGGTGCTCAATATAAAATCTTTTGAGATTATAGTACTCTCTGGGAAACTTTAATAATAAAGGCATTATTGTAATTTTTCAGTCATAATATTTACTTATCATTATTCTGATTTTTTATATTAACAAAAACTGAAATTTTCCAAGCAATTCAACAGAGAATTCTTTGGTGCTCAATATAAAATCTTTTGACATATTATACTCTGGGAAACTTTAATAATAAAGGCATTATTGTAATTTTTCAGTCATCGTATTTACTTTTCATTATTTCAATTTTTTATATTAACAAAAATTGAAATTTTCCAAGCAATTTACTAGAGAATTCTTTGGTGCTCAATATAAAATCTTTTGAGATTACAGTACACTCTGGGAAACTTTAATAATAAAGGCATTATTATAATTTTTCAGTCACAATATTTACTTTTTATTATTTCGATCTTTTATATTAACAAAAATTGAAATTTTCCAAGCAATTCAACAGAGAATTCTTTGGTGCTCAATATAAAATCTTTTGACATATTATACTCTGGGAAACTTTAATAATAAAGGCATTATTGTAATTTTTCAGTCATAGTATTTACTTTCCATTATTTTGATTTTGTATATTAACAAAAATTGAAATTTTCCAAGCAATTCACTAGACAATTCTTTGATGATTAATATAAAATCTTGTGAGATAATATCATATTCTGGGAGATCTTAGTAATAAGAGAATTATTGTAATTTTTCAGTCATGGAATTTACTTTTCATTATTTCAATTTTGTACGTTACCAAAAATGGAAAATTTCGAAGTACTTCTCTAGAGAATCTTTGACATTTAATGTATTATACAATATTGTGAGATTAATAGTATATTCCAAGAGACTTCAATAATGGTATTATTGCAACTTTGAATCATACCATTTCCTTTTGATTATATCTATCTTTTCCATTAACAAAAACTAAAATTTTCCAAATAAAATTCACCAAAGTATTCTTTAATAATATTCTGAGATTTTATTATATTATATGGGGCTCCCAATACTGTTCAAAATCACAACTATAATTGTACTATTAACTCTTCACAGTCATAATATTAATTTTTCATTACCGAAAACTGAACTTTTCCAAACAATTCGTTGAAAAACTTTACAATTCTCAGTATAACATTTTACGAATCTATACATAGGATTCCAAAAGACTTTAACAATGGTACTACATTACAACCATAACTGTACTACAATTTTTCACAGTCATAGTATTTAATTTCCATGATCAAACATTCAAATTTTTCAAATAATTCCCTGGAGAACTTTTCAATTCTTAATATAACATTTTGTGTGACTATATTAAAGATACCAAAAGGCCCTAACAGCAGAATTAGCATAACTGTTCACTCGAAATACATACTTTCCACTATATCAATTTCTTGCAGTAACAAAACCAAAAATTTTCTAAATACCGGGGAAACTTTTAATTTTCAGTGTAACATTTTATGGGACTCTACGTAAGATTCCAAAAGACCCTAACAGTGGTATTATATTACAACTATAACTACAACTATAACTTTTCACAGTCGTAATATTAATTTTCCATGTTGGAAAATTGAAATTTTCCAAATAATTCGCTGGAGAACTTTCCAATTCTCAGTATAACATTTGCTGAGACTATATTAAGAATTCCAAAAGACCCTAACCGCAGTATTACCATAACTGTTCACTTGGAATGTATACTTTCCGCTATTTCAATTTCTTGCAGTAGCAAAACCGAAAATTTTCCAGATAATTCACCGGGGAACACTTTAATCTCTCATAAAAACATTTTTCAAAATCATATCAAGGAATTCAAAAGACCCTAACAGAGTTGCTAGCCTAACTTCTCCCTTTAGGAAACAAACAATCGTATATATATACAAATATTGTTCGAAACGGATGATACTTGTCTAGAACATCGTCAGGATTTTTTTTTTTTAGTAGAGGACTCAAGTGGCTTCTGGAAAGAGTTTTCAGGTTGAGAAACACTGTTCCACGGGTTTCTGATATCGTTTCCCGTGTACGTGGCTCGTTACCATTCTACGCACGACTTACCAACACAAGAACCTGAACCACAGGTACACGCATACTACTCAAAGACCACTGACGACCCACTTCTCCTGTCTGGCCGGTCGTTTTGTTGGTCGACGCTTAATCCTAAGTAGTTTTCCCGCATCGAGGAAAAGTTACCACGAATTCGATCGTCGAGACGCTTCTTTTTAGTGAGATTTGTGGGTTTAAAATGCTCGCGGCCAGTGAAGATGTCGGTTCTGATGTTGGATGACGAAGACTTTTGGCTTTTATAAGTTGGAGTAAAGGTTCCGAGCATTTTTGAAGTGAATTTTTTAGAAAAAATTCTTCTGAAACTGTTTTCTGACAGAAAAGTATTGAATTAGGTGCTGAATGGCGAAGATTTTGGGTCCTTATGTATCAAAGTAAAGTTTTGAGCACTTTTGAAGTGAATTTTTTTAGAAAAAGTTCTTCTGAAACTGTTTTCTGACAGAAAAGTATTGAATTAGGTGCTGAATGGCGAAGATTTTGGGTCCTTATGTATCAAAGTAAAATGTTGAGCACTTTTGAAGTGAACTTTGTAGAAAAAATTCTTCTGAAACTATTTTCTGATAGAAAAGTATTGAATTAGGTGCTGAATGGCGAAGATTTTGGGTCTTTATGTGTCAAAGTAAATATTTTGAGCATTATTGAACTAATTTTTTGGGAGAAATTTTTCTGAAATTGTTTTCTGACAGAAAAGTATTCAATTAAGTGCTGAATGGCGAAGATTTTGGATCTTTATGTGTCGAAGTAAATATTTTGAGCATTATTGAACTAATTTTTTGGGAGAAATTTTTCTGGGACTGTTTTAAGACAGAGAAGTATTGAATTAACTTTTGAAAGACGAAAAGTTTAGATCTTTGTGTGTTAAAATAAAACTTGGAGCATTTTTTTTTTGTGAATTGTTTGAAAGAATATCTTCCGGAAGTATTTCATAACAGACAAGTATTAAATCAGGTCTTGAATGACAAAGATTTTTAGTTTTTATGTGTTAGAGTAAAATTTTGGCTTGTATAAAGTATTTTATTCATTTTATCGCTATACAATATTTTATTATTTGAAAATTAACGTTCTAGTTTGTAAAGAAATAGCTTTTAAATTTAAAAAAGTACAAAAATGTCTCATAGCAATAAAAATAATGAAAGTCAAACTGAATTATTGTTTGATGATTTATCCGATATACTAAACGACATTTCAAATGAAAATGAACTTAGTGATAATAGCGACATTCCCGGAATAATGTTATTAAACAAAAAAACATACTGAATAAAAAAATATAATATTTCAACCAAAATTGAAGATTCGGAGACAGACGTTGATGAGTCTATAATTGAAGAATGGACAGAAAAGGATACATTTCCCAATTTGGAATCACTTAAAAGAATTTGTGGTACGTCTTCATCACAAAATAACTATACTGCGAAGGAAGCAGTCAATTATACATTTGGGAACGAAATTTTCGAAATTGTCAGTGAGAACACAAATCGTTACTAATCACAAAATTTCTACAAATACAAGCCTAATTTGAAACAAAGAAAATGAAGGAATATCTCATATTTGTAATTAAAGAAACTGTTTCGAATAAATGTTAGTTAAGGAACTACTTGTACCTTACTAATCACAAAATTTCCACAAATACAAGAATAATTTGAAACAAAGAAAATGAAGGAATATCTCATATTTATAAATAAAGAAACTGTTTCGAATAAATGTTAGTTAAGAAACTGCTTGTACCTTACTAATCACAAAATTTCCACAAATACAAGAATAATTTGAAACAAAGAAAATGAAGGAATATCTCATATTTATAAATAAAGAAACTGTTTCGAATAAATGTTAGTTAAGGAACTGCTTGAACGTTACTAATCACAAAATTTCCACAAATACAAGCCTAATTTGAAACAAAGAAAATGAAGGAGTATCTCATATTTATAATTAAAGAAACTGTTTGGAATAAATGTTAGTTAAGAAACTGCTTGTACGTTACTAATCACAAAATTTCCACAAATACAAGCCTAATTTGAAACAAAGAAAATGAAGGAGTATCTCATATTTATAATTAAAGAAACTGTTTGGAATAAATGTTAGTTAAGAAACTGCTTGTACGTTACTAATCACAAAATTTCCACAAATACAAGCCTAATTTGAAACAAAGAAAATGAAGGAGTATCTCATATTTATAATTAAAGAAACTGTTTGGAATCAATGTTAGTTAAGAAACTGCTTGTACGTTACTAATCACAAAATTTCCACAAATACAAGCCTAATTTGAAACAAAGAAAATGAAGGAGTATCTCATATTTATAATTAAAGAAACTGTTTCGAATAAATGTTAGTTAAGAAAGTGCTTGTACGCGTTGTATTAAGTTTATTGGCGCGCTCTGGAAGCAAGTTGAGCAAGCAGAACGCGGTACGCAATGAGTTAACACAGAGAGGAAGTCGAGAAGGAGGAGGCGCCTCGATTTACAACGAACTCGATCACCTTAAAAGGATCAACCTGATACACGAGATTATCGTTCACTAGACTTTGCTTCCACGCGATTGAGTCTCCTCTTTCTCGAGTGAGAGTGACCCACTGACCTCTTCCTGCCTCTTTCTCTTTCCCTCTTGTTTCGCCACTCTCCTCTGCCCCCTTCCGCTCCCCTACCCCTCTCTTCAACCCTGCTAGCAGCAGAAATGCTTTGGGTAATAAGTACACGTGGAAAAACGGACCAGGTGACACGATAACGAAACATTTCCGACGTAAAAGCGTCGTTCTGGTTGACGTTGGAAGAAACCGTGTATGCGCTTGCGTGTAACATGTTTCTTGCGCGAAGTGAAAGAGACTCGATTATGGCGGAGAATTTAATCCCTCGACTTATGATTTCTTTCGTTATAACTTACACGTTAACACTAAACCGTGAAGTTTCGTCATTCGTAATGGAATAAATCACCGGAAATAATATACATTATAAATATATATCATATATCATAGTAACAATATTATCATTATTATTTACATTAAAGTTAAATAGTCATATAAAATTAAAATTAATATAATAATTGTTGGGTCAAAGAATAAAATGAACTTCGACAAATAGTATTATAAACTAGGCTTATTTATTTAGAAAAAAAAAAGTCCAAAGGAAACTGTTACAAAGAGCTATTGCACGTGTCCTTAGGTTAGGTAAGAAGTTAAGACAAAAGAAAAGAGAGATGACAAGCAAAAAAAAGAATATGAGCAGCTCCATCTGTTAGTAGCGATTGCTATACCAACAATAATAATAATAATACTTGTAATAACGCGAAACTTTACCTTTAGTGGCTGATTTCTAATAAATGACAAAATTACACCCACATAATCTGTTTAATTTAAAATCTAACACGACCCTCGGAAAAAAATTCATTTATTCCCTGTGATACTTGGTTATCGAAAAATTCATTTCAGTGAAACGACATAAAGTGTCAGAAAAAGAAAAAAAAAAATTAGCAGCAAACAGTGCACGGTCGTTTCTCAATGTTTTTTTCTAAAAGAAAAACACGCCTAATAGCCGGTACCACCACACTGATATCAACAGAGACTTCAATGATGTTAATTGCACGCAAAATTACACCCTGGAGGATGGATAATTATATGGGCACGTAATGCAACGTCGCTAAATTTGTTTCGCTTCTTCCAACGTGCAATTACCAGCGGACGTAAGGGAAATATTTAGATTTAATTTGCATGTTTCGCGTATTCCCCGTCGTCTCTGACAAATTGGCAAAAAAGTGAGTTTAAAAGGAACAAGATTACGTGGCCAGTGGGCCACGCTAATAAATCCCAGTCGATAAATGCCCTCGCGGATGGATTTTCGTATAATAAAAAAACAGAAACATACAAAAATTGTTAAATTATCAATAATCACTTGATAAACTGGTATCAAGTGGCACAATTAAAATTTACAAAATAATCAACTCAGTTTGTAAAAAGCAATATATCGTATGGGGAATAATTAATACCAAAGAGAATAATTGCTTTTTTTTACAAAATAGATAGCAATTTTACTGATAACATAAAAGATACATGACCACCAAATGATATTTTTATTGCTTCTTACTGAAATTTCGAGTTTTCGTAGCAAATGGTAATTTTTTATTTTATACGACGAGTATACACGTCAACCGAACCGAAATAAAGCTTTCGATTTACGTATATATACGTCGAATGCAGTTAACTGGATGCTAAATAAATAGAAACTGGCCTACATTTTAAAAAATTTAGAAAACAACATCGAAAGCACCAAATGCTTTCAATTCACCTGAATTTCTTTTTTTGATATTGTTGAAAAATATATTTTTTGTGCGAATTATTGCTTCTTCCTGAAATTTCGAGTTTTTGTAGCAAATGGTAATTTGTTATTTTATACGACGAGTATACACGTCAACCGAACCGAAATAAAGCTTTCGATAGACGTATATATATGTCGAATGCAGTTAACTGGATGCTAAATAAATAGAAACTGGCCTACATTTTAAAAAATTTAGAAAACAACATCGAAAGCACCAAATGCTTTCAATTCACCTGAATTTCTTTTTTTGATATTGCTGAAAAATATGTTTTTTGTGCGAATTATTACTTTTTACTGAAATTTCGAGTTTTCGTAGCAAATGGTAATTTTTTATTTTATACGACGAGTATACACGTCAACAGCACCGAAATAAAGCTTTCGATGGACGTGTATATACGTCGAAAGCATTGAAACTTAACAATCTGCTCGTTCTGTTCAATATTAACTCGGTTTTTTACTATAGTGCTTATTCTTACAATCTACAAATTTTAAATTAAAATTCGCAGGACAGCTTTACCATATCATTCACTTTCTCTTATTATAAGGTAATTAAGGATATGGGTCAAAAATGACCCAGCAGTGGTTGGACGAAGGTTAATTAATTTATTGCGTTGACAGCAAAAAACCAATTAATAGGCTTCCGGTCGATAAAGTGTTAACTGGAAGTTAAATAAATAGAAACTTGCCTACATTTCAAGAAGATAAAATGTCGTCGAAAACACAAAATGTTTTCAATTCACCTGAATTTCTTTCTTTGATATTGTTGAAAAATATATTTTTCGTGCAAATTATTAATCTTTTTAAGTGGCAAACGACGCGATCGCGTTTCTCCTGTTCAATACTGCAAATTGCCAGCTAATCGGTTTGTAGAATCGAACTAGTTACACTTTTGAACTTTGCCAATGCATATCTGTACTGTTACCATTTACTAAATATTCTACTAAATTAATATCTATGCTTTCGTAACCTTCGAGCTGTTGTTGCAAAGAAGTTTTGTCATTTATCAAACATTAGAAATAACGTGTAAACAAGAAAAAGGAAGAAAAGATGAAAAAGAAGCGCGAACATATCGTTTGGCCATTTTTCTACCGAATTTTCGTAAAGATCTCCATGGCACTCAGACGGTTAAACGAAGTTCATTGAAAATTTTAGGAAAAAAGGCTGAAGTTCGTCGATCGGTAGTTTTCAACGAGGATATCACGAGGATGGTTGCCGAGGCGATATTGTCACGGTTCATTCCCCTCGAGCGTCGCAGACGTGCGAATTAGACGTGCAAACATCAGAAATTAATGAGACTCGGGGGCAGAAATCCACGTTGGAAACGTGCAAAAATTTCGCGGCTGCATCTCGTCGTCCTTTCACATTCCGTGTCGCGAAGCACGGACACGCTCGGTTCTTGGAAACTTTCGTAATTACTCGCAAAAGAATTACGTGTAATGGTTGCAAATTTCGAAACGGATCCCCTCTCCCCTCTTCTCTCTCTTTATTCCGCTCGTTTAGCCACGTGAAGCTTACCGTTTCTTCCCCTCGGTTTGATACACGCACAGAACGAAAATAATATGCAGATATTCCGCTCTTGGATCGCTATTTTTCGATTCGGTGACCATTTTATCTCTCTGAATTCAATTAAATCATTCAGAGACACTTCAAGAACGACGTGGAAAATATTCCGTAGCTTGGAATTCATACGAGCTAGACGTTTTAATGAATATTACACGCAATTCTACGGTGGAGTATTTCTAAATCAATTTGAATAAGTACAAATGAAGAAGAATTCTGTACTTTTAACCCTTTCGCGACGGTACACCTGTACCATACTTTGCCACCACTGTATGCTTGCAATGTACCATTGCACGCACTGTTCGCTAAATTGTGTATCCCATTTTCTGCGTTGCTTAATGCCTGTACTAGCTTTATTTTGAGTTCGCTATTGAAATACAGTCCCTGGCCATCGAATTAGGACCACTACAAATTTTAAACATTTTCCGTAAAATTGAAAAGCTTGTTGAAATTGTAATGATATAATTTATTAACTACTAACATAATACACTACTACTGTACATAATATTGTTAACACATGTTAATATCTTGTATTTCCACCCTTTGCTTTGATGACAGCTTGTATCATTTCCGACATGCTCCGTATACATTGCTTGATCATATGCTTTATATCTTCATTATTTTCCCAAATATCTGTCATTTTTCTTTTCAACTGTGACAATGTAGTGTTTGGAGATTCATAAACTATTTTTTTAAGTAGGCTCCAGACATTTTCTATAGCATTCATGTCGGGAGAATTTGATTATTACCACGATAGTAACAAATGAATTGTTATATATACATCATTATCAACGTATTTAGTAATAATTTGAATGACCTAAGACAATTTTCCATATATGACATACTGTTATAGGCATAAAAGTGAAATTTCCGTACGTGGTCCTAATTCGATGGCCAGGAACTGTAAAACAATAATATAATTATGATTTTAACAGTATTTATTTCATACTATTTTTTAATAATCTTTTATAGTATGAAAAGTTTTAAAACAGGAATAAATACACAATCCAACATTGCATTTTTCACACTGATTATATGATTCGCGTCTCCTATTGTCGTTACTGCAAACAACGCGTCTTCGTAGTTTGTTTTTCCCCTTCGGATGTATACAAAGTAGGAAAGTGTCTTTCTATGATTCTCGTAGGATAATCAACAGTAGAGTTAAAACCTGTATTAACATTTTGACGTCCGCACGTGTTGTGGAAAATCTTTCGTCTGTCGTTCGTATTTCGCGAGATCATTCATATCGTAATTAGAATGCATCGTATTAAAACATGAAAATTTCAATGACTCTTGCTTGATTCTATCGCCCGATTTACACGAAATCCTGAAGATACGTATAAATAAATGTAAGCATTTTTATTACAATAGAAATATTTTTACGAGGCGCCAACGTGGTATCACCGGACATAGCATAGTGTTAACCCATTGACTGCCAGCTACGAGATATCTCGTACTGTTTTTTTTTTTTTTTTCAATAAAAATACTGTAAATGCCATTGCAATATTCTATCAGTAACTTAATATTATATTTTGTAAAACTTCATGTTTTCTTTAAAATAAAACCGTGGCACTCAGGGCAAAACGAGCTAAATTTGCGTGGCAGTCAATGGGTTAACCAGTTAACCAGTTAACTGTAGCGATCTTTTTGCAAAGCGCGCACCAGTGTGTGTCGCGATAATCAAGCGATGACGGGTATAGTTATGAATCCAACTCAAATTATTTATCATTTTTATTTGCTTGTTTCATTTCGTCTTGAGCTCTAAACATTTTAAACATATTAAAATTTACGAATATAATTTAGCTTTCGCCAAAATTACAATTTAAATATCAAATTGTAACAAAATTTTACGCATGACGGATATAGTCGTCATGACACAAAATTCTGCCACATCTCCATGACGGATATAGTCGTCAAACACACTTAACTGGTTAAAAGAATGTCGCCGTGTTGGTTTTTGATGTTTTGCAAGTAATTGTTCGACGTGGAAAATTATTATATAATTTATTATATATTTATACGATTAATTATATAATATATAATACGATTAATTACATTTAATGTATATTATACGATTTATTATATAATTAATTAATAGGCGGCGTCAGCCGCTGTAAACCAACAAATGGCTGCCGTAAATAGGCGGCGTCAGCCTCTGTGAACCAAAAAGTGACTGCCGTATATATACGTCACCCGTCCCGAAAGGGTTAACTCTTCGCGCTCCGAGTCAATTTTCTTGTACGATCGATTTATCAATTTTGATACACTTCTGCGACGAAACTTTGGAAAAGAACAAAATTGTACACCTTCGTGAATTTATTTACTTTTATCTATTTGACTAATTTTCTTTGTTTAAGTATAAATAAAATTTGAACGGATTTACGGTGTATGTTATGAATGTCTCCGTAGAGGCGCCATTGGAGCGCAAAGGGTTAACAACAGACAATTTTCGAAACGTCAAATCGTTAATTTTTGGAGATCGAAAGGAACAGAATGCTCAAAGATATCCGTCAACGTTTAACATTTTTAATACCTAAAAATCTTCTTGGAGGCCAAAAATAGGACTAAAAATAAATATTTCGTGAATTTTTCAAAAATCAACGAGTACAAATATTCAATCCTCCCAAATCATCAAGCTTCTTTCAAAGGCTTAAAAACGAAACAAACACTAACTTTCAGAGATTATAAACGACAAAATAAAACGCTAACTTTCAATGACAGAAAAACGAAAAAACTGAGCAAACATGTCCCAGTTCCTTTCACGTTACTACAACTCACGTTATTTCCACTCTCTTCAAAATCTCACTTGTATTTCTCATTACCATACACCCACCTTGTCCATCCTTCGAAGCCCGAAAAGAAAGAATGAAAGAAACACCATGAACGTTATCCAACTATTCCGTAAAAACAAATTTAAGTTCAAACTTAAAAAGAAGAAAAAAAAAAAGAAAGAAAGAAAGAAATACATTCCTTCGTCTTCCTACACCTTTTCAATCAAGTTCCTTCAACGATGATCAGAGATTTTACGAGGTGGATAACACTCTCGGAACGAGTTTCAACTATAGTTTCTTTCTCTGACGTGTCCAAGAGTCAACTTCTACACGGATACGCGTCTAACGGTTCCCACTGCCGAAAACGTGTGCCCTCCTTGACAACGGGAATATATTTACGAATCGAATTCGTGTATCTAGCAACGTCATTGGGCCAGGAGAGATTCGGTATTAACCGATCCGTTTGGAATTCGATGACCTATATTCGAGAGAGGAACGAGCCAGCCACCACGTGCGCTGTTCAACTATTGGCATCTTGATTACGGCGTCGAGAAACGGTCACCACGTGCACTCGATTGCATTCATAGAATGGCTCGTCTCGATTATTGTCGATTAAATCGAGAGAGAGCAGAGAGGTGGATCTATAGATCGATATCTTCGTGATACTGAATTGTTGTCGAATGTCATTGTGGTTAAGATTGAGGAATCGTGAAATTTGCTCGTCGATGAGAAGAAATTCGGTGGATTCCTTTTAGCATTGAAGAATTTCGTAGAGAATGTATCGTCAGATTTCGTAATTTCGATAATATTCAAGTACGAGGTACGGTAATTTTCGAAGACCAAGGAGAAGGTAATTACAAAAATGTATAGTGTGTTGATTGTAATTCTGTTTCCATTATTCTACCATTTTGTTTCTGTTGATAAACCGAATAATTGACGAATTTAACGCAGAAAAAATTTTGCGTCAGGTAAGACTGTAATTTTGATAAAATTCAAATACGGGACATGACAATTTTTGAAAAAGCAAGAAGAAAATAATTCAATTCTCTTTACATTATTCCATCATTTTGTTTCTGATGATAACCCGAACAATTTAAGAATTTAATGCAGAAAAGCAGACAAGACACAGCTTCGATAAAATTTAAATACGAGACATAATTATTGAAAAACAAGAAGAAAATAATTAGACAAAAATATAATGTATTTCTCTTAATTCTCTTTATATTATTCCACCATTTTTGTTTCAGTGAATAAACTGAATAATTGAAGAATTTCGTGCAGAAGGCAAATAAGACTTTATAATTTCGATACAAATCGAATACGAGGCATGATGATTTTCGAAAAACAAAAAGAAAATAATTACACAGATACGTAGTGTATTTCCGTCAATTTTCTATTTGCATTATTCCACCATTTTGTTTCTGTCAATAAAACGAACAATTGAAGAATTCAATGCAGGAAATATATGATTTCATAATTTCGATAGAATTTAAATATAAGACAATTCTAGAAGACCAAGAATAAATTAACTACACAAATGTGTAGTGTATTTCTTTCAATTCTCTTTATTTTGCATTATTCCACCATTTTGTTTTTGTTAGTAAACTGAACAATTGAAGGATTTAACATAGAAAGCGTAAAAAAAAAGAAAAGAAGAACGAAACAAACGAAAAAACCAGAAAATACAGAAGTAAAAAAGAAAAGGAAAGGAAAATAGGAAAAAGAAAAAAGAATGTTAATCATAAGACTTGAACTGAGAAACTAAAGGAGTACGAAATCTGTCAGTTAACAACTTTCGTTAATATAGTTATCGTAACAACTTTCAATAATTGCATATATCTAAATATCAAAAGAAATAAATGTTAAATATCTTTACAATTTCTTTATTCGTCTACTGCACTGGTATAAATAATAATATCTTTGCAACATATTCAAAAATCATCGAAATCGGTGAGGTAATAGTATTTCGAAATAATTACCCAGAATTCACCGTGTGGTACCAACAGTTTTTCGCGAATATCTTGAAAACTATGGTCGAAAGTAGGTTACATGTACAGGAAAAAGTTGTTTAAAATGTTGATTTCTACAATATATTCAAAGATCATAGAAATCAGTGAAGTAATAGTATTTCAAACTAATTACCCAGAATTCACAAAGTAATATTGAGTTTTTTGCGAATATTTCGGAAACTAAAGCCGAACGGAAGTTACATGTATAGAAAAAAGTTGTTCAAAATGCTAATTTCTACAACATACTCAAAAATCATTGAAATCGGTGTGGTAACAATATTCCGAAGTAATTACCCAGAATTCACTGTACGATATCGACAGTTTTTCGGTAATATCACGAAAACTAAAGCTAAACGGAGGTTACATGTATAGAAAAAAGTTGCTCAAAATGTCGATTTCTACAACATATTCAAAAATTATCGAAATCGGTGAGGTAATAATATTTTAAACTAATTACCCAGAATTCACTATGTACTATTGATAGTTTTTTGGAAATATCTCGAGAACTAAAGCCGAAGGAGGGTTACACATATAGAAAAAAAGTTGTTCAAAATGTCGATCTCTACAACATATTCAAAAATCATCGAAATCGATCAAGTAACAGTACTTTGAAATAATTACCCTATATTTTAGTATCATCAACCTAGAAGTATATTTCAATATCAACACCTGTCTCGAAGATATTCTTAGTCGACCGTGTAGACAAATAGACGATAAATCCTTCGACAATGATACATTTCACCATCGAAAGGTATCGTATTGTTTTTCTCGAAACAACGAGGGTAGAAAAGCTCCTTTCTTTTTTCTACAATCGCCCCTGTGTCAACCATTAGCGCTCGTGTAGGCCACACGTTTATTTTCATACCTTACACACTCTCACCCAGTGAGTTTATTGCATCGTGTGACGTCTGTCCGTCGCAGGTACGTACGTACATCGGCTTTAAATAACACGATGCGTCACGTACATGTCGCCGCGATGCACGCGGTGAACCATTGTGTTTTCGTTTGCAGTCGTGGTACCGATGACCCGGAAACTGGGTCACGGTCCTCCGGCTTTTTCCCCCGCGAATGATTCACGGCTTTATAGACAGGGCTGCGCGCCTCTTATCCCGCGACCATCTTTTTTTTCTTTTTCAAGCGTTCTCATGATAATATGTCCAACGTCCTCACGCTACGCCTTGTGAAATATTTCTTCGTCAATTATTGCAGATTCAGAATGTAAAAATTCTGTTTCGTTTTTTTTTTGTTTTTTAGATTTATGTATGGAGATTTCTGATTCTTTTTGTAGCGAGTATTGCGTGTAGCAAGTATTGCGTTATCTTTGCTTCACAAATGGAGACTTCTAGTGATTATTTCGATAATTAATGATTCAGAGTATGCAAATTCATTTCTGTTGTTTTCTCACGAATTTGAATTTCCTTCAAATTAAAAAATATTTTTCACGTGTGTAATTTAACCCTCACAATTAAACTGAAATTTTTCAGGCGAAATTTCTCTTATTTTTGATTTTTAAGTTGCACAAAATGTTTAAATTTTGTCTGTTTGTGTTGTAATTGAATGTGTGTTGCTTGCAATGTAAGGTAATAAGTAAAACACAGTTTACTTACATTTGAAAAGGAGTGTAGCAAAAAAGTTTCTCGTAATATAACATTCCATTGATTAAAGTCAGCAAAGATTGCAGCAATCATTTCTGCAATTTTGCTGGTGAAATTCCAAATTCGTCAAATTGACGAGTCTCGTAAATCTAGTGTTAATCTTTTCATTTCAAAAAGCGTATATATTCACTATTACGCTTATATGTATACTATATTTATTATTATCGGATATTGCGGAATTGTTTCGATTTTTCTAAGTATTCTCACGCGAAAAACGCCGATTTTCAGAAATAATAAATTCGTTTCTTGTTAGAGCATAACACAGTCAAGGAGTTAACACGTTAAGCGTCATACGTTTCGTTTAGGCAAGAGCATTAAATTTAGAAAATAATTCCTCATCGTTAATAGATTTTATTAAATAAAAAAAAAAAAGAAAAATACTGTTTTCCTCTGTCATAGTTGCAAAACTACCATTTTCTTCGTTAAATTTATTGCAATACTCTTAAAAACTTTCCAAAATGGATCGCTGAAACGAAAGGTCGACCGAAATCAGCGTGGCAATTAACTTACCAAAAATTTTCAGTCTTATTTCGTGCAACTGCCAAAGTTTTACTAAAATTTACTAAATTTTTGAAACCTTTTCCAAAATTTGATTAAACGGCACTTATTAAATTTCTTCTATTCTCCGATCCATCAGTGAGATCCTCCGTATTTTCGAAACAGAATAGAAAATAGAAATTAAGAATTTTAAATTTTCAAAACGTCAAAAATTCGCCATATTAACGCTAAAGACGATGTTTCGAACAAGCGTCGCGATCCATGTTACGACTCGAACGCAACGATCTGCGGCAATTAAATAACGGGGTTACGGAGGTCGGCAATTAAACATCACGAGAAATAACTCGGTATACACCGTAATTGCACGTTTTACGTGAACCTGATTTCACGCGTGTATCATCCTAATTTTATCCGTGGCATGTTCTTTTGCCCAAGGATGGATTGGTCATCGGTGAGATACTCTCGAATTATCGAAAAACAAAGTAAATTGCCATTTCTCAGTCCTAATTTTGGTTGTTGATTTTATAAAATGGAGAAAAAGGACATGTGTTTTTACAGAGTGGTTATATGGTAAAATGATGAGAGATGATAAGAGAATTGGTGGGAAATAATTATTTTATTTCTCCATAATCATCCATTAAATGAATGATTTTATTATTGGATATTTCGTGTGTCTTGAAATTATTATTCTGACACTTTTCTTTTCTTTTCATTCTTTCCTTCTTTTTCAATTTCTTGAATTAATGTCTTCGAATTATTATTATCCTCACATTTTTATTTTATCTTTATTAGTTACTTCTTTTTATTATTTACTTGTATTTGAATTCACCGAATTCATGTCTTGAAATTATTTCAACATTTTTCTTTTTGTATACACTTCGTTTTGAATTTCTTGAATTAATGTCCCAAAATTATTATTGTTCTGAAATTTGTATCATTTTTGTTATTTATTTCTACGATCTTAATTCAGTGTTATATACAGGATGTTTCATTTTTATCTCGTCAAACGGTATCAGTATATACTACGATTAAAATTAAAAAGAAAATGTTATATAAATATAGGATGGTTTGTAATATATGCAGCTTAATTTTTGTTAATATATGTTGATATACGTGTGAAATAGGTGTTACTTTATTTAGAAATCGCTAAATTCCGGGTTTTTTAATGCAAATTCGTATTTTCGAGAATAAAGAAAAGTAGAACTTCGATAGAAAATTATTTCACTTATAATTTTGATATTTCGTATATTATTTCATATCACGTGAATTCTGTGCAATTGTGCACCTTTAAATTTCCTATAAATGCATAAAAATCTGCAGTCTACGGATAACTTACGATCCTTTACAGAGCTACTAAAATACTGACCAGAATTTGACAGAAATTGAACAGAATTCCCTTATAACAAATCAAGCCATTAAATTCTTTATAAAAATCTGACAAAAGAAACCCAAAACAAAGAAAAAACCTGTCCATTAACGATAAATGTAATAAAATAACGAAAAATCTCATAAAAACACCGAAAAATCCTACGAAACAATCAACAATTAAAAATCCACTAATTTTGCCAATGTAAAAAACAAAAGAAACGAAAAATCAATTCATCAAATCAAAACGAAAAAAATCCCGTAGAAAAATTTTCAGTCAAATTAGGAAAAAAGAGACAAAAAGCAAGCGGCTTGATCCAATGGCTGTAAAATCAGAGAACCGCGTGCAGAAAAGTGAATATGCAATTCGAGGATCACAAGGAGGCATGAATTGCTGACGTTGCAACAAGCCAGAGATAACAACGAAACAGGAAAAAACGATAAAACGACTGAGTCACAGATTAAAAACTCGTCGACACCAACCGAATAATAAAAGAGAAAAGGAATATCCTGACAGAGGGACGAACGAGCCGAGAAACGACTCGAAAAATGGTTAAATTGCACAATCGGTGCCAGGTATGGTGCAACATGGCGCAATCGGTGACGAACATTGCTACGGGTTCCTATGAGGTCGTCGGATTCACGTTCTCTGCCCGGTCCGTTCGACCTCGACCTGATTTCCCGACGAAAAGAAAAGAAACGAAAAGAAGAAAACAAAAAGTAAAATAAAAAAAAAAGGAACTCCTGGTATTTCGAAAAAGCCGTTTCCAAACGCTCTTTTGTGAAATGTCAAGTCGACGTAGGCAGGTCGATCACCTTTAAAGGTCGTTTATTGGCTCGCGGAGGTAGTCACCCCCTCGACTTTCGATTCTTTCGACACCTTTTGTCTTTCGTTTAGTACCTTCTTACGTTCCATTAAATCGTAATCTTGTTAACTGGGGAAGACGAATTAATTCGTCACTGATTCAATAATATTTAGAACATAATAACTAATTTAATCAGGAATTATTCATTTTTAATTGCTCTGTCATTTGAAAGAGACAAAATGAACTAATTGATTAGAATTCTTGCTTTTTATTATTATTATTATAGAATGGCGAGATACTTTCTTTAACATAAAATGTAAAAATTCAATTTCCATTTGAGGGATGAAATTTGTTTTTAAATTTCCTCAGTTATAAAGAAAAAGATTTTTGTATCTTTTCGGAACTTATGTTAATACAGTTAAAATAACGGAAGTGTATAATTAACAATAACAATAGACCAATAGATATCTTTTTTATTATAGAATGTAAAAATTCAATTTCCATTTGAAAGATGAAATTCTTTTTCTTTTTTTCAAAATTTCGTTAATTTTATGATGAAAAAGATTTTTGTATCTTTTTGGTACTTTATGTTTATACAGTAAAGATAATAGAAGTGTACAGTTAACAATAAATATTTTAATAACGGTGCAGATAGTGTAAAAAAATATCTGAGCACATTTTAAACAAATACAATAATAAATTAAATGAGAAAATTAATCAAATTAACTTAGAACTAATTATTTAAAATTTTCCGCGCCAAGGAAACGAGTTTACACATCTCAAATAATTTTGTTACAGTCTCCAAATACTGTTTATTTTTTAAATAATTATACGAATTAATAAATCAATAAGAAAGAATTTTTTGTGATAGTTTATTAAATATCTTTGGTAATCCAAAAGCTCTGTCTTGAAAAGAAAAGAAATTTATCTATTTCAATTTCATCTATTAATTCGTTCTAATATAAGCATCAAACAGACTATACGTATAAACAACGTTTGCCCATAAGAATACCAGAAATCAACAGATTTCTAAAAAAAAAAGAACTACCCAAAAAATACATCAAACCGCAACTACTTAAACACAAATTTTAACCTAAAAGACTGTCAATCCAAACGTCTAAATAATCAAGAGGAAAGTAACTGTCTCCTCGTAAGCGAAAACGACAATGGCGCCATCTGCAGCGGTCGTGGCGCGCGGCAAAACCGTGTGTGTGGTGCAAGTGAAGCACGGTGTGGTCCGCTTACGCAACGGTGATAAATGCCGCACCACCACGGTGGCGGGAGAAGGAGACAGAGTACAGTGAAAAAAGAGTCGCGCACAAACCTTCGATGGGGGTGGTGAAGGGCGATGCAGGATCGGTAACCGTTGGCAGAACTGTTGTAGTAGTAGTGGCGGTGATAGTAGCCCGATAATGATCACCGTTCGTTTGAAGATCACGATGCAAGTCCAGATCCCACAAGTGAATCTCCTCGTGCTTCACAACCACACTTTCCGGCGTGGAGGGTTGGAAATTCGGTGGTGGCGACATCACGCCACTACTCGACACTTCCGGGCTTGACTCCTGCAGACTTCCGGCGTGCCTGTTGCCCCATCGTCGTCGCATACCGGCGACAGGCACACGGGGCACCGTCTGCAGCATCTCGCCAGGCTGCTCCACCTTCTGGACCGTGTCTTGCTGTTCCTTCGGCTCCACCGTCTCAATTTTCCTCGTCACTTCCGGCGGGAAAAAAATCTCGGCCACCGTGTCGCGTTGCACTGACACTACTGTGTATGTATATTTACATATACATTTATAATATGTTACATGTATAACGTGTATCTGTGTACGTCGCGTATCAGAACAGATTTTTCGCGACGGCGTGCACACACGACAACACTATGTTTACACGAGGTACGAGGCTACTACGCTAGTCGTTGACCTCGATAATTCGTTCGTCGACCGAAATTGCAGCAAGGAATACGAGGTCAGGGCAGCGCGCGAGGATCGATTCACTGTCAAGAGTCCATGGTCCCCGAGCTCTCACGCATCGTCCGTCTCGCTTGGCCGCGTTGCTTTTCCTCGTGCCCCTCTTCCTCTTTACAACGCTGCACTGCTTCTCATACACACCTATGCACCAGCATACACACACAGAAAGATAAACGCTGCGGCGTACTATGTAGCTATGTGTATCTACTATAAGTAGATACGTGGTGTGTGTGTGTGTGTGTATGTGTAGAGTAGACGGGGAGCTCCACTACTCGCGACGGGAGACCACGATCGTCTTCGTTTCGCCTCGGTTGCTCTCGTTTCTCTTTCTCTCTTCCCTGCTCTCGGCTCCTCTAATGGCGGCCAAGCAGCCGCGGAGTGTCGGTCATCGAAGAAACGGGGTCACGATCGCGCAAAAGGGAACGCAGGCAGGCAAGCAAGCAAGCGCGGGCGGGAGGAGGATGGCAGGGTCGAGGGGGAGGGAAGGAGGGAGAGAGAGAGAGAGAAAGAGAGGACGCACAGAGCCAGCGAGCCGGTCTCTGTCTCTCTTTCTCTCTGTCACTGGTACACGCTGCGTCGTCGGGAACGTCAACCAGCCGAGTAGCCGTGGTAGAAATGCATGATTTTCACTGGCGAAATTCTCGCGTCTGAGGCTGCGCGCACGATCGACGAGGAGAACCGACAGCAGCAGCAGCAGAAGTAGATACCAAAAGGAATACGTGTGTATCGAGGTCACCAGCGAGAGACGTGTGTAGTACGTTCGTTCGAGCGAATCTCTTTCTTGTTCGCTCCACTTTTCCGTCGCGCCGATGTATATACCCGGGCCACTCTTTCCCTCTTTCTTTCTTTCCTTCTTTCTTTCTTTCCCTCTCTCTCTCTTTCGTTCCCCTCGTTTTTCACCGATCCTCTTCTCTTCACCGGCAGAACACAGGTTCCTCTTCTCTTCTCCACACGACCGAGTTTTCTCGTGTGTCCTTTTCTCTTTCTACTTTCTCGTTTTCTCTTCCCGCCGCGCGCACATTTCACATATATACACACAGAGCAGACGTGCACGCAGCAAACACAGTACACACTTTTATCTCAAAAACTATCTTTTCTCCCTTTCCCAACGGTCACTGCGGAACAGATCAGTGGAACTGCGTCGTCTCGCGACGCAACGCGCACGTGTGCATCGCCGACAAACGGATAAGAGGACCCGCTACACGTAAACGTGCAACGACACAAAACAAAACACGACCGTGTATACACGCGCCCGTTACGTCACACTCGTTGCATATATACATATGTACACACACGCGTGCAGAGGAATTCCTTTTTCTTCTGCCGCTTTTAGATGCCGCACGGATGATGCACTATATTGTAACTCGCTTCTTTCTTCTTCCTTCTGTTTCTTTTTCGTTCTTTCTTTCGTCGTCGTCGTCTCGTTCCGTTCTCTAGACTGCAAGCTGCGTGACACACACGCGCATGCGTATCACTCAACGAAGTTACCACCTCGACGGTCTGCCACTGACTGAAGGCATACGGGCCGAGCGTGCAGGCACGAGGCTGCCTGCCAGGCTCCACGGTGCCTCGACTGCCAGTCAACCAATCAGCGTTCAGCTTCTTGCTACTTTCACTGTCGCGCGTACCCTGCACCGTAGGGTGCCCCATACCTGCGCTGCGCAAACGCGCCGTTTTCTGCGTTACGACCTCGACAAGCTTTTCCACCTACGATTTTAATTCTCCTCTGCTTTAACACTGGAACTACTAGTCGATATGACTGGTTTTTAATTTTCATTGAAAATTTATCAATCGAAGTCACAATTCTGCATTTCAGAAATTTCTTCGCATGACTTTTATTATAATATCGAAAGAATTGAATTTATCAGTTTCAGTTCCTCCCTCCCGCGCCCTTTTCAAAATCACATACAGTGACTCTCATTGATATTCGAACACGGTTTAAAATAGAACGATTTTTTTTTAAATTGAATCAAATGAATTAAATTTTGAAGTAAGAAGTTAGGATTAGTTTTACTAAATGACGCATGAGAACATTTCTGAAGAATTCCAATTGATTGGAACTGCGAAGAAAATAATAACTGCCGCTTCTTACAATTGTTTCATCTGAACCCGTAATGAAAATTTTGAAAATACACTTTGTGGATTTATGTCAATTATAGATACGCTGAAAATTTTATTGGACTAGGTTAATGTTGCTATGAGCTACGAACGATCAAAAATGGCAAAAATTGAACTCTTACGACTTTTCGTCTACAATTGCCATAAATTGAAAGATTCTTACATCTTTCAATGCTTGTCCTTTATTCCTGCATCAACCAATTTCTAGGAAATTTTCAGCATGTATATAACGAACATAAATTTACAAAATATATTTTTTAAATTTTCATTGCAAGCTCAGAAAAAAAAATTGTAAAAAGCGATCTCTACTGTTTCCTTTGCAGTTCCGACCAATTGGAATGTTTTCCAAACTTTTTATACACATCATCTAGTAAACTAATTCTTCTAAGTTCTCACGAGAATTCAGCTGGTTTAGTACAATTTAAAAAAAGATATTTTGTTTCAAAAGGTGTCCGAATATTAATGGAAGTCACTGTATTTATCATCCAATTTTTAGAAAGTTATTCTGTTTTAAAAGGTCGAACAAAATTTTAGAATGCTAAATATAAAATTTAGGAATTTATTATTGATAGTATTCTAAAGTGTCAATAATTTAACTATCGTTATAAAATTATATCGATTATAATTATTTTATATACTTTAGAATACCAAATCTAAATTATAAAGAATTATTAATTTGTCGTTAATATCTCTTTGACCACCTTTTAACACAGAATAACTTTTTAAAAATTGGATCAAATAACTTGAGTTTTTTCGAGAAATTAGAAAGATCGATTTGCCAGATTTCGTGTACGAAAATTTGCGAAAATATTACAGTTGGTCGGAACAACGAAATAACTAGTGAAGATCATTTTTTCAACTTTTTCATCTGAGCTCGTAATAAACATTTTAAAAAGTTCTTTTTGTTTATTTATGCCAATTATGCATATGCTGAAACTTTAACCGCTTTCGCTACGATAGATTTCAGTACGTAACGTGCATAGCGAAATATAGGTATTCAAATCGCTAGAATTCGCGATAGATGATCAATTTAAAAAAAAGTTATTTTATTTCCAAAAGTGTCCGAATATTAATAGGAGTCACTGTATATACTATACCTGGATATACCGCAACCAGTCATTTTGTCTGGTACAGTATACCTCAGATATATTTTACAGTACCATTGACGTCAATCATAGCTCTAAATAGGCACAAATCTCTCTATAACTGATAATCGTAATATTATTTTATATCTCAATTTGTGTCGCGAATTGTTTAAATTAGCCGAAGAGCTTGCTAGAGAATTACAAGAAGAACGAACGTTATAATATCGACAAATACGACAAAAAATTCGAATAAACATAGATGGTGTGAAATTGGACATTGCAGAAGTAACAAAACCATTAATACCCCGCGATAAATGCAAAAAATATTTCTGCAGGAAATGTATATCCGAAAAGATCTTTATCTCCATTTGCAAGATCTTCGCTAATAATAAATTTACCATTATCAACACTTTACCGACCGGCTCATTTTATTCAATACTGGCTCAGTTTTTGCTATCACGCTTATTCTTACAGCTCTAAAAAGTTTTAATCAAAACTCGTGAGAAGGCTTACTATATATCGTTCACTTTCTTGTATCACAGGATAATTCATTAATTTGTGGCAGTAAGAAACCAATTAATAAACTCCCTAAGATAAACGTTGAAAACAAAAAGCCGATTAGTAGGCTTCCGGTCGGTAAAGTGTTAAATACGAAAAAGGTGTACTTCTAAGTAGTATAAATATGTATAGTATTATGTAAAAATAAAAAAAAGAATGTATGAATAAAGATTATTTCCGTTGCATAACGGATATTAAAAATAACCAGTGATTTTGACTGATTTGGTAGAAATAGGTATACAGTAATCATCGGTAGTTTCAAGTGTTTAACAGGCAAACGTAGAACAACGTTTTCATTTCTCTCGAGGCGTCATCGTAACGTTGATACACTCTTCGACGAATTTTATTTCGCCGCGACACCCGAGCACCGGTTAACGTCGTAATCGACAACGAGTCTAACACGTTTCTTAACGAGCTTTTAATGTTGCATCGCGAGGGAAATACGGCGATGCAGCCCTTAATCCCACGGAGATGTAATTAATTCCGTCGTTTCGTGGAATAATTTACTGTCCACGCTCGCGTGTAAAACCGTTTTTCACACGTGAACGAGTAATTCTCAATTTATCGAGCTTGACTGTGGTAGTTGAAAATTTTCCCAAAGTGCACTGCCGCCCACGATGTAGATTGTGACCTTTGCGCACCAAGGAAATACATAGAACATCTCTCCGCGAGATGATAATGATTAATCCTTCGAGATTTGAATGAACCTTTCGCACTTTGAATTATTTTTCAATTCTGTTGCCGATGTTTTATTGGAAATTCACCTCAAAGAACAGTTCCTTGACTGATACTTATTTTAAACGATTTTTTTTTTTTTTTTTTTTTTTAGTAATTCTATTGAATATAGCTCTGGAACTTCGTTGCAATTTATATTTGTGGAATTTGTAAACCTTTTAACTAGAAAATAAGACAGTTTCGATACATGAAGGAAAAACCAAATACATGTAGAAATGTTTTTCTTACATTTTGTAATTTTGAAAGGTATATATATATATCGTTTGAAACAATTTCCAGGATGCGAATCTAATTTTCTTTCGCACGTTTCATAAAAAAAAAGGAAAATTGGCTCGTTTTCCTCTTCTGGGTATTTTTCGGTTTGAGCAAAATTTAGTATTTTTCGAGCACTTTTACATGTGATACAGGAGTACTAATTTGAGAAACGAAGCAGATTTATTGCGATTAACTACGAAATTAGCCGAGTCGTCGATTTGACGGATATCCGAGGAAATACAGCATGCAGAATGAGAAGGAAATGAATTCGGATATATATTCGTATCATATCATTAATAAAAGTCAGTAAAAATTGCTAAAAAAAAAAACAGTAGTAAAAGAGTCTGCAATTTATTGCCAGAGTACTAATTTAAAAAACGAAGCAGATTTATTGCAATTAACTACGAAATTAGCTCAGCCGTTGATTTGACGTGTATTTGGAGAAATAGATACACGACATACAGAATTCCAAAATGGATAACATCAAATATATATAAAAGCCGACAAAAATTGCTAAAAAACAATAGTAAAAGTTTTTTTCAATTTGTTGTTGGAGTACTAATTCAAGAAACGAAGCAAATTTATTATTGTATTAACTTAGCTGAACTTAGCTGAACCGTCAATTCGACGCATATCCGGAGAAATAGGCACACAACACACAGAATTTCGAAAATGATTTTGAATATACATACAAAAGTCAGCAAAAATTGCTAAAAAATAAAAAAAACAAAATTAAGGTAACAGTATCTGCAATTTTGCTCGTGAAATTCAAAGCAACTCTAGTGTTAACTAGATGTGTGAAAAACGAAACGTTCGATAAACATTGTATTTTTCCTTCTGTCGAAAGTAGATTGAAAAAGAAGGAAATAATCATACGTAGCGTTTACGGAGATTTTGTTCTTTGTTTCATAAATAAATAAAAAAAAGAACAAGGAGGGAGATTAAGAGATATCCTCGAGAAGAATACTATTTTCTGTAGTATCGTTCCCTTTCCTCCGATTACTTAGTCATCGTCTTAACCTTTGACGCCCGCCTCTGTTGCTCGCATTTTTATCGCGAACTTGGCCGTACCTCGCGAGACGAAAACGATAAAACGCGGAGAGAGAAAGGAACGAAGAAAAGAAGAAGAAGAAGAAGAAAAACAGAAGTAAAGCGAAGGAATGCATGGTCTCTGCCACGATAATCCGGAAAAAAATAGAATAATCGAGCGACGGAATCGAGCGCGACGTGGAGAAGTTTGTTTAAATTGGAAAATCGGTTGGCGGTCGGCGAAAAATCGATAGCGACGAACCAGACGACAGAGGAGGGTCGGCTTTATTAATTGGCCACAATTTCTGCCACACTCGTTCCGCTCGAATCGAATTCGACGCGCGTTCTTCGAATTTGATTGAACGTGCAATTGATTAGCCTGATGAAAAAACGAGCGATCCCGGCTATCGCTTTATTTCCCTCCTTTTTTTGTTTTTTCCGAATCGATTCTTAGCAATCTCCTGGAATTATCCACTTTTCCGTATGGCGTTTAATTGTATTATCGGAGAATGGAAAATATGGAGGAAAATAGAACTGTTTTTGATTTGATCAATTAAAATCTCTCTTAAAGTGGACAAATATGATTCGATTGAATTTTTCTTTTTTTCTTCCTCGCGTTGAAGAGAAAAAATGTTCACTGATATTCTAAGAATAATTAACACGGCAATCGAATTTAAATTTCAACGTAAATATGGTAATTAATTAGGTAATATTGTAAATATGGTAATTAACGTGTTGCCAGAGGAATTTATGATATATTTTTTTTTGCTATTTTCATGGTAAATTTCTCATATTTTGGAAATATGAGAGAATGGTTTTAATTAATGGTACTTTCTGTCGATCATTCTCGTCGAATGCGGCGATGATTCTCATTTTTTCCAAGAAGTATAAGTCACAGAACTCCTCCGCAGCCTTTTCAGTTTGCTTTTAACGATCCCAAAGCGGGCATAAACACTCCATAAAGCAGACTATTTAAGAGGGGCCATCTTAACGTCAGGGTTAAGCAAAGCACAACTTCCTAGAAGATTCTAGCTTACACTTCCATCAAACCTATTTTCTATCCTGACTAGTGAAAATAAATCGCGAAACACGCCTACACGGCTCGAAGATAATATATAACATTAAATTCATAATACAAAATCAAACGTGGCTCATTTTCTTTTCTTCTTTCACTGTTTGAATATTAAAATTCTATGCTGCACGTCATCGATAAAATGGCGATCCAGCTTTCGGATAAAAAATTGAAAATTATTTTCGAAAGCTTCAGTTAAAAAGTCGCTGAGAGAAAGCTGTTCATTATTGAAGTTGAAATAGTTTCAAAATTTAACAGGATTATAAAATAAATAATATAAAAAATATTAATTGTTAAACTAATGTAAGTGACTGAAGTTTTTGCTTGATTTCTGGTAACCATTATCGACGGTGAAAAGTTTTTTTAATGACTTTTAGTGGATTATAATAATATTGATGTTAAACAATTTACATTTCTTCTTTTTTGGAAACTTTTTATTATTATTAATAGTACAATTTTCTGTTTCACTGCTGTTTAATAATAATTTATATAAATCTTATGACCCTACATACTGTTGCTTTGGAAAACTCTGTGTAACAAAATAAATAAAAGAAGTTAACGTAATCTAATCTGTAATAAAATTAAAAAAAAAAAAGTTAACGTAATCTAATCTGCAATAAAATTAAAAAGAATCAAAGCGACAAATTTTTATTTAGAGTTAACTAATAACTTCTATATTAATCCAAACTAAAATGGAAAGTTTTTTATAGCGATTCCCAGTGATTCCTGTTAATAGTTATTAAAAATAAATATTTAGACGGTCATAGTTTATTATTTCTCTCAATATAGTTTCCTAAAAAATTGTGCTCGTAAAATTGAATTTTAATTGCACTTGATTAAATATTCCTCTTATTATTAATTATGGAAAGTGAACTGTCAACTTCTCTCTTTACTTTAAAACTTCCATAAATTTTCTTGAATTGGTACAGATATTCAATAATCAAACAAAATTTTATTCATTTATATTGGTCATTTGTAAACCAAAGACATTTAAATTGAGAAAATATATTATTATACTATAACTTTTTATGCTAAGGTTACAACTGTTATGTGCTCTATTATCAAAGCTGGTTATGTCAGTGTCGTTATCAAATGTTAGAATGTAGAACAATTTACCACGAATATTTCGAAAATTAGAGAAACTCTTTTTTTAATTATTGTACGATAATTTCAATTAATGTTTGTATTACGTTCTACAAAAATATATATTTACATTTTCACTATGTGAGTGATTAAATTTTCGATTAATTTCTGGTGATCATTGTTGATAACGATAAAATAATTATAATATCGATGTCAATTTTTTTTTTTTATTACTTTTATCCATTATTAATAGTGCATTTTTCTTTTTCATTACTTTCACCAATAACTTAAATAAATCTTATGGCACTATATATTATTGCTTGGAAAAACCTTGTTTAACAAACTGAAAAGAAGAAAAAGAACCAAAACCTAACACGTAACCTAATAATCTCAATTAATATTTGTATTATGTTTTACAAAAGAAGGTATTTAAATTTTCACTATGTCAGTGACTAAAACTTTTGTTTAATTTCTGGTAATCTTTACTGACGATGAAAATCTTTTTAATTTTCAATAACTATGATACAGTTAAATAATATCTCAAATAATTTTTGTTTTATTACTTTTGCCCATTATTATTGCTGTTCACCAATAATCTACATAACGTTGCTTTGGAAAATCCTGTCTAACAAAATAAAACGAAGAAACAAAAGTTAATTCAACCTAATGATCTCAATTAATATTTGTATTACGTTTTGCAAAAGAATATATTTGAATTGTCGAAAATCCTCTCTAACAAAATAAGACGAAGAAGCAAAACCTAATTCAACCTAACAATCTCAATTAATATTTGTATTACGTTTTGCAAAAGAATATATTTCAACTTTGGAAAATCCTATCTAACAAAATAAAACGAAGAAGCAAAACCTAATTCAACCTAACAATCTCAATTAATATTTGTATTACGTTTTGCAGAAGAATATGTTTAAATTTTCACTTCACACGTTGAAAAAAAAAAATAGAATCAGTTTACAGTGAACATGGTCAGTTTTATTAGATACCAGAAAATGTTCGTGCAAGTTTTCTATCAATGATAAACTTAAATCCTTTGCTTACAGTACTACTTCGCAACATCTGATATACAATTTTGGCATTAGTGGAAGATTTTATTTATTTAAATAGTCACTGAACCTTATTCTAAACTCGTGAATATTCAACTAGCATTAATCAACATGAAAAGTGTATTTCTCTTTCACGACACTGCACGACTAAATATTGCTTCTCTGATTGGTCAAAAATAAAGAAAGTCGAATGGATAGTTTTACTATATCTTCCTTATAGTCCAGATTTGTCTTCTTCTAACTCCTCACTTATTTTTCTCAATATCAAACATTTTTGCAAATAAGCACCTGAAAAACGACACCAAGATCAACAAAGCAATTAATTTACTTTTTCAAATAAAACTCAAGACTTTTATACTACTGAAATATATCAGCTCATAGAGTATTAGGAGAAAGTTACAAAAATAAGTGGTGGTTATTTTGTTAAATAAAATTGTTTTCCAATAAAGTTCATATTACTTGAATATTCTATTAACACTATGCTGTCCAGTGGCACCACGTTGGTGTCTCGTAAAAATATTTCTATTGTAATAAAAATGCTTACATTTATTTATACGTATCTTCAGGATTTCGTGTAAATCGGGTGACAGAATCAAGCAAGAGTTATTGAAATTTTCATGTTTTAATACGATGCATTGTAATTAGAATATGAACGATCACGCGAAATATCAACGACAGACGAAGGATTTTCCACAACACGTGCGGACGTCAAAGTATTAACCCTTTGAGGACGGAACGATTTGAAGCTGTGCGCGTTGCAGAACTTCAATACTTACTTTTCATAAACTATTATTTATGCTACGTATATATATATATATATATATATATATATATATGTGTGTGTGTGTGTGTGTGTGTGTGTTACGGATTTGTCAGTTGTGTTCACGGACAACATATTTGTGGCTCCTGGCACTCTCAGTTTTCTTCTTTAACCCATTGCCGCAAACGACGGCTATAGCCGTCCATTTTTTGGCTATATATAGGCAAATTATGGCTATAGCCATCCTGCATACTTTCATTAATAAAAAAAAAAAGGAAACATTATTAGTGTGGACTGTACTAATGCATTTATTTGTTTATTCTTCAGTAATACATTGAACAAAAATGACTATAGTCTTCGCGATGATCATAGCCGTCATTTGTTCTGAGTATAGAAAAAAAGTAATGATAAACAAAAGAAATTGCGTTTCTGGGCACGATTTTAAAATTAAAAGTGTGCGGCAATGGGTTAAACGTATAGAGGCGTTCATCGTCTACATTTATGGTTTACGTGGAACGCATATATGCGTCGATCGTCCACAAAGTATTAAGAAATCCGCACGAAATTTCTCCGTTAGTTAATGTAATTGCACCACTCAGATATAATCTCTGCTATGAATATCAAATATACCTTGCCACTGTGTCTCTGAAACGCCAGAATCAAATTCCAAGTCGCAGAATTGTAGATCACCCTTTTACAAAAGTGTAAAAGAGAGGGGTTGCTACCCTGGCTATGACGTCATCCACCTGTTACACCCTGAATAAGCACACATTGACGCATGCGCTTGCACACCTACACACCTGGAGCACACTAATGCACAGCGTGAAGGTTGTACAGAACAGGTATATATAAATATCTGTGGATCAGTGATGCGCAACCTGTGGCCCGTGACCCGTTTTTCAATGGAGCCCGCTTGCTTTCCATTAATTCACTAATTTACAGGTCGAAGTGTGAATGAAAAATCACCAGTTGATTATCTGTGATTTGAGCTATTTTTTAAAATCGAATTTTTCGTTTACTTAGTGCTTGATTTAGATTTGATAACCTAAATTTATCTTGGAGGAGTGATACTTAAGAATATTTTTCTATGGTGTTCGATACTGAGAGTTTCGAAACTTTTTGGTCGAACTGCCGGCACTTTTGAACATTTTTTAATTGAATAATTCCTAGAATAATTCTGGAATTTTTTCAAAATTAATTTTCCTAGAAGAGACTCGGAGAAATAAGGATCTTTTTAATATTGCTTGATACTTAATTACATTAGGTAACGTAGATTTTATGAATAGATTATTTTGAACATTTTTTACATTTATATGTTAAATATATTGAACGATAGAAAATTTATTTAATGATTGAGCAAAATTTTGTCTATTATCGTAACTAGTATCTCCTTCGTTAATTGTATAACTTGAACAAATAGTAATGAATAATAATACTGAGTAGTATTGAGTAATAAAATATCGATATAGAAATGAAATTATTATACCAAAAATATTGAACGATAAAAAAATTATTCAATAATTGAAATTCATAATTTTTTCTATTATCGTAATGAATATCTCCTTTATCAATTATACAGTTTTAACAAGTAATAATGAGTAATAGTATGGAATAATTAATATCGATATATAAATGAAATTACGATACTAAATATATTGAACAATAGGAAATTTATTTAATACTTAATTAAAATTTTGTCTATTATCGTAACGAATATCTCCTTCGTTAATTGTACAGTTTCAACAAGTAGTAATGAGTAATAGTACTGAATAGTAGTGAGTAATAAATATCGATATAGAAATAATATTACGATCGTAAAAACATTGATCGATAGAATATTTATTCAATAATTGAACATTATTTTTATTATCGTAACGAATATCTTCTCCATTAATTGTAGTTTAAACAAGTAGTAATGAGTAATAGTATTGAGTAGTATCGATTATGATGGCAGAAGTATTGATCGATAGAAAATTTGTTCAACAATTGAGCGCCTAATTTCTATTACCGTAACGAATATCTCCTTCGTTAATTGTACAGTTTTAACAAGTAGCAATGAGTAATAGTACTGAATAGTATTCAGTAATAAATATTGATATAGAAATGAAATTACGATACTAAATATATTGAACGATAGAAAATTTATTTAATAATTGAGCCAAATTTTTTCTATTATCCTGAGGAATATCTCTCTTTGTTAATTGTACAATTTCAACAAGTAGTAATGCATGGTAGTGTTGAATAGTACTGAGTAATAAATATCGATGTAGAAATAAAATTATAATCTTGAAACTGGTGGTTGATAGAGAATTTATTGTATAATTGAGTACATTATATTCATTATCCTAATGCATGTCTCCTTCGTTAATTGTTCAGTTTTAACAAGTAGTAATGAGTAATAGTACTGAATAGTAGTGAGTAATAAATATCGATATAGAAATAATATTACGATCGTAAAAATATTGATCGATAGAATATTTATTCAATAATTGAACATTATTTTTATTATCGTAACGAATATCTTCTCCATTAATTGTAGTTTAAACAAGTAGTAATGAGTAATAGTATTGAGTAGTATCGATTATGATAGCAGAAGTATTGATCAATAGAAAATTTGTTCAACAATTGAGCGCCTAATTTCTATTACCGTAACGAATATCTCCTTCGTTAATTGTACAGTTTTCACAAGTAGCAATGAATAATAGCACTGAGTAGTATTGAGTAATAAATATCGATATAGAAATGAAATTACAAGCGTATTATTTTTATTATCGTGACCAGTATCCTTTTTCGTTAATTCTACAGTTTTAACAAGCAACAGAAGGAAATGAAATAAACGAGATAAAAGAAATGCAACGAGAAAGTAGTAAAAGATATAAGCATCTAAGATGTACCTTTAAATTGCAAATGAATATTTCCACAGAATATATACAGTATTCAATGCAATTACTCGTTTTCAGAATCGCTACTGTGCTCCTCGCAAACTCGTGTCGTGATCACGATTTCAAATATAGTTGATGGGATTCTCAACTTGCAGATGAATAGTAATATTGTGCGTTAACCAAAATAAAATGAAATTGAGAAATTATTAGAGAATTGTAACGATATTAGATACTTTTCAATATCTATTTCGGTAATTTAACTAATTTTGCAATTTTGAAATCTACAAGAAAAATGTAATTGAGCTGAAAGATTTCGAGATGATTTGTCACAATTGAAAATTTTCCATTTTTAAATGTTGGAATGATTCACAATTCGTTTTTACAAAAGATGTTTTTAATTGCCGATAATTCATATTTATTGCGAAAAATTGGCACAATTACTGTTACCTAGGAAATCTTCGAAAATTTCTTTTCTAAAATTTTGAGAATTGCTTTAAAATGTTCTCAAAGAAGTATTGAAAATTGCTTTAAAAATTTCTCTTCTAAAATTTTTAAAATTATTGTAAAATGTTCTCAAAGAAATTCTGAAAACTGTTTTAATGATTTCTCTTCTAAAATTTTGACAATTGCTTCAAAAATTTCTCTTCTAAAATTTTGAAAATCCCTTTAGAGTGTTCTCAAAGAAATTCTGAAACTTGCTTCAAAAATTTCTCTTCTAAAATTTTGAAAACCGTTTCAAAAGTTTTTCAAAAAAAGATTCTTTTCTCTTTGACCATCCTCAATACTAAAATTCTCTTTCTCAACTTACACAAGTTTTACGATACCACTTGTTACAAACAAACATATTTTCTCTCATTTTATAAGCAAACAGATTCATTTACATTCAATCCCAATGTTCCCACTGTTTCAAATTTTCAAAAACACAAAAAAAAAAAGAAGAAATTCAGAGATACCTATCATCTCCACTAAATTACACAATTATTCGTTAATTAAAACATTCAAAACAATATTCAATAAAAATAAAACTTCCCTGAAAATAAATAGAGGAGTGAAATTTCAAATAGAAGAATATCGACTTGGGTCGTCAATGACCCAGACTGCCTACGAAGGGTTAAAAACTCTTTACGTAACGAGACGAGAAGATCATTCATAAAATTAGCCACTGTTCGTCAATGTCGTTCTCAAAATCGATAGAGAGCCGTATCGAAGAAAGTTTGCGCGCCACTGTTGCATTTTCACGGGGGTTGGACGTAGGATTCAAGGGTGTATGGTGTGTGAGTGCGTGGGTGTTGGTACATCCAGCCAGGGCTATCGGGGTGGGTCATGGCCAGAGAGAGAGAATCGAGGACAACCCTCTGGCTCAGGCTGACGAGCCTGGAAGAGGATAGAGTATAAGAGTATAAGAGAATAGTGGTTGAATTCTCTAAACCAGCCGACACGCTTCCGACAACACCCTTGGTCAGCTGTGCAGGCTGTTACGTCCATCAGAGATTTCTTTTTCTAAAAATAGCAGCTGAAAGCTCGTAGTTTTGCCTGTCAGGGTTCAACGACAGAGAGAAATTCCTTTTACCAGGAGGAAGCTAACCGTTGAATGTCGATCGACCACGAATTCTAGGAAAAACTTTACCCTGTACAATCCTTTGAATTTTTCACTATTCATCATTTGGAGCTTAACTTTCGGGTTGTCGACAAAGATACGAATTTCTTCGCGAGAATATAGTTTCTCTTGGAAATTTCAATTTCTTTGGAACAAATGGAGAGTGTTAATTTATATTGAGGTTTTCTTTTTTGGTGAGCATTTACAGTTTTATAAATTTATTATTATTATTATTATTTTTTTTTTTTTTTTTTTTTTTATTGTCAGTGAAGTTCGATTTTTGCGAAGACATTGTTAAAACCGCAAGTTTTCTGCAGGGAAATTAGATATGGTGAATTCAAATTTTATGCAAGTAAGTTTAAAATATGAAATTCTTTTCTTTCTTTCTTCATTATTAGTAAAATTCAATTTTTGCGAAGACATTGTTAAAACCGCAAGTTTTTTGCAGGGAAATTAGAAATGGTGAATTTAATTTTTATGCAAGTAAGTCAATAATATGAAATTCCTTTCTTTTTTTCTTCATTATTAGTAAAATTCAATTTTTGCGAATACGTTGTTAAAACTGCAAGTTTTCTGCAGGGAAATTAGAAATGGCGAATTTAATTATGGTGTAAGTAACTCAAAAATACAAAATTTTTTTCTTTCGCGAACCAAGAAATGTTAATTCCTTTTGTAGAATTTTATAAACACTTTTTAAATACTTCCATCAATATTTTATTTCCATTTCTTTTGGAAAATTAGAAGGTGTGAATTTTGGTTTCTTTGGCAAACTAGAAAATGTTAATTTCAATTGTTCGAGTAAAAAATTGAAAAGTTCCACAAATATAAATTGCAACAAAGTACAAGAGCCGTATGTAAAATAATCAGTAAAAAAAATTGTTTAAAATAAGTACTAGTTGAGAAACTATCCTTTTCAGTAAATTAAAAAAAAAAAATTAAAATACCAGGAAGTTATTGGCAACAAAATTCAAAAATAATTCCAAGTGCAAAGGGTTAAAATGTAACTTATTTGTTTAAAATAAGTACCAGTTGAGAAACTATCCTTTTCAGTCAATAAAAAAAAAAGAAATTAAAATACCAGAGAGTTATTGGTAACTAAATTGCAAAATAATTCCAAGTGCAAAGGGTTAAAATGCAACTTACTTGTTTAAAATAAGTACCAGTCGAGGAACTGTCCTTCAAAGTAAATTAAAAAAACAAAATACTAGAGAGTTATTGGCAACAAAATTTAAAAATAATTCCAAGTGTAAAGGGTTAAAATGTCCAGTCGAGGAACTATTATATCTTTTTCAGTAAATTAAAAAAAAAAAAGCTTAAAATATCAGGGAGTTATTGGCAACAAAATTGAAAAATAATGCGGAGTGTAAAATGCATCTTATTATTGGGTTGTCCGGAAAATTCGTGCCGATTTTTAAGTAAATAAGCCAATTTCATACTTCAAAGTCTTTCTTTTTGTTCTGTAAGGTATGTATTTTTTAATTTTACAATTTTTCGTCGTTTTTCAGGAATATTGAAAAATTCCGTTTTACCAAAAACTTTGTTTCTTTACTTTTTTCTTCTTTAATATCGGAATTTCCACTTTTAGATGTTGTCAACCATTTGCGAAGAATTTTTTCTGACAGGCTACCGCCTCTTTAAACATGACATACATAATTTAATGTTTTACCAATATCTTTTCGTTGAAAGAAAAATATTCAATGTCAGAAGTGTACTCTATTTCCTTAGATCTTCAAAACTATATAACTATATATTTGCTTAGCAAAGCAATTAATAATTGCAATGAATGGACTTTCAAAAGACACGTGAAACAATAATCTTTCAGAATATGTACGAACTTCGTGTTTTTATATAATTTTATATGCTGTAATATATTCAAACACAACCTATCGAAAATCGGCACGAACTTTCCGGACAACCTAATATATTGCAACACCGCCACTGCTTCGCACATTTTAATGTAAATTTTCGTGAGACGAGCCACGGGGTATTTGTACCTCGAGAAACGGAAGAAGCCGAAGCGAATGCCTATTATAGGTAGCACGCGATGCGTGACTAATGGCGGTAGCCGTAAAAAGAATCATGCGAGATGCTAGGAATTCATTCAGAGAAGTCGAACGCATTAACGTTGCACCGCGATAGCGCTTTAATAACACTGCCCGATCCAAGGTCGATTTTATATGCCTTCGATCGTGAAACGCGTTCAACTATTTCACCGCGTTTCAAAGAGAGAGGAGTGTAACCAAACGCGACGCGTTGCGTTATTTGTCTTAAAAAAAAATATTGCCTTGTTCGTGGTAAACTATGTATACATATCTACACTGGCTCCCATTAATATTCGGTCAGCCTTTAAAACAGAATCATTTTTTTTTAAATTGGACAAAACGAATTGTGTTCTCGTGAGAAATTAGATGGATTAGTTCACTAAATGACGCGGACAAATAATTTTGAAAAAATTCCAATTGGTCGAAATTACGAAGAAAATAGTAACTGGTCGCTTTTTACAATGTTTGCATCTGAACTCATAATGCAAATTTAAAAAGTATACTTTGTAGATTTGTGTCAATTATATATACGCTGAAAATTTCATTGAAATCGTTACGAACGATAAGAAATGGGAAAGATCGAAGTTTTTCGCGACTTTTCGTCTACAATTGCGATAAATCGAAAGATTCTTTCATCTTTCAATGCCTGTCCCTTATTTCTGCATCAATCGATTTCGATGAAATTTTCAGCATGCATATAACGAACATAAATCTAAAAAAAATATATTTTTTAAATTTTCATTGCAAGCTCAGATAAAAGAGTTGTAAATAGAGAACTCTACTATGTTCGTTGCAATTTCGATTAATTTACAAATTTTTCAAAATGTTTTTTACTTACTTTAAAAATTCGTTCTTCTAACCTCTCATAAGAACTCAGTTTATTTGGTTCAACTTTTAAAAAGTTATTTTGTTTTAAAAGATGTTCGAATATTAATAAGAGTCACTGTATATTGTCTGACGAATATTTTGGTTGGCTACATAAGATCATCTAGTAAATTACACATCATCTAGTAATTTAAGTCCTAACCTCTCATAAGAACTCAATTCATTTAGTTCAATTTTTAAGAAGTTATTTTGTTTTAAAAGATGTTCGAATATTAATAAGAGTCACTGTATATTGTCTGACAAATATTTTGGTTGATTACATAAGATCATCTAGTAAATTACACATCATCTAGTAATTTAAGTCCTAACCTCTCATGAAAACTCAGTTTATTTGGTTCAATTTTTAAGAAGTTATTTTATTTTAAAAAGTGTTCGAATATTAATGAAAGTCAGTGTATGTTCCACGTGAATTTGGATCAAAGAGGATTTTCATCGTGATAAAATCCTCTGAAATTCTCACGAGTAAATTGAATGTAATGCAATGTAATGTAATGTATTCGTTGAATGTAATGCAATCGAATGGCTCTCGTTGGTATTTCCCAACGAGCAACAGATACAAAAATACTTATCCTAGAATTGCAGTTTTTGTTGAACATCATTTATACGAATTATTATTCCCTTTCTTTTTTCTCAACAACAGATGGAATTATTTCATATGATAAATATTGTCGTTATTTGACATTCTATATTTTATCCCTTATATATATATATGTATATATATATATATATATATATATATTTTTAATAATTACTGTAATTATTTTACATTCTGTATTTTAGTTCTTAATGATATATATATATATATATTTTTTAGAAGATTTTTTTGCTGGTAAATATTGTGATTATTTCACATTTTGTATTTTATTTTTTAATTGTATAGCTATTTTTAGATAATTCTTTTAATTATAAATACTTCAATTATACCAGATCCTATATTTGATCTCTTAATAATATATATATTTTTGGACGATTTTTGAAATGATAAATGGTGTACTTATTTAACATTCTATACTTTATTTTGTTACTGATGATACATATTCATATATATTTTTTTAACAATAAATACTGTAATTGTTTAACATTTCATATTTTATTTCTTAATTTTATAGCCATTTTTGGATGATTTTTTAATGATAAATACTGTAATGGTTTAACATTTTATATTTTATCTCTTAATAATAAATGTTTAATATTTTTGGACTATTTTTTAAATGATAAATACTGTAACTATTTGATATTTTATATTTTATCTCTTATCGATATATATATTTTTTGAGTGGGTTTTTTAATGATAAATGCTCTAATTATTTGAGATTCTATATTTTATCTCTTAATGACATATCTATATTTGGATTATTTTTTAAATGATAAATACCATAACTATTTCAGATTTTGTATTTTATCTCTTAATGACTTGTATATTTTTGGACTATTTTTTAAACGATAAATAGTGTAATTATTTAACATTGTATACTTAATTTTATTCTTAATGATACATATACATACATATTTTTAATAATAAATACTGTAATTGCTTGACATTTTATATTTTATTTCTTAATTTTATAGCCATTTTTGGATGATTTTTTTAATGATAAATACTGTAATGGTTTAACATTTTATATTTTATCTCTTAATGATAAATTTTTAATATTTTTGGACTATTTTTTAACGATAAATACTGCAATTATTTCACATTTTATATTTTACCTCTGAATATATAAAAATTATATATATATAATTTCTTTTTTATTTGACCGAAATTATTTGGGAACGCAAGAAGAATGGCGTGGTGATGAAATCGAATACGCATTTCCTAGAATGCATTCACCGAATATGATCTCATCCACCAGAGGGCGATAAGCAACGTTGGCAACTTCGGGCTGCGATATGGGGGAAGATCTGCGCATATTATATCTCCATTCGCCCTCGAGATAATTTCTTGCCTCTTTTTTTTCATTTCTTTTCTTTCAATCAATAACAATCTAACAATCTACATGTCTAAATATACGTCTACAATAATTTTTAATTCGTATTCGGAATACCATTTCACTCTTCGACAATTCCTTTTTACAGAAATTACGTGGATAAGCTACTAATTATTGTATATCATTCTCCATGAAAGAAATTAAGAATTTTAAAAAAATTCACTGTCTAAGAATATTTTCTCTTAGAAAGATCACAAGGAAATTCTTTTCTTATCCAAAGACAGAGGAATCTTTCATGATCGATGGCGTCTTTTCTCATCTAAGTACCTTCGAGAAGAAAACGTCGCAGATCTTAACATTCTTTATTTAGAGAAAGAAAAATTTCACATATCTAAATTGCTATGTAAATTTTAAATTGTTCTCCTGCGAAATTAATCTTTTGAATTATCAATGTTAAATGGCGATACTTTAAACCAAGAATCGAAAGCTATATTACTCTAAATGAAGGGTCATAGTCAATTCGTCCTCAAAATTCAAAGAAAATGACCAGTTTCACAAAATTCATCATAGATATGATATAATAAAATATATCAAAATTTATATCTAGAGTGATTCTCATTAATATTCAGTCACTCTTTAAAACAGTATAACCTTTTTTTAAATTGGATAAAAAGATGTGAATTTTCTTTTTTTTTTTAAATTAGAAGTATTAATTTATTAGATGGTATGTTCAAAAAGATTTTGAAAAAATTCCAATTGGTGGGAATTACGAAAAAAATAATAATCGTCGCTTTTAACACATTTTTTATCTGAGCCTGTAATGAAGATTTAAAAATACGTGTTGCAAATTAATATCAATTGCATGCATACCGAAAATTTCATCGAAATTTATTGATGCAGGAACAAGAGACAGGCATTGAAAGATGGAAGAATCTTTCGATTTATCGAAGCATGAGTTCTCGTGAGAAGTTAGGATTAGTTTACCACAAGATGTGTTAAAAATATTTGGAAAAATCTTTCTCGCGAGAAGTTAGGAGGATAAAATAAAATTAAAGCAAACACATAATAATTTAACCCTCTATGGGCCGAATTTTTGTTTTAAATCCAAGAAATTGGGGGAACGAAAAATCAGCAATTATAAACCTATATATGCAAATGAAAAAAATTTTTTCCAATTAAACAATTGTATTGCAATATATTCACTATGTGACTTTGAGGTAACTATAATGTTTGTACTTCTGTGTAAAATGTCGATAACTTAAAATGTGACCTGAAAATTACACGGGCCCATAAATATTTTTTATTTAATATTTTTTAAGCAAAAGTTATATTTTACTATGAATTGGAAAGTTGTGGAGAAAAGGTTTCGGAGGATTGTTCAATTATATTTAATTTATTTATAACCATTTGTAGCTCATAGTAACGCTAATCGATTTCGATGAAATTTTCAGCACGTATAATTGAAATTAATCTACAAAATATATTCTTTAAATTTTTATTACGGACTCAGATAAAAAACTTGCAGAAACGATATTCGCTAATTTCTTCTTGATTTCGACCAATTGTAATATTTCAAAACTGTTTTTTGCAGATTACCTAGTAAACTAATTCTTCTAACTTTTCAAAAAAAGTCTTTTTATAAAAAAAATTAAGTTAGAATAAAATGAAATAAAATAAATAAATGAATAAATATAAAAATTTCATCTAAATTCGTTAGCATACAAAAATTATTAAAAAATACTGAAATATTAAAAAGTATTAAAAGAGACAAAGATAAAAGAACCATTGGGAAACTTGGTCCAATTTAAAAAAAGTTGATCTATTTTAAAGGGTGTCTGAATATTAACGAAAGTCACTGCATATCAGGTATCGTAAGGTATATGAATAATTTATGAATAAAGTGTAGAGTTTTTTAGCCTGTTTCCGATTAAAACGAAATAGTGTCACAAGATTAATAGAAGAAATAAAGAAAGAAAAAGAAAAATGGCGAGTCGTGTCCAACGAAAGGTATATACTCGATAACGTAAAATTGGTTCTGTGACGACTGTGGCGGTTCGTAAACAGTGGCACGAGGTCATCGTGATTAAGGCTCGCTCGTGAACGACGCTAAACGATCTGGCGAGGCCGCCTAAGCGTTGCGGTGCCTGTTTCCTCGTCGCTTGCCGCACGAGCAGAGAGATCTTTGACCAGCGGTGCACGTATCACCGACCTCTGGTCTCGTTTCTGGGCCAGTCGAGACGAACTTGGACCGATTTCCTTCTACAATCCAATAAATTCGTTCTAATCCAGTATTAAGATCGTTGAAATATTGATCTCGAAAATTCATTGGTAAAAGAAACGGATGAAAAATATGGAAGCATATTCGGAGAATCATTTTTTGAAATTTTCGGTGATATTGTTGAGATTTTGGTACTTTTATTTTTTATATTGATTCCCTGTCGTTGTTCAATTATTCAGTATCAAAATAATGAAATATCCAACTCAAGAATACATTTGAAACAAAAAGAAAAAAAAAAAGATTAAGATATATTGCAAATAGATTTTTTTAAGATTTTCAGTAATATTGTTGAGATTTTGGTACTTTTATTTTTTATATTGATTCCCTGTCGTTGTTCAATTATTCAGTATCAAAATAATGAAATATCCAACTCAAAAATACATTTGAAACAAAAAAGAAAAAGATTAAGATATATTGCAAATAGATTTTTTTAAGATTTTCAGTAATATTGTTGAGATTTTGGTACTTTTATTTTTTATACTGATTCCCTGTCGTTGTTCAATTATTCAGTATCAAAATAATGAAATATCCAACTCAAGAATACATTCGAAACAAAAAGAAAAAAAAGAAAGATTAAGATATATTGCAAATAGATTTTTTTAAGATTTTCAGTAATATTGTTGAGATTTTGGTACTTCCATTTTTTTATGCTGATTTTCTGTCACTGTTAAATAATTCGGTATTAAAATTATAATATATGCGATTCAAAAATTCATTTGAAACAAAACAAAAAAAGATTAGGAAATATTGCACAGATTTTTTCGAGATTTTCAGTAATATTGTTGAGATTTTGGTACTTTTATTTTTATACTGATTCCCTGTCGTTGTTCAATTATTCAGTATCAAAATAATGAAATATCCAACTCAAAAATACATTTGAAACAAAAAAAAAAAGATTAAGATATATTGCAAAAAGATTTTTTTGAGATTTTCAATAATATTGTTGAGATTTCGGTACTTTTATTTTTTGTGCCGATTTCCTCTCGCTGTTCAATAATTCAATATTAAAATAACAAAACATACGACTTGAAAATTCATTTGAAATTAAACGAAAAAAGAATTAAAGAATATTGCGAAAAAAATGTTTCGAGATTTTCACTATTATCATTGAAATTTTGGCATTTTAATGTTTTATGCAATTGCTCAATTTCCCTCCACTATCCCACAGTTTAAAATCAAAGTTACGAAACACGTGACTCGAAAATTCATTTAAAAAAGAAAAGACTGAAGACTGTTGTAAAAAGAATTTTTAAAGATTTTCAGTAATATTGTTGAAATTTCGATACTTTTATTTTTTATGTTGATTTCCTGTCACTATTCAATATTTCAAAATTATAAAACATGCGACTTGAAAACTCATTCAAAACAAACATAAAACAAAAAACAAAAAAAGAATTAAAGAATATTGCAAACGAAATTTTTTAAAATTTTCACTTATATAGTTGAAATGTTTGTATTTTTATGTTTTGTGCAGTTTCTTGATTTCCTCGCTATATTTCATAAGTCACTATCAAAATCGTGAAATATACAATTCAAAATATCTGAAAGAAAGGAAAGAAAACATATTGCAGAGATTTTGATACTTTTATTTTTCATGTAGCTATCCAACTTCCTCTCTGTATTCTGTAGTTCACTACCCAAATCACGAAACATACGATCCAAAAGTTTATTTGCAGAAAAGAAGAAAAAAGAAAAAAAAGAAAAGAACTAACATCGCAAAAAAATTTCCAAATTTGTAATGATATCGATATTTTTGTATTTTTATTTTTTATGCAGTTGCTCGATTTCCTCTCACTGTTTCACATTTGACAAATAGAAGTAGAACTTTTCCAGGATTTTCACCGACACTGTTAAGATTTCGGTACTTTAATTTTCAATTTTTCTTTTTTCTTCGCTATAGCTTGTAACGAAGTAACCGAAGCTGCACTGAAAGTTCCAAGCGTAAAAAAGAGACAACGATTTCGGTACTTTTATTTTCAATTTTTCTTTTTCCTTCGCTATAGCTTGTAACGAAGTAACCGAGGCTGCACTGAAAGTTCCAAGCGTAAAGAGACAACGGACAAAGCATCAGCCGTGCAGAACATGTGGCCTTGGTGATCGTAATCGTTAGTCACTGATAATATCGCTAACGAGACCTCCAAGTGTATATTCATACGCTTAGACGCGACAAAAACCCGTCTCCCGTGCTCTTGACACCCGGTCACCTCTCCGCCGTTATACAATCGCTGTCTCTGCGTCGTGTTTTCACCTTGCTTTATCCTGTTGTTTAGCATCCAGAGCGTGAGAATGTAGCATTTTTTAAATTCTACTCCTGTTAATTATCTCCACCGGTGATTTAATCATCCCAAGCCTCGATTTGCATTCATGGATCTCTGATCGAAGAAATCAACAGGCTGCTATAGACACCCATTACACTCGCGATAAAAGCAGAATTTTTCTATCAAATGTGAAATCATTTATACACGACAGAACAGTCGTTGATTTTCGAAACATTATGACATATTATTCTTAAACTCTTGAAAAGACACGTAACTCAATCAAATGATCAATAGAAATGATATAAAGTGAATTAAAAAGAAAAATACTGTTTCTATTATTTAATTGATAATTATATATTTTATGAACGATTTTACAATTTTTATTTCATTTGTATATGTTTTGTTTATATTTTGATTTATTCAATCCGAACCTGACGAGTTAGTATTACAAAATTCCCAATTTTGTGCATAGAAATTTTTAATATCTCCTAATTCTTTCTCCCGAAATTCCCAATTCTTGTTACCGAATTATCAGCAGAAGTTGTCTGATCCCTGGGAATCTGCAGGATCTGTGAATCGAATTCCTAATTGCTTCTGCTTAATCACCAAAACAGAGAAATCCCCTTCAGACAGAAGGATTAAATAATGCTCCAATTAATACAGTATTAACCTAACGAGCCGTACTCGTGACTGAGATCACAGTCAAATTATCGTAAAGATAAATCCAATTAACGACACACTTCCATTCCACTTGTGATCAATTTAAAAATCCTATATCACATTCAGATCATCAGACGAAAAAGAAAAAGAAGAAAAAAGACATATTAAACAATAATCAAACCGCAAATCCGATAAATACTTCGTATAATATTCCCTATTGAATACATAGACAATAATGCAAGTGTATTAGTTTAGTTTTTATTTATTTTCTGTAAGATATATATACAGTGACACTCATTAATACTCAGACAGCCTTTAAAACAGTATAACTTTTTTGAAATTGGACCAAACGAATTGTGTTCTAGCCGGAAGTTAGAGAGATCAGTTTATTAAATAACGCGTCAAAATAATTTTGAAAAAATTCCAATTGGTCTAAATTACGAAGAAAATAGTAACTGGTCGCCTTTTACAAGTTTTTGATCTGAACTTGCAATGGAAACTTAAAAAGTACATTTTGTAGATTTATGTCAATTATATACATACTGCAAATTTCATTAAAATCAGTTAACGCTGCTATGATTAAAAATGGCAAAATCCTTATACCTTTCAATACTCGTTCTTTGTCCCTGCATCAGCCAGTTTCTAGGAAATTTTCCGCATGCATATAACGAACATAAGTGTACCAAAAAGAAAAATGTTTCTGATCAGTAATTATAAAAATTGTAATTCTAAATATCAATAAATTATTTAGAATATTTTATTTATTTATGGTTTAAACAAGCTACGTTTTCCACGTACTACTACCACCCTATAAAAAACCTATTTCTACGTGAATCGTGCTCTACGCAGTTTACGAAAAACGTATTTGTAATGGCAGTCAGAAATGTGTTAATGGCAGTGACAAATGTATTTTTACGGTGTTAATAGGAGTCACTATATATCCAGATTCGCCTGTTACATCCGAAGGACAGAAGTATGGTGCCTGTTCCTCGAGGCTCCCTGGTGCAGAGCCACCTGAAGACAGGCCAAGGTCGCCACGGGGCTAGACGTTGTTGAGAGGACCAACAGAGAATGGCGGATAGGGTGGTGGTAATACAGAGAGAAAATAGGGGAGGGAAAAGGAAGCGGAACAGCAGCTGTCCCGTTTCCAGAATCGTGACAGGGGCGCGTGCGCGCCTCTCGCTTGGGGGTCATCCAAGTATGATTCGTCGAAGGATCACACAGGTATACCGGGGTCGAGCAGAGAGAAATCCCAGCCCTAACCTAAATTTGAAGGCCCGTGGCGAGGCACACCTGACCCGGATCAACCTAGAAACCGAACCGGGGATAGTCTGCCTTGGTTCAGGTTCAAGTTCAAGGTTAGGCGTATGGTCGGCTTGTTTTTCACCCTTGGCCCTGTGGAATCGAGGGTTGCACCGGATCCCTCTGGCCAATTCGAGCGGTTTTGTTGGTAGTCAAAGTGGTCGGTTAGGTAGCACGTGGTCGATCATGGTAATTGGATTTATGACTGTTTGAATATCATTTTTCTCTTTTTGTCCTTTTTTGTTTTTTATTTTTGGATAAATGATGACTAGTAAGGGAATGGTTATTGTACTAACCCATTTGCATTCATAAGTGGAATAATCCGCGCATGACGATTGTCACCTATTATTCAATGCGTAACGATTCACTCGCGTAATAGTCTTTCGTTTTGATTGTTGCGTGTAATTTCTAAGCAAAACCGAAAGTAAGAAAAATTTATCGATGCGCGGTGATACATTTGCGAATTCCTGATTAGGATGCAAGTGGATTAATAATACTCCACATGTTCTGGAAACTCCTCCACAATCTCCAGATACTAATCCTATAGAGTATTTATGGGAAGAGCTTGATCGGAGAATGTAAAAACAATAAATAACAAATAAAAATGATTTGAAATATATTTTAGTGTAAAAATGGAGCAAGATAAATAGTTGAATAACAAATAATTCAATCAATTCTATGCCTGAATGTTTAATAATCGTAAAATCGAAAGGGTACCCAATCAAATATTAATTCTTAATTTATTTCTGTTTTTGAAATAAAATAGCGAGTGTATGAATACTTTCTCCCCAATATTTTTTGTACTACCTACAAATTTTACTCATTACTTTGTAAATAAACCTTTGTTATTTATTTAAGTAATCTATTTAATTAATTTCGATTTTTAAAATAAAATAGCGAGTGTATGAATATTTTTTGTAATACCTATAACTTTTATTCGTTACTTTGTAAATAATTCTTTATTGCTTAATAAAATATATATCATTGGAAAGCTGTAATGCAAATGAATTAACAATACTCCACATATTCTGGAAACTCCTCAATCTCCAGATACTAATCGTATAGAGTATTTATGGGAAGAGCTTGATCGGAGAATGTAAAAACAATAAATAACAAATAAAAATGATTTGAAATATATTTTAGTGTAAAAATGGAGCAAGATAAATAGCTGAATAACAAATAATTCAATCAATTCTATGCTTGAATGTTTAATAATCGTAAAATCGAAAGGATACCCAATCAAATATTAATTCCTAATTTATTTCCGTTTTTGAAATAAAATAATAAGTGTATTGTTTTAATAATTAAATGTTCATATTGACCAGTTGATATATGTAGGTATACCACATACATATATCAGCAAAAATGGTATCAATGAATGGAATCATTTCCAATAATTTTCATAATCTTACAAAAAAATTTGAAATTTAATTTAAAATAGAAATTTTATGAGCAAATGTTTAAACCGGTCATTTTGACTGGTTGGTATATCTAGTGTTAAACAGGAATGGCAGACTACAATATTTTCTGAATGCTTGTTTAATGTATTTTATTGAAACATTTTAAATAGAGATGAAATTTGTCTTTTCCGTGCGATTTTTCTTTTTTTTTAGTTTTTCCCCGATTTTTCTTTTTCTTTTGTTGAATGGTTTCGATAAGTTATTATATTTTATTCCTTTATTTTTTGCCTCCTTTGTACATCGATAGCATCTTCCTCCTTTAACCCCTTGCCTTATAACAACGAGTTAGACTCGTGACACAGGTTTCAGCTGAGATTCTATAAAAAAAGTTATATTAGTAACAAACGTTAATTTTAATTCTAACTTTTCTTTTAATTTATAAGACCGAGGATTGTCAATTGTAATTAATTTATAATACATCAGCGTTTCATATGTAAAATGGTGTTAAAGCGATAAGTAACTGATGCTTAGATGTATAGTCAGAAAAAGAAATCATAGGTTAAGGGGTTAATTGGTTCTACATCTTTCGCTATTTTTATTCTAAGTTTCTTTCCAATCAAAGCTTCTAAAGCACGTACAACGTTTGCCTGCAATCCTATAAAACCTCTGCCAGATCAAATATAAAAACCTCTGACAGAAATATTCTTGAATATAACTATCTATAATTTTGAAAATAAATTTTATACAGGCATTCCTTGAATAGCATGGTACTTGAATTCCACTACAGTACTTGAAGTCGCGAATAGCACGGTTAAAAATTGCGACAACCCTCGAATAACACGATTTCGAATAACACGGAACCAATTAGCCGTGTTACATACTTATACAAGATGTCTATTTTTACAATTGTAAAAAGTTCAAGCGCTCCGGTCACCAATGACCATCATGGCGTCACAGGAGAAACCTTGGTGGGTCATATATGACCAACGTGGCAGTCAAAGTGTTAACTGAGAAATTAGATAAAAATTAAGGAAAATAAATGTACCTCTGTACATTTCTAAAACACGAAAGTGTTTTTGTATCGCAATCATTTCCCACGTTCTCTTTCGATAATAGCACTTTCTACTCCTCTCTATATCGGCGAACTTGTTCTGTTGAGGTTTTTTTGTTCATTCTAATTTCACAGTTTTTCTGATTTTGTGGTATAAATGAATGTAATATTAGATTTTAATTCTTCAATTCTTCGCTAATCAACCGCTTCTGCATCTCACTTGACGTAATTTTATGAGAAATGTTATCGATAGCACGTATGGCTGAATACTAACCTCTTCGTTGCAGAACGAACTGAATCTAACCTAACCTAACCTCTTCGTCGCAGAGCGTTACATTTTCTGAAGCGGCCACCCATCTGTAAAACACTTTCGTATTAAAAAAAAAAAAAAAAGAAGTTCGTCTATTTGAAAAATTGTCTCAGATTCGTTGAAGAAAAGAGTTTCTGAATTTCAGTCACATAACACACCGGGACAAAGCACTCCTCAGCAGAGAAGCGCACGCGAGCGTCGAGGCGATTGTTCAAGGCCGTTCGACGTTACATGCAAGTGATCGACTCACGTTTTCTTTTGTCACTGTCGGTCCCCTCTTTCACGGGGCAACCGGCTCTTCCACAGAATTACTCAGTCGACCGGTATTTTTTTTTCCTTTTTTTTTTTTGCGAGTCATCGAGACTCGTGGCTTGATTCTCGCGTGCCGCGATCGAGAACCCGCCTATCCGTGTGCCCGGAAACCGATTGTTTTACGTGAACACAATAGCTCACGTGCTCACCTTGTGCGAAATGATTTTTATTTATTTATTCCCTCGAGTATGATGGACTTCATTTTACCGTGGAACTTTGCGTATTTGAACTTCTCGAGGTACATACTTCGGTTTATACAAGATGTCTATTTTATTGGGTCCGTGCACAAGTTCGTGCCTGTCGACTATTTCGAAAACGAGTCGCGTTGTTTTCTGAACCAATTGTTCTTTAAAAATGAGAGTATAAATATAATCTCAATTTCAACCTGTTAATACTTTTTTATCGAGCGGAAGCCTATTAACTCTTTGCACTCGTTAGGCGACTCTCAGTCACCAGTTGGTTCGATACAGCAACTCGAATGACAATTAAAAGGCGATTAGTAACTGAATATTTTTCTTTAACACTAGATTTACGGGCTTTTCTTGTGTGAACCAGAAACTGAATCTTTCCTTCCAGAAATCGATTTGTTAGAGACAACATAACTGTATATTACTAACATATTTACAAATTCGGATATATTTTCGTATCATTCCATAAATAAAAGTAAGAAAAAGTTGCTAGGAAATAATAACAATCGTTTTTGTAATATCCCTCGTGAAATCTCAAATCCGTCAAATTGACGTGTCCCGTAAATCTAGTGTTAAGAGATGTCTTTTTCCTTTTACATTTTGAATAGTTCGTGTCTATGCACTTGATAATACAACATTGTGTTTAATTGAAATTATTATTTCATACATTATTCTGTCTTTGATGCTTACAAAAATCCAGCCAAATTACGGAATTAGTAACAGTGAAGACAAGTTCAATTTTAAATTATTTAAAGGGTAAACCAATAATTTTATAAGTGGGAGATTTGAATGAAATAATTGGTTCGAGGAAACGGAAGATTAGAATAACAGTAAAAGTGAAACTAATTCTGACAGCATACAGAAAAGATAGAATTCAGATAGATGCTACAGATTTTGAGAGAAGATCAGGAATAATAAAGTTCAGAAACGATGAACAAGACTACAGAATCGTATGTAGCTGCAAACTGTAACAAAACCATTGGATTTGTCAAATTTTCATCGATGAAATTATAAGTAAAACACAAGTAATTATGCTGAGTAGAACCTAAGAAAAATTCCATTTCAGCACAAAAGCTCCGATTGCAAAAGGTTAACGCATTCTGTACCACGTGGGTCACATACGCCCCATATAAAACTTTCTGTTTAGGTAATGTGAAATTTTCACTGTGAAACGGAAATTAAAAAAAAAAAGAAAAAAAGAAAAAAAGATAACAAGCATAATACATTTATCACATCGTGGGTCGTTGACGCCTACGAGTCAATTTTCCTTCAAGTTCGATAACAAAACATTGTAAAATTTGTTATGAAAATAACATGAAAAAATTCGGTACACAATCGGTACGAAATGATACTGTAAAAATTGTAACATTATGTGATAATTTCTCCGATAAATTGCATTTACGTTTATCGCGTTTTACCTAAGTTCATAGAAACATATCTTTGTAATTGTAAAAAAAAAAATATGTAATATATAATAAAATATTTTACTTACAATTAATTACAATATCATTAGAGAATGCTATAGAAGGTCGAAGCTATTAGAAGTATGCGACTCGCGTGATAGAATAAATTTTCAACTATCTGTTTGCTGAAGTAATTCGTTAAAATCAAATTTATCGATTTGTTATACGATGCATTTGAAACTATACATTTTTCTTGGCAATTATGATTTTTCCACTGTTATAAATATTGCAAGATGTGCGTCAAAAGTACAATTATTAACCGTGATAACGTGGGGCGCATACTTCTATGGCCTGAAAGGAATATCACCGAAAAATCGGTCCGGCACGGAACGTGTTAATCGGCTTTTTGCTGCCAACGTTTATCAATCGTAGAGAGCCTATCAATCGGTTTCTTGCTGTCACAAATTAATGAATTATACTATAACAAGAGAAAGTGTACGATACATAGTAAGTACTCTCACGAGTTCTATTTAAAATTTTTAGAGCTGTAAGAATAAGCAGAAACCGAGCCAATATTGAATAAAATGAGTCAGTCGGTAAAGTGTTAACAGAAGAGAAAGCAAGGAAAAATATTGTACCAATTCTGTGTACCAAATAAATAAATGGAAATTTATGGAAACATCTAATATTAGAACACCCATTATGCTCGAATAGAAATATTATATAATTCAAATTACATTTCTTCTTTAAATTTGTTATCATTAATAAAAACATACTCCTTTTGCTGGAAGATTTCAGACTAAATAATTTTTTGGGGATTTTAATCCTTTGCCTTACGAGTTTTCAGTCGTTGTGAATATTCACTGTTTCAATGCAACGTTGAATAAAAAGAGGTTAGAATACTATATAAAATCTGTATAATGTGAGTCTTACATTGAAGCTAAAGTTTAAGTAAAAATATAAATTTAATAAACATATAATTCCTCCCTTATCAGAAGATTAATAATTTTGCAATAATTACTTAAGTTTTCTTTACATAGAGCAAGTGTCGTAATAGTTATGAATGAGAGTGTATGTGATTTAAATCTTAACGTGTCTACGCTATACTGATTCCATAAACTATACCTCCCCACTCTTCACTGCCCCACGAGTACATCAGCGACTTAAGGGCGAATTACACGGAAATGGAAGCTTCTTTTGGAAAAATTCTTTTTCTGAGTAACATAGTTTTTCACAAAGAATATTACTAGCCTACTTTCACACATTTATCGCAATTTTTGAATTTCCTAGATTCATAGAAACGAGCACATTCCTTGACTGCGGATTACTAGGAACTGAAAGCTTCTTTTGGAAAAATTCTTTTTCTGAGTAACGTTGTTTTTCATGAAGAATATTACTAGCCTACTTCCACACATTTATCGCGATTTTTGAATTTCCTAGATCCATAAAAAAAGTACACTCCTCGATTGCAGATTACTCGGAACTGGAAGCTTCTTTTGGAAAAATTCTTTTTCTGAGTAACGTTGTTTTTCATGAAGAATATTACTAGCCTACTTCCACAGATTTATCGCGATTTTTCAATTTCCTAGATCCATAGAAACGAGCACATTCATTGACTGCGGATTACTCGGAACTGGAAGCTTCTTTTGGAAAAATTCTTTTTCTGAGTAACGTTGTTTTTCATGAAGAATATTACTAGCCTACTTTCACACGTTTGTCGCGATTTTTTAATTTCCTAGATCCAGAAAAACGAACACAGTGTAAACGAACTATTTGTTCAATTAATCTTCCGTGAAATGTTCTCAGTTTATCGTTATTATTGTTTCTTATAAAAGTCGGTTGTCTCTGATGTTGGCCAGCAACGGCAAGAGGAAACCGGACATGATTACAGACGCGCGTGAAGCTTCGTTGAGCAGCGCGAGGTCTCCGCCACGCATCAGGGCTCCCCTTTTTCTCTTCTCCTCGCACTTTATCGCCACCCTCGCTCTATCCTGCCACGTTTTTCTCTCGCACGCCCGTTAATTGCTCACCCACTTCTACGTTTCCTCGTAATTCATATGTCTGTTTATTCAATAAGCTCTGGCCACAATTCACGAGTGGCTGAGAAGCAAGAATTACAGAAGGCAGACTCTTTCTGATCAAGGGAACCGTGAAAGAAATGCGAGCGTACGTATACTCGCCGGCTAGAACTATCACTCACCCAGTTTTCAAACACGTCCGACGGGCCAGCGATGATTTTAATAGTCGAAAACTGTGTTACTCACCTGAAACAGAGAAAAAGAAAAAAGATCATGATAATGTTAGAGTTATTTCATTTCTGAGATATTTTTCTTTATTTTTCTTTTTTCTTTGGTCGAAATTCTCATAAGTGTGACAAACAGGGTTGAAAGTTTTCTGTTTAACCCTTCAAGTATGCGAGTGAAAAATATATACTTCTATTATAGAAGTGTATAGAGGGTGAGTCGCGAGAAGCAGGTTTAAAAACAAAGCAGTGGTTAAAAAATAATATACGTATGTATATTCTATTATAAAATTGGAGAAACACGATTTTAATGTGCATTTTTATTCATATAAGATGGATAATGATCGGGGTAAAATTAACCCCATATGGTGTGACTTTTATTCACCTGGTTCGCGGAGGGTTAAAAATTTCTAAAGAAAATATAGAAATGAGCACCAGGGTACCAGGTTGCCCACACAAGTTTTAAGTACTGGAATTTATTGCCACGAACGTTTTAATCTTTTGGGTACACATTTATTTGAAAAATTTTTTCATTTGAAGCACATTTAATTTTTTGGGCATGTTAAAAGCAGTAGATTTTATTCAAGAATTAATTTATTTCATATTATTCATGGTAATTAGGTAACTTAAGGCAATTAGTATTACAAAACAATCGAAACAAATAAATTCAAGTTATAATAGAAAACAAATTATTAATAATTTTGAAGCGCGTTGTACTTTGCATTCTTTGCACTGGCAGATAGCGTCCTTCCTAATTTTATGTTTAACGGATCACTAAAAAATTCTTCGTCAGATTAATCAAATTCGCTACTTTAATTAAAACTGTCGCTATCACTTTGATCAAATATATTCTCTATTTTTGCCATTATGGGGCTGTGTATCCCAAAATACTGAAAATATTTGTTCCGTTGCAACCGATACAAATTACTCTCAAATAAATAAGAATGAGCATGTGAAATATTGTCTCGATTTCAATAACGTATCAGAACGTCATGTGCAACATTGGCTAAAGAAATGCACGACGTTCTGATACATCAAATGTACCCAAAGGGTTAAGCGTGATACACGTTCACCCACCTGTTGTTCCTCACCCACCCCCGTAGTCACCTAATTGCCATAGTTACAGGAGCCTCGACTTGACAGTAATTCTATATTTTCAAACACAGCGGAATCCTTTGTTCCTTTGTTCGGTGTGACGCGCTACATTGTGACCACAGTGGGCCAATTAGGTGTTTCATATCCAATGAACGAATGTATTAACACTATTAATCGACTTTTTGCTGCCAATGCAATAAATTAATTAATCCTCGCCCAGCCAATGCCGTCAAACACTTTTGACTCGTGTCTTAACACATTGTACGCTGGCTAAATATCGACAGTTGAGAAAACCTGGGTGCTGGTAGTCACATTGCTTATTTATGGGGAATGGATACTCGAAAGAAAGTATATTAAAAATTGTACACATTTTCAGAAAAGAATCTATAGTATATTTTTGTTGAATATTCGCCAGATACGTTTTAACAAAAATCGAACATCCATCAAAATCGATAAATTGGAAATACCGAATGAAAATTAGAGTAGAAATGTGTTAGTTACCCTGTAATAAGAGAAAGCGAACGACTTGGACATTTTTAGAGCTGCAAGAATAAACACGATAGCAAAAACAACCAGTATTGAATAGAATGAGTGTTTTTTTTTTGATAATCACTATATTTACGATCTCGATTCGAAGGAGAATTAAAGATACGACAGCGACAAATATTTAGAGCACTGTTTACAGCATTCTTTTTATGTTTATAGTGTATCAATTATTTTCTCTTAACACATTAAGGGCCGCAAAGAAATCTGTAAGACATACGCCTGGGAAACTTGTACGATCTAAAATCATCATAACTTTGTTATTTATGAAGCAATTTTCGTGAAACTTTCAGAAATTGTATAATAAGATGCATTCTAGGTATTATTGGAAAAAAAATTATGTTTTTTTAATAATTATAATAACCTTTTTACTTAAAAAATTGATTTGTACGAAATTTTTAGAAATTGTAAAATAGGATGCACTTTAGGTATTATTAAAAAAAATGGTCTTATAATAATTATTATAAGATTTTATTGAAAAATAAGTTTCACCGAAGTTTCTAGTACTTTTTTAAAGTATGATAAATACGCAAAGTAGGATACAACGTATCAAAGTAGGTGAGATCTACAGACAGCGTGTAGAGAACACGGGTTATTTCGTGATCCATCCGTAAGACGGAATGCGAAACACGAGAAAACTCGTGAGCGGTCCTTAATGTGTTAAATAACTCTTAATTTTAATAAGATCTGTTTTTCCACGAATTTCCGACATCACCACGAGTCGAATTGTATAATTTTAACGAATCATACATTCGATAAAATGAAAACAAGTTAAAAGAATATCAAACAGTTTGTGTTTTCAATAGAATAAAACACAGAAAAACAGCTGTTCAACGGAGATCTGAATAATAAAGCGTTTTGAATGTTTCAAATATTCTAAGCCAGAGTGTTGCCACAATATTTCAACGAAACGAACGAACACAAACGTAGTTTGCATAAAAATTGTATATCGGGGTGTTGCAGAGAGATATCAATTGGAAATAAATTCCAGTCTGTCCAGTCGGAATAAGATATTCCAATGTTCGCCAAGGGGCTTTTGTTGCGAATCGAGCCCGGGCCTATTCTCGCAAAGGAGATGAAACGAAACTTCTCACGGAGCCGGGATTGCGCGAAATATGCAAATAATCCACGGCGAAGTGTTCTTTTTTTCTATTCTTTTCTTTTCTTTTCTTTTCTTTTTTTTTTCTTTTTGTGAAGTCGAGTCCACTTCGTCGAAATTACCATAACAAAATGTTCTGATTGCTGCAACGACGAGTCGAACAGAACTCGCCACTTATCCGACAAAAAAGGCGCTCTTTTCTCTTTTGGATGAACGCTTTGGATGAAAGGCCAGGTGGCACGGTGAACAGGTACGGTGGAGATTCGACGAATCGAATCGAAACGCCGCCAACGATCATGTCTACTTGTACTAATGTTGAAATTACTATTCACACGGATATTAGTGATTACAGTATTGTATCAAGTTTTACATTTACAGATTGAATAAGTCGCGAATGAATTATATATGAAGAAACATAAAAAGAGCTGGGAAATTTATAGGAATTATTCGATTATCAATATTTAATAATAATTAGATAATAATAATTATTAATAAAAAAAATAATCGAAATCGATTTATCGGAAATTATATGAGAATTAAAGCATCAATTATTACATTTGGTGTATTCACAAGATCGATATTATTATTGTTTTACATCTATAGATTGAATAAGTCACAAATGAATTATATTTGAAGAACGATAAAAAGAGTTGGGAAATTTATAGGGATTATTCTATTACCAACATCTAATAATTGAAACCTATTAATCGGAAATTAGGTGAAAATCAAATTCTTAATTATTAAATTCGGTTCACAAAATCGATATCATTGTTGTTTTACATTTATAGATTGAATAATGCACAAATGAATTATATCTGAAGAAACATAAAAAGAGCTGGGAAATTTATAGGAATTATTCGATTAACAATATTTAATAATAATTAGATAATAATAATTATTAATAAAAAAAATAATCGAAATCGATTTATCGGAAATTATATGAGAATTAAAGCATCAATTATTACATTTGGTGTATTCACAAGATCGATATTATTATTGTTTTACATCTATAGATTGAATAAGTCACAAATGAATTATATTTGAAGAAACATAAAAAGAGCTGGGAAATTTATAGGGATTATTCGATTACCAACATCTAATAATTGAAACCTATTAATCGGAAATTAGGTAAAAATCAAATTCTTAATTATTAAATTCGGTTCACAAAATCGATATCATTGTTGTTTTACATTTATAAATTGAATAATGCACAAATGAATTATATCTGAAGAACGATAAAAAGAGTTGGAAAATTTATAGGGATTATTCGATTACCAACATCTAATAATTGAAACCTATTAATCGAAAATTAGGTGAAAATCAAATTCTCAATTATTAAATTCGGTTCACAAAATCGATATCATTATTGTTTTACATTTATAGATTGAATAATGCACAAATGAATTATATCTGAAGAAACATAAAAAGAGTTGGGAAATTTATACGAATTACTCGATTATTAACATTTAATAATCGAAATCGATGTATCGGAAATTATATGAGAGTTAAAGCATTAATTATTAAGTTTGGTGTGTTCATAAGATGAATATCATTAACGTTGTTTTACACCTATAAATTGAATAGCTCACGAATGAATTACATGTGAAGAAAGATCAAATTAATCGAGTTTAAATACTGATACGAAAATTTATTCGATTGTCAACATTTAATAATAGAAATTGATTTATCGTAAATGATATAAAAATGAAATTGCAACTTATTAAATTCGGTGTATTCGCAAGATCAATATCACTGACGTTGTTTTACACCTATAAATTGAATAGCTCACGAATGAATTACATGTGAAGAAAGATCAAATTAATCGAGTTTAAAAACTGATAGGAAGCATTATTCGATTATCAACATTTAATAATCGAAATCGATTTATCGGAAATTATATGAAAATCAAATTGTAAATTACTAAATTTAGTACATTCACAAGTTCAATATCACATATGTTATTTTACATCTATGGTTAAACAATTTACATGTGAAGAAGATAAAATTAATCGAGTTTAAAAATTGATAGGAAAATTCTATTTTTAATCAATATATAAATAATAATAGGAATCTATTTTTTTGGTAGAAATTACATGAGAATTAAATGCTCATTTATGTATCCTTACCTAAAACCCCGAAATACTAAAAAATAAACTTAGGTGGTGCTAAAGTAATGCATCTTAGAAAAGTTAAAAATTGAAACAATTTAAATTTGAATAACTTGATGTAAATGATTTTTTTCTAACAAATAACGATTTCCACGTTTCTCTATAACAACGTCGAAAATGGTAAATGTTGTAAATGCAACAAATAACAACTATAATAATTATTGTTAAATTATAAAATGAAATTAGGAATAACGATATTCATAATTACATACGTTAATGAATATACTTGCACTGGTATTTAGACTTATACTCGCGCTTATAGTTAATTTTCTCGTTATACCAGACAGAGAATTCGCCGATTCAATTGAACAATGAATTTCCATTCATGAATTTCCAGCGTGTTAGCGAACCACGAGCATGTTTCGCTCTTATTCAGGGTGCGTGGCACGTCCATAAAAAATACAGCTTTTAATTGGCCGTCACAGAAGGTTAATTGGTAATTTCTCTCACGGTCGTGAAGCGTTTCACGCGGATTTCTGCTTTGTCAGGCATCCCCCTTTCGCGTCCGACAAGAAAAGAAACCTCTTTTTTTTTTCTCAACGTGACCGGAAAATAGAGACTGTTCGCTCCTCTGCCCTTTCAACAACGTTTGAAAAGGAGGAGGGGATGAATTCGACGAACAAAGTCTTCGAAGCTTTTCGAGTTCGACCGTGTTAAGTAGCATTTCTTCCTTTCTTGGCCCACTTTATCCCACTAACAAGGGTACAGTATTGTTATGTTTCGACTATAGTCGAAACAAACTTTGAAATATCCTTATTTTTCGAAAATGTTTCGACTGTGTTCGAAACAAATCCAAAAATATCCTCATTTTTCAAAAATGTTTCAACTGTGTTCGAAGCAAATTCTGTAATATTCTTATTTTTCAAAAATGTTTCGATTGTGTTTCAAACAAATTTTGAAATATCCTTATTTTTTGAAAATGTTTCAACTGTGTTCGAAACAAACCCTGAAATATCCTTTTTTTCAAAACTGTTTCAACTGTGTTCGAAGCAAATTCTGTAATATCCTTATTTTTCAAAAATGTTTCGATTGTGTTCCAAACAAATTTTGAAATATCCTTATTTTTTCAGAATATTTCAACTGTGTTCGAAACAAACCCTGAAATATTCTTTTTTTTCAAAACTGTTTCAACTGTGTTCGAAGCAATTTTGAAATATCCTTATTTTCCAAAATATTTCAACAGTGTTCGGAACAAACCCTGAAATATCCTTATTGCTCAAAATATTTCAACTATATCCGACACAAACCCTAAAATATCCTTGTTTTCCAAAATATTTCAACTGTGTTCGGAACAAACCCTGAAACATTTTTATTTTTCGAAAACGTTTCCACTGTATTCGGAACAAATTCTGAAATAGGTTTGGAATAATAAAAAATAAAAACGGATATAAGTACGAATAATATATGGTATGCGCTATGTAACCTAAAGTGTCGGCTGTTGCATAAAGTGCATTTATTTGATCGCTAAATGGTAGAAAAGAATTTTTCTTATCTTACAAGGGAAATTTGGTAACCTGCAAATATCAATTTTTTTGTTAAACTTTGTAGGTTTATAAGGGACCTCAAGAAGTATCGAGCAATTTTTTTTCTGACACTTTTTCGGTTTCTTTGAGGTGAAAACAGCTCTTGAATGAAGATAAATGTTACCCTACTTTCTTACATATTTTTAAAACTATAGTACATATAGGAAAATGTTAATAATAAAAATTTGATGGATTTTTATGTTCTATACGACCATGCTATTAATAACTGTTCGCTTAAATAAAAAATCTCCCAGCATCGTTATTGTGAAAAATTTTTAATTTTCTGTCATCGAGAAATATGTCAAATAAATGTCAATTAATGTAAAACATTTTTCTTCGAACACACAATTTTTCCCAACGCAATCCTCTTTTGTTAAGAATGCTCAAAAAATCCATCGATGAATTATAATTGTAACCAGCAATTTTTTACCCTAAAAAGTAAAATAAAATACAGTAAAAAAAGAAAAAAGAAAATAATAAATGTTAGATAAACACACAATTTTTCTCAATCCAATTTCCCCATTGCTGGGAATGCTCAAAGTGTATCAAAAAACTATAAGTATAATTAGCAATTAAAAAGAAAAAAAAAAAAACGACTTTCCCGAAAAAATAATTTATTCCTGTAGATTTTAATAAATAACTGAGTATATTGTCCACGCTACCTGTTTGTTCGTCCAATTTTCTCTCTGAAAAATGACATCCGCACGTTCCCTTCAAGCTTCGATAAAAAAAGGAAATTTCCCCTAATTGGTTCAGAACAGAAAAGGTCACCGACCCACAATAACACAAAAGGAGACATATCACACCCAGAACGTGTACATGATCGTAAAGAAATGTCTACCTGACTTCAACGGTCCACGAATAAGAGAAACCTGATCGAAATCGATGAAGGGGAAGATCCAACGAAGTTTGAAGATACATATACGAGGGTAGTCCCAGAAGTACCCGACCTAACAAAGAAAACACCAAAAATTTGGGAAAAAGTATCTTTATTTCTCTGCATAGTCTCCTTTTAGCTCGATACACTTTTCTCAGCGATGTTCAATAGCTTCAATACCCTGTTTATAGTAAGAATCGTCGAGCTCCTCAAAATAGCCATCAACCACAGACTCCACCTCTTCATTGTTGGCAAATCTTTTACCACCGAGCGATTTTTTCAAGTTTGGAAACAGAAAATAATCTGAGGGGGCTAAATCTGGCGAATAGGGTGCGTGAAGAAGCAATTCGAACTTTAACTCATTGATTTAACTCATTGATTAACTCGTACATATGTCAGTGAAAAATCGGCTCAACATCGACCAGTCTCTTCTTGATAAATACTAGGAAACCCATAGAAAACGATTTCCTCGTGAATTTACCTACTCTCGACCCTTTCACACACATTATCTGTTTGGTCAGGGTTATCATCGAAGTATCGGTTATCGTAGAGGTGAATTATTGCCCTGAACCTGAATTCCAACGACTATAAGACAAACCTTTTAGTAGATTGTACATTTGATCTTGGAAATTATTAGACCAGATGGACGATTATCTGATTACTGTGACCAATATTTGGTTAATCGAATGATAATTGATCGGTAGATTGTAAATTTAAGGTTAGGTTTATTGGAAACGATGGACTGGTCAGTAAACTGCGAGATTGTTTGGTTATCCGACTATTAAAAGTTAGGTTATGATGAAGTAAGGATTAGTAACTTATTACTGATATTTAATGCGCGAATTTTTATGCAAATTCGTATTTTTGAGAGCATAGTAAAAAAAGGAAGAAATTTAAATTTGATGGAAAATTTTTTTATCTAGCAGGTACTGTAAAAAGCACTCGTTTTTGGGTATGTTATATATTTTTGTGTATCCAAATCTTGGTACTCAAATTTCCTAGATTATGAATAAAAATCTGCAGTCTGTGCAATTTTGATCTTCAAATTTTTTATATTATGAGTAAAAATCTATAGTCTATGCAATTTTGTGCCTCAAATTTCCTAGATTATGAATAAAAATCTGTAGTCTACGCAATTTTGGCCCTCAAATTTTCTAGATTATGAGTAAAAATCTGCAGTCTATGCAATTTTGGCCCTCAAATTTCCTTGATTACGCATAAAAATCCGCAGTCTATTTATGAGTATCATTATTAGTTTATTATACTGACGGATAAGTTCATTATTAAGCAGGTTAACAAATTTGGAGCTTAAACCTGCCAAATTATACATTCAATTATAACCCAACTAACTTAACTTCTAACACATTGAGAACCACGTGAAATTTTCTCAAGCCTCTGCTTTTAACGTTTTGAGCGCTGTGAGCGCATAAAGGGTGTTCCAGATCGAAACTGACAAACTCTGTCGACATGTTTGAGAGGTCATTCTGAGCAAAAAATGTTATACACATCATAGGTTGATTCGTCTTCATTTTACAATGGATGCAGTTCATGGAAGCACGCTTAGCTTGCGTGCATACGATCAAGAAGTGATCATTTTGAGCAATCTCTTTAAATTACTTTATCCACTATAAATTGTTAAAAGTTAAGTATCTGTGATTCGTACTACTTTCCTTAAAAAATCTCGAAAACGAAGACGAATCGATCTATGGTGTATGTAACATTTTTTGCTCAGAATGACCTCTCGAACATGTTGACAGAGTTTGTCGATTTCGATTTGGGACACCCTGCATACGAGTTTCTCAAGTTCGAATATTCAAATATGTTAAAATTTATTCTTAAATTATAGCATTTTTAAGACACTAATTTTCTTAAGTATTTTAATAATCCAAGACAAAGGCGATTTCACTTCTGTAACAACTGCGTACTTCTTCTTCAATTTAACAGAACAAATTTTACACTTTTACAAATTTTGAGAATTATCAATTTCTAAACTTTCAATGACAATTCGACAAATTTTGCGACAGAAAAATAGAACATCTACCTTTCTACTGAAATCTGCCGCAGCGGAAGCGTTAAAGAATATTACGAATATGTAGAGTTCTTTGAGGAAAAAGAAAAACCAGTACTTAAAGTACTTTCTATAAATATTATACGATAGTTAGAATTAAAACCGAAAAATTCGAAAAAAAAACAGAAAAACGACAGATCAGTATTTTTCTAGTTTCTAAGAAAATTATTCCCGTGGATTTGAATCAACTTTTCTCTGGAAGAGCGACCTCTTCGAAATTTTTTCTTTCTGAAAAACCTGTGTCCAATGATTTCATAGACGAAGAACAAAATTAAATGTACCTCTGTACATTTCTAAAACACGAAAGTGTTTCACAGATGGGGAGCCTTTATGTATTGTCAATCTGCAAAACACTTTCGTGTTTTAGAAATGTAGAAAGGTACATTTATTTTTGTTCATTCTAATTTCACAGTTTTTCTGATTTTGTGGTATAAATGAATGTAATATTAGATTTTAATTCTTCAATTCTTCGCTAATCAACCGCTTCTGCATCTCACTTGACGTAATTTTATGAGAAATGTTATCGATAGCACGTATGGCTGAATACTAACCTCTTCGTTGCAGAGCGAACTGAACCTAACCTAACCTAACCTCTTCGTCGCAGAGCGTTTCATTTTCTGAAGCGGCCCCCCATCTGTAAAACACTTTCGTGTTAAAAAAAAAATCGAAAAAAAAAATTTCTATTTCTACAAATATTAGACGAAAGTTAGGATTGGATGTTTAGAGAGGAGCATGGGCCAGGGTCAGGATTAGCAGAGATGATGCGACGTTTTCTCCAAGAAGGGGTTTTAGCGATCGAAGCAACGGAACGAGCACAGATCGAAGCACGTGCCACGATACGAGAAGGATTCGCGTGGCGCGACCTGCATTCCGCGTTTAGCATTCCTTCCTTGACATCTCGTCGCTCCTCCTCATCCCTCCGTTTCTCACGGAGAACGCTCAAGGCCGGGAGTGGGCGCGGAAGGCACACCCGAGCATGCTAATACACGACCCTGATCGCCGATCGACGCGATGACGTTCCTCGTTAAGCTGCGTACACAGGGTGTCCGGTAAGTGTGAACGTGATTAACGAGACAATTATACAGCTGTGAAGGAAATGTGCCGTTGGATAATATTGAAATGAAGTCGAACGATTATTTAACTATGGTCTTTTATCAACCAGTTAGCTGTATTTCACGAATATACTCGTCATGAATATATGGCAATATTTTGTGTTACAACGAGTATTAAATGATATTATGACGAGTATAAAACAGTCATTTCGTTACAACTTAATTCTAGATTAAAAAAGCCACATGCACTCTGTGTCTGACGAGTATACTCGTCATCATTTAGTTTTTGCGAAACATTTTAGGTCGTAGCAGTTGACTGATTAATATTCGAATATGGTTTAAAACAGAATAACATTTTCGACACTTTACCTACCGGGAAGCTTGTTAATCGATTTTCTGCTGGGAACTTTTATCGAAGAAGCTTATTAATCGGCTTTTTGTTTTTAGTGATTTGTGATATAATCGTACATATATTATTGACATAATCCTTGAAGATTTATTTGTTATTTTGCATTTTTCATAATTTCTTTTTTACTGCGCGGTAACCGAATCAAGTCAGAGTGTAGGTAAAGTGTTAAAATTGAGCCAAACGACGTGAATTTTTTTTTTTAGAGGTGAGAAGGATTAGTTTACTAGATGATGTGTAAAAAAGGTTTTTGAAAAATTTACAATTGGTCGGAATTGCCAAAAAAATAGTAAATTAGATGTCATCAAAATGCGACTAATTCTTCACAAAGATAAAAACATTTTTATGTATTTATTTTACCAAATTAATTAATCGAAAATCAGATACAGTGATTCCTATTAATATACGGATAGCCTTTAAAATAGAATAACTTTTTTAAAATTAAACCAAACGACTTAGATTTGTTTGGGAGGCAAGTTAGAATGATTAATTGACTAGATATGATATGTAACAAGTTTTTGAAACAATTACAGTAGGTCGGTACTGCGAAGAAAATAATAGACGCTTCTTAGGATTTTGTTTTCTATCTGAGTCTGTAATGAAAATTTAAAAAACACGTTTTGTAGCTTTATATCAATTGTATACATGCTGAAAACATTTCATTGAAATCGGTTAATGTTGCTATGAGTTGCGAATGATTAAAAATCGCGAAAATCGAATCATTTTACAACTTTCGAGCTACAATCGCAATAAATTTAAAAATTCTTACGTCTTCCAATGCTTGTCGCTTGTTCATTTCGATGAAATTTTTAGCGTATGTACAACTAACATAAATCTACAATTTCGTTACAGGTTTCCTTAAAAAAGCTGTAAAAAGCGACTTTTACTATTTTTTTTCTACAATTCGGACCATTTGTAATTTTTTCAAATTTTTTCAAATTTTTTTGGTACACACCATCTAATAAATTAATCCTTCTAACTTGTAAAAAAAAAAACACATCGTTTGACCCAATTTTATAAAAGTTATTCTGTTTTAAATAGTATTCGAATACTAATGAGAATGATTGCATGTTTCTTTTCAAATCTAACTCATTTCTGATGGATTCATGTTTCGGGTATCTAATAAAAATCAATTCAATGTGTGAGATAATTACTATGCTCATACGATTTTATTATTCTCGAAGAATAAACTTTTTTAGCAAATTCAAAGAGCTGTTAAAAAAAAAATTGAATAACTGAAGAATTGTTATTGTCAATTTTGGGTTTTATTAAGCGTGTCCAAATAAACAAGCTGCTCAGAATCAGAAGTGACAAACTCCATTTTTGCAATGTTTTCGAACTTTAGTACGAAAACACAATATTCGCGCTTGATTTTACACGAATACGATAAATTTAGTAAATTGTGTTTCACGGAGTTAATTAGAATTCAACAAGTTTTGTTTCACGAATGCAATTACTTCGAATAAAACAACTAAATAGTACATAATAATGAAACTTGAACTTTAATTTGCTCTCAAAGAAAGATAATTCTGATTTTTGAATTTTTCAAAGGAAGATAATTTTTATTCTCTGTTAATAAAATAGCTAGAATTTACATTTTGGTTAGGTTCATCGATCTACCTTCTTTATTTTTACTCTCTTCGAAAAGTATAACATCGTTTCAATCACTTCCTTGTATATATTACAACATTGATAAATCTTTTATTCGTACGATAACCTTTCGTACACCCGGTACATCGTCACAGCGAGATGTTAATCGGACCAGTGGTCGCGCACGATCTCGCTTTTGCGCGTCTTTACAGATCAAAACCCAAGGTGAATATTCTTTTCCCTTTAAAAAGTCGCAAATATGAAAAATCGTAACAGAACAACCTAACCTAACCTAATACAAATTACCTAACGAATTTCCTTTAACAACGATCAGCCTAAATATCGAACAATCAGCATTAAACCAAATTACATTCGAATTGTATTTAATAGAAATTTCGTCCAGTTGTCATTTTTATTAAAAATACGCTAATTTATTATTCAGAGTAACGTAACGTCAGTTTTGAATAACGTTACACGTAGTAGAATTTCTAGATCACTTGGCTAATCGCACGGAGTCGTTCGTTCAGCGATAATAAGAAGAAAAGGAAAGAAAAAAAAAAAGACTAACGGATGGCGACGCCAATGGCGGAATGAATACTGCACCGTTGCTTCGAAGGTCGAATGTGGGCGCTCAAGATGACGGTGCTGCTGCCACAGGCGCATGGGATGACGAATTCATCTGGTAGAGTCTATGCAATTTTCTAGTTACGTAAGCCTCCGAAAATATCCCGTCGACACGTTAATTTTCTAGTACGTGGACGCTAGATCTTTTGTAACTTTTTGGAAGAATCGTGACCAGCTGTTTTTGTAAAAAAAAAAAGAGAGAAAAAATGATAGATCACTATTTTTCTTCCTTACTTTTTTAAAGTATCTCTGTGGATTTCAATCGAATTTTCTCTGGAGAATCTACGGTTTCAACTTTTTTTTTTTTCTGGAGGACTTGACTCCGAAAAAAGAAATAGAATAATATTTTTCTTCAGTCTCTGAAAAAATTGTCTGTATGAATTTCAATAGATTTTTCTATGAAAGAGCGTCCTCTTCGACATTTTTGTTCCTGGAAGACTTGTGAGCAATAATTTTAATTGCAAAGAACAAAAAATTAGATTCACTAGACATTCCCCTGTTTTTTTTTTTTGAGCCTCCAAAAATATCCTGTTAGAACGTGAGTTTTGTAATACATGGGTGCTCAGTCTTTTACAACTTTTTGAAAACATTGTAACCAGTCCCTTTTATAAATGAAAAAAAACGATAGAAAGTCATTTTTATGAGAAAAAAAGCTGAAGAAAAGAATGATAAATCAATAGTCTTTTTCATTTTTCTAAACAATTATCCTTGTGGATTTCAATCGATTTTTCTCTCGAGGATTCATCTCATCGGCATTTGCTTTCTGGAAGATTTATGACTAATAATTTTAATCGCACAGAAAAAACGAAAAATTCGAAAAGAATGATGAATCAGTATTTTTCTAAGGTTTCTAAGAAAATTATTCCGGTGGATTTGAATCGACTCTGCTCTGGAAGAGCGACCTCTGAAATTTTTTCCTTCTGGAAGATGTGTGTCCAATAATTTTATTCACGAAGAAAAAAAGCGAAAAAAAAATCGAAAAAAATTTTCTACAGAAAAAAATAATATATCAGTATTTTTCTTCATTTTCTAAAAAAATTATCTCTGTAGATTTCAATCGACTTTTCTCTGGAGGATCTACCTCTTCGACTATTTTGTATTTGCAAGAGCTGTGACCAATAATTTTAACTGCAAAGAGTAAAGAAAAGAATTCCACTTTCTGGAAAAATCTCCCTTTTCCTTTCCACAGAAATCAATTATTCCGATGGATTTCTATGAACAGCTGCCTCTCCTTTACAAACGGTCATGTATATTACGAAGAAAAAAAAAATAAAGGGAAATGATCGATTAAACTTTTTCTTCCTCTTCTGAAGGAAAGAAGAAAAAATAAAGGAAAAAAAAATGGTAAATTATTTCCTGTCGATTTTAATGAACAATCGACGTGAAAAGATTCAAGGCTCGTTCAACGCATACGCACACGTGACGTCACTGCAGGTGGCCATTTTCCTCTCAGACGACGACATTTTTCCATTCCATTTTTATCACGCTTAATAACAGTTCTAACCGCGTGTATTTTTAGCCCCGTTGTTCCTTCGCGATTATTATATCACAACCGATAAATAATTATCGTTGCAAACCAGACAACGATACGTTATTATACACACAGTGTACTACAGTAATAATAATAATAATGATAACAACAATGGCGACAACACCGTTGAAATTCCCACAATTTCGTATAAGATGGCGATATCAATCGCTGGCCGCCATTAAGCACTGTTTACACAGCTACGGTAATAAAGGAATAATGGTCGTTGCATTTGTTTCCTGGAAAAGATCGACGTTTTTTATTTTTTTTTCCTTTTTTTTCTTCTTAAGTCCGCTTGTTTCTTCAAGGAGGAAAAACCACAGTTTGCTTTCTAGCATAACCGCTTGATAGTGGCAATTTTGATGATGTTTCGTTAATTATTTCCTTATGAGGCTCGTTTTCTTAATTTTCGTGGTTTTGAACTGACTTCTTTCTGGCTCGTAACTTTTGTTTCACCTTTCTTCGTTCCTTATTTCAGTCTTTTCGCAATTACTTTACAAGTGGAACCTGTTATGAAATAGATGGTAAATAGTATGTATATACCGGGTGGTTCATAAAAAGAGAGACAAAGTCTGGAAAAAATACGACAGAGAAAATCTGATTAAATTTGTAAATTGTAAAATGATTAAAGAAAAAATATCCGAATTGAGATCGTAAAGTTTGGTTAACAAAAAATTGTTTTCATATTTTTCAGTGTCAACAAATTTTACACATTTGTACGTTCCTCGATTCAACATTTCTAAGAAAAATTCTCGAATTTAATGCCTTTGTTTTATCGGTTGCATATAGTTGACATTTAAAAGCGAATTTCTATAAATAACTCATTCTGATTTGGTTCGAAAGAAACATTCGAAAAAAAAATTTTTCAATTTAATATACACTACTTAAAAGTGAATTTTCATTAAGAATGTTGCTTCTACTTTGATCTGTCTGATTTGTAAGTGGAAAAAAAAGATTCGTAATGGAAGATGCAATACCGGAAGTAAAGAAAAGAAAACAGTCCATGTTAAGGAAGCGTCGCTGACCTGCGCATGAACGCAAGATGGCCAGAATGGCGGTCACAAGTGATCAGGTCAGGCCGGGTCATGGTCACTAACTCTACGAGTGCGACTTCCATTCAGTGGAAAGGTAATGAAGACGTATTATTTAAGAACGAACACTTAATATACCTACAATGGCTGCTTGCATAATTTTTCCTAATTTTATGCATAACCTGAATAAAAGTTAACCTAACACAATTCCACAAAGTGTCTGTGTGCACAATTATCAGTCATTGTCATAATTTAGTAAGTTAAGTTGAGAGAATAATTTAATTCCTAACCTAGAAGTTATAATTCTGAAACATTTTGAACTCAATTTGATGAATTTTATACGACTCGTTTTAGTAGACATTATTCATCGTCGATTTAATTAATTAACTAAAACAAATATCCGATTTCTAACCTAAAATTTAATAATTTAAGAAAATTCTAATCTCAACTGTATGAATCTTATACAACTAGTTTTAATGAGACATTAATAATCACGAATATAATCTAATTAATTAACTAAAACGATATCCAATTTCTAACCTAAAATGAGGAATTCTAAAAAATCCTAACCTTAAGTATACGAACGTTATACAACTTGTTTTAACGAGACAATAATAATCACGAATGCAGTTAAACCAAAAAAAAAAATCCCAATCTAAAATGCACAGTTAAAAAAAAATTCTAATCTCAGCTTTGTGGACATTGAATAAACCCGTTTTAAGGAGACATTACTAATCTCTAAATTGTGGATTTTTAAGCAAATTCATATTTGTGAGAATATAGAAAAAACAAAAGAAAAATAAAACTTCGGTAAAAAATTTTTCCATTTTCCAGATATTATAAAAAACACTACAATTTGGACATTTTGTATATTTGTTCATATTACACGCATTCTGTTCAATTTTGCATCTTTAACTTTCCTGTAAATGCACAAAAATCCGCAGTCTGGTAATCACAAATACAATTCAACAAATTATTTAAAAAGCTGTAAATTTCTAACCTAAAATTTTTAAAAATCCTAACCTCAACTGCATAAAGGTTACACAGCTCGTTTAAAATTAAACGATATTAATTAAAAAGATATCAAATTCCCAACGTATAACGTATAATTAAAAAAAAATCCTAACCTCAACTGTATAAATGTTATACAGCTCGTTTTAACGAGACATTAGCAATCACGAATATAATTTAATCAATGAAAACAAAAAAAATCAAATTCCTAACCTAGAATGAGCAATTTAAAAAAATCTTAACCTCCATTGTATGAACGTTATATGTGCAATTTGTTTTAATGAACCAATAGTGATCACGAATACACATTTAATTAATTCATGACAAAAATTCCTAATCTATGATATACAATTTAACAAAATCCTAACCTCAATTGTATAAATGTTACACAGCTCGTTTTAACGAGAAATTACCAATCGCGAATACAATTTAATCAGTTAAAGGGAAGAAAAGATAAAGATAAAAATAAAAGTAAAATGAAATTCCAACGTAAATCGCAGTTTCAAAGGATCCTAATCTGAACGTTGTTGTACAACTCGTTCGACGAGACACGAAACGGCAAACAGATTAATGGTTTTCCGTTGAAAGTACGCGAAAGGAACAAAAAGAAAGGGGAGAAGCTGGGGCATTAGAAGCATCACTGACCTACCACGTCACGCGTAAAGGCCAACCGTGACGCGTGCAGGAGAGATTCCGCGCGCTTGGATCGGGTCAAGGTTGCATACTTTACAACAGTTCGCAGTTTCCACGGAGGGAAATGGGGAAAATAGGGCACCGGTGACGAAAGCAACACGTTAATGCCAGCCGTGACGACAGCAAAAGGACGACGCGCCTCCCGGAGAGCTCGCAGCGCGACCTAACGACGCCTCAGGCCAATTTCCGGGATCCTGGAACTTTCTTACTCAATACTTCATCGATGGCCACTCTCTATCTTTGTTATTCTATGATATTATATAACATCCTTCGTACAATTTTATCTTCCATCGTTCTGCAGGTTTCTATGCATTGGATGATACGAATAACGTTACATATGGGGGTTGGTAACTATGAGAAAATTAACCAATGGGAAGTTTTACCCTTTATAATTTTTTTTTTTTTTTTTGAAGTTTTATTCGTTCTTAAACCTATTTTTGTTTTTCTGATTTCTATTTCTCAGAGGGAATTTTTTAACAGAATATTAGTAATCTTGTGATCAACCATGTTAACGTGGAAAAATTAACTAATGTTGCTCCATCCTTAAATTTCTTTTTGTTTTTATAATTTTTAGTATAATTTTATATAATTTTTATGTAACTGTATTTTGATTTTATGGTTTTAATTTCTCCAATAGGTTTTTTAGGAAAATGATATTAAAATTGGAACCTGTAATCAGCCATTTTCACTGGGAAAAATTAACCAATGGGAATTTTTACCCTTTATCATTTTTTCTGTTTTCATAATTTTCTTAGATACTTTTTTGTAAAATCATATTAAAATTAGACTCCGTGATCAATCATATTATCTTTGAAAACCTAACCAACAGAATTTTTTGCTCTTCGTAATTTTTTTTGTTTTAGTTTCACGATATTTATTTTTCTGATAGGTTTGTAGGAAAATAATATTAAAAGTACGACACATGAAAATTAGAAAATTTGATCCATGGAATTTTTGCTCTTTGTAACTTCTTTTATTTCGTTTTCATGATATTTATTTCTCTAGTGGGTTTTTAGGAAAATAATATTAAAATTAGGACCTCTAAAAATTAGAAAATGTGACCAGTAAGAATTTTTACCCTTTGCAATTTTTTAAAATTTTGTTTTCATATTTATACCTCTGATGGGTTTTTAGGAAAATAATATTAAAAGTACGACCTGTGAAAATTAGAACATTTGATCAATAGGAATTTTTGCCCTTTGTAATTTCTTTTATTTTATGATTTTTATTTCTCAAACGAGTTTAAAAAAAAAAAAATGATATTGAAATTAGAACCTACGATTAGCCATGTTATCTTGAAAAACTTGACCAATAGAATTTTTTGTCCTTGGTCTCTTTTGTTTCCACAATTCTTATTTATCAGACACTAGTAAAAATGATATTAAAATTACAATCTGTGATCAGCCATATTAACTCTAAAAAAATTGACTAATTTTTATTTTTTAAATTTAATTCCTTTACAAGTTAAATTTTTTCAGAAGCTTCTTAACAAAATTACATTGAAATTGACATCTGTGATCAGCCACGCCAATTTGGAAAATCTATCAAAAAGTGTTATTTTCCAATTCTCGAAAAAATAATTTCTCCTTAAAAATTTTAATTTTTTAGACTCTTTTGTGTGTAAGTACTTGTATCTGCATTCATCCAAGTGAATTTATGAATATGAATAAACTAATGTTTCCACTTTTTCATATTTATATATTCATTTCTAAATTTAATTCTCTAGTGCCTTTCTAGTAGCAAAAAATTACGCGTTATTTTCATACAAGAAAAGAAAAAGAGGAGGATTCAATGAAAGGTTAAAAAATAGCTAGGTACAAGTGAACCACCTCAGCATAAAAATGCAGGGGCTAATATCAATCGAGCCACTGTCCTAACCGGTCACGTGTAAAGGCCAACCATGACGCGTGCCGTCGATCCCAGACACACGTCCTCTCTAAAGGTTGCACATTTTACACCACGTAAATTGACGTGCGCCTCCTGTGGCCATGTCGAACAAAAAAACGATGGGATGTACGTCAGAAGGGTGCACCTCTGACGAAAGCAGGTGGTGAAATGCCATACATGAGCAGGTAAAAACAATGTACTCATGTTTATTTCTTGAAACTCTATACCTGGCTCTTGTGTATTGTTAGTAAACACGTTTCACTTTTTATTTTTATAGATACTGTGAGAAAAATGGTACTGTAGCATTTCAACTTTATCGAAGACTGTCTTATGTTACATCATTCATAGTAAATATAATAAAAAAAAAATAAAAAGAAGCTATTTAAATTCATTTTCTGATTTTCAGTAATATCTGATAATAAAAATTACTTTTAATTTCCCATATTTGCAAAAATTCTTTCGTTCAAGATTACATTTTCTGGTATACACAAATTTCTAATCCAAAATGAGGATCATTAAATGACAAAATTTTATAAAAGATTACTTTCAATTTCCCATCTTTGCAAAAATTCGTTTCTCCAGGATTATGTCTTATATTATATACAATATTTCTCATCTGAAATGAGGATCATTAAATGACAAACTTTTCTAACAGGTTACTTCTCATTTCCTATCTTTGCAAAAATTATTTGTTCAAGATTACTTTATACACAAATATCTAATGTCAAATGAGGATCATCAAGTGACAAAATTTTATAAAGGTTCACATTTCATTTCCCATCTTTGCAAAAATTATTTGTCCAAGATTACATTTTATGTTATACACAAATTTCGAATCCCAAATGAGGATCATCAAGTGACAACATTTTCTAAAACAAATTATGTATCTTCAAATATTTTTTTATAGTCTGGTTCCCTTTTCTTTCTTTTAATTAACTGGTCTAAAATTATATCTCCTTTTATATAAATTTCTAACCCTAAATTTAGACCATCAAAACTACAACATTCTTAAACAAAAAAAAAAACAAAAAAAAATTACTTCGCTACGACAGATTTCAAGAGAAAGGTAGATGTTCAAATTTTCAACCGCAAAATTTGTCAAACTAATTTCGGAAGCCTAAAAATGAATAATTTTAAAATTCGTAAAAATGTAATATTATTTAATGAAATTGCAATAGAAGTGCGAAAAGAAAAAAATTCAGGCGAAAGGGCGATAACGAAAGAGTACAAGTCAAATTTCCAAAATGCTTATAAGCGCCAACAGCAATAAAAGGGTTAAAAATCTATTTTTAGTCTTCATTTAGATTTGACAAAGACATTTCTCTTCTACTATTAGCACTAACGCACTATTGTTCATGACATTGTATTTCTATTAAAAAACAAAACAAAAAAACTATACGCGCAATGTTTCAAATTCGTCCACATAAATGTCGTAATATTTCAAATTGACACATATCCAATTGGATCGTTTCAGAATTTCATTTAAATATTTCCAGTGTTCTTATTTAACTTAACAAATATCGTGAACGAAGCTCCAAGTGATATTTACTCAATCTACAGCCTGTAACTCCTATTCTTTCTCAAAAACAAGATCACGAATCATTGCGAATATTGGGCTAATCAAAAGACCATCGAATATTAGCGATAAATAACGAAAATTCCAACCCAGAAATTCTACAATCACGTACAACAGTGGAACAACGTCGAAAGGAGGAGTGTCGCTGATCAATTTCCGCGACCTTTGACACTGTAGAAACGAGGGATGCCTTCAAATTGAATTCTCGCGAGCAGAGAGTGGACCAGGAGGAGAGTCGAGGGTAAAACCACAGGCGTGGTGGGACGCTGAAAGGCACGGGAAAGGGAAATATGTCGATATCTGGCTATGACCTAGTTATCCCAGTTTCCCGGGAAAGTGGCGGCGCGACAACCAGACAGGCTAACACGGTTCCATAGTAATTTCGGTAGCTAGGTCAAAAACCTCATCCTGCACAATCCAATCTGTAAGATGCTTTTATTCTAATATAGGGTAAAGTAGCCTAATATGAGACCGTTCCTAATATGAGACCTCAGCCTATTTCCGTTACGGAGAAGTCTCGAACGTCACAGCGACAATCCTTTGCTTCAGAACTAATTGTACTTCAGTTACATTATTCGAATGTGACATAGAAAACAACGCAGTATTTTGAGCAAGCATACGCGTGAAACACATTGCAAAAAGTTTTTCAAGTGGTACAATTAAATTTACGAATATATCCAAAATGGTAAGTGCATAATCATATTCATAAATACTGTTGTATAATGCATGCAATGGAGTTTAAGGTTTAGTAGTTGTGTATTATTAAATGATAGAATGTTAACCTCAAAATTATTTAATAGTTATCATGTCACTGTTTCCGAATATGGGACCCTTGGAAGTTTCTAGTATGAGACAGGTCTCATATTAGGTACCTAATTTTGTTTTAGGTGGATGCTGTTAAAAAACGTAAACAGTGGAATAAAGATCAGATGGTATTGGCGGTTAAAGCAGTTAGAGAGCATATTATGGGCTATAAAATGGCGGCAAAACATTTTGTTGTCCCCAAAGAAACTGCTCGAGCGGTATGTAAAAAATACCGATTTCTCTCCTGAACATTTAGTGTTACTGTCTTTGGTAACGCCGAGTGCAAGAGGAAAGACAATTCTGAAAAACGCACTATAAGGAAACGCGTGAAAAGTGATAGCTCAACTGACGAGTGTGAAAAAAACATTGTTCTGAATGATGAAAGTGATGATGAAGAAAATTACGATACAGAATGCTTGTTTTGCACAGGACTGTATTCTTCAGATGTACATGGTGAACAATGAGTTCAGTGTACAAAATGTTATCGGTGGGCCCATGAAGATTGCGCTGCAAACGAAACTAATTTTATATGACCAATGTGTGAAGAAAGACAGAAAAAATAAATTTTGACAAGATGAAACCTGGGTCACATATTAGGAGACCAGTTTTTCAAGTCATGGTTTTGCATACTTTTCATTTTTATTTTATTACGATGGAATTCTAACTGTTTTGTTATCATTTCTAATATGTTGCAAAAGTGTACACATTTTACATTTGAGACATGTAATCGTATTTTAATAAAAGTATTTTTAATCGAGAATTGTGCTTGCTTAAAGAAAGCGGTCTCATATTCGGCTATTTTACCCTAAACCTTCGAAGAAACGAAGAAAAATCTCTTCATTTTGTATTTTCTTAACCCTTTGAGTGCTATGGACACATATAGTGACTCCAATTAATATTCAGTCACTCCTTAAAACGGTGCAACTTTTTTAAAATTTACCCAGCGACTTTTTTTTTTTTTTTTTTTTTTTTTTTTTTTTGAGAAATTAAAAGGATCACTTTACTGGACGATGCATGCAAAAAATTTGAAAAAACCTCCAACTGGTCGGACTTTCTAAATTGAGCTTGCAATGGAAATTTAAAAAGTACATTTTGTAGTTTTATACCAGTTATATATATACTGAAAATTTTATCGACGAAAAGAAAATTTTATAAATTAAAGAAAAGTTTCAGAAATACTCTTTGAAATGTTGACTGTAAAAAAAGCTATGATTTCTTTGTAAAAAAATCCCCTAAGAAACCTAAAAAGAACACTTACAGTAGAATATTCATTTAACTGAATAGATCTTACAAAACTCAAGAATTATTTTAGTTAATTTTCATTTAATTTTCCATTCTGCGAGATTGTCCAAGATGATGTTGCTTTTCTAATGGATCAAAAAAATGAACATTTAAGTACATAAGAAACTTTCCTGATCTGCAAAATTATAGTTCAAACAGTAAAGACCATGAGTGACCCAATTAAATAGTTCAACAGAGTTCTACTGCAATTTTAGACGTTGGATCAAAAGTTTTATAGGTCACTGTTCGGTCCTAACTCAATAAATCTCTTGGATAATAACTATCCAAACGCCTAACAGACACTAAAGAACCAAAAATTCAACCTTAAAAAGATTTATAGGTTAGGAAATAGCTTTATGGTACAAAAGAGGTCACTAGTAGCTTAATTACACGTTTCTGCACAGTTCCACAATCATTCCAGGCACTAGATCAAAGATTGTACAAGTTTCTATTAAATTCTAATTCAATAAATTTGACGAAACAGTAGCTGTGTTGACGTACTATTGTTCAGATCAATGACCATTAACACGTTGACTGCCACGTCGAAATCACATGTTTTTTTCAGGACGCGACGAACGTATTTTTATTATTCTAAGTATATAATGGCAAAATAATAATAAATATGGTTATATAAGACGACATTCTTATCCATGGGGCGTTTACCTTGCTGGTGGTTTCAGGTGGCGCCTTGGAGCGCTCGATGTCACGTGATAACTATTTTGGAACATTTATGTACGTTATGGCTGTTTACGACGCTTGTAAAATATATCTATCCGAAGAAAATTACGACACAAGATGCAAAAAAAAAAAAAACAGAAAGGGTCAGCATACGTGATACGAAAATTTTGCAAAGAATGTTATTAAATAGAGTTTACAAGTTTTGGAATAAAGATTGCTAAAAATATGACCAAAAAGGTCACCACATACTGCCCAAATTGTACTGATCAGCCGCATCTATGTTTTGAAATGCTTTAATACAATACACTGGCAGATTGAAGATTCGATAAAAGTTTTAACCCTCCAATACCACAATTTTTGTTTGATCTCAAAAAATCAGAATAGACTAATTTGGAGTCGAGAAAAACGAATCTGAAGTCCGTTATTCCTTTTGGTTTAAAAAAAAAAACAACATCTAAGCACGTGCAATTTTCCGTTACAACTGTAACGGTGGTTATACGGAAAAAAACTTAAATGTACAATGAAGCTTGGTTTACACTTCAATAAAAAAAATTTTATTAAAAAATCATGGAATATATGTTTTATAGCGACTCGTGTAAACCCCGTCTAGAGATTGAGCTAGGAATTAGAGGATTAATCTTTAATTTTTGATCTTCTAATAACAATTTTTAATTGTTCAATAGTGCACATTTTATTTCGAAGTATTCTCTAATCAGCGATGAGGTTCAAAATTCATTAACTGTCAATGTTCATTCAACTTTTACAATTGTAAACATTTGAAGCACTTCGGTCACTGATGACCACCGTGGCAATCAACGTTAACCTGTTAACTGGGTTCATCTCACGAACGAAAATTAAATCTCTACAGTTTATAATTAAAAATTTATAAAAAGGTTAATAGTTCCATTATTTCGGTTTCTATAAATGTTAATATAGTGTGTTATATATTTGATACAAGTATAACAGTACAATTAATACTGACTAATTTCTCTCTAAATGAACAACTGAGTTCCACGTGTTATTGAAAGAATGACGAGTTATCTCGTCATCCCTAGTAAAAAGGTTAAACAAAAAAAAAAAAAAGGATCCTTGGCAAGAATATAATTTTGAATCGATCATTACTAAATCATGCGACATCTTTGTATTTTTAGCTCGAAATGTTATCAAAGTTTGTCGGCTTAGCTTTGAAACACCCTGTATAGTTTGCAAAAGAATAGAAGATTCTATGTAATGACAATTAGGCTCCAGATTTTTATCCATTTAGACGAAACTGATAGGTGCAAAATTACACAGAATGAACGAACTACGGAACACAAAAAATACAAAATATCCACTTGATAAATGCAATAATTTTCCATCAAAGTTCCACTTTTTCTTCTACATACTCGAAAAAAACCTGAATTTGCATAAGAATCCACAGTTTAACCATACCAAAAGCTCTTCTGTAACAGCGACACTCTGGTCGATGCATTTATTACACAATCCACACAATCGCAGATTTATAACCTGGGAAGCAATTTTCTTGTACAAGAGAGGTGACCCAATTACACATTCGAATAAGGTTTCACAATCGTTCCAGACTCTAGACAAGAAATCTTTTATAGATCCTCCATAAAGCACAGACTAGTAATAAAATTATACGTCTGCATTAATATACGACATTGACTAATAAAGAACGAAACGCAGAAAAAAGAAAAAAGAAAAAACAAAACAAAAAAGAAATATGAACCTGGAAAGGAAGCAATACTGAATCGATCGTTTGTTAACTGTACCCGAAAACTCCTCCGTACACAGATACTCCCGTCGATGCGTTTATTACACAGAGTTTCGCAGATTTATCGCCTCTGGAAGGGTATTTTATGGTGAAAGGATGGTACACACTGGTAACCCAATTTCGGTCGAGCATAATGGGAATTGAGCGCGGATTCACGACCCTGACCCAGCATTTTGCGTCGCGTATATCCGTGGAAAGAATTTGCACATGCAAATGTTAGCCGGAAAACGAGCGACGCACGTGACAAACCCGGCCCCTGGTTTTTGTTCGCTCGAAGCACGGCAATTTATCGCTTTCCGGGGAAACAAAGGTACGCTCTTGGCTTTATGGCGAACGGCATCGAGCGGTGTAAAAACCGATACGACCTGGTTCGAGGTCAGTGATGGAAAAAGTGCTGGCGAAAAAAAAAAGTAGTACGGAAATTATAATACACGAATCGAGTGACATAGGTGTATATTTAGAGTATCAGACCTGTATAGTAGCTTGGTCACGAAGCGTTTGTGTTCTGAGATTATGGTTAATTAAGTTATTGTATAATATTTAAATATCTTTCGATGTTTTCAAATACCCTGAAACGTCTATGCTTCGAGATTGGAGCTAGTAAAATGGTTTTCGAAGTTTCTGTTTTTAGAACGAATTATTTGCTCACGTGACATACGCGCGAGAAAAAAGTTTCTCTTTTCGTTTTGTTTTTAGCCTTCGTGTTTATCCTCTGATAGGGCGAAGTGAGAAATGAGAAGAAATACCTGAAGTTATTAAAAAATTACTCTTTGAATTTACTTGCTATACAGTATCATAAATTGAAGGTTTCAAATAACAATTTTATGAAAATTGAAATATTGCAATAGAATTCTTTCAAACAATTCCTGAAAATTTAAATTGTTGCTAAAACTCTAAATACTGAAAAGTTACTCTTTCAATTTTTGAAGGTTTCAAATAATAGTTTTATGAAAATTGAAGTATTACGATAGAATTCTTCAAACAATTCCTGGAAATTTAAATTGTTGCTAAAACTCTAAATACTGAAAAGTTACTCTTTCAATTTTTGAAGGTTTCAAATAATAGTTTTATGAAAATTGAAGTATTACGATAGAATTCTTCAAACAATTCCTGGAAATTTAAATTGTTGCTAAAACTCTAGATATTGAAAAGTTACTCTTTCAATTTTTGAAGGTTTCAAATAATAGTTTTATGAAAATTGAAGTATTGCAATAGAATTCTTTCAAACAATTCCTGAAAATTTAAATTGTTGCTAAAACTCTAAATACTGAAAAGTTACTCTTTCAATTTTTGAAGGTTTCAAATAACAGTTTTATGAAAATTGAAATATTACGATAAAATTCTTTCAAACAATTCCTGGAAATTTAAATTGTTGCTAAAACTCTAGATATTGAAAAGTTACTCTTTCAATTTTTGAAGGTTTCAAATAACAATTTTATGAAAATTGAAATATTGCAATCGAATTCTTCAAACAATTCCTGGAAATTTAAATTGTTGCTAAAACTCTAGATATTGAAAAGTTACTCTTTCAATTTTTGAAGGTTTCAAATAATAGTTTTATGAAAATTGAAGTATTACGATAGAATTCTTCAAACAATTCCTGAAAATTTAAATTGTTGCTAAAACTCTAGATATTGGAAAGTTACTCTTTCAATTTTTGAAGGTTTCAAATAACAGTTTTATGAAAATTGAAATATTGCAATATCTAGAGTTTTAGCAACAATTTAAATTTTCAGGAATTGTTTGAAGAACGAAATAAAACACACAATAAAAATAAAAACAGTGACAGCGGTTAATAGGATTTTGCTAGGAATTTTTATGCAAATTCATATTTTTGAAAATACAAAAAAAAAAGTGGAACTTCAATAGAAAATGAATTCACCTACAAGGTATTATAAAAGAACGCTATATTTTGAATATTTTGTATATTTCTTCATACTATGGGATTATATACTTACAGTGGAGTACATTCTTAAATTTGTTAGTACATATATTTCCATTATATACCAGTGTTTTTCAGTCAATTAGTTACATAGCAGTGGCCAACATGTAAATTTAATTTGCGTTTTCTTTCTTACCATAATGGATAAATTTGATGAATTTGAAAAAGAAATTTATGATGAATTATCAGACTTACCAAGTGATTACGACGATGATAGTTATATTGTACCTATCAAACAAGGTGCAAACTTATTTTGCATGAAACAGACAGTGATAGTACTTCTGAATTAGAGGACGAAAGTGATAGTAATTGTGAATTAGAAGAAGAAGAAAATACAGTGAATCAGAAATTGATATTAGTGATGTGTAGGATGATACTGATACAACATCACGGTTACAATTATTTGAAGAAAATCCAGATATGGCATTAATTCAAGAATTTCCTGAAAATATCGTTGATACAGCTGACACATGGGGTAAGGAGCGAAACACGATGTGTATGCAAATTCTGTGAAGTACCGTTACATAAAGGAAGCTGTTTCACCGATTATCGTATTAAAAAAACAATACTAACACTACTTATGTACAACTTCTGAAAATTTCAATAAAATATCATATTAACATATTTGTTACCACGGTTCTGTTCAATCCTTTGCATTATTTTTGCTTACATACCGTATTTCCCGGTCCATAAGACGCACTTCTTTTTACTCCGAAGCTGTAGAAAATGGTTGCCTTTATTACAAATATCGATAACACTGTTTTCTTTGTATAAAGTGTTATTATTAAAATAGATACTTTGATCCTTTTCTATCTGATCCAAGTATTTTTCGTAAATTCTAACCTAATAAATCACAGTGCGTCTTATAGGTCGGAAAATACGGTACTTAGTATCTATATTTTTATCAGTTTTACAGAGTAAGATTTAACCGTTTGGGTACCAGAGGTTTTTAAAAAAAACACGGTCGAAGAAAGCCGAACAAGCGTTCCTTTTATTCTGTGTCGAAAAATACTAAGCAACGCGATGGCGCTTCTTTCATTTCATGTCGAGAAAAGCCAAGCAATGCAATAGCGCTCCTTTTATTCTCTGTCGAAAAATACTAAGCAACGCGATGGCGCTTTTTTCATTTCATGTCGAGAAAAGCCAAGCAGCGCGACAGCGTTTCTTTTGTAATAGGTAACAACGCAATACAAAATGTATTACTTGGATTACTTATATACAAAAAAAAGTAGCGATATGACGTACATGCGTCTGAAAAGTTGAGCGCATTTCGTCAGATTATAAGTGCAAATGCGCTGGGTTTTTTCGACGTGAAATCTGAAGAGCGCGAAAGCGGCGCGTGGGACTCGAACGGTTAAGTTTGCATCTGTGCAGATGTAATATGTATTAAATACATGAACTATGATTTTTCTACGATGCATTATATGTAGACAATACCAATCTATCATGAGAATTGGCGCGTCACGCATATGTGACGCTGGTAGCGAACGTGTTAATTGCAAAAATAATTATCGCAGTTTTAATACATATATGTTGAAATATCTTTATATCACTAAAATACCCCGATTTATATGAAAGTTTCAGGAAAAATAGCCCGATGCGAAAGTATTAATAAAAGTCACCGCAGATAGTTCACGGTAAATGTACACACTAGCAAAATTCATTTATCTCCACGAAGCGTTGCAAATTATATTGCCAAGGGTTTGCAGAACCATTTATGGCGATTTGCCTGGTAATGAGGAATTTCTGGAATTGGCCTTAGTTAAGATGAACATTATCTCAGTATCTAGTAACGCAGGTTTCTTGCTCATGGAAACAAATGGCCGCGCATAAGTGAGCCGCGACGAACCTGGAATAAGTTATCCCTTGTTTCTTTTCTTCTTCTTTTTTTCTTTTTATTTATCCCCGGACAGCGGAAAACCTCTGTTCTTAGCCAAATAAAGACGTTCACTTGTTTGTACGACGAGTCAGCCATTCGTACGATTTCAAGTTTTAATTAACTTCGCGGGACAAAATGGAATCGCTCGTAAAGGAGTTTCAAGTTACGAACTATTAGCTGTGCTACAAATTCTCTTCTACGATACTAAACGATTCTTTTCTTGTACAATTGTTAAATCATTGCAGTCTATAGACAATTCTGTTTCAATCTTTGAACGGTAAAATTCGGGTCAGATTTGACCCAAATTGTAATTCTTTTCATGCTGTTATCTCTGTACTTTTCTCGAAGACATAAGTCTGAGGAATCTTTACTCATTTTGGTGTTCACATCATCAAAATAAAACCTAACTATGCTTGTTCACGTTTAACCCTTTGAGTGCCACGGATTTTTGCGAAAATTTGGCCGAGGAAACGCTTTTTTCGTTTTTTTTCTCTTTTTTCGTTTTTATTACTTTTTCAAGATGGTAAATAAAAGGTTTCTGTAACAACAGCGTCGAAGCTATCGAAAGTGTCAATCGTCCAATCGCGACAGTTCGATGGAACTTCTTCTGCTTTAGAGTCGCGTGATTATGGCTACGATATCGTGTAGCGAATTGTTTGCAATAAGAAACTTTTTGTTTCGGTCTAATAGGTGCAGCTGAGTATTTAATATGATCCTAACAGAAGCTTACAACAGCAAAGATTTCAATTCAGTACATTCTTCATAAACGACAAGAGTAAAGACGCGCGTAGACAAAATTTCAAACGTGCAGTTAGTTCGACTCTACATATATATGGCATTTTTCGGCACTGAACAAAAGAAGCGCGATCTTCCGTCTGTCACTTAAACGGTTGAGAGAACAATCGAAAAAGACTTCGGAGAATTTCGAATGAAATATTAATATCTGTCAAGAATGAAAATTTTAATATCTGTCAAGAAATAATTATAATCCTTATCTCCTACATAAATAAAGATTTTTCGGAAAAGCTAAAATAATAAACTTGCATTATTGCCTATATATCCAATAATATCGAATTAAAGACATTTTACGAAGTCTACTATCCATTGTACAAGAAAAAGTTAAAAAAAAAAAAAGAATTAAAATTAAAAAAATTAAATAACAGAATTGGAAATGTGTCGAAGAAGTGTTACAATTACAGGATACGTCCAACTACTTTAAAGTCCGAGAAACTCGTTAAGAAGACCTGTATTTGGATAAAAATAAAGTGAAAAGTACGACGATGAAGTTTTATAGTGACGGAAAATTTGCATCGAATGCAAGTGGGTTGTAATTTCACGTGGCCTAGCTACGAACTGAAGAATCTCTTTAGGAGATCTCGTCAAAGAGGTTAGAGAAAACCAGAGTCGCGTGTAACTACGAATAGGGTAGAAGACAAAGTTCTACACAGTGTGACTCAAAAGGAGAGAGCTTGGGCAGGCCAGTTAGACCGGCGGAAAAGGAGGAACGAGGTTGCAGCTAGTAGAGAAGGTTGAGGTCTGAGTTCGAGGCCAACCTCCTCACTTTCCCACACTCGTCGGCTGTGTTACGTATGGCTCGCGTAACGCGCTCACAGGCTCACCTACATTCCTCGCTCTAACGCAGCGCACCTACACCTTTCATAGTTGGATCAGTAAAAGTTTCTATTGGTTATAGTTTCCTTATTTTTTTCTCCTTTTTTTATTTTTCACTTTTTTTTTTTTTTTGTTTAAACGTCATCGTTTTGCTCAAACATCAACATTTTTCTGTAACGTTTGCAATTATTAAGTGATCTATTATGGAAACTGGTTAGATCCAAGTATCGTTATCAAAAGTTACAATGTACTGTAATTTATCATTAATATTTTAGAAATTATGAAAATAAGTTTTTCTTTTAATTTTTTGGAACATAATTTTAATTAATATTGGTATTATGTATATTGCAAAGATTGTTTAAATTTTCACTTTGCATATTCAAAAAATAAGGTTTTTGAATATTTCAAAGTTAGTTTAGAGTGGACATAATCAGCTTTTGTAATGCTCAACAATTTATCATTGATAAATAATTTTGTTTTAATTTCTCGTAACATAATTTTAATTAATATTGATACTATGTATATTGCAAAAATTGTTTAAATTTTCACTTTGCATATTCAAAAAATAAGGTTTTTAAATATTTCAAAGTTAGTTTAGAGTGGACATAATCAGCTTTTGTAATGCTCAACAATTTATCATTGATTTTTCAGAAATTATGAAAATAATTTTTTTTTAATTTCTCGTAACATAATTTTAATTAATATTGATACTATGTATATTGCAAAGATTGTTTAAATTTTCACTTTGCATATTCAAAAAGTAAGGTTTATAAATATTTCGAAGTTAGTTTAGAGTGGACATAAACAGTTTTGAAATTTCACTTGAACACCTTTCGATTAATTCTTTGTATAATAATAACGAGTCACATTCGTAGTGTCTTATATATATTAAAATATTAAATATAACAATTGTATGTAGAATAATATGTGAAATATATATTAAATATATTAATTAGAAAATATTACAAAAATTTTGAGTTCTTTTTGTGAGAAACTTCAATTTTGATTTAAATGCCTGAGAATTATTAAACAGAAAGTTTAAGTAGACTGTATGGTAATATTAAGTCTTAATATTTAATTATTTTTTATTTAACGTATTATTGAAGTGATAAGTATTTGGTTTAAAAAAAAATAGCCATTGAAAAATCGTAAGGCAAGGTATAAACTTAAGTCCTTGTCTAATGATAACAAGTCACATTTTGCAATGTGTTATATATATTAAAATATGAATTACATTAATCATATATAAAACAATATAAAGAATAATATATAAAAAACATATTGAATATATTAATTATATGTAAAATAATATAATACAATGTAAAAGTAATATATAAGATACATATTAAATCAGAAAATATTTCAAAAATTCTGACTTCCTTTTGTGATAAAATTCAATTTCAGCTCTAACTTCAGTTTTAATTTAAATGTCTGAAAATTATTGAATAGGAAGTTTAAATAGAAAGTATAGTAATATAAAGTTCGAATATTTGTCATTTTGAATTATAAATATCTGGTATTAAAAGAGATAGCCATTGAAAAATCGTAAGGCAAGGTGAAAACTAAAAGCAACAAAATGTACAATTTTCAACACTTGTCCTTTACCTATTATACAATTGTTACATATAAAGATGGCGTATGTCTTATGCCCAAGACCATATGTGACGATTATAATAGTCAAAAAGTATAGTTGAATAAGCATGATAAACTTAGGAAGGCTTTTCAAAAGAAATTATCACGGTAGTTATAGACTAAAATGTAATTTACAGCTTAAATTCGATCTTTTTCACTTCGTCACATAAAAATATATGGAAACAAATTAGAGATATTGTAGTCAATCAAATAAATGTCTGCGAATTTTTGCAAGTTTTTTTTAGCTGCAACACCGAGTTTTCAAAAGTTCACAAGGTTTACGTTATCAAGTGTTTTAGCAACCCGTTATGTTTATTATTTTCCGTCTTCCATTATACTTCCATAAACCAGTATATTTTCAGCTTGTGATATCGATTGAGTTCAAGGCTTTTGCTTCACACTTTGCACGATGCAACTGGTTAGAGGGAATTGCAAATATTAAATTTGGTTCTCTTTGAAAATTTAAGATATCCCAGCTTTTACTATGCTTTCATGTAACGGTACATTTTCATTTTATATCCTTAATTACGATTTTTCTTCATACTGATGATTCTTCACAAATTTGAGTATCTTTAATTCACACTTTAAACCTTATAGCCACAGTTAATTTTTCAATTCCACTATCAACGAATACTTAGAACATTTTTAACCCTTTGCGCTCGAAATATTTCTTTCTTATGATCGATTATTATTAACTTTAACACACTTTTGCAATGAAACTTTTGAAAATCAATTTTTCCAGTTTTTCTGAGAAGGAAAAACTGCACATATTTATAGATTTCTTTATTTTCATTTATTTCGTGAATTTGTTTTACTTCGATATGAATAAAATTTGAACTGAGTGACGCTCTGCATTATGAACGTCGCTGTAGCAGCACCAATGGAGAGTAAAGGGTTAATAAACCATAGTACTCTTCAAATTCTTTCATTATTACTTTTGATTCCTTCTTCAGGATACAAAATATTCACAAAAAATTCTGCTAGAAACTCTTTCATCAATGAGAGCGAAAACTAGACTTCGCTCGTCTATCGAAGTTCCAAATGCATCGCGCAATATTTCCCCATTCCACTATCCACCATGACCGTGATCGTCGTAAAAGAGCTGAAGAACTCAGGTCTCCATTTTCTCCATAACACCGCCATAAAGCGTCTTGATTATTTTTATCCAAGGACCGAGAGAGGCCAAAGGCAGACGTGGCGTGCACCATTTTGCCATTGTGCGCGCCGCGTGAGAAAACGGCCGCGGAACAAACAGCCAGGCTGGATTCAGCGAATTCCAAAGATTCGCACGATAAGTGTCGTAGCCCCGTGATACCGTAGCGTGGAGAGAATCGGCTCTACAATTTTCTTGGCAGTGCCAGAGCACCGCATTCTTGCCTCGTGGTCGTGTGAAAATCCACAATTTCTCGTCCACGAACATTTACCCCTGCCGTGGAAAAAAAAAGGGAAGAACGAGATCGAATCCTCGTGAAAATGCCGGCGTTAAGCGTAATCTGAAAGAAAACGAGTTTCCATGGATGGTACGAGAAACTCGACGAGTCTACTTTTCGAGAACAGAAAATTACACGTTCCTATGGATTTCCGTATTACTCCGCATAGTAGCTCGACTCTTCAAAACGTTGAATGCCACGTTAATTTTACATTGATTTTATGGCACATGAATTTACATAACAATGTGAGCGCATAATGTTTAACACTAGGTATACCAACCGGTCAAAATGACCAAATAAACAATTTAAACATTTTCTTATAAAATTTCTATTTTAAATTAAATTTCAAATTTGTTTGTACGATTACGAAAATTCTTATTTATATGTATCCGACAATTATTGGAGATGATTCTATTTATTGCTACCATTGTTGCTGATATACACTTACTGACAAAAGTTAACCCTCTATGGGCCCGTGTAACTTTCAAGTCACATTTTAATTTATCGACATTTTACACAGAAGTGCAAATATTATAGGCCGTTGTTACCTGAAAGTCACATAGTGAATATATTGCAATACAATTGTTTAACCGGAAACATTTTTTTTCATTTGCATATATAGGTTTATAATTGCTGATTTTTCGTTCCCCCAATTTCTTGGATTTAAAACAAAAATTCGGCCCATAGAGGGTTAAGAAACAGCGTAATCGTTTGGTAATTTTGGTATATTTTCTATCTTTTGAGATACACAGGTTGAAACTAGAAATAGCATAATAAAATAATCATTATCAATAAATCAATAAACGGAATCATTTCCAACAATTGTCGGACACATATAAATAAGAATTTTCATGATCTTACAAAAGAATTTGAAATTTAATTTAAAATAGAAATTTTATGAGCAAATGGTTAAACCAGTTGGTATACCTAATGTTAAATTTGCGTTGAAATTTGTGCAAAAGTACAAATTTAATAGGCATGTAATCTTTCTTTTGTTACATATTGATCGTAATCTATACTGCGAGTGTGACACGTCATTGTAACGCAAGGGATTAACTTCCTGAACGCTCTGCGTTAAGATTTTTTGATCACATGTATTAATCTCGACGATTCATTGTTCCAATACAACGTTGGGTAAAAAAAAGTCAGGATATGTATTATACAGGGTGGGACACTTAAGACAGGACACCTGAATAACTCGCTTGTTTTTGGAGATAGAAGAAAATGCCTCAGACCAAACTTATTTGGTATCGAGGGACTGATCATCTGATGTTAATAGTCTTTTTTATAGATGGAGGCGTCAAGGAGATATGAAGGTCAACTCTGTTTTTTTAAATGGAACAGTATATTTTTTTACTTACATTCTGATAGAGTGTTTCAAGACGAATATACAATGACTAATTATTAAGGTCATTCAAGGTCAGTCAAGGTCAACTGCAAGAGAAAACTGATTATCTCAAAGCACACTTCGAATACTTTTGTTTACAGTTGTTGGCATATCGCTCTTGTAATTACTAATAAGGGTCACAGAACATAAACAAACATTCAATCACCATGTAAGCTTGTTTATATCCAAGAATGTTATTAGTAATTTGGTAATAAAAAAAAAACACCACTAGATTACAGTTTCGTAATATCCAATCTTAGTGATCAATTTTCAAAAATGTGTTATGCGATAACAGAGAAAGTAGAAATAGTTCTGATTTATGGTGAATGTCAGAATTATAAGGGAAGCAGTACGTGTGTATGGTGAAAAATTTCCCAATCGTAATAGACCTTCAGTTTCTGCCTTCGCAATCGTTATAAAGAAGTTTCAAGAAACCGGAAATGTAGATAACAAAACACGCAATCGAGTCAAATGAGCAACTGATGTAGGAAATACTATAAACATGTCGACAAACAAATAACCTTAATAATAGGTCATTGTATTCGTCTTGAAACACTCTATCAGAATGTAAGTAAAAAAAATATACTGTTCCATTTAAAAAAACAGAGTTGACCTTCATATCTCCTTGACGCCTCCATCTATAAAATAAAAACTAGTAACATCAGATGATCAGTCCCTCGATACCAAATAAGTTTGGTCTGAGGTATTTTCTTCTATCTCCAAAAACAAGCGAGTTATTCAGGTGTCCTGTCTTAACACTTAGCCAACCACGTATTTTTCACAAACGACGCGAAGTAGTAATCTTTTTCAATTGAAATACTCAAAGAATTCTATGTTTCCGGTGAGGATATTTTCTTCCGCCACCCGTTAAAATCTCGTACAAGTTTCTATTTTTTTTTTTAAATCATTCATGTAGCGACTTCTTTAAAAAACGGAGAGAGATATTCAATCGGTTATTTGAAAACGGGGAGATCTCCCTATATGGTTGGTAATGTGTTAAGTGCTCCACCCTGTATATGATTTGTATTTGGTAATTCTCAGTCGTAAGCTGAAGTTGAATTATGAACAAAAATAATTCGTCTTATGTCATATCTTGATCATAATGTGCATGACGAGTATGACTCGTCATTATAAGGCAAGGGGTTAAGGCTCACTTTCGTAATATTACATTTTCTGCGTACAGTCCTAACATTCCACTATCGTAATATTACGCTCGATGGAAGTATGACCGTGTTTTTCTGTACTTTCACGTTGCCAGTGTAGTGAACTCGATAACAGCTCTATGTTTCAAGAAATACTACACTATGAAGGATATTTAACTTGCCACTTTCAATCTCTGAAATTTAGTTTCGCGCTCTACCTGGTGCAAACTAAATTTTACGTTTATAATTTCTTATTATATCCACGAAACCAGAAATTTCCCGTTTGAAAAATTCTGTATGATACAGAATTTTGTTAAATAAAAACAAAAATCATTTTCTGCACATTCTTCTAAATTTTAACGTGTTCTTAAGGGTCCAATTCAAAGTGTATAATTCGCTAAACTGCAAACTTTCAAGGATTTGTACGAAATTTAACTTATTTGAATTTCAGCGCTAAATACGTCGCTAATTTCAAAAATCAGGAACTAATAATTGATCTGTATCACCGTGTATTAATAAGTGTTTCTTATTTTTAGTTTCGCTAAGAAATTACATGTAATAATCAAAACAAAAAATGATTACGGACCGAGTAATAGGTGACAATCATCATGCGCGGATTATTTCGTTTGCAAATTTGCACAGAAAATTGCAAAAGATTCCACATAAAATTGCACAGAATCCACATAAAATAAAAGAGTATTCAAAATATTACAGAATTACAGTGTTTTTTACAAGACCTGGTAGATGAAATAATTTTCCATCGAAGTTCCACCATTTTTTTTTTTCTTCTTCTATATTTCCAAAAATATGAATTGACACAAAAATCCATAGTTCGATAATTAGGTTGATTTAATTGTACGGCTACATTTAACGTGGAACGTTTATTTTAATAATCCCGTAAATACACCAGGATTGTACGGTTGGAATTATTATTACGTTCACCAGGCAGTCTTGACTAATCCTCCTGTAATAGAAGTTGCTCTATCGACGTGCATTGAGTCATCAGGCATTACATAAACGTCAACGTTTCTATAATAGAGTTCGCGGATCTTTCGGCGAGTTCTGTTGGCCAACGGTCAATGTCAGGAAACGTGTTCGAGTATCGCGGAAAGAGCAAGAAATTACCGGGGACAATGTTCCACTTCAAGGATATCTACTCTCTGCCGTGCGACAGAGATAGAAAAATAAAGAGGCAGCTGTTACATTCTGGCTATAAAGAACCAGGGACGAACTTTATTCTTTCAATTCGTTTTTTCTTTCTTTTTCTTTTTCTTTTTTAATTACTTTTAAGTGAACGCTTTATTCGAGATTGTCAACGTTCAAATGTTATTCGAATTTTCTGCAAAGGACCATTTCACTCTGTTTGAAAGTTCAAGAACAATTGTCAATAATTAGTGATGGATTAAATCACTATAATTTTACTCAGAAAATTCTGCCACATTATTTTTGCTTTTTCTAGTGTACATTGAGCTTTCAGTTAGTACTGATGAATTAGTGTACTGTAATTTTACCGAGAAAATTGTCACACTAGTTTTTCTTTTTCTGAGATACACTGGTTTTCAGTTATTACCGATGGATTAGTGTATTATAATTTTATTCAGAAAATTTTGCTACATAATTTTTGCTTTTTCTAAAATACACTGACTTTTCAGTTAGTACTGATGGATTAGTGTACTATAATTTTATTCAGAAAATTTTGCTACGTAATTTTTGCTTTTTCTAAAATACACTGACTTTTCAGTTATTACTGATGGATTAGTGTACTGTAATTTTACCGAGAAAATTGTCACACTAGTTTTTCTTTTTCTGAGATACACTGGTTTTCAGTTATTACTGATGGATTAGTGTATTATAATTTTATTCAGAAAATTTTGCTACATAATTTTTGCTTTTTCTAAAATACACTGACTTTTCAGTTATTACTGATGGATTAGTGTACTATAATTTTATTCAGAAAATTTTGCTACGTAATTTTTGCTTTTTCTAAAATACACTGACTTTTCAGTTAGTACTGATGAATTAATGTACTGTAATTTTACCGAGAAAATAATGCCACATCATTTTTGGTTTTTCTAAGGTACACTGAGTTTTCAGTTATTACTGATGGATTAGTGTACTGTAATTTTACCGAGAAAATTGTCACACTAGTTTTGCTTTTTCTAAGATACACTGGTTTTCAGTTATTACTGATGGATTAGTGTACTGTAATTTTACCGAGAAAATTCTGCCAAATCATTTTTGCATTTTCTCGAGTACACTGTGATTCCAGTTATCACTGATGGATTAGTGTACTGCAATTTTACCGATAAAAAAATTTTTCTAGCTTCTCAACGAAAAAAACTCACGTCATTTGATACAATTTCAAAAAGTTATTCTGGTTTAATACTATTTTCTTCGTAATTCCGACCAGTTGGAATTTATGCAAAAATACTTTTACACATCATGTAACAAATCAATTCTTCTAACTTCTCAAAAAGGCTCACATCATTTGATTTAATTTTGAAGAGTTATTCTATTTTAAAGGGTGTCGTAATATCAATAATCGGCAAAAATTGCTAAAAAAATAGTGCACTTGTTTCTGCAAATTTTATTCGAAATCCAAAACCCGCAGAATTGACGGTTCTTGTAATTCTAGTGTTAAAAATTCGTTAAAAACCTAAGTTTAAACTCATTTCGTTAAAAAATAAACAGAAGAAACTGGATAATATCACATCAACACAATTTTCAATGTCATCGCAAAATTGAGTTGATATCTTTGATCATCCAATCTGTACTCATCTCTCAGTTTCTACAGAAATTAGGTACGTTTCGTAAACATTGAAATAGAACGCTCGAAGTTGTCGTAGCATACTCGAAAACTGACATTATTTTCCCATTAAAGCGATCTCACGTTTAAACGATACAAGAGACTGTACGAAATGGCTGAAAAAGATCGAGGAAACGGAGTTCACGCTAATTCCTCGCTTCCCAGTCATGTTTACAAGTAATTGTAAGCACCGACGGGAACTGCTGCTCGCCGTGGGCGAAAGAAAAACGTGATAAACCGTTCCTTAGGCTCGGTTGTTGTTTGCTGTTACGCGAGCGTTCGTACGCGACAGGCGAACTGTTTCGTGAGAATGGGTCTTAAGATTACTTCGGTAGCATTTTTCCTTTCACAATTCGTGTCTTCGTCGTGCCGTATCGTCGAAGTTAACTACAAAAATGGCTGTTATGACGATTTCAAGCATTCTGAGACTGGCTCTCTCTTAGTTTTTCTCTGAAAGTACTCAGTTAGAGGAAGATATTACTCTTTAATATCACTTCCTCGACAGATTTTTCTTGGTATCTCGTGATATCTTCAACTGTACACTTTTCATTTTTCACTTTTCTTTTCTTTTTATTTTTGAGTGGAAACGTAAATCTTTGAACACGAAAAAAACCATTCAGACACAAACTGTTTGACATACGAGGATAATCTTACTTTCTTCGATTCTATACAGCTTTTTTCACGAAAGTTCGTTAACGACACTCTTGGAACTTGGACAAGAAAGACGATTCTACGTGAAGATGTTAGTTTCATGGTCTAAGAAACCGGGAACGATCGTGTTTTCGTTCATATGCCTATTAGAATCGTTCCACAAGTGTTATTCGCCAGGTATCAAATTAAAAGAAAGGAAAACAGAGATGTTTAATTGTTGTATTAATTATTTAATTGGTGTAACAGTGAAATACAATAGTTCTATAAATATTCTCCGGTACACTTATCCAAAGCAAATTCTTTAACTAAACATTATCCTGCTGATTTCAAAAAATACCATAAATTTTTCTACTTTTCATCTACATTTAATGTACTATGCAACGTTGAACGAAATCCTTGATTTCTTTATTTAAAGATACTTTCATGAATTCACAGTTACTCGTTAACAGGAAAACTAAAACTTCTCGCTAGAATAGAAATGTTATGGTTTCGAAGATCGTATAGCATTGTATTGTGATTAATTTTCTGAAATTGTGGAATACAATACTTTCATAAATTTTAGATAGTACACTTTCCATCACTGTTACAGTTAGGAGAAGAAGAAATAGAAATACTTCTGGAAAATTCACATTTTTGGTACAACAAAATAATACATGATTACAGAATCTTCAATTTATTTATTCTAATATTTATACAAATATTGTTCTCTGTTCTTGTTCACTAATTGCAATATCTAATTTTATAATTACAAGGAGAATTAGAAATACACTTGGAAACACCATGGGTTTGTTCCAGAATACCATGTACCATCATCTAATTCCCAATTGCTATTAGAAATATTATAAAAATTTCCACTATCATGAAAATATAATATAACATTCTGAATATTATAAAAATATAATCTAACCATTCTCAATATTATAAAAATTATATTCTCCTTACAATTTTCAACTATACTCTTAAAACATTTCCACAAATTCTGCTTTCTATTATCTTCATTGACAGAAGAAATAAAATCCTTTATAGTGTACTTTCTGTTTTCTCAGTTTGTAATTCAAGAGTTCATGAATTGTTTTAATCTAACTTTCGTACTAAATTCAGTTTATACTACATTTTGTATTTTTCATTTCAATAGTAATGATCGAATATCTTTTAATTACACTTCAGACCATCTTCAACTTCACTGTTAAAGCATTTCCATAGATTCTGTCTTTTGTTCACTCCATAAACGAAAGAAACAAGAGCCTTCATGGTACATCTGTTGCTTTTCCAGTTAATTCAAGAGTTCGTGAATTATTATAAAATCCTCAAATGCACTTGCTATTTTCTCATTTAATACGATGAATTCTCACGTTATTATAAATTCCTCAATTTTTTTATTTCGTTCCAACATTAGAAACAAATCTAATTCTTCTATTTTAATATCAATTTCATGTTAAACTTCATATTAATATCAATCATTCTCATAGTTATTCCAGTGTTATAAATAAATTTGACTTTTCTATTCTAATATTAGTTTCATACTAAATTCAGTTTATATCGTATTTTATATTATTCATGTCGATAGTAATAATCGAACGTCTTTTTTTTTTAATTACACCTGAGATCATTTTCAACTTCACTGTTGAAGCATTTCCATAAATTCTGCCTTTTGTTCTCTCTATTAACAGAAGAAATAAAATCCTCAAATGCAGTTGCTATTTTCTCATTTAATTCGATGAATTCACACATTATTATAAATTTCCCAATTTTATTTTGTTCCAGTGTTAGAAACAAGTCTAATTCTATTTTAATATCAATCTCATGTTAAACTTCCTATCAATATTAATCATTCTTATAATTATTGCAATGTTAGAAATAAATTTGACTCTTCTATTTTATTAGTTTCATACTAAATTCAGTTTATATTGCATTTTATATTTTTCATGTTGATAGTAATAATCGAACATCTTTTTTTTTTAATTACACCTGAGATCATTTTCAAATTCACTGTTGAAGCATTTCCATAAATTCTGCCTTTTGTTCTCTCTATTAACAGAAGAAATAAAATCCTCGAATGCACTTACTATTCTTTTAATTCAAGTTAATTCAAGACTTCACATATTATTATAAATTTCCCAACTTCTTTCTTTTTACTTGTTCTAACATTGGAAACAAATCTAATTCTGCTATTTTAATATCAATATTAATCATTTTCGTAATTATTCTAACGTTTAAAAATAAATCTAACTCTTTTATTTTTATGTTAGTTTTACGTTAATTTTGTATAGAACCTTCGTTTTTTCATTTCAATATTAGTAATCAAATCCAAACTCTATATTTTAACATCCTCCACTTTCAACCATTATTCAAACACCAAACCTTTGTATTCGGAAAATTCAAACACCATCATACCTCTCAATCCTTTTCATTCGAATATGAAATCAGCATGTTAACTTACAGTTAATTCTAACACAAATCGTTCACTTGCAAATGTCACGGAAAGACCTTCCTCAATGCATGGAAAAAACCACAATCATGCATCGATCAATCCTTAATTCCTTCACATCGAGAGACCAATCTTCCACTTTCGAGCACTGAAAAGATCTCCAACTGGTCGATTCATTTATTCCAATTCTTTCGAACTCTACGAAACGTTAAATCAACCTCCAAAAAAAAAAAAAGGAAAACAAAAGAAAAACAAAAAGCATCTTTTCAATGGGTTCTTATACGTTCCCAGACGCCAGAGTTCCAGCCTATCAAAGTCGAGGCGCGGAAAAAAGGCGTGCAGGCGTCGAAGGAGGCAGATTACGCAGCGAGGCAAATTCACGACGGTGAATGTCAGACGACGAGCAATCACCGGCGACGCGTAGCGAGGAAAAAAAAGTAGGCGGAAGTGTTCAAGGACCACGGTGATCGTCGATCACGATGGAGAAGGAGGAAAAAGAGAAGGAGGGGAAAAGAAAATCAGCTCTGCAGCTCGGTAGAGATAATACCGTAGTGAAGTGTTGGAAGATCAGCCACGCGACTGGACCCGTTTTGTAACCTGCTTTCCGAATTTCCTCCTTTGCTAGGCTTTCGTAATTCTTTTGTACACAGGTTGCGTGATTATTTCGTAACAAGGCCTGTCGCTCATTGTCGAAACTGTGAGCTGACAAGGTTTCTCTGTTTCGTTACTTCTACCAAGGTAACAATGGCTTTTTGGATTTGAATCGAACAGATTTTACGACGAACTTTGTAAGCAGATTTTCTCGGAAATTGAGACTCTTATGAACTAATTTTATTTCATTTGTATTTTACGTATTTACATGTTTACATAATTAGTGCACATCTTTGAACGTAGAATCGCATATTCTGTGGTATTGAAAAATATAACTATATATGAAAGTTTGGTTTGGATTTCAAGTGCTCTGAAGAGTAACTTTCTGTGTCTTAGAAATTGATTTTTTGGTGAATTTTGAAATGTGATCCTTTTGTAGTTAAAATTCAGATTCAAGTGGACACTGTCTTTTGCAAAATTAGAATTTTTCTTTTTGTTTATCGTCTTTTTGAAATGTTTTTTTGTTTTCGGAAATGAAGGTTTACATATCAATTATTTTCTCAAAGGACAAAATTTTGAAAATTTCAAAAATCTCTTGGAAAATTAGAACTTTTCCTTTTGTTTCTCATCTTTTTCTTAAATTTTTTCTCTGATTAGAAAATGGAGATTTACTTGTGCATTATTTTCTCAGAGGACAAAACCTGTTTTTTGGAATATTAGAATTTTTCCTTTTATTTTTCATCTTTTTTTTTTTTAATTTTTTGGATAGAAAGTGAAGATTTACTTATAAATTATTTTCTCTTTCTCCTCTCCTTTATCTTAGAAGTATCTTTAATTCTTTATGTTAAAAATGTCTTTAGCAAGATTTTTCTTTCAATTTCTTCTGTTTTAAAATTGAAAATTTGCCTTCAAGTTATTTTCTAAGAACTATAAATTTTCCTCTTCTTATTTCATTCAGAAAAATACTTTTTTAAAGCACAGATCTGTTTCTTAAATTCTTTCGTATCTTGCAGACAAAAATTTGCTCAAAAAAGATCTTTTCTTCCTCTTCTCAAATTCCTGTTAAAAAAGGAAAAAACGTGTTCCAGATTTCATGAGAAATTCTTAAAAATTACTTTTCACTGACAAATTTAAGGTAAAAAAGAAAAAAAAATCACAACAAGCAAAGATACACTATTTTATTATTTTCTTTTGTAAATTTTACATAATATGAATTCCTAACATAAGACCCGGAAATTCCTGAGAGAAATGGAAACTCCTTGACGCGACGACCGTAAAAGTCAAGCTAAAATAGGAACCTATAAAAAGCTGAACTATAAACCTGTTCGATATATTTATCATCGGCGAAACATATTTTTAAGCGTATACACGTTATTATGCAAGCTACATGTTCAAAACGTTCCTTCGACAGACGTGATTGCAGAAGAATGGAATTTCATCATTAGCACACCGATTTATTTTTCATCCAGGCATTCCATCGTTGGGTTTCCTCGTTTTCTTATCTTTCGACCCATAAACGCAACGATTTCATTTATTTATAGAACAGTTAATATGTGATCGAACTTTACGACGCTTCGTATCGATCTTCGTGCAAAAAAAAAAAAAAAACACGCAGCTTTCTTTTTCTTTTTGTTTTTTACAATTGGTACAATGGTCAATGGTGTTAACTTTATTTCGTTTTTATTGGCTGTATAATTTTATTTCCACGCAATTAAACATTTTATTCAATATCATTCTTCGGCTTATTGCTTTCTTTCACTCTGCGGTCATTTTTGGTCCATAAAATCGACGGAATTATGTTTCTTATAAACAATAAAACAGCTGACTATTTTTAAACGAACTAAAAAAACTGGTCTCGAGTTAATGCAACGATAAGCAACGACGAGGAAAAATTATTTGCATAATTCGGATACTTTTTTCGAACGTTGCAATTTTTCATTCTTTTCTTCAAACTTAGTCTTTCCTCAGATCTTACAGCTATCAATTGTTCCAAAATGCAATTTTTTACACAGATTAATACTTTACAATTTTTTTTTTCTTCAAATTACTTTTCCTCAGATTTTACCATTTTTTTTTTCTTCCCAATTTAATTTTTCTCAGATTTTACCATTTTTGTCTTCTCAATTTAATTTTTCTTCAAAAATTCAATTACACAGTTTATTTGTGAATTTTGCGAATTTACGAATTTTAAATATTTGCTCTCCTTCTTTCTTTTTTTTACGGGACGTTTGTAAGTAACTTTGACCTCGTTGAGGTGTAATGAGAAGTCGTGTCTCCACCGTGGAAAATGTTCCGCGGCGGGTAAAGGTTAGTGTTAACATACTTTCCAAGTTTTACGTCGGTCGAGAGGAAAAGTACGCCTTTTATGGCATCAGACAATGCGTCGATCGGCTCTTGCGGCGACCTGCTATTTCTTTTGGTCGATTTCCACTGCGGAAAAGTGAAACTGTTTTACGATTCCACGCCTTCTAACATTTCCTCAACACACCTTCCACTTGCCAAAAGATAAATACAAATAAACCCACTTTTATCAATTCAATCTTGGTTTCTCTAATATTTTCATATTAAAAATACTATTCGTAGAAACAATGAAATAGTGAAAAATATAAAACTGATGAAATTTCAGAATAATTCAGTATGTAGTACTTTTTTCTCAAGACATTTTCCACTTACCAAAAAAGAAAAAAAAAATCAATTTTATCTTGGTTTCCTTGATGCTTGCAAATGTAGAATACTAATTCATATAAATAGTGAAATAGTAAAAAATAAAAAATTAGTGAAATACCAGAGTAATTTAATAACATTCTAATTTTTCCTACACACTTATCCAAAAGAGGAAAAAAAAAACTAACTTACTTTTATCAATTTAATCTTGGTTCTTCTAATACTTTCAAATGTAGAACAGTAATTCATATAAATAGTGAAATAGTGAAAAATATGTGAATAGTATAATTCCAGAATAATTTTATAACACATTCCAACTTTTCCTCAGCACATCTTCCACTTACTAAACACTAAAGTTTCCTTACTAATTAAACCTTAAGAATACCATACATATAAACAGTGCAATAGTGAAAAATATAAAAACAGTAAAATACCAGAATAATTACAACACATCAAATCTATTGTCAAATTTTGATTCCAGTTACAAAGTATCAAAGCCACAGTTGAAATTGCTATTTATTCTGTTCCATCAGATATTTAGATTATATCATAATGATAAAACATCTACTACAATAAGCCATGCATTTGTATTAGCATTCTAACCTACATGCATATATATATTCACACTTGTATCGCTGTTCTACACTATCACAATAGTAGAATAATAAATCTACTCTAAATATCTGACACAAAAATAGACAGAAAAGTTCTATGAATACTATTAACATTATTTGCATAAGAAAACCACATAGTAAAATTAATACCTCACATTGTTCAGAACTTTGTTAATTTCTTATTCAGCGTCAAACAATCTAATCAGAATATAATATTGAACATTGTCTATTATACCAAAGTAATACAATATTAAATATCTGTGTAAATTCATTCAGTTCTCAACACACGAACAGTATATTCCACAACAATCATTAACGCTGCATAAAATTCAATCTATTCCACTCAAAGCAGAAAGGTGATTTAATAGAATAACACACACAATATTACAAGCACTCTACAAGTACATTGCTAAAATAAAAATAGAGAATTAACAAGTCTACATTTTGCTGTATTTTATCAGAACAAGATGAAAGCTTTTTTTTTTTGCTTTTTTAAAGAGGTAGAAAAAAGAGAACGTCCAGAGAAAGGTTCAATTTATTCCCCTGAAACGAGGCAATCTCGCTTGTTGAAAAATCGATTCTCTCTATACCTCAGCTACCAGAGCAGTCGAACTACCGCTGAATCTGCGAGGCGGACCGAGGCCGGTAAAAACTGGTCGAGCGAGTGCGCCATGTAAACGCCATTCCTTCCTAGCGTTCTCGTGTCCTCGTGAACCGAGGACGCCTCTCCCCTTCTTAACCATCTAACGTTTCCTTTTAACGCCGATCTGTCTACCGATTCTTCATCTAGAAACTGAAATCGTGTCGAAGAAAAAGAGAGAAAGAGAAAAAAAAATAACACATGTTCTACGAAACGAACATATTTTCCGTCATTTTCGCGAACAATAGAATAGTCAGGTGGTTGACAGCTTTACAATTGACTCGGTGTCAGAAAAAAAAAAGAAACAAAAAAAAAAAATAAAAGAGAACTTGGAAAATAATTACTGTTAATTCGTGAGATTCGGTGCGTTTTTATTCTGTATTATTTTCTGACTATTTGTTCGTTTAATATATGTATACACACGTCGATTATTCATTCATGTTAAGACGCGCGCGCGCGTTCCGTTAAAGTGCATATGCCGGTGTCGACAGGTTAGAAAATTTCACGTCAACAAAACGATTCTATCGAGGTCAACGATCGTCGCAAAAAGCTGCATGCAAATATCGATTATGCAAATGCGGTTACCTCGTTTCGTCGTAGAATATCCTTAATGGCCAATGAATGAACGTCACCGACTTTGCTCTGTTCGTCGATTGTTCAACACTTTTTCGCACTTTTTACAAATTCACACCGCTGTCGCCACATTTTTTCAATGACCGCCAAAGCGAAGCCAAAGGCGCCATCTGTCGAGCGAACTGGTGGCTATAATTAATTCCTTGGCTGGCCGACAGATGGCGTAAGAAAGGCGACTTTTTAAAGACGGCGTATTTATAAAAGTGTCCTGTTTTTCCGATCAATCATACTCCACCGTGTAATTACAGACTAAAATACACTTTAAAGCGTAGTGAACGATGGGAACTCGCGATTGAAGAAGCAAAAATAATTCACTTAGACGAAACCCGTCAGGTTTGTGTCGCCAGAAAAGAAATTTCCAATTTGTAGTACAATAACCTTAAAAACGTATTTGTAAACGTGCGGTTTTTTGCAACACACGAGGAAAAAGGAGCGAAGAAACTTTGTAGCAGAGGAGTGTGTATTTGCATTGAAAGTGACATTCCAGAGGCAGAGACAAAAATACGATAACCCTCGATCGCTCGGCAATCGTTTCACTTACGAGATCGTCTCGTCATTGTCAATAAACAGCAGGGAAATTGACGTGCCGGTATCTTCAACGAAATATCTGTTCACTCGTTGTGAACACCAAGTTAGTTTATTCCTTTCATCGCAAATCTTTTTTTTTTTTTAATTACACTTTTAGATCATCTTGAACTTTACTATTAAAACATTTCCATAAATTCTGCCTTTAGTTCTCGCTATTAACACATTGTCAACCGTGCGTATTTTTCGCGAATGACATTTACAGATTTAACATCGAAAAATATAGAAAATGGTCAATATACAACTGTCCCTCCATTACTAATAATGTTCAAATACGTTTACTACTTTCAACCCTTTGCACTCGAAACTGTTGCTTTCGAAGTTGAATTTTTCAACGACGCTCTTATCTTCTAGTATAACTACTTCTTTCATTTATGGTTTTCGTCGATTAACCTGCTGAGTGAAAAGTATTACGAAAAATCCATTGGTTCAGATTCAATAATCCAAATTGGCTATAGTTCTCTCATCGTTCCTGAACTTTATTCTTCTTGTTGAACTTTTACTTTCTGTTATTTTAATCTTTCGTCTTCTTGAACCAATTGCTCAATTCGAATCTCTCATTTACATTATTCGTTTGGTCTCCAAACAACTTAAAATGAAACTTATCTTCACTGTTACTAGTTCGATTGTTTGGATCGACTTTTCTTATGCACTAAAGACAGGTTTGATATATAGAATAATAATTCTTATTAAACATTTAAAATGCAAAGAAGAAGGAAGTTACTGCCGATTCTGAATTGTCGTTCAAGTTACCTGTATCAAATCAAGTGGCGACTGATGGTGTCGCCTCTCGAGTGCAAAGGGTTAACTTTGAGGGTTGCTTTTATCGTTTGACTTTGGAAAATTGCCGATAAAAAAAAAAGAAAAATGTGTGTAAAATACTTTTTTCGAAGACTACTGTATAGAAATGTTTCCTTATTAGTAACATTCTTACATTTAAGCACCTATGAAGCGTGCAAGGAACTTGAAATCATAATTATCTATATATAATAAATCTAATAAATCGAAGTAACGTGTTTGGTAAAATGTTGAAGTAAAGTAAAACTATGTTAAACAATATAATATTTTTAAAAATGTGCCAGCGTTCGAAACGGACAAATTTATGCAATGGGTACATTGCAAAATTCACAAATATATTAAGAATATCCATTTTTTCGCAATATGTTAACGAAATATGTTAACGCAAAATGTTAACGAAAGAAATAAAATCCTTCCATGGTACATTTGTTGCTTTTTTTTTATTTAATTCAAAAGTTCGTGGATTATTATAAAACCGTAAAATACGCTGGCTTTTTTCTCATTTAATTCGACGAATTCTAATTATTATATTAAATTTAATTATTATAAATCCCCCAATCATTTTTTTTTTCGTTCGAACTTTGGAGACAAATTTAATTCTTCTATTTTAATATCAATTTCATGTTAAACTTCATATTAATATCAATCATTCTCATAGTTATTCCAGTGTTATAAATAAATATGACTCTTCTATTCTAATATTAGTTTCATACTAAATTCAGTTTATATTGTATTTTATATTTTTCATGTCGATAGTAATAATCGAACGTCTTTTTTTTTTAATTACACCTGAGATCATTTTCAACTTCACTGTTGAAGCATTTCCATAAATTCTGCCTTTTGTTCTCTCTATTAACAGAAGAAATAAAATCTTCAAATGCAGTTGCTATATTCTCATTTAATTCGATGAATTCACACATTATTATAAATTTCCCAATTTTATTTTGTTCCAGTGTTAGAAACAAGTCTAATTCTATTTTAAAATCAATCTCATGTTAAACTTCATATCAATATTAATCATTCTTATAATTATTGCAATGTTAGAAATAAATTTGACTCTTCTATTTTATTAGTTTCATACTAAATTCAGTTTATATTGCATTTTATATTTTTCATGTCGATAGTAATAATCGAACATCTTTTTTTTTAATTACACCTGAGATCATTTTCAACTTCACTGTTGAAGGATTTCCATAAATTCTGCCTTTTGTTCTCTCTATTAACAGAAGAAATAAAATCCTCAAATGTAGTTGCTATTTTCTCATTTAATACGATGAATTCACACGTTATTATAAATTCCTCAATTTTTTTATTTCGTTCCAACATTAGAAACAAATCTAATTCTTCTATTTTAATATCAATTTCATATTAAACTTCATATCAATATTAATCATTCTTATAATTATTGCAATGTTAGAAATAAATTTGACTCTTCTATTCTATTAGTTTCATACTAAATTCAATTTATATTGCATTTTATATTTTTCATTTCAATAGTAATAATCGAACATCTTTTTTTCAATTACACCTGAGATCATCTTCAACTTCACTGTTAAAGCATTTCATAAATTCTGTCTTTTCTTCTCTCCTCTTATTAACGAAAAAAATAAAATCCTCGAATGCACTTACTATTCTTTTAATTCAAGTTAATTCAAGACTTCACATATTATTATAAACTTCCCAACTTTTTTTTTTTACTTGTTCTAACATTGGAAACAAATCTAATTCTTTCATTTTAATATCAATCTCATATTAAAATTCATATCAATATTAATCACTCTCATAATTTTTCCAACGTTAGAATTAAATCTGTCTCTTCTATTTTAATATTAGTTTCATACTAAATTCACTTTATACTACATATTATATTTTTCATTTCAATAATAATAATCGAACATCTTTTTTTCCTTTCTTTAATTACACTTGAGATCATCGAAAAAATTTCTCGCTATAAGAAACTCGAAATCCTGACACGTACGACGACGACAATGACAAATCGAACGTACACGTATCGCGATCACGTGACTCGGGGTCGAAATTACAGTACAGTGAAAATTGCAGAATGTGCAACGGGTGATGTGTAATCGGCTACCTGGCGGTCGAAGTTGCGAGCACGAGGCTCCTTCTTATCTGACCATGATAACGCGAATCGCGATAAGGTAAGGTAAAGTACTTACGTCCTGGCGCCCGCACCTCGAACTGAACACGATATCGCGCGACCTAAATTCACGGAGGCTCGCGTTGGTCATCGACTCCTACCGCCCTCCTACGCCATCGCACACCTGTTTTCGCGATTCTCAAGACCATTCACTACTGGTTAATACGAGAATTTCTTTTCTGCTTTTTTCCCTCTTTTTTTCCTCACATTCGTAAGGGACGATCGTTCGATGTACAGTTGAAGATAAGATTATGATTATCTGTACCTTATTAGCTGATGACTAAACAACGATGATAATTCTTTTTTTTTTGTATCTTGTATTTTTGACATTGAATTTTTACGGTTGTTATTCGACGAATAAGCAGTTTTCGTTTAATCGTAGAGGTTGAAATTAAGAATTGTGAAATTGCGAAAGTGTCAGGTGTTTTATGTAGATTGTAATGTATCTAATATCTTTGTGAACGTTAATTTGGGTTTGAGAATCTGGGATAATTGGCTGGGAATTTTTGTTACGTTTTTTAACCCTTTGCTCTCCGTGTATTAATTTTTTTTATGTGATTGATCGTCAACTTTGACACACTTTTACGATGAAACTTTTGAAAATCGAATTTTTAAAGTTTCGTGCTGAAAAGAAGGTACACATATGCGAGTATTACTTTTTTATGTGATCGATCATCAACTTCGACACACTTGCAATGAAATTTTTAAAGTTCTATTTTGAAAAGAAAAACTTACACACATTTGAGTATTAATTTTTTTACATGATTGACCATCAACTTCGACATACTTCTAACAATGAAATTTTTAAGATTCCATTTTGAAAAGAAATAATTACACACGTCGGAGTATTATTTTTTCATATTATTGATCATCAACTTCAACACACTTGCAATGAAATTTTTGTAGTTCCATGTTGAAAAGAGAAAATTACATATATTTATAAATTTCTTCATTTTTATTAAGTTTGTCAATTTATTTCAATTATATAACTGAATAAAACTTGAATGAAGTTACGATCCGCGTTATGAATGTCTCTGTAATGGCGCCAGTAGAGTACAAAAGGTGAAATAAAAAATTTTCAATTTTTTTCCCGTAGAAAATCAATTTTATGTAGAAATAATTCTATATAAGTGGAAATTAATAAAATTTTCTATGATAATTTATAAAAGTATGTTGATATCAGAGAATTCTAGCATATACTGAAGTTTTTCTTGTTCGTTAATTTTGATTTAAACATCAGTCTGAGTATCAGAAAAATGGAGATTGCACTTTCGAGAATGAAACTATGCAGTAGGAACACGATCTATCGCCGGCTCCGACGTAGCGACTTCCGGAAGCATCAAACCTCACGTGTTTCCATATAAACACGCTTGGGAATAGGCCGAGCCTTCTTCTCTTGAAGTTTATTGATGAGGTTAGAAAGGCAGCAAGTCTCATTTTCTGCATATCGATTGATCGAGTCTCGAGTGTTCGAGAAATTTCCACGCGATCGTACAATTAAACTAAATTCGCGATTGCAAACGATTAATTTGTAATATAGAAAATATCGAAACTATTTACTCGTCAAATTAACTAGGATGTATAATATAGAAGCAATAAAGATTAAACATTTCTAACCTAAAAGTGATTGAAAATATCAAAATTATTAATTTAGAAATAAAAAACAAAACAGAAATAAAAAATTAACTATTTTTAGATTGAAGCTTATTTTAATAGTAATATCAATAAATACAATTTTAGACTGACCATTTGAAATTAAAAATTAACAACCACATCTAACTTAAAAATGATTGAAAATATCGAAACTGGTAATTCGTTAAATTAATATAAATAATATAGAAATAATATACATTGATCATCTTTATAGCACAGTTTAATTTAATGGTAATATTAATAAGTAACATTTCAAATTAACTATTTAAGAAAAAAAATTAACAACTACTCCTAACCTAAAAATTACTGAAAATATCGAAACTATTCATTGGTTAAATTAACGTGAATAATTCAGTAATTATAAAGTTTAATTATTTTTAGATTAAAGTTTAATTTAATAGTAACATTACTAAGTATAATTTTAGATTAACCATTTAAGATTAAAAATTAATAACCATTTCTAATTTAAACGCGACTGAAAATATCGAAACTATTAACTCCTTGAATTAATGTGAATAGTGTAGAAATAATAAAGATTAATCATTTCTAACCTACAAGTATTTGGAAATATCGAAATTATTAACTCGTTGAATTAACTAACACGAATAATCTAGAAATAACAAAAATTAATCATTCCTAATCTAAAAGTGACTGAAAGTATCGAAAGGATTGTCTTTACAAATTAATATCGCGAAAAATACAAAAATAATAAAGATTAACTATTTTTAGATTGAAGTTGAATTTAACAATAGTATAAATAAATAAAATTTCGGTTTAACCATTTGATATTAAAAATTAACAACCATTCCTAACCTAAAAATGACAAACTATCAAAACTATTAATTCGTTAAATTAACATGAATAATATAGAAACAATATACACTGATCATCTTCATAGCACAGTTTAATTTAATAGTAATATTAATAAGTAACATTTCAAATTAACCATTTGAAATTAAAAATTAACAACCATTCCTAACCTAAAAGTGACTGAAAATATGAAAACTATTAATTCATTAAATTAACGTAAATAATTCAGTAATTATAAAGATTAATTATTTTTAGATTAAAGTTTAATTTAATAGTAACATTAATAAGTATAATTTTAGATTAACCATTTATGATTAACCATTTTATAAAAATGACTGAAAATATGATCACTATTAACTCTTCAAACAGAATAATACGTACTAATAACGTGAAAGTAAAAACGGACATCTACCAACGACAAATCATTTCTAACCTAAATCTAAATCAAATGTCCGAATGTTTAAAGCATTTTCAACTCGTAACACACGTTACACAAAAGTAATGCTAATTATGTAAAATTGAAGCAGGCAGGCAGCGTGCTCTTTCTAACGTTTCTAACTGGTTTATCGGTCAAACGGTGATAAGAAAAAATTCCACAGAAGCCACGCGTTCGATGTGAATCATCGTGAAAATTCGAGCGAGCGCGTTCGCGATTTCGATTGGCCGTGGGCCGATGTGGGTCAGGCATGGCCCGCACAGATGATACGCCGATAGTGTCTCCGATAAGCGAAGCGACTGACTGATTACGTACCGACGACCTACATCAACGCAACACGCATATCTCTCTCCGTTGTTTCACGATAACTTCACGTATGTATATTTCTTTTTTCTTTCTTTTACTTTTCGATCTATCTGGATCCCACCATTTTACAGCCTCTTGCGATCAAGCACTTTTATTTGCTGAAACATGTTCTGTTGAATTCTAACAAAATGATCTGACGATTGCTTCTTCGTTTATCGAAGTGATTTTTTTTTTAGTAGAGGATTTTGTTTTGCTTTTTGGATTATGTCTGGTTAGATTAAACTGAATACAGAGAATAATTATTTATTCTCTTTCATCGTTTTTTGTAATATAAAATTGCTTTTGCCTTGGTTAAGAGAACTTCAAAATATCAAAATAAATATAATGTGGGATTACATAATATAGTGTGATACATGGAAATCACGAGTTTTGGTATATTTTGTTAACGGCTATCATCATTTTGGTAATCGAAAAATTGTTACCTTGAAATTTGTATTAACACTTGCTGGCCTAAATTAAACATAATTGAAAGAGTAATGGAATTTTACTGAAAATTGTATAAATACTTAAGAAAGTATATAATGTACATAGAAATAAAAAGTATACTCCAGTCACTTTTAACACCTAAAGTTTGTAATTAAAATGACTGAAACAATAATGGCATTTTACTGAACATTTCATAAATATTTAAAAAAGTATGTAGCATGTAGAATAATGTGAAATATATTACAGTTAATTTTGACACTTTCAGTTTTCAATTTATAATACTTGAAACAATAATAGAATTGTCCTAGAGATTCTAGAGATGTTTAAAAAAGTGTATAGTGCATATAAAAATATGAAATATATTTTAGGTACTTTTAACACTTACAGCCTTCAATTTAAAATAATTGAAACAATAGAATATCTATAGAATTTTACTAAAGATTCTATAGATATTTAAAAAAAGTACATAATGTATACAAAAATATGAAGTATAATAAAGATCCTGCTTCTTTCAAAAGTAGAACAATTCTTCAAATAATTATTGTCTTACTGATAGAATTTCACATTTCCAAGTGGCAAAAAGATACATAATCCACTAAAGATTCAGTTTCCCTTGAAATTATGGTACATAGATACACGAACAAAGAAATACAATAGATTACACTGCTAATAGGCATTTTATTACAATCTGAAGGAAAGCAGAGCCTACCTTAAGAATAATGAGAATAATTTTATTTATGAATCAAATATCTATAACAGAGTGAACATCCCAGTAATGTAAAGAATATTAAGCACAAAGGATGATGAATAATCTAATTAAAAGTCCAATTCATTCCAAGAGCCAAAGAGCACAATAAATAATAAATTGAAAGAGCAATTATTCTATATTATTCTGCAACAGAAGTTCCACAGATTGCCTTGAAATAGAAAGCAACAAAATATTAATAAAATCTATTCAGCAACAAGAATGGCGCAATTTGAAAAGACAAAAGCATTGAAAATACAATTGATGACTGCTTCAAAAGGGAGGCAGCATCCCAATTTGCAGAAATTCAGTTACAGCTAGCATTGAATGTAAGAAAAACATTTTGAATAAATTGGTGTAAATTTGAATTATAAGCATTTTTTCTTCCTCTAATATTTTTAAAATTGTGCAGATTGATATTTTCTGATACTCTTCAACATGCTAACATACCGATTCAGTAAATATTTATTTACTTCAAATAAGTGGATTTTTATAAAATTCAGCGCAAACAGGGTTCACTTTTAAAGTGTTGAAAATTCAGCCAGTCATAAAAGGAAAAACATATTCAGTATCAATGCTGAATACCATGTTAACATGCGTACATTTATCAACTGAAATATCTCGAGCACATGTCTGAAAATATTTCCTTAAAGCCGTTTCTATCACTTCAACCAAAATACATTCGTAGTAACTCCCTTCTCGCAGTAGAAAGCCCTCAATTTCTTTGCAGCCTCAGCTGAATATCGAAAGCTGGGCAAACATTATGACAAACTGTGTACGTATCAACGGAGGGAAAGGGAGAAAAAGAAACTGAAGAAACGAGAAGAGGAGCACAGTGTGTGCAACGTGGATACCCGGAGTTACATAAGAGAACGAGCCACGGTGAAGAAAGATAAAAATATACGGAGGAGGGAAGATGCACGAGGCGAGGCGAGAGATAGGCGGCGACAAGCTGTGTGTTTGTCACAGGTAGAGAGAGTGAGAGCGGGAGGAAAAGAAAGGGAGAATGAGAGTGAGAGCGAGAGCCGAAGAAAGAGAGAAAGCCAGGGAAAGAGCAAGAGAGAGTGAGAGAGCAAGAGAGAGTGAGAGAGCAAGAGAGAGTGAGAGAGCAAGGCAGAGAGAGAAACAGCGCGAGAGAGAAAACGCGAGAAAGAGCACGGGTGAGAGGAGAGAGAGAGAGAGAGAGAGAGAGTGAGAGAGAGTGAAAGAGAGAGAGTGAAAGAGAGCGCGAGAGAGATCATGCGGGAGACAGAGCGCGCGAGAGACGGAGCACATGACAGAGAAAGCGTAAGAGAGAAAGCGCAAGAGAGAGAGCGCGCGAGAGACGGAGCGCGAGGAACAGAGCGCGAGAGAGAACGCGAGAGTGAGAAAGATGGGGAGAGGGAAAGAGAGAGTGTAAGAGAGCGAGTGAGAGAGAGAGAGAAAGACGGGCAGGGAGAGTAAGAGAACGACAGACAGAGAGAGAGAGAGAGAGAGAGAGAGAGAGAGAGAGAGAGAGAGAGAGAGAGCTGAGAGGATCGCCTCCTCCGGCTGTCTCGCTGATAAGCGGCTGATAAGTGAGCCGCTGGTAAATATAGAACGTTCCGATGCTCTCTCCTCGGTCACGTTGCACATCGAGGCGATGTCTGCTCGCCGGTGTGCGGATATGTCAACGATACGTATTCTCTCCTACGTGCTACTATCTGCCACTGGTATTGTGCGGCGACACCACACGTAGCGATGGCCTCAGAAACATTTCGAATCGCCTCGAATATGTATTTATACAACGTGGCCGAGAAATTCGAATTATTTCGAACATTATTCGATACTTGAAACTCCTAAAAATCTTCAATCTTTGAGTCTTCAACGTTTCGATACATCTTGAAAAGTCACGATAAATCCTAAATTCGGTGTTTCGATAGGTCTTGAGTTAGTAAAATTTCGATACACGTTTCGAAAGTTGCGATAAGTCTCGAATCTTTGAATTTTCGACGCCTCTTGAATGCCTTCGAAGTATTCGAAAGCCTCGAAAGCTTCGATAAAAGTTGAAAGCTTGTATTTCCTGCAAACATTCTGAATCCCTTCGTCCAAACAGTATCATTGGCATAAAATATTACGAAGATATCGAATATACTCAACTCGAGCCTTTCGAGATCTATCGAAACTTTCAAGACTTTCTAGACTTTCGAAGACTTTCAAAATCTATCGGAGCTTTAACCACTCAACATTCAATACTGATCGAAGCTTTGGAGAGTTTTATGTATCGAATTAAGTTCGAATTTTTACGGCCTTGAAAATCTTCAAATCGTTTCGAAATTGAAGTTCCAATTACTAGCTTATTACTAGCCACACGTTCTTTAATTTATAAAATTAAATGAATAATTAAATAAATTTATTTATAATAGAATAAGTACATAAAATATAACAATAAAATGAGAAAATTCATTTTAGCGAATGACACTGATAATTTTCAAATTTGTCCTCCTTTTCAATGCTTCCTAGAGATTTCTTTAGTTTCATTCATTTATAACCGGGGAAACTAAAATATTACAGTAATTTAGTGCTTTTCAAACACTTAAGGTAAAAGATGAATAATATTTAACAATTTATTTTGGTGGGAATAATTAAAAATATCGTAATAGCTTCTTGTGTCTTTTTCCTACAAAGAACATCCTTGAACTGCATATGATAAAAAAATATTGTTCAATGTAACTTTTTATATCGTTGTTGTAAATTTTGTGCAGCCTATCACATATCGAAATGATTGAAAAGGCAACAAATTATAAATATTATCGTTCTTTTAGTTTATGATTAAATAGACTTTTAAGGAAAATAAAACGAAAACTTGAAAGTGTTACACAGTTTCGAAAAAAAAATTAATTTTCTCTGCCAAAAGAAAAATTGTTTTTATATTGTTTATAAAAAAACATTGTGAGAGGAAAATTAAATTGAGTTATCGTTTCAATTTACGTAGGAACCTATATAGCAAATTGAATGGACTTCATTCGAAATGGATCGTTTTCGAATTTTTTCCAGTTTGTTTCTCCAATTCTTCAATATCAATTTTCGAAAACCACAATTTCAATATTTTTTTTTAGAGATACTTTCGAGGGAAACGCGTTTCATATTGTTACTTTTATTGTTACTTTTATAAATTTCAACCTTAACACATTTCTCGCGAGCAAAATTTACAAATTTGACGATGAAGAATAGAAAATTCATGTATTCGCACTATTCTCCTCTACCTTTAACAATTTTCCAGATATTTGACCAAATAAGTTTACTATCTTTAACTTTTAGAACGAATTTATTTTTTCGTTGTGAGCGATTATCAATAAAAAAAAAAAAAGAAATAAAAAAATACAGGAATATTTTGTTGAAAACTACTGTATAACATAGTTACATTAAAATCGGTGATCATCATTAGAAATGTTCCCTTGTTAGTATAACATTCGTACACATAGTCACACATAAAGTAAAACTAAATAATAAAATAATCATTATCTAATGTTTCATATGGATTACACAAATGAAAGTAATGCATTCGGTAAAATACGAAACAAAGTAAAAATGTGTTAGGCAATATAGAATTTCTGAAAAATGTTGCTAACGTTCGAAATAGATAAATTTATTCAAGAATATGAAACGTATCCATCCTTTGTGTTTTTAGCTTTTTGTAAATTCGATTTTTCTCCGTTTATGAGAAGGAAAATTGATTACAGTTTTCTATTTTGAAAAATGACGAACACCAAGGTATTGGAAACTTTAAATTTTTAAACTTTTGAAAAGAAGTAACGTTATGACCAAAAACTGAACATGTACCTTCCAGCCACGTGCGTTTTGTACGAAAATCTGTCGTAGCCAAAGGGTTAACACGTCAAACTAATACATCAAACTCCCCAGGGACTGACACTGGACTTTAGACGACGATCAAATTTAAAAAATACATTCTTTATAATGTAAAAAAATATGTTTACACGTCCTTAACATATTTTATTGAAACATATTTACCCTCATCCGTCAAATCGACACGTTTTTCTGACGAAAAATTGTATTATTTGTCCATTCGTAGATGATATTTTCTGAAACATTCTAACTTTTATTTATTTATTTTTTTTAAATGAAACATATTTTGCACTTTTATTGGCATACAATGCCTTTAGAACTGTAAATAACATTATATATATATATATATATTATTTACCATATATACAGTAAATAACATTATATATTCTATGCAACTAAACGTAAAATCACGTATGCATGTTCCTCAGGCTCTTAATCTTTTGTCACTTATGCAGAACATACAAGATACATCAATCAAAGCGACGTTTTCCAATGATCACTCGAAACATGTAACTCCAACGAAAAATGGGCTCGTTGTCATATGTGTAATAAAAAAAAAAAAAAAAGATGCAAATATGCATAGTGCACAGTCTAACATTTATTTCCTCATACTCCATAAAAGAATTTGCAAAATTAATTATTCATCTTTTCATTTCATTGACTTTTGATCGTCGTGTCAAACTGATACCGAGGGAGGACATGTTAAAATGTGAAGATGAGGATTAAACGGAAATGAGATTTGCCTTTTCTTCTGTATGCCTAAGCATTCGTTGAGCGTTGCTCGCTGCCTAAACCAAAAGTGAAGCAAAATCGGTGTCGAACGTGTTAAAAAGTCACCTTTCATTTACATATTAACATAGACCTAACCAGTTATCTTTTTATTGGTCGAAGTTGCAATGAAGTTGGAAGGAATTCACGATGTTCGAATTTACCAAGAAAGAAAAGTAGCAATTATTCTCCAACGATTAATCTTTCACGCAAAACCCGTGCAATTATTTTACTCGTTGCATTACCTCTTCCTCTGAAGTATTCATTGCCCGGAGGTTCTTCATATACGTACAATATTACACCGAGTCAATTGATATTTTCCACGAGGAAATGAGATAAGTTGTAAGCATAATTTCCACAGTTGCACAAAGAAACGATTATTTCTGTATCTTCAATATACAGTCTGTACACATTTTGACATAGTGTATTCAATCATTTATAGCCTGAAGAGATTTTACATATTCCACAATTATTCTTCCATGATTAATCGACGTATATATATATATATATGTCTCCTCTTTAATCCTATTCACAGTACACCTGCATTTTCTTCTTGACACTGTGTATTTAATTATTTATGAATACTCGAACGTTTCTAGATAACATTTTGCATTTAAAATATAAGTTGCAAGTATATTATGATTTTACACGATTATTCCTTTATGATTAATCGACTCTATCTACGATCCTACATAATGGATGAATCAATAATTAGTTTTTATATATATATATTTTTTGTAATTATTTATAGTATGGGGGTTTCTAGAATCAATTTACAATATTCAACGAGGAAATAGGATAATCTAGGAGAATGATTTTTACATAAATAGACATGAGAGGTTCGAGATGTAAGTGCCTCCATTTGCGTCCCCACCAGAGTATTCGCGAACCGGCCACCTCCAGCGTGACTTCCGGTTCTCTAAACCGGAGGCGGACACGGACCGGAAGCACCAGCGGAAGGTCGCCGGAAATGTCATCGAAGGACACTATGCGACTGCTTTTTCAAGATTTTCGTTCCGTTGCTAAATAAACTAACTAGATCTTCTTTTTTTTCTCCTCTTTCTCTTTTTTTATAATAAAAATAACCTTCTTATGGTGTTCATTGACATTATGAATATAATCTTTAGAGGAGAAGGAAACTGTACGCAGGATATTTATTATAATATTATAATATTTATTAGATTAAATTAAATAATATTATAATATTTATTAGAAAATGAGAAAGAAGCTAAGTTTTTAAACATTTTTAAACTCATCATTTTTTTTTTCTGTATGTTTAATATTTTAGAAAATGTAGGGTTTAGTATATTCTATGAGAAAACTTAAGCTCGTTTCATAGTAATAAAAATGCAAAGTGAAAGAGTAGATATAAATTATTTCTACTTTATTGCTAGAAAGTTATTTCACGCGAGTTAGATAAAATTTTTAACCACGTGTTAAATATTTCAAGGGATTTAGGATTTACTACATTCTATAAAAAACCTTAAGCTCATTTCACAGTAATAGAAATTCTAAGTGAAAAAGTAGATATGTATATATGTTATAAATTATTTTCAATTATAAGTGAAGAATAATATTACGCGAGCTAGATAGATTTTACTTTTGAAACAAGTGTTAAATATTTAAAAACATTTAGGATTTAGTACATTCTATAAAAAAGCATAAGGCTGTTTCACAGTAATAGAAATGCAAAGTGAAAGAGTAGGTTCACATGTTATAAACAATTTTCAATTTATAGCTGAAGAATAATCTTATGTGAGCTAGATAGACTATTTTTCAACGACTTTTAAACCTAGAATTTTTCATAGGTATTAAACATTTATGGAACTCTCAATATTTTCCAAATATATGGAAAAAAGATACTATATCCTAAGATACTCAGCAAATATCTCCCAAATTATTATTTAAAAACAGAGTACCTTATCAAGCTATTGCTGCATTCAAAAATTCGCATAAGTTTTCAGTTAGATTCTAAATGACATGCAATCAATTCTAACATAATCTTGATCTTGCAAATTTATGAATCCAACATCTTCTAACACACGATAAATAATTCCTCAGCTATCCTAACCTCGCAATTCAGTATTCCAACATCTTACAACACATTAAAAACACAATTCCAAAAAGGAAAAAAAATATTATCAAGTATAAAAAGACCCTAGAGTATGTCCTACAATATTCCACAGATTATTTTCAACTTAAAACCCCATCACCCGTGTCAGGATCATCCAAACGACCATCAAGAGGGATCCACTTGTGTACCAGCAAAAAGGATAGGCCTGAGGATGAGAGAGGAAGCATAAAGAAAAAAGGCAGCTGTGGAACAGATAAATAGCACGAAATAAGAGGATAGTCGTAAACAGGCCTTTCCGTGTGCAAAAGAAAAAAAACCGACTCGCGTTCAGCGATGGAAAATTAAATGGTTAGACTACGTATGTTTCTTTCTCTCTGTGTGTGAGTGAATGTGCGTGTCTGAGTCAGAATAATAATTATATGGGCCAGTGCAGCCGGTGCGTGGGAGGAACCGTGGCAGCGAGGCATATTGTCATTAACCTCGTCCCATCAGCGTCGTTTCACGCATCCCTCTGTATACTATATACTATACACAGTGGAACACACATGTACCGCCTCTGGCATGAGTGCATTTACGTAACTCTTGTACTAACTGCCGTATGAATCGATATCACGCGACGATTGCTACTCGCCTGTTCCAGGTATCGATGCGTGAAGGCTCCTCGTTGGAAATTGGATCAAAGCTCGTGAACACTATATTATAGGTTAGGTTAGGCTGAGCTGGGATATTGAAAATGCGATTGAATGTATATAATGAAAAATCTCGTAGGATTAATGTTTTAAAATTTCTGTTTTAGTTTTTTAGTTTGTATTATTATATTTTGGATATATAATATTTTCTATTAGTGTGCATTATTTTAAAATTGTGGAGGTTTGAGTTTTTAAAGTTCGAAGGGAATTTTAGGATATATTAAGTGTAGGAATCAATTCTTTGCAAGTTTTGGGTACAATCGATGTTTGATTTTTGAAAAAGTTAAGACAGAACATGGAAATAATTTCGGTTATTGTAGATGATTTTTTGCCATTTTTATGACAGCTTGCAAATATCGCGATAATTTTTATGATAAATATTACGAGTAATTTTGTTTATTATAAACATCGTAAATATTTCGATTTGAGTGTGATTCCAGTCGGAATGAATTTATTTCTACACCTAATATTTTTGATTACAGCAGTAAAAATATTTGAAGAAATAATAATATTGGTTAAGTGAATAATATTTTAGTGAATTTTTTGAAATCTTGTGGAAACTGATTTGTATTTGAAATTTGCAAAAGTTTACGTTGGTATTTTCTTTTTTTTTAATCAAATTTTATTTTGTTACACAGAATTGGTAAAGTATTTTTTTAAATTTCATGAAAACTGATTTAGGTTAGGAATTTGCAGAAGTTTACATCGTTTCTTTCTTTTTAACCAAATTCTTTTATTTGTTACACAAAATTAGTAAAGTATTTTTTATTCGAAATTTTTCCTGGGTTTTCGATAATATTCTTCCACATTATATTAACCTATCAATCATTTATTAAATTACATGGTTCAAAGCAGGATTACCAACACTGTCATCGTTAATATAAAATTGATTTGAAGGATAACGCAGTTTTGTTTCAAAATCGACGATGGAAATTTTTTCAAAACCCCTGATTAGAGATGGTGTGCAAAATCGCTAACAGTGATTTATCATAATGATTTATCAGAATCATCGGTTCTGATTTAACTTCATTCACATCCGAGATTTTTATATTTTAAGTGAATTTCTTGCACCGTAATCTTTAAAAAAAGAAAATATATTCAATATGATTTCAAAATGAATTACATTGAAATTTCTGTTTTTATAAATCAACAGGTAAGAAAGAAATTATAAAAAGATGATTGATCTTAAAAAAAAAAAAAAAAGATTAAATATGATTTGAAAATGCATTACATGGCCATTTGCATTTTTTAAGATTAACAGATAGGAAAGAAATTATAAAAGAGTGATTGATCTTAAAAAAAAAAAAAAAAAAAAAAAAAAGAAAAAAGAAAAACACGTTCAATAAGATTTGAAAATTAATGACATTGCTATTTGTGTCTTTAAAAACAAGTACAAAAAAGAGAAATTATAAAAGATTGAGAGATCTTAAAAAAAAAAAGAAAAACGAAAAAAGAAAAAGTTCAATATGATTTCAAAATGCATTACATCGCTACGTGTGTTTTTATAAATCAATAGATAAGAAAGAAATTATAAAAGAATGATTGAACTTTACAAAAAAAAAAAAGAAACATTCAATATGATTTGAATTGATAAAAGATATTTTTTTAATTTATAAAAGAAATGATAAAAAAATGATATGCCATAATTACACATAATATATATTATGCAACATATAGATTAGAATAAATGATAATGAGAGAATTGTGTGTTTCTCCATTACATCCCCATCATTTAGTTTCCACGACGCTATTAATTTTACAACGTAATCATATTAATTATGAAAAAGCAATGTCATAAAGATTTATTTAGGAATACAAAAAGTATCATTACGTATTTACGTCAGTCACCTATGAAAGTAATTTAAGTAAAACACTTTCCATGCAAAAATTCTGGCATATTATTGTAATATATCCAACATGTACAGGAAAATTTTCCATTCACTTGCATCATAGTTCTTTCTCACAGTATTAATCTCTGTCAAACAAAAATATCTCTCATTCGATAATAATACAAGGTGTACTATGAAAAATGCAACCAGGCAAGCACCAATTTTTCCTCTTGATTCTCTGACGTCTCAGAGAACGCATAAGCTCCTAAATAACGCGCAGTATACATGTTATACTGTATCTAGTTGTATTAACCTCACTTGTGTGTGCGTATGAAATGGTCGTCAACACATAGCACACACGTGACTACTCTGTCTCTTTTAGCACGTGTTAGTTGTACATCTGTACGTGGTTTATATACGTATACGTTCTTCCATCGCTATTCAAGGCCGTATCTGCATCCTGCTGCAATTCACATAGCACCACCCGCGCTATTAGCCGTGGAAAATCCACCGTGGGTTCTCAGACGAGCTAACCACGGGGGCCGTGGAAAAAAAACAAGCGAAACGGGGCTGACTATGTTAGGGAAGTCCCCTCTTTTGAGCAAATCAATTTTTTATACTACAGGAAAGTATTTCTTTTATGGATTTTTTTTTTTTTGTTTAATTTTATTTATTATGGGAATATAGCGTAATATGTGTTATCTTATGATTGATGTATTGAATTCATTGTTTATCGATGTAAGGACTTTTTTGAGGATACCAATTTTTCATCTATTATTCGAGTAGGATTTTTATCAAATCAATTTTTCATACTCGAAATATGTTTCCATTTCTTCTTTTCTTTTTTGTTTTTTCTAATTTTGTTTATTGAAGAAAGAACATAGTAATACATGTTATCCTGTGTTTGATTTATTAAATGAATTGTTGATTGTTCCACAAACACTTTTCAATTTTGCATTTCTTATTTAAATGATATTTTTATCAGATAAATCTGGTGTTTACTGTGGAATTGGATATTTACTGTTTTTTTTTTTTTCGAATTTAATTTAACAACACTCTGGGAAACCGTGGAAAGTGGACTGAATCTTTTTTACAAATTCTTTTCTTTGGTTCTCTAGATATGACAAATGGGAATTTTCAAATTCTGAAAATTTAGAAAAAGATAAAACTAAAAATTCTTTTTCTCTTCTAATAAAGTTTGCCTTTAAAATTTCTCAGCAAAATTTTGGAAAGGAAAACCAACTTTTGTGTTCGGAAAAATTACAATTTTCGAAGAATCGTGCAATAATATTCTAAAATCGAATTTCTCACATCTCCCAAATGATATGTATTAAAAAGTTTTACATAATTCGAGTGAAATTTTTTACACGAATCTTTAAATTTCTGAAAAATCTTTGTTTTTCAAAAGATCACTTTTGTCTGCAACAAGGACAAAATATATCTATAGCTAAGCGTCCCTGACAGAAAAATACACGTTATGGAAACTTTTTCGAATTTTTGCGGGCTCTACTGTTATCTTTCTCACGACAAACATGCGGGTTCAATCACCAAATGAAATACCCATATCACGCCGAAAACCGTTTAGAACCCTCTCAATAATTATTCTATTTCATAATCAATGTCACAGCCCACATAAACCCGGCTAAATAGAACGTACAGTTCGCGTAAAATTAGTATGGGACACGACAGCTGTTTTGTCCTTCAGTTTACACATAAAATCCCTTCCCCATTAAAGACAATTAACACATTAAGGACCGCTCACGAGTTTTCTCGTGTTTTCTACACGCTGTCTTTAGATGTTACCTACTTTGATACATTGTATCTACTTTGTCTATTTAAGTGTTTACATCAGTAGTTAATGTATTAAACTTGATTGCCTTCATATTCTTTTTCGCTTATTTACCGGTTGCTTCACGCTTTCGTAAACTACCTGGTCCAATTGCCGACGTGGCCCGTTACTCGTTCTAGGGCCATATATGTATATGTAAATTTTGTATAGCACCTCTTCATAGAGAAAAATCATTCACGCAATATCATACTTTAAAAAAGTACTAGAAACTTTGGTAAAATTGATTTTTAAATAAAATTTTATAATAATTATTAAAAAACAATTTTTTGTTTCAATAATACCTAAAATGCATCCTATTCTACCATTTCTGCAAGTTTTACAAAAATTGCTTCATAAATAAAAAAATTATGATGATTTCAGTAACGTGCAAGTTTTTCCAAAAACGTGCGGTCACAAGCGTATGTCTCTTAATGTGTTAAAAAAATCCATGTATCGTCAATTTAACCTATCAAAAAATTCTCCTTAAAAATTGAACAAAAGTTGAAATTAGGATTATCTCAACTTTTGAGACAACTCACCTTTGAGACAAATTCCTTTCAAAATTTAACATTTAATTGAAAAAATTTCAAACGAGATAATCCTAGTTTCGTTTGAAATTTTTTCAATTAAATGTTAGATTTTGAAAGGAACTTGTCTCAAAGGTGAGTTTCATTTTTCATTTCACTACCAATGAAACGATATAGAGGAATTTTCGAAGCACCTAACGTTCTGATAGGTTTAAATGACAGCAAGTAAATTAAAACGGAGTGGTGGAACATTTTTCAGTATTTTTCCTTTGAAAAGAGAACTTTTGCTTTTCGAAAGTTTCGCTGCAAAAGTGTGCCGGAGTTGTTGATTGATAGCATGAAAAAGTGAAAAAAGCAAGAATGCCGTGTGCAAAGGATGGAATTACTGAGAATATTACTTTTCAATGAAACTCATGATTCGAAAAGAAACAAAACAAAAATAAAAATGAAACACAATAAATACAAAAAAAAAAAAAAAACGAATGTGAATTTTGTTCAAGTGAATATTGATTGATATTATCGAAGATATAATTTTATCAATGAAACAAGCTGGTATGAGGCTAATTGACAAAGAACGAAAGCCAAAGGATGAATCGGTGCAGCAAGTCGAGCATCGAGCAAAACAAATTCAAGCGTATCATCCATGACCAGCGAAGAAAATTTATTACGATGGCAATCGATAATTCAGCCCAATAAAACCAAAGGCGGAGGAAGAGAACGAGAGAGAAAGAAACCACGACAAAGAGGGAGGGAGAGACCAAGAGTGAGTGAGACTGAATGAGAGAGAAATTCAGAGGCAGAGAGATTCGGAAAGAGGGTATCTGGGAGAGAGTCTCGAAGAGAGAGTGACTCAAAGATAGACAGAAACTCAGAAAGAGAGAGACTCGGAGAGAGAGTGGCTCACAGAGAGAGTGACTCGCAGAGAGAGTGACTCGCAGTGAGAGTGACTCGGAGAGAGAGAGACTCGGAGAGAGAGTAATTAACAGAGAGAGTGACTCGCAGAGAGAGTGACTCGCAGTGAGAGTGACTCGCAGAGAGAGTGACTCGGAAAGAGAGAGACTCGGAGAGAGAGTAATTAACAGAGAGAGTGACTCGCAGAGAGAGAGACTCGGAGAGAGAGTAATTAACAGAGAGAGTGACTCGCAGAGAGAGTGACTCGGAGAGAGAGAGACTCGGAGAGAGAGTAATTAACAGAGAGAGTGACTCGCAGAGAGAGTGACTCGCAGTGAGAGTGACTCGGAGAGAGAGAGACTCGCAGAGAGAGTGACTCGGAGAGAGAGTGACTCGCAGAGAGAGTGACTCAGAGAGGAAGGTACTCGGAGAGAGAGAGAGACTCGGAGAGAGAGTGACTCTGAGAGAGAGAGTGACTCTGAGAGAGAGTGACTCTGAGAGAGAGTGACTCAGAGAAAGAGATCCAGACAGAGGGTGAGAGAGAGAGAGGGAGAGAGCGAGTAAGAGGGAGTGTGTGAGTGAGAAAAGAAGCATGAAAGTGAGTGAGAAAAAGAGCGTGAATGTAAACGAGAAAAAGAGCACGAGAGAAGGGGGAGGAGGTGAGCTACACATAACGCCAACACGAGAGAACAAGGGAAAAAAGTTGCACCCTGTACACGGTTAAAAGCAGCCAATTAGCACATGTCGCTGAGCAGAGGAATATATAACATTCAGCCCTATTTTTACACCGCTCCGCGAAACACCAACTCAAGCACTTATTAACCCTCACACGATCAGCTGGTTCCTGGATGAAAACACGAAAATATAGCACCTGTGAAATATTTTTCTTTTTGTATTTCCCTGATTTTATAGAATGAAAATTGTACCACCTGTTTTTTTTTAATATCTAAATATACTGATCGAATTTTGTATCTCACGGATCACAAAGAATATTACATGGTTTAATATGTTTCTCAATATTCAGAATTCTTTTCAGATATTTTCTCTTTTGTGAAAAGAAGATGTGTTGCTTTTATTACAATTTTCAGTACGTTTATCGATAGATAAAATCATTTTGAATTGCTTCTATTCCATCCAATTAAAAATATTGTACTTTTTAAATATTTCTATATAAACTACATTTTCTTAAAGTTTATTCATTTATTTTCCTGTCATGCATTGAAAAGAGAAGATTAACTAATGGATATAGAATTGTTTGAAGAAAGTGATGTTACATGTTTAGAAAGATCTAACATTTTGAAGGATAGATCGAAACAGATTTTTGAAAAATGTAGATTGTTGAACTTTCCACTTCAGAAAATTGAAAAGTGAAAAATGTGCTTCTGAAAAATTAGAAGTTTCACTGAAACAGCGCTGAAAACTAAAACATTTTCTTTTAAAAAATACAAAAACTGGAAAATCAAGAGTTTAAAAAACCAAAATCGTATTCTCTTAATAAATTTAAAAAATCTAAATCTGCAAATCCAAGAATTTATAAAAAAACAAAAAAAGGAAACTTTTAAGAAGCCAAAAATTTGTCTTTCTAAAAACAAAAGAAAATAAAAATATTTTCACATCTTCAAAACGAAAACAAAAATTCTACAACTTTGACTTTCCCAAAAATCCGAAAGATTCTAAAATTCATCTTGAACAAAATTTAAATCAACTTTTGATCCACAATATTCTTTCTTTGTAAAAAAAACAAAAAGAAATCACTGTACAGTAAACCTTATCGCGGCAAGATGTCTTATTCAGCGAAATCCCTTGAAGGTGAGGGTAAATGCGAGGCAGAGAATCGAGACAGCCTACTATCTGTCGAGGACCGAAATTTTTCAGGGCTTTTCTAGCAACGAAACAAAAGGTGGAAACAAAGATGAATACGAGGTGTAGTTTTATCAGGGCAGAAATTCCACCACGGTTTCCGCATTGAGGAAAATTTTTTGCACCAAATGAGGCCTTAATAAGGCTTGTTTAATCTTATGTCTCTCTTTCTCAGATTCTTTTCCCTATGAACAAACGAAACTCTTGGGTACGAATAGGTCCATGGAGTACAAAGGAGTGGAACGTATTATTTAACGTCAACGAAGCTTTTCAATATCTGATAGAGACCAGACAGCCAAGGTTTTCCTGTTAAATTCCCTTGAAAAATTAAATATAATTGACGTCAGAAGCGTAAGCTGCTTATTATTGCTTTTGCTCCTATTGGATGTATTTAAAAATTCTCTTCAGCTGGTGGAACTTCCTGCTTTCTCTTTTTTAGTCAAATTAATCGAAACTGCAGTGTTTGGGAAATCAAAGTATTGAAACTGAAAACTGGATAAAATTGTCTCACTATTATTCAATATTTTCTGTCCCTTCAAAGTAGGAATTGCATAATTATTCTTGACATTTGTATTTACTTAAACTAATACTTATTAATTCATAAAAATAATTCATAATTCCTTGATACTATTATTTACTGAAACTAATATTTAGAAGAGAGTTCTTCAAATATTGTAACATTTATCCTTCGAAGTAGGAATTGCATATTTATTCACAAAAATAATTCATAATTTCTTGATATTATTGTTTACCGAAACTGATATTTAGAATAAGATTTCTCCTCATCTTTCAATATCTATCAAACATTACACTTATCCAGAATAAAAATTACATAAAAATTCTCTACACTTTTTCAATACTTTTACTGAAATTGAAAACTGCATAAAACTTTACAATATCCCCTTCCATTTACATATATTAAAAAAAGTTCCTCACAATCTTCCAAAAAAGGAACTTCCTAATTTAAAAAAAAAAAGAAAAAAATTTCCTTTAACATAAAAATTTCAGTCACCTCAAGTACAATTTTCATCTCAAAGTACTCCCAAAAAAAAAAAGAAAGAAAAAGAAAAAAAGCAGCAACAACAGCATCTGCATAAACTGTGCATTACCATTATAATCTACGTCACGATCTTGTCGAACCGAGTCAGAAAATTTCCAAGACCTCGACCACAACAATATCCACCCTCTACATTGGTGCTTATCATTCGCATCCATCGTTCCTCTGTATCGCGACCGTCATTAAACGCCACTTCGCCTCTCGAAGCTTCGCGTGCGTCGACGTTACCACGCGAGTGAGTATGGTGCAGTATGGCAGTAGTGCAAGCAATCACTTGGATTGACGGAAGTGGACACGAGAGACACACAACGGTTCACCATGTTGGTGTTGGTGGTGGTGGTGGTGGTAGTAGTGGGAGGGAGGGGAGTTGCAACGCAAGGGAGAGTGGAGGAAGGCAAGAGGGAACCGCGTGAGAGGAGAACGTGGCCAGTGACGTCACATCCGGCTTGCTCGTCGACGTTTCACTCTCTTTTTCTGGCAGAGAGCGACACACAACAGAAAGAAACGCGCGAACGCGTGCACTGAATTCCTCGCGAGGCCTCGTGGTTCTCCGTCTTGTGTCTCCTCAACAGGATTTACGATCGTGCGATGAGTTTTCTTTCGACCTCGTGAAAGTTTCGCTGAACAGGTTTTAATTGGGTTCCTTTCATTTTGATGGGGGAAGCAGGTTGTTTTCGGAGGATTAATTCGAGATGAAGTCTTCATTTTGGGAAATTGTTTCTTGATTCCATGGGATTATAAGATTTTTTTTTCTTTATTTTTCTTTATTTTAGGTTGACGTGACTTTTGATGGAAAATGTGCCAATGTGATTTTGGAGATTGAGACGAGTTTCTGATATGATAGAAATTTTTTTTTCTTTGGTTTAGAAGACAGTTTTCAGGTTTCTGCGAGTTGGATCGATTTTTAAGTGTCGTAGATTTTTTGTTGAGTTAATAAACTATTCATAAATTGTTAAAATTATTATTACTATTCTCCAAGTCAGCGACAAATGTCACGGACAATTTTCAACCTAATCTAACCAATAACATCCTCGGAAGATGGAATATTCTGGATATTAATTGTTTTTGAGTTGAATGTAAAAGAATACAATTGTCCTACGTTCTACTGGTGATGTAGAAAAGGTAGTAGTTTTTTATGTAAATTTAGTAGGATCTCATAAACAACCTTTTATCGTAACGAAGATCCTTCTGATTTTTAAAGACAGATATTCCGAGATCATGTTCTTCTCTGGAAGTAGCAAACTATAAAAGTACCAAGTTCGCTAGAGTATTCATGCAAAAAGGTACTGCAGGAAACTGAGAACTACTTTGCGAACTAATATGAATCACAGATCATGAGAACACTTCATCCAGAATCCTTCATCGAGAGATACTGGAACATTTATTCCGCTTAAGATTCAGAAGTGCCCACCTGTGAGCCTATTACATCGGTTTGACAAACCACTGCAAACGACAACTTCATTTGACAGTGTTTGCAAATGTTTATAGACGCCGACAATAAAAAGGAAAGATTCCATTCAATCCTTAAAGTCCATCGAGTCTTGTCAAAATACTGTCAAATTACTTCAGAATTCTACGCCTGTTTAACAGCGTTTGCAAGTGCTTAAAAACATTCACAATAAAAAAAAAATCCCACGAAACTTTCAAAGTCACGTTCGCTGATTCTCGTTAAACTCTGTCAAGCCACTTAGACACTCCAAACTTATTTGACAGCGTTTACAAATGCTTAAAAACACTGACAATAAAAGAAAGATCTTATTTAAATCTCAAAGTCCATCGACTCTCGTTAAACACTGTCAAACCAACTTAGACTTTCCAGGCTTGTTCGAGAGTGTCTTCAAATGCTTAAAAACACTGACAGTAAGATCTCACTTAAATCTCGAAGTCCATCGACTCTCGTTAAACTCTGTCAAACCACTTAAAAACTCCAGACTCGTTTAACAGTGTTTGCAAATGCTTAAAAATACTGATAGTAAAAAGAAGATCCCACGTAAATTTCAGTCACGTTCGTTGACTCTCGTAAAACACTGTCAAACCACCGAATAACTCCAGACTCGTTTGACAGTGTTTTCAAATGTTTCAAACACGCTATCAATAAGAAGAAGATCCCAGTCAAATCTACTAAGCGTGTGTCCACAGAAAATAAACCAACATCAAACAACGTCAAATCAATATATCTCTCTACTTACCTATCTTACTGTTGGGACTGTAAGGATCGTAGCTGCTCGTGCTCATAGGGCTGGCATAACCGTTGTTGCTGCTTGGCTGTTGCTGCTGATGCGCCAGTGGACTGGAGTGTGCCAACGGCGGTTGCTGTTGCTGTGACTCGGTCAGCTGTTGCTGCGGATTCGTATAAACCACATGCTGGCCCTGCAGCGTTGCTGACGGTGATCCAGGGCTATTAGTTGCCAGCCAATCGTCTGGTCTGGTACTCTTATTCCCTGTCGCGATACCAGCGAACAGGCTAGCTGGAGCTACAACTGGCCCTGTCACCGATGACGCCGCGTTCGTCGTCGACGTTCCAGCCAGGTGTTCAGGCGTCTCAGCCTTGACCAAGGTCAAGGACGCCGCTCCTGCGACGACAGAGGCGATCGTCCCGACGCTTGTCACACCTGTGCTCGAGCCTCCGTTCGTTGTGTCCATGCTGGAGTCGCTGGTGTCCATGATGGACGTTGCTGGGTCAGCAGTGGCTAACCTGGAAGTGGCTGCCAACACGACACCCCCCGTGCCAACCACTCCCGACGCCTCATCGTAACGCACCGCTACGTTGCCGCTCACTAAGCTGGCCACCGTGACGGCTCCTCTGTTCACCTGTCCCTCACAGCCTCTCTTCTACCTTTGTTTCTTTTTATTTTTCTTTCCTTTGTTTTTTTTATTGAACAATTAATTCAGCAGGTGTTCTTCAGGTAAACTATCGATGAGGTTTGACGTGGTTTGAAGCGGTTTGTTTCTAGGTCCAGCGACTTGGGATGACGTTTTCTTAGGCAGTGGTTTTATGTGTCACTTAGAAGCACCAGGTTGTGTGTTTTTTGTTTTTATTCTTTTTTATTTGGTTACTTTCTCTGGGTTTCCTTCGGTTGATCAGTGATGGAATTGATCCTGTGGATCGAGCACAGGCAGGTGATAGGTGCTGGGTATGGCTCTAGTCGAGGGACTTCCTCTACCGCATCTTGAAGTGAGCCTCGAACCGCGGCTCCAGGTGCATACTGGGAAGGTCAGAGCGTCGCCCAGTGCTCTGTTGAGGTATCTGCAAGCAGAAATAGTGAATTGGTTAATTGAGATGATTTTTTGTTTTTACGTTGGAGAGATTGAAGAGTTTTGTTTGTTTTCATTTTGAGCTAGGTTTTGATTTATTAGGTGATCTTATATTAATCATGGAATTGTTTTTGTATTGGTCATTAAATTATAGTAATAAGACACACCTGTACCAATGGAGATTATGAGTTGAGCTTAGAGAGACAGACTAAAGTACTTAGATAATATAACAGAGAGTTAATCTCTATTGACATGAGTTATCGATTAGTATCAGGCGAGCTATGCAGTTTGAGATGACATTTATATTTTAAAAGGTACAGAAGCTTGAAGTTTTCATTTAGAAATATCTGCTTTCGAGAAATTGCAATTTTTATGTGAACAGCATTGAAAATTGGTACACTTTTCTTTCGAAAAATATCAGAATTTGAAAATTTAATTTGTTCTTTAAGAAACTGTTCTGTGTTAATCTGAATACCTTTCTTTACCTAACCAGAATGCAATTATTTCTCACAGGTAAGAAGATTTCATTCATGAATGAAATAAAAATAAAACAACTTAAGCGCTATCGATACGTTCAAAACTTTTGCCGTTTTTCAACCAAATTCTTCTATTTGCTGCACACAAAAAAATTGATTCGAAAAGTAATACAACGGAAGAAAGATGTCGATTAATTGAACATTCTGTTCTAATTTTCCATGCAAATCATTTGTTTTGAACCGTTTCGAACTTTACAATAAACTGAAAAATTATTTTTTATTAATGACACAAATCCTGAACGAGCCTGCAAACTCCAACGCGAGTTGGAGAACTATATGTCTAGATGTCGCACATTTCATAAAAAAAAAAATTAGTAAAATCATCATCGCAAAGTTTAATTACTGATTACAGTGTCAGAAAAAAAGAATGGCAATACAGAACGAGAATGAAGGTAATTATTATTCTGTTTGTGAATAGCCATTGTGTCTAGACTATCTCTTCTAATAATGAAAGTGATTTGACACCAGTTCGCAAACGATGCCAAACATTATCAAATAACAATAATTCTGACGAAAAAGTGTAAGAAGAATTGTTACTTTTCAATAAAATCAACTGAATAAAGTTTGAGAAGAAATTTAATTAAGTTTCGTATCAATTTCTTACAGATTTTCGAAGAAACCTAGGCATAATCCTATTTCTTTCAATATCTATAAACATTTTCATGCGATTTCAAAGTAATTTTAACTTATTTCTTTGGTTTTATGCGAATTCAGAAAATTATGAAACGTATGCCTAATTTTTCAACAGAAGCTAAGTTTATTTTATAAGATTCCTATTTTCTTGAATTTCTCTAATTTTTTTTTTAGCTGATTTCAAGTTAATTTTAACTTATTTCTTCGGTTTTATGCGAATTCAGAAAATTATCGAAGGTGCACCTAAGTTTTCAACGTAAGCTAAATCTATTTTATGAAATTCCTATTTTCTTGAATTTCTCTAATTTTCTTTTAGCTGATTTCAAGTTAATTTTAACTTATTTCTTCGGTTTTATGCGAATTCAGAAAATTATCGAAGGTGCACCTAAGTTTTCAACGTAAGCTAAGTCTATTTTATGATGATTCTAATGAGATTTCTATTTTCTCGAATTTTTCAACCTAAGGTAAGTTTGTTTTATACGATTTTACATGGAATGCGTCTGTAGCATAAGAAGAGACATTCAACAATATAAAATATTCTGCGTTAGAGTAACAAAGTTAATTTTTCTGCATCAATTGTGAAGGTTGTCATTCATTACGACAGGTTACCATACACAGGTGGTGCAATCGGGTATTGTCGATCGTCACGTTATCAGATAAAATGATTACAAGCGTATATCTAAAGAATGCCCGATATAAAAAAGAAAAAGATAAATAGATTAGAACAACTCGACGCGTCAGTGAGTTCAGTGTACCCAGAATTTGCATTTCAATCGTCGTGCCTACCATGTTATCAATTAACGCGAATACTCGGTTTATCGAGAATGGATCTCGATAGCTTATCACCAAAGGACGCGTTATTGTTACACCTGTCACGATTCCAAATCACGATTAAACACGTCTCGTAGATACAATTTACAAGATGATCGGATTTCTGGAAAATTCGAAACGTACTAATTTCACTTTGATCGTTAGACCGCGGATTTTTGTGCAAATTCATGTTTTTCAGAATATAGTAAAAAAATAAAAAGAGTAGAACTTCGGTTCTACAATTATTTCTCTTACTGTTACAAAAAGTACCATAATTTGGATATTTCGTACATTCTTTCATATTACGTGCACACTGTGCAATTTTACACCTTCATAATATCCATTTTGAAAATTAAACCAGAATTATAGAACAAACTCAATCTTCAAATGTTTTGATTAAAATATACGATTAATTCATTCATTGTCAGGCAAATTTAGAGCGTTCTGTCCTGGGCGCCAAAATTTTATTTTAAGGAAAACAGATTTTCACAAAATATAATAATATTTAGTGGCAGATATAGTACTAAAATGGATTTACAACAATTAAAGATCGATTCTTGCTACAAAGCTTATCATACACAGCCAGAACAACAAAAATGTTTTAATTTTAGTAATACATACATACATATATATACACATATAATTAATAATTATAACCGAATCATGTAAGTTATTATTTTGATAATAGAAAGAGTTATTGTGTAAATTGGTTTTTTAAAAAGAAATATTATATAAAATTTTCGTTTATTCTTTCTAATAATTCCTAATTCAAACGGCTTTGTAAGTTTATACATATTCGGTGACAAATTGCAACCAATCTAAATTTGTACCACAAAGTACGAGATATCTTGTAGCTGGCAGTGAATGGGTTAATGTTAATATAAATTAAGCATATAATCAATATGCTTTCAAGATCTTTGACCTGAGTTTAGCTGCGTTTGGAGACGTTTGAAGACAACGATCGCCAAAAAAGGCACAAATTTTATTGCAACACAATATTTCGATACTTCTATATTGTCAGTAAAATACTACAAATGCAACTTTTAAATGTAACTTCAATTGTTGTTCTCACATCTTGCAAAAAGTTTGTCTCGAAGCCCAAAATAAAATCCTCTATGCTTATTTAACAAGAAAACAATGAATACTGCGAAACGAAGTTGCACCGCAAAACAAAATTTTTGGTATTAACTTTCTACACTCCAAGCATTTTTTTTTTTTACATGATCAATTATAGACTTCAGCACACTTTTTCAATGAAACTTTTGTAAACGAAACACTGATATATGCTTACGAATTTATATATATTTTATTTATTCTGTAAATGTGCTTCATTTCAATATAAACAAGACTTGTACAAAATGATCATTTACGTTACAAATGTCAATGGAGTGCAAAGAGTGGGTTAAAATATTGTTTTTACATTTTAACAATTTATCCCGCGATAGGCAGAGCGTTAAGAGCATTTCAAGACGATAGAATTTATATAATGGAACGAAAAGATAAGGAAGATGTAACAATATTGTGAATTATACATAATCCAAAAAATTACAACAGTGTATAAAAATAATAAAATAAAACTGATACCAAAAGTCGTACGCGATTATAATTTTACCATGGTGTGGGTTGATAAAGTCGATCAAAATGTACGTTATTACGCCATAACGAAAGAGAGAGGAAAAAAAAAACATTGCTGTAGAATTTTTATACACCTGGACCAAGCAGTGTGGAAAGTATTTATACTGTACAAAAAGGAAGGCGGGACAAAAAAGCATTTACAATTTCGGCTTGAAATAATGGATGTATTGGTTTCAAAATATAATATTAATTCCATCACCTCTCCGATTAACTGCAAGACATTTTATTGACTTCATACCATCCAGTGCTAATAAAGATAAACCATATAGATTGCGTGTAATGTGTTCCTCAAAGCGAGTAAATGGGGAAAAAAGTCAGGAAAGAGACAACATATTTTTGTCAGGAGTGTGACATAGGTTTACGTATCCCGTGCTTCAAAATCTACCATACACGACTTAATTTTTAACCAAAGTATGTGCAAAACAATTCTTTTTTTTTCTACTTTTTAGGACAAACTGATGTATTTTACATCATAAAAAAAATATACATTTTTTTAGCGTGATGGATAATCGATAAGTTATCGAACGACTGGCAATTAGGGCTTGCAAACCGGTTAAAACTGAAACTGAAACCGGTTTTTTGTTCAAATTCACCTAACCATAAAACCCGGGTTTTCCCGGTAAACCGAAAGTCAATTATATTTTTTTAAGTCATTCTTCCAAAAAGAGTTGAAAATATTTGATGTTACTAAAAAAAACATCCGTAACGGTCGAAAACTTGTTAAATGCGCTGGCATCGATTCAACCCACGTCAACAGACACTGAGAGAGTTTTTTTTTTTGTTCGATTCGAATTTCTGTACCAAATTACGTTCGTCCATGAAATATGACCTGTTGGACCCATTAGTTTTCCTTAAATATTATTTTATTAAAAAACAAGATTTATAAGTTACGTTTTATATTACTTTTCTATTCTTTTCACATAATGAAATATTAATAATAAAATTATGTTATTTTTATTTTTATTTTATACAATTCTTAAATAAAAAACAATTTGTGTTGTATGTTTTTATTTATTTTCTTTGGTTTATAGCTCCGCTATATTTAAGGTAGGTTTTATTGTATATTTAAAGTAATAGTCTATTTATTTTTATACTTTATTAAAAAAACCCAACTAAAAATCGGTTAACCGGTTTTTCAGTTTATAAAGAACCGAAAATCAGGTTTTGAAATTTTATCGGGTTTTTGCAAGCCCTACTGGCCATCGATATTTGTAGATGTATGCATCGTTCACAGAGTTCTTTATTTTTTCTTGCTTCCCGTCTATCGTATCGCGTTAACATAACTTCCACGTACTTTCATTTGCGTTATTGTATGTATTAACTTTAATAAACTATTAAACACATTATTATAAACTGTGTGTTTATATCCACAAATAACCTGACAGACCGAAATTTGTAACATTATAAGACTGTTAAAGGGTTAAATCTACCTGAACCTCGATGAATAGTTTCATTTACGAAAAAAAAGCAAACAGTTCAGAAGTATTTAAAGATTGTATTATAAAAATTGCTGCAAAAACACTGATATTTTTCTGATGCATATTCTTTTCCCTTTTTTTTTTCTTCCTTTTTTCTTCTTTTGCAAGAAATGTGTATCTGGGGTTGAGCAATGAGCAAGTAATGTAGCAGAGACCACACGATACGCCATTACGCGTTTAGAGGGAATTTCAAAAGGCAATTCCCTTTTGCGTGGAGAGAGAAATCGTGGGTAATGATACGCTTGAACGATCGGAGGAGCATCGAACGATGAGACGGGGAGAGCTGGATATTCTCGGTCCTGTGATCTAAACTTTCAGCCGGCTGATACGTTTGCGCCAATAAACCTACCCTAACACTCTTCTTCTCTCTATCCTGTTGCAATCGTAAACATTGATAATCAAACGGGCGATTTTCAGTGATAAAACAGATTTCTGATGAAAACCTCGACACTTTAAAATTGATCTTAATTTCAAGGATAAATATCCGTATTTTGTTGTCAATTTATTAACGCACTGCGGACGGATCGCAAGAATTCTCTGTAATTTTCTGCTTTAGAACTTCTGACCAATCACAAGAATTCTTAGCTTTATATTCTTATCATTTAGAAAGAATAAATAACTTCGAAATGCAACGGGTATTTCATTTTTAAATGTGGCTGTAACATTTATGCAAAATATTTGTTGTACTCGGTTAATAGAAATCTAAGAGAAAATTTAAGAAATCTAAAAGATATCTACCCATTGGGTAAAGCTGGCAATAAAGCTACTGGTTCGCAATTTGTCAAGCCTTTCGTTACGATAGATTTTAGTGGAAATGCAGATGTTCAATTTTCAGCTGGAAAATTTGTCAAATTGTTTTGGAACGTTTAAAAATGTATAATTTTCAAATTTAGAAAAATGTGAAACTTGTTCCGTTTAAATTGAACTTGGAGGCGAGCGAAGAATAAAATTCAGACGAGTACGAGCTAGATTTCCAAAACGCCTATAGGTGTCAACAGTAATCGAAGGGTTAATAAGGTCGTTCCGAAGGTTCGTATCAATTTTGTTTAAGTAAATTACGTAGCACTCGAATTTTAAAAATCAAAAGTTTTGTTTTGAAAAGGGAAAATTGCACGTGTTTATAGATTTCTTTATTTTCATTTATTTCGTGAATTTCTAAAATATATTTCTAAACATCTAAAATATAATAAGCCTTTGCGCTCCGAGTATTTTTTTTTTTTCATATGATCGATTATCAATTTTAATGCACTTTTGCACTGGAACTTTTGAAAATCAAAAGGAAAAATTGAAAAGGAAATTTTGGAAAGGATTTTAAAAGAATTTTGAAAAGGGAAAATTGCACGTGTTTATAGATTTCTTTATTTTCATTTATTTCGTGAATTTCTAAAATATATTTCTAAACATCTAAAGTATACTAAACCTTTGTGCTCCGAGTATTTTTTTTTTTTTCATATGATCGATTATCAATTTTAATGCACTTTTGCACTGGAACTTTTGAAAATCAAAAGGAAAAATTGAAAAGGAAATTTTGGAAAGGATTTTAAAAGAATTTTGATAAGGGAAAATTGCACGTGTTTACAGATTTCTTTATTTTCATTTATTTCGTGAATTTCTAAAATATATTTCTAAACATCTAAAGTATACTAAACCTTTGTGCTCCGAGTATTTTTTTTTTTTTCATATGATCGATTATCAATTTTAATGCACTTTTGCACTGGAACTTTTGAAAATCAAAAGGAAAAATTGAAAAGGATTTTAAAAGAATTTTGAAAAGGGAAAATTGCACGTGTTTATAGATTTCTTTATTTTCATTTATTTCGTGAATTTCTAAAATATATTTCTAAACATCTAAAATATACTAAACCTTTGTGCTCCGAGTATTTTTTTTTTTCATATGATCGATCGTTAACTTTAACACACTTTTGCAATGAAACTTTTGAAAATCAATTTTTCCGTTTTAAAAAGGAAAAATTTCACGTGTTTATAGATTTCTTTATTTTCATTTATTACGTGAATTTGTTTTACTTCGACATGAATGAAATTTGAATTGTGTTACACTCCATATTATGTCGCTGCAGCGGCGTCAGTAGAGTTCAAAAGGTTAGAAAGAAAAAAATGAGATGAAAATATGAAGTCTGCGTATATTTTGAAAGATTATTTTTTCACGTGGTTTTTGGAAAGTCTGTTTTGTTATCAGTGTTAGTTTCTTTTTCGAGTTGTACCGTTTCGAAGATGGAAGGAGGGCGCACTTCCGGCAATTTAACATTTTTCTTTTTAGCGAAAAGAGAAAATATTGGTTAAATAGTAAACGAGATGTGTAATTTTAAGAGTTAAATAAAAAATTGCTCGAAAATTGTTTGCAGAATTTGAAGGTGAGAGTTTCGATATTAAGAGAAATAGTTAAACGAGGTTTTTAGAAAAACAGAATTTTCAAATTGTAGGAAAGACGACGAAATATTGTAAAACTAAACAATAGAATAAAAGAAAATAGTGTTTTAAAAGATGGAATTTACTTATCAATTTAAAATACGATTTAATATATTCAACATGAATATCTGGGATGAATTGGTAATTTTACAAAAAGTAAAAAAAAAAGTTAGAATTTTGTAATTTGGTAATTTCACAAAAAGTTTCAGTCTTCTCTATTCTCTACGTTTGTTTAACGTTTTTCAGGAGAGACGCCACACTTTTAGATTAATAACCAATAACAAATTTGATAATGTAACTAATTTTCTAATTTAACTAATTAATTTAGTTCATTTTTTGTTGCACTAACACTCGTAAATGAAATACGTGGAGTTAAATTTTATATTATCATTATTATAAATATTTAACGAAAAACAAACACAGCTCTGAATTTGTTTTATGCAAAATAAAAAAAAAAAGAGAGGTTAATAAAATGGCGTCTCTCAGCTTCGTCTTTCTCTTATCTTATACAGAGATCTTCTTATCTAACCCTCTAACGAAAATTTCAAAAACATACATTTTCAAGTAGATTTATGTCAGTTACGTGAACGTTGAAAATTTCATCAGAATTGATCGATGCAGAAAGAAACGACAGGCACTGAAAGATATATATAAGAATTTTTAAATCTGTGAAAAACTTCGGTTTTCACCATTTTAAACCGTTTGCAGCTCATAGCAACGTTAACAGATTTCGATGAAATTTTTTCAGCATGTATCTAACTAACATAAATTTACGAACAGTATGTTTCCAAAATTTTTATTACGAAAACAAATAAAAAAATTGCACAAATAATTTTCACTATCTTTTTCGTGATTCCAACAAATTGCAATTTTCTCAAAAAGTTTCTTACACTTCATTTGACAAATTAATTCTTTAAACTTAAAAAAAAGGAAACAAGTCGTTTGGTTCAATTAAAAAAAAATTATTCAGTTTTAAACGAGCTACGAATACTTCTGTGATTGCACATATCTTCAAAAGAAAAGAAAAAATTGTGAAAACAAAATTTTCACTTAGTAAACTATCTATACACAAAACTGTAAAAAAAGAAAACCGATTTTTTTAAACTGTTTGTGTTAATAATAAGTGCATCGTTGAACTAAGGATTGTAGGACTGTTAATATATAACAAAAAAGAAAAAAGAAAATCGTGAAATAATTTCGGACAGTTTCTTTGAAAAATAAATTCTTAAATAAAGGGCAATATTTTCCTGTTTAAGTAACAACCGCAATGAAATCCAGTAACATGAAAGAATTTCGTTAAACAATTCGAATTTCTTCGATGCTACAATAAAAAAGATCCGGAATGGATCTGACGGTCGAGGGACTGTTATTTAATGCAACGGTGTAGTCACGTGGAAATTGAGCAACCGAGAAAGAAGAGGATTACGACAACGCAGAAGTTGCGTCTCGGAGACACGTCGCTTGAAACAAAGCGACTGTAAATTAATAGAAGGTTCGCCGGTTGTAGGAAGCATTTTTATCAGTGAAGAGTGAAAGTGGCTATTTGTCACGTGGACAGGACTTTTTTTATAACTCAGAATTGAAACTTAGCTTAAAAAAAAAAAAAAAGGTCAAAAAGCCTACACGAAAAAATCAATGGAAAAAATTCTTAATTTCTGAGAAAATCAAATCTGAAAATTGACTAAATATATAATTTTTTTAAAATTGAATTTGAAAATATGTTGAATAATTTCTTATACAGAATGTAGCGAAAATTTTCAGTCAGTGCATATTTTTTAATCTATTTGCTCCCAACGTTGCGTATACGCAACAGTAAAATAATCTAACTGGAAAGTAAGCCGTAAGCTTATACTCATTCGTGTTGAATTATCATAAATGTTCCAAGAAATGTACAGGAATCGTGTAAAACAATTTTTAACAATTTTATGAAACACTTTGCTTTTCCAAAGTAAATTCGTTACACGAAAAATGTCAGATTTGAGTAATACTCAGAAAATAATAGAACAAATAGATTAAACAGACTATAACTGTAGAAACTAAGGAAAAATTTGAGAGTCCAAGAGAGATGCGACACGCGACTTCCGGACTGACAGGCCGGAATTCTCCGCCTTTTTATTTCTTCACTGTTGTTGCTTTCTCGATGTATATAATAACGAAAAAACAAAAACAAAAATACTGACGTATAATACAATACATTCGCTCATAAAGCTGCGGAAATCATTGCTATTTGTGAAGAAATTTGGCGGGAAAAAAATGGTTTCTTGTATGCTACGTATACATAACGTTAGAAACGAAAAGATTGGTTAATATTAATAATAAAAAAGAATTTTAATTATCACTTCAAATCACTGAATTATTACGGATTATCCGGATGAATAATTATCACAATCGAATCATGTTCAGACATACAGAAATTCGACAAATTTTCAAAGGAGACTTCTTCAAAAGCATAAAAATAGTTAAAAAAATTCTATTTCTTATTTGTACCACTTACACGATATTCTACACGTTAAGAAGCACATTCCAAACTTCTGAACAACTTGAACAATTATCTTCGATTTGAAACTTCCTCAAAAACAGCATTCTAGGAATTCACAAATAACACTTGTCAACGCTCGAAGAATCGCCGTAATAAAAATTCACAGAACTCCCCACTGAGAACTGAAGATTGAAGTATAAAAAAGCATACGATGCATGATTTCGACAAATAGATCAACTTTTTTAATTTATATCATTTTAGAAAGATTCATTTCTATACGGATTGCAACTTTTAAATTTATTCATTCATCACAGGCAATTGGAAATTGTTTTCCTCCTGCAGCTCATTCATTTTAATAAGTTCCTTTGGTAATCAAAAATAAGAAAATATTTTTTTAATATTGCAGGTCAAAGATTAATTCTTTTGTTAAAAATTGCAACATGATATGTATATTTAATTTCTTCTTTTTTTTGTTCGTTTAATTGTCAAACTTCTAATTCTTCAAATTTAATTTAATTTTATAATTTAATCCCCTTTAGCACCAAGTGACGTCAGTTAATGATGAAAGTTACATGTCCATTTATCTATACATCACATTTTATTTTTTTATTATTATTTTGTTATATCTTTGTGTTATTATCAGTCAATTTCTTTATGTAAATTATTGTTTCCGGTTTTCAGCAAAATTGCAATATCTTTGTATTATTATCAGTTAAGTTCTTTATATCAATTATTAATTCCTAATTATTAATTATTTTCCAACATTTTTAAACATGTAAACTTGTTATCAACTTTAATTCTTCCTCATAAACACAGAAAAATTTGGTTATAAAGGCTTAACAGTAACAATCATATTTAACAATATAACATTTATATTTAACAATTATATAATATAAAAAATAACAAACTATTATTACAAATCTATATTTATCAAAAAAATCATTTGCTCGAAATTATCAGAACAATTACTCCACTTGTAACATTTTCATATATTTCTCCATCTTTAAAAGTTTTATATCACAGTGAAACGGTACATACACTTCTTTCTTCACATTAATCATTAATTTCTGTAAAATTGCAATCAATTTCAATTTATACGCAGCAAAAATCAGGTTATAAAGGGTTAACAATAATAATTACGTCTACTATTATTAAATTTACATCATCTCTTGTTTCATATATTTAAAAAAAAGTACACAAAACGATGTTTATTAAAACAATCATTTACTCGATATTATCAGAACAATTATTTTAATTTTCATGTATTTCTCATCTTTAGAAGTTTTATATCACAGTAGAATAGTAGATACACTTCGCGGAAAGGAGCGAACAGCGTGGAAACGAACGCAACGAAGAAAAACACCATAAAAATTACTTCACTGATCACATGGACCACTGATAGCGACCACTGCGCCATCTACCATCCTCCGATCGGCTTTTCAAGGGGATTAAGAGACACGGGGAATTCCCGGAGGCGCGTAAAGAGGGGAAGAAGGAAAACGTTCGCGAAACGAACGAGCGGAGCGTACATACGCACGATTCGAGAAGACGAGTCGCACACAGCGTGACGCAGTTGTCCAAACTATCTCTCCTCCTCCCTCCCCTCTTCACCGTCATGTTACATAGGCCTTGAAACGGTGGCCAATGGCGAGAGAACGTAGGTAGTCTGGGTCCGCGACTTTCTACGCAGCTTCGGCTTGGCTGGCCCCAAAACAACTACTGGGAACTGGCATTGCGCCGTGAACAACCACCGACCCTCCCTCCAGCCCCACCTGGGCCGTCGCTTCTTTTGTTTACCCGCAGTTTCGCTCCCCATGGAGCCCCGTAACGGGTCTGGCTACGTTTCCTGGTAGCTCGTCGGGATCCACGGAACGGGTTCTGACGTCTTTGGAATCTTTATTTTATTTTATTTTTTTTCGAGGGTTCTTTTTCTTCTAGGTGAACACTGACGATGAGTTGGGTTTGTTTTCAAGGTCCTTGTGACACTGCGATTTTTGATGATTTTGAAATTTAGTTTCTTCTATTTTCGAGGGCTGTTTTTTACTAAGTGGGCACTGAGATTTTTGATAATTTTGGAATTTTCTTTGTTTTTATTTTCGAGGGTTCTTTTTATTCTAGGTGAGTACTGACGATGGGTTGGGTTTGTTTTCGAGGTCCTTGCGACACTGAGATTTTTGATGATTTTAGAATTTAGTCAATTTTCTTTTCGAGGGCTCTTTTTTATTAAATGGTCACTGAGATTTTTGATGATTTTGGAATTCTCTTTTTTTTCTTTTCGAGGGCTCTTTTTCTTCTAAATGGGTTGAGTTTGTTTTCGAGGGCCTTGTGACACAGATTTTTGATGATGTTGGAATTTAGTTTTTTTTCTTTTCGAGAGCTTTTTTTCTTCTAAATGGGTTGGATTTGTTTTCGAGGTCCTTGTGACACTGAGATTTTTGATGATTTTGGAATTTAGGTTTTTTTTTGGAAATTGATTGGGTTATTGGAGTCGTTGAAATGGTTTCAAAAAGGCTGTAAATCTATACTGATGCATACTGCGACGCATAACTGTAGCACCACTGACATCTTTAACATTTCTAAAGTTTGAAGAAAATGTTTGAAAGGAGATAACTGTACGATGTGAGAAAGTATTGAAATAATGTACTTTAGATGGAAATCGTGAAATTTGTCCGTGTATAATGTCAAAATGTGATCGAAAATCGTTTTAGAATCAATGCAAAACAACATCAGCTTCATTCTTAACAAACTTCCAGGGTTATGCTCTGCAGTGTAGTTTGATAAGGTTTGAGAAAAAGTGATTCAGTTTTGAATGATAATTACGAAAATTTGGAAAGGAACGTGTTAAAAAATAAAAGGAAAATGAATTAGTGACTGAAGTATTTCGATATTTGTTCAAAATTTATTTCACAGTTGAATATGATATCAAAATTGATCTTAATTGATCTTGGAAGGTAGATACGTAAGTATTTAAGATGGTTTGAGCATAATAATTTTACAATTTTTCTTTTTGAAAATTAATTATTTATGTGGTATTGGAAGGTAGATAAATGTTTAAGGTGGTTTGAATGAATCGTTGCAATCTTGGAATTTTTTTTTTTGGAAATTAGATGTTGGAAGATAGCTAAGTGTTTAAGATGGTTTGAGTGGATCTTTACAATTTAAAAATTTGTTTGGAAATTAGTTAGATGATGTTGGAAGGTAGATAAATGTTTAGGGTGGTTTGAACAGGTGATAATAATTTTTAATTTGTTTTTTTAATTTGTTATTTATGTGGTATTAGGAGGCAGATAAGTGTTCAAAATGGTTTGAATGGATTACTATAACCTTGGAATTTTTTTGAAGAATTTATTTGTGAGTTTAGATTGGTTTTAACCTGTTTCAGAGTTTTTTTGAAGGTTTTTTTGAGATATTGCAGAAAAGAAGAGATACTGATTTATTCTAATTGGAATTTGATTTTTTTGAAGAGTGAATTGAGAGGTTAGGTTGATTTTAGGATTCTGATGTATTTAGACCATTTTTGGGATATTTTATTGCAACTCTAGGTAGCGAATTGTAAGTTTAGACTAATATGAATATGTTTGCTGACGATTACAAACCCTTTGATGATCTTTTTTGAGAAATTGAAAAGTTTCGAGGCTGGAAAGTTGCAATGTACAATAAATCTACCATTAATATTTTAAAAGTTGTAAAAATAATTCTCTAAAAATATTTACATAGTTTCAATTAATATTTGTATTATATTTTGCAAAAAGTATGTTTACATTTTCACCTTACATATTTAAAAATTAAAATCCATGAATATCTCAAAATTGATTTAGAGTGGACATGGCTAGTTTTGAAATTACATATCTCAAATATACATTGAAAAAATTAGATTAGTTTAAAAGAGTTCCAGCACTTTTCAAATTTTCTGTGTAACTTTTTCTGATTTTAGAACCAAATTAAAGTACTAGGTCATTCTCGAGAAGTTTTTCAACGTTCCTAGAATTTTTCAAAAATTCAAAAATTTGTTGAAAATTACTTTTATCATGCTGGCATAGTCAAAACGACTTTTCCAACGTTTTCAACATGTTCCCGCTACTTTTCATACGATTCAAACCTACACTGCTGAAAAATTAAATTAGTCCAAACAGATTCTGCTACCTTTCCAATCTTTCCCAATATTTTTTTATAAAATTAAAAGACTGACAAAGGGACTAAATTAGTTCAAATCAGTTCTTAAAAATTTTCAAAAAATTTTCATTATTTTCTTGTTTCATTTTAATCAACTAATTTTCTTTGTTACATTTTTTCACTATTTATTTTATTATAGGTTAGGCTATATCCTAGGTTATTTAATCTCCCTTCCTCCTTCTTTGAAATCTAATTAAATTTATTAAAAGATAATTCGTCAAGAATACTAAAAAATAAAAAATAAAAGAATGAAGCAAAAATGAAGCAAGTATTTCAGAAACGTAGAATGATCTGCAGAATTCCTCGAGGATGAGCTGTAGAGGCCACAGTTCCCTTATCAGAGGACCGATCTATCGATCAATGGCGCATGTCATTCCAGACGAGACCCGTGTGCCCGAAAACAGCGATTTATTAATCACCGTTGTCGTCTGGAACACACACGGTCGACTTCTGACAATAGCAGCTCGGTAGGCCGTGTGTCACCGACAGAACAAGCCAACCTTGCTCTGCACGTCGTTGCAGGGGACTAATCGATTATTAAAGTCGGACGTGGTGCATCGACGACGACGACACGCGGGCATAATCCTGGATATTTGGATGGGACATTATGACGGAATCAATTTTCACTGGAAGATGTTGATTAATTAACAAGCATGCAAATGTCGTGTCAACAGTGGAACACTACCAATCAAATGTCACATTGATTTGACCGACTTGTGATACGATTTTTAATCGAAACTTAACGATAAAATTAAGAGAATTGAAAAGCGCCAAATTTCATTTAGAATTTCTGTAAAAAAAAAAGAATAAAATAGTTTCTGATTGGTATTATAATATATTATAAATTACGATTTAAAATGGTACATTGTGTTACTGCGAGATGTGTTTTATTTATGTATATTTAACGACAAAATAAAAAGAATTCAAAAGAGACAAAATTTTATTTAGAATTAAAAAAAAAAAATTTCTGATTTGTATTATAATATATTATAAATTACAATATAAAATAATCCATTGTATTATTGCGAGATGTGTTTTGCTAATGTACGTTTAATGGTAAAATAAAAAGAATTCAAACGAGGCAAAATTTCATTTAGAATTTTTAAAAACAATTATTAATGATTAAACAACAATTAATAATTATTATTTTGTGTTAATATTGAATTAATTGATCGTCGAATTTCATAGTAAAATTATTACGATTAAAACACATGTTGGCAATCGTGATATTTCAAATTACATGTCAAATTCGACTGCATCGTTTGAATTTCATTTTATATGTTTCGTGTGTTTTCGTTTAATGTAGTAAATACTGCAAACAGAGATCAGTGTGATAATTATTCAATCACGGCCTTCAACAAACATTCCAGTTGGAAACTGCATAAATATCCCAATAAAAATAAAAAAAAAAAAATAAAAAAAGATAAAACGATAATTGAAATATCAACAAGTAGATAACAGATAATTCCATTGCAAAAGAGACACATATTCAATAACCAAAAAATAATGTAAAAAAGAAAAAGAAAAGAAGAATCTATCATTTATTGAAGAATAATCAAGAATGTATAATTAATCTATTAACCGAGGAAGACGAGTTAACTCGTCACCAATACTTTGAATGCAATAATTTATTTATCTAGAGATTGTTCAATATTAATTGTCAAAATTGTGTCAAACGTAAACTTACACGCTCATTAATTAATCCACATCTTTCAATGAAAATTGATTTCGTCATATTGCCATTTGTAATAATCAAAATAAAGTAACTTACTGTAATTTTCACTTATTTTTCATTATAAACCAGAGAGACTGAATTGTTGTTTGAAAAGTGAACGCAGTTAACAGGTTAAATTGAATTTAACTAGTACAAAACGAAAGTTTCCTTAAATAAAAACAGTAAGCGAAATAAAATTCAAAAGTCGAACAGAACTAGAAAAAATCTGAAGAATACTTCCAAATAGAACAAATTGAATAATAAGAAAAATAAAAAAAAAAGGTAACGAACTAAAAAGATTCCAAAATGATAGTAACTGTTCAACAATTCCTAAACTCGTTTTCTATCGATTCTCACCGACTGAGAAAAAGAGAAGCCTCTTCTGTAATATGTAAATTCGATCGAAACGTAGATATCTTTCGCGGGATAGCAGGAACAGGGCTAAACAGTTCAGAAAGTCCGTCGAGAGGGGATGAAAATCGCGCGAGCATTCGTGCAGCCTAGTAGAATATCGATCCGTCGCTCGTCTACGCCCCTACCGTCGCTCCAGCTCATGGGATTCTGGGTAGGGGGGCAGCCTAACCTTCGACACTAACCCTGACCCATCCCACTATGCTTACCGACCAATTTCTGCCTTCCTTTCACGACACTCTTTCGCCTTTCTCCCTCTCTTCCCTACTCTCATACTTTGGTTACGTTCCGGGGTATTTATGGGGGTCATGGTGTACTTGAATTGCTGAAGCATTTTTGAAACCTTTTTTATTGTTCTGTACTTTTGTATTTTTCTTTTTTCTTTTCTTTTAGTAAATGCAATAATGATATTTTTGGATTGTTCAAGCATTTTTGAAATCCTTTTTATTGTTCTGTACTTTTTTTTGTTTTTTTTAGGTAAAAGAAATAATTGCGTTCTTGGTTTGCTGAAGAATTTTTTATATATACATATACTTTTTATTGTTTTGTTCTTTTGTATTTTTTATTTTTATTTTAGTAAATGGAATAATGGTATCTTTGGATTACTGAATTTTTAAGACTTTTTCTTGTTCTGTACTTTTGTATTTTTATTTTCTTTTTTTTTTTGTTTGCAGTAAAGGACGACGTAATTGTGTTCTTGGTTTGCTGAAGGATTTTTTATATATTTCTTTTATTGTTTCTACTTTTGTATTTTTCTACTTTTTTTTGGATAGTGATAATTTTTGGACTACTGAAGAATTTTTGAACCCTTTTTTATTGTTTCATTCCTTTGTATTTTTCTTTTTTCTTAGGGAGTAGTAACATTGTTGTAGAATTTTTTAACACAGTTTTTTGTTGTTTGGTACTTTTGTATACTTCTTTTTTCTTAGAGCGAGTAAGGGTGTTTTTGGATTGCTGAAGAATTTTTGATTTTTGAAATATTCTTTATTGCTTTATTCCCTTGCGTTTTTCTTTTTTCTTTTTTCAAGGAGGATAATAGAAATCTTGGATTACAGAAAAACTTTTCAAATCTTTTTATTGTTCTATACTTTTATATTATTCTTCCTTTTTCCTCCTTTTTTTTTAGATAAGTTGGGTTAGGTCCTTGTGTTGTTGAAAGATTTTTGAGTTCCTTTTTTTTATTTTTTACTATTGTATCTTTTTCTCCCTCTTCTTTTTTATTTTGTTATTTGATAAAGTACTGTTGGAAAATAGAATATTTTTTCAATGATCTACGTCCGGAATTATTTTACTGAATAATACAATTTGTGATGAAAAGGTGTTCTGAATACCATAAAGCCTCACAGTGAATTTACATACTTTATATACTAATGTATTTAACCCTTCACAAACAAACAACATATTTCCTCATACTCCATAGGCAACCTGAGTCCTATATTTCTGAATTTAATTTTTTCACAGTTCCAAGGCTTCCAAAATATTTGTAAAAATTCTAATATACTATCCAAGTCTCTATTGCATTATACAATAATCCCTCAAGTGGAATGTGTAGAATATTTTCGAATAAAAATAAAAATTCACTTCAAAGGAATACAAGAGTGAAATATCTCTCGAGTCATCGACGATCCATTGCCTATGGACGGTTAAACAAAAATAAAAACCATACAGAAGTCCCAACATTACATAGACTTTCAAAAAGTTCGAACAGACGATTCGATTTTCGAATTGCTCGAACGTCGAATTAAATTCTCCAATTTGAAATAATGTGAATTAAATTAATCCGTTCCAGCCATTCAAAATTAAGAAATTTTAAGTGACTATTTCGAAACATATTAGTAAAAAAAACAAAAACCCTAATAACTGAATGTTTTACTTATAATGATACAAAAATATGAAAATATTTTATAATACCAATTGATTAATAATTTTCCTGTAATCTGAGAACTGTAGTTCATTACCATTTTCACTTGACGTTTCCTTGGAAAAACAACAGACCACTGTTACTAGTTTCTCTCTATTTTTTAACACTTCTCTAACATACTCCATTCAATTATTAAATTGACTAATACTCCTATTCACATCTGCGACGTTTAGCTACCATTTTCTCTGCAAAGCTCAGCGATGGAAACAGTAACTCTTTGTCTCTCTATTCGAACTTTGACTTTTCGTTCGAGCCTTAGAAACTGAATTTTCCTTGACACTTTTCATCAAACTTCGAACCGTTCGAACTTCAAAGATCCGCTGTACAACGATTCACATCAGGAACCTGATCTAACCAAAACTTAACTTCTAACCTAAGACTTCAGATCCCATAAAAAACAAAATTCTTCATTTTTCAATACATCAACACATCGTGTCACATTTCTAATCAATCTTCAGCCCCATACTCCTCATCATCCATCAACCAGTTTCTTCTTCAGCTATCAAGAGTATTCAATTTCCAATAATTGCGGCTGGAAAGAAGCTCGAGGTTCTTCTCTTTATTTTTTTTTCCCCTTCCCTATGAAAGCCATCTAGTAAAACACACTGGTATCGCGGTATCGAGACACGTCCGGATATCATTACGGATATTGAATTCGTGTCGAGCACGTCGAATCGAAAATTGAACGCGAATCGTCGCGCAACGATGACAGCGGCGTGTTGCGCAACGTGAAATTATGTATCAACAGGTAGCCAAGCTCGCGGTTTTTCTCGTATTAACCACGTCAAATCGAACGAAATTCTACCCCTGGTACGGTGTAAACAGCGAATATCCGCTGATGGAAAGGGAATCAATGATAAAATCAACTGTTTCGGATAATTCGAGCTGTGTTTCATTAGCAATGACGAGGATTGTTGGTTTATTCTGTGAAAGCTCGCCGAGTGAAAATTCTCTTCTGAATAAATGAATTGAGAGAACAAGTTGACTGAATTTATCGATATAATATAATAAATAAATGATTCTGAGGTTACAGTCGGAACACCACGTGCAAACATTCTTGCAAACTATAGTTCAATGTCTTTAATATCTAAAATGATTAACATATTCGAGACTGGTGATGTAATCCTACGTCATTTTGCATTTTTAATAAGAATGCTGGTCAATGTCTTTTGAATATCTGTAGCTGAGGATTGACAACGTAATTCGATCATATATTTTTTCGTGCTTTTATCAAATATTATCCATTTCTGCTATTAAACACTATAAGAACTATACTACAATACAAAAGAACATTATAATTAAATATTGTATTTCATTTCTAAACTGGTTAAATTGTGTTGTTATTTCTTAATTTAGTAATACCACGTAAAATTATCTAAAATAAATCTGTAAGAATGTCATAGTAAATTTATTAAATTAGTATATTTATTAAATTTTTTCTAAAAACATTATAATATTGTTTGTTATTAAATACCATATTAAAGAACGTTATTATTGAATATTATATTTCATTTCTAAACTTGTTAAGTGTGTTATTATTTCTTAATTTAGTAATACCTCGTAAAATAAATCTGTAAGAATGTTATGGTAAATTCATTATGTTTTTTTCTAAAAACATTATAATATTGTTTGTTATTAAATACCATACTAAACAACGTTATTATTGCATATTGTATTTCATTTCTAAACTTGTTAAATTGTGTTGTAATTTTTTAATTTAGTAATGCCACAGAAAATTATTATGTGAAATAAATCTGTAAGAATGATATAGTAAATTTATTATATTTTTTTCTAAAACTATTATAATATTGTTTGTTATTATGTACCATATTAAAGAACGTTATTATTGAATATTATATTTCATTTCTAAACTTGTTAAGTGTGTTATTATTTCTTAATTTAGTAATACCACGTAAAATTATCTAAAATAAATCTGTAAGAATGTCATGGTAAATTTATTATATTTTTTCTAAAAACATTATAATATTTTTTGTTATCAAATACCACACTAAAGAAAATTATTATTAAATATTGTATTTCATTTCTAAGTTTGTTAAATTATGTTATTATTTCTTAATTTGACAATACCACGCAAAACTGTTATGTGAAATAAATTTGTAAGAATGTCATGGTAAATTCATTATATTTTTTTCTAAAAACATAATATTTTTTGTTATCAAATACCACACTAAAGAAAATTATTATTAAATATTGTATTTCATTTCTAAGCTTGTTAAATTGTGTTACTATTTCTTAATTTAGTAATATATTCATATGTTTCAAGTCATTGAAAAATGAATATGTGAAATAAATGTATAAGAACGTTATAGTAAATTCATCATATTTGTTTCCAAAAAATATATTTAACGAATTTAAGCAGTTTTATCATTTTTAATATTACCAGAAATTTTTCTTCAATTTATTCACCATGCGTTTGTAATATTTTATCTGTTTTAAATTTTAAAGAGCAAATGATTATAAATATCATATTGATGTACATTTAAATAGCAGACCCTTGCGGAATCCAGCTACAGACTTTTGGAAATTACACACAGTGTTCAACCTGAGTATTCTCGCTCGAAAACTACCGATTGCGAATCTGTTAATTGCAGAAATAAATTTTTTCCGACATAATCAAAAATTTATTTAAAAAAGAACGAGTACAGATCAATCGTCGAAATAATTTCCTTTATCGTTGGCGATATTTCGCCATTTTTCTCTAAGCTTACGAGTACCATCGCGAACGTTTCAATTTAAATGACTGTACTTGATTATGTGACTCTACTCGTAAAGAATTTATTTCAACGCTTAATACCTTTTTGGATATTATAAATATTAAACTTTGGTGATACTATGGTACATTGGTTAGGACTTGTAATCGACTATCGTCGTTCAGGTAAGAATTTTTGCACGTGATGTGCTAATTATACTCTAATCTCAAAATCATTTATTTTTATACTGCATCATTTTCTTAACTTTTTCGCTCTGAAGAAATAGTTAAGTTAAGTTAATAGTTAACGTATACTCGAGTTGCGTAAAATTCGTTATTTCGCACATTTCTTAAAAATTCAATTTCTTTTAAACATAAAATGTTTATGTGTAATATTTTCTTATAATCTACAGATAACCTGAGTATTTTGGATTAAAATCTAGTTTTTTCGCAATTTTAAACTGTCAAAAAATCTGCGAAGATTCTAGTATGTACTATTTAAAATCTCTGCTACATTATACAGTCGCCTGTTACGTGTAAATGTTTCAAATATTTTCTAATAAAAATAAAAATTCATTTCAATTGTGAAATATCTCTTGGGTCATCCATGATCCAGGCTTGAATCTACGTATACTTAGCTAATTCAGATGAACTTTTACTACCGGGCAACATGAAATTAAAATGGAAACATTCAAAACCGTGAAAACGACGAAGAAGAATGAACTTGAAACGAATTTACGGCTAATGGAATTACGACAGAGTGACTAATGTCCTTTTGTTCTGTTAAATTAGTATGCAAATGCGTGGAGGCTGATTAAGATTCATTGCGACAAAAATGATAAGAAAGAATTTTTTTCTGCTATGTTTCCTCTATTTTGCAGTAGTATAGAGGAAATTATAGTAGTTGTCCAAGCATTAAATTTCCAATTTAATTAATCCAAAATCAGTAGAAAGAAACAGAAAAATTAAAAAAATTTTCCGTTACTTGCATTAATTCCCAAAATATGGGAAAAATGATGGAATACGTGGAAGTGGATTCATACAGTCGTAGTCAGACATTTTAAAAATGTTGAGAAAAAATGAGAGGGAATACGAGAAAGTTCGTAAGATGTCGAACAGAACGTGGGAGTAAAGAATTGAAGAGAAGATGGTTCGAGATGGCGAGGGAGGAAGCTGGGGGAGAAATAACGTTAGAGAAGGAAGCAGGACATCTAGGTCAATGCCTGGCCTAGCTCTAGGATGCGAATCCCGGTTGAAACCTCCAAGCAACAAATCCCTCCACCCTGCAACCCTCTTCAGACGAGCCGTGAACTTTCTACGAGTGTCGCAACCATGGCTGTCACACGAACGACGCCTTTGAAGTAAGCCAAATCCTATGCAGAATCTCCATTTCGATGGAAAACGGGGATGCTTAAGCTTCTTCTGGACAATAATCGGGTCAACAAAGATGAAATTGAGTTACTGAAAATGTACAGAGTGTTTCAGAAATATTATGACGTTTACGAATTGAAACTGACGACATTGAATTTCTGGAACTGTATAGGTTGTTCCAGGAAAATTATAACGTTTACAGGTCGAAAAAGATGAAACTGAGTTTTTAGAACTGTATAGGTTGTTTCAGAAAAATTATAACGTTTATAAGTCGAAAAAGATGAAATTGAGTTACTCGAAATGTATAGGTTGTTTCAGAAAAATTGTAACGTTTATAAGTCGTAAAAGATGCAATTGAGTTACTGAAAATGTACATAGTGTTTCAGAAATATTATGATGTTTACAGGTCCAAAAAGATGAAATTGAGTTACTGGAACTGAGCAGGGTGTTTCCATAATACCTGGTTATGTGAAACAATTTTCTACTGAAGTTTTACTTTTTATTTTACCATATCCTCAAAAATATGAGTTTGCATAAAAATCTACAGTCCATTTACATCGTTCTGCTGATATAACAAATTGATGCATAATATTAACCCTTTAGGAAGCACAAAACTAACAAATATAATTTTTTACCAAAATCCTATATTTCTCTCTTTACTATATTTTCAAAAATATGAGTTTGCATAAAAATCTACAGTCCATTTACATCGTTCTGCTGATATAACAAATTGATGCATAATATTAACCCTTTAGGAAGCACAAAACTAACAAATATAATTTTTTACCAAAATCCTACATTTCTATCTTTACTATATTCTCAAAAATATGAGTTTGCATAAAAATCTACAGTCCATTTACGTCGTTCTGCTGATATAACAAATTGATGCATAATATTAACGCTTTAGGAAGCACAAAACTAACAAATATAATTTGTTATCAAAATCCTACATTTCTCTCTTTACTATATTTTCAAAAATATGAGTTTGCATAAAAATCTACAGTCCATTTACATCGTTCTGCTGATATAACAAATTGATGCATAATATTAACCCTTTAGGAAGCACAAAACTAACAAATATAATTTTTTACCAAAATCCTACATTTCTATCTTTACTATATTCTCAAAAATATGAGTTTGCATAAAAATCTACAGTCCATTTACGTCGTTCTGCTGATATAACAAATTGATGCATAATATTAACGCTTTAGGAAGCACAAAACTAACAAATATAATTTGTTATCAAAATCCTACATTTCTCTCTTTACTATATTTTCAAAAATATGAGTTTGCATAAAAATCTACAGTCCATTTACATCGTTCTGCTGATATAACAAATTGATGCATAATATTAACCCTTTAGGAAGCACAAAACTAACAAATATAATTTTTTACCAAAATCCTACATTTCTATCTTTACTATATTCTCAAAAATATGAGTTTGCATAAAAATCTACAGTCCATTTACGTCGTTCTGCTGATATAACAAATTGATGCATAATATTAACGCTTTAGGAAGCACAAAACTAACAAATATAATTTGTTATCAAAATCCTACATTTCTCTCTTTACTATATTTTCAAAAATATGAGTTTGCATAAAAATCTACAGTCCATTTACATCGTTCTGCTGATATAACAAATTGATGCATAATATTAACCCTTTAGGAAGCACAAAACTAACAAATATAATTTTTTACCAAAATCCTATATTTCTCTCTTTACTATATTTTCAAAAGTACGAATTTGCATAAAAATCCGCAGTCTAAGATTAACAACATCACAGATATCTCTGAATCGATATTTAAATATCTCTAACAAACAAGTGTGTAGATTCTTTCAAAACAAGATACACAGTTAGCGTGTTTCTCTAAAAACAAGAAAAAAGAAAAAAAGAACAGTAACTTCCATGTTAGTGTTAACATTTCTTTCTCAAACAGGTTGTATACGATAAAAATGAAATTTACATTGAAAGAAGAATCGTCGTAGTTCAGAATCTCATCAAAAGTATCTTCCAGCAATTGTAGCTTGAAAAAGTCCATGGAGGACAGCCAGCCCTGGGCCAGTGAGGTTGCAGACGAGGAAGGATGAGACACGCAGGATTGCAGGGATGCAGTCGGCCAATGGAGAAAGCGGAGAGAGGACATCTAGGTCAATGCCTGTCCTCGCTCCAGGGTTCGTATCCCGGCTACAACCTCCGATCAACACCACCCACCCTGCAACCCTCCTCGCGGCAACCACCACGCCTCTAGTGGCGTAAAGGAAGGACGCCATAGCTGAATCACTCTACAGGGTGGGCTTAAAAACGCGTCGAAATTGTTGGAGATACACTTCCATGCGTAAATATTAGGAAAGCTGTTATATTAATACGGGAAGTACTAATTTATAAATTAGTAAAAACCATTATTACATCAGTAAAAATATATATAAGGTTTTCGCCCGAATAGTTGGCAGTATTTTTCTCGTAAGTGGTAGATCTGTGAGGAAAAATAGAAGAGGAGAAAGTTTCGTCATTTTTTATGCACAATATGATGACTTGCATAGATTTCTCGAATTTGTAATAGTTTCGCGTAATTACGATACCACGAAGGTGTTTTTGTAAATTGATTACTTTCAGTTTCCATTGTACGAATACGAGCACTCAGACAAGTTCAACGATCTGTAACAATATTTAACGTGACGTAATCGAATGACGATGTTATAAATGAAAATAAGACATTTAGAAGTTTGATCGTATCTACTTGTACTACGACATTCCAGACTGTCTTTTAATCATTTCTAATAACTGTTTAGGTTTATTTTGCATTCAATAAGTGTCCCAATACTTATGAATGGAAGTGTAGATAGAGATGGTTTGGTCGATACTTCTTAAATGACGTAGCAAATATAGAAATTGGAAAAAAGGAACATTTTAACAATTCTGTGACAGAAGACGCTGACTCGTGTTATTTCAAAGTGTTTGGATGAATATGGGCAACGTAAAAGTCATTTTAAATTAAATTCACCGCATTCATTTTCTAAAAAAGAATATTTCTTCAACATGCATTTGCAATATTTAATTTTAGAAATTTATTGCGATATTTAGCTAAGCGTTTTGCCGGTTATCGCTTGTCGTGAAAGTGTAAATAAAAAAATATCTATCCCTCTGTGAAAATAATTTTCCATCAGTGTTATTTCTTCCTTTTTTTTTTTTTTTAACTATCAGTTAATCCGCGTAAATAGAGAAATGAGTGTAATTCTATTCCTTCTGAAAAGTCAATTATCTAGTTCAGATCTCACACTGTGAAGCTAGTTTTATTCTAAGTAACGTTTCCTTTGGAAAAGAAACGCAGCTCTGCGACATTTATGTGCTTCTCTTGCAAAGTACCGCTTTACGCGGGAAAATGTTTTGAAAAACGTCACGTGTTACGAAAATATGAATATTGAATTAATTAATAGAACTTATAAAAATTAATAGAACTTCAATTTATAGAAATGAATAGAAGTTAATAAAAATGCGTTACTTATAAAAAAAAAAGGTACGATTATTGTAAATGTAATTATCTATATATCGATAATTATAATAGCTGCATTTTATAACGACTGCAGAACACGTCCGCCGAAAAAGTGTTAACCCTTACATATATACAATCTGTCAAGAAAGACAGTAACCAAATATTGGGCCAGTGCAAAATTTCCTGTCGTTTTCAAATGGATGACACTGAATTATTCGTTTACAAGTGACACTTGTTGTTGCACGTGGAAATTTTATAGCGGATAAAAAGAGCGATGTTCAATTGTTATCTCGTCAGCAGCACTTTTGTGTTTCGATAGTTTTTACGTTGTAAAAAAAAAGGTTTCGAAAATATCCAAAGAAGAGATTTATTTGCGTTGCGTCGTACTTTATAAATTCCGGAACGATGTAATAATAGGAACTGTTGTAAAAAATATTCAGGACGTTTATCAAGATCGTGCGTTAGTTTTTCATACGGTAAAAAAATGATTTACAAAATTTAATCATGGCGATTTTCAATTAAACGACGAGTCACGCTCTGGCCGAGTTCCTTTTGATAAATAACGACGTTTTGCTTAATTTGTTGCAAAATAATCCACGAATTTGAACTGAAGAAGTTGCAGAGGAACTTAACGTCGACAGATCGATCAGCAAATTATATAATTGACTAATAAATAAATTTTACGGATAATCACCGATACTGATGAAACTTTGGAATACAACAGTTCTCAGAAAAAATATTTTACACGTATTTTTCCTTTTTCCTTTTTTTTTTTATTGGCAATCGTCCACAATCGAGGGACAAAAATTACCCTCGAAGTTAAAAGCAGTAAACATACTTGAGTTAATATCTGGAGCATTATCAGAGACAGAGGAATGGTGTATATAGACAAATTTTGTATTTTTCAACGTTAAATTTGTAAACGTCGTTTGAGAAAAATGCAAAGGATAGGTAATGTGTTAACCTATTAAGTCTCAAGTAGAGAAAGAAAGCAATTTTTGTATACATAATTATTTGTTATTTGCAAAAGTGTATAAGAAAAAAATATAATTGTCATCGAAAAATTATTATATAATAATATATAAATTATAAATGTCATCGAATTGTTGCGTTTACGCCTTCAAGGAGTTGCCAAGAAATATAAAAAGAATAGACACTGCACGAAAGCTCACTACATTTACATAGTGATGCATAAAAATGGTTTCCACGATTTAAGAAACAATAGGCTTATCTTAATGTTAGAAATTCTTCAATTTCTTCAAATTTTGAAACGCTGCAGGAGAAATAGCACAAAAAAAAAATTAACCAATTTTTTAAAACAATAATTTATAACTGTAACATGAGAAGACAGAAATTATTAATGTAAATTTATTAGAAAAAAAAAAACTGCGGACGTAATCTTAAAACCTAATGAATTAAGATTAATTTTAGATCGAACTGTATCAATAGAGATAGTTCCTTCAGATATTCTCGAATCCGATTCACCGAAACATAACCTAGAAAACCTTCTAATTTTCGATAAAGTACCTTCTTCGACGATACCCATAAATAATTTCTCAATTCTCAATCGAATGTTTGAAAATAAAGATAAAGACCATAATTGGAGTAAAAATATCGTGAAAATTCAATTCAGAAAGGACACCTGTCATCTCGCCTGGAATTAACCCCCTTCGGAGTTACATAACGACTTTCGCCCCACCCAGTATACGCGTCTGCCTAGACTTGTCCCTCTCGCCAGGTCGTGTCTCACTCTCTCCTGGTAACTAGGCCATCAGATCGATCCTGCAGCGGCACTAACACCGCTACAACCATTCCCACCACCAACGCTACCACGTCGTCTCAAGTTTCTCCGGCTTGGTCTGGGTTAGGTCTGGGTTAGATCCTCTTCGAGGCCACTCCAGACTTCGGATTCTGGCCGCAGAGGGCTTGGAAAGAGAGTCTCGAGCCTAGTGAAACACGTCCAACCACCTGGATTTCGTACAATCCTGATATTCGGGGTTTTTTAACCGGAGGCAAGTTCAGTTTTTCAATTGTTCGCGGTTGGTAGACATGGTTTGAACCTTGAATGGGCTGCTAGACCAGAGAAATGATTTGTATCCGCGAAAAATGGCTCCATTCACAAGTTTCTTTCCGATGGAGCGGCGAGGATAGCTGGGGATAGTTAACGGGTTGTAATTGGCTTTTTGCAAACTGTTTTTATTTTCGAAAATTTGAATTAGTCTCTAAAAGTTGCTTGGTATGAAGGAATTTATCAATTGCAAAATTTCCAACTTTTTTAAGAACCTTCAATGGGCTAGTTTGGGGGAAATGATTTGTATCCCAAAAAAATGGCTCTATCCACGAGTTTCTTTTTGATGGAACAGCGAGAATCGCTGAGGATAGTTAATTGAGTGTAATTGGTGTTTGCAAATTGTTTTATCTTCGGAAATTTTATTTTGTGTCTACTATTATTTAGTATAAGGAAACTTACCAATTGTATCATTTTGTACTTTTTTAAAAATTATATTATTTTTATTTATTTTTATTTTTCAATGATGAAAACTGTAAATACTTTTGAGAATTTGAATAAAACTATTTTCAGGGGTAATTATTTTCTTTTTTACTGATCAAAGTAGAGTATTTTAAGTATTATACAAAGTAGTGGAATCTTTGAAATTTGATAGAATTAAATTTAAGTACTCGGGTAATGATTTCACAGAATTACGAGAGAACGTTTCCAAGTGTTAAATCTCGAAAAAATATTTGAGACGTTTTTTTTTTTTTTATTACTTATTATTCACACTGAAGGAGTGAAAAAAGTCCTCAAAGCTAGTATGTTAAAATATGTTTGATGCAATATTTCGGAGACTATTAGAGATAAAAGATTGATGTAAATGTAAAGATTGTGTTTCTAAATGACGAGTTTGTCTACGTAATCACATTTCATAAAAATCCATTCAATAAATGAAATTCAATTTTATAAATCCATTTTATAAAATTTGGTTAAATAATATTTTAAAAGTTCGTACCTTTTGTACCGTTTCTGGGTACTATAGAATTTTTTAATAATCAGCTTTGCAGTCGAAAAATTGGAAAAAATTCTCCAATGTGCCTACTGGTGGTGACAATGCATCAAATTTTTTTCGTAACATTCTATCTAATATTATGAAAGAAACAAATATTAAAGAAATTTAATAAAATATCTTCCTTTTTGAGGGATTTCCAGTTTGCGGATACTATAGAATTTTTAAAAAATCTACTTGGCAACCGAAAAATCTGAAAAAATTCTCTGATGTATCCACTATTAATAACAATGTACCAAATTTTTTTCGTAACATTCCATTCAATATTATGAAAGAAACAAATATTAAAGAAATTTAATAAAATATCTTCCTTTTTGAGGGATTTCCAGTTTGCGGATACTATAGAATTTTTAAAAAATCTACTTGGCAACCGAAAAATCTGAAAAAATTCTCTGATGTATCCACTACTAATAACAATGTACCAAATATTTTTCATAATATTCCATTCAATATTATGAAAGAAACACGACTTAGGATACTCCATTATGTTGATAACCAAATACAAAGAAAACAAGATTTGATAAAATATCTTTTTGAAAGATTTCCAGTTTGTGGTTGACCATAATCGTGAAAAGGCTGATGTACAGAATTCTTTGACAATAATATATACACATAGTAATCGAAGGTTTCAACAAGTGTGACACCAGAGTGGCGGGTTCACTCCATTGTACCAGTTGTTGATGCGACCTAAATGCAAGATTCATCCGAGCTGAAGCACAGAGAGGCCAGTCAATTTTTCCACTGCACCCGCCGGAGAAACCGATGATCCTGACTATCGTTGACCCCGATCCCAGCATCGAGGCCGCGATTATCACGTCCCGACATCGGATTTTGTCCACGTTACGACACCGATTAAGTAACTGTTACGCTGGCTAGACGTTTAAAAGGAGCTCCGTTTATCTCCGGGTCGTGGACTGAGAGATTTAAACACTGTCACGTTCGCGATGCTGTATGAAATGCTTTCATGATGGATCTTTAGTAGCCTCAGCTATGATTCCTCAGTTTTCTGTAGGTTTTTCAGACTTTTGTGGATTATACGTGGGACAGTTTCAAGAAAAATCGACAGCAATGTGGAAAAAGTAGAATTTCAGAGATACCTCATAGAAAAGTTTGTTCAGTGGTATCAGTTTTAAATGAATTTTCGTTGAACAGCATTGGAGGACTTAACAAACAGAAATTTAAGTACTCGTAGAATTTTGTAGAGATTGTTTAATCACTCTGGAATTTTTGGAAATTTCAGCAGGTACTTTAAGGTACTTGTGTATTTTTTTTTAGATATTATTGAGAGAAAAATGTTGTAATTTTGTAGAAAATTTTTCTGTATAAACATTAACCTGAACTAACAATATTGAGCTTGAAATATTATGGTAAGTTTATTCAGAAGTACTCTAGTACCTTTCAGATACATTTCAGAGAATTTTGACCGACAAATGAGAGTTGCAGAATTTTTATAACAGTACATAAGTATTCGAAAAGGAAGAAACTCTCATATTTTACTCAATTTGGGAAAGACAATTTTTAAACAATCTGGTCACTTTTTAAACACTTCTATTAACTCATTGCAATCCTATATCAAGTATAACACGTCACAAAATTCCAATTAGCGATGCTAATTATTCGAAGAACATTTTTCGTCGTATTACAATTGTAAATTAAATTTTTAATGAAATTCAAAAAGAAATGTTCTGAAAATCGGCATAAACTATCTGGACAATCCGATATTATTTAAACGTCCCCGATTTATGAAGTTGGTAGTGTATTTGGAGCTGCGATGCAAACGGATTAACTATTGTATTAATCGTGAAAAAGAATCATGGAGCATATCTGGCGGAGAAAATATTCGCCAGGGAATTGTGCGTGAAATTTCAATTGAATGGAGAATTAGTTTTTAGAGAAGCTTCCTACTAATTAGCGGGTCGAATGAAATCGGGAACGAGCAACCGTGGGAATGCAGAAATTAGAAAATTTCGCTTAGACTTTTAGATTCAAGCTGATTTCCACCTGGTGTTTTCGGTTTGTTAATTGTTTCACGATGTGTTTCGTTATACTTGAACGTGAACGTTACGGAAAAGCTACTCCAGGAGGGAAATTATGCTGATGGATTGCAATCAGTGTTGTTTAATGGATGGCTGACAGTGAATTCATTTTATCGCGTGGAAGAATAGATCTGACGGATTTGATGTGTGTGTTGTTGTTCTGAAGCTGGAGAATCTATCATCGACAATTATCTCAATTTTTTAAGTTTTCTTTTTCTGTTCTTTTCTGTTGTAACGTAGATTTTAGTAGGTTTTCTAACGTAGTGTTGCGGGAATTGAAGAAATTTGTATGTATTTGTATTGTGAGGATTTTTTTTTTAAGAATCAGTGATAATTCGAAATTTTTAATTAGAGAATTTTTTATTTCTTTTGGAATTAGGAAAATTTTTTGATATTTCAAGTTTGATTTTCTTGGCTGGAAACTGTTTGCTATTTTTTGAATGGAATTGTTTAAATCGGAGAAATTTTTATATTTTTTAATTTTTAAAAATTACTAAGGAATGTAAATTTCTTAAAAATTCTTTCTAAATTCTGCGATAATTTCACAAAAATGTAACACAAAATTCGACAAAAACTTGCATCTTTAAATTTTCAAGGATTCTCAAGAATTTAAGATTTTTGAAAATCTCTCCTTCTGAATTTTACGGTAATTCTATAAAAATTTGAAATGAAACTACCATTGTTGAATTCTTAAACATTCCTAAGAATTCTCATAAAACTTTTAAAAAATTCTTTCTATTGAATTCCACGATAATTCTACAAAAATGTCACCTAAAATTTGACAGAAACTTCCATTTTTTAATTCTCGAAGATTTCCAAGAATTCTCATAAAATTCTTAAAAAATTTCGCTTTCTAAATTCCACGATGATTTCACAAATATGTATGTTACAAAACTTGACAGAAATTCTCATTTTTTAATTCTCAAAGATGTTCAAGAATTCTTATAAATTTTTTAAAAATTTCTCTTTCTAAATTCCGCGATGATGTTACAAAACTGTCACCAAAAATTTGACAGAAATTCACATTTTTTAATTCTCAAAAGTTCCCAGGAATTCTCATAATTTTCTGAAAATTTCTCTTTTTGAATTTCACAATAATTCTACAAAAATGTTACTCAAAATTTGACAAAAATTTCCATTTTTCAGTTCTTAAAGATTCCCAAGAACAATCACAAATTTCTAAAAAGTCCTCAAAAATTCTCATACATTTCTTACAAATTCCCAAAAATTCTCATAAACTTCTAAAAAATGCTCCCTCTAAATTCCACGACAATTCCACAAAAATATCGTTCAGAATCCAATTAACACGTGAACGAATAATTCACACAATCTCGCGAAAATTCAATGAAAGAAGAAAAACAACAAGATGAACAATTAGTCCGCGTATCTTTTTCCATAAACAAAAACAAAAAAAAAGAAAGAAAGAAATCTCGAAGATCTTGATTGCTGGGCAAAGAGGAAGTCAGAGAAACGGAAGGGGAAGAGTTTGAGAACAGAAACTGCTGAGTTACGTTCCTCCAGTATATCGGCGAGAAGACTCGCAACACACTTTGCTGACTCGGGGATCTTTACTTTGTCTCTGAGCTAGTCTCTCGAGCAAAGTCAGCCTGTAACACGGTTTCTATTCAGCGTCAGAGAGTTTCGATCGATGTCTCGTGAATGGAGCCTCGCGAATGTCCCCGACAACGTGCATGCAATCCCTGGATCATCTCTCATTTTCATTCTCATCGCGATCTCCCTTCATAATGGTCGAAATAAAAATGAAGAAAAATAAATGATATACTAGAGAACGAAAATTGGACCGGTATATAAAATGGACGATTGTTAAGTATTCTGAAAACATGCAAAACATTTTTTTAAATTACAATTTTCAATTTATGCTAAAAGAATGTTCAAATGTTGCTCTTTTATACTGTAAGCATAAATGTTCTAAAAATATTAGGACACCCTTTATGTTCGTATAAAAATTGTTAAATGGTTTAAATTACATTTCTTCGTCATATTTAGTATCATGCGCCAGTAAAAATATATTTCGGTACATATATAATTATAAAATATAATTTTATATCAATATTTCAATAGACTAACGTATATTTACGTATCAATATTTCGATATATCAACACACATTTACATATCAGTATATCAATGTATATTTGTACATCGATATATCCATATATCAACGTATATTTATATATCAATACATCAATATGCATTTGTATATCAATATTTTAATATATCAACATATCAATATTTCAATATATCAATGCATATTTATATATCAATATTTGAATTTAGCAATGTATATTTATACGTCAATACTTTAATTTATCAATGTATAATTATACATAAAAATATCAATATTTCAATATATCAATGTATATTTATACGTCAATATTTCAATATATGAATGTATATTTATATATCAATATTTGAATTTAGCAATGTATATTTATACGTCAATATTTTAATTTATTAATGTATAATTATACATAAAAATATTAATATTTCAATAATATATCAATGTATATTTATACGTCAATATTTTAATTTATTAATGTATAATTATACATAAAAATATTAATATTTCAATAATATATCAATGTATATTTATACGTCAATATTTCAATATTTTAATTTGTCAATGTATATTTATATATTGTATATATAAATATTTCAATATATGAATGTATATTTATATATCAACATATCAACATTTCAATACTATTTTTAAGTAAACTGGTTATTCAACAGAAACTTTGACATTTCCACTTTTGAAAATTCTGATTACTTGAACAGTGATTTGGAAGTTATTTAGATTCTTAAAAAACCAAAAATTGTTTAACTATTGAATATTAATATTAATCTTCTTGTAACATTATTTTTGACATGGGTTACGCTATACCTCATGTAGTAAAAATAATATTTGTACTCTTTTTACTACCTTGATTAACATTTACATTGTACAAAGTGTTAATTTTGAATATAATACCAATTAATGAATACACTTTTCTTAAATTTAATGGTGTTTTCAAAATGAAGATATAAAAAGAAATTTCCTCGCACACTGTAATCGCTATGTTAGTGTTTTAGAATTAAACATGAAGATAGATATTTTAGAATTTGGACAAATTTGGTGTAAATAAAATTTGGAATTTTAGAAAATATCAACTAAATCTACCATTCTCTCAAAGTTCAGAAAAAATTATGTTTAACGATAGCTTAGAAAATATATGCATTCTTAGATGAGATTACTCACCAAAAAAAAAAAAGATATTTCAGAATTTTCCAAAAATTTGTTATCTCCAAATGAGGCGAAATTAATTACGATTAACAGCAAATAAAATATAAATCAATTTTTCGAAGAATTTTCAATTCATATTATTCACGAGCAAAATTTCCCAATTTCCCAATTTTCCTTATTCCTTTGACAGAAAACTTCCATCAAGTAGGATTCCTTTTTCATCAGGAATGATCTAACTTATAGATAGGGTCGAAAATCGATCGAGGATGGGCCATTATCGTTGAGTTATAGGTTAGGTCGTGGTAACAATCTCGAATTTTCGAGTCTCGAGCGATTTTCCGACTAGAAAATCGACGAGAGCCGGCCATGCGAGCGTGGTTGCTCACTCGACGCAAGAGGAAGGGGCCGAAGGATCGATTTCTCGCTTATTCCGCGGCTGCACGAGGGGTGCATGCGCGGTGCAAGTAGGGCAGAGGCGATGACGACGCCGACGCCATTGACGAGCGCGTCTGCCGCAACGAAAACGCGAATAGAACTTTAAAAACCGTGAAAACGACGGAGAAGAATTACTTTAGAATGAATTTCAGGCTAATGGAGTGAAAATTTATGGAAAAGCTTTTCCTTTTCTTTTTTCTTTTTTTTTCTTTAACAAATGTACAGATTGAACTTGATTTTTGGTACATTCGTTAGTTTTTCAAAGGTATAATAAAGAATTATAAAAGATAAAATAGGATTACAATTTATGGAATTTATTGTAGTAATATTTTATGATTGGCTATTTTTATTTATTGTAATTTATTTTCGTTCTATGTCAAATATAATATTGAAGCGGAGTATCGCTTTTTTTGTACACCGAGTAAATTGCAGTAATATAAAATATAACAATTATAGAATTTATTACAGAAATATTTTACAATTGACTATTTTCATTTATTGTGATATTTGTTGTGTATCAAATATGATACTGAGGAGGAATATGATTTTCTTTGGACACCGGGCAAATTTTACTAATACAAAATATGATAATTATTTCATGATGTTGAAACGAATAATCAATCTTTGACACACCCGGTATTCTATGATTTATTCAATCTCAGACTTGTACCTATAACAGTAATATTAATAACAACACTAACCTACAATAATAACAGAAATAAAAAAAATAGTAATAATAATAATAATAAATGTATCACTGCGTTATAGTATTAAAATAAACTAAGTTAAGATGAACCAGAAATTTATATCATAATAATCCATCTCATTAGACTAAAATACTAATAATAACAATAGTAGTAATAGTAATTTATAATAATAACACACACAGTAAAATACTAATAATAAATGTGACACTGTGTTATAATGTTAAAATAGTGCAGAAATTTTTGGACACTTGATATATCATAATAAACCATCTCATAGCACTGTAACAATTCACCGAATTCTGATCATGAGTTTATGACAATAACGATGCATCTTATTGCGCTGTAGTAATTCACAGTGGTTAAATGGAACGTAAATTTGGGGCACCCGGTACATTACAATAATTCAACGAAACAACGATTCCCATTTTATTATACTCACAACCTACTTCTTCATATGACAGTATTAAAAAAATACGACATTCTACAAACTGAAATTTTTTGGGACACCTAGTACACATCGTGAAGGTGGATCGAAGGAGCGACAGTAGCGGAGAAAAGCGCAAGTTTGTCGCGTCGCAAAGCGGGGGAAAGCGATGGTACGTAGAAAGGAACGAAATGGAAGAAAGATCAGCCGAAAAACAGGAAGATCGTCGGAATTAAAAAAAAAACAAAAAAGTTCTGACAGTCAGCGAAAGAAGCTCACAAAGAAACCTGTGGGCGAAGGGTATATCAAAGGCGAATTACCAGAGTAAAGAGTCAGCTAAAATGGGAAGAAGAAAAAAGAAGAATTAGTAGAATATAAAGCCTGAGAGTACGACACGTGACAGCGTCAAACAAAAAGAAAGAGAGTGAGAGGGAAACGGAGAATCGACGTGAAGCCCAAACGTGGAATAAAAACAAGCTCGAGACGCATGCTTTCAATGAGGTTAGAACGCGCTTCTAAAAATTCTACTTCCAACGGGACTCGACTAGTGACGAAAATAACGTCCGTCATGTCGGTTTGAGGAATGCATCCAGAGAAAAGATACGAGAGAGAACAGAAGAGAGAGAGAGACAGAGAAAGCTTTAGGGAGTGAAAGAGTTAGAGGGATGAGAGGATAAATTAGACAAAGGGAGAGTGAGAAAGAGAGAGGAGAGGAGAGACGGAGAGAGTGTGAAAGTGAGAGAGAGAAGAGAGCGATAGAGAGAGAGAAAGCGTGAGGGAGGAGAACGAGAAAGTGATAAAGCGTGAGAGAGAGGAGAGCGAGAGAGAGAAAAAGTGAGAGAGAAAGCGAGAGAGAGGAAAGCGAGAGAGAGAAAAAGTGAGAGAGAGAAAGCGAGAGAGAGAGAGAAAGTTAGAGAGAAAAAGTGAGAGAGAGAAAGCGAAAGAGAGAGAGAAAGTTAGAGAGAGAGAAAAATTGAGAGAGAGAGAAAGTGAGAGAGAGGAAAGCGAGAGAGAGGAAAGCGAGAGAGAGGAAAGCGAGAGAGAGGAAAGTGCGAGAGAGAGAAAGCGAGAGAGAGAGAAAGCGAGAGAGAGAGAAAGTTAGAGAGAAAAAGTGAGAGAGAGAGAGAGAGAGAAAGTTAGAGAGAAAAAGTGAGAGAGAGAAAGCGAAAGAGAGAGAGAAAGTTAGAGGGAGAGAGAAATTGAGAGAGAGAGAAAGTGAAAGAGAGAAAAACGAGAGAGAAAGGAAAGCGAGAGAAAGAGGAGAGCGAGAGAGTGAGAAAGCGTAAGAGGAGAGTGAGAGAGTGAGAAAGCGAGAGAGAGGAGAGCGAGAGAGTGAGAAAGCGAGAGAGAGGAGAGCGGGAGAGTAAGAAAGCGGGAGAGTGAGAAAGTGTGAGAGAGAGGAGAGTGAGAGAGAGAAGAGCGAAAGAGAAAGAGAGGGCGGAGAGAGTGTGTAAGTGAAAAAAGGAGAGTAAGAGATTGCAGAGTGGAAGAATGCAATGGGGATGAGGGAAGCTTGGAGCCGGCAAAAAAGAAGGCAGAGCACGCCACCGGCGGAGGAGGAAGCGAGCGGACGTCGAGAAGCGGAAGGAAGAACGGAGATAAACGGCCACTCTCTCTGTCAATGCACCACACACATGTCGACCTAGTTCATAGAACAAGGCTGAATGCCAAGTCACACGAACGCGTAACGTGATGACGGGATAGAGAGGTGGAGTTAGCAGGGAAGTGTTGGAGGTCTCGGAATTACCGCGTTCGCAAGTTCGAGATAAGAACTAACACACACGTATATGCGAGATTTAGCTGTCATTCTTCTATCATTATTGGAATCGCTGAATCAGATGCACCACAGTGAAATTCACGAACACCTCATAATCATTATACAGGGTGGGGCAATAACTATTAGCACCTCAGATATCTTCGAAACTATAAGTTTCACAGAAATATTTTCTCAAATAAAATTGCACAGTACGAAGGGGGCCATCCGGTGGCGATAATAATTTTTTTGTAGGTGGAGGTACTTCGGACATTTGAAGGTCACCTCCATTTTTTTAAATGCATCGATATATTTTTGCTTCCTTATCACGATAGGGGATTTTAAAACGAGTTCAACGACCTATTACATAAGGCCATTGAAGGTCATAGAAAGTAGAGAAAGGCGATAATACTTACGGTTTTGGTAGTAAATGAAACATACGTTTATAGTAGGTGTTCGAAATGATGACCAGCACTGTCAATGCACCATTGGATTCTTTTTACTATTGATTCACTTGCAAGTCTTACAGCGTCAGAATTTATTGACGCACAGGCTGCAATAATTCGCTGTTGCGTACGAAAAGTACGTTTCAAAAAAAGTACAGTATGTTTCATTTACTACCAAAACCGTAAATATTATCACCTTTCTCTACTTTCTATGACCTTCAATGGCCTTATGCAATAGGTCGTTGAACTCGTTTTAAGATCCTCTATCGTGATACGGAAGCAAAAATATACCGATCCATTTAAAAAAATGGAGGTAACCTTCAAATGTCCGAAGTACCTCCACCTGCAAAAAAATTATTATCCCCACCGGATGGCCCCCTTCGTACTGTGCAATGTTATTTCAGCAAATATTTCTGTGAAACTTATAGTTTCGAAGATATCTGAGGTGCTAATAGTTATTGCCCCACCCTGTATAGTGTATATCCTAGAAAAAATAAAACTATCCGTGAAGATTAACAACTTTTCGAAGAAGATATTTGTAACAATTTGTTCGTTTCACTTCAGCAGGTGTTTTTGAACATCGTGCAGATTTATTAATTTAGAATGTGTGTATATTTTACTGAGACATAACTGAACTTTTCATAAAATAAAAACAGGGATTTTTAGTATTGTAGGACACTCAATATATTGACGAAAGTGCATATTGAGCCCTTTGCACTCAAACTTTTTTTAAATACTGAAATTAATAAGACGTGAAATTACACGCAACCGAAATTGAACTTAAAATCACTGTAACGCGTGACGGTGTCAATTTTTTCTAAAACGCAAACTTCGTGGCTCGGATTTGGATCGATTTAAAGCCTTCCAACTGTTTATTACAGTGGACTATATTGAGCTGTAAATAACTCGTACACCGAGTTTGATTAGGATATGTAATTTCTCTTGTAAATATTTAACAAAATACAAGAGTTCGAATGGATGTATTCAAAGTATAAATTTCTATAATACGTGTTTGTAACTACTTGACTTCTGTATTGCTCGGTGGTTTGTGCTGTACTTGGTACTGCCTTGTGTTTGACTTCGTTTACTGTTTTATCAACCAGTTTGTGCTGTGTTCACGCGGTTCGCGATGTATTAAACCGGCGTGATTCCCTTACGAACTTTTATGTAGATAAGGGATAATTGACTGAGAATGGGTTGGATTTTTAGTAACAATCAATTATTATTTATAACAAGAGTGAAATCTAAATTATCTTAAATCTAGGAATTTTTATGAGTGTAAGTGTCTAGAAAGTCTGTGTGAATTCGCGTTGTGTAGTGAAGCGTAAGGAGTTTGTTTTTATACTAATTTTCTGTCTGTCGGTTTTCTATCACCTTACCTCGGACAAGGCGTGTCTTAGGTTTTGAGACATGTGGATTGGTTAATGTCATTAGTCGGAAGTAGCGAGGGTGGTGGTTGATATTTTAACTGATAGGTTAGACAAAATGTGGAAGGAGATACAAAAAAATAACCACCCCCAAGCGAACAGTCACTCTCAGGTAGAACATGTGCCCCTTGAGTGATCGTCGCGAAAATCCGCTTGCCTCGAACCCGGAACGGTATAGGTAATAAACTTATGAAGCACTCTGAGGTGAACAATACATGTGTGGCGACCCTTCTGTCCACCACCGCTAGAGGGATAGACGACACAGGAGACCATTCTCGCTAGCGCTCTCGAGAGGTCCTGTTTGTATATATATAACTTCTAACCTAACTCCCTCAGTTCCCCGCGTCTAAGGCACGGGTCTCCTAGCATGCCTTACTGGACGAGTCCACTAGGTAGGTAGGAGGCCCAGGACGAAACGCAATTTTTCCTTTTCCTCCGATCCTCTCTATCAATCCTCCGCCATCTATCCTCCGTCAATCTAACTGCCCACACATGAAAGAGAAACAAAGTAAAAATTCTAAGCCTCGGTCATCGGCGAGAAACATTGGACTTATTATAAGGAATGAGATGGAGAGTCTCAATGGCTTCATAAAGTTATTGTCTCTACCGACGGGTCAGGATTTGGAGAAATATTCGAAAGATATAAAATTTAGAAATCCTGACCCGGTTTATGGAGGGCTCTTCCTCCTTGGGGTAGGATACAGGTATATGCCGCTTAACACTATGATTGGTGGATGTGTTATGTGATGGTAGTGACTGAACGACTCAGAAGAGGATTGTTGCCTAGCTATAGTATTTTAAACAATTTCAAAATTGCAAAGGATTTATGGTGGTTGTGAGGCGCATATAGCAACTCGGTCTAACGGTCAAATATGACCAATGAAGATGGATTATTGAACGTTTTGAAGAAATATTCAAGTTCACGTTTAAATGCAGCTAAATATATTCAACAATTCAACTGAACATTTAATTACGATTAAATTTCTGTCTCGAATAAAAAAAAACAAACGGTTATTAAAATTCATGGAACACTCTATATATGAATAAACGTGCCAATAAAAAAATTAAATATACTAATTTTCTATTAGAAACAATCTTTTTTGCAAAATGAAAGAAAGATGAAGGTTTAAATATTTGAAAATAAATGTATCAGTCAAAATATCTGGAATATTGCGAGCAGGAAAATTAGAAAAATTAATATCGAGTAAAATGTGACATTTTCGAATATTGCGAGCGCGAAAATTAGAAAAATTAATATCGAGTAAAATGTGACATTTTCGAATATTGCAAGCGCGGAAATTAGAAAAATTAATATCGAGTAAAATGCGTGAAGTTCGATGGAGTTTGACCGAGCAGCGACGCGGCGGGAAATTTGAATTCGTCATCGGTGTTCAACGCACTGTGCTGATCTTCGAAGAGTTTCATTCTTCTACGAGCGACTCTATCGGATCACGCGCTAATAATAGTGCCTTTGATATTAAAATAACTCGGTAACACGACATCATTGGTCCATTCGTAGATCACGGTCAAGGACACTCGCTAACATCTCGGAAGAATTCTTTTCGTTTTTGTTCGACGAGGTCCCTAATGAAGCTCTGACAACGATCAACGTCTGAATTCCATTATTCTCGACCGTCTAGAATTACTCGATCATTACTTCTGCTACATTCTCACCGAGAAAAACTGAAAGAAAAAAAGAAAAAAGAAAAAGAACGACTTTCGAGAAATGAAAAAGAACAAATATGAGATAATTACTATGATAATTAATCATTTGTATTCCAAAGATTAAACGTTCTGTGTCTACAGTATACTCTGTCGTGTAGTATGAACTTCGTCGCCATACCAATCGATTATATCAATGTATAACTAAGTTACCATTTTAATTCTTTATCTGAACATTTTCATTCCTTTTTTTATATCTTTTTCATATCGATGCATTCTCTTTAAACTTCGTCGTTACGATACTCACTCAAATCTGACACTTTATCTAGCTCACTATCGTCTCTTAGAACAAGTTCTTCAAAGCAACTCCATATTTTCAAAGTTTTACAGTAATAAAAACTAATATAACAAATTACACACGTCGCAAGTGAAGTATTACAATATACTACTTGCTCGGTCTTAAAAGGCTAAAAATTGTCGAAGCAAAGGATTAGGTGACACAGCCTGCAAATTGGTTTATAACACTGAATTTCAAAGACCCTTATCTAGCCACCAGAAGTGCCAGATCTACCGACCAACCAGAACAGCCCTAATTCTACCCACAATGTAATAAATAGTTTACATTGCATACTAATAACAATTTCCCTACTCTCTCGTTAAGTCAGTCATCCCAAGAACACGGAAAACACACCAATCAACACACTTCGACCATCTCTACTACACACCTAGACAGCGAATAGGAACACACAAAAAGTTTATAATAAAACAGCATGCACAGACACTTCCAATTTTAGATTTGTGGCTGTGTTGTTGCTACTACCTAAAGGAGGAAATGAGATCGAGAGGATTGGCGGGAAAAGGAAAGGTGGTTTCTTCCGGGGTCTCCTAGTGTATATGTTCTTGAACTGTGGTCCGCGAAATTATAAAAAATGGTTGCAAACAGTTCAAGAATACGATGAAAGGGCAAGAAGCGCGGAGCAATAAAAAATATATTTTTAAGGTAATAAATAAAATATGAACCTATTGTTATTATATTCTGTGATTTTTATCTAATTTTTGTGACTTTTATGTATTTTTTTCTATTTTTATATCATATTGCTTAAAAATTATTTAATATTTACATTATTATTTGTATTTTTATCAGAAGTAGACTTTTTTCATGTTTATATATTTTATATAACTAATAAACACTGTAGAAACAAAAATTTTGTTAATGTCCGGGTTTCGATCACTTCTAAGTTGAAGATAAAATAGAAACGATTATAAAAAAAAAATCGATTTGTGGTCGAAACGCATTCACAACTGTATGTACGAGTCTTTTCCAATACTCGATGATTTTATAGAAACTTCGAATAAAGAGCTCTCTAATGAAACACGGCAGATTTTTGTTGAACATTTAATGGCTCTAAAAAGCAGCTTTAGGAATTATTTTCCCAGTCCTGATTCTGGCAACAACTGGATTAGAGATCCATTCAACATGGAAGTTACTAACGTTAAACATTTATCTATAGTTGAACAAGATATTCTCGTGGAATTATGCGATAATCTTTGAAACTACAATTCAACAAAACTGAACTCACAAACTTCTGGTTACTTCTCAGATCTGATTACCCTGGACTTGCAAATAAAGCACTCCAACATTTCTAACCTACCTAATTCCTAACCTAACATAACCTAACTCCAACATTTGATTCCGTTCTGCACAAAATATTTATGTGAACAGGCTTTCTCGGTACTGTTATCTATGAAATCAAAGTATAGAAACAAACTCTGATTAAGTAAAAATTTTACAGAAAACATTATAATAAGATCTATTTTGACCAATATTTGACCAAGAAATGTTTGTATGAGCTTAACGTATTAATGATTTGTAACTTTTTTAATTCTTCTTACTACTATTTTTATTCATTTTATGTTTCTTGTTCTATATCCTCATAAAAATGTTCATCTCTATAAATGCTCAAGACCATTGATTAAAATAATCAGCGATACATTTTTACCAATATTTATTATAACTTAGTGCCTATGAGATTACTGAGCCAGAAATTAAGTCTCAAGAACGACGTAAAATGCCTAGGGTTGGGATGAGTTCGCAAAAAAAAAAAAAAAAAAAAAGAAAATGTTGCTCAAGAGGAAGTCCTCGGACTACGTAAGTTTAAGAACCCCTGTTTTAGTGGACTCGTGTCTTAGATACCGTGGACTGAGGGACCCAGGTTAGAACTGATATACATATACATCTCTAGCAATCGAACAGTTGGAAAAGAAAAACGAACGTTCCAGGAAATTTTTACGAAATCTAACCACATAGCAAAAAAAAAAAAAATCAAGTGACAATTGCTCGCTCGAAGCGAGTATAAAAATCGAAGATAAGCCAACGAACTTTTCCTTCGCGGTTCCTTATCATCTCTGACTGATAACGCGTATCGCGCGATGTCTTTCGATCGATAGTAGATGCCTCGTAAGAAGGGGACCCTTGAACTTGAAAAGAGACCTTGAACCGCGATTACGGGTGGCGATGAATTTGTGAAATCGACCGGTGAGAATCATTTTCAGAAAATGTTGGAATCGTGTACCGTTTCGAGAATCGTACGCGAGGTACTTACGTACGTATCGAGTTTCTCTGGCCGATGGAACGTGAAACGGTTTGCCAGTTTCGTTGTAGCGAGACAAGATATGCAACTGGGTCTCCGCATCTCGAAATAGCCTGTGCATCATGCACATAGAGGTTCCTATTTTCCACGAAATTATTTCGGAATTAAAATTGGCAAAAATTCGACTGTGTTACGCTACGATTGTTAAGCGGTATTCGGAATAATCTCGAGATTTGTTGGACTTTCTTTTAACTACAATTTGGAATTAATTCTGGAAATTATATGATGGATTCCAGAGATCTAAATTCTCTTCGATTTAACCCTTTAACCTATGATTTATTTTTCTAATTATACGTTTGACCATCAGCTACTTATTGTTTTAGTACCATTTTACATAAGAAACGTATTAGAGATTAATTACAACTGACAATTCTCGATTTTGTAAGTTAAAAGGAAAGTTAGATTTAAAATTGATCTTTGTTATTAATATAACTGTTTTTGTCAAATGTGAGCCAGAATCTGTGTTACGAATCTGACTCGTTGTTATAGGGCAAGGGGTTAATGCTTCAGTTCGACTGATTTTCGCGAATTTCATTGGATTTATAAAAAACAAATTTTTTCAAAGTGATTCGTTACAAATTTGTGAGAATTGTTCGAAAAAATTCCAAGTTCTGTAAAATAAAGATGAATTGGATTAGTTCTCTGTGATGTAACGTTAATTTTAATACCTATTGATTGAACAGTTCGTGAATAAATAATACCTGCAGGAGAAGTAATTACTCGAATTGGGAAATTTACAGGTATAGTTAGTCGATTACGAATATCTAATTAACGAGATTAATCAATCATAGAGTAAGGGATTATGTGAATCGAATTTTAAATTAGTAAATTCTTGATATTCGTGAGATTAAATTAGAAAAGGTGTTTTTGGAGAGTGATTTTGAAAACTATTTGTAGCGACTATTATAGGAATTTTTTCCTTTTTTTTTGTAAAATATGCCACAAATGGAATTTATCACTTTGAAAGTTACTGTAATAATTATTATAGAAATTTCTTCTTTCCTTTTTTTATGGCATACATCAAGAAAAGAATTTTTGACTTTGAAAGCTACTGTAACGACTATTAAACGAATTTCTTCTCTTCTTTTTCGTGGAATATGCTAAAAAAGAAACTTATCACTTTGAAAGCTACTGTAATGACTATTATTAGAATTTCATCTTTCTTTTTTTTTGGGGAATGTCAAAAAATAAATTTTTAATTTTGAAAGCTACTGTAACGACTATTGTAGAAATTTCTTCCTCCTTTTTTTTTATGGCGTATGTCAAGAAGGAAATTTTTAAATTTGAAAGCTACTGTAGCGACTATTATAGAAATTTCTTTCTTTTTTTTGTGGAATATACCAGAAAAGTGATTTATCAGTTTGAAAGCTACTGTAATAATTATTATAAGTAATTATTTTCTCTTTTTTTCCCTGTTATGGAACGTACCGAAATTTATTCGACAACTGAAATATATTTTTGAAACCTCCTGTAGTCCCTATTACTTCAAACTTCATTCTGCCTCTCGAAACTGAAGAAATTCTAACCTAACATTTGCATAAAGGAAACGTAGTCAATAAACTATGAACTATTAATTTCTCTCTAGAGTGTGAGAAAAAAAGTGCACTTAATTACTAACATACTTCATTAGAAGAATAATTTGGTGGAATTTCACTAAGTTATCCCAATTAAATCCATAAGACACTTTTTCAGAACTTGCTACAATATCAGCTCTAATTTCTCAATGATAAAAAAAAATACAAATCACTTTCAAACATTATCATACATTTTTCACAGTAAGAAAATTTCTCTGCACAAAATATGAGCTAAGTTTGAACCAACTTTGAAACTTCCTGTATAGTAGATCTTTCTCATAACTTCTCTAAACCTTATCGTCTGATTTTACCTATAGAAACGTGTCTTTTTGGAAACTTCCAAGCTAACCTAACCTCGCTAATGTGAACTATAACTTTGAAGAGGCCTGTAAAATGGTAACAGAACGATTATTTATCGTAATTCACGCGTTCACAGCTTCCCAATCGCTTCTATCGGTGGAATAATGGGAATTAATTTACGAGGTGTGAACACGTTGGTTCTGTGCAGCCGCGGGAATTGGTTACACGACTGAAAATAGCACGTGTACCGAAAACATTTAGAGTGGCCGCGCATGGCCTCTCTTCCGCGCTCTTTTTAATCATCGACGCGCGCCATTTTGGTAAATGGATCGCTAAAGTAAACGAAAATATCGTTGAATTTATCGAAACAACTTAGTTTCTTCTCTTTTATGCTTCTCCCGTTTTTATTTCTTGTTCTTTTTTCTTTTTTCCTTCTTTTCACATCCCTCTCTGACTGCACTTTATTCGGGTCCATTTATATCGAGCTTCCACTTTATATTCACGACGCTTTTTACGGCTCCGCCTTATGAAACATTTTTCTCGTGCAATGTAGCAACGTTTTCGCGAAGTTGAACGACTGTTGTCCGGAGAATTAATGAATGTTCCCTTTCCTTTCTTTCTGTGGAGACCGAGAAATTTTAATCTCCGAGTGTGTTGTAATGTACAGGTCCTTTCAGTATCCATACACGTGTTTAGTCGATTTATAACAAATTTTGAGAAATAGAGATTTTTTTTTAACATCGAAGTTAAAATGATCGTTTCCCTCAAGTTGTCGATATTTACTCGAATATCGTTTTTTTTTTCAATGTTATTGTACCTTGGCTAAATTTATTCGAAATTTTCGAATATTGTATTCCATGCGGCTTTTGGAAAGTTGATTTATTAAAATTTTACAAAATGAAAATTATTCATTACAATTCTACAGAATGAAAATTATTCGGTAAAATTCTATAAAATAAAAATTATTCGTTCAAAATTTTATGAAATGTAAATTCTTCTATATCGAAGTTATCATTCTTTTAGAAGTCGTTACATCTTTGCCCAATTTATTAGGATTTTTGAAATTTTCAAAATTGTTACACCTTAGATTAAATTTACAAAAAATTTGTGAAATAAAAATTTTCAAATATTGAATTTACTGTTATTCTGTAATTCAGTATGACTTTGAATGTATCACGATATATGGTTATCTTCAAAATTATCGTACCTGAATACATTTCACTAAAAATAATTCATAAATTCAAAAATATTGAATACTAAGCATACTAAAAAAAAAACAAAGAAAAAGAGGAAATATTCACAAACACAAAATTCTGAATGACCATGGATAAAAATTTATCGACACATCTTAAGTAGCCGTTAAGGTCAATATATCGCCTGGATAGAAACACCGTCTCAAGAATAGCTCGAACAAATGCAATTCTGTTGTGCAGCTGCTCAAACAAGCCGCAGCTCTGCCTCCTGGATCATATGCAGTACGTGTACAAAAATTTTCGGCAGCTATATTTCATGTAGACTAATAGAATATACCACCAGCAATCTTTACAACGTACTATAATTATTAATAAATCTGTATTTTAAATTTAAGCGAAATTTTTCTGTAAATAATTAAGAAAACAATAAAACTTTCATTGTAATTATTAGAAAAAATAACATACTGCAATTGTCATTGAACTTGCATTTCAAACTTAAGGAAATATTTCCTCAAACAATGTCTGACATTGCAATTATTAAAAAATACCAGAACAACGTACTACAATTGTCACTGAATCGAACTGAATTTCAAAATCACGCAAAATTTTCCCTCAAATAATAATAATGGTAATGATAATAGAAGAAAAAATTCGAATGTACAATTAAATTGCTCGTCATATTCACGCTACGGGATTGATAGCTTGATAATTAATGGATTATAATAATTGACAGATTGATAATTAACTGAAATATTCCCTTAAATAGTGACAATCATTGGAGTTATTAAAAAACCCAAAAAGAAAATTTCACACTACAGTTATCACCGAATCTATATTTCAAGCTTAAATAAAACTTTTCTCCTTAATTTTTCTTTCCTTTTCTTTTCTTTTTAGAAAAATATATTGCAATTAACTGAAATATTCCCTTAAATAGTGACAATCATTGGAGTTATTAAAAAAACCCAAAAAGAAAATTTCACACTACAGTTATCACCGAATCTATATTTCAAGCTTAAATAAAACTTTTCTCCTTAATTTTTCTTTCCTTTTCTTTTCTTTTTAGAAAAATATATTGCAATTAACTGAAATATTCCCTTAAACAGTGACAATCATTGGAGTTATTAAAAAAACCCAAAAAGAAAATTTCACACTACAGTTATCACCGAATCTATGTATATTTCAAGCTTAAATAAAACTTTTCTTCTTAATTTTTCTTTCCTTTTCTTTTTAGAAAAATATATTGCAGTTAAACGAAATATCCCTTTAAATGATTAAGAGAAAAGCAATCATTACAATAATTAAAAAGAAAAAGAAAAAAGTGCATACTGCAATTATCACTGAATTTATACTTCAAACTTAAGCGAAACATTCCCTCAAACAATGATGTAACATTGCAATTATTAAAAAATACCAAAACAACATACTGCAATGAAGTAAATTTCAAATTCAGACAAAATGTTCCTCAAACAACAATAATAATAGAAAAAAATTTTAATATACAATAAAATTGCTTATCGTATTTACTCTAGGGGGATTGATAGCCATTAATTGTTTCCCATGGAGAGTTTACAGCTTAATCGAGTCTCCATATCCTACTCTTTCCCATCATTCCGCCCTTTCTGTTGGATAACGTAGAGCTTGAACTTGTGGCAAAGTAACAGGCAAAGCCAATATTAAGAATACAACTTTCCCATCTGTTTTTAAAGGTTTTACGGGGAACTATAAACCTCGACAGCGATATCTTGGCAGAGTTATTAGGCTCGTTAGAGCAAAGCCGCATTAAAGAAGCGAATTTGCGAGCGACCGAGCGCAATTTATCGATTTCACGGGGAGCTTATGGTATCCTGGCGAACGCTGTCTTTGGTACACGCCAGTCAAAAATAATCAATTCCACCGGAACAGTTATACACAACCGTTCTTTCCTCTTTTTCTTTTCCTTCCTTTTTTCCCTTTTCTTTTTTTTTCTTGTTTATTTACGATGATCGATTCGTTAAGCACACACTTGCACAAAAGTTTAGGCTATTTCAGTTGCCTACGTGAGTTTATCATTGCGACAAAAATTCCCCTAGCAAACCTTTCAAAAGTGTGATTCGATATGTGTGAAATTTATACGTTTTTTCCATGGTGTATAATTTTTGGAATAATTTTTTCATCGGTCTGTGGAATGTTTCTTTTTCATGTACAGTTGTGATAGATTTTTACCTGAAATGGTAATGGTAATTTATTCCATCGACCAATGGTCTTCGTAGAAACGGATTGTGATTTTGCTTTAGCAAAAATATTGAAATCAGAGAAACAAATGAAAAATTATCTCGATTTCTTTGTACAAATAAATGTTCGATAAACACTGTATTTACATTTTATATGTAAACAATAAATACTACATGCACATGTGTATTTATTTTATTTTATTTACATTTTATAAGCAATTTGGCTATTCGTTTATCCAGCCAGAAAGCTGGTCCTATATTGAAAGTTTACTGTATTATAAATATCAAATTGAAATGCAGTAGAAATTTCTGGACACTTTATGTATCATAATAAAATATTCGTAGATGAGTAATTAGTTAAAAAAAAAATAATAATAGTTGGAATTTATAGTACTCTATCTTCTAATAACTGAAATGATCGTCATTCATCCCAAAAAAATTTATTTGCTAGAAAAATGGCGTTGATGACCACCATAAGCACGTTCGAAATTTGGTAAATGATATTTTCTCGTAATTACTCTTATTTTTATTCCTTAATTAATATTTCATTCTTATTTTTCAAATAACTTTTATTTTATAATTAGTTTTTGAATTTGTTCTAAACACTTATAAGTGAAATAATTACATTAGCAACAAAGAAAAGATATAAATGATTAGAAAGAATAGTAATAGATTAGGAAATAGTAGAATAGTAATAGAACAGCAATAAATAGAAGATATACTTGTACGTACACACGTTCATAGTGTATTCATACTCAAATGTAATTCAAAATTTGTGTGAAATGCAAAGGTATTCAAAAACAAAGAAAAGAAAAAAATGTTTAACAGCCACTATCTGAATTGTTTGTTTTCTGTTCCAATTACTTTCCTTAGATAGATTTCGAGAAAACTGGAAAGGTAAAAATAACTACGAAAAGGTATCATTTATAATTTCATTTTAAAAGTTGCTTCAGTGCCATTTTTCTAGCTGATATCAACTTTTTCGAACAAATCGTGCTCGTTTCAGTTATCAGAAGGTAAAGTACTATAACTTCCAATCGCCATTTTTTTTTTTTTTAAAGCTAATTATTCATCTGGGACGTTTCCCTTAAGAGTTCAGAGCTTGAATTTATTACAACAATAATCCACTTCGTTGCACTGTAAGATTACCAACCACGATGCTGCAATGAATCATAAATTTCAGACACCCGGTAGATCGTAATAATTCCTTCTGTTCGGAACCAGAATATATTATCCTGAGCGTGAAGTATGTCTCTTTCCTGAGGAAACAATTTATGGAACTTTTTCTTTTTCACAAAAATCTCGAAATATTCGATTTGAATTTATTTGAATTCGAATGTTTAAGTAAACAAGTAAATTTCATACTTGAAACTACTATTTCTGCTTTCTTTCCACCATTTAGTTTGACAACGTTTCATTTTTTCCAGCAATTTGAACTTTGCCTAAAAGCTTCGTTCCTTCTCTCCTAATATTCAAATCTTCACCTTTCAATTTTGCAAACTATTTGCGAACAATTACTTTCCGATAGGCTATCATCTGTTTTAATATTACATTATTTTTGCTGCTTTATCCGTGTTCGTGTAGCTATTTCTTATACGCTTGTAAGGGAAGCTGTTTTTAAGATTGAGACTTTATCTCGTTATTAGCATGTTTAATCACTGAAGTATGTCCCGGCGAGAGAATACTAGCTTTACAATTCGTAGCTTGTGAGGCAATTTCTTTCGTCCTGAATCGCTGAAAACGTGTCATAAACGTACCTTCCGAAGGGTAACTCGCTAATTAGTTACCTGAGTAAACTATGCGATAGTTACCTGGAGGAAATACCTCACTGCTACCTAACTCTTACCAAACATCCAGTCATCTTTTCTCCAAAGTAGCACGCTAAGGGCGTAAAAGAAGGTAATCGCAATTTTTAGGTCCGTTGATTGACGATTTCCTAACTGCTTTAAATAATTAATCAACGTACTTCTGGAAAAACATCGCTACGTATAAATAGAACACGTACTCCACTAAGGATAGTTCATAATAGCTCATTCAAGACAAACAACACAGCTAAACACATCCATAGTAGCAGCCGGTCAAGCAGTGATCGGCCAACACATATTAAGTTAGAAGCTTAGTAACCAATGATCTCTTTTCTCTCAAACGTGAGGATGATCCTTCGACAACGAATATTAAACAATTACAAATGCAAAGATTGGCCAAGCTTGAACGATCACCAGATCGACCACAGGCCGAAACAATTTGTATGTTTTCCTTGTCGACAAAAGGCAAATGTTAAATGTCGAAAGTGTACCCCATTTCTTCCCATCTTCAAAGACAGTCTAACTCCAAGAAGGGACTAACACCGATAACGAAGAGTTAGACTTTCAAATGACACTAAAAAAAAAAAATGATCTTTCAGAATACATGCGAATTTTGTGTTTTCTTCTAATTCTTTTCGATTCACCGTACTTGTTTCCTACGGAAAATCGGTGCGGATTGTTTTAGAGGCAGAGGATCAACGGGGAACACCTTTTGTGATACAACAAGTTTATTTGCACAGAATGATGGACACGAACTGGAAAACAAAAGCAGAAGACGAACATCGTTGATTAGTAATTCAAATTGCAGTGGTGTCGTCTGACGTAAGGAATAGTAATCCCTGATTTCTCTAACACGAGTTGTTCCTTGACGAGAACCTAATAATAAACAAGGAAAAGATGTACAAAAAATTCCTTGTTTATTCCTGGAATAAAGTGATCTGTCGATTGAAGCGGCGACGAACGAAAGATTCCTGACAACGAGTTCCATCGATCGACGAAAATCGATTGATTAGCGTCGAACAAAGGCGACGAGAAATTGTACCGAAGTTTCATCGAAGCTTCGTCACGAGGTCAAGAGCCACGGATACGTTCACCAGGACCTCCTGTGGCGAACAATCCTCCTCTCCGCTCATTTCTTCTCTCACGATCTCTCTTCCTACTCTTGTTCCGATCATTCTGTTCTTTGTTTCCTTTCGTATTACACGGCTCCGTGTATGGTTGAACACAAACGGTCGCTTGTGTACACGTTCGAGCACGTTGCACGCTCGGTATTTTCGTTCTGACTCGCGTAGGAATCGCCGACAGTCGATCTCGAAATTTTCTTTAACCCTCTGACTAGAGATAATTAAAGGAAATTGCACGGAAAATTATGCTCGGGTCAATATGGACCCGAGTCAACTATCTTCCGATGCACATTCTGGACCAACGTTCTTCAATCTCTTTACATCTGTAAATACTGTTAGTATGTTATTTTACTACTCGTTCTTTTCTGTCTGACTATTACTGATCTCTCACTCTTGGACTGTGTCGTGTCAACCAACGGTTAATAAGAAGAATGTTGCTGAAAGGCTTAGTATTGATATATAGAAATAAATTGGACACATTTTTCTTGAAATCTGAATCTAGGTAATGGCAAGAACAATTGAACACGTTATTTTTACATTAGAAATATATTCTATTTGAACCTGTTCGATCAATTTTGGAACTTTTTATTGTGGATGTTCTCTTAATAGAAATTGAAATCTTGTTATCAAATTTAGATCCTTGTTATTAGGTCTGAAGATGCTTCGGTATGAAGTATTATGGCTGGGATACGAAATTTTCGGGAGGATTCAGGAGCACAAAGGAGGCAATTGCAAAATTCACGACAATTCCCGAGCTCATTAGATCCAAGGATTAAGGCTGTTTAAATGATTGATTAAGTGGCAGCGGCACGTCAAAAGGTCTCGTTTCATCGTGGTTAATTGCGTTGCCAGCTCGTGACTCTATTTGAAAGCTCGTCGATAAAGACAGACCGGGACAGAAATAACGATTCGGGAAGCGATCCAGCACGATCGAAAGCGAGACAAAGGGAAAGTCCAGCAGCCGGATAGGACTCGAAAAAACAAAACAGAAGAAAGAAAAAGAAAAAGAAATTCAGAGAGCCACTACATTATACGGCAGAGTGGCTCCGGTTTGTTGTTTCGGACCGTTCCTGGCAATTAAGAACGAGAAAAGAGACTTCTGACGCCGCGTTACTAGAGAGAAAGAGTTTCAAGGGACTTCTGATAGAAATCTCGCCCTCTCTGTCCACCTCTGCGTGAGCTTTTTTTTTTTGGCAATTAACAGGAAGACAAAATGAAGCCCGATCATGCAAATGGGATTTCGATGTCCTGGCCAAGTAACAGATCTGATCTCATTCGAACTCTGCCAGACTGCAAGATTTTTTTCCGCCTTCTCTTTGTTTATTTTCCCTCTTTTTGCCTTTTTTAGTTGCTACTGATAGAGAATTTGGTTTGGAAATTTTTCTACGTCGGTTAGTTGGAAGCCTCTCGTTCGCAGTTTCGTTTAGTGTCAGATTTCGTGGAGAGGAAGTTGTTCGAAATTGATAGTTGTGAGACGTTGACTACAATCAATAAAAATATTTCGTGCAGGCGAAAATCCATGTAAAATGTGCTTAATTTAAATTTGACTATATTTCGGAAAATATATTTTCTGAATGATCGAATCTTGCAATTAGAAAAGGTTTTTTTTAGACACTGAAACGTGTACAATTGTGATTGATTTGGATAACTCATTAGAAGACTGCGGATTTTTGTGCAGATTCTAATTTTTGTTAATAAAGTGGAACCTCGGTAGAAAATTTTATGGAAAGCACTATAATTAGGATATTTTGTATGTATTTTTAATACGAGGTACATTCTGCACAATTTCGCACCTTTGAATTTGTTATAAATAACACACTGGATAATCTTTCAATCAAGATTCACCCGTTATCAAACTTTCGACAATACCTAACCTCAAAAATCTACCTCGAGACGAATAAAAGGAAGGCACTCCTGAAAAAAAAGAAAAAAAAAATACATTCGAAACGCTGTCAATTAAATAACGGCAAGTGCAAATATCCTCAATTTTTAATCATTTAAGTATAAAAAGTTCAAGAACGTTTTAAAATTTTTAACTTGATGTCTTATCAATTTTTCTAAAAAAATATTTCTGAAAAAAGAAAAAAGAAAAAAATGCATTTAAAAACACTGTCGATCTCTACAAATTTCCAACTACAAACATTTCCACACAAAAGAAAACAAGATTCCACAAAGCTTAACCTCAAATATACTATTCGAAGATAATATAACCAACACGAATTAAATAAAGGTAAATACAAAGTACCCTTAATTTTCAAAATTGATTAAGCATAAAGTGTTCAAGACAATTTTGAAATTGTATTAACTTTATGCTTTATTATATATCGGTGATTTCAATTTTTTGAAATAAGAAAAAAAGAAGAAATGCATTCAAAACACTATCAATCTCCACAATTTTTCAAGTAGAAACATTTTTAAATAAAAGAAAAGAAGATTCCGCAAATCCTAACCTCAAATGGATCACTCGAAGATAACATAACCAACACGAATTAAATAAAGGCAAATACAAAATCACCCAATTTTCATAATCTTTCAAGCATAAAAAATTCAACGCCATTTCGAAATTTCTTTGACTTTTTTCTCATTAATGCTTGGTTTCAATTTTCTGAAGAAAAAGCAAGAAAAAGTACATTTAAAGCATTGTCAATTTCCCCAATCTTCCAGCTACATGTATTTTTAGAGGAAAAGAAAAGAGAATTCCATAAAACATAACCTCAAAATAGATCACTTGAAGATAATATAATCAACACGAATTAAACAAAGACAATATGTGTTTTTATAATTTGTCTATATAAAATATCCTCAATTTTCAAAATCTTTAAAGCACAAAAAATTCAACACCATTTCGAAATTTTCTTAACTTCACTTTTTATTGACGTATGATCTCAATTTTCTGAAAAAAAAAAAGAAATATGTTCAAAACACTATTGATCTTCACAAATTTCCAACTACAAACATTTTCAAACCGAAGAAAAGAAGATTCCGTAAAACCTAACCTCAAACAGACCACTCGAAGATAACATAACCAACGCGAATTAAATAAATACGAATGCAAAATACTCTCAACTTTCATAATCTTTCAACACCATTTCGAAATTTCCTCAACTTCGTCTCTCACTAACGTGTGATCTCGATTTTCTGAAAAAAGAAAAAAGAAAAAAAAAAACAAAGAGGTAAGAAAGAAACTAACTTCAAAACTGTGACAAACACGTGCACAATAACAGTCACAGCTGTAACGGGGAGAATGCCGAGCGTTACGAAACAGGCCTGGAATAAACTGGAGGCGCGAAAAAAAAAAAGGAAAAAAGAGGAAAGGCACGGACGACTAGTTCGCGTGGGTGCGTATAATCTCGCGAGGTTTGCCGCGCCGAGTTTATTGTGACGGCAACATACCGCCGCGGAGAACATCAAAACGCACGCGTCACGCGTGTTTCTTTACGCTGCGCGCTTATACCTGACACTCTTTCCACCGTTCTATTTCCCATACATCGAGGAAAACAGAACGGGGAAAAAATTCTCGAATCATTTCAACATTTTCAAGTTTCTCCTTCTCGAGATGATGCTTTGTCGTTGACGCTTTTTCACCGAGAAATTAGAATTCGAACCACTATTACGTCTGTGTGATTACGAAAGTGTTTTATATTGAAATTTAAACGAAACAGAAAATTCTGAAAATTGTTCGAACTTTTTTAAACTTCGCATAATCACGTTAAATTGTATAGAAAATATTCGTAAAAGCGTCACATTTTTAGCTATGATGACGTCAACTGTTGTTTTCCCACATTTCGTATATATAATATTTCTCTCTATGTCAATTCGAAGTTAAATTGGTATTTAAACGAGACAGAAAATTCTGAAAATCTTTGGAATATTTTCAAATTTCTTCTTTTCGAGATTATTTTTCGTCTTCCGTTACAGTTCTAAGAATTTTTAACTGTGTGATATTTTTCGAAGTATAAGTGAAGAGGTATATTGCAATGTTTACAGATGTAAATAGTTGTACTCCGTTTATTAGGTTTACTACTAATTATTATCTTTATTATAACTAGTAATTTTCTACTATCATTAATTCTTTTCTGATACATCTTTCCAATAATTGTAACAAGTAATAGAGGCTATTTTTAGTCCGACAGGTGAGCTACTTAGAAGTCAAAGTGATCAAAGCTTCGCGAAACAAAATTTATCGAATTTATTTTATTTACAATAAGTTCAACACGAATTACGAGCATCGGTACTAAAATTCGAAAATGTTGCAAAAGTAGAGTTAATCATTTCGGATTATGAGCTTCTCATATGTACTTTGCAAGCAAAAATTTTAAGAACACTTCCACAAAAAGGAAAGAAATGAAGGAGAATGAAATTTACTGTTATCTTTCGCTTTGAATGCGATCAAAGCACGCAATATCAGTCTCGTCGATAAGAAATATCATTTTTAACATTTATATTGTAACACATATTTATGTGCAGCCGGCGTTTAACACACTAAGAACCATTTTGGTTCCTGGGAATCCACGTTAGACTTTTCGTTTAGGCAGTGTTGGTTTTTGAAAAATTAACAGCTTCACATTTAGAAAATAATTCCTTACACTTCATTAATGGATTTTATTTAAACAAGTTACCACGTTCTTTTTTAAATTTATCGTCACACTCTTTGCAAAACTTTTCGAAACTGAACCGCTGAACGAAGAGTCGACCGAAACCAGCGTGACACTTAACGTGTAATGGCATACTGCATAAAACCCTACTTATATGTCCCCAGAATTTCGACGAACAGTCAACAAAAACCATATTTTACGTCTCCGAACGTGAATATATTAATAGTCAAAATTAGCAATAAGACACAAGGGGCTGACAGCCACCGCTATAAATCCTGATCCGCTATCAAACCTTTCGTAAGTAAAAAACACGATGAGATACTCGCGTTGCTTGGAAAATCCTAAAGTTTCCATTCAAGACTTTCTCAAAAAATTAACTAAAAGAATAGTTAAAACTGATACAAGCTCCTCCACGCTCAAACTCTTTACGCCTACATTAATCTCAACATATACGGAGAAACTAAAAGAAGAATTATAGAAACTCTCGGCAGACGTAGCGGACAGTGTACCACAACACGCTCATGTGACAATTGGTTAAATAAAAACTTATCTTTACGTGATTCTGTAACCCACACGTTACAAACAGAGACTCGCAAGGGGTATCTGTAAATCTCGTTCGTCGTCCTCGAAGGATTAAGGGTGCGAAAGGACAGAGGCTGCGTGAAGAAAAGTGGTCGTGTGAAATCGGCATAAAGTTAGGGAACGAGGAGGGACAACCAGTCAGGGAGCAAAAAGAAGGACGATGAAAAGGAGGAACAGGCCCCGTCCTTTCGGTGTCTTGCGACGCAAACAGAGGCGCGCCACGGTTTTGATCCCGTAGGAATGTCGTCGGCCGTGAGAGAAACGAGAGCCAGCCAGCCAGCCAGCCAGGCCAGCCAGACCAGCAGAGCGGCGCTGGTTGGCTCGAGCAGATAAGAAAAATTACCGCGAGCCAAGGGGAGAGAATCTATGCTCTCGTGCACGCAGGCGAAAGTGAGGAGGAGCCTTCGTAATCGGCCTTGAACCCGGCCAACCAGCCAGGATCGGTGATCTCAGCCGTGAATGCAGATCCTGATAAAGGACGTGGGCGTTCGTTCGTTCGTTCGTGAAAAACGAATAGGACGGGCCGTCACGACGTCGTTCTGGGAACCTCGAACCTGTATCCAGCTACGATACGATCCCTTTGTCGCTGACAATATCAATGATCGAACGATCATATCGAAAAGTCTAGCGTGAATAGGGCTTAACGCGTGAAAAAAAAAAGAAAGGATGGTTTCAAAAAGCAGCGGGTGTTCTGTGAAAGATGGAGGTGTAAATGACAATTTAACGTTAGATTGGCTGATGTGCAAAGCGAAGAGTCAAGTATGTTAAGGGCTTAATTTGTGAAAGACAAGTTTCGTCAGGGAGAAAGGCTTTATGATTAGGGAGTTTTGGGTGTTTGATGTGGAGAATGTGCGAACGATACTTTGTTACTTTATTCTGACGTCTTGCTAATGAGAAGGACAAGTGTGAAAGGAGTTTAACGTCTGAAATAAGACAAGTTTGTTGTGAGTGAATGTCTATCTGATTGAAATCTTCGATTCTCCGTTTGTGAAAGTGTAAATGGTACTTTGTGAGCCTGATGTGTTCGTGTGAACAAGAGGGAAGTGTGACGGAGGTTTAATGCGTAAAACAAGCGAAGAATTAAGTGTGATAAGGGCTTAATGAGTGAAAGAAAGTTTCGCAGGGGAGAAAGGCTTTTTGATTTAGATGTTTTGGGTGTTTCATATGACGAACGTGCGAATGATACTTTGTTGCTTTACTCTGATGTCTGGTTAATGAAAGGACAAGTGTGAAAGGGAGTTTAACGTCAGAAACAAGACAAGTTTCTCACAGATGAATGTCTTCCTGATTGAAATCTTTGATTCCCCAATTGTGAAAGCGTAAATGTTACTTTATTAGCCTAATGCGACGTTCGTGTGATCAAAGGACAAGTGTGACGAGGGCTTAATGTGTAAACTAAGAGAAAAATCAAGCGTAAGAAGTACGTAACGTGTGTAAAGATGACTTGCACTAGATTTGCAAAAAAAATTCATTACCACTCTACGATCAGTGTTTTACTGTAAGTGAGACGGAAAAATTGCTCAATGGAAAGGCTAGGTATGATTCAGCCTTAATCCGTCAAATGTCCACTTGTGTCTAATTCCATGATCAACCTCTCCGTTCCTTCCTACACTGTAGCAAGAATAAAGCAACTCTTGCAAAACCTATATCCTGTACCAAACCTTAACTTCCTATCTCGTAGAAAAACAAAATTCAAACAAGTATTACAAAATGAACTTACGAAACGTCCGCCGGAAACCGACACGAATACCTCAACTCGAACATGGAGGACAGAAACTCACCTGTAACAGAACCAAAAAAAAAAGAACACGATTAAATCAACAGAAATCATATTGAAATTGTTAGAGAAATCATATTGAGATGCAAGAAAAAAAAAAAACAGTAAAAAAAGGAAATTCGCACTCTGCTCCGATTTCTGGCACAGTTGCGTTATCAGTGCGTCTCGACGACCCGTGTCCTCGGCGCCCCCCCCCCCCCCCTTCTAACCATGGCCAGCCTGTGACGTAGCTCCTCTCCTTGGTTCTCACCGATGTCGTGTAACAATGCACTCTCGTCTGCTCGGATATAACCTCGCCATTGTCCCCTGGACAGTTTCAGACACGCGAGAAAGAACATGATGGTGGGAGAGGTGGGTGGAAAGGGGGAGGGAGGGGGCCGCTACGATATCTCGATGAGATACAAAGTGTCTGCCTTGACTCCATGTGAGCATAATGCAGACATTCAGACACGTTACGGAGGAACACAACAAGCGAGAAATAGGCCCTGGCCTGTCTGGCTTTTTGCACGAGCTGTCTTACACTCCTCTTAAAATTCTCCCATAACCGAAGCATTTCGGCGTCTTGAAAGAGAACGAACGAGAACGTTACTAAGATGCTTTCGTAATTCAGGATGAATGTGAAGGAGATTTGAAGGCTAGGTTAAGACAGATCGCAACAAGTGGATAGCATTGCATGAAACTTATTAACCCGGCGAAACTTATGAAACTTATTATCACTGTGTGATTGAAATATTGTATTGTATATTGACGAATTTTACATTTGATAATTTTTCTAATGTTAGAAAAGAGAATGATCTGTCTTGTATATTGACGAATTTTACATTTGTACTATTTTTCTAATGTTAGAAAAGAAAATGATCTGTCTTGTATATTGACGAATTTTACATTTGACAATTTTTCTAAGCTTAGAAAAGAAAATGATCTGTCTTGTATATTGACGAATTTTACATTTGACAATTTTTCTAAAGTTGGAAAAGAAAATGGTCTGCCTTGTATATTGACGAATTTTACATTTGTACTATTTTTCTAATGTTAGAAAAGAAAATGATCTGTCTTGTATATTGACGAATTTTACATTTGACAATTTTTCTAAGCTTAGAAAAGAAAATGATCTGTCTTGCATATTGACGAATTTTACATTTGTACTATCTTTCAAATGTTAGAAAAGAAAATGATCTGTCTTGTATATTGTCGAATTTTACATTTGTACTATTTTTCTAAGGTTAGAAAAGAAAATGATCTGTCTCAGATATATTTGAATCTTTTGCACTCCAAGTATGTTTTTCTTTTTGTACGATCGATTATCGATCTTGGTATATTTTTGCAATGGAACTTTTGAAAATGAAAACATCATGCATGCTCGTGAATTTATGTATTTTCATTTATTTTGTCAATTTACTTCACGTTTAATACGAACGAGGCTTGTATGAAGTAATAGTTTGTATTACAAATGTCGCCATAGTGGCGCCTGTGAAGTGCAAAGGATGAATTCGTTTGAAATCGATAGCAATTTTAAACTGCTCTTCATTATACTTTCATACTTTTCCTACTGCAAATGTTCAAATTAAAAAACAAAAACAAAAAATGAACTAAACATACGTAAGGCGTATCGAAGCCTTCGAAAAGATCAATCTTTCTATGGACAAACAGAGGTTTTCCGATCGATAATTTTACATCGATCGATGTAACAGACGAATCGACGACGAGTAAATGAAAAATTACGTGGACAAGCGAATGAAAAATAACACGGTGTTGTTATCTTTCAGAAACACATATTAACATAATTGAGACGGAATTCTACGTCATTTTAACACTTTCAACCTTCCGCGAACGAGGTGGGATTAAAGTAACCCCAGAGATTTTAAAACTATTGTATTTTTTGCAAAATATCTACAATCGGTTTGGTTTCTTGAGTAGCTGAAGCTGTGACGTTGTTTCTTCAGTCTTGATTCAGAAATTAAGACTATCATTAGCAGAACAACACATAGCGAACAGAAAAGATAATAAGAGACTACCCCGAGACTTACGTCAACGACTTCATGAATATCTTGGAGAAACTCCTCAAGAAACATCTCCGAAACGAGCTAAAATAGCTCAGAGGCGCTCCGCGTGTCCGAGAAATAAGGATCGCAAGTCAAAATATACGCACAAAAAAAAATGTAATCCATCAATATGTCGAAAACACTGTCATTCTATGTGTAAAGAATGCATCGAATTATGGAACGTATGATTTCGACTAGACTATTAGAATTAAAGTTCCTATTACTCTTTAAGGTTCAACCCTTTCGTTGCGGCAGATTTCAGTAAAAAGATAGACGTTCAATTTTTCATTCGTAGAATTTGTCAAATTATCATCGAAAGTTTAAGAAATGAATAATTTTCAAATTTATAAGAATGTAAAATTTGTTTTGTTAAAATGAAAGCGAGCAATAAATAAAATTCAGAGGAAGGGGCGATAACAAAGGAGGGCGAGTCTAATTTCTGAAACGCGTATAAGCGTCAATAGTAGTTAACACTTTGACTGGCACGTTGGTCATATATGACCCACCACGGTTTCTCCTGTGACGCCATGGTGGTCATTGATGACCGGAGCGTTTCAACTTTTTACAATTGTAAAAATTCAATGAAAATTGACAGTTAATGCATTTTGAATATAACCGATAAACAGAAGATACTTTGAAATAAAAAGTGCCCCATTGAACAATTAAAAATTTTTATTAGAACATCAATAAAAAAATTTAAAAGCCATTACATGCTTTGAATAATAAAAATACTCCCGTGGCATCCTGAGCGAAACATGTGATTTCGGTGTGGCAGTGAAAGGGTTAAAAGTTGAATACGTCTAGTTTATAATAATACGTGAAAAAATATATTATAAAAAAAACAAATAGTTTTTAAAAAATTGTTTCGAAAAACAGTTTCAATTATTCAGTTAATGAAAAGTTAAATTATTACGTTTGTGTATTTAAAAATAAATCGTACATTTTTCAAACGCAAATTTTTGTTTTATTTCGATCTGATCCTATTGTAAAATCGACGAAACACGATTTTAAAATGCGTTTGTATTCAAATGATGCATTCATAGATGGATCATAGTCGGGGTAAAACCCCATATGGTTCAGGATGTGACTTTTATTCACCTGGTTCGCAGAGGGTTAATAAAAATGCACTTAATCCCACGTCATTCCAAAATTTGCAGCCGAGTATTGACAACATAAATCATTGTTATTATTATTTCTTAATTTAACTCTTTGCACTCGAAGCTTTTGTGTTCAAGTGGAAATTTTCTTAGTTTCTTTTTAGCATAATTACTTGTGCTTCATCTATGGTTTCGTCGATTAAAATTCGATAAATCCGATAGTATTGTTTCAATTCACAGCTACTCGCGATTCTGTAGCTTTTCCCACCTTTCCTGTACTTTATTCTTCCTAAATCTTCTCTCAGAATCTGCAGCATCTACCTAAATTCTCTCTTTCCTATGTGCTGTCAGAATCAGTTTCACTTTTTACTGTTATTCTACTCTACTTGTTGAAAGAAATTTTCTGTTCATTCTATCTCGGGCATCCCATGTCTCAATACATAAATAACGTAATTATTTTACGAAATATATTCGTTACAATTTTTTCGATATTTTATTATAAATTACGTTTTGAATTATATTTCAAGTTACGTTTTAAATATCGTTTTAGGGTACGATAAAATATTTCGTTTATTTTGTACATATTCTTCCTCCTAGTATGAAATATACAACGATGAAATAAAGACCGAGAAACATAGGCAGAAAGACCTTCTACAGATGCGTGAATCGTGAGAAAGCTGTATACTTCGAACGCAGCATTTTTATTCGTGGAACCTGTTTCGAAAAGAGCGACGAATGGTAATAATGTTAAAGATTATTTATTATCTTTCGTGCAATCGTTAATATATACAGAAAAATTAGAAAAATCAATTTTATAGTTTAATATTATTTGTGTAATTAGTAAATGTAGTTCTAAATAGAGCACTATGTTGAAAACGCAACGTTTGCATTCTTACAGTGTATTTAAGAATGAGGATCAATTTCTAACTGTTTTGTACAAATGTAAATTAAATATAGACATAAAACGATCTGTTATTATATTAAAAAGTTGTACGTGCAGAACATAAAATTAAAAAAGATATCATTGAAACATTTTCTCACCACACAGACGCCGAATTAAGGTTAGATGAAGTGTTAGATCGAGGATTTTGAGGTTAGACGATGATTAGAAATAAAATTTTGAGGTTAGGTGGATAATTATTGGACAGAGATTAGGATACTACAGTAACGTATAGCAAAAGGAAGAGATTTGAAAAGAAAAGTGATGTATGAAGAAGATAAACATGTGACTATCATATTTAGTATAGTTTCTGTCTATCAAGTGATGGTGGCCTTCGAAATGAAAGTTTTTAGAAAAACTGCTATGGAATTTTTCGAACAGATCACTGTACAATTTCTCTATAATAATTATATCCAAGTTTCGACATAGTTTTTTTAAAAACATTCGCGGAGAATTTTCACTGGTAATAAGTATTGATAAACAAATTAATCTTCTTTTACTCAGAATACACTTTGCAGAATGTATAATTGAAAGAATTGTATAAACTGAATAGAAGCAGAAAAAATTCAACAATGTTAACAACAATAGTTAATAATAGTATTTTTTAATACGATTACAATTAACATTTCTAATAATTCGAACTATGGTGATGCAATTTTCCACATCTTCCTATCCTAACCTAATTTATTCTTCGATCTGCTAATTATTCTGACGTAAAGAAAAATATTCGTGTAAAAGTAATATTTATCAACAATTATTTTTTCTGTTAAAATGTGCGATGTTATAAAGTAGAGTAACGTGTGATAAAAAAAGAAAAAAACGGTATTATAGAATAGAATGTGATCAATAAAAAAAAAAAAAGAGTAAATTGATAGATAAATTGAAAAATGAAATTTTGTTTCCCTATTATATTTATTATATTTATTTCTCTAAAATTTTCCGTTTTCTTTTAAGAAAAAAATCGACCACTTTTAAGAACTTAGATTATTATTAAATTTTACTATTTTATATAATTTTATTATTTATGATTATTTATTATTTTATGTGTTTTTGAGTTTATCAGTGAGTTTTCACTATCCGGGTGACCAGTTTGTTTCAAATCCGAGCAGCCTCCTTGTAAACACAACTTGAAATACGTGGATGACTATGGGTCATTACGATCCCCCTCTAAGATCCCATAAAACTCGACTGAAGATGCACCGCTGACTGGTAGCTCAAAATACAACCGTCTCCAGAACGAATTGTCCAATTTTGTTTGGCAAACAATGCATAATTTAGATGGGCGAGAGACAACGCCACCGGTTTGCCGGGTGGAAACATTTTACTTTGACTTTTTCCCGCTGGTTAGCACGAGACTAAATATTTTACTTATAATTCACCGGGTGTTGCGACGTAAAGCGGAATCATGTGTCTGGTGACAAGATATTTTGGCAACGAACTGAATGTAAAACTATCCGCGGGTGTCGGCAATTGTTTCTCGGGAAATTCTTTATTTACGAGGGGAGGGAAAATTATTTTAGCATATTAGTCATTGTAAACGGTTGTTAGAAGCTCCCTGTACTTTATTTTAACACTTCTGTGACTGAAGGTGCAGTCCTACGTCGTTTCAAATTAACCCTTTGCACTCGAAACTTCTCTACTGAAGTTGCATTTTTCTTAATTTCTTTTTAGCATAGTCACTCGTGTTTCATTTATGGTTTCGTCGATTCAAATTCGAAAAATCCAATGGCTCCGTTACAATTTACAGTTACTTGCGATTCTGTAGTCGTTTTCATTATTCCTGAACTTTATTCTTCCTGACCTTTACTGAGAATCTGTACTGTCTATCTGAATTCTATCTTTCCCTGTGTGTTGTCAGAATCAGTTTCACTTTTCACAGTTACTCTAATCTTCCGTTTTCTCGAACCAATTATTTCATTCAAATCTCTCATTTATGAAATCACTGATTTGGTCTTTAGATAATTTCAATTCGAACTTCTCTTCACTATTACTAATTCCGTCATTTGCTTCGACCTTTATAAACATCAAAGACAGACTAATGTATGAAATAATAATTTTAATGAAATACAATGCTGTGTTATGAAGTGCATATACGTGAACCATTTATACTATAAAGGGGAAATACATTGTTTAAAAAAGAACAGTTGTCAATCGCCCCTTAATTGTCATTCGATTTGCTGTATCGAGCCAAATGGTGACTGAGAGTCACCTTTCGAGTGCAAAGGGCTAAAGTCACTATACTCAATTTCTAACAAAAATATTTGTTCAATATATATTTTTAATATTTAATTTTTTGAATTTTGAACAACAAATGACCGTAAGCGTCATACTGAGAAATAATACTATTCAGATACAAATAGCAGAACCTTGCTGTATTCATCTACGGACTTTTTGCAATTATATAATGACATCATAAGTCATCTTGCCCAAATTTCGTTTGTATATTTTTTTTCGTATATTTAACATTTTTTTTGTTTTCTATGTCAATTCGAAGGTAAACATTTTAACACATTACGTTCATAAATTGATGCGTTTAGCCGGTGTATTTTAAGATTTTCGAATACGTTGCATCGCTTTATAGATATAGTTGGAACATAAAATATCAAATATTTATTTATGAAAATTGGAGGGAAACCTTTTATCTGACTAGGTCCAAGTAGTAGAAATATATTAATATATATTCCAAATATATTTTTCACTTATTAGGCACAGAAATGAATTCTTAGCGATTTTTGTCTACAGTCAAAATTTGATTAAAAATAAATGAAAACAGATTAATCATCAAAATAATTTCTACTACTGTTGGTGATCATTTACCATCTTTCTGGCAGTTTTCAACACTTTCTTTCCCAACAGATTTTATTATTGAAAACCGTGTCAATCAGGAGAGAGGTATAATACAATTTAATCATAAACTACTCAAGTCACACAGTACTCAACTATAGTCTTTATAGCAGGAAATTAATCACTGTCTGTTTAATTATAGATTATTCACTCAGAAACTGTTCGAATATAGATTACTTAGGTCAGGGTGTATTTAATCATAAATCAGTTGTACCATAGATCATATAGGCTGTTCAATAAATAGATATACTTAACTAGTCATATTATTCATAAAGAAATGAGATCAATATTTAATTCGAATTGTTTCGTACAACGTGAACAATAGACAGAGGAGTAGTATTGGTGGAATTTTTAATCAGGCAGCAATGAACGAAGAAGAGAGGCCGCGTAATGGCGGTGTGGTGTCTTCTGAAGGTAGGCCACACAACACGCTCGGTGGCAGAATATCGAGCGAGTGCATTTCTCTTGGCTATTATTCCCGGTAAGCTCGGCCTTGCACTATCTTTGCCAACTCTGGCCAAGCCTATTTATAGGAGAAGCTTTGAAAGTCGTCGTCCAGGTCACGCCGGACCCTGAACGCCGAAATACTCGCGCCGACGAGTGCATTGGACAGTGTCTTCGCCCTCTCTTCGGGTTCGACCACTGCCAACCGGTGACTGACGTAATCACGTCGTGAAAACGATATCAGGTGTTCAATTGTAAAAAGCATCGTCCTGAAGAATTTTTCAGTTTAGACAAATTTCTCCCTTTCTTTCGATATTTGAGCCGTTTATTTTGAAAGTGGTCTAAGTCCATTTATCTTCAAATCGAGATATTTAAGGGTTTGAGTTTCAATGAATTTAAAAATATACGTATAGGATATTAATGAGTCATACTGCTTAAGTGTATCTAAGGGTGTTAAATTTATAGTTCCTATTAAATAGTGGCAATTATTAAGTGAATAATATGCGTTTCCTTATCAAGAATGGAGTTAGGCCACTTTCAAAATTAACAACCAGATTCATTATAAAATTTGAAGGTGCCCAAGTCCATTAAGAATAATTTAAGATGCTTCAAATTGAAAAATACAATAGTCAATTTATTTTACATATCTTTAAAACAACTTCGGAAACATAATTTACGCGATTCAAAACATTTTTTAACTACATAACGTACAAAATTGCAAACATAAATTTATTACAAAACAATTTACCACTCATCTACATTTTGTGTGTGCGAAAGGGATTTGAAGAAATCATGATGTTCCGGTGGTATATATCGTAATAGGTCAATTATGTCCTTGAATTTTGCTGTTGTAATTTGTCTGATATTTTTATACAGTGGTGTCAATACAATATTTTCGAACTTTCTTGGTCTACCCCGACGTGGTAATAAATTCAGGACTTTAAAATTTTCATTCTCATTCATTGATGTCTTATAGAAAATTTTATACGGTTTATTTCTGACAAAACGCATCCAACATATTTTTAATCAGTTTTTATTGATTCTCCATCAGAATTCTTTACCCTTCTAATAATTTTGTTGATACAAAATCTTCTTGTCTCATTTCATTTACAATAAAGTTATTACCTTTCCGACACTTTTTAATAATCTTGGCGAACCTTTTCCGTATAAATGGAGTTAGGCCACTTTCAAACTACACGGTTCAATTATTGAACTAACTCTGAAAACTTATGTGTCAAGAATTATCGTATTTGCTCGGAATATAAGCAACCTGAAATGTTTTACTGATAAATAACATGAAGTTGTACATGTAACCATGGCAACCGGAAAAAATTGACAAATGGAGTTAGGCCACTTTCAAAATAAACGGCGCATTTAGTAAATATTTGTTAATTAATAAATATGACAATATTACGAATATTTTACTAGAGCTATATCGTAAATGAAAAAAGTTACTTAATTTTAAATATTATGAAGATATTATTATTGTTGTTACTATTGTATAATAAATATTTTATTAGGGATGTTTATAAGTAAAAAAAAAGTTAAAGATTTAATTTCAAGTATTATGGAGATATTTAAACTATATAATAAATACACTAATATTATTAATGTTTTATAAGGGATATGTGGTAAATAAAAAAATTAATTATTTCATTTTAAATATTATATAATAAATACACTAATATTATGAATATTTTTCTAGAGATATATGATAAATAAAAAAATTAATTATTTAATATTGAATATTATGAAGACATTTAAATTATATAATACACTAATATTATGAACAGTTTATTAATGTTATATAATAAATTAAAAAAAAATTAATTATTTAATTTTGAATATCACGAGATATTTAAATTATTCAATCAATATACTAACATTATAAATATTTTATTAAAGTTACACAATAAATAAAAAAAATTAACTTAATTTTTAGATATTATGGAGATATTTAAGTTAAATGATAAACATACTAACATTATAAATATTTATTAAATAATATTAATAACAAATGCCAGTTATTAAGAGCATTACTACTACCATTTATCATAAACACTACGAATTTTTAGAACCACCCATTTTCCCTATTTTTATTAATATTCTAAACATACAAATTTCAGTCGATCCCAATTATATCACTTCGATTATAACGATCTTTTGTACAATGATAGAATATATATTACATATTTCAGAGAAATATGATATAATATAAAATATAGATATAATATAATAAATAATATGATATAATATAGAACATATATTATATATACATACATATACATATTTTTAATGATATGTATCTGTGAAAATATTAGCCGTAGTTAGATATAATTAATTAAAGTTACATACCTAGTTATGTATCTTTATGTATTATGTTAACGATTCTACGGAAAGTCATTGAAATCGGAGTGGTACAGCTGGTGTCTCTCCCCTTTTGTTAGTGGTTTAGTAGTTTTAGGAATATTCCGTACAACAATTTCGTGTTAATATAAATTGTAGTTAAATAAAATATAAGTTAATTATACTTAATTATGCTAATTATATATTTTATATAATTATACTTAATTATATAAAATATAATATAAGTTAAATAAAAATATAAATATAAATAGTGTTCGTATAAATACTTTTCTGGATAATTTACATGTTTTTTTTTTATATTTTATTGTTCTATTTTATTACCTGAACTACTTTTTTCAAAGACACTTTGTATATTATGCGGTATAATGAGATATTGCTCAATACCAGCAGATTTTTGGACCCCTCATGCATTTGTTAAATTTTTCAACAACACTCGTCTCATTAATTCTGTACACTATGTCACAACCTATACACGACTTTCCTTACAGCTACCACGTATATTTTTTAGTATACTCAAACGCTATTATCTAATACTGTCAGGCTCTATACCCTCATATATCTACTAATTTCGATAACAAAATCTATTCAATATAATTCACGTAATTCAGGTCGCTACTACTTTCATTTTTCTTACAAGGAAATACCGTGAGATGTAACTCACGGATTTAAATGAAACTGTGGGTTTATAGAGTGATCCAAGATAAAAATAACGGTATGCTTCATTCGTACCCAATCGTCCTTTAAGGGTGTAAAAACTAACCTCAAAGTCAAGTTAGCACTCACACTTCTTCGCGTATATTTCTTAAAGTACAAGAGATGAAAAAAAATATTTTAGGTCAAAGTTTAATGGTACCATGAACGCTATAAACTTACATTAAGAAAATTAAAAAAATATGTCTTAAATTTTTTTTTCAAAAAGAAATACCTTTTTCCAGAAGAGTTTTTTACAAATTTTCTTAATGTAAGTTTATAGCGTTTATTGTATCATTAAACTTCCACCTAAAACATTTTTTCTATTTCTTGTACTTTAAAAGATATACACGAGAAAGTGTAAGTGTCAATTTAACTTTGAGGTTAGTTTTCACATCTTTAAAGAGCGATTGGGCATGAACGAAACATACTGTTATTCTTGTCTTGGATCACTCTGTAAACCCACAAAGTTTCATTCAAATCCGTGAGTTACGGTTCGTGGTATTCTCTTGTTAGTGTTATTCTATTTATTTCCTACGATATTGGAAAATTAATTTCACCGGATTCCATATCGTCACACTTTCAGCAATTTCTTAATTAAAATCTGACTTTATACTTAACGTTACTACCAGTATTATTATTATTATTTTTTTTTTTTGGTCGCACTATGTATCTTCTAATACATTCAAAAATTATTCCTGAATATCATCAGACGTTAAATTTCAATATATGAAAACCTAACCTACATTACACTTTGTATTTTCACCTATAAAATATATTTGATTTTATACTTAACGTAATTACCAATTTATTTCTTTTAGAGTCACTCTATATATATTTCAATATATGTAAACATTATTCTTGAATATTATCAGATGTTAAATTTCAATAAATAAAAACCTAACCTATATTACATTTTGTATTTTCACCTATAAAAGATATTTGATTTTATACTTAACGTTATTACGAGTATTTTTTTTTTTAGACCCACTTTATATATGTTCTAATACATTTAAAAATTATTCTTGAATATCATCCTACATTAAGTTTGAATAAATGAGAACCTTGTAAATTAGACGAGAAAGAGATTCGCTATATATTATAAATATTAAAACACTGTTTATTCGATACTAACATTAAACGGATACATATTATATTATTAATTATCTTTGATAACATCTTCGTACTACTTTTATTTATTATTAAATAATCTGAACTTCTTCATTAATGACAGAGATCGATATCAGTTAAAATAACTTCACAAACCTAACCTATCTTACACTTTGTATTAACATCTACGCCTTTCTTTTCCGTTCACCCTATATATATTATATTTCAATTTACGTATACATTAATATTTAATATCACCAAACTCTAAAATATTCACCAATCTATTTCCAAATCTGATATATTTCATTTCACCATTTGTCACAATTAAATTTTCTAAAGCCACCCGATGTGTAACTACACGATCATTCGATTTCAACCTGTTGAGGTTCTCTCAACCTCGGTTGAGCAACCCAAACGCCGAAACTGGTGCACGCAGCGTACGGTTAATGAAATCGTTGGCCTGAAAGCTCGCTTATTTTCGTCTTTATCATCGGGACGCAACGTGCACTGTTTCTGGTACAGCAGAGTCACCAAACTACTCCAGACCAGCGACGTGCAATGATCCCTCGCGTTACCGATTATTGCGACACGAGAGATCTCTCTTCCACCTGTATATTCACTCTGGCACAGACTCTCGGTATTCGTCAAGAGGAAATTGTCTCTGTGACTGAATGACTTGTGGTCATCCTACTCGTATGTACGAAACTTCTACGGTTGATTTTTTAAAGTGACCTAATAGGTTCAGCATTTGGAAATGAGCATTTTTTTTCTTTTTTGAATTAAGAAACAATTTTTGGAAAAATTTTTTGGGTGTTGTAAAGATTGAATGGTTAAAAATGGAGAATTTTGTAAAACTATGAAATTGAAAATGAGCAATAAGTTTTTTAAAATTAAGAAACAATTTTTGGAGAAGTATACTTAATAATTGTAAACATTAAATGATTACAAAGGGAGAATTTGGTAAAAATATGAGACTGAAAATGAGTAAAAATTTATCTAAAATTATAAAACAATGTTTGAAGAAATATATTTGAATAATGAAAAATTGAAACTTTGTAAAAGTATGAAACTGAAAATGAGCAATTTTTCTTTTTTGAAATTAAGAAACAATTTTTTGAGTAATATATTAGGTATTATTAGAATTGAACGGTTAAAGAGAAACTGAAAATGAGTAATCGTTGTTTGGAAATTAAGAAAAAATTTTTGAAAAAATATACTGGGTTCTGTAGAAACTGAATGGTTAAAAATGGAGAACTTTTTAAAAGTATGAAACTGAAAAGGAGCAATATTTTTTTCAAAATTAAGAAACAATTTTTGAAGAAATATATTTGAATAATTAAAAATAGAGAACCTCCTAAAATTATGAAAGTGAAATAAATAATCATTTTTAAAAATTAAGAAACAGTGTTTGAAAAAATATACTCGGTTTTGTAGAAACTGAATGGTTAAAAATGGAGAACTTTTTAAAAATACGAAACTGAAAAGGAACAATATTTTCTTCAAAATTACGAAGCAATTTTTGAACAAATATATTTGAATAATTCAAAATGGAGAACCTCAAAAAAATATAAAACTGAATATAGAAATAAATATAAAATTGAATGATTAAATATGAAGAACCTTATAAAAGCATGACACTGAAAATGATCAATAATATTTTTCAAATTAAGGAACACTTTTTGAAGATACGTATATGATACTTGAACAGTTAAAAATGAAAAATGTTGCAAAACTATGAAACTGAACAGATTAGATATGTTTTATTTTATAATATACTAATATTTTTCACAAATAACTAATCCAACACAATTTATCGAATAAACAAAAAGCAAATAACGAAACATACATTTCTTCCAATTATAACTATAACAATTAATATCATCTATTAATACCAGATCCAAGTTTTTTTTATACAAATTCTACATTACAAGAACCCAAAGATAAGTCAACGACTATGTCTTCATAGAAACGGTCTCAATTCACTGAAAAATTGAGACACCCGTTACACTAGACCATTATTGACACTATAATAGCACATATTGTGCCTCGAATAACAAACAATACTTCATTCAAACGCAATTTTCTTTTTTCTTTCTCAATAATCAAAAGTCTTTTTATATTCTAATAAACAGACTTAAAGAATCATCCTTAATTCAGCCAAAGTAAAAAACCCTTCTCGTTTGTACGAAAGAAAAAATTTAATTCCGGAAGCAAGTGTCTACTGGACCCAACCGAAATATTTCATTCAAAGATGACATCGTATTTCACAAGCAATCAAGGGTACGCGTTATTTTCGCATTGTTTCGCCCGCAATTACGTCGATCGATAAATCATTCGTCAGTGAACGCTTCATAAATCAACGAACTGTCTCGAGACTGATCTTTACCCCCTCCACTCTCCGCCTCTTTGCCCCAAAGTCATTCTTCTCACGTTTCGTTTCCACGAAATCATCGTGCTTTCACTTTCGTTTCCATTTTACTCGACTCATCGCGAATTCATCTTTTCTTTCTTTTTTTCTGTTTGCTTTCATTTGGAGGAAACAAATTTTGTTCTCCTCTCTGAAGAATTTGCCGTTCTCACGCGTGATTAAGCTGGGTTAATTTGAAATCGAGTAGAATTTAATGTAGAGGACGAAAATTACAGGAATTTCGTATGTTAAAGCTGGATTTAAGTGAGCGTTGCAACGAAATGTAATTGCCATTTGGCGTAATCAAGGATTCGACTGTTCGTTTCGATTTTAACGAACGATCTTCGAGTGACCGTCGAAAAGCATTCGTTAATTATGACTGTGAATCGAATCGAAATTGTATTTTCGATTCGGCAAATTGTTTCACGATTAACTTGGAGAATAATTGAAAATGAATCGACAGGAAGTGATATATATGAAATTATAGAAATACGAACGTTCGAAATTCCGAGTGAAAATTATTCTTAGAAGATTTGCATTTTCCCTTCTAGTGAAAGGGAAACTTCGAAATTTCGACTGCTGCAATTATTTCATGGAAATATTGAATTGTTCATTTTTGGAAAATCGCTAATTTTCAATTTTGTTAAATCTAAATATTGGAAATTTTAACACAGAAATGTAGAGAATTTTCAATTTTTTCTACGAAAACTTGGAAAACTTTCAATTCTCCTTACACAGAAATGGAGAATATGTAATTTCAAATGTTTCACAAAGAGAAGCCTGAAAAATGGCAATTTTCATTCCTTGCTAGAGAAATTCAGAAAATTGCCAATTAAAAATTCTCTCGTGCAAAAATTTCGGAAAATATGAATGTTTCCTTTACAGGAACGTCAGCGAATTTTTTAAATTGTTAATTTTTGCAACGGAAAACACTAAAAATATTTGTATCTGAATTATTGTAACGAAGGAAAACATTTTTTTTTTAGACAAGGATAAGAGATTTCAATTATTTTGATGCAAATGAATGCTGAAGAATTGTACTGACATAACAAGAGGTAAGGAACCACGTAATTATTGTGTAAGGAACGAGTGTGTTTGAGATTTACGGCTGGCGAATCGCGGACAGCTGCCTTGGCCCGCATTCGACGTCCTCGAACGCATGTTCGATGCTTATCGACGCGTCGTCGCTATCGTCTGTATCAATTAGAATATGGTTCATACTCGCCACGTGGTAAAGGGGACTCGTGACACACTAGAACGTTGATTTTCTCCACTTCGAGTGAACGAAGCTCAAAAGAAACAACTTTTCCAAGAAAACATCCGTAATATGTGCAATTCTGTTTTAATTGAAAATTTTTTAAGCAACAGAAAGCCTCAAATTCGAGCCAAGGACATTTTCTTGAAACAAAAGATTCCAGATGTTAGCAAAAACTTCCTAAAAATTAAAAGGAACTTGTGAAATTTAAAAGTTCCATAAATTAATCTTAGTACTTACTTCCAATCAACGATATTTTAATTGTTTATAATTTTCAAAAATTATTTAGAATTTTTCCCAGAGAAAGAAACATGTCAGATGTAAAATTTCAGAAAATTAATCTCAAGACTTACTTTCAACCAACGATACTTCAATTCCTTATAATTAGTTAAAATAACCTACAATTTTTCTACTAATACAAAATTACTAATTATCATCACTATAATTAACGAGAACTAAGAATTTCCTCGAGTATTAGAACCGATGAAATAATAAAAAATAAAATGTCAACGAGTTTCGACAGTTATCCTCGCATAAAACACACCTAATCTATAATTACAAAAAAAAAAAAGAAAAGAAAACGAAGTTTAATTCAAAATAGAGGAAAATTAATAAAGAATGAAATGTCAACGAGTTTTGGCATTTATCCTCGCATAATTACAGCACCAAAACACCTAATCTATAATTAAAATAAAAAAAAAAAGAAAATGAAGTTTAATACGAAATAGAGGAAAATTAATAAAAAATGAAATGTCAATGAGTTTTGACATTTATCCTCACATAATTACAGCACCAAAACACCTAATCTATAATTAAAAAAAAAAAAGAAAATGAAGTTTAATACGAAATAGAGGAAAATTAATAAAAAATGAAATGTCAATGAATTTTGACATTTATCCTCACATAGTTACAGCACCAAAACACCTAATCTATAATTAAAAAAAAAAAAAGAAAGAAAATGAAGTTTAATACGAAATAGAGGAAAATTAATAAAAAATGAAATGTCAACGAGGTTCGACACTTATTCTCGCATAATTACAGCACCAAAACACCTAATCTATAATTAAAAAAAAAAAAAGAAAGAAAATGAAGTTTAATACGAAATAGAGGAAAATTAATAAAAAATGAAATGTCAACGAGGTTCGACACTTATTCTCGCATAATTACAGTAACAAAACACCTAATCTGTAATTACAAAAAAAAAAAAGAAAATGAAGTTTAATACGAAATAGAGGAAAATTAATAAAAAATGAAATGTCAACGAGGTTCGACACTTATTCTCGCATAATTACAGTAACAAAACACCTAATCTGTAATTACAAAAAAAAAAAGAAAATGAAGTTTAATACGAAATAGAGGAAAATTAATAAAAAATGAAATGTCAACGAGTTTCGACACTTATCCTCGCATAATTACAGCAAACAAAACACATCTAAGCTATAATTACAAAAAAGAAAGAAGGAAAAGAAAAACGAAGCAAAGAAAAGAGTAACTAATTCGACGAGATTCAAGTGATAAAGAATGTATGAAAATGAATAAGAAAGTGCGGGAATGGTGCATACGAATGCACTGTGACCTTTGAGGAACTGGATTATGGCGGACATTCTGGCGAACGTGGTCACGAACTGGCGGGAACTTCGTGGGTACGTACAAGTATCGATCACCACAGCACGCAATGCACCTTTTTCCACCGAATAGCCGGACTCATATCGAGGAACGTACACGTGGATCGTGAAACCTACTTTCATCTTTATTAATTCTTCACAAGCTGAAAGACATCGTTGCGCTCCTCTTCATTTCGATAAACGCAAAAATGCCGGACGAATGAAAAAACTACGAACGCTTCGTTGAAAAAAAAACTTCTCTATAAATAATTACTCGTGATTCGTATAAAATATGTTTATATTGCAATTTACCAAATAATAAGCTTTTAATATATATATATATATATTTTTTTTTTCTTAAAACACTACATCATATACTTGTGATTTTATTCTCACAACTGGATGAATAAAAGAGAAATCTATTTTCCAATTTTTACGTAAGCATTAACGATTTTTTCTTTTAAATTAACGAATTTATAAACTAGAAAAATCAAAGGTGATCAAAGATACATTTATTTCCTTCGTTTTTCAAATTCTTTCAAATTTTTCTCTTCAAGCATGCCGTTTAGCTTATACAAGTTTGCAAACTCGTGAAAAATACCGGCGGCAAATTCAAATTTTTGCGTGATAGGAGCGGCCGCCGATGTGTTAATAATTAAAAGGGGGGAAAGTAGGGGGAGTGGCATTTCAATTTCGATTTTATTATTTTAAAAAGCTTCTCAAAAAGAAAGAAACAAAAAATCGAAAGATACTACAAACAAAAACAAAAAAAAACACTTCAATTACTTTCAAAATCTTCCTCTCCACCAATACAAACGCGATCCACAGACACCGTTAAGAACAACCATAACTTTCCCATGAAAAGAGAAAAGGCATCGTCCATTAATGTCGACGAAACGACACAATTTCGCCATTTTTGTTCCCGTAGGTGCAGACGCTACAATTGCACAGAAGCTTCGCAATTAACAGTAGAAAGCAGAGAGTAACGGGTAGGGGAGGGGTGGAGGGGGTGGTATTTCGGGAACGAGGGTTTCATCTCCCCGGTTGGAGGAGGCTTGGGACGCTGCTGAAGCGGAAGTGGTTGAAAAATGCTCTCGAAGGTGGGCTTGTTATATCGCGTACCGATCGATAACACGTAGTCTCGTAGCCTCGATCCACTCGCGCTTTCGCACGAGACGAAAGAGAAAGAGGGACCGGTTTTTCCACGATCCGGGGCGAGCTCTATGCCAGCAGGTATCTCCACAGGCACAGGAGCAACGATTCAACTTGCGATCGATCGACCGATTTTATAGTAACGACACTGACATCTAAAGAAAAAGAACCTTCTTTTTTCTTTCCTTCTTTCTATATACAGGATATCCCGTAACTGGCGATACGAGCGAGCAGAGGTTGATTCTACGTGGAAAGCTGTCACTGTAGCTTACACATGCGAAATTTGATAAGGATAGTCCAACATTCTATAAAATAAAATATTAAAATATGTTAAAAATATTTTTATGAAATCTGACGCTCGGTTAATATTTGCACACCCTTTAAAATTGAATAATTTTTTAAAAGTTAGATAAATAAATTCTTTAATTTGGTGAAATAACGGAATTAGAAAAGTGAATTTCATTTTTGTGAATATTAGTCGTATTTTTGTGACATCTGACACGTTCATGAGAAAGATGTGAATTTTTTCTTCGTTGAATTTGGAATTTTTTGATTTTTGTAATGAAATGGTAATTTAGAATGTTTTTGCAACGACGATGTGGAGAATTTGAAATCTTCGTGCTACAAGTGTGGGAAATTTACAGTTTTAAACTGTCGCATTAAAGATGACAGTAATTTTGAATATTTTGCAACAACGATGTGGGAAATTTGAAATTTTCGTCCTAGGAATGTAGAAAATTTACAATTTTGAATTGTCGTATTAAACATGATAATAATCTTAAATATTTCACGACAGAGACGTAGAGAGTTTGGGATTTTTGTGATATTAATATAGAACAATTTTTCAGTTACCAATTTTTATAATCAGAAACAGACGAGTTCGACATTTTGCAACAAAAATATGTAATAAAAAATTTTTATAACAGCGATATGAGAAATTTTGACTTTTAAATTGCAATTTAGTCAAATCATGTGCTACTATATTTTTAGTATTTCGAATGAATAAATTAACCCTTTTGCTACGGCAGTTTTCAGTAGAAAGGTAGACGTTCAATCTTCAGCCGTAAAATTTGTCAAATTACTTTCGAATATCTGAGAATTAAAAAATTTACAAATTTGCAAAAAATGTAAAATCCGTTTCGTTACATTAAAATGGAACTGGAAAATAAAATGGAATAAAATGTAGGTAAAAGGGCCTAACAGAAGAGTACGAGTCAAATTTCCAAAACACCTATAGGCGTCAACCATAATCAAAGGGTTAATAGTGAATTTCTCATAATTCACGTAATTGTAACTCCAATAAATATTTTATCCAATGCAAACGTCAACGAATCATAGGAATGCTAATTCTGAAAAGTCAAGCTCACTTAGTAATAAATTTTTAATACTATTTCCTTAAAGAAAATAAATAAATAAATCAAAGTAAGGAAGCAAAAATATTGCAATTATTTTCTAATGTTTTTGTAACAAAAAAAAAAATTATTTTCTAATACTACAATTTTATAAACCTTGATTTCATCTCAAACATTACAATTACTAATCAACCTGTTTAACCCATTTCCATCAGAGACGTTCAACAGCCAATTGGTCCGTATCACCGCGCATCAACCAGTGTTTTACCTTCAGCTTCGCTTAGAAATTACGTATAGTAATAAATTAAAGAGAAAAATCTGGTTGCTGATAATGCACTAAAAGCGCCGAATTTTATTATATATTATTCACGAGAAGTTCGCAGAATTTTTAACGTTTGGCGACAAACGACAATCGTAGTTTGCGGAATATTCCGCGCTCGGTGATATAGGACAGTCAAGGCTCGCGGAATATTCCGCGCTTTGATGCATATGGGTTAACAATAAAACATTATACTTGAAATTTTGTCCAGAGACAGAATTTACAGTTTTCGCTAATATCAATGTTCCACCGAATAAATTGCATTAAAAATTTGGCAAAATTACTGGAAGGTCGGTCGTGTTAATATTGCAGCTTTAGATTCGTGGTAAGCAGTACGAAATCCAAGCAGACCTTCGAGTAATCGATAACCCTGACCGATCGTATCGCGCCCACGCCGAAGAACGTTGATGCAATAATTGTATAGCAAAATAAATTACCAGCATTATCAAATATATTAATACGGTATTACACTGTGACCATTTATGCTGATATCTTTAGCCAGCGGATACGAACAATTGTGACTCGGAGTTCGATACACTCGAACAAAATAAAACATCGATATAGCATATTATATGTAAGATTATACAAAATTTTTTCGATTCAATGTTAACACGGAAAAGTGTTAATTAATCAAATTTAGATTGATTCATAAACATTGATACTTTTTTTTTTGTTATATTTTTTTTACTCTTACTTTTTGTAACGTGTGTATACAATATTTAAGGCACATAATAAAATTTAGCTTGATTAATGACGAATAAGTTCCTTTTCCTTTATTATTTTTCGAGTGTTACAATTTGTTCAATTCAAAGTTAACATACAGTTTGCAAGAGTATACGATAATTTATGTATATAATAAAATTTGGATTATTTCATGAAAATTAATTCCTTTTTCTTTATTATTCTTTTTACTTTTTTACTTGTATACAATATGTATACAATATTTAATGCACATAATAAAATTTGGACTTATTTATGCAAATTGGTTTCTGTTCAAAGTTAAACTTTTTTCAGTTCAAAGTTAACACGAAAAAAATCGCAAAATATGTACATAATAAAATTTAGTATAATTAATGAAAATGTAGTTTCTGTTTCTTTATTATTTTTCGAGCGTTGAAACTTCTTTCAATTCAAAGTTAACGTAAAAAAATTCGCAAAATATATACATAACATTTAATACACACAATGAAATTTGGTGTAATTAATGAAAATTTAGTTTCTTTTTCTTTATTATTTTTTGTGTTAAAACTTCTTTCAATTCAAAGTTAACGTAAAAAAATTCGCAAAATATGTACGTAACATTTAATATACACAATGAAATTTGGTGTAATTAATGAAAATTTAGTTTCTTTTTCTTTATTATTTTTTGTGTTAAAACTTCTTTCAATTCAAAGTTAACATGAAAAAATTCGCAAAATATGTACATAACATTTAATACACACAATGAAATTTGGTGTAATTAATGAAAATTTAGTTTCTTTTTCTTTATTATTTTTTCTGTTGAAACTTTCTTCAGTTCAAAGTTAATACCAAAAAGGTCGCTATATGAGTATATATACATGATAATTTATGTGCACAATAAAATTTGGATTAATTAATGAAGATATTTAGTTTCATTTTATATATTATTTTTCAAGTGTCAAAATGTCTTGATAATATTATATATTATATATTCATACATATAAATTTGTTTGAAAAGTACTCGAATTTGGATTAATGTGAATTTATCGATAAGGGAACATCTATTATACATATTACTTCTTGGCGTTGAAGCAGTAGAAACAGACGCCACTGGTCAGACAAAGAAAACCAGGAAATTCTATGTTAGAAGTAATCAAATATACTTTTTACTAATGTTACTAATATTTATATAATAAAATTTACTTTATACTAATGTTACTAATAATTTTGTTGACACTGTTAACAGTAATGACAATTTTTCTATATCAATAATTCACACTTTACCGACCGGAAGCCTATTAATCGGCTTTTTGCTACTAACATTTCTCGTCCTATGGAGCCTAATTAATCGGTTTCTTGCTGCCAGCAACAAATTAATGAATTACCCTATAATAAGAGAAAGTGAACGATATAGTAAGCCCTCTCACGAGTTTTCATTTTGTTGAATTTAGCGGTAATCCGGGCAAATGGGTGCGCATGCGCGGTTTTTGGTAGACAGAGAAGGAATAGACGCCCTCGTGAAATTATCAAACCTCAATCAATTATTTTCGTTTGCCTTTTTACCCAATATTTTCTAACACATTTAAAATTTTTAAAGCTGTAAGAACAAGCGTGAAAGCAAAAACCGAGCCAGTTGGTAAAATGTTAACAACTTAACAATCAGTTTAACACTTCCCTTTCATTTTATGTTACTAATTCATATCATTTATAATTGAACAAAATTCTACAAAATTTCCAACAATAATTTATTAACGCATCATTGCTATATTTACTCTTCCTTCATCCTAATCTGTCCAAACCACTGAACTTTAACCCCTTACCTTATAACGAGTCATACTCATGATACAGGTCACAATTAAGGTTCGACAAAACAAGAATTTTAATTCCAAACTCAGGTTCAATCTAATCCTGACGATTACAAAATATAAATTTGTATTTATATTCAATTTACAAAACACAATTTATATTTCGATTATCTTTTATTTAACGCTGTATTAAAACAGCAAACAGTTGAGACTAACGTATATACACGCCCATTCGTAAGTATTAAGACACCTAAATGAGAAGCATACCGGAATCTACTGAAATTTAGAGAATTTTATTGATATGTATTGAAATCTATTGAAATCTGCTGAATTCTAATTGAATCTACTCTATTCTACTAATATGTATTAAAATCTCTTGAAGCCTACCAATCTTGACTCAAATCTACCGACGATTGTTAAATTTTACTAAAATCCTCTGAATTTTACTAAAATCTACTTACTGCAGATGTAAAACAAAAGTTATTCTTGTTACAAGTTTAATATAACATTATCTGACGCGTAAAAGGCATTACAAAATTATTCTAAAAAATTTATCCTAAAAAAAGAAATGATTCATTCTAGACTTTAGAAGTACAGTCCCTGGCCATCGAATTAGGACCACGTACGGAAATTTCACTTTTATACCTATAACAGTATGTCATATATGGAAAATTGTCTTAGGTCATTCAAATTATTACTAAATACGTTGATAATGATGTATATATAACAATCGATTTGTTACTATCGTGGTAATAATCAAATTCTCCCGACATGAATGCTATAGAAAATGTCTGGAGCCTACTTAAAAAAATAGTTTCTGAATCTCCAAACACCACATTGTCACAGTTGAAAAGAAAAATGACAGATATTTGAGAAAATAATGAAGATATAAAGCATATGATCAAGCAATGTATACGGAGCATGTCGGAAATGATACAAGCTGTCATCAAAGCAAAGGGTGGAAATACAAGATATTAACATGTGTTAACAATATTATGTACAGCAGTAGTGTATTATGTTAGTAGTTAATAAATTATATCATTACAATTTCAACAAGCTTTTCAATTTTACGGAAAATGTTTAAAATTTGTAGTGGTCCTAATTCGATCGCCAGGGACTGTACAATTGCACATGTATAATTATACTAATACATGACACTAACTTTGGCAAGCAAATATGATTTAAATCAGATAATATTTTCTGCTCGACTACAACGAGTGTCCCAATACTTACGAACGGCGGTGTGCGTAGAAACAAAAAAGAAAAAACAAAATTCGTAAGGCAAAGGGTTAAACTATTACTGGTCTACCACTATTTTCAATCAATAATAGCAGAAAAAGGAAGAAAGGGAAAAAATAAAAGAAGCAAAGCCTGGAAGAAACACCGAAGGTGATATGGACGTGTAGCCATAATCGAAGGTATGATTTAGTGGTAAGGAAAAAGCACGAGGACCGAAACGTTCCGTAGAAACCTGTTCGCTGTGGAAGCTGCGGTGGATTTCTTTGCAACAGAGTAACTCGTGGCCGTTATTACAGCGTAACGCATCCACCGTGACAGCCACACCGGTGCTCAATAGCGTAATTGCGATGGAGTATCGCATACGTTACCACGTACACCGATATTAGCATAATATTCTATGAGGAGACCTCCTCTACTGAGAGGGCGGTCGCGACTAATGCGTCGTGGCGCTCTAATGGCAATTATACCCACGCTGATGATCGTTTACGCTGGGATTGAGAAAGGGTAATTCGATTTTTGGATATATTGTGCGAGAGATTTTCTTTGGAAAGTATGTCAGGAATTTTTTATATGATAGAGATGGAGAAGATTGTGGTTCTTGTGACAGAGATGAAGAAGATTGTGGTTCTTGAGGTTTGTAAATTTAGTTGTGAATACTCAGAGATTTTTTCGTTTTTCTGTTTTTTTATTTTTCTCTCGGACATTTTGGTGAGAAATTGTTTGGAGAATTTTAACTGTAAATATTTAAAGTAATTGATTGTAATGATTGAAATGGGAGAAAGTGAAAGGATTGAAATATGAATATATATATATTGTTGTCAATTTTCAAATTGTGATTTCTGTGTGAAAGCTTAATAAAGAAGTACAATATAAAATACAAACTATGAAAAAACAAAGTTCAATATACAAAATTGGTTAACCTTGGTGCTCTGAATATTTGTAATTAAGAAAATATTAAAAAGAAGCTTATGGAAAATTATAGTTCGAAATTTGTATAGTAAAGATTTCAAAAATTTTTGTTGTTGCAGCACAAAATTGAAAAATTGAAAATTATTCATTTGAATAGTAAAAACATACAAACTATGGAATTTTGAATTTTCACTTAAAAAAAATCACCAATTAAAGACACTTAAAACAGTATTACATTATAAAATGTTCAATTGTCAACATAAAAATTCCCAACTGAAAAAGTTTTCATACCAATATCATAATAATTCTCAGATCTAACTAATAAAACTTTCATACCAATTTGCTAATATAAAAATCTTTATAAGATTCTATATTAAAATGTAGTATCTTATTTTACAGAAATTACCAATTTCCAATTTTCAAAATTCTCACTTCACTAATAAAAAGTCAACAACTACCCATAACCAAAGAAAAAAAAAAGTATCAAATATCTCCAAAAATCGAAAAGTAAAAAATTTCCATTTTACGAAAGTTCTTAAAAATTTCGACACATTGATGATCGAAGAATTTTCCATCGATATACACTCAAAGAAAGATATTGACAAAAAAAAAAAGAAACATAAATAATTGAAAGAAGAAAAAAAAGCGGAATCTAAGGAGCGAGGTCGTTTTCACACGCCCTATTGGGTCAACAGGAACACACAGGCTGTGTTCGAAGAAACGATGGAAAGGCGGAGAGCATAATTGCTGGCGTGTTCGTAATTCTTTCCTCTAATCGGTAATATCGGTACAGCCTAAGCTACTTAACGTGATTTAAGTTACATACACCGTTTTATCTCCTAGAAGCGATCCGAGGGCTTCATCTGACCATTAGAAATTCCTGTTCTTTTCTTTTCTTCCTCTGGAGAGAAGCTGATGATAGGCAATTAAGTCTCTTAGAAATTTCACTCGTTAAATTTCATTTTATACAGATGGAAAATTAATATAATTGAATACTCTGATAAGTTAGAATATATATTGCGATATTCAATGTGGATATTAAGGTATATCGGAAGTGTTCATACTACAGAATAGTTTCATGTAATAATATAATATTAATGGATTATTTATGTAACATTATATTATTGTATATTAAACATCGATATAACGTAAATAGAGTGACTGGAATTTTCATTTAAATAACGATTTTATATTCATAACATTCACTCTTGTTAATTCCACTAACAAACATAGTCAAAATTTTTCCACGTTAAAATTAAACGAAATTCAAAATCTACAAGTACATACAAAATTCAGGAGGAAAATTCTGCGAAATTATTTACCAAAATAAACTTAAAAAAAAAAATGAAAATGTTACATTCGTAAAATTCCTCCTAAAAAATTTTAATTGCAACAATATTTAAAATTCCTTAGAATTGAAAGTATAGAAAGCTAAAAAAAACCATTGCAAAAATTAAGAATGAAGATTATAAAATTATCTGCCAAAAGTAGAACTCACAGTGTTCAGTACATAAATATTACAGAATTCATAAAAAGAACTTTCCATTTACAAAATTCTCTCTCCTTTTTCCCCCAAAAAAGTGTACATTGAATTATTAGATGTACAAATAAATTCGTGGCCCTCGCAATTAATCAATTCTAACTTTATTTTGAATTCGAATCTGCTTCCTGCCGCGTTCATGTCTCTTTTTTCAACCCTCAAACGGAGGAAGCACGAAACAAATGAATGTCTGTGTTTATATAATCAAACAAAACACTATTCTAACCGATATTAACACTTTACCAACCGGAAGCCTATTAATCGATTTTACAGCGATTTATAACGATTTATAACGATAATCTGCCAGACCGAAAGTTCGTCACGCTTGCATAAGGATGCAACACTACGTCTTCCTACAAACTGAGAGTTTCTTAACAATATATTTACCGTTAGAATTAAAAATACAACGAAAACAAACGATAAATGAACGATAACCACAATTAAAATGCATAATATCTAGACAATTAGATTCGGTTATTGAAAGACGTCATATAACGTTCTCGGTTAACAATCTGTTAAGAACAATCAATGCGTTTGAGTGATGAAATCGAGCGAAAGAGGCCATTTGCCGGCAATGGAACCATGCAGGTGATCTTAATCGTTTGCCAAAATTGCGGCACTAATTGCGCGTGTATGGGAAAAAATGGAAAACACCCTTCATACAATAAATTCACTTGTATTGCATTGCAACAACAAAAACTATCATTTTCGTTGTCACGAATTTACACTTCATCATCAGTGCACGATTCCGAGTCAGTTTCACTCCAAATATTAGGCATTGTTCTCACCGTTATTTAACAGAAAAAAAGAAAGCAGATTTGAAATATTTAATATTATTAAAACAAATGGAAATCGCAAACGCAATGAGCGTTACTGGAGGCATAACTTTTACTGATTCGGAGCAGCGTTATCGCGCTCTTCGCATTTTTGGCACAACATGAATTCTGACAACATTCAGCAGTCAAACGGGTTAACTCTTTGCGGCACAGGATTTCAGGTAATAAAATAGACCCATGTTGCACAGAAATTTGATTACCAACTGCTTTACGTAAATAAGACGAAATAGAAACATATACGCATGCAGTTATTGCAATATTTCGAGATGGGACTAAAAATGTCCCACCATGCATTACGATGCATCAAAAAGGTGGGACACTTTTAATCCCACCGTGCCCCAAAGAGTTAATACATTCCTTTAGATGGGAGATTCTCTATTACGCGACACATTCCTCGGACTTAATCCCTTGTCGTACGAATTTTTAATTACTACGTAAGTTAGTCTCGAACGTTCACTGTTCCAATACAATTTTAAATAAAGAAAGTTGAGATATTACATATCAATTTTTATTTGAAAGTCCTCTATCTTGAATTGAAATTAAAGTTAGAAAAAAAATACAAATTTTATAGACGTATACATACTTCTTTTGTCACAACTTGATCATAATCTGAAGCAACCAGTGAGACTCGTTATTATACGGCAAGGGATTAATCCATTTTAATTTTCATTTGTTCTCAGTCATTTATTAATTTCTACTTTCTCTGATATACTATTTGATTGATACTCATTTCAAAACAGGTGAAGAGATTGAAAAAACCATTATTGAGTTTCTTGATTCAAAACTATCATTTCTTTTTTTTTTTGTTTTATTAAAAGAACAAGAGTTATGAGACACCCTGTATGTGTCACAACGGGGATTGAGAATTGAAAACTTCAACGGATTTATAGAACTGATTTAACATGTTAACTGCGAATGACGTGTTAACTAGTCATTGATTTAATAATACTTCGAACCCCAATAGTTCATTTATTAATAGATTATTCATATTTTATAAATTGTATCATAATCACATTTGTAAAGAGTAAAATAACGTAATTACATATCACTTTTCCTGATATTTAATTATAAACTGTAGAGATTTAATTCTCGTTTGAGAGGTGAATCCAATTGAAGGGTTAACCTTTTGATTACTGTTAGCGCCTATAGGCGTTTTGGAAATTTACCTCGTACTCTTCTGTTTATCGCCATTTCGCCTGAATTTTATTTTTACGCGCTTACATTTTAATTTAACGAAACAAACTTTACATTTTGACAAATCTGAAAATTATTAATTTCTGAACTTTCAACGACGATTTGGCAAATTACAGTCGCAAGACTGTAAATGGAACATTCAACATTTTACTGAAATCTGTCGTAGCGAAAGGGTTAATTCATTTGTAGAAAGAAATACATACTGGAATGAAATATTCCACAAAATCTACTTTCTCGACCGCTCGATTCATCCCCATAAATTTCACAAAAGAGAAATCCCCTTTGGTTAGGTTATGTTTTTGTGATTAATTCATTTGTAAAAAGAAATACATATTGGAATGAAATATTCCATAAAACCTACTTTCTCGACCTCTTGATTCATCCCCATAAATTTCACAAAACAGAAATCCCCTTTGGTTAGGTTAAGTTAGGTTATGTTTTTGTGATTAATTCATTTGTAGAAAGAAATACATATTGGAATGAAATATTCCACAAAATCTACTTTCTCGACCTCTCGATTCATCCCCATAAATTTCACAAAAGAGAAATCCCCTTTGGTTAGGTTATGTTTTTGTGATTAATTCATTTGTAAAAAGAAATACATATTAGAATGAAATATTCCATAAAATCTACTTTCTCGACCTCTCGATTCATCCCCATAAATTTCACAAAACAGAAATCCCCTTTGGTTAGGTTAAGTTAGGTTATGTTTTTGTGATTAATTCATTTGTAGAAAGAAATACATATTGGAATGAAATATTCCACAAAATCTACTTTCTCGACCTCTCGATTCATCCCCATAAATTTCACAAAAGAGAAATCCCCTTTGGTTAGGTTATGTTTTTGTGATTAATTCATTTGTAAAAAGAAATACATATTAGAATGAAATATTCCATAAAATCTACTTTCTCGACCGCTCGATTCATCCCCATAAATTTCACAAAACAGAAATCCCCTTTGGTTAGGTTATGTTTTTGTGATTAATTCATTTGTAGAAAGAAATACATATTGGAATGAAATATTCCACAAAATCTACTTTCTCGACCTCTCGATTCATCCCTATAAATTTCACAAAAGAAAAATCTTCAAGGGTAAAACTATAGGGTCTGCTTGTAAAGCTCTATACGGTAAGAGGTCCAAGACCGCGAGAATAAGAATCGCCTGTTCGGCCTGTAACCGAACGCCACTCGCTATGGAATTAACGATTAGGAAACGAACGCGACGGGGAGTCACGGAAATTCGAAGTGCTCGCACGGAAGAAGAGGCGATTGTGTTTCAAGGATCGTTGTAACGTTTGCAATAAAGAGGAGAGGACAGGACAAGATATCCAAGCCGGCGAAAGGTGGGAGTGGCAAGGGTCGTGTAAAAGCCAAGGATAAAACGGAGTTAAATTAATCTCGTGCCTACACTATGAGGCAAGCGTACACGCGATCATCGAGATCTCTTCTCGATTCTGATACGATCGTTCTTTTCTTCTTTTTTATGAATGAAACCGTGATTTCGGTGAAACTTCTCATTTGTGAGAAAGGATATACATACACTGCAGAGCATAACTATAGTATTCCATCCGAAAGAACAAGAAGCCAGTCGATACTTTTGTTTGGCACAGTTTATGACACGCTCGCGAAGAAAGGCTATCTTTTGAGACAACGAGATTCACGTATTGTTCGAATTTTCATGTATTTCTCGCTGAGAGAAATTAGTTTTCTTTACAAAACGGTCGCGTAAAGTCTTAACTTGCATTCTCATTAATCAAAGACGTGTTATAAAATGAACGGTTTCCTAATGGTCATTTCAATGACGGATTCTAATCATGCAAAGAATCATTGGATCAGACCTAGTGTTTATTAACCCTTTGCACTCGAAACTTCTGTGCTGAAGTTGCATTTTTCTTAATTTCTTTTTAGCATAGTCACTCGTGTTTCATCTATGGTTTCGTCGATTCAAATTCGAAAAATCCAATGGCTCCGTTACAATTTACAGTTACTTGCGATTCTGTAGTCGTTTTCATTATTCCTGAACTTTATTCTTCCTGACCTTTACTGAGAATCTGTACTGCCTATCTGAATTCTGTCTTTCCCTGTGTGTTGTCAGAATCAGTTTCACTTTTCACAGTTACTCTAATCTTCCGTTTTCTCGAACCAATTATTTCATTCAAATCTCTCATTTATGAAATCATTGATTTGGTCTTTAGATAATTTCAATTCGAACTTCTCTTCACTATTACTAATTCCGTCATTTGCTTCGACCTTTATAAACATCAAAGACAGACTAATGTATGAAATAATAATTTTAATGAAATACAATGCTGTGTTATGAAGTGCATATACGTGAACCATTTATACTATAAAGGGGAAATACATTGTTTAAAAAAGAACAGTTGTTAATCGCCCCTTAATTGTCATTCGATTTGCTGTATCGAGCCAAATGTTGACTGAGAGTCACCTCTCGAGTGCAAAGAGTTAATAAATTCCAGATCGCGCGTCCAAGCAGGTATCGTTCCACTTTTCCAGAAAAAAGAGCGCTAAGGATGTTCGCGATATCTGTCAGACATGCTGATTGGTAATCAACATTTCGGTTGCTACCAATCTCAGCGTGTCATCCTCTTCAGCAACGATCGGGCAAACTGCTGAAGGGAACATTCGTTTCTTGGCAATCATACGAGACATTTCGTTCTTCTGAAGTCAATCCTACAAGTCGTTCACTAAGAGTTCTTCAACATGGTCGAGATTGAACAGCCTTAGACAATCGTTACGGAACGCAAACGAGACAGCTTTTGTATCGAAAACCATCGTTAGAATCTATCATTCGGGATTTCTAACGTGGCGCTGTTTTATTCTTTCATCGTTGATTTCATCGTTGATCGTTTAGGACGATATTAGACACTTCCTTCGACTTTCCTCATCGTCCCGCGTTTTTCGAGACGGATTCCAAGTCCTGTCGAAAGTCCTGTCGATGGTAGAACATATTCGATTCATCGTGTTCTACCATTCTATCGAAATAGCTGCCCAATATTAAATTGGCGGGTGATATATAGCATCACTATAATTTTCAACAGTTTTGAAGTCCTAGAAAGATTGGTGTTACTATGTTTTCGGGGGTGATGCTCGTGTCGAAGGAGTAAAGAAATTGTTGAACAATCTGTTTATTATATCAAGGTGAAAAATGGCGGGAAAATCTGATCGCCAGGTAAGTTTCAGCACGTGTGGTCTTCGACATCGACTTTTTGGCAAAATCATAGAGTGATTGAGTGTCTTTACAAATCGGAGAGGTCGTTTACAACTGAACAACAGTTATTACAAATTATTAAGACAGTCTGGAATCTCGTAGTGTAATAAGAATAGGGTCTTCCAATAGGAGCGATAGAACTTTGAATTGAAATGAAATAAAAAGTACGAAAGACAATTTAATGTTCATCGCTTTATTTTAAAGTACATTCGATGGCATTGTACGTGAAATACAATATTGTACAAATAACCATCGCTATTGTTTTTGGTGGAGCGAATACGACAAACGCTTCTCACATTTCTATTTACCTCTGACGAGAAAAATACTGTAAACTATTTGCGCGAAAATTTTATATATTTTTGCTGATATAATATTCTCTGTACTAATATAACAACTATCCTATCACTTAAGCGCGGGCATGTATGTGTAAATTATTTCACAAATTTTCTGTTGAAAAATCGAATTTTTATAAATTCGGCAAGTTTATGAATATCTTCTTCTTTTTTTACACTGAAATAATAAAGTGAGTAGAAAATTGACCATATATGGATTTAAAAATGACCAAACTATCTACGATACAATCTACCAAATTTTGTGAAACTCTCTCAAATCTAAAATCAATTTAAAAAATAGTCAAATTTATAAATCGAATTTCCTATAGAATGAAATTATTCGTCTGTGAAAGAAAAGGTATAACACCATAAATAAAAACACCAACAAGGGTCGAACAATATGAACAAAAAGAAACAGAACAACGAAAGATCTGCGTCGATCTATTCAAAACAACGATTCAAGGTCCGCAAAAAAGAATTGGAAAAAGCATCGATTTATTCGAGGAAGTGTTTGCAATAAAATCAAGGATCAGAAAAGGAAGAGTCAGAAATAAACGTATCAATTTATTCGGAACAACAATTCAAGGCCGTGGGTACAAGGTAAGAGAAAAGTCTTTTCGGAGAAATAACACGAGGAATCAGGCCAGGGAGCAAGGTAAAACGTAACAATCAACGTGCATAAAAAGAAACGAACATTAAGGTGATTTACAATCGTATACAGAGATCGATCTTTCCAACGAAGTGTTTACAACAAGTGGAAAATGTCTGCTGAAACGTCAGATAAATGCAACAAAAAGATTCTTATCCATGCTTTCTGTTAACCCTTTGGCGCCTCTACGGAGACATTCGTAACATACATCATAAATCCTTTCGAATTTTATTTATACTTAACCCATTCGAGACCGATTGCACACCGTGTGTGCAATAACAGTAATGTGCAATTATCAGTTATTCTGAGTAAACTAGTCGTCGAAATAAGATTTTTCTTGAACTAATGAAATCTGTAAAGTACAGGAAAACAAAATTTGACATTGGTTAAATTATCTGAAGCCTTTCTTACATGTAAAATACTATGAATACGCATGCAACGCAGGCTTAAGATAATAAGTTTCGCTCGTGGGGACCGTGTTCGAAAAAAATCGTCGTCTCGAATGGGTTAAACAAAGGAAATTGATCAAGTAGATAAAACTAAATAAATTCACGAAGGTGTACAATTTTCTTTTCCCAAAGTGAAACTTTTTCGTTTTCCAAAGTTTCCGTCGCAGAAGTGTGTTGAAGTTGATAAATCGATCGTATGAGAAAATTTCCTCGGAGCGCAAAGTGTTAAGACTATTATGATAAAATTGAAAAGATCTTCAACGATACTTTCTCTTAAATTCTAGTTCAATTATTTTTTAATTAATCTATTTTCATAATTCAATTTATGTTTTCTTTTTTCATCTTCAAACTATCATAACTTCCAAAGGAATCCAATAATCGTAACAAAAAGGCTTTCAAAAGACACAATCATCAAGAAACAAAAAAAAGAAAGAAAGAAAGAAAAAGAAAAAATCGATGCTCACAGTAACGAAAATATAGGTCAAACTGAACCAAAACGAAGTAGCAGGAGAAGCTGAAAAGTGTCATCGAGAATCGAGAATTGATCTATTCACGAATGTACGCGGAATTGTTGCAAACAAAGAAAGAAAGAAAGAGAAAGAGTAAAGAAAAAAGATCGATCGTTCCTGTGGGAACAATCGAAACAAGTGGAAACAGAAACGAGAAATCAGGTAGAAATAGAAGGGAGAAAATGTCGGGTATTATTTTCCAAAGGGGCAGGATGGCGTTGTCGGCTGGTTACAGGGTAGAGCGCATTTTGAATAATAGAGACTGCAGTCTATTTATGTTCCGAAATCAATAGCACACCGTCTATATCGCTAGAACACGCTGCGCGCCTCTGCTTGATCGTTCAGTGTCGTTCCTTCGTTGTTCGCATGCATTCACTCCACTTATAAACGCGTCTCATTGTGCTTAGGGAGGCAGTTTTATCGTGGATCGTAAATGAGGAAATAGCTGCCTCTCTGCGGATCTCTTTTTCGCATCTTCAACTCTATTTTATACGACCAGTCCACGATAAATGAGTCAGATTTTAGAGATTCCTTTTTGTACCGCTTTTTCAGGAATTAAAAAAATTTCAACAAATTCGATAATATTAATTTAGAGGAGAAGAGTACACTTTCTCTTAATTGGCACGTATGGGGCTAGATCTCTGGTCCCATAAAATACACACGCTCGAGTCCACGATAAATGAGTCAAATTTTAGAGATTACTTTGTATACTTTTTTTTTAGGAATTAAAATCAAAAAATTCGATAATATTAATTTAGAGGAGAAGAGTACACTCTCTCTTAATTGGCACGTATGGGGCTAGATCTCTGGTCCCATAAAATACACACGCCAGAGTCCACGACAAATAAATCAGATTTGAGAGTTTTTGTATGCATTTTTCAGGAATTCAGAAAATTTCAAAAAATTCAATAATATTGATTTAAAGGTAAAGAACACACTCCCTCTTAACCGGATCGTATGGGACCAGATCTTTGGTCCTATAAGGTATTAGGTTGCTCTCAAATTTTCTTTCGTTTTATTGTTCGATATGAGATGTAGAATCGTTTATTTTCGGCGTATTCCTACAGAATTCCGATTTTTCATACGTCTCATTCTCTTCGGAAGACTTATGGCGCGATTTCTCTTAACTCGCTGTGATTTTTCTAGCAAAATATTAAAAACTGTAGCCTAAGTGAAATTTAGGATTGATAGAAGCATAGTAACATTTCTCAAGGTGATATTAAATCTAATATGTTCTTATGTATTTGAATATAAAAAATAATGTGATACACTGATAGCTTAACCTTTTAACCGTGTTCGACTCTCAAACAAAAATTGAACCTCTGTAATTTATAATTAAATATCAACAAATATTATAAGTAATTATTTTCGTTTTTGCATATGTGTCTACCATGTATATTATATTTATTACAAACATAACAGTGCAATTAAAAAATGCATAATCTATTAATAAATAATTGGTGTTCGAAGTATTATTGAACCAATGACAAGTTAACTCGTCATCCACGGTTAACTGGTTAACAGAGAGTGACTTCAAACAACAACAACAACAAAAAAAACGATAATGTGACGTTTTATTACAAAATACATTCCTAGAATCTCCTATAATTCGTTGAAATTCAGTATAAATGTCACACGAGTATAACAGACTGATTTAAAAACCTTCTTGCATAAAGAAACACATGAAAAATTAAAGGAACAATCGACATAAGCCAACGAATACCGGATTCCCAATAAAATGTCAATATTTTTCCAAGAACTGACAATGTAGCTATCTATCCGAGAGGCAATGTTGCCAACAACGGATCCATTTAACCCAATCTATAGAGAAGGGGAAGAGAATCGTATGCGGCCAGTTTAAACTTCGACGACCGCACGAGAGCCAACGCTGGTTACATCAATACGTATAATTGAGACTGGCCGGTTGATAAACTGCGTTTAGCAAATATCGATGATGTTGCTCGTGAAACAAGCCACAGACTGGCGGTGGCTGCTGGTGCAGAGTCCCTCGACTGCTTGGCTTGAACGGCGATCCTTAATTACGAGAACTTACTCAGCAATAAGCTGAGGCGACGTTTGTGAAAAGGAACCGGTCTCTCACCGTCCACGAAACCAGAACTCGTGGTTCAGGTATAAGCCACAGCAAAAGAGCGCGAAAGAGCGAGAGAGAGTGGGGGATAGAGAGAATGAGTGTGGAGAGAGAAAGAGAGAGAACGCGAGAGAGATAAAGTGCGAGAGAAACAACGCGAGAGAGATAAAATGCGAGAGAGACTACGCGAGAAAGAGAGCGCCAGAGAGAGAACGTGAGAGAGATAGAACGCGAGAGAGAGAACGCGAGAGAGATAGAACGCGAGAAAGATAAAACGCAAGAGAGAGAGAACGCGAGAGAGATAAAATGCGAGAGAGATAGAGCGCGAGAGAGACAAAACGCAAGAGAGAGAAAGCGAGAGGGAGAGAATGCAAGAGAGAAAATGTGAGAGAGATAGAACGCGAGAAAGATAAAATGCGAGAGAGAGAGAACGCGAGAGAGAAAGAACGCGAGAGAGATAGAGCGCGAGAGAGATAGAACGCGAGGGAGAGAAAGCGAGAGAGAGAGAACGCGAAAAGGTGAGAACGTGAGAGAGAAAGAACGCGAGAGAGAGAGAGAGAGAGAGAGAGAGAGAGATAGAGCGCGAGAGAGGTAGAACGCGAGGGAGAAAAAGCGAGAAGGAGAGAATGCGAGAAAGTGCGCGCGAGAGAGAGGACTCGCAAGAGAGAAAGAAAGAATGAGTAAGTGAGTGAGGAGAGTAAAGACGGCGGAACGGAAGAGGTGAGAGGAAGATGGAAAGAGAGGGATATATGTTGCTTTCACCGGGACGCAATTAGGGACGCGATCCTGGATCGCAATTAAGAGGCCGTCAATTATGAAGGCGTGCATGAAAACCTGTAATCCGTCCCCTGGTGACATTTACTAAATTCTCTGGACCCCTTACACCGATACCATCTACTGTACTCGACTTCTTCAGACTTACACTATCTCTGTTCTATATACAGTCCCTGGCCATCGAATTAGGACCACTACAAATTTTAAGCATTTTTCGCGTTTTCCGTAAAATTAAAAGGCTTGTTGAAATTGTAATGATATAATTTATTAACTACTAACATAATACACTACTACTATACATAATATTGTTAACACGTATTAATATCTTGTATTTCCACCCTTTGCTTTGATGACAGCTTGTATCCTTTCTGGCATGCTCCGTATACATTGCTTGATCACATGCTTTGTATCTTCATTATTTTCCCAAAATATCTGTCATTTTTCTTTTCAACTGTGACAATGTGGTGTTTGGAGATTCATAAACTATTTTTTTAAGTAGGCTCCAGACATTTTCTATAGCTTTCATGTCGGAAGAATTTGATTATTACCACGATAGCAACAAATCAATTGTTATATATACATCATTATCAACGTATTTAGTAATAATTTGAATGACCTAAGACAATTTTCCATATATGACATACTATTATAGGCATAAAAGTAAAATTTCCGTACGTGGTCCTAATTCGATGGCCAGGGACTGTACTTCTGTACACTTTCTTTTTTCTTTGCTTGTCTTCACGTTGCAGTAGAATCAGTAAAACAATGTTTTCGAGATTTGTAGAAGTTGTCTTTTCGAGATTTGTAATGCTTGCCGTAATACGCAATTTTAGATCGTCATGGAAAAAAAAAAAAAAATAGGGCGTTTGTTAATAGATTTATGTTAGGACTTTTCATGTATACCTATTTCTACGGGCACTCACCGAACTGATAAATGAAAGAGAACGCGAATTTTTCTAAAAAAAAAATCAATTTATTTAATTTAGAAACATCTTAATTACATGCTATTAACTTACTTATGAATTTCGATATATTTCCGTATCATTCCATTAGTAAATCAATAAAATTTGCTGGAAACTAATGTGAATAGTTTCTGTAACTTTTTTCATGAAATTCTAATTTCGTCAAATTGATAAATCCCGTAAATCTTGTGTAAACGAGGCCTGAAGAGAAGCCTGATCACTATATTTCGTTAATAGACACGCAACTTGGTTTACTACTCAGCACTATGAATAAGACTCTCTGGAAATTTGGAAGAGAACGAGGATCTGAGATGCTGAAGGCAGAGTTAATTTTGAGAGGTGATTTATCAATGCTGGGACTGCTTGAAGGTTTAGTTTGCTTTCGATTGGCGTACGAAGTAAGACACTTTGAAAATTTGAAAGAAGACAAGAATCTGGGGTGCTAAAGGCAGAGCTAATTTTGAAAAATGAAGTATCAGGAAAATATGGAAAATAGATCATTGATCGTACGGCGTTTCTTAAATGAATAAAAAAGAAGGGTCAAAGTGTCGATGGAAGGATTAGGTGTCTGAGTTTTGATAAATTTTGATGAAAAAGGAGATGAGATATAAAAGGGGAAAAAGGCTAATTTAGCAATTAAGGAGTCGGTACAATTGATAGTAAAATTGTGGTTAAATTAAGATCGTTAGGTTTTAAGTTTATGCGTCTCTAATGACTCCATTAATCTGATAAGTCGCAGCTCCTATAAACTGATTTTACAACTCCTTAGGAAAAGAATAAAAAGAAATGTTCCATACGAAACAGTTTTGATTATCAAAAAAATTCAGAATGTTTCATCTATGAGAAGTTCGAAATTTTTCAGGTTTATAAATAGACTGCAGATTTCTATGCAAATTCACATTTTCGAGAATCTAGTAAACAAGAGTAGAGCTTCGGTAGAAAATTATTTCACCTGCCAGGTATTATAAAAAGTATTATAATTTGAATATTTTGCATATTCTTTCTGTGAATTTTTGCACATATAAATTTCCTATAAATACAAAAACTTCCGCAATTTACGTACAAAGGTTCGAAAGGAATAATCGTGTTAAAGTAGATCAGGTGACATGAAGTCAAAGATAAAACTTTGCATTAATTCCAGGAAGGAAAATAATCACCGAGACAGCAAAAGGTACATTTATTTGAAATCTATCTAGAAAATGAAAGATCTGAGAATAAAAGGAAGATTAGATTAAGATTTCCGAGGCTACCATTCGTTAAGAAAATTAATTACCACGATCATACATGACTGTTAAATGTATACCTGATATATCGTAGTTACAGATATAGTCCTTAGACCACTGTAACTTTCTAAATTTTATACTGATGCACATGACCCTAATTGCCTAGGACCAGCAGGGAATTACCGATGAAGCTAACTATCCTTTGGATTATTGGAACTTTCTAAAGATCATACAGAAGAAGGTGATAATTTTACGGTGATTATTAAACAAAGATCACAGGTAGCCAAATCTAATCATCCACAATTAATCAAATGCATAATCTTAAATCACCAATTGCAAGCAACTATCACAGAATAATTCTAAACTTAGAATTCTCATAAAGACAGTATGCTTTAGGCTATTTGAGCTTCCCAAAAATTACTCGAACAAAGTCCATAGGCAGCCAAGTTTGACCTAACCCTCGACCATCAATTAAATTCACAATCCTAAATTATCAATTGCAAGCAACTAGCACAGAATCAGTCTGAATTATTTTCTCATAAAGACATTAGTCTCTAGACTATTCGAACTTCCTAAAAATTACTTGAACAAAGTCCATAGGCAAGATACAATCCTAGATAAATCAGATACAATCCTAGATCTCCTAGAATTCGAAGCAACTGTCGCAGAATAATTCTAGACTTAGACTTCTCATGAAGATACTATCCTCTAAATTATTCTAGCTTACCAAAAGTTACTTAAACAAAGTCCAGAGACAGTCTTTACAAACAAAGACACAATCTAAAATCATCCGTTGTAAGCAAACTATCACGGAACAATTTGTTACAACTTATGATCCTGAATAAAAATTTCGAAATTATTCTACCTTTGTAAAAGTGACATGAACAAGATGCACAAGAGATACACACTGAAGCTGATACAAAATTTCGAGAAAGTTGAACAGAACAATATCCTTATAGGTCCCATGGAAATTATTTTTTGCATACAACTAACACAGAATAATTCTGGTCCACTGTTTCATAAACGCACTTCAAACTATTTAGTTTCCCAAAAAAATTACTTAAACAGAGTTCATACACAGTCAAACTCAACGTAATCCTCCGCAATCAATCAGAAACACAATCCTAAATCATCTGTTTGCAAGCAACTGTCGCAAAATAATTCTGAACCACTTTCTCACAAAGACACTATCCTCCAGACTATTCTAGCTTACCAAAAGTTATTTAAAGTCCAGAGACAGTCTTCATAAACAATCAAAGACACAATCTAAAATCATTCGTAGTAAGCAAACTATCAGTGAACGATTTCGTAGAACTTATGATTCTCGATAAAAATTTCGAAATTGAGCCGTTTATTTTGAAAGTGACCTAAGTCCATTTATCTTCAAATCGAGATATTTAAGGGTTTGCGTTTCAATGAATTTAAAAATATACGTATAGGATACTAATGAGTCATACTGCTTAAGTGTATCTAAGGGTGTAATTTATAGTTCCTATTAAAATAGTGGCAATTATTAAGTGAATAATATGCGTTTTCTTATCAAGAATGGAGTTAGGCCACTTTCAAAATTAACAACCAGATTCATTATAAAATTTGAAGGTGCCCAAGTCCATTAAGAATAATTTAAGATGCTTCAAATTGAAAAATACAATAGTCAATTTATTTTACATATCTTTAAAACACTTCGGAAACATAATTTATGCGATTCAAAACATTTTTTAACTACATAACGTACAAAATTACAAACATAAATTTATTACAAAACAATTTACTACTCATCTACATTTTGTGTGTGTGAAAGGGATTTGAAGAAATCATGATGTTCCGGTGGTATATATCGTAATAGGTCAATTATGTCCTTGAATTTTGCTGTTGTAATTTGTCTGATATTTTTATACAGTGGTGTCAATACAATATTTTCGAACTTTCTTGGTCTACCCCGACGTGGTAATAAATTCAGGACTTTAAAATTTTCATTCTCATTCATTGATGTCTTATAGAAAATTTTATACGGTTTATTTCTGACAAAACGCATCCAACATATTTTTAATCAGTTTTTATTGATTCTCCATCAGAATTCTTTACCCTTCTAAAAATTGCGTCTTCTAATAATTTTGTTGATAGAAAATCTTCTTGTCCCATTTCATTTACAATAAAGTTATTACCTTTCCGACACTTTTTAATAATCTTGGCGAACCTTTTCCGTATAAATGGAGTTAGGCCACTTTCAAACTACACGGTTCAATTATTGAACTAACTCTGAAAACTTATGTGTCAAGAATTATCGTATTTGCTCGGAATATAAGCAACCTGAAATGCTTTACTGATAAATAACATGAATTTGTACATGTAACCATGGCAACCGGAAAAAATTGACAAATGGTGTTAGGCCACTTTCAAAATAAACGGCTCAATTATTCTAGTTTGTTAAAAATGACACAAACAAAATCCGCAGGAGTGACAAGTCGATCATCCTCGATCATCTACCATTCCATCGTTTGAAACACCGCGTAAACATGGAACCATAGAATCTTACATGAACCGAACGCATTCGCGGTGGGATAATGCAACCAGCCTGGACCAACATGAGCGCATCATCGAAAGGTGCGTGTGCACGTGCGTTGAGAGAACACGAAGAACACCGGATATGGGCTAGACTAGAGCCAGACAGGCCGGAATGGAAATCAATACAGTCTCAACACTCGTCGGCTTCTCCCTTCCTCCACCCGCTCGTTTTCCAACCTACCTCATTCTCGCTATGTCTCTGTTCTTCCGTCGCCCTCTTTCTTTCCTTCTTTCCTTCTTTCTTTCGTTCTTTTCTTTGCTTTCTTTCCTTCTCTCTCTCTTTTTTTTATTCACCATCCATTCGTCCCGTTCTGGCCCGTTGTCTTTTCTTTTCTGGTGGCATCATTGGCTGCCAGAGCAGTTTCCAGAGCCCTAACGCGGATTACACGCCGCTCTCGCACAATGGATCCGAAGATCCCCCACCAGCTACCCCTAGGCGCCTCTTCTACGCTGTCTGCCTGCACTTGGGCTTTTAAATCTCCGGTGAAAAGACGGGAAAAAAGAGTTTGTCTGTCTATGTGCAGTGTGCGCGGACTCGTTCCACCATCCAGTGCGCCGAGTTTTTTAATCGACCGGAAAGGGAATCGATTGTGCCACTGGGTCATCCTCCAATTCAAGGAAGAGACTTTCTGGCGAGATATTTTCTGAGGGGGGGGGGGGGGAGTGCAATGGCTACGGCGTTGATTTTGCAATCAGATTTTCGTTTCGTGATTTCGTTCACGTTTGAAGGAGTTTGAAATGGTTTAAAACGAGGCTGTCGGGATTCAGTGTGTAATATAGATAGTAGAGAAGCAGAGGAAAGTCCTAAAACATCAGAGCAAGTGGAAAACAAGTCGCCAGTGTTACGTTATCTATCGATTTGGGGATTTTTTAATAATTTAAAGAGTCAGTTGTACAGAGTGGAGACTTGCAGAAGGGCAATGAATTGGCAAAAGAATTAATTGAGAAGGAAAGGAAGCTACGATTTGACCGTTTCTTTCAAGTTTGAAGCAGTTTGAAGCAAGGCAGTTGGAATTCACTGCGTAATATACAGTAGAGAAGCAGAGGAATCTTCTAAAATATCAGAGCAGGTGGAAAACAGGTCGCTGGGTTACATTATCTTTCAATTCTGAGATTTTTTAACAGTTCAAAGAGTCAATTGTGTAGAATGCAGACTTACAGAAGATAAACCTTGGTCAAAGAATTAATTGAAGGAGAAAGAAAGTTACGATTTGATGATTTCTTTCGAGTTTGAAGGAGTTTAAAGGGGTTTGAAGCGAAGTTGTAAAGATTCAGTGCATAATATACAGCAGAGAAACAGAGGAACTTTCTAAAATAGTAGAGCAGATGAAACCAGTTCGTTAGTGTTTCATTATCTTCTAATTTTTAGATTTTGTAATGATTTAGAGTCAGTTATACAGAATGGAGCCTTGCAGAAGAGAAATATTGGTCAAAGAATTAATTGAAAGGAAATGGAAGCTAAGATTTGGTCATTTCATTCAGGTTTGAAGGAGTCTGAAGAGGTTTGAAGCAAGGTTGCCAAGATTTACTGCGTTATATATAGTAAAAAATGAAAAGAATCTTTTGAAATAGTGGAGCAGGTGAAAAATAGATGACTGATCTTAGATTATCTTCTAATTGTCAGATTTTGTAATAACTGAAACAGTCAATTAGGTAGAATGGAGACATCCAGAAGGACAATGTTGGCAAAATAATTTATTAAGAGAGGCAGAAAGCTACGGTTTAATGATCTGTGAATAAAAATGCAGGTTTGAGTAAGACTAAACCAGGGAAAATAGAAAAGTTTTCCAATTCCACGTGGACATGAATCTTGGAGATGGATCTTCCTTGCACTGGAAGCTCGTGATTTATTCAGAACACTGAACTACGAGGTAAAAAAGGGAAAAAAGGAACAGATTATCAGAATTGAAGGATTATCTTGCAATTTTACAAATTTCGTTATAACTTGACAAATTTCAAAACCAAAAGAAAAAAAAAGAAAAGAAAGTTACAATTTCATTATCTATATTGTATATTTAGAAATGAAGGTTTCAGGATAAACGATGAAAAATTGAAAAGTTTATCAATTCTATGATAACTAGATGACTATAATATTTTCACTCGAAGCGAATCAGATAAATCTTCCTTCATTGGTAATTCACGAATCATTCAGTCAGCTGAATTACATGGTAGAAAAAATTACGAAATATCATACTCTAGAGGATTTTCATGCGGACGCGAAATCAAATATTCAGCAGGGATACGAAATTGCCTCGTCTATTCGCGGCAAATAGAGCAGGAATTGGAAGAAAGTCGCGCATGCGTGCGTTTACTGTCCACAATGGAAGAAGCATCTGACTGAGGAAACCGAGAGTAGATTCTTCTTTCATTGATCAGACAGCTGGAACAGAATTTTTCCTCGTTCGACATTGATACATGGTGACATAACTCAAAAAAATATCAATTTTAATTTTTCTTCTTTTTTTCTCTGCTCAGACTCTCAATAATTATAAATAATTTTTCATCATGTGAAAAAAGATATTTCTAATTTCGTTAATTTCACATTTTGGGGCTGATCATCAGATTATTATAAATATATGATCAGTATTGAACTATTATCAAAATGTAAATTTAAAATTTTTCTTTTTTTTTTCTCTGCTCAAATAGACTCTCGATAATTATAAATTATTGCTTATTGTGTAAAGCAACATATTCCCAAGCTCGTAAATTTAACATTTTGAAGCTAATCATCAAATTATCATAAATATATGATCAGTAGTAAACTATTATCGAAATGTAAGTTAAAAATTTTTCTTTTTTTTTCTCTGTTCAAATAGACTCTCGATAATTATAAATTATTGCTTATTGTGCAAAGCAACATATTCCCAAGCTCGTAAATTTAACATTTTGAAGCTAATCATCAAATTATCATAAATATATGATCAGTATTGAACTATTATTAAAATGTAAATTTAAAATTTTTCTTTTTTTTTCTCTACTCAAATAGACTCTCGATAATTATAAATAATTTTTCATCATGTGAAAAAGCATATTTCTAACTTTGTTATTTTCACATTTTGGGGCTGATCATAAAGTTATCATAAATATATGATCAGTATTGAACTATTATCAAGATGTAAATTTAAAATTTTTCTTTTTTTTTCTCTGCTCAAATAGACTCTCGATAGTTATAAATAGTTTTTCATCATGTGAAAAAGCATATTTCTAATTTCGTTAATTTCACATTTTGGAGCTAATCATCAAATTATCATAAATATATGACCAGTAGTGAACTATTATCAAAATGTAAGTTAAAAATTTTTCTTCTTTTTCTCTTTTCGAATAGACTCTCGATAATTATAAATTATTGCAACATATTCCTAAGTTCGTTAATTTAACATTTTGAAGCTGATCATCAGATTATCATAAATATATGATCTATACTGAACTATTACCGAGATGAGAATTTTAATATTTCTTCTATTCTCTTTGCTCAGATAAACTCTCATTATTTTGTATCATATGAAAAAGCACATTTCTAATTTCGTTAATTTCTCATGCTGAAGCTGATCATCGGATCATTATAAATATATGACCAGTAGACAGCAGATTTTTATGCAAATCCATATTTTCCAGAATGTAGTAGAAAAAGTGAAACTCCAGTGGAAAATTATTTCACCAAGTATTATAAAAACCACTATAATTTGGATATTTTGTATACATTTCCATATTACGTTCATTCTGTGCAATGTTGCACCTTTAATACTAGGTTTATGGGACATCAATTTGACGTATTTGAGATTTCACGAGGAAAATTAGAGGAACAATTGCTATTACTTTCCAACTTCAACTATTTTTCACTTTTAACAATGGAATGATACGAAAATATATTCGAATTTGTAAGTAAATTGACAATATACAATTAAGTCGTCTCTAATAAATCAATTTCTTGAAAGAAAAATTCAGTTTCTCGTTCACTCGATAAAAACCTGTAAACGTAGTGTTAAATCCCCTAGGAATGCATAAAAATCATTACTGAATTATTACCGAGATATAAATTAAACCATTTCTTTTTTTGTTTTCTGTGAAATTACTCTTCTTTATTCCCCTTTAATTTTTTTTTTCGTTACAGATAATTAATTATTCTTTTATTATTGTCAATGTCAAGCGACGTTTGCTTCATTTCTCCACAAAAGTATTGAAATAGTTGCAACGTGCACGCAGAGGTGAACCACGGCGAAGAAAAATCGCTGAAAAAAGAAGTTATTAAGTGGATGAATCATTCTTCCATGAAATTGGTCACGAGATAGTTATGCAAAAGGTGAAGAAAAGGGAAAACTCGCGACTGGAGAGAGGGTAGACGAGACGGATGAAGCGATTCAAAGGTTTCCGTTGTTAAAACGAGATAACCAAGACCAAACATGGACTTGCCAGCGATTTCAGATGGGAGACCGATTCGCGATCCTTTTACGGACTGGTTTTACTTTCCTCTGTCTGTGTGAGTGCTACACAACGTGTCATGTTCACGTGTAACTGTAGCCTAAATTCTTTCCTTCGACGATTTAACAGATGACACGTGGACTTGTTGAACCTTTTTGCAAATTTCTATCAGACGTATCTAATTTCGAACTTGGCTATTTTCATTCTAATCCAATTTCGAGACAGTTGTGGATTTTATTAAACAAATTTTGAAGATTTTTTGCAAAATAGTATTTTTTACAAGCGACGCATAGAAAGTTGACGTTGAAAAATATAAAATTCGTCCATATATTAACCTAACCTTTCCTCTGTCTCTCATAATGTTCCAGATATTGGCTCAAAAATATTTTTATGGGGATTCTCATCCTTTGACCCTGGATTAGATAAGAAAGAGAAAAAAATACGTGTAATATATTCTTTTCTTGAGGATTATTAACATATCAAAGCTTCATCAATATCGACGACTGTCATTTTAAGAATTTTCCCTCCTTTTTAGCAACATCCCTGCATTTTGCAAGTGACTCGAAATAATAAAATAATAATTATCTAACGTTTCTTTTCGCCTACGCGAATCGAAGTAGTTTGTTCAGTAAAAATTTATCGAAATAAAGCAAAAGCATGTTGAACAACACAGCATTCCTATTCTTTAATTGTGTCAACATTCTACCATTGATAATTGATTTATAATTCAGGAAAAAATATCTCAAGTAGAGCTGGTCAAGTCTCAATTATTTTAAGTAATAACTGAAAAAATAAATGAAACAGTTTAGGGATTTTATCTTCGTGTTACTCTTAAACGAAGACATAGAGATCTGAAATTTTTGCAAAATGGTTTCTCAAGCAAAAAGCGTTGTTTACCAACTAACAAAAATGAAAAATGGTCATCCTTATCCTGCTAGATCTCCTATGCAAAGTTATATTACAAAATTAACTAATATATCAAATTGTTGTACATTTCAACGTTTGATAATGACCAATTCTTATAAGAAACCACTGTCTTTGTTGTCAGTGACTTTTTTTGATTTTTTTCTTAGTTTAGACACTTAAGAACGATCACAGAGAATAATTGAGTAATCAGACGAGAGGAGAATCAATCAGATTGATTATAATTGAAGTTATTGTTAGAGATAGTATCTTTATTGGTGAATTACCTTTAGCTAGTTAAAATACGTTAAATATGTAAATATATTAATATTTGCATTCAATTAGTTGCTCGATTCTCGTTCGAACAGGAGTCAATTTAATTCAGATATTACGAAACGAATGTTAATCTGTGAAACCATTAAGATTCGATCATTGATAATCAACCGATGTTACGTTCCATTATTTTCAAGTTAGACATAGTGTATATAGCAGCTAATTAACCAGTAATTGCAACGACAAAGATAGTAGAAGTCAGAATAAATGATTAACTAGTTGTGTCTAAAGTTCTAAGGACTTAACTTATCACTTTAGAGTAATAGCAAACTGAATTCTCAGAATTCAGTTTGAAACAGACAGAATCAATTCTATATATACTTTATCAAATGTAAGTACGGTATTCTGAGTACCACTTTATAACAAATATATAACACTTAATTTAGATTAAGTTAATTACTAATCTATCGATCAATTCAATTATTACATTATATTTAATTTTCATCAGTTTCCTAGCTAACGATACCGATCGAAAATTTCTTGAATTGAAAGTTGAAAGTTCTTACTAATTTTTTTATAATTATGAGTATCTAAGTATCATTGTATACAAAGAAGAAAGAGTTCAACAGACTCGAATGGATAAAACTACTCTTCATCATCCAGTTTTCATACTATAACCTTTTTTTATCATTTATATTAATATAGGGTCTTTCAATAAGAGCGATAGAACGTTGAATTGAAATGAAACGAAAAGTACGGAAGATAATCCAGTACTCACAGCTTTATTTTAAAGTACATTCGATGGCATTTTAAGTGAAATATAATATCGTATAGATTTTGTTTGGAGAAGTGAATTTTCGATGACTCTGGTACACAAATCAGGTCGTATCTCATCGATAACACGAATAATGTTTGTTTTAGGAGGAAAAATATAACAGTTTCAAAGTGTAAAATACTAAATAATAACTAGCTATTGTACGAAAAATTCCGTATCCTTAAAATATAATTATAAAAAAAATAAATGATAAATTAGTCCCAAAAATATAAAATAAAAAATAAATAAATACATTCATATAAAAATTTAATAACAATAATAATATTATAATTAATATTAAAGTAGTCTATATGATAAGATTTATTTCAGAAATTATATTTAATAAAATGAATCCAAGAATTCAAAAAGTTAACGAAATTAATCCATCGGAATAAATATTAGTTTATTTTGTTAAAAATTATTCATCAAATTAGAAAATTCAATTTCATTAAAAATATAAAGGGCAAAATATAAAATATAAAAATTACACTTCTTGAAAAATATATTCTTAAATAAAACAAATAATTATTATAAATGTACTTATATAAATTAATATAAACATAAATTTAGAATATTAATTTTTCAACGACCAAAGTTGATATTTATTCTTACTAATAATGACAAACCTGCAATAGCTTCAAATATTGAAAGAATTATTTATATTATAAAAAAAAATTGTTGAAATTCTATAAAAACGAATCGAGTATATAGTATATAATATATTATATTAATTTATTATATCGTATATAATGTACTATATAATATATAATCAATATTTAGCTTCTCTTTCATCGCGAAAGAATTATTCTAATTCTTCCAGAAGTCTAAATTTTCGTTTTTGTATTATTCAATTGAACACCAAAGGATTGAACTATTCCCTACGAATTTGGTCAAAGTTTCATGTATATACTTAAAGTACTGGCAGAGTGGTCGTTACACATTATCGCGGACACTATATGCATCGTGTAAATAAAACAGTCTTATCTACTAACTCAGAACTCATTTTAAAAATACCGATGAACTATAATCAGTGATAAAGTGTACAAGGAATAACCAGAAACCTTAACGTTACAGTAAAATAGAGGAAAAGAATGAATTAAAAAAAAAAAAAATTATTCTTGGGTCTAAAAAGACCCAGTGCGAATGTTAAAGATCATTTTAGTTGCTAGAAATATCTCCAGCAACCTTCATGCTATTAATCTACCTTCTGCTATTAAATCTTCTTCTGAAATCAACCTGGAACCTCTTTTATCCTTCGAGCAACCCTCTGCACAGTCGCAAAATAACCATTAAAAAATTCAAGTACACGCTACCGGTCAAAAGTTTGGCATCGCTGGCTACTGAAAGTTATAAAAACTATCCAGGAAAAGTTAACAACTTCGAGAACTTTTTAACGAATTTTTTTATTATTTATGACGAAGTCTGTGCGAAGTAAATTGATATCGATCTCCCAGAGCGTTAATTCTAAATTTATGAAGAGTCAGTACAATTATTCAGCATAAATTGATAGGTGATTCGAAACTTTTGGTCGATAGTGTATACTGAAAATTCAACAAATTCATACAGAGTCAAATGCAATCGAGAAAGAAACGAAATTTTGGAATTTGTAATTTAAGCATCCGCCATTTTGCTAAGTTATAATGTAAATTATTTATTTTAGTACGGATGATACCGATTCTCGATTCTTTTTTGTTTTAATCCACTCAAGGAGCTCCAATCACCTATACCACAAAGATATGATTTTTTAATAACGTGTTTTGTTATGGACAAAGCAAAACCAAGAAGCAATTAATGAAAACTGTATAAAACAGGGGGTTATGCATGATTAAAGAGTCAGTAAATAAACTACAGAGCAAAAGAAGAATTCAAACGTTAGATGTACTACCACTTCAAAAGAAATTTCATGAAAACAGAGAAGTACACCTTTTAAATGCATAATTTTTACGGAAATATGACGTATCCCAAGCTTTATTTAAAAGAACATCATTTTGCATGCATCATCCTAATTTCTCTTGGGTTATTGATGACGCAGGTTGTCTACGTTAAAAATCATTTTAAATATACAAAAGAAAAAAGAAACGTTTCTACTAAAATCAATTTAGAACTCCTTTCACTCCTTCTCGCTCAAATTCTGCAACGTTCACAGAAGAATGTCCTCCTCAAACACACAGTTTTTTGAAAAAACACAATGTATCCAAAGTTTCGTTTAAAATAAAATACCATTTCACATACACCAATCTAATACCGCATGGTTCATCAATGAGTCAGGTATGCTTACGTTAAAAATCATTTTACATATTTAAAAATAAAGAAAGAAAATTAAAAAGTTTAAAACACCTACTAAAATCAAGCTAAGACCCCCATTACGTTCTTTCCCCCAATTCTACAACGTTTATAGAAGAACACCCCCTTAAATACATAATTTTTCCAGATTATACGGTGTATCTAACGTTTACAGAAAAATACCCTTTATAAATACACATTTTTTAAACAAAACACAATGTATCTAAAGTTCTGTTAAAAAAGAAAACACCACCTCAGATGCACCAACCTAATGTCCCTTGAATATCCCGAATGATTCAGGTTTTCTACGTTAAAAATCATTTCACATGCTCGAAACTAAAAAACAAAAAAAAATGTAATAAAATAAATATTTCTATTCAAATCAACCTAGAACCACTTTTATCCGCCATCCTTCCCAAACTGTAACGTTTACAAAGGTATGCCTCGTATAAAATATATAACTTCACGAAAAAATACAATGTAACCAATGTTCACAGAGGAATGCCCCTTTAAATACACAACTTTTCAACAAAACACTATTACCAAAGCTCTATTAAAAAAAAAAAAGAAAAAAAAACATTTCAGATGCACCAACCTAATATCCCTTGAACATCACCAACGACTAAGGTTCTTTGCGTTCAAAATCATTTCACATGCTCAAAACTTAAAAAAAATAAATAAATAAAACAAAAATACTTCTACTAAAATCCTAACCTAACCTAACCCTAGAATCACTTTCACCCTCCCCACCCGAAAAAGAAAGAAAACTACACCCCTCCCCCAAAAAAGCATCGTAATCCTTTCACAGACTCGCTGCACACAATGCACCTTATCCCCAGGCGGCCTCACCGAGAAGAAAGATCGAGGCCGAGGTCACGGGAGGGGGGTTCTCGGCAAGAATTCGTGTGTTGTCTAAAGAGAGGGGTGGGACGCCCTGGCATGTTGGTCGAGAGGCACGGTGAACCAGATATTCGAATGGCATCGACGTCTCTCTTTGCACAAGGGGCCAGAGGGGAAGGTGGTGGCCACGCCACAGTCGCTGTGGTCAAGGGAGAGGGAAGAGACAGAGAGAGAGAGAGACAGAGAGAGAATGAGTGTGTATGTGAGAGTGAGAGAGAGAGGGAGAGGGGTGGGGAGAGAGTAAGCATGGAGGGTATAGAGCAGCGAGAAGAGAGATATCCAGGTCATGAAACAAGTGTCGCAACCGGCCAGGCTGGCACGCTCCTGCGAGCACACTCGCGATTTCGACTCCTGCCTGGCTTCCCATGTGGAACCCGACTCGGGCGTGCCTGTGAACCGGACTATCGATTGACCGCGTGCCACCAGGGCCATACACCGAGCCGTCTGGTCATGCCTGATATCGTAACGATGCGCCAGCCGCGTGGAATCCTGTCCCTAGGTCAACGAGGCTGCCTCATCTCTCTCTCTCTCTCTCTCTCTCTCTCTCTCTCTCTCTCTCTCTCGTTCTCGCTCGCTTGCGCGCGCGTGATCTTAATTTTTTTGGGCGTCCTGGGTCACCGGGTTAAGTTGTATACCGGATTGGCCGGTGTCGATGACCCACTTTGAGCGGTTTTTCGGAAATTGTTCGGAAGATGATGGGAGTTGCTATTGGGGTTGCGATTGGATTTACACTCGGATGACGCACAGTGTGATGGGTGTACAGGCATGTTGGAACAAAATTCATGACCTCTGGGCTTAATCCATTTTCAACGGGAGATATCTGGTACCGTTTTTTTTTTCGTTTTTAAGGGATGATTGAAAAATTACGAGGGGAGTACAGAGATGCATTGATCGATGAGAAAGTCAATTAAGGTGAAAGAGGATTAAGGTTGGGTTTGGAAGGGTTTCGACTGGATTAAGAGAGATTTTTGGTGAAGTTTGATGACTGTAATATTGTTGTACTCTTCATTTTTTCTTTTTTAAGTAAAGAGATAATTGGAAAATTTAGAAGACGTGAAAAAACCTACGAAAAAATACAAAGATGCAATTGCTGAAGAAGAAAATCAAGATGAAAGAGTGTTGAGATTTATTATTGAATTTGGAAGACTTGAAAGTGGATTAAGAGAGGGATTTTTGATGTTTGAAGTTTTTCTTTATTTTTTTTTTTGCGAAGTTTTGTGACTGTAATATTATCGTATTCTTTTCTTTTTTTTTTTAAAGAGAGGAAACAATTGAAAGATTTAGAGGATGTGAAAAACCTTACGAAAAAATGCAAAGATGCATCAATTGCTGAAAAAGAAAATCAAGATGAAAGAGTGTTAAGATTTATTATTGAATTTGGAAGACTTGAAAGTGGATTAAAGGAGGGATTTTTGATGTTTGAAATTTTTCTTTATTTTTTTGGTGAAGTTTGATGGCTGTAATATTAATATTATTGTACTCCTTCTTTCTTTTTTCTTTTTTTAAGAGAACAGATGATTGAAAATTTTAGATATGAACAAAATTACGAGGAGAATAGAAAAATGCGTCGACTGACGAAAAAGAAAATTAAGGTGAAAGGGAATTCAGATTTATTATTGGGTTTGAAGGAGTTCTGATTGGTTTAAAAGATGTGTGTTTGGTATTTGGAACTTTTCTTTCTTTCCCTTTTTTGTTTTAGTGAAGTTTAATAACTGTGATATTGTTATACTCTATTCTTTTTTCTTTTAACAGTAAAGATGATTGAACAACTTAGAAGATATGAAAGAATTTACGAAAAGAATATAAAAATGCATCGATTGTTAAAATAGAAGATTAATGTGAAAGAGAATTAATATTTATTACTTCTGAAAGGATTTTAGTTAGATTGAAAGAAGGATTTTTGGTGTTTATAATTTTTATTTATTTTCTTTTTTCTTTTACTTTTTTGGTGAAGTTTGATGACTGGAATATTATTGTATCGAGTTGATGAAGAACCGACACTCCTGCAGTGAATGCCTCTTAACATTCTATCGATATAAAAACAATTTTCTACATCAAAGATTCTATTTAACTGATTTTTTTCCGAATCAAGCGGAACACTGCAAACTTGAGAACCTTCGTAAACTATAATTTATAACTTTTTAAATGCTGTCTATTTTTCCATGAAAAAAATTCACAAACACTTTCCAAGTCTGCACAATCGCCCCGAGAAATTTGCAAATTAAAATACCACGAAGATTTCGCTTGAAAAAATCCACAAACATCGTCAAACTTCATATCCTAGAATCATACAGCTACATTCCCTGAAAATTTCAGCAGAAATTTCGTTAAAAATTTCTAATTTCCATACTCGAAGCGACACTTCGAATCCCCTATGTGTTATTCAAAGAGAAAAGAACGAAAAAAATTGACCCGAAACGTGAAATATTTAACCAACGTACGCCACAGCACAATATTTCATTCAAATATAATCCCAGTTTCAAGCCTGCGCGAGCAATTGACCGAGGAGTTGGCGAGAAATCACGCTCGAGCCTTCGTGGGACGCGAAAGAAATAATCGAAGCACGCGTGAGCGATCAGTGTCGAGAATTTCAACGAGTCCTCGATAACTGTACAGCCTGACACTTTTTTTTTTTTTTTCATTCTGCACTGTTTCCCTGGCATGGATTCTCGTCGCGATTCCTCCATACTACTTGTTCAAACGGATCTTTCAAATCGAACTATTTAAAAAAAAAAAAAAAGAAAGAACATAACAAAAATCAACAACAACAAACAGAAGAATTTTTCTCTCGTTCGAGTTTCACGGAAGTGTGAAAGTGTTTGGAAAAACAACTTGCGCGTAGAAAAAGAAAAGAAAAAAAAAAAAGAATTGCACTATCGATGCACTAGATGGCGGGCAAACATGAAGATATCCAGAACAAGGTGAACGATTACACGCAGATATTATATCTTCGCAAGGACGGGTTTAAAATGTGAAGCCAAAATAGAAACGGAATACAAGATATAATCGAAGGAGGAATAAATAAATATTCCTCGAACGTATTGCTCCATCGAAGTGTTTTATGTTTGGAAAAATAGATGTCGAATTATTAGCAGCAGGCCTTTTTCTTTTTCGCAATGCGAACAAATACGAACGAGTGGATATGCGTGACAATGATTACACCAGCTGCGGTGGATTTCAGGCCTAACTGGATTAATATTCATAAGGGTGTTTTGCAAGACGATGCGACGAATATTGTTCCGCTGTTCTGTTCCTCTATTTTTAGCTGGTGTTTTCCATGTGAAAAAAATTGCTCGATAATTGCTCGATAGTGAGAGAAATCGAGGGCTATGTGGAATAATTGCGGTGACTATACTTCGAATGAACGTGTAGAAATAACGAAATGAGCAACGATTAATAAGTCATCGAATATCAAATTCTTTTTACACATTTTTCGATATCAATAGTTGTGTGTTACAATCTGCGACACTTGGTTAAACGCAGTGATATTTTCACTATATTTTTGTTTAGTGAAGTACGAATTAATAAATTTTATTTTTTCAACATTATTGGTCTTATTTAACAGGTTGAACGCCGCACTAATTTTACGAGACTTGCCTATAACGTCAACATGAATTTACGGCATGTCACAATATAAGCCCATAATATTTAACACTAGATTTACGGGCTTTTCTTGTGTGAACCAGAAACTGAATCTTTCCTTCCAGAAATCGATTTGTTAGAGACAACATAACTGTATATTACTAACATATTTACAAATTCGGATATATTTTCGTATCATTCCATAAATAAAAGTAAGAAAAAGTTGCTAGGAAATAATAACAATTGTTTTTGTAATTTCCCTCGTGAATATATATATATATATAAGTAAAACTATTCTTATGTGTTCTATCGTTGCATTAATTTCTTCACACCATTGTAATAACGATGATAATATTGAAAAATTGAAAAATACTGAAATTTACTCGAATTATGGGTTTCTAGTAATTTTGGCTTCACCGGTCACCGGTGATCCCCATGGCGCTTAGAACAAACTCAGTGACCCCCAGGGCGTTCAACGTGTTAATAAAAGTGTACACATGCACTTTGAGAAGTTATTTATTCGTTGCAAAAATATTCGCAATTTAAAAAAAAAGTAAAGATACTCTTGGGACATTTGAATAAACGCGGTTCATTTCTTCGTTATATCTTCACTGGTTTTCGAGATTCTTCTATTTTAACTTGTTTACTTAGCAACTGGCATATCGAATACGAGATTAATTTGCATTCACGCAATAATAGGTCGTGCAAAACAGTTAAACAGTAGAGAAATTGGAAAAGTTCAGGTGTTAACCCCTTACCATATAATAACGAGTCACACTCGTAGTGCAGATAATGGCGAAGATGTGACAAAAGAAATATTATATCGCTATCGAATTTGTACTTTTGCTCTAATTTTACTTTCAACGTAAGATTGACCATTTCCAAATAAAGTCTGTATATCATATTTCAACTTTCTTTTATTTAATACTGTATTGGAATAGTGAATATTCGAGACTAATGTATGAGGCGATTAAAAAATCGTATGGCAAGGGGTTAAAAGAAGAAGGGTATTCCAACAGAGAGATTACGAGGAGATTAAACAGAAATGAATTTGTTGTACGTTCATACTTGAAAAATAGTGAAAATTACGGCAAATTACATAAAGGTAGAACTAAAGAGGCCTTGTCGCCAAGAGATAAAAGGTCGGTTTTGCGTATCGCATCAAATTCTACCTATAGTGCAAAGCAAATTGCCTTAAAAGCTAATGTTTCATCTAATGTACGAACAGTACTGAAATATTATAAAAAATGTACATATATACTATTGAAAGGAAATGTTTGAAGAAAAAACTACGTTCGAAGGATCGCCATAAAGTAGATAGGCTCTCGTTTAACAGCAAACATATGAATTGGATGACACATTGGGAAAAAGTAATCTTTTTTAACGAAAAGAAGTTTAACTTAGACGATCCAGATGGAATTCTCGTATTGTTATAACGACCTAAGAAAAGAAGAAAGAATTTTTTCACGCAGACAACATGGACAAGACTCCGTCGTGATTTGGGGAACCATAAAAACTCTTGTTTTGATAAAATTAAAATAAAATAGCTCTGTTTCATAATAAAAAAAACAACTAAGTTTTTCTCGTTTTACAGCTGTCATTTTTACAATCTGATTTTCTTTTTCTTTCCAACAGGTTCAGTGCAGAATGGGGACCCATAGATGGAGAATTTCATAAAGAACACTCAATAATTCCATTTTTCACGGCAAGAATCATTGCAAAACCGCAACAGCGTCAGGTATAATGCGTACACATTGGACGACAGTAGTATCGTTATATACATGTATATATTATTAACAAAATCTTGTTTCTACACTTCACAGTACTAACCCTTTGTGGACGCATGTCTGTAGACAGCAGACCGAGAATTTTTAACGTTCAAGACTCGTTCAGATACTGTACAAAATTTTGAAACCTTAAATTGAAATAATTAATAAAAAGTCATTCGAGAATGTTTTGTAAATCGTTTAGCAAAAGTTCATTTATGTAGTATAACATTTATAAGTATTACTGTTGGAGGTAGTGGATCAACGTGGAACACTTTTTCTGATATATTAGTTTATTTTATATAACGATAGACACACAACACGATACATGATACATACTTTGAAAACAGTAAACAAAGACAATGGACTAACGTCGTCGAGCCAAATTCAAGTGGTGTCATCTGACACAAAGAATATTAATTCCTTATTTCTCTAACAATTACAACCGAATCTTCGTGAATATATCACCTTGTCGTTAAACACATATCAGAGAGTCCTGTCTGCAAAGGACTAATAAGTACTATTTAACCGTTTGAGTGCCAAGCGACGCGATCGCGCTTCTCCTGTTCAGTGCCCAAAAGTGCTAGCTAATAGGTCTGTAGAAACGAACTAACTGCACTTCTGAACTTTGTCAATGCGTGTTTTTACTGTTACCATTTATGGATGTTCAACTAAATTAAAATCCATGCTTTCGTAAGTTTCGAGCTGTTGTTAAAAAGAATTTTTTCATTTATTAAAAATTCAAAGTAACGTAAACGAGTAAAGGAAAGAAAAGACGAAAGAAACGCGATCGCGCCGCTTGGCATTCTTCGACTGAATTTTTACAAAGGTCCGTGGCACTCAAACGGTTAAATGCACAAGTTGCAATTTTAATTCATATCCTTGTAACAAATTCCCGAGAAACGTTACAATTTTACCAAATCTGACTAGCTGATCACCTTAACACTTTAACAGCCACCCTTATCATACAAAAAGTTGCACCTGTCGCCGGTATTTTTTACAAGCTTGCATCTTTACATAGACTAAAAAGTATGCTTGAAAAGAAAAATCGAACGAATGAAAGAAACAGTTAAAATAAATGCGTCCTTTGATTTTTAAATTTGCATTTTATTACTCGTTATTTACGTGAAAATCAGAGAATCTTGTCGCAGGAATTTTTCACAAAGAAGACAAATGTTAGCAGACAGAAAAATCAAATCAATTGAAGAAGAAATTAGATAGTGTAAATGTGTCCTTAACCATCTTCGATTTTTCAATTTCTATTTTATTACTCATTTATCGTTTGTTTATCTGGTTGTACGAATAAAATCACGAACATGTGATGCTGGCCAAAAAACGCTGGTTGAACGAAATCACGCAAACGTGACAGCGGCCGTCAAAGTGTTAAGAATTTACACGAACTAAATAACGTTGCATAAGCTGTACACAACTACTGTCACTGCATAAACTGTTACTATCGTTACTGTTTAAATATACAAATTGTATCTGCAAATAAGGACAATTTATTTGCTGTATAATTGGCTTCGCGAATCATGTCGGAGCCAACACGTGGCTATACAGGGTGTTTCCTGTAACGTTACTCACGATTTTTCACCTACTTGCAGCCATCTGACAAAAAAAAAAGTTTAGAACAAGAGATGTAGGGTATGAAGTGCACAATAGATATCAGTAAAAAAATTTCGAAAACAGTTTGTTTTTATGGCGAAGTCAAGGTCACCTTGGGTTTTACGAATAGGACCATATATTTTTTTTGTTTTCCATATTTAGAGGACATCGAGACGAATTCAAAACACGTATTGCATGATATTTTTATTAACATATTACTTGATTTACAAAAGTGGAAATGTGAAATATTTTGCTTAAGGTGGAATGCATTTCGAACATGTAATAAAATAAAGTGCATTTTTCTTATGTTTTAGTCACGTGTTTACATTCGATGATCTCTTCGGCATCAAATAATGTTCACACTGTCAAAGTCAAATACGACGAAAACCAAAATATTTCACATTTCCACTTCTGTAAATCAAGTAATATGTTAATAAAAATATCATGCAATACGTGTTTTGAATTCGTCTCGATGTCCTCTAAATATGGAAAACAAAAAAAATATATGGTCCTATTCGTAAAACCCAAGGTGACCTTGACTTCGCCATAAAAACAAACTGTTTTCGAAATTCTTTTTACTGATATCTATTGTGCACTTCATACCCTACAACTCTTGTTCTAAACTTTTTTTTTTGTCAGATGGCTGCAAGTAGGTGAAAAATCGTGAGTAACGTTACAGGAAACACCCTGTATACACGTTCAAATAAACCCATAACCATAAATGGGCCTAAAATTGCAAGTAAATGAAATTTTCACCGATCGATAAGCCAGTATAGTCACGAATAGACGAAGTGATAGAGGTTCTGCAACAAGATGAGTAAGTTTCAATGTAAGGTAGCATCGTGGCTAGCGGCTAATGCTGACCAGGGCTTCTTAGAAAGCTGTTAAAATGCGAATAGCGTGGTCGGGAGCGAACAGAACGATAGTCACAGGAGGAAATTCGTCACGTAAATGCAGGACAATGACTCTTTGCTAGCTGTGAGCCAAACGACTCGGCCAAGGTACCCGTTAGTTGCACACCGTGAAAAACCGTCGGATCACCTACCGCAGTGCAACCAATTCCCGTACTCATGCTGACAATCGACAGCTAATCACGTGGATCCTCAGGTTTTTCACGTGATCCTGATGACCGCGTCGTGAAAACAGCTGAATGTTACACTGCCGACATTCGGCGTGATGCCTCAGAATTACAAGAACCATGCGGTAATCGCATTTTTTCGGGGAAATGAGACGTGAAACTTTTACACTTCTACGTTCTTCTGGGACGCGCGAGGATTCCTGCGGTGTACGATGAGACGGAGAATGATTACAAGCAGATCTCGAGGTCCTTGGTTTCGAGAAAGCTGTACAGTTTGTTTAAACGTTGAGTATGGACGTGTTGGACAAGTGTTAAGCGTGTCTATAAATTAGAATGAGAAATTTGAAGTGGATAGAGATGCTAAGTGACTATGAAAGGTATACCGAGATTCGAAGATTTTCTGTTGCAAAATGAGTTGAAAAGGTGACAGTGATTGGGAAATTAGTCTAATTGAAAATCTAGGATATTTGTCAAACGTCTGAATAACCTCTCAAGTGTGTAATATGACAGATGTCCAAAGTCTACACTCGAGTTGCGCTTGTTTTCAAATCAGATTGATCAGAATTTGTTCACGAAGTGTGTCAAAAGTTAGATACCAGGCAAAGTGAATGAAATAAGACAAAGTGAGATCAAATAAATATGTCAAACGAGTAATGTTTGAGCCGTTCGGAAGCCAAACGTGATTAACTTCGCTTTTGCAATATTTGCTAATTTCCACTGCACGCAAATTCTGCTTAACTTTTTACAACATAAAATAAATTTCGTAGATTTTCCATTTCACCAATTTATTTCCTTCAGCTTCTAAATGGCTGATTTGCAAATAGTTACTAGTATATACAGAACAGTCGCATATATTTTATCACAAATTTCACCAATGTGTTTCGCAATTAAAGACAAGACTAAAATGTCACATAAGAAAAATCCACAAATACAGGGCTTTTCAATAAGAACGATAGAACTTTGAATTTAAATAAAACGAAACGTACGGAAGATAATCTAGTACACACAGTTTTATTTTAAAGTATGTTCGATGGTATTACACATGAAATAAAATATCGTCTGCAGAATGTAGAAGACTTTAGTAAAATTTAGCCAACTTCGGTAGATTTAAATCGAGATCGATAGGTTTTAAGAGATTTCAATAGATATTAGTAGAATATAGTAAATTTAAATAGAATTCGGAAGATTCCGGTAAATTATAGTCGACTTTGATAGATTTCAGCAAAATTTAGCAGATTTCAATAGATATCAATAAAATTCTCTAAATTTTAGAGAATCAGTTGTCCTAATATAGGATATTCCAATAGAACTTTGAATTGAAATAAAATGAAAAGTACGGAAGATAATCCAGTAATTACAGCTTTATGTTAAAGTACATTCGATGGCATTATACATGAAGTACAATATCACATAAATGATCATCACGATTACGTTTGATAGAGCGAATACGACAAATCCAATCATACATCAGACGAATTTGTAAAATCTTATCTTCGTCCATTTTAAATACTACCAGAAAGACCGATATACATCGATTAACTTCGTTTGAACCACCGATGGTACAAGCTGTCCGATGAGACAGCATGTTTGCATAAAAGTGGCGCGAACGTGTTAACCCATTCACTGCCAGGCAAATTTAGAGCGTTTTACCCTGGACGCCAAGATTTTATTTTGATAAAAACAGATTTTCATAAAATATATATAGAAACCATTGATCGGACTAGTAAAATTCTGGTCGGACTCGTTGAATCCGCTTTAGAAGACGATCTATCACGTTGCGATAAAATTCTCCATTGACAATTTGCCCGCGAACTCGCCGTGGACAATTCCTCGTGAATCAAAAAATGCAATCAACGTAGTCTTCACTTTTGATTTCAAGTGTCTCACGACAATTCTTAAAGGCGCGAATATCACTGAAATACTTGCTTACGACCGAGACATTCACTATTATATGCATGCTGCATCATTTAGTACATTTTCTTAGGACTTCCTCCACTTAACCCTCTGTAACCCGAATTTTCTGTATTTGTGAGAAGAAACATTACAGGTGATCATAATTTTGCATTTTGAAAAATGTTGAACGGCAAGAATTAATAATTATTATTGAAAAATGGACTAGTAACGATGCAATAGTGTAGCAATGAATAAATAAAATGTAGATAAATGGATATGTGACTTTCGAGTCACGTGATGTTATAGAGGGTTAGAAAACAAAACTGTATCGCGTTAACAGTGACAACGAGAAAAAAAATCACCAAATTTCAAATATGCTCTACAGACAAACGATTAAATATTTTGAGATTAAATGAAGTTGATAAACAAAAAGAGATCTACAACAACTAGATTTAACCTTGAGACAAAAATGTCACCATTAGAAGTTCTTCTATAACGAGTCCGGGAACGTTTTGAATAGAAATGTGTATAGTCAGAAAAATAAATTACAGGTTAAAACTGTTTCGAATTAATAAGTTTCGAACTAACCTTCACCTTAAATCTGCTTAACCACCGAACGCGTCAACAGGTGTCAAATAAACACGAAACCACGAACAAACAATACAATCACCTTACATCTGACAGAGCCTACATTAAAGATCTAGGTTAGATCCATCGTTGCAGTCTATAAACAGGCGTCGAAATCGTGTATCGACGAGGTTGCAGGCCGCGAGGAACAAGGCCATTCAGTTCATCGAACGTGAATATCGTACCATCGTCATCGTCATCGTCTCTGTCGAATAATAAGCCACGAAAAGTAATCGTCCACATGTGGTGTTCACCAGTCGAGTGGTAGCGTTACGTGGTGAAAGTGAACGGAGGCCCAGGCGAAAAGAGACCAAAGCGAATGTCGAGCACGGCGATCGTTAAAAGAATTCCTAACGATAATTTACGTTGAACAAGAGGGTGGAGAGGGGAAAAAAAAAAAACGAAGATCTACGATGGAGATAAAAGCGTGGCAAGAAGGTATCGAGCACCTTTCACTCGCGAGCGTGCGACTCTCCTCTATACCCGGCTGCTTTTCGTCCACACACGTCTTCTTCTTCTTCTCCCGTGTCCGCTAATTATCGCAAACGAAGAATGAAGATTCTCGGGGGCAGATAGGCGGTTGGTAAAAGTTCCTTCTTTCCGGGGATCGCGGATATCGAGAGGTGGAGGCTCGCCTAACGAAACGAGATTCTTTCCGCGATGCCGTATCTCTGTGAGAAAAATTTACGTAACATGTGTCGATCGATTGTGCTATCTTTGTGTGTGTGAATGTACGTGTTTACGTGTGTGAGACTGGCTCTCTCTCTCTTCTCTTTTTTTTTCTTTCACTCGTTTTTCACTTTGTTCTCTCTCTCTCTCTCATTCTCTTCTTTTTTTCTCTTTCCCCCTTTTCTCTTTTTTTGTATCTTTCTTTCTATGGGTATTTCTGTGTGTGCAGCTCGTGGGAGGACAAGGAAGTGGGCTCGTTTCGTTCGTTCCACGCGTTACAACGGATATTCTTTGTTACCGGGTACAGAGACGAGGCGAAAAGTGTCTGGTACAGTGGTTGTTGATAAGGATCTAGGTGGTTTCGCTTATGGAATGGGTTAAATTGGAGGTTAGGTTGTTCCTGGATGGAGGAACGAGGAAGTAAGTTGATTGTATTAGGCGGAGTGATGAACACTTCTTAGTCACCGGGTATGTGTGGCTATGCGCTACTGTCTGTTGGGTAAAATTCTGTTGGACGCTTTGTTACGTTGGGTCGGATATTAACTGTGAGTTCTGTATTTATGTTTCACAAGGTGTCTAATAAATAATCCAGCATTAATTGTACAAAATATTACTGCTCACAGAAATAGAGGAATATTTTATTTGTTTCTGCATTATAAGATAGAAGACTTTTTAACGTAACATCCTATAAACATTACGTCAAATTATCAGGATCTATAGTACACATCAAAATGAACAAAAACTGTTCAATAAAGATGTATCCAAAAATGATTGGTTTCCGAATTACGAGACACAGAAATTTCGAACGACTGTCATGAAAGACAGCACCTCATTAAGTTCAATCGCTAATAACTTCTAAACCAATCATTTTTAGACCAACATTTATTAAACATTTTCTGCTTATTTTCATGTGCACTACACGCTGCTAAAATTTGCCAATACCTTATCGAGCAATAAATCATTACTCATTCCCTCTACCTACAGAAGAAGTACAATACAGACAGAAATATCAGGACTCACCTCGATCGTATATGTAGAACAGGCCCCGCTGAGTAGATTAGCCGCAAAGTAGAAGTACCCTAACCGTATCTCTTTCTAAAATTTACTTAAGCGTTCACACTCTCTCTTGTACGATTCTTCCTTTGTCTTCTCTCTTCTTTCTCTCCACAACTCTCTCCTCCCTCCTTTTTCCCCCTCTTACTATCTTTCTCTCTCTCTCTCTCTCTCTTTCTCTCTGTCACCAATAATCCTTTATCACTCTTATTCTTATCATTTATTATTATTCTCTTTTTCTATTACTATCTTGCCATCTATCTCTCTCTCTCTCTCTCTCTCTCTTTCCTTCTGTGTGTTTTCACTGTATATATATGTATAATATATATATGTACCTCTTTCTCATTTATCTCTATAATATATATATATATACTTCTCCATATATAAATTACTCTTATAAATATATCTGTGTCTGCAGGTACTTTGCTGTCCTGGTTCAGTAGAATCAATCAAACTGATGTGAAGAGGGTTCGAGGGCAGGGGGAGGGGAGGGCAGGCAGGGGCAATTGTGGTTGTCGGTGACGGGGTTGGGAGGGAGGGAGGGAGTTGCCGACTATCAACGTGAACTTCCGATAAGATCTATCGACACACCACCTATCGTACGACACAAACGACCCTTCCTTCGAACTCTTCTCAGCGGCTTCGTCGTTCTCCTCGATCCTCTTCGTCTCTCTGACCTTAACTCTCTCTCGCACACGTACGCGTCCGTATACATACAGGATAGTCACGTGAAGCTTAATGGCGTATGCACTGCGTGTATATTATACATATATATATATGTACATATATACATATATATATACGTATGTATATATAATATTCTTTGTACGTATATATCTATATATATATAATTTATTTTTGCTCGTGTGTATATATGTGTATATGTGTAACGTGTGAGTGTGTATGGAATATACTGCTGAGACTTCCTGTCAACCGAGCGTATAATTAAAACGTTAAACTTTCTCTCTCTCTCTTCTTTCTACGTATCACTATCTCTCTCTTTCTTTCGTTCTTCTCGTCGGTTTAGACAATCGTTTTCTTCGTTCTCTGTCTCTGTTTTGTATGTATAATATAAAGTAATATTACGTATGTATATATAACGTTGTTTGTTATTAATATTATTATTATGTTAATGTTAATATTATTATTAATGTTGCTGCTAATATTATTAATATTATTTATATTAATATTATTATTATTATTATTACTATTTGTAGTCGCGTTCTTCGGAGGGGCCTAGGCACTATTACGCTGCGAAAGAGGTTAAGTTTGAAGGTACTTGTACGCACGAGGTATATTTTCTCAAGGTAGAAGTGTTTGTTTGTTTGTTTGTTTGTTGTGTTTGTTTTTTTAAAACTTGTCGAATAGGAACGAGACAGCTCGACGTGATTTCTCTTCGTCTGAACGATCTTCGTCACGGTGGGATGCGGGGAAAGTGTAAAGGGGGGTGGTGGTTTGGAGGACGATTCTTTCGTCAACGTATCACCGGCGCTATATATATATATATAGATCCACCCCCTTCTTTTTCTTCTTCTCACCTGTTCGGCTCTTTTCCCCTCACTTTTGTCTCTCGTCGTTCCTGTTCACCGTTTTCTCGTTCTTCTTCTTCTCTCTCTCTCTTTCTCTCCCTTTTCTCGTCTTCCTCCGCTTCTTCTTCCGCGTCTTCCTCCTCGTTTTCTTCCGAATGGTGAGCCTCTCGCTTGACGATCGACGGCTAAGGCCCTCTACGCCACGTTTACTGCTTCTTACGGAAGGTCAGAAGTCGTTATCACCTCCTCGAGCTTTCACATTTGCTAGCCACATCGCCCTGGGCCCTGCTGCCACCCTCCTCCCACAGGTGTTCGACCACCACCACCATCTGCAACGAGAACAGAGGCCAACTTTATAGAGAGTATGCTTTGTTTTTTTTTTTTTTATTAGGTCAGTGCAAAAGTTCGTGCCTGATTTCGGATTAAACTACAAGCGAATTTGGTCTGGCATGTGAAATTCCTCCCACTTTTTTAATTGTTCGGCTGAACGATTAAAGAAGGTTTCACAATTTGTGATTGGTCCTAGCTGAACTGGAACATGAGCTAGTTCCGTTGTATCAGTGGAGCAATGTATAACATACAACGGTATCCTGATGAAGCTAGTTGCAATGCTGGCGAAACTTTGGGAAAACATTTCTGAATGCCTCAACAACTGCATGTAAAATTTGTTTACTAGTCAGTTATACAGTCTACGTTGTTTCGTAGGATTTTCTTCCGGTCGATCTGTCGACGTTAAGTTTCTCTGCAAGTTCTTCAGTGAAGAGTAATTTATTTTGCAATAAATTAAGCACAACTTCATCTATCAAAGAAACTGGGCCAGAGTGTGGCTCGTGGTTTAATAGAAAATCGCCATGCCTAAATATTGCGAACCAGTTTTTTACTGCACGAAAAGCTGATACACGTTCTTGATAAACGTCCTGAATGTTTTTTACAGCAGTTCCTATTACATATTTGCGGAATTGATCAAGTATGCTGTGACATGAATGAATCTTTTCTTCGTTCATTTTCAAAACCCTTTTATATAACGCAAAAACTGTCGAAACACCAAAGTCTGCCGATGAGATAACAATTGAATATCGCTCTTTTTGTGAAATTTGCACGTGCAACAACAAGTGTCACTTGCAAACAAATCATTTAATGTTATTTATTGGAAAGAGGCACGAACCTGTGCACTGACCAAATATTTTGCAGGAATGGTTTCATAATCGAAAAGAATGATAATAGTGTGGTTCGATTATTGTGCATTTTTGCTAGATTAGGTCAGAGAGCTTAGATCTTAGCTTGGGTTCAAATTATTGGGGAAATTTTTTTTTACTGTGGCGGTACTCATGCACTTCATTGTCGAAGGGATGGAAACACGATCATTCTCGTTAGACTTCGCTGAGGATCCTGTGTTTATACAGGGTGGGCAGAAAGTGATTCTACGTTAAAAAAGAAGAACACATTTTGCTGTAACATTTTCTCATAAACGATTTAATACAATTTACTTGTGTATTCTGCTGCTACGGTTGTCTCTATCCAGGACAGTGTTTACAAACGTTGATGATTGTATGGATAAAACAATACAAAGTGTTTCTACTGATTACTGATTTTTTATTCCTTTTTGCTACTTACTATTACAATACTACAATACAGTACACTATTTTAAATATCGTTGAAAATGTCCTCCTCGTTGCTGCATACATAAGTCGATTTTCTCGAAAACAGAACCCTGGACGAGAAAATATTATACCAAAATATTTTCTTCTGTTTTAACGTATAATCATCTCATACTCGGTTGTACTACGATTTCCAACCCACCCTGTATATATACAACTTTTAACCTTAATTAAGAAATCTACTAATCTCGCGTCTAAAGCATGAGTCTCCTAGGATGCTTTAACGACGAGTAAGGAGTTAGGTTCATTCTAGATTCACTAGGAGATTCAGAACGAAACTCACCTTTCTTTTTTACCCTATCCTCTTTATCTAGGTTCATTTTTTTTTTTTTTTATTCACATCGCCACAGTTACTCTAGATCGCTTTATTTAGAGTCATTTAATATTTCCAGACTACTCGAGTCATAAAATATATAAATAATCGAGTAAGATACAGATTATGTATTTTATATACATATAATTATATATAAATAAAATAAAGTAAAATTGTAGATATTTTTAATTTCATTTATTTAAAGTTAGAGATATTAATAATAATAACCGAAAATAAAATAAAATTGCAAATATAGAGAAAAGTGTTTACAAACCCAAAATGTTTCACTGCAATTCCAATCTAACCTAACTTAACCAGAACCACATAATCTCTATCTTACTCGAGATTATATATACACATATATTTATATTATTTTATTTATAGTCATAGAATTTTATTTTCAGTTAAGATGTATAAATAATAGAATAATATATCCATATATATAATAAAATAAGAAGAATATATATTATGCATTATATTGTACACTATATATATAATATATTATGTACTCTATTTTATTTATTCAATATTAAATTTGAAATAAATAAATATTCATATGTATCAAATAAAATAAACTTATAGATATCTTTTATTTTATTTATCTTCAATCTATTTATTATTAAATAAATAAAATAAAGTACATAATATATCATATAGTGTAAAATATAATGTATAATATATATTCTTTTTATTTTATTTTATATTTACATTTATATTTTATATTTTATATTTTTTTATTGTACCATTACAATACTAGGAGAAATATTTGTGAAATAAGTAGCATCTTTTTCGAAATGTAATGTGGAATCATAATCCACATAGGACTACAAATAGTTAACTATACTTCCTTGAAAATTAGAAATCAGAAGACTTATCTAACAGAAGTGATTGTGAAAGCAGCTCAAGTGAAAAATATAAGAAACTTGAATTTGTCGTTTATTTTACATTGCAATAATCTAAACAAAATAGTTTAATTTAAAGTAACATAGTCCTAGAACACATCCTCGAAGCTAAAAATAAAAAATTTACTTGTTAGATCTTTTATAATCAGAGTATCAGCGAACCTAACATCTACTGATTGTATCATGTGATTCGATTGTTTCAATTTCAAAATGTATCACAAAATTATGCGACTAATGTCGTAATTCTGGCTGATATAATTAGAGCTTGAATAATTTTCGCAATTTTCCACATACACCTGTTTTATAGTGGAGATGTAACGTCAGGCTGGAACGTAATATCTTACGAAACGGAATGGCACGTGTTTAAAAGAGGATCGCGGGGCACGCTGAATTTCTCATAGGAGCGAGGAAATTAATTTCCACGGAATACGCAAGGCAAAGTGGAACGCACCAAAGGCTCTAAGACACTCGAGTGTTCCTAGCGAATCCACGAGCGAGCTCGATGAATTTACTATATCATCAGGATTACTTACTTCAATATGGAAATACCAACTTTCGCTTGCTGATCCGATTAAATATTACGCGAAGCAAAATCTGAATGTTTGATTGGCTTGAAAACTTGGGTAAATTTCAGTTGATATTAAGTTTACGTTAAATTTCAAAACTCATTTCGTGAGAAACATGGTCATCTGTCAATAGTAATCGAATACATATATATCGAATAATGTCAATACACATATAAGAAGAATGAATAAATAAAAGCTACATTTTCATAATAATGATGTAATTTTTATACTTCAGACCCATCTTAATTACCTTCCAAAAAGCACTTAAAGAACAATAAAAGAATAAAAATTGATTTAAAGGGTAATTTAATGAAAGAAATAAAATTTAATTTAACGGGCAATTTAATGGAAAAAAGAAAGTTGATTTAAAAGGTGATTTAATGAAAGAAAAGGGAAGAATAGAAAAGTGTTTGGATTGTACGAAAAATTCATTTAAAATAATCCGATAGAGAACGTGATTTATGGAAATCACAAGAGTTGAATTACAGAACAAGAATTACAAGGACTGTACTATTACCAAATTTAATAATCACTACTAGAAAACCTACAAAAAAAAAAAAAAAAAAAAAAAAAAAATTATGGTTGATCCAATATACTGCAAGAAGTTAATACAATACTTCCTATCATACATCCTAAAAACATCAAAGACGCATATTTGAACATTCTTCAATTCAAATTTAGTTCAATCTCTTAACTTAACCTAACGAATATCTACATCAAAGAGTTACTATAATATATGAACATCACTTTACGTCCTACGAGCATCAACCCACGCTGAATAAAATGAAAACTCCCGACAAAATCTACTAATTTCTGTGAAAGCAGAACAAGCTCACAGTAGCGTTCAAAGAACAGAACAAAAAGAAATATATCTCCGTCGACGAAAATTGAACGAAACACGATACGCATACTTTGCTTTTAATCTGTTGATAATAACAACAATAATCGTAGCCCCTCCGAGGGCAGCATTAGAACCGTCGAGCCGTCCCATAAATAGAAGGGTAAATACCCTATAAATCAGCGGTGTGGCCTCGATCGAACGGGCAAAAGGTAAACGGGGCTCCGTTTTCGTGCTCGACGGCCCTGAACGCGTCAGAGGAAAGCAGAGAGACGACCAGCAAGGGAGGGTTTCACGGTATTTTTAATTTCACCCTCTGATCGTCGGTTGAAGCTCACGAGCTCACGAGCGCGCGCGCGCGCGCGCATACACCCTGCAACGATGTTTGTGCGTGTCCACTTCACGTGAGGATGGAACAAAGAACGAGCTCACGCATCGAGTCCTGTTTGCAACGTGATAACCCTCTGTGGACATGTGTATGCGTGCACATGCGTCTCTCTCTGTACACGCACGCGTGTGTGATTCTCTCTCTCTCTTCCACTGTGTGCACGCGTTTCTCTTTCGCTCTCTCTCTCTTTCTCTCTGAGTGCTCGCGCGTGTATGCGTTTCTCTCGCTTTCTATATGTGTGCGTGTGTATCTCTCCCTCTCTCTCGGTGCGTCCGTACGCCTCTCTCTCTCTCTCTCTCTTCCACAATGTGCACGCGTTTCTCTCTCGCTCTCTTCCACTGTGTACGCGTTTGCGTCTCTTTCTCTCTCTGAGTGCGCGCGTACGTCTCTCTCTCTCTCTCTCTCTCTCTCTCTCTGACTGTGTGCGCGTGTGCGTCTCTCTCTTTCTCTTTATCCGTGCAAGCGCCAGTGTACGGGCGCGCGAGCGTCTCTCTCTCTCTCTCTCTCTCTCTACCTCCCTCCATCTCTCTGTGCGCGTGTGTTAGGAGTGCAAACACACGGTGGCACATCGACAGACGATGCAGCTCCCTGGACCTACGTCAATGCGAAATTAAACTGGCACAGTGGCGACCCTGCTTCTACGTACCTATCTCTCTCTGGGGAACTTGGGGACTCGGACAGAGGTCTTTAAATTGTCACTATATGGGTTATTACTGGAGACAGGGCTCACAGTCAGGGGTAGAAATTTAATTACACGTTAACTCCGATGATACGATGTTTTAACCGATTCGATACTGTTTCCATATCGGTAAGTAGCGATTTGAAAGTAGCCATTCATAGAATTCTGTATCTTTACCGAAAATCCAACTCTCACGTGTATGGTTACTTTCTTCGTTTATTTAATTTATGCTACTTTCAGTATAGCCAGATGGACGTGAATGTATTTGTCATTATTTATTTATTCATTTATTTTTTTGTTCACGGGAGGAAACCTATGATTATATACGATAATAACATATTAATTACTGGAAATCGATTAATACATTAAACACCATGCTAATTTCGCAGAATTTTTCGTTCAGCGATTCAGTTCCAAAAATTTTGCAGAGTGGTACAGTAATTTTAACTTTGTTGAAACAAAAATTGTAACTTTGTAACGCCTGCATAGGAAAGCCACATATTTGTTTAACCTAATCTAACAAAACCCACTAATGAATGATAAAGTATTATTTTCTAACTTCGATGTTGTTGGTCCTCGAGTACTAAACGCTGCCTAAAGAAAAAATCTAGAGTCGGCGCTTAGAGTGTTTTTTTTTTCTTCTTAAATTCATTAATTGCGATAGTGGAAAAATTGTTAAACTTCTTGCGTACTGTTATTAATAATTCTTAAAAATCTAAGAAGGTAAACGATGTCTTAAGTTTTTATATTACATATTATTTTGCACTCCAAATTAACTCTTTTGCAGGTCTTGTTCACCCTTTTGCAAATAAAATTCACCTTTTTATAAATTAAATTCATCCTTCTGCAGCTCAACTTTTTCTACAAATTTCTTTTCTTACGCTACTTTAACCAAAAGAATATCCAAACTCCGAAAGAAAAATTTTATTACATACATTTCTACATAGTAGTGAAAATCCCCTATATTGTCAAAGAACTCGAGCTTGACATGACTATATATCTGCTTAACACTTAAAGCACCTGCTATTTTGTCGGAAACTTTACCTAAAGCGCTGTAATATTTACGAGTTTTTTTTTGGAAACACGCAAAATAAAATAACTCTTGCAGAACATTAAATTCCTATTCAAAATTTTTGCCCGATCTTGATAAACAGTTTAACTAACTAAATTTGTAAATAAAAAAAAAATAAATAAATAAATAAACAATGCATTTAGACGAATCTGCCGCTTATATGTAATTAAATAAATATTGTAAAATATATAATTAAATAAATATTATAATTTTAATTACAAAAGATCCAAACCATTATTCCTGAAATAACTATCAAGAACACATCCTCGCAGGATCATCTCATCCTTAATATTTCTCGGAGATCGCAAGGACCAGTTCTTCAGATAAGCTCTAAGGGAAAAGTTCAAGAATGTCCATCGTTTTTGCTTGAAATTCGCCTATCTTCGACCGTTATTCAAACGAAGAAGACAGTGGTCCATCCCTTCGCCGTTCCCGTGCATTTAGATCGAATCTCTGTGAAATCTACGACGAGAAGTGAGGCCGGATAAGCAGCAGCCTTTTAAAATTACTGCGAGAGAGTACAAAAGCCAGCGACAACAAATGTCCTCGAACAGAGAAGGGGAATATCGACGATGCCAATTCATACGCGAAGTCTTTTTATTTACTAAAGCTTGATTCGATAAAGAAATATCTAGGATCTTTTCTAAAACGAAAGAAAAGAAGTTTGATTCATTGTTATCTCATGAAAAAGCAAGCTTCTTCCTTTTCCCTCTCTTTTTCTTTGATTTTTTAATTTTCTGAATAAATAGTGCTTTTAGAGAGAACGGAGAAATGTACGAACATTTTTCAACGTCGAAACAACAACGAAAGGGGACCACTGTTATTTTATTACAGCTTGAATTACATTCGCACATGGCCAACTATTTTCCCTCGTGTGGCAAATAAATAATGCGTCGCAATGTCGCTCTGTAAAAGCTGAATGAACGTTTTCTTTTTTATCTTCAATATAATTTATGCAAAAAATTGTAAACTGGTTCTTTCGAGTTTCTTAATACGTTGAACGAAGTGTCGCAGAGTAGTCGATTTTTATCTTTTCTGTGTGGAAAAATTATATGGAACAAACTTATTAATTATAGATAGCAGACACCCATAAATCGAATTATTTGAAAATTTTTAATTTTAGAAATTTGTGTTTTTTTTTCTATTTTTGTCCCATTTTTGAGAAGAATCGCTCACTGTGCGCCAGGTCCCCGAGGACCGACGCTGAACATTCCGTTTAGGCGGCGTCGATCCCTGGGGATCGACAGTATCAAATTTAAAAAATAAATTTCATGATTCATATAATATACAAAGATGAATTTGCACGTTAATATATTTTACTGAAACATTTTAAATAAAAAGATGTTTGCATTTTCTGTGCGTTTAAACATCCGCTGAGCACTTCCAGCCACATAAACGGGAAATAAAGTAAAATTGGCTCCGTGTCGAACGTGTTAAAAATTGTCTTGTAACAAAATTATGTCTCGGTAAGAAACAGAGATTCAAATGTGAACGAAAGACAGATTACAGTGTCGTTTGGAATTTTGTATAAATTAAAAAAGAAAATCTTGGAATTTCGTGACTGCATTCACGTGAAACACCCTGTGTGAATCACTTTTCACTCTTGAAATATGCGAATGAAAAATTTCAAATGATGTTTGGAATGTTTTTCGTTGACTCACGCTTGAATCTCCACTTTTTCTTAAAGTACCACTTTCTTTCGAGGAACTCTAGATTCGAGAAAAACTTTTCACAATTTTTATTTAAATTATATATATATATATAAAATAATATATAACATATATTTTACATATATAATATATTAATATTTAATATTTAATATTTAGAATATTAATATTTAATACAAATTAATATTTAATATATAATATAATTAATTATAGATCTCTGATAATTTTTTTCTCATCTTCTGCATCATTAATAGTTGACATCATTACCTTTACAGCTTATAATTTTATTTCTTATTAACAAATAAATTTACAACGAACAAGTCTATAATTTTACTTTTAACTTGTGGCTATTTGTTACTTCATATAGTTTAAGATACTGTTAATTTATGTACGCTTGTCTATATATATATATATATAAATATATAAATAAATATATAATAAATAAATATATAAATATATAATATATAAATAAATATAAATATATATATATATAAATAAATATATAAATATATAATATATAAATAAATATAAATATATATATATATAAATAAATATATAATATATAAATAAATATAAATATATATATATAAATAAATATATATATAAATATATATATAAATATATGTATAAATATATATATAAATATATATATAAATATATATATAAATATGTGTATATATATATGTATATGTATATATATGTATATATATGCATGTGTATATATATGTATATATATGCATATGTATATATATGTATATATATATATATGTATATATATATATAAAAGAGAAGAAGAGGAGAGGAAAGAGGACGTCGAAGCCTAAGCGGAGATATTTACAGTGACACAGGCGCCATTATTTATATGCCATTCAAAGGAAAACAACTGCCATATTCGAACAATGTAGTATTCAAATCACCGATGACCAAATACGTGAGACACCCTGTACAATTACATCACTTCACTTTGCCTGCGATTTAAGTTACAACTTCACCTGAGAGGGAGGAAAGAAGAGAGAGAAAAATCTCGGCATTTTCAAAATTCTGCAATCATGAGAGAGCCTCCATCGTTCGGCACGAAAAACGTCCCGGTTGAAATTAAAACGCGTTCTCAACGATTGTACCGTTTGCACGGCACTCGACGCGGTTGCATCGTGTTACAACGAACGCGCTGGACACGTATGCAAATTGAAAAGCGAAAATGGAAGGCGTCTATACGCACTTCCGGACAGATGTTAAGGCTCATGCACATTGTGCTCTCTCTCTCTCTCTCTCTCTGCCTCCTTTTTCTCTTTACCATTCGCTCTCCTTCCTTGCTTTCTTACTATCCCCTTCCTTCGCACATTATCCTTTTCAACGCTAGCCGAAGCAAAGGAGACATAGCAATTGCCTTAATAATGTAACTTGTGCTCGTGTCTCCACACTTGCGTCAATGGGACGCAATTTCCTCGAACGAAAGGGTGAGACTGGATATTTCACAACGAAACGAATTTTCAAGCTGTTCAAATAAGCAAATGTTTTCACGATGATCGTTCAATGGGAAAAATGAACCGTTGTGTCCGATTAGATTCTTTTTGGTGGAATTTTTTGCAGAACCGAGTCTAAACTAACAAGCCAGAAACAACGAAACATAAAGAATAAGATTTAAGTTGTAATTCGTGAAATAATTCCAGCAACGTGTCGAAAAGTCATTGAAAATTTAGATAATCGAATTGATGTCTGCAAAAGTAGTCGTAGTGCATATGTGAATGATATTTTGTTCCATATGTAATTGCAAAGGATCATATTCTCAATAAAAAAGACAACTAAAATTAAAATTTATTAAAATACAATTAAAACTAAAATTAAAAATAAAAACTATTATTATTATTTCTTGACTTTTATAAATAGTATGATTTTATTAGTAGTTTTATTAATAATATAAACAGTATGATATATATATATATCCTAATCATTTTCTCCTCAGCTGTCTAATTTCGGAATTCTGCATGCAGAAATTCTGTGAAATCTTTATTTGTGAAATTATTGCTCCGGTAATAAATATAAAATAAAATCGAAAAAATAAATACTAAATAAAAATCAGAGTATAACAGAGATATCTCTGCTGCTTCGAATCCAGTATCTCAAACATCTCCGGAGTAGTGTAATAAAATGGATCTACCACGGATATTTGTATTAAATGTAAGAAGAACGTTTGCGGAAAATGTGTACAAAACATTGAACGAGTCTGCGAGGAATACGATAAATAAATGTAACGTCTGTTAATATTGTATAACTAAATTGTTTATAAATTAATAAAAGCATTTTTTGAAATACATATACATTGTACATCTATCATTTCAAAAATATGTATTTTCTTTTAACAGTCAACTTGACGAATGTCCATAGAAATTGAAATACAAGAGATGTCCATAAATCTAGTGTTACAATATTAATACTTCGGAAATCGTTGTAGTTTTCAAACTACATATTGTAAAATACGTAACTTTCATTGGAATTGTTTAATTACTACCATAAATAACACTGTATTTACTCACATGGTACGTATAAGTTTCTATGACGGTAGATTGTTTGAGCGGCAAGCTGTCGTATAGCGATCAAATATTAAGAGACTTCCGTATTTGATGAAAAATTTCGCTATGATTAATAGAAAAGATAGTATTTACTTTTCTTTTTTTTAATTGTGATAAAAAAACTCCTGAATATTTTTCTTCGTGTATTTGTCCGCCTAGATCGTTTAAATTGTCCACTGTGTAAATATAACGTAGCACACGTGAAATTAGCGAGGGTTTAAGTCATCGTTTAACTAGTTTCAAATTTGTATTAAAACAAAACAAAAGACGGGCCAGATTTGGCAATTTGGATTTGGACTCATTTGAATTTTCATTCATTTTTGTGAAATGCACTTGCCAATTTTTATTTTGGAAACTATTGGTTAAATGGAGCTCACTGTCTTTTTCATTATGTAATATGTAGATGTGATTATTTTTTCAGAAATTTATCGAGTAGAAACGCAGAAATGGGGTATTCTTAATTTTCTATTTTGCAGAAAATATTGTCTTAGTTTAAAAACACATATTTTCTGGCTTCCCGATTAGTCACCAGATCTTGCCAATCAGTATCACTATTTCATAACGAGCTCTACTGTATCTCCAATTGTAAACTGTCCTAATAAAACGGCGATATGTCCCATATGAACTTAGAAGAAACAATAGTTTTTGTTTTCGTTCTTCAGCAGTTGTCCCAAATAACTGGCGTCCCAGTTAACTGGAATCCACTATATTTATAAGTAACACAGGTTTTGTATAATATTTTGCGACAGCGTGCCCTTTTGCTTCTTCAGATATTAAAATTCTAACTGCAAATTGTACTTATTTCGAAATTTCGACAGTATAATAAAACAATTCTAAATTTAAATGGAAATTGGGGTTGAGTTAGGTTAGGTTAAAATTAGTTTCAGTATCTGTCTCAAATAAACGGTGGTCCGCTTAATAAGCGTCCCAATTAACCGGAATCCACTATAGTGGTCCAAAGTATGCAAATTTTTTAAAAATTTTCAGCTCAAGGCTCATCTCTTTGTAATCGTTCTAACCAAGCAAAAGACTAGAAAGGCCCACAAGGCGACGCCATTTGGTCAACGAAGCGGTCAAGAAATATTCCTCTCTTCTCAAAGGGGGAAACGCAACACCTCTGTTTTGCAACACAGGCAACACCAACGTTTCACTCATAGACGAAACAGGCCCACGTCTCGTGTTGTGATACCCAAGTCGGGAGTTGTGATACATGGGCCAGTCGACGTGTGAAACAAAAAAAAAAAGAAACAGAAAAAAAAGAAAGAAAGAAGAAGAGAAAAAAAGACAATGAGCACAGCCACAACAGGACGTGCATTCACGCACACGAGCGTCAAAGGACACGCTGATAGCGTGTTGTCGCCACGTCTGTGTGTGACGGCTGAACCAGACAAGGTCATTCATAAGTAGCTCAAGTTCAACTAATAGTATTGTATTACGATACCTAAGGCCCTCTTCCTCCTTCTCTCTTTCATTCTTCTCCCTCGTTCTTCCCCTTCACTTTTCCGCCAGGCGTCGCTTCCTTCGTTTACACGAACGAACAATGCCTGATGATTATCAAATTAGAGCTAATCCTCGAGAAACACTCGATTCATCGATTTCATATGGATTTAGAGAATTTTTCTGGAAATGATGTTAGCGCGATTCAGGATTTCAAGATCCATGTAAAATTGAATAGATTAATCCGACAGATAAAAATCCGAAAAGACTACAAATTTTAAACACATTTTTACGTAATAATATAATTTACTAGATATTTTAATAGTTATACAGGGTGTCCCTTCGTAACAATTTCTGGATGTACAGTGACCTTAATGATCACCTAATTACAGGTAATCCTCCAGAAACACTCGATTTATTGATTTCATATGGATTTAGAGAATTTTTCCGGAAATTATGTTAGCGTGATTCAGGATTTCGAGATCTATGTAAAAGTAGATATTCGATTCGAAGAGATGATAAATATTAAACGAAATTTTAAATAATAACATAATTTTCTTACATACTTTGATAACTATGGTGTTCCCTTAGAATAATTTTTGGACGTACAAATTTGAAAATTCTCTTAATAATCAAATCTGTAAATATTCAAATATTCGAAACTGCAAACTTTTTAATTTTCAGATACGGAAATATTCAAAATTTCAGATGTCGTTATATTTCCCTCCAATTAACAATCAAACTTTTAATATTCAAACATTCGAAACTTCAAACTTTTTAATTTTCAAATACGGAAATATTCAAAATTTCAGATGACGTTATATTTCCCTCCAATTAACAATCAAACTTTTAATATTCAAATATTCGAAACTTTAAACTTTTTAATTTTCAAATACGGAAATATTTAAAATTTCAGATGTCGTTATATTTCCCTTCAATTAACAATCAAATTGTTTAATATTCAAATATTCGAAACTCCAAAATTTTTAATTTTCTAATACGGAAATATTCCAAATTTCAGATGTCGCTTTATTTCCCGCCAATTAATAATCAAATCTTTAAATATTCAAATGTCAGATGCACGAGTAACCATAAATTTCAGCTATTTTCAACGATTCTAACTTTGCTACCCGTTGCTTGGCAGTTTGTGGGATCATTTAATTTCAGATCCCTCAGGAGAAGATTCTGCAGGTGATATCACATCCTGTCAACCAGAGAGATCGAGGTTGTTACACGTTGGACAGTCTCTTCGCTATTCCCACAGCGTGTCAATGATTCCGCAGGGCTCTCGAATGCCTCGTTTCCTCGAAGTTACATAAGTCACACGATTTCGCCGAGGTTTCCGCCTAAGCAGTTACTCAGTTTCACACAAAGTCATCGAGTCAATCGATTTCTCTCACTTATATTATTGCAACCTTGTTTGCATCGTTCGCAGAGGAAAAAGAAAAAGTATATTGAATTATGCATCAACAGCCATTTCGTTTCGTCACTCTCATAAATGTACAAAGTCATGTCGACTATCGTCGATTTTACATTCTGTGGGATTCGTTGACCTCGTGAATCTTATTTATCTCGCAGATACTACAAATTTTATGCAACTCGTAAATTCTGCAAGTCCAGTCAAATCTCGAATAAAATTTGCATATTTATGTATCTGGTGGAATACGTAGTATTTATAGGTTTGTGGGTCATCGAAAGATTGCACCTGAAAATTTGCAGAGAACGCTCGGTGCTTGTAAAATTTGTTGCTTCTCGTAATTTCATGACTCATAGACGTTTTGTGCATAATTGTGAGTTTTGTTGGTCTGTGAAATCAAAATCGTTTGCCAATACGTGTCCGTATCGATATAATTCTATATCTCTGTAAATCATGTAAGATTTGAGAGATCTGTAAACCTTCTGGAGTTGAAATTTATGGATCTTCTGGTCTCATGACTGAATTTTCGTGGGTTCTCCCGTAAAATTGTGAGTATGCAGGTTTTATACGCGTAATTGTGGGTTTTATGGCTCCTAAGAAATACAAATTGTGGTTCATACGTGTCCTGTAAAGTATGAGTAGCCCTGTAAATTTGTGGGTCTTGAAAAAGTTTATTTGAGAAAGCATTTCCCTAAATTATGCGAAACTTCAGAGATCTATAAATCTTCTGAAACTAAAATTTGTGGGCTTGCAGGTTTTGTGCGCCTAACTATGAGTTTTGTGGCTCCCGCGGAAGAAAAATTGTGGGCCACATGTGTCCTATTGATTTGTGGGTCTTGCAGGTACTTACAGACTGCATGAGTACCGATACAATTCTGTATTTCTCTAAATTATGCGAATTTTGAGATATCTGTAAATCTTCCGAAGCTAAAATTTGTGGATCATGTGATCTTGTGATTGAACTTTCGCAGTTCGTTGCATAAAATTGTAGACTTGCAAGATTTCCATGTGTAACTACGAGATTTACAAGCCCCTATGAAATAAAAATCGCGGGTCACGTGTGTCCTATGAGGTATCAATAATCCTGTAGATTTGTGGGTCTTGCAAAGGTTTACAAAACTGTGTGAGTATCGATCCAATTCTATATCCCTGAAAATTATGCGTAGCTTGAGAAACTTGCAAATCTTCCGAAACTAAAATTTTGTGGATTTCGTGATACAGTGTCTCACAAGTTACACAAATTTTTGAGCCGTTAAAAGATTTATAAAGTTCGAAAAAAAAAAAAAAAAGAAAATGTTCGAAGTGAAAAAAAGCGAACGTTCACACAAGATTCCCGCAAGTGGCGCTAATCGAAGACGAATGCAGCCAGCCAACGTTCGCAGAGCGTGAAGCATCGTTTCGCGGGGACAATGAGAGCGTGCATGATTGCAGCCGCGTGATACAGCCAATGACACGGCAGCGAAGGAATCCTCTATGGCAGGAGAGGGAGGAAGAGAAGAGGAAAAACGAGAACGAGAAAATAATAATTCGCAGCCGGCGAACGAGAGAGCGTAATGGCGCTCAGCCTTGACCATGCTTGAGTCACACGAAAGTGAACCTGTTTGCTTGCTCTAGAAAATCCCTGATAAACTTTCATACTCTTGTAGCTCGACGATGAAACGGGGACGATTTACAACCTCCACTCGATCTTCCTTTCGTCCTTGTGTGCACGCTAGCAAATGGAACGTGAATTGCAATCGGGGTTTCCTTCCGAACGAGAAATTCACGATGATTCTGAGATGTTTTACTCGCTTTGAATGATGGAACTTTTGGGATGTTTGAATTGAATTGTGTAGGTAAGGAAAGAGAGCAGATTCTTTGAATTGAATTGATTCTTTCGCTCCTCTAAAATTCTCAGAAATTGCAAATTTTATGCAGATTAGATGCTGCGAATTTGTAGTATCTTTTGAAGAAAATTTATTTCAATTTAGAGCCTCGACATTTTTACGAATCTCGAAAAATCGATTTCCTTTTAGAACATCAGCACTTCGACAAATCTCGAAAAATCAACTTCTATCTTTGGAGCCTCGATACTTTTACGAACCTTGAAAAATCGACTTTTACAAATTTCAAAAAATCGACTTTTGTTTAGAACTTCGACACTTCTACGAACTTCAAAAAATCATATTTTCATTTAGAACTTCGACACTTTTATGAACTTCAAAAAATCGATTTTCATTTAGAACTTCGACACTTCTACAAACTTCAAAAAATCGATTTTCATTTAGAACTTCAGTACCTTTACAAACTCAAAAATTCGACTTCCATTTATAACTTCAACGCTTCCACAAACTTCAAAAAATCAACTTTTATTTAGAACTTCGACATTTCTACAAACTTCAAAAAATCGATTTTCATTTAGAACTTCAGTACCTTTACAAACTCAAAAATTCGACTTCCATTTATAACTTCAACGCTTCCAGAAACTTCAAAAAATCAACTTTTATTTAGAACTTCGACACTTCTACAAACTTCAAAAAATCGACTTCTATTTAGAAATTCAACACTTCAACAATCTTTAAAAAATCGACTTTTGTTTAGTACTTCAATACCTTTACAAACTTAAAAAGTCAACTTCCATTTAACCCTCTGATAATTGTTGCCGCCTATAGGCAAATTTGGAAATTTGGCTCTTACACTTTTGTCATCGCCCTTTCGCCTGAATAATATTCTTTCTGCACTTCCATTTCAATTTAACGAAACAAGTGTTACATTTTTACGAATATGAACGTTAATTTTTAAACTTTTAAAACCAATTTGAAATATTTTCCGGTTGAAAACCGATTATCTACCTTTCTCTTCAAATCTGCCGTAGCGAGAGTTACAGCATGAACACTTTTACAAACTAAAAAAGTCGACTTTCATGTAGATCTTTAATACTTCTCCAACTTCAAAAAATCGACTTCTATTTAGGACTTCGACACTTCTACAAACCTCAAAAAATCGATTTCTATACAAAGCCTTAACACTTTTCCAAACCTCCAAATATCGTTCAATTTAGAACTTTAGCACTTCTGTAAATTTCAACAAATCGACTTTCATTTAGAGCCTCAACATTTCCAAAAACTTTGAAAAATCAATTTCCATTTAAGGCATCAGCACTCCTTTAAATCTCAAAAAATCAATTCTCATTTTTCTGCAAAATGAAAACTGCAAAAAAAGAAAAAAAAATAAGAAAGATGCTTGATAAAAGAAATACAGACTATATCTCAACATCTCATAAAGGAAAATAAAAACTGATGACAAAATACGACATGATTGTTATTAGCAATTTAATAGGAGTTCAATTTATATAAAAAGTTCGTTCTACTGCAGAGATACGAAAATTTTTCCAATTCGATTTATTTGCTTATATCATTATTCAAAAAATTAACCAATTTGAAACGCAGATTCAATTTTCAGTCACATTTTTTGACTTAGAAAAAAACGGTCTGCTTGCACGAGATGAAAAAAAACTGCGAATCGTCAAACTGTACTCATAAAATTTCGTTAATAAAAAAATTAACCTACGTTGAAATAATTTTTTATAATACTTGCACATCGTTGCAAAAAGCCTTTCACACATTTCAGAAAACCAGTCACATTTTATTCTCTCATCCGCTATTCTCACTTCACTGAAATTTATGCAACTTATTTGTTTACTTCAAAAAAACTGAAGTGAAGGATTTTAGGAACAAAGGAAAAATTCTCCGGCTGATTTAAAATTTATAAAAGAGTGTTTTCAGTAAAATATGAACAACTTTTACAACGATTTGCAGCTGTTACAGAAAATTATATCAACGTATGTTAATTTTTTATTAACAAAATTTTACGAGTACTGTTTCATGATTCACGTTTTCTTTTCTCTCGTGCATACAGGCAATATTTTCTTTCTTAGCCAAAAGAGAGACTAAAAAGCGGGCGAGATAAGCGACAGAAAACAGCACGGTCCGCTTGTATACCTACCCATGTAGGTATACATACGATTAACAGTAGGATCGATAATGTATTCTGCTTGAAAATAAACTGACCTATACCAATAGCGATGTTACCACTTCCGCTGGGTGACCCCTCGTTCGCGATAAATATTTACGTGGCTCGTAGCTCGAGTCCACTGCCTGATACAACCATCGAACCATCTTAGTGAGTAATCGCGAAAATTCCTCTGAATAAAGAGCGTGTCATTCATTTTCCAGCTCGAATTTAACAGTAAGTTCTATGGGTTCGTTGCTTCTCAAACCACACACCAATCGTAAGCGTGCAATGTTGTGTTGAACAAGATTTATTCGCCCGTTACAGAGTTCGCTGGTTTAAATGTTTAGTTAACCCTCTATGGGCCCGTGTAACTTTCAGGTCACATTTTAATTTATCGACATTTTACACAGAAGTGCAAACATTATAGGCCGTTGTTACCTGAAAGTTACATAGTGAATATATTGCAATAAAATTGTTTAACCGGAAAAATTGTTTTTCATTTGCATATATATGTAGGTTTATAATTGCTGATTTTTCGTTCCCCCAATTTCTTGGATTTAAAACAAAAATTCGGCCCATAGAGTGTTAAGTCCAGTACTGAGTTCCCTCAGTTCGCTGTCCTAGACTACTTGTTTTACCTTTTTTCGGGCGTCCTTATATACGCCCTTTTCCCGTGCGCGGACCATGAAGAGTGCCCTTTCGATACACACTTCAAGTATCTAATTTACTAATTGCACTCGCACCCTATTGGTGTGTGCTAATATTATTTGCTATTGGCGCGGGTTTAGGTGTGACTTATTCTCTATTGGTGCGCACTAGCTATACGCTACAGTTCTATTCTTAATTGAATAAAAAAATTTCAATTTTATAAATTTTTTGTTCATGAAATTCTAACGTCTGGTGAGTTTATTAACGTAATCAGAGTGTTTGTTCGCTCGAAGAAGGTTACTGATATGATCTACCAAGCGAAAACAGCCTGCGTCGTGTCAGTCCGGAAGTTCTTAGAGAAATTCGGGTAATATATAAAGTTAGCGATCGATTCTGATGGTTTTTCTTTAATTTTTTCATAATTGATTAAACTGGGAGCAATATTTATGCAAATTAAGAGTTTATCATAAAGTTCATAGTAAATAATTCCCTTTCAGTCCCACCATATACCGATTAAAACTTTTTTCGGATGCTATGTATCTTTTAATTTAACTAACGCTGATTTTCCCGCCATTTTTCAAGATCGCTTTCATACAAAATTATTATATAAAATCCACTTTTAATCCCCTTGTAATTATTTGCCTCACAAACAGATGTTTCTTCATTGTGCTTTAACCCTTATGTAGCCAACTGAAATACTCGCTGAACAATATACAGCGACTCTCATTAATATATCGTACGCTTTATAAAACAAAATAACCTTTTTTTCAAATGGAACCAAATTCGTAGTTCTCGTGAGAAGTCAGAAGGATCAGTTTATTAGATAATGTGTGAAAAATATTTCGAAAAAATTGCAACTAGTCGAAATTGCTAAGAACATAGCAGAGTTCTCTTTTTACAACTCTTTTATCTGAGCTTGTGATGAAAAGTTCAAAAATGTTGTAAGGATTTTCAGTGAATAGAGATATTTAAAAAAAAAGACCAATGTACGCAAACTTAAGAATTGTAAGGGTTTAGTAGCCCACATGTTCCACAGCCGCGTCGATCGTGACGATGTCGAGATTTATCATGCAGACGTGACCGTCGGTTAAATTTTGACAGGCGAAAGTAATTGCGTTAAGCCATTTAAAATATGGCATCCTTAATCCATTTGCATCCAAGCGCAGAATAATCCGCGATCCGCGACTGTCTCCTATCACCAAGCGCGGAATAATCCGCGAGCCGCGACTGTCTCCTATCACCAAGCGCGGAATAATCCGCGAGCCCCGACTGTCTGCACATACGATCGACCGCGCTCGGTGATACGAGTCAATCCTCAGTAGAACGTCGCTGATGTTTCAACGCGGCAACTTAAGTAGAGCGATGATGCAAATGGATTAATTTCTACCATCCGGGATATAGAGATGGTCACATCTAAATCTTGTCACCTTAGTGAGTACAAGTAGATGACGCTTTGGGGTGCAAAACGTCCTCATCAAAATTGTAGTGGAAGAAGTAGTGATGACGAAAGGCGTGGATTTAAGAAAGCGCCTAATTGGCGAAAACACCTCCTTTGGCAAAGAAATAAAACCCGATACGTGATAGGAAATAGGGTAGAACAACTTTGTTGGCTACTCGGCGAGCAAGTTCATCTCAAAGATGCTCAATAGGGTTTAAGTCTGGAGATTGAGCAGGCCATTCTAAAACTCGCACTTTTTTGGCAGACAAATACTGTGATACAATCTTTGAAGCGTGTTTTGGATCTCTATCATGTTGAAAGATCCATCCATCAGGCATATTATTCTTAGCAAAAGGAAGCATTTGTTTGTCCAGTATGTCCTTATACACGAAGCAATCCATCGCAACTATGGTAAAAACAACTTATATGGTATAGTATATAACTTTTCGCACGTTACGTACTAAAATCTGTCGTAACAAAAGAGTCAAGCCCTTGTCATATAATAACGAGTGACACTAGCAGTGTAGATTATGGTGAAGGTGTAACAAAAGAAGTGAGTCACTTTTTTTTTAAATAAGTCCATTCCTAATATTCATAATTAAAACAATTTTCTAACTGCAATTATTATTGATTATAACGATATCAGTGTACACTGACCTATAACAGTTATTTGCTAGCGCCTTAGAAATAATCTTAACGAAGTGATTTAGTTTTTACACTTGTTTATTTTTATTTTTATTTTTTTAACCCTTTGCACTCGAGGGCTCCGCTACGGAGACAATGCAAATAATTTTCAGTTTTTAACATAAGGACAAAAACAAATAGTAAAAAACTATTTATAGGATATTTCGACTATTTTTTTATTTATTTCATAACATTTGTATTCATAAACAATTAAAAAAATAATAACATACAACGATGACATTTCTTTTAATGCGTATATCATTAATTTACATATAAATATGATCTTTTCACTAAAATTGCTTCGAGTTGTTGATAATATGAATAAAAAAAAAACTTCGAGTGCAAAGGGTTAATATAAGCGAAATTAATTCTTAATAAACTTGATTATTCCATGTACTTACATATCTTGATTTTATTATTATTTTTTTTACATTAAAAAATCCATTTCTGTAAAGCCAATGTCTATAAAATATGGACTTAAATTTCCTCTGGTTTTTTGTTTTTTATAACATTATTATTGAAGGTGGTGTAAGTCTATTTGGAGTTAAAAAATCGTTTATTTTTTACTTTAATAATATTAATAATTATTATTGTAAAATTTAACAGGCTTACAGTGTTAAAAACGTCTATATTTTTAAACTGATTCAAACGCAAACTCTTAAATATCTCGATATATGAAAAAGTGGACTTATACCACTTTCAGAAATAACGGCTCGAGTATTATATCATCATCGAATTTGTATTTTTGCTCTAACTTTACTTTCAACTTAAAATTGACGATTTTCAAATAAAAACTGTATATTTTAACTATTTTTTATTTAATACTGTATTGGAATAGTGAATATTCGAGACTAATACATGAGGCGACTAAAAAATCGTGCGGCAAGGAGTTAAGTGATATTTGAAACTATGGATATGAAACAATTGACACGTAATAACATTAATATTCTAATATTTTAAGGCTTTTCTTTAGAATAATATCGTAGTATACGAATTACATTCAAGGATAGAATACTTCCCTCGAAGAAGTGTCGTTTCGTAGAAAAATTTGCCTCCAAATTTGCCCCCTTAAAAAACCAATGGTATGCAGATGCCTTAATGACCTCTTTGAGTACCATCTTTGTAAGATTTCCTTTCCTTTGACCCAATTCAAATGAAAAGAAACTGCAGCTAAATTACCTGTGATATGTGAAGCAACATTTTATATATTACACTCTTGTTAAGTTTATAATTGCAATCTAATAATTCTTACTGTCTATATAAGTTCATATTTAGTATTAATGATACAAAAATATGTAAAGTTTTAAGATAATGTTTTACCATATGTAATATACTTAAAAGTAAAACAGTAATATTTTCGGAAAAAGTTGAAAAACATTGTAGCTGTGAAATAAAATTCCATCATTAAAAATATGAATAACAAAAGAAAAACAATATACACTGAAAATAGGTAATTTTTATATTACAAGAAATGAGTAAATAATGTTTTATTAATATACTGAAATACTTATATATATATATTTAGTTAGAAAAAGTTAAGACATCTGCAGTTAATTTCAAGATGTATTTAGAGTTATAAATTATCAGATATTTGGTACAACGTAACATGTTTATTACTTAATAGAATTGCTAACCTAACAGCATGGACCAAAAACCAATTGCGAAATTTTTATGCACACAACAAAGTATAATAAATCCCGATATAGCTAACGCTAGCATAATACCAGAACTTATCAAATGGCATGTAATATGTTGTAACATTTCGTCGTGTCACTCCGGGGTAAACGAAACTTTCAAGCGAACGAATGCTAATATTCCCCGATAACTTCCCTCGTACGTGCAACACACACAAATTCCAAGTATGTACATCGTGGTGAAAAAATTCACTGTTCGAAGTACTACCTCGAATCTTATCGGCGAAATTGGCCCAGTCGTGTCAGTTCAAGAACTCGAACTCGAGTTCGCGGCTGACAATTTTGTTCGCTCGATTCCAAGGCAAACTTCTAGTCGAGAGAATAATAGTACGAGTTCGAGGTATCGTTCGAATGTGACCACAAAATTCATCCTACCTGTCCATCGCTATTTGTAAGCGTCTAAACCAAAAGAAACCACAGAAAGAACGTAATCCAATAACGCTTTCGAACTGTCCCGAAGAGTGTATATTCTTCGATGATCTCCCGGGTAGGTGTAGGGACAGAGGAGAGGAAGTAAGAACAAAGGAATTCGAAGGATACTCACCGCGAAACCGACGATGGCCAGCGTCACGTTCGAGACCACGAGACCACTTATCTAGAATACACCGAAAAAACTGCATCGACTGCATCGCTCCGCGCGAGCGAAGTGTTAAGGACACCCGATATAGACTCGATTTATCGTACGGAACGTGACTTTTGTTATATTTTTCGAGATACGCCATTTCGAATGGTATTTTCCATCTGGTGGTCACAGATCAACGACACTTCGAACACTCGATAGAAGAAATCGAGAACGACTAATCTCATTTAACGCTAGATTCGTGGAATACTCGTCAAATTGACGGGTTTCGAATTTCCGCAAACACCCTTTGCGGAAACTGTTACCATTATTTTCTAGCAATTAGGTGATCATCGAGGTTTGGATCATGATTTGGTGTAATTTATGGTACTTCCTTTAGTTAAATATAAAAATCGTTCTGAAGGGACCATAACTCCGTTCAAATTTTATTCATGTTGTAATTAAGCAGGTTAATCAGATGAATAAAAATAAATAGATTCACGAACGCGTATAATTCTGTTCTATTATAATATTTCAAAACGAAAACTTTTGATCGTCGCAGAAGTCTGTTGAAATTGATAAATCGATCATACGAAAAAAGAGTACAAAGGGTTAATATTTACAATCTCTTCGAACCGAATATCCAATTTTACATGGATCTTAAAATCCTGAATAGCGCAAACGTGATTTTCGAAAAATTCTTTAAATTTGTACGAAATTAATGAATCGTGTTACTTTAGGATTACCTGTAATTAGATGATCATCAAGGTCATTTGATTAACACTAGATCTATGGAACCTGTCCATCTGACGGGTTGTGAATTTCATGAAAAAATTGTAGAAACTGTTGCCATTATTTTTTTTAGCAATTTTTGCGGATTTTTATCAACGTTACAATACGAATATAAAGGGTGATTCTCACAACTGGGACGAGCTATAATTTTTTTCGTAAATGATGATAGAGAAAAATGGTAGAAGACAATATTGAATGACGTACTAAGTACTATTTTCCTATTACACCACTTTTGTTGCACATGCATCGATGCACTTTCCCGGTGCAATTGCACACTTTTTTTAAACGCAACTGTACCTTTTTTTAACATTTTTCGATCCTTCTCACTATTCTGCGTATTAATAATTAGGGTAGGATCATCTTAAAGACAATACTTTATGAGATATTCGCCATTTTAGGTCACAAATGTATTATATTTCATCATTACATTTCAAACATTTTCTGACACGTTTTCTTATTTTCTTATGTTCGTAATTTTTCAAGGATAACATTTTAAACGATTAGGGTAGGTGTTCTTTGAACTTCACTTAAACGCTAGGAACTTTTATTCCAACCCAATGTAATAGTCAGCAACATATATATTCGAGAGAAATCCAACTTCCACTCATTGTTGCATTACGCCGACTCGAACAAGAAACATGGAATAATATATGGAGTACCTCTAAAAAAGCAAAAATTCTTCTACCGAAGATTCTTCTACCAAACAATATCTTGCAACAATATGAAAAGGAAAGATAGAATAATCATTGCCAGGCTTGGAACAGGATGCTGCAAACTTACATATGAATACCTAATAAGAAAAAACGGAACCACTAACGTGTAACGTCTGTAAGCAAATTATATCGACCAACCATCTATTCGAATGCAGAAGATACTACATCCAAAGACAAAAATATAAAATAATACCGACAGCGGCACAGAAACACGTAGAAAATATCCTAAACTATCTGAAAGATATGAACATTTACCATAACATACAAATCGAATAGAAACAAAGATGCAACGTAAAGCTGGTAATAAAAAAAAAAGATCAGTGTTGAATCTCGTATAAATCCCTCAGTAACAAATTGTTACAGCAGCACAGCTAGAAAAATCGAAAACAAAACAGTCTGTAGATCTAATATAACCTCCAACACTTCACAGAAACGACATCATAGTAAATAGCAACACCTACATGGCTGTTGGTGTGCTTGTCACTTAATCCAGCGAAAGCCACATGATATAATATGCATTGTATAACTACTTCTAATTATTATGTACAACAGGTTGCAAATAAACATGGGATATAAAAGCGAAACAAAAAAATGATCAGGACACGCGCCATAGAAATTACATCTAACCAGCAATTTTACAACCAACAGAAAAAAGGAAAAATGAAGAAAAGAAAAAAGAAACACCAGTTGCACCGTGCATGCACTTGCTGCGTTCACGCAACGAGACGAAGACGACGAGCAGGAGCAGCAACCAGAAGGAGGAGGGAGGAGGAGGTGGAGGATGACGACGTGGCCTCCGGTTATCCGTGGCTTCTTTCTTTCTCCTCGTCCACGCTAATGGGCGTTTCAGTCTGCCTGCAATTGCATTATACGCGCGCGTTATGCAACACCGAGGGCTCTGGCTGACTCCCTTCTCCCTCCACGCCCCTCTACCACCGATGCCTCCTTCCTCTGCTCCCCCCAACCATAGCTGCGTTGCACGCTCGCCTTTTCAAGGGTGAATCCCCGGGGCATGCACGCCGCTGCGTTTCAAGCTGATAGAGTCACTCTTTGCTCGAGCCTCGGGTAACCGTTTTGTACATACACATACGTAATTCTCTCTCTCTCTCCCTCTCTCTCTCTCTCCTCTCTCCCTCAGCTTTCTCAATTCTCTCACTCGCTCTCAGCTCTCTCTTCCTCTGTCCTGCCTCTCTCTGAGCTCTCTCAATTCTCTCACCCTCTCAGCTCTCTCTCTCTCTCAGCTCTCTCAATTCTCTCACTCTCAGCACTCTCAATTCTCTCACTCTCAGCACTCTCTTAGCTCTCAGCTCTCTCTCTCTCTCTCTCTCTCTGAGCTCTCTCAATTCTTTCACCCTCTCGGCGCTCTCTCTCTCTCAGCTTTCCCAATTCTCTCACTCTCAGCACTCTCTTAGCTCTCTCACTCTCAGCCCTCTCGCCTACTCTCAGCTCTCTCGCCTACTCTCATCTCTCTCTCTCTCACTCTTAGCTCACTCTCTGAGCTTTCTCAATTCTCTCACTTACTCTCAGCTCTCTCTCGGTCCGTCTTAGCTCCCGCAATTCTCTCACACACTTTCAGCGCTCTCACTCTCTCAGTCTATCTCTCTCCTTTCTTTTCTGTAATTTAAAGAGGGGTTTCACGTTACCGTAGCGGATGGAAGAAGTTTGGACATAGTGTAACATTAAAGGAGAGAAGAGAGAGAGAGGGGAAACAGTGGCAGTGGAGCAATTTTCTGATACACTTTTGCAGCAACACTGTGTACTTTACAAGAGTGGGGTATTGTATTATGAGGTTAATTGGAGGACTTTGTGGGATTGTGTTCGAGGTATTAGGTTGTTGCGAGATGGAATGACCAACGATGTTGGATAAAAGTTTCAGTGTGCAGAGCCATCGGTGAAAATATGATCCACTGTTTGTGATGCGGTTTGTTCATAATCCTGTAACGATGGTTATTTGTGCCCTTGTTAAAATTAAACTCTGCGTTTCTGTGGAATAAACTCCTCGAGATTGTTTCTTTTTTTTCTTTTTCTTTTTTCTCAATTTACATGAGTTCGTGAATTGTTCGAGTAGAAAATAATTAATGGAATTTCGTCGAAATTCGTGGTTAACAGATTTTTCCCGTATGACACTTAGAAATTTAACGTTGAAAAATATAAAATTCAAAATTTACATATATACTATTTTTCTGTTTTTAATCATGTTCGAGATGTTAGCTTAAATACGTTTATTACACCCAGAACTGTAAGAATGATTTTTACTTTTTTTTACTGTAAACGATTGTTGATAAAAAAGAAAAATACGTTTAAAGTATTTGTTTGAAAACTACTGCATACCAAAATTTCCTTTGGAAATGATGTTCCCTTACTAATAACATTTTTAATAATACAATAATTATTTAACATTTCATACCATTTACACAAGTCAAAGTAATGTGTTCGGTAAAATGTTCAACAATATAACATTTCTTTAAAGTGTGCTAATGTTCGAAACAGAGTTTATCGGTCGGCAAAATATTAAGTTTTGTACACAATTTATCATTTAGTAAAATAATTAATCAACTATCGTTGACTAACTTCGTGTTTTAAACTGTTACATATTTAAGAATGAAATTTTGAAAATGACCATTTCATATAAAACAGCTTAATACACATGCAGTTATGTTTGAAGTGATTTGTACGTCTTTGTAATTTTTTTTCTTTTCTCTTGAGAAAATTTGGATAATTCTAGATAATTTAGATAACTGTAGGTAACTTTAAGCAATTTCCTGAAGGTTATATTGCTTTTGTAAGGAAACTAACCTGTATTCAGATTGTCCAGAAAAAATGGCTGACAGAAAAATGGCACACTGGTGAATTTTTAGCTGGATGTTTCTACTAATTCACGAAGCGGGAAATTTGAACTGAATTTGAACAGTTTAGATACTTTTTAAGAATTGCAAACCTACGTTCAGTTTATTTAACAATAATAGTTGACACATAAGAAAATGTGACTCAGTTTTTAAATCAAATGTCTTATATTTTAACAGAAACTCATGAGAAACTTGAAAATTATTATTAACATAGCTTAAGTAATAGGAATAATTTCTTTCTTATATTTGGGTACAATCAAAGAGTCATTTAAAAAGAACGGAAACAGATCAAAATCATTCAATTTCTATCATTATTTAACGAACTTTCGCCATTTTTCTGCCACCTTGCGAATAAATTTCAGTTGGAAAAAATTTATTTCTACACCTAATAATTTAAGACGAGATGTCCAACCGAACCTAACCTAGAAATACCGATACTTTCAATATTTCCAGAGCTGCTATAAAAATTATGAAATTCTAATTACTAAACTACAAATTTTTATGCATTTGTAAGAAATTAAAAAATGCAAACTTGCATAAAACGTTCATAATACGAAAGATAAGCAAAAAAAAAAAAATCTAAATTACAGTGCTTTTTATAACACTTGATAGATGAAATCATTTGTTAACGAATTTCCACTTTTTTTCGCTACGTTCTTAAAAATATGAATTTGCATATAAGTCCGTAGTCTACTAATTACAACAATCTCTCAAAACTTGAATTAAATGCTCAAATAAAATTCTCGCAAAATTTGTCTCACATCATAAAAGAGAAACACAAACGATAATCATCTTTGAAATCCTCACAATTATGTTCTCAAAATCCTAACTCCTCGAAAGAAGGAAAAGCACGTTACAAACATTAAAGAAAGGAGAAAAAGAATAATGTAACCTAATCAAATCTCTAGCTAAAAATATTCCAAGCCACAAAACAGTCACGTCACCATACCTCAGTAGAAAGAAACAGTCATTAGTCGCGATCGAATCGAAATCAGATAAGAGTTCTGCAGACTGAATGAAAAACAATAAGAAAGAGAAGTTTCGGCAGGCTATCATCATAGTCGATCGTTAAAATTACCACGGTTCGCCCTGCCAAGATTTTCCCCATAGAGTCTACTACTGTTCCAGTTAAACAACGTAGAACCGGGCGAACGTGGATTATTAATGCGGCTTTCGCGTGAGATAAGTAAAGCTAACCTTTACATTCGTGACTCTGCCCCGCTCGTGCCTGTGAACATCTAGCCTGGACTGTTTCCAATATTGATTTACACCTAACACACTCTGCGCTCAATACGAACTTCAGGCCATTTCCACGAAGCGAAAGGTACCATTTTCTGCAGTGCTAATTTTTCACGTTCCCTGTCAGCTCGTTCTGTTAACCCTAAAACGATTCGACGTGGAGAGAAAGTACATTTTTTGCAACGAAGAATACTCGATTGAAAATTTTTCTGTGATGGAAGATTCGAGGAAAATTTTAAGAGACTAATAAACGCGAACTTTGGACTGACAAGCCGGGACTTTGTACCTATAGTCAAAACACCAAGTGTGTTTCTATGAATTCGATATGGAGACTATACAGTAGCGAACACTTTAATTTTTTATTATTTACAGAAAACACGACTTTATATTTGTTTTTTATTTCTACTTCTATTTGTAGAAATTCAGTGGATAAAAATGTGAGATTGAAGAAAGGTATCAAAGAAAAATATATTTGACATATATGGATTTTTATTGAGTAAACGAGAAACAGAATTTTTCTTTCGAAAAATCGATTTATTAGAGACGGTTTAATTATATATTGTTAACATTTTCATTTCTTTTATTTACGGAAAACATGATTTTACATCTTCTTTTATTTTCACTTCTTCTTACAAATGTAGAATTGAAGGAAAGTATCTAAGAAAAATATATTTGACACTAGGTATATGGAGTTTTCTTGAATGAACGAGAAACCGAAGTTTTCCTTAAAAAAGAAATTGATTTGTTAGTATTAACTTATTTACAAATTTGGATATTGAGTGTTTACAAAAGTTTTCGTCGTTTATCTTCTTTTTCTTTTTTTAACCAAAAATTCATTTATTTGACACCGAGAATTGGTACAATATTTTCCCTCGCTTTCTATAACCTTCTTCTGTCTTATGTTAACAGATTGAAACCAAGATTAGAAATACTGCCACTTAAAAAAAATAATAGCAATTGTGTCTGTAATTTTACTCGTGAAATCTTAAATCGTAAATATAATGTTAAAAAATATTCCGTAAACGTCTTAAGTATTTCATTAATGCAAACAAACTTCACATTTTCATCTATTTAAAATTTGCAATATTTAGAATAACAATTTTCTTTTTTTGAAGCCTACATCATTTTTATAAATATCTTATGTATTTTAATGAAGCAAGAAAATGTTACATTTTCATTCGATTAAAATTTGCAGTATTGAATTTTAATACTGTTTTATTTCTTTCCTTTTTTTTGTTCATCTACTGTACTTTATAATAATTTCTGTCAGATCTTGCAGAAAATGTGCAATTATTAGACTGTGGATTTTTATGTAAATTCGTATTTTTGAAAATACAATATAAAGGGTATAATAATATAATTTAATATCTTCGTCCAGTCTTGAAGAAAATGTGTAATTATTAGACTGCGGATTTGTATACAAATTCATATTTTTAAGAATACAATATAAAAAGTATAATAATATAATTTAATATTTTCGTCCAGTTTTGCAGAAAATGTGTAATTATTAGACTGTGGATTTTTATGTAAATTCGTATTTTGAAAATATAATATAAAGAGTATAATAATATAATTTAATATAATATAACGATTATAAAATACAAGAATATAATATAAAAAGTATAATAATTTTCTATAGAAAATAATTTCATCTATCAGATATTCTGAAACGAAATTTTGATATTTTGTATATTTTTTCATATTACGCGCATTCTGTGCAATTTTGCACTTTGAAATTTCCTGTAAATGCATAAAAATTCACAGTCTAGTAATTATAAATGAAAATGTTCTTCACGACTGTAGCAGGCCCGCTCTGATCATTCGAGGGTTAAAGGGAGCCTGCATGAATTGACTGAACTGGCAGAACTGGTGCAAGTAGAATGAGACGTTGGTACACAGACCAGTACTTCAGTCAATTGGTCGCACAATTAAAGTGTCTTTTTTGCTAGGCGAGGAATCTTTTGCAAATCTGGAACATCTGCTAGCAGGTGGATTTGACAGAATTTCTATTTGATCTATATTTTGCGAGAATTCGAATATAGTTTTAAGATCATTTAAAAAAAAAAACTGATTTTTTCCACGACTTCTGAAATTTTAAAAAACTTAACGAAATTAACACTTTTTTTTTTTTTTCTAATCAGCAGAATACGTTACGTCAAATAAAAATAAAAATCTAATACGACGAGGATGCTGCAACTTAAATTACAATCATTTAATTAACAAACCACTCTGAATATATAAAATTACTTCTATGAAACGCAAAAAAAATAGGAATATTGAAAAACTTTTCGCCTGCAGGTAGAATTCCTTTCGTAAAATTAAAAATTATACCGTTTCTTAATTTTTAAAATTGACAATTTTACTCTTTAATTTTTAAAATTAAAAATATTTTTTCCCATTTTTAACATTGAAAATTTCATTCCACCGAGGCATATTTAAAGAATAGTTTACCTTGTTTAATAAAATTATTATTATGAAATCAAAAATTACAAACGAGTCCCAATAAATTTGAATAAAGATCGTATAATTTTATTCAATGTTTTAGTCTGGAAGAAAAGAAGAAAAATGTCTGATTTTGTAGAATACAACTTCGATTTCTTGCAAAATCGTTCCTATGAATGAAAAATTTCACAGTTGCGATTAAACAGACACGATGGACGAGAAATGAAAGGTGTGGGTTGAGGGGTATTTAACGTAACAGGTGTTTTCGAAACTAGTTTGAAGAAAGCGGCAATGTGACGGGCGTTCATAGCGATATCCCGGTGAACGAAACCACTCCCATGGCCATTAAGGATTCACTAAGCGTCCCGGGAATAAAAATGCATCCTCAGCTATTGTCCTCAGCTCGTCTTTACATCGCGCTAGCGATGCACATTCCGGCTACTTCTGCCAGAAACGAGCAACCGTTACGCCATTTTACTTTCAATGTGGCCAAAAATCTATCAACAGTGAACCTCCATTGTTGACGTTTAAATACCAATCGATCATCGAAAATTAAAGAATAGAAACGATAAAAAGATTAAACGAACATTTCACGAAGATAAATTTATGAATTATATTTCGAAACTTTTTTTTCTTTTTGCTGGATGCTTCCTTAATTATGTATTTTCATTCGTTGAATTTGTAAATAAGTATTAACAGATATATTTCTGAATCAATTTCAATGACCTGATCTCTTTTTTTTTTCTCTGGTTTTATGTAACAAAATTTGTCTAGTCATGTCAGTTCAACGAAAATTGTCAACTGCATTTAAATATCAATTGAACGTCGAAAACGAAAGAACAGAAACGATAAAAAAAAAATAAAAATAAACAATCATTTCGCAAAGATAAATTTATGAATTATATTCCGAACATTTTTTTCTTTTGTTGAATACTTTCTTAATTTTTGTACATTCATTCGTTGAATTTGCAAACAGATATTAGCATCTATATTTCTAAATCAATTTCAGTGATCTGATCGCTTCCTTCCTAGTTTTATATAAAAAAATTCACCTAGTTTTAAGTCAGTTCAACGAGTATTGTATCTGATTTACTCTCAATTCGAATTTCTTTATCCTCAATTTCGATTAATTTCTGTTTTTAGTATTTGGCATTGAATAAAATTTCATGTGCTGCAGAAATGATTATAAATAACAATTTTTAAAATAACAATTACTGAAACGAAAAATTACTGTCAACAAAAAATGAAATGTTCATTCTGCAGACAGAAACACGTTTTTATAAACTGAGGAATTAAATATACAGCAGAAATATGTATTTTTCAGCGTTTATAGTTCCTTTGAATTGTGTGAAAATAATTTTTCACTTTTTAGTCGAAGATTTCGAGGTTATGTCTTACTAAACGTCTTCTTTGCACGAAACTTTCGCCGCGAAAAAGTACTTCATCCCCGGTTTCTGAAAGCGTGCTCGTTCCCTCATTCATTCCCCACCTTGCTTATCATTTACGAGTTCTTTCGAGGCGTCCTTTCATCGTGCGTGCCTCCACGAACGTTCTCGAGGCTAGAGTGCCTTCTTTCCGGTCTTACCTCATCTTTGCCGCAATTTTTTTGTCTCTATTTTTCATCGTTTCTTGGATGAGAAAACATTAAAATATTTCCCAACGTGGCTTCGTCAAATGTACTTGTGTGCGTGTGTATGTGTGTTTGTGTTTGTGTGTGAAGAATGGTTGAGAGTTTCGTTGAAAGAAAAAAAAAAAAATTATGAGTGCATCAAAGAGGTAAAGTTGAGAGCCACTGACGGAAAGACCACACGAGTCTACCCGTCCTCAAGAACTCTCGGTATGAGAGGACAATGTTTTTAGCTCGGTCACTAGTGCCAAGGGAAAGCGCCCACAATGCAATCGCGGAACCTACTGTCGCCCACAAAAACATGAGCTCGGACCTACACTTGCACTCGGCGAGGTATTTGAACTATTCGTGAACATGTGCAACTTTCTCATCGTCGCAAATTCTTCGAAAATGTATATAATTCTTCTGAGATGATTTTTTAACCCTAAATTATTTCAAAATAATTAATTATAAGTAGAAATTATTGACTGAAATTTGGATGCAATTTCTATAGTATTGGTGTGGTAGGAATATTTTCAGATATTTAAATCTGTCATCATGAAATATGTAAGAATAGTTTCGTATTTCCTAGATTAATATATCCAAAAATTCGAAGCTAACTTCTTACTTTGCTAGCTTTATATGTATTATTAATTAAGATTATTATTATTAATATAAATATTAATAAAAACGATGTGTAAACAGAGCTTTCTTCTTTCATAAATTTTAAGCTTTCAACTTGTAACATCAGATTATTATTTACTAAATATTGTATCGTTGGTTAATTTCACGAAATAAGAATAGTTTTCATGAAGAACAGTATTATATTTCCTAGATTAATATATCTAAAAATTAAAAAAAAAAAGAGCATCCTAATAGTGTGTTCATTCTAATCTCACTTTTAACCTAATCAATATTTGATCCAGTTAAATCCCTAAAAATCCTCACGTCCTAACCTTATTAGTGAATCAAACAAACGTATCTTGACCCAAAAATAAAATTATAAAAATGTTTCAACTTTGTTAGCTTATAAATAATATTCTAATATTTGAATTGTCAACGTGTAACGTTAAAATATTATTTATTAAACATTGTATCATTGGTCACCAGTCAGATGTGACCTTGAAAGAAAGTCTGTTGTCAGTCACACTTGACTGACACACAACCTAAACCGAAAGTCTATTATCGATCACCAACAACCGTCACAACGCTTAACGTGTCAGTTCCACAATTTAAAAAAAACACACACACAATGTACCTAACTTTTCATTTCGATAAACCACATTTCATATACATCAACCTAGCACAATTCTCTGACTCACCTATCCACACATTTCTCTCCGACAAAAAACAAACAACTACTCAACTTAAACCCATCGCTATCTACCGCTCAGTTTGGCCTATACCGCGCACTCGGTCACTCGCACTGTCCAGAGTGTGTCGGCCGTATATGCATTTACAAGTGTGTCTGTGTACACACGCTTCAACGAGGAGGAATAAGAGGAAAAGGAGGAGGAGGAGGAGGAGGAGGAGGAGGAGGAACGACGGCTACGACGACGACGATGGCGCAGGCGGTGATGGAAGAGGAGGAGGAGAAGGGGAGTATGGAGCAGTAGCGAGAGCGTGGCTCTGTATATGTGGGCTAAAAATGATACGCTGGCTGAGGTGACGTCATGCGAAGTTAGCCCGTCTGCCGACGATTGCACTGGCTGCAGCTTCGCCAGTTGTTACGCCCGGCAACGATGCGCCTTGGCCGCCGTCAAAGTCACCGTTTTCGCGCTTCTTTATGCGAGCCGCGCGCGCCATGCACATCGCGCGAGAATCCGGTTCTCCTCTTGCAAACGGACTGTGGCAAAAGCGGTGGATCGATCACCGGCTCGACGGGTTCACATAGAGATCAGACGGACCCTTGTGTTCGCCTGAATCGATCCGGGTATATAGGTTCTTAGGTGAGGAGGGAAAGAGAGAGAAAGAGATTCGACTGGACGTGCAAGGTCGAATTCTTTAGCGTCGATTTATGAGCGAATTTTTTGCACCTACATGCCCCTGTGTCGAGGGTCCACAGAGTTCATTCTAGAACGTTTCTTCGTTGCAATGATACTCGTTAGAGATATGCGAAATTGGCCGCTCCTCGGTCGTGTTAGTCCGGAATTGAATTACAATTGGTGTGTACTTTTTAACATGGATCTGGGTACTTTGTGTTAGTTTTTCTTCATGTATACAGAATAATCAGTTCAGTCGTGTTAGTTTTGAATTGAATTGCAACTGATACGTACTCTTTAAGGTGGATTTGGGTACTCTATATTACTTTCTTTTTCATGTATACAAAATAATTAGTTCAGTCACGTTAATTTTGAATTTATTTATAACTACTATAACGCTTCTACATGTAGATTTAGGTGCATTAAGTATTTGTACATTTATATTAGTATTGTTCTTTCTGACTTATATAGGAAAATTTATACAATCACGACAAATTGAATTATAACAACCGCACCATTTTTTTTTTTTTATACATAAATTTGAATATAGTATGTCGATTATATAGAATAATTAGTTTACTCATGTTAGTTTTGAATTGAATTACAATATAGTACGTTTTTGTATGTAGATTTAAAGTGCCTTAGGTATCTGTGCATTTGCATTAGCATTATTCTTTCTGGTTTATGTAAAAAAATTTGTATAATCATGACAAATTCAATTATGCCAACTATACAATTTTTTATATGTGGATTTGAATGTGTTAAATTATATTGTCTATGTATTTACATCAATAATGTAGCCCTTTTTGATTCAAATATTTTGTTTTGGTTCGTTTTCGTATTTATATCGATCATACAGAATAATTAGCTCAGTCATGTTAGTTCCAAATTCAATTCCAGCTACTATAATATATTTTTTATGTGTAGATTTAGATGCATGTAGGGAAATTTGCACGATTATATCAAATTAAATTATGACAAATACACATTTTCTTTATACATGGATTTAAGTGTGCTAAATTATATTGTCTATGTATTTACACCAATAATGTGGCTCTTTTTGATTCAGATACTTTGTTCTGGTTCGTTTTCGTATTTATATCGATTATATAGAATAATTAGTTCCGAATTCAGTTACAGCTACTGTAATACATTTTTTATATATAAATTTACATAGGGAAATTTGTACAATCGTGTCAAATTAAATTATGCCAACCACGCCATTTTTGTATACGTGGATTTGAGTATAGTATGTCGATTATATAGAATAATTAGTTCAGTCATGTTACTTCTGAATTAAATTACAGCTACTATAACGCATTTTTTATATGTAGATATAAATACATTAATTTAGGTATTTGTGCATTTATATAGAGAAATTTGTACAATCGTGCAAATTAAATTATTTCAAACACACAATTTCTTATATTTGGATTTAAATACAGCATGTCGATTATACAGAATAACTAGTTTAGTCATATTAGTTCTAAATTCAACTTAGCTACTATAATACATTTTTTTATACATAGAACATGCATTGAATTAAAGTATCTGTGTATTTATACCAAAACATTTGTACAATCGTGCAAATTAAATGATCTCAATCGTACCATTTTTTACGTGTGTATTTGAGTGTATTAAATTAGGTTGCCCATGTATTTACATAAATTATATTGCCCTGTTTGATTTAGATAGGGAAATTTGTGCAGTCATGTCAGTCCATAAATGGTATTTGTACAGATTGAATTATTTTACCTTGTTCCATCGCGTTATTTCTTGGTCCGTATAGAAAATTGATCTAAACATGTTGATCTAAAATCGAATCACAGTTTGTACTAGCATGTCGATACATTTACATGTAATTTATGTTGCAATAATCGGTGAAGTCACGTCGATTTGAAGTCACGACTGATTAAAACTTTCCGTTAACCTCGCCGTTTTCTCCATAATAGATTCCAATCTAGGAAGCTCGAATATAGCATTCATATGCATACAGCTAAATCATTATTTCGTCACAGTGTTATTTGCCGAGTCATGTCAGTTCACCAGGTAGACGAACTTAATCTACTTCCAATCCACGCGTCTTTGTCAGACCGAAAATATCTATTTCAATTTTTATCAACAGAATATTCAATCAGACGCTCGTACATAAATTTCACCGATCGAATTATTTTTTCTCTAGTTGCATATTTAAAAAAAAAGAAAAAAAGAAAAATTCCACCAGTCATGTCTAACGTCGAAGCTACGCGAGCTTAATTTTCCCGCAACTATGCGCTTCGCACATTTGTTAAATAAATGTACATAACCATGATCATTTTACATTTCAAACAGGAAAAGGAAATTTATGTTGTTACGTCAGTTTTCGACAAATATAACTTACGCCACACCAATAATAGTGCATAAATATTCAGACGGGAAAAAATCCAGTTATCGTTCCTCGTGTCTATTTTCGTGAACGGTGCATGCGAATATCCACGAAGATAACTCGTGGCATTATTATCAAACGAGTCTTAAAAATGATCCGAGATGTGTTATGCAGCTGGCTGAAAGGGGTACATTATTCATTTGATCTCTCCAGCAGCCTTGACGCGGCGCGTAGTCAGCTGATGCGGCGATCAACTGATATTCATGGTGGCACTGGAGCAGAATTTATATTCTTCCTACCAGATCCGCCGATACACGTTCGGTATTAAACGAGAAAGAGAGAAAAGGAGAAAAGAAAGGAGAACTGTTGCGACGTGTAATCTTAATCGATGAATTGTGCATGGACAAATGGCGGCCATTCATCCGTGAAACGAAAATTACAACTGTTTGAAAATTTGATGAATTTTTAAGAAACGGAATTTTCAAATATTGCAATTTAATCTGAAGTTGTTGGTAACATTGGTAACATACATTGGTAACATTGTCTGCGAATTTGGGAATGTTACGTGCATAATTTTTCAGTTATAACATAACCTAAAAATGTTACATACTGGAATTTCATAGACTACATAAATCTATAAAACTAGTTTTTTAAATTATTTATTATGGGTTTAGATCAAAAGGTTGTAAGAAACAGCTTTTGCTATTTTATTCGCACCTCTGACCATTTGCAACTTTTTCCAAAAACTTTTTTTACGTGTTATTCTGAAAAAACTCGTTATTTGGCTCAATTTTGACAAAGTTATTCTGTTTCAAAAAATGTGCGAATATTAATAAGTGGACAGTGGATCTTGATAAATTTATAGGAAAACTGAAAGTGCAAAATTGCACAGAATGCACGTTATATGAAAAAGTGTGCAAAATATCTAAATTATAGTGTTTTTTTATAAGACTTGAGAGGTGAAATAATTTTCTACCTAAGTTCTACTTCCTTCTGCTATCTTTCCAAACAATATTCATAATAGAAACTGACCTATAAATATTGTATAGTAGATATTCGATTAATATTAACCTAACCTTCCTGATTATTATTATCGTGTATTTAAATTTGAAATATGCTGACTTAGCCTTCGGAGCATATTGTATATTTATATTCCGAATATTATAACCCAATCTCCTTACAATATTATATATTTACATTCAAACTATTATAACTTAACCTCTTAATAACATATATTCATAATAGAAATATAAATTAATCAATTCATAATATCTATTATATATTCAAAATTCAAGTAATGTAAAACTAACCACCAAATAACATTTTATACCTAAATTTAGAATATTGTGACCTAATCCCCTGATAATAGTGTATTTAAATTTAGATTGTTATAACTTAATCTCTTAATAACATGTATTCATAATAGAAATATTATAATTTAACCTCCTAATAACATGTTTTCGTATTAGAAAAATTGTAACTTCACGACTTAATAATATTATATATTTAAAATTCAAGTATAGTGACCTAACCTCGTGATAACAATGAATATTTAAATTTAGAATATGGTAATCCAACATCTCAATAATAGTTTATACAGAAATTTCAAACAATTATAACTTAATATCTTAATAACATGTATTCATAACAGAATTATTATAACTTAACCACTTAATAATATTATACATTCGAAACTCAAACACTGTGACCTAACCTTCGAATAATATTGTATATTTGAATTTAGAATACTGTAACCTAACCTCTCAATAATATCCAGAAATTTCTATACAGAAATTTCTGAAATTTGTAACCTAACCTCTTAAAAACGTATATTCGTAATATAAATATTATAACCTAACCTCTTAATAATATTATACGTTCAAAATTCAGAATACTGCGACTAGAATCTCTTGAAACTGTATATTTAATATAGTATTGTATATTTAAATTTAAAATATCGTAGCCTAACCGCTCGATAATATACTATACAGAAATTTTAGAAAGTTATAATCTAACCTTAATAATACTTAACAATATTATTCATTATTAGTAATTAGAATATAGTAACCTAACCTCTCGATAAAATTCCATATAAAAGTTTTGGAAATTCATAACCTAACCCTCTTAATAATGTTATACATTTAAAATTCAAATACTGTGACTAAATCTCTTGAAAATATTGTATATTTAAATTTAGAATATTGTAACCTAACCTCTCGATAATATCCCATATAAAAGTTTTGGAAATTTATAACCTAACCTCTTAATAACACGTATTTATAATAGAATTATTATAACTTATCCACTTAATAATATTATGCAGTCAAAATTTAAGTACTGTGGCTTAACCTCCTGAAAATATTGTATATTTAAATTTAGAATATTGTAACCTAACCTCTCGATAATATCTTATACAGAAATTTCGACTGTTCCATAACCTAACCTCTACGGAAGTTTGTTCGAGGCTACTGAACGTCCACAATTATACGACTAGTGCACGTCTACATACTGCACAGTGGTAAATAAAACTGTCTCGAAGGCTGGTACAGCGCCAAGCCGGTAACACGATGAAGACATTCACGCTGACCGAGAAATTCGACACGCTTTTAACCGTGAAGCATCAGTTCTCCTAAAAACTTCAATCTTCATGGAACGCAGCGTTCCTTTAAAAAAAAATTAACGAACTCTCGTGAACTCGTTAAAACTTGTTAGAGTGATTAGAGAATTGTAAAAAAAAAAAAGGAAAAAACAAGTTTGTTAGTAGACTCATCGACGAATCTCATTAGCGATCTGAGGACCATAAAAATGTTTCTTTATCGATTCACGAGATAACGGAGTCATCGATCTCTGTCAGAGTGACAACTTTCTACAAATGTTTTACAAGTACATTCTCGAGTGACATTCGTTGAGTTCACGTCGAGTTTGAACGTAATCTTCGTCTTAAATAGACTTTGTTATGACAAATTTGAGCATTTTAGTGTCAAGAAGTGTATTTTAAGTATTTTCAAAATTGAAATTGCGAGGAGCTATATTTTGAAAATTAAGTTTTAAAGAATCATATTTTGATGAATGAAAATTTCGAAAGGACAAATTTCTGGAGTTTCAATTTTAGTAGGTCGAATTTGCAGCAGATCAGATTTTATAGTAATTAAATTTCTGTAAAGTAAAATTTGAAGAAGAAAATTCTGAAAAAAGTTTGAAGATGGAAATTTTCGGGGTCTAAATTTTAAAAAGTAAATTTTAGAAAACACAACGTTAAAAATCCAAATTTGAAAAAATGGAAACTTGAGAATAAAAGATGAAATCCTTAAGAATTTAAATTGTCGAAATCCAAATTCTTGGGAATTCTATTTTAGGAGATTAAAATTTTAAGAGAAACCAAATTTGTTGAGATCTCAATTTTGTAGTATCAAATTCCAAATTTTAAAAGACCAAATTTCACAAAATGAAGTTCCATGGAGGCAAATGTTGATAAATAAAAACTTGTAAAATATGTAAAATATATAAAATTTAATTAAAATCACCTAAAATATTATCAAAGTACCAAACTTGAAATTAAAAAACACTCCACTCGTATTTTCTCTATTTTCTAATACTTATACTCTCCAAAATAATTCTAACCTCGTTTCCAAAAATCTCGAGAAAACCGAAATGCTTAAAAATTAATTTTCCCAATGTTCTTGAAATCTTATTTGCAATTTATCAGATAAATCACAAGAGAAAACGTAGATGTTCTAAGATAGAAAAGAAGTTAACATCAAATCCTGCCATTTTGTTTAATCTACTGACCCCTGATGATCATGTCAGCCAGAAATACCTGGCAGCTAACTGATACTTGCGTAAGTAGCTGGTTGAACAAATAGTTATTGACCTTTATTACCAGCCGAGTCTCGTGACAATCACTATTATATATTCCTCTGCACGAAACGTGACGTTTCATTTCGATTACAAAATTTTCTTCCGTCCTCTTCCCTTGGAATGACACACAGATTTGCTCATAAATCGTTTCGTCATTTAAAAATTGAATAATCTTTTTTTTCATATTATATATTACAAAAAATTTTGGTTAAAAGTTTATTCAATTTTTAAATGGAGAAGTGACTTGTGATTTTTTTTTTTTGGTGAAGGATACAATCAGCTGAGAGACACTGGTCTCTTTTAAATCCGACGAGCGTCGTAACACGGAGAAATTTAACGCTCGAGCCGCACGATCGCTTTTTCGAAACGCACCTTCACGAACGTTTGATTTCGTCGTTGCGCAAACGGCCACTAAAATTATAGCACGCGCGCGACCAGCAAACTTATTCACCTGGATTTTTCGTGGAATCACCATGCGCTGTATACGGCCTCGCTTTTCATTCTTTTGTTTCTTCTACTTTTTTAGAAACAATTGTTACCATGAAAATGGAAATTTCTCAAAGTGTAGAACTGATGCAATTTTTGAAATTTTACGCGGTGGAAACAAGCCTTTTTTTCTTATTTTTTTTTTTTATGAACAAGAGGAGCTTTTTTGTTTTTAAGAGAACACATTAGGAGTTTACAAAGACACTTTTGTTTTGAATTAAATTACATTACATTTTGAAAAAACTGGTACACTTGTACTTGAATTTTTGAAGATAAAAACATTAGTTTATTTTTCAAAACAGTTTTTATGTTGACGCCAAACTATAATTTTCGATTTTTTGGTTGTAACATGTAAAAAAACATTTAGAAAATGAATTTTTTTTATAAACGATGATGTCAATAGTAATTGAAATTTCTTGAAATGTAGAATTGATGAAAAATTATTGAATTTATGGAGATACTTTTGTCTCTACGCTTGCACTGAATTTTGAAAAACTTGGTACAACTGCATTGAAATTTTTGAAAATACCGTTTTGAGAAAATGATTTTATTTTCAATATAATTTTCAACACTACAGTATCACCAAGTAAAACGTTTTAAAAACTGGATTTTTGTTTGTAAATGATGATTTCAATAAGAATGAAAATTTTTTGAAATAGACCAAATTTTTAAAATTTTACGTAATATACAGTATACAAAATTTTCTTATTTTTTTAATGACCAAAGGAGACTTTTGTTTTTAATAAAACACTTTTGAAGTTTATGAAGACTTTTGTTCTTCCTGTGCATTCAATTTCGAGAAAATTGGTACTTTTGTATTGGAATTTTCGAAGAGAACATTTTGAACAAATTATTTTGTTTACCAATATAATTTTTACTTCTATTCCCAACTATAATTTTCGATATTATAGTCTTAACACGTAGAACATTTAAAATAATGGGTTCCTTTTCGTAAACGATGATTTCAGTAAAAATAAAAATTCTTCGAAATGTGGAATTAACATAATTTTCGAAATTTTACGTAATATATTGGATACAAAATTTTCTTAATATTTTTAATGAACAAAAGAAGATTTTTGTTTTCGATAAAACACTTTTGAAGTTTATGAAGACACTTTTGTTCTTCCTGTGCATTCAATTTCGAAAAAATTGGTACTCTTGTATTGAAATTTTCGAAGAGAACATTTTGAATAAATTATTTTGTTTACCAATATAATTTTTACTTTTATTCCCAACTATAATTTTCGATATTATAGTCTTAACACGTAAAACATTTAAAATAATGGGTTCCTTTTCGTAAACGATAATTTCTGTAAAAATAAAAAGTTTTCGAAATGTGGAATTAACATAATTTTCGAAATTTTACGTGATATATTGGATACAAAATTTTCTTAATATTTTTAATGAACAAAAGAAGATTTTTGTTTTCGATAAAACACTTTTGAAGTTTATGAAGACACTTTTGTTCTCCCTGTGCATTAAATTTCGAAAAATTTGGTACTCTTGTATTTGAATTTTTGTGGATACCATTTTGACGAAATTATTTTGCTTTTCAATACAATTTTTGTAATTGCGAACGAATAATTATATAATTTTAATTATAATTTTCGATAATTCGGTTTTAACACGTAATGTGTTTGATAAAATGAAAAGAATGATTCCTAAACTGAAGAATCCTATAAAAAATTTCTCGGAAACTTTCTGTGAGTCTGAGATATTAATTATACATTAATTTTACATCAACTTGGTACTTTCAATAACATTCCACAATAAACTTTCGCTTATCAGTTCATGGATCTCTGAATCTATATGATCTCTTCTTTGGAGATAAGATTATCATTCAGATATCTTTAAAGCCAACACGAAAAGACAAAAGTGGCATAGCACAAAATAATTCAACATATTTTCCAAAAAGTTTTTCCTAACTTCAACGAGCAATGTTAATTTCGAATTTTAATACAGCTTATCGGCCACTCTGTACAAGAAAACTGTATTAAGAACCTATCATAATTTCAAAACGAATTACAATTTCGAATTTCAAATGTCAACATGATAGTACGAAATTTTCCAAGAAATTTACAAGAAAACAAATAGAAGAAATAAATTAATAATCTAACTAGTCATTTCAATCTCAAATGGAATCTTAATTCCGAATTTTAATACAACTTATAAGCCATTTTGTATAAAAAAAAATAGTATAAAAATCTATCATATCTCAAATTTTAAAAATTAATCTGAAATTACAAAATTTTCCAAAAAATTACAAAAAAGCGAGTTCGATATATAAGATAATAACCCAAACAGTTATTCCAACCTCAAATAAAATGTTACTTTCGTATTTCAATACAACTTATAGTACAAACATTTATCGTAACCTCAAAATGAATTTTAGTACGAAATTTTTCAAAAACTGTATAAAAAGATAAATTCAGTATATAAGACAGTAACCTAAGAAAATATTCTAACCTCAAATAGAACGTTAATTTCGAATTTTTAATAGTAACATGACAGTACGATATTTTCCAAAACAATTTATAAAAAAACAAATTCGATATATAAAATAATAACCTAAAGAATTATCCTAACCTCTTGTAGAACGTTAATTTCGAATATAAATTACCGATGTATTTCCACGAATTTTCACAATTAAATATCATAGAAAGAATTCCCTACGGAACGTGTAATTTTCCACAGTAGTGTGCCATCAAACCGATAAGGAGCAACTCGATCGTCACACTGCATTTACCTCGAGCGGGTTTCCGCGCGTGGAAAGCCACGAAAGCGAATGGTGGATATAACAACGCTCCTCCTGTGATCCATCAGCAATATGTAAACTTAATTATTCCGTACGCCCAAGCACAAACTGACCAACTTTCTTTTATTGCGCTGTCGCGCTCTCTAAAGCTGATATCATGAATTCCATTCCACAAATTCGTCTGGTTTAAGTTAACAGTGGTTAAGTTAAATCGACTAATCCACTAAACGATCAAATTGTTTAAACGTGCAACTGTACCAATCAAATTATTCGAAACAAATGGTAAAAAAAAATTATAACGACTAAAATTCCGAATTCAATTATCAAGAAAATTGGGTCAGATGAAACAGTTTTTCTTTTTACGATAATCAAAATGTAACACGATATGTTGCAAAATAACTAACTGGAAAATGATACTCCATCTTTGAAATTTAATTGCTTGTGAAATTGTTGTGTGTAAAAATCCCAGACTTAATTTTATTGCGATAAAATTGGATGATAATGTTTATAAAATATTTGTGAATTTTTTTTTTTTAAATACAGTTGGATCTTTGAAATTTGTTCTCTTCTCTAAAAGAACTGCATCTCAGTTCTTTTTTTTTTTTTTTTTATATAATTAACACTCGCAACGATGGCAGTGTAAATTATTCTTTTTTGTCTCTTTTTTTGTGGAATCCTTCAGATGCATCGATTTACAGTACCAATTTCGAGGTACAGCCTGAAGGCAACGTAAACACGATCGTATAATTTTATCATGCAGCCTATTACGACATCGACGAGGTCAACGGAATGCGTTTTCCAGCAAAACGCACCAACTTATCGCGAATATTATCTGGTAATTGCATTACGATGTTTGAAGTCCTTGTAGAAAGACAAATTCAAGAAGAATCCACACTCGTGCCTTATAAATTAGTGTCTTGAGGTTGGTAACAGTTTCTGAAACCGGTACGCCATTTTCTTAACCTATTTAATAAGTTTTACGAACGATGTGATGTCTCTTTGATGAGTTTAAAAATAATTGTGACAGTCTGCAGCCAAAAAAAACTTGTTTTGTTCACTATATATCTTCTAACCTCAAAATTCAAGTAAAAAAAATGTTAAACAAAGAAACTGTGTCATTCTATTTTGCAATTAAACTGTAAAATAACATTTTTCTAACTCATAATCCCCAATAATAATTTTTTCTATTTATTCAATACAGTTTTCTTCAGTCAAGCTATCCAATCTCAAATATTTCCATCTCAAATTCTTAATTTTCAGTTTGATACAAAATTTCTAATATTTTAACACACAAAATATCATACTTTGTATACAATAATTATGAACTATTTATCTCTTAGCCTGTTAACTGAGTTCACTTGCAAACAGAAATGAAATATCTCCAGATTATAATTAAAAATTAGTGAAATTAATAAACAATTATATTACTTTAATTTTTGTAAATTTCAATACTATGTATTTTATACAATAGCAGTACAATTAAAAATGAACGATACTTTAACAAACATTTCAACCTCAAAATCTCAGAATCAGAATAACAATTCCCTTACAAAATTTTAACACATGTATTTAACGATGAACAACAAATTTTTCTCATCACTTTTATCACACTAAATCAAGGCCACTATTGTAAACTAACCTATCTAACCAAAAATATTTGTTTTACCTCACTACATATCTCCTAACCTCAAAATTCAAATAAATAAATTTCGAAAACAGAAACTACATAACTCTATTTTGCAACTAAACTGTAAATTAACATTCTCATGACTTATAATCTCAAATAATAATTTTCTCTCTTTATCTAATTCAATTTTCTTCCAAACTCGAGCTTTTAAATCGCAACGTTTTCATTTAAAATTCCCAATTTTAATTTCGATACAAAATTTGTAAATTGTAAATTATTTATACTACAACTGTAAACTTTGCAATACCATAATTGTAAACTATTTATTTACCATTGTAAACTATTTATCTATTATAATTACTTTCTTTTGATTTTTGCAAATACAAATATTATGCATCTTACACACTAACAGTGCAATTAAAAATGAACAATATTTTTATACATAAACTATCGTGTTCTAATATATAATACTTCATACTTAATACGTCAACAAACATTTCAACCTGAAAATTCGCAATCCCCTTACAAAATCTAACCACGTGTATTTAACAACGATCCATAATGATCTCTAGTCACTTTTACCACACTGATTCAAAGCCAGTATCGTAAACACCATTTTCAATCCTCACCTCCATTGCTGTCTAACCTCAAAACCCAAGTTCACCAACAAAAGCACCCTTTAATCCTCTCCAACTAAACGAAGCATCATTTTCTTGAAAATTCCACTATGGAAGCATGGTCTGAGATCAAAGGAACCTGACAAACTGTCTCTGAGAATCGAAAGAACCGAGAGGCGGACGTTTACCGAAGAAACGGCCGGTCAAAACACTCGTGAAATTGGGACGCGTGCCTATTTTTCGAGCGTGACGCAATCAGTATGCGCCGCGGTGCATCTCTCGAGCGGGGCGAATGTTCACAGGACGGACAGTAAAAGAGACGACGGGCGTAGAAGAACCGAGGCGGCGGGTCAGGCCAGCGAGCATTTAATTTTATCGTGTCGTCGCACGTTCCACGACGATAAAACGATCCGCTCGAAAACAATGAGCGTGGCGAGAGGGAAAATGATGAACCCGCGACATTTCGCCGGGTATCCCGGCGAAGGGATACCGTTGACCTAGCCGTGAGATGCTCGATTAAATTTGCACGAGCGTGTTTCACGCTCCGAGCCAGGAAAATAATCGCTCGGGCCTCGTTCAAACACACCCGGCGAACCTTGCCTCGTCTCTCGAGGTTACTTTCCTGGTTCTTTCTTTCTTTCATTTTTTTTTTTTTGTTTGGTAAAGATGTAAATACTTGGGATTGTGTTTCCCTGTGCAATTTGTGTTTGGGGAATTTTTAATCGTTCCATAGGTTTGAACTATCAGTTGTGTTAACTGAGAAAATTTTCAAAAATTTGAGCACCAGAAAAGGAGTCAATTTTTGCTTAGGAAAAAATACGTAGAGGTGCTCGTCTATGAAATTTACTTTACTGGTTTTTTTTTTTAAGGTGTGAATACTTGGGGTTGTGTTTCCTTTGTGCAATTTGTGATTACGAAACTTTTAATCGTTCGATAGGTCTGGGAATGTTTCAAGTGTCAATTTTATTAAGTGAGAAAATTGTACCCATCTTAAGAAATTTTGGCACCACAAAAGAAGAAAATTTGCAGTAAAACAAAAATACGAGGAGATACTAGAAATGTTAATAAATTTATTGCAAAAAATTTCATGTCGATATCTCATTCCGTTTCTTTAGAAAAAACTGTCAAAGAAAATCAATTTTTTCTTACCTTCACATCGTAACGTAACCTCTACCCCACGATTTCTACTGCACAAGAAATGGTACAAAATATGAATAGTAAAACACAAGAAGTTTCTACCTAGAATCTGCAGAATCATATAAAATCGAGCGGGGTTTTCAAACAAGCATAGAGCACGTTTTGTCACAAAAAGGAAATACAACTCAATACTACAAATATTAACCCAGTGCACTCCAATGGTGCTGTTACAGAAAAATTTATAATACGAGCGACAGCTCCGTTCAAGTTTTATTCATATTGAAATTCAAAAACAAACTAACAAAATAAATGAAAATAAATACATTCATAAATATATATAATTTTTCCTCTTCAAAATTCAAAGTATATTGGACCTGATGATTAATCGTATAAAAAAATACTTGAAGTGCAAAAGAGTTAAGAAACATTTCACAAACGATTCCACACAAATATCTCTTTCTCCTCTACAACCACATAACCTAAGCTCGATTCTTTCTGGGTTGACAAAGACCCATCCATTATACTTAACCATAATTCCCAGTGTCCAAAATTCCCTAGAAACATGTAGAACCCAGAAAATGGGTTTCCCGGGGAAAGTTTGAGTACGTTTCATGCTCCAGTAAGGTAGAACGTCGCATTTTAAAAGGATCGCCGCGAGACGTAATCCCCACGGCGAATATCTGCACGGCAAATGCCTCGGTGGCCTGGTTAAAAATGCATTTCGCGCGAGAAGGGTTTCCCCGTCCCGGAAGGGGGAGATAGCCAATGCACGGATTCAGCCAATAAGCTGAAACCAGTCGGTAACGTAGGCAGCCAGCCGACTTCTGTCGGTCGTGCAGAATGAATATCGCGTGAATGCACGAAATCGAAGCCTCGTCGAGTCACAATTTAAGAATTTAACAGTACAAAAAGAAGAAAACAAAAAAAGAAAAACAGAAAAGAATAACTCTGACTTACAGAGTCGGATAACACAAAGTCATTAGGTCATCGTTGCCTTCTGACAACATTCTCCGTTTCCATGGAATAACTCGCGTATCGTGGTTACGCTCGCATATTTCTGGAGATGGGTCGTTGCTTCTGTTATTTAACTGCGATTCCCGGTGCACTGACGCGGCTCGTGTACCGCGCAGATGCGCGCGCACGCGCACTAGACGCGATAGGGATTCCTTTCCCGATGAATATCTGATTCTTGATTATGCACGGTCATTCCTTTTTTTCATCTTTTCGTGTTTAGTCTGCTTTCCCCCCTTTTCTTTACGTCGAGAGCAAATATTTTCATCACGGGCACGGTAATTAGAATGATAATTCGTGGAGCAGAGAGGATGAATAAGAGCAATTGTTTTTTGAATTGATGAAGATTAAGTTTGAGTTCGATGCCGAGGAGGAATGAGTTTTTAAGTAAAATTAATCGTTGGATTTGGGTGTTATTAGTTATTCTCGTTGGAGTATTCATATTAGAATTTTCGTTATTTTTAAAGTTCCTAGACTTGAATTATAAAAGTGTTTGATTTATGTGTTGATATTTAGTTTTAAATTTTAAGCATATTAGGTATTTAACGTGACTCACCCAGGTGTCATGGTTTCTGTTATGGTTTCCTTTTCAGTGTCTTTTATTCCATCACAATAATTTATTAAATTCTGAACCATGGTATTTCTGTCACATACTGTATATGCTTATACTTTTAATTGCTGTTATTAGAAATTTCATATAATCTATACTAACGATTATCATTAGAATATTACTCGAGAAGTTTTAATTAATTTCAACTCTGAAAATAGGACCAATCTATGGAACATTATTATAAATGTTAGACTTCTTGAAAACAATAGAAATAAATGAGAAAATTAATTCAGGGCATATGATTTAATTCATTTTCCATGTAATATTGTTAAAATTACCAATGAATATAATTTGTTCAAAAACGGAAAAAATAATATAAAATTTATTTATATTCCACGATAAAAATCGATAATTTAAAGGCAAAAATACAAATTTAAAAATTATTGAGTAAAATTAATTCAGGGAATACAATATAATTAATTTTCAAAGTAATATTGTCAAAATTATTAATAGATATAATATAAAAAAAAAGGAAAAAATAACATAAAATCTATTTATATATTAGAAGAAAAAAAGAATTGGCGACACGAGGACAAAAAAAGCAAGCAAGATTATTCGAAAACGCAAGAAAAAGTGGCTCACGCTTAGAGATAGAAAAAAATGTTGAACAAAGTGAGCGTACAATTGAATTATTAAGTTACTAGGTGCCCCAAATCCATAAAATCCACATCGAGAGCGATTATTCCGATCCGATTTGCATTTACAATTTCGTATTTCGTGAAACTGCGTCGACGTTAGACTTGGCCTAGTTACGAGCTGGACAAACACCATTCTTCGAACTTTGAATTACTGCTTTCGCGCGGTATTCGGTAACCAAAGCCAGCGATTCCTCATGAAAACAATATTCAAGAAAACACTGTTTTCTCCAGTAAAACCCTATTGTTCCAATTAAAACTTTCAACCTTTTGTTTCCTTGTTAACTCTTTTACTAGATTATCACGAGTCAAACAATGCATGCATTTCTTCTTTTTTTCACACAGTCCCAATATATTGTATTCATTGTAATTTTAAAAATCTCTCAATTTAAAAAAAAAATAATTTTCTCATTTTTTACTTCTTTTTTTCTATTTTCAAATTTTTCATATTTAGTGTATTTATTATTACAATAATTTCATAGATGTATCATGTTCTTAGAATTGTTATATAGTTTAAAATATTATTGATAAATTTATTAATTTTTACAGTTGCTTAATTTGTAAATTTCTTCAAATTAAATCGATAAGCGAAGGGTTGAAAATTGTTCGACCTCGAGCGTTTCTATACGAAGCAAATTACACTGACAGATTGGACAAAGGTTTGTACCGGTCGCCGTCGAGAAAGAAATAAAGTTTTTTAATTGGTCGAACACCTTGGCCTCGGTCGAGGCACCATTTACAGAAACCTTCGAGAAAATACAAGCAATGAAACGGGTCAGAAAAGATATCGAGTGACAATTATTTATATTTATAGGATAGAGATGATTACGACTGACGGTATGAAATATAAAAGAATGAACATTAATTGGAAGTTGTTCAGATTTCGAAATTACAGAAATATGCCAAAGAGAGTAGGAAAAAAAATAGAAAAAATATCTATTAGATAATCACTCCAAAAAGTATCATTAAAAAAAAAAAGAAAATTGTTCCATCCACAAAAATTCTATCATTTTGTGAAAAAAATAATATAATAGAAAAAAATATCAATTATACAATTATTCCAAAAAGCATAAGAAAAAAAGGAATTGTGCTATCCGTCTACAAAAATTCTATCACTATGTGAGAAAAATAATAATTATACAATGATTCTAAGAAGCATCAGAAAAATGAGAAATTGTACTACGTATTTGCAAAAATTCCATCAGTTCGTGAGAAAAATAATGTAGAAAAAAATAACAATTATACAATCATTTCGGAAAGTATAATACAAAAAAGAGGAATTGTATTATCCATCTGCAAAAATTTCATCACTGTATGAGAAAAATAATAGAAAAAAAGCCAATTATACAATTATTTCAATAAAAACATCAGAAAGAGTTACACTACTCATTTGCAAATATTCGCTCACTGTGTCAGAAAAATAATAACAGAAAAAAATGTCATTTATAAAGTCCTTTAAAAAAGTATCAGAAAACAAACAATACACTACTCATCTACAAATATTCCATCACTATATGAGAAAAATAATAGAAAAAAAAAAATACCAACTATACAATCATTCCAAAAAATAGAAAAAAATACCAACTATACAATCATCCCAAAAAACAGAAAAAAATTACACTATCTACAAAGAACCCTTTACTGTGTGAGAAAAATAAGAGAAAAAAAGAACAAAAATTCCGCCACTAAGAAAAATTCTAAAAAAAAAAAGAAAAGCAAAACTACACTATTTAATAGTAGTTTCAAATTTCCAGTCACGAAATCTCCAACTCAAAAGGAAACAAAAAAGAATCTTCCTTCAATATAAAAAATTAAAAATATAAGAAAGACAGTGCAACTAAAAAAAAAAAAAAACTCAATATAAAAATTCCCACTTTCCGATTTAAAAAAAAATGCAAAAGAGAAAAAGAAAAGAAGTTTCACTAATCTCAAGATCTACAAAAAAGAAAAAGAAAAAAAAAGCGAATAAAAAGAAGAAAAGCGCTGCCACCATAAACCGAAGACGAGGAGTAGAGGCGGGGGGTAGACAATCTAAATTTCAAAGCGTTCGATAAAGAAAGAGAGTCGCGTGATAAAAAATAACAGTTGCAACGGTCACGGTTTAGAAATCGGAACGCTAAAGGCTGTTTTTCAAGTCGGCGTCCGTTCTTACATAACCACGCGCCGCTTCATGTCCACCATGTCTCTCCACACGCGTTCATACACACACACACAAAAGCTCATATATATATACACACATAAACATATGGTGCACATGTGTGCGTGTACACCTGAAGAGAGAGAGAGAGAACTCGTCACCACGGTAAAACGTGAGCCGTGAACGTTTATCGGTGTCTGTACAATTCTCGCGCTGCGACACGACATTGGAGGCCATGTGTGTGGATGGATGTGCACCGTTGATAATGCACGCCGTTATCAGGCTCGTAGGAGCCACGGCGTGGCCGCCTGTAGCCTCCTTATCGGCCGCTATCGATGTCACATCGGATAAAATCGTGCCTGGAGAAACACTCGAAGGCAACGAGAAAGGAAATACACAACGACTCTGGCTGGGGAAAAAATTCGAGATTGCACCTAGACGCCGACCACCGTTGCGTGAGTGCAGTGCAAACAGTCGGCTGGCTGACTCCTTTTTCTATCATTTAGAACTACCATGCGAGCGTATAACTCGACGTTTCGGAATTAGGTGAACCGAGGGAAATTTGGTGTTGTTGCGAGATAATAAATGATGGTATTCGATGTTCTTTGTAATCGTTGATGAAGTGGAAGATGTGTTTCGTGTTGAAAATGTAGTTTTTTTTTTTTATTATTATCGGATAGATCTTTAAGACGAATTCTGAAAGATTTGTTCTTCTGTGTTGGAGATCAGTTTGTCAGGTTAATATATTTTTTAATATACTGAAAAGAGTGGCTTGTTCAATTTCTTTATTTTTTCTGACAATGAGTTCAAATAATCTAAACAGTGAACTAGATCCTTAAGGCGAGTTCTAAAAGATTTATATCTATATTATTTTATTTGCTTAACAATATTGAAAATGTGTGATAAATGGTTAATATATTGCACAGAATTTCTTGTCTAATTTTTCTTCTGACAATGAGTTCAAATGGAGCCTAGATTGTTAATTAGATCCTTAAAGTGAGTTTTGAAAGATTTGTGTCTGTTATTCTATTTATTTGATAGTACTGGAGATTTGAGAAAAATTGTTAATACATTACATAAAATAGCTTGTCTATATTCTTTTCTTAAAATAAGTTTAGATGGTACCAGATTAACCAGATCCTTAAGGCGAACTTTAAAAGATTAGTGTCTATGTTATTCTATTTATTTGATAGTATTAGAGATTTGTGATAAATGATTAATTACATAAAACAGCTTGTCTATTTTTTTCTGAGAATGAGTTTAGTCTACATGATTAACCAGATCCTTAAGGCGAATTTTGAAAGATTTGTATCTGTATTTGTGTCTATATTCTATTTTCTTGACAATACTGGAAATACGTGAAAAATGGTTAATATATTTCAAAAAACAGCTCGTCTAATTTTTTTTCTAACAATGAGTTTATATAATCCAAATGATTATTTAGATCCTTAAGGCGAATTCTGAAAAATTTGTGTCTCTGTTGACCTAGTTACTTGACAATATTGAAAATTCGTGAAAAATGGTTAATATATTGCAAAGACTAGTTTATTTAATTTTTTTGTTTCTGAGAATGAGTGCATATAGTCTAGATGGTTAACTAGATCTTTAAGGCGAATTCTAAAAGATTTGTGTATATGTTAATCTATTTACTTAACAATATTGGAAATTCGTGAAAAATAGTTAATTTATTTCAAAGAACAGCTCGTCTAATTTTTTTTCTAACAATGAGTTTAAACAATCTAGATGGTTATTTAGATCCTTAAGGCGAATTCTAAAAGTTCTGCGTCTATATTATTCTACTTACTTGATAACATTAGAGAAACGTGAAAAGTAGTTAATATATTGCACAGTCTAATTGTTTTTTTTCTGACAATGAGTTCAAATAGTCTGCATAGTTAACTAGACTCTTAAGGCGAGTTCTAAAAACTTAGTATCTATGTTATTCTATTTTCTTGACAATATTAGAGATACGTGAAAAACGGTTAATATCTTATCTAATTTTTTTTTTTAGTACAGATAGCCTATTTGGTGGTTAAATAAATCTTTAAGGCGAATTTTAAACGATTCTTATCTACATTATTCTGTTTAGTTAATGATATTGAAGATTCGTCGGTGAAAATAATTAATACCACTCTGCGTTTAATTTCTTCTAACTTGAAAGGACCTATTCGATGTTTAAATAAAACATTAAGGCGAATTTTAAAAGCTTCCACGTGTACCATCTTTTTTCCTGACTTCAGATATCCTACCTGATGATTTAATGAATTTTTAAGACAGGTTCCTGAAAGTCTCCTTTCCTGAAAAGTGATATTTCATATTTTGAAAGTTTATTATTGGATAATAATTCTCTTCCGCGAATGCTCAGGCACCATGTTTAATTTTTCAACGTGAAAGCGATACTTAGCATTAATTTTTTCCTTTCGAGTCGATTTCGAAATATTTAACATTTTTCAGACAATGCAAAAAACCGTCCAACACTTTTTCCTATTCAACAACTAACTAAACAAACCGTGAAAAAAAAATAAATAGAAACAGCAATTTAATAGAAATAAGAAGTATATCGCCAAATTATCAATATAAATATTATTAATATATCTTCAATTAAACTTTATAAATATTGTTTTTCATTTTTTTTTAACATTATTTGAGGTTTCCGGTATAGAGTCGAAATTGAATATTACATTATTAATTCGGAGTTGATCTAAAAAAAAGATGTAACGTATGTAAACGTTGACTACGTCGAGTGATGCTGGTAGGAGAAATAGTAAAATAGTTCAAGAGATTACGTAGCACCTCTTAATTGCTTTCGTTGCGAGAGGTCAGGTCTCAAGTATGTTTTGTCAAATATCGCGACGGAATCTCAAAGCAATCTCACTCGACTGTATCGCCGCTAACATAACCACCAAAGATTAATACCTTCGAGGACGATCGATGCTCGAAATTCTCTCTCAGAAACTCTTCTCGAAGCTCCAAAATCCAAAAAAAGAAAGAAAAAAAGAAAAAAAAAGAGGAATACTAACCTAACCTACTACAATTATAATATTAATTATTAATAATAGCCAAGAAATAAAATAAAATAAAATATAAATAAAATAAAATATAAATAAATATCGTAGAGAAAAACATTGATCGACAATACTCGAGTGTGAAACACGTTGGACAGGCGTCAACCGCCGTTCCCAATAGCAGAGAGCCTGCTCAGATTCGTTTCAATCAACAACGATATCTGTGGATTTAAATTTCCAAGCGACGTCGACCAGTCGTTAAATTTGAATTTGTAATAAGAACGGACTCGCTGCGAGGGACATTTCCAAAGAGAGACGCCATGTCACGTAGCCTCTCCACGACCAATCATACTTATATACACCGTTATCATTCTCTTTCTCTTTCGATCGGGGAACCCATGAACCACGAAAACAGAAACCGGAGACCGAGACTTTTCTCAAAGCAAATTATTCATCAGATTCATGAAAGAAGAAAAAAATTCATTTGACAACTTTTGTTGGAAACAGTGATTATTGTATTAAATAAGAATACTTAAAATATATAAACGAAATTTATACGATGCAATTGAATATATGTGAATTTCAAATGTTACGCGCGTATATCTTTTTTTTTTTTTTAACAAAAACAGCGTGTTAATAACTTTTGATAACACCTGATTACTTGTATAATTAATTTCCACATAATGTGCAATTAGTCGGTATACGAAATTTTTCACAGTAATTACAAGAATGGCCTAAGTCCATAACATGAACTGAATTTTAACCACGCAACTAGTAGTTCAGTTTAATGGTTCAATTCCCGAGTATTTTGTCAAAATAATTCCGTATTATTGTTAAAATAGATGCACCCCATGACAAATGATAAATTCAACCGTTTTCAAATTTCCTAACTGTGGAAAAAATAATTACAAACACAAATTTAATAAAATTAAATAATAAGGGTATGGACAAATAACAATACAAATATTATTATCGTATTTTTAATTATAAAATATGAATGAAAAGCAAACTTCATAATTTCTTTTGCCAGACTTCCGGGTTAAAGCCGGAATTTAATATTACACTATTAATTCGGAGTCGATTTAAAAAATATTTGACATATATAAATGTCAACTACCTTCTATATATATAACCTAACCTATTCACATAACTAGCAATACACTTTTACAGTTCAGTTTTCGAGTATTTTGTAAAAACAATGCCGTGTTATTGTAACGTATAACAGATACACCCCAAGAAAAATGATACATTCAATCATTTCAGATTTTTTACTCAGAACACTTTCATTAATCGCGGACAGATTTGTTAAAAATTATAAATTTGATGAAATTTTTTTGTTCACCCAGTATAACGCACTGTCGGACAATCACCTGACATCTTCTGCCAAAAATACATCAACTTCATTGCTGTCGAAACTTTCTGGCTCACTGTGACGTCACCTGTTAATACGTTTACTGTTCAAGAAGTACGAGTGAAAAGTTGAACCTAATCGTTTAAAAGAATGACAAATTATCTCGCCTCTTTTTCAAGTACATTTTAATTTAATTATTTTCATAATCAATTCAAACGTAAACTTCCATCTATACCCGAAAACCACGTGTATATGTGAACAAGTTCAAGGTGTCCTAAGTCACATGTGCTGCGAACATATTAACGTGTCAATTGTGAAAGTTGAGTTAACTCGTCATTGACCAGGCCAAATTTGACATATTCATTTTGATTAATAACTAATTTTTGTTATGTTGTAAATGGTTAAAAAAATATGCAGCACGTTAGAACGAACACACTGTACGTATTGAATAAATCTTTCACAGAAAATAGGTTAAGAAAATTGTCAAAAGTGTTTCTTACTTTTTTCTGTGGTTTGTAAACCTGCTCGAACAATTTTGCTCGCCATAATATAATAAAATAAAATTATATGATCCCATTTGAAAAACTGAAAACGACTTCGTTCATTATGAAAATAAATTATTTCTGAAATTATTGTTCACTTGACGCGTTCAAATTTTGATTAATAAATAATTTGTATTATGTTGCAAATGGTTGGAAAATTATGCACCTGGTTAAAAAGAACACACTGTACATACTATGCCGTCTTTTGCAAAGAATAGGTTAACAAAATTTTCAAAAGTGCTTTTTTCTGTGATTTGTGAACCTGTTCAAAATAATTTTGTTTTTTATAAGATAATAAAAAAAAATTATGTAATTGTTTTGGTTCTATTTAAGAAATTAAACCATCATGGTTCCATTTAAAAAACTTAAGGTGACTTCGAGCTCGCTATGAAAACAAACAATTCACGAAATTATTGTTCACTTGACACATTCAAATTTTGATTAATAACTAATTTTTGTTATGTTGCAAATGATTGAAAAATTATGGACCACGTTGGAACAAACACACTGTACATATTATGTACGTCTTTCTCAGAGAATAGCTTAAAAAAGTTTCAATGTTTTTTTCTGAGATCCATAAACCTGTTAAAAAAATGTTGTTCCTTACATTATAATGAAAAAAATATATAATTCTTTTGGTTCCATTTAAAAAACGACGAATTCGAGTTCACTATGAAAACAAACGAAATATTTACTCATTTGATCCATCCAAATTTTGGTTAACAACTTTATGGTTAATTATTTTTGGTTAATACTTATATTTAATTAATTAGTTAATAACAATATTTGGTTAATAAACCTTTGACATGTTACAAGTGGTAGAAAAATCATGCAGCACGTTAGAACGCACACACTGTACACATTATGCACGTCTTCCATAGAGAAAATAGTTTAAAAAATTCTCAAAAATATATTTTTGTTTGTTTTTCTATGATTCGCGAACCTGCTCGAAGAATTTCCTCGTCGAACTTTCAGAAGGGGTAAACGAACTTTTGGATCGGTCTGGTGATGTGCATGTGACGTGACGCATTGTCTCGCGGAAGAATCTACTTTGTCTACGGACGTAGTCATAGTTACCGGTGAACCCGGGCCGTGCACATTCGGCCGCGATAGGGCCGGATATATTTAGAACGTATTCTATTTCCGAGGGGCAGCCTCTCGCGATACGCTCGGCCGATATTTGTCGCGCGCGTACACGCGCGACGCTATTTACGGGACGAATTGAAAGTGAATCGGAATCCGACTCCATCCACGTCGATTCCATTCACTGGCTCGAGACACGGCCGTGATTTGCTCGAAAAATACCAACGGTAACATCTTCGAACCATATTTTTTTTTCTCCTTCTTTTCCTCTTTTAGAAAGTTCTTAGAAATTTATTCGATTCCACGAGGTATAACCTTGTAGAAGGCTAACGTTATTCACACCTGTAGAGGTGTTCAGTGGAAAGTTTTTAACTTCGTCTGTGTTACACTCAACTGCGACATATTACATAAAAGTCATACCTTCGTCGTACACTAATAAGTTTTTATCCAGTTTATAATAATAATAATTTGTAAAGAAATCCCATCACGTGATCACCAAACCACGAAGAAAGTGGAAATTAAAATAAAGGTCAGGAGGATAATATTCGTAATAATTTATTAACAGAGTAATTACAAAACTGGTCTATGACTTAATACAATTCTCAATGATAGCACAGAGTGGTCCATGAGTCACTTTACCATTTAAAAGTAAAATAATTTTCGATTTATAATTTAATATTTTGTGAAAAAATTTATTAAATACCTAAGTGGTAACGTGACTTGTGGACGAACCTGTATATTCTGTAAATTTGAGACGCCGATAGCACTGTACAAAAGCAGTCGAAAACTGGTTTAGAGATAATTGAGTCACTGTGAGTACACATCATCAAAGAAGTGTCAATCAACTCACGAATGATCACATCCTATCGCGTCACTTGCCAAATATCGACCAAATTGCACGTACATGCATCACCGTAAAATTTACAGCTGTAATATTAGGTCATTCCATAAATTCTTGACGAAAGGGAAAAATACTACAGCGAGAAAGCAAAAGAAGTGTCGTAGCGACGGCATAATGACTCTGTCGAAGAAAAAGAGAGAAGTTGTGTAATAAGGCGATTGTAAATTTAAAATATCGATCTAAATTTCGACATACGATCGGTCATAAACTTACGAGATAACCTATAATTAATTCGTTCAATGATCAACCGTTAAACAATGTGTACGCAAAACTATTTATATAATATACACGTATATTCGAAATATTAATTATCGCTAAGTGTCTAAATATTATTCATAAAATAACGACTGCACTTAGTTTCGTTTGATTAGTATCACAACGTCATATATGGTAATGCGTTTGACATTTCACAACAACAAAAAAAAGCAACAACCAAATCCGTATATAATTAACCGAAACACACCGCTAGAAAGTCGAACACACTTAAGGTTCGAATATTTCCCGAAACTAACTGTAATATCTAACACGTCAAAGGAGAGCCTCGGCGAGGCAAAGTTCGTCTTTGCGCATAAATTGAACGTTAGCAAGTTGAGCGCGCACCAACACACCGGCGACCCACTCCCGGTCTCCGATCTGACCTCGCGTGCACATTCGTTCACGAACCTACCTCACTTTGCCCCGCGACAGATGTAAACAAAACCGACAGACCCTCAGCTAACACTCCGCGCGACCGTAGTGTCGAAATAACGATAGAAAAGAGAAAAGAAAAAAAAAAAATGCGACGATCACGTCGAACGAATCTCTCTCTTTTTCTTTCCTTCTGTTCACGTTCAACGTTTTATCTCAGATACTATGTTTATGTACTCACATAACGAGGTGTACAGGATGATCGTACGGTGGTCAGCGAGTGACACGGTGCCCCGTTGCTCAAGCGGCAGGACCAATCAGAGAAACACTTTGCACACTCGCGTACAATACACGTGCGGCACACGTCACTCGTTTCGATGACCCTCTGGCTAGTCTTTATCTTTCTCTCTCTCTTTTTTCTTTCTCTGTTTTACACACCGCGAATTGGAGAACGATCGTCCCTCTTCGTCTAACACACCAACCCACCTCTCTCCGTAAGATTCCTACAGATTCCTCTCGTTCTTCGTCGACCGATGACGATGGACGGAACGACGCGACCCGTGTGTACGATACGATGAAAGAGCTAAACGACGAGTTGTTGTACGTTGTATATCCTATTCACAATTTATTATTTGACTCCCCTTTCTCTATCTCTATCTCTGTCCGTTTTCTGTTTATTCTTCTTTTACGTTCCTTCCTATTCAAACACTTGTATTTTGCACAGGATCACGGATGAATCGATGATTCCGCCGGTACTGACGCAGCACGCGAACACCAGGCCAAACAAAACACAGGCGGCCTGCTGGCACGAGAACGTTTGGGAGCGTATTACACACGGTTACAAACTCCGCTCACCGCTGAGAGTGCAAGCGCGCGACTGCGGCGTCGGGCGCCGCTTATGCGCCGGCCGACTGTTTCCTGACTCGGCCACCGTCCTCGACTGTGGCGCCACCGGCGGCCAGCCACTGCCCTATCGCGTCTCGCGCACCGAATTTCGAGCGGCGTCACGCGGCGTCCACGGTTCTGCGCCGCTTTCCACTGACTTTCCACCGTGAACATTGAATGGGACCGTCGTTCTAAGGCTGGTCACATGGAACTGAAAGTTTCCATGCATTGTTCCTGACTGAGGAGAAGGTTTAAACAGGAGGTTTGTACGAAGAGAGTGATAGTAAGGGGAGGGGGAGGAGATTTCTTTTTTATGATCGATGGTTGGTTGAGAGGTGGAACGATTAGAACGAGGTATTAGGAAATGATGATGATTAGAGCGAACATCTGGTGTGAGTTATGGTATCTTATCTGTGGTTGGTCGAGTGACTGGAGATTAAGCGTTCATTGACTGTTTTTGAAAGACTCGATGATTTTTGAAGGATCGTGCGAATGTGGAGAGCGAGAGTGAAGTTTTCCAAAACAGCTCTACGGTTTTTTTCTTTTTTTCTTCTTTTTGTTTATGTTTGGATTCATTTCTTTCGGTTTGGTTTCTTTTTTTGATAGATTAAGTTTTGATTTATTTGTCATCATTTCGAGTGCTTCAGTTATTTTTAATAGAAACAATAAAAAATATATTTTGAGAATAGTAGTCTAATTGCACATCAACCGACCAATGTTTTAATATGATTTTAAAAAAAGAAAATGTTTTTTGATATTTTTAAAACACTTCTGTAACAAAAAATTGATCATTCAAATAAAAATTTTTTTTTGACAATAGTAGCCTAATTGCACATCAACTGACCAATGTTCCAATATTATTTTCCAAAAAAAAAAAGTATCCTTCGATATTTTCAGAATACTTCTGTAATAATAAATTGATCATTTAACATAAAAAAAATATTTTGACAATAGTAATCTAATTGTATAAGAACTGACCAAGATTCGAATACCATTAAAAAAACGTTTGTTGATATTTTCAAAACATAGATTTTCATTTATTTTTTCATCGTTTCGAGATTTTTGGTGACTTATCGATCGTCGTTTGTGTTTTAAATATTGCAATAGAGTAAAACACCAGGGTATTTATTGCAATTACTTTTATCATTATAACCTAATTACTGCTGTTTCGTGTATCTGTACAATGATACGAGTGAAACTATCCAAAAACATTGCAAAGAATATCGACGGCAAACAGAATGAAAAATGGTAATCTGGAGATTAAGCGTTCATTGAATGTTTTTAAAAGACTTTCGATGATTTTTGAGTAGATTTGAAAGTAAATCTGAGAGTGAAGTTTGCAAAACCAATTCTTCGTTATTTTTCTTTTAAGTATTTTGGAATCCATTTTTTCGGTTTTGTTTTTGTTTAATAGCTTCAATTTTCATTTATTTATCATCGTTTCTAGTGTTCCAGTGACTTAGCGATCGTCGTTTAGGATTTAAATACAGTGGAATTCCCAGTAACGAATAGTTTTCCTTGCTAAATTATGACTTTTACAACTAACGAATATCTTACCATGAATGTAGAAAAATACAATAAATCTTTGTGTAGATTGTTCCACTCCGTCTTCGTTAACCTCTCCTTCCATCTTCCTATTTATAATTCTTTTATAAGTTTTATAAATTTTTATAAAGCATAGATCTATATGTCTTATATAATAAATTAATTTATAATATGTACATTTGTATACGTATAATATTTCTTTTATAAGCTTTATCATTTTCTTTTTAAGTATAAGTCTATGTATCAAATATAATATATTAATTTATAACACGTACATTTGTGTCTTCTTATTTTATGTTTCGCACCTGTTATTTCGCACCCACTTCTTACTTTATGTACCTGTCCTTGACCTATTAAGTCCCAACGCAACATTTCACTCGCAATTTTTTATTCCAGCAAATTTTCAGTGACAATCCCTGTTTTCTCAAGTTGCATTTATAAATGAAAGTTTCAAAACATTGCTTAATATATTTTTGTCACTATTTCTTCTTCCACCTAGATCCTAAAATGTTCCAAAGTCTAATTATTACTCATTCATCCATGCCCCTGCCTCTTTGAGGATGTTTTGAGTGTTTCAGTGACTTTTATCGATCGTTGTTTAGGATTTAAATATTACAAAAGAGTAGAACACTAAAGTGTCGTTTACTGCAATTACTTTTATTGTTATAAATTAACTATTGTTATTTCGTGTACCTATGCAACGATACGAGCAAAACTTCCAAAAACATTGGAAAGAATATCGACGACATGAACAGTATGAAAAGCGGCGATCATTCCACGTGGTTGGTGTAGATATCGAAGTTGGATGCTTAGTTGGCTCGAAAAGTGTCGACGGCGAGGAGTACGGTGGCAAAGAGAGAGGAAAGGGGAAAAACGTCCGTGAAAGAGGAGCGACAATAAGGTATCAGAAATTGAGCGACACACCGTCGCGGCCGAGTTCATTGCTTTGCTGGTCAATAACCATCGCGTCTCACCGTCAAAACAAGCGGAGCCTTTATTAATTTATAGCGAGTGACTCAATAGCTCGAGCTACGAAGCTACCGATGCTCGTCTGAATGCCATTCGTGAGCATAAACGACTTCTATCGTACGCGCATTTACTAAAGGCAAACTGAGTATCGTTCATGAAAGTTGCGTGTACCTTCGGTGAACATTGGAAGCCCCACATCGACGCCATTTTGTGTCCTTGATAACTATTTTTGTAAAATATTTTTTATTAGAAAATGACGTGTTTTGTAGCTTTTGATAAGTTCTTTGGAATTTTTGATTCTGTACTTTTGATAATGTTTCTTTAATTCTTTTTGTTTTTTATGGATTAGATGGAATTCTCATAAGAACGCCATTTTGTAGTTTGGTATGAGTTTACGAATGTCTGATCACATCTTTGAAATTAAATTATCTTTCATTGCGGAAAACTGTATTTATGACACTTTGTGCGGAGTTTATGGGGATAACACCAGGACGCCATTTTGGATATCATAAAAATGTCATTTATATCAATTTTGGTGTCCACTTAATAATGATATATTGTAGATCATCTAGATTAGTTGTACAGGTTTTGGTTTTATTGTGTTCGGTTCAGTTGTTTAATGCATCCCATAAGAATTCCAGTTAGGCGCCATTTTGGTAACTATCGATATAACATTGTTCTCCATTTTTATACTTGATATATAAGTGTATATTAGAAAAATAATTACTGTGGAAAAAAAATTTTATTTTATGTCTTGAACTAATTTTATTTCAAGTTCGATAAAAGATCAATTTTGGCGATTATTAAAATCTCATTGATCTCAATTTTTATATTCAACTATTGAAAATAACTTACAAATTATCTATACATTTTTTGGAATTTTAAATAATAACAAAAATATTTAAATATTTAATATCACAAATATCATATACTTAATCAACTGTCACCACAAATACCATAGAGACTCCGTTGAAACGCCATTTACCGGACCTTCCATATCCGTTCTAACCCCAAACTAACCTCTCTAGTCCCATAAATTATTCACAGAAACTCCACTTGCCACAAACCCCATAAAAGTTCCATAAACCCACTTTGCTACCTAACAGCAATTCTAATCTATAAACACACCCTTTACAACCCTAATTAATTTAAAATAGCCTCTCTATTCGCCGCCATTTATTTGTAAAAATGCACTTCCCACAAACCCCATAAACATTCCATAAAATTAACACTTCGCCATCTAACTGTAATTCTAATTTGCAAACACACCATTTAAAACCCTACCTAACCCAAACTACTTCGTACTCTCACAAATTATTCACAAAAGTTCTACTTCCCACAAACCCCATAAAATTTCCACAGAATTATGTACTTTGCCACTGAACAGCAATTCTAATTTACAAACACGCCCTTTAAAACTAACCAAAAATAATCTTCCTACTCGCCAACAATTATTTACAAAAATTACACTTCCCACAAACCCCCTAAAAACTCCATAAAATTACCACTTTGCCATCTAACTGCAATTTTAATTTGCAAACATTTTAAAACCGTAACAAACCTAAGCAAAAATTCAAATACCGTCAATCTCCCAAAAAATAAAATTCGCTGAGAAACATTTTAGGCTGGAACGCATTTTCGGCAAAAATGGCGGCGACTCGATGGGGGTGAGGCAAGCTCCAGGTGCAACACGTGTGTCTCCCCGGTGCAGCCGTGGCACGTGACCGCGCCACCTTGAAAATTGGGCCACTGGAGCACGGGAGCTGCTGTTGCCACCATAATAAAATCCTCTCTCTACATTTCCCACCTCTTTCTCCCTCTCTCGCTTCGTTAAATATCAATCAAAACTATTCAATCTCTCCCTTCCTCTCTCTCTCTCTCTCTCTCTCTCTCTCTCTCTCTCTCTCTCTCTTTTCATTTATCTGCATTCGCTCTAGCTATTCGCCAAATTTCACAAACTTTTCCTTTCGAAATTTCCTTCGTATGGCAAAACGTGCTCGAGACTTCGACTCCTAGCATCAACCACCACTCATACAATGCAACGCACAGTTAGCGAACACACGCGATGTATGCGCTAGCGTTGGATGAGTAGCGAAGCGGGATGAGCAGGAGTGTGAAGGGGGAGAGGAGAAGAACTGCGTGGAAGGTTGCTTGCATTCTCTGTTGGCAATCTGTGGTAGGAGGCATGTAGGACGAACGGATGGAGAACAGCAGCGCGATGTTCGAGCACAGCCACGAACCGGAGAGGAGTCGAGCGAGAAAGACTTCGATATTATGGTGGAGGAGGATGGCGAGGAGGAAAGGGAGCTGGAAAGAAGGGAGGAGGAAGGAGAAGTAGAAAGAACCACCAGTGAAGAGAAAAGAAAAGAAGAGACGAGGGGCAGAGACGAAACTGGAGGCAGAAAGATCGTTAGGTGAACGAGGATAAAAAGAGATGAGGCGAGTCTTTGGCCAGGCAAAAAAACAAAAGTGCATCTCGGCAAGATGGCCGTCGTTCGCTGAACGATTCTCAAGGTTACGCGCCGGTTATAGGGGGAGAACGGAGACGTGCTTATGGTGTAGTATGTGTGCCAGCAGATTCGCGAGCCCGTTAACTGTTTTCGGGGACGATGTCGGAAATTGTAGAAATTTGGCAATTCAAGATGGCAATTGCTATGCTATCTTCGAAATTGCGAATATTTTGAGAGAAGATAGAAATGTTAGAAAACATTTTTTTTTTTCTAGATTTTGGTTTTGCATGTAAGTGGTAAAAGGGAAGAGAGTAAAGTCGTGTCGATTTGTAATTATTCTATGGGATATTGTGGGAAATTCGTATGTCATTTTGAAAATGACGAGCATTTCATTGCTTAGTAAAATTGTTTCGATATATTTGGGTGGTAAAAAGGAAGAGAGTGAAATTATGTCGATTTATAATTATTCTATGAGATATTATGGGAAATTAGTATGCCATTTTGGAAATGACGATCATTTTATTGTTTAGTAAAACTGTTACAAATGGTTTTTCACGATTTTATCTTCTCCCTGATTTATAGAAAAAATGAAGTGGGAATTGGCCATCTTGTGGCGATTCTATGGGGTTTTGAAAATGGCGAGCAATATTTAATGATCCTAACTTAGCTGTTATTCTATGCTTTTGATTCACGAAAACGGACAGAATCGTAACAGTGCCTGTTTGGATGTTCTATGGGACACCATTAGAGCCTACCACGTGACCTCCATAACGACAACCACTTAACCAATTGAAGAAACTATTGCAACCTATCTCCGGCAATTCTATTTAATCTCCAATTTGCAGGAAGGAAGGAAATGTAACTATTACAACCTAGATACACCATGGAGCACCATAGACGACTGTTACGTCATCTCCAAAATGGCAAACACCACTTGCCTACTACTAAACCAATTGCAATCCAATTTTTTATAACTCCATTATAACCCACGCTAATAAAAAGGAGAAATAAATAAAATTGTAAATTAACTCAAAAAATGTTGACACACCATAAACAGATACACTATGAATAGACTGTGTCACATTATATCCACAACGACGAACATCCGATCTCCCACGACAAGCTAATACTTTATCCGGAATTTCATCCAAACCTTTGCACATCGGAACTACGTTCATGTACACCACGTATGGGGTACCGTACATGCTTCTATCCTATCGTTCACCTGGAGAAAGAGAGAGTGTGCCTCCTGTTCAGCCTCGGCCGCAGCGCCGGTTTCGCCTATCCTCTCGCCTCACGTTACCCCTATTCTCGTCTACGCTCTAACCAAGGTTACCGCCGCCTCTCCGCCCCACCCCCAGATCCCGCTGGAGTGTACAGTCCGTTGAGAAATGGCGGAGGAATGCGCACGCCGCCTCTGGAATCGGTGCACTTGCCTCGTACACGCGAAATCGCCGGATTTACGAGCAAGAGCGTGTGTTTGTAACTGCTGTTGGGAATAATTCAACGTCCCCGACGATTCTCACGGGACGCTGTCGTCTTACTATAGCCACAATTTTCTTTGTCTTCGGGTTAGGTTACGTAATCGATGTTACATTGAAATCGACGAGTGACGAAGAAGCGTAGTTTCCGTTCGAAGAGGAGAATTCCTTGGCGAACATATCCGTAAATACGTTTGACCGGTGTTTTCAGGAAGAGAAGAAAAAAAAAAGGGGGAGAAAAAAAGAGTAAAAACTGCTTGTCAGAAGTGGGATTCGAACCCACGCCCACAGAGTGGACTGCGACCTGAACGCAGCGCCTTAGACCGCTCGGCCATCCTGACGTGTCCCTTCGCGTCGTGTAAAGAGGAGAAATCAAGTTGAGCTTGGCTACTATGCCGTGAAACTGGTCTGTCCGTACTAAATTTACCCAGCAGCTAGGCGAAAATAGCTTCTTCCCCGAGAAGCGGCCGCGGATGCTTTCAAGCAATGCACCGGCTTGAACGGGTTTTTCTTTCTTTCTCTTTTTGCACAGCCATTATTCCGTCTCTGGTCGACATGTATAGAAGGAAGCGGCGACGTTGTGGGACCAGAGGCAGGCGTTCGCGGAAATTTTTCGAATATTCTTGTACCAGATAGCTATCGGATAACGAATCATCGCTACGAAAGCTGAACGATAAGGGACCAGAATATAACATAAAAGTAATGTAATTTTTAATACAGTCGACGATAATATATAGATTATTATATATATATACTGAATAGAATATAAAATTGTAAATATTAGAATATAAAAATATACTTAATGTTATATAATGAATGTAAAATTAATTTTTAATACAGTTGAATTAAATATGTATAATTTGATATATTTTTCATAAATTGTACCAATGTTTTCATGCAATTAACCGCGAAATAGCTTGTCTAACATGATTCTGACAAATGAAATGAAATGATTGAATCTTTCAAACTTTGGAAATTTTTTAAATATTTTAATGCATATCTATTGAAAAACGAATCATTGTTGCAAAATTAAACAATAACGGACCAGAGTATAACATAAAATTAATATAATTTTTAATACAGTTGGATTAAGTATATATAATTTGATATAATATTTATTTTATCATAAGTTTTACGAAAAAAATGTTCATAAAATGAAGAAATTAACCAAGAAATAACCTGTTTAACATAAACAACCTAATAAATCAAATAAAATGATTGAATTTTTCTAACTTTGGAAACTTTTTCAAAAATTCTCACAGATATCTCTTGAAAAATGAAGCTTTGCAGGAAAACTAACAAAGTAGTCTATCATAAAAATTAATATAATATTTAATATAGTTGAATTAAAAAACGAAGAAGTTAAAGAAAAAAAATTAAGAAATTTTGAATTAAAAAAACAAGAAATTAATCAAGAAATAACTTATCTGATATCAACACTGCAACAAATGAGATACAATGTTTAAATCTTTCCAACTACCGAAATTTTTCAAATATTTTAATATATATCCATTACAAAACGAGTCATCGCTCCGAAGCTAAACAACAAAATACCAGAATATAAGATAAAATGAATATAATACACTTGAATTAAATATATGTAATTTGATATAACATTTTTCATAAATTTTAATTTCCATAAACTGCAGAAATTAACCGCGAAATAACCTGTCTAACATAAACGATCTGACAAATGAAATAATATGATTGAATGTTTGAAACTTCGTCTAACAATAAGTTCTTCCGTCATGCACTCGATCCATTGATCCTAGTGAAGGAGTCTGGCACACTACCAAACCCATAAGTTAACCTCAAAAACACTATCAGACATGTGGTACAGTAACATGTTCCTTAGACTGGTGATAACTCGCGTGCACCAGTTCACCAGGAGGACAATTTATTCGGTTCACTTTGAGTAATTCCCCCTACCAATGCGTCCCATTCGTTCGATTCGTAATCGAAGCTGGCCAAGTGCCATCGAACGTCAATAGCTCGAACGAAGCACCGACCCAGACCTATTTTTAATTTTGACTCTCGTCAATCCCGGAACGATGCCTGTTCCACGACCCTTAATCTGACTTCGATCGAACCTATGCAACAGCTGTCCGAGTATTCCGTCATTGATTGGTTAACCCTTGCAGTGTTATAGAAGCATTATGCAAAAGGAACAGAAACGTTCGATCTGATTTCAACGTGAATCCGTTAATTCTATAATCGACAACTGTTTTTAAAATTCATTCGTTATCCGTGAAAAAATTTGCGAATATACATACTTCAAAGATAGATGAATATATGCGCAAATTTTTAGATTAATAGAGTGTGTAGATTCTTTGAGAAGAAATAAAAAATGATGGTTTATCTTTCAAAGACTGCATTCAGACGTGGTTTTATATTAACACGGATCTGTTTGATAATATTTGATATTTCTTTCTGAAAAAAAATTGCAACGTATGCCCAATGAGTGTGTCTATCACTGACAAAAAGCTTAGTTCAATTCCCACGCTCTAGATTTTACAAAAAAAATTCTTGAATTTCTCAGACATTTGATCTCTAGAAAACAGAATATGACTTCCTACCGACAACGATATCTGCCAAAATTATCATTGCTTTTCAATCAAAATTTATCATTGTCGAGCCAATGGATGTACCTTCCACTAGAAAAAAGTTCGATCCAACTTCCACTTACAGTTTCCCCAGAAAAAATTCCCGAATGTATATACTCCATTTTTCTAAACACAAGTATGTAGTTCCCCAGTCACGTCGGTCCGAGAGGCTCGACTTTCTCGTGTCAGCCTAGCCTGTTAGAATTGCAGTTTCCGGTGCAGGAGGCTACGTTGTATTCGCATTGAGCGTCGCTGCGTCTCAAGGCCGGACCGTCCGAGAGCTAAGGACGACGTTAAGCCTCCCCTTTGCCTCCCAGACTCCACCATGCTCGTATGCATCTCCGTGATCCCTCCTTTTGCTCTTCTCTCCTTCTCTACCCTCCCCCCTGTTCACTCATACTCTCTCTTTCTTTTCTACTCCTTCCTTGTCGTCCCTGTTTGCTCGTCGGCCAGTGTAGCTACGACTCGACGCGAAACTGCTCCACTGCGCTCGACTCTCGCCTCGCATCCCGTACATTATAAAACTAGACGCCGCGTTTCCTGCGGCAGGAAACGATTTACCTGCTTCCACTATCCTCCTACTTGAGCACAGAGAGGAGAAAGCACGACGGAGAGATAAGTTCACGGTTCAGAGGACCTGTTTCGAGTATCCTTCGTTATTATTGCCACTGATGAATTTCTTCGCGTTGATTGATTGGATAATGGTTTTAAATGTGACTTGTAGGTTTCTTTGGTTACATAGGGATGTTTGTATAGGTTAGGTTAGGTGTCTTTCAAAGTTGAGTTTCTGTTGTTTCATGGATGATTGTTGGTATTGATTGATTTTTTAATAGATGTTGATTAGGGATATTCAAGTTTAGGTTTACGCGAGTTTCTAAAATTAATGTTTAGTGCCATTTGTAAATTTTGAATTGTAACTGGCGTTGATCTGGAGTTTTTTAGGTATTTATTGAGGACTAGTGAATCTTTGGTAGCAATTAATTATAATAAGGATTATTGAAGATTAAATGTTTCCTTTTTAAGCTATTTATTTATGTTTTTCGTTTTTAAGCTATTACTTTTAATTTTTCAATCCCGATTGCCTAAATATAAGTTGGAAATAAAGAAAATGTTTAATGGGTTTCTGTTGGTATTGATGAATATTTGACACTAATTAATTATAGTGATTATGGTTCAGGGTTAGGAGACGAATTTTTTTTACGCTCAGTTCTTCGCGTATTTTATGAATTTTTCATAGATATGAGTCAATCGCATGGACTCGTGATTGTCTACCATAGTGGCTAATCATCCGACCACAAGGTGTAAACTCTTTTACAGGAGACTCGAATGACAGTCTAATTACATAACAACTGACCAGTGTTCCAGTATCAGTTTTCCGAAAAAAGTGTTCTTTGATATTTTTAAAACACTATTGTAATAATAAATTCACCATTAAATATAAAAAAATATATTCTTACAATAGTAGTCTAATTTCATATCAACTAACTAATGTTCCAATATTATTTAAAAAAAAAAGTGATATTTTCAAACCCTTCAGTAACAACAAATTTACTATTGAATATACAAAAAAATATTCTTGCAATTGGAGTTTAATTGTATAATGACTGACATATTTTTCAATATTACTTGTTAAAACAAGAAAATATTTGTTAATACTTTTAAAACACTTCTGTAATGACAAATTTGCCACTGAATATATAAAAAGATATTCTACCAATAGCATTCTACATTACAACTGGTCAATTTTCCAATGTTATTTGAAAAAGAAAAATATTTTTTTTTGTATTTCCAAAATACTTCCATAATAACAAAATGTACCATTTAATATTAAAAGAAAATATTTTGACAATGGCAGTCTAATTTCATATCAGTTGGCTAATGTTCCAATTTTATTTTTCCAAAAATGAAAGAATCCTTTAATATTTTCAAAACATTCCTGTAATAAGAAATTTATCATTCAATATAAAAAAAATATGTTGACAATAGTAGTCTAATTGCATAATAACTGACTAAAGTTCCAATATCATTTAAAAAAAAAAAAAGTATCCTATAATATTTTCAAAATAGCTCTGTAATAAATTACCATTAAACATACAAAAAATATTTTTATAATAGCAGTTTAGTTGCATATCAACTGACCACTGTTGCAATATCATTTGTTCAGAAAAAGAAGGTATTCTAATATTTTCAAAGTACTTCTATAATAAAAAATTTATCATTGAGTATATAAAAAAAATATTCTTACAGTAGTAGTCTACATAACAATTGGCCAATTGTTAAATATCATTTTAAAAAGAATTTTTTAATAATTAACACCTTAACTTGTGCGCTCGAGTTAATTCGAGCGCGCTAAACAGGCCAAACTGTGCACACACGAGATAATTCGAGCGGCGTTGTATTTTATGCTGTTATAATTTTTCACACTGTATAATCGAGAATTGAAAATAACAATGTGAAAGCTAAGAAAAAAAATCGTTTTATTGATATTTATCATTTACACAGGATTGTAAGCTATAACACTTATTTATTCAAGAATAAATAATTGTTTTCTGCAATGTGGATCAAAATCCAAAATTAAAATAAAAATTTTGTATTTTTTTTTATTTTTTTGCCAAGACAATGTTCTAGTGTTTTTTTTACATAAAAAAAGAGATTGATTTTTTTGGCCGGTTAAAAAAAGAAAACTGTGCGTTAAGGGGTTAAAAAAACGTTTTTTAATATTTTTAAAACACTTCTGTAATGACAAATTTACTATTGAACAACCAAAAAAACACTCTTCCAATTGTATGTCTCAGTAGAAACAATTCGAAGACCAGAAACGTTCACATATATACTTTCTAATTTTTCGCAATTTTTTTTTGTAGGTTACGTTCAAATGTTTTGATTCAGAGGAGCGTAAAGCTTTTTAGTACGCTCGAGACTGAGTCATCCCCCGTACAGAAAGTAAGGGCATCACTTCGTTAGGATTCCTTACATGTCACTGGGTTACTATACTCGCATTCCGCGCATAGAACGGAAGTCTTTAGTATGAAAGAAACTACTTCAGAATCTCGAGCGTTGTTCATCACATTGCACCGGCTTGGCTGAAGGGCTTCGCCCATTGTGAATTAATTTCCTGCTTCTTTTGCACGTTGTGTACAGTTACTTTCGATAAAATCGACCGTGCCACGTGTTATATGGACGCTCTAGGGGAAATCTTTGCGGAAAATGAATCTGTGTCACTCTGCTACCCCTTACAGTACACATTACTGACCTACTTCAATATTTTTCAATACAATCGAAATTATAATTGAGTTTCTTTCACTTTATTTCTCTTTATTCTTCTTCGTACTTATGATTATGTTAAAATTAGGGTAGGTCGTGGTATATAACTTCAATTTGCATTCTTTAACATTGCAATTCTCCTATTTCTACTTTAACAAATTTTTTAATTCTAATTTTTAATTCACAATTCATCTCTTTTTGCAATCTATAATTTTTTATTCTGTATTTTTATCAACTGTTTTGTTTTTTAATTTTTTGATTCTAACATTTTCCCCACCATTTATTATTTTCTAACCTACAATGTTTCATTTTTTTATTTTTATTATTAACCTTTTTTTTGTTTTTTTAATATTTTAATTTTAACTTTTACCTCGCAACTCGTCACTTTGCAATCTGAAATTTTTCATTCTGTATTTTTATTATCAACTGTTTTATGTTTTAATTTTCGAATTCTAACTTTTTCCTCACAATTCGCTATTTTGTAATCTATAATATTTCATTTTTTATTTTTATCATCAATCCGCTTTAATTTTTTAATTTTTTAATTTTAACTTTTAAAATTCTCACAATTCGTCACTTTGCAAGCTATAATTTTTCATTTTTCTTTTTTTATCGTCAACCTGTTTTATTTTTTAATTTTTTAATCTAATTTTTAACTCACAATTTGTTTCTTTGCGATCTATAATTTTTCATTGTTATCAGTAACCTGTTTTATTTTTTAATTTAATTTTTACGATACAACCCGTTATTTTGTAATCTATAATTTTTCATTTTTCATTTTTATCAGTAACCTGCTTTATTTTTTTTAATTTTAACTTTTGCCTCGCGACTAGTCACTTTGCAATTTATAATTTTTTATTTTTCATTTTTATCATCAACCTTTTCTAATTTCCAATTTTCAAATTAATAAATACAGTATATTGTTCGGTAAATTACATTCCAAACGCCATAAGAATTTCTGCAGCTGCACGAGCGATTTCTAAACGCTCGTTACGTCAAATTTTTCCATTAAAAGTCATAAACCTTCGACCTTTTCATTCAGAAAAAAATCGTCCAGCTATTCCAGCGACGATGAAAAATTGAATCGAAAGCGTTAAGAATGAACGCATGAACATCTTACGCAACGGGTGTCCCGTAAACGTTTCCTGGAACAGGCGCAGAATTCATTAAGGATAATTGGAGGAGGAAGAACACCACCGGCAGATTCACTCTGCCAAGGTCAACTTTCGTTTTTTTCGCGAAACAGGTGCACAGCAGGCAGCGTGTGTGTCCAAGGTCACATAATAGGCCAGCTTGGAACGCCGAAATAGGTTAGATCTCCCTCTTTCGTGGCATCTGTGCCACGTCTTTGAACAAGATATCCGGCACACCTTGTTCCCTTTCGTCGACAACTCCCCTTATTCGTTGTTATGGCTGTTCCGCGTGAGAAGAAACGGCGAATTTATTGCTACACGCGTGTGAACCCCTTCTTCTTCGGATTAAAATTGCAAATACCTATTTTGGACAATCTTGCAAAATTCCTTTGTGACGATGCACGACGCGTTATTTCTGGTCAGTAGTGTTGCAATGAATTATGCAATAGTTCAATTTATTCTTTGCGAGATTTAACACCGATAGCCGTTCTTATCATGCAAAAACTTACGCTTGCCACTGGTATTTTTCACAAGTTTGCAACCTTATACAGCCTAAACTTGCAAACAAAAAATCGGAAAAATTAAAAAAAGAAAATAATAAATGTGTCTTTGATCATCTTTGACTTTTAAATTTGCATTTTGTTACTCGTTATTTACACGAGAGTCGATCTGTCGTTTGTTCATCTAGTTATCACGATAAAATCATAAATATGTGATAGCGGCCGTCAAAGTGTTTTAAATATTTCAAAGGAGTTGCGTATTTTAAGTTAGGCTTATCTTTAAGAAATTTTTAGGTTAGGTTCGGTTGTGACGGTGTTACAGAATTCCCGATTTTCTGGTTGGCAGTGTTGGAATGAATTATGTAACAGTTGTATTTACTCTGTGAGTAAAGTGAAAAATAGTGATTTCGGCGGAGATGAGTATTTCGGGTTAGGTTAGGTCATAGCACCGCGTCTATTCTTTCAGAATTTCTGCTCTCTTGTGTTCCAGTAATACTTTAACTCGCATAACTTAACTCGAGTACTATTTAAATAACCTTGAATTTTTATTGCGATAACTTTAAATCTATCGATTACAGGAATTCATTGATTCAAAAAACATATTATTATTATGTACATTTTCAAAATTTTCGGTATTTTATTATTTCAGCGATTTTTGCAGCGAATTGAAGTTTCATCTAAATGAAACGTTCATCGTCATTCCTTTACTATGATTTTTTTACACACAACCTGACACAAGCATTATACCAAAAATCTTAAACTTTTATTGTACCATGTTAAAATCATTAATTTCAAGAGTTGATTAATTTAAAGATATATTATTACATCTACTTTTCCAAAATGCGAGTACTTTATTATTTCAGGGATTTTTGCACCAAATTGAAATTTCAATTAAATCAAACAAATGTAGTCATTCTTTCAGGATAATTTCTTTATAGATAACCTACATCAAGTACTGTTTAAATAACCTCAAATTATTATTACAATAACGTTAAATTCATTGATTAAAAGATGTATTGCCATGATGTACATTTCCAAAATTTCTGTATTTTATTGTTTCAGTCATTTTTGTAGTGAATTGAAATTTCACTTAAATCAAACAAACTTAGCCATTCCTTGAGAATAATTTCTTAATAAATAACCTACATCAAATACTGTTTAAATTATTTTCTAACTTTTATTGTATTACGTTAAACCCATTAATTTCAAGATTTCATTCATTAAAACGTATATTTCTACAATTGGAAATATCTATTATTTCAATAATTTTCTTATAAATTTCATTACTTTTTGTAGTGACTTGAACTTTCATCCGAATAAAACGATCATCGCCATTTCCTTACGATGATTTTCTTTTACACATAATTTTATTGTACTAATATTAAATCTATCGGTTTCGAGATTTCTTTGATTAAAAAACCGCATTTCCACATCTACTTTTCCAAAATTCCAATATCTCATCATTTCAGTACTTTGTAGCGAATTGGAGTTTCATCAGTATCAAACGATCATCGCCATTCCTTCACGATGATTTCTTTACACGAAGACGAAAATAACACCCTCGAAAGGAGGCAAGGAGTGTTATTCTTGCCTGGATTTCACGACAATAAATATGATGACGTCTATAAATTAAACGACGTTAACCCAGAGTTCGTGAAAGAACAGACGTCGGGAAGAACTGTATTCTGAAGGTTGTATTAAAAAAAAAAAAAAAAAGGAAAAAGGGGGAGAAGTTTAATGAGGATACGACTGGCCGTTGGAAAAATCCTCGAAAAGCGTGGCTGGCCACGTGCCATTCGTTTTCTTTTCCTTTTCTTTTATTTATTTTTTTTATCTTTTTTTTTCGATTCCACGCTCGATTCCCCGTAATCGAGGCAGTTAACCTTTTAAGTAGAACGTACAGGGTTCTGATTCGCTCTGGCACACGTGTGGATTAGCTGCTCGTGGCAAAAGTATGTATCTTCTTATTTTCAACGACTGAAAATTTTTATTTTGAAAAATTCCAGTTTACAGACTATGTGTGGAAAATTAAATTTTAAATTAAATTTAATTTCTGAATGATGCATTTTTTTAAATTACTTGTGAATTTAATGTAATTTCTAAATTACTTTTTTTTATCAAGTAAGTTAAATTTAAATAGGATTTAATTTGCTTAATTTATTAAGTAATAAATTATACTTAATATTAATTTATTGAATAAATCAAAATTAAACAGAAATGATTAAATTAATTTCAAAAAATATGTTTGCACAATTGTGATTAATTAAAAGAGCAATGCAGAATTATTGTTATTAATTTTTTGATACATATAGATATCTAATTGTAAGTATAAGTAGAATGAATAGAATTTTTAATTCCATGCAAAATTATAAATATAGTTGCAATTAATTTTAAACACTGGAAGTGTCAATATACATATTTGTGTATGTTTTTTGATAAGTACAAGATTAGGATTGCTGGCATAATAGTACATCTTATGTTGAATCTATGGTTGAAATCAATGACGTTGTACTACACTTTCTGATGAATGGAAACTTGAAGCTGCACATAATATACCATTAGGTGTTAGCAAAAGTTTCCGTCGTTTTTCTTTTTTCTTCTTTAACCATAATTGCTACAATATTTTCTCTCGCTTTCTATAACCTTCTTCTATCTTATTTTCTTCTTTTTTTTTTTCGTTTCACAAAATTTTATCGTCGATTATTATGTGATGAGTAGGCGTGAATTATCTCAACGACGCAATTACGGAAGAACAGTGAATTACGTAACTTCGATCATCTTAATTTTTGCAAGTGACGTTTAAGAAGGCGCGCGCGCGCGCGCGAATATCACAAACAGAAATAGAGGAATAAACTGGCAGACAGCTTGGCGAAGACGCGGGCATTTACATAATTTTCCCATTCTTCGGAAGAGGAACGGTAATGCCCTGCGCGAGAGAAATTGCGCTGTTAAGAAAGAAAGTGAAATTTACGGTCGACTCGCGTACACCTTAAACCTGCTTTTACGCGTAACGCATTGCTCGATTCGCGGAATCTTTATAGTGTTTCCCCACCCTCGAGTGTTTCTCTCCGAAATGAAACCGTCCAGATTGCCAGATTAATACACCATAAAACGTAATTTTCGAATGGAAATACTGCAAGATAGAATTCGTTCATGTATACCAGGCAATTGTACGCGAAAAATTGAACAAAATATGTTCTATACGTTTTTCCTGTACGATGCATACTTTTGGAAGAAATTAAATTCAAAATTCCGAGGGGTGACATCATTAACCTGTAAAAATAATGATTGATATATAAAACATTTTTGCAATAGAGAAGAGGGAATGCAATATGCAATATTCTTGTAACAAAAAACAGGGAAATAAATGATAAGTTTTTCCTGAAAAATCTTCAATCGGATATACACGTTACCCCTCGAGTTTTCAAATTCGAATATCTCCGAACTGGAGTTTTCAACGTGAAAATCCTATATCATCTTTTTCATTTATTTTTTAATGTAGAATAACATAGACACATATTAATTCCATAGAACTCAATTCTCAGTTCTACAGCAAGAACTTACTCACGAAGTAAGTATGCAGATCTGCTCTCTTGTTGAAATCAAAGCGACATACATAATTTAACGAGCGGAGAATCGTCGAAGTGGATATTTCCGCTGCGAAAGAAAGACAAAAGAAGAAAAAAGAAAAGGCATCACGGGCACGTTGTACACGTTGAGGCAAGAATCTCCGGGCAAGGTGAACCCTTTTACGCAACAACGTTAACCGCAAGACGTATTTTTCACGGGGAACGCGAACCGGTCTTTCCACGATTTTCGTTCGCGACGAAACACGCGACTTATTTATAAGCCACGTTCTGTCTGATGGGGCAGGCGACGACGACGAAAAGGAGACGTTGAAGGATGACGAGGGACGTTGCGAACAAACGGAGAAGAAGATGGAATAATTTCAGTCATTTGGAAAGAAAGAGGAGGAACGAGCGATAGAGAAAAAGGAAGGGCGAAAGAGTGTCAGACCTGGGGAGGGGGGAGAAAGAGTGAGAGTGAGAGAGCTAAGAGAGAGAGAGAGAGAGAGAGCTAGGAAAGAGAGAAACAGAGATAGAAAGTGAGAGAGCTGAGAGAGAAACGAGTGAGAGCTGTGGGAGAGAGAGTGAGAGCGCTGAGAGTAAGCGAGAGAGCTCAGAAAGAGAGAGAGAGAGAGAGCTAGGAAAGAGAGAAAAAGAGACAGAGAGTGAGAGAGCTGAGAGAGAAACGAGTGAGAGTGAGTGAGAAAATTGGGAGAGCTAATAGAGAAAGAGAGTGAGAGCCCTGAGAGTAGCAAGAAAATTGAGAGCTAAGAAAGGGAGAGAGTGAGAGCGCTGAGAGTAAGAGAATTGAGAGCTAAGAAAGAGAGCGAGAGAGAGAGAGAGAGGGAGAGTGAGAGTTTTGAGGGAGAGTGAGAGCACTGAGAGTGAGTAAGAGAATTGAGAGAGAGAGAGAGAGAGAGAGAGAGAGAGAGAGAGAGAGAGAGAGGAGATAAGGAAAGCAAGGAAGAGAACACAAAGGAGTGAGAGCATTAGGCAGTGAACGAGAGAAAGAAAGAGAGAGAAGAAGGAAGAGCGTGGACGAGAGGCAAAGGGAAGTGAAAAAAGAGCGAGGAGAAAGGGGACAATATGTGCAACTGCAGTCCAAGGCCAGGCGATCGTGACTGGTCTAATGGCATTCGAGTCTCAGCCTCGAGTGCAATTATAATACACTCGGGGAATGTGCATCCACCTTTGGTCCTCTGACATACACAATCGTGTGTGCACACCTTCTACACCTCTCCTAGTTTCCAGTCTCCCTCTTTCTCCTTTCACGACCGCGTGTGTCAGCCGTACGAGTTTTAGGAACGTGAGTTATATATGTATGTATATAATTCACAACGAAATCGCACGGTTTGGATTGCGATGGGTCGTTGTGACGGGAGTCATTTTTTTTCGCTAGATTTCCTCGCTATGGGGAGATTCCATCGTTCAGATATGACTCACTCACCTGTGAGCGATCGCGAGATTTTCTTCCTTTTTCATTTACTTTTATTTTTATTTTTCTCTTCTTTGGGAGAGGAGATACGTTATTTTCGGATTATTTTTCTTGGGATAAGTATTTGGGGCAGATTTTACTTTCGAAGAGAGGGAATGCGAGAGTGTTTTCTTTTTTATAGATCTCTTTAAAGTGACGAGACTAAAAAGTGTACTATTCTCTGAAATCTTTCTTTCTCCGTTCTATTTTTGTTATCGCAACGTTGTACTTTTTGACAATGTTAAGAATTTGTTTTTAATATTTATTGTATTTCAAAGTATCTAATGAACTTTGAAAATTTCGTTTTGTGAATTGAGAATTTTTTTTTGCCTTGAATTATTACTTCGAATGCTTTTTGAAGTGTTTAATGAATTTTCGAAATTTCGGTTTGTTCTGAAATTAATATTTCGAATGCCTTTTGAAGTGTTTAATGAACTTCGGAAAGTTCACTTTGTGAATCGAGAAGTTTCATTTTTTAAATTAATACTTCGAATGCTTTTTGAAATATTCAATAAAATTTGGAAAGGTTGTTTTGTAAATTGAGAATTTTCTTTTTTCTAAATTAATACTTTGAATGCTCTTTGGAATATTATACTTAATGAATGTAACGAATATAAATATCATATATTTAATAAATGCTGTTTGAAGTATTATACTTATTGAATTTTGAAAAGTTCCATTTTATAAATTGTAAATCTTTTATTTTTTAAATTAATACTGCAAATATTTTTGAAGTATTATACTTAATAATAAACATAATGAAAATAAATATTGTACTTAATGAACACCTTTTGAAGTATTATACTTAATGAATATTGGAAAGTTCGTTTTATAAATTGAGAAATTTTTGTTTTTTTAAATTAACACTTAAAATACCTTTTGAAGTGTTTAATAAATTTTGGAAGTTTATGAATCGAGAAGTTTTATTGTTTAAATTAATCCTTCGAATGTTTTCTGAAACATTCCATAAACTTTGAAAAGGGTATTTTATAAATTGTAAATTTTCTCTTTTTCCATTACTTTCGTGCATTAAAATACCTAAAATTAGAAAACATTTGGTTCAAATTTTGCATCTTAATATCATGAAATACAATTTTGATATACCTTATTTAAAAATGAACAGGCAGTCACTTATTTCCAAATGTTTCTATATTTACTTTACCAGAAAAAAAATGACATAACACCAATCGGTAATATTTGCAATTTTTTTACCACTACGGTTGAAGAAACAAGCAGAGAGAAGCGAGAAAAAGAAGAACAAACGAAACGTTGCCCGATTAACATAATCATCGAACATCCTGTAAATTTCCGTGTTTTCCAATAAAGAACGCTAAGAGGGAGATACAATATGCCGGTGCTTGTAGTTAAAGAAGCGAGCTAGATAAGTACAGAGATAAGATTAACCCTTTGGACACCAGCTTTCTGAAAACCGACGGATTCTTCAGAAAATTTCTATCTGCCAGCAAACAAACGTGTTATTTTTCCACAGATAACGCGTCGAGTGTAAGAACACTCCAATCGAAGTCGTCTTTGCCATCAAGTCTTGAACAAACTTCGAAGGGAAACAAAATCCTCGCGTTCAATCTGATACTGTAATATTGAATTATATTTCTTTTTTCTCTTTCATAGAAAATTGAATAAACTTGTTTCTTTTTTGTAATCCACAATTCTCGTCAATTCAATTTACAAACTGTAAATGTTAAAATTATTTTTTCATTGTATTTGTTGATGGAAATATTTCGAAAAATTTGTCGTTTGCAAACGTATTGCAATTTTTAAAAGAAAGTATTGAAATAATTAAATTATTAAATTAATTAAAGAATGTACATGAATATTGTTATTTAGTTTTGTTCTTTTTGTTTTCCTGTCGTTTAATAGTTCGATATATTTAATTTTCGAATGTATTATTGGAACAATTACTAACTGTTTATTTATTGGAATTTTTCAAGAGATCTCCAGCCTCAGGTGCTAATATTAGACCCTAACAATAAGTATAATGAAGCGCGGTACTTGAGACTATTACCTTTCAGAGTGATTAATGGACTAGCAAAATCTATCAATCTTGAGAAGCATCGTCAGTATTTTACAGTCCACCGAATGTGGCCAATTAGCAAGCTTAGATCTTCCTCGGCTTGATTCTTCCATCGACTCGTTGCATAACTTGACCGATCGCTATGCCAGACATACCAAAACCTCTTCTAAGTAAAATATAACCTCAAAAAAAGAAGAGGAAAAAGAAAGAAGGGAATAAAAAAATGTACAAAATTTTTTCAAGAAATATATTTCTCAGTATATCTAAACAATTCTACTAAACGAATGAATTAATTTTACACACGTGTCTCTTATACAGCCTAATCTAATTGTAAATGTGTGTATAGTTAGGTTTGGACCTAACCTAAAAAATTTGTTTATAGTAGTATATTTTTCACTATATATAAAAAATTCTACGAAAGGAATGAACCAATTCTACACACGTGTCTCTTATACAACTTAATCTACTTGTAAATTGTATATGTTTAGGTTTGGACTTAACCTAACGTAATCTAAACATTAATGGTACACATGAAGAATCAAACTTATGCTTCGACTAAACGTTCAAGAAAAATGTATGTATAAAACAATAAGGGTTTATTATTCTATAGTTTTATAGAAATTTTTTTATAATTAAAAAAATGTGACTTTTTAACTAGTAAAATTTGTGATTTTTCTGTGATATGGAAAAATCATACATTTTTTTAACCAAGCCAAAGGATTCTCGAAAAACAGCAGGAAAAACCTTGTCAACTGAGAAACGTTAACAATTAATAGAAATTCTATATTTTTATAGATATTTTTTATAATTGAGTATTTTAATGTGATTGTTTAACTGCGTTTCAACGCTTTGGTAAAACTTGTGATCTTCGCATGATATGGAAAAATTATGCATCTTTTGGACTAAGCAAAAGGATTCTTGAAAAAAAGCAGGAAAAATTCTTGTCTGTTGAGAAACGTCATCAATTAATAGACATTTATATTTTTATAGTTAAAAAAATGTGATTTTTTAACTAGTAAAATTTGTGATCCTTTCCGGATATGGAAAAATTATGCATTTTTTGGACTAAGCAAAAGGATTCTTGAAAAAAAGCAGGAAAAATTCTTATCAACTGAGAAACGTCGCCAATTAATAGAAATTCTATATTTTTATAGAAATTTTTGTATGATTAAAAAAATGTGAGTTTTTAACTGGTAAAAGTTTGTGATCCTTTCGTGATATGGAAAAATCATGGATTTCTTTAACTAAGCCAAAGGATTCTCGAAGAAAAGCAGGAAAAATTCTTGTCAATGGAGTAACATTAACAATTATGTTACTCGAAGAAACTTAACACTTCACATCTATCGAAAGCCTATTAATCGGCTTTCTGCTACCAACGCTAATCGCCTATTAACCTTATACACTCTGATTTTTCTTCGTTCATGAGAGAAATCACAACTAATTGTAACTTTTCATTTTAATAAGAGAAGAAAAGGTTAACAGTTATTATAAAGAAATTAATTACTATTATTATAATAGTACAACAATATAATGCAACGGTGTAACAGTAAGAAATAAAATGAGAGTTGTAAAATATCTTTGATGCATAAATGAATTTGGCGCCTTTTTTCACAAACTATGGACAAATTTAACTAAAAACCGCGATATTTTTTCAAAAAAGTAATTCCTGGGTTATCCGATAAATGAGAAAAGGTGACACTAAAAATAATTGAGACTATTCTGAATATTAAAATTCTATTTAATATTTTCTAAATAAACATTGAAGTTTGTGAAAATATATTCTCTAATTTTCTTTAATCAAAAATATTACAAAATGACGGAGCTAACGTTAACAATTAAGTTGCTCAGCGAAACTTAACATTTGGAACCCTATAGAAGCTTATTAATCGATCAGTAGCTATCTTCTAGATGATTTCAAAAAATCAATTTATTTGGGACTTTTTGTACAGGTAATTACTAGAATGCGGATTTTTATGCATTTATAGTAAACTTGGAAGTACGAAATTGCGCAGAATGCGTGCAACATGAAAATATATAACAAATATGCAAAATATATTGCATTTTATAATATCTGGTAGGTGAAATAATTTTCTACCGTAGTTCTACTTTCTTTACCGCATTCTCAAAAATAAGATTTACCATAAGGATCCACAGTCTAGTAATTACCAAGCGAAAAGTTTCAATTTTTCTAGAGGGCACATATATAAATATCCCATTTATTCTCCAATTTTTTAAAATTAGAAATGCTACAAAATAACGAAGCCAACGTTAACAGTTAAGTTACTCAGCGAAACTTAACACTTCAAACCTTCCGGAAGCCTATTAATCGGCTTTCTGCTGTCAACGCTTATCAACCGGGAGCCTATTAACCGGCTTTTTGTCGTCAGTAATTATCGATCGCGTTAACGATTCGTTTGTTACTTTCGTTTTCAATTTTCCTTTTTCTTTTTCTTTTTCTTTTACTGTACGATAAAATTCAAGCAAGTATATACATGAATAAACAGATCGAAAGCCCGTAGCAAGCTTAGTCACGTGAATGTTTTCAATTTCTCACAACACGTCGTTATCATACATCGACCTACGAAAATGACAAAAATAGCAACTTCACGTGATACAACTTGATACAATAATTCCTTTCTTAAATAAACTACTCAGAACTCAAAATAACTGATTCCACTTTTGAAATATTTTCCAATTTTGCTACCAAAACACACGATTCGTGTTTAACTTTTTATAAATAGAACAAATTCGTGAAATTTTCTTTCACGAAGTTAGTCACGTCGGCTTCTAAGCGGCTGGTATCTCGGTTCGTGACTCGTAAAATAAAACCTTGGAATTCTCAATTAATTAAGAATGTTGATAATCGAGTAAAAAAAAGGGGGGGTAGGAAGAAAAAGGGAAATTAAGAATCGAAAGATGACGTTCTATCGCGAAGTAAGGAATCTCGAGACTCAGCGAACGGTCCAAATTCGCCAAAAGGAACCTGTTTCCTTACGTTTGTGTGTGTTTGTGTTTGTATGTGTTCGCGTGTGCGTGAAACAGCGGCCAAGCTGCTTAGAATTCTACACCGCGGCGATACGTTATTCCGGTTTCTCTTTTGCCAAACTGCACGCGAACTGGCGGCGCTTTTCTGCGAGCCTTCCCATTGGCGCAATCAGCGAGCCACGATCTGACCGGGCAGCTCCTTTTATTTCACGGATTAAAAAGGATTTAAATGTATAATTTGCATTGCAAAGAGCTCCGTCGTGCCTGGTTACTCTTACCTCTTGCCGTTGCTTGATCGATGACGCCATTCTCACATAAGCAACCACTTTCTGGAAGTGAATTCGTACCACGATGGTTCCACGATATAACGTTTAATTAGGTATGGATGACAAGTCCATATTTCCAGATTTCCTCTTTTCAGAAACGTGGAAGAGGAAAAACCGGCGATAGAGTATAACCAGGGAATTTATTGGAAAAATAATTTATAGAAATAATGAGGATCTTTCGCGAGAGTTTTCGAGAAATATTGGTTAAACTGAGGAAAGAATAATTGAATAGGGGTGGTGAGATGATAGAATATAAAATATTATATTCCTGGCGAGATATTTTCGATCGAAGATTCTCGATGGAAAGCAGATAATAACAAAGTAACACAATTGCTCGTTTATTTTTCAAGATAAAGAAAGGAAAAGATAAAATGTTATGTGGAACATTTCGATGCCACAATAATAAAATGTTACTTCTTCGTATATTTATGTTATGTTGATTTATTACTTTATCCAGGACTACTATCGATCAAATAGATACTTTTTCTTCAGGTAACATTGTTTTTTTTTTCCACCGTCTCTTCTGTTTAAGAAACGTTTGAGAAACGAAAATTTGTTGTTATTTTGTTGTTATTTACTTCACATCAGGTCAGTCATATTTTTCTATTTGTTTTAAGAATATTGTATTAACATTTTATAGTTCTAACATGCGTGTATTTTTATATAAAATGTTGTGCTGAAAATATTTCACCAGGTGCAGTAGTATAAGTTCCAATAATACAGGGTGCATAAAGAAAACCTAAACTTTTACCAGAACATGTGAAATGGCCTTGCGACGAGCAAAGTTCCCTAGAAAAACCAGTCCAATACTTGGTTCTGCGATAACCACTCAAGCAAAGTACTCCAGTAACAATATTCTTGATCACTTAAAAACAATATTTATCCACCTCAAATATTAAAATATACGAAAAAAAAAAAATCATTTTCTTTATACGGATATAACACAAAGCTGGCACTAACGAGCATCTTCATTTTCCAATCGGTACACACCGAACAGTTTTACGACGAGCAAAAATTCCCTAGAGAAACTTGATCATTACACGGTTGTGCAATAACCAATCAAGCAAAGCACTCGAATAAAACAACACTCTTGACCAATTAAAACCAACACTTATCGATCTTAGATACTAAAATATATAAAAAAACAGTACTTTCTTTATACCGATACATTATAAAGTCGCTAATAATGAAGATCTTCATTTTTTAATGGGTACAGATCGAACAGGCTTACAATGAGTAAAATTCCCTAAAAGAACAACTCCATTATCTGGTTATACAACGACCAATAAAACAAAGTACTCGAACAAAAGAATATTTTTGACCAATTAAAAACAACATTTATCGATCTTAGATACTAAAATATATAAAAAAACAGTACTTTCTTTATACCGATACATTCTAAAGTCGCTAATAATGAAGATCTTCATTTTTTAATGGGTACAGATCAAACAGGCTTACAATGAGTAAAATTCCCTAGAAGAACCAGTCCATTATCTGGTTATACAACGACCAATAAAACAAAGTACTCGAACAAAAGAATATTTTTGACCAATTAAAAACAACATTTATCTATCTCAAGTACTAAAATATACGAAAAAAGAAAATCACTTTCTTTACACGGATATATAAGAAACAGTATAAAGCTGGTACTAACGAGCATCTTCATTTTCCAATCGGTACACATCGAACAGTTTTACGACGAGCAAAAATTCCCTAGAGATACTTGATCATTACACGGTTGTGCAATAACCAATCAAGCAAAGCACTCAAATAAAACAATACTCTTGACCAATTAAAAACAACACTTATCGATCTTAGATACTAAAATATATAAAAAAAACAGTACTTTCTTTATACCGATACATTATAAAGTCGCTAATAATGAACATCTTCATTTTTTAATGGGTACACATCGAACAGCCTTACAACAAACGAAATTCCCTAGGAAAGTGTCTGTTACCTGGCTATACAATAACCATTCGACTAACCATATTCTTGACTAATTCAAAATTGCATTTACCCATCTCAACTATCAAAATATATAAGAAAAACCATTTTCTTTATATCGATACACCACAAAGTCGCCAATGAATGAACATCTTCATTTGCTAATGGGTACATAGAGTTACAACAAATCAAATTCCCTAGAAAAATCACTCTATTACCTGGCTATACAATAACCAATAGAATAACCATATTCTTGACTAATTTAGAACTGCATTTACACATTTCAAATATTAAAATGATGTTGATAGTATTATTTTATATTGGATTAATTTTTTTAGTTACAATATTGATTTATTTGGTAAATTTATCTATTTTGTTTTATATAAAACTTTAGATAAAGAAAAAGAAGTGCTTATGAATGTGGATTTAATCCGGTTACTAAGGCTTTTATTCCGTTTTCAGTACCTTTTTATTTAATAGCTGTAATATTTTTAGTATTTGATATTGAAATTATTTTAATTATTCCATTTATTTTATTAATTAAGTATATGGGATTTAGATATGTTTTTATTGCTTTTTATTTTTGTTGTATTATCCTTTTGTCTTTAGTTTATGAATGATGTATGTGTTATTTCATCATTATAACATCAAGTGTCAAAATTAATTTTTCCCAACATCTGGACACAATTAAAGTTGTATTTAAAAAGAATAAAGACGATCATCGAAATAATTCCGATTACTGTTGATTACCTATTGCCACTTTTCTGACAATTTACAAATACACCATCGTGAATATTTCAACTAGAATATGCGATTTCAATTGAAAAAAAGACTATTTCTATTTCTCTTTATTTCCTCAACACCGACATCCTATAGAATCGCCAATAATGAACAGCGAATGTAAACTGAGAGGCACATTAAATGCTCCGAATATGCTTCCTCCAACTTTCAGACACACGCTACACTATATCCATCTACTCTCTATCTTCCACCACCGAAACTGTAAAACAAGCAGAGGCGTCGGACTTCACTTGCTCTTTTAATGGTAAAGAATTTTGATCTCGGCCCGGTATCAATGGAGCCTATGCAAAGAACGTAGAGCATTTGTGTAAGAGCATTCGTAGAGAACGCGAATAATGAACACCTTCATTTTCCAATCGGTACACATCGCCACTCAGGTACCACTCTGACGAGGAAAAATTCCCTAGAAAAGTAATCTTCCTAATTCCACGTTCGCCGTTCGCCTGAGCAAAGAGCCCATCGAATACGTCTATTCGAGGAAGATAAAGGGCCGCGTTGGTAGGAACGCGTTTCATTTAGCGACCAAGAGTCCTCTTCTCATTCGGTTAAACGACGCTCCCTTTCTCTATACGTACTACATATACACGTTTCCTAAGAGGCGTCGCCGGGCATCGTTGCTCTGCACAGTGTACACCGGCACGCACATAGCGTACCACAGGTAATGGCCGAGCCCGCGGTGCTTTCCCGTGGCATCGTAAAGTGGGAGCAAGAGCAGCAGGGTTCAAGAACACCCGCTACCACTCCTTGATCAATACCAGCGGGATATTCTACGTCCTACCGCGTGTAGCGAAACGCACTGCGGCGGTATATATGTATATATGTGTGTACGCACGCAGGACGACGCTCGGCGTCGCTAGCCTATGCGTGGCCATGAAACACGGCTGTGCAGCAAACCACCTTCCATGTCAATTAACCCATTCACCCATCAAATAAATTCTCCTCTTTTCCCTTTTTCTCTCTCTCTCTTTCGTACGTTCTCCTTTTTTTATGTTCGATATTTGACAGTGAGATGAAAAAGTTAGACTGTACAGAGTGTTTCTTAACCCTTTGAGTAGGAAAGGAGTATACATACGCCCTCACTGATTTATCTGTGTATACGAAAGGGGTATACAGCGAGTTCTATTAATATTTGGATAGATTTTAAAGCAGAATAACTTTTTTCAAATTGGGACCAAACGAATTGAGTCCTCGTGAGAAGTTTGGAGGATTAGTTTACTAAATGACGCGCACAAATGGTTTTGAAAAAATTCCAGTTCGACCAAGTTGCGAAGAAAAGAGTAACGATCGCGTTTTATGACTTTTTCATCTGAACACGTAATGGCAAATTTAAAAAGTATCTTTTTTAGGTTTATTTCAATTATACATGTACTGAAAATTTCATTCAAATCGGTTAATGCTGCTATGATTAAAAATGGGAAAAATCGAAGTTTTTCGCGACTTTTCGCCTATAATAAATGGAAAGATTCTTATATCTTTCAACGTTTGTCCCTTCTTCCTGCATCGACAGATTTCGATGAAATTTTCAGCATTTGTATAACTGACATAAATCTACAACATGTATTTTTGAAATTGTCATTACAGGTTCAGGTAAAAAAGTTGTAAAAGGTGACCTTCGCTATTGTCTTTGTGATTACAAATTTTTACAATTGCAATTTTTTCCAAATTTACGGTTTTTATTACCTAGTAAACTAGTCCTTTCAACTCCTCAAAATAGCTCACGTTGATTGGTTCAATTTTAAAAAATCTACGAGGATCTTTCCGAAGCTTGTATAGTAGGAGATAATATATACAGTGGCTCCTATTAATATTCGGACACCCGAATTTGATTAACATATCGATGAGGCTACTCAGGTAGTTAGAGGTTAGAAAAGAACGATTCTTCAATAAATAATATTATCGTTAAATTTATCTCAAAAATGAAGACACTATACAAGAATCATAGTACCAAGAATCAATTGTGCCATAAATTTAACACCTTGCCCTATAATAACGAGTTAGACTTGTTACACAGATTCTGACTGAAATTCGATAAAAACAGTTACATTAGTAGAAAACGTTAATTTTAATTCGAACTTTCCATTTAATTTATAAAATCGAGGATTGTCAATTGTAATTAATCTATAATACATTGGCGTTTCGTATGTAAAATAGTACTGAAATCATAAATAGCTGATGCTTAGATGTATAGTCAGGAAAAGAAATCATAGGTTAAGGGGTTAACAACTATCATGCTGAATAAAATTCAATTTCTACTCCAACAATGAAAATTAAATTTCCTCGAACCCTGTTAAAAGCGTCTCATATCCATTTATTAAATTTCATAATAAAGTAACTCAGAATCTTCGTTCATAAGTACCTAACCTAACGCGAGATCACAAAATATCAGAAGTCTAAATAATTTTTAACAAATACATATTCAATTATTTTTCCCATAAAAATGTTGAAATAATTCACCAGTAATTTATCACGATAGAATGAAAATCTCTGCTAAAAGTGTAGGGAAAAATATCGATTACTCTCCCTGGCAACTATGCCACATAAATGTCCCTAGATTTAATTAATGCATAGACCGAACGAACCGGCTGTTGATGCAACGATATTTATCTGTGTTATAGGTGGACATGCTAAAAGCATTTACGAGCGAACGATCATGCGTGACCTTGCTGAGACATTGCACCGGCATAAAAAGAGACCGCGCGTGCACTCGTGGGCGTGTTTTATAAATCTGCTCTATTGGTACGCCTTAAAGCAGCCCAGTGTTCTCGTTAAATCGACATAACGTGACATATTCGTAATAAACGAGCGAGAACAATCTCATTCTGCAACTTTTTACGAATCGCTAGGGATTTTTTTTTCACAACGTTGGTAACATTGTTTCGACTCGCTGTTCGATCGAGTAAAGACATTCTCCGCTTCTACAGGTGAGCAATAACAATTGTCCAACGAAAATTTACCAGAAACTCTCGGAGTAGAGTCTTCCAATAAGAAAGATAGAACTTTGAATTGAAATGAAATAAAAAGTACGGAAGATAATTTAGTATTCGCTGCTTTATTTTAAAATACATTTAATGGCATTATACGTGAAATATAATTGTCTGCAGAGTTCAGATTTTAGTAAAATTTAGCAAACTTGGATAGATTTAAATCGAGATCGGTAGGTTTCAAGAGATTTCGATAGATATTCGTAGAATATAGTAGATTTAAATAGAATTCGGAAGATTCCAGTAGATTATAGTAGATTTTGGTAGATTTCAGTAAAGTTTAGTAGATTTCAATAGATATCAATAGAATTCTCTAAATTTTAGCAGATTTCAGTATTCTTCACATTCAGATGTCCTAATATAGGGTATTCCAATAAGAGCGATAGAACTTTGAATTTAAAGAGAATTAAAAGTACGAAAGATAATTTAGTATTGCCTATTGTATTTTAAAGTATATTCGATGGCATTATACGTGAAATATAATATCACATAAATAAACCACCACGATTGCGTTTGATGGAGTGAATATGACAAACCTAATTTTCGCTACAAAGTTCTTGTATCAAGTAGTTTGGAGTAGGAAATCAAAATAAAACAGCGAAAATGTACAAACTGTTGATATAATGTTACAGTAAGTTGAAGAACCGGAAAAAGATATATATATTTTTCTAGAAAATAGATTGGAGCGTAAGATGAAAATATTGTAAACAGTTAAAATGTGCAAATTGTTGATATAATATTATAATAAGTTGAAGAATAGAGCAAAGATATATATTTTTCTAGAAAATAGATTGGAGCGTAAGATGAAAATATTGTAAACAGTTAAAATGTGCAAATTGTTGATATAATATTATAATAAGTTGAAGAATAGAGCAAAGATATATATTTTTCTAGAAAATAGATTGGAGCGTAAGATAAAAATATTGTAAATATTGAAAATGTGCAAATTGTTGATATAATATTATAATAAGTTGAAGAATAGAACAAAGATATATATTTATCTAGAAAATAGATTGGAGCGCAAGATGAAAATATTGTAAACAGTTAAAATGTGCAAATTGTTGATATAATATTATAATAAGTTAAAGAATAGAACAAAGATATATATTTTTCTAGAAAATAGATTGGAGCGTAAGATGAAAATATTGTAAATATTGAAAATGTGCAAATTGTTGATATAACGTTATAAGTTGAAGAAGAGCAAAATTACATATATTCTTGTAGTAAATATAGGATTTTCCAATAAGAGCGATAGATCTTCCAATTGTTACAGCCGTCATGTTTGTTGTTTAATTGTCAGAGTCACGTGATATTCGTATGCAGTAGTGCTTGAAATATCATCACTCCACCAAACGCAATAGTGGTGGTTATTTATATGATATTATATTTCATGTATAATGCCATTGAACGTACTTTAGAATGAAGTAGGAAGTGCTAGATTATTTTCCATACTTTTCGCTTCATTTCAATTCGAAATTCTATCGGTCTTATTGGAATACCCTGTATTAGGACATCTGAATGTGAAGAATACTGAAATCGGCTAAAATTTAGAGAATTTTATTAATATCTACTGAAATCTGCTACACTTTGTTAAAGTTTACTATAATCTACCGAGATTTTCTGAATTCTATTTAAATCTACTATATTCTACTAAATCTATTGAAATCTTTTGAAGCCTACCGATCTCAATTTAAATCTATCGAAGTTTGCTCAAATTTACTAAAATCTTATGAATTCTGCAGACAATTGTATTTCATGTATAATGCCATCGAATGTACTTTAAAATAAAGTAAGGAGTATTAGATTATCTTTCGTACTTTTTATTTTGTTTCAATTCAAAGTTCTATCGCTCTTAATGGAACACCCTATATTAGGATATCTGAATGTGAAAAATACTGAACTCGGCTAAAATTTAGAGAATTCTATTGATATCTATTGAAATCTGTTAAACTTTACTGAAATCTACCAAAATCTACTATAATCTACTGGAATCTTCCGAATTCTATTTAAATCTACTATATTCTACAAATATCTATCGAAATCTCTTGAAGCCTACCGATCTCGATTTAAATCTATCCAAGTTTGCTAAATTTTACTAAAATCTGAACTCTGCAGACAATTATATTTCACGTATAATGCCATCGAATGTACTTTAAAATAAAATAGCGATTACTAGATTATCTCTCGCATTTTTCGTTTCATTTCAATTCAAAGTTCTATCGCTCTTATTTGTAGATCCTATACCTTTATACATGCTAGGGATTTTTCCATAGAATCCCTCGAAATAGTTATTTTCCATTTGACATACCGCTACACACACACACACAAAATCATGTACCATCAATTATTCCATTACTCGAGACAACTCGAAGATTACAGTGGACAAGGTATTTACGCGAGGTTCGAGCACCACCATCTTAAGATTAACAATAGAAATCCAATCCCCGTAGGAATATCGGTTATTTTGTAATAACACCCTAGCCACCGATGAAACAAGAGAAACAATGAACCCCGAGGAGGCTGATAATCAGTGATTTCCAGGTAAATGAAAAACCAACAAAAAAAAAATAATAATACAAACAAAAGAAAACGGAAGTTTCGAATAACACGCAACGTAGAAATCTCGTCTCGATAATTTCACAGCCGAAAGGTTTTTTTTTTTCTCCCAGCGACAACGTAACAATTTCATTGGATAATACAAGGTGTAGGTTAAGTAAACGTTAACCGGTTGATCAAAGGTTAACCGTCGACACGATGCGGGTACCCTAGGGACTTTTTTCTTTCTCACCAGTCTTTCTCTCTCGGTGATTTTTCAACGGATTAAACTATCCATTAGATTGTCATCTGACGTTTAAACTCGAGACCTTTTGAAATATTTCACGGCCTATCGTGGACGCAACGCCGTGAACAGGCGTTTCGGGGTATAACGTCCTCGTGCTAAAAACGACGCAATGTCACCGCGCGCGAAAATACGCGGCAGGTGATGCACGCCGTTCGCGGAAATCGGCCGCACTAAAAATACCAAGGGAACCGAAAGTCAAGTATACGCGACAGATGTTAGGAACGATCGCCGCGCGTGTTTACTACTTTCACCGTGGCTCCTAGGGAATTCCGACGATTCCAACGATTTTGATTGATTCCGGGGAATCGTGTGCACGTTTCACTGAAAACGTGTTCGCTTAGAAGTTGTTCCGTACAGCGTAGCATGTTTCGCTTGAACGTTTCCGAGTATCAGAATTTTCCTTCGGTTCTGAGAAGTTTGATACATTACGCGGAGAATCCTCTAGATTCTAGGGAATTCTATTTGTTTCGAGACACTCTACAGGAGGAGCAATCGTTCGAGTGCCAACGGATCTTTGCAAAAATTCAACCGAAGTATACCAAGCTGCGTGATCGCGCTTTTTTCGCATTTTCTTTCTTTTTCTCGTTTAGGTTACGTCTAATTTTTAATAAATGAAACAAATTCATTTTGACAATAGCTCGAAGCTTATGAGAGTATAGAGTTTAACACTAAACCTACCATGAGCGATCAAATGACCGGTTTTAAAATTTCATTTAGAATTTCCTGCATACAACGTTATTGCATCGCCATTCAACTTCACGACTTTTCTTACTAGGTGTATAAATTAAATAACGAGACTGATTCTTTTTCCATTTTTTTATTCGAATAGAATTACAATTCAATATTCTCTCTCTTAAAATAACTTCCTTGGGAAACCACACAGTGCTGGAGATGGTTCTTCCAATCCTCATAGCAGTGCTGGAACTCAGATACTGGAATTGCCTTCAGCTGGTCGGTTACAGTCGTTTGAATATTTTCGAGTGTTCCGAAATGACGCCCATTCAAGTGATTTTTCAATCTCGGAAAGAGGAAAAAGTCACAAGGACTCAAGTCAGGCGAATAAGGAGGCTGAGGAGCCACAGGAATATTTTTACTGTATAAAAACTCGTTTATAGAAATTGTCGTTTGACAAGGGGCATTGTCACGATGCAACACTCAGTTTTTCTTGATGTTTGGTTTCACACCCAATTCATTGGTCAAATTCTGTGAACGTTGGTGTGAGTCAAATTCAACTCTTCTCTGATCATTCTGACTGTCAACCGACGATCTGAACGCAAACGATCCCAGATTTTGTCGACATTTTTATCGATTCTTGAAGATGAAGACTCTCTTCCTTCTGAAAATGACTCAAACCATCGAAAAACCTGGGTCCTTGACAAAATATTGTCTCCGTGGGCCTGATGAAGTTTTGCAAAAGTGTCCGTTGCACTGTGCCCAAATCTGAAGCAAAACGTGATAGCACACCGTCGCTCGAAATTCATGTTACTCATTTAGAACGCACTAGAAAAAATTGTTTCACGAAAAAAAATCGCTACGGACAAACCAATGACTCTAGCGAGTTCAAATTCGTACAGAAAGCGTATAATTTGTTTATCTACCGTCCTACGTCCCAAGTGTTGCCAGATCGAATGCTACATTACCAGTCTCATTACTTAATTTACACACCTCGTATATTATACGTACAATGCATTTTTTAATATTCACTCTTATTGTTTATTTTCCGAAAAAAATTTATAGTCTGTTGAACGATTTATATTCTTTGCACGAGTCCATCGTCGTCTTCTGTTATGTTATCTACGATGTAAAGAGAATTGTGGCTTGAGAGTATGTTTATTCATCTTCTCGTTACGTTTAGTAAAGTCTTGTGACCCGAATAGAGAGAATCGAAACGTGAAAGTTACAAAGAGCATATTTGCCAGTCTATTATTATTTTGCATTTCAATCCTATCATTATTCTACTATTATTCTGTATATTACGTGTTACAAGTGACATTTTCAAAAGAGTGAACAAATTAACAGTAAGTTTGATCCTATTTTTTCTTTTTTTTTATCCAGTTTGATCTGCATTTTTATATTATCATTTGTATAGTCATCCCAACAAATATCAAGATATTCGAAAAATGTGAAATGATTAGAGAACATAAATAATACCGATGAAGATTGTTCTGAAGTTGACCAGGAAAATCAACGACTCAGACTCTGAAATGTGAAAAACACGTATGCGGAAAATGTGCAATGAAGAATCGTATAATTTCTAAAAAAAAATGCAGTGAAAAAGAATAAAATAAGCATTATCTAGTTTTAAACGTAAGAAAATATTTTGTTCACTATCTAATTGCTCATAATCTTCACTCTATATTGAGAAATATATCTTTTTTAAAGCGGTCATTTGACCACTCGCGGTAGGAATAGGTATATGTGAAATGTCGATAGATTTAGTGCTAATTTAGTAGAACCTCGATAAATAGTAACAGTAAAGACACGCATTGACAAAGTTCAAACGTGCAGCTAGTTCGATTCTGTAGACCGTAGATCGCACCGCTTGGTATTCAAACAGTTGAGGTATTTTGTGTATTTCTGAAGATTATGGAAAAGAATCTGTATAGGTTTGAAGTTAGGTGAGGTTCACTTAGGTTAGACGGACTCGGTGAATTTTTTGAGTTCCAAGGGACTAGGGAGAAAGGATTCTACAGATTCTAGAGAATTCTGTTTATTTTAAGAGACTTCGTGATTTATGGAATTTTCTAGGTTGCAAGGAATACTATGGATGGTAGAATACTATAGATAGTGAATTTTCGAAACTTTAACCAATTAAATATACGGATTCCAGGGAATCCTGTTGATTCTAGGGTTTCTCGTGACTTTTGGGGAATTTTGCGTGTTCCATAAATTAAAATATTATTAAATTCAGAAAATTTGATCTATTACAGCCTATTTTATAAATGATAGAATCTTCCTTTTAGTTAATTACACTTTCAACAGTTTTCAATTCTTAACCCCTTGCTCTACAACAAAAAGTCAGACTTGTGACACAGATTCTCATTAATATTCAAGAAAAACAGTTATATTAGTAACAAATATTAACCCTTTCACTACGATAGGCAGCTATAGTCGCTATCCGTAAGATGCCATTCATTTACGACAGGCGATCATAGTTGCTTGCCATTTTACACGCTCCACAACTTATTCTGGACTTGCAGTTTGGTTGTTCAAATATTTTTTAAATTTCATTTGTTTCTCACGAGTTATACATTCTAGTGACGATAAAAAAAAAGCAAATGTTTTTCGAAGAGGTTAATTGATTTTTGATTTTGAAAAGGGTTAATTTTAATCCCAACTTTCCTTATAATTTATGAAGTCGAGAATTGCCAATTGTAATTAATCTATAATATAGTAGAGTTTCTTACGCAAAATGAGAATGTGCCAAAACAGTAAGTAGTTGATGCTTAGATGCTTAGTCAGCAGAAGAAATCATAGATGAACGGGTTAATTATCGCAAAAAAGGGAAAAAATGAGAAAGGAAGATGGGAATGAAACATTTCGACGCATCCTAGGAGAGGATGCAGTCCTCGAGGCGCTTATTATTTGCTCAACGAGCAAAATACCGATTTCTAATCTCTGTTGACTCTCTTCTGCTCGTTCCGCAACGACACTCGCCAAGATAAGGCTCGCGATTGTTCCTTACCAGCCATTGCATGGAAAAGGTGAAACAACCGAAAGAATCTTCCTTACTACCAACCTTTGAACACTTAAACGAATAATTGTGTGACAGAAGAATTAAATAGTGGACGAATTTTTGTTGAAAATACATTATTGCTTATAACTTTGCAATATTTGACTCGACGAGCAATCATAATAACGTAGAATTTATTCAGATTTTTTGAAAGTTTGTGACAGCATTAGGTTAGTGTATATAAAATGTAGTTTTTTTTTTTTTTAAGTGGAAAAAAAGTATTCAACCATAAGAATATTTCTGCGTGATTCTATACACTTTTTTTCGATGATTAATTACATTCGTTATTCTAAATTTACAAAAATTGTTAGTCTCTGAATTAAAAAATTCGTATTTTTAGTTTTTTATTTTCATTCGAAGAAAAGGAAACTTTTGAACATTTGACTCAATGAACAATCGCGATAATGTAGAAACTTTCGCAGAAGCATTTGACCACCTTTTAAGGTAGAACAACTTCTTTTAAAATTGGACCAAATGTACAAAAAGTTTGGAAAAAAATTACATTTATTCGGAATCACGAAGAGAATATTAAAGGTCGCTTTTTTAAATTTGTTTATTAGAGCATGTAATGAAACTTATTAAAATATATTTTGTAGATTTACATAGGTTATATAAATGGTAAAAATTTTATCGAAATCGGTTGATGCACGAACAACAAATATCGAAAGATGTAAGAATAGCTAGATTCAGTACAGATTTCGATGAAATTTTCGACATGTATATAACTTATACAAATCTACAAAATTTCCTTCATAATTCCAACCCATTGGAATTTCTTCAAAAATGTTTTCATGCATCATTTAATAAATCAACCCTTCTAACTTTTCAAAGACACTCAAGTCGTTTGGTCCAATTTAAAAAAAAAGCTATACTGCTCCAAAAGATAATCGAATACTTCCGTGACAGACTGTATAATTTTAATACATGATACTAACTTTAGACGATGAAACGAAGAGACAACGCGAAGAAGTAGATTAGACGAGATTTAATTACAAAGAGGACGCGGATCGAGAGAAAAGAGGAGGCGTGAAGGTAAAGCGAACGAAAGAGAAACATCGTCGTCGTTCCGTTGCACACCCCAGAGGAATACGAGGACCTTGACGAAGGCCACAGGAAATCGTCGGTAGCGAGAAATGGCCGTGAAATAACGCTGTAAAAAGAGGGTGAATTGATACCGAGTAGTATGTACGACAGAACGGTATAAGAAAGAAAGAACGACAAGTGGAGAGACGAAAGAGGTTAGGTGGATGGAAAAATGCAATGGAAGAAAAGAAAAGAGAGAAGGAGAAATAGAAAGAAGAAAAAAAATAGCGGTGAATGCAGAAAGCAGACGGCGAAGAAGGAAAAAGTGCTGGCATTAACGACAAGACGAACTGCGAGGAATATCAAAAGTGATGAGACAGGGAGGAGGACGGATGGGAGAGATAAGAGGAAGAAAAAGGAGCCGAAGACATCATCCGCTTTATCTCGGCCGACCGAGTTCTATCTTACAGTCGTTGGATAAAGCCGCGCGGAATTGCATTTAGAAATTCCAGCTGTCGATGGGAATTGCTGAAGGTGAAATAGTCAATTCGAATTGCTGGTGATTGATAGCGGTCTCTGGCTGATTTTTAGTTAGGTGTTAGAGGCTCTTTTTGTTAGGCTGATAAAGAAAATTTGCGTACTTTTAAGTTACCATAGTGTATTATAGAATATTTTTAGGTTAGGATAACGTGTACAGTATATGTTACACATTTTTTGTAATGTGCACTTTTAGGTTAAGGTGCTGCAGATATATCTATTATTTTGTGAGGGTAATGTACCTAATATAGTATATATATTTTTTTTATTTTAGTGTAATGTATAGTATATTTATACATTAGATTATATATTTTATAAAACGTGCTCTTTTAGGTTGAGTTGCTGTATGTATGCATAAGTTTAAGATAGATTAATGAATATAGTTTAATACATTTAAAAATTTGTATTATATTTTAGTATATCTTATAGTATATTCTTGGGTTAAGTTACACATTTTATATAATGTACACTTTACTTTAGGATACTGTGTATATATACTTAATTTTAAATTAGGATAGTGTATGTAGGATAGTATATTTTTCATTTCTTTTATATTTCAGTATATTTTAGCATAGTGTATTGTATATTTTTAGATTAGGATAATATAGACATTACACGTTACATATTCCGTACATTGCGCATTTTTAGGTTAAGGTACTGCACATATATGTATTTTTTATGAGAGTAATGTATCTAATATAGTATATTTTTTCTTTTTCTATTTTAGTGTAATGTATAGTATATTTTTAGATTAGGTTACACATTTTATATAATGTATACTTTTAGGTTAGGTTGCTGTATGTTTGCATAATTTTAAGTTAGGGTAATGTATACAGTATAGTGTATCATTTATTTATTTTTTTAATATTTTGGTATATTTTAGTATAGTGTAAATGAAATTATGTATAGTATACGTTACAGATTTTATATAATGTGCTCTTTTAGGTTGGGGTACTGTATATGTACGTATTTTTAAATTAGGGTAATATGTATATAATATACGTCATACATTTTGTAGTGGGGATTAGAATGTGATTTTTAGATTAGGTTTGAATTCTTCAACTGAAAATTTCGTAATAGAAGATAATAGAACATTTTGTAACGTATACTTGCAAACATTTTCCGCCCTCTAAAATGAATTTAGTAAATTTTTTTATCTTGATTTTTAAGTATAACGTAATTATTAAACAATACATATTTTGTGAGAAGCAAATATTAGCGAATATATACATGTAAATTCTCTAATGAATATATACATATATTTAAATTCTTTATAATCGTACATTACACTGCATCGGAAATTTTATATTTACCTTTCCATTAGAAAATAAAATGGTGTCTTTGGAAGAGTAGAACTTGCGTAAATACGATTATTCTATTAGTGTAAGGTATCGAATGACGGGAAATGAAACGACAAGGATGATGAATGTAACAATAATGAATTCAATCCGAAGATAAAGTCACGAGTATCTGCAGTCATTGTTCAGGCTGATAACTTCATTCTCCACAGATGAATATGTTTTTTACCGGTCTCATAAATATGTAAATATCATTACCTGTCATAAATATGTAACGAAGCAAAATCTGTCAAAGGTCTGTTTGGGGGGTCGTTAATTGGAACACCTGTGTTGTTCGCTATTAGCCAGATTTTTTGCCATTTTCATATTCATCATAGGCAAATTTCAAAATTATCAGGGCAATTTTATTTATTTAGTTTTTTAATCGGTACAGTGTTTTCATAAGAATTTAAGATACCTAGGTAGACAAAAGAAATTTTCCTCTTAAATTAATACTCATTGTCAGTATAATGACTCCAAGTTTTGTAAAAACTTCATTTTCAAATTTAAGAACGATTCTTTCTTTCTTACAAATTTTCAAATAGCCCTAAATATTAATTTTTTAATTTCTTTAAAATTTCCTCTAAACTTCTCAATTGTCAAAAATTCCAATTTCTAAATTTCCTCCACTATTCCTAAGCTTTCCCAAATTTCCTTAAACTTTTCTCTAATCTTCCGAATTGTCAAAAACTCCAATTTCTAAATTTCCTACATTATTCCTAAGCTTTCCCAAATTTCCTTAAACTTTTCTCTAATCTTCCCAATTGTCAAAAATTTCTATTTCTAAACTTCCTCCACTATTCCTAAGCTTTTCCAAATCTCCGAATTGCGAGGAATGTTAATTTTTTCAAATTTCTCCAAAAGTTTTCCAAATCCTTACGTTCAAATTTCCCTCGAAATTACAGCGAGTTTAACTAATCGTAAGAAAAGCCAATTGGACACTTTCTCAACACCCAGTAGATGGTGACAACGTGCGACACCGTGAAGTTTCGCGGGCCAATCGTGCGAAAGGGTCCGCGCGAGTCCTCCCGGTCCTTTTCCAGAAGGTTAAATCCATTAAGGCGGACGCACAATTTGCTTCTTCTGCGTCTCGGTTGGAATTAAGAGAGGAACGGAACTCGAGGAGAACGACGGCTGCTACCTCGAGAAATAGACCATGTTCCTTTACGAGCGCTACAAACGATCCGCTTCAAGTCAATCTAGGAGAGCAAGGACGTCAACTCTACTGCTATCGATGCCACGACGCTATGCATCCAGTCATCGCTACTATATCACGATAACACAATTGCAACATACGCTGAATAACTTTGAAAATAATTGTTCCTACAAAATGATGACACGTTAGTTGACAGTTATGAAATTTTGATCGATTTTCGATAAATTTATAATCATTTAAAATATTGAAGATAAGATGAGAGAAGGTTAATGGTATTCTGGTTGATATAAGGCGAATTTCCATTCACTTAAAAGGGATTAACGTGAAGATAGTAGTTTATGGGTTTTTTGGTTGAATTTGGGTGAATTTTCAATTAGTTGGAATTTCGAGAATAAGACGAGAGAAGATTCTGAAATTCTGATTAATTTAAGGCGAATTTTCAATTGCTTGCGAAGTTAAGGTGGAAATGAAACAAGTTTATGGAATTCTAGTTTACTTAAGGCGATTTTTCATCCACTTGTAATGTGTTGAAATGAGAATAGTATTTCAGGAAATACTAATTAACTTTGGGTGAATTTTCAATCAGCTGAAATGTAGAAAATAAGATTCTAAAATTCTGATTAATTTAAGGCCAATTTTCAATTCCTTCCAAGTTAAGATTGAAATGAAAAAAGCTGATAAAACTCTGATTTGCTTAAGGCGATTTTTCATTCGCTTACAATGTGTCGAAGTGAAGATAGTATTCAATGAAATACTAATTCACTTTGAGTGAATTTTCAATCAGTTGGAATATCAGGAACAAGATAAGAGAAGATTATAGAATTCTGATTAATTTAAGGCGAATTTTCAATTACTTTGCGAGTTAAGATTGAAAAGGGGAAAGGTTATAAAATACTAGTTTACTTAAGGCGACTTTTCATCCATTTATAACATATTAAAATAAAGATGGTATTTTATAAAAATGTTAATCATCTTTGGGCGGATCTTCAATCATATAGAAAACATTAAGGAGAATATAATAGGCAAGATGAATCATTAAAATCTACCATCTGAAATAACTCATTTTCTACCAACTTTATCCAAAAATATTTCAAATGAAATTTATTCTATTTACAAACAAACTTAATTTCAGAAGTATTACATTTAACAATAGACATTCTCGTAATAAATCCAGCGGATAACGAGTCATTTCACGTGGTAACTTTTACCTTACTCTACTCCATACAAAAGGACTGCAACACAATAGAATATAGAAAAACCAAAAAAAAAAAAAAAAAATAAAGATACGTAAAGACAGATACAATGAACACAATATTCATACAACCATTCCATAGAATCGTCAGTGCACAATGAATGCTCCAGTATAACTAGAATTTTTCAGAAACGTCACCGTCTAGCTAGACCGATATATCACCGCGTGTACCCAGTATCCCGTAGCTTTCCCATCGTCCCGTTCGAATATCAAACGACGAAGAGTGATGGAAGACTCGATGTCTACGCGTACGAGGATTTCCCCTTTCATGGCGTCGGCCACGTGGCGACGAGAGAGAGTTGCTGTATTCGGGGATGGTTCGAACAGCTCGAGCAGGGTAGGCACGCCCGTTTCTATGACAACAGACGCGCAAAAACCCCATTGATACGAGGAGATGTACGGGCAGGAACGAGCTGTGTTCCTTTCCGCCGCTTACGCACATACGTTTCCCAGAAAAATGCTCTCTCCCTCTATTCGGATGAAACGCTCCGCGTCCTCCTCGCAGCGCGCGTCGTGACGCTCTATAACGGGGAAACTAGCATCGAGGATCACTTTGTACCTCGTTGCATCGTGACAATCCACGGAGAAATATCTACTCGGTGGTTTTACATCGAAAAATTCCACGATAAGACAATTTTGCAAAATTTCTTCTTTCTGGGAAATGTAGGTTAACCCATTCACTGCACAGGTAAATTTGGAGCGTTTTGCCTTAGACGCTGAGATTTTATTTTAAGGAAAACACATAGATTTTCACAATATATAATAATATTTAATTGCAGATATTAAAGAAATTATTATTTGAATTTTGGCTCTGAGTTCATACTCACGGACTTTTTGTTTGAAAACGATAAATACTCACGGGCTACGTGTCCGCGAAGGGTTAATATTATTTCGATAACAAATTTTACAGCGTTTTCTTATCGAACTTAAAGAAAATCGTCAACGACCCACGATATGATCAATTTGACAATAAATCTTTTAAGAAATTTCCGTTTCACGGTGAAAATTTCAAATGGCCTAAACGGAAAGTTCTATGTGGGGTGTATGCGATCCACGTGACAGGGAATGTGTTAAAAACACTTTGTCCAACGGTCAGCCGAGTGCACTTTACCCAATTAAAATTTTTTATGGGAGCCACCGTGACAATTTAAACATTCAAGCCACTTCGTTTAGCTCTGCAACAACAACAACTACGTAACTAAACGATGAAACTTGATAGCTCGTGTTCAATTCGCGTTTCTCCGAACCATCTCTATATGTCATCCATCGTAATTACCGAATATCCCTACCATTGTCAGCCGTTCGAAAGGACGACGCAATTTTTCGTCCTTCCTGCGCGTCGTTAAATGGTTTCGGTACTCTTCCTCTCCGTTCGGAAGCACACCCCGGCTTCTGGAACAACCCTATTGCGTCGTTGCCGCCCCAGGCGAGAGTGCCGATGCAAATAGTCCCCTGGACAATTGCGGAGGGCCGTTGTTACGAGGATTTGCTGTTGAATCGGCGAGCTCGAGGGACTACAGCCTAAAGCCTCGAATAACAGGGTACAAATTCGAGAATTTTTCCTTTTCGGTTTTTGTTTGGTAGTTCTGCAAGGAGGAAATGGAATGGGAGTTTTTCCAAGTGAAAGGTAGTTTTGTTAGGTAGATGTGGTGAAATTTTTATGAGGAAATATTGACAGTTGAAGAAGATATCGCTTTAGATGTGAGACAATGTTTTTTTCTTCTTCTTCTAAGAGATTAGAGTTGAGGGAATTTTTATTGGAGAAATTACAGACGGAAAATGAACTGAAATGTTTCTCAGTGAAAAATACTTTCATTTTCAAGATGCAGCCAATTTTTTGCACTGATAAATGTTCACAATTAGGGAGAATATAGCTAAAAATATGAGATCAGGTGCTTTTTTTTTTAACACTTCACGTCTAGGATCTAACAAATTTTATTTTATTTTTAAGTTCTGCAAGAAGGACATTGAATAGAACTTTTTTCTAGTGAAAGGTTGTTTCGTTAAGTACATATAGTAACAATTTTATCGAAAAATGTTGACAATTGGAGGAAATATCGCTTTCGATGTGAGACAATGTTTTTTTTTCTAGGAGGTTAGGGTCAGAGAATTTTTATTGAAGAAATTAGAGATGGAACATGAACTGAGGCGCGTCTCAATGAAAAATGCTTACATTTTCAAGGTGCAATCAATTTTTTACACTGATAAATGTTCACAATTAAGAAGGATACAAATATCTGTATAAGATCAGATCCTCTTTTTAATACTTCACGTTTACAGTCTGACAAATTCGAAAATATTTCCTAAAAAAAGAAAAAAAACTCTAATTGGTAAATAAATCAAACTTCCCCTTCCTAAAAGATATATTTGTTATTTATACGTCTCTAATTCTTCACTAAAAAATATCGATGAATGCAAGAAATATCGCTGTGAATATAAAACAAAGATTTTCATCTACCAAATTCACTCAGTCTTACTTCCTCTAAATTATGAAATTGCACAAAACATCATTATCAACGAAAAACGTCAAGACAGTGCACGAAAGGTTCCATTAAAACAGTCGTAATACCATTACTATGAACGTGAAACGTGCACGCAACCCTTTCACACTCCATTTAAATCATCCCAAACAACCAAAAAAAACAAAAACGTCGTATCCCTCAATAGCATGTTCTAACCTCTAATCTAACCTTTCGTCATCCGGAGTTACTCAGAAATGTTTCAGCAAGCGTGATCGACGGAAGGCCAATAAAATTCCCGGCAAAGTACCGTAAGAACTAGACTGGCAGGTGTAGGCGTCGTTGGTTGGGAAAGGGACGAAGAGGATTGTAGTCCTGAGGGGAGACGGGGTTGTTAGCCGTCACGGCGGCCCACGCGGTCGGACCTCCCGCAAGGTTCTCAACCTTGTTTACATAAATCATCAGAAACAGTCTGGTTCCTCAGTGAAGACTTGCGATGGTCGTTTGAATCTGAATTTGGAAGCGATTCGAAATGGAAGCTAATACTGTGAAAATTCAAATCAATTCGAACCTGACTCTTACATATTCTCTAATTTTCCCTCATTTTTCATCTCTCTCAGCTCTCCCACTCTTTCTCAGTTTGATCAGCTCTCTCGCAGCACTCTCAATCTTCCTCATCTTCCTCATTCTCTCTTAGTTCTCCCTTTCTCAGCTCTCTCAGCCTTTCAACTCTCTCGCTTTCTCTCAGATCTTTCGTTTTTTCAGCACTCTGTCTCAGCTCTCTCAGCTCTCTCAGCGCTCCCAGCTCCTTCAGTCTCTCAGCACTCTCAGCTCTTTTATTCTTTCAACACTCTCTCGCTCTCTCTTAGCTTTCAGCCCCTCAGCTCTCTCAGCACTCGTAGCTTTCAGTCTCTCAGTTCTCTCAGTTCTCTCATTCTTTCGGCACTCTCTTACTTTCTCTCAGCTCTCTCAGTGCTCTTACCTTTCAGCCTCTCAGCTCTCTCAGTATTCTTAGCTTTCAGTCTCTCAGTTCTCACAGTTTTCTCATTCTTTCGGCACTCTCTCACTTTCTCTCAGCACTCTCAGCTCTTTCATTCTTTCACTACTCTCTCAATCTCTTTCAGCGCTCTCAGCTCTTTTAGTCTCTCAGCACTCTCAGCTCTTTTATTCTTTCAGCATTCATTCTCTCTCAGCACTCGTAGCTTTCAGTCTCTCGGTTCTCTCAGTTCTCTCATTATTTCGGCACTCTCTCACTTTCTCTCAGCTCTCTCGGTGCTCTTAGCTTTCAGCCTCTCAGCTCTCTCAGTATTATTAGCTTTCAGTCTCTCAGTTCTCACAGTTTTCTCATTCTTTCGGCACTCTCTCACTTTCTCTCAGCACTCTCATTCTTTCACTACTCTCTCACTCTCTTTCAGCGCTCTCAGCTCTTTTAGTCTCTCAGCACTCTCAGCTCTTTTATTCTTTCAGCACTCATTCTCTCTCAGCTCTCTAAACCTTTCTCAGCTCCCTTATTCTCTCCCAGTTCTCCCTCTCCCTCTTACCTTTCACAACTTTCTCAGTTCTCTCTCTCTCTCTGCTCTCTCGCTTATTCTTCACTGTTCAACAAATAAAATTTAAAGGGATATTTTAGTATGAATGTTAAAAGAACTTTTTTACAAATCTTATTAAATTTTCTTGAAGAATATCTTTTAAATAATATACGCGCAGTGACCTATTGCTGTACTCTTAAAATTAAAGAAGTTATAAGTGTCTATTAACGGAAAAAAACCGTATAGCTGCTTTACAAAAAGATATAAAAATTTTCAAAAAGAAAACGCATTTTACTGCAAAACACTCCCTTGAACAAACTCTTAAAAAATCGAATTGATGATCAGAATTATCATATTTATCGAATTGTCAATGTTTTGATGAATCTTAAATGATTGAGTTTTGGTAGGACTATGAATCCTCAAATTTCCTGAAAATCTTGAAAATTTCGATAGATCATGAAAGCTTAGCCAGTAATTTACTATTTTACACGTAAGTCTTCCTTTGTCTTTAATATTTTATATCAAATGATAGTCGCTTGGACAAAGGTATTCAAAACACTCGCAGAATACTGAACACTCCGCCCAAGCTTTTAATTCTTTCACGATGTGTATCGAAACATTAAAGACTCATCGAAATTTTCAAGAGTTTCAAGTGTTCGAACCATACTCGAAGTGATTCGAATTTTTCGCCACTTTGTACATATTCCCGAAGCGATTCGAAATGGTTCAGATGCCATCGCTAGTACAGACCACGGCGTTTCGCTCGTCCTTCGACCGATCCAACGACCCCGCCTCGAATAAACCCGGCCGCGAGAATAAAAGCGTGCCGGCGCGTACACACGAGGAGTTCAACGAGACTAACGGTGCCTTCGTGGCCAATAAACGACGAAACTCGGGGGTGTAGGGCGTTTGCATCCGGTGCACTGGTTTCTTGGAAGCTTCCTGGGAGCATTTTGATGTCTCTGTTGGCGGTACTGTTGTTTCGCGGAAGATCTAGATGTCTAACTTTCGAAGGCTAGAACGTCGAAATGTAAATTGGAGGAGTAGGTTTTGGGGAAATGGGTCAGCAGAGCCTAGACAGTGTGTCTAGGTTTTCTATATAAAGCTTTTAGACCTGGATTGCGAAGTATACGTATTTGTGGATATCTAGAAAATTTGCAATTGAGAATGAAGATTTAGGAATCACCTATTTTTATCATTATAAGTTTCGACAATATTTTTATCTGCAGAGAAAAATGGATTGAAATAAATTTTATATATAAAATAGCTTATAACTAATAAATTTATTAATCTAATATTAGATAAAAAATGCATAGCAATAATTTTTATAATTGTTGACAAAAAAGTGTCTAATTACGAAGTGTATTGATAAATATAAATTATTCATTGATGAAAAGAAAATATTCCTAATTTGAATATTATAATATATTGAATAATAATTCTTATAAATTTATTAGCAAATATAAACTTATATGAATATGAATTATTATAATAAATATAAACCTAATCACAGAAATTATAGAATAAAAAATACCCGATAGTTTATTATTATATATAATTTTTGTATAAATAATTATAATTAAAGTTTTTACTTCGTATAATGAATCATATTAAAAATAAATCATTAATAAATGAAATAATATCAAATATAAACAAAACATTATTTAAATATAATTTTAATATAAAAATCAATATAAGTAATTATATTGTTCACTTAATTATAAATTAAATATTAATAAATATATTTTTGTAATTAATATTAAAAATTTGTTTAATTTATATTTTAGTGTATTAGCACAAATTTTTGAAATTCAAAGAATTATCAAAATTAATAAATATAATTAAAATAATAACAATAAATAAAAAATAATGTTTAAATATTTTATCAAAATATTTCTTAAATCAGGCATATTACTAAGATTAATTATCAATTATTTTTATATGAATGTTTATTAAATGCAGAGAAAAATGGATTTAAGTGTATGGTTTCAAAAGACATGCAAGATAGATAAAATGATAGCGTTCTATATTTCATATTTCTTTTTACATTTGTGTTTCATATTAATTTTTCTACATTTCATCGTTTGTATATAGACGCTTTGCAGATTTTTAATACAAATTTTTGAATCGTTTATAAAGACAAAGATTGAGATAAAGAAGAGTTATAAGATTGTAATTTATTTTAAGACGAATTTTCAATTATTAAAAGTAGAGCTTAAGACAGTTAATATGGAATTCTGATTAATTTTATGTTGAATTTTCAATCATTTGAAAAGTGGAGGAATAGGTAACACATTCTTTTTCTACATATAATCATCTCAGGAGTTTATAATTGAACATTAGTAACTGTTTATGACAAGAATGAAATTGTAAGAAGAAATCATCATTCTTTAACCGATGCTAGCTTTGATTTAGCCAGATTATGTCTTTTTTGAAATCATGCAACTATAATCCATTTTACTCTATAGATAGTAACATTTAAATTAAAATGATAATATCAATTATATATCAATTGTATTAAAAAGTTAAATAAAATAATAGAAACACATCGTTGGTTAAAAAAAATTCGTTATTAATACTAATTTCAATTTATCACTAGGATCACTATTGACACCTGAATTCTGTTGGAAATGGAATCATACAAAGCCCAAATAATTGTTACTAATCTCAAGTATGCAATACATCATTTATAAACAATGTTTCCTTTATTTTCTTCAACCCTGCAGGTATTTAGGTCTGAATTTGTAAATTCAGATTTGAAAGTCTAAACATGGAGAACTGGATACGACTTGGAAATCAAAATTTAGGGGGTCAAGGTTGAAGGTTGAATTTTTAGGTTCAGTTCTGAAGATACAGATCGAAAGGTACAAAACTTGAAAGTCTAGATTTTGAAAAAGCAATATCTGCTGATGAAAATCTGGAAGTCTAGATGTAGAAGTCTAGATCCAGGTGTCCAGAATTTTTTTAAAGCTAAAGGTCCTAGATACAGCATATCTAATTTTGAATATCTTAGGTAATGGAATCAAGATACGGAAGTTCCAGTCTAGGTCTAGAAATCTGAATTTTAGAGTCTAAACCTGAAACTTCTTTACATATTCGGAAAGATTATGTTTGAACGTGTCTCTCTGTATAATTTATTTTTGGGTTACTTAATTCTAGCGGTGTTTAATATAAGAGTAAAAATGGAGGAAGATAGCTTGTCATTTTCGACATCTGATGGTTTTTTTATTCCCCGAAAGAGAACGCCGAAGATTTCTGACGTTTATGGAGAAGGTGTTGCAGCTGAAGGTACAGTTTGGAAATAGTTTTCTCCCTTCAAAAGTGGCAATTTTGACCTGGAAGACCGAGAACATTTCAGCAAGCTGTCAGTCGCTGATAATGATCAAATCAAAACGCTCATTGAAAATAATCCACGTCAAACGGCACGCAGTATCGCACAGATATTTCACATATTTCATACGACTGTTAAAAAGTGTTTAAAGGCGCTTGAATTCGTAAATTGCTACGATATGTGTGGGTGCCGCACGACTTAACCGAAGCAAACTTAATGGATCACATTTTCATAAACGACTTACTGCTGAAACGCAATGAAAATGATCCATTCTTAAAACGATTGATCATAGCTGACTAGAAATGGATCTTATACATCAATGTGGAACGAAAAAGAACATCGGGAAAACGGAATGAATCGCCATTAACCACGCCAATAGCCGATTCAAAAAAGGTGATGCTGTGCATTTGATGAGATTGGAAAGGGGTTTTGTACTACGAGCTCTTGCCACACAACAAGATGATAAATTCAAACATATGTTGCTCTCAAATGGACCCAATTAAAAGCAGCTATCGATGAAAAACGAGCGGAATTGGCTAATCGAAATGGTGTGTCGTCTTCAAAGATGAGAACACCAGGTCTCATGTCTAAATACAAACTGGGTAGAAGTTGTTGCAACTTGGCTGGGATGATGTCCTTCATCACTCGCCATATTTATCTGACATGGCACTGTGGCGGTGATGTTAGAGGTAGATGGTGGAGGAATGATAGAGAGGATCAGTGGAAAAGGAAAAGTTGCGTTTCATTCTGGGTTTCCTAGTGGACTCGTCAGTAATGCATTCTAGGAGACCCGTGCCTTAGACGCGGGGGACTGAGAGGGTCAAGTTAGAAGGTGTATATATGTTACAGTGAAACACCGAAATCTGGAGAATGTCGACTTTCACCGGTGAATGTCACATTCACATAGTCGCTTGGTGTATGTCCGAAATATTTGCTAAATACCCTTATTTCTGACTTACACCGGTAAATGTCGACATTCACCATGCACTAATGATAAATGTTGAACATGTCGGAGATTTATATTTTCTTCTCCGTAATTCAGTCGCTATAAAACGTTACAAGGGTGACGTAACTTTTTCGCCTCTCTTTCTGAGAGGAGTGACCAAAAATTTAAAACACACAGTAGATTCTATATGAGAAAAGAAAATAATAGTAATAAAAAAATTACTTACTTATGTGATTCAAATCTTATTTCCTAATCCTAAATCTTAACCCTAACCTAACCTAACCAGCAGAACAAAGGATTTGGCGGGAGAGAGCCAGTGTCGCCCTCTTTGTCGGCTCCTCTCTTTTGGACCTCCACCAGAGCATATCTGTGACTGTCGACACACACCGGGTGAGGATCCGAATGTACAACAATGTAATTAAATATTTGATCTTTCATCGACGTATTTAGTATGTGTTGACATTCACCGGTGAAAGTTGACATTCTCCAATTTCGGTCTTTCACGGTAACATATATATAAACAGGACCTCTCGGGAAAGCTAGCGAGAATGGTCATGTGTCCATCCCTCTAGCGGTGGCGGATAGAAGGACTGCCACAGCACCATTGAACCACCATTGAACCTACAAAATTTTCTTAATAGAAACAAAAATTTGATTCTCTGGAAGCTTGCAGGAACCATAAGGACTAGTTCATCGCTTGGAAAGACGCAAAATTCGGGAAGCATGGAATCCTAAAGTTACCATACAGATGGCAAACAGTAGTAGATCAAAATGACAAATACATAGTTGAATAAAATTGTGTACGAGTATATAAATTTTGTCTTGAAGTTTAGTTTAGAAAACGCTACGAACTTTCTTTCCAACCAAATGATATTTCACTTGCGGTGTATGGTTACATTATTTTCTATTACTACGAAACCTTAAACATGTCGAGTAGTTTTGAAGAACTTGTTCGAAGAGGTGATAATGAACTATACGAAGAGAGTGAAATTTGAGCGAGGATTGTAACGACGAAGTTGGAGGATTAATATTTCTAAATAAACAGTGTATTTCCGAAAATATATTAAAATAGTAATTTAAAAAAATTAAAATACTTATTTAGTTGTACGTTATGTAATTGAATAGCATGGCAATGCTCACGCTACGCGAGGAAGTGTTCCTCCGTACACGTAGAGCGTTTAAGTTTCAAATACTCCACAGTCAAAGGGTTAGAAACAGAAAAGAACTTGGAATTTTCGAGTTACCAAAGTTCCCGTTGCAAACGATTCGTCTGAAATCACAGCAACGAAACGTCAACATATGCCGCGGATATTTCTTCGCTCGTATAGATGCGCAAAACTTCTTCAATCGTAGAAAATATCGCTGGCAATGTGAAGTGTCCCAACTATGCAACGTTGCGACGCAAAGAAAGAAAGAGGAGAAAAGAAAAAAGGGGAAAAAAGAAGCCACGAAGCGTGACAGAGGAGACGACGTCTGAAAGGAGAATAAGAAACGAAGCGAGCGAAGGCTGGACGATAAAGAGCCGACTAGAAGGCGCGGCTATTGCGCTGGAACGTTTCGTTCTCGCTCCTGGGACACAAATAACCGGATTTTTCACGCGGACGACGCGCTGCCTTCTCGATGCGCCCTAAAAATACACGTCACCGACCCGCGATGCGTTATTTTCGCGAGTACAGCCTCGACAAAGAATTTCGAAGATTGATGATCCAGCTGTAATGCCTGCCTACGGTATAGCGTTCGTAACTTAACGTGAATTGCAAATCTGTAGCAATGGCGGGTTCCTTTTAGAACTGGATTTAAAGGTCAACGTGTACATACAGTGTGAAAAATTGAAACGACGTATACAGGGTGTTTCAGTTTTCTTTTTTTGGACAAGTGTTGTTAGGAAGTTCTATAAGAATGTTCTGTTAGAGTATTTACTATTATATTTGGAGTTATTAAGATTAGGTTTACGAGGTTTTCTTGAGTGAACGAGAAACCGAATTTCTCCTTCAAGAAATAGATTTATTACAGACAACTTAATTGTATATTGTTAAATTAATTAACTTAATCTAAAATTCTTAGATATAATCTCTTAATTAAATTAAAAATAACATATTTAATTAGTTAAATTTGGATTTAGTTTCGTATCGTTCCAGTAATAAAAGTGAGGAAAAGTTGCTGGAAAATAATAGCAATTGTTTCTATAATTTCGCTCGTGAAATACTAAATGTGTTAAATTGACGCGATTAAATCTAGCGTTAATTCTTCGCGGTACGCCATATTTTCGTAATTTCGTTCCAACTGATCCGCGCTACGTTTGCAATTTTATTTTATTTTATTCTATACACGTTTATATTTATATACATGTTTTAATTTATTTACTATTTCAATTATTATGAAATTTATATTTATAGTTTTTATTACACAATTATAATCGCCTTCGAAATGTGAGTTCATATGCGATGTAGAACTGCAAAGGGTTAAAGGTAGTATAATAATCCTAGCACTTCTAGAAGCAATTAATACTGTATACCAAAATGGCCACTGTTTTTGAAAATTCAAGACTGACAGCAATTTCAATTTATCGTGGAGAATTAATTTTTATTTTGTTTCATTTCAGTGTATCAATCTTAAAGAGATTTGATGTAAATATCACTGATTTATTCCTATTTTATTGTTATACACTTCTTTTTTTGTTAAAAATTGTTATAAAAATTATATATAAGCTGCGTTCACTATTTGAACTTATTAAAGTTAGTATTATAATTTTAATATTATAAAATAACATGTAAATATCGTTTTTTATTCCTGTTGCATTACTACACATTTCGTATTTTGTTATAAATTGTTATAAAAATCATATACGAGTTATGTTCAGTATTTGACGTTATTCGAGTTAGTATAATAATCCTAACACTTTTACAAGCAATTAGTACTCGAATACTCTATCCCAAAATGGCCACCATTTTTGATAATGTAAGGTTAATAACATTTAGAAATTAAATTGATCACAAAATAATTTTTATTTTGTTTCATTTCAATGAATAAATCTTAGACTAGATGTAAATATCACTGATCTATTCCTACTTTATTGCTATATATTTCGTATTTCCTATTTTTATTATAAATTTTTAATAAATTCTCAAGTGATTTATGTTTATATAATATTCTTTTTCTTATTTATTCCTATAGAATGTACAAACAAAGTGTCGTCGGAAAAAATTTGGAACACCCTCTATAAGACTTCTGAGATATCTTTTGTCCAGGATAAATCCTGTTGACGTGAAAAATACTGTTTTTCTTGGAACACGTCGTAATAGAGGATTACGATCCTTTATATGTTGGTAATTAACTCTTCGACTGGTTGTCGAGTCGAGGTATTTCAACACTGTTAAATATTCGAATCACGTCAAACCTTAATTCGATACTTAAAACCCTTGAAAGTCTTGACGAGTCCTTGAACCCTGAGTGTCGATAAATCTTGAAACTTCAAAATTTTTCCAAGTCTTGAATGCAATACCTTGCAAGCATTTAAAAACACCTTTATCCATCTACTTATCATTGAAATAAAATATTAAACACATTATAATACTCATATTGAATTAATTCACAAAAATTTTCTATACCTATTTACAAATATTAAAGAACATCAAAATTGATCAAAACTGTAACATTCAAGACTTGTCAAAAGTTTTCAACTATCCTATTAACCCTTTGCACTCTGAGTACTTTTTCATACGATCCAGCATCAACTTAAAAATAATACACTTTTGCAATGAAACTTTTTTAAAAATCAAAAGTTCCATTTTGAAAAGAATTACACATGTTTATGAACTTCTTTTTGTCTTCGTTTATTTTGTTAGTTTTATTTCAATATGATCACATATTGATTATTTCAATCACACTAGAAAGCATTATTACGAAATATTATATTTCATTGCTAAATTTATTAGACTGTGTAATTATTCCTTATGTTAGTAATATATTTTATATTTCAAGTCATTATTAGATACCAAGCATAATTATTATGTGAAATAATACGAAAAATTTATCAGTGTATGAGATGTAAAATGTTCTGGAAATACTTAAGATAATAATTTATAGATATTTTGAAAAAATGGGAATAGTATTAAAGCTGAACGTTTGGGCACCCCATGAACTTATGAAACGGAACCATTTTGACCGCATAGCCTAACCTAACCCCTCCAAACGTTTCTGAAACCAATGGCGTATCTCTAAGATTCCTTTTCGAGCTCGTTAAACAACCAATACTCTCTCTCTTTCTCTCACTTTTAGCCCTCCCACTCTCAGTTCTCTCTCGTGTTCAGCTCTCTCTAACTCTCAGCTCTCTCACTCTCAGTTCTCTTTGGCTTTTAGCCCTCTCACTCTCAGTTCTCTCTCGCGTTCAGCTCTCCCTCGCTCTCAGCTTTCCCTCGCTCTCAGCTCTCCCTCGCTCTCAGCTCTCCCTCGCTCTCAGCTCTCCCTCGCTCTCAGCTCTCTCTCTCACTCAGTTCTCTCTCGCCTTTGGCCCTCTCACTCTCAGTTCTCTCTCGCGTTCAGCTCTCCCTCGCTCTCAGCTCTCTCACCCTCAGTTCTTACTCTTAGTTCTCTCTCGCAATCTTAGCTCTCTCTCTCAGACTCAGCTCTCAGCTCTCATCACTCTCAGCTCTCTCTCGCTCTCAATTCTCTCATTCTTAGATCTTTCTCACACTTTCAGCTCTCTCCCTCTCGCTCTCAGTACTCAACTCTTTCTCGTGCTCAGCTCTCTCTCTTGCGTTCTCAGCTCTCTCTCGTGCTCAGCTCTCTTTCACGCACTCAGCACTCTCGCACACTCTCTCTCTTTCTTACTCAACCCCATTACTGGTTTTTGAAATGTGAAAATCGTTTCTAAACCGTACTGTTTCCAATAGTATCATGTCCGTAAACTACACATATCTTTATGTTCGTTTCAATTACATCTTTTACTCTTAGTATAGTAGTAAAACAATAAATGTCGAAAACGTATTTTCCTGTTCTCTATTTTCTTTCTATTTTTTCATGTACAAAATATTAAGAAATTTATTACCTTTTTTATTGAATGATGTCTCAAACAATGGATTTCAAAGTTATATGGTGATTACCCGTGAATATGTAATTTCAGTAACACTTTTAGTACAGAAGCCAGCAACATTAGCCAGACAGTTCATACGAAACGCACACAAAGGATGATACGAAGGCAGAAAAGAGCTTTCATCTCACTTCTCATAAAACAGGGGAATACCCAAAAATACAAAGTAAAATCCTAGCACTCAAAACGACGTAAAATTATAAGAACAGGAGTTTACCCGGAAAGACATTGGAGAATATGTAAAACTGTATTAGTACTCTGTACTATTATTTAAAAATATTCAAAGCAAATTGAAAAATGATAAAAATTAGCACTTAAAATACCAACCGGTCATTTTGACCTAATCTAACCTAACTTAATCGGTCATTTTGACCGGTTGGTATATGTACGTACACCACATACATATATCAGCAAAAATAGTATCAATAAATGAAATCATTTCCAATAGTTGTCGGATACATATAAATAAGAATTTTCATAACGTTACAAAAAAATTAGAAACTTAATTTAACCCACTACTGCATTCCATTCCCAATTGGGGACTTAAATATCAAATGTGCTATAGTAAATTAAATAGACAATACTGCAGAGCGATTTATTGGCTGAAATATTGTATTGAGGTAGGTGTTTTGTTTATAATGTAATATAAATTGTTATACTGGTATAATGTATACGTAATTCAACAAACTGATCACATTGCACATTAGCCTCTGTGGACTGAGAATAGGCAAAGGTGTAAGGTCATAGGACAAGAGTATCATAGCAAGAGCAAATCAAGAGTTATGTGCGAGAAATATCACATACGTTTGTGTTTCTATGTTAAAAAAATTGTTTTTATGATTTGCATGCAAACGGAAATTCTTTGTTTTTTCTTTTTTATTTGATTGATTTTGTACTTGCATATGTATAAACTTCTCATACAGGAACAGCAATAAAATGCAATAAATAACATTTTCCAATAAAATTTTATTATTTATTTCATGACCACGCTCATTTTTAAGTAGACTAACAGCCATATATACTTTTTCCAACTCGTCATAAAAATTCATGCAATAGAGGGTTAAAATAGAAATTTTACGAGCAAATGTTTAAACCGGTCATTTTAACCGGTCGGTATATCTAGTATTAACACTGACATTTGCACGTGTTGAAAATCTTTCGTCTGTCGTTGGTATTCCGCGTGATCGTTCATATTGTAATTAGAACGCATCCTATTAAAACATGAAAATTTCAATGACTCTTACTTGATTCTGTCACCGGATTTACACTGTGAAATCCTGAAGATACGTACAAATAAATATAAGCATTTTTATTACAATAGAAATATTTTTACTAGACACCAACGTGATCTCATCGAACGACATAGTATCAAAAACTTCAAAAATATTAAAAGTACTATTAACGCAACAACCTATGCTCCGCAGCGTGTGTATAAAACGCTTCTAGGCAACCTAACCCAGCGGAGTGTCTTATTCCAGCTGAACAAAACACAGTAGGAAAGCCCCAGCGGAAAACTCGGGCGTCGCAGAGGAATAGTGGTGGGAGAGTTCAGTGGGCGATAAGGAAGAGCCAAACTGGATGGCTGGGAGCTGGGGGGGAGGGAATCGGTGTGCGGTGTAAAGAGGGCGCGAGCCAGCCGCCAGCGTGAAGGGGGGAGGGCGCGGTCTTGCACGGTGGGCAGCGGAGGGAAATGGAGGAACGCGAGAAGGAAGGGGCGTCTGCGTCTGCGACCTTGGTTGGGGTCGCTCCAAGGTCGCCAGTGTTCCTCCTACCCCGTCACTCTCTCTCTCTCTCTCTCTCTCTCTCTCTCTCTTTCTCTCAGTCCTTCTTTCTCTCTCTTTCTCTCTCTCTCTCTCTCTCTCTCTGCCTCTCCCCCTCTGTTAGCCAGGCAACCGAGACGTGGCTGGCTCTCTCTCTTCCCTCGTCACCCGATCGTTGGGCCACGGCTTGAAACGGGACCGCAACTGCGTACGCACCGCACGCGGCACTGTTTCTCTCTCTCTCTCTTTCTCTCTTTAGATGTATATGAGTGTGTTTGTGTATGTGTCGCGAGATCAATGCCAGGGTCAATGTCACGGGTGTACGACGAAGCTACCGTATGGATGGGTCGCTGGGTTTCGTATAGGACACCCTGTAATCAGATGACAGTCAATGAGGCACTGTTGATGACGATGACCCTGGACAAACTACTTTCGGTTGCGCGATGGATGGAACGATTCGGTCACAGTGGTTGCTTTTGGTTTCGAGTGGTTTTTGATGGTTGTGTTGGTGTAGGTGTACGTTGAGATTTCTTTGAATTGTTGGTTATTTTTGACGATTTTTAGAAGTGGGTTGTGGAATGGGGGATTTTGGTGTTGGTCACTTTGGGATTTTGTGTGGTGGATGAGTTTTTGGTGCATATATATGTGATTCGTGTTGGATCGAAATATGTCTTCCGTGAGATAGCTTGAATAGAATAGTTGAGAGATTATTGGGGTTTTTATTATGTGTGGATCTGGGTTCTAAGATTTTAAATTCGATTATTGGGGCTGTATACACAGTTGGAGAATTATTATTAAAAATTGTAATCTTACGACAATGTACTATTAATATGTAAAAAATTATAAAAATAAATTTTCTGTAATTTTGTATAATAGTTTCAATTGAACATTTTTATTATGTTTTGTAAAAAGTATGTTTAAATTTACGCTGTACATATTCGGAAAATTAAATTCCATAAATATATGAAAATTGGTTTAGAGTGGACATAGTCAATTTTTAAAATATATCCCTTATAGGATACTTACAATTAGTGATAGGTAATTGGAGATTCAGTAAGTGATTGATGTATCTATAGGTGCGAGTTTCAAGCAGATATTGGAATAAATACTTGGTACATCATTGGTGCAAATTAACAGATCAAACTAGTAATTATTAATGCATAATTAGTATTCCATAATTAGTTTCAAATTAGTAATCAGTAATTTCGTTTAATTTATGGATTATTGATAGTAACTATCGATAGGCAGATAATTATATATTTTAAATTTCCTGATATATTTACAAATTATAATTGACAATCTGTATTTCTTGATTACTTCTAATTAATAAAGTAATTAGTAAAGTAAATCCATTGAACATTTATTTGTTATTAATAATTGATGAATAATTGTTGACTCTAGAAATTTGACATAATGTCTCAAATAAATCCTGATTCAAATTACTTGATCTGAATGATTAGTGTACAACTATTAGTAGTTAATCGATGTTTTCACAGGTTCCCCAGTATACATAGTGACACATTTTGTTTCACGTAACACAGATTAATACAAGATAATTATACCACAAAGCTTGCAGTTAAGTTAGCTTTCTCACTGCATCTGCTAGCCTGGTGGTACCGATCTACCATATAGCCAACCAGTTACGCAAAGGTGAAGGAGTGAGTAATAATTAGGTTTAGGCGAACGAAGCCCCTCCAAGCGATTCTGACATCAATGGCGTACTACTAAGATTCTCTTTCGAGCTCGTTAAATACTCTCTCCGCTCTCCCCCCCTCTCTCGCTCTCACCCCCTTCACTCTCAGTTCTCTCTCCCGCTCAAGTCTCTCATCTTCACTTCTCTCTCGCGCTCAGCTCTCTCTCACTCTCAGCTCTCTCTCACGTTCAGCTCTCTCTTTTACTCTCAGCTCTCAGTTCTCTCATTGTCAGCTCTCTTTAACGCTCAGCTCCCTCACTCTCAGCTCTCTTTTCACGCTCAGCTCTCTCACTCTCAGCCCTCTCACTCTCAGCCCTCTCACTCTCAGCCCTCTCACTCTCAGCCCTCTCGCTCTCAGCCCTCTCGTTCTCAGCTCTCTCGCTCTCAGCTCTCTCGCTCTCAGCTCTCTCGCTCTCAGCTCTCTCGCTCTCAGCTCTCTCACTCTCAGCTCTCTCACTCTCAGCCCTCTCACTCTCAGCTCTCTCACTCTCAGCTCTCTCTCGCGCTCAGCTTTCTCACTCTCAGTTCTCTCTCACTCCGAGCTCTCTCTCACTCCCAGCTCTCTCTCACTTCCAGCTCTCTCTCTCTCCCCTGTTTTCTCTTTTGCAAGAGCTAACGATTATTTTTAGAAATCTATTCTTAACCAGTGAATTTTTTGTTATACTTCTCTTTTGTAATTACCGCGGTTTGATACTGAAGTTTCTTTCTTTTTTCTTTTTTACTTTTTTTCTTTTCTCTTTTTTGCTACTAGTCTAAAACCAGTGTCAACTACGTAGTGACTGGTTCGATAAATAGGTAAACAGGATTAAGGTGGCTGTCCACGTGCAACGGAGCCATCGACCCCTTGTTCCTCTTCAAACGAAAACGTGTACCGCCACGTCTCGATCTTATCTACCCGTTGTTCTGCTTCGCCTATAAATCTTATCAGTCTGATACACATCAAGTGTTCCCCACTTGCTAAAACACAAAGTTTAACCGCACTTGCTCGTTCATTCAAGACAAGAAGAACAATATTAATCGTGTCCTAGATGACGTTTTATTCCATGTTTAACACGATTTAATTTGTAAATTATTTATATGTTTAACTATATTTTATAAGTTGACTACAAATTTTTGTCCATTTATTGGAAACTTTCAGATAGAAAATTACACAGAATGTATCTAATATGAAAAAATATAAATTTTTATAATAAATGCTAGGTGAAATAATTTTCTACCGATATTCCTTTTTTCTTTTTTTTTATATTATATTCTTAAAGATATGAATTTACATAAAAATCCACAGACTATTTATAAGCATCACTTTGCTGTACTCAATAAAATGTAATATGTGCAAGTTTCCTACTTTTACAGTATAGCAATTTGAAAACTTATCCAGCTGTGAAAAATGACCAAAGTTTTCGCATCTAACGAATTGCTATCCCGACAGATTTTTCTGTTTTGGCACAGAGATGTTACGTTTTGTTAACTTCTAGATATCATCTAGACCCGCGTGAAAGACTTTTCAATTTTCACGAAAATTCAGCATATCATATTTTCCCATCGGACAAAAAATAAATTTCCAAACTACGAAAATCTTTTTTTACACATCTTTCGCATAATCATCTCTTGTTTTTTCTATTATAATCGAAAAATTGAACAAATTTTGTCAACTCTTTGGTTGAAACACGTGTTGACGAGGAATATTAGAAAAGTACATTATAAAATTAGAAATAATATAACTGTACCATTGGAAAATCTATTTTCTTCCCGTGAAAAATTAAATTATAGAGTATCGATTAATAGAGAACGTATTTAATCATACTCGAATGTGTACACAAGTTGGTATACACATTGAAAGCATTGGAGTGGACTGTGTGTAGGCGGTGAATGGTTAATTAACCGAGTTTCAACGGCCGTTACCGATCCAAGCCTGCAATGCGAGTCTGGGAGCAATTATAGAGCTCTGATAAATTCACAGAGCCGTGACATTGACACCTTATCGCTGTGGTTGCTCTTATCGGCTGGTCGATAACACGTGTGTGACGAGCGAACGTTCTCGTAAAATCTCCACAACCCGGGCGTACCCATTAAATAACCACAATAATTCAATTTCTATTAAATGTGATATGTATCATAGCTAGACTACGCGACTTGCGATATTATACAATCGCTTTCATTAAATTTCAGACACTTTTTAAAACGAAATAACTTTATTAAAATTGAACCAAACGACGCTCAATTCTAAGAGTTTCGCTTAATTTTAATACTTGCGTTTTTACTAAAAATTGAATAGTAAAAATTGTTTTAATATTATGTGAATAGATTTTAGAAAAAATTACAGTTAAACCGAATTGCAGAAGAAAGTGAAAATCACTATTTACAATTTTTCTATCCGAGGCTCTAATGAAAATTTGAAAAATGTCTGTTGTAGATTTATTTCAGTTGCATGTATGGTGAAAATTTCGTCAATTGTAATTGATCATATCTTAGGTGTTATTGTGATGGATCATACTTTCAATAAGAAAGATACTTGAACAAATTCAAAATAGTTTGTGTTTTATTAAAAAAGAACATATAGCCTATACTGTGACTAAATCTTTTTCTAAATATAGCCTATACTTTTCTAAGTCTTAAATGATGTAATATGTAATATGTAAACGAGGTGTTATACCTAAAGAAATATATGTATAATTTTTTATGAAACTATTTCCCATTATTGTCTCCTTTAGCAAGTATCAAGTTAAGTTGCAAGTGTTTTTAGCAAAATGAAAACTAGGTAAAAGTAAACAACAATAGAAACACGAAAGCTTGTAAGATTTCATTATAATCAGGGGAAGTCCGAAATAGAAATTGCAAAAGCAGTAAATAAAAGTCAAAGTGTGATCCAGTATATCCTACGAGGGTTCGAAGAATTAAATAAATGATTCGATACAATTGTGTGGGAAATTTGAATCGTAACATTCGAATCTACTTTTCTCTTTCAATCTTTCTTACCGAAATTTTGCTCGCGAAATTTAACGAATAATATAACAATGCTAAATTTGTTTCGCCAAATGCATTTTCCAATGAAGTAAAAATTTTGAATCGTAACATTCGACTCTACTTTTCTCTTTTAATCTTGTTTACCGAAATTTTGCTCGCGAAATTTAACGAATAATATAACAATGCTAAATTTGTTTCGCCAAATGCATTTTCCAATGAGAAATTTTTAGTAAAAATTTTGAATCGTAACATTCGACTCTACTTTTCTCTTTTAATCTTTTTTACCGAAATTTTGCTTGCGAAATTTAACGAATAATATAACAATGCTAAATTTGTTTCGCCAAATACATTTTCCAATGAAAAATTTTTATCAAAAATTTTGAGACGTAACATTCGAATCTGTTTTTCTCTTTCAATCTTTTTTACAGAAATTTTGTTCGTGAAACTTAATGAATAATATGACAATGTTAAATTTGTCTACCAAGTACATTTGTCAATGAGAAACTTTTACCAAAAATTTTGAAGCATAACATTCGAATCTACTTTTCTCAATCTTTTTTACCGAAATTTTGCTCGCGAAATTTAACGAATAATATAACGATGCTAAATTTGTTTCGCCAAATACATTTTCCAATGAAAAATTTTTATCAAAAATTTTGAAACGTAACATTCGAATCTACTTTTCTCTCTCAATCTTTTTTACCGAAATTTTGCTCGCGAAACTTAACGAATAACATGCCAATACTAAATCTGTTTCGCCAAATGTATTTTCTAACGAGAAATCTTTACCAAAAATTTTCCTTAACGAAAGTGTGATGGTGTAAAAAGAAAAATTAAAAAAAAAATTTTCGGACATGAAACCATTTCTCCAATAAGAATGTTTTTATAGAAATCATTCCTTTCCACAAGATATTCTATTTAACAAGAAATTATTTCTTCAGAAAATAATGTGCTTAGAATGTAAGAAAAAAACAAAACAAAAGAAAACACTTTACTCGTGGTAAAAAAAAAGAAAGAAACGTGTCAGATGTTTTCGTATCTTTTAAGGCCTAAAGTGGATGCAGAAATAAACTGGTTTCCGAATGCAGAACAAGGTGTTTGATCTTCGCCAGGCTGACGTCATTCGGCCGCCACTATGCCAACTGATTATTCCTAAACAAGCCAGAAATAAAAAGGAGCGTGTGCACGCTTCACGGGTTATTGAACAATTCCAGACGATCTCCAAGAACCATGCATCGGCGTCTGACGTAAGTGTATTTACGTCGACTTACCGAAAGATAGGAAAGCCTTTAAAAATACAACGATCGATCGCGGTTCATGACCTTTCCCTAATATCTCATCCCTCGTTTCGCCGCTGTCAGTGTCAGATAACGAAACTCTACGACTTAGGGAAATTTCGAATATTTTTCCTATTTCTTTATAAATCCTGATCTTTATAAATGAAACTCTAACCCTAAATAAATAAAAACTCAGTCCAATGGAAAATTAATTGATAACGTTAATTAACGATCACGTAAGATTGACGAGAAAGTAAAGACATCCTTACGTAACTGCAATTTCTGTTATAACGATATTGCAGATTATACAACAGTTAGACAAAGAAGTTTCAATAATTCTGTTCCATACCGAACATTTTTTAATTCGGACTGAACCTTTTCTTTTTTTTTATTTTAATACTTTCTAAGAAGTTTTAAAACAGTCCTGAACGATCCGCGACTCATAGTATCAGCCGGTTAGGTTAGAAACGCGTACTCTCGGTAAACTCATAACCAAACGACGTTTTCAGAATTCGACTTTACCATTCATTGTTCCGACTTCCTAATTATTATAGTACTTTCCTTCTATCATGTCCGATATCCTTTTTTCCCGGAATTTCCCAAAATCCAGACATCTCATCCTTTTACCACCATTTTTACCCTTTCTTCATCTATTTGAGAAACACCATAGGACCAATAATCGAATTTCTATATTTCTCCATTTCTTCACCTTCCAAATTTAACTCCGCCTTCAGTAACTCAGATGCATGTCCTCTTCAGAATTTCCAATCAGTCTTGTTCTGAATGCCAACTAAGAAATAATCGAGTATTCAGTCAGTCCAAGCACTGAACGAACAGCTAAGTATTTTTCTTTTTGTATTATAAGGTTCGAGATAAAATACTCCGTGATCACTTTAGGCCTCGTTAAAAAATATCCGATTTTTTTCTCTCGTGATCCAAGCTTGAAATACATCGCTAACCGACACGAGTGCACGACACTTTCATTTACTCTCTACTTTATTTACGCGAGTTCCTACGCGGTAAATTATTTCTCTATGTGCATGGTATTTTTTATAGATTATATTAATTTACGTGATCTGATTTGATGTAGTCAGAAAATATATTTTTCTATAATCTTTCATTGAATTTATTACATATCGGAGGGACGCAAATTCTTACTTGAACGTACTAATTGCATAACTCAGACTTTTATGGATTTTTTCTGACAACGAATAAAAATTATTTTAGTTTTCTGAAATATCAATTTTTTCGTTGTTGACCTATATAAAATAAATATTTTTATAACATATAAGCTGTTTTTTACCTATGTTTTCATTCGTGCCAACAGAGTTTCTTTAGGCGATTTTCATTCGCATAAAAATGATCCACTTGGAACGAATAAGTAGAAGAAAAATAGAGGGATAGGTGTAAATCAAGTTCTAATTGGATAATTATGATTCTTCGCGATGTGACAATATACAGTAATCTCCCATGAATATTCGAACACCGTTTAAAACAAAGTAACTTGTTTAAATTTGAACCAAATGAATTAAGTTCTCGTGAGAAGTTAGAAGGGGATTAATTTACTAGGCGATGTGTAAAAAGTGTTTTGAAAAATATTCCCCGTGAGAAGTTAGAAGGATTAGTTTACTAAACGACGCATAAAAACATTTTTGAAAAAATGCAGATTAGTCGGAGTTACGAAGAATATAGCAACATGCGCTTTTTGCATTCCTTTTTTTTTATCTGAGTCTGCAATGAAAATTTCAGAAATACATTTTGTAGATTTATGTCAATTGTATACATTTATATTTATTAGTATAGTAAATTCAACTGTAACTGGGATTTTGGCAGCTTCTAATTCTCTATTGGAATATTAAGCACATATTAAAGTTTTAAGTTGAGTCTAAAAAATAATAAAAATAAAGCAAGTCGAAAATGTGGTCACTTTTTTGTCCACTAGTGTGTCACGTGGTGTTGGCTCCCACACAGTTCGTGAAGCCGATTATACAGCAAATAAAGTGTCTTTATTTCCAAATACAATTTTTACATTCAAACAACAACAATTATAGCAATTTATGTAATAACAATAACAATGTCCAGCTTACACAACGTTATTTTGTCCATGTAAATTCTTAATATATCTAAATTTCCATTCAGAATTTTTCTAATGATTCATTAGTAAGCTCAAGAATCACACAAATGATCCCATGTCCTGATTGTCCAGTCCTTTTATACATGTTCATCTGTCCACAGGTGTATCTCAATAAAAATTGGAGAAAAATGGAAAAATGATCCTATCCGATGAAATACAGTGACTTCCATTAATATTCGTATCCTCTTTAAAGCAAACATCTATCAACACAAACGTACAATTTTTTTTACCATTAATAAGAGCACCACGACGATATTCAAATCATTCCGACGCATACGATAAAACCTAAAATGCTCGTCAATTGTATCTCATTAATATCATTACAACAGATCGATCGTATTATTTAAAAAAGATTCATTTCCAAACGAATATTAACCTTACAAATTTAACCAATCGTTAAAATGAACAGAAATCAACAGCCACGATGTAACATAACGAATTTAAATCGTCCCCCGTCGAAAAGGAAACGCTAGAACAAGCGGCGCACAAGCCAGCCGAGTGCTGACCTTTCCAGCAAGAATGGCATTAGGACGGAAAGTTTGGTGGGGTCTTCCTATTAGTAGTGGGCAGAGGGGAGGGGATAGAGTCGCTAAACAGGCGCCACGATCGTCCTTCAACTCTCTCTACACAGCGAATGAACGGGTTCACCCCTTCCTAGTTGTTAGTTCGTGGCCAACGCGTCCCCCTTTTCCCTCCGTGTGTTTCTCTCAACAGCAGCGTATATTATGATCTTGTCCAGAGGCAGACGGCCTACAGACTTAACGATCGATAGAGCTTTCCACGGTTTCCCTCTTTCACTCTCTATCGCTCTGTATCTCTCTCTTTCTCTTTGCAGGTGGCCCCGTCCCGCGCCATTTATAAGCCAACCCCCTCCAATGCACACGCAGCTTCGCAACCAATAGAAACACGCCAGAACAGCGCTCCCGTGCGCCACGCATCGCATGACCAGTGGCGTCGACAATTGTCACGGAAATCCTTGGTTAGCTATCGCATTTTTGACTCACTTTGAGTCACTTTCGACTCACGCTGATATTTCAATGTGTAACGTGTACTTCTACTCGACCTTCGACAGCGAAATGTCGCTATCTGGAGCATGAGAAAAGGTTTTTAGGAGCAAAGTAGAACGAGGATGCGCTTGGTTTGGGATAGCTGAGATCCTTCTGCCAAATTTTGTCGAATGTAAGATGTTAGAAAGTATTCCGTCCACACACAGCGTTTAAGTTTCAAATACTCTGCAGTTAAAGAGTTAATAAGAAAACAGCCTTTTCCAGTAACACGTCAGATACACAATTTCCAAACAGTCAACATAGATACTTGCGCACAGTCATACTTTCTCATAATACAGTGCTAATTATAATTAGTAGAATTCTTCTTGTACATTATTTCTTCTTCGTGCACTACCTAAGTCCCGTATCCCGAGTAAATTCCTTAACACTTTACCGACCGGCTCATTCTATTCTATAGTGGCTCAGTTTTCGCTATCGCGCTTATTCTTACTGCTCGAAAAATTTTCAATCAAAATTCGCGAGAGAGCTTTACCATATCGTTCACTTTCCCTCATTATAGAGTTATTAAGACATGGGTCAAAAGTGACCCGGCATTGTCTGGGTAAGGGTTAATTAATTTGTTGCGTTGGTAGCGAAAAGTCGATTAATAGGCTTCCGGTCGGTAAAGTGTTAAGTGGCTTGACTCAAAAGAGGGGCAACGATCCGGTTCGTGACTGCCATATCGTGAATCGTAATAAATAATAGAAACAGGGTTAAGTATCGTCGCATAATTTTTTCAGTCAGATTGCAACGTATATCGACCCCCATGGATATGTAATTTCCCTCCGTTTTCGTATGTCATTGTACTCGGTATAGTTACAGAAGAGACGTGTCATAGATATATCGAAGCGTAGAATGCAAATATGTCGTGCAGCTGTGACATTCCCGACCTAGGCCCTAATTTCGTGGAGGCAAAAAGTCTGAATCGGTGTACAGAATAACCCCTAAGACCGAATCCACTCTTAGGGAGTGACGTGTGTAGGCGTACGTCCAAAATTGCTTCCGATTTATGAACACAGGCCGTGCTAATGCACCCTCTTTCTCATCAAGTATACGTAATGTAGTGCATATAGCAAGTGCAACTTCACATCTGAATAATCTAACAGCGACAGATGTGTCTTCCAATACTTCGTCTTGAACGTATAGTTATAGTTATGGGGTGAGCTATTTTCAAAAGTAAAAAAGAGAAATTCCGTACTCTGCGGTGTAAGAAGATAACGCAGGAATTAAAGAATTTATATTGACAATTACTAGATTGTGAAAGGTATTTCGAAAAAGTGTGAGAAATACACGACACCATATAAATGTAATAATGAAAAACGAGAACTGACAGTTTTAAAGTTAAACTGTAGAAAATAAAATAGAAGTTTCTCAATTAGATTTATTTTAATTGGAGAAAAAGAAAAATGTCCAATAAATGATCTAATCGAACAATCAGAATGGCAAATCTCGAAAGCTTCAGTTTTAGCGTAAGAAAAAGAAGCTGACTCACTTTTCTCATGTCTCAATGTGAATATAGAAAAGAAAAATTTCCATTTTTATTAATCTTCTTCAACCCAATTTAGTTTCATTCGTGAGAAGAAAAATTACAGTTCGTTACAATTTTACTATAATATAGTGTATTAACCCTTTGAGTACAGAGTACTTCAAAATCGAAAGGTTAATGTGAACGGAATACTTTCTAGTATCGATTGACTATACATGTGACCAAGTCACGGTTGCAATTTTTTTATTTACGCCAGATTAAATTAAATATTTTTACTTTAACCAGTTAAGTGTGTTTGACGACTATATCCGTCATGGAGATGTGGCAGAATTTTGTGTCATGACGACTATATCCGTCATGCGTAAAATTTTGTTACAATTTGATATTTAAATTGTAATTTTGGCGAAAACCAAATTATATTCGTAAATTTTAATATGTTTAAAATGTTTAGAGGTCAAGACGAAATGAAACAAGCAAATAAAAATTATAAATAATTCGAGTTGGATTCATAACTTCCTGACCCGTCATCGCTTGATTACCGCGACACACAATTTTCGTCATAAAAATCATCTTGAGTAATGAAAATCGCTTTTGTCGATAAACATAATACCTAGTTTATAAAATAATTAGTAAATGTATAGGGTGATCCAAAATTCACGCAAGATTTGAATTCTATGTCATTTGTGCGGTAAAATATTGCCAACGAAAGAAAAAGACAGCGTGACAGCTGAGAGTTCATGATTATTAACCTTTTACGCTCCGAGTAAATTTTCTCATACGATCGATTTGTCAACTTTAACACACTTCTGCTACGAAACTTTGGAAAACGAAAAAGTTTCACTTTGGAAAGAAAAATTGTACACCTTCGTGAATTTGTTTATTTTTATCTATTTGATTAATTTCCTTTGTTTAAGTATAAATCAAATTTGAACGAATTCATGGTGTGTGTTATGAATGTCTCCGTAGAGGCGCCATAAGAGCGCAAAGGGTTAAAAATGGAGCGTTACACGAAAGAACAACGCGTTGAATGGATTATGGAATAACAAATGGATGTTAATTCTGCGAACAAAAGCATTTTCAGCGATAAGGCTCATTTTCATCTTGATGGCTTTGTTAATCGTCAAAATTGTCGCATTTGAGGTTCAGAAAATCCACGAGAGATTGTTCAGAAACAAACTGTTTGGTGCGGATTTTGAGCTGGAGACATCATCGGACCATTACGTTTACCTATCGTTTGTAAGCAACGATCTGCAGCGTTTCTTGTCATTTTTGATGTCCTGGACAATTTCGAAGCAAATATAATAACTACTCATAGCAGTACATTCTTTTAGGATGTAACCAACGGTAGACTTGGAAATTCCTGTTACTTCAGCAACCTTTCTATCCTTCTTCCGTGAAAGCAATGATCTTTGAACGATTTGTAACCGATACTCCTTTATTACAGTTAGCCATCTTGATTATTCAAGAACTCAAACGAAACTGACTAACAGTGAACGATTTTGTACGCTCTTGTTCATTTTATTAGGAAACTGATGAAGGATAAAAGGTACATGAAGATAAAATTAAAAATTGAGTAAAGTACGAACGAATTTTCAAAGCGCCTTTAGGGTCCAACAATCACAAAACTGTTAAATTAATAGATTGTTGATAGTAAATATCAATACATAGTGTTTCCACGGCAACCTGGTAAATTTCTAGATTATGATTGACGATCAGCATCGTACACTGATCAATTATTAATAATTGATGGTTAACTCATATTGGTAAATGATTCGAATTAATCGAACTCAACCCACTCCATCATTTCATTCGAAACAATAAAAATTTCACGAAAAGAGAGGTCGTGTTCGATCGTCTAAGTGCATGATAGTTATTGATAGATGGTACTGATGGATCTAATGGAGTTCTGGTGTATGCGTGCGTATATCTATATAATTGATAATTAATTGGATTACTGTGAGTAAACAATACGTTAATTGTGGACAAATGGTTGAAAGATTAATGCGAGTCTGCGTGTATCTATTTCATTAATTCCTTGCTGTATAATAACGAGTCTCACTTGTGCTGCAGATTATGGTCAAGATGTGACAAAAGAAGTATTTATACGTCTATCAAATTTGTATATTTCTTCTAACTTTAGTTCGAATTCAAGATAGAGGACTTGGAAATAAAAATTGATATGTAATATCTCGACTTTCTTTATTTAAAATTGTATTGAAATAGTGAACATTCGAGACTAACATACGTAGTAATTAAAAATTCATACGACAAGGGATTAATTTTATATACTGAATGCTTGGTGGATCATTTAATGCATAGTCTCTTTGATAGTCTCGGTGATAGTCTCTTTTGCGAACCTCTGTACACGGGTAATTTATTATAAAATAAAGTTAACGATAGCTTTCTCAACCTGATTGATTACTGATAGTAACTATCAATATGTAAATAGCGTTTTCACGATAACCTGGTAAATTTGCAAATTATGATTGATGATCCACATTTACAAGATGACACTAAAATTGAAAAATTTGCATCGAACGCTCGTCGATTATTAACCACTTGCGCTGGAAAGACGTCGAGATGGTTTTGTTTGAAAATTACCAACGACGTCGGTAGGTAGCTGTAATTGATGTGTAATCGATTGGAGAATGAATTAATGTCAATTGTATTTCAATGTTTATTTAAAATCATCAGAAAAAATGGAAACATCAATTTTCTTTCATAAACAGTATTTGCAAGTAAGAAAAATCATCGTTTGGTCATAGTTTGATGCAGAATCCGTAGTATAAAGCATAAATACTGCATTTTCAATTATTCGTAACAAAATGATTACTATCAAAACATAAAACTAAATGATAATCTCAAGTATCAGAAAGTTTACCTGTTACAAAACAAGTGATTCGTGTAGCTAGTATAACGTCAGTGGAATAACATTCTAGTATTATTATAAACATTTATAGTTATCCGGCTGTTGAAAAAGCGTAACATTTACTTACTATTACTCACACAAATCATTTATTTAGCATTGATACGAATAGTAAAGTGCCATCGCATACGCAACGATATATCGTTGTTCGGCGGTAAAAGGGTTAATCCGAAGGAATAAAAATTCCACGAAAAGAAAAGTCGCGTTCGATCGTCCCAAAAATGCAGACAGAACGGAGAGCGTGTGACCGGAGAATGCGGCTCAAAGTCGGTCGAGCGTGGCGTCGCGACGCGTCCAGGAACGAAAGCATCGCGTCCGGGTCCGGTGCCAGAAAGGGAAAGAGGAGCATCGTGGGTAAAAGCAGCGAGCGACACAGTGGCACCGCGGTGCAGCGGACGAAATTTAGACACAGCTCGTGGAGCGTCGCGACGCTCAGAACGCGGCCAACTGCTCTACCGCCGACAAACGTTTATTGATCGACCCGTTGCAAGCAAGCTGGGCCACAGCTGGCCGGGCTTACCAACCTCGTTCGTTGCAAGTTCGCCTGCCCTCCCTTTAGTCGTAGTTTCTCCTCCTTCTACTGTTACCCTCTGCCCTCTCTGTTTACTTCGTCGTCGTCGTCATCGTCGTCGTAGTCGCGAGACCTATTTTCGATCCAGGGGCAATCATCCACGATCCATGGTCGAACTTTACGTATTTAATGCATGTACCTTTCCACTGGGAGATCGTTGCTGGTTGCTTTTTTTTTGGCTCGCGGAGAAAGTAGAACGGGTTGGAATTGGTAGCACAGAAAGGGTTTCATTTCTTTCTTTTTTTGTTTTTTTTTTTTTTTGGAGGAAGTTTTTGATTGAGAATTGGGTTACCTTTTGGAAATGGTTGACGTATTGTTTGGGAAATTGATGTTTGCAAAACTAGGTCATGTGTTTTTTTCTTTTTTTTTTTTTGTTTAAAATATTTCGAATTGAAATTAAAAGTTTTAGTTTCTTTTCTTCTTTTTTCTCGTTTTTAGGTTTCTGATTGAGAATTGGGTTAGATATGGAAATGGTTGACGTATTATTTGGAAAATTGATATTTGAGAAACTAGATCACATTTTCTTTTGTTTAAACAATTTAGAATTGAGACTAGGAATTTTAGTTTCGTTTCTCTTTGTTTTCTTTATTTAGAAAGTTTCTAATTGAGAAAAGAGTTACGTTTTGAAGAAGTTGATGCATTGTTTGGAGAATGGACATTTGAAAAACAAGGTAATATTTGGTTTATTTAAAAACTCTCGAATTAAAATTAAAAGCTCGAATTTTTTTCTCTGTTTTTTCTTGTTTTACAGGATTTTTGAGTGAGAATTGGGTTAAGTTTGGGAATGGTTGTCGTATTATTTGGAAAACTGATATTTCAGAAATTAGGTCATATTTTGTTTTTGTTTACAAAATTTCGAATTAAAATTTAAAGTTTAAGTTTCTTTTCTTCTTGTTTTTCTTCTTTTAAGAGGTTTCTGATCGAGAATTGGCTTAGATTTAGGAAATAGTTGACATTTAATGGAAAATTGATATTTAAGAAACTAGGTCATCTTTTCTTTGTTTAAAAACTTTCGAATTAAAATTGAAAGCTTTAATTTCTTTTCTTTTCTTTCTTCTTTTAAGAGATTTCTGATTGAGAATTGCGTTAGATTTCGGAAATGTTGATACATTATTCGGAAAATGGGCATTTAAAAATCTAGGTCATCTTTTCCTTGTTTAAAAAGCTTCGAATTAAAATTATAAGTTTTATTTACAAAAATAGAACGAAAGATATACCTAATACCTTTACAAACGAATTTTTATTAAAAGAAAATCTCAATGACTTCTTTATCTGTATAAAATTAAGTATTAAATTTCCTTAATGATATTGAGAGATGGAAGAAACACAAATGAACGTCTGGTAAATAGTTGACTCAAATGTATCAGAGACTTAGCGATACCAAAAACAGTGGATCAAGAAAAGAGTTACATGAAACGAACGTTCCTTCACAGTTCTATTCGAAACAGTGGCACGTGCTCGTTTCAGGTAATGGAACGTTTGCAAAATAGAGGAAAACTTTCAATGGAGAAGTTTTCCAGCAGCATAGGACGTCGGTGTCTGACTATACAGCCACTACTACTGCATGCCGGGAGTATCTATTGTGAAGTAGAAAATAATCCACAAAGGCAGACTCGCTGTTGAGTGAGTGTCTGACTCTAGTCGGCCATTTCTACTTTGCAATTCCTACGATGTCCACCGTTCAGAATCTTTCCGAAAAAAAGAAATTGTTACGTTGCATTCATATTATTAATTAACAATTCCAATATATAAATTTGTGAAAAATAAAAGTTTAAAGAAGAATAAAGTATAACGTTGAATAGTAAAAAATCGTATTATTCAACGATAAAAAATTAAAGAGAAAAATTGACTTGTACGAATTCTTCGTAATTTTTCTATAATTTTCGATCGAGTTTAATTTATATTTATTATTGGGACATGAATTTTAAAATATCTCGAGTATGTAGAATAAATTATTCGTTAGCTCGATTAACGTTTATCCCTCTTAAAAAGTTTCAATTCTATTGTTAATATATATTCTAAATAAAAAAAAAAAACAAGATTCACAAATTTAAGTTTATGCAGTTAACGAAAATTCATCTGAACGATAAATTATATCTCAGATATTCACAGAAAAATTACAAGAACTCCCTAACCTATTAAAAAGAAAATCTTCTAATAAATTTTATTTTCAAAAAAGTAACAGCACTTTTTTCATCTCTTAAATGACAATATTAATTCACGAACAATTCTCATAAATTCGCAAAAAGATTCCAAAGAATACTTTAACCTGTCGAAAAAACGATACACGTACACACAATATTGAAACAAATCCTATAAATCCTGCAAATCTATAGAAATAACACAAACTTTATCAATAGAAATGAAAAGAGAAAGAGCTAAATAAAAATTGATCCACTCGTTAACTTTTTCAGAGATACTGACATATTTACATATGTATACATTTGATTTATTTGAAAATTTGACTATTTTTCATTTAAAAAATATACATATTGCATGATTTTCTCACAACAAAAAATTGGATCGCATTTTTCTAACTTTAGAAAGTCGTCCCAGTGGAAAGTCACTGTAGAGAACAACGTAGCAAGGTCGCGTTGTGCACTCGACACACAAAATCGAGCGTAAAATACAAAAGGTTGAAAAATGATCGAAAATTGGCGGTTTGTCGTGCATGCAATATCGCAAATCGCTGGTACGTTCCCTGTCTGTCCGCAAAATCGTGTATTCCGATAGATTTTCGAGCCGCCGCGCGTCTAAATATACAGACGTGTACCTTGCAGGCACGTCGTACAGTCGTACGTATTGATTTAGTCGGATCTGTATGCGTAAGTACACGAGGAGAGCTTTGTGCGGAGACACCGCTCAATAACCACCCCTTTACACTGGCTTTGGCCTTTGCCAGCCGACTTACATTTACCTCGTCGTTGTCGGTGTCGTTAGAGCTAGTTCTCTCTCCCTCTCCCTCACCTCTCCCAGCTCCCATTCTCTCTCTTAGCTTTCTTACGCTCTCTCTCAGCTTTTTTACTTTCTCACTCTCTCCCAGCTTTCTCAGTTTTTTACTCTCCCTCAGCCCTCTCACTCTCTCTCAGCTCTCTCAGCCCTTTTACTCTCTCTCAGCCCTCTCAATCTCTCTCAGTTTTCTCATTCTCTCAGTTCTCTCAGCCCTTTTACTCTCCCTCAGCCCTCTCACTCTCTCTCAGTTTTCTCATTCTCATTCTCTCAGCTCTCTCAGCCCTTTTACTCTCCCTCAGCCCTCTCTCTCTCTCTCAGTTTTCTCATTCTCCCTCTCAGCTCTCTCAGCCCTTTTACTCTCCCTCAGCCCTCTCACTCTCTCTCAGTTTTCTCATTCTCTCTCTCAGCTCTCACAGCCCTTTTACTCTCTCTCAGCCCTCTCAATCTCTCTCAGTTTTCTCATTCTCTCAGCTCTCTCAGCCCTTTTACTCTCCCTCAGCCCTCTCACTCTCTCTCAGTTTTCTCAATCTCTCTCTCAGCTCTCACAGCCCTTTTACTCTCTCTCAGCCCTCTCACTCTCTCTCAGTTTTCTCATTCTCTCTCTCAGCTCTCTCAGCCCTTTTACTCTCCCTCAGCCCTCTCACTCTCTCTCAGTTTTCTCATTCTCTCTCTCAGCTCTCTCAGCCCTTTTACTCTCTCTCAGCCCTCTCACTCTCTCTCAGTTTTCTCATTCTCTCTCTCAGCTCTCTCACTTTCCTTCCCTCTCAGCCCTACCAATTCTTTCACTTTCTCTTTCTCTTAGCTCTCTCAGTTCTCTCACCTTCCCCCTCTCTCAGTTCTCCCAGTTCTCTCACTTTCTCTCTCTCTCAGCCCTCCTAGCTCTTTTACTCTCTTTCAGCTCTCTTACTCCATTTCAACTTTCAGTTCTCTCACTCTTTCTCCCTTTCCCTATATCTCAGCTCTCCCAGATTTGTCACGCTCTCTCTTTGATCTTTCAGTTCTCTCTCTCTCTCTCTCTCTCTTTCTCCCCCCTCTCTCTCAGCTTTCTCAGATTTCTCACAGTCTCGCTCAGTTTTTTATCAGCTCCCTCATTTTCTTTCACTTCTCTCTTTCCCTCAGCTTTCTTCCTCATTCTTCACTTTTCAGCAAATAAAATTGAAGGGGATATTCTACTATAAACGTTAAAAGAAATTTTTTACGAATCTTATTACATTTTCTTTAAGAATATCTTTTAAATAATATATGTACAAGGCCTATTGCTGTACTCTTAAAATTGACAGAAGTTATAGGTGTCGGTTGTCGAAAAAGATCCTGTAGCTACTTTATAAAAAAAAATACCAAAATTTGTCAAAAAGAAAACGCATTTTACAGTAAAACACACCCTTGAAAAAACTCTTAAAAATCGAATTAATGATGAGAATTATCATATTTACCGAATTATCAAAGTTTTGATAGGTCTTAAATGGTTGAGTCTTGGTAGGTCTATGAATCTTTAAATTTCCTGAAAATCGTGTTAATACTGGAAATCTTAAAAATTTCGATAGATCACGAAAGCTTAGCTAGTAATTTACTATTTTACAAGTAAGTACTTCTTTATCTTTAATATTTTATATCAAATGATAGACGCTTGGACAAACGTATTCAAAATACTCGCAGACCACTGAACACTCCGCCAAGTATTTAATTCTTTCAGGATTTGCAATATGCATACCAAATTGGTTGAATAGTACTTTTGACCCCCTCAGCCTGCTAAAGCCTATTGTCGGAAAAAATTGTGTAGCTGTTTTATAAAAAAAATACCAAAATTTATCAAAAAGAAGCGTGTTTTAGATTAAAATACTCCCTTAACTCCTTAACTTACGATTTCTTTTGCTAACTATACATCTAAGCGTCAACTTCTTACTATTTTAGTACAATTTTGTGTAAGAAATGCTAATGTATTATAGATTGACTACAATTATCAATCCTTAGTCCTATAAATTCAAAGGAGAATTGGAATTAAACTTAATGTTTGTTACTAATATAACTGTTTTTGTTGAATCTTAGACAGAATCTGTTACGAGTCTAGCTGGTTGTTATAGGACAAAGGATTACTGATCAAAAATATCTTCGTACCCTTTAACTATTTCATATGAATATGTTTAAGCTAATAGAAATGTAAATAACAATACTTAACGACAAACTAATGAAACTTGAAAAAATATTAAATATTAAGTACTTAATTAATCTAATAAGTAATAAAGATAAGAGGTGAAAGTAACGTTATTATGTTATAATATTATAATAATTAAAATTTTTAACTGCTCAACCATGTTCAAACATAAATAAAAACAGTATAAAGTTTTTCGTTAAAAATTAGATTTCTTGAAAATTCTGAAAAAATCACTTTTTCAGGCCCCATAGCTTACGAAATAGTGAGATCTCATAAAATCACCAAAAATCAATTGTAAAGATCGAAGAAAATTAATCTTTTATAGCCTCGTGTTACTTAAAAATTACAAAAATTACAATTATCTATATTTTATATATCACATTTCATTTCTTCATTGCTATATTATTGCAGCGTTATATTGTTACATTATTACCAATCAATTTCTTAACTTTTCGCACTCGAAACTATCTCACAGATTTTTTACCAGAAACTCGGCAACATTGTTTAGGAAAATGTGCAATCAGAAGTGTCGAATCTTAGCCAGAATCTACGTCACGAATCTAGCTCGTTGTTACAGGACAAAGATTTAAATAGGATAAAGAATAAAAGGGATAAAGGGTTCAAAATAACCCAACGTGAATACCTTACATTTTATTAAAAATAAAACAAAAATAGAAGAAGAAGAAAGAAAGAGAGAAGAAGAAAACGATAGAAAAATTCCATTGGTGATACAAGTAGCTGTTAATCACCTGAAACCAACTCTGTTTCTCTCCCTTTGACTCATGTCAGGGATCATCGAATATGTAATCTGTTGCGTCGAATGGGTAACCTCTCGACATGAACTTTCTCCATATACACTTTCAGAAGACAAATATAGACGTCTGATTGCAACGACGGGAGGGAACTATATTGATAATAGAAGGACGAAAATGCTTTGGTACAATGTCGTGCATTAGTTCGAATATCTGAACAGGCTACTTCTATTTCAGGAAATTCTGATTATTTCTGTTGGATGAATTTTTCGTTCTCCGAAGAGATTCGGTGTATCTCGTTTTACCGGGAAACCGTGAGAGTGTTTATCGTGGAGAGATAAGTGATGTATATAGGCAATTTGTTGGACAAGATTCGAAGCTAATTTACGGCTAATTTCTTCCTTTCCACTCTTCTCTTCTTTCCTTTTTCTCTTTTTCCTTTTTTGCCATTTTCTCGCTGAATTGTAATTGTAATTGGTAACGATAAAACGGAAGCTTTCCTGCCGGAGGAAGAATTATGTCTGAGAAATTTCATGTAAACGATAGTGGAGAGTAAATATTTCGTTGAAAAGAGGCATTTTTATGAGAGAGGAGATTTAAAATATGTCTATACTGTAATAACTTAATGCGATTGAAGAAGAATCTACCGACGAGTAATTAAATTACGTACGACCATCTTTAATAGTGTAATTCGAAGATGAGCTGATTTGCTCGTCAGTCGGCTTTGAATACTGTGAATAAATAACATGTGTTATTTTATGAGGAGAAGATAACGGGATTGTATTTACAGTTTATAAAGCATCAACTTATAAAACATCTTCTGATGCACAAATATGAAATTTTAACAATAAAACACTATGATAAAAACCTAGTTTAGTATCGTATTTCGCTACATTCAGAAAAATACAGAAATAACAAGTAAAGTCTACTTGTTATTCGTAAAATGGCACGTTGCAGTTAGAATAAAAGAGCTTCTTATTCGAAAATGAAAATTTTGCGGTACAATAAAAATTCTGTATATCTTTTTCAAAAAATGAAAATAACGAAGTTGCGTATTTATACTTCTAACATGATTTACACATAGAAAAAGCAACTTAATAACCGAAAATACATTTCCATATCTTTAACGTTTTATCCTTGTATATTTTGAAACTATTACAAACCTCATCAATGAAAGAACATAAAATTAAAAATTCAATTCTACACTGCACAGTGAATTGCTGTATTTACTTAAAAACTTAAACTCGATATCTATAAAGAAACATTCTCGATGTGTTATAAATATTTAATTAAAGAAAGTTCAACGAACAGAAATACAGTTCGATATTTTCCTCGTGATATTCAATTTCAAAGACAAGAAATGGCCAAATCTTCGAGGCAAGTTTCTCACGGTACATTCTCCGGTAGTTGCATTCGCGTTCCTCGCGATGGAGGATCGAAGAGATCGATAAGTTCGGTGTGCATATATCAGATCTACCGGGTGAACGTGTACGTGGTGGTTAACGAGGCCGATAACAGGGTCGCCGTGTGCTCTCGCGTACGTGCTTGTGAATCTGCATAGTAGCGCGGTTAAAGAACCGGGTTATTACCAGCGATTCAACCCTGACATTTCGTACGATGACGCTAATGCCTTACACTTATACATATAGACAACACGTTCTCTCGTTTCTCGTTGTTCGTCGGCTAGCACTCTGTTCGGTACAGAAAACGATAGGGAAAGCGAGAGAGACAGAGAGAGGGAAAGCTGGTAAGAGTAAGAAAGCTAGAAGTAAGAAAGAGAATTGGAAAGACTGCGAAAACTAAAAGTGAGAACGAGCGAGGGAAAGAGAGACTAAGAGTGAGGAAAAGACAGAACTGAGAGTGAGAAAGAGAGAGAGAGAGAGAGAGTTGGAGAGAGTGTGAAAGCTAGAAGTAAGAAACAGAACTGGAAAGAGTGATAAAACTAAAAGTGAGTAAGAGAGAGAAAGAGGTAAGAGCGAGAGAAAGAGGGAACTGAAAGTGAGAGAGAGCGAGTGAGAGCTGAGAGTGAGCGAAAGAAAGAGAAAAAGAGCTGAGAGAGAGAGAGAGAGGGGGAGAAAGAGAGAGCTGACAGAGAGAGAGAGAGAGGGAGAAAGAGAGAGCTGACAGAGAGAGAGAGAGAGAGAGAGCTGAGAGTGAGTGAAAGAAAGAGAGCTGAGAGAGAGAGAAAAAGAGCTGAGAGAGAGACAGAGAGAGAGAGAAAGAGAGAGCTGAGAGAGAGACAGAGAGAGAGAGAGAAAGAGAGAGCTGACAGAGAGAGGGAGAGCGAGAGAGAGCTGAGAGTGAGCGAAAGAAAGAGAAAAAGAGCTGAGAGAGAGAGAGAGAGGGGGAGAAAGAGAGAGCTGACAGAGAGAGAGAGAGAGGGAGAAAGAGAGAGCTGACAGAGAGAGAGAGAGAGAGAGAGCTGAGAGTGAGTGAAAGAAAGAGAGCTGAGAGAGAGAGAAAAAGAGCTGAGAGAGAGACAGAGAGAGAGAGAAAGAGAGAGCTGAGAGAGAGACAGAGAGAGAGAGAGAAAGAGAGAGCTGACAGAGAGAGGGAGAGCGAGAGAGAGCTGAGAGTGAGTGAAAGAAAGACAGCTGAGAGAGAGAGAAAAAGTGCTGAGCCAGAGAGAGAGAGCTGAGCGACAGAGAAAGAGAGAGAGAGAGAGAGAGAGAGGGGTGAGGGAAAGAGAGAGAGGTCTGGATGGCTGCTTCAACGAGGAAAGAGGTCGAGACGAGAATAAACGGGAAAACGGAGGAAGGTTGCGGATTGCGTGCGGACAACTGGTCAATTAAGGGTGAAACTACCCGAGCTTCGATGGACACCTTTTGCAAGAGAGTTTCTGCAACCTCTTGAGCACCTGGTGCATCGATCTGTTTTGACCCAGGGTGAGGAAAGATTCGAATCCTTGTAGATGTCAATTTTGGAGACACTTTCATTGGAAATATTTTAATGAGTCAATGAAGAAAGTCAATAAAATCATTTGCTTTCGTAAAATAGAGAAGAACAATTGGTTTATTAAGAGTAGAACTACAATGAGCTTGAACAGATATCTTTTACTAGGAAATTTCTGTGATCTCTTCAGCACTGGGAGCATCGATCTGTTCTGATTCAGACTAAGAAAATATTTAAATTTCTACAGATCACAATTTTGGAAAAACTCTCACAGATAACATTTCTACGAGTCCATGAAAAAAGTTTAAAATCGATTGCTTTCGTAAAGCGGAGAAAAGAACCTTATCAGTTAACAAGTTCAATATGGAACAATTATTACAATTACAACACTAGTGAAATAAATGTTTTCAATTTTCTTATTCTTTCTTTTTTTGCTCGTACTTTAAAACGGTCACAAAATCCTCAATTTAATATTCAAATTACTGATTTACACAAAGAATATTTAAACAAAAGTATTTAAAGAAAATAATGTTGATACACGTATCGAATTCGTCACTCAAAAACACTTTCTCCTTGGTACACATATCGACCTTCGCAGTGAACGTGCCAAGGGTGAAAGTACCTGAGTTTCTGCGACTTCTTGAGCACCTGATGCATCGATCTATTTTGATCCAAAGTACGGAAAGATTCGAATCGTTACAGATCGCAATTTTGAAGACACTTTTACTGGGAACGTTTCTACGAATTAATGAAAAACGTGTAAACTCAATTGCTATCGTGAAATAAAGAATAAAGAGAAAATTGAGATAATCTACGTTTTTTTGATATTTAATGATTTGTAAAAATTGAGATAATGAAAATTTTTTTAAAACTTAAAAGTTCACTGGTTCGAAGATTTTTTTTAGATATTTTTACCTGTACTCGAAACGAATTTGTTTTAAAACGAGAAAAAGCGAAGTTGTGAAGTAATTATTAAATTTACATAAGTTTCAAACTTTTTCACCATATTTTCTCGGAATTCTGTCCAACGTAAATAAAGATGCAATCTGAGGCGTTAAAAATTCCCCTAAAAATTACTAAACTTGAAATCCTCAATTGATCAACTTATAATTGACTTTTTCTTCATTCGAAGAAAGTGAACCCTCGATACGTTCATTTTTTCGACAAGAAACAGATGAAGGGAAGGTTCTATAAAAAGATTGTTGACACGGAACCACCAACGGAATTGTCTCTTCGTGAAATTATAAATAACTTGACTTGCCCGGTACGATGAAATTTACGTCGATATATAAACGTGATAGAGAACGATTCGTCCTGTCATAGATCAGTCTTGACGCAGACGTTGTCTTTTATAAATAGGAAAAATCTGAATGATTAAAATAAGCACTTTTCTCGGTTCTCTATGCTTGCTAATTTCACCTCTGCGATATTTTTTGCCCATTTCTCTATAAAAACAGATCCCCAAGTATCCGAATTACGCTGACAACTCGAGTTCGACAAATAAAACAGGAGGGAAACTGTAAAAAGGATCTGTCTATTCTTTTCAATGACACGACAAACATCAATCAATAATTATCACGACTGAAATAAAAATCAGTGGATGTATTTCATTGGTGAATAAATAAATATATTAAAAATAATTCCGAAATATTTGTTGAACGTTAGAATTATTTTGAAGATCACAAAATTTGTATACGTTCTTTTTTAGAATTATTTTTACGAATTAATCATTTTGTAAAATTAAGTTGATGTGAAGAAGAATGCTATAACCGATGTATGAATTATATCTGTGTATTATAGTTAGAATTGTATTCAAATCACAATCTATTAAAATGTAGCTGATCTATGTTAAGCTTCTAAATTGTACAGAAATAATACTGCATCAAAGATTATGTCTAAAGTAATGTCCAATTTCGGTCTGATTAATCATGTGGATCTAACCTAAAGGACCTGCAAATTGAATTCAATATTGGATCCAAATTGAAATCTCGATTGAGCTCAATTAGCGTCGAACGAAATTTCGATTAACTCGAAATTGTCCTTGACGAGTACAAGCGAAATTGCACTCCTGCATTTCTTCCGAATGAATTTTTATTTTTATCAGAAATTTAATTTTTAAGAAAGAAAATTAAAAAATAGGGAAAGGAAAGCTTTCAACACTTAACGTAGAATTTCTTTAGATATTTTGAAGTTTGCGATAATATTAGGTTAATGCACATCAAAAGTCGCTTTCTGCAATTTTTTCAGAAAAGAGTGTATTTAATTAGAATAACTTTTTCACATGATTCTATACACTTTTCTCGACGATCAATTACTTTCGTTATTACAAATTTATAAAACTTATTAGTGTTTGAGTTTCAAAATTTTTATTTGTAATTTTGATTTTCATTCGAAAGGAAAAAGAAAAACTTTTAAACATTTGATTTAATGAGAAAGCATGATAATGTAGACACTTTCATATGTATTCCAGAGTTTTTCCAGATTTTTTGAAGTCTGCGATAATATTAGGTTAATGCATATGAAAAGTCGCTTTTTGCAATTTTTTCAGAAAAGTGTATTTAATTATAATAACTTTTTCACATGATTCTATACACTTTTCTCGACGAGCAATTACTTTCGTTATTACAAATTTATAAAACTTATTAGTGTTTGAGTTTCAAAATTTTTATTTTTAATTTTGATTTTCATTCGAAAGGAAAAAGAAAAATTTTTAAATATTTGATTTAACGAGAAAGCATGATAATGTAGACACTTTCATATGTATTCCAGAGTTTTTTCAGATTTTTTGAAGTCTGCGATAATATTAGGTTAATGCATATGAAAAGTCGCTTTTTGCAATTTTTCCAGAGAAGAGTGCATTTAATTACAATAATTTTTCCACATGATTCTATACACTTTCCCCAACGATCAATTACTTTCGTTATTCCAAATTTATAAAACTTATTAGTCTTTGAGTTTAAAAATTCTTTGTATGCCACTTTTACAGTGTCTTCATTTCGGAATAATTTATTTTTTACAAAATTGTTCAAACAATTGAAGAAATGCTAATCTATTGAAGAAAAGTCTACTAAATAGAGTAGAATGTAGCAAAGTTTCATGTTCTTTCCCGTGGAATGTTTCCGAACATTTTTCTTAAACATTATGGCCTTCCTCTTGACTCATTTTTAAATAAAAAATCACCCATATTGAATTTTACACACCAACGTTCAAGTGTCTTAACATTTACATAATTTTCCTAAAACGCTAAGTTCATATTTTCAGCAATTCTTTTCGTGGCAGTTTTTTTTCAAATCTAAGCTTATATAAAAAAGAAATTACACGAATATCCAAATTACTCATTACGTCAAATAATATTTAAACAATTGCATTATGAATTTTTACGTGTACTATATCAAATTCCTTCTTCTTGATTATAATATAAAAGAATCTACGATCGGACAAAATTTAACACAAAATTTAATCCACCAATTTGAACTGTCAAAAAAAAAGAAAAACAGAATCTCATTTGCATTAATCCAATTGCAAATAACAGACTTGGGATAGAAACGAGTGAAGTTTACCTACTAAGCGTGGAAAAATATGTTTTGCCTACGGAAGGTTAAGGGTTAAACATAGCAAAACAACGAACTAAGAAAGAAAGTGAAAGTCAAGCTAATCAACGAAGATATGATTTACATTTTTAATTTCTTACGAAACGTTATGGCTGGTGTAGCAAGAAAGCCTCGTGGCCTCGATTAGGTCAACCCCTTTTAACAAAGATATTCTAATTCCAACTTGAACTTGAAATATTCCGTCGTAGGCAGAGGCTATCTGACTCATTTCGATTATAACTATCGAGAGAGATGCCCCGACGAGGGTATATTATACTTGCTTGGTCTTTGGCAACAATTCCTGATAACGAGCCAACAATAGAGAAGGGACGATGATAATAATATATCGGGCAAGAGAAATCGTTGCTCGATCACGGTCACAAACAGAACTCTGGACAGAACATCGCAGCATCTCGGTATACCCGCAATGAAAATTACAAGAATACAACGAATGTTTCTCTTTTGAGTCATTCGGAACATTCTTTGTTTCATACTGGATGTTAATGAATCTCCTTCTCCTTGGCAGTTGTTGTTTCAGGCACGCTGTTCGCTGAACTCGCGAGCCAAAAACACGTTCTTTTCTCTCTTTGTTGCGTTCTTTGTGTTGCGTCAGGGTTAATGGAACGTGAATTTCTCGTGTCTTTGTCATTCGCCACGGCCGTTCTGCCGTTTCTGCCAATTTCGAGCCACGTTCTTCCGTAATATTCAAATTAAGACCTTTTTCCTGCAATTTTCGCAAATTCTTAAGAATTTCTAAAGAATTTCCGAAGAATTTTAACATTCGCCACATATTTTTAGAGATTGTCTAAATTTTATTTTCCGACGCACTTCACTTATTTCTTCAATTTTTACAGTCCTTTAAATTTTAGTATCATTAAGACGGAGATTTCAGTCGCCATTTTTACGAAAAACAAAATTGACATGCCTAAAAATTAAAAATTTTAAAGATTTAAAAATTTCGAGAAGAAACTCGACATTAATCTAACCTAACCTCGATTCCTAGAGCCTGAAATAGTTTGTTTCGCAATTATTTTTAGCAAAACTGAATACCGAAAAGAATATTCGAAAAATTAATCTCGCTGAATTTTCCAAAATTCCCAAACTGCCTCGAAACTCTAATATTTCCAAGTTACACTAACTGCACTACTTAATCGACACTAACCTAACATAACCTCAATTCCTGAAACCTGAACATTCCTGAAATAGCTACTTTCGCAATTATTTTTAGCAAAACTGAATACCGAAAAGAATATTCGAAAAATTAATCTCGCTGAATTTCCCAAAATTCCCAAACTGCCTCGAAACTCTAATATTTCCAAGTTACACTAACTGCACTACTTAATCGACACTAACCTAACATAACCTCAATTCCTGAAACCTGAACATTCCTGAAATAGCTACTTTCGCAATTATTTTTAGCAAAACTGAATACCGAAAAGAATATTCGAAAAATTAACCTTGCTGAATTTCCCAAAATTCCCAAACTGCCTCAACATTCTAATATGTATTTCCGAGTTACTCATCTTTTATGTTCGCCATAAACATCCCCAGACACTTTAAATCACTCACTCTTGTCACATGAAGAGAAGAAAAAGAAAAAAAGAAAACAATTCGATCTCAAGGAACATTTCAGCGTTTTGCAACGAGAAACTTTTACAAAAATATATCCGGTGTCGGCGAGATTATTTTTAAACGTTCGTAGCTCCTCTCCCCCGGATTCGCGGGTGTAAATTCGAGTGCAAGAAACCCGAACACCCGATCGTTGACTCAGAAACACGATTTTCGCACGCGAAGCATTGTTTCCTGGTATTCGGTTACGCGTTCGCTTATGCAAACAACAATCCCGTCTCTTATTATCGCGGCTCTTGCTCGTGCACGTGATAAAAGTTCAAGGTGCCGGATCTCCGATGGCTGACTCGCGCGCTCACGCACACACGTGTATGCTGTGTTCATATAGTACACTATTTTCTGTACCTATTACATATACAATTAATCTTGATATACAATGAACACTATTATAATAATGTAACAATTTATCTTGATATACAATGAAACACTAAATATTAATTTAACGATCATCTGTTATTTAGTAGAAAGAAACACAGAGCAGTTAATAGTTATCTATTGTTTAAAGTGATATACATAAACGCTTATCGATGACGGAGAAACACGTTAACCCATTCGAGACGACGATTTTTTTCGAACACGGTCCCCAGGAGCGAAACTTATTATCTTAAGCCTGCGCTGCATGCGTATTCATAGTATTTTACATGTCAGAAAGGCTTCAGATAATTTAACCAATGCCAAATTTTGTTTTCCTGTACTTTGCAGATTTCATTAGTTCAAGAAAAATCTTATTTCGACGACTAGTTTACTCAGAATAACTGATAATTGCACATTACTGTTATTGCAGGAAATCAATTGCACACACGGTGTGCAATCGGTCTCGAATGGGTTAAATTCAAAAGTTTTTAGGCTTTCACGGCCCGGTTCTGTACAATTAGTATTGTTTGAGGCTTCCAGGTGTAAGCCGTGTCCAGGAAGATAAGTCTCCCAACGTTTCGCCAGCATTGCAGCTAGCTTCATCAAGGGTCTGAGAACGCTCTGATACTTGGGACTCTGATACTTCAAAAATTTCTCGTAACATTTCATAGTAGGTTTAACGCGTTCTGGAGGACTGAATATATAATATTTGGAAACTTGTACATTATACAAAAATTGTACAAAGAAGCTTATGTACAATGCTTTGTGTACAGATGTTACACTCGGACGTAAACGATGTCAAATAAAATATTGAACAAATAATAGAACGAACAGTATTTGTGATACATATAATGAATTGTGTTTGTAGTAAATGTACTACTGAGAAGATATTTAATTGTAAAAGTGTGTTCACATGTATACATATACATAATGTTCATAACACCATACATATAAAACTGCTTTTTCCTCGGCAAGGAAAATTTTAAACATGATTATTTTAGAAAATATTACATTTATTTTCAATGTTCGTTTAATGAAACAAACAAATATGTATAAATTCGCTTACTTATACTTTTATACTTTTCTTTTACTTTTCTTACACTTACTTATAATTTTCTCTACAAAAACAAGTCATTTTGGACCTGTTGGTAGAAATAGATATATGAGCCGGTATTTTTGAAAGTGGTATAAGTCTATTTTTTCATATAGCGAAATATTTAAGGGTTTGCGTTTGAATCGATTTAAAAATATTGGCAAACGTTAATCAATTCAGGTGATGTTTTTAACACTATAAACCCGTTAGATTTTATTATGCAATAATAATTATTAATATTGTTAAAGAAAATGAACGATTTTTTAGCTCCAAATGGACTTATTCCACTTTTAATAATTTTTTATATATTATAAAAAATAAAAACAAGAAGAAATTTAAGTCCATATTTTATAGACATTGGCTTTCCAGAAATGGATCTTTTAATGTCAAAAAATAATAATAAAGTCAGGACATGTAAGTACACGAATAATCAAGTTTATTAAGAATTAATTTCGCTTATATTAAAAGAAAAAAATAAATAAACAAGTGTAAAAACTAAATTACTTCGTTAAGATAAGTAAGAATAAAAAAACCGTTTTATAATATAAACTTATTTCTCCTTTACACTTAGAATAGTGAAGTATTCATGGTAAATAGGTGGTATGTAAGACAGTAAACTCATCATATCGCTATATTTCTCTTTTGTTATAGGTCTTGGACTTTAAAACAGTGGCAACATAGTAATTTTGCTGAAATGTTTAGGTCTTCCTTGTTTTCCAAATAAAAAAAATAACTTTAAATGGAGTATTTTCTTCCATATTAGTTTTGTAAAAAATTGTGTGCGGTTCATCTCTTTTAAACCTCATCCAGCATATTTTCAGCCAATTTATAATTTCTCCGTCTGTATTTTTTTTCCTGTAGAGCAATAACACCTTGTAGAGCAATAATATCTTGTTTATAATGATGTTTTTAAGGCGCTAGCAAATAACTGTTGTAGGGCAATGCACACTGATGTCGTTATAATCAATAATAATTGCAATTAGAAAATTGTTTTAATTATGATTATTACGAATGGACTTATTCCACTTAAAAAAAAAAGATTTTTGCGATAACATTTTATAGCTAAAATTCTTTTGATTACTTTATCAAGAAATTGTACTTCGTTGAATATATGATTATAAATATAAAAAGAGGATACCTATGTTTTACTAAAATTACCATTAATTCATTTTTTTCCAAAAGTGGACTTAAACTACTTTAAAAAATATTACGGCTCATATGTAAGTCGTCGGTAGAGCTAGTGTCAATAAATATCAAGTTTCGCAAATATCGCGTCCATGCCCTTGTGATACCGATTGTACAATGATGGGTGACCATAGTCACCAGTAGTATCGAAAGGTTTAAACCCTTCAGTCTGAATAACCAACCTCCGAACATCTTCATACAAAAACACCAAGAAAAAAAAAACAAATCTTATCGGTGTTCGAAACGCGCATCGATAAGACTTCCGGTCGTCTCCCGCCATGCACCAGAAAGTCGACCGAGAGAAAACGATAATTATTACCACCGAGCTGAGAGAGAACTTTCAGGGGAACGATGTAAATAGAGGACAGAAAGAGTGAGAGAAAGAGAGAAAGAGAGAGAGGTAGATAGAGAGCACGTCACACAGTTGGTACGCTCGATCGAAGAAAGATGGCTCGCGAGCAACACACCCGTGGAGAGGGAAACGTACCGGAGAGAGTGAGCAAACGAAGCTAAAGCGGAACAGAGTGGAACGGAAAGTTGCAATGCCGACCGCCGCAGCAGTTCAAGGCCTCCGCTCTCTCTCTCTCTCTCTCTTTCTCTCTCTTACTCCTTCCTCTACGCTCCCCGTTTGTTTCCTATATTCATTCTATTTTCTGCTCTCCCCACCACATAAAACCTACGCTCTATCTCGCTCGATCTAGCGAATTTCGCAGCAATTACTCCTCCTTGTTCCACGCGAGACTCGGTATAATACGTGTACAGCTATCCTCGTCCTGTTCTTTCGATCTTGCTCACACAGAGATTTTGCATCTCCCCCCAAAACCCGTAGATAACCACGTCATTCTCTCTCTCTTAATCTGGCGGCTTCTTCTTCGTCGATGCATTCATTCCTCCCATCCTCCTCTCGCAATTTGCTCTTTATTTCCTAGTGTCGCTTCTTCTTCGTCGCACAGTTTACGTTTTGTCTCTGTCCTGCAACGAGTTCTCTCCTTCGCCGTTACGAGCACAGAACTTTTCCCTTCCGCCACCTCTCACACATTAAATTGTGCTGATTGATACATTCCCATCGCGGCAGAGCGTTTCCTCCTTCCTCGCCTGGCGTTCCGCGGGGATAACCGTGGAGAGAGAGAGATTTTGTTCCCTTATGCCGGCTGCGTTGAAAGATAGAATAATCGACCGTTTGAAATTCCCGCCAATTTTTGCGTTAACGTTGGCTCGAAGCGAAGTTGAATGTTTCTAGGTTTGCGCAGTCCCTCGGGCTGTGCAATTCTACGATGGGTCTTCGTTGAAATAGTCCGATATGGATTTGACTAATTTATGGGTACTTTCGAAGGGATCCCCTGGAAATTACTGGATGTGGAGTGTTCGTTACGTAACTGGAAGAGTGGAATCAGAGTGGAGGATTCGATAAGCGAATTTGACAGGAAAATTCGAATATTGATCGATTCTTGTTACTTATATTCGTTTATACGAGATAAGACGCTTTATTATTCAAAAACTGAATAAAATTTTTAAACGTTTAATAATGAACACATTACGGTCCGGCATATTTTAAGGTTTTCGAATATATTCTATTGCTTTACAAATATGGCTGTAACTTTCGAAATATCAAATATTTATGAAACTTTAAGTGAAACGTTTTACCTGACTATAGCTGAACCATGTAACGTCAATGTAATGTTAATTTTAAAGACAATTAATTTAGGAGGTAGAAAAATAAAACTAATAAATAACGATGACGTATAAACTAAGAATTAATAATAAAGAATAAAATTTATTTTTAGTCTAATATATGTACTTTGCAGACAAAAAGTTTAGGAATACTTCTACCAAAGAAAAGAAAAGAAAGAGAATGAAATTACTTTCTTTTGCTTTGAATATGATCAAAGCACGCAGTATTAGTCCAGTCGATAAGAAATATCATCTTTAGCATATATATTGTAACACATATTTATGTATCACTGAATATAATGTATCATGAATGCATACTGCATGAAATCCTATATATAGAGGGAAAAAGAATTAACCCTTTGATTACTGTTGGTGCCTACAGGCATTTCAGAAATTTGGCTCGTACTCTTCTGTTACCACATTTTCATATGAATTTTATTTACGAAACGAATTTTACATTTTTACAAATCTGAAAATTATTAATTGTTAAACTTTCGAAGACAATTCCACAAATTTTACGACTGAAAACATTTACCTTTCTATTGAAATCTGGCGCAGCGGAAGAGTTAAGAAACCAACTTATGAATCACCCTATATATCGTTGCTCGGCGCTGATAGTGGCACAATTCGAAAAATAAATTCGACAAGGAAAGCAATAAAATGAAAGTTCTCATTTGACTGATATCACGTGACGTGAAACGACAGTACACGATAGGATACAATATAACATACAGAAATGATAAAGACACTGTATTTATACAGACTGTTCGTACGACGAACTGAAAATTAATACTTTTGGTAATATCAGGTCGTCCAGAAAGTTCGTGCCGATTTTTGATAGCTAGTGTTTGAATATATTACAACATATAAAATTATATGAAAACATAAAGTACGTATGTATTCTGAAAGATTATTATTTCACGTGTTTTTTAAAAGTTTATTCGTTGCAATTACTAATTTCTTGTCAGTGTTATACTATCTTGAAGATGGAAGGAATTTAGAGTACACTGACATTGAATATTTTTCTTTGAATGAAAAGGAATAAGTACTGGGAAAACATAGAACGAGATATGTAATGTTTAAAGAGGCGGTAACCTATCAGAACAAATTTTTTTGCAAACGGTTGACAAAATCTAAAAATAAGAATTTCGATCTTAAAGAAAACAAAGAAACGAAGTTTTTGGTAAAATGGAATTTTTCAATTTGCTAGAAAAATTGTAAAATTAAAAATCCATACTTTATAGAACAAACAAAAAATGCTTTGAAGTATGAAATTGGCTAATTTACATAAAAATCGGCACGAATTTTCCGGACAACCCAATACATACCGTGTAAATTTTCCGTTCACCCTATTCAATACGAAAATTCGCTAAAAATTCCGGCTCTCGACATTCACTCTTTAGATTAGGTTAGGTTAAACGTGATGTGAAACGACAATGTACGATAGAATACAATATAAAATACAGAAATGATAAAAACACTGTAAATTTTCCGTTCACCCTACTCAATGTGAAAATTCGCTAAAAATACCGGTTCTCGACACTCACTCGTTAGATTAGGTTAGGTTAAACGAAGTGCAAGTGACTATAAATAGTTGAATCTTACAATCACCTTCGGAGACAGATGCGATTTTAAAGTCACCAGGGAGATGGTACGTATACCAATTTGGTGTATACGTGACTGTGAGTTGAGTTAACGTGAACTGAAAGAAGAATATCTATCGATCGAGTGTGTACGATAACGTGAATACTCTATGATGGATCTCTTCGAATGGCGCGTAATTCATGGATCTCTGGTGGTCGACTGCGTATAATGCAGTAGTTGACTGCACTATCGACCGTGTGCAACCGTTGCATCGCGTCGCGGTGTCGTGACGTCACAGTCACTAATGCCCGAGTTACATAAACCCCCATTGCGTGCGTTGTCTCTCTCTCTCTCTCTCTCTCTCTCTCTCGGCATATGCTGCGTGCTTCTTTCTTTCTTCCTCTCTACCATGTCCCATTCCCGACGTTCTCGAAGGATGTACGAAACGTTCGAGTAATAATACTAATGCAACGAGAAATTTTCCGCAGCGTTTCTAAATGTGCACTTTTATTTGAAACTGTTATGGTTTGTATGTGTAACTGTTGGGAATGATTAATTTATTTTTGTCTTTAAAAACCTTATATTTATTCGTGAAAATCGTGACAACTTATTAGGTGATTTTTTTTCCTTCTTTTTTTTTGTGGTATTGAATTTTATTTTTGGAACGTCCTGTATATTTCCGCGTTCGTTTATTTATGTGAACATGATGGAGATTTATTGGGAAATGTTTTATCTAACGTTATGAATAAATACTTATATTAATTTTAGTCTGTGTGAGATTTATTTTTGAAACACCTTGTATATACATTTATTCGTATTTAAATGATGATAACCTATCGCAGAATTTTTATCGACGGCCCTGAATAAATTTGCAAATATATCAGAGAATATTATTGTCATTTCACACGAGACTGACTCCTGCAACGCTGTGCTACTGATATTTCCATAAAAATATCCACGAGCCCGTGAATATTTAAATACAACGTTATTTATAAATTTACTTTTGAGACGCGATGTACCTATTAAGCATCTAATTTGGAAAAGTAAATAAACCTAATCTGTACAAATTCTTCCACAATAGCATAACAATATAATTACATATATATTCAATTTTTTTAAATTCTTATTCATAATTAGATCAATTTCTATATGTCTTTCTGAGCACTTAATTCGGAAGAGTAAAAAACACCTAATCACAAAACAATGTAATTATATATATATAATTTTTTAAATTTTCAATTTATAATTACATTAACTTCGATATACTTTCTAAGCACCTAATTTAGAAGAGTAAACAAACCTAACCTGAACAATTTTTTGCACAATATCACAACAACATAATTGTATACATTCAAATTTTCAAATCTTCAAATTATAATTAGATACAATTTCATGATCATGTATAAATTGAAATTAATCTGATTATAAATTAAAAATCTGAAAAATTAAATTTATCACTTTCACATTACAATAATGTGGAATAATTTTGTCAAAATAATTAATGGTTCTGTATATAAACAGAATTTACCAATACACCCAAAGAAAAGAATTTTAAATATTTCGAAACGAGGACCATTCATGCTTCTAAATTCCATTCGAAATTGATCTAATTGTAAATTAAAAATTTGAAAGATTAAATTTATCACATTCACATTACAAAAATGCGAAACAATTTTTACAAAACAATTGATAGTTCTGTATACAAACCGAATTTACCAATACATCCAAAGGAAAAAATGTTAAATATTCCGAAAGGAAGGACATTAATTTCGTAAATTCTATTCGAAATAAAATTTCATTTCATAATACGGTACAGAGCACAGTTTTCATTCCTGTACACGTATATAAGAAAAATGTACACATAATACACGATGCCATAAATTTCGAAAGAGCACGGAGACGTTTACGAGATGTATACAAGGGTCAACGCAACGCCCAGTTGAAAAGAAGCAGGTTCAACGTGTCTTCCACAAGGACAGCTGAGAAACGTAACGCGTTCTGGAATGGTTTTGCAGAACTCGAGGCGTTTCAGCCTCTCTTTGTCGCTTGAAGTAGCGTAGTCTTAGGGCTGGTACGACGTTCTCATTCATTAGGGCGAAACCGTGTCCTTTCTTCGAGTCTTCTTCAGTTCTCTTACCTAGCCAGGAGGACTATATCTTATAGACTGTAGAAACCGTCTATATATAGTATATCTCTTTCCACCTCTCGTTTTTCTTTCTCTCTCTTTAATTAGATATACGGATACCGGTTCTAACAAATTTGCTGCCTCGAGCGACAATGCGGCACCACGTCGGAGTTCTCGCGTTGCAAATAGGCCTTGCAATTAGTCTACCACACCGCGATAGCCATCGGGCCTGGCGTTATGCGCTAATTACGAATTAATGAACCGAGACACGGCTGATTCTTGAGATTTTCTCGTGAGAAATTCTTTGACATTGTTCGATGGAAACTCCGCATTAAAGGTTAAACTATGCAACTTTTCTGGGGAGTGAATTTTGCGTCCCGCCGTTTTCCATGCTTTTTCTTTGATGAACCGTTTTTATTGACCCTTTGCACTCATTTGTCGAATGTGATTCGACATCAGTTTTTATCACAGGAACTCCTATGTTGGGTGTGATTTTTATAAAATACACTGTCGTTTATGAGTAGTAGGACATTTGAATATGAACCATACTGAAATCTAGATGAAATTTAGAAAATTCTATCGATATCTATTGAAATTTATTAAAATTTATTGAAATCTACCGAAAATCTATCAACCCTTTGCACTCATTTGTCGAGTGCGACTCGACATCAGTTTTTATCACAGGAACTCCTATGTTGGGTGTGATTTTTATAAAATACACTGTCGTTTATGAGTATTAGGACATTTGAATATGAACCATACTGAAATCTAGATGAAATTTAGAAAATTCTATCCATATTTATTGAAATTTATTAAAATTTACTGAAATTTACCGAAAATCTATCAACCCTTTGCACTCATTTGTCGAGTGCGACTCGACATCAGTTTTGATCACAGGAACTCGAGTCACACATTTTTAAATTTCCAAATATACATTATATTACATTATATTAAATTAAATATACATTATATTATATTAAATATACATAAATATATAAATATATAAATTATAAATACACATTAAATATATAAATTACATTATATTAAATATACGTTATATTTTATAATACATTGCTTTTTAAGTGCTAGCATATGGAGAGACGAAAGAATAATAACTATGCTTACTACAAAATTGAGATCTGCATCCAACAATGTCTCTAGAAGGTAAAACATTCCGATAGTACAAAAGAAATAGACCAACCGGAAATAATAATACATTATAAAAAATATATTGTCTCCCATTAATATTAGAACACCGTTTAAAACAGAATAACTTTTTTAAAAGTAGGTTAAACGAATGGAATTCTCGTGAGAAGTTAGAAGGGTTAGTTTACTAAATGATATGTAGAAATATTTTTGAAAAAATTCCAATCAATCGGAATTACGAAGAAAAAAAGTAAATATCGCTTTTTATAACTTTTTTATATGAGCATGTAATGAAAATTTAAAGAAATACATTTTGTAGATGTATATGAGTTATGTACATGTTGAAATTTTCATAAAAATCAGTAAACGTTGCTATCAGGCTTATAAATGGTTAAAAATGATGAAAATCCAACTTTTTTACAACTTTCGATCTACAACTGCGACAAATCTAAAAATTTTTCTCTCTTCCAATGCCTGTCACTTGTTCCTCTCTATAACTAACATAAATCTACAGCATGTATTTTTTAAATTTTCATTACAGGCTCAGGTGAAAAAGTTGTAAAAAGTTGCCTTCACTATTTTCTTTGCGATTCCGACCAAATACAATTTTCTCCAAACTTTTTATTCGTATCATCTAGTAAACTAATCCTTTTAACTCCTCAAAAAAAAAAAAACAGCTCGCGTCTTTTGGTTCAATTTAAAAAATTGTATATTGTTTTAAAGGATGTGTAAATATTAATGGGAGACACTCTATGGTTAAAAATTCGGTTGCAACACTTATAAATTTCATACTACATAAACGAACTTTTGCTAAACGATTTACGAGATATTCGTGAATACCTTTTCATTAATTATTTCAGTTTGTGGTTTTTAAATTTTACAGACTCTCTAAACAAGTCTTAAACGCTAAAAATGTTTGGGCTACTGCCTGCAGACATGTGTCCGCGAATGGTTAAAATCTGAGTTAGGTTTATCGTTTCGTTTCGAGATTGTAATAATTATTAACAACAGTATGCAGAGAGCTAAGCTAAAAAAAAAATGGTTTTTGTTGGTATAGCAATCGTTACTAAAAGATGGAGCTACTCATATTCTTTTTTTTACTTGTCATCTCTCTTTTCGTTCGTCTTAACTTAACTTCTTGCCTAACCTAAGGACACGTGTAATAGCTTTCTGTAACAGTTTCCTTTGGACTCCTTTTTTTTAAATAAATAAGCCTAGTTTATAATTCTATTTGTCGAAGTTCATTTTATTCTTTGACCCAACAGTTTTTTTATTCACGCGCTAATTTTTTTACTACAGCGTCTAACAGATTTAAGAACAAACCTGATTAATAGGCTACCAATCTGCCAGTATCAAATCTATTAACCCTTTCACTACTATTGACGCCAATAGGCGTTTTCGAAATTTTCTCATATTCTTCTGTTACCGCTCTTCAATCGTAATTTAATCCTTAATTTTATCCTTTGCTCATTTCCGTTTCAATTATCGAAACAAACGTTACATTTTCAAACTTTCGAAAACATTTTAATAAATTTCGCGACTAAGAATTGAACAATTACTTTTCGCTATTCACGTTACGTACTAAAATCTGCCGTAGCGAAAGGGTTAATCCATTGTCGATAAATAATGTGTTAAGAAAAAATTGATTTCTGACTTTTTGCTCATCACCCTGTATAATTCGTACGAAGCCGATTTAACGAAGACCATTAAAAACACTGGTTCAAGTAAAAAGTACAAAAAAGCGTGTATACGTGACTCACAGGAAGATGAAAAAAGCGGCAGCAACTTTTCTCCTCTCTCGAAACGTCGAAACGGCAAGAACGAGTATCCTGCAACGCGAAAATAGAGCAAGAATTATTGTCGTGGCTTTAAGTGCAACTTCGATGGGATATAAAGCGACTATAAAACCGTTCGATACAGATACCGTAAAAATAGACGTATTGTATTCGAGAAATTGTTCGGTTCGATCTGGTAAAAAAAAAAAAAGAGAGAGAGAGAAAAAAGGAAAAGGAAGCGTCAAATAGGAAAGATTAAACGTTACAGAGCCTATCGAAGACGATCGTTTCGCAGTGTAATTCGTATTTCGATTTAAGGCTAGCTTACGGCTCTCGTAAACTTGCACTGTAATTACGCGCCGCGGCGATAAAGCGAGACTTAAAATATACGATGGACCATGATAAACAGTCACGCGGCACGAACTAGAAATGACCGATAGGGATCGAAGCTGTTTCTCAACTAACAGATGATCAACGGAAGGAGAAAGTACTTTTAATTGGACTGAAAATTAATTTAAATATAAATATCTTAAATTCAATAAATATCCTGATAAATAGTGTATTAAAATTAAATCCTGAACACGATAATGTGTATTGTTAAGTATTCCATGTTGATAATATCACAATTTTTTGTTTCGTATACAATTGTAGATTTTCCATAGCGATAAATACATTCGAGCGCCATCTGTCGTGAAACAGATCAAACTACTTGCAATCGACTGCAAGTGCAAGTGCACTTATCCAGTGATACACTTTACCTGATCTTGCAAGCTAATTTTTATAATTATTTAAAAAAATTAAAAATAGTAGTGGCTAGAAATATAAATTTGACTACAGATTCAATTTTTTTTTAAATAGTCGAAGATAATATAAGTCTATTATCTCCTGTCGATAATGAACTTCTCTACAAAAAGAATACGTTAGAACTCTATTGATTAAGGGGGGACCTCTATGTAGGAAGCCGAAATTAAGCCGATTTTCAAGAATTATTTTGAAAGATAAGGAATGAATAAATATTTTTAAGGTTTTGAGGACTATTTAATAAATACTTCAACTTCATTTTGCAATTTTTTTATTTAAATAAAATACAAAATTGCGGAGGTTCAGCACGATGTGCTAAAAGAGTCGTGAAGCGATTTCTAACACGGTGTACACTCTAGTGTCGGTTCTTACTATCTGAAACAGCCAAGCAAAGAAATCTGATTAGTATATAGCTGTAGTAAATGGATGAACCTAATATATCGGAAAAAAAATTACAAATTGGAGAAATGGCAGACCTCAGAACAAAAAGCTTAATATTTTAAAGAAAAATTATACTCTTTTTTGTAGTAAACAAAAAAAAAATGTTTATTTCCGTTATTTTAACTTACTTTTAGGCTCATCCAGGAGACATTACTATCATTAAAATGTGTACAAAATTTCAGTCCGATCTTGAGTCCAAAGTTGAGTAGCTTTCAAGTAATTGTGTATACCGATTTTCAACTTAGCGAAAAAAACAAGTTTCGAGAAAATCGCGTTTAAAGTTTCGGCAAGAGAAAAATAGTCTGCTATTTAAGCACCGTACAATAATCCTTCAGCTTCCTCAAAATAGTCATTTTGCTCCGCCAGCTACTCTCTACTTGCTTTGCGGCCTTTTTTTGTAGACAACGAGCTGCGCCTCTCTTGCCTCTGAATCCGGCGCTGATTGATTTTCTCGGCATAATTGATAGCTTGTTTTCCAATTATCAGCTGTAGTTCTTGCATTATTTTTAGGATTGAAAAATACCCTAATTTTTAGGGTACATTTAAGGGCTTCATTAAAAATGCTACCTGCTATAAATGCAGTGATTTCCACTATTTTCAATTCAGAATAGAGGTGTTTCGGAGCCAAACGCCAGATGGTCGTGTTGAAGCTTTCATTAGCGTTTTGCGTATGACCATCTAAACATCTCTGCAGCAAATCTTCATTCGACAATTCTTCGAAAATGGGAAAAATATGCTTCTGCACATCGGGGTGAAAAGATGGAAGATGATTCAAATTATCAGTACTTGTTCCAAGTGCTTTGGCTTTTTTCCATTTGTACCAACTTTCTTCTCCCCTTGGACAATGCTCGTGCCTCATATTTTCATTCGTTGAGTACAAATGGTAATATGTAGCCATTATAGCGTTTTTCATATCGGTAACACTGTTTACATTTCTTCTAATAGCTAATCCATAATAAGATTGGAGTTTTTTGATAAGTACATCTGTTAATTTTCCTTTACCACCAAGTTTATTTGTCTTTTTAACATTTCGGAGCCGAGTACCCATTCTCTTCTCTACGTGGCCAACGCAGTCACTTTTTTTGACTTGAAATTCATCACTTCAAACAGGGATAGTAAATAAACAGCTCCCTGGTCACTATAATAGACTCTCACAGCAATAGCTTTGTGCTCCACTCAAAATACCAATGCGTTTCGTATTCCATAGGTTTCAAAGTAACTTTTTAAGCAATAAAAAAAAGTGACTTTTTTTACTCCTCCCACATAGAGGTCCCCCCGTAAGTCTTTGCAGTCCAACCCTAGGATATTCCCCATAAGACTGTCTTGCCATTGTAGTCGCATGTTAAGAATTATAAATCTACATAGAATAACGAATACCAAGATAATAAATAATATGCACACAGCTTAAACAAACTCATTCGAATAAAATTTATGCATTTATTTAGGCAATAATTGATTGAATAAAAATAATTTCGATCAGTACGACTACTATTTCTGCGAGATGTACGATCGCAAAGAGTTAAATATTAATGCAACAAAGATGAATTTTTCTTGAAAAAAATTTAGTTAGGAAGCTAAAATTCGAATTTACATTAGGAACGTACCAAAGAATCAAAGAAATGTGAAAGCAAATGAAAAAAAAAAAATATATTACGAAAAAAGAGAACTCACTTGTTTCCGCCCGGGATCGAACCGGGGACCTTGTGCGTGTGAAGCACACGTGATAACCGCTACACTACGGAAACGTTGTTGTACGAGTTTTTGTTAAATCGAAACATCTATTCCAGTTTATGTCACGTTTATTAAAATATATACATATGAATGAAAGCAATCAAAGAAAAATGTATAGTGTTTTAAGTGCCTTTCTATACACGAATAAGACTGTCTTCTAGTTTAAGTTAGCTTTAAAGGTACATTATATTATAGAATAAGATATGATGATATAATAGAATCGCAAGAGCTCGATGTGAGAGTCCATTGATCTCATTAAATTTACACACACTTATCCTTTGTAAGTTTTGGCTTGTTATCCGTTTGTATATATTGTTTTATTTATTGGCACAATAAACGTATGTTACACAAAAAGGGTGTTATGTGCAGGACCGTCCCTAGCTTTTGCGGGCCCGGGGCAAATTCGAAATTGTAGGACCCTTTCTAAAAATAAACTAACTATTAGTAAAAAAAAAAGCTAAAAAGTAAAATAATTAACGTTACCTTTCCAAAAATTTATTTAAACAAAATTGCGGGAATTATAAAACAAAAATATGCCTTTGCAATCTTATACACGAATGAACAAAGATGTGAGTAACTCGAGTGATGTTTGAAATAAAGTATACTCACCCTTTCGATGCTTAGTTACGAAGTCCTTGCAAAGAAAGGGTATCAAAACTCGTAATTATTATTACTGCTCACTTAAAACACACAAACACCATCACAATCGCGAGAACTTTCGATATTAATACGCATAAAATCACGAATCATAAGAAAAATAACTCGCGATCAGACTTTCGAAATTCAATTTGTACAGAACTACTATGGCGTCGACGCGGTTGCTCAATTGAGTATTTTAAAAGATACAAAAATAATTCTCGTTAAAAGTACTCTACATAAAAAAGAATATTCTATTTTCTTATTTAATAGTACTTAATGATAAAACTGCATCTGAATGCATTAATTAAAATTTATACTCGTAATATCAATTTATCCGTAAACCTTCATTTGATTCACTCGGTATTTGAACATACCGTACTATATATGTTTCCTTAAAACGTTAAAAACTACAAATTCCCCTACTTCATAAATTACTATCGTCCTTTTCAATAAAAATTTAAAACCACGCAAGATAAAATACCCGCTTACGAAATACCATTAAATGTGAAAGGAATTTTTTTTAAATAATTCAACTACGAATTTTCGTATCATATTAAACACTCATCAGAGGCTTCTACACGGCACGCGTGTCAACAAAATACTGAATGCCCGGTCGATGTCTTCCCTTGGATTCTCCTTTGCCCAACGCAATTCAGTTGTTTATACGATAGTTTTTATCGAACTTTTCGTCTTTATCCTCGCCTTCCGAGACAGTTAAATCAACTAGTGTGTATACAATGTAAAAAAATAACCTTGGAGACTTTTATACACTTGAACTCCACGATAATCGATGCGATTGAATTCAACGCACGTATTCCTAGGAATATTTTTCATTTGCAAAACTATCTCTCTATTTGATTTTTAACGATTGTTACCACTTGCTGCAAATGGTCATCAGTTACCGATGTGTAAAAATCATAGTGTTCCCAGGTCGATAATATTACACGTCGCTCGGTCAATCGTGGAATAACCTTATCGTCTGTAGAAACACTATTACAACGCGTCGATAATATTGTTGTTGCAGCACGTGGTATAATCAGTCCGCCATAAGAAACGGGGTGTCGAAAAGTAAACAAACGTCGGGTCGCTCGTCGATCTCGATCGTTCGAAACGTATCCAATTCGTATCATCCCGTTTCGTGAAATGGGAAAAGTAGGCGACGGTGCGGCTAGTGACATAACAGATAATGAACGAAGCAAAAGTGTCCGGGAGGAGCAAAAAATCCGTGCAAAAAAGAAGAAACGCAAAAGGGATTTGACAGACTTACATCAGAGGTTTTTCAAATCGAAGAAGGTATCGATACACACGTTTGATTTTTATCATTACGTAAATTAGACGGTGAAAAATATGTATCTCTTATTGAACGTTTAATTGATTCACATTCGTGAGATTCATACGCGGATTGGAAATACGTGTTGATGTTTTACAATGATTTTGGTTATGTCAGATGATCGACTGGTGTCGAACGTCTCGTAACTATTGTAATATATGTTTACATTATTTTTCATAGAAAGTACTAAGTAATAAACGAGAATCTGGAAGAAATATCCTTTAGATATTCTTGAGAGAGCGTGAAAGTTTAATAAATATGGAAATGAGTGTCCGATTAACATGTAAATGTCATGTAGCAAAAGGGTAGATATTAAGTTAAAGCTAGGTGTACGTGTCTCGTGATACGATGTATCGATAGATCGAAAGATGTATATAAAGGAAGGAATAAAAGTAATCAATTTATCAGCGCCGTCCTTCCTAATTCTGTGTACATGTATTTAACGATTTATACGATACGAACTGGGAGAATCGTCGATCTATAAAATTGTAAATCAACATTCGTACCACGGTATATATCTTGAATTTTGAAAAATGAAATAACGAATTTTAAACTTTGTTACAAACTAATTGTACATATGAAAATTCATTGAAACGTGATATATGGGAATTTGATTTTTCAGCAGAACAGTCGGATAACATTCAAATTTTGGCAGAGTAGCTTTATAAAACTTTTGCAACGTTTCGCAGACATACGGGAGGAATATGTATATTTCGAACAATTTATATTTACTTTCGCCGACCCCTTTGCGATCATCATTTGAGATGAAATAATTCTTTCAGGAGAAGGAGACGAAAATCGACGGCAAACCGGGCAAGGCGCGAAATTCGAAAAGGATAGCCGACAGAATTCTCCCGAGACCGGTAAATACATGAAAACTATTATGAAAATATAAAATGTTATGCGACCGCTTCACCCTTCGTTTTTCTATCCTTCGTTGGAATACGATTTAAGAATGTATATTATAATATTAAGAATATATATTGAATACGATGATAACTGCATGTTAAGAATATATGGGGTCATCGAACTTACACGGCTACATGTTTCTTTTTAATAAAATACAAACTATTCGGAATTTTTTCAAGTTGTTTTTGTTGTTAATAATAAATTTTCCTTCTCATTTAGTTACTTCAAGATCTTGATATCTTTTGGAATTATGAATATTGCATTAAGATTTATTAACTGATTACTTTTTAACCAATGTACTAAAAAAGTTGTAAATAAATTTATAATTAACATAATGATAAATAAAAATAAAAATATATTCATTAAAAACATTAATGAACAAATAACGAATCTTAATATAAAATTTATAATTAACATAATTATAAATAAAAATAAATATATTAACGAACAAATAACGAATCTTAATATAAAATTTGTAATTAAAATAATTATAAATAAGAATAAAACTATATTAATTAAAAATATCCATGAACAAATAAGGAATCTTAATATAATATTTATAATTCCAAAAAGCATCAAGATCGCGGAATAATGTTTATTAATGATTTTTTATTTCAGTTAGCTGGAATATATAGAAATGGGGCAACGGGAAAAGAGATAAGAAGATGTACGTATTACCGAATCTAATTAATATTTCTTATTCGTGAAATCAAGTAATTGAAAGACATAACTATTTGTAGCTCGGACAAAATTGTCCTCGAACGATTTGAATAATGCTCGTCTTCAAGGGAACGTGCTCAAGCTTCTTCACGGCTATGATCCGAAACCGGAGTAAGTAAAAAACATCGTAAAAATTGTTTCCGATTAGTTGATAATACCATCAAAGTTTGAAAAATCCATTTACTCTATTCTATCGTTAAAAGTATTCTCCAACCAACTCCTCCCGGCGAAACTAGAAGTCCTGTTTTGGGTAAAGTGGGTGGGTAAGTCTCAGATCATTTTTATTCAATCCTTTCCCATCAGATTTACACAGAAAAACATGGACAACGTAAGTTGAATAAACAAAAAAGAAAGGTATTGAACATTTTCAAATCTAACAGCAAGAGTTACAAACGTTATAAAAGATATCGTACACTTTTACAGAAGGAAGAACCACTCGAATGACGAATGCATAAAAATTTCCACCGCTCTTGAATCCATAGAGTTACCTCAGAAACTCTCAGAAAAAGAGAAGACTATTATCTCGGAGAATTTGCGTAATTCCGCGTTAAGTAAATACGAGGAATTATGTAAAATTACCAGTTCCAAGTATATCGAAGGGCAGAATTTTCCGTGTCGATTCACGATAGGTATTCACAACTCCGACATTTTTACAACAAATGTTACATCTTTTTTTTTTCATTTTTGTGCTTTGTAGATCCATTGATAGCAGTGAAGAGAAAATTGAGAAACATGTACGCAGAGTCGTTTCGTAGTCATTTTCTACGCGACAAGATTAAACGTGGCACTATTCTAGACAATTGCGACACTCCGAGCACTTATGTTGAGAATCAACTTCCCTCAGAAATCGCATACTGCCCTTCCGGGTGTAGTCAAGCCGCTGACCTTGTATCCACTACTGTAGGTAACGCGGAGTACCATCTCAATCAGAAGAAAAGCAAAGGAAAGGAGGATCTGGCGTCGAGTTTCAACATAGACACCAAAAGAGACGAAATCCCTGCGTCTAATCTATTGTTCGATCTGTCTCTATTGAACGCGCCTGATTACAGAGTGAACACCATCGTCGAACCAGAAATGACCAGAGGAATGAACAACATAACAACCCAAGTCGATTCTACAGATATCAACACACATGTTTCTGTAGAAGTGAATAATTCTACATCGTCTACTTACCAAAAACACATAGAATACTACGAAACTATTCCTCCTGCTAATCTGAACGAACTGAAGAGGATAAAAGAGAGGAGCAAGCGTGTCCTCTTTGTACCAACAGAAGCTGGACTTCAAAACAATTTAGTCGACAAGAAACACCTCGTGAGGCGTAGAAATCAGCGTACGCAGACGGTGCACGTGTTGAACAACGGATTGAAAAGACACTCGGGGAAGCAGGGCGCGAAAGTGTCTCAGCAGGTTAAAATGAAGAATTTGAAGCATATACCGACGATACTGCGAAGGTGTAACAACGTTGCCGCGAGTAATAACAATCGACTGAATTTATTTCAGGAATCGGTGTATATAAATAAAGGTCCTCGAGAGACGTTGTTCGAAGATGTGTCGAAGCGGCCGGTTCTCTTTACTCCGCAATCGTTGATAACAGAATCGAACGATAACGCGAAACGATTGCAGACGTCGGACACTGTGAACACGATGTTCGGCGCGGCAGACGTGCAAACCTGTGTAATAGCGTCGCCTAGTACACGCAAGAACGAAGGTTCCTTCGTGAAGAATTCTCGCTTTCAGTCAATCACGGACACCAAGCAAAATGTACACGTGAACGACATTTTCCTGACGAAGAAGAACCCTCAAATGCAGAAGACCGTGATGTTCACGAAGAAGGACGCGCGTAATATAGATCACTGTTTGCACTTGAACAATCTAATCGCCGATGGAATAGTGGACAATCCCAACGTTTGTATCATAAGGAAAAACGTTCCTGTACAACAGGAGAAACTAGGGAAGAATGTTTGTACGGTGCACAAGAATTGCCATAGAGTGCCGGAGAGCAGTTACAAAGCGTTGCATTGCTCCCAGAGCTCCGACAGCTTTAATTATGGGAGCAGTCAGGAGTACAAGGAAGTCTCTCAAATACAAAATATACATCAACTGCGTCAGAAACCTATGGTCTGCGAGAAGGTGCTTCTTAGAAGGGTCCAGCAACGCCCCAAGTGTGAGAGTAACCAGAAATGTCATAACGATCAGAATATATGCTATGTGGTGGTAGATCCGTGTAAGGATCTGAACAATACTCGAGAATGTTCCAATGACGGTGCACCTCAGATTGAGAAGTCTAGAACACTGCAGGATAGGTATTTTTATCAAGAAGACATGGCTGATGTTGGTATTCTCAAGGGAGTGCAGAATTTGAAAATTCTGCCAGGAGAGGAGAGAGAGTCTCGGGTGAAATATACCAACAGCCAGTGCATGGAAAACGCGGTGGTTCTCGAGGAACAACCGATTAAGTATTTGGCGGTCGAAAATAATTCGAAAACGCAGAAGATCCCTATATACGTGCAGAAGAACAAACACGTTCCTTCTGTTGATAACGTAGGTGTGATTAATCCGAATGTTAATTATCATATGGTGTCGTATCCCCGAGAGAACGCGCAGGAAGTTATATTTATGCCGACTTGCCAGCAGAACAGAGTTGTATACGTGAAGCAACAGAATTTAGGTCGTTCGGAAGTGTCTTTCGAGAAATGCTCGCCGCCTAGAAAGATAGTTTTGTACCGACCGGAAGTACAGCGCGTCAAGGAGTCCTCTAACCTCTGCGAGATTTACGTTCCCAAGCAGAACGTAGTGGAAATAAGGAAGAACGACTGCGATCCGGTTGTGACTACTTTACAACAGGAAGATAATATGAAAAAGTCGAGAAGGAGTGGGGTTAATTGGGAGGAACTTCATTATCGACCAAGTTACGGTAACGTTTCATAATTTTTTACTTACAGTAGACACCTGTATAACGCGGTTAAATATGTCACGCATTGGATGAATTCGCGTTATATGAAATCGTGCTGTATGAGAGTAAAATAAATATTTTATAAATATTCGAAAAAGAATATTTCTTTCAGAATATAGAATAAATATTGTATGTATATTTAAATATGAAAAAGAGATTCAATTTCTTTTCAATATTGGATAAATATGGATTCAATATTTGCGCTATTATGTGGAAATAATAGTCGTAGTATCTTTGACGCGTTATACGGGAGTCTATTGTACTTTCTTTTCCTTTTTTTCCTTTGTTTTTTTGGTATTAAAGAATTCTACGTTTTCATTGCATCTTTTTTGTCATTTTTAGAACGTCAACTCGTAAACGACGGTAGAAGTCAAGCGATCTTCTATCATAAATAAGTTTGCGAAATTTTTTAAAATGTACATCACGTATATATTTTTTCTATTAATAACTACGCTAGGGTACACGGAATTATTTATTACGTTTTCCTGCGATAATGTTTGCCAATATTTATTAATATTGTATTTGGGAAAACAGTGAAGTAAATATTTCTAATACAGAGAGAGAGAGAGATAGAGAGAGAGAAGATATTTTTCAAAATAATTATTACAAATAATTGAATGTTTTTTTATCGTTTTTGGTTTTGTTAGGTGTATTTATAGAAATGTAAGATTCGAACAAACAAGCAGCAATCGTCTTTAGAAGTTTATTTAACGTGTATCTCGTTTTTGATAGGGCTGTGTTTATTATAAAGTATGAAAAACAAAAAGAATGGTCCTGTGAACTATGTATGTTACGTACAGAATCAAATTCACCGTGTACTTTTCGTTAATTTACAACTTATTGAGTTATTTGATACTATTGTTTCCTTTGTACAATTTCAAGTATTAAAATTGAATTTTGACTATCCCTCAATTTCCTGTTGTTTTTCAATCAAACGTTTGCCCCTGAAGATTGCAAAACAGTGAACTCTGTGCATTCTTTGAAACGTGATATCGGAATATTTTCATTTTTGAACAAATGTAATCCTTTGTAGACGGAACTGCCTCTTGTAGAGCGAGCGTTGCTATGGATGAGAAGTATCGGCGCATTGTTACCAAAAGTAAAACTCGTTTACTGCATGTGTTATAAAAGCTACAATTTTTATTTCAAAGCAGTCGCCCATATGCAAGCTCAGTTTAGTCGAACAGGTTTCAGTCACAATAATGTCGGTGATGGATAATTGAAAAATTATTGACCGAATTATTGAAATTTTATTATTTGTATACGTTTGTTTAAGTATAAATTATTTTAAAGTACCTCTAAAACACCTACCTAGTATAACAAAAATCGTCTCGAATTGCTAGTTCGCCCGATCGAAAAAGTCCTCGAATGCAAAGGGTTAATTAGTTTTTTCTAACATTAGTTATCTAAATCGTTTTTTTTTTCTCTTAAAACATAATTTATCCACCTGAAAACGTGATGTAAAAAAAAAATTCCTTTCATAAGTAATGAAACACTTTATTCCTTTTGGATAACGAATAAAAGTATCGAACACAGTTATTATCGACATATTGATTTATTTGTTATTCATAAATAACGAATAATTCTACATTACTCTTAATTTAAGACGATGTAACCATTGCCGCGATACCCATGCTGTACCAGTGCGTTTGTTCACGACCACGACCGAACGTGGCGGTTGAGAGCCACGCTCCTGTGGTTGAGCGCGCGCTTTATGCGCGCTCTGATTGGCCAGTGTTTTTCGTTAATAATTCAAAAACGGAGCATCAACCAACATTTTGATAAAGGGAAAAGTTGTTCAGAGTCACCTCAGCAATCCCTCATTTTCGGGAGTTACATTAGTTACGGGACACTCTGTATAACACTCAAAAGTTTAATAGCCAAAGAGTGGGATAATCAACCGATTTTGAAACCAACTCTTCGGCTGTTACAAAAAATGTGAATTATACATTTGCACACCTAATATTCAATCAATTGAGATTGTAAATTCAGAACAGTCAAGTGTTAAGTACTATTATGTTAAGTATTAAAATACTAATACCGTATTTCCCGGCCCATAAGACGCACTTTTTTTACTCCAAAGCCATAGAAAATGGTTGCCTTTATTATAAATGTCGATAATAACACTGTTTTCTTTGTATAAAGCGTTATTATTAAAATAAATACTTTAATCCTTTTCTATCTGATCCAAGTATTTTTCGTAAATTCGAATCTGATAAATCACAGTGCGTCTTATGCGCAGGTGTGTCTTATATTCTGGGAACTACGGTAACTAATAAATAAGTATAATTAGTATAATAATTAAATAGTAATTGTTATAATAAATAAGTATAATAATACAACTGTTACGTATTAAAATAAAGAACAGCTGCGTTGGCGCCAAAAGTTCAGTTCCGACACGAATCACGGGAAAATGTCACGTGTATCGCGGAGGTATGTGTCACTTCTGTGATTATAAAGCTTCTCAGAAGAAAAAAAAAAAAAGACAGTGGATAAATTGTGGCTTCGAGGTTGAAAGAAATCGGCCAAGTACCAGTGAAATATTGCATTTGAAAACTCGCGATACAAACGTACGGTAATATTTACGCCGTATGCAACAAAGCGAGTAATTTTATCATTCTTGACACGCGAAGACGAAAATTAACGCATCACGGTGGAGAAAATAACTGCGCGTGTAATGCGGGATAAACAGGATTAGCTCGCAATAACGTCGTACAGAAGTGGATAACAAACGAATAATTGCAGCCCATTTTAATCAGCCCGCGGTAACATTTTATACCGGGTTAACGTAAATTACTGCGTTAATACATTTTATGTCTCATTATGGCGGAAATATCGGTCCGCTTCGTAACGACAATCACACACGAACGTGTCGTATTATTTTTCACGAGATATCTCTCCTTTGTTTCCCCCTCCTTTCCAAACCAACCAAGAATCGAACAACACATGGTAGAAAGCACAAAACGATTTCTTTGGTAAAAACGTAGAACGATAGCGACAAGGGACACGTGTGTAAAAGTCGCAAGAAAAATAGTCGATTTTCCCTCGTACATACGTGGAGAAATATTAAATTGTATTCCTATGAGTCTTCTAGTCGATGGGGTGGAATCGCAGCGGGGGTGAAAGGGGCTGGGGTAGTCCGAGATCGCTAACCAATATTTAATCAACTTTCCAGGAGAATATTATTCTCCGGACAAATCAAGGACATATGTATCAGACCGCTAAGGGGGGTTGACGTTCTCTGTATTGATATAAAAGACGAAACGTCGTGTTGGCCGGTGCGTGTGTGTGTGTCGTGTGGCGCACACGCATGTTTGCGTTGCTCCCAATGGCGTAGGATCGCTAAATTCTATTCCGATATTACGAATCACTTACAGTAACTCCCATTGATTTTAGGACACCCTATTAACCAGTTAACTGTGGAATTTAGTTTTAAAAATCCCTTAGGGAATGCGTAATTAAAATTAATCAATGACGAGTATATACGTCGAACACAGGGCAAATGCTTCTATTATAAATTTGACGAGAAAAATAGAGCAAAACGAGGTAGAATTACATTTTTATTCGATAAAAAATGGACGATTCTTTATTGAAAAGGTTATTGTTATTAGAAACTTAAAAGTTGTCGAAAAATAATAAAATTCATAAACAAAAAAAAAACGAAAGAAAAAATATAATTTTAAAAAATTTTATTGGTTTCAGTGTGGTAGTTTTTAAAGCAAGGTGCATTGGGGGAAATAATCAACTCAGTTTGTAAAAAGTAATACATCGTACGGGGAATAACCGATATACTAAAGAGAATAATCAAACTTTTTTTTATAAAATACATTGCAGTTTGATTGGTAATATAAAAGAAATATACTAACAAATGATATTTTTGTTACTTCTTACTGAAATCTGGAGTTTTTGTAGTGAATGGTAATTTTTTATTTTGCACGACTAGTATACACGTCAACCGCATCAAAATAAAGTTTTGGATTGACGTGTATACACGTCGAACGCAGTTAACTGGTTAAAACAGAATAATTTTTTTTTTTAATTGAACCAAACGAATTGAATTCTCGTGAGAAATTAGAGTTAGTTTGCTAAATGACGTACAAACGCAACTTTTGCAAAATTTCAACTGGTCGAAATTACGAAGAAGATAATAACGATCGATTTTTACGACTTTCTTATCCGAGCCTGCAGTGAAAATTTGAAAAAGTATACTTTTTAGATTTGTGTTAATTATATGCATGCTAAAAATTTCATCGAAATCTGTTAACGCTGCATGAGCCATAAACGATGAAAAATGACGAAAATCGAAGACTTTCACGACTTTTTGCCTATAATTGCGATGAATCGAAAGATCCTTACATCTTTCAATACTTGTCCTTTGTTCCTTTCAGCATGTATACAACGAACATAAATCTACAAAATATATTTCTTAAATTTTCATTACAAGCTCGAACAAAAGAAGTTGTAGAAAGAGAACTCTACAGTGTTCCTTGCAATTCCGACTAATTGCAATTTTATCAAAATATTTTCTACGCATCATCCAGTAAACTAGATCTTTCTAACTTCTCACGAGAACTCAGTTCATTTGGTTCAATTTTAAAAAAGTTACTCTGCTTTAAGTGGTGTCGGAATATTAACACTTTACCGACCGGCTCATTCTCTTCAATTCTGGCTCGGTTTTTACTATCGCGTTTATTTTTACAGCTCCAAGAATTGTAAATCAAAACTCGAAAGAAGGCTTACTATATCGTTCACTTTTTCTTATTATATGGTAATTCATTAATTTGTTGCTGTCAGCAAGAAACCGATTAACAGGTTCTCTAGATTGAGAAACGTTAACAGCGAGAAACCGATTAATAGACTTCCGGTCGGTAAAGTGTTAACATTTTACCGAGAGGAAGCCTATTCATCGACTTTTTGCTGCCAACGTAACAAATTAATTAAACCTTGTCCACCCAAAACCAAGTCACTTCTGACCCATGTCTTAATTACCCTATAATAAGAGAAAGTGAACGATATGGTAAAGCTCTCTCGCGAATTTTCATTGAAAATTTTTCGAGCTGCAAGAATAAGCGCTATACCGGAAACCGAACCAGTGTTGAATAGAATGAGTCGGTCGGTAAAGTGTTAATGAGAGTATCAAAATATTAACTTTGTTACACATTGTCCACGTTACATGGAAAAGTATTCCGTACACACAGAGCGTTTCAATTCGAGGAACTTCCGCAGTCAAAGGGTTAACCTTTTAGGGTTATAATGCTGAATATATTCGTTATTTATGATCCCTTTAATGGAGGAAATCCAATTAGAACTTTCAACAAATGCAAATTTGTTTTGCATAAATTGTTAATTCAACATCTCAAGAATATAATCCCAAAAGTTTAAAAAGAAATTTGAAGTATTTTTGAAGATATAGCCTCCGAGTGTGACACACTTCTTGAGCAGCGCTGAGACCTAGCAGCGCACTGCAAGTAGGCTAAAGTAGCCTAATATGAGACCGTTCCTAATATGAGATCCCAGTCTATCTCCGTTACGGAAAAGTCTCGAACGCTGCAGTGATAATCCTTTGTTTCAGAACTAACTGTACTTCAGTTACATTATTCGAATGTGACATAGAAAACAACGCAGTATTTTGAGCAAGCATACGCGTGAAACACATTGCAAAAAGTTTTTCAAGTGGTACAATTAAATTTACGAATATATCCAAAATGGTAAGTGCATAATCATATTCATAAATACTGTTGTATAATGCATGCAATGGAGTTTAAGGTTTAGTAGTTGTGTATTATTAAATAATAGAATGTTAACCTCAAAATTACTTAATAGTTATCATGTCACTGTTTCCAAATATGGGACCTTTGAAAGTTCCTAGTATGAGACAGGTCTCATATTAGGTACCTAATTTTGTTTTAGGTGGATTCTGTTAAAAAACGTAAACAGTGGAATAAAGATCAGATGGTATTGGAGGTTAAAGCAGTTAGAGAGCATATTATGGGCTATAAAATGGCGGCAAAACATTTTGTTGTCCCCAAAGGAACTTCTCGAGCGGTATGTAAAAAATACCGATTTCTCTCCTGAACATTTGGTGTCAAAGTCTCATGGCAGAAAGCCTGTGTTAGGCCAAACAATTGAAGCTGAACTAGTTCAGTACTGTCTTGCTATGGATAACAGATATTTTGGCTTGCGGAGATCAGATGTATAACGGATGGCTTTTGAGTTGGCTATTAGTAATAATCTTCGTTATCCATTTTCAATTGTCAAATATCTTTCGACAAGATGAAACCTGGGTTTCATATTAGGAGACCAGTTTTTAAAGTCATGGTTTTGTATCCTTCTCATTTTTATTTTATTATGATGGAACTCTAGCTGTTTTGTTATCATTTCTAATATATTGCTAAAGTGTAAACACATCTTACATTTGAGACATGTATCCTATTTTAATAAAAGTATTTTTAATCGAGAATTGTGCTTGCTTAAAGAAATGGGTCTCATATTCGGCTACTTCACCCTATACAGACGCGTTCAACGCAGAGTTTCCTATCTTTTATAATCCTCTCCTTTCAAATATTGTTATCGTTATTTCGGAGTATGGTCAAGTTTCTGGAATGGACATTTGGACAGAAGTTTGAAATAAAAGGTTTACATGTAAAAAGAGAGCGTCTGAACTCATTTTAAACGCAACCGTCGTCAGTTTCTCTCCAAACTTCTGTCTATCCGGTTCGATTTTTCGAGTGTTTTAAAATTGAGGGTTGAAATTTTTTTCATCTACATAAAATACATCTGAAAGGTGACAAAGACTCGTCAGATCGTACATTAAAAAGGCGCAAGAAGAAGTTTCAAGGCAAATCCGTATTCGAACGTCTATGCAAGAAAGCTGTGGAAGAAGAAAACAAAAATGAATGAGCAATATAAGCGGCCTATTTTGAATTAAAAAGTGTTCAGTGAGGGCTTCGAATGACGTAAGAATCCTCGTTTTCGAAACGACGCTTTCGACGAGTCTGCATATTTAACACGGTAGAATAAGACCTAAAATCTCGGGAAAATACGTTTCTTCGCTTAAAATCATACGAAAACGATCGTTACAGCGATTCTGCATACTTAGCACGGTTGACGAAGCCCTAAAATCTCAAGACGTGTTTTTTTCGATTAAGAAAAATAATTATATGAATATCGCTATACGGTTTTAACAGACGTATTTAAAAAAGTTTCCAGTATGATAAAATCTGAAAAACTCAAAATCAGTTTTTTCAAATTTGCAATAAGTGTGTTGAGGATTATTCTATAACTAGATTTTACGAATATCGCTATACGGGTTTAACAAGCGTATTTAGAAAAGTTTCCAGTATGATAAAATCCGAAAAACTCAAAATCAGTTTTTTCCAAATTTCCACACGACAATACTGCCTTAATGAATAAATTTCGCTGTGACAAAATTTTAAACGTGTCTGATTTATATTCTATTGGGTTGTCCGAAAAATTCGTGCCGATTTTTATGTAAATAAGCCAATTTCATACTTCAAAGCATTTTCTTTCTGTTCTGTAAAGTATGTATTTCTTAATTTTACAAATTTTCATCGTTTTTCCAGCCAATTGAGAAATTCCATTTTATCGAAAACTTTGTTTCTTTATTTTCTTTAAGATCGAAACTCCCATTTCTAGATTTTGTCAACCGTTTGCGAAGAATTTTTTCTAATATGCTACCGCCTTTTTAGACATTACATATCTCGTTTGATGTTTTCCCAGTACTTTTCCCTTTTCGTTGAAAGAAAAATATTCAATGTCAAAAGTGTACTCTATTTCCTTCCATCTTCAAGACAGTATAACACTGCGAAGAAACTAGTAATTACAACGAATAAATTTTTAAAAGACACGTGAAACAATAATCTTTCAGAATACATGCGAACTTTATGTTTTCATACAATTTTATATGTTGTAATATATTCAAACACTACCTATCAAAAATCGGCACGAACTTTCTAGACAACCTAATAAAAACCGTGCCAATTTTTTTGGTTACCAGACACAACATCAAGTGATGTGACTAAAAAGTGAGATCACACAATCGTAATTTATATTATCAAAAAATTCACGTTCTTTTTACGAGCACGTGTATTTTTCCGGAATGTTTGAAACGTAACATTAGTTGTAACGTTACAGATGAACACAGGATGTTATAATAGAGCATACGCCAATGGACGAGCACGTTCCCGTGTGTTCTCTGTATACACACTATGTACGATTTGGTGTTGCACGGAGTAGTACGTTCCGCGTGTACCCTGGAAGAGAATTCCCCGGAGACGAGACACTGGGAAGAGGGTCGAGCACCAGGACTACTCTCGTGTCGTGGCCCTTTCGTGAGAACAAGTGCGAAACAAGTGTCGCACAGGTTCCTACCACCTATCTAAGGCCAGCCCCGTGTCGTGTAATTTCTCTATCTGCAGATAAATCATATTTCATCCTCTCCGCTCCCTTGGCCTTTATTCGCACGCCATTTGATGTTTCTAGTGACTTGTGTAAACTGTTAAGGGACACAAGAGCTATTCTACACATGCCAGTCATAATATTTCATTGCCGTACGTGTGCACTGTGCCATTTAAATCAAGTATACAGGCAGAACATTGTAACGAAATAGAACGTACATACGTATGTATACACACAAGTTTTACGAGTTTGATTATATGAAACGTGCAGTTGTAAAATAATTAATCTAGTTGATTCTCCTTTGAAGCGATCTTCAGGAATCTTTTTGACGAGATCAGAATTTTGAATAAAGAATTGTGTCTTGGAACTTTTTTTTATGTTTTCTAACGTCACTGTGCTATTTCACCTATTTCTAATTATTATTTACAGAAAATTTCAGGAACTGCTAGACAAAAGTTTGAAATCTTCGTCATAACTACTGCTTCTAATTTGCTCTTTTGTAGAAAATTTGTAACAACATCAAAGATACGCAATCTGGTTCTTAACAATTTGCAGTGAGACATCATATTTCGAAAGCGATTATAATTGTATAATAAAATGTATAAATATAAATATATAATAAAGAAAACGAAATTGCGTAAATATCGCGGACCGTAGAGTGTAAATATCGAACGATTATAATTGTTCGTACAAGTTGAATCTACAGGTCCTTCTACAAATTACCAGCAATCCCTTTCCCATCATAATCATCGTGTCCCACCAAGACTGCATGAAACAAGGACCCCGAACGACAAGTAATACCAGTAAGCATCCCGATACCACAAAATAATCCATCATCTCCTATTACATTAATCCAAAAGCGAAAAAACAGAAAAAAGAAAAGCTAACTTATCCCAACAACATCGACAGAAGCAACATCTAGAAGAAACCGACGTCTCTCGTTGTACCAAAACAGTCGTAGAAGTAGAGCCAGGCGTAAACAGTGTCGGAAGGGCTAGCTGGAAGAATCCGTGGTGTCCAGCGGAAACGTCCTGCCCCGGAATCGATCGTAAAATCGAGAATAGGGGAGAGGGTTAGCATCATCGAATGATAGCGTTCATTCGGGCTGATGGCTGTTGGGGAGAGGTCTCTCTACGTGGCAGAGAGGGTGGCACATAGACGGGGATGAAGACAGAGACGAGTAGGGCGGCGACTCAGCTCACCACCGTTCTGGTGGGTGGCACGTGGATCGACGAATCAGCGTGTAGAAACCGTGAGACAGTGACCAAACCCGTTTCCCCGTAACGGTTGCCTGGCCACACCCCCAGCGTGCACCCTCTCCGTCGGTTATTGAATTAAGCTTATCATTTGATTTTGAGGAGACCCACCAGTCGGTCGTCTCGGGCTCTCTTAAGCGGGCCGAAAAACTTCTTTCTATCCGCGGCTATAATCGCAATAATTTGATATCGTTGATCCGATTACGCGTCATAAGCCGCTATCGAGCAACCTTCTGCCACCGCCCGCGTCCCTTGGCTGCTTCTCTGTCGGTGAATTACGCGACGACACTGCCGCCGCCGCTACCGCCGCCGCTACCGCGGCCTTCCACGCCGATTAGTCGAGATTACGAAGGAGAAAGCGGCGTGAGTTGGCCGTGGGCCTTAAGGAACACCGCGGCTAGGGCCCGGAGGAGCGCGTACCCGCGCCCTCCGCACCCAAAACGCATTTAATAACCCCAAGAGAGGGAGGGGGAATTCATCATGTACCAGTGAATGAAAGGAACCTGGTGTATTTGTTCAACAATATCTACAAATTTTCTGAATTATCATCCTGTCCGGTTAGAAGAACCTCGACGGAATTATCGACGTACTCTGGATAGGTGCGAGGATGGAGTTTCGATGAACTGTCCAGGTGACGATTAAACGTCTCAGTGATCAATCTCCCGACACATTCTTCGGCTTGATCTTTTATATATATATAAATATTCCTTGTGTACCGTGTGAACCATGGATTACTCGTATTTGAACCAAGCGGCTGCAGCAGCGGCTGCTGGATTCGAAGCGTCCAGTTGTGCATTAGCCGCAAGTGAGATGCAATGTGGATACGGAGATCTAAGCTCATGCTCGCAGATGAGCCAAGCTGCTTATCGTTATACAGCTGCAAGGGCAGCTGGTTATCCAAGCAACGCCGGGACCACTAGCACAGGTTCTACTACACCGTTAGGGGCCCATCATACCACCCACTCGCATGCCCACGCGCATCATGGGGCCCATGCAACCCCCTGCTCGGTAATGGCCGCCAGGTCTCAAGAGGTCCATCGACACGCTGCCTCGATCTTCCCGTCGGCCATTAATCTGCAGAGTGAGTGCAAGCAATATTTGTTGTTTCAAGAGGAAAAGGGAGGGGAGGAGTGTTGTACAGAAAGGAATTATGGCTTTTGATGTTGATCTTATTCTAGGTCCATTGATGTGTTATTCCTGGAATTGTCGGTTTTCTTGTGAGCTGAATTAGTTGCTGTTGCTTTTATCCTTTTTGTAGTTCATGCTTGTTGATAGTCGAGATTTTAGGCTCTTTTCAGTTTTTTTTTTTTCTTTTGAATTGCTTTTTAGTTGGATTGTTGGTAATGAAATGTTCGATTTTGTGTTGGAATTTTATGTAAAGGAATGATTGATTTCTTTTTTCTTTGTTTTTCTTTTTGTTTTAGCAAAGAGGAAAGTTCGTTTTGGTTATTGTTATTTTATTCATACTTCTTGTTCGTGCATTGTAATGTTGCATGTAGACTAATTTGTCTTATTGGTTGAGTTTATTAGTAAAACCAAGCAAATTCGTAATACAAAGTTCAAATGTAAAAGAACTTTCTTGAACTCTTAGCAGATTGAAATTAGTATAAGAAACACTGTGATTTATGATTATGGTATACCAAAAATTCAATACACTTTATGAATCACCAAAATTGAAAAAATTCGTTGAACAATTTTCCTCTTTTTAATTTAAGAATAACTAAGAAAATCTTTAATGCCGTCGAATACAATTTCAAAATGCTATCATTTATAGTATCCTCTAGTTTAAGAATCTCCAAAACAAGTTTTATGATTACAGTGTACGAAAAACTAATACACTTTGTGAATCATCAAAATTGAAAAAATTCGTCGAACCATTTTTCTCTTGTTAATTTAAGAATAATTAAGAAAATCTTTGATACGGTTGAATAAAATTTTAAATTGCTATCATTATTGTCACTACTCAAAATTGTCCACTCTTTCATTTATACAGTATCTTCTAATTCAAGTATTTCCAAGCAACAGCTTTGTAATTATAGTGTACCAAAAATTAATACACTTCGTGGATCATTAAAATTTAGAAAATTCGTCGAATCATTTTCCTCTTTTTAATTTAAGAATGATTAAGAAAGTCTTTGATACGGTTGAATAAAATTTTAAAATGCTATCATTACTGTCACTATTCAAAATTGTTCACACTTTATAATATCCTCTATTTCAAGAATTTCCAGGTAACAGCTTTGTGATTATAGTGTATCAAAAATTCAATATACTTGGTGAATGATTAAAATTTGAAAAATTGGTCCAACAATTTTCCTCGTATTAATTTAAGAATAATACTTGAATACTGTCGAATAAAATTACAGAATACCATAATTACTGTCACAAATCAAAATTGTCCACTCTTTCATTTACAATATCCTCTATTTCAAGAATTTCCAAGCAACAGCTCGTGGACTGTTACTTCAGCCCGTTTCATCCCGAAGAATAATTTCCAACATAAAAACGCGCTAAATTCCATTATCCACGGACTCGTTCAATCAACAGTGGAACATTTCCTCCACTCAGGAAAAACTTTCTTCGATCACAATTAGCGTCTAATTAACACGTGAAAATTACTTAACAAATTTTCCAAAGTTCATATGTATTCACCGTTCTGAAAAATTCCCACCGAACGAATCCAACCGTCGTCCATCGTTGAAACAGCAGAATCTACGAAGGGACAATCAATTGGAGACGCGGGCGGAGCGAAGGAGAGCGTCTTTTCCCTGGTAAAAAAAAGAGGGTGGTCCTTGTTTCCCCCAAGGGGAAAGTTGCCTCGCGATGGTTCGTCTCCATGCTCGTACCTACCAGCAACGATATTTCCTCTGAAAACGACGACAAGATGGCACTGAAAATCAATGGATGTGTCTCGGTCCTCCCTTTCCCTCTCTTCCTCTCTTTTAGATTCTTGCCTCTCTCTTTCTCGCCCTTTCTTCCTCACACACACACACACACACACACCTCAAGCTGAGCTCTGTGTCTCATCCAACGTTTCCTTCACCCTCACTCTTTCTATCCCTCTCCACCTTCACTCACTCATTGCTATGGTTACGTTGCTCGCTATCCCAGCCATCCTCACCTATATTCTATAATCTATAAGCTTCCTGCCTCCTCTCAGGTCTACACAGGTCTCCTACTCTAGAAGAGGCTGTTTCTCTCCTCCCAAGTAATCCGACCACACTGATTTTCTTCATGTTTTAACAATCTGTATGATGCACGATTGGGCGATTCTGTGATAAAGGACGAACGTTTCAACTGTGACTGTTGATTAGGTGAAAAGTTCGGTGAGGATGATTCGAAGGTTGTTGATAGCTGGTAGTTTCTGGGTAGCTGTGAGATTATTCTGGAGTAGTTCTTGATTGAGAACAGAGTTTGTTAATTTGCAAGGTAGTTTTGTGTAGTTTAGATGTGACAGTTCTTTCTGCTAGTTTCAACTTGATGGAAAAGAGCCTTGCGTGATAGAAAAGTAGTAGAAAGGAATAGAAAAGAAGCTGAACGTGATATTGTGCTAGATGAATGAACCTAATGTGCAATCCTACTCGTAGCTTTTTTACGTTAACGCATTTCTGACCGCGTAAATTTGTCGCGATCGACAAATTTCACGTTGGAAAATGCAAAAGTCGGTGTACACTGTTTGTCTATCTCTCTGATCATTTTTCAGATAATAGATCAAGTATGTTTACTACTTTTAAGTTCGTGAATGATTTTTACCGCTTCACTGTGGACGATCGCCGATAGAAAAGAAAAAATGCGTGTAAAATATTTGAGAACTATTGTATATCAAAGATTCATCAATATCGGTGATTAGATTGAGGATCTGTATGCATTTATAGGAAATTTAAAGGTGCAAAATTGCACAGAATGCACGTAATATGAAAAAATGTAGAAAATATCCGAACTATAGAGCTTTTTATAATACCTGATAAGCAACAGAATTTTCTATCGAAGTTCCACTTGTTTTAACGTATTTTTAGAAATATGAATATTGCACAAAAATCTGCAGTCTAACGATTAACATTTAAATTCGAATGTTGCCTTGTTATTAAAATTCTTACATTACAAGTGTTCAGTTGTAAACGACCTCTCAAATTGCGAAGACTCGAATGATATCCAATGACTTTATGAGACTGTGCCAAAAGTCGAAGTCGAAGATCCACATAGCTGAACACCACAACCGTTAAACGCACCTGGCGACCAGATTTATCCTTACTTTCACCCCAATATAGCAAATAGATTGTTCAACAATTTCCCTACTCCTTCGACACGAGCATCACCCAGAAAAATATAGAAACACCAATCGACTCTCTTCAACCACCTCCTACACAATTCGTAAACGAATCACAACGACACACATAGTTTACAAAACAACAGACAAACTCTCGTAGAGCACATTGAGAATCAAGCATTGAACATTAAACATAAAACATTAAACAAAGCATCAAGTAAAACATTAAGTATACATTAGTAACAGATTAGTACAAGTAGCATACAAGATACATTCATTCACAAAGATCCAACGTTCAAGGATATACACACGCTTCGAACATTGTTATACTTGTAAATATACATTTTAACACAAAGTGTGTTACTCCATTCAATCAAAAAAGAAAAAGAAAAAAAGAAAAATACAGTCCACTACTATACAAGTCGAGAAACTGCTTAAACGAGTATTTGCAACAGTTAGAAGTAGAAAGCGTCATTCAATCGCTGCGAACATCATCCGTCAGCACTGTGACGCATCCAAACAATTTATTCAATATCAATTAAACGTGTACATATCATATTATTAATTACCTGTGACAACCTCTTGCTACTATTGTTGTTTTATTATTAAATAATCTGTACTTCGAATGCTGAAGATACCATATCTAAAGACAAAAACAGATAATAGTACCGACAGTTGCCTTGACGTTACAGAAACACGTAGAAAATTCAACTATCTGAAGCACATCAACATCAACCGCAACATATAATCGTTTAGAACACTCAGAAGTAGAAAGCGTTTATTCAATTATTGCGAATGTCTTCCGTCAACGTTGTGACGCGCCTAAACAGAATCATGCGAGTCTATTGTTTGTTATTTACATGATACAGTTCTTGAGATAGGTTCAGGACAACTGAAAATACAGATAGATCGATATCAACGAAACAATTGCACAGAAAAGCGGGAATTTATATCGATTAAAAGTAATTCTACACAATTTGAAAACGATTAACATCGACACACATAGTTTATAAAACAGCAGACACAGACGTTCTTAGAATATTAAGTATTAGCGCAAGCAGTAGCACATTAGTAACACAGTAGTCCAAGTAGCATACAAGATACATTTATTCACAAAGAGTACAACGTTCAAGAATATATATACATTTTGTTATACTTGTAAATATACATTTTAATTGAAAGTGTGTTATTCCATTCAATAAAAAAAAAAAGAAAAAAAAGTCTACTATTATACATTTCGAGAAACTGCTTCAACGAGTATTTACAACACTCAGAAGTAGAAAGCGTCGTTCAATCGTTACGAACATTATCCATTACTCATAAAGTGTAATTTGAAATAATGAAATAACAGTTGCTTAATATTTCATATCGCTTGTCACAAATTAAAGTAATTTGTTTGAGAAAATGTTAGAGTGGTGTAAAAATATATTAAACAACATAGTATTTTTTCAAAGTATGCTAACGTTCGAAACAGACTTTGTACAATGGAACATTACAAAATTCATAAACATAACAAGTACATCAATCTTTTTTTCGTAACATGGGGAAATTTGTTCTATCAGTTTGCAAAGTATTTAAAGTATCTTGGATGAAAGTTTGCGAAGATTTTATGACGTCTTCGGCTATTGAGGACGAAAGAAAGAAACTTCTAGACTTTAAACAATAAAGTATTCGAAAGCCTCAAATCTTCGATTAACCTCTTCATTTACTATTTCCTTGGCTGACTATACTAAGCGTCAGATATTTGCCGTTTTAATATTATATTAGGCAAGGAAAACTGTTGTATTATAGATTACTTAGATTTGATAATCTTCAGTTTCGTAAAGTAAAACGAGAGTTACAGTTAAAGGTAACTTTTGTTGCTGATAAAACTATTTTTATTGCACTTTGACCGGAATCTTTGCTACGAGTCTGACTCGCTGTTGTCAGTAAATCTTTCAGTGAAATAAAGGAAATCGGTAAAAGTATGCTTTATAAAGCAATATTCTTAAACCTAGGATCATTGGATAATTGCATGAGCGAGAAATTGTAAATTTCTTTGAAAATTGAAAGTAACTTTCAGGAATTTTAGAATAATTTATAATTTAAAAAGATCAGAATTCTATCACCTTACAAACCACACTCATAGCCAAATACTTACGCAAATCACGAAAACATATATCCATCTCCACATACACTCTTACACCGATAGAAAAATGATACTAACTGATAAAAAAACAGTTTTTCCAGCGACACGAGCAGATACATTACAATTTTCGAACAGCAAACAGCATACCTTCTCTACGCAACTATGCCTCATTAAAATACACGGAATATTATAATAGTAAATATCTTTTGTGCATTATTTCTCGAAGTTTCCTGTGTACTATCTAAAATCCCGTATCTCGAGTGAATTCCTCGAGCGCTTTGACTCAAAACGAGAAAAACCGATTGGTTTCGCAACGATTTGTAGTATAACTTTCAAAAATGAAGAATCTCCATCATTTCAAGATCATTTAGATCCTCCAAAGTGACGTTTAGAGGATAGAAATAAACTAGATTTGGCAAGTGGCATAATTTGTTCGTACGAGACTTCCGGCGAGCTATTGAAAATAATTTGCAATACGGTAACTTTTGTTACCCAGCACACATGTATAGTCAGAGAAAAAAATTATAGTTCAAAAGGTTAATATAAAAAAAACAGTTTATTTGCAAACGTTTTAATTAAATTTCGAGTGATAGTTCGAAGTTAAAAAGGTAGAATACAGTGAGAAAGTAAATGAAAGAGTTTGGTTATACTGTGAAGCATATTGTTAACCGTTTGAGTGCCAAGCGGCGCGATTACGCTTCTCCTGTTCAGTGCTCAAAAGTGTCAGCTAATAGGTCTGTAGAATCGAACTAACTACACTTCTGAACTTTGTCAACGCGTGTCTTTACTGTTACCATTTATGGATGTTCAACTAAATTAAAATCCATGCTTTCGTAAGTTTCGAGCTGTTGTTAAAAAGAATTTTTTCATTTATTAAAAATTCAAAGTAACGTAAACGAGAAAAGGAAAGAAAAGACGAAAGAAACGCGATCGCGCCGCTTGGCATTCTTCGACTGAATTTTTACAAAGGTCCGTGACACTCAAACGATTAAGTAGCAAATTCAATTTTTGCATCGTTCATTTTCGTTATAGCTTATATATGGTTCAACTTGCAATTCTTCACTCGTTTTCTCTGTCAATTTTCAGGTGGACTAGGATATAAGGCTTACTCAGGGCACGATGGCCTGGCGGAGAAGAGGAAACAGCGTCGGATACGAACAACTTTTACCTCGGCTCAGCTTAAAGAATTGGAGCGTGCCTTTCAGGAGACTCACTATCCGGATATTTACACTAGAGAAGAAATCGCCATGAAGATCGACCTCACGGAGGCTAGAGTCCAAGTAAGTCCTTTTTTGTTTCACTTTGAAAAGAGAACGACAGTGAAAATTACGCAGAAATCTTAACACATTGCGTACGGCGCGTTCAACACGCGCTCATAGCCCGCACATTTTGCAATAAGCATGCTTGGCAAGCAATAGAAAGCGGATACGTACATTTCTAATTTGTATTTGGTATTATATTCACATAAATTATTCTTAAATTTTACTATATATATATAGTTTATACGTCTAAAAAAAGTATTCGCCGCTGGTTGCTTAAGTTGCCGATTGAATCGAAAAAACATGGAAACGAGATATCTCGTGAGCCGTACGCAATGTGTTAATAACACCTAGAATCTCTTCTATTTCTAATTAACCCTCTGTAACATTTGACTTGAAAGTTACATATACATTTGTTTATAATTTATACGTCTCATTTTATTAGTTTATTACTATATTATTGCGTTGTTGTACTATTGCACTCACGTTTATAAGTATTGGGACACCTGAATGTGAAGCTGAAATCTGAATCTATTGAAATCTACTGAAATTTAGAAAATTCTTTAGATATCTAATTTACTAAACTTTTTTGAAATCCACCAAAGTCTACCAGTAATACAGTAAAATATCCTATTAATATTTGTTGAAACTTCTTCAAGCCTATGGATCTTCGATTTAAATTTTATTAAAAGCTCTTGAAATCCACCAAAGTTTACTACTAATAAAATAAAGTGTTCTATTAATATTTGTTGAAGTCTTTTGAAGCCTATCGATCTCAGTTTAAATTTTACTAAAATTTTCTGAAATCGACCAATGTCTACTGGAATCTATTAAAATCTATTTAACCCCTTAGCATCTCGTTGAATTTTAGAAAAAACATGCAAAAATTACCACCTTTCTTTATTTTTTTATTTTACTATATAAATATTTATAATCTTGGGTGAAACACAATTTTTCGAAAAAGCTTTTATTTTTGTAGGAAATTACGTAGTAAGAAATTATATTGTATGTTAAATGTAGCTACGTAATATTACGTTCGTATATGGTAGAAACAAATGAAGCAAAGAAACAAGAAAATTCTAATAAAACGGTACAACAAATAATGAATGTAAAACATAAATTGAATTTTAAGAAACTAAATGTCTAGCACGTGCGGAGACGAGTGGAAGAACGTAATATTATTAGTATTACCGGAAGCATGAAATGCATCACAAAATTATACTAAAAAACAAATATTCTAAAACGAGTCTAAAGTTAACATAAACTTATCCTTAAATAATATTATTAATTATTAGAATTTTGAAGAAAAAGTGCATATATATTTACTCATATATGGCACTAACTTTAGTAAGAAAATATGATTTAAATCAGATAATCGTTTCTGATACTTACGAATACTTACGAACGGCAGTGCACATTATTACCAATTAACTTCTTTATAATAATTATTTATTCCTGCTTTTCAACATTTCTGGAAAATGTAAAATTCTAACCAATCGGAAGATTTCTTCTCGCGAACGAAGAAAAATATCTTCGCACACAAGTCATTTTGATTTTCAACATTGATTTCACACAAGAATTCACTGTCTTTTTCTTTTATTCTATCTGTATACTAATTAAAGTTCGAATAATTCTCAGAATCTGTTAAAATTATTTCATTAAAAAAAGAAAAACAGAAAGAATTTTTGTTTAAACAAATAATTCTTGCAATTTGAGTGAGAAATCGATAATGAAGGTTAGTCTTGATCACACATTCAAGGCTCAATTTTCATTCTTTTATCCATTTTCGTTCTTTTTCTCTTATTCTTTCTGTATATTTGCTAAATTCGAATGATTCTCAGAATCTATTAAAACTATTTCATTAAAAAAACCAAAACAGAAAGAATTTTTGTTTCAACAAATAATTCTTGCAATTTGAGTGAGAAATCGATAGTGAAGGTTAGTCTTGATCACATTCAAGGCTTGATTTTCATTCTTTTATCCATTTTCGTTCTTTTTCTCTTATTCTTTTTGTATATTTGCTCAATTCGAATGATTCTCAGAATCTATTAAAACTATTTCATTAAAAAAACAAAAACAGAAAGAATTTTTGTTTCAACAAATAATTCTTGCAATTCGAGTGAGAAATCGATAATGAAGGTTAGTCTTGATCACATTCAAGGCTCAATTTTCATTCTTTTATCCATTTTCGTTCTTTTTCTCTTATTCTTTTTGTATATTTGCTCAATTCGAATGATTCTCAGAATCTATTAAAACTATTTCATTAAAAAAACAAAAACAGAAAGAATTTTTGTTTCAACAAATAATTCTTGCAATTTGAGTGAGAAATCGATAATGAAAGTTAATCTTGATCCATTCAAGGCTCCAATTTCGTTCCTTTGCTTTCAAGAAACGCGTCGCGAATTTCCTTTCTATTCTTACATGATTATAATATATCAACTACTCAAAAAAATAAAGAAAAAAGAAAACTTGAGCGAGAAATAGAGGCAATAGAAAGCTGTTCCTTCAGCCGGGTCCTCCCTCAGGCATCAGATAAAATGGAGGGCCGGAAACTGAGGGACAAGGGCGATGGCGGAACGCGGGCGGCGTATAATTGTATTACAAGCCCCATTTTCGTTTTCACGGTTACCTGGAAGTCGCTGTTTGATGGATTACACCGTCTAATGCGTGTGACAGATTAGCTTGAACTTCTTGCACGTTGCAACCCCGTAGCGTCTTCCCATAGAATCGAACCGGGCGAAATTTATGATCCAATCAACGTGTTTTGCATTTTCGGTGGCTCAGAAGCTTTCGACCAATCCTTTTTTACCGTCTGACACCATCGATGTTCATTCTTCTTCGTTCACCGTTCGTTTCGCCCGTTTTGATCATTGATTTTCATAGTGTTTTATCTCTTTCTTAAGTTTCCATTTATTTCAACAATTTTCGCCTTGCTTCGTTTACTTATAGATCCTTCAGTTTTTTTATGGAGATTCGCAAAGTTCTGAATTTTCTTCGAAGATTTGCTTCATTTCGTCTAGTCCTGGGTTTTGTAATTTTCTTTCGGATTTTATTAGACTTTTTATCGTATTATAGAAGAAGAAATCAATATCTGTTGTTCTTCTTCAGATCTCTTAATTTCTTCGTTGATTATCTTATTATATTAATTTCGGTTGTAGATTTATTCATTCCATTCTGCATCATTACATTAACATCTATTTTAAATTCCTCCATTTCCTCTTTAATTATTAGAGCGGTCTTCTACTATTAGCTGTTTGAATCTTCCACGGTATTATTAATACTCCTCGTGACTTTACAGATCATTCCACTTCCTCTTCGACTTTCTCAGATTTTCGTGTCTGCTTTCTAATATTCTTCTGTACTTTGTGGAAAGTAAATAACAATTTCAAGACACCCGGTTCTTGGTTTCAATTATTACATCAAGATCATTTCACCTCTGCTTCGACTTTCTCAGATTTTCATGTCTGCTTTTTAATATTCTTCTCTGTCCTATAAAAACTAAACAACAATTTTAAGACACCCAGTTCTTAATTTCAATTATTACACTAAAATCTAGTATTAATTATTTCAATATTTTCCAAGATTTTTAAATACACTTTTCACCTTCGAAGCTGCATTTTTAGTTTCACAAATTATTTAAAATTCCGTAAGATTTAGTGCTTAAAATAGAAATAATAATTAAAATTCGATAAACTTTCAATTATTTATATTTCTTTCGTTATTAATCAAATTACACGCAATAAACTTATTAGTTACAGTTAGAAAACACTTGTTAAATTAAATAATCAAACAATTTTCAATTTACAAAATTTCTGTTTCTCTTTTTACTATTTTTGAAAGGAAATCGCTCGTTGTGTGTCATAGTTTGACGTTGTGGCACTTTTCTACATGAAATCTGAAGAACGTAATTGCGCTGCAAGGCGCTCGAACAGTTAAACATTCTTAAACACAGCCAATCTTGAGAATACCTTCAACGTGACTTTTCTTATTCATCTATCTTCCTGCCACCTAAACAACCATCCTTCTTACATCATGCACAGACACACAGAGAAACTTTCCTCATTCACTATGATACCAATCAGAACCTTTCTCGGTATTTTTTAATCTCTACAGTCTACCATAAAGAAAATAAAACCACCGTGGCCACACTATCCACCTCAAGATAAATGGATTCAAGTTGAATGACTTCTATCTACCATCGAGCTTCCTATTTCTCGGTTGAACTTCATGCATCATGAATATAACGATCCGTTTTGACGATGCACATTTCAAACAGATGTCTGGTCTGGTTTCAAAAATAACCAGAGGTTTCGATAGAGACAAGGAACACGTCAAGGAACGAACGTCCTTCTTAATCCTATTCCTCGTGTAATAATAATTACGATTGCCAATCATAGACATGGACTACGTTAATGCACGGAGAATATGGTAGTCATCCTGTTCTATAATACGCCGAACTCTCGGATCTGATTAAATTTATTACACCGTCCGGATGACGGGATTACTCTCATAGTGGTGGTGATCATGTCGACAGACTGAATGAAATTCTCTGTGCTCGCTAATTATAAGTCGAACGTTGGATTAATCGTGATTGAGCAATAAAATTTACAGTCTACTTGTTATGTAATGAAAAAAAAAGAAAATAAGTTTTTGTATTGATACACTTTTTCCGTTTTTCCAATATTTTTGAGAATTGATTTCAAATTCAAATCAAAAATCAAATTTCAAACAGAGATTCAATCTTTGTGTGGATATTATAATCAATTATCTCATTTTAATCTTTTCAAATTTTGGTATAATGTATTTTGTATTAAATATAAGTTAGAATAGTGTAATCGAAAATTAATATTATATTATTGTTAATATACAGTAAAAGAAAAGTTTCATTCGTCTATACTGATACCCTTTTCCTAAGTTTTAAATATTTTAGAGAATTGATTTATTTTAAACAGGAATATTTCGAATCTCAGATTCGATCTTTGAGTAGAAATTATAATCAATTATTTCATTTTAATTTTTTCAAATTTTAGTATAATTTATTTTATATTAAATATAAGCATAACTATACAATCGAAAATTAAAATTATATTATTGCTAATGTACAGTCTACTTGTTATACACTGAAAAAAAGATTTAGCCTTTGTATCGATACACCTTTTCTATGTTTTAAATATTTTAGAGAATTGATTTATTTTAAAATGGGAATATTTCAATCTTTGAACAAAAATTAGAACCAATTATCTTATTTTTCCAAATGTTTGTATAATGTATTCTATATTAAATAGAAGCATAACGATACAATCGAAAATTAATATGATATTATTATTAAAATACACTAAAAAAAAAAGTTTGATTAATCTATACTGATACTCTTTTCCTGAGTTTTAATTATTTTAGACAATTGATTTATTTCAAACAGGAATATTTCAAATCTCAAACAGAGATTCAATCTTTGAATAGAAATTATAATCAATTATTTCATTTTAATTTTTCTAAATGTTGGTATAATATATTTTATATAAAATATAAGCATAACAGTACAGTTGTTAATTAATATTATATTATCATTAATATACAATCTATTTGTTATACAGTAAAAATGTTTAATTTGTGTATACCTATACATTTTTCGGAGTTTTACATATTTTAAATAATTGATTTCCTTCAATTAAGAATATTTTAATTAATCTGTTACCTAAGTATTCTCTCAAGCAGAAATTAAATCTTTGCGTAGAAATTGCAACCCATTACGTCATTTTCATTTTTCCAAATCTTTGGTGTAGTGTATTTTATATTAAATATAAATATAATAGTACAATTGAAAATTAATATTATATTATCATTAATACGAAGTCTACGTGTTATATAGTGAAAAAGTTTGATTTATTTATCGATTCCTTTTTTCTGAGTTTTAAACCAACGATAAGTTAACTGTGTCTTCTTCAATTAACAGATTAATATATCTGAGGAAAGTAATTATTTCGATAATAAATAATTGATCTCAGAGTTTAGGAATTTCTGATAGATACTGTATCATCGTTAGTTTCTTCATGAATATGACTCTTTATTCATTTTTTGTATTGTAGTATACTCAGTGACTTGTTTCGTGAGCTAGAATTCATTGAACAAACTGTACTACTTATCGTTGATAAAGAAATCACATTGTTTTATGTTTTTACTGAGAGATAAAATCAATCGATTGACAAAGTGTTATTCTTCTCTTCTGAAACATTTCGTTTCTTCAATTTGGGGCACTTAGGTACTGAATCTGAATCAAAACTGAAAACTAGGATTAAGTTACGAAAGAAAGAAAGTTTAAAAAATGATTTCTGAAAAATAAAGCTTTTAAGAAATAATTTCTGAAAAATAAAGCTTTTAAAAAACAATTTCTGAAAAATAAAGCTTTTAAAAAGTAATTTCTGAAAAATAAAGCTTTTAAAAAATAATTTCTGAAAAATAAAGCTTTTAAAATGTAATTTCTGAAAAATAAAGCGAAAATTAAGTTTCAACAGAGAGAAATTGTTCAATGCTCTCGAATCGATCAGAACGACGATAAGTGACTCTTTTGTTTCTTCAATTTGGGGCACTTAGGTACTGAATCTGAATCAAAACTGAAAACTAGGATTAAGTTTCGAAAGAAAGAAAGTTTAAAAAATAATTTCTGAAAAATAAAGCTTTTAAAAAATAATTTCTGAAAAATAAAGCTTTTAAAAAGTAATTTCTGAAAAATAAAGCTAAAATTAAGTTTCAACAGAGAGAAATTGTTCAATGCTCTCGAATGCATCAAAACGACGATAAGTGACTATATACGGATAGAAAGCTGAGTAGACGTAATATTTTGAGAACGAAAATTGCATTTCGCCGATGACGTGGACAAGTTTAATGCTGTACAATCTGTATTTCACTAATTGCGAAACAGGCTGTTTCACTTTTGACACTTATTGCCGGCCAGTAAATTCAGTTAACCGGGAACTTTACTACCGCTAACACTAATCATCGATGCTCCAGTAACATATTCTGAAAAGCGTCCGGAAATTCCATTACCAGAGGAAAATGTAATCTCGTCTCCATGACATACGATGATACCGGAAAATATGCTTGAAATAAACAGTCTTAATTGCCTCTGAAACACGATTCTATTTTGACACGATTCTAATTTGTGAAAGATAGACGTTAGTATACCGATTACTCATCTAATGAGTACACTTTAAAATAGCTTAAGCTGCTATGAAAATTAGAATAATTATTGTACTTTTATTCATAAAATATGTACACAACTTTCGATGAATTTTTCTGTTGAAAAAGATTCGACCATATTTTCATTTTATTATTTTTGAAACGGAATTAGAGGTATTCAATGTAGGAATTAATTCTTTCCGATTGAAGGTGAACAATCATTAGAGCCATACAAGTCGAAATATTCGCAAATGATATTCACGAACTGACAGAAAAATGACAAACTGTTATCGACAATAATGGAAATTATTTCGACGATCGAACTGTTTTCGTTCTTTTTAAATAAAATTCTGATTGCACTAAAAAATCGGACAAAATTTATTTCTAATTCAAAAACATGAAGAGATAATATTCTTAACACATTCGCGATTGGTGATTTTCGAGCGAAACGCTTGACTTTTCAAAAATCTATAGCTGAAAACTGCAAAGGTCTGTTATTTAAATATGTGTGAATAGAAAAAATATTGCTTCTCGATAAAATGCTTAAAATTTGAAAAAGAAGAAATCAAATATTACAAACGCACGCTACAAAAGTTTCTGAAAAATTGCAGACAATATTAAAAGTATTGGAACAGCTAAGAAAGGCGACTATAGTTGCTATCCGTAAGATTATCTATTCACATACGACGGGCGACCATAGTCGCTTGCAATTTTACACACTTCGCAACTTATTCTGGACTTGTTCACGACCACGACCGAGAATGGTGGTTGAGAGCCACGCTCTCATATTTGAGCGCGCGCTCTACGCGCGCTTTGATTGGCCAGTGTTTTTCGTTAATAATTCAAAAACGAAGCTTCAACCAACACTTTGGTAAAGGAAAAAGTTGTTCAGAATCATCTCAGCAACCCTCTATTTCCGGGAGTTACACTAGTTACGGGACACCGTGTATAAATCTTATGGCTAGTAATAGCGCCGATAATAATTTAGAAAGATATGCAACAACAACTGTTGAAAGGCGTCGTGAATAAAAAAATCGGCACGATTATAGATTACACAAATATATATTTAGTAAAGAAGATATAATAGTAATATCACATGGAGGAAACTATGAACATATCGTACAACACACATGGCGAGCGAGCGAGCAGCAAAGCGACGTTTCAGACGAAAGACAAAAGGCGATCGTCAATAGAGCCGTGACCGTTTCCCCTTCTCTGTTCACATCGTTGAAATCGAGAACCTTCTTCAACGATTAACTCCTTGCAGTACCATTTAACTCGGAAGAATTCAGGCCGAAGCGCAGAGATGTTCGCGAAAGGAGCCGAAGAGGCGGAGACGTATTGTCGGAATTTGAAACAAATATCTAACGACTGCAAAACAAAATTTAAAGAAAAGTGTAAGAAAATTGGATATATACAAAGATTTTTACTTTAAACAGTAAAGAAGGTAAATACGTGAATGTAAAACACGTAAAGAAAGTGAAATGAAAAGCGTAAAAAAAGTATATAATGCTCAATTTAATATTTTAAAGTGTAATTAATGTAAATATATAAAAATAATTAATTATAACACTTTAATCTTCTTTTCACCATGAGGTGTAGAATGAAAGTAGTAATTTCTTCCACTTGCAATAGATGTAGAATATTTTCATTAATTTTTCGAGGTACTTTTAATAAACACTTTAATTCATTTCTAATTTAACGATTTTGTAATTATCATTTTACCATTGAATTAAAAAATAAGACACAGTGAGATTATATTAGGAGAGCAAAGAACTATAAGTTTCCATTACACGGTAACCAGATATTCCACTTAGCTGATCTGGAAACCGTAAGCGCGAAGATATATGCACACATGATAATTAAACAGGAAGTTAGTATCAATTTTCTAGTAGTTTGTGGCATCACGGGCCGACCGCCATTTCCAAGGAGGTTTTCCACGACGTAGGGTAGCCCTTTGTCAGTTCGAATCTTCCCTAATTCGTGCCCTTAGGACCATCTCTAAGGTGTCTTCAATTTTCTCTATCCAACTATTGCATTCTCGTTTATATCCTTCGAATTGCAAAAACATTTTGTCGATATAAATATAACGACAAAATAACATTGTCATTTCTGAAGTATCTATCATTTTCTTTTTTTCTTTTTAAATACAAAAATTACAAATTTATCTTTCGAAAAAATTCGACACGTCCAATTGATTGAAAAATAAATTGAATTTTCTTCTGGAAATTTTGCACTTTTTAATTAATGTAAAACGTTGCAAGTAATGAACCTTGTTAGGAGATTTTTTTAATCTTTTTGAATTGAAGAGAGTTCAGATAAAATGTTTAAAGATATTTCTTAAATTTTAGAGGAAGAAAGAAACGAAGATTGGTAATGGAAATCGGTAATTGATTGAAAAACCTACTTAACGTAACCTGATTATTTTAATGTAAGGCTCTTAGTGATAAATCTGATTAGAATTCTGTAAATAGAAGTGTGTCGAACATTTCTTAGAAAATATATTCCCTTCATGAAATTATCTACACTCGAATATAGAAGAAAACTAAATATTTTTCATTTGAAACTGCTTTATTCAATTTTCTCAAAAAGAAGAAGAAAAACAAATTTAATCACTTTAACGTAAACCCTCAAGTAATAGATTCTATTAAAGGTCTACAGTCACAAGGAGAAACAGAAAATGTAGTAAGAATAAGAAGTCGAATTTTCTTTGCAAGAAAAAGAAGGAACAGTCATCTCCGTTTAAAATGAAAATGGACATTAAAAATTCATTGACCTCGATTTAAAAGTACTACAGATGGATTCCTTTAAATTCTTTCAACAGAAAAGAAAAGGAAAGATGAAACAGAAGGGAAAGGAAAAGCAAGTACAACTATTTTAATGCAAAATCATCAATGAAAGGAAGATAGATGAGACCATAGACAAATGATAAGCACGATAGAATCTTTACAGACATAGGGATAAATAAAAAATGTAACAAAAAACTAGAAACTTCAATTTTCTTTATAAGAAGGAAAAAAACCAATCATCTCCCTTAAAAATTAAAATATAGATTCACTTGATACAAATGTACTATAAATGAATTTCATTAAAATTTGACAAAAATGAAGACACAACAAAGGGAAAAAGAAAAGCAAATTCGACCATTTTAATATAAAATCATCGATGAAAGGAAGATGCGTGAAATCACAGTGATAAACACCATCAAATATCTACAGCCAGAAGAGAAAACAGAAAACGTAACAGGAATAGAAACTTCAATTTTTTTCGTAAGAAAAAAAAAGGAAAAAATCATCTCCCTTAAAAATGAAAATACAAAATTCCAAAGTGCACATTAAAAATCCACTCACCTTGATATAAATCTACTAAAAATGAAAATTATAAAGATTCTTTCAATAAAAAAAAAAGGAAGATGCAACAGAGAGAAGAAAAAATTCAATGTAAAACCACCATTGCAAAAAAGGTGACTGAGACTCTACAGTCTCTACAAATAAAGGGAGAAGCAGAAAATGCAACAAAAGCAGGAATTCCAATTTTCTTCACAAAAAAAAAAAGAAGAAGAAAGGAAGAAACCACCATTCCCTATAAAAATGAAGATACAAAATTCCAAAGTGCACATTAAAAAACTAATCACTTTGGCATGCAACTTTCCCTTCGTCGAAGGACCAACCACCAGCATCAGCCTTCATAAATCAACATCTTGGCTCGCGGTAGCTGATCCTCTCGAATCGGCGACATTATGTATGCTCGCAGGTTGCCTGGAACGTTAATGGAGTTGTAATTCATACGGAATGACATGTGACTCAGAGAACACAGTGAAACGTGTCGCCACGCGACATACACGCTTCACCCTAGCCTATGGTGTCATCAATGGGATCTAACAGCAAGAGAATAGAAACGAAACTGAGGGTGAACAGTCTGGTGTTACTCTGCTGGACCAATAATCGTCGGCTCTTACGAGTTGGTAAGGGTCTCGATTCCAATTGAAAGAAGTGGAACTGGATCTGACTACATGCGATTAATTCCATGGTGGAAACAGTTTCGAAAGCCTTGGGGTCATTGTGTTTAAGGGAATGCGGGTAATCTTGAAATTAGTGCAATTATGTGAGACAGTTATTGGTCTTCTGGGCATGGAGATTGTTTTTCTTTGGTGAAGTGATAGTGATTGTAAAAGGATAATGGAAATTATGGTATCATGGGAAAAGGGACAAATTCATGGTTTATTCTAAGAATGGTCAAATGTAATACTCTGTCGCTTATAACGTTGTGTATTGTCAGTTTCTTAAAAACTGTTTTTCTTCGGTAAAACAATAGCGATTGTAAAATGATGATGAAAATTATAGTATCATGGGAAATTATTTATTCTACGAATGGTTAAATATAACACTCTTTTTCTTTTAACATTATCTTGAAAATTTCTTTTTTAATCCTCTTTTTTTTTCAATGGAATGACAGTGATTGTCCAAGAAGTATGAAAATTATAGTATCTTGGGAAAAATTACATACTCATGGTAAATTCTGCGAATGGTCAAATATAGTACTCTTTCTTTTTTAACATTGTGTATTATCAGTTTCTTAAACATTGTTTTTTAAGAAAATAAATCATGATTAAAAATCATGATTTATTCTACTAATGTCTAAATATAACACTCTTTTCCTTTTAACAATATGTATTGTCATTACTTTCAAAATTTTGTTTTTTCTTCGGTGGAATGACAGTGATTGTAAAATGATGATGAAAATTATGATATCATGGGAAATTATTTATTCTACGAATGGTTAAATATAACACTCTTTTTCTTTTAACATTATCTTGAAAATTTCTTTTTTAATTCTCTTTTTTTTTTAATGGAATGACAGTGATTGTCCAAGAAGTATGAAAATTATAGTATCTTGGGAAAAATTACATACTCATGGTAAATTTTACGAATAGACAAACATAATACTTTTTTTCTCTTAACATCGTGTATTACCAGTATTTTGAAAATTTCTTTTTTTATTTATGGAATGATAATAATTGTAAAACGACGATGAAAATTATGGTATCATGGGAAGAGGAAACTATTCATGGTTTATTCTACGAATAGCTAAATATAATACTCTTTTACTTTTATTGTGGTGTGTTTTCAGTATCTTGAAAATTTTGTTTCTCCTTACTGAAATGACAATGATTGTAAAAAAATAATGAAAATTATGGTATTGTAGGAAAAGGGACATAATCGTGGTTTATTCTACGAATGGTCAAACATAATAGTCTTTTTCTTTGATCGTTGTGTATTATCAGCACCTTAAAAATTTTATTTTTCTTCGATAGAAAGATTGTAACTATAAAAAAATAATGAAAATTGTGGTATGTGAAGAGAAACATAATCATGGTATATTCTACTAATGGTCATTTATATATATTTTCTTTTAAAACTGTATATTAGTATCTCGAAGATCTTGTTTTTCTTTTCGGTGAAATGATAGTGATTGTAAAAAAACAATGAAAATTATAGTATCATGGGAAGGAGGACATATTGATGATTTATTCCACAAATAACTAAATACAATACTCTTTTTCTTTCAACATTGCGTATTGTCAGTAACTTGAATGTATTCATATTATGAAACACCATAGAACAATGACGAATATACATATTTATCATAAGTACTCGATGAATAGTGCTATGAATTACCTACAAATATTAGCTCGATGAATATTTTACTTACATTCAATAGTCAGTGCCAGCATTGAAATCTCCGTTCTCTAATTCATACGATTCCATAAAAATTCAACGTATTTATTACATTGAATTTTTACTTTCATTAAACAGAGAATTGTTCGAAGCTGTCCAAAAAAAAAAAAAAGAAAAAAGATCTCTCGCAGAGATATGACAAAGGAACAGCAAAGTGGATGGGGCCAGGGTCAAGCAATTTCAAGGCAGACAGCCTTGGGAGAGTGCCGGAAAATCAACATGAATTTCTTTCTCCCGTTGGGACACAGCGTGCTCGACCGTCACGGGTGCGCGGGAGGTCAATTCGAGAAGGGGTGATCGGGGAAACGGAGACGCTTTTGATGAAGGGTCCTCGCCAGTGAGAAAAGACACACTGTACCCTTCAGAAAGAGGGGAAAAAAGAGGAAAGAGAACCAGGAAAAACAGAAGTTGGAGAAGAAATACAAAAGACACGAAGGAAAAACAAAGATGCTATGTACTTCTTCGAAGAGAGAATAGAAGTACTACGAAGGAATAAGTAAAACTGACAATGAGAATCTAACGGGAGAGAGAGAGAGAGAATTTCGTAGAATGAATGATAAATAAAGTGGAAGACACGGTGAAATGATGAAAAGAAAGAGAAATATTGTTTTAATAGTCGAAACTTTAACTTCTGATTATTTTTCAAATGGCCAATTATGCGATTCGGTGTGTTTCAATGATAGAATGATTTATTAGTCAGTTATTCTTTCATATGAATTCGATTAATGATGAGTTTCATTTTTTACTGGTTTCGTACAATGTGATTTACTTTCAGCGATATATTTGATATAAATTGGATTAGGTTGGTTTATTTGTATACTCCAATGATAGAATGCTTTATTGTGTGATTAGTTTTAACCACAAATTAGGTTGGTTTATTCGTATATTCTCAATCGTACAGTGATTTATTATTTCATTAGTTTCAACTATAAATTAAGGTTGTTTATTCATATATTCCAATGATAGAGTGCTTTACTATTTTGTTAGTTTTAATCATAAATTAGGTTGGTTTATTCGTATATTCGAATAATAGAGTGCTTTATTATCTCATTAGTTTTGACTATAAATTAAGAGCGTTTATTCGTATATTCCAATTATCCAATGATTTATTATTTTGTTAGTTTTAACTATAAATTAGGTTGGTTTTGTTAGTATATTCCAATGATAGAATGCTTTACTATTTTGTTAGTTTTAACTACAAATTAGGTTGGTTTATTCGTATATTCCAATTATCCAATGATTTATTATTTTGTTAGTTTTAACTATAAATTAGGTTGGTTTTGTTAGTATATTCCAATGATAGAATGCTTTACTATTTTGTTAGTTTTAACTACAAATTAGGTTGGTTTATTCGTATATTCCAATTATCCAATGATTTATTATTTTGTTAGTTTTAACTATAAATTAGGTTGGTTTTGTTAGTATATTCCAATGATAGAATGCTTTACTATTTTGTTAGTTTTAACTATAAATTAGGTTGGTTTATTCGTATATTCCAATTATCCAATGATTTATTATTTTGTTAGTTTTAACTATAAATTAGGTTGGTTTATTCGTATATTTCAATTATCCAATGATTTATTATTTTGTTAGTTTTAACTATAAATTAGGTTGGTTTTGTTAGTATATTCCAATGATAGAATGCTTTACTATTTTGTTAGTTTTAACTACAAATTAGGTTGGTTTATTCGTATATTCCAATTATCCAATGATTTATTATTTTGTTAGTTTTAACTATAAATTAGGTTGGTTTTGTTAGTATATTCCAATGATAGAATGCTTTACTATTTTGTTAGTTTTAACTATAAATTAGGTTGGTTTATTCGTATATTCCAATTATCCAATGATTTATTATTTTGTTAGTTTTAACTATAAATTAGGTTGGTTTATTCGTATATTTCAATTATCCAATGATTTATTATTTTGTTAGTTTTAACTATAAATTAGGTTGGTTTATTCGTATATTCCAATTATCCAATGATTTATTATTTTGTTAGTTTTAACTATAAATTAGGTTGGTTTATTCGTATATTTCAATTATCCAATGATTTATTATTTTGTTAGTTTTAACTATAAATTAGGTTGGTTTATTTGTATATTCCAATAATAGAGTGCTTTATTATCTCATTAGTTTGGACTATAAATTAAAAGAGTTTATTCATATATTCCAATGATAGAGTACTTTACTGTTTTATTAATTTTAACTAAAAATTAGGTTCGATTTAGTTCGATTATTCAGAGTGTCCGAGGTTTTAATGGCTAAAATTTTCCAGTAATATTCTATAGGTCTAAATAATAAAAAAATTAATTTGGGTTCAATTTGATTACAAAGTGTCCTAGATTTTAATGACCAACTTTTGGCAAAAATATTTGATACGTCTAAATAAGAATAAAGTTTTGTATAAATATAGATGGTTGAAAGCTTTGTTAAAAATTTATAATAAAAATACGAAACACGAAGAGTACAGTGAAGGACTTCCGGTTACTGCCAATTTCGTATCTCCTATTCTGATCTTAATAAACCCATAATTAATTTTTTCTATGAATTTGTCATCGTTTTCCTTCAAAGTTTCCCATAGACAGAAGTTTCCCCTTCTCATTTTGTATTTTTATCGTAAAATTTTAATAAAGTACTAAGCGACTTATGTTTGTATGACAATTTATTCTTATTTAAATCCGTAGAATATAGTGATTAAGTCACTAGTCATTCAAACATGGAACACCATGTATATTTTTATGATAAAATGACACACTTATTATTTTATTAATCTTTGATGCAATAGATTTCAGCTAGACTTTTACTTTCGATTATTTTTAATGTCTCCATTTAGTTGAACGAGTGAGTTCAACATGATGCATACTAATGATTGTACAATTCATTATTAAAATATTTTTTTTATCTTAAGTGAAAGGATATTTAAGACTCACAGATTATAATAGTTAAGGGATAATGCTTTTCGTAATAGCTAATTCTTGAATTTGTTTAATTTTTTATTTGCCACATTTCAATAATCGAAATTCTTTTATTTACTATAATATAATATAACAAAAATTCTTTTTAATCTCAATTTTTAATTCTCATTTATCAGTTCCTAATTTGCCACATTCAAATAACAACAAAAATTTGTTTTAATCTCAATTTTTAATTCTCATTTATTAGTTCTTAATTTGTCACATTTCAATCATAGAATTTTATCAACTTTTTACATTCCGGTAATTAAAATTCATCGATTTGCGTCATTCCATTAAACAAAATTCTAAAATTCTCAATTCTTAAATTTTCAAAAATCTATTCAAATCAAATCAAACGTTATTAAAGGGAATATCTATCTTTTTGCACTTGTGATAACTCTAGATATCCATTCGTATCAAAACGACACGTACCAAAAAAAAAAGAAAAAGAGAGAAAAAAAGCATAGGTCTTTTTTCTTCTTTTTAATTTCAATATTTAATTCTCATTTATTAGTTCCTAATTTGACACATTTCAATCATAGAACTTTATCAACTTTCCACGTTCCAGTAATGAAAATTCTTCAACTTGCGTCATTCCATTAAACAAAATTCTAAAATTCTCAATTCTTAAATTCTAAAAATTCGAATCAAATCAAAGGAAACATCCATTTGCACTCGTGATAACTCAAGATATCCATTCATATCAAAACGACACATAATAAAAAAAGAAAAAAAGAGAAAAAAAAGCATTGGTCTTTTTTCTCTTCGTCTTTGATTCTTTTTAATCTCAATTTTTAATTTTCATTTATTAGTTCCTAATTTGACACATTTCAATCATAGAAGTTTATCAACTTTCCACGTTCCAGTAATGAAAATTCTTCGATTTGCTTCATTCCATTAAACAAAATTCTAAAATTCTCAATTCTTAAATTTTCAAAAATCTATTCAAATCAAATCAAACGTTATTAAAGGGAATATCTATCTTTTTGCACTTGTGATAACTCTAGATATCCATTCGTATCAAAACGACACGTACCAAAAAAAAAAGAAAAAGAGAGAAAAAAAGCATAGGTCTTTTTTCTTCTTTTTAATTTCAGTATTTAATTCTCATTTATTAGTTCCTAATTTGACACATTTCAATCATAGAACTTTATCAACTTTCCACGTTCCAGTAACGAAAATTCTTCAACCTGCGTCATTCCATTAAACAAAATTCTAAAATTCCTAACTTCTAACAATTCTTTTCGAATCAAATCAAACGTTATCAAAGGGAAGATCCTTTTGCACTCGCGATAACTCAAGATATCCATTCGTATCACAACGAAATATACCAAAGAAAAGAAAAAGAAAGCGTAGATGTTAGCAGAAAAATATTTCCATCCTGTAGAAACGAATAGGAAGACGTAGGAAAGATCAAAAAAGCAACGAAGGAATAGGCAATAACGTTTCCAACGAAGGATCCTCGGGCTGTAGGGTGGTAAAGAGGGGTGTAGCTAGTGCGAAGGGATGAAATGGGGAAAACATTCGAGGTTCGCTCGAATACGGTAGGCCGAGGGTGGCTGATACACAAGGGGCCTATGGCTGGAGTGTGCCCTGGTAATTGCGAGCTCTATGTAGATCCACTTACGGTGATTAAAAACTGTCCTGCTGGGTATCATCCACGGAGAACGACGTCGGGTAGTTGGTGCAAACACACTGCTGCTATCCCACTCCCCTTCAGGAGTAGCTCGAGACTTCTTCGATGCTGGTCTGCGCGTTATCGCGGCGACGTTTGAAATTAAGCTGGATAATTGGAGTTAAAAATGGTCCAGGCTGGAAATTGAGGAGTAAATGGTGGCTTAAGACTTGGAAATGTCTTGAGGCAAATTTGTGAATCTTGCAGTTTGTTAAATTTATTTATTTATTTATTTATTTTTTGTGAGATTGGTATTAAAGATGATTTAAGATGAAAATTGGAGACTTAGAAAAATTTTTGAAAGAAACTGTGTAATATGTGAATTTAGAAATAACAGATTTCTTATTTTTTGTGGAATTGAAGTCGAAGATGGTTCAAAATGAGAATTGAAGAATAAATGGGTTCCAGGATTTGGAAGAATATTGAAGAAAAATTGGTGATAATTGTTGAGTATAGAATAATATACTTCCTCTCACAAAAAGATACCCAAATATTGAAATATAATTTTTTATTTTTTTATTCTTGTGAGATTGCTATTAAATGATTTAGGGTGAAAATTGGAGACTTAGAAAAATCTTGAAAGAAACTGTGTGATATGTGAATTTAGAAATAACAGATTTCTTATTTTTTGTGGAATTGAAGTCGAAGATGGTTCAAAATGAGAGTAGAAGAATAAATAGGTTCTAGGATTTAGAAGAACATCGAAGAAAAATTTGTGATAATTGTTGAGTATAAAAATAACATATCTTTCAACATAGAAAAATACTTAAATATTGAGATACAATTTTTTATTTTATATGAGATTGATATTAAAGATGATTTAGAGTTGGAAAGTCTTGAAAGTATATATTAGATAAATATAGAAATAATGGATATTTTATTTTTTTGTGAAATTGCAGTTAAAAATGATTCAAAATGAGAATTGAAGAATGAATGGTTTCTAGTATTTGGAAGAGTGTCGAAGGAAAATTTGTGATAATTGTTGAGTATGGGAATAAAACGATATCTCCTCTCAGAGAAAAATACCCAATTATTGAAATATAATTTTTTCATTTTTCATGAGATTGCTATTAAAGATTTAGAATTGAAATTGGGAACTTTGAAAAACCTTGAAAGAAACTGTGTAATATGTAAATATAAAAATATTAGTTTTTGTGCAATTGGAGTTGAAGATGGTTCAAAATGTAAATTGAAAAATAAATATATGCTTGGATTTGAAAGAGTGTTGAAAGAAAATCTGTGGAATTTCTTGAATGCGGAAATACCATTTCTTTTTATAAAAAGATATCCAAATTTTAAAATGTAATCTGAGTTTTGTCTGAAATTAACTTGCAAAAATGAAAATCTAAAGTATAAAATTTTATTAAAAAATATCAAAATACTTGATGCATTAAAATTTGAAAAATACTTCGAGCCTAATCTAACACTATCTTGCTAAAATATTCTTAGGAATTATTATTAATTCTTAGAAGCACAGTTTTATTAAAAAATATCAAACTTGAGAATATTATAGATAAAAATTGTTAGAAAAACACTTCGAGCCTAATCTCAAATTATCTTGCTAAAATGATCTTGCGTATTATTATTAATACTTGGGAGTGCAATTTTATTAAAAAAATATCAAAATTCAGAATAGATAAAAATTGTAAGAAAAATACTTCGAATCTAATCTCAAATTATCTTGCTAAAATGATCTTGCGTATTATTATTAATACTTGGGAGTGCAATTTTATTAAAAAAATATCAAAATTCAGAATAGATAAAAATTGTAAGAAAAACACTTCGAATCTAATCTCAAATTATCTTGCTAAAATGATCTTGCGTATTATTATTAATTCTGAGAAGCACAATTTTATTAAAAAGATATCAAAATTCAGAATAGATAACAATTGTAAAAAAAACACTTCGAACCTAATTTAAGATGATTCTACAAAAGTATAGTATATATTGTCATTTCTTAGGGGTCAGAATTTTATTTAATCACAAGTTCGAATGGAAAGCAGTGACAGTGAAGTGTCACGGTTGTGGTCAGACAGGAAAGTGGATACGCAGTTAATGAGATCTGTCCATGGCGATTTATTCATCAGGCCGGTTGGCGTCGGCCCGTCCAATGCATCTCTTAATCAAGATTTTGACTGCAGAGCCATGCATTTCCGTTCGAAAACTTATTTGGCTAATTGAAGATGGTGATTCCTGCTAGCTGAGAGTGTGCCAATCACCATCGACTAGCAATTCTATTATCGAATATTCGATTTAATCGTCTTTACGTGTTCTTACTTGCTATGCCTCTATTATAACATTTTGTCATAAATCCCTTGACACTCTGTTATTTAGCAAAACATTATCATTGGAATACAAATTTTCCTTCGTTCCATGAAAAGAAAACGAAAAAATTGTACAGCATTCGTTATTTTCTCAGATATTTTATAGCACAAACTTTCCATTGATACTGTGTTACTATATTTTTGTAATTTGAGTAATTTAAAAGCCATATATTATTTTTTAACTTCATTCTATTTATGAAAGTTAAGTTCAATCGTTGGATTTAACACTAAAATTAGTATATTTGCCGTAAATCTCTTGACATTCTATTATTTAATGAAACATTATATGTACAATAAAATTTTCCTTCTTTCAATAAAAAAAGAAAAGAAAAAATTTTTACATTATTTGTTATTTTCTTAGATATTTTATAACATAAACTTCCCATAAATATGGTGACATTATATTTTTCTAATTTCAGCGGTTTAAAAGCTATATGAAATTTATTAAATTCACTCTATTTATGAAAATTAGGTCAATTAGCATATTTGCCATGAATGTCTTGATATTCTATTATTTAATAAAACATTAATAGAATTGGAACATTGTAGAATAAAATTATCTTTCGTTCCATAAAAAAAAAAAATATTACATTACACGAACGCTTTTTTTGAGATTTTGAGAAATTTATTAAAATTATTCTATCCATGAAAATTAAGTTAAATCGTTGGATTTAATACTAATATTAGCATATTTGCCATAAATCCCTCGATATTCTCTTCTTTAGAAAAACATCAATAGAATTGAAGCATTGTAAAATAAAATTATCTCTCATTTGATAAAAAGAAGAAAATTTTGCATTATTTGAATTTCTCTCAGATATTTTATAGCACGAACTTCCCATAAATACTCTGATATTATACTTTTCTAATTGGAAAAGTTCATAAGCCATATGAAATGTATTAAATTCATTTTATTTATAAGAGATTAAGTTAAATCGTTAGATTTAATACTAAAATTAGCCAAAAATGTAAATTGTGGAATTAGTCATTTTAATTGCTGAACAGTTCAACTATGAAACTATTATCCATAAAACGAATATTCTTAATCCTAAATTAATATTTTTGTTCAGTAGATAATTTTGATTTTCATTTATCTCCTTTTTCTTCGAGAAACGATGCATAAAAAAGATCCTAAGTAAACAATAAGTCATTTTAGATCGTACGATTGAAAGATCGAATACTTTTGGTTCAGTCCAATCCATTGTATCGGTTATATCGTCCGAAGTCTTCTGATTTATCCATAAAGCGGAAGCGTTCAGGCTTAACGACTATTTCCACCGATTTCCTGCCGCTATGATATTGATAGCAATGTTTCAGATATATTCCTATAACTCGCTTAATATGAAACATCGAGGAAATCTTAGACATGCCGTAAATATTTCATAGATCTGAATATCCCTCCAGTACAGGAAATGAACTCGTTGGATCCGTTCAAATTTACCATCTGAAAACGTCGAAAGTCATGATTATTATCAATCACGACTCGTAAAATAATTGAGAGTGTGTAATTAACAAAAGTTTGAATCAATAAAATTACACTATCGAGGAAGCTGATAGATGAAATTGCTTTTGTAAATTTTTGATATTTTGAAAACGTATATTTTTGAAAACTTATAAGAGTTCAGTGGACAGATGCTTTTTTTTGTTTCTTTTGTTAGAAAATTTTTGGTAAGATTAATAAAAAAGATTTACTTCTATTTTTCTTACGTTTCATTAGTTGTACATAATTTTTCATTTAGAATGCTGAAAACGTTCTCAAAATTCTTGAAATCGGAATCCTAGATTCCGACGGAAGCTGAGAATCCAGAAATATTAATCTCTCGCAGTCTTCGGCAACGTTATTTAGTATTTTACAATTAATTACTTCTAGAGAAGAGATTTCAACAACATTTTATTTCTTTCCTCCCTTTATACTGTTTTCGCAAGTTTTACTTCGTTCTTCACAGAAATTCTGAAAAATACAACGAACTTGTGACATCTGAATGCTCCCGACGGAAGCTGAAGATCCGGAAGTGCCAACTTTTAACATTTATTCTTATTTTCTTCTTTTTAAACGATTAATTTATCACAAAATAGACAAAATGCTGCAATTTTTTCTTTCCTGAATATAATATTTTGATATTTAGGATATCTTAACGTTCTAATTTTCGAAGGAACTTCATAAAGTTACTTGTTATTCTTTGATCTCTTACAAAACTTTTCAAATCTCTAAAAAAAATAAAAAAGGTACATTAATATGTACTGATATTAATAATTAGTAGCGATTCATTATACATTATAAATATTAACATTATATATTCAATATTAATTACACCGATAGATATTATATTATTAATTATCCTTGACAAAGTCTTGAAACAATTTTTCTTTTTTCATTAAATAATCTGAACTCTTTTCATGTTGATGATAAAAGTAACCAAGTCCAAACGTATAAGGTCTCCCAATAAGAGCGATAGAACTTTGAATTGAAATTAAACGAAAAATATGAATGATAATCTAGGTCTCACTACTTCGTTTTAAAGTACATTCGATGGCATTATACTTAAAATACAATATCACATAAATAGTCACCACCATTGCGTTTGATGGAGTAAATACCACAAAGCCAATTTTCACCACAAAAATCATCTTCAAAGCTCACTCTTAAATGGATGACTTCGTCAATAAACACAATTGCCGAATTTGGGAAGATTCTAGTTCTCAACCAGTAATGAAGCAATCATTGTAACCAAAGAAAGTTACCATTTGGCATGGTTTTTCTATGGGTGAAATCACTGGACCTTGTTTCTTTGAAAATGAAGAAGGTGCGGTTGTAACTGTTACTTGTCAGCGTTACCGTTCGATCATTTCATGTGAATTCGATGGATTTGATTTGTCTGAAATGTGTTTTCAACAAAATGGTGCCACGTGCCACCCTTCTGCTATAACTATCGCTTTATTAACACATTCGCGACCGCTGACGTGAATTCACGTCTTTTCAATTTCTATTCCTGATTGCCACTGACGTGAATTCACGTCCTGCTTAGTTAGTTCACGTCTTGCTTTAACGATACAAGTTTGTCGCAACCAGCTACAGAATTTCATTATTTTCACCGGTACTCAGTATTAGAAACGGAAAAAATTTGCCGGTCACGAATGTGTTAAGATCGAAGTTCAACGATAGGATTATATCGAGAAATGCGGTTGTCAACTGTCCACCAAGATCTTGTGACTTGACGCCATTAGACTTTTTCTTGCAAGCCCATGTTAACCCCGAGTAAATTTTCTCATACGATCGATTTGTCAACTTCAACACACTTCTACGACGAAACTTTGGAAAACGCAAAAGTTTCACTTTGGAAAGAAAACAAATTATACACCTTCGTGAATTTATTTATTTTTATCTATTCCATTAATTTGGCGAAACAATCACTTCACCATCCTACCAGAACACACTGATCACTTTCTGCAAGACTATCGGAATTTTCGATAAAATATAACAACTCTGCAGCTTCCTAAGTATCGATCCACAGTGAATATTTAACTAAGTAGACAGTTGCTAATAATCTCTGATGTTGATGAGACTCTAAACTCTAAAAAGAAAAAAATTTGAACGGATTTATGGTGTATGTTACGAATGTCTCCGTAGAGGCGCCATTAGAACGCAAAAGGTTAAGTCTCTTGTTCATTCCAACAACCCACAAACTGTCGATGATCTCAAAGCAAAAATTATTCGTGTAATCGGTGAGATACGACCTGATTTCTATGCCAGAGTCATCGAAAATTGGGTTTGTCGTATTCATTTCACTAAACGCAATTGTGACGATCATTTATATGATACTGTATTTCATGAATAATGCCACTGAATGTATTTTAAAGTGAAGTAGTGAAACCTAGATTATCATTCATATTTTTCGTTTAATTTCAATTCAAAGTTCTATCGCTCTTGTTGGAAGATCCTATACAATATTCAGTAAAAATATTCATTGTTTAATAAGACAATAAAAATACAATATCCGCAATGAAAAGTTCCCATATGCAAGGCAATTTATCAAATATGGCGGCAAGATAAGAGCTATAGTTCGTCTTAGATCCTTATTATTAAGCCACCCTGAGGGTACAACCAGCCGAAATCCTTCCTAACCGATCCAGAAGGAGGAAATCACGACGAATCACAATCCTGAACGTTAATCGAACGTGCAAACACACCGCAAACCCGTTTCTACCAGCGCAGAATTCCTAATGATCTACACCCCTGTCCATAAATCATCTAACACTAGCACACTTTCAGCAAAATAATTATTAGAGTGTAAATACAATTTTCTGTCGCGAGTTTATTGCGTGTTTTATTAAATTGATCTATTTTACAATTATATCTGAACGTGAAGTTAAAAGTATATCTGTATAACGTGAATAAATGTAAAGGAAAGGAAGTATTTATTATATACAGCTCCAATTCTATAGGATGTTATTTTATATACACATTTAATTTGCTTCGACAGTTCAAAATTAACTGAACAACATATCTGCAGCATCGTTAAGTATTTATAAACAATTTAACCCCTTGCAGTATAATAATAACGAGTCTCACTCGTGATGTAGATTATGATCAAGGTGTGACAAAAGAAGTATTTATACCTCTTTGTATTTTTGTTCTAATTTTAGTTTGAATTCAAGATGGAGGACCTTTAAATAAAAATTGATATATAATAACTCGACTTTCTTTATTTAAAATTGTATTGGAACAGTGAATATTCGAGACTAACATACGTAGTAACTAAAAATTCGTATGGCAAAGAGTTAAAAAGAGTTTTTCACTAAACGGAAATAAATATGCTGTTGGAAAACTGCATGGTTCGATTTTCTTCATTTTCAGTTTGACAATCCCTCTAAACACAATGAATACTTATAGAAAATAATTGTTCGTTAAAAAATGTTCAAGTATTGGTTACTGTTGCAAACGAAGATTATACTGTTCGAGAGATTGCAGTGAAAACTAGAATTTCGAGGTTCGAATCCTAATTTTATTAAGTTTTCGAGAGTGTATAAACTTCTAGGCTATTTACACTGGTATAAATCAAAAACTCCTTTCTCTTTTAGAATAATGTGAGACGAAAGAGTGTTAACGTTTCTCGCCCAGCTACAATACGAGTTTTTAAAAGGAACATGAATTTTTTAGCAATGTTTGTTTCTTTATCGACCTCGACTACTTTCTGAATAACAGTTGCCAAGCTTTTAATTTTAATTGTTTTTCCCAGCTTCTCATTTCGATGGTCTGAGTAATTCTCACGTAGTCTAATGATAGAGCGATTTTTATTATTCGAATGGTTTGTTTGTTTCCAAATTTATCGCTGGACCGTGAAAAATTGAAAAATACATTTTGATAGATTTATTGGATAAATTTGAAAATTGATAAATTTGAGAGGAAAAGGGAAGAAATATTTTATATTATAGGACTTCAAGGAATCGTCGATTGTAATATTTATGGTAGAGGTGAATCTTATGGTAACCGAAGAGGTGAAGTTTCGTTCTCATAAAGAGCATTGCGAGGAAGCAGTAATTTTCATCAGTGTTATGAGTCGAAGTTCTAATCACCAGGGAAAGTTACCCCATTGGATCCGTCGGCGCCTACTTCTCATCTTAGGTTACTTTAATTCCTAATATTTAGTTACTGCAGTTTTCAATAATCAGCTCATCTAAGTAAAATTTCTTATTATTCCATTTTTTCGTGATTTTTTGTAAATTAAAAGTTTTATTGAAAATCTTAAAAATCTTAAAAGTTTCAGAATCAATTAACACAGTAAATAGGTGAAGAAAATATTGATATCATACGTATAATAAAAGTGCAATTAACTTTCATTAAAATTTTAGAAGATAATGGAAATTCTATTATTATTTTCTTCTGCACGTTGCAATTTTTATCAAATCGTTCGTTTCAGCTTTCAAAAATTGATTTGGAAGATTCTTGAAAATTTTGGGAATTCTAGGATATATATTTGAATAATTGTTTCAATTGTTCGATTTCTTTGTTTCTTTCTTCGCTATTTATTCACAAATCGGATGAAATATTTTATAAGAATTTTTAAAGATTTTACAGTGTATAAAATAAATTTTAGACAACTTTGAAAAGAATATTCTTCTCAATTTTACAATAAAACTACAAGGCAATTCTCATCGATAATCGAAATCTCAAATAATGATAAAGAATTTTGGAAAAGCAAACACTTTTCCGATTGAAAATGAAAATAATTCTCAAAGAAAATTTGGGAAAAAACAATCACATTTCTGATCGACAGACAGAATTTCAAAAAATATTCTTCTGGATTTTATAATAAAAATACGAAATAATTCTCGTCAAGTAAAATAATGAAAAAGAATTTTTTTTAAATAAGCACATTTCTCATTGAAAATGAAAACAATTATCAAAATAATGGAAAGAAATTTTAGAAAAACTAGCATTTCTCTATTCGACAAGCAGAATTTAAAAAAAAAAAAATATTTTCCTAAATTTTATAACAAAAATATAAAATAATTCTCATCGAGTAAAATAATGCAAAGAAATTTTTGTAAAGCAAGCATTTTTCAGATTGAAAATGTAAATAATTTTCAAAATAATCGAAAGAAATTTTGGAAAAACTAGCATTTCTCTGATCGATAGGCATAATTGTAAAAGAACATTCTTCTAAATTTTACAATTAAAATACAAAATAGTTCTCGTCAAGTAAAATAATGGAAAAGAATTTTTTTAAAGTAAGCACATTTCTCATTGAAAATGAAAACAATTATCAAAATAATGGAAAGAAATTTTAGAAAAACTAGCATTTCTCTATTCGACAAGTAGAATTTCAAAAAAAAATATATATTTTCCTAAATTTTATAACAAAAATATAAAATAATTCTCATCGAGTAAAATAATGCAAAGAAATTTTTGTAAAGCAAGCATTTTTCAGATTGAAAATGTAAATAATTTTCAAAATAATCGAAAGAAATTTTGGAAAAACTAGCATTTCTCTGATCGATAGGTATAATTTTAAAAGAACATTCTTCTCAATTTTACAATTAAAATACAAAATAATTCTCACCGAGTAAAATACCGAAAAGAAATTTTGTTAAAGAGAACCATTGTTTGAATGACAGGGAAAGTAAAGGAGAGGCTTGTGCAAGAGGCAACGGAGCGCGTAAAGCGAGGCTTAAATATTTATCCAAAACGAGGTGGACATCTGTCGCTGTGGCTCGTTGCATTTTATTTAGGCGTACCGTATTTATTTAACATTAACGCCAACACGTAGCCTCCCTAATTCTCGCCGTCGTCGTCGTCCGTTCGGCAAACAACGGCACACATGCTACAGTCTCTTCGGGGTTTGGTCCGTGGCCAAATACGAATTATTAGTGTTGTCACTGGCACGTACCCGCGACTTCTGCGTGTGTTACGTACTTTCTCGTCGCCGATGACGTAATTTCGTTAGTGCGTTTGTTAACCCCTTCAGCTGGTTATTTCTTAGAAACATGGAAAAATTCTCGCTCCTTCAACTGTTAATCTAACTCTCCCAAAATTTTCTTCGAAACAAGAATAAATTTTCAGCCTTCGTATACTAATTTTATTATTTCTTTTTCTCCTCTCAAGTGTTTATCTTATTTTTGAAAGTCTTGGAAGTAAGAAAGTAATACGAAATTAATCAAAATTCTAACCAGGAAAAGGAACAAATTTCTGATTTCTTCGAGTATTAATTTTATTCCCAGAAATTTTCTTAGGAGCGAGGAAAAATTTGGAACCTTAATATATATTAATTTTATTTATTTTTCTTCTAAAATATCTATCATCTTTTAAAGTTTAAGATACAAGAAAGTAACACAAAAATAATTATAATTTTAGTTAGAAAAAGGAACAAAATTCTGGTTCCTTTAAGTATTAATTTTATTATTATTATTTTAAGTACTTGTCTTGTCTTTCTCACTTTGTGTGATTTTAGAGAAAACGTCAAATTTCACTATCTCTCCGCAAAAATCGATAAAACCAATGTTCAAACGAAACTCTCAGAAATAAGAGAGTACTAAAAAATAATAAAAATTCTAACCAGGAAAAAGAACAAAATTTTGGTTCCTTCAAGTATCAATCTTATTATTATTTACCTTTAAGTATGTATCTTATCTTTATTTTTTTTATACTTTGTGTGGTTTTAAGAATGATGGTTTAAATATGAAATTCAAAAACTATTCTACCCAATTCAAATCCACCATAAACCAGATATTCCAATCTTCCGCACGGAAATCTTCTCGAAATTAACAAAACCATCATCGAAAAACTAACCAACCAAAAGCATTTCTACAAACACACGCATACACAGATCCATCGGCAGAGAGTATAGCAGAAAAGCGCCTGATGCCAGTCCAGCTCGTCAGAGCGAAACGTCGGCTCAGGCAGTCAGGCAGGCAGCAGCTCGTAATTGGCTCTAGTTGGCCAAATGAAATATTTAACGAATAAAATAAACGGAAAGCGGCGGTGACCTGCATGTTAAAGTAGCGGATTTATTTGCTTTACCGTTTATCTGACCAGCAAAGCCATCCTCTCACTCTCTCTCTCTCTCTCTTTCTCTTTCTCCCCACCTCTCTCTCTCTCTCTCTCTCTCACCCTTTCTCTCTCCTCCCTCTCCAATCTCCCTCTATCACCCTTGTTCATTCCTCGACGTGTGTGCACGTGGATCCCACCCCTGGATTTTCCATGGGCGGCTACATTCCCACTTCCTACCGTGGGGCTGAGTGGCAGAGGGCTCGCTAGGAAGGGGAAAGGGGTGGATTCAGAGAGTCAGGGGCGCGGGACACCATGATGAACGTGATTGCCCTTTCCGGGACGGCAAACACTGCTATTGGATTTTTATCAGCTGCTGTTGCTGCCGCTGTTCGGAGAAATTCGAGCAAACTCCGGAGAACGTGTGTTTGAATCCCCTCCTCTCTCTTCTCTTCTCTTCTGGTCTCTTCTCTTCTCTCTAGAAATAGAGAGAGAGAGAGCTCTCGCTATACTCATCCTACTATCTCTGGTTCCTTCTGCTACGACTGCTGATTAATCGAGCGATGATTTTATGATCCTTTTGTCTGAGGGAATTTCGCGAGTATTGTGTGTAATCGTGGTTGGAGGATTCTAAGGAGGTGTTTAGAATTTTGTGGACTTCTAATGTCGGTGAATTGGAGATTTCAGGTGAATATTTAAAATTGTTTGAATTCTTGGAATATTCCTGAGAGAATTGAGAACACTGTGGATTTTGTTGAGATTGTATTAGTATACCTGTCATTCAACATGTTGTTCTTTCGTGTAGCGCTCCATTTTTAATAACCCTAAACTGTCAGCTGTCACGCTGTCTTTTTTTTCATTTGCAATACTTTAACGCACAAGTGGTGAAGAATTCAAATCTTGCGTGAATTTTGGGACGCCCTTTAGTAATAATAAGTGAAAAAACATAGGGTAAGGTAGCCTAATATAAGACCCAAGTCTATCTGCGTTACGGAGAAGCCTCGAACTTTGCAGCGACAGTTCTTCGTTTCAGAACTAACCGTAGTTCAATTGCATTATCCGAACGTGTCGTAGAAAACAACGTAGTGTCTTGAACAAGTATACGAAAATTATGATGCAGGATGCTCGTTTTGCATTGCAACAGAACTATTCTTCAAATGTACATGGTGAACAATGGGTTCAATTTCAAATTAATGAATTTTACTTTTTCAACATAATAGATCTTATTTAACGAAAGTGTACACACGTACTTTGAGAAGTTATTTATTCATTGTAGAAATATTCGCAATTTTAAGAAAAAAAATAAGAATACTCTTGCGACATTTGAATAAACGCGGTTCATTTCTTCATTGTATCTGTACTGTTCCTCGAGTTTCTTCTGTTTCAAGTTGTTTACTTAGTAAGTAACGTATCGAATGCGAAATTATTTTGAATTCACGGAATAACGGCTTGTGCAAACCAGTTCTCTGAACGTTCATTCTCTAATATCAAACTAAGCTCGACAGTATCTCATAATAACCAAGCTTCCTCTCTCGATGTTTCCAGGTGTGGTTCCAAAACCGACGTGCAAAGTTCCGGAAGCAAGAACGATTGGCACAGCAGAAATCCAGCTCACAGAGTGGCATGGGCGTGGATAGCGGAGCTTCGAGTCCAGTAGCAGGCAATGTGAAAGCGGAGGGACGTTCTCCAAGAAGCCCAGCGACACCACCAGGTGGTTCGAATAGCGTGATGTCGACGAACGAGGTGAAACCAATCGCGAATCCGAACCTAGTCAGCGTTAAGCATACCAGCGACGCGTCAGCGGAAGGAAACTCGCCAAACACGCGAGGAAGCAACGGTGGCGGAGGAGCATGGGGTTCATGTAGCCCTAGGCCTTTCTCTGCAGCGCTACCACCCTATCTATTGGACCCGCTGCCCCTGAAAACCGCGAATCTCTACTAATCGTCCTTCGATAACCACTTCATCCTGCCTGGAACTGTGTAAATATAGAGACTAACGCGCGCTTGAACAGAAACCGGATATACTGTTCAGACTCTCCTGGCCTGTCGCGAGGTCGTTTTCCATTGACGAATTGAGAAAAAGAAACTTTTTTTTTTCTTTTTTTGATTGTTTATTCATTCACGTTTGGTTGCTTTCAAACGAGAGATTTGTGCAAGTGTGTTCCGAAAGATTGCGTGTAAACTGTGGATTTTTGTGCAAATTCGTATTTTCGAGAATGTGGCGATGTAGAAAAGCATTTTTTTGAATTCAGAGAACAGGTTTTGAGCGGAAGTATTGTTTCTGCGTGTTTCTCATTTTTTGGATGAACAATTGGCGGTTCGAATGAAAATTGTGATGTGAACGGTTCGTGTGAGTTATTTTTAAGGGGAAAATAAGCGGTTCAGTTCCTATTTTTCGTCGTTTGGAAAGAGTGTGGAATGAGACGCAGTTTTTATTTTATTTTTCATGCAAGGGAATATTAAGGGGACAGTTTCTATTCTTAATTAGATGGAAGAAGGATGTTTTTTGTTGTTTGCTTGGTAAAAGATTGTGACAACGTCTTTTAGACTCTTAATAAGATTTATTTTCAACTGTGATCGTCGTTTACGAATAGAAAAAGTAACGTATCTTTATTTATTGAAAATTATGGTTTATTTTCTTTCTTTATTTTTAACAGACGAAGAGTAGAAGATCTGATGAGATTTATTTAATCTCTTAAAATAGGACAGTCTTCCCGTATTTCTGTTAAATCGTCTCGTAAGTAATGTCGTCTCTTCTTTTGGCTTGATATTCGAACATCTTGAAAACAACAATCAGAAAAAATTAAACAATTTAATTGGGAATTGAATAATACAACCGCTATATTCTTCTGATCTAACATCACGGATTTGTTATTAATTTCATTCACTGTGAAACCTTTTAAATGGTAAAATCTTCAGGAATACGTACCATTTAAAAAGTTCGCTTTGTATCAACTTTTTAATCCAAAGAATTTTAAGTTTGAATCTTTTTCCTTCGAAATTCTTAAATCTATTTTTTTAAGTTTTAACCTTTTTCTTTCTAAATTTGTAGTTCTATTTTTTCAAGTTTTAAACTTTTTCTTTCTAAATTCTTAAATATACTTTTTTAAGTTCTAACCTTTTTCTTTCTAAATTTGTAGATCTATTTTTTCAAGTTTTAAACTTTTTCTTTCTAAACCCTTAAATATATTTTTTTAAGTTTTAACCTTTTTCTTTCTAAATTTGTAGATCTATTTTTTCAAGTTTTAAACTTTTTCTTTCTAAATTCTTAAATATATTTTTTTAAGTTTTAACCTTTTTCTTTCTAAATTCTTAAATCTATTTTTTAAGCTTTAACGTTTTTCTTTCGAAATTTTTAGATCTATTTTTTCAAGTTTTAAGAATTTTCTGGAAAAGAAGATTAAAAGATTGCTTAAAAAATGGCAAATAGTCTTCGTGAACAAAGATCAATATCTCATCAATTGACAGTAAAAGTAAATAGTAGTATTTCGATATCAAATCTGAATTTCTAAAACGACTTATTTATGGGGTGACCTGATTATAGATAGAAAAATTATATTGTTTTCTATTTGACGATTTCTTTAACTTAATAATTGCAGTTTCTATATTATTTATTTTATTATATATCTTTAATATACACAATAAATAGAAAAAATCCACTTTCTTCATTTAACAACTTCTTTCAACCTAATAATTTGATTTTTCTACATTTTTTATTTTCTGTATCTATCTTTTTTTCAGTTTCAACTTTTTCACAGCCTTTCAATGAAAATTCTCGATCATTGCGGCGAGTCACAGGCTGCTTCACTTCTAAGTGTAAGTTCCACCATTTTTCGTTTTTCTTTTATCATTTCTTTCCTTTGGTACGAGTAATGGTTGTTCGCGAAAAACGACCTCGCCGAGAAACGTTCACGATGATTCGAAAACCCAACGATGCCAATATCTACGTACCGTCCTACATTCCTCATTGATCATCGAACAAATCAGTAGCATTTATGTCACCGATAGACTACACGCGAGGACGTTTAAATCCGAAACTCTCCAAAGAAACAATATTCAATCGGAAATAACAATAAAATTCTGAATAAACTAAAAAAATAAAAAAAATAATATTCAAAAATCAGGAAGTTTCACATGTTGAACTATCAAACCGGAAGTTTTGTCTTTAAGCGTCTCGTGGGATCCAAGAACAATGAGGAAACCCCTCGAAAGTTTCAGAACAGCGTTTCCATTATCCAAAAAAAAACAAAAAAAAATGAAAAAAAAAGAAAAAAAGAAGAAACAAGCGGCAAGTTTCACGGAGGATATCGATGCTAGGTCCTAGCAGATGTACAGTTGTTGCTATAAATAATAGAAGATTAGTGTTTTACACCGTGCATCGTACTTACTATCCATCGAACAGAAAAGCAGAGCTCCTTTCCCTGCTGAACGAACGAAGAAAATGAGAGAATCATACTTAAAACCAAGAACGAACGCAGATTGTAGCTCCACCGACTGTGTGTATCATTGGCCATTCAATATGCATTCACAGGAACAATTATACATTTAAATTAGCTCGTAAGATTTACTAAGGTCCATTCTTCGTAAGGATTACTGTTAGCGTCCCTTCCAAAACGATCCCCGAAAAAACCCAGATAAAAAGGAAAAAAACGAAACAGAATAAGTGAGAAATAAAGGAAAACCAAAGTGAAGAAAAAAAGAAAAAGAACGTGTATGAGTGAGAAGAGTAAAAGGAAAACGTGAGAGAGCAGACGAAGCTCGAAGGGAAACTCATCAAGAAAATTGATCCTTTTCTGAAAAGCAAAAGTGAACGAGAAAGAAGAAAATGAGGATAGGTTCACTTTTTACTCAAGTTTAATCTTCAAATGGCTCTTCGTCGAGATCCATCGATAATCAACAGCCTGTTCGTTCATGTATCGAGAAGAGATATTTATTTTACAGAACAACTGAGTGTCGTTCGTCTGATGTCAGAGCTATAGGGTCTTCCAATAAGAGCGATAGAACTTTGAATTAAAATGAAATAAACAACACAAAAGATAATCTAGTATTCACTACGCCATTTTAAAGTACATTCAATGGCATTATACTTGAAATACAATATCACATAAATAGTCACCACGATTGCGTTTGACGGAGTAAATACCACAAAGTCAATTTTCGCCACAAAAATCATCTTCAAAGCTCACTCTTAAATGGTATGGTTATATATGAAGTACAATACACCCATACTTCGCTATATGGCATTTCGTTATAACGACCTTCTTTAATTATGGCACTTTTTCGATTTCCGGCCCACAATGTTTCGTTATACGCATTTCAATGTAACAGAAATCAAGATGAAGCAGACAACTTTGGACCAATATTTTAAACTGGTTCAATGCACAATGGCGGAATGTGACGATGACAGCTTGTTATAGGTTACTGATTCTTCATGTTAATGTTCGTCATCAGATTATAACAATTTTTAAACATTTTATTTTGTTTTTTATCACACATATATATATATATATATATATATATATATATATATATATATATATATATATATAAATTTCATCCGTTTCACCTATCGCTACATCAGGAATTATACGGATGTGATTTTCAAAATCGAATGACCTTGAATAATTATAGTCACCGAATTTCTAATGAAAGGTACTATCGTTGCAGGTGTTTCAAAAAGGGTAGTCCCATTTTAAAAAATGGAGGTGACCTTGATATCTTAAAAAAAAATGACATAAAAACAAAAATGTTTTTTGCATCATGTAAGTCCTATTGAACCATTCAACTTTATCTTTAAAACGTTTGACGTGTCTTTAAAAACAGCAAAGATATTTGAGGTGCAAACGTTAGGTGACTCACCCTGTGTATATATATATATATATATATATATATATATATGCATATGATTTCTTTTGTTTTTTAACTTATATGTTTATTTTTTGAATTTCTGTTTATTATTACTTGTTTTGTACTTTTATTTTTATGTAAGGATTTTTAGAGGAAATAAAAAGAATAAAATGCTTTATGAACTAAAAGCTATATTATTTTATAAAAAATTGGAACAGATCCAATTGAATTTGTACGGGTTTGTATGAAAATAATTGATTCGTTATACGGCTTTTCGCTTTACGGCCAACTTTTCCGAAACGTATCTAGGCCGTAAAGCGAGGTATGGGTGTATTATATAAATGACTACCACGATTTCATTTGATGGAGTGAATACGACAAACTCAATTTTCGATGACTCTGGCACATAAATCAGGTCGTATCTCACCGATGACACGAATAATTTTTGCTTTGAGATCATCGACAGTTTGTCGGTTGTTGGAATGACTCAGAGACTTAACCCTTTGCATTCTAATGGTGATTTTACGGAGACATTCGTAACATACACCATAAATCCGTTCAAATTTCCTTTATGTTGAAACATTTAAACTGTCAAGTAACTTTTTTATGAACTTTGAAATGAAGCCTTTTTATATGGTAATTATTTTACAAATAAATTATAATTTATGTTGCTTCATTTAAAATAGAATTTACGAAGATTCAATTACACACATGAATTTTATGGTTGGATTGTTTATTTTAAAGAAAGTACGTATTAAATGGTACCATACGCATTAAACAAAAAAAAAAATGCATTTTATCGATGTTTATTTAGGCAGTCGTAAATCCATATTATTCGGTTGTTCCAAAAGTTCCTTTCGTTTTATTGTTAGACATGAGGTGTAAAATCGTTTATTTTCTGTGTAATTTTATAGAAACCTGATTTTTCATTCTTCTTCTTCTCTTCGGAAGACTTATGATGCGATTTTTCCAAAATTACTATGGTTTTTCTAGGAAAATATTGTTCAAGGTGGTTTTCCATCTCACTTAAAATTTCCGACTCTAAACTTTCTGCATCAACTATGAACCATTTGAACAGTTACAGTACGATCCCAATAGACACCGTAAATCTAATTTGCAGTATTCCAAGCACTATTGCGTTTTACAAAGCAACGTCACATGTTGCAAATGCATTTTCTGATTTTTCATCCTTCAAGATGGCACAGAAAAATCCAGTAGACATTTTATCAACAAAGAAACATACTCTTGAAAAACTAGAAGACAACTAATGATCATAAGTTCAATTTTAAACAGATTGAACTGTATGCTTACTCGAAACGCTGTCAGAAAAGGCAGTATGTGAATATAACGAAAAGAACTTTTGGGACAACCTAATACTTCGTTTTTAATGTATTCATTTTGCTTTTTTATTATTTTATTATATTCTGTTTACTAGAAATTTTCGATGTAGGTATTTACGATGTAATGTCTGTACTTTCCTTTATATCACCTTACATATATACAGGATGTCCCAGAACTAATGTAACATCCGGAAATGGGGGGTAGCTGAGGCGATTCTGAACAACCTTTTCCTTTACCAAAATGCTGTTTGAAGCTTCGTTTTTGAATTATTAACGAAAAACACTGGCCAATCACAACGCCCAGAGATCGCGCGCTCAACCACGTATGCACGGCTCTTATTCACGGGCGCTCGGTCAGGGTCCCGGCACACGTACTGGCACAGTATAAGTATCGCGGAAAATGTTGTCATTTTAAATTAAGAATAATGTGAAATTATTCGTTATTCATGAATAACAAATAAACTAATAAGTCGTTTAATAACTGCGTTCGGACTTTTATTCGTTATCCGAAAGGAATAAAACGTTTTATTATTTATGAAAAAATTTTTTTTTTAACACTTTGACATCTGCACGTGTGATAGAAAATCTTTCGTCTGCCGCCGGTATGTCTCGCGTAGATTCTACTATTTGTTACCAGCCTTTTTCGCACGATCGTTCTTTATATTGCAATTACAATGTACCGTATCAGGGCATGAAAATTTTAATAACTCTTACTTGATCCTGTCACACGATTTACACGAAATTTCGAGGATCTGTATAAATAGATATATATGAATAGGTCGTCGTCATTTAATGCACTCAAGAAAAGAAAAGAGCAATCAAGAAAAAAAACATATTTTCATGTCTGCGAACGATAATGTCTTAATGAGAAATCACTGTATAATGCCATCGAATGTACTTTAACACTTTACCAACCGAAAACCTACTAATCGGCTTTTGTTTTCAAGATTTATCTACCTAGGAAACTTATTACTCGATTTCTTGCTGCAACAAATTAATGAATTACTGAATAATAAGAGAAAGTGAACGATATATAGTAAGCCTTTTCACGAGTTTTGATTACAAATTTTTAGAGCTGTAATAAATAAACGTGATAGCAAAAACCGAGACAGTATTGAATAGATCGAGCCAGTCGGTAAAGTATTAAAATAAAGCAGCGAGCAGTAGATTATCTTGCATACTTATGGTTTCGTTTCAATTCAAAGTTCTATCGCTGTTATTGAAAGAGCCTCTATTTGAAGATTAGAAAACAAAAGATCTCACAGAACTGAGGTTCTCGCAGAACTTCCTGTCCCACAGAACTATTTTTATAGTAAACGCTTCACGGCTATTCGAGTGAAATTATCAAGTGGTTGGCTCGAAACGATGACTTTTCCTTCGGCAGGTGAGAAAGAGAGAATAACTTGGAATGTCGAGAAAATAAACCTTTTTTCCCCACATTTCCAAATAACCCCGAAGGTCCATTATTAAATGAATTTGACACCCCTGGTTCTTTTCTTTTGTTCGAAATATACATTTATTGAAAATAATCATTCTTGCATCTGGTTTGTTCATTTTTCACATTCTTCACTGTGTTCGTCTAATTTACAATCGTTGCTCCTAATTGATCCAGGTGTATGGATATACATCATATACTTGTTCCCTTTGTACTCTGTGTAGCTTCGCTCTGGAATTCCCTTTTCCTGGAGAACAGATCATTCCTTTCTCTTTCTTTCATCTTTTCTATCGTTCGTCTCTGACTTCAGGTCGTAAATTTCTGGTCTCGAAAGAGAATTCAATCTCCGCGAAGAGATCTGTGTCTGTTTGCTCCAGGAAAAGGGATACCCGAGCTGATCGTCGCGAATTGTTCGCCGTACAAAAGTAATAAAAGTTTAGCTCGTTCACATCTATAACGGTTCGATTAATCGTGGTGTCTCGGTCGTTCTCGCTCGCGTGGAACGTTCATCGTGCGTGTTCCACGCGGAGTCGTCGAATGAAGAAAAAGAAGGAGAGAAAAACAAGATAGAGAGAAAGAAAGAAGAGGGGGGGAAAAAACAAAAAGAAGAAACAAAAGAAAAACAAAAGAAAAAGAAAATTGGTAGGAAGGAAAGTGGCGGATAAAATTTCTTTTCCCATGATTTTCTTGTCGGAGCAGCGTGCTTTGTTTCGTCACTTCGTTAGTCGAGGAGTCAGGCGCCTATACATTATACATTATTCTTATACGTACGAATGAACGAAGTAAACATACGGAAACGCGATCAGTATGTCGATCGCGTACGTTCATTTCGATCGTTCATTCGTACATATGTATATACCTTCGATACAATTATATTTATGTTTATATTTATATTTATATGTATGTATGTATGTATATATATATATATTTATATAGAGAAGACACTGGGTCTCGAACAAGTCGATGATCTTTCCTCGGGGATGATTTAAGCCATCGTCAGGGTGCCCGCCCCCATACCGAAACCGACTCCCTTCGGACCGAAATTCCGGTTGTAACAACCGCGACAATAGATGTCACCGTCTGGAGCATCGTTCAGATTTGTCGAGTCTAACGAACGATGACATTCGGCGCAGCTGAAGCAACGCTTATGCCATACACGGTTTTTCGAGATCATCTGCTCCGCTGCGTAGACAGGGTAGCCGCAACGCGCGCATCCGTGCCCGTCGGTACGCTTCTGGCCAACCTGGGGCTTTGAATCGATGCTGAAACAAATTCGAAAATGATATTTATAGTAATTCGATAGGTGGTTTCTGAGTCATTAACACTTTGACTGCCGTGTCACCTGTATTCGAGTGACAGCAAAAGTTCTGAACAAGCTGCGTCACTTGTATATGAGCGACGTTTGTATTGACTATTTACGAAAGATCTTAGTAGGTATTTGGAAGAATATTCCACGAGATATAATAGGTCTACGTCGAATTATTATAAAAGTAATATAAAAACAAGGCTTATTTGGAAAATTATTTTGAATGTAAAATTTTAAAACACTCTATACAAAGCTGAGGTTCGTTTGGACAATTTGGACCAAAAGTTGTTGTCCTCTTTACGTTTTCTCTTGTCTTTGATTGCTCCGTGCATGACATCTTTTGTTTGAATAACATAATTTACGTCTAATGCTTATTTCAGAAGTAATATTATCCTAACCACGTTCAGAACAAGAGTTTGTTGTGTCTTCGGGCAACCCTAATAATTCTGTAGCTACTAATTCTCTGAATTGTCTTATATTTACATTCTCCTTTGTTGCAATTTTGTTAGACTGTCAAAGCGTTTACAACTGAAATTCTCAAGAGAAGTTCTATGCCAAGTTTCCGGTTACATTTCATTCCTTTCCTAATTGTAATTGCATAAAGAAATAATTGATCTGAGTGATCTATTCCACACTATTCTTTGTTATATTCAAGAACAGCTAATTGTTTCTTCTTCATTGCTATAGGACTCACTAAGAAATGGCACCTTGACTTTTCTTTTTGACATTGCGAAAAATTAAGGCTGAAATCTTAATGTATATATACCACTCGTTACTACAGCAATAGTATACTTTTTTTGAAAAACGAAGAATTAATCTTAGAATCTCTCGCTTTCTTAAATGTTCTATTCTGCAATACAGATTTCCAACTGACAACGAGTGACCTGCTTATCTTCGGCTACTGAAAACAAGCGACGGGTTCAGTATGTTCACATAGCTGCATGAAATCAGGTTTAAATCTTAGAAATGCGCTTGGTATAGTGGCACGCATGGTCTGATGAAGAGTTCCTTGTAAATTTGCGTGGCAGTCAAAGTGTTAAGGACGTTAAACGAAGCCTTAACCTAACTCCAAGGACGCTGAACTTTCTTTATTTACAGGAACTTTTGTTTAGAGTGACGTTGTGACGTGCTAGATTCTAAAAATCGAACTGATCCTCCCCTATTTGCGCCCTGTGTTCAAATAGGTCCCTACTGGAAGAGGTGGATGCTGTGGAACGCGAGTAGTAAGGAACTTTTGGAAGAAGAGCCGGAAAGAAGAGCCATCTTGGCGTCAGTTTAAAATGTAAGGGAAAGTGTAATGGATCGGGGCGAATTTCGAAGGAGATTCGTATTATTGGCCAGGACAATGAAAACCCATTCGTATATCATAGGTTTGGAGGCGCCTATCGCGACACATTTTAGTTTCTACGCCAATTTTTTATTTTGAGAATTGTTCAATATTCATGTTGCGTCTACTCGTGGTTGATCTTACGATCTTTTGAGTTTGACTGATTTTGCACGTCTGTACCGACTAATTAATGCCTCGTAGGACCACTTCCGTGCATCGGAAGACTAACTAACTGTGATCTGAACTTCTATACTTGACAATGTTTGAGTGTCTACCGAACGAATGGACACACTAATCGATTGAATTCTACTGTTTCTAATTCTATAACCGATGGATTCTAATGTTCCTATTTCTATAGCAAAATGGATTCTGATTTTCGAGGTCTAGGAAAAAGTCCAAGAATCCTCGATCAGGATACATTAGGCGGGAGTGAGACACGCGATTGGCAAACTATTAAATAAAGAACGAACTAAAGTGACGCCCCCAAGTTGATGGTCACTCTCAAGTGTCTCTCGCACCCTTAAATGACTCACATGACTCTGATATTAGCTATGTTAATAATATTTAGAAATCACTACTTAGGACTTTGATACTATTGAAAATTATAGTGTTGCTATAGTTATGCTCTGCAGTATATATCCAAATTCATTTCCTCCTCAGTATTCTAACTTCGAGTTTACTTCTAACCTCTTTCACTAGATATTAGTAATATTCAGAAATCACTACTTAGGACTTCGAAACTCTTGAAAATTATAGTATTGCTATAGTTATGCTCTGCAGTATATATCCAAATTCATTTCCTCCTCAGTATTCTAACTTCGAGTTTACTTCTAACCTCTTTCACTAGATATTAGTAATATTCAGAAATCACTACTTAGGACTTCGAAACTCTTGAAAATTATAGTATTGCTATAGTTATGCTCTGCAGTATATATCCAAATTCATTTCCTCCTCAGTATTCTAACTTCGAGTTTACTTCTAACCTCTTTCACTAGATATTAGTAATATTCAGAAATCACTACTTAGGACTTCGAAACTCTTGAAAATTATAGTATTGCTATAGTTATGCTCTGCAGTATATATCCAAATTCATTTCCTCCTCAGTATTCTAACTTCGAGTTTACTTCTAACCTCTTTCACTAGATATTAGTAATATTTAGAAATCATTACTTAGGACTTCGAAACTCTTGAAAATTATAGTGTTGCTATAGTTATACTCTGCAGTGTATATCTAAATTCATTTCCTCCTCAGTATTCTAACTTCGAGTTTACTTCTAACCTCTTTCACTAAATATTAGTAATATTACTAATATTAGCTATATTAATAATATTTAGAAATCACTACTTAGTACTTATTCCTGAATTATTGAATCACTGAACCAACTGAACTGATGCTACTTTGATGGTTCTATGAGTCTGCTTCCGTATTTCTATAATTCCAACTGTGTAATAATGTAAATCTGTTCGTATTTATTGATTTTTTTCCATATACCTATAAAGCTGTTTTCACTTTTATTGTTCTTTTAAGTTAAACTAAAATATTAAAGAGTCAGAACTTACTACGAGGGAGCGTGGTCTCCATTGGTCGAAACGAGAGTCGGGGTGTGTCCGAATCCAAAACCTTTGGGTCCGAAGAGTTTACTGTAGCATGATCGGCAGTGGATTTCCTTGTCAGGTCCGTCACAAGCTAGCATAGAGTCCAAGGGTCTATGACACTCGGCACAGTTGAAGCATTTCTTGTGCCACATGGTACCTTTCGCGAGTTGTTGCTCAGCAGCGAACACCATACCACCGCAACGTGGGCAACCCTGACCAGCTGGCGCCTTGATAGCGGTCGTGTCGGGATTGTAAAATGGCCGACTGGCTGAGATTTCTTCCTCCCTGAAAGAAAAAACGAAACCTTCGATCTTCTTTTCCTGAAGAATTTATATTAATTAATTTAAAGGATATTATATGATCTTTAAGTCACTTTGATCTATTCAACAATTTTTATTGAGATATTTTTAATCTTTTCTTTTTTCTTGAGTTTTATAAAATTTTGTTACTCTTCTTGTTGTCGATCACTGTGTAGAAATTTCTGTCAATTTTACTTCGAAAGATTTAAATTGTTTCTTTCGTTAAAACACTTTGTAGGATAGGGAAGGCTGAAACTGTGGAATTTTTTAAAATTCTAAACTTCTTAATTAGAGTTCAATCTCTGTTTCAAACATTTCCCTTAAATTTGTTTAAAGTATCATTAATTTCTCTCGTATACAAAGAAATTTCTATCCAAATTTTCATTTTACTTAAAAATCTGCCTAATATCCACAAATAAATCTGAAATTTTCTAAAATCCGAAGCTACTTAATTTCATTTCAACCTCTGCTTCAAAAATTTCTCTTAAATTTCTTTAGAAATTAATATCCTCAATCCTTCTTTCTTACAAAAAATTTCTATCTGAATGTTCTCTTTCCTTAAAAACCTGCCTAATATTATCCACAGAAGAATCTGAAACTGAAATTTTCTAAAATCCTAAGCTTCTTAATCTCATTTCAATTCCTCCTTTAAATATTTTTCTGAAATTTATTTGGAAATTAATATCACTAATTGCAAAGAAATGTCTACCTAAATTTTATAATATCCAAAGGAAAATCTAAAATCTCGAAACTCTCCAAGGTATCGTGCAAGTTCCTTAATTTAATTCCAATTCTCTCCTCAAAAGTTGCTTTCGAAAATTCCTCTTGCACTTTGCTTAACAAATTTCTGCGAAAAACTTCAAAGATAGAAAATATCCTTAATTTATTCAATAAGTAAAATACTCACGTCAGGCCATCGGTCTGTAAGAATCCTGATCCACATGCGAATCCATATCCGTGCGGTCCCCACTTCTTTCCATAGCACGTTTTGCAGTAGACATCTTTGTCGGGCCCGTCGCAGGCGATGATGGAGTCGAGAGTTTTAGTACAGTCACGGCATTTGTAGCATTTCCTGTGCCATTCACGGCCTTTTGCGAGCACCTGTTCAGCGGCAAAGACTACACCACCACAACGTGGACAACCCTTGCCAGGTGGGGCCTTGATTATAGCGGTGTCGATCACGGTTGTACGAGGAGCAGCCTCGCTGCATTTAAAAAATTCATCGAATTTACTATCATCCATCTATACCCATCTCAGGATCGATAAGATCAATCATCGAGTGGCACGAATGATAATAACAATTGTCTATTCTTTTTTTTTCCTATTTTCTTTATTCTTTCATGGTGAAATTTAACGCCTGTTCTCATTCGAGCGACTCAGTGTGGTTCAAGTAGAATTTACAATACAAAAAAGAAGCAACACCATGCAGATGAGAGACTGGTCGATACGGATTAGCAATTGAAATGAAAGGAAACGAGGGTTCTAGATACTAATTGGAGGTAACCGAGGGTTTTAAGAAGGTGATTGATCATTCCAGCTATGAATAATGCATGTCGAATCAAATTGGAATGGTAGAAGATGATAAAAGGAATATTTTTCGTTGAATAGATGTATATCCAATTTTGCTTTGTTTCTTCAAAATGGAGCTCGAGGTGTGTGGAAGTTAGGCCCTTGTCATCGAGCAACCCGCCAAGCATCGATGAATTTTAACGAGATTTTAACAGTACGACCAAATTTATGAACAAAACGTCCATGTTCTTAACTCTTTGAGTACTACGAAGGCATATATGTGTCAAAAATTACCTACATGAACTATAGACTCATATATGCGTTTCTCGAGTTCGTATAATCAGACTCGTTATAAATAATTATATACAGTGACCGATCAAATTATTACGAACAGATGCAAAAGTTACGTATTTATGTTTTCGACTGTATTATAACTTAATCAATAGCAAAATATGTTGTTCTTTGTCTAACACACGTGTATTTAAACAATCTGACTATATCTTAGAATCTTATCTTGCTAAAGACAAAAACAAAATTATTGAATATAGAAATATTGAAAATAAAAAAATATTGTCTGACAGCTCACCGGATATAGATCTGATAGAAAACTCGTGGAAATTATTAAAACGTCGAATTGCATCCAAGGTGATAACTGACAAATAACAACTGATTAAAGAAACTTCGATCAATATCGTAGCATAACGTGAGAATAAAAATTGAAAGTATATCGATACATATTCAAGCAATTGATAAATACAAGTATACATTATTTATTTAAGAAAATTAATGTTTCAAGAACGTCATAACTTGCAGTGTGTGATCAAATTATCATGATCACTTCACTTGTTCGAAATTTGAACAAAAATGGAATTGAATATTATATAAGGATGATTCTCGCAACTGGCCACGGTCTATATTTTTTTTTGTAAATGATGATAGAGCAAAATAGTAAAGGACAATATTGAATGGCGTACTAAGTACTATCTTACTATCACACCACTTTTGTTGCGCATGCATCGATGCACTTTCCCGGTGCAATTGCACACTTTTTTTAAACGCAGTCTTACTTTTTTTTTAACATTTTTCAATTCTTCTCACTATTCTGCGTATAAAAATATTAGGATAGGGTCATCTTAGAGACAATACTTTACGAGATATTCAACATTTTAAATCACACATGTATTTTATTACCTGACTCGAGTCAGCGCGGGTTTATGATACATCAATTGCTATTGAGATACAGGAAGAAAGAAGAAAGTCTCCTCTGTCTTTGTTACGGGTTTCGAAGTTTCCCTGGCAATAAGGAATAATTAACGAAGGAAACGTTAAGACGCGTATTGAAAAATTTTAATCTCAAAAATAGCGAAGAATCACGTCCGTATCGTAAACCTGGTCGAACTTAATTATTCTTAACACTTTTAAACGCGGAAAAGTCTGCTCGATTTTGAAGTATTCCACATTACTAACAAGTTAACCCTTAGCAAACGAATGCCGCCATACTCGCGACATTATAAATATTCCAATAAAATCGAATGCCTCCATACAGGCGGCATGACGTGATATTTCAGGAAATCTGTTAGGTTCGGCCTTTATTATGCACGCAACAATTAAGGGCGATCGGCAATTGTTTTTTGACGCGCTCTGGAGCATTCCTCTAGCATTGAGCGAAAATTATGCACCTTTTCTCGCTCTGGAAATAAAGCACTTAATTTCTTAAAAATCCGTCGACCTACTGGTCATTGTTCTAGAAAAATGCGCTCGTTCGTTAAGGGTTAATATTATATCAAGTGATGTAGAATCTTTTGCAGCAAAATGCGTGAAGATCTCATAATGGGAACTGATGCGACAGGTTGCTCGTCGACAGGCGTCGAAAAGTATACAAATTCGAAATAAAATCGAGCAAATGTTTCTTCGATCACTATCTTGTGGAATAATCAACTTCCAAGTGAAGAATGAACATGCTTTTAATTCACGCTACGCTAAGTTAAAAATGGGGATGAGGGGAGTTTACACACCGTAATCCACTAAATTTTCGCTCGTTTTAACAATTAGCTCGACACACGTGAAGCAGTTTTTAGTAGCTCAAAGATAAGAGTAATGGTGAAGGTGAGTAATAGCGCAAAGCGTTAAGGCGTCGATTCGTGTGTATGTGTGTATGTACACGTATTGTGTATCCGTGAAGACACATGCAATCGTCCGTTCATTCTTACTCTTTCACTCGTTTCTTGCCCTGTTTCTTTCAACTTTCAACGTAAATGGAGCTTCACCTGTCTTTATTCTCTCGAAAATTCAGATATAATCTGTCACGAAAGCCTTCGTACACTCTTTAACCCTTCTAGAGCGAAACTGATGTAGTTTGACGAGGTTTGAGAACAAAATTTCAGTTTTATATGATAATTACGAGATTTGAAAAGAAGCATGTTAAGAAATAAAGAGATAATGAAATGATGTCCAAAGTATTTCGATATTTGTTGAAAATTTTGAAATAATTCACATCACAGTTGTGCTTAGGTATAATATAAGAACTTAAATATGAAAAACAATATTCAGAAATGGTATTATTTATTAGAAACAGTACTTTATTATTGTTCATATTATTTTGATTACTCAGATAATGAAATAGATAAGTTACAGAGATTTCTTCGTTACTTTTAGTATTTATTTGTTAATTCCCAGAATTTGTACCTTTAGCATAAGAAAATATTTCGTTGTTCGGTACTAAAAGAGTGAAAACAGAATAGTCTCTTTAAAATTGGACCAACTAATTTCAATTTTGTTCTTTTTTTCAAGAAATTGAAAGGATTTGTTTACTAGATGGCGTATAAAAATTTTATTAACAAAATTACAATTGGTCAAAATTGTGAGGAAAACAATGAAAATAGTTTTTTACAACTTTAATGAAAATTTTAAAAATATTTGTTGTAGATTTATATGAGTTACACAAATGCAGAAAATTTGAAACCAGCGATTGGCACTAAAAAGATGTAAGAAATGCTAGATTTATTTCACAAAATATATTTTTTAAATTTTCATTGCAAGCTGGAAACAAAACATTGTAAAACGCGATATTTACCGTTTTCTTTGCAATTTAGACCAATTTCTATTTTTTACAAAGCTTTTTTCATTTTAGTAAACTAATTTAGTAAACTAATCCTTCCAGCTTCTCAAAAAGAAAGAAAAAGGAATGTAAGTCGTTCGGTCCAATTTTAAAAAACCTATTCTGCTTTAAAAAAGGTATGAAGACTTTTGTGACTGATTGTAAGTGTGATTCGAGAGAAAAGCTCTGAACTAATCAGAGATTTGAGGCTTTCGAGTGTTAAACTGTGTCCTTACGGAATTATTTTTCTGAAAGACACGTTGGAAATATAATTTCAGGGCAAAACGTTGGAAGAATAATCCCATTAAGACACAGCTTACACCCAAAAGCCTCAACAATGAGAACTGTAAATCTACACTAACGATTCTCCTTGAATTAATTGCACAGTTACTCGCAACATTGGCTGCTTCTAAAAAGTAGTAAAGTTAAAAAATTCCAAAGTTTAGCTACTCTGAAATAATCAAAATTTTCCTAAAATTTTATACAAGGTGTACTAAAAATGAGCTTAAAATTCAAGCGTTGCCCACAGTACTGTCTCAAGGCAAGGCCAAGGGAGATTTGCTCGAGTAACTCTGCTCTAAACAATATACGACCTTTGACAACACAATATAAAATTTGTGCGTTAAAAATCACTCCATTTGTCATGAAAATTAGTTAACCTCTTGCGCTGGCAATTAATTTTTAATTATTAAAAATCTTATGATAAAAGTCTTATTATTTGAAATCATTTCTACAAACATTTACAGTGTATTGAACATCTTTATTAACCCTTTTTCTATGGGAGATTTCCAGAGAAAGGTAGATGTTCAATTCTCAACCGCAAAATTTGTCAAATTGGCGTTGAAAATTTAAAAATTAATAATTTTCAAATTCGCAAAAATGCAAAATTTGTTTCGTTAAATTGAAATGGAAGCGAAAGAATAAAATTCTGGTGAAAGGACGATAAAAGAGCAAAAGAGTACGAGCCAAATTTCTTGTACTTAATCGTTGAACGCGTTGTACAAGGAATCACGTTATACAGAAACAATAGCCAGAACATCTTTGGCACGTTATAGAAATTCGCCTAATACATGAGTCTGCTGTATTTTGCAAACTTTGTCCCTCACATTCAGCCGAAATTCAGCATACTAAATCGAATTAGGTTTTACAGCAAACCAACACAAACGTACTTCGTATAACACAGCAGTCGACGTGTATATCACGTTATTATCATTTTAGGAGACAGTTGAACGACGTTGCGTATCGTTCCAGCGCAAGAGGTTAAAGAAAAAAAAAAAAAAAAAAGAAATACAAGGTGTCCAGAAGAAATCGACTGGCATAAACATGGACAAACAGACACACACACACACACACACAAATATATATATAAAGAGAAAGAAAGAGAAGTATGGCGAATAATTGGAATAGCATAACTATGGGGGCGCGTACCCCTCGTCCTCAATATCGCACTGCAGCCCGATCCACATAACCCCAGCGTGGCCAATACCTCGCGGACCGAATTTCTTCGGATAGCAAGCTGTTAAGCAGACAAGCGCATCATATATAGTGAGAGTGTAGAAGCCGAGGCGGGATATCTCTCGTGTGTTCCCGTCTCAGTCTCGGCTGTGAAAACCCACCCATTGGCGTAGCAGTCGCTTTGTAGGGCGCCACCACCCTGACCGTAGCCATAACCCTTCGGTCCGAATTTCTTTCCGTAGCATACTGCAGAGAATATCGGTTAAAGGTATCTGCTCGTTCGACCTGGTTGCCTGACGTATACGCCGGGACATCATGTGTCTGAATGTGTTTGTTTCTTTTTCACTTTGTCTTTTTTCTTTTTCCTTTTTTTTTTTAGTTTGTTCATGTTTGAATTGAAACGTTTGATTAGCCTTTTTTTTTTTGTTTAATATGCAATTAATGTTTGTATCAGATAGAATTCAATTTGAGTTTTGATTGGTGTTCAATTGAAGTTTGTTTGGAATAGAATTCAATTTGAGTTTTGATTAATGTTCAAGTAGATTGAAAACTTCCGTGAGAATATAAGAAAATAAGTAGAATATAAAGTACATTTGAAGTATAATGTAAATAGAAAGGTTTGATTAGCCTTTTTTGTTTTATTAATAGTCAGAGTTTCTGAGATTGAGATTTAGTTTTCGAGAGAATTTCTGTGAGAATTGAAGTATAATATAAAGTATATTGCAAGTATAGTTGAAGGATAAGTAGAAAGATTTGATTAGTCCCTTTTTTTATTAATATTCAACTAGAGTTAGTAAGATTGTAATTAAGCTTTTGAAAGAATTTCTGTAAGAATTGAAATGTAATATAAAGCATACATGAAGTATAATTGAAACATAATATAAGTAGAAAGATTTGATTAATCTTTTTTATTTTATTAATATTCAATTAACGTTTCTGAGATTAAGATTATGTTTTCGACAAAATTTATGTGTGAATTGAAATATAATATAAAGTATAGAGAATTGAAATATAATGTTTGAAGTATAATATAAGTAGGTACAGGGTGTTAGGTAACTGATGGTACAAGCGAGCAGGGGTTGAATCTACATAAAAACTGAGTTGAAAATGTGGAATAAAATTTTTTCATTTAACGCTTTGTTAAGAAAAATCTGTTTGAAAATTGCTTTAATTCGTAAATTACCAAAAGTAACGTTTATATTCTTGCAGACACAAAACTATGTGCTCTCTTTATTTTCCTATCTTCGAACATCTTCTAACGTACCCTTACGGAAATTTTAATTAATTAAATGATATAATAATTTTTTCTTGTGATTATTATGCTCGTTATGTTCACAAGTGAATATCTAATAACGATAAGACAGTGTTATCATGGTCTAAGGTATTCTGTCATATATCATTGACCATTTTTATTCAAAGAGTGTTTTATTTTAACGAAATTTTCAAATGGATTTTTTTCAAAAAGAGAAGCTTCAAATGGAAAAATTTTATTCTACATTTTCGATACAATTTTTCACCTAGAATTGATACTTACTCGCTATAACACCAGTTACGGGACACCTTGTATATAAAAATAGTGTCCGTATAATTTGTTAATTCAATTTTATTCATTTTGAGAAAAATTTATATTGGAATTATTCAGTGATTCTTTCGTGGAATTCTTTTTTAAAAACTATTTGTGGACACTGAGATGTAGAAATAGAAGTAACCTAAGCTAAGAAATAAATTCTCTCCGACTAAAGTCACATAATCAAGTACAGCTATTAAAATCGAAATATTCGCAAGCTGACAGAAAAATGGCGAACATGATTCAACTATTTTCATTCTTTTCAAATGAATCTTGTATTCTCGAACTGTTTTAATTTTTCTCCAATGAAACAATTTATTTCTATATCTACTATATAAAAATAACTTTTCACGGTTTTGTTATTAATTTAAAAAAAAAAGAAAGAAAGAGAGAGAAATTACATTGACACATTTTAATGATTCTACCATAAAATTTTCTTGCAAAAAAACTGTTTAGCATATTTAGACTAAACTGTTGCACGTTCTACACCATAAAAGTTTACGTACACATAAATAGGATGAAAAAAGGAGCTTTTTTCCTTCACATTTTTTCAATTTTCCATTGAACACATCCAGCACATCATGCCTCCAGCTATATTATCGTGCACAATCCTCACCTTTGCAATAGATGTCCTTATCAGGACCTTCGCAGCAGTTGACCGAGTCTAATCTCTTGGAGCAGTTGGCACATTTAAAGCATTCCTTGTGCCATTGCTACGTGGGATAACAAACGGACAGGTGTTAGTCACTGGAAACTGGGATGCTCCAACGAATCTTGCGTTCTATTACACATAGTTATTCCCAATCTAATGCAAGTGCATGTTGAGCGGTAAATCTCAACTAACAATATCACAACTCTTCACTTCGAATATTCGGTTGGAAAATCTTAGTACTCTTCGAGACTGAGACGTTTCTGTTGTTACTTTCCAACTATAATCGCGTGAAATCGTAATAGAACTCGACACTTGTGAGTGAAGAAAGAGAAAAAAAGAAAACAAAAAGAAAGAAACATCAGAAAGGGGACATAACACATGTTATGGTTTCTCAGACCAAGAATATTGTACATCTCTTTTTTTTTTTCTTTTTTTTTTTTTTTGCTTTTACGGAATATTTTGTGTGACACTTTGCGCCAGTATGTACTTCACAGGAATTTTGGAGTTGACCAAGAACGATAAATAAAAAAAAAAGACAAAAAAAGAAAATAGAAATAGATAGGAGACAGAGGACGAGCAAAATTAAATCTCAAATACACGTAATTTACAGGGGTTCTTTTTAGGGTGGGATAAAAAAAAAACGACGAGCAAGGGTTGATAGAAAAAATACCTCGACAATATATCTCGCGATCGGGACCATCGCAATGAAGCGTCGAGTCCAGTGACCGATGACAGGTTTTGCACTTGTAGCATTGCTTATGGTAAGCCTAATCACAAGAAGCAGGAATAACTATGGTCTTCTCGCATTGTTGATTCGATAGAAACTTAATCTTGGTGCCACGACTCGTAAACAGTTCTTAAATCAAATTCTCCGAGCTTCTAAGTACCTTAAATATTCTTTAATTAGTATGAAAAATTCAGAAAAGTGCATAGTAATTAGTATTGTGTTGTATCATCCAAATATAATTTTTCTGAATTTTTTCTGTTCTTTTTTTGTGACAAAAAATTGTTTAAAGTTGGATGGAAACTCTGAAATGCGTAAATAGAAACTCAAATTTGCATTTCTGCAAACTGTGCTTTGCCCCTGTGGTAGCCAGCGGTGAAAATAGCCCCTGCAACCTGCAACCCGCCCAGTACACTACTTACACTCCTTTTCATAATTATCAGAACACTAAAACATTCTTTTTTAGTCGTTAAAAAAAAAAATTCATCTCGGAATCTCTCCTGTTGGTTCTTTTGTTCATAACGTTGGTTTGAATCCAGGTAATAGTCTTCTCAGCTTGGTTTAAGGATCACAATTGATGATAATAATTCTAAGGGTAAAATCGTCATACAATATAACAATCTTAATGAATTAGATTCAATATTAAAAATTTTAAATAGGAAATTTACGGTTCCAGATTACATGGAACTAATTTCAGCGAAGAAATTGTCTTTTCAATTACATAACAGGTGTCTTAATATCTCCAAACGATAATGCATATGCAAAATTTAGAACAGATTTATTTTTAATTTTTCTTATCTTCTAAGAAATAAATAGGACTATTGAAAAATTAAAAATATACTATTTCAAGGAGACAAATTGACTGAGGTGCAAAGTTCGTCGAACTCCGAACCCCAGCTTGAACTTGAAGACAGATCACAGATCGATGCTCAAAAAAGCGACACAAATGAAGCTACTTGGGGTGCTTCCAATTGGCCAACGCCCGCGTGTCTCGTGTACAGTTAACAATAGACAAGAATCATGGAACAAATTGAGCTTTTCTCTGAACATTCTGAAACTCGATCCCCTGACAGCACTTTGGTGCTAATGAGTCGAAGAATGTTTGAAATAGTTCATGAAGGAGGATGAAAGTCCATCGTTCGCGATTAACAGACATTGTCGGAGTATTTGGCAGAGAGAGAAGTGGTTCTAATCGAAATCGTTCAACTCTCTTTTGGCCCAATTTTCTTCGTTTATTGGCGAGAAGTTTGACTGTCTTTGTGCTACTTCTGTCGTCCACGTTTTATATGTCGGTTAAAATTGCTTGCATCATTTGTGGTACTGTTCAAGATACTTGTTGCTCGTAATATGAAGTTCTCGAACTTTCTTAGTTTCACGTTTAAATATTTAAGTTTGTTCGTTCTAATTAAGTGAAGTGATTGTATGTTTAAAAAGAAGATGAAACTGTGTAGTGAGATTTTTTTCGTAGAAAGCTTCGTTTTGGAGAAAATCGGTGCTGAATTTTCGAGGGAGCTGCTATCAAAAATTTCTGTCCATTGCAGAAACAGATAATTCTCAAGTGAAAACATTGTTGCTTCTCTCCCTAGACTAAATAAATTTAATTAAGGAAACTTAAAGATTCATATTTAACAAGCATCGCTGCGCTTAGGTACAGCCCCACCAAATCTTCCGTTTCAATTTTTTCCAAAACGGGAGCTTCTATCAAAAAACTTTATTTCACATATTCTATTCAATTTTTCCCGTAGTATCAACCAGTAAAAAAATGTATTCACAATTGTCCAAAATTAGATACCTTTTAATCCTTTGCATCTTATGTGATTTTTTCTCAATTTTCATTACCAAGTTAATATATCAAAATAAGAAAGGGAAAAGAAAAATTTCTACTAATTTTAAGTTATTTAATATCTTCATACACAGGTTGATTCAAAGTTTGAACGGTCAAAGATGTAAACGGAAAAAACAAGTCGCAAAAATCGATCGTTATTATTTGTTTCGTAATTTCGATCAGTTGGAATTTTGTAAAAATTGCGTTCGTACGTCATTTAGTAAATTAATTCTTCTAACTTCTGACAAGAACACAATTCGTTGAGTGCAATTTTAAGAAAGTTATTCTATTTTAAAGGATGTCCGAATATTAATAGAAATCACTATGTATAGAAAACTTTCACTATAGATATTGTATTTCCAATATTGTCTCATTAAATGATAAAGATTTTTATTGTTAGATATTGTACGTGTGAAGCTGTTTTCTTATACTCTGCAGTATATATCCAAATTCATTTCCTCCTCAGTCTTCTAATTTAGAATTTCTTTCTAACCTCTTTCACTAGATATTGGTAATATTTAGAAATCGTTACTTAGGACTTCGAAACTCTTAAAAATTATAGTGTTGCTATAGTTATGCTCTGCAGTGTAAATCCAAATTCATTTCCTCCCCAGTCTTCTAATTTAGAATTTCTTTCTAACCTCTTTCACTAGATATTTGTAATATTTAGAAATCGTTACTTAGAACTTCAAAGCTCTTAAAAATTATAGTGGTGCTATAGTTATGCTCTGCAGTGTATCTAATGAGATTTATAAAGAAGCTAATTACGAAGCTTCCAATGAAAGTGAAATTGTAGAACGTGAAACTAAGTGAAGATACTGAAAGATGGAAAAATGACCTACCAAAAGGATTTGATTTCTCATCCCTAAACATTTCTTCTGTTCAAACCGTTCAACATAGAAAGAAAAAATAATTTTCCGTTTCTGGGGATCGTCTTCAAAATAATCCTTAGTCTCGAATAGGTTAAGGATTAATCCTTTGCGCTCCAATGGCGTCTGTACGGAGACATTCATAACACACACCATAAATCCGTTCTAATTTTATTTATACTTAAATAAAGAAAATTAATCAAACAGACGAAAGTAAATAAATTCACAAAGGTGTATAAGTTTTTTCTTTCCAAAGTGAAACTTCTTTGTTTTCCAAAGTTTCGTCACAGAAGTGTGTTAAAGTTGATAAATCGATCATATGAGAAACTTTACTCAGAGCGCAAAGGGTTAATCGACAAGTGAAGATTCGAGAGACGTACGACGCCATGTTAGACATCGAAACAGATTGGCAGAAATCTAAGAATGGCAATTAGCCTCCATCAGTCTAATCCACGGCCATGCTAGTCTCTCCAAGTTATTTTCCAACGTTTGCCGCGGCGAGGAGGTGAGAGGAAGATGCGTTGGTTGTCTGCCAAGCCGGAGGAAGACAGGAAAAGCTCTTGGGCCAGCACCAACGGCAACAAGCCGTCCATCGTGTAAATCCTCCTCTATTCCTCTCTTTATTTTTTCCCTCATTGTTATGAAATTACACGTTTCGTCACGCGATAAGATTACGGAGGGCACGTCACGGTCCGTACTGATCTGGCAAAGTGTCAGCCAATATGGTCCGTGCAATTTTAGCATCGGACGTTACGCGAGGCCACCTTCGAATCCGCGATTCAGAGCGATCCTCAAGCTGCTTTCACCGCGTGGACGGTGAAGTTTACGAAATCGACCGTTTTACTTCGCTTCCAGAACGTTCAGGTAAGATTAGACGTGAGCAATAGTCTTAGAACGATGTATTCCTGGCAGAATTCGAGGGACTAGCCAGAGTTCCAAATTTTGAGAATTGAACGAGTATTACTCGTGAGTGTACGCTCATGAGTATTTATCTCAGACATTTTTCTACGATGTCCTTTTGTTTCCATAAACAATTTCATTTAATCAGAGCTTTCATTCGTTTCGTAAACTTTGAAGAGATATACAGTGTGGGACAGAAGTATTCGTATCTCTTTCAGAATAGAAGAATTCTCTTTAACCCTTTGCACTCGAAACCTCTGTGCTGAAAATGAATTTTTCTTAATTGCTTTTCCCCATAATTGCTTGTGTTTCACTTATGGTTTTATCGATTAAAATTCGAAAAATCTAGTGTTTGTATTATAATTTACTTGCGATTCTGTAGTCTTTTTTTTTTTGTCTCCGTAAGCAATTTTATTTAATCAGAGGTTTCATTCGTTTCGTGAACTCTGTCTGAAGAGATGTACAGTGTGGGACAAAAGTATTCAGAATAGAAGAATCCTTTTTAACCCTTTGCACACCTAACCTAGCCTAACCATTAATGAAAGTTTGAAAAATGAGTTTTTGTTAATTTATGTCAGTTAATAGGCGTTTGCAAAAGTTTTCGTCGACCACCTGGAAATCGAATCGCATTGTTTTTTGAAGCAATTTTCTTTTTCTTTTTTAAATGTGTTTCTAATCTTGTTTTCAATCTGTTAACGTAAGATAGGAGAAGGTTATAGAAAGCGAGGGAAAACATTGTACCAATTTTCTGTGTCAAATGAATGAATTTGGTTGAACAAAAAAAAAAAAGAAACGTTCTGACTTGTCCTGGTTCTGGTCCTTTCCAAGATTTCAAGACATTTCCTCATAACTCGGATGATTTTTCCTCCAAGACAATTCTTGGGGGAAGATGTAGAAAAGTGGGACTTAGGATTATCCAATTAGAAATTGGCACGGTTTCCTGATTATGCAACGCCTACAGGTCACGTTCATCGTGTAGCAAACGACCTGTAGAACGTCACACAAAGGTCTTTTCTTCAGGAAACCAACCCATAAGTTCAAAGTCCCTTTTTCAGTGCTAGTACCCTTACGATAAGTCAATTTCTATTAAAGGTGATCTGGCCAGACACTCTTTCTAGAGAAAGTTAGTGTCATCTTGCAGCTAGACCCAAGTCCTCTAGAAAATCTACAATCCACGAAAAATTGATCCTCAAAAACAACAATGTCCTATGTCGAATGGGACCGTAAGCCTAAATACGTGGCCCTAACAATAACAATTGTGCAAGGTTGTTCCTTTAGCTTCTATCTGCAGACAACTTGCAAAAGCATTTACTCTGATATTTCAAGTGAGATCTCATAACCGCTACCAAGAATATTTCCTAGCGAGACATACATTTAAAGTGTATACCATCGTGTGGAAAAAACAGTTGAATTATTTAATAAAATTTATAGTATTATGTGACTTAAACCCTTGCCGTACGAATTTTTAGTTACTACGTATCTTAGTCTCGAATGTTCATTGTTGCAATACAATTTTAAATAAAGAAAGTCGAAATATTATATTAGGTTGTCCGGAAACTTCGTGCCGATTTTTGATAGGTAGGGTTTGAATATATTACAGCATATAAAATTGTATGAAAACATAAAGTTCACATGTATTCTGAAAGATTATTGTTTCACGTGTCTTTCAAAAATTTATTCATTGTAATTACTAGTTTCTTCGCAGTGTTATACTGTCTTGAAGATGGAAGGAAATAGAGTACACTTTTGACATTGAATATTTTTCTTTCAACGAAAAGGGAAAAGTACTGGGAAAACATCAAACGAGATATGTAATGTCTAAAAAGGCGGTAGCATATTAGAAAAAATTCTTCGCAAACGGTTGACAAAATCTAGAAATGGGAATTTCGATCTTAAAGAAAATAAAGGAACAAAGTTTTTGGTAAAACGGAATTTTTCAATTTGCTGGAAAAACGATGAAAATTTGTAAAATTAAGAAATACATACTTTACAAAACAGAAAGAAAATGCTTTGAAGTATGAAATTGGCTTATTTACATAAAAATCGGCACGAATTTTTCGGACAACCCAATAGAATATAAATCAGACACGTTTAAAATTTTGTCACAGCGAAATTTATTCATTAAGGCAGTATTGTCGTGTGGAAATTTGAAAAAATAGATTTTGAGTTTTTCGGATTTTATTATACTGGAAACCTTTCTAAATACGCCTGTTTAACCCATATAGCGATACTCGTAAAATTAGCTGAGTTATAAAATAATCCTCAACACACTTATTGCAAATTTGAAAAAACTGATTTTGAGTTTTTCGGATTTTATCATACTCGAAACTTTTTTAAATACGTCTGTTAAACCCGTATAGCGATATTCGTAAAATTAGCTGAGTTATAGAATAATCCTCAACACACTTATTGCAAATTTGAAAAACTGATTTTGAGTTTTTCGGATTTTATCATACCTTTACCATAATCTGTATCACGAGTAAGACTCGTTATTATTCGGCAAGGGGTTGAAGGTTACACGGGTCCATAGAGGATTAGTATACGAATTTAAAAATTCGACATTTCATATGCATCAACCTAATACACTATCCAGTAATAACCTAAACCTTGGCTTCCATAGGGTTTTTCCAAGCACAGTGGAAGACACAATTCCGCGGAATTGTTCCGCGGGTTATTTTCACTTATCTCTATAATAACCTAAACCTTGGCTTCCATAGGGTTTTTCCAAGCACAGTTGAAGACACAATTCCGCGGAATTGTTCCGTGGGTTATTTTCACTTATCTCTATAGAAATCTAAACCTTGGCTTCCATAGGGTTTTTCCAAGCACAGTTGAAGACACAATTCCGCGGAATTGTTCCGCGGGTTATTTTCACTTATCTCTAGGTCGCAGCACCAAGGTGATAGTACGATTTCCTACGTCAAACGACGCGTTGAATTTCTTTTCTCATCTAGAGACACTCACCCTTCCTCTCGCCAGCATCTGTTCAGCTGCATACACGTATCCTCCGCAACGTGGACATCCCTCGCCCTCAGGCGCCTTGGCGATGGCTCTTGGTTCCAGAACGGCGTTCGATCCTCTCGCGAGCTCCCTAAAAACGTGTCTCTTGTAGAGATCGGATCTATTAGCTTGACCGAGAGGAATATAGTCAAGGTGAAGCTGTGATTCCCAGCAAAGATGGCGTATCATCGCCCCCCGTCTTCGCGGAACGATCACTTTTTTTTTTCTTCCTTTATTTATATTTGAAGAGTACAGAGGAAAGAGGATGAGGGTCCATTTCTTTTATTATTATTTCCCCATCTATCTTTCTTTTCCCCTGGTTTTCTCAAGTTGGGTTGAATTTGTTGAAAGAATTTAAAGAATTCTTTGTAAAATGGAATTTTTTAATATTTTTAGGTAAAGATTAAGTTACAGCTTTGGTTGAGTGAAGGTGATTATTGGAATAAAGAAGATTTTGAATAAATAGGTGAGTAAATGCAGGGTGGTTTACAAAATTTATAGATTTTGAAAATTTAAGAGTACCTTTAGTTGTGAGTGATAGTGTATGGGTACATTTTTCTTTTTTTTTTTTGGTAGTAAAAATCATTTTTGTTTTTAGAGGTAGGAAAATAATTGAGAAATTCAAGTTATTACAATTATAAGTGAAGATAGATAAGAGTACCTGTATTTATATAGAAAAAGGACGAGAATGTGTGTTGTACAGTGTCTTCATGTTGATGAATTCTTTACTTGCGTCTGCGAAATATAATCTGTGGAGGATCGATAGTGATCAATCTCAGTTTAACCCTTTCATCGCCAAATTATACTTTTTAATAAGAATCTGTTGATTATCGAAAGATTTAGTAAGAATTTGATATTTTCTAACTGATCATTGTATCTGTGGTAAGTGGATTTGAGATTAATTTGAAACGAAATTTGAGATTAATTTGAGATCAATTCGAAACCAATTTGAGATCAGCTTAAGATCAGTTTGACATAAATTTTTGATAAATTTGAAATCAATTTGAAATTTATTTGAGATTAATCTCAGATAATTTGAAACGAATTTGGGATCAATTTTAGATGAATTTGAGACCGATTTGAAATCAATTTGATATAAATTTTTGATAAATTTAAAATCAATTTGAGATCAATTTGAAATCAACTTAGAATCAATTTGAGATCAATTGTAGATAAATTTGAGATTAGTTTGAAACCAATTTAAGATCAAATTAAGCTGAATTTGAGATCAATTTTTATTCATGCACTCAAGTGGAACAAACGCGTTCCACTAGTCATAAAAGCGTTAAATTTGTTTGAATCCATATGACACCACCAAATAAATCCTCATCCTTTTTCATCTGTACTCTTCATTAAATTAATTCAACACAGATTAAGGATACGATGACATCGAAGTTTAACGATCATTTTACATATTTTGCTTCTTATTTTAAATTGTTTCCTTAGTCACGAAATGATTATTGTTGGACAAAGACGTCGAACACCGAGGGCCTGGGAATCACCAAGGGGACAAGCAAACAGTACAAGAACACACCACTGCAAAAAAAAAATGAGAAGAAGGGGTGGGATATCGAGCGATACATCAGAAATTCGACGAAAAGTTTGGAATCCTGGACAAATACGACAATTCTCTCTGCAACCTCCGTTGAAGAGAGAGAAAATCTTCAAAAAGTGTGTCGAAAATGAATTGGCACGTTTCAGGTTAAACTTTCGATAATTATAAAATTAATATTAATTCCGTGTTAATGTCGAAAATTAATCGTAACAAAATTTCCAAGATTCTTCTCCGCAAATTGCGAACCATGGGTTAACCATAAAGATCAGAATAAATTAGCGATATCGTGTTAACTTCCTTTCGAAGAGAAAGAGAGCAAAAAAGAGAAGGAATTAGAACATTTCTGTCGAGAATGTTTCCAAACGAAAATGAGATTCCAAACTGTTTCCATCGAAGATCGCCTCAACGCTCCAAGGTGAAGAAAAAAATAACAACAATAACAACAACAATAAAAAAGAATAGAAACGATTACTCAGAAATCGTTTGTCAAAAAAAAAAAAAAAAAAAAAAAGAAAAAGAAAGAATGATCAACAACCCTTTGGCGGTTAAATTTGTTAGGCACGTGTTAGTGATCTGTTAGTAACCCCGTAAACCCCTTTGCAACCACGCAAGTGGCTTCCGCCGAGCCCCGAGAGGAGAGCCAAGAAGCGGATCGTGTGTAACAAGAAATAAAAGTGATAATAAAATTTTACTCAGAAAAAAGAAACAAGTGAGGACAGAGCAACAGGCGCAATAGAAATAAATAAGAAGAGGGGGAGAGGTTGTTTTGAGGGTGAAAAGAAATAAGATAGAAAAGATAGAAAATATTGTAGGGATTTTTTTTTTTTTGGAAATTGATAGATTAGGGGGAATGACAAAAGTGGAGAAAGAAGCATAAAGTAGGTTAAAGATGATATACAGGGTGTAAACGAAATATGTGGGCAAACTGTGATATTCCATTCTGATCTTTCTGAGCATTGAAAAAATGGTCGTTTTTCAATATAGATCTGGAAACTCATCTTCTTTTCAGATATGAACACTTTTTATGTAATTGTTACGCTATTATAATATTTTTTGGCTAAAAGTAGATCAAGTCATCCTAACCTCAAAATCACTGACAAATATTTTGTAGATTTTTATCGCTCTGTTACTATCTTTATTTATATTTTAGTTTACATGTTTTTGTTGCTATTTTGTTCATACAGGGTGATACATAAGTCGCTTTGTCATTTAAGTGTGAAATAAACTGTCTTCAAAGTTTGAAACAAAGTGTTTCGAAGGTGTAATGGAGAAAAAGTTGTTCAATTTTTAAACGATAAAAAGACTTAGGAGTTCTGTATTCTTTACACAGTTTACTGATGTATAGTATCATCGGATACATCAATTTTCTTGCATAAAAGTAATTAGATATTATTGTGTCACACTTGTACTGATACTTTCGTTATTGGAAGTGAATTGTGGACATTAATTTTGGTATTTAAAGCAAACAGATGTAAACTATTCCATTAACCATATAAATATAAATAGTATATAATACACTGTAGTTCAAAAATTTAGTACAACTGTAAAGTTAGAATATTAGAATATTTTGAAAATGAAATCAGAATATTTTATTATCCAAATTTATGAAAATAAGTTCAAAACAAAGAAACAAAAAACATATTTCAGAAATAATAAATAAAACTATACTGAATTTCAAATATAGTTCCAAAAAATTGTTTTTAATAAAAATTTTTTAATAAAATCTTTATTTCTTAGGATTGTAATTGACTGCTACTGATCTCTGTAACATTAATCATAAATTCTTTAAAAAAAAAAGTGGTTCTAAAATCAATATTAATATAAATTGATAAATGCTCCTAAAATTTTAAATATACAGTGTAGATCAAAATACAGTATCCTTGAAACAGTGTTGATAAAAGTATTATCAATGATTTCAAGATAACATAAGTTATTCCTTAATAGTAAATCAATCTTTATCTAAACATTTGATAATTAGGAAGATATTTTTATCAGGATGACTCGTTCTAACTTATGGATAAAAGGTACACCGAGAAATTTTTTAACGTCTTTACTGAAATATCGATATAAAACCTACAATGATACATAAACCAATCATCTTCTTTAAAATAACCATTTTCTTTTCTTCAAATAATCATATCTCAGGAATTTCTTCAAGTGAGTTTCAAACGTTCTTCAAAGGAAGAATTTCCAGACCCATCTCCGCACGATCATTTCTCAAACCTCGAAAAACCAATATTTGCCTAACCATTTTCGCTCACACCCCGTACAATCGATGTTAAACTCAATACGACCATATAATTAGGCGTCTACGTATGCACCTCTATGCGATGTGTCTGTAAGCGAGCGTTTCACGTTATGTGATAAATAAATAGAAGCACCCATAGAGTTAACGGTGTTAGCGAGATTAGGGGGTTAGGTGTCTCTGAAAAAAAAAAAATTGAAATAAATAAATAAATAAATAAAGAAATAAATAAAATAGGTACGAGAGAAAGGCCGTGCAGGTGTTGAAGAAAGAGTTTATTCATCTTCCTCTCGGAAGATACTGTCTATGATGGATATAAAGTGAAGTAGTAGAGAAATAGAATACCAAGAGAAAACAAAAAAAAATATAGAAAAAAAAATTAGAAAAAATGATTAAAAAAAAAAAATATCTAAAAACAAAGATATCGAATTAGAGACAGACAGAGACAGAGACAGAGAGAGTGACAGAGTGACAGAGAGAGAGATAAGCAAGTTGGTTTCATCTGTGAGGCGGTAGACAAGAGAAAGAGGCATAGAGATTCATAGAAGAGAGATAGAAAATAGAAGAGAGATAGAGAGAGGCGGAATTCTGACTCGGTGCTCACCATTTTCTCTTTTGTTAACTTCGCTTAGAGAGTTCCCTTTATCACGGGGCCCGTGATAAAGCGACAACACATAGTATATTGTTCGATCATGGGCCTCCGGTTGGCTCGCACTCGGCGGGGCTGGCGGGGGGGCAGTAGGGTCTATTGTTTCTTTTTTCTTTTCTGTTTCTTACATATTTATTTATTTTTTTTTTCGTTTCGTTTCTTTTAATTCGTTCTTTCTTTCTTTCGGTTTTTTTTCCTGTTTTTTTTTTGTTTTATTTTGTTTTGTTTGTATTGTTTCGATGTCATTTTCTTTTTTTCCTTGTTTCTTTTGTTTCTTTTTCTTAAGAGACACGTATATACAGAGGAGCAAGGGGAGATACTGGGTGAAATACTGTGATCGGGTGAACAAAATGGAGGGCCTGGCGTGTCTCGTGAACCACGTGCTCGGTTCGTTTCTCCATTCTCGTCGATTTCGCCAGGTCGAAAGAAATTATTAGAAACTCTGTTTAATTTCTACTAATTTACGTGTACAGAGTGATCCAAGGAATTGTAACCAAATTAATGCGACATGTTCAGTAAGTTAAATAGACGAGGAGTGTTTACGTGTACTCGTGTCCTAAAATGATTCGTTAAAGAGTTATTGGGAATAAAAGTATCGTTGTTCTTTAATTAAAAGTTATACGATGCTTCAAGGTTTCACGGATTTTTCTATTAGTTGTTGATTGATAAACAAGTGACTGCCGTTCTCTCAGTTTTGCGAAACTAACGCATTTCTTCCCAATGTTGCACGTGTGCAACAGAAGAATGTAAAGCAGTTCAACTGGGAAATCCTATAAGCCTCAAATTTTTTGAAAAATATACGAGAATCGTGTATCCATAAAAATTATGCGATTCGAGAAAAATTAATAAAGAAAATTTAGAAAATTAAGCTTAGATAAAGAAAATTATGCGAGATCGTGGAAAGATTCACTCTGCTTTTTAAATCTCATCATAAATTCGCCATAAGAAAAGTGACAGATTTGAGTGATACTTAAAAAATGGTAAAACAAATAGAAAAATGACAATATAACCGTTGGAACCTAGGAAAAGCTTTAAGATCCAAGCGAGAATCGAATATGCGATTGCCGGACTGACAAACTGGGACTCTACTCCTCTTTGTTCCCTTATTTTTCATGAATACGGTAACGAAAAGAAATATTGATCTAATAAGACATTGAGAATAATTTCTGTCGACGAAGAAGTTTCGCGAGAAACTAAATATTTTCTCAAAAGTTGCGTACGTTGGGAAATTTTCTGAAAATCTCTCTTTCCGCAAATAATACAAACTTCAATTCGATAAAATAGATATTCCCTGAATATTCTCGAGCATTTTTGTACACGTTTACAAAGCAGGTTCTCAGTGTTTATTATTTTTCACGTAACTCCAATTAGACAAAAATCAAGGATAATTAAATTAAAATCAAGGATTACTGGTTAAGAGAATGAAACAAGCGTAAAAGACGAAATGTAGAGAGGAACAACTGACATTGAAGACAGTCATTTGTTTACGAATGAACTACAGAGTGGCTGTATTACCAAGAAGACAACGATTCTGTTGTTCCTTATAATTCTTTGAACAAACTATTCTCGAAGACAAGTTCGTATGAAGATTTCTCATCTGTTTCATCTTCTGAAATAACCGTTGCATCAATCTGGTACCAGTCTATTGAGACACCCTGCATATGTTACCGGCAAAGTGTAAAATCCTGAAATTTCACTGGAAAAATTACGAAGTAAGATGTCCTCTCTGCATTTCCTTAGAAAGTGCATACTTCGAGGAGCAGACAAAATTTTGACTAAGTTGTGACACTTCGATCACGATGACAATCGTCATTTATTGCGAAAATAGAATGTTTCATCTGTTGCTCGGTTTTTATGATTCTAATATTTTTCGCTTTCAGTTGGTAATTTTTCCCAAAGTAACTTCGTTCGTTTACATTCATTTTGATTCATTTGAATTGTTATTTTTACGTATCCTCGACAAATTTTCCATGAGTAAAAAGTTAAGTTAACATGAATCGAAAATTTTCCATAAATCACGTTTAACTACACACATTGCCTGGGACAAAGTACGAAATGTTATTTTCAAATCGTCACACGTTAAAACTTCCATTTCAATTCTCGATTTTCTGGACATCACGCATTGCCGTTAACACATATACTATGTATGTACATATACAGCTAAGTAGGTGTGTGATGCATGTACAGTGGGTCAAAAATGTTTTTGACATGCTGGACTATTCTCCTCCCTTAAATATCTTTTTTCTTTTCGCCTTCATCTGTACCATAGTAATTTTTCTCTTCCCTTTCTGTTCGAAAACGACAACGACACACCGTACAAATGGCAAGAACATTTTTGTCCGACCGTCAATGCGCCAACGTGGTGAGTAAAAAACACGCAAGCGGCGGTCAATGAAGAACACCAGATTCTTCTGTTTTTTTTTTTTCTTTCCCTTTTTTCGTCTTTTAATGGCAACTTATTACAGATGGTACAAATGATTCTATAAACTAGCAATTAATGTAAGTGTAGTAATTCGCATAAAAGAAACTGAGAAAGAGTATAGATATATATATATTGTATATATAACGGTATACTTGTATATATATATATACTTATACGTATACATATACACGGTGCGAGAGAAACGAACGACCGGAGGTCGTTCGAACGGGGAGGCAAAAGAAAATCAATCAATGAAAAAGAAAAGAAAACGAGGAACAAAAATATATATAAACACAGAGAGAGAGACGGAGACAAAGAACGGAACACAACAGAAAAAAAAGAGAACGGTAGACAGAAACAGAGTAGACAGAAAGAGAGTCACGAATAGTAATATTAAAATAATAATAACAGTAATAATAATAATAATAATAATAATAATAATAATAATAATAATAATAATAACAACAAAGAGAAAAGGGCAGAAATTCAAGGGAGAAAAAGAAGACGGTTAAAACGGTAACAAAAAAAAAGAAGGAGAAATGTCGACTAGATTAAACACAGTTAATCATCGATTATTATAAACGTCGTCGTCGCCGTCGTCAGAATAGCATCATTAATTTTTTTTTCATCATCACCATCACCATCAATCACCATCATCGTTGTCGGTGTGCCGATGGACGACGAGAGGCGGTTAAGGCTTCGCGAGAAGGAGAGAGGTAGAGGCGGAGGATTAGGCTGGAGGTGACGGTAAAAATCGGTAAATCGAGAAAACAGAAGTGGTGTGAGGTCCAAAGTATCGTAGTGTTAAAACGAAACTCTCGAAAAAAAGAAAAAAAAAAGAAGAAGAAGAAGAAGAACAGAAAGACAGAAAGTGAGGTTAGGTTAGGGTTAGGTAACGTGGTTGTAGGATTATTTCGGTCACGCGGTTTATACATAGTCGTGATGCTGTATACACATATACACATATGTATATATACACGCAGACGCATGCTCTCGGTCCTTGCAGGTTCTTATAGCAGGCTGGCTCTGTGCTTCTCTTCCAAAAAATCACGTTCCTCCGGTTAGGATCAGAGGATCATGCTCGTTGGATCGTTTTTTTCGGTCTTTTTGTCGACTTGGTCGATTATGATGGTTGGTTGATTGGTCTGTGTTTTTTTTTGTTTTGTTTGGTTTAACGGTCTTTGTAATTTTCAGTATTTTTAGTTAACGGCGCGTTTATGGTTTCTCTATGGGGTGTAGTAAGTCCGACATTACAAACGATTGAGGGGAGGTGAGGGAGAACAATTTTCCATTTGGCTCTTTTTTTTTCTTTTTTTCTTTTTCTGGTTTGTTGGTTCACAGTTGGTTCGTGTAGCAAATGGTGTTAAGGAGAACAGGAAGACATTGTAGTTTGATAGGGTTGAGATTCGGGTGGGGGGAGGAGAACGGGCAGGTGCACTCACTCGCTACTCTTCAAGTGTTCGCCCTGATCCATGGACAGGCAACCAGCGCCTCCACCGAAGCCGTATCCTTTAGGGCCGAACTTGCGACCGTGGCAGACTTTGCAAAACAGCTCGCCCTCGTGCTCGGTGCAGTTTGTCGAGTCGAGCAGTTTGCCGCACAGACCTGAAACAAAGAGGCACGATTCCTTTGGCTGCTGCCTATTTCATCCTCCTATCGAATACACGGATAAGTAGCCTTTATGCTATCGTAAATGAATCTTAAAGACCATTTTTGTTCATTCTACAAAATTTCGAAATGAAAGAGAAAATAATTTAATGATAAACGAAAGAAATTTTACGGAGTGAATCTACGTAAAAAAAAAAATAATAAGGGAAAAATAAAAAATTATCAAATTGCAGTGTAAACATGCCTTAAACACCATTTTTGTTCATTCTACGAGAAGATTTCGAAATGAAAGAAAAAATAATTTCATGATAAGCGAAAGAAATTTTTCATGGTGATTCAGTGTGAAAAAATAGAGCGAAAGTTAAAAATAATCAAATTGCGAATAACGCTTCGTTTCTTAGATACAAGCGTCTAAAAGATAGACCCAAAAGCCCCTGAAACATGGCAACCCGCGAAAAATGATATAAACTGACCGTGTATCGCGGGTTACCATACTCCAAGCTCCACCTTTTGAGCTCTAACTACTGAGAAACGAGGCTTCAATTGCAATTTTATTATTCTTAACCCGTACCTGGTACGGTATGAGTCAAAATGCCGTTTCATCTGTTCTGAGCTGGATAACTTAAAGTTAAATATGTTTCAACTAATAATTTGAAGTATTTATAAATTAGATATTTTGTACAAAATACACTTTCATTCTTACGTACAATTTTCCTAGCTGTCTAAAGTGTTTTTAGAAAACATGACCAGTTTGACCAGCATGGTACCAATTATACAACGTATTTTTGCCGTACCACTCACGGGTTGAATTTTGTTTCCTTTTTTTAATAAAAAATCACCTCTCAGATGACTTCAGAGGCCCATTTTTCATTTCGTAGGAACATTTTAAATTCATACGAAAATTTAATCTTCTAAAGACAAGCGTTACTTCAATGATCTCCAGTAAACTACAATTTCTTCAGAAATATGTTAATAATTTTGGAAAAGAGATTCGATCGAACGCTAGGACTTAATTAATTCAGTGTTGTACCAGTCAATAATCGTTGTTTGTTCGAAAATTCGCGACAGTTCGACGAATATCGAAAAGAATCGACAGGTAAATGCGAATAAGCAATGGTAGAATTTCCGAGGCAGCTTATACTTCAAACGACTAGCGGAAGCGTGTATGAATATTCAATGGGCCTCCTATTTCGAGTTGAATCACGAAGTCGGGATTTTTCGAAGCGAGTTCGCGCGGGTCGTTGCACCCTCAGCTTTTACGCTAGGTGGTTCCAATTGATTTCTGGCTAGCATACAAAACTAATTAAGGCCAAGACAAACCACCCGGGACTGGCATAAAACTTATTTATAGAGGGGTCTAAATTTAAAAGATGCACGTTGGTGTTTTTGCGTAACGAGACGCACCGATCCCGTGATCGATCGAAACTTCTGTCGCTCAAATCTCATCCGAACGACAAATAACGACGCGAGAAATGCTATAAAAATTTATAGAAAAAAAGAAAATTTATATATTATAATACTATAACATATTTATATTATTCTTCTATTATTCTTTATGAATTGGAAAAGTAAATTCTTCCGATTTTCGTATTAAGTAATCAATTTGATTTTCGATTTCATTTTCCTGACGTGTTCAACAATTTCATTTCTATCAATTTTACATATAGAAGAATGTCTCAAAAGAGCGTCACACATTAGTCGTGAATGTTCTTTCCTCGATTCCTAACTCCGAAAATCGTTTTTTCCCGCGTTTACAAGCGGGAAATTTTTTTCAAATTTATCGTTCGAAAGAATATTCATTGGCAATTATTTTATAAACGATAACACGTGGTACAAGTTCATTGGAGAGGGGCGAATGTTTACAGAGCATGAATATTGAATGACAGGGTGAAAGGAAACACGTGGCATGCTCTTGAAACAGTATGAAACATTTCACGCGGCCACTTACCACACTTGAAGCACATCTTGTGCCATTTGAGTCCTCCGGCAACACGTTCTTCCGCGGCGTACACGGATTTGCCGCATTTGGGACACTTGGGGTGTTCTACTGGTTTAAAAGGCATTTTGTCTGTACTGGAAAAGAAAAAGAACCGTCCGTTAGCATTGCGAACAATTTTCAAAATGAACAATTTAAGTGTTGTAAGTGTAAAATTTTGAGAAGTAACGCCATAACGTTTCAAACGCATATTGCACAGAATTTCTGTTGATGTTGGAGAGATTCTAACATTCCACAAGAAGAACAAAGTGAAAAATTATAATACAGAGCAATATTTTAACGTTTCATTATTTTTTTCATCAATCTTGCGTATCGTTAAAAATTATTTTGTACCAACAAATGCTCAAAATTTTAATTTCTATAATATATCTCGTTTGTACATCGATATATTATCTTTTTTTAACAAAAATTACGCCACAGTTATGCAAGTACAATGTATCTTTCAATGTTTCGCTTTTTCTGAAAACATTCTGCTTTGATATTTGAAATATTATGGTTTGGAACCTTTCAGTTTACTATTCTACTAATTAAATTACTTCAATTCTGATTTTCAATGAGCTTCTTATGTTTTTGGAAATACAATGCAACGATAAAGTAAGAAAAGAAGGTATTGAATGATTACTGCAGCATAATTTATACTGCCAAGTATAAATGGAACAATGATGTGCATTAAAATATATTAAGTAATTGAAATTATGCTAAACAAGCATAAGATACTACCATCTATTCAAGAAATATTACCAACTTAAGGAAAAGAAAGATTCTGTTTTACAGAAAAAATATGGTTGTAGTAAACTAAAAAAAAACTCCATAAACATTATTTTTCTACAATTTTTTTAATTTTGAAAACGATGTGCAATAAATATTTAAGTAATTTAAACTATGTTATATACTGAAAAAGCTTCTTAGACATCGAGGACAAGAAAAATTCTGTTTTACAAAAAAATATGGTTGTAATAAAATAAAAAGTTCCATAAAAATTATGTTTCTAATTTTTTAATTTTAAGAACCATTCAAATATATTATTTATTCACTTGCAATGCATTAAAATATATTAAATAATCAAAATTATGCTAAATGAGCATAGAGAAGATACTACAGTCTACTGAGATCACGTTACAAAGTGGAGGAAAAGAAAGATTCTGTTTCACAAAAGAATATGATTATAATAACATAAGAAACTTCGCCAAAATTATTTTTCTATAATTTTTTAATTTTAAAAACGACGTACAATAAAAATATATTAAGTAATTAGAATTGTGCTAAATGAGCATACAGAAAATACTACAGTATACTGAAAAAAACTCTTAAACGTCGAAGACAAGAAAAATTCTGTTTTACAGAAAAATGTGGTTATAATAAAATAAAATAGTTAGTGTAGCATAAAAATTAATTTTCTACAAATTTCCTAATTTTTTTAAATTTCTCTTTGAATTTCTCTATGCAACTCGATTATATTATTTTACTCAGCTATGAACGAGGAGATTAAGACACGTTGATGTATCACTGATCACTCAAAAATCCATTCTTCATTTCTTTTTTAAACAAACAAGCGATTTGTCGAAGATAACACGAGGCAGAATAACTAAATAGTAACACGTCGTTCGGTTACTTAATCCAGCGCTGACTAAAACCTGAAGAATTTCCTGGTTTCCTGTCGACAACTGCGACTATTTTTACAAGCACCCCTCATACTACAACACTATTTTCTCACTGAATTATTTCACAATTACCCACGCTACATCTTTCAACAATTCTATCAACCGAACGTTAATTTCTAACCAAGTATATAATTTATGTACATAAATCTCTATAAAAAAAAAGATGTCTAAGAAAATTTTCCCGTTGAATCACATATTTAAACTATATCAAGCTTAATTAATGAGCTAATTATCCTTGCACCGTTTAAACGTTGTAAATAATGAGCAAATGTCCTGCAGGAAAGAATTTCCAAGTGAAAGATCCAAAGATCTGAGATAAATATTACATACAATTTACCTCATTCAATAGTCGAATAATCGAAATCACAGAAATTCGTTTACTATCTCAAACAACAATTTTTCATTTCTTTCAGTAATTTCTATTCGAAAAAGTTGCATAAATCACCCGGGGGGAAGATAATTTGTCAAAAATCATAACCTAAGGATGATCTCCGACGTGTAATCAAATTCTTGAACGCGTATCCTGGATTTTTACCAGAATTTACGATGTATAAACATTGAATAAGAAGCATAACACCGGTAACTCAACCTCCGATTATCTAACCGCGCATGAGAAACGTAAACAATTTCAGCCTCATCCCTACTGCCGGTGAATTTATTTTTACCAGCGTTTTGAACTCGAACGCTGTGCAATCAGACGAACACGAGGTGTGAAATATACAATATCGTCTTCAGGGAGATTAATTGCAAATTTCGATAATCGTTAACCGATAATGACAGAGTAAAGAGGAATGAAGAGGGAATAGAAGAGTAATGGAACAATGAAAATTACAATAATTCCAGTGTCACGAAGACAGCTTGCATAAGTCTTTTAAGGGACTATTCAATAGTCATTCGTACATCTGTGATAATAAAGATGATACTTAATAGAGCCCTCTGAAATTTTAGAATCTTTCACTGCTAATCGACGAGGAAGAATGAAAGAACGTACATATCTGTGAGAAAAAGTATATTCTACTGTCTTCATCAAGAGTAAAAATTGAACTTTGAAGGGTAAAATTGCACAACGTGGAAATTTGTAGACTTTAACGAAGAGAATGTGGTTGTGAAAATCGTTCTACGCATTTTCATGGAGTATTCATGGATGAAACAAAGCCAACAAAATTCATGGTTTCCCATTTTCACTGACTAAAAATCAAAAATTGGAAATTCAAATCCTTTTTTACGTCAGCTAACGAAGTAACTAAAAATTATTTTGTGTATTCTGGTTCATTAGCATAGAATTGATTAAAGTCAGAGCTACGGAGGAATTAATTTTCACTACTTTCGAGGGAAAACAAGAGAAATTGAAGTTAAAATCCCCCATTATGGAATAAAATACCTTAAAAGCTCGTTTTATGTATTCCAATGATTGTTGCAAGTGGACGAATTCTAAGAATTCTTCGTCACTCGTGAATCGTAAAAATTCTCTACCACGTGGCTCGCGAAAAGAAGAAAGAGTGTGATTTCAACTAATTTCGAGCAATTTACAGATTTAATTTTTTTCGTATGCAAAGTGAAAATTTAAACACGCTTTCTCCAAATATGACATAAATATTAATTGAAATTATTGCACAAAACTTAGAAGAAATTAATTAAATATCAATCGAATGGTAAATTGTTGTGCATAGCGACTTTTGATAATCTCACTTGGACATAACCAGTTTTGATAACAGGAAATTTGTATCACATATCGTTGATACAAAGTAAGAAGTGCATTTGAGACAAAGTGGCAGGAAAGTCGAACGTTTGGGTCTCGTGACTTTTGGAAGCGTCTCCGGTGGCGGGTATAGTGGCCACGGTATTAGTAGAAACGCTAGAGAGACCACGAGGGAGCAGCAAGAGAGACGGAGGATTCTATATCCGTGCAGACTCAAGCCGGTCTGCGAGGCCGTATTAGGGAAGGTGCTAGATTCTCCACACCACGTTAGCCATTACCCCTACCTTCCCATTCTCTTTTCTTCTCTAAAGTTTACTTCATTTTCCCTGTAATTATGCTGGAAACAATGCTTCTCTCCAGATCAAATTAGAAAATTTTCAGTGTTTGCAGAACAATTTGTTTTTTTAAGATTGTAGGATTTCTTAATTTTGATGTTTATTTCCTATTCGAGAAAATTATCGAAAATTAGACTTTATTTCTATATTCCCATTCTCTTTTCTTCTCTAAAGTTTACTTCATTTTCCCTGTAATTATGCTGGAAACAATGCTACTCTCCAGATCAAATTAGAAAATTTTCAGTGTTTGCAGAACAATTTGTTTTTTTAAGATTGTAGGATTTCTTAATTTTGATGTTTATTTCCTATTCGAGAAAATTATGGAAAATTAGACTTTATTCCTATATTCCCATTTTCCTTTCTTCTCTAAAGTTTACTTCATTTTCCCTGTAATTATGCTGGAAACAATGCTTCTCTCCAGATCAAATTAGAAAATTTTCAGTGTTTGCAGAACAATTTGTTTTTTTAAGATTGTAGGATTTCTTAATTTTGATGTTTATTTCCTATTCGAGAAAATTATCGAAAATTAGACTTTATTCCTATCTTCACATCCTCTTTTCTTCCCTAACTTATACCTCATTTTCCTATAATTATTCTTGAAACAATGACTCCCTACATATAAAATTGGAAAGTTTCCAGAACATCGAGATCAATTTTTTGAAATTTCTATAAATGCTTAGTTTTAATATTTATTGTATACATGAGAAAATTAACGAAAATTAGTCATTACCAATTTCTTTCCTAAAATTCAGTAGTAAAGTCAAATTCCTAAAGTACATTTCATTTTCCTATAATTATGCTTAAAACAATGTCTTCTGCCAGATCAAATCATAAAATTTTCAAAGCTTGGATAACATCTTTTTTTTAATTTCTATGAACCTTTAATTTTAATATTTATTGTCTACATAAGAAAATTACTGAAAATTAGCAGTCTCTCCTAACTTCCCTAAAGTATTCTTCATTTTCCCTATAATTATTCTTGAAACAATGCCTTCCTTCAGATAAAATTGAAAAGTTTCCAATATTTGGAGAACAATCTTTTTTTTTTCTTTTTTTTAAAGATTCTAGGAATCTTTAGTTTTAATATTTATTTTCTACTTGTGAAAATTACCGAAAATTAGCCTTCACTCCTATCTTTGCATTCTCCTATTGTTATTCTTGGACCAATACCTCCCTCTAGATAAAATGGAAAAGTTTCCAAAGCTCCTTTCTTTTTTTTAAGATTTTAGGAATCCTTAATTTTAATATTTATTTTCTGCTTGAAAAAATGATTGAAAATTAATCACTACTGCTATCTTCGTATCCTCTTCTTTTCCCTAACTTATACCTAATTTTCCTACAATTATTCTTAGACCAATGGCTCCCTCCAGATAAAATTGGAAAGTTTCCAGAGTTCGGACAACAATTTTTATTTTTTGAAGATTCTGTGAATCCTCCATTTTTGTAGATGATACTATCCACATGAAAATACTCTTCGTTTGTCACTTAATTTTCTTCATAAACAAAATTAACAATTACACTACAATAGTAAACTCTTCGCAACATTTGAAATTCACTTATGTGAATTTTCTATTTTGGAATTTGTTGTCCTCGTTATTTAACTTGGAACTCTACCTTTGCTGTTTGACTCTATCTAATGGAAATTGATAATTACAACACTGTGATTGTGTCTTTCCAAAGTTTGAATCTTAAATCTTTCGTTTCTCAATTCCTTTTTCTCGTTGTCTATCTTAACTTTCCAAAATTCTTTTCTTGACAATTTCCCTTTACATCTATTCAACATTGATAACAACAATTTTATACTCCAAGTGAAAGATTTTAAAGAAATGAACATGAGAATTCTCCATTTCTCAAATTTTATTTTCCAATTTGCCAATTTATAGATTTTCTGAATTTCCAAGTATTCAATTTTCTATATTCTCGCATTTTTCTTTCTTCAATTCTTCCTTTCTACAATTATTTAATTTTCCAGCCCCTAATTTTCAAAGCGTTCCACTTTTTTCTCCATTTTTCAAATTTTGTTTTCCAATTTGCCAATTTATCGATTTTCTGAATTTCCAAGCATTCAATTTTCCATATTCTCGCATTTTCCTTTCTTCAATTCTTCCTTTCTACAATTATTTAATTTTCCAGCCCCTAATTTTCAAAGCGTTCCACTTTTTTCTCCATTTCTCAAATTTTGTTTTCCAATTTGCCAATTTATCGATTTTCTGAATTTCCAAGTATTCAATTTTCCATATTCTCGCATTTTCCTTTCTTCAATTCTTCCTTTCTACAATTATTTAATTTTCCAGCCCCTAATTTTCAAAACGTTCCACTTTTTTCTCCATTCCTCAAATTTTGTGTTTCAATTTGCCAATTTATCGATTTTCTGTATTCTCAAATATTCAATTTTCCAAATTTTCCTATCTTCAATTCTTCCGTTCTACAATTATTTAGTTTCCAAACTCCTGATTTTCAAAGCATTCCTTTGTTTTCTCCATTTCTCAAGTTTTATTTTTCAATATGCCAATTTATCGATTTTCTGAGTTTCCATATTTTCAATTTTCCAAATGTACATGGCGGACGAGTATTCAAACTTTTACAGAAATTAAAGAATTGAACATGACGACCACATGTTCGAACTTTTAAAGAAGTTCAAGAATTACTCATGGCGGTCGCGTATTCGCAATTTTATTATTTATCAATTATCAATTATCTGAATTTAACAATTTATCAATTATCTGAATCAAAAATAAATCTTCTCTTAGTATTTGACTCTACTCATCTTCTCAGCGAAGTATAAATTGTTCAACATTTGCATCAGAGACCTAAATATCCATTTCAACATTTTTCAACTTCAAAAATCCAGTCTCCTCGCAACATAATTTCAAAAAATTCATCATCTGATCACGATTCGTCATCACAACATAGTACAATCTTTGTCAGAGCATCGATAAAACGAAAATAAATCTTCACAGATCAGAGCATAATAATTCCGATCTCGTTCAAATCCGACAATCTTCGATCCTATAGTACAGCATGCTAATTTTAAACATCCGAAGTAGACTCTGACGAATAATCGTACGTCCAGCCGTAAAATTTGGCAATTCAATCCGGATGAGTCATAGAGAAGGAACAACCGCGATATTTCCGACGCGTTGTTTGTACATAGGTTACATCATAACACTCTGTAAACGCTATACTCCACCCCCGACTATACTAAATCCGTAACGATCTCAAGTTTCATCCGTTGATTATACTCTAATATCCTACAAACTTTTCCATTTCTCGAAAGGAAAAAGAATACGAGCTAACTCTCTTCTTTTCCACTTGGAAAGTTCAATTTTCGTAGCTCAGTTCCTCGAAACTGAATTCTGACAAGTCTTCCTCCTACATTTCCCTCGTATCTTAACCAAAAAGACACTTCTACTTCTCTCAGCCACGCATAAACCAGAATTCTAAGATGGCGGACGAGAAACGTACCTCGAAATGCGAAATATAGTTGCAATCAGTCATAACAAATTCCGAGAAATTTTTCTTCTATAATATCGTTAGCTATAAAGAAGTTCACAAACTTTCTTTTACTAATTTCTCAATTAACTTCTTGCTAATCTTAAACATTACGTTCGTCTGCGAATTCGTTCAGTTATTAAGATATTGAAAGAAAATATACACAATTTACCAAAAAAAAAGAAAGATACAATTTCGAAAGAGTAGGGTAAAGTAGAATGCATTCATAATATGAGACCCCAGGCTATCTCCATTACGGAGAAGTATCGAACGTCGCACCGACAATCCTATCTATCAGAACTAATCGTAGTTCAGTTGTATTATTCGAATATGGCGTGGAAAACAATCTAGTGTCTTGAGCAAGCATATGAAAATTACAATGCAGAATGCTTGTTTCCACAGGATTTTATTCTTCAGATATACATGGTGAACAATGGGTTCACTGTACAAAATGTTACCGATGAACCTATGGAGACTATGGTACAGACGAAATAAATTTGATATGCCCAATGTGTGAAAAAAGACAGGAAAAATAAGTTCTGACAAGATGAAACCTAAGTCTCATATTAGGCGACCAGTTTCTCAAGTCATGGTTTTACATACTTTTCATTTTTATTTTATTACGATGGAACTCTACCTGTATTGTTATCATTTCTAATACATTGCAAAAGTATACACATCTTACATATTAAAACAACTATCGTATTTTAATCAAAGTAAACTTCTTAATCGAGAATTTTTCAATTTTTAATCAAGAATTATGCTTGCTTAAAGAAATGGGTCTCATATTCAGCTACTTTACCCTATATTTTGGATTTGAGGACGGTTCTCTGTTCGCCACTTGGTGTAAAACAAATAACGCCAAAGAAAGAAAGCCACTCTTCACGATCAAACGCAAATTCGATATCACTGTTGCTCGGTTGATTAGGCTCGTTGCAATGATGTGCTGTGTGTGCGTACGACTACTCACCACCGGGTGTGTCGAAGTCACGGAACAGAAAATCGGTTAAACTCAGGGAGGAAAGCAGACAGGCAAGTCGTGAGAGAAGTTTAAACACCGTGAAGCACTTCTACACCGCACTAATACTGGATTCGAATGGCTGTTCTCGCGTCGTGCCAGTCCTAGTCATAGCCAGGGCTTTGCACACGGCACGTGTGCATCGGAACGTCAGTGCTGTTGACGACAACGTCGCGGTGGCAGAGGGAGTGCCGCTAGCCGCCTTCCATCTAGCGGGGGTGTTACACTATACTCGGCGGAGAACGCGCGCCACTCGTTAACCCTTTGCGTACGGAGTGTGGAACGTGCTCAGTTCAGAACCAGGATGTTACTTATATAACGTATGAGGTTTTTCCTTCATTTTTTTTTTGTTTTTTTTTTTTAGGGAGTTTGTGAAGCTAGGGGAGCTATAGATAGGAGCTTCTTTTGGATTTTTTTTCTCTTTTAGAGGAATTTAAGTGAGTTTTGAAAGTAAGCTTTCTGTTGAGCGAAAGAGTATGTTCAGTGCCAAGTTTTTCTGCAACTTTTATTCGGAAAGTAAGGGTAACTTAGGAGTCTCTGTGAGAAGTTTCTTGAGGCCAGAGAGGCTAAATAAGGCGTCTTTGGATAATTTTTAAAGGAATATACGTGGATTTTGAGAATTAGATTTTCGTTGATATTCTTTTTTTTTCTTTAGGGAGTTTGTGGAGCTAGGAGAGCTATAGATAGGAGCTTCTTTTGGATTTTTTTTCTCTTTTAGAGGAATTTAAGTGAATCTTGAAAGCAAGCTTTCTGTTGAGCGAAAGAGTATGTTCAGTGGCAAGTTTTTCTGCAACTTTTATTCGGAAAGTAAGGGTAACTTAGGTGTCTTATTTTTTATATTTTTGAAAGAAAATGTAAGTGGATTTTGGGAATCATATTTTTATTAGCACACTTAAAGAGAAGAATGCAATAAATTTTATTCGAAATGATTGAGAAATAAGAGTAACATTCAGATATTTCTGTGAGAAGTTTCATGAAGCTGGAGAGGTTAAACATGGCGTCTTATTTTGAATATTTTTGAAAGAAATATAAGTAGATTTTGACATTACAATTTTCTTTAGTAAATAGAGTACTTTTAAAAATAAGGATGTTATAAATTTTGTCTGAAAAAATCGAAAATTAACCATAATGTAGATATTTTTTATAGAACCAGAGATACCAAAAACAGGATTAAGTGCCATTTGTATTGCCAATTTGTATTCCAGAAAATGAAACTAAATTTTGAAAGTAAATTTTCTATGATTCGAAAGTATACACTTTAAATTAAAAATTCTGTGAATTTCAATTAAAAATGTTGAAAAAATAACGAAGATATATGAATCTTCTATACTAAGTGTAGATTTTATCCTATTTAACCAAAACAAGAAGAAAGCGAATTCATTTTTTTTTTTTAATGAACAAACGTCTAGCTTCGATCGTAGTTTTGAAAATATTAGTTTTCACAGAAAAGGACGGTCATTTGTTTAATTCATAGAAATAATTTGTTGTATGTTTTAAACGTTGAAGTTACCCTCAAATTTTGGCTCATACTGTGTATATATTTTCACGGGACACTGTGTATATGACATCACCAGTTTCACTGATATCTTCTGTTGAACGACTGCATGAGTTCATCGCCCTCAAAAGCATCTCTGTCAAAAATTGACATCCTTTACAGCTGTTTTTTTAGTAAATAGAATTTTATCTTCAAAGTGAAATGTAACATCTAAATCTCACGTCTTCGATAAGAACTTATTTTTACAGTATTAATACACTTTCACGTAAAAATAGCTTTTAGATCTTAGATTTTATTTAATAACAGACCAATTAATTTCATTTTTCAAAATTGATATTACACTCACACTATGAAAAGAACAGAGAGAATAAATGAGCTTGGGATTATTTCTTTTCAATTTTAAAAATTAAAACTGGTCCCGTTGATATTATTTTTTGAAAGAGTTACGGGAACAGGAAATTCAAAAAGAAGCAGCGACAAAGATTATCGAATTGTTTCGTTTATCTATGTGTAGAAACATCCAGAAAGAATTTCTTTCCTTCGATTTATTTTCAATAGTCTCAGAAATAAATTGTACAATAATTTATAATACAATAAAATCTACAAGAAATAAATTGCTTCCAACGGTATCGTGTGGAAAATACTGCAAACATTGAGATAACAATCACAATGCTTCAGAGAGCGTTATATTTATGATTGGAGAAAGAGAGGACGTTAGAGAAATATACAATATGGCGGTCGCGATTTTGCAATACCTTAGAAACCGTCGGATTTCTTTTTTTTGTTGTTTTGAGAGAAACCGGAACACGAATGTGGCATGCGGGAATTTTTGAGGAAATATGAGACAGAGATGGAACCTGAGAACTCCATCGGGAATTTCATTCGTCGGAACGTGAAATGGCGCCTCTTCGACGTTCATTTTTATTAATTTCTCGGGTAATCTGATAAGTAGATCCAATAATTTTTTTCACATCTCTCTAAATGAAAAAAGAAATTTGTTTCAAGACGAGGAAGTTACAAAATTTAGAAATTTTCGCTAATTACTTCCAAAAAGAAAGGACACTTTTTCCACGTTATACATTAAATTGTATTAAATTAAATTACACAAGAATTGTTTTGAATTATGTTATTATAACGATCGCTAAAATTTTTCCTTCATTTTTGAAGTTTACGAAATTTCGTACTTCGAGCTGATATAAACGTATTAGTCTCTCTCATTTTACATCATTCTAAAAAAAGAATTCTTCTCAAAATGAAAAAGTGTTTGAAAATTCTCACCAATTACTTCCAAAACTATATAATTCAATTGAAGTGAACTTTTGACACTTTTTTCACGTTAAACATTAAGATACATCGAATTAAATTATATAAAAACTTTTCTGAATTACATTATTATAGCGATTTGTAAAAATTTTCCTTTATTCTTGAAATTTACGCAATTTCATACTTCAAGCTGGATATAGAAGCATTTTACATCATTCTAAAAAGAAAATGCTTTTCAAAATGAGAAAAGGTTTGGAAATTCTCACTAATTACTTCCAGAACGATTGAATTCGATCCGTAAAATTTTTCCTTTATTTTTGAAATTTATGAAATTCCGTACTTCAAGTTGGATATAAACACATTATTCCTTCTTATTTTACATCATTCTACACAAAAAAAAATCCTTCTCAAAATTAGAAAAAGTTTGGAAATTTTCACTAATTATTTCTAAAACAATTCAATTCGATTGAAATGAAAGTTGGACACTTTTTATAGGTTACAGATTAAATTGCATCAAATTAAATCACATAAGAATTTTTCCAAATTACATTATTATAGCGATCCTTAAAATTTTGCCTTTATTTTTGAAACTTTCCGAAATTCCGTAATTCAAACTGGATATAGAATCATTATTCTCTCTCATTTTACACCATTTAAAAAAATTCTCAAAATTAAAAAAAATTTGGAAATTTTCACTAATTACTTCCAAAACAACTTAATTCGACTTAAATGAAATTTGGACACTTTTTCCATGTTAGACATTAAGATACATCGAATTAAATTGTGCAACAATTCTTCTGAATTACACTATTATAGCGATCCGTAAAATTTTTCCTTTATTCTTGAAATTTACGCAACTCCATACTTCAAGCTGGATATAGACGCATTATTCCCTGTCAATTTATCCTCGCTCCGTTCGGTGTTGATTCATTACAACTCACGATCCGTCAGCTTTATAGGAATAGGTGTTTTGAATTAAAGTTTGATATTTTAAGCGTGGTGGCCAAGATCTGTCGATAGCGGCATGAATCATGTCGGACCTAGCGATATCGTGCCTTTGGTATTCGTTTACATTGTGCTACACAAGAATATGTGTTTTCTGAGCGATGAACCAGCGAGAGACACACAGAAATAAATTTATTACTCATACATTTTGGACTAACTCCCGGGCCTTAATGGCGGTCGCGGGCAAACAGCAACGCGATACCATAATTTTTAGATTAACACCGGGCCACCAATTGGCATTTGATCAATTCCCAATGAAACATTCTCTCGGTTCCGCGTGAAAATCTTCCTCTTCGTTGAATTTTAATCACCTTGTAACGTCATCGCTGGATTAGCGAGGAAAGTTTCTAACATTTTACGGAAAATAAGTTTCTTAACGCGTAACAATTTTTTAAACGTAAAACTTCGATTTGTTCGTCTACATGGAGAATCTTTAACACTATGCAGTTCCATGACGAATGTGACACGACATCATATTTCGAAATCGATCGTATTACAAGTATATAATAAAAAATGTAAATATAAATGTATAATAATTTAAATAACCTTTGGAACATAATCAAAAACATTTCAATTGTGAACTTATAATTTAATAATTGACAAAAATAATATAAATCTTTGTAATAGATAAATAAATTTGTAATAAATAGTTGTAAAACATCTGAATTATGAACTTATAATTTAATAATTAATAAAGATAATGTCAATCTTTTATAATTTGAAACATCTGAATTATGAACTTATAATTTAATAATTAATAAAGGTAATGTAAATCTTTTATAATTTGAAACATCTGAATTATGAACTTATAATTTAATAATTAATAAAGATAATGTAAATCTTTTATAATTTAAAACGTTTATATAAATATAAATGTATAATACAGCAAATATTTTTGTAAAATGAAGTAAAATAAAATTGTGAATATATCGCGGACTGCAAAAGGATAAAATTGGTGAGTTTAGTTAGAGAAACTAAGTCTGGATAATAGAACTTCCCACAGTTTGCAAAAAATGTTGAATTTATCGATGTCTCTTTTTAGTGCAAATTTTAACAGATGATAGTAAATATTTAATATATAATATACAAAATAATGCAAAATTTACACCTGGCATAGCAGAATTCTATGTCAAAGGACCGATTTCAGGAAAACCATAACACTGCCGTTGTTTCTCACTATCTTTTATTCAAATTTTTATGATAGTTACAGATAAGTACACTCTATTGAACGATGAAAAAAAAAAAAGGAAAGAAACTGGACAACTTTAACGCTTTTAAAGCTTTAAACATAGAATACGTCTGTAATAATCTACGAAACGGAATCAGTGTACACTTGTCAACATTTTTTTAACTTTATTTCTATTGTTAGTGTAGTTACAGTTGTTACGTTAATTCCTTTATTGCTCTGCTTACTGTTCGTCCTTTTTCTGCATGAGTCATAACGATACTAGCGCCACATGGAGTTAAATGAGTGAAATAAAGCGTTACACTTTGGTCTTACATTTTTTTCATAAAAAGCGAGCTGAATAACGTATTCTATGTTAAAAAAGAGTCATAAATGCGACGTTTAACAATGTTCTGGGATTTTTTAGCTCTACATAAGCTGCAAATTTACCTTTTATGAAAATACCTACACTGTGATGATTTTTTAATTTTCAAAATCTACACAATTCTAAGGTCTAAGCGTACTGTTTCGAATATAGAAACACTCGTTCTCAAATACATTTTACTTTTCTCAAAAGAATATTGTAAAAGTAACCATATCTTTGACTTCTCTAATTGTATGCCAACTGCACATCTATAATTTATAAAAATACTTGCACCTATGTCAGAACCTGATTGCTCACTTAACCCTCTGTAAACCGATTTTTCTTCCTTTACGAGAAGAAAAATTACAACTGTATATAATATTTACGTGTTTGAAAATACCGGAAAAGCAAGGATCAATAATTATTACAAGGAAATTGACTAACAATAATGTAATAATTAAACTGCGAATTTTTACGCATTTATGGAAAATTGAATGCTGCAAAATTGCACAGAATGCATGTAATATCCAAATTATAGCGCCTTTTATAATACCTTATAGATAAAATAATTTTCTACTGAAGTTCTACCTCTTTTTACTGCATTCTCAAAAATAGGAATTTGCATGAAAATCCGCAATCCAGTAATAATACAAGAATGCAATAATATAGCAATGAACAATCAAAATAAGGCGTATAAAGTATAGATAAATAGGTATGTAACATTGAAGTCACAGAAGAGTTATACAGAATTAGAAAGAAATTTGTTGAAATCAGAAAAAGTAGCCCATTTTGCCTAGCCTGTGAAACAAATTCACAAATCGGTCTCTAAAACCAAAGAACGTTAAAACCAGCAGTTCTGCTTCTTTTTACTGCATTTTCAAAAATAGGAATTTGCATAAAAATCCGCAGTCCAGTAATAATATAGCAATGAACAATTAAAATAAGGCGTATAAAGTATAGATAAATAGATATGTAACATTGAAGTCACAGAAGAGTTATACAGAATTAGAAAGAAATTTGTTGAAATCAGAAAAAGTAGCCCATTTTGCCTAGTTTGTGAAATAAATCCACAAATTGGTCTCTAAAACCAAAGAACACTAAATTCAACAGTTGAAAACGATTTTTGGTGGTCCATAATGAAGCAGATTTTACGATCGCAGCCTCGAGGAACTCTTCCAGTTTTATTTCGATCCGAAAACGGGGTTAGGCGGATCTAAGGATCGAATTCCGTGTTTCTTTTCCGAAAAGCCACTGGTAACGAGCTCCGCGGAGCCGAATGAGAGGCACCACCGCCTGTGGGAACACACTCATCCACTATTAATAGCATCTTGCTCAAATTTCTATTTTTAGAAAGACTTATATACGTGCACGTGGCTTTATGTAAAAAGCTCACCGGAGTATATGATCGGGCTGTAGATCGCGCGACGCCTACGCGGACACTGCAGGGAGGACAAGCATGGCCGTGGTGCCATTGTGCTGGTCTTCCTTCGCGGAACTGTCTTTCTGCTCCTTGGAAATCGAGCATTCGAGAGTTTCTTGAAATTCGAAATTGTTCGAGATTTATTACTCTCTTTTTCATTGAACGACGTTTCTTCGAGAATTCGTTGTCTTTTTTGGAGGGGTTTGCAATTGTTGATTCTGGAGAAACTTAAATGTCAGGTTGAATTTCGTTTTTCTTAGATTTCGAGAGCTTTGGAACTTTGTGTGTATTGTAATTGAAATGCTCAAAACATTTGGTGGCTTTGAAATTTTTCGGTTTGCCAATTTATCGATTTCCTATATTTTCAAATATTATATTTTCCCAGTTTCCCATATTCTTATATTTTTCCTTTTCTCAATTCTTTCTTTCCACAACTACTTTATTTTCCATTCCCCAAGATTCAATGTTTTCCACTTTTTTCTCCATTTTTCAGTTTGTCAATTTATCGATTTTTTGTAACTCCAAATTTTCAATTTTTCAAATTTTCCTTTCTTTCAATTCTTCCTTTTTAGAATTATTGAATTATTTTCCACTCCCTAATTTTCAGTCTCCCATTTTTTTTTTCATTTTTCAATTTGCCAATTTATCGATTTCCTGTATTTCCAAATATTCAATTTCTCAAATTTTCTATATTCTCACGTTTTCCTTTTTTCAATTCTTCCTTTCTACAATTATTTAATTTTACACCCCTTAATTTTCAAAGATTTTCACTTCTTTCTCCATTTTTCAAATTTTATTTTTCAATTTACCAATTCACCGATTTCTTGAATTCTAACTTTCTAATTTCCTGAACTTTCTACATTCTCCAATTTTCCTTTCTTTCAATTCTTCCTTTTAACAATTATTGAATTATTTTCCACTCTTTAATTTTCAAAATTTTCTACTTTTTCCTCCATTTTTCAATTCACCAATTTATCGATTTTCTGTATTTCAAAATTTTCAATTTACCAGTTTATCGAATTTCTATATATCCATTTTCTATTTTCCAAGTTTTCCATATTCTCACATTTTCCTTTCTTTCAATCCTTTCCTTCTACAATTATTTAATGTTCAGTCCCCTAATTTTCAAAATTATCTACTCTTTTCTCCATTTCTCAAATTTTATTCTTCAATTTGCTAGTTTATTAATTTTCTGTGTTTGCAAATGTTTGTTTCCGAGCTTCTCCTATTCTCAAATTTTCCTTTTTATAATTATCCAATTGCTTTCCACTACGTAATTTTTAAAGTTCTCCACCTTTTCCTCCATTCCTCAAATTTTCTTAAGTTTAAATTTTTTCAAAAAAATGTAGCGACTAAAATTTCTAATATCATAACGCTCTTGAATTGAACACTTTTCGTCTTCATTTTCCATGTCTATTTTAATACAAAGTACAATAAGATATGCAGAAATGTATGCCTATAATTAGAACATTCGCCGAAACCTGACGTTTGATCGTAGAACATTCGCTCGCTGATTGACAACGTAATCTGATTAAGTTTCTTAAAACTGGTATCCGTTTGATTGTGACGAAAATAGAGGAAACTCGTGTAAAAAGGAAGTGTTTAAAAATTCATTGCATCACGCAAACTAGCCGCTCTTTATTTGTATTTAACCGAAGAGTGCAACGATCTCTTCTTTATATAATCGAACTAAACGAGAGATTTTTGCAAAGTTTTCATCTTGAGAAAATATACAAATTACTCAGAACGGAATATTCTATTTTCGAATTATTTGAAACTTTTTTTTTCGAATCACCTCAACTTTCATTCCTGAAAAATTCACCAAGTTATCAAAATTAAATATAATGACGGGAAAATTAATAAAATTTTGAATACAAAAATTAATAAAATATCAAACTTGCAAAATTTTAAAACTTTAAATCTTTAAAAATACCAATCCTTATAAAATTTTGAGAAAATACATTTTCTGCTGTTGAATTTTCAGAAATCTTTCAATTGATGGGAAAATTAATAAAATTTTGAAGGAAAAATTAACAAAACACCAAACTGCAAAATTTTGAAACTTTAAATCTTTAAAAATACCAAACTTGTAAAATTTTTAAAAAATACATTTTCTGCTGTTGAATTTTCTGCTGTCAATCTTCCACAAAAGAATTCATAAAAAAGAATAAAATACCACCATGTCAAATGTTTTATTTTGAAGATCTCTAAAATTCCTAAAAAAATAAGTATAAAAATTCGAATTGTTTACAAATTTCAATTTTTAATTTCAATTTAGCGTTTTACAAATTCATCAATTTTTCCAAAGTTAATATCGGGAGAAATCTTCACTTTCATTCATAATTTCTCAGTCAGACTGCATGTGTCTGGAGAATACTCGAGATTTTATCAGTGTAAATCTCTTTGGGCGTTGAAATCCAGCTGATACGAACAGGATATTTTACACGACACCCGAGAGGAGCCTATTAGCGGCCATTAAATTGAGCCTGTGCGCATAATGCAGAAATTCTTAACTCGTTCCACTTGACCGTCTCTCTCCTTCACTCCCCTACATACCCTAAAATTATTTCCGTCCTGCTGCGGGTGTTACATGATCGCGGAAGAGCTCTCCACGAACCATTCCATTTTTCGAAAAATCCCGAAAAGTCCCGTCTGTAAAAATCTTCGAACTCGATTTTATCTAAAAAATTTGCAGGTAAATTCTGAAAAATAATTCCAGAAGTAATTAAATGAAAAGGAGAATAATTGACATAGTTTTGTGGTTTCTTTAAAAAATCATTACAACTAATCACCAGAAATTCATTTGCAAAATCGTTTCAAGAAAAATTCCAGAAGTCACGAGAGTTTTCAGAGTGAAAATCCTCGAATCTAATTTTATGCAGAATTTTCAAAATAAGTTCTGAAACATGCTATAGAAATATTTGAACGAAAAGAAAAAGAATTGAAAATTTTTTGTGATTTTCATTCAAAAATCATTTCAACCAATCATCAGAAATTAATGTGCAAAATCATTACAAAAAGAATTTCCGAAGTCGCGGAAGTTTTTAGAATAAAAATCCTCGAACCTAATTTTACCAAAAATTCTCGAAATTATTTCTGAAAACTGCTATAGAAATATTTGAACGAAAAAGGGAATAATTTAAAACTTTTCTTTTTGATTTTTCAATTTTTCTTTTAACTGTGTCTCAGTAAAGATTAATTTTCCAAATCATTTCAAAGATTTTAAATTGGACAAATATAAGTTTCTCTTACTTTCCAGAAAATTTTTCAAAAATTCACCTACAAGTGTTTAAAAAAAAAAGGATAGTTGAAATTCCTTTTGTTTTTCGGTCGAACAAAGTTTGCAAGAATTTTTCATGTGGATCTGAATGAAAAATAAAATTCCTCTCAAGTATTCCATTTTTCTATCTGTCACGAAAGAGTAATTTGTCAACATAGTGGCAACCAATGTCCAGAAGTTGTAGAAGCATTTATCAGTCACGGGATAAAGTCGAAATCACGTAAAAATAACACATGTTTACAAACATCGAGTGGTATAAATAAAAGGTGTAATCAAGCTTCTTTTGCGAAAGCTCGGTGGCGCCCTCTTCGACGCGTCAATGTGCCGATAAAATGCAAGTTCATGAGAATTCGAAGTGAATATTTATTACTAAAAAATTTGTAAAAATCGAAGACATTTTTCAAAAATGAAAACTCTCAATTCTATTTAAACTACCTTGAATTTCTCTTATTTACAATTTATTAGTAATTAATAATTACATAACAATGACTCAAAAAACAAGAATAAATTTTAAAGAATTTAAGAAACAAAAACTATGATAAATCTCATTAAAATAATTTGTCTCATCTCTTTAGAAATTTTCTATTGACTCACCCTATAAAAACATGATTAACTAAGAAGCACAAAACTATAAAAAGTTTTGAAAAAACAAAGAAATAAAATTCAACAAAAGATTTCGGAGGACCATGAAAATAATTTTTCGCATTTCTTCAAAAATTTTCTATCGACTCATCCTATAGAAACACGATTGACTGACGAGCACAAAAATCTAAAAAATTTAAAAGAAAAAAAACAAAATTCAACGAAACATTTCGAGGTCCATGAAGACAATTTTTCTCATCTCTTTAGAAATTTTCTACCGACCCACTCTGCAGAAACATAGCTAACTGACGATCACAAAAATGTAGAAAATTTTGAAAGAAAAAAAGAAGAAAACAATTCGAGGGAAGATTTCGAAGGACCATGGAAAAAATGTGTGTTTGATGAGTAAGGATTGGACCATCGACTTCCTTGCTCTTTATCTGACCGACGCGGAGTTCTCGAGGAGGTGAAGCTCAGGAAAGCAGATATAAGTATAGAAAGAGGACGGCCTAGTTGCCATCGCGGCCATCCGAAATATTAGAATAAGCCCACGCGCGTAATACAATCCCGATGGTAAGGTAACCAAATTTAGCATGTGACTTAGCAGACGCCCTCGAGACACTTGCACGCACGATGACTCAGCCCGAATAGAGGAGAACGAGAATCGAAGGAAAAAGATGAAGTAGATGAAACTTGGAGAGGGATAAATTAAAGGGTAAACGAGAAAAAGAATCAGACTTTCAGCAGTCTGCTTTCTTATTGCACAAGAGACTTTGGATGGACTTTATATTCTTTGTTTTGACTACTGGAGATTTTAGATTTTCTGAGTTGGACAGCCTGGGTTAGGTTAAGTAGTTGCTGAATTTTTCCATAGAGTTTCTCTGGATTAGTTTGATTTATTGTTAACTTTGTGTTTTAAATTTAAAAATGATTCACGCTCCTGTTTCAATTGTACTTAATAATACGAATGCCCAAATGTAAGTTTAATTATGCATTGAGTAGTATACAATTTCTATGTTACATGTTTAGTAGAAATTTTACTTTGGATGTAAGTTTAATTATATATTGAGTACTATACAATTTAGATGGTACATGTTTAGGGGAATTTTTACTTTAGATTCCTCGAGTTAGATCTGAATTGTTGTTAAAGATGGATAAAAAGTTGAGTTTATGATAAGTACAAGGTATCTTTTTATGGAACTTCATGTTCAGACTAGGATATTTTCTGCAACTGTACTTAATAATCATCCAAATAATTATTCAAAGTGGGTTTAACTCACATCTTAAGTGATGCAGAATTTAACATCCAGTGTGAGTTAAGAGACACTCTTTAAGTGTGTTGAGTTAGGTTTAAATTGCAATTAAAGATGGTTCGTGTTAACTTCCTAAGTGTCTTAAATTAAATCTAAGTTATGGTGAATTCTACATCAAATAAAATAAAACTTGATGGTTCGACTATTTTAGGTAACTAAACTTGAATGTAAACTATACAAAGTGGTTCATATTAACTTAATAATAATCATTCAAAGTAAGTTTAACTCACATTTTAAGTGATGTAAAATTTAACAAGCCAACGTAAGTTAAGACATTCTTTGTATGTGTTGAATTAGGTTGGAATTACAGTTCAAGATGATTCATATTTATTCTCTGAGTGTCTTAAATTAAATCCAATTTGTGGTCAATCCTAAGTTAGATCTTTAATAATACTTACTCCAAGTTGAGTCTATTTGAACATCAAATAAAATAAAACTTAATAGTTCGACCAGTTCAAGTAGCTAAACTTGAATCAAAATTATACTTGGAAATAATTAATACTAAATTAATTTTAAAATTCACATTAAGTACTTAAGCACTTAACATCTCAATAAAGGTTAAATATTCTTTCCCTGTCTGCAATTATATCCAAATTACTCTTGACCACAATTTATGCTAAATCTAAGTTAAATCTAATAATTATCACCTTTAATTAAGTCTGACTTACACATTAAATAACTTAGTACCCAATATTCCAACACATTGAAGCCTAGTTTGCTGCAATTCTAACTTAAAAATGGAGCAAGTCGTGACTCAACGTGCATCAATTTAACTTAAGAATAAATCGGTACTTATTCCTGATATTGAATCGAATATCGTTTCATTCGAAGATCCATCAAACTTGGACTCCAGTCTAAATTAGCCTCGTGTTGGGTCTAAGTAAAGCCTGCTACTAATCTCGAATATCTTTTGCAATAAGTCCTTGGTTCGGTCGTGGTTAGGTCAGGGTTGGTCCCGAGTTAGATGTAAATAAAGTCTGACAGGAGCCTACGGGAGTAAATCTTGAGTACTTAGTGTATTTTTTGCGATAATCCTTGATCCAATCTAAATTTAACCCTTTGGCCATAGTGTTGTTTCCATCTAACGAATGAAGTTCAAGTTTAGTATAACTTAAGTCTACTAGAATCATTATGAAGCTTTGTTAAACTTGTTTACGATCGTGTTGGATATAAATAAATCAGTATAAACGAAATTTTTATATCTATATTTACATTACTTCTTCTAGAATTATTTTTTTCTTCTTTTTTTTTCTTTTATTTTAATTAGTGTATTAGCTGTGCAAATGATTAATTGGATTATTGTTGGATATTTTTGATTCTTGATTTTTATGGTTCTCGTGAACTTTAAACCGAATAGGGATTTTATTTTTTAGGTGTACTCACATTGATCAGCCTATAAATAATGGCCTGTCATGGTTTTAGTTAAGTGAACGACCTACTTATAAAATGTAACAGTTTGGCACAAGTACAATGGCTCTATCGAGTTCTCAATTGAGAGAGATTAATTAGAAGGTTTTCGAAGTGGTGTCGAAGATTTACCACTCTAGTAAGCCTTGCATGCGGCTCTAGTGATTTCCTCTATCCTAATTCACCAGAAACCTCGTTCCAATTGCTGTCATGAAGGAAAATTTGAAATTCTTCAGCAAATCATTCATGTTCTCTTACTATACTGTTAATTCAAATTTTTGATTGAAGCTGTTTCGTTTCATTGTTCAAAATTTTCGCTATTTGGAATCTCTAATTTTACAATTTTTAATTTTTGTCATCTGAAATCTTCAATTTTGCAATTTTTAATTTTTGTCATTTGGAATCTCCAAATTTGCAATTTTTAATTCTTGTCATCTGGAATCTCCAATTTTACAATTTTTAATTATTATTTGGAATCTCTAAATTTGCAATTCTCCATGTTTGTCATTTGTAATTTTAGATTTCCAAAATTCCCATTTTTCAATCGAAAATTTCCAACGTCGCAATTCCCAATTTTCAGCTTTCATAATTCAAAATTTCCAATTTTACACTATACATCATTCACGGTTTCGCAATGTTCGTCATCTCACCAGAAAATGGAATATTTCTCACTTCTCGCGTCAACTATGCCACGTCATAACTTATTCTTAGCCGAATTATTTACTCGAGAATTTTGCTAAATATTATATTCGCCGTTTGAACAACGTCATAACAACAACACCTGGAAAAATATTCGAAATATCAAAGAAAAAAAATTATCTGAATTGAATCTAGGAAAAGTTGAATCGCGGCAGTGACTGAAAGAGAAACGTTTATTCTGCAATTGTTAAAAGTAGAATCGAGACACAATGACTACTGACGAATTACCTGGGGTTTCGCAAGCTACGTGTGAATCACTAGCTGCATCTCGGATAAAACAAGATAGTTGGCGACAGCGCCTGTCTTCCACGCAAAACAATTCACTCGTATTCCGTGCTCGCTTTCTTCCTGCTTGTCCCCCTGAGCTGTCCTCTCATTTATTTATTCACGTACTTTACAACAATCTCGAAGTGTCTTCTGATACAAAATAACGAAAATTGCGAGAGGAAAGTATTTTCGTGCCGTTGAAAACAACGTTGAATTCAGAGAACGTCGTAAATTCCAAAATATTATCGTGCGAAATAAATTTCAAATTGTAACAATTTCTTTCACTGAATATGTTCTCGCGCAGCTTCCAATTTTCTAAATGATATTTATAACAGGTCTCCCATCTTTGTATAAAACATTTTCAAGAATTTTTAAACGTTTTGTGAATATTTTTATTAATCTTTATAATTTTTCTGAAATATTACCATTCATTTTCTTTTAATTTTCAAAGAATATTTTTATTGGTTTCTAATCTAACCTAAAATATCATTATAAAGTTGCTCATATTTTTTTTTAATATATTGATGTTGAATTTTCGAATGTTTTGTGAATATTTTTATTAATCTTCACTTATTTTCGGAAATATTACCATTCAATTTCTTTTAATTTTCGAAGAATATTTCCATTAGGTTTGTAACCTAACCTAAAATATCATTATCGAGTTATTCAAATTTTTTTTATACATTCATGTTGATTTTAATCTCTTTATAATATTTTCATTAAATTTTTCCTTAATGTATTCTTATTAATTTCTTCAACGTCTATCTAAAGGAACCAATATGGCGTCCAGAACCTCCCAGTTCTTTAGCAAACCTCAAATACATATCCGCATGAATAGTTTCACCGTTCAGAAGACACTATTTCACAAATATCTCTCGAAACTGGACAAAAATCCGCCGGTCACAGCTTACCAGAGTTAATTATCGCGAGATTTACGGCACAGCTTCCGGTACCGGGTCGCCAATCAATCACGATGAAATACGCAGCCCATTCGGCCATCGAATTTTGGCTGATCGAATTTATCGCGCTGGAGAATTTATACTCGACAAATTCTCCTCAACTGTTCCACTAAAAACCGTTCCAATTAATTTTTATCTTCAAAGAAAGACGAAAAAGATTCTATACAAAAGATTTTCATGAAACACCTAACGATAATCACCATGGATGCCATATTAAATTGGCAGAATATCCAGGAACTTAATGAAAATATTTTTAAATGAAAAATATTAATGAAAATATTTGTTCAAATCAATTCACAAGTTTGATAAGAATACTTTGAAGAGATCGAGCGAGAAAACTTTATGATAATGATATTTTAGGTTAGGTTAGTAATGCTCGATATGATCAACATCAAAGAAAGCCTCTATTCTTACGTTTACAAGCCTCACTCGTGTGTTTTAGTTAAATATAGAAGTTCATTATTCACCAAGAACCGCTCTGCCAATATTACTTGGACAATCTTCAAATTCCCTTTTCCAATGGCACAGTCACCATCCTAATTTTGATACAATTTCGCGCACTTTGTTGCCCGGCGAGAACACCTGGCTTAATTAGCCGCCATTGTTGGTCGGCTTTTACGATGTAACCAGTAGCGTAGTTTACAGCCTCGTGCTCGCGCGCGTCGTTCGCGGAAATTAATCGCTCGGTTTTCCCCCTGTAAATTGTTAATTCGATTGACCCAACTGTCCACCATTGGACGTTACGCCACGCTGGTTGTGATTCATGGCGTTCGAACGAAATATCTTTCGATTTCTCTGCTTCTCTCCTTTTTTTTTTCTTGTTACAAATTTTTCACCGGCGATACATTAGATCTCTTTTTTCCTTTTTGTTGTCACTTTCACGTGAAATGTATAATTATTACTGCTTCAGAAAATAGGATATACAGTGGCGTTGATAAGTATTGGGACATCCATTATCGGCGAATGAAAAAAAATGTATTATTTAAAGTATATTGTTTTGCTAAAGTTAACGTCGTATGTTAGTAGAAATATACATGTGCACCTGTACTTCGAGATTCTAGAATGAATATTTTCTTTCTTTTAAGAGGGTCTTCTAGTGTAACGAAGCGATTTCTTTGGATTCTTTCAGAATTGATTATCGGGAGCTCATGAAAGCTACTGCTGCCTATTTTCTTCTGCATATTTAATAACATTTCGATTATACTTTTAATTCTTTTTAGACACATAAACATTAAAATTAACTAAAGTGGACCGCTTTGAAGCTGCTCTTGAAAAAAAGCAGTGCCCAAACGGCGTTAACTATTGGATGGTTTCTGATTATCTGAAAAAAAAATTCAATAGGATTTCTTATTTCTATGTCCTTGGCTCGGTACCAGAATGAAAGAAAAATATTGTATATTTTAAAAATAACGGCATTTTGAATATTGAGTTTCGATGTTCATACATTTTTTTCGTCTTTATGGGGCTGTCAAAATTTGAAAAAAGAATATTTTGAGACAATTGTAGTAGACGCGATAGCTAAATGTGTGCTGGACATGTGCACAGAAATTGGTTTTAATTGGTGAAGTCGATCTTGAGATATCGATAATTTCCTGGTTAATTTCAGGTTCTCATTCAGAATCATTCTTTCATACGTCAGATATATTTTATACTAAACTTGCAACAACAATAAGGCTTTCTTCACATTTAGCAAGTAGATTTGAATAGATTCTAGTAGACCTCTGTAGAATTCAGAAGATCTTAGTAACATTTTGCAAACGTCAGTAGATTTAAATTGGATTCGGCAGACTTCAGGAAATTTTAGCATATATATACAGGGTGTCCCAGAACTAGTGTAACATCCGAAAATGGGGGGTAGCTGAGGTGATTCTGAACAACCTTTTCCTTTACCAAAATGTTGTTTGAAGCTTCGTTTTCGAGTTATTAACGAAAAACACTGACCAATCACAGCGCCCAGAGACCGCGGGCTCAACCACGTATTCACGGCTTTTATACACGGGCGCTCGGTCGGGCTCCCGGCACACGTACTGGCACAGCATAGGTATCACGGAAAATGTTATATCATTTTAAATTAAGAATAATGTGAAATTATTCGTTATTCATGAATTACAAATAAATTAGAAAGTCGTTTAATAACTGCGTTCGATACTTTTATTCGTTATTCGAAAGAAATAAAGCGTTTTATTATTTATGAAAAACATTTTTTTTTAACAGCACATTTTCAGGTGAATAAATTGTTTTAAGAAAAACGATTTGTATAACTAATGCTAGAAAAAAATAATTGAAATATCGTCCACGAAATAGCTTGCTTCGACGAAAGTAGGTCGGTAAGGCTAGATCCTCGTGTCGATCCTGACCTATCCAACAATTTTCAACAGCCGATGTTCTGGCCGAGTCGATGAACTCACTTCGCCGCACGATCGATATTTTTCGGTGACTTCTTAGAAACTGTCGATTTTGATTTTTCTCCGTGCCTTCGGCGCGGTTCTCTGGCGAAAGGCTGCCGTGCTTGGTGCTTGTTCGCCGGAATGATTTATTATTAAACTAATTGTAACATCCACAGTTTTATAATTATTAATTTCAAAAAATTTAGAATTGAATACACGATAATGTGGCTTATAAATTTGAATGGTATATCATCCACATTCACGAACGTGATAATAACTCTGTTCGATACTTTTATTCGTTATTCGAAAGGAATAAAATGTTTTATTATTGTTAGAAAAGTCCAAAAAGCGAAGGCTTGAGTGGGCCATGTGCATCATCATTTTATCATCATCATCATCATTTTGTCATTATCATCATCATTTTATCATCATCATCATCATATTGTCATCATCATCATCATTTTGTCATTATCATCATCATTTTATCATCATCATCATCATTTTGTCATTATCATCATCAGTTTGTCATTATCGTCATCATTTTGTCATTATCGTCATCGTTTTGTCATTTTCATCATCATCATCATAATTTTATCATCATCATCATAATTTTATCATCATCATCATCATTTTATCATCATCATCATCATTTTATCATCATCATCATCATTTTATCATCATCATCATTTTATCATCATCATCATCATTTTGTCATTATCATCATCATTTTATCATCATCATCATCATTTTATCGTCATCATCATCATTTTATCATTATCATTATCATTATTATTACTACTGTTACTATTATCATCGTTATTATTGTTAGTGCGTTCGCATTATTGGGAGTGCGAAGGAATGAATGTATTGTAATGTGTGGATGTGGTAATGTGGTCGAGTCGCAAGCGAATGGTGGATACTCAGCGAGCAAACGGCGGAGGCTTATGAGGCTGTGTTGTGTTTTCACATGCTGGAAAACGACGGTAACCCGGGAAACCACGGCATTGTTTTTCTGGCAAAATCCAAGGAGCGTCAATTATAATTTTATCATCATCATCATCATCATCATAATTTTGTCATTATCGTCATCATTTTGTCATTATCATCATCAGTTTGTCATTATCGTCATCATTTTGCCATTATCGTCATCATTTTGTCATCATCATCATCATCATGATCATCATCATTTTGTCGTCATCATCATCATCATCATTTTATCATCATCATATTGTCATCATCATCATTTTATCATCATCATCATCATCATCATTTTGTCATCATCATCATCAACATTTTATCGTCATCATCATCATTCTATCGTCATCATCATCATTTTATCATCATCATCATTTTATCGTCATCATCATCATATTGTCATCATCATCATTTTATCATCATCATCATAATTTTGTCATTATCGTCATCATTTTGTCATTATCATCATCAGTTTGTCATTATCGTCATCATTTTGTCATTATCGTCATCATTTTGTCATTATCATCATCATTTTATCATCATCATCATCATATTGTCATCATTATCATAATTTTGTCATTATCATCATCATTTTATCATCATCATCATCATCATTTTGTCATCATCATCATCATTTTATCGTCATCATCATCATATTGTCATCATGTCATCATTTTGTCATCATCATCATATTGTCATCATCATCATCATCATTTTATCATCATCATCATCATTTTATCATCATCATCATCATTTTATCGTCATCATCATCATATTGCCATCATCATCATTTTATCATCATCATCATCATTTTGTCATCATCATCATCATTTTGTCATCATCATCATATTGTCATCATCATCATCATTCTGTCATCATCATCATCATCATTTTGTCATCATCATCATCATCATCATCATTTTGTCATCATCATCATCATCATCATCATCATCATTTTATCATCATTGTATCATCATCATCATTATCATCATTCTGTCATCATCATCATCATTTTGTCATCATCATCATCGTCATCATCATTTTGTCATCATCATCATCATCATCATCATCATCAGTATTATAATTATTATTATTATCATTATAAATATGATTAATAATAAGTTCTACTATTTGTGAATATTCCAAATATTTACAACATTTCATTGCGAATCTAAACGCGGAAATGTCGAGTAACAATCACAGGTGGGAAGGTTCGAAGTAGAGAGAAAACCCAAATAGCGGCGTTCAACCTCAGACCCCTTCTTCCCTAACCGTTGATTAGCCGGAACCAAGCAACCAAAGGCCCTATTAAACCTCTATACCCACACAAAACTACAGTTTTTCATAATCGATACAGTCGTAAGGACACTCGTTTATTCAACTCAAGCGTTCAATAAAGACAACCTCAAGCATATTCTGGAATCAAACGCATTCTCATAATTCGAGACAAAGGCGACCGTTTCAACTGTTTCGGCCCATTCTGCAACAATGATTAACACCACTTTTGCAATATTTTCGAATTTTAGTACAAAGACACATAATTCGCATTTGACTTTCTATAAATGAGATGTATTTGATAAATTTCACGGTGTTAGCCACTTTGGCTTCCGAGCGGCTCATAGGTGACAGAAATTTCTTCAACTGTTGCAACTTCGACTTGTAAGACTTTTCGGACGACATAAACAATAGAAATAAGAAGTAGAAGAAGAAGAAGATGAAGAAGAAGACTACTAATGATGTGTAATTATATTTATCAAGAGAAACGAGAAATTAAAACCTAAACAACTTCCAAAAAAACAGACCTCGAATGTCGTTTTCTACTCTAGAGAATAATCCTTAAAAACACAATCCAACAACAAGATGCTACATTTCATACAATCAGATCACTCAAGAACACCCACGCCGAACAACCAAACTGGCAATCGTATTTCATCAGGTGAGCACGGTTGGGTAACCCTTTGACAAGAGTGTCCAGGCAGATTCGCTTGCTACCGACTCATTATGTCACGATAATGTAACAAGTTAGCGGCGAGCCTTTAGAATTGGCAGAGAACGAGGAAATATTAAATCGAGTACGCAAGAAGAGCGAAGGGGTGCAGGCGAAAAACCGCGAAAGATATATTTCGGCTGAGCGTCACCTTGAAAAATATTCGTCAGGTTGCGCGAAGCGTTACGGGTACGTGAAAAACTGGGCCGTTTGCCTAAACTTCTTAGTGTCGTGCTCAGCCTTTCTATTATCGGATCCCTATCAGATATCACGATTATCGTTGTGGAAAACTCGAAATAATTTTCGCGGCCGTGGGAAATAAATTGTCACACGTGCCTAGCAATTAAGATCTGGTTAGGTTGGTCTTACCGAAGGCTTTGTCACGTTTAACGAATGCGTTAACGAGGGAATTAACACGTTCTTCGTAGCCGATGAGAAATTTGGACGTTTCATCAGAATTTTCATGGCAAGGTTAAGAAGTGACGTTAATTGGAGGGAGATATAGCGACGTCTGAAGATTTGTATCTTTCGATGTGTGAAAGATGAAAAGTTTGAAATTTCGAATATTTGAATATTTAAAGATTTGATTGTTAATTGGAAAGAAATATAGCGACATATGAAAACTTGTATGTTTCCATATTTGAAAATTAAAAAGTTTGAAGTTTCGAACATTTGAGTGTTTAAAGATTCGATTATTAATTGGAAAGAAATATAGCAATATCTGAAAATTTGTATTTTTCCATATTTGAAAGATGAAAAGTTTGAAATTTCCAAAATTTGAATATTTAAGATTATTAATTGGCGGAAAATATAGCAACATCTAAAAATTTGAAAGTTGAAAAGTTTGAAGTTTCGAACATTTGAATATTTAAAGATTCGATTATTAATTGGAAAGAAATATAGCAATGTCTGAAAATTTGTATTTTTCCATATTTGAAAGATGAAAAGTTTGAAATTTCCAAAATTTGAATATTTAAGATTATTAATTGGCGGAAAATATAGCAACATCTAAAAATTTGAAAGTTGAAAAGTTTGAAGTTTCGAACATTTGAATATTTAAAGATTCGATTATTAATTGGAAAGAAATATAGCAATGTCTGAAAATTTGAATGTTTCCATATTTGAAAGATGAAAAGTTTGAAATCTCGAACATTTGCATTTCGAGAATTTGCAAATTCGAATGAAAAAATTTTCTTTGTTCCTGTAAAATAGTTTTAAGAATTTAAGTGATAGTTCACGTGCGAACTAGAACGGCTGCTTAATTTATAAAACTTAGAATTTTCATTTTGGGAAAAAAGAACAAATTTCAAAACTCTTAGAATATCAGAACTCTTCAAAATTCTCAGAACTTCTCTTTAGCTCTGATTATATTAATTCTGGGAATTCAAAGAATTTTTCAGTGTTAATAGAGTGTGTTTATTTCCAAAATTAGTTGGTTCAGTTTTTTGGGAAAATTATGAATATTAAAATAATTTGACTATATTTATATTACTTTCTTCAATTTTAATTCTGGAAGGAGATTGTTTAATAGTAGAATTAGTGAAAATTAGCGTTCTTGGAAAAATCTGGATTAAATTGACGGAAATTTTGGATAACAAAGAGAATATTATCGCTTGGCCAACAATTTCGCCTGGTAAAATATGAATATGACATGTGGGAAATTCAAGTGTCATATACTGTTTCTAAATGACGCACAAATGCCAGGAACCATACAATACGAATCTAGGAATAATGTACCATGGTTGACATGAAAAATGGCTGGGACAATCGGACTCATTAGTCACTTTCTTGTGCGCCAGAAACCTTGATTAAAAGCTCATCGTTCTATCGGAACTTTCATCGATCGTTGAATCATGTGTGAGAACATTGTCCATTAAAGGGATCTTATTGTAATAAAAACAAAAAATTGAAATTCTGCATTTGATTCTACAAATTTTGTATTGGAAATTTCAAACAGTTCAGTTACTCACATGTTGAAATTTTTCAAATTTTACTTATTCAAATATTCGAAAATTAAAATGTTCAAACTTCCGAATTTTCGAATATTCAAATATGTAAAAATTAAGATATTCAAACTTTAAATCTCTGAAAAACTAAATCTCTGAAAATAAGAACGTTCAAACTTTCAAATTTTCCAATTCAATATTTCCAATTTCAATCGTAATTTTGTTAAAGGTACTCTGAATTCCAAAAATTCGTGTTCCCCATTTTAAAAAATTCAACAAACCATAGGCAAACAATACCAGAGAAAACGTAACCAAATTTCGATTCTCTCTCCCTAAATATTAAAATCAATCAGATTGCAACCTCCGACGAATCGAAAGTATGATAAATCCAGAAATAACGTTACTGCCATTGTTTACAATCGTCCAGTTAGCTCACTACAATATTTAAATCGGTGGCAATCGTTGCCAGAAATCTGTAAATTGGGAAATTTTCGTAAGAGACGATTTGTAGAAATCCGATACGGAATCACTCGGATTAACTCTCCGCGTCTTGGAGAAACCGGAGGGAAAAGGATTTAAATTAAAACACGAGTGCCGGATGCTACGACTATGGCTGGCGCCATATCAAAAGGCACAGTTGCTTCTCACGCCAAGTATGTAAGAAATGAGAACGACTACCTCGATCATGTCTATTCCTGAGTCCACGTTTCCTAGCCCGGTTAACTTTATTTCATTTCATTTCACCGCCCTGCTTCAGTAAAAGTTACAAATTCGACGTCTTCCATTCTACTCTGGCTTCCGCCATTTTTCATTCGTTTATTCGTTTCCAGTTTGTATTTCCTTTCCTGGACAACTCGATGATCGTTTTTCATGGAAAATGAACTGAATTCCAAGCATAAAACACAACTGTTATGGAATTATTATTTCTCATTTAATCTAACTTTCCTTTTTCTTCCTTTTTTTATTTGTTTCTTCTTTTATTTAGAACTAACGATATTTTTTTGGTACTATAAACCAAGAAATTTATTACTCCAGAGTACAGAAATCGAAGAAACTAAAAATTGTTTGAAACTAGAAATATTTTTTGGAGTCCTAAGATCCACAAAACCAATAACTCAAAAGTCAAAAAATCGAAGAAATAAAAAATTGTTTGAAACTAGCGAGGTTGTTTAAAACTTAAGATTCAAAAAGCCAATAACTCGGGAACACCAAAACTTTCAAGATCCAAGAATCCAAAAATTAAGGAGCGCAAAAATTCACAAATTCGAAAATTTCAAAACGCAACAGTCGAAGTATCCATGATGCAAAAATCCAGGAATTCAAGGAACCAAAGATCCAAGAGTTAAATTCTCCAAGAATCCAAGACTGTCCAACGACCTATGAGTCCAAGAAATTACCAATATATTTTGTCTGTTTTCTATGTTATTCTTTGTAAATACTCATTAATCCATATAAAATAAAATTATATTATAATTATATATTCCTATAGAGAAGAAATAAATGAATAAATAAATAAATTATAAAAAAACAAACTTGCAGAAACTTTTTTTAATTCTCTTCAATCATTTCAGATTGTAAAAATGAATAAATAAATAAATTATAAGAAGATAAGCTTGCACAATTGTTGCTAATTCTCTTGAATCGTTTGAGATTGTAAAAAGTGTGAAGCAAAATTTCTTTTATTGAAAAATATCAATGAGAATGTTATTAATATGTAAAGATCACGATAAAATGAAGTTATTTTGCAAATAATTTAAACAGACTATTTTTGATTTTAGTGCATTGTGTAAAAACGGCATTGAAATTTTTTGATGATCGGAATTGAAATAATCTTATTTTGTAGCTTTTATTTTGCAAATAGCAATGAAATTTTTTGCTAATTGCAATTTTCATTTTGCAATTTTTATTTATAATGCAATTTTTAATCACTAACTAGAATTCGAGCGTCTTAATGATTGATGTAGTGCCATCTTCTTCTAAGTGAACATCAACTACGTTCATAAATTTCTGCACGAAGCCCAGATGATATTTTTGCAATTGTATCATCCAGTACGTGGTGCCATCTTTTTAGTTTAATGCAAATTCGAATTTATTCAGATCATAGTATGATAATATTAGCTGTAACTTTAATTAAAATTGATAATCTGACTTTTGAAAATTAATTGCATAATTAAATATTAAATCAATAATTTTATATAAAAAGAATAAAAATATAATTCCATTTGATACATTATGATTTTATTTTTCATTTTTTAAACAGCTATAATTTTAATTAAAGTTAATAATGTAACCTTAGAAAATTAATTTCATAATTAAATATTAAATCAATAGTTTTATATAAAAAGAATAAAAATATAATTCCATTTGATACATTATGATTTTATTTTTCATTTTTTAAACAGCTATAATTTTAATTAAAGTTAATAATGTAACCTTAGAAAATTAATTTCATAATTAAATATTACATTAATAATTTTATATAAAAAGAACAGGAATATAATTGAATTTAATACTTTATGATTTTATTTTTTACTTTTAATACGATTCTTCAGAGGAAGATTCATTTAGTATATTCATTTAAAATACTCTTCCATACATTCAGAATTATAGTGTATACCTTTTGTAACAATTTCGTGTCAAATATAAACGCGACAACAAATTATTTGTTTGGTGGAAAGATACTCAAATTGCATATAATAATAATGTGCAAACGTCTAGGGTAACCGCGAAGATGAAATATGGCAATTTCTCAATGTCTACGTAACCACTGTCTGCCCTAATAAAATCTTTAATCAAATCCACAATATAAATAGTTCAATTAAAATTGTCAGTAAAAAGAAAAACAATACTTGTTGCAAAAAATGTTGAAAACCTTGGAAAAGATTTTTTCGCAATTTTCGTCGGAAAAGTACAATTCACTCTACTGAATTTTTTAAACAATTTTCGTCGGAAAAATACAATTCACTCTACTAAACTTTTTTCACCACTTTCGTCGGAAAAATACTACTCATTCTGCTAAATTTTTTAAACAATTTTCATCGGAAAAATACTACTCACTCCACTGAACTTTTTTCATAATTTCATAATACAAATTTAGCATTAGAAATATAAAAAATAACTTAAAATTGTCTTAAAAAATTTTCTAGGAGGAATAATACACATTCCACAAATTTTTGTCACGAATTGAAAAGGAATTCCGAAAAATTCTTCTCAAAATTGTGAGTTTAAAACCTTTTTTTCAAGATTGCACTTAGTGTAATAAATTTTCAGGACCTTCTTTCAAAAATATCCGACAGTATAATACATAATCGCCTCGTTAAAGAAACATTGGTTTTCCTTGAACCACAGTGCCACGAATATTTTCGTTTCCTATCTCGAAAATTACAGGTTCACTTCCTTGCAAGCATCCTAATATTAGATCTAAGAACATCGCATTACGATGTTGAACTTCAACTTCAATGCGTTTCTCATAGAATCAAGGAGAAGTTAACTACCATTGTTCGAGCACCAAAATAGTCTGAAAGAATTATCTTTGAATAATTCCTTTACTAAAAAGTAATTCTTTTGAGTGACAGACCATCCATCGAAAGTAACACGGTGTCTCAAAAATGACTCTTGGCAATAATAAATAATAAATCTTGTCAAGTATATTGAATTTTATAATTGTTTTTCATGACGGAAAAATTTTGCAAATACCTTACAAAAATTTTCTTTTTTTCTTTTAGTTTTAAATGATGTGAACCATGTCAAAATGATGGCAACAAAATAGAATGAATCTTTACGATTTTATTTAATTTTATAATTATTCCTTACAGTTGCAAAATTTTGCAAATATGTTATAAGAATTTTCATTTTTTTGTTCAAATCTGTTAATATTTCAATAATTTAAATATCGTAGACCATGTTCAAAATTAATTATGGCAATAAAAAAGAATGAATCTTTACAATTTTATTGAGATTCATAACTGTTTTTCAAGATTGCAAAATTTTGCAAATATCTTATGAGAATTTTCCTTCTTGCTTTTTAATTTTAAATGGTGTAGACTATGTTCAAAATGAAAATAATAAAAATTAATGTATCGTTACAGTTATATTGAATTTTAAAACTGTTCTCTCTAATTGCAAAATTTTGCAAATACTTTATAAGAATTTTCATTCTTTTTTTTAAATCTCGAATATCGTAGACCATATTCAAAATTAATTATGGCAATAAAAATTGATGAATCTTTACAATTTTGTTGAATTTTATAATTATTTTTTACAGTTGCAAAATTTTGCAAATATGTTATAAGAATTTTCATTCTTTTTTTTTTAAATCTCTTAACATTTAAATAATTTAAATATCGTAGACCACGTTCAAAATTAATTATGGCAATAAAAAGCAATGAATCTTTATAATTTTATTGAGATTCATAACTGTTTTTCAAGATTGCAAAATTTTGCAAATACCTTATAAGAATTTTCTAATTTTTTTTTTTAATCTCAAATGTCGTAGGCCATATTCAAAATGATAGTAATAAAAAATAATGAATTTTTACAATTATACTAAATTTTATAGTTATCCTTCCTATTGCAAAATTTTGCAAATACTTTATAAGAATTTTTATTACTTCTTAACTCTCAAATGACGTAGACGATGGCAATGAAAAGTAATTAATTTTATTAAAAAAGAGAAGAACGAACATTTACATTTTACAATTACAATTGCTGCAATTTTGCAAGAAAAGGAAAAGTACACTGCAAGTATATAATAAATTCAATTCCCTTTTTTTATTTAAACCACTATCATAATCACCAACGCATACATATCTTCCGATCTTTCAAGCAATCAATTCTTTTCATTGAGAAAGCTCAAATTCCTCAACGAATCATAGAGAATCTCGTATACGAAACAAAAACGAATTCTCAAGGTATATCCCCGTATACATTTTATCGTTGGCAGTAAACAATAATTTTTCGTTCTACAAATAACAACTGGTACACCCACCACTCTGTTTCGAGGAGAAATAAACGATCTCTCGTCCAAATTTCGAGTCCTTATTTCATACGTATAATATGCGTCTAATTATTTCACGGATCTGTTAAATACATTAGACAGAAGTGAAAATGGTGTCTGATCGAACGTCAAGTTGCAACGTTTATAACAGGATGTTCCTCCATCGTTTTCCAAAATTACACAACGCAGATACGTGTTCCTCGAGCATCTGGAAGGAGGAAAAATAAATTTAGACCGACCTGTTACGACGAAGGCCGTGCCAAGCATCTTGGTTTCTCGCGGCAGATTGTATGTCTAGAACGACGATACACAATGCTAATTACAATATCACTATTTTCGTGCCGGGTTGGATGTGAGAAGCCAAAGCACGTCTGGTTACGATTTCAATTTTCTTCCACCTGTTAAATATTTGTTATCGATAAAAGATCATCATCTTTTTCTCCATCGTTTTTGCTTAGCGGTTTTCTGCAAGGAGTATTGTATAATTCAGGAATGATCATTGAATATTCGATTATTTTCGAATATTTAAACTTGAATTTTGTTTGTATTAATCTAAAAGAACGATTCTAAGTTGGGAATAATCATATACATTTTTCTGAAAATTTTAACACTCAGGAATGATGATTGAATATTTGTTTATTATGAATTTTTATTCTTACATTTTTTAAACTTCAAATATATCAACGCGTTTATTTTGAATTCTTATTCGTAAACTTTTTAAATTTCAAGATACAGAGTTCATAATAATCAAACAATATATGAATTTTGGAAATTAGATGCTGAATATTAGGTAGAATTTTTGATGTTGATATAAGGAAAAGATTCTTATTTAGATTTAATAGTATTAATGTTTTAATCTCAGAAATTTTACTATATTTTTGTAAATTAGATTTTTAATTTTGGCTATTTCTTTTGTATTAAATAATTTGAAATTTTAAGGATTGAATTTCAAGTTTGACGTTTTTAATATTTGTTAAGATTAAAAGGTTAAGATTTTAGATTGAAAAGTGTGAATCAAACATTTTTATGAATTTTCAAACCTTAAAATTTCTAATACTATTCTAAATTTGAAATTTGAAATTTCTATCCCAGTTAAAAAATCGAAAAATAAATATTTTTTCAATATTCAGATCTCAAATTTTGAATATCCTTCAGAATTTCAAACTTCAAATATTAAATTGTACTACAAATTAAAAAAAAAAATCGAAAATTAAACATTCTTTCAATCTTCAGATTGAAAAATAAGATTTCTAATGTTCCCCTAAATTTTTAATTTCAAATTTCTCATATCCTCTAAATTCAACATTTAAAACATTCCTGTAAGTTAAAGTATCGAAAATTGAATACTTTTCGAATCTTCAAATCTCAAATTTCTAATATCCCTCTAAATATTAAATTTTAGATTTTCCTGTATATTCCTGTATTTCCTGTATATTAACGAATCGAAAATGAAACACTCTTTCAATCTTCAAATCCAAAATATCTAATATTCCCTTAAATTTCAAATTTCTAAAATCCCTGTAAAGTTCAAACTTCAAATATTCCTGTGAATTAAGAAATAGAAAATTAAATATTCTTTCAATTTTTAAATTTCAAATTTCTAATATTCCTCGAATTTAAAAAAATCTACAATTAAACAATCTTACAATTTTTAAATCTCAAATTTTTAGTATTCCTGTAAATTAAAGAAATCGAAAATTAAACAATCTTGCAATCTTTAAATCTCAAATTTCTAATATTCCTGTAAATTAAAAAAATCGAAAATTAAACAATCTTGCAATCTTTAAATCTCAAATTTTTAGTATTCCTGTAAATTAGAAAAATCGAAAATTAAACAATCTTGCAATCTTTAAATCTCAAATTTCTAATATTCCTGTAAATTAAAAGAAATCGAAAATTAAATATTTTTTGAGTTTTCAAATCTCCAATTTTCCTCCAATTAAAAATTTCAAATTTCCATTACCTCTCTAAATATTCAATTCACTTTCATTTCATCAATAAAAATTCACGAAAATACCAACAACCATGTTTACTTGAACTAATTACACAAACTCTCGAATGAACATCTAGAGAAATGGAATAACATTACGCTTGAATGTATTATAAATTGAACAACTGCAATAAAAGCATCGTCCACGCATTCCAACAAGGTAACACGATGCTTTTAATAAATCTTCTCCTTGCCCGTTTAAATTCTCTCTCCGCCGTCTCGGCGAAACTTCAAAAATCCGCAAAGTCTTCTAAACACGATGCAGTCACGTTTGTTTGCTTCTCAATAAAACCGTGATCTAGCCCATTCGTTTTCGAACCTTCGAGCAACTGTATATTTTTATTTCCACCGTGTCTAATTATATCATTCTCAACGAAGTCGCATAAATTCTGCCAAAATTCCAACCGAAAAACTTTTTCTCATCTTTTTTAAATATAACATTCGATTAAATGAAGAAAACTCGGTCTCTGTCCTTATAATTTCAACAACTGAGTGTCGCAAATTGCTCGAATAAATTCGGGCAACTAGCAAAGATGAGAGTAGATTAATTTCAAAATTGCGGAGAAACGTCTCTATTAAAGTGTTTGCCAAATGATTGTAAAACATTGTTACAATCTGGCAAACTTGATTGTATCGTATTTTTATACGTATCAAAATATAATGGGATTCTAGAAACTTGGAAATTTATTCGAGTCTCTCTGAATCATCCATTTTCTCGATTACCTAAATTGGGGCACAAGGTGTGACAATTATTTCGATTCAACTAGAATTACAATTTGTTAAATAATAAATATATATTGTATGTATTATTTAATTACAAAATACAAAATAAATACATATTATATATATATAGTATATACACGTGAATACAAAATACAAATTTCTTGTTTCTTCCTTTTTTTCCTTTTCTTTCAATTTTTTCTTTTTTCTCTTTGGTAGGCTAAACGGGTGTTATTGATGAGAGATATTTCATTGATTTATTTGCCAAGGAGAATCTTGCGAGTAGCACCGATGCTCTGGCCTGATTGGGTAGCACCCTTGTTGGAACCAGCCTGGAGACCGATCACTGATTCTCCAGCACGAAGTTGCTCCTCGGTGAACTCACGTTTGCACTCCTCAGATGGTTTCGGGCCTAGGTATGGTCCTTTCCATTCTGGGTGCTTGTATGTCTGCAGAACAGGAGAGAATATTTGATTTGAAGTAAATGTGAACTTCCGGTGGTTGGAAATTTTCTTTAATTTAAAATTAAACTGATGTGAGAATTTGGAACGCGAGAGGAATTTGAGGAAATGTAAATTTGGAGCGATTTGAGATTTTCTTTCATTCAGAATTGAAGTGATGTGAGAATTTAGAACGCGAGAGGAATTGGGGAAAATGTGAAATTGAAATAACTAAAAATTTTCTTTAATTCAAAATTAAACTGATGTGAGAATTTGGAACACGAAGATAATTGGGGAAAATGTGAGTTTCGAATGGCTTGAGATTTTCTTTGATTCAGAATTAAAGTGATGTGAGAATTTGGAACGCGAGAGGAATTGGGGGGAATGTGGATTTGGAATATCTAAACATTCTCTCTAATTCAGAATTAAAGTGACGTGAGAATTTGGAACGCGAGAGGAATTGGGGGAAATGTAAATTTGGAGCGATTTGAGATTTTCTTTCATTCAGAATTAAAGTGACACGAGAATTTGGAACGCGAGAGGAATTGGGGGGAATGTGGATTTGGAATATCTAAACTAAACATTCTCTCTAATTCAGAATGGAAGTGATGTGAGAATTTAGAACGCGAGAGGAATTGGGGAAAATGTGAAATTGAAATAACTAAAAATTTTCTTTAATTCAAAATTAAACTGATGTGAGAATTTGGAACACGAATATAATTGGGGAAAATGTGAGTTTGGAATGGCTTGAGATTTTCTTTGATTCAGAATTAAAGTGATGTGAGAATTTGGAACGCGGGAGGAATTGAAGGAAATATTAATTTGGAGCGATTTGGGATTTTCTTTAATTCCGACTTAAAATGATGTGAGAAAATATCAAACACAAAAAGAATTAGAGAAAGCGTAAATTTAAAGTGGCCCGAAATTTTCTTTAATCGAGGAATAAAATGATATGAAAATCTGAAACGCGAGAACAAATTGAAATGAGATATAGTTTCAAAACTGAATTTCAGACGAACTCAGAAAAAGAAGAAAAACAAAGAATCTCAGGTAAATCGCATAAGTTTGATTCCGTAACTGAATTTCCATTTCAAGCCTGAACATAAATTCGATATGCATTGAAAATTGCATCTGTATCGGAACAGATTTAACATAAATTCGAACTATAAATCCTAAGTATAAGTTTTAACGTAAACTCGAAAATACGTTTAAATTCAAATCTAATCAAGTTCAGATTTAAATCCACGTTTAAACCTGGGAATCGAATTAAACCGAGTGAATATTAACGAAGTTTTATTTTTAATTAAACCTACCGTGCGACCAAGAGCGAAGAGAGTCGTCACAACTTGCGCCATGTCCTTCTTCTCCCACAAATCGACCGTTTGGAATACGTCAACATCATCCACACCGTAATCCTTCAAAGCTTTCTGGAACCTGGTAAAAACAAAACAAAAAAAGAAACAAAAAAAGAAAATACAATTAATCAGAAACAATTGCATTCAACAAGAATAAAAATGATTTATAGTTGTCTACTGGAGAATATTAAAATAAAAGATTTATAAATCTTCTTACATGTTGATGTTTTCCATCATTTTGAATTGGCCACCAGAGGAGTTGATTTTTGGGATAGATCCAGGTGAGATTTTGTTCATCAGCATGCAAAGTACCTGTCCATCCTTGAGGACATCGTCGAAAGCCTCACCAGGAGGGAACTTCTTGCCCAGAATGCTCTCAATCCATTCCTGGGCCTCCTTCTCCTGCTCTGGGTTACGCTTTGCAGCGATCTACAATGAATATTCTAATTAATAACGTTCATTTGTTTAATTTAACTCTAACGAAATGTTCAGTTGTCTTTGATAAACTCGAAATGATGTTAAAAATAATTTTATTCGAAAGTAAGAAGCTACGAAGGATCCGAGAATTTTTGAATTCGAGAGACTAAGAGTTGGCGAGTCCAAAAATTTGAAAAACGAAGAATTTGGTAATTCAGAAATCTAAGAATTCGAAGATCTAAGTGTCCAAAAATTATAAAATTCAAAAATCCAATAATGCAAAGATCCAAAAATGTAAAAGTCGACAAGTCCAAAAATATAGCGATCTGAGAATTCAGTAATTCAGGAATCTAAGAATTCGAAGATCCTAATTTCCCAAGAATTCTAGAATTCGAAGTTCTATTAATCCAAGAATTCAGAAGTGCAAGAGTCCGATCATCCAAAAATTTAAAGATCCAAGAGTTTAGTAATTCAAAAATTTTTAAATCCAAAAATATAAATTTCCAAGAATTCTAAAATTCAGGGATCCAGGAATCTAAAAGTCGACGAGTCTAAAAATTTAAAGATCCAAGTATTCAGTAATTTAAAAATCTAAGAATTCAGAGATCTAACTGTCCAAAAGTTCTAGGATTCGAAGATCCAACAATCTAGGAATCCAAGAGCCTAAGAGTCCGATAGTCTAAAAATCCAAAGCTTCAAGAATTCAGTCATCCAAAAATTTACAAATTCAGAAATCTAAGTGTCCAGGAATTCTAGAATTCGAAGATCCAAAAATTCAGGGATCCAGGAATCTAAAAGTCGACGAGTCCAAAAATATAGAGATGCAAGAATTCAGTAATTCAGGAATCTAAGAATTCGAAGATCTGTGTCCAAAAATTTTAGAATTCAATGATCCAACAATTCGGGAATCCAAGGACCTAAGAGTTCGATAATCTAAAAATCCAAAGATACACGAATTCGGTAGTTCAATTTCAAGATGCAACAATTAAAAAATCCAAAACTCCAGAATGCAAGAATTCAGAAATTCCAAGGATCCGAAAGCTCAAGAGTCCAAAGTATCCAAGTATCCAAGTATCCGTGAGCTCAAGAATCCAAAAATTCAAGAATCTGAAAATCCCACAAATTAAATATCCAACAACCCAAAAACCCAAGAATCCAAAAATTCAAGAATCTAAAAGTCCAACAGTTTAAATACCCAACAACCCGAAAGTCCATATAAAATTCCTCTTCATCGTGAATGGAAAACTAAATTCCACAACCGGAAATCCAACGTTACTTCACAAGACCTGACAAAGCAACCAATTGTCACCAAAAGAAGAAGAAACAGAAAGAAAAACAGAAAACATCGATAAAAGTCACAATAAATCACACATCAGACTTCCAACGATCTCAATAGTGAAACGAAAAAAGAAGAAAAAGAAAAGGAAAGAAGAATTAGACGCGCACAAAAATCCTCGTGGTCCATACCTTGGCGCGCACTTGACGTTCGAGAGCCATCCTGTAGTAGCCTGTTGTCTCTTTCAGAGGACTGAAGTGCTCAAGCTGATCGTTGGTCCCTCTTATACCCGTGAGCAATGGCGGGAACACGTCCCACGCTTGGTGAGGAAGCTGTCTCGAACACGGGTGGACGATGTTTCGCGTGTTTTGAAAAAAGACGTCGCGATACGCGGTTGTGTGAGTGAGCTGCCACTTTCCACGCTTTTCGACGATCTAATATTAGCGTCTTATTCACTTGGACAGGGGGCGAGACACGGAGGATATCCAAAACCGCGGCTGCCAAGCTGTAGTTCCACGTGCGGCACGGAAAACGCTATGGGAAAATCATATGATCGTCAGTTTTCTTGATCAATCGTGAACGGATTATGTTCTTGAAAGAAGTGATATTTGGGTTAAGTGAAGATCTAGAAGTAAGAACAGGAAGACATCGAGTTGATCGGAGATGAATTGAACGTTTGGATTTGACCATGGAGTAAGTGAACTGAATTTTGTAATTTTATTGAGAAAAAGAAAATTGGAAAAGTAAGAGGAACGTTTCCATGGTTTACAGTGGTAGAAAGTGCTTTCCTGTGTTTTACATTCGGAATTGGAAGTAGTTTTTCATAGAGAGTGTTTGAATATATTGCAACGAATAAAATTAGATGAAAATATAAAGTTCACATTTATTCTGGAAGATTACTTTCTCACGTGTTTTTTCGAAAGTCTATTCGTTACAATTGACAGTTTCTCCTCACTGTTGTTAAACTATTTCGAAGATGGAAAGAGCTAAAGCGTACTTTTCGACGTTTAATATTTTTCTTTTTACGAAAACGGGAAAGGTACAAAACATTAAACAAGGTATGCAATGTTCATAATGACGATAACTTATCGGAAAAATTTTTGTCGAGTAATTAACAAAATCTAAAGATTGGAATTTCGCTTTAAAAGAAAAAATAAAGGAACAAAGTTTTCGGCAAAATAAAATTTTCCAGATTATTGAAAAGGCGACGAACAAATTGTAAAACTGAAAAATGTATATCTTATGGGAACAAAAAGAAAATTAACGCTTTCAAATATAGAATTGGCTTCTTTACCATAACTTATTAGAAAAAATTGCTCGCAAAACGTTGATAAAATCTAAAGATTGAAATTTCGTTTTGGAAAAGAAATGGAAGAACAAAGTTTTCGGTAAAATGGAATTTTCTAAATTCGCAAAAAGAAAAAATAATAGCGCTTTGAAGCATAGAATTGGTTTTATTCACTTAAAAATCGGCACGAATTTTCCGGACAACCGAATATATGTATCTATACTGTAAGTGGTGATAGATTGGGAGGCTGACTAATTCTGCAGAGTTCTCCTTACGCTGTCTCGGTTACCGCACCAACCATTTGCTTCACTTACATATTTTACCTTTCCTGGTGGTTGCACGCGTTACAGATAAGTATTGGCTATTAATTAGCATTCATTTTGTTCTTTTTTTTTCATATTATTGAAAATGAAAGATGTGCGTGATATACCACAAGTAGCTCTTAATTGATGCTTTCCAATTGTATACATGAAAACTGAAATATTTATCTTGTTCTTGATTTAAAATTCAATGAAATTAATAATTATAGTAAAAATAATGATAACGTACTATAATTAATCGCTTGAAAAATTCATTAGCATGTTTATGGGTGAAATGATACTGAAGAAGAGATATGAAAAAAGTAGTAGCTTCGTTTTAAATAAAAAGTGACGTGTTTCTTGCTTTACATATATAAAAGCAACGCTTACAAGTTATTATTCTTCACTGTACATATTTGTGCTAACATTTTCAAATTTTATAAATGAAACCTGAAACATTCATCTTGTTCCTGATTTAAAATTCAATGAAATTAATAATTACTGTGAAAATAATTACAATCTACCATAATTAATCGCTGGAAAAACTCATTGGTATGTTTATGGCTTAAATCAGACTGAGAATATTCAATGAAGTTAATAATTATAGTAAAAGTAATCATATGTTAGTATAATTCGCTTGAAAAATTCATTGGTATATTTATGACTAAAATCATACTGTGAAAAAAATATGATAAAAGTGATAGTTTCGTTTTAAATAAAAAGTGACGTATTTCTTTATTTATATACAAAAGCAACACTTACAAGTTATTATTCTTCACTCTACATATTTCTGCGAAATTTCCAAGCATTACAATCAAGCAAAAGGATAACTATAACAATTATATAATAATTAACTTATTATTAAAAACTGTATAACTATAATAACGAAAAATGTAGCATAAAAAATATAGTATAGTGTAACAAAATTTATACATTTGTTTATTAATGATACATGACTCAATTGCATTTTATTCCATTCTAATAATACTAATAATGTTTGCAACAGAAATTCCAAGCATTCCTAATTACATATGCAAAATAACTAAATATATGTACGTTGTAGATAACAATATATTTCGCATAAAAAAAATGGTGCATAATTGTAATATCATTCATACCACGATGAAGGTTCATATATTCATATATTTAGCAAAACACCTAACATCGTCTGACTCACTACTCCTACGACAGTGTTCTTAAAATTAATCTAAACAGCAAAACTTTCAATTGTCGTTTAAAAATAATGTTATTTATATCATTCTACATTGCATTCCTCGACTTCCGTCTGCATCGTTGCCCAAAGCGGAGGAGGAACCCTCCTCTTCGCTGCCACCGACGCTCCAAATATACGACTAAATAGAAGAAAAAGGGAAATTCGTTTTCGTAAAGTATCGCGGGTTTTTTTTCTGTAAATAACCAAGCGTTATATAGGCCGAGTTATTATTACGTTGATCCACTTTTTGAATTCACGCGAACAGCCAAAAGAATCCAACGGAAGTATGGTGTCGTTTTCATATCCAAGATGGAAGCATCCTTCAAAGAGAAATGCATGTGCATGCCTTTAAAAATTCTAACTTCGGTAAACTGATCTTTATAAAATTCAGCAGAAATATGTAAAATGAAGAAATTTCTTTTTATTCGAAAAAATGTGTCTTTTTTATTTTTAATATGTTACGGTTGTTCCTTTTTTCTTTTTTTTTTAACTCTTTCTTCAGTATGATTTCAGCCATAGCTTTACTCGTAATAACTATGCAACTTCATCAGAATATAGAAATTCAAAAATTCTATTCTTTCTATTTTGCACTCCGAGTACTTTTTTATACGAACGACCAGCAATTCGAATAATACACTTTTGCAGTGAAACTTTTAAACATCAAATATCCCATTTTGAAAAGAAGAAGATGTTTACGAACTTTTCTTTAAAAGTTCTGTTTTGAAAAAAAAAAATTACACGTTCATGAATTTTTCTTTAAATGTTCCGTATTGAAAGGAAGACAAAAATTACACATGTTTGTAAATTTTTCTTCTAAAGTTGCATATCGAAAAGAAAAAAAAAGTTACATTTGTTTGTTTACGAATTTTTCTTCAAAAGTTGCGTATTGAAAAGAAGAAAAAAACTACACTTGTTTGTTTATGAATTTTTGATAGGAAGTTCCTTATTGAAAAGAAAAAGCTACACATAGAAGAAAAGAACTACACCTGTTTATTTATAAATTTTTCTTTAAAAGTTCCGTATTTGAAAATTACACATACTTATGAACTTCTCTTATCTTCCTTTGTTTTTTAATAATCCGTTTTACTTCAATACGAATAAAACTCGAACGAAGTTACTATCCGTACTATAAATATCTCTGTATCGGCGTCAGTACAGTGCAAAGAGTTCCAAATTTTCAATAAATACATTTCAATAAAAAGAAAAAGAAAAGGAATGCACTTAAGTGCGTAAAATTTGAGATAATTATCGTCAACAAAAGTATTCGAAAGAAAAGAAAAAGAAAACTGATCAAGAATCAGCCAGAACCTTCTTTAATCATCTATGAAAGTTGAACTTTTATCAAGAGCTGATAAGAGAAGGTCGTAGAATCGACGCAACTCTTAATCTAATGATACAGAGGATTATTCACTGAGCGAACATCGCTGGCTACTGACTCAGGTTTAAATATAATCGGCTTGCGTATTTCCATTTCTCCTCTTCGGTGTCAGAATGCAAACTCTTCGTCGAGTTTCAATAAATTTCAACAATTTCCAATCGAAAGTACAATCAAATCAAACAGAACGAACGAACGATTCTTCATCATCGACATCTCCTTCCTATTTGAATTTAAGCGCCGTTCACGATTTGAAACGCGAAATTCGACGAAATTATATCCGCCTGCGCCTTGTGATTAATTATTTCCACGAGAATCCGCGTGCGCAGGTGGTATTCAAGGTATTCTATTATTACTGTCTATTAATCATTTATTTTAGAAGAAATTCGAGATATTATTACAAAGTTGAACAATTCCGAGAATTCGTCGGAAGTAAATGTTTCTAACGCTCTGTTATTTCTTTTTCTATTTAAATAAACTAGTCACGAGAGAAGAGTCGTTGATTCTTTATCTTGACATATTGAAAAAAGAAAAAGTCAGGTTGGTGCATATGAAAATTAAACAATCCATATCTCTTTTCAAAATAGGTTTATTTCACCCAAACAAGAACCATTTGCTTCGATACATTTTTTCTGTACGAGCCCTTTTTGTTGTTTCAAGGCTTCATCTCGCCGATCTTTGTAATCGCCGTTCATCTCTAGTCGTGGCGAAACTTTTACATTGATCTCCAATAACGATATCAATATCGTCCATGATTTTTAAAATTGCATAGCAGCCTTCGTTAAAAATGCCTGCTGCTGAAAATTCAAACTACAAGATTCTGTAAAAAACAAAAAATCGATTTTTTTGACCAAAAAAAAAAAAAGAAATTCCCCTTTTAAAGAAGTTCCTATCTTTGAAATCAATACACTCTGTTACTATAGTATCATAAAGAAGAGACAAAGATGCAAAGATGTGTAAAATTGAAAATCAGAAAAGATGTATTTAAAACGATTCCAATTGTACTGGAAGTGAATTGGTAAAACAAGAATTTGGGCCTCCCAAGAAACGTACTTGATTTACGGTGAGCGATTAACGTGTTCACTGAATATTTGTGTTACATTTTTGTAACGACTAATGTCTTTTTTACGATCGCGAAATCTTAGATGTTTTACACTAAGAATGACTAGAATGTGTGACAGTGGAACTTGTATCGAAAACTCTGTGGAAACTCGTGTTTTACGGATAAAAACTTTGTATCAATGCTATACGACTTCTCTATCCGCCAGTTTCCCTTAATCCTTTGCCGTAGGAATTTTTAGTTACTACGTATATTAGTTTCAAATGTTCACCGTTCCATTACGATTTTAAATAAAAAAGGTCGAGAGTGTTTCGTAACTCCTGTAACTCCTGGAAATGGGTAGTTGCTGGGGTAACTCTGAACAACTTTTTCCTCTGCCAAAATGTTGGTTGAAGCTTCATTTTTGAATTATTAACGAAAAACACTGGCCAATTAAAGCGCGCGTAGAGCGCGCGCTCAACCACGAGAGCGTGGCTTTCAACCACCGCGCTCGGTCGTAGTCGTGAACAAACGCATTGGCACAGCATGGGAATAGCGGTAAATGTTACATCGTCTTAAATTAAGAATAATGTGGAATTATTCGTTATTCACTTAATGATTTTTTCCTATTCCCTCGAATGAAAAATAAAATGCGTGGAGAGCGTTTTGCAACGCTCGAAGAAACTGTTGAAGCATATAAATCACATACTTTGGTATACCTCGTTCAGAATGGAAAAAGTGTTTCGAAAACTAGTTTGAACGCATGCAAAAGTGTATAAATCTTAAAGGAGAATATTTTGAAAAACAATAAAACCGTTTATCCAAATTTTTCCGTCTTTTCTCATATTTTCCTGAAACTTTTGCAACAATCTACGTATACCTTCCAGGAAGAATGCTTTTTACATATGGTAACGAAGCCTTACGGTAGCTTATGATAAAAGAATCACGAAATAAATGCATATGAAAATTCCAAGAGAATGGAAAAGAATCGGTCAGTATTGTCATTGCATCGGGAAGAATCTGCTCGGCTACTTGTGCTGTATAAAACATTTTATTTATTTTATTGTTGTACAACATTTTATTATTTGAAAACTAGCGTTCTAGTTGGCGAAGAAATAGCTTTTAAATTAATTTATTAGATAGACGCTAATTCTAAAAAAATACAAAAATGTCTCATAGCAACAAAAAGAATGAAAGTCAAAATGAATTATTGTATGATGATTTATCGAATACACGAAATGATATTTCAAGTGAAAATGAATTTAGCGATAATAGCGACATTCCTGGAATAGGAGATGTTATTAAACGAAGAAAGATACTCGATAAAAAATACAATATTTCAAGTGAAAGTGAAGATTCGGAGACAGAGACTGATAATCCTATAATTAAAGAATGGACAGAAAAGAATACTACACAAAGGAGAATGCATCACCAGATACTATACACTGAAATTGTTTGGAATAAATGTTAATTAAGAAAGTGCTTGTATGCGTTGTATTAAGTTTATTGGTGCACTCCAAAATGTGCAGGCTCTGGAAGTATGTACATTGAGAAAAATAATACAATCGAAATATGAATGAAACTATTTCAAAAAATGCACATGCATTAACGAATCTTTTTATATATTTTATAATCCTTCTCATAATGACTTTGTAACAGGTGGGTGCTTATACACAACAATCTACAATAGTAATATGTAAAACCGATACGAGAATCGATTCCACGAACACTTCCGGAAACGACATAAGAACTGTAATCGAAAGAAATGTAATCGAAAATTTCAATTCCTCGCGACAGCTATTTAGAATAAAGGTTCTTCATAATGGTTTTGCAAAGCACCTTTACATAACAGTTTGAAATAGTTATTTCTGGAACTATTTCAATCCGTCGTATAAACAGGTTTTCGATCGTTCAAAATCGTAGAATGCTGCCAATAGACGAACAATCCCTAGAAAATGCAACAGACAACGATGCCCTCTCAGCGACGAAACGGTAAACTACTCGTCCGTAATCCGCCGCTTTTCGAGAGCTTATTAACCCTGGCAGAAAGTGAATAGAAGCTTTAAAGGTGTAGGTTCTTTTTTCTATTATTCGCCCGGATTTACTTCTCTTTCTTCGTTTTTCTCCCCGCACTTGAATTCAGATCAAGCCGCAAAAAAAAGAATTCCAGCTCGAAGCGTTCCGAGTGGTACAGTGTTGTGATACAAAAAATGTACTCCATTCTGACGGACGTCCGAGGAGGAAGAAGCCTCTAATGCGGTGTTTTAATTCTACTCATTTCACATTACTGCCAATTATGCTGTGAATTCGCCGTTTTGTCTGACGATGTTAACGACACTTGTAAAATACTACGTTTAATTGTAACCTGTATAAAGTTGTAATTAGGTACACTTTCAAAGGATATGTTTTTGTTTCCCTTGATAGTTAGTTTGACACAGAGAAATCATGTTGTCCGTTAAAAGAAAACAGCATCTTTCACTTGTGTGTAAAAAAAAAAGAAATAAACGACTCGATTTATGAAAGTGAGAATGTAAATAATATTTACTTGAATAAAATGCTGTAGTTCGATAATAGTTTTGCATCATTTTGTTGTACGACGAAGTGTGTATACTTATTTCAAAGTGACATTTCTGTAATTTGTTACAATTGTAAATTCTGCACAACTGTTTACATAAATAAGACATTTGTTGATTTTAACCAGTAGGATAATCACCAAAGAAACATGGCACAAAGGTTTCCTGTACCAAATACAGGGAATAATGGCCCTCCACCTCAAAGATACGCAGCATCATCTGTACCGCCCAATTTGAGACAGTATTCTAGCCCAAATTTTCCTGTAAGTATGCAACATATGAAACAATTGAGTTACATTACAATAGTACGAGTTTAACGAATTAATTTTTCATACAGATGCAACAGAGATCTGGATTCACTCCACCTCCACAAATGGCCAACACAGGCCCTGGCCCAGCAAGTATAATAAGAGCAAGTCAGCCTTACTCAAATATGCGTCAAGGCCCGATGCCTACTCCACCAGTTGGGAAAAGAAGCGCAGATCAACGTATTCCTATGTCACAGCAGAAACCGTAAGTGCATCGACGTTGCATGGTTTTTTTCTTTCTTTCTTTAACCTGCATCTGCATTTCTATTACTCTACCCATTAACTCATTATGTTAAGTAACTAATTTAACAACACTTACTACTGTTTCTGTTAAAAAAAAAGAACATAATCTGTAGTGCGTATCATTTTGCATTAAAAAGAAACCATTTGTCGATTTGCCAGGAACTTCACTGCACCTCATAAGCTTCAAAATTGATTTATTGATTTTTGAATCTATGATTTTTACACAAACTCATATAGGTATTTTTGGAACAGTGATTTTTCACATTCCACATCCAAGAAGAAGAAAAAGCTGGCAGATAAGATACTGCCGCAGAAAGTGCGCGATTTAGTGCCCGAGTCGCAGGCTTATATGGATCTGCTTGCGTTCGAAAGAAAATTGGACGCAACAATAATGAGAAAACGACTCGATATACAGGAAGCGTTGAAACGTCCGATGAAACAGAAACGAAAGTTACGAATATTTATTTCAAACACCTTTTACCCGGCGAAAGAGGCCGGTGAAGGTGAGGAAGGCTCTGTCGCGTCTTGGGAACTGAGAGTTGAGGGACGGTTATTGGATGACACGAAAAACGATCCCAATAAGGTAAAAATTAATACGAAACAAGGAAAATAGATTTTGATTCATATGAACATTTTCAGGTGAAGAGGAAGTTCTCTTCTTTTTTCAAAAGTCTAGTTATAGAATTGGATAAAGATCTATATGGACCTGATAATCATTTGGTCGAATGGCACCGCACATTGACCACGCAAGAAACTGACGGTTTCCAAGTGAAAAGACCCGGAGACAAAAACGTTCGGTGCACTATTCTTCTGTTCCTCGACTACCAACCCTTACAAGTGATATTCTAGTATTTCTATAATTCTATATGTAATACACAAAGGGAACTACAATTTGAAAGAAATGAATTTCGTTTTTATTTGCAGTTTAAACTAGATCTCAGATTAGCAAGACTCTTAGGTGTACATACGCAAACACGGCCTGTGATCATCTCCGCCCTCTGGCAATACATAAAAACGCACAAGCTTCAAGACAGTCACGAAAGGGAATTTATAAACTGTGATAAATATCTGGAGCAAATATTCGCCTGTTCGAGGATGAAATTCGCGGAAATTCCGCAGCGTTTGAACCCGCTACTTCATCCGCCAGAATCTATCATAATCAATCACGTGATCAGCATAGAAGGTACACTTGAAAATAATTAACACTTTTTGACGGCCGCACTTTTCGCAAGAAAGGTTTGCTTTTGCCGCCAGCAATTTTTGTAAGCTGTGTTACAAATTGAACGCTTGCTGTTGACATTGCAAATTCAGATATAATTAGTATTTAATAAGTAAAAGGGCGTAATTATTTCAATTATAAAATTAAATTCTTTTTAAAATTAATATGAGATTTTTTAAAACATCCAACATACAACGACTCGCTATATGAAGAACATATAAATGCAGCTGAACTTGTTTTTTTTTTATACGATGCATATTCTACGTGGTCTTCGTGGATTTTTTATTTTCTCTTTTTTTATAATTCGAACAATTATCTGTTGCCGCATTTTTGAGCGAAATCTGTTAATTGGATCGTATTTCGCAACTCTTGAAGTGTGTGTTGCAAATTGTCCTAGTTCGAAAAAATAGTGTTGTACATACAAATTATACGATTATTGATCATACTTAACCCTTTACACTCGAGAGGTGACTCTTAGTCACTACTTGGTTTGATACAGCAACTCAGTGTGTTAACACATTGATGACGGTATGCTCTGATAAGCATATAGCCTGAATTCTCACGTATTTTTTGAATGATTGAAAGGATTCAAAAGAGTGTATAGCATTTAACAAGTGTAATATTTTATTAAAAATCAATGAGCATATTTGAATATATATGTATATTTTTTTTATATGTTGTAGAATATGTATATATTACATCTAATATATTGATAACAGTTTCGTATTATTCAAGCATGTAATATAAAAACACATTCGTAACATTTTGTTTATAGCATCCATTGCTTTCTTTACCAAAAGTTACATACAGGTTTATTTAACAGTAGTCAACATTTTTTATAGGATACCGCATGAAGTATGTAAAACGCGAATTAGCATCTCCCGTCACCGACAGTTGAAAAATGAAAGACGGGAATTAGCGTCTCCCGTCATCAATGTGTTAAGAACACCATACTCCACGATCTAAAACGCGTTAAAAAATCTTCGCGCTTCTTATCATTTTTCAGGTACAGAAACAAAGCAGACTGCGTGCTACGACATAGACGTGGAGGTCGATGACACGTTGAAAACCCAGATGAACAATTTCCTATTGTCGACCGCGAGTCAGCAAGAAATACAAAGTCTTGACAACAAGATCCACGAGACAGTGGAGACGATCAATCAGCTAAAGACGAATCGAGAGTTCTTCTTGAGTTTTGCCAAAGATCCTCAGCAGTTCATCAACAAGTGGATAATATCGCAAACGAGGGATCTGAAAACGATGATCGACGTGGTTGGCAATCCGGAGGAGGAACGTAGGGCGGAATTCTATTACCAGCCGTGGGCACAGGAAGCTGTCTGCCGGTACTTCTACACAAAGGTTCAACAGAAACGCGCGGAATTAGAACAGGCACTCGGTATCAGGAACTCGTAAGCTTTGATCGAATTAAGAATGATATTGGGAGGCGCATCGCTATGTAAAATATTTATACGGAATCTTTCTCTCGTTCCAATTACGAATACCGATCGATTAAAACGTGTCTTACGCTTGACTCGGTGTATCGTGACGTAATTACGCGCGAGCAACGCCAATAGATGACATATTTTTACGAACGGATAGAAGGAACCATGTTGTTGCATCCTGGAAGAATGTTTTCACTGAACGGTGCAGATTTTCATTTACGTGAACCGTATATCACATCTCGTGTATCTTTATTCAAGTGAAGATTTTTCTATGAGAAACATGTATTTGCGATTCCGCCTATTGTGCACTCTATTAACTGCGACAAAACTCTGTACAATATAATGAATAAAACCTTTGATATAATCACGCAATTTTCAATTGCATCCCAAGTTAGCGAGTAAATTTATTTCGATCGAATTGCAACGAACTGTTAACATATCGTGTTCTAACGATCGTTAAAAGATTTCTTCGTTTGAAGAAATCAAAGTGAAAATGCGTTCCTGTTAATTTCAAACGAAAACTTTTCAAAACTGTAATTTCTAATTTATTATATAATAAGGTAAGAAGGTTGAAAAATAAAGATAAGAAAGAAAAATAACGCGTATACTGTTATCCAATTCTTATTTTTTGTTTGTGCAAGTAAATACAATCTCTTACATAATCAGTACATGTTGATGCAAAATATGGTTTCCCCGCGGAAATGGCGGTACTCGCCGATTTGAAACGCGAGGAATCAGGAATCGTAAATTTTCTACGGTCTTAATCATCCTCGTCCACTTTTCCTCGTTCAATCGTGCCACGAATGCGGAAGTTCGATCATTTGTTTAATCAGTGTAAAAGTGCTTTTCCCTTACTTAAAGAGTATTATGGATTAATTTGATTCAGTATTACAACATTAACATTCCAAGACATTCACACGGTGATGGGAAATTCTGATGTCATTTCAATCAGATTCATGGGGTGATTACATATACATATATACACACAGTGTTTAATATATATATATATATATATATATATATATATATATATATATATATATGTATATATATGTATATATGTGTATATATATGTATGTATGTATGTATATCTTTTTTACGCGACATTAAGTATTTCCCATATGTCTTGCAAAACGATTCGCCGAGAAAATAATCTTGAAGTCGCATCATTGCAATTACACACAATTATACTTCCAACGCCTTTCTATATACTTCTTTTTTTTTTCTTTTTCTTTTTTTTTTCTCTCAAAAACACCAAGCCGGAACAGTACGCGAGTTACAAAACACATTCTTCGCATGTTTAGACGAGAGCATTACACACGCAAAGCACTTAACCACGCTTTTCTATTTATTATCGCGTTAACGGGAAAAGAAAAACCAACTAGAGAAACAAAAGAGGAATCTTGTGTGACACAGCTGAGATATTTTCTCCGGCGATAAAATTTAAAAACTTCATAACTTCCCTTTTTTCCCATTTTTCTTTCTCTTTTTTTCTTTTTCGTTCTTTTGTGTCGATTCGACGAACATAATATTTCTATCGAAGGTCGTCGCATACCGGTTGTACAACACTAAATCACAAGTGCACCAATTGATTGTATCGTTTTCTAATACAATAAACTCTGATTAAGTTCTGACGTATGCGTTCGATTACGAATCAAACCGTTAAAGTGTCTCGGATGACTCTTTGGCTTGACCGAGGGCGAACGAACGGACACGTCACGATTGCACACACTGTTTACGAGATCAAGGTTTATTGTATAAGTATTTTACTTTCCTAATTCTTAATTACACACATTCACATATATTTCTTCGTATAAAGTTTTTAAATGTACGTAATGGGGCGACAAGACGAGTTTAACGCTTTTTTTTTCCTTTAATTAGACATTATTCATCTAAATCGTATGGAAGTTTTTTACTTATGGGGGGCGGAGGGGGTAGAAAGTTAAATCTAAACACATTTGTTTCTATGCCCGCGACGAAAGTCCACAAAGATCACACTTTTGCTAACATAGAGCAACAGCAGACGAATCTCTGTACACTCTAACATATCTCGTGATTTATCATGACTCCCGCTAGTCCTTGCTTGGATAAAATTCTGTTTTCACTATTCGTTTTAATGGGGATTAATATCACTACGGAGATCGTACGCATTTTCTGCAATACGAGGTAACCATAGAGCCTCGAACAGCTTTTTTTTCTTTTTTTCTTTTTTTTTTCTTTCTTTCGTTTCTTTGTTCTCGCGAAGACGTATCGTCTAAGTGTAATCACATAATCGGTATTGCTTTAAATTTTGTTTAATTCGCTGTGTGTTGAGAACGTGCTCGTATATCATTCAACATCCGATACCATGTGTTGTTCAATCTTCGGTAATATATCCATCTTTATCAACCCGTTTTGCAATGTCGTTTCAATATTCTATGGTGATTTCTGTACGCGTCTAATATATATATATATATATATATATATAATATATATATAATATATATATATATATTATATATATATATATATATATATATACACATATACATATACATGCATAAGTTGTTCCGTTCAAGAGGAAGGTAAATTCCATTTGTGCAGTCTTTTTTTTCAATTATTTCCTTCTTTTTTCTTTTTTTTTTTTTTTTTAAGTAATAACGCGAGATACATAGGTGCAAGAGATCCTTTGTGTTACCGGAAGTTTGTGTCAAGGTTCACTTCCTTCCTCTTTTACAACGACTATGGATACATTTTACACGATAGCTCGTATGTTAAATGACCGTTGATAAAGCGTATAAATGTCACCTATAATTGCGTTCCGTTGCGACGGTGCATTTGCGTAACACAAAAACGCTAATTTGTACTATACGTTCACATTGATTACGCATATTTTTTTTCTTTTTTACTTTTTTCATTTCCTCACATTTATTTTATCCAAACGAGGCCGTCAGAACAGATAACTTGTACGTTATTCTTTTTTTTTTCGATTCGAGATAATCTAACGCAAATTGATCGATTAAAAATTCGTCTTTTATAAACGACAGGTTGTTTATCATTCAAATGAGCATAACACGTGTATAAATAGAAATTTAAAATCTTGAAATCAACAACATGATTATATAATATAACAAAGTAATTAAAAAATTATCGTACAGAATCTAATAGATTCGAATATTCCTTTAAAATTTAGGAATGTTTGTTGGTGTTTCTTCTTTTTTTTTTTTTTTCTAATATTTTTCTTTCGGTCAACGATATAACAAGAATTTTAATCAATCATTATGAGAAAAGAGAATGAAACTTACGACAGAGTACACATTTCTGCGTCACGATAATTTTCAATACTGATTCGGTACTGGAGCAACGATAGGTGTCATTTCCACGTTTTAATTATTATTATGCCAGTGATAATATCATCTGAAACATATACGCTTTTATTATATTATCAAACAAATTTTTCTTCCCTTTTTTTTTCTTTTTTTTCTTTTCTTTTTTTTATTCATACAAGCATTCGACGCAAAATATTTGCATGTTTCACTTTTTTTTTCAAAATCTTTTCTAAAATAAATAAAAAATTGTATTACTTCATTACAACACTATAACATAAAAGATATTATAACCCATTTTCAAACCCAATTGTATTCTCAGTTGGGACAATTCAGTAAACATAAGATATGCATAGAAATTATTTGGTATAGTTACAATGTTTGGAAGTATCGTTAGTAAGTAATCCTTAATAACATAAATATTACTACGAACAATGGAGTATAGAATGCATACAAAACTAGAGTGTAGAAGAATGAGCTTTTCTACTATACATCACACTGGATGGATCGTACAGCAAGGCAGTGTACTCGTGAGGTTTATTACTTGATATGCGATGCGCACATAAATAACTAACAAAGTTAGCCATTGTACTAAGATAAGTCAGATACTAATGCTTACGATTTCAATATGAAATAATACATATGCTAGAATAAAAATGTGCAGAGTCATTTGATGGATTTTTTTTTCCCCCATTAAGTTCGATCCAAGTACAATGATAAATTGGCATTCGAGTCGCGTCTGCGCGACTCGTTTAAGGCTTGAATTATGCCTTTGACTCGTTCCAAATCTGAGCAAATTTATTTAACGCTTCAAAAATGTCCTTGCAAACACATGAGTGTTAAGAAGAACGCGAAAGTTCTTCAAAGTGTTTTAGCTTTTTCAAGTAAATCATTAATGAATTTCTGAAACATATAAATAAATAGATAAACTTGAGTTAGTAACAGTTACTAATTTCTCTATGGCAAAACTATTCCTGTAGAACACCATTAAAATGGTACATCATACTTGAGAGCTTGTATTAATTTAATTAATTTACTTGATAGTATTTTCATGGTAGAACATTCGGAATTAATAAATTAGTCACAAATTATATACCGCTACAACGACTAACTAGAGATTACAAGTTCATCAAGACAGAAATAACAGTGGTACTTACATTTACATCGTGTGAGGATTTCTTTGTATCGACCAGTAATTCCTGTGGAAGATAATGAAACAATAAGATAAAATATTCCATTTATACCATTCGTAATAACAATTGCATAACGTATATTTACATACTTGTAAAAATCTTCGTCTATGATCATCGCTGTCCATGTCAAGGAGTTCATCTATGTCAATTTCAACTTCCTGATTTTTACCGCTTTCGTTCTGCAAATTAAACGATAAATCAGCGATAAACGGTTATATTTATAAATAGTGTAACAGCTTCTAAGTATAGATAGCCCGATCTTGAACTCACAACTGTTTCATATAATTTTTCTAACTCATCGAACAACCACATTTCGACTGCAAGTCTTTTACGAATTAAGGACATCTGATGCGATCCATATTTGGCTGTCAAAAATTTCTCTCTGCGTTCCTTCACCTCTCCCTTTTCAGTGAAAGCCACATGCAAATTTGCACGCGCCGAACTGCGCTCTGCTGTAAGTACTCCACCACCTTCCATTATAAAATTACCTAATAATTTAAATAAATTAATGACAATACGTTTGAGGTAAAATGTTATAAGATAAAATACAAAATTATATAAAAAATGAAGCAAATGTAAAATTCACATATTTATTAATGCGATATTTTCCATGAATGTATATCCAGTACTTTAAGCTTTTAAATGTTAATTAATGCACACCTGTGTTATGTACAACATAAATGTTTAATGAGAGATATTAGATAAGGCAGTTAATAAATGTTACAGGGAAGGGACAAAAGAAGAAGGGAAATATAAAAGAAATGCATTGCAAATATATAGAAAGTATATGTGTATATATGTATATATCTACGAATTTTTATTATTTTATAGAATAATATATAACATGTTACAAAAAAAGAAAATGATTACATAAAATTAAACTGTTACCGTACAATTTCAACGAAATAGAAAATTCATCTAAAAATTGTACTTGAAGTAAACATAAAATATAAAATATTTCTCAGAATTATTTTTTTTTCCTTATCGCAATCCATTATGAATGATTGTAATTGATTGTACAAGATCAATGGAAAAACATGTTAGCGGAAATCGTGTAAAAATAATTTCGGTAAAAGTATAAGGAAAAGAAATTACGAAATGAAATTCTCTCTCAGCCGACAGTCACATCCGTTCCAGTCGAATAAATTAAGTGCGCGATTTACTTGAAAAAAAAATTGCCCGCGTGATCGATCATTGACAAATTGAATCAGATTAATCAGGGAGAATAATTGTTGCGCCCAAGCCTTCTCACACGGCGGATCGGAACGGTTTCTCTATTCTTTCCCTTTTCTTTTCTTTTCAAAGACCATGGGAAAGATTCACGCACATGCGAACCGCTTCTTGCATGCTACAATAAACAATGGTCTCCCCCTGGACTTTATTATAACGTGAAACGTTATTGAATGCAAATGTAACCTCGGTGAAACGCGACGCTCAAGTCACACGCACAAACACCTAAAGAGCATCGAAATAACACCGCTAAGAATATTTCGTTAAAATACACCGCGACACCTTAAAACGAGAGAGAAAAAAAATCATGCCGACACTTGTGTAAATAAAGCGATTACATGGGATAGATTAGAGTGTCGGATTTGACGTTTTCAATAAAAGATCAAACTCGTGTCAGTATAAGTATAAACAAAGAGCAAACTTATTATTTCGCTACGTATTACACGAATTAATGGTGAAATGATGTTGTTAGCACGGGTTCGTACGATCGCTTGGTATTACTTACACTCACTGCTTCTATTTCAGAATGTACACTATTCGAGCCGTAACACAGTATCGTAATGCCAGAATCCATACGAATAATAAACTTTCCTGAAGTTGCTCGAGAATAATAACCAATTTTCTACTAGCCATGATAACCATAGAGTACACGAGATATTCCTATTTTATGGCGAATCGTGGTTCAGCATGGATAGGGATATTTCAGCGTATAGAATCTATATATAACTCGAAGGGTAACACTGTCTTCAATATACGTATCGATAAACAACAATGTCAAATCGAAGGAATTTTTTATGTTCAAATTCGCTTCAATTTCAAATTGATGTAACCAACTTAGCGAGGAATTTTATTGGCTTCGTGGAATCGGTGGAAATCAATAACTCTCTACATCTAATATTATCCATAATTTGATTGAAACTCAAGTAATTCAATTTTAACGTAGTAAAATGTTACCGATATTAAAATTCGAATAATATTACATTAGTATTGAGATTTAAAAAATAGGGGATAAAATGTTGGAATAATTTCGGACACGAAAATTGTGAAAACTATTTATTAATTAGAGGTAATTCAATCTTGACTGGCGTCAACATTTTCTGTTTGTAGACCTTTGAAGGTGGCAACTGGTATGTATGTAACAAGGGTATACAATTTATTCGCAGAATCTTCGTCGTCGTTCCTTCTTCTGCTCAGTCGTACACGAACTCTGAATGGTACATTCCTGAAAATGCATTTATTTAAATTATCAGTAATAAAATACGTTAAAACGAAATGATTGTTTCATTTCGAGCAATCTTTAATTGGATTCGATCATAAATTGCCTGATTCCTTATCCTAATTCCTATTAATATTACCTGATTCCTTTAGACCAAAGTTGTTTGTTAAGACGTGTGTCAATTCTCACATCTGGTGTTCCCATTTGTTTCTCAGCGAATTTACGAATTTCTTTGATAGCTCTGGGAGCACGTTTCTTGAATCCAACATTATGCAAACGTTTATGAAGATTCACGGTGTATTCACGAGTTACAACCTCGTTAATAGCACTCTTCCTCCTCTTCTCCGTAGACTTGGCCATTTTTTAAACTGAAAAAATTCCGAGACCCACCATTACAACGTGACATAACCAAAAAATTTGCCATAGAGATTGAACAGAAATTTATGAATTAATAGGAAATAAAAACTTAATCTGAAATATACAACACACATTTTTATGAAATCAATATATTTTCATAGTAAAATGTTAAATCGAATATTGTTATCGGGCGAATTATGTCAACGGGAAATCAGTAAACTGTACAATGCGAAACTCGTGTACGTTCTAATTATAATTAGTAATAATATTCAACTTGTACCGTTACGCAGTAATCAATCGATATAATTATACCAAAAGTTATTTATTATTAATAATTCACAGTCAGATGTTTTTCGATTCTACTTTAGGTAAAACTGACAGTACCTCTCCGATTAATGGTTCGAACCAAAAGAACCGAAGTTCTTAGCGTTCCTAAATCCATTAGTTTTTTCATGTAGCCACGATGTTGATAAAATTTATTATATAAAATACTTTTACAATACGCGAGAAACAAGTAAAATTATAAAAAAATTATTATCTTATCGAGTATTTCAAGTATGTATATATGTTACTTAAGTTTAATACTATTTTAATATTTTCGTATACAATCGTTTGAAATATGTTTACGATACATGTAAAGTATTACGCAGAATATAAGTTCTTCACATTATTTTATAAAATATTTATTTCATCTTTATAATAAATCGATATTCTATAATTATATTTATACGCTATATATATATATATATGATTACAATATAAATAACATCTTTTTTATAAACAAAATATGTATAAAATAAGTTACTAGTTTAGGATGACCGTTTTATAGAGTTCTTTCGTTTAAAATTCCTTTGGAGCTTTTCTTTTTCGTAGCTTTTTCTAATTAATATCATATTACATTTCTTCGTTAATGGAATATTATTAACTAATCACATAACGAATAGACGAAGATTTTCATAGTAAAGAGACACTATACTAGATATAATATATGGCGTAAGGAAGATCGCGCCACGATAGCTTCGAGGACGCTTGCAATGGTGGAAAATGGAGTCTATTAACCTGTGATGTTGATACAATTGTTTTTAATCATAAAAAGCTTTTCATGGAATTAAAATGGCTGGTAAAGTGTGGAATACAGAAATATGGAAAGCATGGGATAAACATGGAAAAAATGATTTGTAAGTGGTTAACGCGTTAACGTCCAAAGTGCGTTCGATTAATATTGAATTGATACTGCATACTCTGTGCAATTGATGGTTGCAACTTATCTCTCCTGTTTCTCGCTCTTCTGAAGAGTTAATTGTCAATTAACAACTGTTTGCAGCCTCAAGTTAATCAAGCACAAATTTAAGGAAGGCAACACTGCAGGTGAGCCTTTCTTATTGCAAAATTTATCTTAACCAGCTTGAGTCGTGTTTCGTCAGTGTACACTTTACATGCGTCGAAATCTTTCCGTGTTCGTGTTCACGATTTTGTAAATATTTTAACTCTTTACTCGATAAGTGATATTGAATCGTAAGAATTTTCCTCCCGAATATTAAGCGATATATACGTGAAAATTTTATACGTTCGAAAAATGTGTCACGCATTATTATTTTCGAGTATTTTATATTGGTGTATTCGAATACATTAAGTAAATACGTTTTCTATTATAGGAAATACGCAACGTAATTAAAGATATAATTGAAACTATTTAATAATTGAATGGATTCTAACTGAAACGTAAAATAGAAATAAAATTCCTTAGTTTATTGTTAGTTGTTTATTACTTTTTTTTTTTATGTAAATCTAAGTTGTTAGGAAATTATCAAGCGCTAAAAATTAATATTCATGTAGTTAATATTGTGCATTCATAATATTGTGTAATATGTAGCAATTATTTTATAATTTTACATTTAAAAAATTTTTTTGTGGCATTGCCTTTATTTCTAGAATGGAGAAGAGGATTGTACGAATTAATATCAAATGGAATCCATGGGAACATAAAAAGGGACAATGTAGTTCAGACATTAGGTGAATTGACGGTAAGATCAAAAGCTGTAGTTATTATTCCAATGATTTATTGTTTTCCTGATTATTGGAGGAATGTGTATTTTATCATAAATTTTTAGCACATAAAATATATTTATTTCCAGAGTGTTGATGGAGCAATACCATCCGCAATTGTGGATATATTTACATTGATAGATGCAGAAGCGCATAATGAGGAAAGGAATAATTTTTATTATATTGTAAAAGAATCAGAAAAGGTATCATTTTAATAGGATAACAAAAAATGACCAAACTATTTATCATCTACTAAAAAAATTTGCAATGACATAATTAACTTATGTCATTTACTCTTTTATATAGTTTCTCACAGATAGGATATTGAAGGAACGTTTAGAAATTGACACATTGCAAGATGTAGGAACATTGAAAAACAAAAGTTTTCAAACCAAATTTATCAAAGTAAAAACAAAATTGTAGTATGTATCCATTTTCCCTGTATTCCGACGTAAAATGTAATACTAATTTCAATCGAGGCAAAGATTTATACAAATTGTTTATTTGCAGTTATAAACAACGCAAGTTTAATTTATTCAGAGAAGAGAGCGAAGGATATTCTAAACTTATAGTGGAATTGAATCAGGAACGTCCAGAAAACGAAGTAGCATCGATATTGGAAATCGTTAAATCTCTTATCGGTAAAATATCTCGTTTCAATATTTATTATGATTAATTTCACGAGTTATACGAGAAATTTCACGTTCATATATGTGTTCTTTTAGGATATTTCAATCTTGACCCTAACAGAGTGCTCGATATTTTATTAGAAACTTTTGAAAATCGTCCGCAAGACGATGCACTTTTTATTCCTTTAATTCGTTCGTATATGAGTGATCAGCAGGTACTGTGTGAAGTTTTAGGATTTAAATATTGTTCTACCGTAAATGCGACACCGTTCTCATTGCAAAAAGTTACCGCGCTCATGTTGCAACATGGCGTTATCAAATTGGACGATATATTACCGTGGTTAGTGCCAGATGATAAGACTATTGTTAAAGAACACGAACAGGCGATGAAACAAGCGAAAGAATATGTTCGAAAGTTAAGCGTAATTTCTACCAAGGACAAAGAAGAAGTGCCAGAAGAGAAAGAAAATCCATTGGTAAAAAAAAAAGTGTATAATTGTAACTACTTTTACTGGTAATAAAAATTCTATCCACGTCAATCATTCTTCAACAGGATAAATATACGAGTAATCAAAAGTTCGGATTATGCGAAGCACTGTTGGAAATTGGAGCTTGGGAAGTAGCACAAAACTTGTTCAACCGATTGCCAGAGCATAGTCTGACTGATCAACGTCCTATTGCTTTATCGCTGTGCAAAATGATTCAATCCCTCATTGAACCCGTTTATCGCAAGTACGTCATGTTTTGTGTAATGTATTTATTACAGAATTCGATAGAATTGATATAAACCTTAACACTTTGACTGCTGCGTCACCCGTACATGGGTGATGCTTATATTGATTATTTACGAAAGATCTAGATAGGTATTTGGGAGGATATTCCACGAGACGTAAATCTTAAATTATTATAAAAGTAATATAAAAACATGGTTTATTTAGAAAATTATATTAAATGTAAAATTTTAAAACATTCTATAGAAAGCTGAGGTTGGTCAGGGCAATTTGGACTAAGTTGTCTTCTTTACGTTTTCTCTTGCCTTTGAACAATCTTTTGTTTGAATAACAATTTTACACGCGCGTCCAGATGCTTATTCCAGAAGCACTTTTTCGAACGGCAATATTCAGACAGCCCCAATAATTTTCTAGCTAATAATTCTTTGAATTTTCTATACATGAATAATTCTTACATTCTTCTTTGTTGCAATTTTGTAAACGATCGAAGCGTTTGAAATTCCCAGGAGATTTGATATGAGTTAATTTGCCAAGTTTCCAGTACCGTTTCATTCCTTTCCTAATTGTAGTTTCATAAGAAACCAATTGATCCGAGTGATCTATTCTATACTTTGCTTTATTATATGCAAGAACAGCTAATTGTTTCTTCGTCACTGTTATAACGACTCGCTAGGAAATGATACCTTGATTTTTCTTTTCGACATTGCGAAAAATTAAGGCAGAAATCTTAACGTTATATACCACTCATTACTACAGCAAAAGTATACTTTTTTTGAAAAACGAAAAATTAATTTTTGGATCTCTCACTCTCTTAGGTATTTTGTTTTTGACTACAGATTTTCAACTGAGCATTTCGATACATGCTTATCTTCAGCTACTGAAAAGAAGTCGTCTCCTTATGGAAATATTCTCTCAACTTCTCGCCAGCATTGTAACTAACTTCATCAGGGGTTTTGAAGACGTGCTGATACTAATGTGGGCAGCGCGTTATTCCGCTAATATAGTGTACCTAGCTAATGTTCCAGTTCAGCAAGCACCAATCAGGAGGGAACCTTTTTAACCACTTGCAGTGGCAACTAATTCACAGATGCTAAAACTTTTTGCCATTACTATTTTCTTACAAAATAAAACAAGCATTATAAAGTGCAATACCCACTAAACAATTATACTTCGGCAAACGATTCCAATTGATTAGAAATCAATTACAACTGCTTATGTACAACATGTCGTTGGCGACTTTAAAACAAACATCTTGACGTGCATGACACGTCTTTCCAGCACAAGTGGTTAATTAGTCAGTTGAACAATTAAAACAGTGAAAGGAGGGTGTTCCAGATTGGATTCATGTTATAACCTGTATCCCTATTGATGTTATTAGGACGTTTCATTATCTTTAAAGCTTCCCGATATTTCCTGGGAAAATATCCTATGATTTTAGTTTTGTTAAAGAGTTTTCTATGGCCTGTTGTCTTCCGGTGTTCTAAGATAGCTGATTGAACACAGCCCAATGTGGTCTCTCATATTCTTTGAGTCATGTGCTCACACTACTCCCAGATTCGCCAATATGAACCTTTCCGCATGTGCAAGGTATACTATAAACCTCCGCTGATGGAAGTTGCGGATCTTTGGGAGAGATAAGGAGTTGTCAGATCTTGGTGTGAGTGGTGAAAATTGTTTTAACGCTATATTTTTTTAGGATTCTACTTATTTCGGGCCCAGTACGTTTACATCGCTGCATGGAGTCAAGTTTCAATCTTAGAAGTGCGCTTGGTAATAGTTTCCTTGTAAACTCGTGTGGCAGTCAAAGTGTTGAAACAATCGTTACAATCTAAATTCTAATGCCGCGATATAACTTTACATTTCAGACAGTGTATAATATCGCCAAAGTTACAAGGCAGGAGTGTCCCTCCGTTGGAGAGCGCTCTTGCACCAAAATCGATCGAGAATCTCGAAGAGATACATGATCAATTGTTGCCGATGCTCATAGTTCTTGGTCCCAACTTACACCACGATCCCGTTTTAATGTATAAAATTATGAGATTATGCCACGCTGCTATAAAGCAGTGTCCATTGGACTCAAACAAGCAACCGATTGACAAAAATAATAATTTATATTACGACGTCCTGACGATCCTCGACGTGGCGTTACTGCCTTCATTGTCCTTCATGGACTGCAATTGTTGCGTCGCGGAGGAACTGTGGAATATTTTAAAGTACTATCCATATCAGAACCGATACTGTTTATATGCTCGATGGAAAAACGACACGCCTCTGCAGCACGCTGCACTTTTGCGGAAAAGGGCAGATGCACAAAAAAAGATCAAATCCATCATGAAGAGAGTGAGCAAGGAGACCATTAAACCAGTAGGAAGATCAATAGGCAAACTTACTCATTCCTCACCTGGCGTATTGTTCGATTATGTTCTTATACAAATTCAGCTGTACGATAATCTTATAGGTACGTGGACTAATTTTAGAAGAAACTAATCGAAAACTATGGAACGTATGTTTCTCAATTAATTTTACATGTTACAGGACCTGTTGTAGATTCTTTAAAGTATCTAACAAACATTTCTTACGATGTACTTGGTTACTGTCTTGTGGAAGCTTTAGCTGGTGCTGATAGAGATAGGTTTAAGCACGATGGCACCAGTATATCTCTTTGGCTCCAATCCCTCGCTTCGTTCTGCGGAGCCATATTTAAAAAGTATAATATCGAACTTACTGGTTTGCTGCAATATGTAGCTAATCAACTTAAAGCACAAAAAAGGTACATTGTATATAACTTTTTAATTCCTTTCTTTCTATTATTTACTCGTTTATTTTAGTATGTACATCGTTTTCATTATATGCCGCATTTATATTTAATCATACTTAATGCAGTTTTCATTCATTTTTATTACACATAGTTATAATACGAGATGTAATTTGATAGCACAGAAAGAATGATTATCTTTGCTGTGACACTTTCAAATACCTTTCTGCTCGATTCTTCGTAATCTCAATTAGTTAACAAAGAAATAACAAAATGATCATTTCTTGTTCTTTAAACAGCTAAATATGGAAGATTCCGTGTTTCTCTTTGATTTGCTAAATTAAAAAAAAAAAAGCAGAAAGGAAGACGAATTAGTGCTGTATAATCGTACTTTTCAGTGGTAACGTTACCGTGAACTATTAATCGATCGAAAACTATTTAATAATGATAATAATAGGAGATTGTTGTTTAAGCGTAAGATTTATATAGCTAAATGTACATAACTGTGTAACGTTGTCAATTGTATTTTTAAAGATCTATCCAGACAAACAGTGTATTTTCCTAAATAGAGAGATTTCTTGAACATACGGAGTACGACTTTCTATGAATATTTTAAAACGTGTGATCGTAATTCAGTACCATGTGTACAATACGGTAAAAGAGAACACACACGCATATATAAACGAAAGAAAAAACTTTTATCCACTGTTTGTAATTTCAGAATAATTATATTCACGAACACATGACAAAAAAATCCGATCAAATTGTAATCAATGTACTATGAAGACTTTTTAATTGCAGTGAACATACATACACTATCACTCCGCTGTAATAGTTCATAAAAACGGAAAACACCTAAATATCGTTGTATAAATAAAATTTACAAACTTTTCATTGCAAAGGAACTTTACCAGTGACAATTCGAATCAAGTGTGGCAATATACGATTCTCTCTTTATTCTTTTAAAAAACACGTCTTTGGTTATAACGTTATACACACGCGCGCGCGCGCGCGCACACACACACACACACATGTTCCAACAAATACATTTTCGTTCTTTGTTGATCCACTCTAAAATTCAAATAATAAAAAATTCAAAGAAGATCGATATATAGAAACGTTCAACATTGTGAAACAAATTTTGTGGATTTTGTGCTGTTCTGGATTAATGAAATCGCTATACATCGTTGCATATTTTTACGAAATATATATAAAATTTTGTACCTCGAAATAATAAGTTACAACATTTTTCAAATACATATTTATATGTACTTTACCTGTAAAAGAAGTTGGACACAGATGTACAAGAAAAAGCGAATAAGAAGAAAGAATCTTGGGAGAGGGAAATGTTGATGCGGAAATATCGAGTAACAGCCTCTGCGGATAAAAAAATAAATGGATAGGAAAATAAGAGGAATTAGTATCGAATAAAAAAAAAAATATCAAATATCAAATAATTAACGTTCTGTTGTTTATAAACCGATGTGTAATAAAATGTTGACGACACGAGATAGTAATGTAGAACAAAAACTGAAAGAACTAACAAGTTCAAGTTTAAAAAAAAAAGATAAACAAATTTACACGGTGAGAAATATTGCCACCAGTGCAATGAAAACCTAGAAGGACAAGGTAAATACAAAATGCTTACTGTAAAATTCGTTTTCTTTCTTTTCTGTCTTTTTTTTTTCTATTTAATCAATTTTCATAGAAGTAACAATCTCGAGGCATGTTGCAAACATATTGAAATACTTCGAATTATACTTTTTCTTTCTAGGTATTAAAAGTTTGTAAAAAAAAGAGAGAGAGATTAAATTTTGAGTAACGGAGAGAGAGAAAGAGAGGACAGGAGTTTGTTTGTATCTTTGGGAAATATTATTTGAAAGGAACAGAAATAAAGCTAACAGAGATAAAGACTAGTCAAGTGTATGGATCTCTGCAATAAAAAGTATAAAACGAGGATTCACTATAATAATTTACGAGGAAACAGTGGAGATGCTATGTATATATATATATATATATACATATATATATGAGATCATATCACATATATATAGAACACTGAACGTGTGAAAAGAGTAGCGCGAATCTTTGCATAGATATCACACATTTAAAAAGAATAATGTTAAACCATAGAGATAGGACCTTAGACCTTATTGTGATAGATTTTGAAATACCAATATAAATATTTCGATAGAAATATCCACGACTTATTAAAAAAATTAAAAAAATAGAACAGAACTTGTTTGACGATTTTGTTAATACAAAAGTTGCATTTATGCTAACATCGAAAATTAAGGACACACGATATGAAATACCATGATAGATTTTGAAATACTGATATAAATATTTCAATAGAAATATCCACGACTTAATTTACAAAATTAGTAAAATAGAACAGAACTTATTTGATGATTTTGTTAATAGAAAAGTTGCATTTATGCTAACATCGAATATCGATGCACGATATGGGAGAAATTTATGACTATTACATTTGCATAATATAAGCATTGGCTTTGACTTTTTGATTTCTCACAAATCGATTTTTCTTTTCAACTTATACAAATTGCACAGTCTTGCGCAATAAGAACGATAAATTTCAGATGAACAATAATTATCATACTATTTATTTTCATTTTCAGCCTAGATTTATTAATACTGAAAGAAATAGTACAAAAAATGGCAGGTATCGAAGCTGCGGAAGAGATGACTTCAGATCAATTGGATGCTATGGCAGGTGGTGATTTATTGAAAAACGAGGTAACTTATGGTGAACAATTAAATTAACCATCGTACAAGTATCTGAACAATCATGAATGAAACATCTTTTCAGGCTGGTTACTTCAGTCAAGTACGTAACACAAAGAAATCGTCTCAACGATTGAAAGAAGCTCTTGCTGAACACGATCTTGCCGTAGCGCTGTGTCTTTTAATGGCACAGCAGAAACACTGCGTTGTGTACAGGGAAACTGATAAATCTCACCTGAAACTTGTCGGTAAGCGTTGGGATAATTTTCTTAAATATTTCATATTTTTCATATCTTGTAGAAATACAATTTGATTTAATATCGTAGGAAAATTATACGATCAGTGTCAAGATACGTTAGTTCAATTTGGTACCTTCTTGGGATCTACGATGACGGTAGATGAATATGTGGAGAGACTTCCTTCCATACATTCTATGCTTCAGGACAATCATATACATTCTGACGTTGCATTTTTTCTTGCAAGACCAATGTTTGCACATGCCATTAATGTAAGTAACTGTTTGCAAATTTGCCAATCGTCGTAACGGTTTAATTTGATGTGCTGTTTTCAATAGATTAAGTATGATGCTCTGAGGAAAGCTGATCCAAATTATAAGAAAATGTCCACCGCTATGAAGCAAGCAAAGTACGCAGAGGCTGCGCAAGCAGTCATGGCGCCAGTTGCTCAGTCAGTCAGGCCCTTGCATCCTTTAAAAGTATGGGAAGATATCTCGCCACAGTTTCTCGTGACATTCTGGTCACTGTCTATGTACGATCTGTACGTTCCCGTTGAGAGCTATCAAAGAGAAATCAATAAATTGAAGCAACTCGCGGCACAGAGCGCTGATTCCAAAGATATGGTGTGTTAATACCTTTTTCAATAAAAAATAAAAAGAAAACAAGAAGAAAGAAAGCAATCGTTGCTTAGCATTGATTCTAAATTGATACATTTTCTTTCAGAATGTTAGTAAAGGGAAGAAAGAGCAAGAGAGATATACTACGCTAATTGAGAAGTTACAAGATGAGAGAAGAAAGCAGGAGGAGCATGTTGAAAAAGTTTTTGCATATCTAAGGTCAAATTATATTATTTTAATCGTGTTAACACTTTACCGACCGGAAGCCTATTAATCGGCTTTTTGCTGCTAGCGTAACAAATTAATTAATTATCCTATAATAAGAGAAAGTGAACGATATAGCAAGCCCTCTCACGAATCTTGATTTAACCCTTTTGCTACGGCAGATTTCAGTAGAAAGGTAGATGTTTAATTTTCAGTCGTAAAATTTGTCAAATTGTCTTCGCAAGTTTGAAGATTAATAATTTTCAAATTTGTAAAAATGTCAAATTTGTTTCGTCAAATAAAAATGAAAGTGCGCAATAAATAAAATTCAGGAGAAAAAGTGGTAACAGAAGAGTACGAGCTAAATTTCCAAAACGCCTATAGGCAGCAACAGTAACCGAAGGGTTACAATTTTTAGAGCTGTAAGAATACGCGCGATGGCAAAAGCCGAGCCAGTATTGAATTGAATGAGGCGGTCGATAAAGTGTTAACATTGTTTAAAAAAAAAATCCAGCTATTTATTTTATTATGAATTATTAATTCAGGCAAGAAAAGGATACATGGTTTTTATCCCGGAGCGCAAAATCCGCAAAAAACGAGACGATAACACAGTTTCTACAATTATGCCTCTTTCCCCGATGTACATTTACAACCGTGGATGCCATGTATTGCGCCAAATTCGTTCACACTATACATTCTTTAAAGACTGCAAATTTCTCAACCCTTCTTTGCTACGACAGAGTAAGCATGATTTACCGAAAATGAAAAAAAGAACGATTTATGTCTTATTTAATTTTTCAGCTTTTCTGTGATATAACATATTCAGTTACCTCATGTACCGAGAACGAAGCAAATCGTTACGGGAGATTTTTATGCGCCATGTTAGAAACAGTGATGAGGTGGCACTCTGAGAAAGCCATATTTGATAAGGTATAACATTTTGTTTTAAGTGTCGTTAATAGATTCAGAAGATTTTTACACATTTATCATAATTTTAGGAATGTAGCAATTATCCAGGATTTGTAACGAAATTCCGTGTTAGCAATCAATTCTCTGAGGCGAATGATATGGTAGGATTTGAAAATTACAGACATGTATGTCACAAATGGCATTACAAAATCACAAAGGTACCAATTTTAATTAATTACAATTTAATTTAGTTATTTGTCAGTAATATGATTTCAAATTAATGTGATAGTTATTACCAATGATAAAACTACTATGAATATTTCTGTTTGTCAAATTAAAACTCAAACATGTTGTAAAGAAATATAAAAAGATGAGAAAAGAAAAGCTCAATGAATGTACAATATTACATAAAAAAAGAAATATACATATATTTTTTACTAAATATAAACAATTTACGTAAAATAATTAAATACTATAAAAACTAAGTATAATTAATGTTTGAGAATGAATCTTAATTAAAATATAAATATAATTAAAAAGATATATAATTAATTATATAAATAAAAAATATATTTTTTCAATATATATGTTTTTTTAATATAGTTACGTTTAGTTTTTAATTATACTTAGATTATTAAATATATACATATACAAAATAATCTTTTATTTTAAAGATGTAGTAACTTAAGATAAAAAAAAATAAACATAAGTATGTCTTTTATTAAATATAAATAATTTACGTAATAATTAAAAAGAAAATTACCATTTACAATTTTCTTCTCTTAGGCTATCGTAGTCTGTTTGGATTCCAAGGATTATGTACAAATAAGAAATTCCTTAATAATATTAATAAAAATATTGCCCCACTTCCCCGTTTTGGCGAAATTGTCTCAAATTCTCGAGCGCAAAGTTGAGAAAGTGAGGGAAGAAGAACGTGGACAACGCCAGGATTTACACGTGCTGGCTACATCGTACAGCGGTCAATTAAAAGCCAAAACTCCAAATATGATACGCGAGGCAGATTTTCATCACGTAGGAGACAAGGTTTGCTATCAGACTTACGTTATATGCCGTACAATCTAGTAAGGCAAGCTCTGAATATTTTTCTTCAACAGGCTGGAAAAACGCAAGATGTTTCGAACAATGATTCGTCAGAAAAGGTTGGCGATGGAATATCGAATAAAGAAATTACAAACGGCGATACCAGGATAGAAAAAGAAAATAAAGATCAACGAGAAAAACGAAGTGCATCGAATCAAATGCATCAGTAAGTGGACACAATCGATGTTTAGATTTGTATTTAACACGTTGAACGCCGTAATGTTAAAAAATTTTTGATCTCTCGGCCAGCTTTTTTTTGTGATTGGCTGGAAGTAACATAAAATAATCATACATTATGATTTTGTATCTGTTTCACACAACTAAGTAGATTTTTAAGTTCGAATACACTAGCAAATAAAATTAAAATTTGGCCTAAATCAGGTAAGAATGAAACCCCTGCAATAGACAACCTGTAGTACCACATAGTTGCAATTCTACCTATATAAACCTGTGTACCAGGTCATACATTTTCATTACCCATAAGCATTTCATTCAACTATGAATCACGGGTGAACCACGCGGTGAACCTGAAAGAAAACTCTTTGTGTGAAGCAAATACGATTCATGGTAGCGCATTGAACAAATGTGGTGTGAATCGTATTTGATTCATATGGCAGTCAACGTGTTAATAAACGGGAGAAATTCGTTTTTCACCGGTTTCTGTTCGATGTAGCGAAAGTTCGGAGAAAATCAGGAAAAAGGAAGAGAACAAGGAGAGTTCCGAAGGGAAGGATAAACACATAAAGAAGGAAGAGATTAAAGAAGATGATCCGATGGATAAGAAAGATCGAAAATACTATAAAGTAATTATACTTCTTGCTCTAATTTGTTGTATATTATGCAAAAGGCAAATTGGTACTTAATATTAATCTAATTACAGGAGGAACATTATTATAGCAGTGGTGTAGATAATTTAGATCGTGATCTTTCTAGTGTATCAAATAGTAGTGCTAGCTCTGGACCAACACAGGATGGATCAGATAGAGGTTTGCATTTGAAAAGTCATGAAAGTTGTCGTGATCTCCCATAATTCAGCTTTTCTCGTAGTATTCTTTAGGGAAGATAAATATGTGTCGAGAAAATTGCAGAGTAAAGGGGAGAAAATTTCACAAAGATTGCATGCGTTCGATATATAAGGTTTATTGTAAATTAAATATCCTCTAAATTCCAGATGCCAAAAGAAGAAAAGTTGAAAATGTACAAAAGGTAAAAATCGTTGAGTGTACAAAAATCGTTAAAAGTAAAAATTACGAGAATAACTGGTCAAATTTTTAATGTTAAAATAGGAAGGGCGGCGCACTGAGGGAAGCCTCGATAAAAAGGAACGTTCGAGTAAAGGCAAAATAAGGGATGAACAGAAGGAGCTGCGCAGAGAAAAGAAATTCGCCCGAAAAAGAGTATGTTTCTCATATTTGTAACACGTTAGATGACGTATTTCCTGAAATATATATTTTAACGCGTGTACAAATTTTTTTGTTGCATTCAAATAGGACAGAACAGACGACTCGGCAATTGCAACCGAACAGAAAAGAAGAAAAGATGATGAAAAAGGTATCTCTACTTGTAACTTTTAATTCCTTGGAAATACTGTTCTCTTTTATATGTGTATATAAATATATGAAAATGCTTTTTTGCTTTTAGCAAAAGGAGCACATCAAAATGGTGATATTCCCGAACACAGAGAGAAACATCATTATAACAAGGTTGGTAATTCTAATTGGAACTTTTCATTATTCATGTATCCAAAATATAGAGCATTATATATTTACTCGGATACATTCGAATAATTTCGTACATTTTATTCGTCTTTTTTTTTTTGTTTTTTTTTTTCTCTTCATACATTTGCGTATTGCTGGAAATGGTCGTTTGTTGAGTATTTCACAAGTAGGTCATTAGTTGTCTTTCCCATGTAAAAAAGAGCACCATATAAGTCTTTCAAATTCGAGAAGAAATCGCGTAACGGTCCTGTGTATTTGATAGAAACAAATTTGTTCACACATTTTTCGAGAATAACGCGTCACACTTTTTTGAGGGAATCCCGTAACATCACAGTTTTGCATTAATCCCGACATTCTGCCTATAAATTAACTTTTAATCATTTTTTTCTAACACTATTCCTTGACCCCTTAGTTGATAAAGACGTCCGCTTCGAGTACATTGAAAAGACGAAATGGGAGACAATAGCAAAGACCAGAAAAACTAGGTGATACTATCAAGTACCCAAACGCCAATTACAGGATAGCTTGGCATTCAGAAGATTCATATGAAAATGTATTTTCAGGAAAAGTCACCCTACACAAAGGAACGTACTCATGAACGGGAAGGCCGCGAAAGTCGGGATAAACAATATCCTTTTTTTAATACTATCAAAATTATATATTTTTTAAATTTTACCTTTTTTTCTAACGCAACTCAGTTTTCTCGTTATTTAAAGAAAGAATATATAATCCTTAATTCTAAAACACTAGGAGGAGTTCGGATCCCAAACGAAGATGATGTACAACGGAAAAAATTTGACTTAACATTTTATATACTACGTTTGGTGTTACATGTAATTAAGGTAGAATTCGAATAATAAAGAAAAAAAGATAGCGAATAATTTGTATATTATATTAACGTCCAATTTTATAAAATAAACTAGGTAACAAAAAAAAAATGATCTTTGGTACATTTCTTCAATTTAGCTTTAGACACTTTTGTACATGCAATCGTAAATTTTTATATAATTTATAATGGAAATTAGCGATCGCAATAAAAAAAAAACATGGACGCTGCATTTGTACTATTTGATTATAATTACTATTCCCAGCCTCTTTTGAAAACTAAGACAGACGAGTACGTTATTTTCTTTTTTCCTTGTATGCGTTAGAATCGATATAAATATTATTGTACTGTGCGACTTATATTTATAAATGTTTTACTGGTATTGAACTACTGTAAAAAAATTACGTCACGGCGAATTATTGATGAAGTTGTAATAATATTGATCTGCTTTCAAACTCTCTTCCTCTAAACGTTTCAGCCTTAATCTTGCATCTTGAAGAATATCCTCTGTCGAACTGCTCTCACTGATAACAGTATTCGCGTTGATAGTTTGCGTGGGAACTTCCACGCTAGTCGGTCTCAACGAACGTATCCCTTCCACTTGTCGAGACAATTGCAGAGCACGCTGCGTTATTTGCTCTATTCTTAATTTTTGAGCCTGTATGAGAGCAGTTAATTCCTCTTTTTCTTTAGTTAGAACGTCGATTCTATCCTTTTGCAGCATGTCCTGTGTCATATCTGTTTGCACTTCGGTATTTCTTAAAATCTGGCTGGATGCTTCTGTTGGAAGTGTCTCTTTTCGTTCGTGCTTCTTTTTTAATTCCTCTTCCAATCTTTTGCAGTTGTCCTGTTCCATTTGCAACCTGTATAGTTTGAAACGTATAATTCAATAAAAACTTATCGATAAATATATGTTAGAAATTTTTATAGGAGTCAGGATGCAATGGTCAATTGTACTATTTGATTTGCTCTGTTCTGAGATTTTGGGATAAGTACCGTGCTGTTTCTCATAGTTCTCTTACCAGAAGGCACTCTTGCCTTCCCCATTCCATGGCCAGCTTCTTTAAGAACAACATTCACACCCTTATGGTAACGCAACGTTAGGCTGTTTGCCACTCCTGAACTTTCTCTTACATTCTTCTAAACAAACATATCTACAACACCTGATAGCTACGTGACTTCGAGTCACTAGCTATCGCCAGATGTCTGCATATTCTCATTCTTACTGGCCACATACAGACTATGTTCCTGCCATAAATTGTACGAAAACAAAATAGCGTCGGGCTAACGATAGCCTTCGACGACTATTGAAAAGGTAACCGCTAACATATACGTATATACATTTACCTATCTGCTTCTTGTAACAGCAGTCTTTCTTTTAAGGTCAATTCCATCTCTTTTTGTAGAATTTGCTGTTCGCTATGCTGCTTTTCTTCTTTCAATTGTTTCTGCTTCAAACTCATTCCTTCCATAACATTCTAAGGAATTGAAATATTCGTCAATAAAGGGTATATACTTTTACAATTGCAGAACTAAAGTTGTGTTTACCTGAACTTGATGTAACTTTGCATTCAATACTTTAAGTTGTTCATCGATAAATACAGCTTGTTCTTTCAGCATCATTTCCTTCTCCTTTAATTTATCTTCAACCATTCGTTTATGCATAGATATTTTCCTCTTCAGTGCAACTAATTTCTGTATGTGCAAGTTATGCGACTGCCAGGAGAATTCAGTTTGGGTAGATTCGTTACAGAGAGACACATTTTCTTTAATTGGTATATTATTATGTACATTGTAAGAAAACATTGTTATGCATTTCAAAATGCACAAGAGAAGTGGCATATCGTTTTCAACATATTGAGATATAACGTATTGCCCTTTGCTATCATGGGGATTGATGCCTAATGTTTCCAAAGCATGTAACACATAATCATTTTGTAATTTTTCATTATTATTCTTTTCATTTCTATCAGATCTTTGAACTGTCTTGGAGAAATCTATTAATAGTGGCGCTTCGCTGGCAAATACCGATAAGGTATAAGCGTAATTATGATTAAATAAATACTCTGCTATTAATAGATCGTAAACATACTGTTTCGCAGACTTAGGACCACTATTTTTGAAAACGATATCTTTATTTTTTAACGCATGTATCAAATTTTGACGGAGATGCGTTCTCACGTTTGATATTATCCCACATTTCTCAAACCTGAAAGTACGAATTCGAATAATAAAGCGCAAATTTTAATTAAACATTTACATGACATAACCTTTATATTTTGGATCATAGTACCGGGCTTTTACATAAATATATTTACCATTTATACAAAGTAGAATAATAATCTGGGTCCATATTATATCGAACAATTTGGAGCAATTGAGAAATAAAAATTTTACTGTGAAGAACTTTTCTTTTGTAAATACTGTTATATGTACAGAGTTTAAATTCCACCTTTCGTAATCGATATATCTACCTCTATATCGATATATCGAGATTTAAATAATAACGGTTTTAATACGTTAAACACCACGTCGATTTCAATCGACTCTTCGATCAACGATTTAGTTTCGAAAAGTTTTGCAAAAAATATTACAATAAATTTAACAACGAAAGTGGTAACTTTGTAACACCTGCAGAGGAAAGTCATATCTTTGTCTAAACTGTCGTAATGAAATCCATTAATGAATGATAAGGAATTTTTTTTTTTAAATTTGAAATTGCTAATTTTTCGAGAATTAACACCGCCTAAATGAAAAGTCTAGTGTCAATCCGCAAGAACCGGCATGATGCTTGACGTGTTAAAGAATGTACACAATATATATATACAAATATATCAATTTATTCGTACAATTTTACAAAAACTGTTCTTTATGTATATTACATAGAAAGATTTAATATAATTTAAATATTACGGTTATCGATAATACATGGTATTAAAAAGAACATCTACTTGCAAGTAACACGTAAAACAATCCTAACACTTATTATTAAAAAAATATAAAAAATACATTTTTGTATAAATTATGAAAAAATACAATTCAAAAAATATGGAATCAAAAACTCAGTATTCTCTAAAGATATATTCATGCATAAAAGTAGAACAACATATTTTGACGGTATTGAAAATTACAACTTTGTACAACTTTCATAATTTACAGAAAATTCTATTCTGCTTTCGTGAAAGGGCAAGAAAATGAAACGAACGGCAAATCTATTGAAAAAACCTCAAATAGAAACAAAGAGAAAAAGAAGGAAACTTTTATTAACACTTTACCGACCGGGAAACCTATTAATTGGCTTTTTACTGTCAACGCTTATCGACCTAGGGAGTCTATTAATCAGTTTCTTGCTGCCAGCGCAACAAATTAATTACCCTATAATAAGAGAAAGTGAACGACATAGTAAGCCCTCCTACGAACTTTGAAAATTTTTAGAGCTATAAGAATAAGCGTGATAGCAAAAACCGAGTCAGTATTGAATTGAATGAGGCGATCGATAGTATTAACAAAATATTAATTCAAAATAGTCCAGAGGCGAAGACAAATGCTAACATTATTAAGTTTCAAAAAAAAACTAGGTGGCATTAAGGGTATTCTTAATGCTAAAGGAAACAAGGAATGCTGCTTTGCAAGATTCTCTAAAATCTACTACCTTTAATATCACATATTTAATATATATCAATACTTGAAATTCAAGAAACCTTGGCCTTCTTCACATCCGTTTTCTTGTGTTTCGTTCTTTTATTAGCAATCGTTCTTATCTCCTCTGAAATATCGTATTTTGCTATTAGCCGCTCCCTTATAAGCAAACCGTGAATCAGCCTCTTCCAATTCCCATAAACCCGTTTCTCTTGTTTCTCTTTCGCTCGTTTAATCGCTTCTGCTTGCTCAGCTTCCCAGGCTTCTCGTAACGTATCTTCGTATTCCGCGCAAACGACGTAACCCTCCAATGCAGGTACTGCACCCATACTCCCGAAATTAAAACCTACCACGGCTGGTGCACAATCGATGTTAAGCTTCCTGGCAATTCGGTTCAATGCCGGAACTGTACATCATACCATATTAGTTTTAACAACTGTTCTTTCCTTTTTTTTTTAAATATTTATTTACTTTTTTTATAAACTTACGGTTTATGTGGACAGTGCCTTTTGGCAGCATACATTGTTTGAACAAATCCACGTTTCCGTACTCGTTACGTGGTACAATACCATCCTTCGCTACAGGTGGTACATATTCCGTAGTCTGCCATTCGCCGAATATTTCCAAGGCGGAGTCCTTGATTTTCATCCCCGAAAGCTAGTTGCAGCAAAACAATTTTATACGTTGTTTCTTTTCATAAAAAGATGTATCTTAGAGAACGAATACACTGTCCAACAAACTTTGATCTTCAGAAAAATCTGTAATATCCATTGGGTGATTCTTGTAGAGCTTCTTATTCCAAGCACAAATTCGGAAGCAGAATTCCTCCATCACCCTCAGTTTTTGAAAAATATGGGTTTTTGTGAAAACACACGATTTTGGGTAAAAATGAAGCATTACGTGAAAAGTAAAAACGCTAGGAAGTTCAGTTTAGTCTTAAAAGATAGGGATATTTGACTTTATACTTCTCATCCAATAGGTAATTTTTTTCAAGTATTTTTGAATACCAATTACAGCATTATTAAGAATTTCCTCCAATCACTCTGTCTTAAATAATTTCGATGTTTAATGCACGAATGCATATACCTCCTAACTCTATAAAAATTACCCAATATGACAGATTTTTCTGAAGGTCAAAATTTTTTGGATGGTGATATCTTTGTAACATTACTTTATCATATTTTGGGCGAGCCTTGACTATCTTATAAGGCTCTTGGTTCGGTTTTACGACTCTGGCCTTCTTCAACCACGTCTCCCTTGAGCATAGCGTATGTACACAGTGACGTGAATAAATGGCTTCGCCTGTATTAGTATGACCCAGGGGTACACAGTCTGGTGGATATAGCGCTTCGAATTTAAGTAAATGCCTCGCGATAACGTATAACGGGTGGCCTTTGCATTCACCGATCGTCTTAGGCAACGGCTGCTCCAATTCCCTATGATAAAACTAAAATATATTATATGCAAAAGTACAAAATTTCGATGAATAAATACCTTTGTAACAGCATTTCATTTTCAGCTTTGGAAATAGCGGTATCTTTCTCCTTCCAGTAGGACAGAGTTTCCATCCACCATTTTTCATCGATACGCTGTTTGCGCGTTACAGTAAGCCAGTGTGGACAGTAGCGCCTAGTCACATCTTTTATTAAATTTTCAGAGTTCCATGCTATTACGTACAATACAGGCTTTTTCGCTTTTTTCTGCGATACGATAAAATCGTTATTGTCATATGCACATTTAAAAGAAACAGGCTATTTTTGAAAGTACATCCATCCCTCCATTTACGCGGTACTTTTTATATGCGAATTTTTTTTACGCTATAAATTGTACCTCTATTTACAAGGTACTTTTTATATGTGGTCAGATAGATTCAGTTTTCTATAAACTTTCAGTGAATTTATTACATATCAGATAGACGCGAATTCTTGCTTGAACGTACTAATTATACAACTCTTCTTTTTTTTTTTTAACCGCTTGTCCTGCGATTGAAGTTTCGATGGCGCTTTGAATTACAGTACAGATTCTGACACCAAATAAAACTTATTTTGGTTTTCTCAAATACTATTATTTTTTATTAACATATGCAATTTAAATGTTTTTATAACTTATACCTGTTTTTCTTATTATGTTTCTTTTTTCATACAAGCAAACTCTGTTTAAGCGATTTTTATCCGCGTGAAAAAAAAATCAACGCGAAACAGTCAATGGAGGAATGGGTGCATAATGAAAATTGGTTCCTAGACTACTCACATAAATCTCAGTTACACAATGAATCTTTTCATCCATCACACTTGCACAGATCCAACTTTCCTCTGATTCTAAATATATCTCAGCCCAAATATCTTGTGTTTTCTTTGTACTGCTTGTTTCATTATCCTCACTGTCGGAGGATATTAATTTTTTATTATCTTTCTTAGGCTTTTTAGCAGAACGTTTCGGTGGTTTTTCTTCGTCGCTGTTCCAATAATTTTTTGCTACGCCTTTTGGTTTAGGTTGAAATTCCGATTCGGAGTCAGTTGTCGAATCTTCCGTGTAATTTTTCGTTTTTTTACTATCAGTCTTTGAAGATGAGTCTGTAGACTTTATTGCTTTGCTATCTTCAGAGTTTCCATTTATTTTGCGAGATCTTAATTGTCTTAAATTAGATGTGCCTTGTTCTTGTTCTAAAGCTTTAGGTACATTTTTCTTCTGTCTGCTTTTAGCATTTGATTTTTCAGCTTCCTCATTCTCAACTTTAGAATCCTCTTTAGCATCAGACTTACACTTTTTCGCCTTTCTGTGCGACTTTGAGCGCAAAATTTCAGCTGCCCTCTTTTTAGCTTCAATGTTAGCATTTTTCTTTGCCTCTAGACTATTTTGGATTAATACTGTTTTATCATTAGTTTCCTCCTCCTTTTTCTTATTTCTCTTTGAAGTTTTTCCCTTAGATTTGCCCTTTGATTCAGTCTCTTGCCCTTTTGTGACAACTTTAAACAGTGGATCGTCGCTAAATGCTCGATGAGGAGGAGATAGAGATATAATTAGCCGACAATTTAAACCCAGAGCTCTTAGCGTAGCGATATACAACAATACTAGCTGCTTGTAATAAGAAATTTTCTTCTCATGTAATATCTTTAACAATGTTTCTTTATCTATTCGTTCATTGCCATTACTTTCAACAGTCTCGAATGTGAATAAATTTTTAAACCATTTTGTGAATTTTTCTAAATATGAGAGATCAATTCTGTTTTTTGGATAATTACAAGTTGTGATTAGCGATAATACACCAGACATTATTTCTGGCTGATTGATCTGTTGGTTCAAATTAAATCCATATGCCAACCAACAGAGTAGACCTACTTTCTCTACCAATATTTGACTAGTCCTTAATCGTTTCCTTAAGATTGCTTTCAGATCCGGACCTCCCTTTTTCCTTTTGTTCAACATCACACTAGTACCAGGAAGAGTGATTTTAACACCATCTTCAGGGATGGTGTATTCATTGGGAGCTTCGGCATCTTCATTCTTTAGCATTACAGCTGGAATACCTTTTTTGGATGGAGAACTTACACTAGTCTCACCCTGACGTAAAAGTTCATCTATCTCATTGAAAGAAGTAGTAGCATTTACATCTCTTCTTGCATTCTGTACTTTCCCTTTTTCCTTCTTAGATATGGAAGAGTTCGAGAAGGACTGTTCCTTCTTGACATCGTCATCGTTACCTTCAAATTTCTGTGAATACTCTAGATTTTTCAATACCTGAGTGAATAGCTCTATGTTACTCGTTTGACTATTATGTTCCAATTCCTCGTTATCGCTGCTTTCAGTTTCAGTATCACTTTTACTCGTAGCTGCCGTGGCCTTGGCTTTTTTCACTGTGAAGAAGCTAGAATTTAGATCAATCTTATCTGTATCGATCAAATATTCGCTGCTATCGGAGCTGCCTTCCTCTGATAAACCGTTCATTTTAAAATCGGTTTATTACCATGAAACTCTTTTATAGTTACCGCTGTTTAATTACGAACAGGTTATCTTGCGTCATATTACATGTTTTTACGTTTCAAAATATATATAATTATGTCGGTTTCTCAGTACTCCATTAAGGTATACTCACAGATAACGAAGATGGATTTAATAAAGAAATGGTAAAAATGAATCTTTTTATGTAATAAAAATTATATCGTTTATTTAACAAAGAATCATATACACGAAGATAATTGAAATATTTTACATACACAATATTGCGACGTCCATGTTTCGCAACTTATGTGAACCAACCATGAGGGGTCGGTACTCTGCAAATTTTCATGCAAATCCATCCTGATATGTTCAACACCAAGTAGGCAATTTGAAATTGAACAGTAACACCATACCACAATCCAGATCAGTAAAATACTTGGGTTTACATGCGGACAATAAGCTTACTTGGAAACAACATATTCAATAAAAAATTAAACAAACAAAACTAGTTAAAATATAATAACACTGGTTGATCTCACGGAAATCTAAACTTACCACAAACCACAAGACTTTAATACATAAAAGTATAATTAAACCGATCTAGACATACGCATTCTAGTGCAGTGAAGTGAATTCACCGACCCGGCCGTAACATCTGCTGTCGAGGATTGCCTGAATAGGTCAGGATCGACACGAGGATCCAGTGTTTTAACGATCCATTTCCGTCGAAGCAGGTTATTTCGTGGACGAATGGATAAGTTTAATTATTTTTTTCTAACATTAGTTATACAAATCGTTTTTCTTAAAACAATTTATTTACCTAAAAATGTGCTGTTAACACTATGCCGTCCGGTGACACTACGTTGGTGTCGCATGCAAAGCTATCGAAGAAATGCCGTTGACTCCACGTTGGTGTCGCGCAGAAATATTTCTATTGTAATAAAAAAGCTTACATCTATTTATACAGATCCTCGAAATTTCGTGTAAACCGGGTAACAGGATCAAGTAAGAGTTATTAAAATTTTCATGCCCTCATACGGTACATTGTAATTACGATATGAAGAACGATCGTGCAAAAAAGGCTAGTAACAGATAGTAGAATCTACGTGAGACATACCGGCGGCAGATGAAATATTTACTATCACACGTGCAGACGTCAAAATATTAAAAAAGAAAAACATTTTTTCATAAGTAATAAAACGTTTTATTCCTTTCGGATAACGAATAAAAATACCGAACGCAGTTATTAAACGATTTATTAGTTTATTTGTTATTCATGAATAACGAATAATTTCACGTTATTCTTAATTTAAAATGGCATAACATTTTCTGCGATACTCATGCTGTGCCAGTGTGTTTGCCGGGACCCCGACCGAGCGTCCGTGTATAAGAACCATGCATACGCGGTTGAGCGCGCGGTCTTCGGGCGCTGTGATTGGCCAGTGTTTTTCGTTAATATCTCAAAAACGAAGCTTCAAACAACATTTTGGTAAACGAAAAGGTTGTTCAGAATCACCTCAGCTACCCCCCATTTCCGGATGTTACACTTTTTTCTGGGACACCCTGTATATATTCTATATCTTTGTGGCTACATAATAATCATGATTAATATATCTTGTTGCAGATCTTCTAGTAATTTCGAGGGAAAAGGACGTAGGTTACTGCCCGTGGAGCGCTGAACCGCTCTGCTCGTTCATGTGCGAAATTTAATTGTCGCTGATCTTAGGAACTTTAGATCAGAAACTGACTGATTTTGATAATAACTTCCAATTACCCGCAAATAAATGAATTTAAACAACTTTGAAAGAACTTTTAATTAAACACAAATAAACTTAAACAAAACTTGTAACTATTCTTAATTAAAACACAAATGAACTCAAAAAAAACTTGGAATTGAAAAATCTGTTCTCTATGAATGCAGAATACAAGTGGAAAAGGTAGAAGCTGAGGCTTTTCTCTTCTTTTTCATATCAGGTCCACTGGTATTTATAGCCTTTAGTTTCTTAGGTAAACAACTATTCACAACCATTAGCAACTCCAATGTTATCCAAATTTAGCGTCGGCAAGTAGCCTCATTGGTCATCTAACAGCGTTTCATTTCTTTTAACCGAGTGTTACATGACTGGGCCATGTCTATTTACATGTAACGAGCTTTATCCCAGTGGCCCGTGATAAATTCGCAATTTAATAACAGAGGACTATCTTCTGGTTTGAATATCGCGCTCGAAGTATCTTTCCAGAGTTAACTTCAGTTTCCTAAGGTCTAACTTACAATAACGCTTAAATTTATTTACAATAAGTTTTTCCATTGCCAACAATACAACGTGTTCAGAAAGACAAGGGCGCCAACGGTACGCCATCGGAACAATCTCATTGTTACATTTATGTAACAACGAAATTTCTATTTTATTGTAGAATAGTTCCACCAGAGGGCACTTCAACATAACGTTAGATCACTGTTTTAGGTGAATCACGACCATCTTCCATTTGAACCGCGTTGTAAAAGCAGTTCATTTTCATTCTGGAGTTTCTCGATGGTGGTTCGAAGGTAAGCAGGTTTTCCTTTAATATAATCAATCTCCATCCATGCGCACTGTTGCATAAAATACGGAGAAAACAACATTTTTCAAATAGTTTGCATCCTATCTTATCAGTTACAATTATATTTTCTTTAATTTGCTAAAGCATTCGTTGAATTTTCATCTTACATGATGATACGTATAGTCTCGTTCGTATGATGTATTCCTTGATTACTACTTAGAAATACGACACTGAATATATATATTGATACGTTTAAACGATTTTCTTAATTGAATTTAACCAGTCATTTGGAATTCGATTTATTTTTGTCGTTCTAGAGTTCGCTTAAAGCGTGAATAGCACTAGAATTAGTCAGCCAAGTGCTTTGGATGGCCACGTGATCAGTTTATCGCTTCGGTATGTTTGCAATTTTTCTAGTGAGTACCATACTATTTTTGTTAACGCACATTCAGCATCTTGTATAATATAATTTTACATAAATATATACAGTCAGAAAATTGAGCGTACACTAAGGTTAGTGGCAAAAATTGGTTGACGAATGGATAGAAACGTACACATTTGAAAATGCGATATATGTTTATTTCTATAGTTTAGTGAACAATTAATACAAAGAAATTTTAATAGCATTAACTATTTACTTAGATTTAATTAAAAATAATAAAAGTTGATATTTTACTGACGCACAAAATTGAGCATACACATATTAACCTTAACGCTCCGGTTATTTCTTTCAATACCGTCGTTCAACAGGTTCAGTACTTTTACGTGGAAGCTTTAGTTTAAAAAGAAAAAATCAAGTACTTACAAATTTTTTCTTTTTTAATTTATTTTATCAACAATATCTGAACGAACTTGTGGTCTAATGACTCGTGGTTATACGTTAAAATTTATTCTTTCTGGCATCTTTAAATTTATTACAACATCACACCACTATGTCTTAGTCTTCTAGTGAATCCTCGCTTTTACTTTCAACAACTCCAATTCTTCACCTTCTTCGTACACCCCTCCCTTAATTTACACGATCAAAAAATATACTTTCCTAGAAAATTTAAAAGTAACAAATGGAAACCCAACCTAATGAATATAACAGTGACTACGAAGCAACAGATTCATTCACTGTAGAAAATCTTGGTAAAGTTTTTGAATTAGCCAAAAAATTAGAAAGTGGCATTATATACAACAATCCAAACATTCAACGAACCTTAAAATTTTGACAAGATTTAATGAAATCAAATATTTCGAGCGACAAAGATGATACGTTTGTGCTAATTAAAAAAAAAGGCTGATTGCTTGAAATTACAGTAGCGATTTTATTTTCTGAAACATCATCTTTTTTTTGTTAAGCTATTTGAAATAAATATGTGTTTTTAAAACTTACATGTACTAGCTTTCATTTTCAATATTTTTTCTTTTGTATCGATAGACTTTATTTATGCGATTTTCATTCGCATAAAACAAATCCACGTGGAACGGATACTCCGTGAAAATTGAGGGACAAGTTTGTATTGCATTTTTATATTCAAATATGTATTTTTTTTCTTATCTATTTTACTGCTAATTTTCGCTACCAACATGCGTATACGCTCAGCTTTGTGAGTGACGGTATATTTTTTAATTACATCACACTTTTACTATCTACACTCTTCATTTCATACTTGCTTGGACTATTTTTTGAAATGTTCTCGTGCGTTTTCAACACATTTTCACAAAAATTCGAGTTTATACGAAAAATGTAAAAATGTTATTTTTTATTTCAAATGATGTTAAGATACTGCCCCAGCCTGATAGATAATGAAAGATTCAGTTTTCTGAGCGAATACAAATTTATAGATCATTTGTTTCATTCACCACTGCGCGTGAATCAAATTATTTATTCTCTTTCAGTCAAGAAGGAGCAAGAATATGGCAAATTGCGATAAATTCTCTATCGCGTCCCAAACTCCTAGTAAAAACAGGAACGCTAAATGTGGATTTCTTCCTTATCTCCGGTCTATCGATCTTTACCGCCGGGTACACTTCTCGGAGATAGATGGAGCACGCAGTGATAAAGGAAAAAGAAAATGTTTCGTTTTGGGATCATGTACTAGACTTCTCAATAGAACTGGTACATAGAATGGTCTATTGAGATTTGGAATTGATACATGTAGAAAAAAGAGGACGGGCACAAAACATCTGCGTGAGAATTGGAGATTTGAGATGAAACATCTGCCGGCCATCGTTCAAACTACACAGATGGAGAGTTTGAAAGATTCGCAAGTGCACGTTTACGAAGTAACCCAGAATGTCCATGGATGTTACACCAGTAAGTTCTTATGCATATTTTGAACTGCAGTCAACATTTTTTAACTAAATTCATTTCTTTATTTTTGCTGGTATATAAGCAAATATGATGAAAACAATCTGCCTCAGTCAAACAGAAATATAATGTAGAATATGCATTCCTGAATATCACGCGATAAATGTTTGCTGTTTATTTTACAGTTTGAAAAGAAGTATGTAATAATGTACGCGCATGTATAATTTCAGGAGGAAATAAGGAGAATGGTTGAATATTTGTTATACACATGAATAAAAATTGAAGAAGAATTAAACTAATAAGCAGAGTAGCATTGGAAAGGTAATTTTTATACTCATTCGCATAGAAAGTATTTCAAAGTTTCCATGATGATTAATTTTTAGTTATCCCTGTCTTACATACATACATGGTGATACAGCTTTTCTGATGTAGCTTTAATTTTATAAAAAAACAGGTTAATTAACGATATATTGTATATTAAACTTGAACAAAATTTTGTGATTCCAGAATAAAGGATTTTTCAATTTGGCTGGATCGTGTTTTCCCTTTGAATAAATAAAAAAGTAAGTTACAGCTTTTATTAGAAATATTTGTAATTCCATTTTTTCATGATGATTTATCAATTATAGACAAGCATATGTCTGAGTTAAATTTGATGTCAACTTTTATCTGATTACAATTTGTTATTAAAATTGAAGCATGTAAACGTGTGTAATATTTAAAAGTTAATATTGTATCTATCTTGTTACAGATTCCGAGGATCAATGCTGTCTCTAAGATTTACTTTGAAATGAAGATTCAACATTCTGTGAAATAATAAAGTAAGTAGTTGTGCAGATATTCTAATTAGAATTAGAACCGTTAAAAAAAAGCGATGATGTTAATAAAAATTATACGCTAATATGATTTACTAAAAATGATCTCACTTGCCCTCACTGAGTGTTATTTTTATAGCAATAAATTTGTGATTAATATCAATGATCGTTTGATAGAACTTGATTTTTTTTTGTCTAGGTATGGATACGTTCATATCGCCACTTATAGGACAACATAAAGGATACACGGTTAAAACGTACGGCATTTTTCAAAATTAAAGAATTCCAAACTTAATTGTTATAATGATGCTTTCAATATACGCTATGAATTTTAGTGATAACTAATTGTCTTACTGAAATTGTGCTTTTCTTGTTATTCAAATTATGTGCTTATATAAAGTCTAATTTACGGTATTGACTTTTGTTATAGGTATTTTACATCAGACACATCAATATGATTCAATCCTGACCATAAAAAGTCATTGAATACTGATTGATATCAACATCATTTCCAGCATTATCTTTGAAGAAAAATAGTCGAATAATATCATTCTCGCAAAATATACATCAACCAGCGACTTTTTGTAAAGATCGATATTTTTTATGAATAATACGAGGATTTTCACTACTCCATATACAGTTTTGCTTATTAACCCCTTGACCTATGATTGACTATACAGGGTGTCCCAGAACTAGTGTAACATCCGGAAATGGGGGGTAGTTGAGGTGATTCTGAACAACCTTTTCCTTTACCAAAATGTTGTTTGAAGCTTCGTTTTTGAGTTATTAACGAAAAACACTCGCCAATCACACCGCCCAGAGACCTCGCGCTCAACCACGTATTTGTCACGTAATCTGGACTGTTTGAGAATTAATGACAAGGTACTGGTTACAAAGTTTTAATCGCAAGTTATCACCGATACAGTCGTTTTACGATAAGGCTGCCGCGCCTCAGTGTTTGAAGTTCTTATACGGTAACAATAACAAGAGTGGGGAGCTTGAAGTTCGGTTTCCCATCGGTCTAGCGGTGCCGTGTATTATCAGGTGGTATCATGTGTATCTTAAGGTAAGGTAGATCGTTATAGCGTCGTATATTGTCAGGTGATGCCATGTGAAGGATCGACACCGAGGATCCAGTGTTAACGATCCATTTCCATCGAAGCAGGTTATTTCGTGGACGAATGGTTAAGTTTAATTATTCTTTTCTAACATTAGTTATACAAATCGGTTTTTTTTAAACAATCTGTACACCTGAAAATGTGCTGTTAACACTATGCCGTCCAACGACACCACGTTGGTATCGCGTAGAAATATTTCTATTGTATTAAAAAAGCTTACATCTACTTATACAGATCCTCGAAATTTCGTGTAAATCGGGTGACAGGATCAAGCAGAATTATTAAAATTTTCATGCCCTAATACGGTACATTCTAATTACAATATGAACTATCATGCGAAAAAGGCTCTGGACGAAATCGTCCCGACTAACCGAAGAAAGTTCCGATTAACCATATGTCCCGATTATCCGAATTATGACCCGATTAACCGAATCATGATCCGAATTATGTCCCGATTAACCGAAGTATGCCCTGATTAATCGAAGTGTGTCCCGATTATCCGAAGTATATCCCGATTATCCGAATTGTGCCCTGATTCACCTAATTATGCCCCGATTAACCGGATTATGCCCTGATTAACCGAATTGTGTTCCGATTAACCAAAGGAAAGAAACCATCTCCCTTAACAAGCATTGGGGTCCCACAGTGTTATAGATAACCTTGGAGTTTATTTTACATGTTGGCTGTCATAGTTGAACTTAATAAGCGCGATTAGAGTAATAGTTTCACCCAGTAGTTTATTATTTGATAAAACACTTTACAGACGATATATTACGTCGAGTAACACTGTTACAAAATTTGTATAATTCCATGTGGAAAGTACGGGGTTTTTGTCAGGCTATCGCAAAGAGAATGAAAGTAGAGGCGCACGTGTAAAATGTCAAGTACAATTTATGTGATGTCGTGACCTCATTTCTGTACGTTCCTTATCAGAAACCAAACAGAAAAATATCTATTTGAAGAAAAATAAATGTAACCTTCAATATCTAGGAAGTTATAGTATCTGCTAGGATACATACAAAAAAAGATTTGTTACCACCAGCGTGTGATCATTGTCCCTTTTATAACATGTAATCTTCACTTGACAAGTGTCTCCCTTATAGCCATAGTTTCTTCTTTTTCTTTTTTTTTTTAATTATGGTGCGAATAGTTACATTCTTGGTTACTTTTCTTTTTTATTTTGTTGCAGATCTTCTAGTAATTTCGAGGGAAAAGGACGTAGGTTACTGCCCGTGGAGCGCGGAACCGCTCTGCTCGTTCGTGTGCGAAATTTAATTGTCGCTGATCTTAGGAACTTTAGATCAGAAAACTGACTGATTCTGATTATAACTTCCAATTACCCGCAAATAAATGGATTTAAACAACTTTGTAAGAACTTTTAATTGAACACAAATAAACTTAAACAAAACTTGTAACTATTCTTAATTAAAACACAAATGAACTCAAAAAAACTTGGATTTGAAAAATCTGTTCCCTATGAATGCAGAATACAAGTGGAAAAGGTAGAAGCTGAGGGTTTTCTCTTCTTTTTCATATCAGGTCCACTGGTATTTATAGCCTTTAGTTTCTTAGGTAAACAACTATTAACAACCATTAGCAACTCCAATGTTATCCAAATTTAGCGTCGGCAAGTAGCCTTATTGGTCATCTAACTGCGTTTCATTTCTTTTAACCGAGTGTTACATGACTGGGCCATGTCTATTTACATGTAATGAGCTTTATCCCAGTGGCCCGTGATAAATTCGTAATTTAATAACAGAGGACTATCTTCTGGTTTGAATATCGCGCTCGAAGTATCTTTCCAGAGTTAACTTCAGTTTCCTAAGGTAATGTAACTAAATGGATTTCATTTATTTTTTATTTATCTTTCTTTGGTAAATTTATTGTTACAGATATAGCACTTGTTACGGGAGAAAGAATTTTTCTTTAAGTTTCTAAAATTAGTAAAATTAAAATTGTAACAACCAGCGAGCTTGGATAAATTCCTATATTTGAGAGAAAGCGAGAGGGGTCGATGTCTGTCCTTGTCGTCGTCAGAATAATCGCGGCGCGTTTGGAATGTTCTAGATCGGTCGAGATCGCGATCCGCGGAGACCGCGTAGCAATACGGCTTGTTGATGAGCCTCGCGGCATTAGCAACGATCAATTATAAGTATCGCGAGCGAACCCGCGCGCCGCACTCCATGCTGTATTCTGAAGGGAGAGAACGAAGGTATCCATCGGTCGCCCTTTAGAGAGGAGAGTTCGAAGCCTGGCTTTCGGACGTCTCTACAGCACAGGAGAGTACGGGGATTACACCTGGGTTACCCTTGGAGAGGAGAGAACGGCAGGACTCTCCGCCGGTCGCCTTCCAGGGGAAACACGTGCGGACTCTTTGTTTATACGCGTATCCTGTAACGTCGTGAAGGGAGAGTACGGAGGCTATACCTGGGTCGCCCTTGGAATGGAGAGAACGGCTGGACTATCCGCCGGTCGCCTTCCAAAGGGTAGAGTACAGGTGGCCACCCGGACGCCTACTCATGATAATTGCAATCGAACTATTCACTGACTTATTAAAATTGTAACGGGAGAGTACGGCTGCTTAAGGGGGGCAATACAATTAGAACTTTCAAAAAATGCAAATTTTTTTTTTTGCGTAATTTGTTAGTTCAACATCTCAAGAATGCAATCCCAAAAGTTCAATAAAAATTTCGAAGTATTTTTGGAGATATAGCCTCGGAGCCTGATCTTGAGCAGCGCTGAGGCCTAGCAGCGCACCGCAAGTATACAAATGTGCTCGTCGTAGAGGTTCCCATTTTTTATAATCCTCTCCTTTCAAATACTGTTATCGTTATTTCGGAGTACGGGTTAGCTTCTGGAAGGGAGATTTGAACAGAAGTCTCAAATAAAAAGCTGCCAAATTTGTATTGTTTACGTGTAGGAAGAGAGCGTCTGAACTCATTATACGGAGTAACTGCGCTCATAGAATACTATACGGAGTAAAGTTATTTAGTAGTTAGAAACAATTACTGTCAAGGATATACACATTGGAAAAATAAGAGCTATAGTTCAGATTGTGAAGAATGGTATGCAGAACATGAAGAGGATTGCGCAAAAAATCATGAGAGCTCCGTAGACAATGGCAAAATGAACGAGCGGCTCCTGGTTCGTCAGGGGCAGCGCAGCTTTTTGTCCTCTAAGGAGCCTCAGAAAGCCCGAAAAGAACTGCTAATCCAGCAGGATGAGTTTTTGAGAAAGCTGAAGGACTATTTTATGGCCCTAGAATTGCTGATTAACCTGTGAGATGTAAATATTATACAGTTTTGATGTATCAAAACTTTAAACACGTTTTTCTCGAAACATGATTTTCTAAACTGGTGTGCAATGTAACTCAAAAACTATTCAACCAATCTTTCTGAAATTTTTATCACAACTTCATAACACCTTTACCTTGTCGATGAACCTAAATGTTTTAGTAAAAAGTACTTTTAAATTGCAAAAAATATAAAAACAGTACACAAAAAACCTCAAAAAAATGAATATTTTTTTCAAAAGCTTATCAATCTTCCAATTTTCAATCTTTCAACTTGAATTTAGGTTCAATTAGAAACTATGGATATGGTTAATAGGTAATTTCTGTTTCAAACGTTTCAGAAAGATAATACAGCCGCTACACGTCACGCCGTTTATCACGTCCCGCGCGGACGTGATGGACTATCGTATCAATAAGACGCCCATTTTGAAAAATTAAAGATTGAAAAAAATATGATTTTATAGCGGAATATAGATATTAATAGATGCCGAAGTTTCGAAAATGTACCACTATTTCTTCCTCTCCAAAAAAATTCCGCAAAAGCTAGCAAATTTTTGGCTTCCAATTGTATTGCCCCCCTTAAAGCCGGACGCCCGAAAGCAAGGCTTTCTTTTTTGTTGTAATGAAATCTTTAATTGTACTCTCTTCCATTTGTACCATGTTATCCTAACCGAAATCCAATAAATCCTGTTGTTTTTGTCCTACAGAAAAGTATCCTGTGTGTTTTCTTTGAAAAAAAATATATACTCAAAGAGAAGCGAAAAATCCTTACACTTTTAATTTTCTTAAATAGCATCATATGTCTGTATACATTCATATTTGCAATCTTTTTTCTTTCTTCCAAATAAAACGGCCATATGTATTCCGAGTAAGATATTGTGGCGAAAAATTCGCTAATTAGTAATTCATTTTAACAGAATAAAATTAATGTTCGCCAATAATAAAAATAGCAATTTGAAAGTGTGCATTCTTAAAACTAAACAACATAAAAATTCTAATTTTTCAGTTTCAAATTCTAATTTTTTATTTTGAAGGAGCTGTGTTGTAATGAAAATTAAAATTAATACATTTAAATGGAAAAATTGTCTTTCAAAAATTACTTTTAATTTTCTTAAGTAGCATCATATACAGGGTGTCCCAGAACTAGTGTAACATCCGGAAATGCGGGATAGCTGAGGTGATTCTGAACAACCTTTCCCTTTACCAAAATGTTGTTTGAAGCTTCGTTTTCGAGTTATTAACGAAAAACACTGACCAATCACAGCGCCCAGAGACCGCGGGCTCAACCACGTATGCACGGCTTTTATACACGGGCGCTCGGTCGGGCTCCCAGCACACGTACTGGCACAGCATAGGTATCGCGGAAAACGTTATGTCATTTTAAATTAAGAATAATGTGAAATTATTCGTTATTCATGAATAACAAATAAGCGAAGGCTTGAGTGGGCCATGTCCAGTCTTTCGCTGCGTTTCCACCTCCTAGGGATGGTTCTGCCTCAAGGCTAAGAAAGACCATATTGTCAAGGGGGTCCTTCTGACTAGGATTTTTCAGGGAAAACAGAATTGTATCAGCACTCTCGAAGTATAGTTCAAAATACAAGCTTTCACTCTTTTTAACCAGTTAAGTGTATTTGACGACTATATCCGTCATGGAAGAATGGCAGAATTTTGTGTTATGACGGCTATATCCGTCATGCGTAAAATTTTGTTACAATTTGATATTTAAATTGTAATTCTGGCGAAAACTAAATTATATTCGTAAATTTTAATATGTTTAGAATGTTTAGGGGTCAGGACGAAATGAAATAAACAAATGAAAATTATAGATAATTTGAGTTGGATTTCTAACTTCCTGAGAGCTAATTCGTAAGCACTGCAGTAACACTGGATCTTTGATTATCCCGATTTTCATCTTGACGTGTCATAACCAAAAAAACAAAGTATATTAGATTCTCCATCTGCGATGATGTCCGACATGCAAAGTGCCACTGTGCATCGTTCCCTGTTTCAGAACATATCACACGAAAGCAACATTATAAATTTTTAATTTCTACAAGTATTTGATTTTTTTTAAGTTTTTCGTTAATTATGTGTAAATATAGCTTTACGTTGATCCATTGTGTAAATACTACTAATAAATTCATTCATTTTCTAAAATAAAGTCGTCTTTTTGACCCAATATTTCAACAGCGCCACTTACTCTGTGTTTGACGACTACATCCGTCATCGCTTGATTATCGCGACACACACTGGGGCGCACTTTGCAAAATGATCGACACAGTTAACTGGTTAACCACCCACGTTCATTTGTTATTCAACCGCTCACCACCGTTATCCTGATTTTTCTTACTTACTTTTTCTTGCTTAGTTGAATCCTACTGTTTCAGTAACACGGTTGTGTTATTCTATTCTAAATCGATAATATCGCATATCACATGAAAATAGTAAGAGGGTTACGTGACCTCGTACCATGGAACAGAAATTTATATCACAAGGTAGATCTATTTTATAGACCTTATCTATGCTTGAAGTAACAATGATAAAAACAGATAAATTTCAAAGGGAATTCGCGCGAAAAATGTAGAGCTTCGGTTGTATCGTTGAAAGTTGCACAATTAAACGAAGTTTTATTTTTCATTTGTTTAAAAAATCTTTTATTTTAGTTAAGAAAAACAAAGACCTCTTTGGCATTCGTACAAATTGCATTTGTATAATAAATGTTTTATCTCTAATGAACACATTAATACAATGAATAGTGTGTGCGACACGTTTAAACGGTAATGTAAAATAAAACGAACACGTTTTAGACTAGATGAGTTGTTTTATTAATAAATAAAAATTCACACAATACCACTGTTGCAAGTTGCAAGTTCAGTTTAATATCGCTAAAGTAATTTCGTTAAAAGGATAAAATAAGTATAACTGGAGAGATGCGTGATAATACATTCGAGAATAGATACATAACTTGACGAAATTTATATAGCGGATACTGGTTAATTTAAAAGCGACTATAATCGCTCTCGTAATTATAATTACAAAGTAATTTCTCATTGATATTGAGCATTTGTACTTAACTAATGCTAGTGGGCAAATTGTTCATATAAATTGTCTCATGAACAAATAATTATCCTTCGAAAAAATGTTATTTATATTCGAAACAAACATTTGTATAATTCAAAGTATATTGCAAATATACAAAATTATTAAAAATTCATAAAAACAACTGTACGCTACAATCGATAAGATAAATCAGATGATTTTGAACCACTTGAAATACAAGCTTTGCAAAATTTACCAATTTCTTATCCTACCAAATATCATTTTCCTCTCAGATCTTTTCCGAATTAACCTAAATGAGATTGTTCGTTTACTTTTGTTTTTTGGCTTGAAGGCCGGTTACATGGAAACTATCCTAACGTAAAAATAATTACCCTCAAAATAAAAATATTTAAGGTATAACAGAACACCGGATGTACCAGCGTTTAAATAAAACATTGATTATTTACAAAATTCATCTCGTAAATTCGTAAATTTCAATCTTACACCACTTCTTAAGAAACAATAACAATCATGGTGTGTAAGAGAGAAACGATAACAATCGCGAATCGAGAGTATTTTAAGATATGCCCACTTTCACATAACCTACGTTCCAAGTCAGATTATTGATACGCGTGTTTCCGTTAAAAGAAACCAAATTACACGATAAAACTAATGTTATGTATTATGTAGATGATTTGTTCTTTTTTTGTCTTTTTTAGTTTAAAGTTACAGTGAAAAATAACGACCTATGAAAATGCTTGAGATCTAAAGATCGTCGTGAATTTGTTCGATATTTCAGTGGAAAATCCTACTGCGTTACAGTTTACAATTATACCAAGACGCGTCTTTTTGTTCATTTTCTTTTTTTCTTTTTAAATTCTCAATTCTAAAAAAGATTATCATTTAGGTTTCGTTTAATGTTTGCGTTGATATGGATGTTTCCTTGTTGCATGCCAGGATCTTAGCAACTTTTTTTTTAAATCCTCGTTTACCTAATACTCTGGCTTTCTAATATCTCCTCAGAATAATATCCGTTTATTCTTATGCAACAAGCTCGAAGAGCACTTATGCATCTCTTAAATTCTTTAAGGAACAAGTTCACCATTGGTCTTACAAGGTCCGATAATTTGCTACTTCGCCGGTCGAAAATAGACCAGGAAAAGAAAGGCATTGATCATAATAAGAGTTCATAAGCGCTTGTCTAGGCAAGCTTACAGCACCACCTTTTCAATGTGAATGAGGGCACTTGTGATAATCCCGATATTCTGTGCAGACAAGCTAATAATTATAACCATTCTACACAGTGATAATTACGCTCGGATACTATACATTCACTGCATGCTACGACATGTGTCACAACTGCAATTGGTAGTCTGTCAGCGGGTTGAACTCCTTTTGATGGCTCGAATTCGATGCCATAACGTAACCCCATAGGTGCATGGCCGTCGCGCAGGCTCTTTGTATCTCGTCGACCTCTTCAAAGTCGAGGTCTGTCCGCCAATGAAACGGCGCCACTTTCGAATTTCGAAATGTACTCGACACTCCGCCGACGTCATTCTTCGTGTGAGTATCCAAAAATGTTTTCACATTTATATGAAAGTCCAAACCATAGAAATTGTACAGTTCTTTCACGTGTCCGTAAGGATCTACAGATAAGTCTTCGTAACGTACCACCCTGTTGAATGATACATTTATATTAGAGATAATTCAAATTAACATATAATTTATTACACTGTTCGACAAATTTCAATCTTCAGAAAAATTTGTAATATCCATTGGGTGATCTCTGTACAATTTCTCGTCTCAAGCACGAATCCGAAAGCAAAATTGCTCCATCACCCTTAGTTTTTGAAAAATATAGGTTTTTGTGAAAATACACGATTTTGGGTAAAAATAAGGTATTACGTGAAATATGAAAACACTAGGAAGTTCAATTTAGTCTTAAAGATAGGGATACTTTATATTTCTCGTCTAACAGGTAATTTCTTTTATGTATTTCTGGATATTGATTACAGCATTATTAAGAATTTCCTCCGATTACTCTGTCTTAAATCATTTCAATGTTTAATGCATAAATGCATATGCCTCGTTAAGAAATACAATTGTTTATGAACTTACAAGGATTTTTATTATTATGATTTCGAAAGATTTAAAACACTTTCCCTAATGTAGCAATATTTGAAATTCATTAAACAATATTTTAAAGCAACGCGAAACCTATTTAAGTATTATTCAGGCATCTTGTTTTATAAATACATTGTTCAACACTGTTAAAAAACAGTTCGAGATAAAAAAGTAATATAAGGTATAGTAATATATAGAATATAAAGGTAATATAAGATATAGACGTTAATGAACGATAACAAGAAAGCAGAGTATAAATATCAAACGAGACGAGAAGATATTTATATCTGGTAAGTTTTCATTTTATACAGGGAGCTCAAAAAAACACCATTTAATATTTATATGGTATATAGAACACACTGTACTGAGTAAAAAAGCCTTAAACATAGATCGAAAAGTCAACCGTTTCTAAGATATAAACATTTTCGTTTGCTAGCATCACCCAATGGATATGCAGATTTTTCTGAAGGTCCAAATTTATTAGACAGTATTATCTTATAGTTCTTATAACAGAAGGCTGAGTATACCTTGATAATGCATATTATTGTGAATAATGTAGTTAATCGATGTGCAAACTATCGATTGCGAGAAAGAGTAACATACCTAAAGGTACGTGGATACTTTTTTATTAGTTGTATAGCTGCACTAAAATCCGAGACCATATCCGCGCATACTAATGCAGGGTCCGAGCAATCTGGCATCGTGGGACACCACTCTCGATGCTTTCTCGATTGTAAAATACCTCTTGGATCGCGGATTAATAGAACTAATCGTATTCCTAAACTGAAACGAGCAATTTGTAAAATACACTGTCTTCATTAAATGCAAGACAATTATTAGTTATATACAGTAGCGGATGTATACTTATGGACACAACGTTAGTTGAATTTTTAGGAACATTATTATGAAAACCATATTAGGTTTAGAAATTTTTATCTGATACTTTGAAAGTGTTATTTATGAAATGCTTTCCTGGATATTTCTGTTTCTCCAAAGTTAATATATCTGGAGGTAATGGAATTTCTTTCGTTTTTTCCAACGGCACATCGGCGGGTATAAACTTGTGAACAGATGAAACGAACGACATTATTATAATATAAACAATCAACGTGCAGTTTTCTTTGTGGTAGGAACGAGCGTGGATATTCGGTGCATTATGCAGTTTAAATTGAAGTCAAATATAATTATTTTAATAACGAGTAAAAATAAAAATATTACAATGGCTGCTTCGAAAACAAGGTAACACGTATCGAAACATTTCTAGTGTATTGGGAATAACTACTAGAGCTTGTTAGGCAGCTATAAATATGAATAAAATAGCAGATAATGTTCCTTGAAAACAAAAACCTTGTAAAACAGATGTTTGTAAAACCGTGTGATTCGTCAAATTTCTAAAGCAGATCGTTTTAAAGCTGCTGTAGGCATTCATAATGAAATATCACCAAATATAGAGTAAGTAGTAAGTGTAAGAACGGTTCAACGTCGCTTAAACGAATTTAGCTTGATGGGGAGAATAGCCCGAAAGAAACTTTTCATATCAGAAAACAATTGATGTACAAGACTTGAACTTGGAAAAACTTATATTTCATAGACGAAAGAGAAATGGTGCAACGTTGTATTTACCGACGAAAGTAAGTTTAACCGATTTGGTTCTGATGGCAAGTCCTACGTGAGACACAAACCTGACAAAGAATTTAATAAAAATTGTAGATAATAGTGGTGGATCAGCACTTGTTTAAGGCTGTATAAGTATGAATGGTACTGGCCCAATACATCGAATTACAGGAATTATGGATCGTTTTGCTTATTTAGATATAGTCAAAGATGTCTTTCTTCCATTTGTTAAAGACGAAATGGCTGATGATTAAATTTACTAGGCGGACAACCATCCGAAGCACACGGCACGTATTGTATAGGAATTTTGGGAAAAAGAAAAATTAAATATTATGAGATGGCCTGCTCAATTCCCAGATCTCAATCCAATAGAGATGCTGTGTATTGATGTTGATCATGAAGTAAAACATCAGAAATAAAAAAAATATTCAAGATCTGTTTAAAACAATCTAAGAAGCTTGCAAATCCCTTCAAGCGGACGGTTGTATTCGTTTAATTAATTCTATGCCACGACGTTGTGCTGAAGTCATCAAAAATAATGGGAGAGCTATGAAATATTAGCTTAATAATGTTCAGTATTATTTACACCTTCCAAAACAGGAATAAACCAATCAAATCTTTGCCGAAAATTGTGTTCATAAGTATGTGCTGTTGAAACTTACAACAAGAAGCGATGTTAAACTATTTTTTTGTAAAATATATTGTACGTATCCGCAGAAAATAAATCGCATTATTTATACTTAAAATATAAAAGCATGATTTATACGTCTATTGCATTGAAAAATGTAGCGCAAGATTGAAAATGACTATGTTCGTATATGTCGGTCACTGTATATATAAAAGTTCTTACTCCTCTTGTTCCAAAAGTTTTTCCGCAGCGCGCAATCTTAAACGGACAATCTTCATTGATTGGAAGGGGAATAACTTGCAGAATTTGGAAACGAATCGCGGATCCCAACAAATTTTCTTATGAATTTGACACTGTTTCCATAAATGAGTATTATGGTTGAAAACCCAAGGATGCGTTTTACCATAATCCAAATAACGATCTACAGAAGAAAATTGTAACTTAATATTTGCCTTATATTACTTATTTAATAATTCATAGGAATATGTTTTTACCAAGGTTATTAAAATCACATCTGAGTAGAGCTTCGAGATTGCTAAGAGCTTCGTCAGCAAGCGGTGGTCCTCTGATTTGTACGATTCCAAAGTCAAGTAGAGGTTCGTAGTGATAAAAATTAGCTGGATGTGCGTTGACAACGTCACCGAGAAACGTGCTACCGCTTCGCCAGGTCGTTAGAATCACGCTTCTCATTGGTCTTCCCTCTTTCTCCAATACTAAGTCTTCTAACTTACTATGAAAACGATTGCACAATTTACTGCTGTTAAATCTCACAGTTGCGTTTGTTAATGGTCTAAAAATTGAAGTATTAAGACACCTGACATTAATCCCGTATTTTCCATTGGGGTACTTATACCCTTCCATTTCTCTTTCAATCGCTCTTCTCTGTTGGTCAACAACTTCCTGAATTTCAGAAAGCGTGACATTTTCAATGGACCCTCTAAAATACGTCTGTAAAGTGTAAGTAAGTTATATTCAGAATTTAGTTAATTTGTCGCTTATTTTTATATATATATATTGGTACAAGCGAGTGATAGCAAATTGTCTACAGTGCCTATTTCCCATTGCCATACTGAATGTGTTAATGTTAATTTTCTTTCTCTTGTGAGATTAGTGGCAAGACAAATATTCACTTACCTACCATATATTTATTTATAAGTACTCGACTCTCATAAATGTATATATTAAACACAATATCAGTTAATGTATATTAAACGAATAAAGATTATTTCGAATTATACAGCAAATTTTATTTACCGTTTATCAAGTTCTTCTTTTTAATTTATGCAATAGAAATCACTTTGTAATTCTCATTTTACCGAATAAAAATGACAAAAATTGATGTGATTGTGCATATTGCTTACCGTTACTGGATCTTGAATTTTGATGATGCGTGGCCTTATTTCCACATCCTATATTCAAGAAAATATCGATACTTTAGCATTCTAATAGTGCGTAATATATTGTGAACACGATAATGCTGCTGATCTAACCAGGATAATATCTTTCTCCCTCTTTCTTTATACAGGTAGTGAATTAGTGTCCGAAATATGCAGTGATGTAAAGAAAACAAATTATATATGTACATTGTGAAGAAATGTAAAATGATAGTGTTGCTCTGTAAACATGCAAACTATAAGAATGATTGGAAAAAGAAACAACAAATGTAAGGTTTTTTGTATGTACATGTATTTTTATTATTGCCATTTTTCCATAAATAATTCTCCCAAATATGTATTAATTCAATGTAAAAGAAATGTGCATTTATAATGACCAAAACGTTGAGTATTTACAATGTGTATATGTGTTAACTTCTTTTCTACAAAATTAATACCAAATTACCCCAGTATAATCCTCGAAAACTTTAAGAAGAAGATTTCCAATGATCTTGAATAATTATTATTTCTAATGCTGTGTAAAAAAAATAAAACAAGGAAAGGAAAAGATGGAAACAGGGAGAAAGAGAGCTGGTAACTGTTTGCATGGTTTGGCAGTTCGTTTTGTTAGTGTACAAGTGGAAAAAAGTTAGGTGCAAAAGTTAGACTTTACCGTCAGAAAGAGCGTGTTTGGCGTGACTCAATTTAGAGCAATCCCCACCTCCGATTTTTTACTGACCGATATCACCGGCTGCAGTCGATGCTCGAGATAGCTGCTGTAGCGTTGATTAAATGCTAAGAAGAAGATGCAAAGGGACGCCAGGCCTACTAGACCATAGAAGCTGAGTCGTTTTGACATCCTTGGTCCTATGGAAGCAGAAATCACACTTAGAGCACTGCAGGATATGCAATGTGATATGCAGTGGCATTCAAAATTTCCACAGGAAAGAATCTATCACTAATTTTTATCTAATTGTAGATTAAAAACACCAGTATATGCAACATGATATTATGTCACATTCATGATCCATTTTACTTGTTTAAACACACATACAGAATTATCTATGAGATAAGATCAAACACTTCCATTGTTCTAATGTTTCTCCTGGATTACTTTGTACACAATTACCTTAGTCTTAAAGAAAGAGAAAAAAAGTGAAAGTAGATTTTTTTTAACTCAACACCAGTGGCAATAATACAAACGAAAAGTTGAAGCTCCATAAAGAATGATTATATTCACTCGATTCGAAATTGTCAACAATTCAATTTTCTTTCCGTACAATTAACGTTAATTGAAACCATGAAATTACTGACAAACTATGATCCACTGATCCCAAGCGAAATGAATAGAGCAGACGTGAAATATATCTCCGCGGAACGCGGTGCCAAAGAATAGGGCTAGACATTTTAACGATTTACCGCATGGCACAGTATAGACACAGAAAGTGAATTCAAAAGGGTAAGAACGCGAAAGTCGGACATTAAGATTGTCCTTACCTCTGGATCAAACGGTTCATCGCATTCGAAGAGTTCCAGGAGCAAGTAACACGGACGGCGAAGACTTTATGTTTTTTTTATTATTCCGAAGTTGCGACGGGAAGCACGTGACCAACGCTTTTCGTTTAATGTATTCCACTGATACACGAGTTCAATTGAATAACATGCGTCATATCCGCCACGTATACAATTATCGGGGTATAAATGCGGCACACAAGGCTAAAACATCCACTTGGCGCTAACAATCGTTACGGTTGTATTCTTTGCTGTAATTAAGGCTTCGTGAAAGATGTCAGACGGGCGAGAGCGAAATCCATGCGAACAGCAACCTCTTGTTACGTCGGCAAAACATTTATTCTGCTATTCTAAGTAAAGATTCATACTTCATAGGGATAAAGAAACTTCAAATTCTTATGTCTAGAAAAAAATTGAAGTTACACATCCCCTGGACTAAATGTGATTAATATCAAATTGTATTACGTATCAGTTCTGATCCTTAACGTACAATAAATTGTGTACATTTATCGTGTATAATATTTTTGGGAAGTAAAACGATTCTTTCTTATAGTTTTCATTAAAAAGAGATATATCTTATATCATTGTTTACAAATATTCTTTGACGATTGTTTTTTTTTTCAACTTGTCGTCAAATCTTAAAATTAAACGAATCACACGATAGATTGAATTTAACTACTTCGAACGTTCTATCTGTAATAAAATGTTTTTAGTACACGAATAAAAAGATTTCAGTTGAGTTACATTTGTTATTTCAATATTAAAAAAGCAAATCTTGGTCGTCGAATCTTCTTTATCACTGCGCATCTTACCTACGACCGTTAAGAAAAGCGTCAACGGCAATAATCGTTTTTTGTACCAACAATGTTCGCTATCAGAATGTAAAAAATTAAATTCCTTTCGTTTTATTACACTAGGATATCGATCACAATAAAATTTGAACAAGAAAAGTAGCAACTTTCCCAACATATTTCGTATCTTTGCTTATCGATTTAGCATCAAAAAAAGGTTACAACTTCGACAGAAGGAGTGAAAAACGAAGTGTATCGAGAGTTATTTATTTCGAATGTAAAACTTGGAATAAAATGTGGGTACACGATGCGATCCGTAGCATTCGATATTTTTATACAATTTTTATAGTATAAAAGATACTTCTATTCTACCCAATAAAGTACAACGTGCAACAAATATCACCCAGCTTTTATGTTTAATTAAATTAAAGCTCTCACATTGTATATCTCGTTTAAGGTCAGACGTATATACTCGCGAGTCAAGTCAGAATCTCTATTATCGTCCATAATTCAGAAAAATTCACTAGACGTCGCCACTGACCACTGTGCTCCTTGCTTATGGTGTCTTTCACGGGCCCAGCGAACCAGTCGGATGCTGTTGCTCGAGCAGTGCGGTTCTTGTTGTCGGGGGGAGGTATTTCGTTGCACGCTCACGTCCCTTTCTCTTCAGTGGCCCGATGTCTCACGCTCTTAGCACGGATTTTTGACAGACACACGCACACAAGACCGTCCGTTTGCCTGTCCATTTCTATATGCCGTCGAGTCTTTCGCCTGCGGAGCAGCCAGAAATCTCTGCAGCTTCTGTCCTATCAACTGTATACCCTGTGCGGTGGAAACAGCCCGTGATTAGTCTGTCGTCCGATCGAATAAACGTGAATCCACGCGAGTTGTCCCGATACGTGGGCAGGGAACGTCCGCCGGTGAAAGACGTGGAAGCCCAGCGTGCATCACGATGCAAGTCGTCCTGTGTTTTTTCTGACTGGACGTGATCGGGATATTCCGTGGCGCGAGTGCACCGCTAAACCAGGATCGCGACCGGGGTAGGCAAATCTTCCACGACATTTCCGAGGAGATTCACAGCGAGCACGGAGATGTCACGCTGAACGTGTCTACTACGGTGAGTGAGTTCGATCTTTTAACGTATTCGCGTGTGTTCCTCTGCGGAATTTTAGTAGTGTTCTGTCCAATAGCCAATACTGGTCTGACCGCTTTTATGGTCCCCCCCTTTTTTTTTTCTTTTTTCTCATTTTCTTACTGTTTATTTCACGTCAATGTTTCGACAACGAGAATCGTGCGAAGTTTTGTTTATACCGGTTGGGAAATATAAGGGTGGTGAATTACGCATTCGCGGTGGCCTGCACAGGCGGCCTACATATACAGGGTGGAATATGTTTACCAGCCTCTGTCCGCGAGTTTCTTGGCCGCGATTTTAATTACAGAGAGTGGAGTTCTCGGGAAAAAATTACGTGCTCTGTGTAAATATCCTAGAGTGCGGTAAATTATACGAAGGGTTCTGCGGCTCGAATCTGGATTTAATACGACGACGAACGCCGTGGATAATTGACCCTTAAAGTGGCTCGGATGGGGTTAAGTTGTCTTTTCGACGCAAGTGTATCCAAAATAACGTGTAATTTTAATTCAGCTTGAAAATAAAACTAGTACGTATTTCATTCTTTCATAAGAATAATTAATATTCTAATTATAAAAAAGGACATTATGGTCCGTTAAACGCACGTATGTTTCATCGGTAGTACTATGTAGAAACGTTCGATCGTTCGATTGTTACAGTATAACGGTTTGCCACGTAATTCACCGAAATATTTGTCACAGTAATTAAACTCGTAACGCGGAGACAATTTATTTATACTTTAAGAAGTGTTCCGGTGTACTAGAAATCGTTATGTTTTCAAAAGAAAAGGCTATTATTTTGAGATCTCTAAATGAATAAGAAGTATCGATAGGAAGTGGTGGTGGTATATCAATATCACATCGTTCAAGTTTCAAATTTCGATAATGCAGTCTTTCGAATGCATGGCAACGGAAAGCTCATCTGTCTCTTTCTCTCCGATCGCTTCTCCTTCTCGATTTTCTTACCCGTCCGAAATTTAATTGCGTGCCTCCACCTTTTGGCCGTGGTCCAAACGATAAAAACGAAAACTGCCGGCCTACCGGCCGGATCGCGAATGAAAATGTATATACCGTGAAATTTGTGCAACTGTGTCAAACGGCAAATAGACGATAATGACGAGATGATTGGTCTTATTTAAAGTAAGCTCGAAACCGGCTTACTCTTAATGTTAAATAAAGAAACATTGGACTTCGCGTTCTCCCGGATACGGAGAGAGAGATATTCGAATATCATCGATTACACAATTCTGTTATCCCCCCTGTGAATATTTATATATACGTCATTTTTATGTACGACTGTTAAGTAAGATTCTGGGTATTGTATACGCACGCGATTTTTTTTCGGACGCGTTACCGTATTGTACGTGACACGAGTGAAAAAAGAAAAGGCGAGTATCTACTGTTTGCTCGCGACGTCGATAGGGGGCTATGTAAACAACCGTATTAAATATTCAGTTATCGGGAAAGTCGTGTTGAACAATTAACTTAATTTGAAAATGCAAAACTAATTAGCGTTAAAAGTTTCTCCGCGAATCACGTAGATATACAGTGACTCCCATTAATATTCAGACGCATTTTAAAACAAAATAACCTTTTTAAAATTGAACTAACTAAACCGAGTTCTCGTGAGAAGTTCGAAGGATTAGTTTACTAGATGATGTGTAAAAGATATTTTGAAAAAAATGTAATCAAAAAGAACAGAGTTCTGTTTTTACAACTCTTTTATCTGAACTAGGAACAAGGGACGTTATCGCAGTTATAGGCGAAAAGTCGCGAAAGACTTCGATTTTTGCCATTTCTAATCTTTGTGGCTCATAGTCGATTTTGATAAAATTTTCAGCATGCGTATAATTTACATAAATCTACAAAATGTACTTTTTACATTTTCATTATGGATTCAGATGAAAAAGTTGTAAAAGGTGACTGTTACTATGTTCTTCGTAATTCGGACCAATTGGAATTTTTTCAAAACTGTGCGCGTCGTTTAGTCAACTAATCCTAACCTCTTGCGAGAACGTAATTCGTTCGGTCCACTTTAAAAAAAGTTATTCTGTTCTAAAGGGTGTCAGAATATTAGTGGTAAATATAATCATTTTATACACCGTTTCTCTGTTTCTGATTATGTTCGAGATATTATTTGAAATAGGTTTACTGTTTTTAACTTTGAAGGTGATTTTTCTACCTTAACTGTGGGATAAGAAAAAGAAAAATACACGTCAAATACTTTTTTTTTTTAAACTGCTGTACACCAAAGTTTCATCGATATCGGTGATTATCACTTAGGAATGTTCCCTTTTTAACCAACATTCTTATGTTCAAGCACCCATGAAGCATGCAAGCAACTTGAAATAATAAAATAATCATTATTTAATATTCCATACAATTTACACAGATCAAAGTAATGTATTTGGTCAAATGTTTTCAGACAACGTAGCATTTTAAAAAAGTTATTCTGTTTTGAAGGTTGTTCGAATATTAATGGGTGAGTTACTATAGATAGTACGAACTTCTCGAATTCAAGTCACATCTCCAAGAAAATCATTTATGTGATTATGCGAGAGTTCACAAGTGGAGACGGTCGAAGTAGAAATAGATCGGGAAGAGACGTTGTTGGAATTAGTTCCGATTCTAAAGATAAATTATCGACGAAGAAGTCACTGTCGTCCGACGTGTTAAAAAACAAACCGTCCTCCCAGAGTTCTCGGTTACATCATACTTTTACCGTCCGTCTCCTTTGTGTTTCGCTGTTTTATTCGCATTGTCTGATTCTTCATGAGAGTAGGGGGACGCCTAATCGTCAGGGCTGTATATTATACCAACTTTTACTCGAAATACGCGTGGAATGTTTCGTGTTTTTTGAAGGTAATCGCCCTCGACAGGCAACGGGCATAACTTAGAGGTATTAGTGAATGAACTGGGGAAAAATAGTCGGCGGCTAAGGTTCGCGTGCCGCCTGGTCGCTTTGCTAAATAAGTTGGGGGGGGGGGGGGGGGAGAAATAGAAGAATTATAATCGATAGAGGGCAAATTCGTTCGTTGATCCATCCAACCGTGTATACAAGGAATTAATTCATTGCGTAAGGCGTTCTGCTGGAAAAACGTGCTTCCAGAGCCTGCACATTTTTTAACGCGCCAATAAACTTAATGTATACGAGCACTTTCTTAATTAACATTTATTCCAAACAATTTCTTTATTCCTAAACATGAGACATTTCTACATTTTCGCTGTTTAAAATTAGGCTTATATTTATGTGAATTTTGTGAATAATAATGATTTGGTTTCTCACTGATAATTTCCGAAAATTCGTTCCCAAATATACAATTGACTGCTTCCTTCACCCTATAGTTATTTTGTAACATACCACAAATTCCTTCAATTGATTCCAAATTCGGAAAAGTATCCCTTTCTGTCCATTTTTCAATTATAGGCTCATCAGCCTCTGTTTCCGAATTTTCACTTTCGCTTGCAATATTATATTTTTGATTCAATATCTTTCTTCGTTTAATAACATCACTTTTTCTAGGAATGTCGCTATTATCGCTAAGTTCGTTTTCATTTGAAATGTCATTTCATGTATCCGGTAAATCATCAAACAATAATTCATTTTGACTTTCATTCTCTTTGTTGCCATGAGACATTTTTGTATTTTTTTAGAATTAGCGTCTATCTAATAAATTAATTTAAATGCTATTTCTTCACAAACTGGAACGCTAGTTTTCAAATAATAAAACGTTGTACAGCAATAAAATAAATAAAATGCTTTGTACAGTGCGACATACAAGCCGAGCAGATTCTTCCCAGATGCAACGACAATACTGACCGATTCTTTTCCATTCTTTTGGAGTTTTCACATGCATTTATTTGGCGATTCTTTTATCATAAGCTACCGCAAGGCTTTGTTACCATAGAAACGTAAAAAATAGATCAAGTGATGTACAATTCGTGGATATGCGCGTATAAGAAGGTATTAAAACGAGATATTTCGTCACCTGGCCTCAATGGTCGGTTTGCTAAATACGAGATATCTCATGACTCGTACCAAATGAGTTAATAAGTACAGTAGTCCCTGCTTAACGTTCGCTGACTTCGGTTTGCCTAGCGAACGTTAAGCGGGGCGGTAGATGTTTCAGGAATTGCTCAGGTATATCTCTTTTCGGTACACTCATCTCAGGTTGCGATGGGAGTGAGAGTGAAACCTATTGAGAGCAAAGAAGACACATTGAGAGTATGAAAAACGCATTGAGAGTGTTCTGTGTAATTTCGTGTTTAATCCGTATACTTTATTCAAAATCACCCGAATGTAGTCATGTTTGATACCATTTTCATTGGAAAATCCTCAGCAGTTTGATTCAAATAATCCCATAATTATAAAATAAAAAATATAAAAATTTGATTTTCCTTATATTGGTGATTCATTGGTAAGTTTGTGAGATTACCGATCACGAGTCAGAGATGGCGCGGACCAGTTTTAGGAATTGGTGGGGATGACTCTGCGAACGTTAACCGGTGAAAAAATGCGAATGTTAAGCGGGAAAAAACGCGAAGGTTAAGCGGGGACTACTGTAATATGAAACAATTCTAAAATGGTTGTTAGACATATTGCAAGAGGTCTCGCCAAATATTAATTCTTTACACTCGAAAGATGGCTCTTAGTCACCACTTGGTTAGACACAGCAACTCCAATGACGATTAAGAACCGATTAACACGTTAAACGCTCTTTGCGGAATGACACTAGGCTTTTCACTTAGGCGGCGTTGATTCTCGAAAAATTAGCAATTTCAAATTAAAGAAAAATAATTCCTTATCATTTATTAATGGATTTCATTACGACAGTTTAGACAAAGATATGACTTTCCTCTGCAGGTGTTACAAAGTTACCACTTTCGTTGTTAAATTTATTGTAATATTCTTTGCAAAACTTTTCGAAACTAAATCGTTGATCGAAGAGTCGATTGAAATCGGCGTAGCGCTTAACGTGTTAATAATTTTTTTTTTCGCGTATACAAACGTTTTTAATTAAAATTATTATTTCATACATTAGTCTGTCTTTGATGTTTATAAAGATCGAGCCAAATGACGGAATTAGTAACAGTTCGATTTTAGATTATTTAAAGATCGAATCGATAATTTCATAAATGAGAGATTTGAATGAAATAATTGGTTCGAGAAAACCTTATTTTAAGGAAGATTAGAATAACAGTCAAAAGTGAAACTAATTGTGACAGCATACAGGAAAGAGAGAACTCAGTAGATCAGATCCTGAGGAAAGATCAGGAAGAATAAAGTTCAGAAACGAGGAAGAAACTACAGAACCGTAAGTAGCTGTAAATTGTAACAGAACCATTGCATTTTTCGAAATTTAATCGATGAAACTATAGGTGAAATACAAGTTATTATGCTAAAAAGGAACTAAGAAAAATGCAATTTCAGCACAAAAGCTTCGAGTGTAAAGGGTTAGTATGATATTTAATAAAAGCTGATTCATGAAACCACTACAACTTTTTTATCATTATCCCATAACTTTGTCCGACTAATTTTATAAATTTACTTCTGTAAATTCTTTGTAAATTAGGATTTAGTGTAATTACTCTAAAGACGATATTCGATATTCGAAATTTTTTTTTAATATTATATTTTCAAAATATACATCTTTTAATTATACAAGCTATACAAATGCGTCAAATGTCTCAAAAACTTTTTTTTTCTTTAACGTGAAAAATTGTTAGAATAGAAGAGTTGAAATTGTTAAAAAAAGAAAACGTTCTTCTATTGGTTATTTCCTCGATTGTACGGTCACGTTGAATTGCAACATGTCGAAATGGAATGGAAACGACTAGAATGGGAAATATCTTTGCTTAGGAAGTTGGAGTTCCGTTATACGCGTTTGTCCATTGGATTTCCTTGGGGGGGTTTTTTTTTTTCATCTGGTCAGTTAAAATGAGTCAGCAGTGGATACGCAATGTTAGCCAGTGATCAGTTATTGATATTCGCTGCGTGGAATATTGGCTTTATCTCTCTCAGGAAATAAACTAACTCTATCGAGGATTACCATAGCCAGTTGCGGCATAAATTTCTGCGTTTCTGGCTTATCTTCATGTACTTCTTTAGAACATGCAAATACTTGGCCGAGCGGGGGGCATCGCCATCGCCTAATATAGTAACCAGAAATGCAACCAAATCGAGATTCTGCGTTCTTGTTATCAACTTTATTGACAAGTTGAACAATGCGGTTAAATACACCGCTAACGATCACTTTAATGCTGGATAAACCGCCAAGCTAACAAACCTGATTATACTAATTGTACAATTTTAGAAAATATAAATATACGGAATTTTGGTGCTTGGGTATTTTATTTTTTTCTTGGCTGGTTTGAAAAGTCGAGTTTTATATTACTTATGTTTTATAAATAAGTATAGATATATTAATGCAAATTGATGAATTTAGTATGCTGGGAGTTGAAGTTATTACAGTTTGAATTTCACTTCGAAGGTTCAAATTTGAAAATCTGCAATTCGGAAATTCGGAATTGGAAAATCTGGAATTCAGAAATTTGAAATTTGAAAAGTCGAAATTTGAAAATTTATAAGTTGAAAATTACAAGTTTTGAAATTCGAAATTTGAAAACCTGAAATTTGAAAATCGGAAATTTGGAAATTAGAAATTAGAAAAATTGAAATTTGGAAATTCGAAATTAGAAAATCTGAAATTTGGAAATTCGAAATCTGAAAATTCATAATTTGAAAATTACAAATTTGGATATTGGAAATTTGGAAATCTGAAATTTGTAAATATTTCAATGTACAGGAATTGAAAATTTCTCATGAGAATTCGAAAATTTTCTATTCTTGTTTGAAAATGATAGTTTCGGGGACATCGTAGTGTAACATACCGAAAATATTTCAACTTTCTCGGGAGTCTTATTATAAGGTTCACGTTAAGCTCTTCACTATTAGCCGCTTACTGGAAAAAGCAAATAAAACGTAGACGAGCACGCGTGAATACAACCAGGCATAATTTACGTGTAAACAACGGCGGTGGGAAATTGTTTTTTGTTTGAAAAAGAGTTAAAATATCGACAGAGGGTTTAACAACACGTGCGCGCCATATGGTGCTCGAAATTCGACGCCACTGCTGGCCGTGATTCGTGAAATTGGGGTTGGCCGACGCGGTCGATTGCCGCGAAAGAGGATTGTTTCCAGGGCACTTTGCCTACTTCCCGTGAAACTGTCCAATACCGGCGAGTTTTATTGGAAAACGCCAGAAAAAATTATTTTTTGACGATCATCTTTTCCCTCAGCCAGTAGCGTAACGAAGGATGAAACAGTAGAATTCGATCGAATTACATTTTTGCGAGCGAGAACTTTCAGATGAAACAGAAATATCATTTCTCGAATTTTTTTTTTCTTCGAATCTACTATGTTTATTGATATAAACTATTCTAAATTTTAATCACCCTGGGAGTTACTTAGTTGGATAAATTAAAAATACTTTTTAAAATAATACTGTGATTTATCTGTTCATTAAAATACACGTATGTAGAGAAAGATAATATTTTATTTTTATACTCTTCTCGTCGTACAAATCAATAATTCTTTCAAATCAAAATACATTTTTAACACTGATAACTTCATTAATTTCGCAGCAGAGAGTTGATCGGATTATATGTGCTTCTGCAATTATAACATATCAAAATATGCAAAGTACAACAGTAACACTAGAATCTCTTGAGATAAGCGAACAACACTAATCAGTAGATAAATGTATCACGGTACAGTCAGTAAGACTGTAAAGTTACTTTCATGTATTATACACATTTAGATATACTATAATTGTATTAATATCAGCAGTCTACTGATCAGTATTCAACCATTAATCAAATGTAAATTTTAAAAACTATATTTCCTATAAAATCTACATTTCTTAAATTATTTTACTATCAATGCCAAGCATGTGAAATGTGACTTAGTAAGTCAAACAGAAACGTCTAAAAATATATTGAATTCATCTTCGTAATCTAATATCCCCACCACGATATTTCAATGAAAATAAATTTCGAATTCTCTGGCGAGGTTGCTCAATGAGTCATTCTAACCCGGCTGATCTTTCTAGCGTTGAAGAAAGTATGCGAATAATTACTATGATCGGGTCACTTTGCGTATACACGCGTGCACACCTACACATTCGCGAGAATCGCTGCACTATTGCCCGGACTAATGAATATTCCGAGAAACGCGAGAAGGAAAGAAGAGGATAGAATGGCCAGAGAAAGCCATCAGGTGAAATTTCGCTGGCCACGTTTCCTGTATCATCAATCGAAGAAGAAAATCAGACTTGAATTTAACTGTAAAGTAATTTTCGACTGTACCCCGCTTTTTTTTCTTTTTAGTCACATTTAGTCTACTTTCTTTACTCGAAAAGTGAAAATTTGCGCATAAGCGGGACGATATGTTCCTGTACAAAGTGTTCAACTTATAATGAAACATCTAAATTGTTTTCGATGCTATTGAAAGTAAAAAAATTTCCAAAATCCCATTAAGGACATCCTGAAGGTCATTTGACGGTCATCATCATTTGTGTAAGAAAGTAAAAAAAGAAAACACAAGATTAAAAGGGTTTATGATAAAAGAAGTTCCACTAAGGTCATCCTGAAGGTCATTCGGGGGTCATCGTCATTTATTTGCATATTGAATACGTTAGTCACCTTGGAACGACCTTTAAGATGACCTTTAGGGAACCTCTTTTTTTTTTTAAATCGTAAGTTTCTGTAGTTCTTTTTATCTTCAATAGCATTGGGAATAATTTAAACGTTCGTTGTAAATTAAACACCCTGTTTAATATCGTTCCTTCAATTATTCCGTCAAGCGTCTTGTCGATGTACACCTTGGGAGAGCATTAACAATCAAACCAAGTCATTAATATAAATTGGAAAGTCTTAGGTCACCCGATAGAACGGGCGGCTATAATAATCAAGCGCTCGAAGAAACACAGGGCGGGGGAGGGGGGCAGCTAGGGAAACTTGATAGGGTCCCTAGGACATTCTTCTGAACAAAGTTTCCTTCTACCTTTCGCTTTTAGTTCTATCGTCGTTCGCGAATCTCCGAGTAGCGAGCTAATTAATTCTTCGCGAAGCTCTGCGGAAACTTCCGGGTGTTGTTTTTCGCAGACTGATTTCCTTTTTCGAATCTTCAGCCTATAAGACATTGTATACAACTGTTGCAAAATGTTATTTTACACTCTCTCCCCTCGTAATTTTCTGGGAGTTTTTCATCCCGATACTGTGAATGGTCGCCTGTATGAAAAGATAGTACTTGTCGAACATTTTTTTTTTTTTCTATCATTTCCCAAGGTTTCAGTATCCCTTTGTAGTCCTGTGTCGAACGATTCACAACCAAGTGAATTCAGAAACTTTGCAAGCAAACTTAAATCTGGAATTTGGAAATTCGAAATTTGAAAATTCATAAGTTGAAAATTCCAAATTTGGAAATTGGAAATTTGAAAATTCATAAGTTGAAAATTCCAAATCTGGAAATTGGAAATTCGAAAATCTGAAATTTGAAAATTGGAAATTTGAAAATCTGAAATTTGGATATCTCAAATTTGAAAATTTTATAACAAAAATTCGTAACTTGAACATTCCAAATTTGGAAATTGAAACTTTGAAAATCTGAAATTTCGAAATATTTCAATTATTTCAAAAGATTTCAAAATATTTCAATGTACAAGAATGACGAAACCATAGATGAAGCACAAGTAATTCTGCTAAAATGAAACTAAGAAGAATTCAACTTCGACTCAAAAGCTTCGAGTGCAAAGGCTTAAACGTTTTAGACAACTTAATGAAAATATCACGCCTTTCCTTTCTATCTTCTATTCTTCTATTCGATTACAATAAATTTTGTTACACACTGTACGTTACAGTATTTCCAATTTAAATCTTTTTACTTTCTTCCTTTCTTTTTTTATTCCTCGGTTGAAATTATGAGTTGTTCGAGGGCAAGGGACGTGTTAACGATCTCAGTGAAGGACAAATGATAAAAATCGTGGCCATGAGCGTGGTCGTCATCCGAGTCCGCTCAACTTCGCGTCGACGTAAGACAGAAGGCCGAGCTTTCACCTTACGATCGTCCCCGTTTCTAGTTTCTCCCCGACATGCCGGACGTCAAGGCCGTTTCGAGGATGTTAACCGACCTCTGCGTCATATTCCGGATGGAATATGCATGCCGATTCGTATACCCACCTCTGGTAAATGTTCGATAATCCACAGGAGGTGGTCGAAGACACTTGAAGTACACTGGAACTCGTATGATGCATCATTAGATGAATCAGAGACAGATTTAACCTATTCGAGGAGATTGACACGTATATTTATAGTAGGGGCCACGATATAGCGAGATCGTAAAATCGGTCACGTGTCAAAGTATATAGTTATCAAAGTTATAATCATCTTTATAAATGAAAAAAAAAAGAAACAGTGGTTTAACACGTTAAACGCCACGCTGATTTCAGTGTCGAAAATTTCGTAGTGTTACCAGAAATTTATCTAAAAAAGGTGTAACTTCTTTAACGCCTGTAAAGGAAAGACGTATCTGTGTTTCAATTATCTTAATGAAATCCATCGATGTGTGATAAGGAGTTATTTTCTATATTTGATGCTGTTAATCTTCGAGAAATATGGTCGCTTGAACGAAAAATCTAAGGTCGATGGTGTGGCGCTTAACGTGTTAACCATTTGCACTCGAGAGGCGACCGTCAGTCACTATTTGGTTCGATATCGCAACTCGAATGACAATTATCGACGTACTTTGCCAAAAGTAAACACTTGTCTAATGTATGTGTTACGGAAGCTAAAAATTGCATTATATATGTTTTACCAAGTTAGTATAGTCAGGGCCACGATATAGCGAGGTCTTAAAATTGGTCAGACGTCAAAGTAAACATGTTTTACCTGCCGGGACACCAAAATTTACAGAAATACGAGCAGCTAAGGACTTGAAATCATTGTTAGAACCATACGAAGAATTCTTCTAACCAATGTCAATGTAACTTGTATAATGCACGAAAGAAAAAATTCATACTCACGTAACGATTACGTTACATGTAAAGGTCTCACCGAGGTCTTTAGCATCTTAACATATTTCCTATCGCGCGTATTTTTCGCGAGCTACGTTTAGATAGTTGACGTTGAAAAAATATAAGATTTGTCAATATACACCGTGTCTAATAATGTTCGTGATATTAGCTGAAATATGTTTACTATTTTGAACATGGAAGGCAACTTTCATCCTTTGATTGTGGACGATTACTGATCAAAAATTTGTTAAATTTTTTGTTGTGTGAACTATAGATATATCAAAATTTCATCAGTTGATATAATAAAATAATAATTATCTAATATTTCGTATCACTTACACAAATCAAAATATTTTGGTTAGTAAACTGATTGGTAAAAATTTAACAAAAAGTGTTAAAATTTCATATGTTTTTAATTGAATTTAAATAATTAGGATACAGTTGAATTTTGTATTTGAAACTTCAATTTGTATTCTGAAGTGAATTCAAAGTTGGATTTCTAGTGATTGAAGTTTGTGGAAAAAAGAAACCGCTAACGTTCAAATCTGAAAAGATTCATTATACACCTATACATTATGCTTAAAATTACCATAAAAATCACAGAAATATCTTTCAAATATCAACTTGTAGCATGTTAAGGCGATTAAGTTTACGACACAGACGAATGAGAAAGCTAGACAACTGACAAAGCTGTTTTTGAGAACGTTTTTTAATGAAATTTTCTCTTTCATCGTGGTGTAATAGTTTAAATTGAAATAATTAGGATACGATTGAAGTTTGTAATTGCAACTGTAATATACACTCTGGAATGAATTCAAATTTGGATTTCTAGTGATTGAAGATTGTGGAAAAAAGAAACCGCTAACGTTCAAATCTGAAAAAAATTCATTATATACGGTACACTTAAAATTACCATAAAAATCATAGAAATATCTTTCAAATTTCAACTAACAGCATATTAAAGCGATTAAGCTTGACAAAGCTGTCTTTGAGAACGTTTTTTAATTAAATTTTCTTTTTCATCGTGGTACAGTAGACCTTTAGAGCTAAGAAGCCGTTGCTTTACAAATTGTTTTTCGAGTGCCGAAATTCTGCGTTTCGGCAAGTCGTATAACTGCTAAAGCTTCGTTTCTCTCTACTCAATAGCGATAGACGTGTCATAAACCCTTAACGGTACGTGAGAGCAATTCGCGAATGCGCTTACCCTCGAGTTTCGTCCCTCTGTGGACCTGGACTCTCACCTTACACGTCCTTCCAATCAAAAGGTGAGCGGAATACTCAGGGACTTAGGAGAATTGTTCAGAGCTTGCGAGTTCGGTAATTAGTTGAAACGGTCATCGTCCGCAGTCAATAATTTATTAGGTTGTTCTGATATAAATTGCAGTTTTCGCGCATGATATCTAAAATAGTATAGTTTTGCTTAAAATTAATTTATTTAGTCAAAATACCACTACCACTTTTTCCAACGTGTAAGGCCTTCTATTCCATTGGAATCGAAATGTTTTCGATGTTCGAAAACGATTTCGAGACGATTTGATGTTCTTGAGTTGATAACTAATAATAAATAAACCTAACAGTATCGTTGTTATTGCGAAATTTTCTGCTGAGAGAGAGAGAGAGAGAGAGAGAGAGAGAGAGAGAGAGAGAGAGAGAGAGAGAGAGAGAGAGAGAGAGAGAGAGAATTTCCTTCCGGCGTAACTGTAGCTTTGGGAAGTGTTTTGGAGCTTCATCGTGATCTAATCATTGCGTTGGACTCCGACGATTATAACACATCATATATCGTACATTTTTTATCACACATTACACACTTTCATTACGCTTAAACAGCGCAGAGCAAATCTCGTCACGACGATATTTCTGTCTTCTGCTCAGTTCATGGAGAATCCATTTATCCAACTTTTTTGCTTTTTCAATTTCTCTCCACTGATCAGATACTATTGTTTTGCTTACGTCTAGTTTCTGTGCAAGTTCTCACACAGTCACGAGTCATCTTCATCAAATTGTTTCAAGATATCGTTATCAATCACTGAAGGCCGACATTCTTTATCTTCGAGATTTTCATCAACACTACGAAATTTAAATCAGTGTTGCACTGTACGTTCACTAATTATACCTTCAAATGCAAAATTGATATTGTGAATAGTTTTTGCTGCTTTATGCCTCAGTTTAAATTCATATTACAATATAGTACGAATTTGCTTCTTTTTCATCGCTGCGTTTATAGGTTGTACTCAGAAAAAATGGACACAGAAGATAAAAGAATAATCTGCAAATGGTAGAATAATTTCTACACTTTAAAGTGGTATATAGTATAATAAACGTAAATTACAAATAAATATACGAACGCTTCAAATATGACACACCGGAAACCGCAATTTATTTCCGGAGAACCTAATAGTATCTCTAGGAAATTGAAAAGTACATAAAATAATTTAGTATATTTAGTATGTTTAGGAAATTGAAACACGTGAGAGATTTAAGAATAATCCTCCTTGATTCAACACGCGTTCGCGTTCTTTCTTTGTGTATTTGAGTTCACTATTCAACACAATAGTTCAGAAGATGCAAATTTGACGATGTCAACTCGAGTTCAGCTGAATGAAATCACGGGAAGTGCGCAAACAGTATCATCTATCTCCCGAAGAGATACAATGGGTCACAGAAGTATTTATAGCTCCTTTTAAAGAGAATAACTGTTTCTTAAATTATTAGACCAAACGATTTGAGTTTTTTTTTCCTTTTTGAGAAGTTTGAAGGATTAGTTTACCAGATGATTTGTGCAAACAATTTTGAAAATGTAGCGATTGATCAGAATTGCGATGAAATCAGTGAAAGTTGTTTTCGCAACTTCTTGTGCGTGATAAAAATTAAAATAAAATGTACGTTTTGTAGATTTATGCTAGTTGTATACACGTCGAAAATTTCATCGAAATCGATTAACGTGGCTACGAGCCATAAACGGTGTTAAAAATGGCAAAAATCCCAGTTTTTCGCAGTTTTCGAGTTACCAACTGTAATAAATCTAACGATTCTTAATCTCTCGATGAAATTTTCAACGTGTACGTAAACTGACATAAATCTACAAAACATGTTTCTTTCAAATTTTTATTACAGGCTCAAGTAAAAACTTGCGTAAAGCGACCTTAATTATTTTCCTCGCAATCTCGACCAATTGCAACGTTCTTAAAAAAGTTTTACGTCGTCATTTAATAAACTAATCCTTTTAATTACTAAAAGAAAAAAAAAACTCAAGTCGTTTGGTCCAATTTTAAAAAAGTTATTCCCCTTTAAAGAAGGTACGGCAATATTTTACCGATTTCTTCGGTTCACTGAACATTTACCTGAACTACAATCTCGTACTTTGCACTCTAATAATTATACAACACATACAGGGTGTCCCAATTTGCTTCGAAATTGGAACAGCGTGTACGATAATTCTTTCCGTTGTCATAGTTTAATTCCACAATTCGATCTCACTAGCTAGAATTTCGAGATCGGATTGCACGTCACAGGCTGTTGATCAATTCAATTAAATCCCACCCAGTAGCTCTTTCCTTCCTAGGAAGCAGCATCAACAAGTTTCTCAAGTGCGTGGGTACTTTCACGAGTCATCTTCCGTGCCTTCCTCCTTCTCCTACTCCTCCTCCTTCTTCTCTCTATTCCACCTACGAAGATAATAACAGAGATCTCAATTCCATGATAACACACGCATTGCATCTTCGTGCTCTCTTCGGCAGAACTGACGTAACCGATTATGTAACTTTCTTGCGACCTACTGACACCCAGGTCGGTCCGATTTTACTTTCGACTACTGGAACTGAGTGCCACCCAGTCTACGAGAGGAAGAAAGTAGCCAGACTTTCCCCATTTTCCACATGGCGCACTTTCTTGCTATGGTAGAAGCATTCCTCGGTGAAATGACGAACGTTGCGATCTCTCTCTCTCTCTCTCTCTCTCTCTCTCTGTTTTTCTCTTTTGGTGACACTGTGAATTTACGTAATTTGATGATGAGTTTAGATTGTCAGATATTAACGTGTGTAATGTTGCGGAAAGTCGAGTTAGATAATCATCAGGGGTCAACATTTTTCTTCGATTTTTCTTATTGTCACATTTCCTGATAAGAAAATGATATTTGAAATACTTTTAAATTGTTGGGCAGAAGAATCTATGCCGTATTTGAGGCTCTTTTTTTATTTAGCTTAACCCTTTGCACTTGAGAGGCGAGCATCAGTCGCCACTTGGTTCGATACCGTAACTCGAGTGACAATTAAGAAGCGATAATAACTATTTCCATTTTTTTTTTTAAGCAGATATTCTTCTCTTTTATATTGCAACTGATTGTATACGCAATTCACAGTGTAGCATTGTGTTTAATTAAACTTACTATTTTGTATATTAGACTGTCTTTGGTAAGTGGTGGAATTAGTAGCAGTGAAGATAAGTTCGATTTTAGATTGTTTAGAAGTCAAATTAATAATATTAATGAGAGATTTGAATTAACGAATTATAACGATAAAAAAATGAAACTGGTTCTGATAGCACAGAGGAGAGAGAGAATTCGGATAGATGCTACAGATTCTGAGGAAAGAATAGGAAGAACAAAGTTCAGAATAAAGTTCGAAAATAGCTCGAATTTTAATCGACGGAATCGCAGATGAAACCCAAGTAATTATTCTAAGAAGAAACTAAGAAGAATTCAACTTCGGCACAAAAGCTTCGAGTGCAAAGGGTTAATTGGAAAGATTGAAAGTTCTGCTTCCAATTTTCCGGTTTCGATCCGAGGATATATAGATATAGATATACAGTTCCGAATAAACTTTTGGTTACCGGCAGAATGTACATAATTTAGATTTACGAATGGAAATTAACAAGTCGCTTTGTCGTAGTCAATTTTCTACATCTGTAACAAAAATTTTCAAACATGTAATATAAAGAGAGAAAAGAAGAAGGTAGTTATTTAACTCTTATCCGTCTCTCGTATCAATTTGACATACATTTCCAGTGAGAAAAGATTGTATTATTTAGCCATTTGTAGAGAAAATTGTCTGAAATTTTTGGATTTTTATTTATTTATTTTTATATATATTTAAAAAATATTGTAGTAATTATTCATTTTGAGTCCCACTTTCTATAATACCTTTTTACTCAACATTTGGTGATTTATTCGAATTCGAGAAAAAATATTAAATGTTCCATTTAAAAAACTGTTGGTGACCCTAATATCTCAATAAAAGAGTAAGGTAATAAAAAAACAGATTAGAGCACTGTATGTCTCCCTAGATAACCATGCAACTTTTCTTTGAAACATTTTTTCGTACAACGAATAACTTACGAGTTATTTGAAGTCGGACTGTGTGTGTGTGTGTGTATTCATAAAATTTGAAATTGAAATGAACTATTTTATAATTTAAATTATAAAATGAAAAATAAAAAATTATAAAGTATAGAAATAAATAAAAAAGAATATTGAAATAATATAATTATTATTACAATGATTATATAAATAGTAAAATATTGTACATTAAACTTATATTTAAAAAATGTAAAATTAAGGAATTAGACAATTTGTATATATATTCAACTCTTTATTAGAAGCATTGTCTGTAGAAGTAATAACTTTAGATAAGTCTGCCCAGTGAACATTTTAATAGCTGCAGTATATTTAGCTGCATTAAGGTGGCATAATCAATTGTCTTTTAAATAAAGACTTGAATGATAGAATAAATGAAACATATACTGTCTCAATTTTATGTTATGTAATTAAATTTTAAGTTAAAATTGTTAATATATACATATAAAATTTAATTTCATAAAATAAAATTGAGACAGTATATGTTTCATTTATTCTTTCATTCAAGTCTTTACTATTATATTCTATTATAAATAAAATTATCTATTAAAAATATAATTATCTATTATAAAATAAAATTACGTATATAGCTGTGGACCAGCTGGAACGAAATTGCGAAAATATCGCGAATCGCGAAGGGTTAAGATGCGAAAGTGAGGGACGAATAGAGGGGTTAACTTGTAAACTGATAAAAGCGAGCAACAAGCGAAAAGTTAAAGTGAAGTTTTAACTAAAATATTCGAAGGAATGAACTATTTTATCCGTATGTCGTTTCAGTTGTACCCGGAGTCATTTTACCAGGTCATTAAGAGGTATGAATCATTGGTGGGCACGGATCGAAAGGGGCAGGAGGCAACATTTGATTTTACGAGCTTCTAACGACACAAGCCGAGCCCCTGTGCCTCCTCCTCCTCTCCACTCCTCTCCTCCCCCCTCTTCTCTTGACGTTGGCTGTATCGTCAATTTATTACAAGAGACAAAGTGCGTTCAGAGGGTAAGAGGTAGGAGGTGAGCGACCGGTCAAAGAGCCACTTCATGTTGGGGTACCTCGCAAAGTGAGAGAGAGAAAGAGAGAGAGAGAGAGAGAGAGAGAGAGAGAGATGTGTATGTGTTTGTGTGTATATATGAATGTGTGTGTATAGAGAGGCACCGTGTAATCAATAAAGCCGGAAAAGAAAATAAAACGACACGTTGCAAATAGCTATGACGATGTTTGTTAGAGGCGCATGACATAAAACATGAAATTCTGAATAATGCGTATCGATTCATTCGTTATCTACGTTCCACGCTTATCGTGACTTCGCACACGTACGTTTTTCAGCGGAATGACATGTGTGCCTGCCGATGATAATAAATTTCGCTCAGTTTCCTTTTTCTCTTCTTTCTATTTTCTTCCTTTTCTTTCTTTTTTTTTTCTTTTGTCTTTTTCGTGTTGAATTTTTGTACAAAAGTATCGCGCATTGTTTATCTTAGCCGGAATTATTTTTATACATGTCGAATGATAGAAGAGCTTCTAGAGATATAGAGATCAATTTAATTGCTTCTTCTTTGCCGGTTCTCCTTTGGTCTGTTTCGTTCTCGATGGTTGTTCCTCGTGCTTTTCAGCAATGAGAACGAAGGATCCCGACCTGGGGGAGCGTTTAACAAGCTGTCGAAAGTTAGTCATCGAGCTAACCTACATTCGGCTCCTCTCTGGCACCTCCCTTGTTCTTCCTCGCAATTTTGCGTTCCTTTCTCTACCGGAATAGAGGATTTGATCTTAGGAAGGGAGTAGCAAGCCACGGAAAGTTCCCTCGTTGATGTTAACTCGCAGCTGGATGCTTATGGCTCTCCCTAGGCTCTCCCTAGGCTCTCCCTCGTTTTTCTTCACCATTCCGAGATTTTTTTTACACCTACAGCGAATATTTAGCTCTTGGCAAACGTACACTCCCGTTCATAAGTATTGGAATACTTATTGAATGTATAGCAAACCTCAACAGTCATTAGAAATCATTGAAAGACACTCTGGATTGTCACGAAAAACACTCATTCATCACGTATTTATAAAAATAGCATCTTAATAAAAATAACTTCTGTAAAATAGATAAATATAACAAAAATACACAATAAACTCGCGATAAAAAATTGTATTTACGTTCCAATAATCATTTTGCTCAAAATGTATGTGTCAGATGATTTATTGACGAGAGTGTAGATCATTGGGAATTCTAGAGGTGGTTGAATTTGTCTGGACACTCGCTTTTATGTAATATAGAAAGGAAAATTATAGTTATCAATTTACAAAACCTCACGGTGTCGTAATTACGTGAAAATCATTGAAAATTTTGGAAATTTATACAAACTGTTAAAAAATAGCGAAATTGTGTCCTCTTCGATTTTTCTCACAAATCTACGACTTATGAAACAAAATGTTGTGGACTAATCGCGTGAACGCGTTATATATTTTTACCTACATAATACTTTCTGTACGAACGTAATAACTGCCCTAATATTTATACATGGAAGTGTATAACAAACTGTTGGAACTTGGATCTTGGTCTAACTTACAGCAGGATTCTTTAAATACTTATTGGCTCTCCCTCGTTTTTCTTGCTGAGTTTTCGTGTCGCTTACATTTGAAGCGAAGAATTTGTCCATAGAAGACGTTCATAATAAACTATAAGGACTTGGATTTCGATCTAACTCAGAGGTAAATTTTTCTGGACTTTTTTCTAGGTTCTTCTTGTCTTTCTCTTGCATTTCTGTGTGTGCGTGTATATTTTATTACACGAGAATAAAGAATGTTGTTTGAGAAAGAGAATAATAAGCTTTCAGAAATTAGTTATTGAGCTAACTCACAGCTGGATATGCGTGGCTCATCTATTCTGATTTCTTTATCTTCTTCAGCCCATCACTCTCCCTTTTAACAATTCCTGACCTTCCCAGCTCCTTTTCAATCTCCCCCTAATACCCTAATCTCTCCATAATTTTTCGTTCCGAACTCACTTACCATTCCTTTGACCCAACCTCCTGCACTCTGTCGTTAATCTCCGTCTTGCTTACCACTTAGCAATTGTATCCGTTGTTACGACATTAGTTCATCTGATACGACCAAATATTATCGTCTAAGCGTTATCATGTACAACTCCTCTTAAGCTGGTGACTGTGCGCTGAGGTATGACACACTCCACTACTTCTAAAAGTAGTACTTCTTTTTTATTAACCCTTTACACTCGAAGCTTTTGTGCCGAGGTTCAATTTTTGTTTAGCTTCTTTTTAGCATAATTACTTGTGCTTCACCTATGGTTTCGTCATTCTTGTATATTGAAATATTTCGAAATCTTTTTAAGTAATTTAAATATTTCGAAATTTCAGATTTTCAAATTTGGAATTTTCAAATTTCGCATTTCCAAATTATGTATTTTCAAATTTCGAATCTCCAAATTCCAGATTTTCAAATTATGTATTTTCAAATTTCGAATTTCCAAATTCCAGATTTTCAAATTATGTATTTTCAAATTTCGAATTTCCAAATTCCAGATTTTCAAATTATGAATTTCCAAATTATGAATTTCCAAATTCCAGATTTTCAAATTATGTATTTTCAAATTTCGAATTTCCAAATTCCAGATTTTCAAATTATGAATTTCCAAATTCCAGATTTTCAAATTATGTATTTTCAAATTTCGAATTTCCAAATTCCAGATTTTCAAATTATCAATTTCCAAATTCCAGATTTTCAAATATCGAATTTCCAAATTTTGAATTTCTGGTCATTGAATACAAGAATAGAAGAAAGTAGAAAGGGAAAACACGATATTTTCATTAAGTTGTCTAAAACGTTTAACCCTTTGCATTCGAAACTGTTGCGCCGCAGTTGAATTTTTCTTAGTTTCATTTTAGCGTAATTACTTGTGCTTCACCTATGCTTTCATCGATTAAAATTCGGTAAACGCAATGGTATTGTTACAATTTACAGCTACTTGCGATTCTGTAGTTTTTCTCACCGTTTCTGAACTTTTCGCAGAATCTGTAGCATCTATCTGAGTTCTCTCTTTCCTGTGTGCCGTCAGAATCAGTTTCATTTTTTACTGTTAATCTACTTTTCCGTTTTCTTGAACCAATTATTTCATTAAAATCTCCCATTTAAAGTAGTAATTGAAGTAATTCAAAATCGAACTTTTTTTCGCTATTACTATTTTCGTAATTTGTCTTGATCTTTGCAAGCATCAAAGGTGGAGTAATATATGAAATAAGAAATTTAATTTATCACAAGTGCATATATGTGAAGCATTTAAAATGTAAAAAGGAAGAACATTAAAAACAAAAAAAACATTGTTGTCCCTTAATTATTATTCGAGTTGTTGTATTGAACCAAGTGGTGACTGAGTATCACCTCTCGAGTGCAAAGTGTTAAGCACGATCGGTGCTGCTAATTTTAAATAGCTTGTCATCTATACTATACTCTTTTGTTTTGTGAATTGCCGATTGTTGTACAGTTTTAAGGTTTAAAGAAATTTTCTGCTCATTCGCAGATAAATGTATTCATCTCAATTTTTTAATATTTCACATTTTTAATACTTTAATATTTTAAAATGTTATTAAGTTATAAATAACATTTTAAGTTATATTTTAAGTATTGTTTTATAGTAGAGTATTTCGTTTATTATTTTTTATATATCCTTCTTCGTAGTATAAAATATACGACGATGAAATAAAGACCGAGAAACATAGACAGAGAGACTTTTTACAGAATTGTGAGAAAGCTGTATGCTTAGAGCACAGTATTTTTATTTGTGGAACCTGTTTCGAAAGGAGCGACGAATAATAATATTAAAGATTATTTATCATATTTCGTCTAATTGTTAACAGATTGACGTCCAGGGATATAAAAATATGGTTCTTGTTGACTGGTGACATATAAACATGCTAAATATAATATTTCTTATCGACTAGACTAGTACTGCGTGCTTCGATCATATTCAAAGCAAAGGAAAACAGGAAATTTCATTTTTACAATTTTTCATCTTTTTTTTTTTTATAGAAATGTTCTTAAAATTTTCGACTGCAAAGTGCATATTTCAGACTAAAAATAGACTCCATTCCTTATCACAATTATTGGAATTTCGTATCTGGTCGTAGTGAGGTGAAAAGTTATGCTAGAACTTTCATAAATAAATATTTAACATTTTAAAAATTATACACACGTATCAATTTTCACGCAGACAACCTGGGCCGTAATGTGTTAATAAACATAGAAAAATTAATTAGAAAAATCAATTTTATAGTTTCATATTATTTCCGTAGTTAGTAAGCTTAATTTTAAACAGAGTACTACGTAAAGAAACACAAAATTTGCACATTGTGTGTATTTAAGAATGATGATTAATTTCTAACCATTTCGTACAATCGTAAGTTAAGTATAAACACAAAAGGACGGATCTGTTGTTACGTTAAAAGATTATACATGCAGAGCATAAAATTAAAAATCATCGTACAGGTCTTGCAACATTTTCTCACTGTACAGACACTTGGTTAAAGATACCTAACCCGCGTCTGACACTATCTTGCTAATTGTGTGCACGAGGAACGGATATCTCTTTAGTGTTTCTGCGTGAATCATTGGTTGATACGAATTCTATTAACAGGATTCCATTCTCGTTAATCCGATTCCGTGTCTCTAATCCAGGTGGCAAAAATTGACGAGCGATCGGGAAGGAACGAAGCCAGTTACCGAAGGGATAATAAATGGGAAAGGGCAGGTCCAAGGAAATTTATCCCGGCCACGTTGCCTTTGAACGAACATCCCTGGATTTATTACACTTCCCCTTTATTAAATCCGGACACGCTGTGTTACCAGCAGAACGAAATAAAAGAGTGTGTACATTTATACGCAGGATGTTTCATCTAACTTCATCAGTTGATGTATTTCTGTTAGACGAGATATTGGATAATTATTATTTTATTATTTCAAGCATGGGTGGTTAACCTCTTGCCCTATAACAACTATGTCAGACTCGCGACACAGATTCTGGTTGAGATTCGACAAAAACAGTTGTATTAGTAACAAATGTTAATTTCCATACTAACTTTTCTTTTAGTTTATAAGATCGAGGATTGTCAATTGTAATTAATCTATAACACATTACCGTTTCGTATGCAAAATGATACTTAAACAGCATGTAGTTAATGTTTAGATGCATATTCAGGAAAAGAAATCATAAGTTAAAGGGTTAAGTGGTAAGTGATAATCACGTGTACAAGATGTGAATATTTGTCTTCCGCCATGAAAGTCATGTTTAATGAGAAGATATCAATCGAAATCTTTCCCCGTCAAAAGTGTTACATTGGCCTTTCTTGCTTGACGTGACATACAGTCGTTTGGTGTTTTATAACTTCCCCATATTTTTAAATTTCTATAATATACTACATAATATGTTTAAAAAAACGCAGACAAAAAGAAATTTCGAATTTTTGAAGCCGACAAGGTTACATAGTCCTTTAACTCATTCGCTGCCAACTACGAGATATCTTGTAGTGTTCTTTTTTTTCTTTTTAATTACTGTAAATCCATCTTAGTACTATATCTGCAACTAAATATTATTATATTTTATGAAAATCTATGTGTTTTCCTTAAAATAAAATCTTGGCGTCCAGGGCAAAATGCTTTAAATTTGCCTGGCAATGAATGGGTTAAGTGGAGGATTGTGTGCAAACGGAAGGGAAGAAGGATATTTCATTGTAGTGCAACCAGATAATTAGTACATCAATTTTTGTCGAGCATTTACAAGCAGACAATTGAAATGTCGTTTTATCTTATTCTGAAAACGGAAAGGATCCAATCTTGCATTTCTCTCTTTTCTCCTTTCTTTTTACTTTTAATTGGGAATTAGTGGAAATCCATAAGGAGGATTCTCAGTGGAGTATAAAGAGCAGGAATTGCGTCACGAAGAATCCTTAAACTTTTAGAACTCGTAAAAACTGCGTCCAATTACATTCTCTGCGCGTGGTAATTAAATGAAAGGCTAGTAATTGCGGCATTGGGGTATTTATATCATCAGAAGTGTTTCCGTGAAACAGGTCTGACCTAAAACCGGATTTTCCATTCATCGATCCATTACATTTTTCATAAATATTCCAATTTATTTCGTTACCAAGTAACAACGAATAGAAATAACACATTTCGATTGTTCTTCAGTCTTTCAATGATATGAAGATTACAGGATTCTACGTTTATTCTTACTTCTTCCTCTTCTACTTTTCTACTCTTAATTCTTCTATGTCTACATCTACTTTTACTTCTGCTTCTTTTATTTCTATTTTCACTTCTACTTTTACCTCTACTGCAACTTCAATCGCGATCGTAGCCGCAGCTTCAACCTCAGTCTCAGCCTTAACTTGACTTCAACTTCTTCTGTCTATGATCTACTAACCACTATCTTTCATTTACTATCTATCCACTATCTATGATCTACTATCTATGAACCACTATCCACTATCTATGATCTACTATCCACTGTTCACTATCCATGCACCACCATCCGCTATCTATTATCTATAATCCGCAAACCACTATCCATTATCTATTATCCACTAACCACCATGCATAATTTACTAACCACTATCTATGAACTACTATCCACTATCTATGAACCACTATCCACTATTCACTATGTATGGTCCACTATCCGTTATCCATTATCTATGATCCACTAACCACTAGCTATCATCTACTATCTACTATCTATGATTCACTATCTGTGAATCACTATCCACTATCCACTGTGTATGCACGAGTATCCGCTATTCATTATCCATGAACCACTAACCCCTATCTATGATCTACTATCCACTATTCACTGTCCATGCACCACCATCCGCTATCTATTATCTATAATCCGCAAACCACTATCCATTATCTATGATCCACTAACCACCATGCATAATTCACTAACCACTATCTATAATCTGCTATCCATTACCTACGATCTACTATCCACTATCTATGAACCACTATCCACTATTCACCATGTATGCTCCACTATCCGCTATCCATTATTTATAATCCACTAACCACTAGCTATGATCTACTGTCTACTATCTATGATTCACTATCTATGAATCACTATCCACTATCCACTGTGTATGCACGACTATCCGCTATTCATTATCCATGAACCACTAACCACTATCTATGATCTACTATCCACTATTCACTGTCCATGCACCACCATCCGCTATCTATTATCTATAATCCGCAAACCACTATCCATTATCTATGATCCACTAACCACTATCTATAATCTGCTATCCATTACCTACGATCTACTATCCACTATCTATGAACCACTATCCACTATTCACCATGTATGCTCCACTATTCGCTATCCATTATGTATAATCTACTAACCACTAGCTATGATCTACTATCCACTATCTGTGATCCACTTAACCACCATCTATGATCTACTATCCACTGTGATCCACTAACCACCATCTATTACCTACTAACCATGGAGTTCAAATATTACAAAACTTTTTGCGAACAACAGTTTTTTGGGGTTAATTGATAATTGAGATTTCTTGCCAATCAGCTACCAAAGATTTCTACCAAAGATTTCTGTATTTTGCTTCTAGTTGTTCTCTTTTCTTAACACTTTACCGACTGGCTGATTCTATTTAATACTAACTCGGTCTTTACTATCACGCTTATTCTTACAGCTTTAAAAATTTTCAATCAAAATTTGCCAGAGGACTTTACCAGATCGTTCACTTTCTCTTATTATAGGGTAATTAAGACATGGGTCAAAAGTGATCTGATATTGGCTGGGCGAGGGTTAATTAATTTGTCACGTTAGCAACGAAAACCCGATTAATAGACTTCCAGTCGGTAAAATGTTAATATTGTATGTTTACCCCAGTAATTTTCTATCCAGACATACACCGAGGTAATTTTTACTATTTTCTGCTCTGGTACTGTTTCACTTTTTTATGAACATGCATAATATTCAGTTGCAAGTTTTCAATGCTCAAAGTTCATTTGACTAAAAATTAAGTGGACCACTCGTTAGTTTTACCTCTGCACTTTATATATGTGAAACGTTTCACTTTGCGCATCTTTAACGAGCTTCTCGGATTTAGGAATTGGTTCTAAGTGGAAAGAGAATCTCCTTTTGCGTCAGCGCCGTTTTTAAGATGAAAAAATTATACGATTTGCACGGTCTACTTGGTCACCAGTTGGCGAGCTGCAGATTTAACGCGCTGCTTAATAGTTACATTAGCATGTCAGACATTTAGGCAGACAGGTTGCAATTAGACCGGTTTTTTTCCGCCAATTTAGTTTTCTGTCCTTTTTCCCTCTCTCTTGTGTTACAATTTCCCTTTTTTTTTCTGTAATAGCGATATTAATTTTCTCTTCGTTTTGCAACTTAGATCTTTTCTTTTTCTCGTGACAGTTACACGAATTTTTCTTTCAATCAGATTTATCATTTTTTTTTAAATTCGTTTTTTCTTTCAATAACTTCTAACTTTTCCTTTGTCTTTTTTTTTTTTATTCTACTTTCACACAGATTTAGATTAGGATTTCTGTATTTTTTCTATCTTGGTTCAATACAATTTTCAACGTCCTAATTTCATTTTTACAACTCGAAAACAAAACAAAAAAGAAATAGATTTCTTTAAATTCTGAATTAAAGTTCACTTTGATCCCGAATTCTTCTTCATTTGAATTTGTTTTTCTTCTTTAATATTTGACATCTTTCAATTTGGATAATTACTTCTCCCTTTCCCAGATCTCGTACCTCTTCGTTTTCTATCCCCTTGAGTCCCATTAAAAAATTCTGTTTGTCAGTCCTTCCTATTCACTTGAATCCCTTTTGCTATTTCTACTTTTTTCCTACTCTTGATACTATTTATCTTTTCCTCTTTTTCTCTCTCGAGCACTATATTTCGTGCTCTTTGCCACGAATATTCTTTTCTACCGTTCTTGCCTGCAGTTTCTGTCGTCTCTCTCTCTTCTATATAGGAAATCCAGTGACTCGGTGACTAATGGCGACCTCGTAACTCGCGGAGTTCCATTCATGAGGGCAGAAAACCGGGAAACGAATGTCTGAGGAGCTCTAATCGAAATTCAAATGTGCCAGAGAGCCCCGATTGCTACTTGAATAATTTTCCATGCTTCAATGTTGCATGGATGTTGCGCCATTCGATTTTCAAAAATGAAAGACAAATTTTTCGTTTCGCCAAGTTTCGCAAATTTTTACCTGCGAACGTGAATACGTGAAAATGTATGGAAAAAGAAATTGCAGTAGAAAACAATATCAGCTTTCTTTTTTGTGTAACAAACATGATTGGTTATATCGGCGTTTCTTTTTTCTTGTTTCTTTTTTTTTTTTAATTTTAAATTACCCTCGAGCGATGAAAGCGAATTTAATTTAATTTTTAACGCAAGTTCGAGGAAACGCAGACGTGGAAGTTAATTATTTCGGACGTGAAAAGAATTATTAGTTGGCATTTAGAAAATCAACGGAATTGCAGATTTGAGATACTGATGTAACTAGAAATATTGCTTAAAAGAAATAGCGAAAGTTTCTGAAGTTACATTTTTTTTTTCTTATATATTTGCCATTACTGAGAGAAATCCTGTGTGATAATAATAAAGACACCCTGTATGTTTATTTCTTTAGATATTAAAAAAATTGTCAGAGTACTTGCTTTCCAAAAAAGCTCTAAAGATCGCATTCTGTTGTTTCGATTTTTATTTTCATTTGCCTTTTTGTTTTTTCTCTGTTTTCGCGAAAGAATTGCCTACTTTATGTTTATGCCACCTGTTGCATTGAACACGGTGCAACAATAAATTTAACTTCAGACGCTTTATAAAAATAGTCGTCAGTGTTGTTTCATGAAAGTACGAGCCGCAATTTACCTGATACGTGCAATTATCCCGGTAATGAAAAAAGTGTTAAACGTGGAGAAAAAACCATGAAAATGTTCACAGAGTAGACTGATAAAAAATTTTCCAACATTCTTCCATTGCTTTTCGAATTAAAAATTGTCAAAGAAACGATATTTTTAAAAATTTCGAAATTATCCTCGTTGTTTAAAATACAAGGCGAGCGAAAAGTCACTTTTCGATTTTTCCTATTTTTATTTTAAATTCCCACGCGCTGTATTTCTTATATTTCAGCGTTATTTAAAAACCTTCAGCCAAAGTGAAAAAAATTGATATTTCATGTGTGAATTAAAAAAAAATGTGTAATAATGAAAATGAAATAATGATAATGATAATGAAAACTTGCGAAATTATCGCAAAACACATGATCAATTACAAATGAATAAATTAAGTTCGATGTAAACATGTGATAAAGCATTAAACGTATTATGAGAATAGCAAGAAGCTCCTTAGAGGCATAAAGTAGAATATTTTAACTATTAACCAAAAACTGAGATTAGATAATAACAGAAATGAATGGGAAAGAGATGTTTTTCTGGAAAAGTCGTATAAAGACCATTAAAATGAATTATGAATAATAAAACTGTGTCAGAAAATAGTAAACGAAATATACCCTAATCGCGGAGAAAAATAATGAAAAGAAAAACCTCAGTATATAGAACAATAATAAAGAAAAACAATATTAGGCCAAATACTTATTAGATAATAAGAAATCTTAGAAAATTACGATAATAATAATTATTACGAAATAATATTAAAAATAATATTAATTACGAAATTAGATAATAATAATAAGGGAAAGAGAGTTTTCAGGAAAAGTCGCATAGGGACCACTAAAATCAGTTACGAATAACAAAACTGTGTCAGAAGATAGTAAATGAAATATACCCTAATCGCGGAGAGAAAAAAACGAAAACAGGAAGAGAGAAAACTCAGCATAGATAACAATAATAAGGAAAAATGATATTAGACCAATTATTGGAAGAAATGGATCCAGAAAGTTGGTGTATCATAAGTTCACGTTGAAAAATGTTGCAATTGACAGAATTTTCTCTGAGTAATCAAAAGTTTTTTTTTTTTTTTTAAGCAAAATTCCTTTCGACATGGACAAAGGCGACCTTCTAAGTGAACTGCTTCGATAACGCGCATTAAGTAATCATCAAACCGTCACGTACGACACGAGGCGAGGATAATTAACGCTCGAGCTGTATAACACTTTCCCTTGATCTCTCACGAGAATCTTCCGCCAGCATACTTGTGTTAGATAAAAGGAACAAAATGATTCACGCAGAAATTAATACGCTCGTTTAAATACTGCAATAATTCGGCCTTTTATCAGATCATTATTTCAACCTAATTTTCTTACATCTAACGTAACATTTCATGTTCGCGTGCATTTAACACTAGGTTTTACGTCAATTTTACGAAATTTGAGATTTCACGAGTGAAATTACAGATACAATTGCTATTATTTTCCAGCAACTTTTTCTCACTTTTATTAACCCTTTGACTGCTTAGAGTATTTGAAGCTTAACCCATTCGCTGCCAACTATGAGATATCTCTTAGTGTTTTTTTTTTTTATTTCTTTTTAATTATTGTAAATCCATTTTAGTACTATATCTGCAACTAAATATTATTACATTTTGTGAAAAATCTATGTGCTTTCCTTAAAATACAAATTTGGCGCCCAGGGCAAAACGCTCCACATTTGCCTGGTAGTGAATGAGTTAAACTCTCGAAGTTGCGATCACCGAGAATGAAATATTGTTTCGCTTATTGTAGAGTTTATCATGCGGACGATCGATTATAGAGTGTGTAACCAAGTTACTGTTTCAATTATTTATCTATGCCAAATTGAAATAAAACATTTTAATTTTTTCCCTCGACGTATACTGTTTTATTTAACCCCTTGCTGTACGAATTTTTAGTTACTACGTATGTTAGTTTCGAATGTTCACTGTTCGAATACAATTTTAACCCATTTGCATCAAAGCGCGGAATATTCCGCGAGCCTTGACTGTCCTATATCACCGAGCGCGGAATATTCCGCAAGCTACGATTGTCGTTTATCGCCAAACGTTAAAAATTCTGCGAACTTCTCGTGAATAATATATAATAAAATTCGGCGCTTTTAGTGCATTATCAGCAACCAGATTTTTCTCTTTAATTTATTACTATACGTAATTTCTAAGCAAAGCTGAAGGTAAAATACTGGTTGATGCGTGGTGATACGGACCGATTGGCTGTTGAACGTCTCTGATTGCAAATGGGTTAAATAAAAAAAGTCGAGATATTATATATCAATTTTTATTTGAATATCCTCTATATTGAATTCCAACTAAAGTTAGAAGAAAAATACAAATTTGATAGACGTATACGTACTTCTTATGTCACACATTGACCATAATATGCAGCACAAGTGAGACTTGTTATTATACGGCAAGGAGTTAACCCTCTGCACTCGAGAGGTGACTCTCAGTCACCATTTGGCTTGATACAGCAAATCGAATGACAATTAAGGGGCGATTAACAACTGTTCTTTTTTAAACAATGTATTTCCCCTTTATAGTATAAATGGTTCACGTATATGCACTTCATAACACAGCATTGTATTTCATTAAAATTATTATTTCATACATTAGTCTGTCTTTGATGTTTATAAAGGTCGAAGCTAATGACGGAATTAGTAATAGTGAAGAGAAGTTCGAATTGAAATTATCTAAAGACCAAATCAATGATTTCATAAATGAGAGATTTGAATGAAATAATTGGTTCGAGAAAACGGAAGATTAGAGTAACTGTGAAAGGTGAAACTGATTCTGACAACGCAGGGAAAGACAGAATTCAGATAGGCAGTACAGATTCTCAGTAAAGGTCAGGAAGAATAAAGTTCAGGAATAATGAAAACGACTACAGAATCGCAAGTAACTGTAAATTGTAACGGAGCCATTGGATTTTTCGAATTTGAATCGACGAAACCATAGATGAAACACGAGTGACTATGCTAAAAAGAAATTAAGAAAAATGCAACTTGAGCACAGAACTTTCGAGTGCAAAGGGTTAATCGTTCTTCAAATTTTCAACGTTAGTTACGTTGATTGTGTTCTGGAGCCGCTGTATCCTCAGTGTATAGGGTTGATTAGTTACAGATGTATTTATCTGTATGTATTGTTTACAAATGTATTAGTTACAGGATATAGATTAGTTTTCCATGTTGTCATAAATGAAAGTGGGAATATTAAAGTTTTTAGAACGTGATGTAAAACGACTTTAAATAACATCAAATGGATCATTTTTTGATCCGTTAGAAGGTGGAGATCTTGTTTTATATCAACATTTATTTCGATCTTTTGCACATCCAAAAGTTTATATTTTAATTTTACCAGGATTTGGATTAATTCTCTATATTATTATAAATCAGACCAATGTTAGTTACCTAACCCAGTGTATAGGATTGATTAGTTACAAATGTAGGAAAGAATTTTTCCAAAACGTTTCTACGAAGAGGAAATAGTGATGTAGAAATTGTCAGAAATATTTTTCCAACGAATTAAGAGTTACTCGAACAACAAGCAAACAAGTTGATATTATAAAACTTATAATAAAAATTACAAAAATTTTGAAATTTTGAATAATCACTAAATTACTGCATACTATAAATTGCGATACGTGAAAATTGTTATGCTGAAAGCTTCAAATTCAGTCTTAAAACGTATGTACAACTTTCTCCAAGGGCAATAAAAAAAAAAAAAACACAGTTAAGTGTTTTCATATGTGGCGGCCTGTGCACGTGCACATTGTCGGACCGCCACAACATTGTATCACCAAACGTTGCCGACGCGGCAACCGTCGCCAACAAAATTTGGCGGCCTAACGGGTCGACGGTCCTCGGAAACAGAGGACAATCGGAAGACCGATTCTGAGGGCAGTCTTCCCGACACGAGGCCAGTCGACAACGATCCACGATATCAAGCTTACAACTATTACGCACGCACAACGAAATAAAGAGCTACGCAGCAAACACGTGTCATTTATTTGCCCACGCATCCCACACATAAAACCTGTGCATGTATGCAACTATTCAAGAAACACTAAAAAGTTTCATTTATTCAATTATATAAAAAGAGACATTTACAAAAATACATATTTATTATTCTCAAAATTCTCTTTCTGTTCCTTCAATAGAAAAGTCTTCTAAAAACATTCCAAAAGTGCGTAAATATATTTTTTCAAATAAATCTTTTCTCTTTCCTCCTACACGCACTTAGAGTGCTCGATCGAACGATCGTATTCGGAAGAGGAAAAGACGATTTGCTTGATCCAACGGCTCGCAGTTTCTTATGCAAGCGTCGCAAGGTGTGCCAATAGGCATTAGCCTGATTTATATAATCCAGAATAATTTAATAAATCGACGGAATGGCTTCGAGCTGGCATTAAAACGGAGGAGGGACGGGTTGAAAATCATCAGACCAGATAGAAATTGACCCGGTCGTCGGATATTGGTGGGTTTGTGAAGCATTCGTGCGTACATCGTGCTCGTCCAAAGTGCACGTGCACCCCGGTATATCAAAAACTTTCACGCGTGATCAAGTTTCATATTTTTTCCCCTCTTTTCTCCAATTTTTCACAGTTTTTTTTTTCTTTCTTTATTTGTCGCCGGAAATTCGGTAACTTGGATCTGGTAGAGACTCGGGAGGGGGTGAGATCGATACAATTTCGAGAGATAGAATGGACGTATCGATCGAGAACGGGTGAAAGGAAAGTCCAGGGGCTGGAAATAGCTGGCAAATTGAATTTTTATGGATCTATTTTCGTAACGTTGACCAACTGCGCATCATATTGTAACGTAGCCCAATATCAGCAGTAAACAACCGAAGAACAACTTCTACTCTGCTCAAAACATCAATATCAAAGCTTCCAAGAAACCGACAGGAGGATCATTTGCCAGTAATCACTTTAATGGATAATCGATGAGTTGTCAACCGAATGGCAATCGATATTTGTAAATGTATGCGTGACATTGTTTACAGAGTTCTTTTGTTTCTTCATTCTTTTGTCGATTCTACGACGCAGTCTTCGTAATGCTTTTGCCACGTGCTTATGGCGTTAACCCTTTGACTGTGGAGTACTTGAAACTTAAACACTCTGTGAGGACGGAATACTTTTTCGCGTCACGTAAGCTTTGCTATATCATGATCGATCATATAACGTGCAACTAAATTACTATTTTAATTCTTTATCTACGCCAAATTGAAACGAAACATTTTCATTTCCTTTTGGAAATATACTGTTTATTTAGAAATATTAATCTTCCAACTTTATCGTCACAATCCTTGCTCAAATCTGATTCTCTTCACTTACTTCACTATCGTCTCTTAGAACAAGTTCTTCAAAACTACTAAGCATTTTTAAGGTTTCACAGTAATAAAAATTAATGTAACATACACTGCAAGTGAAATATTACGATATGCTACTGCAACAATTACAATCATCTGTCGTCCGAAGAAATAAATAACTCTAAGAAATGAAAAATAAGTGTTCAATGTAAACTTCTCGAGTGTAAACGGTTAATATTCTTAGACAAATGATAATCAGATGAATGATCAACTCTTTGACTGCGGAGTACTTGAAACTTAAACGCTCTGTGTGTACGAAATACTCATTCGTGCAGCGCGAGCTTTGCAATATGGATCGATTATACAGTGTGTAATTAAATTACTATTTTAATCCTTTACCTACGCCAAATTGAAACGTGACAGTTTCATTTTCTTTCAATGATATATCGTTTATTTGAAAATATTAATCTTACAACTTCATCGTTACTATACTCGCACAATTTTGACTCTCACCATCTAATTCACTGTCGACTCTTATAACAAGTTCTTCAAACCTACTCGACGTTTTTAAGGGTTCACAGTAATAAAAAATAATATAACAAATTACGCACATCACAAATGAAATATTATGATAATATACAATATTATACAGTAACAATCATAACCGTCTGCTGTCTGAAGAAATAAATAACTCACTAAGAAGGAAAGAATAAGTGCTCAATAGAAATAGAATTCTTTTATTTTTGTTGATATGCAATACAAAGATATGTGTCTATCTTAACCCTCTATGGGCTCGTGTAACTTTCAGGTCACATTTTAATTTATCGACATTTTACACAGAAGTGCAAACATTATAGGCCGTTGTTACCTGAAAGTCACATAGTGAATATATTGCAATGAAATTGTTTAAACGGAAAATGTTTTTGTCATTTGCATATATAGGTTTATAATTGTTGATTTTTCGTTCCCTCAATTTTTTTGGATTTAAAACAAAAATTCGGCCCATAGAGGGTTAAAAGTTGCTGTTTTTTGTTTTCATGAGAGATGTAAGACAGAAACAATCGCTGAACGCATATGTGCGCCCATAGTTCACATCGATAGCTTTAGGCAGACGCATATATACGTCCATAGCAGTCAAAGGGTTAATATAACTTCCACGTACTTTCATTTGCGTTATTTTATGTATTACCTTTTAATAAACTATCAAGCGCATTATAAACTGTGTGTTTATATCCACGAATAACCTGATACTTTTAAAAGGAAACTTTTAATTTTTAAAAAAATTCTCGGAGCGCAAAGGGTTAAAGGGACAATTTTTATTCAATAAACGTACACACTTGAATGTGAAGCATACTTGAAATCTATCGTGTTCCACCTCGATAGCTAGCTTGAAACTTTTACTTCTGATAACTCTACATTTGAAATCTACGTTTTTACCGAATTTTTATTTTAGAAATTCGGAGGAAGTTGAAGAAAGCATTCGAATTTTAGCGAAATTCAATCGTGTGACAAGGAAACAGAGCGGAGAATTGTCAATTTTTCTATGAAATCATTTTCAATCGATTTATAGAAAAAGAAAAATGTTTCGAACAAAGCGGAACATATTCCTCGCGAAAATTCAGCTGCCTCGTCGCTTCAATATCACTATGTCACTGTCACCTACTCTCTCTCTGCAATTTCAACAGCAACAGAAGCATAGTTTCTTCAGCATGCAAACACCAAAAATTGCCAATTTTTCTACTCCTTTTAATTTTAAATTGCTTCCTCGAAAGCGCGTTTGTCGTGAAATTTCTGTCGACGAGAGGAATATTGTTATCGCGAAATTCCGGGGATCAGACGCTATATAGAAAGGTGGGAGGAGGGTGCAATGGCTGATTTTTGCGCGAGTGGCCGCTGAAACGCGTTCCTCCGAGCGTTAATTAAGCGAGACAAAAAAAGGCCGGCAAGAGATTCGAGTAAGGTGGACGCGAGCGTGGAAAAACGAGGTGGGATGAGGGAGGGTTCAAGATTTATTAGTAAAAAAGCAGCGTGCCGGATTAATAAAGCACGAATGCTCCACTCTTTCCCTCCTCCTCCTCCCAGATTTGAATAATTTATAGCACGTCGGGAGAAAGAAAAAGCCACCGCTCTCAAAACAAAACAGAAAGCCCGCGCTTCTGGAGCTGGAGAATGTATAATACTTTTATAAACATTCCTTTTGCATCTGCGATTATGACAAGCTCGAGAGTGCTACTTTCAACAGAAATTCCGAACGTGTCTTAACTTTTTACTTTTAAATTGATTTTTTCTACTTTTGAACTGTGTTTTGGGAAACTGTTTGGGTGAATAAACGAAGAGAATGTTTGAAGGATGGCGAGTGAATGTAGAGTCTCCTGATCTAGTACAATTAATCAATCTTCACTGCTTCAATCAACTGTTGCAACAATCACATCTTGTATGTGGGGCGTTTCACTTAGAAGGAGCATTGGAATTATTTTCTGTGATATTGAAAGTGAGGAAAAATGATTGAAAGCAGTGTGAATTTATAGTAGCTAAAAAAATTGGTGTTTAATCTTTTCTGATTCTTTAACTGTCTCGAAAATTTTATTAAAATCAGTTTGTATTAGTTGGGTAATGTACTTTGTTAGTCGTGATTTTTCATTTTCAATCATTGAGAAGTGAAGATCCTGCTTTATAATATATCAACATTTGTTTCGATTTTTTGGACATCCAGAAGCTTATATTTTAGTTTTGCCAGGATTTGGATTAATTTTTCATATTATTATAAATGAGAGTAGGAAAAAGGAAGTTTTTGTAGCGTGATATAAAACGATATTAAATAATATCAAATGGATCACTATTTGATCCATTAAAAAGTAGAGATTCTGTTTTAAATCAAAATTTATTTCAATTTTTTGCACATCCTGACGTATATATTTTAATTTTACCAGGATTTGGATTAATTTCTCATGTTATCATAAGTGAGAGTGGGAAAAAGGCAGTTTTTTAAGCTTGATATTAAACAATATCAAGTGGATCATTTCTTGATTGATTAGAAGGTGGAAATCCTGTTTTTTTTTATCAACATTTCGGTTTTTTAGATATCCAAAAATTTATATTTTAATTTTACCAGAATTTGGATTGATTTCCCATATTATTATAAAGAAGAGTGGGAAAAAGGAACTTTTTGAAAAGTGATATAAAACGACATTAAGCAATATCAAATGGATCATTTTTTGATCTGATTTTTATTAATATTCCAATTTTTTGGACATCCAGAAGTTTATATTTTAATTTTACCATGTTTTGGATTAATTTCTCATGTTATCGTAAATGAAAGTGAGAAGAAGGAAGTTTTTGGTAATTTAAGAGTAATTTATGCTATATTAGATTTATGTTTTAGGTTTTATTGATTGAGCTCGTCATATGTTTGCAGTAGTATTAGATCTTGATTCTCGAGCTCATTTTACATCTGCAAGAATGATTATTGTAATTCCTGTTGATATTAATGTTTTTAGACGATTAGCAACTTATTGTAGAACTAAATTAAATTTTACTAATTCAATTTTATGATCAATTTACAATTTGTGGATTAACTAGTATTATATTATCTAATTTATCAATTAATATCATTTTACATGATACTTGTTACGTTGTTAGATATTGTGAGTCTATATTTGCTACTATTGAAAGATTTATTCACTGATTTCCCTTAATTTTTGAAGCAACAATAAATTAAAAATGATTAAAATTTAAATTTTATATATCTATTAGTGTTAATATAACTTTGTTTACGTTTAATAAGAACACCTCGTCGTTACTCTGATTATCCTGATGCATATCATTGCTGAAATTTACTTTCATCAATTGGTCCATTAATTTCATTAAATAAAATTTTTTTAACTTTATATCATGATAGAAAGATTTATTTCTATGTGAGTAGCAATTTTTAAGTTTAATACTTCGATAGAATGGACAAATTTCTTCCTTTCCGTAAATCATTCATTTTTAAAGCTACTTTTAACATTAAAAAATAAGAGAAATAATATTTTTCAATAAGTAATTATTAATTTATTATATCAGAACAATGTAACAGATTTATTCAGATGTTCATTGCACCTTAGACACCCTGTACATCAAAATCCCATATCGAAAGACACGTCTCACAGAAATTCCTGTATCTCTGTTATTTCTCGACATTTTCGAATAAAATTTTCAGAATCATTAGAAAATAGTACACTTAACAGAATGAGAAAAAGTTTCTTGCCGAAACTCGTTTCCTTTCTCCGTAAAAAAATCGCAAAGGTGTGTCTATTTTCGGTAAGCCCCTGAATGCTCGCAACCGGTCAGTACACGCAGTGACGTAGGAACGGAGGGCGAGGGGGTTTTCTCGCGTCCGGTTCTTACGACCGCTCGTCAAACCAAGCATCACTTTGTCCGTGGCGACGCATTAGCGTGGCAGGAGCAGGAAACGGGTCTCTCCGTGATTATTTATAGCGTCGTCGTCGTCGTGGCGTGCACTGGTTAAGCGTGTAACCCGTTATTTCATCGCTGTTGGCTCTACGGTGAATAATACGATTTTCAAGGGCTGCTCGCCCCTGGTGACGTTATCGAGAACACTTTATCGATGGCTGGCCATTGCTGAAACGCTCTTCCCTCGGTTCACGGATTGTCTTGCTACGAGTCGTCGCATGTAAACGCTGACTGCTTCGCTTTTTGGTGGCTTTCGCGTTATTCAAAGGCTTTATTCGGTGGCTCGTATAGGGTGTCTCAGTAATAACGCTGGTATCGTTAGTATTAGGCGATAATACAAGCTTATTAGTTTAGTTTTTATGAAAAGATATGTTTATTTTAATTTATATCCGAGGAAATTAATTACATAGAGAATAAATAGAAAGAAAATAATATGAGCGTCCATCCATGACAAACATAAGATTACTAGGTTCATTCTTCTATTTATATTTACAGTAATTTTTCACAGATAGACAAATTTCATGAAATAATTCAACAGTTAGTAACAGTTTTGAAGAGGAAGATCGATTATTAAAAGGAACTAAGATGAAAATTCGTTCTACAGTTGTAGAACCACTACAAAATTGGACCAAACAAATTGTATTCTCCTGAGAACTCAGAAGGATTAGTTTACTAAATGACGAGTGCAAACAGTTTTGAAAAAATTCTAATCGGTCCGAATTGCGAAGAGAATAGTAACGGTCTCTTTTTACAACTTTTTTTATCTGAATCCACAATGAAAATTTAAAAAAGTACATTTTGTGGATTTACTTCAATTATACGCATGCTGAAAATTTTATCGAAATCGACTATGAACCACAAACGATGAAATATGGCGAAAATCAGAGTTTCGCGACTTTTCGCCTATAATTGAGATAAATCGAAAGATTTTTACATCTTTCAATGCCTGTCTCTTGTTTCTGTATCGATCGATTTCGACGAAATTTTCAGCATTTATATGCGAACATAAATCTACAGAATATATTTCTTAAATTTCCATTACAAGCTCAGATAAAAGAGTTGTAAGAAGAGAACTTTGTTCCTTGCAATTTTCTCTGATTACGATTTTTTCAAAATATTTTCTACACATCTAATAAACCAATCCTTCTAACTATCCACGAGAATTCGATTCATTTTGTTGAATTTCAAGAAAGTTATTTTGCTTTAAAAGGTGCCCGAATATTAATGGGTGTCACTGTACATACTAATTTTATATTTTTCAACGTCAAATTTGAAACATGTGCGTGTGCTTGGTAATGCGTTAAAGTTTTCAATATACCTCATAACTAAACTCCCAATTGTGTCATTAGCTTGTATAAGAAAGAAAAAAAGAAAAAAAAAATAGAATAAGTTGACAAAAGCAGGCCCTATTAATTTCCCAATTTTTCTCGAACTGACACGATTCGCCGGTTCTCCGCTCTCCCCACTAGTGTTCTAATGCAGAATGGAGGGGATAGCCGGCTAGGTGGACAGACATTAATGATTCCGAATGTACGTGGAAAGACGGTGGAGAATAGGCGCGAGAGTGTGGCCTCTCGGAACCGGTTAAACTCCCGCGACAACCTTGAGGAGGGCTCTCCGACGGCGGAGCACGTTTTCACCGCGGTGGGGAAGCCTTGCAAATTCTAATGGGCAAGTTCACGGTTCCTGAGCCTGTTACGACCGGCGATAGTCCACTTCTTGATGGCGTACGCGTCTCTCTCTCTCTCTCTCTCTCTCTCTCTGTTTTTAGGAACAGACATTGTAAATCAAGGTTTTCAATGTAGTCCTGCACGATACAGGATTTTAACCTGTTAACTGGGTTCACCTCACGAACGAAAATTGACTCTCTACAGTTTATAATTGAAAATTTATAAAAATGACAAGTAGTTTCACTATTTCGGTTTCTATAAATGTGAATACGGTGTATTATATATTTGATAAAAGTATAACAGTACAATTAATACTAAGTAATTTCTCGCTAAATAAACTACCGAGTTCTACGTGTTATCGAAAGAACGACGAGTTATCTTGACGATTAAAAGGTTGAAAACTTGCTGGTTAAAGTGTATCAAGGCGAAAGATGGTTAGAAATGATTTGTAATTTTTAATATTCGTAAATGTGTATTAACCTTTTTAGTGGCGAACAATGATATATCGTTGTTAGCAACGCTTGCTGAAAGTAGCAACGACGATATATCGTTACGTTTTCGATGGCGCGTTACTATTCGCATTAATGTTAAGTAAATTATTTGTGTGTTAGTAATAGCAAGTTAATATTACACATTTTCAATAGCTGGATAACTATGAATTTTTATAATACTAGAATAGTATTTTAGTGATGTTATACTAGCTACTCGAGTCACTTGTTTCGTAGAATGTAATCCTCTTGATACTTGCTACGCATCATGGGATTATCGTTTAGTTTTGTGTTTTGATATTAGTCATTTTGTTACAAATAATTGAAAATGCTGATTTATGTTTTATTATTATTATATTACTGTATTTATATTAGTACATGTTCTATGTCAGACCATGACTGAACGATTATTCTTATTTGCAAATACTGTTTATTTCTATTATATTAATATATATTAAACATATTATGAAATATATTGTTTTATATATATTAAATACTTCTTATTTGCAAAAACTGATTTTTCCATTTTTTTCTAACGATTTTGAATAAATATTATTAGTACGATTTTCAACAAATATTTATATACAATTGGCATTAATTCATTCTCCCCTTATTTCGTAATATGTTCCTTTTTGAATTTTGTAAATATTGTTTTTATTTCTTTTTTTATGATTTTTTTCTCGAATATTTTTCACTTAGGTATGTACAATTCTTTTGGTCGACACTAAGAGGGTTAAAGAAAGAAATCCTTACAATTTCTTAAACGTCGTTTATAAAAGTATGTTAAGCAGAACGGTTTTTGTAAAAATTCTGAAAATTAGTTTTCTGTCCTTTCCCCTCTCTTTTATGGTATATTTCCCCCCTTGTTTTTCTGGCAATGATACCAATTTTCTCCTCGTTTTGCAATTTTGATTCTTTGTTTTTTCTTCTGATAGTGACACGAATTTTTCTTTTAAGTAGATTTATTTATCTCTCTTTTTTTAATTCAGGTTTTTTCTTTCGATTACTTCTAATTTTTCCTTCCCCCCTTTTTTTAATTTTATTTTTACACAGATATAGATGTTTACATAGGATATGGAAATTTTTAATTTTTAATATTCGTGGAATGTGCATTAAATAAAAAAAAAAAGCCTTACAAGATATCACAACAGTTATAGGATTTTTTATAAATATGTTGAAGAGAATGGTTTGTACACGAATTTCGAAAATTTGAGATTTTTGAGATGTTAGGAAAGAAAGCTCCTTTGTTTTTTTATTTTTTTTTATACAAAAGTCTTCGGAATAGATGATATTTTTGAATGATTTTAGAGAAGTATATTAAGGGGAAAGGTTCTTACAATCTGTAAGTTTGAAATTTCTAAAGGACTGTTTATAATTTATGTATATTAAGGAAATAAGTTTTTACAAAAATCCTCCAAATGTAGGATTTAAAACATGATACTGGTTTTAAAAGACTGTATTAAATGGCATTTTTTTATAGAAACGTGGACAAAAATAATTCTATTATTTATCACAGGATTTTTAGCAATATTTTCTATAAATATGCAATTCTTGATTTCTTTTTTTCGTGTAAGAGCAAAAGTGAGAACAGTTTTGTTGGTTCTTCTTTTCATATAGGTGTGCAATAACGCCATTTTCTTTATAAAATATATAGCATAAATATAATCTCTTTAGCCATTGTAAAATTTTCATTTTATTCATGTTTAATGCTTGATTTTCTTTAATTTCTTTCTATAGAAAAAGTCCGTTTTTCCAATGTATTGATATGAAAATTGCCAATGTTAGAAATTTCGCAATTCCCTTCAAACATTTATTTTGCTTGCTTGAAGAAGATTGACGCATATTAGAACAGGTGATATTACCGTTCACGAACATAAATCGTGAATAGTGTGTACATTGCTGACGTCTATTGACTTTATGTCAACAAAAATTGGACGTTATTTTTTCAGTGGATTTGGTAATATCGTTATTTCATCAGTGCAGTTGAGTTCCATCACACAAGAAGGATTCATCGGTCGATACTCTTTTACGAAAGACAGGTATTTGTTAATTCATTCGGAGAAATTATTCGTGAAACGTTTGGAAAGGTGTCTGGCCGGCATAGAAAGAGAGAAAAGTGTGGTTCGTTTAACTTTCAATAACCCAGATCTCCAACTATTCATTATAGACGTCTTCGTTATATTTTTTATTGACTATTTCCAAGATAAAAAAGAAAAATAGTTCCTTTACCTTAAGGAAGCTGGACATATTATAAAGTTGAATTCAATTTCTATTAAAAAAAAAAATAATAAATCAATAAATAAACGTAATTGCGTAATCACTAAACACAATTACCTTCTAACATAGAAACATATTGTTGGCGGTCTGTAAAAGTTTTTTTTAGTAAAAAAGTATAAAGTTTAAAACTTTCTGGACATTTTTTCACTCTCCCTTCAGCTTCGTAGAGTTAATAATAAACCTTAGCAAATTAAATTCCCAATTATTTTCAAGTATAAAAATAACTTTTTGCATGCGTTACGATAACACTAATAATTCAATTTTTTACATTTGTCTCTTTCTTATCTATCGTTCTCACGTTTAATCCGAAAGAAATTTCATTGAATTTCGTTGTTTTGAAAAATTAAATTCCCAATCATATTTTCAAGTATAAAAATAATTGTTTCATGATATAAAATAATACTAATAATGCAATTTATTACATTTTTCTCTTTCTTATCTATCATTCTCACCTTTAACCCGAAAGAGATTTCGTTTAATTTCGTTGCTTCAAAAACTTCAATTCTCTATCACACTATCAAGTATGAAAATAATTCTTTCACGCGTTAAAGTAACATTAATAATCCAATTCTTTACATTCGTCTCTTTCTTATCTTTCATTCTCACGTAAACGTTTCATTTTGTTGCTTCGAGAAGGAGCACCTTCTCACGGTGAAAGGATTCGAACGTTTTCTTCAGCGAGTGTACATACGTATGTTCTCTATCTCTTAAAACAAGTATTATGATCTATATAAAATTCATGCTGATTAGATTCACGTAGCCTAGGCTGATGCACGGTATCCTCGAAGTTTCACAGAGCTGCGTGTCCAACGTTTATATTTCACATTTGTTAACCATGCGTTGCTAGGCGAGGAGAACGTGCCAGCTGTTGCGATCGTTTCCTGATAATTGTTTTCGAGGGAGTGCGATGCACTCTCTAACGTTGCCATTTATTATTGTTTCACGGCTGACAATTCGATCAGTTCCATATTTTATTTTCTTTATTTTTTGGCGAAACAATTCCTGCGAAAAAGAAAAATACAATTTTCTTCACTCTCTAAAAAATTCCTCTAACCCTTTCGTGATCAGTGAGACGTGTACGTCCTACTTGACTACTCGAATGAAAATTAATCGGAATCTAGCATCTACTACGAAAGCGATGTTCAATAGATAAATAAATAAAAAAAATTCTTCTTTTCTTCGTGGAGATATTTAGAAAAGTCTGCATGACTTTGAAGTTAGCGTCCCAATTCGCTAAATTCTCTCTCGTCTGTATTGATCTGTTCATCAGAAGCTCTTTGTCTTGGAGATCAAGCACTCGTATGGGTTTTCCTAGGTTCTCTTGGCTCCTCTTAGGTCCTTTTTGAAATCTCCTAGGTTCTCTTGGATCCTTCTGGAGTCTCGAACAGGAAACGTTTGTTTCAAGCGTCAAATACTTACTATCTTTCACCTAGGTATTCAGGTCACCTAAGTTCCTTCTAACCTAATAGACGTACTTCTTTTGCTAAAAATTGTATTTTTCCAGCTATTTGTACTTGTACCATATCCTAGAACATCTGATCCTCACGTGATATTTTTCTCCGGGCTTAGGATCGACTGATTGGAGAGCAACGTCAGTCCTCCAAGGCCTGACTAGAGTGTTTATCACTTGGGACTGCATCGACGACGGTTCCAAGCAGAGCTTGCTGCGCACATCACCGCCTAGACGCTTCTATTCCTCTTCAGGGCTTCATGGAGGACGGTCATACGAAGGTGACTCGCGTGCCTCCCCATAGGCGCCACCCTTCAGCTAGTTGCCTCAGCAGGTGAGTAGTTAATAGTATTAGGTTGTCCGGAAAGTTCGTGCCGATTTTCGATAGGTTGTGTTTGAATATATTACAGCATATAAAATTATATAAAAACACGAAGTTCGTACATATTCTGAAAGATTATTGTTTCACGTGTCTTTTGAAAGTCCATTCATTGCAATTATTAATTGCTTTGCTAAGCAAATATATAGTTATATAGTTTTGAAGATCTAAGGAAATAGAGTACACTTCTGACATTGAATATTTTTCTTTCAACGAAAAGATATTGGTAAAACGTTAAATTATGTATGTCATGTTTAAAGAGGCAGTAGCCTGTCAGAAAAAATTCTTCGCAAACGGTTGACAACATCTAAAAGTGGAAATTCCGATATTAAAAAAGGAACAAATAAAGAAACAAAGTTTTTGGTAAAACGGAATTTTTCAATTTCCTGAAAAACGACGAAAAATTGTAAAATTAAAAAATACATACCTTACAGAACAAAAAGAAAGACTTTGAAGTATGAAATTGGCTTATTTACTTAAAAATCGGCACGAATTTTCCGGACAACCCAATACATTTAAAGGCCTAGTATCCTTTATAGTGTCCCATAAAGATCGATTGGGATATCTTAATTCTATTGAGTTGGTAACAATTAGGTTATCTAACACTGTGGTCCCAAATTTGGTTGAATGAAACCCCAGAGAGCTATAGTTTGTTAAATTAGGTTTGGTAGTTAAAATGAGAATATTGAGAAACCTTAAGAAAGCTAAAGAAAGTTGAAGAAAGCTAGAAGGTTTACTTGAAGTTTGAGAGTAGTTTGAAGTAATTTTGGGTCTCAAGGCCTCTCCAATCACTTATTATATCTGATAAAATTTCAACATTTGATGATCGAATGTAATTTGAGATTGGTCAGTAACGAGTATAGTTGATTTATCTGATTAATAAATTAAAATCCCAAGTTTGGTTAAGTGAAGTCCCAAAGAGCTATAGTTCTGTTAAATTAGGTTTAGTAGCCAAAATAAGAATGTTGAGAAAGCTTAAGAAAGCTAAAGAAAACTGGAGGTTTTATTTATTCGAAGTTTGAGAATAGTTTGGGGTAATTTTGGGCCTTAAGGCTTTTCCAATCACTTATTCTATTTGATAAAATTTTAACATTTAAAGATTGAATATAACCTGAGATTGATCAGTAATGAGCAGAGTTGATGTATCTAATCAGTAAATTAAAATCCCAAATTTGGTTAAGCGAGGTCCCAAAAAGCCATAAGTCTGTTAAATTAGGTTTAGTAGCCAAAGTAGGTGATTAAATGTAATAGAGTAATAGAGTAATAGATTAATAGAATAATTAAATATAATATCATAAGAGAGTAATTAAAAAATTTAGACCCAGGTGTGACCCAATAAGGTCTGAGAAAAACTGGGTTTCATTTATTTAAAATTTAAGAATAGTTTGGGGTAGTTTTGGGTCTCGAGGCCTCTTAAAATTAAAATTGAAGATTGAATACAACCTGAGATTGATAAGTAAAGTAGACTTAAGTGATCGGTAAATTAAAAACATTGATTTTGAACAATTTATTACTTTTCATAATTTTCTCTTGTAAAAGTGACACCTTCCAGTCACTCTCGATAACGAAAAATTTCCATACCTATCTAAACCGCGAGTCTCTCTCTCTCTCTCTCTCTCTCTCTCTCTCCCCCCCTCTCTCTCTCTCTCTCTCTCTCTCTCTCGTTGCCTGCTTTCAATTCTCGCGTGTTATCACGTGCTGTAAGCCAGCGAATAGGCACACGACAGTTCAAATGGAACGCTTTTGTGCAACAATAGAAGATTTGGTATCTCAATTGCGTGTATCAGTAAATTTCCTCGTGAGGTATAAACCAATCGAACAAACCGGGCTGATATTAGTCGCTTCCACCTGATTTCTTTCCGACCATATACTCGAATCCTCAATAAATTGTCAATACTGCGTGGATTCTACGTGAAAAAAAATGTAACGAAATTGTAATATAATATTTTTTCACACGAAACCTAGTTTCCAAGCGAATCAATTTTGAAAATTCGTCGAGTGTGCTTACAAAAATTGAGTTAACATTCAATCAAGTTTTCTACAATTTCAAAGAAGAATGTCCATCGTGAACATTGGATAATTTTACACAATATTTATTAAAATTATTTTTCAAATCGGCGCTGGAGCGTTCTCCATTAATTTCAACCTCGATTTTCTCGAAAACGGAGCTTCTTATAGGAAAATATCACTCTACGTTTTCAATTCAGTTTTTTACGTAGAATTGCTGTACCAGAGCAACTCTTTCTTTTTTTTAAGTTTTTCAAGGATTACTGAATTTTTTGACGAGAATGTAACAAGGTAGCGACATTCGCGGAAATTTCCAAAATAACGTGGCCCGGAATTACAGGCGCTGTACAAAAATGGTCAGGTAGACGGTTATGAGCTGATAGCGAACGCGCGGGGCATATTTAATGTCGAAAGACATTGACTCTGTTGTATGTTCATCCATTAAGAAACGTTTAGGTAACGACTTGTCGTGACGGAACATTCTTAATACCTGTTCTCATTAAGCGACAACGATAATCCTTGATGCACCGCTACTTTGATTCATTAGAAAATATTTAACGCTCTTAGTGCGTTCCTTCGTTAAATAATATCGCAATTAGTGACATAAGATTCTTGACATGGATTCTTTTCTACGAAGAAACGGCGAATAAAAGAATCTGTATATCATTTTGATAGTTCTTGTTCAGAAATTCTTTTATATAAAACGAAATAAATCTTCGTATTTTTCTTCTTACTAAATGAAAAAGAAAAAATTCCTCGTTGCAATATCAGAGCATTGGAGATACTCCTTTATAGGGGAATTTCTTTCACAATACCGATAGTGGCATGGTATTTAAATTAAACTGCTCTTGTCTTCAAAAAATTTCTAACAACACATCAGAAATTTTCAGATAATCCTAATTTTATTATTTTCAAACATTCCAAGAATTTCGTGTTCGAAAGTATTGTAAAAAATTCATTATGGCGTTATGAATGTTGTCATAATATCAGGAATCCTTAGTTACAATATTGTGTTACTCAGTTACGTAAAGGTATCGTTTCATTTTTCCCGCGTGTACTAAAAACAATAAAAATTCTCGACGTATAATAGCAATTTATTTTTAGTTTTTTTTTTTTTGTACATCAAGGTTCCCTCGTTAAAAAAATGGTGTACTATGCTCTGTAATAGTAACAAGATTACACCATACGAGTCCTATATAGCCTTTACGATACCATTTCGAGCGTTTTTAGCTGAACAAGCAGCAAGTATAACTATGTCTAGGAAGTTGAACAACAACGGTGATTTACGTCTACGATAAGTGAAGGTAAAAATCTTCTCGATTCCATCCAATGGCAATTTCCGTGTCATTAATTACTTCTCAGACATTCATGTTTCCTCCATACCGAACATTAACACACCTTTTTTCTTTTATTTTAATATCGAGAGTACCGGCTATTTTTGCCCCATTATACAGTATAGTTGATAGAGAGAAACAGCGCGCTTTGATCGAAATCTGTTTCAATCTCAGACGTAAAAATCGTTCGTAACATTTTTTGTATACTGTATGTGTGTATATATATATTTAAAGTGATATAAGTCCATTTATTCATACACTGAGATATCATAAATATGAAAAGAAGACTTTATGTCTAACAAATGTATGAGCGTTAATTCATTCTTTTTTCAACATTGAATTTATAGTATCAAGAAAAAAAAAAAATATGGCTCAGTATCATTGCATCAACTGTTTTGTATCAATTATAAATAGCTAATACATAGAGTGTACGAAAATAAATAGTCAATTATATGTATATTTATTCATACATTGAGATATCACAAATATGAAAAGAAAACATCTGTGTCTAACTAGAACTAGCATTAATTCGTTTTTTTGTTTTTTTTTGTTTTAATTGGATATAGAATTTAAAAATAAGAAAAAGGTCAATGTCATTGCACCAACTATTTTTTTTCAATTATAAATAGGTAATATATAGGGTCCACGAAAATGAATATTTACTTTACAGTAATATTCAAAATAATTAATTATATTTTATTCCCTGTATATTCAATTATAATTAAATGTGAAAAGAAGACATTTGTGTTTAACTAAATCTAGCATTACTTAATTTTTTTTTTTTTAATTGGATTTACAGTTTTAAGAAAGAGAGCTTAATATTATTGCATCAACTATTTCTCTCAATTATAGATAGATAAGAAATTATATATATACATAACAGAAAGAAATAGCTGGTACAATGATATTAAGCTTTTTCGTTCTTTTAGATATTGCAAGTTCAATTTTGAAGAAAAAAAAAAATGAGTTAATGCTAGTTTTAGTTAGACGTAGATGTCATTTCTTATTTATGATATCTCAGTGTATAAATCTTCTATTTGTACAAACAGAGTCGAGTTTAAAAAAATGTGAACACTTGCATGTAGATGTTATATGCATATGTTTTCATGAAGTTGTATGCATACGTTTTCTTTACTTTTCCTTTTTGCAAATGAAAAAAAGATTCTAAAATTTGCTGAAAACAACTCTTTGAAGAAAAGATAAGATATATTTGCTGTCAGTTTGTTTCACTAAAAAAAAAAAAGTTCCATGTCTAAATTTTTTATTTTTATATACAGAATCGTTTAAAAAAACGTGAGCACTTGCATGTAGGATTTGTATAATATATTCATATATTTTCAAATTCCCAGAATTTGTTGAAGACAACTCTGAAGAAAAAATATGTTTTTTATCAGTTCTGTTTCGTTAAAAAAAGTACTTCGTTATATATGTTAATATATATTTTTCAAGCACTCTGTATAAAGGTTATTTACATTAAAAGAGTGAGTTGGTACAATGATATGTATCCTTCTCATTACTATCATAATATCGATGCTTTCTCTCAATTATTTTATTTACTCATTTCGTCACTGTCACTTTAAGATAAACAAAATGCAAAAAAAAGAAAGAAAATTAAAAGAATCATAATGACATATATCATCCTCGTTATTATCATTATAATATCGATGCATTCTCGCAATTATTTTATTTTCTCATTTCGTCACTGTCACTTTAAGACAAACAAAATGCAAACAAAAAAGAAAGAAAATTAAAAGAATCATAATGACATGTATCATCATCGTTATTATCATTATAATATCGATGCATTCTCGCAATTATTTTATTTTCTCATTTCGTCACTGTCACTTTAAGACACATAAAAGATTAAAAGAAAATGAATCGATACTTGATACATGGTAATAGAAGTTCCTCAAACATTGAAAATCGCGAGAAAAACGAGAGGGGCAAAAAATTGTTATTTTTTGTGAAATCGTTCGTACCCGTATATGTCATTCAATTGGAAAGTCAAATACAGTGTTCAAATTGAAAACTCAAATAACTGTGTTTAATAATTGAATTGGAAAGTTGGTCCCGCTGTTTTACGTGTCACTATACTCTCTAACAAAGACTAACAATGGTCTCTATGTGCAGAGTAATATACCTACGCGATATTACGTTTCCTTTTGGTGAACTTCTGATTTCATTGTACACTACTGTTACAAGTATGGAAAGACTATGGTCGTTGTTTTTTGTGACACTAAGGTTCGAACAACAATTTCAATATCTTTTTTTCTTGTTAATTTGCGTTAATGATACGGTCAAAGTGCCTTACACAGTAATTTGTAAAGCAAATCAGTTGTTTAATTAGTATTTTATGGCTCACTGTATCTATTAGTGTGCTTAATGCAACTTCAGTTCAACATTATATCAAAACAATAATTAGCAAAGCAGAAATGATACATTTATAATTAACATTAAGTCATTTATAAGAATGATAATGAAGATCTTTATTGAGACCTTGCGCAATTTTCTGAAGTTCATTTTTTGTCATATCGTTACTTCTCTTTTTTCCTTCTTTCTTCTTCTGAAGTTTTAACAAAATTCAATAGTTTTTTGCACAAAAGTTTTGCAAAAGTTATCTTTTGAAATTTTCATTTTGTTCTTGCCGAATGTTTATTTTATAAATTCGGAGGAAGTTAATCCTCTCAGAAAGATTTAAAAGTTTAACGAAATTCAATTTTCTTTTATGCAGAATTTTTGCAAAAGTTATTCCTCGGAATTTCCATTTTGTTTTTACTGAATATTTATTTTATAAATTCGGAGGAAGTTAATCCTCTCAGAAAGATTTAAAAGTTTAACAAAATTCAATTTTCTTTTATGCAGAATTTTTGCAAATGTTATTCCTCGGAATTTCCATTTTGTTTTTACCGAATGTTTATTTTATAAATTCGGAGGAAGTTAATCCTCTCAGAAAGATTTAAAAGTTTAACGAACTTCAATTTTCCTTTGCGTAAAAATTTTGCAAAAGTTATTTTTTCAAATTTCCATTTTCTTCTTACTGAATTTTTACTCTAAAAATTTGGGGGAAATTAATTGTTTCAGAAAGGTTTAAAAGTTTAACAAAATTCAGTTTTCCTTTATGTAAAAATTTTGCATAGGTTATTTCTTAAAATTTCGATTTTTTCACTGAATTTTTATTTTAGAAATTCGGAGGAAGTTAATCCTCCTAGAAAAGTTTAAAAGTTCAACGAACTTAAATTTTCCTTTCCGCAAAAATTTTGCAAAAGTTATTTCTTCAAATTTCCATTCTATTCTTACTGAATTTTTACTTTAAAAATTTGGGGGAAGTTAATTGTTTCAGAAAGGTTTAAAAGTTTAACGAAATTCAATTTTCCTTTGTGTAAAAATTTTGCAAAAGTTATTTCTTCAAATTTCCATTTCCTCGCTGAATTTTTACCTTAAAAATTCAAAGGAAGCTAGTCCTCTTTCAGAAAATATACAAAAATATCGAATTCTTAACAGTTTAAAAAAGAAAAAAAAAAGAAAAAAAAAGAAGAAACATATTTTCACTCATAAAGCATATTCCGTAATGCGCTTATCAGACTTGAATATTCATATTCTACATGAAATATATGTACAATGTGATATGCACATTTTTATAGCAAATGTAGTTGTCAGTTTGTTTCACTTATTGTATTCACACATACTCCTCTTTATCGTTGCTTATTCCATGTCTTATGTCATGATTATCATAGTAAAAATGTGCAACTGAAATGAAAGATGATTCTCGTGAAAGCGAATAATTGATTCATTTCCAGTTATTATATTTTCAGATACGAGATAATGACCATACTGTGTCTCGATAATAAATTACGCATGATTCATACGTAGTTTAATGGACGTTTTGACGTGACAAAACGTTGGTATGCGTTTGCATCACGTGTTCCATTAATAAAACAACGACACCCTGTCCGATTTTTCTATAAACACCGATGATCCGATCGTTTTGTCATTTTCATCATTTCACGTGGCATTGACACGCATAAGAAAACGATGTCGGATGTGTTTTAATACTCTCTTGAAGACTTTTATATGTGTATCCTTTCTATTTGCATTTTATAGTATTTAATCTTGTGTTATTAAATTGAAACAAAGAATGATGAAAAGTATCATTTTAATATTTTATGAAATATTGTATCCATATGTTTTGTGATTCTTTTCAGTGATAAATATTGAAGATTTTGCTTCAGAAATGAAAATTTTCTGATCTGCAGAGCATCAAATAAAAAATTTATTCTGCGATCAATGTTAGAAATTAATGTTTGTTTCTATAATTATTGTCTTCCAGAATTGAGATTCTGAAAAATTAATATCCTCGGAAATTAAGATTGTGTGAAACCTAAAATCTTTAGTTCCTCAGTTATTGAAGCCCCTAAAAATTAAGATTCCAATAATTGGGATGGTTAAAAATTGAGATCGTTAATATATCTTCAAATAAAGCTACATTCTATATCCGAGATTAACATTAGAAATTTAAGTTTTCTTCTGTAATTATGGTTTTCCAGAGTAGAGATTTCTACAAATTAATTTCCTCCAAAATTAAAATTCTTCGAAACTGAAAATTTTCAAAAATTTAATTCTCCAGTTATTGGAGGCTCTAAAATTTGAATTCTCAATAATTGTTATGTCTAAAATTGAGATCTCCGAGAATAAAATCTTCAAATAAACTTTTATTCTATCATTCTCGATTAATGTTAGAAATTGAAGTTTTCTTTTATAATTGTAGCCTTCCAGAACTGAGATTCTCAAAAATTAAGATTCCCCGAAACGTAGAATCTTCAAAAATTTAATTCTCCAGTTATTGAAGATCTTAAACATTGGGATCCCAATAATTATGAAGCTTAAAAATTGAAACCCTCAAAAATTAAGATCTCCAAAAATAAAATCCCCAAAAAAATAAAATTTTCTTGAAATTTTTGAAACCTCAAATCTCAAACGGATCAACTGCTCGCGTACGTAAAAGTTGACCTCATTCCAAATCCCTCGAACAACCTCGAAGAACCACATTTCTGATTTTTTGACGCACACCTGTCCCCCTTCGTAAAGAAAAAAAAAAAAAAAAAAGAAAAAGAAGTCACACCGCTTACTAACTTTCAATCGTTCGGTAAACATCACTTCCATTCATCAGAAACAATGTATCCCTCAATAAATTCTCGCAACGTACACCGAACGGTGTTTGTTTCCATAGCAAGGCTACACCCAGGTAAACAATCACGTAAATCCACCATAAATCTCTTGTCGGCCATGTTATCATACGAATTAGCAAATAACGTTCGAGCCTGGTTCTCACTGGCAACCTGCACGAAAATCATCATCGTCATCATCGTCGTCGTATACACTTCGATCGTGTACCTTGACACGAAAGAAATTTCACGTTTCGTAAGCTGATAGAACCAGAGGTAGTAAAGAGAGCCCAGGAGGCATCGTTCTCAAGGATACATTTTCATTATCGCATTACTATTACAACACGGGATGGATGGATATGGTTGGATCAGAAAATAGAAAGGTCGATCGGCTGCACACGTTTCGGGACGTCGATGGCGTTTGTTAATATTGCGCAACCGGTTAGGTTACATCAGTTCGGTGGCTGAACTTACCTTACCGGTTCCTTTCTCGTCCTAAAATCAGGATTGAAAGATCACACGTGTGTTCGATTACAATAACTTTGTTAGTATTCGAACACTTTTTAAAACAATATAGCTTTTTCAAAATTGAACCAAACGAACTGAGTTCTCACGAAAAGTTAGAAGGATTTAGTTTGCAGATGTGTGAAAAATATTTTGAAAAAATTGCAATTGGTTCGAATTACAAAAAAATAATAACAGTCGCTTTTTACAACTTTATTATCTGAGCTTGTAATGAAAATTTAAGAAATATGGTTTGTAGATTTATATTAGTTGTATACATGCTGAAAGTTTCATCAAAATCGGTCGATGCAGGAACAAGAGACGTCTTCACAGATTAAGGATCATTCGATTTATCGCAATTCTAGGCAAAAAGTCACGAAAGACTTCGATTTTCGCCATTTTTAATCTTATCTAGATCATAATAGCGTTAATTGATTTCAATGAAATTTTCAGCATGCGTATAAATCTACAAAATGTACTTTTTCAAATTTTCATTACGTGTTCAGATGAAAAAGTTGTAAAGGGCGATCGTTACTATTTTCTTCGTAATTCGGACGAATTGAAATTTTTTCAAAACTGTTTGTTTTCGCCATTTAGTAAACTAATCTTTCTAACTTCTCGCGAGAACCCAATTCGTTTGGTCCAATTTTTAAAAAGTTATTCTGTTTTAAAGGGTGTCCGAATATTAATAGGGGTTACTTTGTATTGTATATATAATAATATCGATTGGCACTCGGGCAATGGCTTATCGATCTTCCACCATATAATTATTGCATTAAGATCTGCTGGGATCTAGCTGAACGATGTTTGACTATGTTTGATTAGGTTTCTCCGTCTTTTATGTGCTTTTGTGAAAGCAAAGATCAATCGTGGAAGTGAAACAGATATGGAAAATATTTGAAGTAGCTGTCTCTTATCTCTTTATCTCTAAAATAAACGTTCTAGATAATTTTTACATTGAACCACGTTTAACATGCTAATTTCCCTATAATCGAAGTAGTTCCTTTAAGCTATCTTAAAATCTTATCGTCGAGTGTTTGACTATGTTTGATTAGATTCAAATAAGCTCTTCCGTTCTCTGTAGTGTTTGATGTAGATAAAAAGTCATTAGGGACTATTGAATAGGAATTATAGACAATTTTAAGTAATATTTTATGTGGTTCTATTTTTCAGATTAATAAAAAAAGTCGTTTAAATAATTTCACGTCCGATTGGACTGTTTGAAATTACCTAAGGTCATCGTCCTTTTGTCACATTGAATCGAAACACAATTCTGTTGCGCATACCTTGTAAAATTTCTATTTTTTAAATAAATAATATCCAGAAGGAAATATATTTCATGCATTTATATATGTTGTATGTGTTAAGTTAATTATGACTGTTTAGTACAAATCATTGCTACAGCAATCGTTAAAGCGAATGGTAGGAATTTTGGAGCGTTATTTAGTAAACTAGTTCTTCTAACTTCTCGCTAGAACTCAGTTCGTTTAGTTGGTTTTTAAAAAAAATTATTCGTTTTGAAATAGTGTGTAAATATTAATGGGAATCACTGTACGTGGAATTTCACTTGGCGATTTTCAAAAAAATTGTTTGGTCTGTTTTTTAAATTATTCTTTTGTGACGGAATGACCGTGTTATGGTGAGATTTAATTTGTGTAACGTAACCTGACTCTATTCAACTCGATTCAATCCAGTTTAAATCTGACACAGTTCAATATACTCCGTACATTCTACATTTTGAATATAATTGTTAGGAACTGCTGTATTTCCTTGTTGTATTGCTCAATTTGTAGCATTATAATAGCATTCAGAGTCTGTACAATATAATCTTAAGCTCAATTTAACCTAACCTCACCCAATCCAATTCAATTCAACTTAACCTAACATGACTCGATCCAACCTAATCTAATTAACTCGGTTCAATACAATTTAACCTAACTCATTGTAACTTAAACCAACTCAATTTCATTCAATCGAACCTAACCTAAGGTAAACTTTCAACGCATGCGTTGTAAACATATCTATCATACCTTTTTATTCCATCTTTCATTGTATCATTTTACACTATTCCACGTATTAGGTTGACGCTTATGAAATGTGTTTTTTTTTCCTTTGAAATGAAGCTTTAATTACATTGTGTTTCCTTGGAAAAAGAATGTAATTTAATCAAAATAATTTTGACACGATTATTCACACTTTTCTTTCAACGATTAACCAGTTTCGTTATCCCAACTTTTATAAATAATTATAATTATTCAAAACTTATAATTATTTATACAATTTGGAATATTTAGAATTATTTTCGTTCTGTTAATAGTTCAGATCATCTCTACGTCAATGCGGTTTAACTTGATTAAATTGGTGTATATGAAATGTCGTTTTTTGAAATGAAACTTTAAATACATTGTGTTTAAAAAAAAAAAAGAATGTAATTTAATTAAAATAATTTTGACACGATTCTATATATTTTTCTCAACTATTAATTACTTTCATTATTCCATATTTATTAGTCTAAAAATTACTAGTCTTCGACTTTGAAAATTCTTCGGATGCTGCTTTTTACACTGTCTTCATTTCGGATTAATTTATTTGTTAAAAAATTGACAGTTAAAAATGTGTTAAAAATTGAAGAAATGGTAGTCTGTTGGAGGAAAATCCACTGAATGAAGAATGATGTGAAAGATTTCATATTCTTTCCCGTAGAAAGTTTCCAATAATTTTTCTTGAGGTTTAACCTTTTTCTTGTCTAATTTGTTAATAAAAAGTCACCGATCTCGAATTTTAGACACCAATGTTTAAGCGTCTTAACATTTACACGATCTTCTTCGAATACTAAATTCATACTTTCAGCAGTTTTTTCAAGTTTAAAGTTATATAACAAAAACCAAAACAATTACACGAATATTCCTATTATTCATTACGTCAAATAAAAACGTCTGAAAAATAGTATTATCAATTTCTCTTACTATTCAATACGCGTGTACTGTAGCAAATTCCTTCTTCTTGACTGATGTATAAAAAAATGTATTATCGTAAAATTGAATATATGATATCAACTCACCAATTTCAACTATTGAAAAAACGATAATACTCATATGATAGTGTCTCATAACGAAATATCAAATTCACACAAAGAGATCCTATTTGAGAAATTATTTATTATCGCAAAAATCTGAATACATGATATTAACTCGCCAATTTCAACAGTTAAGAAAACAACGTTTCATTTGTACAAACCTAACAGTAACGAAGTCTCGTAACGAAATATCAAAGTCACACACAGAGATCTCCTTGTATGGGAAATTACTTCGGCATAAAAGTTCTCCATAAAGAAACTACTCGTTTCAATGAAATTAGAATAACAACGTCCAAAACAATTGTATTCAGAATTTCTCTTACTATTGAATACACGTGTACTACAGCAAATTCCTTCTTCTTGACCGATGTAAAAAAAAAAAACATTTATGACCGGGAAAAATTCAATACGCGATAATCAAATGCGTGAAATACAACGAACTTCATCTGTTGAGAAACGACAACACTAATATTGTCTCATAACGAAATACCAAATCAACATAAAGAGATCCCATTGCGGGAGAAATTACTCCGACCTAGAAATCTCCGATAATGAATACTCGTTTCAATGAAATCAAACTAAGAACATCTAAACAATTGTATCAAGAATTTCTCTTACTATTCAATAAACGTGTACCATAGCAAACTCCTTTTTCTTGTACGATGTATAAAAAGCATTTATGACCGGGCAAAATTCAATACCCGACATCAAACTCGTCGATTCTATCTGTTGAGAAACGACAATACTAATAGTGTTCCCTAACGAAATAGCAAATCTATACACAGAGATCCCATTGCGCGAGAAATTACATCGGCACGACGAACGCTCGTTTCAACGAAATCAACCGCGAAGTGTCGCGTCGAACTTGGAAAAGTAAAACGAGCGAAATCTATAAATCTCTACGTTGTGTGTTCTACACCGGGTTCCATTCCGCGGGAAGAGCAGCAGGGGTCTCGGGTGACAAATTGCCCGGTCAGACTGTGCTGCAATTGCCCCATGACCGCCGCGTAACTCGCGTTGTTTGCCCATTAACGTCGATCATTTCAAGTATGCACATCTATGTCACGCAGATCCATCCCACCTTTCAATCGGCCCACTCGCTGCTCCGCTTTACGTCCATGAACTCGATTCGAAACACTGGCCCCCCTTTATCTCTCCCCACCTATCCTATACTCTACCTATGGCCCCATGAGAGAGTGTGCCACGAATGATGTAATAACATCTAGCTAGGCCACATGGCACAAGCGTGTTTCTAGCCTCGAGGAATGCTCGCGGTTTTCTCGTACAAGAACTCGCTGTTTTATGGCTGTTCTCTATGTGATGATGATGATGATGATGATGATGATGATGATGATGATGATGATAGTGGTTGCCTTGAAATCAATTGGAATCCGACTGAAGAATTTGATTAGGATTCTTTATCTTTTGTGTACTTACGTAGATGTGAAAAGTGTGTTTAATTGATCGTTAGGTGTATAATTGTTAATTGCTGGTAAAATTATATTGAAAAAGTATCTGCTGTCGTTTTACAGGTGATTTGTATGTAATAGCGATTTAATTTGTCAGGTTACTGATGGATAAAAAATGCGCACACATAGTTTCTATTTAACGTGGTTAATTCTTTGATTGTGGAGTTTTCTCAAATTGGAACGGTCTGTGGGGTACGAAATACTTTTTCGAGTTGAAATGGTTAATAGGTTACTATTTTAATGCTTGCATTAATATTCGGAAACCATTTAATACACAATAACTTTTTTTCAAATTGAACCAAACGAACTGAGTTCTCATGAGAAGTTAGAAGGTTTTCGTTTACTAGATGACATGTAAAATATATTTTTGGAAAAATTTATGTTAATTATGTACACTCCCGTTCATAAGTGTTAGGATATCTGAATGTGAAGCATAGTGAAACTTACAGAGAGAATATTATTGATATGTATTGAAATCTACTAAATTCTGCTGAAATCTACTAATGTATGTACTAAAATCTATCGAGATCTGCCGAATTCTAATTGAATTTACTGTATTCTACTGATATCTATTGAAATCTCTTGAAATCTCGATTTAAGTTTACTGAGATTTGCTAAATTTTGCTAAAATCTTCTGAATTTTCTTTTTTGTAAGAAATTAGAAAGATTAGCTTACTAGACGATGTGTGAAAAATATTTTGAAAAAATTGCAATTGGTTCGAATTACAAAAAAATAATAACAGTCGCTTTTTACAACTCTATTATCTGAGCTTGTAATAAAAATTTAAGAAATATGGTTTGTAGATTTATATTCGTTGTATACATGCTGAAAGTTTCATCAAAATCGGTCGATGCAGGAACAAGAGACGTCTTCACAGATTAAGGATCATTCGATTTATCGCAATTCTAGGCAAAAAGTCACGAAAGACTTCGATTTTCGCCATTTTTAATCTTGTCTACCTCATAACAGCGTTAATTAGTTTCATGAAATTTTCAGCATGCGTATAAATCTACAAAATGTACTTTTTCAAATTTTCATTACGTGTTCAGATGAAAAAGTTGTAAAGGGCGATCGTTACTATTTTCTTCGTAGTTTGGACGACTTGAAATTTTTTCAAAACTGTTTGTTCTCGTCATTTAGTAAACTGATCTTTCTAACTTCTCGCGAGAACCCAATTCGTTTGGTCCAATTTTTAAAAAGTTATTCTGTTTTAAAGGGTGTCCGAATATTAATAGGGGTTACTGTATATATAATAATATCGATTGGCACTCGGGCAATGGCTTATCGATCTTCCACCATATAATTATTGCATTAAGATCTGCTGGGATCTAGCTGAACGATGTTTGACTATGTTTGATTAGGTTTCTCCGTCTTTTATGTGCTTTTGTGAAAGCAAAGATCAATCGGGGAAGAGAAACAGATATGGAAAATATTTGAAGTAGCTGTCTCTTATCTCTTTATCTCTAAAATAAACTTTCTAGATAATTTTTACATTGAACCACGTTTAACAGGCTAATTTCCCTATAATCGAATAGTAGTTCCTTTAAGCTATCTTAAAATCTTATCGTCGAGTGTTTGACTATGTTTGATTAGATTCAAATAAGCTACTCCGTTCTCTGTAGTGTTTGATGTAGATAAAAAGTCATTAGGGACTATTGAATAGGAATTATAGACAATTTTAAGTAATATTTTATGTGGTTCTATTTTTCAGATTAATTAAAAAAGTCGTTTAAATAATTTCACGTCCGATTGGACTGTTTGAAATTATCTAAGGTCATCGTCCTTTTGTCACATTGAATCGAAACACAATTCTGTTGCGCATACCTTGTAAAATTTCTATTTTTTAAATAAATAATATCCAGAAGAAAATATATTTCATGCATTTATATATGTTGTATATGTTAAGTTAATTATGACTGTTTAGTACAAATCATTGCTACAGCAATCGTTAAAGTGAATGGTAGAAATTTTGAAACTCATGAAAGCAGAAAACTACCGGGACAGTTTTCAGTTGTATTTACCAGGGTATTCTGCTGACTATGTGAGCAGCGTAGCATATAGTAGCAACAGGTGATGAATTTCGTAGAATTTGCAGCTAGAATAACTATGGACCCTGGTGTGAACAGATCATATCTGAGATTAACTGTGTAACATTTCTGCTGGACACTCGTGAATACAGTAACATAGACACCATAAAAGGTTTGATAAAAAAAAAAGAAAAAAGAAAAAAATGTTACCAATGCCAGTAATAGTTTTATACAAATTTGACAATAGTAGATAAAGAAACTATAAGTATGCATAGTAAAAATGTAAAAAAAAAACAAAAGAATTTTTCAATTACCAAAATGTTATTTATCAACGAAATTTATTAAAACTTATTGTTTACATGCATCATGGTACTTTATAATAATCTCACAATACTTTCATGTACAAATTTCAATCTTATTAATTAAAAAAAAAATTTAAATATAATGGTACTTATTAGCTTTTTATATGAAATCACTTTTTTTCTTTTTTAAATATTAAAGTGTAAAATTTTTATTTATTTTCTTATTAATTGCTTCTGATTTGTCCAATATGTTTTACAATCTTTTTTGGTAATAAATTTTTTCCCGAATAATTTACTGCTGTTTTAATAATTTTGACAGAGGCAATTTACATTCTGTGAATGATAAAACATGAAATACTATTATATTCGTATATAATACTAGTTTACATGTATTTCTGGCTGGTATTACGGAAATTGTGATACATCAACGTGTACGATATAAAGCAAGGTCGTTTGATAGGACAAAATGAATACAGGTCATCTCACCCATCTTTAGATTAGCGTACTATTAGGGGCATGCGACAACCTGGACTCTTGCGAGAATTTTAATGATGGCAGCAGCTAGCGAAGTTTTGTCGATAGGTCTAACACAGGTTTGGGCGTCGTAACAGTCACCATTGTCATCGAAACCTGGCTGAGCATAACAAAACTTCTGCAAATAATGCTCTAAAATCAATACTATAATAATTAATTGTACATATAGAAATATTATTTTAACAAGATGCATTAAAGTACTTTTATTAGCAATGATATATCATCTACAATTTTCAATATTCTTTAACAAACATTTAGTGGTGTATAAATGATGAATGTGTCTTTGATTAGAAACAGATTCGATTTAATTGACATGGATAATTTTTTTTTTCTCAAAAAAATTTTTTGAACTCGTGGACAGAGAATTTCGTTTTATATTGACACCTATATATCTCCCACAATTGTTACTATTTTTTAACCAAAATTTCAGAGCATGTACTCTATAACTGTATCTTTCAAACGGGGAAAAAAATCTGCTTAATTTTCGTTAAAAGTAATTTTTTTTTTCATTTCTGAATTTCTCATGATACGTAGATCTGGAGAAAGAACCTTGTCTCACGTTAACAGATATATCTCCCACAATTATCAATATTTCTTAACAGAAATATTACAGTAGTTACTCCATAAATACCTCTTTCAAGGAGAAAAATTCTCGTGCAATTACCACTTATACATTTCCCAGAAAAAATTCTCTAATTCGGAGCCGAATGTCTAGAATCTTCAGGTAAATGTACAGTCTCGCCACAGGTCATCGGAAATATCATTTATCAAACATCAAATCGCATTTCCATCGAGAAACCTTCGCCGGCGCGCAAGCAGCACGGTAATTTCTTGGCTGTTGCCTCGATAATGAGCCGGTGAGTCACCTATTTAGCACTGCTCTAGGCCTCGTCCTCGGCAGTTCGATTTTTGTTCACAGTCACACAGAAACGCGTCGCGAAATTGCCATTGCTGTTGCTTCCACTCCTCCATAATTCATTTCATCGACGTGGAGAGACACACACGTTTTTGCAACGTATCGATTTCCACGGCGATCGAAACGCAGAGACAGGCCGGACACATATTGCACAGCCGACACGGCTGGAAAAAAAAAGAAGGTCCTCGGCGAGTTTCGAACTGCGCCGTCGTTTTATCGTACTACTGAGAGTGGTGGTATTCTAATGGGGATCCCTGGCTACGCTGGAAAATTCCCATGACGTTGAACAGCCATTTAAGGGGGAGAGGAAAAGTCTGTCTTAGCTGTGTTACATTTGCCAACTTTACGTAGCTGTTTCTCAGATGCCGTTGCAGTGGATAACTTCTCTCAAAACTTCTTCTTCCACGTACAGTGGCTCACAACGAAAATCTTCCATCACCATTTGTTCTCGTAATGTTGACTAAAATATGCAGTATACGAACATGATACTTTTGCAACGAACGTACTAATATTCTATCTACATTGCTGCTTGCTTGCATGTGAAGGAAAAGAACAACTTTGGAAATACAGTGTCGAACAAAAGTATTGGCACAGGCTGGATGTTCGTATAAAATTTTCTGTTAATCTGTAAAATATACGATTTTCTATTTAATCTTTTTTTTTTTTTTTGTGAAATATCACGTTGAAGTCTGAGGTTTAAGTATACCATGAATCATAAATCTTAAGTATAAGTGTAATACAGCAAAATGGGTAAGATACACATAAAGGTCAGTTTTCAGTGGAACATTACATATATAGTGTTTAGTGACAATTTTTTCTTGGATGTTTTACTTAAATTTCGTTTAAAACGGTCGATACTTGGCAAGTTGCTCGTTGACAGGCGCCAAAAGTCTACATTTTCATTAATTTTAAGGTTGTATTTCTTCAGATCTGAATATCACTATCAGTTTCAAATACAATCACGTATTTTTTACCGTATTATTTTGCAATAACAATCTTTTCTTCCATATTTTACCTAAATTTCGTTTAAAACAGTCGATACTTGGCAGGTTGCTCGTTGACAGGCGCCAAGAGTCTACAATTTTATTAATTTTAAGGTTGTATTTCTTCAGATCTCAAGATCACCATCAGTTTCATACATAATCATGTACTTTTTAGCATATTATTTTGCAATAACAATCTTTTCTTCCATATTTTACCTAAATTTCGTTTAAAACAGTCGATACTTGGCAGGTTGCTCGTTGACAGGCGCCAAGAGTCTACAATTTTATTAATTGAAAAGTTACATTTTTTCGAATCTCAAAATCATCGTCATTTTCAAATACAATCACGTATTTGCTATCATATTATCTTTCAGTAACAATTTCTTTTTTATATATTACTCAAATTTTGTTAAAAGCAACTAGTATATAGCAAATAGTTCGTCTACAAGTTCTAATCTAACAAATCTTCATCTATGTCAAGATTCTCTTTCCTTTTTTACCGTCTTACCATATCATAATTACTATTCAACAAATTTATTTATTCATTCATAATGCTGTATCCTTTAAATAACCTCGAAGTTACATAAATTAGATTTCTCATGGATTTTAATGTCTTCTTTGTACAAAATGAGAATGAACGAAGCGATTTGTATGGATGAAATGAATAGTGGTACCGTTAATGCAAATCGATGGGTAAAAACTAGTGAAAAAGCAGGAAGGTTAACCCTTCGCGGTCGACATTATAGTTTATCGTGGTAAATTCTACGTTAACTCGATCGCGACGTACAACATTACACTCGCAATGATGTGCACGTAATAACCAGGTAGCTGGTAAATTATCAGATGGGAACGATGAGAAACTGAGGGATCGATTAAACGGAATCCCGGTGAAACTTGTATGAAAAACAAATAAAAAAAGGAAGAGTTAAGAAAAAGAAGTAGAAAGTGGAAGATTATCGTTTGGGCGTTGTATAATGAAAAGAAAAAGAAAAAGAAGAGGAAGAATGGACGGTTACGAGAAACGTAAAAGGGACAGTAGGAAAGTGCAAATAAAATTTCCTTACATTGCGGTATAATCATGCAGAGATAGGTGAACCACAAGGAATTTCCTGTGGCGAGGCAATATCGCAGACTTTCAGGATAATTTGCATATTTCAAAATCCTTCGATTAAACCACGTGAAAAAATTCGACGTTCACGAATAATTGCAAATTTAAAAAAATAAATAGAGAACTAAATTTACTATACTATAGTATATTTGTTCAAAAATTACCCGAATTTGAAATAATAAAATTTGCATGTTCGAAAATGAAAATTTTGTGAAATGGAAAATTGAAAATTTGAATTGTCCGATAGAAAAAAGAGGGGAAGAGTGTGCACCGTGGAATTTTCTAATTTTCTTCTTCGTTATCTGTTCCCCTCTAAGATCCATCCTCTTTCAGAATTTCCCAAATTCCACGAATACCCGTAATAAAGTACAGGATCTTCCAATAAGAACGATAGAACTTTGAATTGGAGCAGAACGAAAAGTAGGAAAGATAGTCTAGTACTCGCTGCTTTATTTTAAAGTACATTCGATGACATTATACGTGAAATACAATATCGTCTACAGAATTCAAAAGATTTTAATCAAATTTAGCCAACTTCGGTAGATTTAAATCGAGATCAGTATGCTTCAGGAAATTTCAATGGATATTAGTAGAATATGGTAGATTTAAATAGAATTCGGAAGATTTCAGTATCTTATAGTAGATTTCAGCAGAATTTAGCAGATTTCAATAGATACCAGTAGAATTCTCCAAATTTTAGCAGATTTCAGTATTCTTCACATTCAAGTGTCCTAATATAGGGTATTTCAATAAGAGCGATAGAACTTTGAATTGAAACGAAACGAAAAGTACGAAAGATAGTCTAGTACTCTCTACTTCATTTTAAAGTACATTCGATGACATTATACGTGAAGTACAATATCATCTAAATGATCACCACAATTTTCACCACGAAGATCATCTTCAGCGATGAAGCTCACTTTTCGATGAGTAGCTTTGTCGATAAACACAGTTGCCGGATTTAGGAAAGATGCTAATCCTCGAGCAGTAGTCGAGCGATTATTGTACCCAAAGAAAATTACTGTTTAATGTAGTTTTTTTACCAGTGAAATCATCGACCCTTATTTTTTTGAAAATGAAGAAGGTGCGACTGTAACTCTTCCCGGCAAGCGTTACCGTTCGATGATTTTATCGTTCCTTCTGCATGAATTGAATCGATTTGATTTGCCTGAAATGTGGTTTCAACAAGATGGTGCCACATGTCACACTTCCGCTGCAACTATCGCATTACTAAGATAGAAGTTCAACGATAGGATTGTATCGAGAAATGCGTCTGTCAATTGATTACCAAGAACTTGACGCCGTTAGACTTTTTCATGGGGGACATGTTAAGTCTCTTGTTCATTCCAACAACCCACAAACTGTCCATGATCTTAAAGCAAACATTATTCGTGTTATCAATGAGATACGACCTGATTTATGTGGCAGCGTTGTCGAAAATTGGGTTTGTCGTATTCACTCTAGTAAACGCAACCGTGTTAGTCATTTATGTGATATTGTATTTCAATAATCGCTCAACTACTGATCGAGGATTAGCATCTTCCTAAATCTGGCAATTGTGTTTATCGACAAAGCTACTCATCGAAAAGTGAGCTTCATCGCTGAAGATGATCTTCGTGGTGAAAATTGTGGTGATCATTTAGATGATATTGTACTTCACGTATAATGACATCGAATGTACTTTAAAATGAAGTAGCGAGTACTAGACTATCTTTCCTACTTTTCGTTTCGTTTCAATTCACAGTTCTATCGTTCTTATTGAAATACCCTATATTAGGACACTTGAATGTGAAGAATACTGAAATCTGCTAAAATTTGGAGAATTCTACTGGTATCTATTGAAATTTGCTAAACTTTGCTAAAATCTACTATAAGATATTGAGATCTTCCGAATTCTATTTAAATCTACCATATTCTACTAACATCTATTAAAATCTCCTGAAGCATACTGATCTCGATTTAAATCTACTGAAGTTGGTTAAATTTGATTAAAATCTTTTGAATTCTGTAGACGATATTGTATTTCACGTATAATGTCATCGAATGTACTTTAAAATGAAGTAGAGAGTACTAGACTATCTTTCGTACTTTTCGTTTCGTTTCAATTCAAAGTTCTATCGCTCTTATTGAAATACCCTACATTAGGACACTTGAATGTGAAGAATACTGAAATCTGCTAAAATTTGGAGAATTCTATTGGTATCTACTGAAATCTGCTAAATTCTGCTGAAATCTACTATAAGATACTGAAATCTTCCGAATTCTATTTAAATCTATCATATTCTACTAACATCTATTGAAATCTCTTAAAGCCTACCAATCTCGATTTAAATCTACCGAAGTTGGTTAAATTTGATTAAAATCTTTTGAATTCTGTAGACGATATTGTATTTCACGTATAATGTCATCGAATGTACTTTAAAATGAAGTAGAGAATACTAGACTATCTTTCCTACTTTTCGTTTCGTTTCAATTCAAAGTTCTATCGTTCTTATTGGAAGATCGTAGATAAAAACCGCGCGGGATTCACTTCGTAACGCCGTTTCCACGTCACAGAAAGCGGAAAAGATACAGAGGAGGGGGGGAAAGAGATTAGTCTGGGTGTAAAAGTCTATCGGCTCTCGCCATGGACGGTTTCAATGTTGCCCCCGTTGAAGACGTTCACACGTAACATCTTGTGCGTTTTGCGCGGTAATTGAGCATCGGTGAATCACTCGTATTCCACTGTCCCTCATCGATTTTCTTACCCCTACCCAACACTGTCGCCGGGACTGCGGTGACTTTGCGTTAATAGAAGTTCGTCGACCGTGTTCTTCTCGTGTCTTCGCGATTAACCGGATTGCTATAATGATAAGAATAATGATGAGCCTGCTGCTCGTCTAATAAAACAGGCAAAACGGGGACGTTCCGTAGCTGCTGGATTTCGAAACTTGATGAAGTTTTCTTAGGAGAATAAAAATGTAGGAATGATCTTTGTATGAAGAAGATATACATAGCGGCTTGATTGAATAATATTATTATTATTGGAAAATTGTTGAAGAAAATAAGTTACAAAGTTCATTGAGCTTTTGTGAAATGTATATTGGGATTAAGGTATTGTTACATCTGACAAAATGTTTCAGCATTCGTATCTTAGAATTGTAAAATGTTATCGTGTATTCTTAAGACAGATAGAGAAATATGGCTGACTTAGTTTGATGTAAATAATCGTAAAGTAACACAAATGTTTGTTTTGTTAGGAAAAAGTAAAGAGAAAGGCAAGAAGGTGTTTAAAGGAGGTGTTTAAGTATCTGTTTAATCGGTCTTCGATCAAATAATTAATCAATTTAATATAAATTTAGGAAGAAATCCGGAAAAATTATTATTGGTATTAGTATTATAATTCAAATTAATTGAAATTAAAATTCCAAGTATTCAAACTTAATTTACTTAAGCATTCATATATTCAAAATTCAAATATTGAAATATTCAAAAACATAAAAAATTCGAATATCAAATTTATTTCAAATTATCGATAATTCGTAATATTAAAAATTCAAATATTAGAATACATAAATGTTAAAAAAACTCCAATATATGAAATTAACATGTTTCAAAATTTAAATATTCAAATACTGAAATATATAAAAACAAGTTCAGATATCGGTAATTCGTATATTCAAAATTCAAATGTTAGAACATACAAACATTCAACGAAATTCCATATCAGAAATATTCATATTCAAAATTCAAATATTGAAGAAAGTTTAAACCTCAAAAATTCGTATGTTCGAAATTCAAACATGCAAACATTTAAATATTTGAAAAAGTTCAACTATTAGAAATTCTTATATTCAAAATTAAAATTTTGAAACACTAAAGTATTCAACAAAATTTAAACATAAAAAATTCATGTATTCGAAATTCAAACATGCAAACACTTAAATATTCGAAAAAGTTCAAATATCAGAAATTCTTATATTCAATATTCAAACATCCAAACTCAAATATTCGGTAAAGTTCAAATATCAGAAATTCTTATATTCAAAAGTCAAATATTGAAACACTAAAATATACAAACAAAGTTCAAATATTGAAAATTTATATATTCAAATTTCAGATATCAAAACACACAAATATTAAAAAACACTCGAATATACGAAATTCTTGTATTCAAAATTTAAGTATTCAAACACTGAAGTATAGAAAAATGTTCAAATATCAGAAATTCACACATCCAAAATTTAAGTATTTGAACCCTTTAATACCAACACTTTATTAATATTTTATTGTGTGTTCATTTATACGTATAACTGGTTTGATAATACAACATTGAAGCTTTTTACATAACATTCTGTTCTTTCCTTCGTTTCTCTTTAAAGATGAACGAAAATGTGCATTATTTTCTTATTATTTACCAATTTTACCAGTTTTACATTCTCATCTATTCTAAAAGCGTACAATAACATCTGGACCATTTCTTTATAAAGTGGTGTAAGTCCATTTTTTTTTCTTTATTTAATTTAAGGGTTTAAGGATTAAATATTTAAGGGTTTGCATTTTAGTTGATTCAAAAATATCAATAAAATATGCTGCATTTATCAATATTTCTATAAATTCAAATATACGTAAATTGATTATATAAATGACTTCTATGTGAATTGAACTAAATCAATCTAATCTATCTGGATCGTAAAAGGACTTACACCACTTTTACAATTATTGAACTGTAAAAATAATTAAATTTCAGTTATCTAAAATTCAATTTCACTTGGAATAAGTAGCTTTATTCTAGAGTTTTTTTTATAAAAGAGAAATAGATATAAAACAGCGTTGTTTATCCTCAGTATTAATTATTTATTTATATACTATAATTATACAACTTGTCCTCGCGTGTTCCTATATGCAATATCGTAACTTGATGCAGAGATCAGAAAATATTTTTCGTTTCATCCATTTCCATTATATTGCACTTTTCTTGGTAAAATCCATTGTTCTACCCTTCTCACATATATCTATTGTTTAATTAAATTACGGAAAATGGACTTACACCAGTTTTATAATGAACGGTTATACAAAGTAATTTACTAACGAATTTTCAATTGATTAAAACATATAAATATTTTATAATATTAACTGTGAATTATTTATAAATAAAAAGTTCACGCTACATTATACGTAAATTGTACGATTTTTCAATTCTTTCGAAAAACGGACGTACACCACTTTCAAAATAAACGGTCCACTTTATACGTCTAAAATATGAATATTTTTTATCGAAAATGTTTGATCGAAAACTTCTTGCCAGGAGTAGCTAGCACAAGTGTGACGGGTCAAGTGGTAAAAATCTTGGCGTCAGAAGTGAATTGTTTGGAGTTTCCTATTTTATTTCCTCGAGTCGAGACAAGAAAAATCGAGAAGTTGAACTTTGATCGTTAGGATGATTCCGAACGCTTGTGTGTTTAAATATTTGAATATTTAAAAATGTATACATACACGTATGACAATCTGAGTAAAAAGTGAAATGAGTAAATTTCAAAGATTGTATTTGTCAATATTTAAAAGTTCAAATATTTGAAAATTTGATTATCTGAATATTTGTATATAAGCTTAAATGATTGAGTGTCTGAAAAATAGAATATTTCACAATTTACAATAGTTAGAATTAGCTTCAAGTGCTACTAAATATTCCAAACAGATTTCATTTTTACGACAGCCTGTTGCAGTAAAAATTGTCTAAATATAAATTGGAAATCGTAAAAGTGAAAAGGTTGTACATATGTTTCAAGGTGATAAAAATAAACGACCACGCTCTACGTCTATGAATCGTTTCTTATTAACGGGCACGATTCGTTCCGACGATAAAAGCACTTGTGTTCTTTTAAAAAACAATTTCACTTGTCGCGCACGGCCAACGTGATGCACGTTAATATGCACTTCCGCAGAGGATGCACTCCTGTAAGTACACGGAGTGTACCAGCGGTTTCTATCAACGAAAATGAATAAATTATCGCGAAAGATCATTTTGAATTTTTCTCCCTTCGATGAAACAGAATCTCTAAACAGAATCTTTTTAGTTTACTTATTTAATAGCGATATGACATAATTTTAAGCTGAGAAAACAATCGAAGTATACATAAAAATTTAAATATTTACATATCAACTTACTCAAATTTTCGTACATTCGAAATTCAAATATTGAAATATTCAAAAGTATAAAAAGTTTTAACATCAAATGTTCAAACATCGATAATTCGTATATTCAAAATTCAAATATCCGAGCACTGAAATATTTAAAAAAGTTCAAATATCGGAAATTCTTATATTCAATAAATTTCCAATATCAAAAATTCGTATATTCAAAATTCAAACGTCCAAACACTGAAGTATTCAAAAGAGTTCAACTATCAGAAATTGTTATTTTCAAAATTCAAATATTGAAACACTGAAATATATAAATAAAGTTCAAATATCGATAATTCATATGTTCAAAATTCAAATATCAAAACACACAAATATTCAAAAATACTCGAATATATGAAATTCTTGTATTCAAAATTCAAATATCCAAGTATCGAAATATTCAACAAAATTCAAATATCACAAATTGGCATATTCAAAGCTCGAACATGCAAACACTAAACTATTTGAAAAAGTTCAAATATCAGAAATTCTTATATTGAAAAAAGTTCCAACACCAGAAATTCTTATATTCAAAATTCAAATATTCAAACATTGAAATTTTCTACAAAATTTAACTATCAGAAGTGCGTATATTCCGAATTCAAATATTCAAACACTGATATATTCAATAGTACTCAAATATCAGAAATTCTTATATTAAAAATTCAAATATGCAGACACTGAAATATTCAACGAAATTCAAATATCAGAAAGTCTTATTTTCAATATTCAAATATCGAAACATTGAAATATTTACAAGAGTTCAAATATCAGAAATTCTTATATACAATATTCAAATATCTAATCTCGAAAAAGTTCAAATATCAGAAAGTCTTATTTTCAATATTCAAATATCGAAACATTCAAATATTTACAAGAGTTCAAATATTAGAAATTCTTATAGTCAACATTCAAATATTCAAACATTGAAATATTCAACAAAATTTAAACATAAAAAATTCATGTATTCGAAATTCAAACATGCAAACACTTAAATATTCGAAAAAGTTTAACTATTAGAAATTCTTATATTCAATATTCCAATATCAAAACTCCTTATATTCAGTATCCACATATCTAAACATTGATATATTCGAAAAAGTTCGAATATCAGAAATTCTTATATTCAAAATTCAAATATCGAAACACTCAAATATTCGAAAAAATTCAAATATCATAAGTTCTTATATTCAATATTCAAATATCCAAACTCTCAAATACCCGAAAAAACTCAAATATCAGCAATTCTTATATTCAATATTCAAATATCCAAACATTGAAATTTTCAACGAAATTCAAATATCACAAATTCCTATATTCCAAATTCGAATATCTAAACATTGAAATATTCGAAAGAGTTCAAATATGAGGAATTCATACGTTCAAAATTCAAATACTCAAACACTCCAATATTCGAAAAAGTCCAAATATCAGAAACTTTTATATTCAAAATTGAAATAGCCAGGCATTCCAATATTCAAGTATCCAATTAACCAGGTGTACTATCATTCAAACATTTAATTACCCAAAGTATAAATATTCAAAATTGTTTCTCCAGGAATTTCGCTCGCTGGCTAATGGTTTCTTTATACAGACACGCGTAACCATGTTATCTCCCATGATCAAACTCTCCACCTACTGTTACAAGCTTTCAATGACAATGAATCCCCTTTCTCCCTCTCTTCCCTCTCTCAATGTATTCGATGGTAAATAAAATTCTCCGTCTCTCTCGATACACGTCCATGCTGCACTATTGTAAGGTACGCGAGACACCGTCACGGTTGTTATCGAATAACAATGATAACATTGTTTCTTGATTGATGAACAACCATTTCTTAGCCTGATAGAAAGAATACGTGCCTATACAGGGTGTTCTATGTAACGATTGACCATTCTATTCAACGATTTTGTATACTTTTTTTTTTTTTACATAACGTAAGAAAAAAAATGTTTGAAATAAGAAATCATCGAAAATCAATAGACGACAAATTGCAGAAATAAAAATTGCGAAAATATTGTTCTTTCTGTAAAAAATCAGGGCCAATTTCATTTTTCTTTTCTTTTTCTGCATAAATGTTGTAAATGAAATTGAAACGAATTCTGTAGTGTACAATGGCGCTGTATTCGTTCGAAAATTCGTTGATGAAAGCATGTTTAATGTAATTCGATATTAATAATGTCAAGTATGTAATAGAAAGAGAAAAATAAGTTTGACTGAGATATTTTCAAATGAGTAATCTTTTATTAGGAAATAGACAACGTGATTCTTAACACGATTTTGTTTACGATGGCACGTCATGATGTTTTAAAAATGTTTCAGTAATTATTCATTTTGAGTCCCACTTTCTATAATACCTTTTTACTCAACATTTGGTGATTTATTCGAATTCGAGAAAAAATATTAAATGTTCCATTTAAAAAACTGTTGGTGACCTTAATATCTCAATAAAAGAGTAAGGTAATAAAAAAACAGATTAGAGCACTGTATGTCTCTTTAGATACCATGCAACTTTTCTTTGAAACATTTTTTCGTACAACGAATAACTTACCAGTTATTTGAAGTCGGACTGTGTGTGCGTGTATTCATAAAATTTGAAATTGAAATAAAATATTTTATAATTTAAATTATAAAATGAAAAATAAAAAATTATGAAGTATAGAAATAAATAAAAAAGTATATTAAAATAATATAATTATTATTACAATGATTATATAAATAGTAAAATATTGTATATTAGACTTATGAATTATTTGAAATCTCTATATTAGGAAACTCACCCTGTATAATAAAATTATTTATCACACGATGTGATCTCTTCATTTTTAAGGTAATTTTGCTGTGTTAAAGAGTTCTACATTTCTATAAATAATTATCTTAGCTTGCTCCTATTTATTTAGTAACTTACCTCTTGGCATATTCAAAATAAATTCACCTGAACGCATATTCCACGTTATAAAAATATAATAACGCCGATACTTTTTCTGCATAGTACTCACACTGTGATAATGAGAGAGAACAAAGAGCTGGAACTATAGTAATTTCGCTCGAATTTACAATGCGATGTCAGATATTGCCGTGATAATCAAAACGAAACGCAAAAATCGGAAATATTAAAGTTTCAGTTTAAGCATTTAAGTTTCAAGTACTCAGACAAAGGGTTAATGAAATAAACAATTTAAATCGAAGAGTTATTCATCTATTTCACACGGTAACAATTAAAATCTTAATTGATGATAATCAATAGCAGATAAAATTTTTTTTTTTAGTGAAACTATGGGAATTTCGCTGACTGTAGTCATTTTGGCGGTGTGATATGTAATTTAAATCATGCAGTAATTTCTGTACAAACGTAATAAGTGTTCTGATACTTAGAAACGATAGTGTGTGTATAGTAAACGAGGTAACCAAGAAGTTCTGGATTCGGTGTGCTCTCCTTCGTATCAATTTCAGCCACCTACGCCTACTTCCGGAAACGACCGGATGAACGGCCGGACGTCGTGGGCGTTTCGAATCTCGGGATCGAAATCGATACTCTAAAAACTGAATTCATTAGGGAAATCAAAAGGAGAATTATGGCTGGCGAAATGTGTCCATCGATCTTGAAGCATTTTATGTCGCTTCTCTTTTTATTTCGAACCTGAACTCGAGTGTATTTGATAATGATTTAGTAAAGAAGAGTTTCTATTTTATTGAGAACGGAAATTTCGTTGGAAAATTCGCGCAAGAATTCTAGAGGCTGCTTGAGTTTTTCTCGGAGTAAATTATGAATAGAACTCACGGGCGTTCTGTCTCTCACGTTGCAATTTCTCCAGTGCAATAATTCAACAGGAGGAAATGGAATTTTCGAGGAAAATTTCTTCCAACTCGTTTCTAAGAAAGAAATATCTTTTTTTTTTTTGTATTTTTCGTTTGGTTAATTAAGAAATGTATTCCAATCCCTCAAGTATAATTTCAAGAAAAATTTCTTCCACCTTGTTTCTGAGTAAATATTTGTTTTTTAACTTTTTGTTTCGTTTAGTTAATTCAGAAATGTTTTCCAATCCTTCAAACATAATTTCAAGGAAAATTTCTTCCAATTTGTTTCTAAGTAAAGAAACATTCTTTTTGTTCTTTTAATTTTTCGTTTAGTTAGTTAAGAGATGTTTTTCAATCCCTGAAACATAATTTCAAGAAAACTTTCTTACACCTCCTTTCTGAGCAAAGAAACACTTTTTCCAAATTTTCGTTTCGTTTTGTTAATTCGGATAAATTCAAGAAAAATTTCTTCCAATGCGTTTCTGAATCACAGAAGTCGCAGATTCTAAGAAAAGATCAGAAGAACCAAAATTCAGAAACGATGAAAAAAAAACGGCAAAATCGCATACCAGCTGTAAATTATAACAGAACTATTAGATTTTCGAATTTGAATCGACGAAACCATAGGTGAGACACAAGTAATTATGCAACAAAGAAACAAATAAAAATTTAACTTCAACACAAATACTTCTACGCCGAAAGGTTAATTCAGAACTGTATTCCAATCCCTCAAACGTAACAATTCAATAAAAGTAAACATGAATTACATAGTAAAACTCATTAAACAAAGTACACAAAATTAAATATAAAAATAAGAAATATAACCTTACACATAAAAAAAAGGATGATTTTTATCTTCCCTAAACAACCAATATTCAAATACCCTTGTATTTATTGTATTAATTGAATAATTGAATCACATTCACTTTGGACAATCCTCTGATCTTCATATTCATCGCAAATAACCTGATCCTACATAACGATGTCTCGTACTACGTCAATTTTGCACAGCAGCGAAGCTTGGAGTAACTCGGTTAGTTACACAATTTCACCTGATCTGCTTCCAATCTATGAAACGTAATAATCTAACTAGAGGAAAAAGAGACGGGTGCTCTCCCATCGAAAACGGAAGCATCTCTCTGTATCAATTCTTCTCGTTGGACTCACGATTCCATAAGAAAAGAAACGACGTCTGCTGGTATTACATTTCTAATTGAATCTCTGGCCGATGCACGAGACAGCTTTCAGCCCGATAATAACTCTATTACCAAACACCAGGGCCCCCTCGGTAATGCTTCTTTGCTACTTTCGTATTACGAAACGCAGACGATGAGCCATCCGTTCCCAGAAAATTCAATGAAACTTTTCACAGAGCAGGCAGAAAATGATTGTAACGGTTACGATTCACCGGTCGGAAAGGTCGGCAATCACGTATTCGAGGGATATTTATCGGTGAAAAATAGAAATTTTATCTTCAGATCGATCCATTTCGCCACTTCTGAGGCTTTCACGAACTGGCTTCTCGTTTCCCGAGGCTTCCGGGTTTGTATACGACACTTCTTCTTCTTTTTTTTTGCATCTTTGGCTTCATCCAGGGATTAAATGTATATTATGTAAAAAAACGTACCCGGAATTTGTAAATAAAACACACTTATTTATTTATACTTATTTATTCGTCAAAATTTATTTTGTCGCTTTCAAAACAGACCCGATTCGAGGCAATACACATACGCCAACGCTTCTCCCAGTCTTCGAAACATTTTTCAAACATTGAAGGAGGTGTAGCTTTCAACACCTTCTGCGAATTCTTTTTTATGACTCCAATCGACTCGAAACGCCTTCCCTGAACTGGTAATTTGAGTTTTTAGGAAATAGGAAAAAGTCACACGGGACCACATCTGGTGAATATGGTTTTATTGGAAATCGGTTATAAACAAAAGTGAGAGACTGTGATTCTTTTAAAGCAACTTTATTTAGCGGCGTGGAAGGACTTCTTAACGGTTTGAATATTGTTAAACAAGTGAGAGTCAAAACCCGTAAGGGCGCGCAGAAAGTCTGCTGCCCACTTGACAGTTTTTCTTTTTTGTTTTTATTGTTTTGTTTTAAATAGTAGTTTAAAGCCTTGGAAACAAGATGCAAACGATCCCAGCCTTTAAAACAACCTATTTTCGGGTATAAACGATGTAGGCTCAGCCGTATACCTACTTGCGTACCGTATTTGCACGTTTCGAAACATTGCACCAGACAAAATATTTATTTTATAGCGGAGATGACGATAGCAAGACTTACAAAGCTATCGTTTACTCGTGTCTGTACGGTAATATTGACATAATAAAAAAGGAGTGTGTAGGGCACGTGAAGGATGATGCATATGATGTCGTCAGAAATAACGTTCCGAAACTTTAAACGCGTTTTTCTTGAAAATAGGTTTTCAGGAACGGTGTACACAATATCTCGGAATCTAACCAACCGATTTTTATGAAATTTGGTACGTATCTTTAGTGTAACATTTTTTAGGCATTGACGATCGATTTCTTTTTAATTGTTAACAATTTCGAGAAATATAAACAAAAAACCTAGAAATTTTTGGTATAGATTCGATAGATCAAAAACAAATAGCTGCTATTTTCATAATTTTCACAAAAACGGAAATGTTAGATCGTTAATGCGTAAAGAATACTATGTGCTTTTAAACTTTTTTTGATTTTTGTCTGCTGCTAATCCTGTTCGGCTGGAATCATGCACACCGATAGGCAATTTAAAAAAAAGTTTATGTAAAAGGATACCGTCGAAAAGTTAAATAAAAACCTTTTTTTTATGTTATTTCATGTACAGTCGGGGCCAAGATACAGCGAGGTCGTAAATTAAGCCCTTAAGAAACGGCACCTATTGATGCTGCGGCACTTAGGGCCGTGCGTTGCAGTCTGCTTGAGGGTTCTAACAATAAATGAATGGTAGCATATGATTTGGTGTTTAAAATATTAAAGGCCTCAATAAAACCTTTACCTGTACTCGTACCTCTAAAAGTGGCTTCTTCCAGACGGAAAAACCCTAATTTGCTCTAGCTGTACGCAGTTTTTAGAAAATATATTAGAATCAGTTCGACTTTCAAACTGTGAACATCTATTGGAACTCAATAAATTAGAAAACAAGAAAGAAAAATTGTAATGTGATTAAGAATTTTTTCTTTGATATATCATACAAGATACATTGATGCTCGATACAAAAATTCTTCGTACGTTCCTGACCATGGTTTCAAGCCCTTAACTGCTCGTATTTCTGTCAATTTCCATGTTTCGGCAGCTAAAACATGTTTACTTTGGCTACTGACCGATTTTACGACCTCGCTATATCTTGGCCCCGACTATATATACTTTTCTTTTTATCGTTCCTTCAAACTATTAGTTGTAATTTTTAGACTCGTCAAACAGTCCTGCCCCCTTAAGAAAAGGAGACCTGGAAAACGTCGGTTTATTTTCCAGGGTCTTAGGTATAAACAGTTATGTACAGACCTATGGACACGATGACATCTGACAAGCAGTGTTTGTCATTCATAACACAATTCATTTTTGCTTATATACTAGCTGACGCATTGTTATTAGTAACAATCTAACAGGTTTTGATCGATTACATTTGTCGAGTTTTTGGCGAAAATTTCGCGTATATACCAAGATCGATGCGTGCAACGGAGCATTATCCTGGTGCAAAATCCAAGAATTGTGTTTCCACAAATGTGGCCCTTTTCAACGAATGGTTTCACGCAAACGACTTATAACGCTCGAATAATATTCTTTATCGACCATTTGTCTATCCAGGAAGAATTCCAAATGAACAACGCAACATTTTCTTGATTTTTTCGATGCTTTCGTCAGTCGAAGCAGCCAATCCTGAACTTCTCAGCTCTCTTTGAATGCCTTACATCAGGGGTTCTTAAACTTATGTAGTCCGAGGACCCTCTCTTGAACATTCTTTTTCTATTGCCACCTAGTCAGCGATCGAAACCCGAACACTAAACAAATTTTTTTTCGTACAATGTTTATCAGTTATATAAAATATTGAAACATGAAAAAAAGTCAACTTCTAAAAAAGATACAAATAATAATATAAATATTAAATAATTTTTAAGCAATATGATATAAAAATAAAAAACAAAAATACATAAAAATCACAGAACATAATAATAATAGGTTCGTGTTTTATTTATGTATTACCTTAAAAATATATTTTTTATTGTTCCACGCTTCTTGTATTTTCATCGTCTTCTTGAAGTGCTTGCAACCATTTTTTTTGGTTACGCGGACCACAGTTTAACCCATTGACTGCCACGCAAATTTAGCGCGTTTTGCCCTGGGTGCCACGGTTTTATTTTAAAGAAAACATGAAGTTTTACAAAATATAATATTAAGTTACTGATAGAATATTACAATGGCATTTACAGTATTTTTATTGAAAAAAAAAAAAAAAAAAAAAAACAGTACGAGATAACTCGTAGCTGGCAGTTTTGGTACAGACGCTTCCTACGAGATATCTCGTAGTTGGCAGTCAATGGGTTAAGAACCTATGCTTTATATCATTCGTACTCTTGCATTTTTGAGATGTTACAGCTCACCATACGCTTCTGGTAACATTTCCAACGCCTCGGCACAAGAAACATCGTTAGAAACGCAAAATTTAAGACAAATTCGTTACTCGACAGCTTTTTTTCTTTGTAAAAAATCGCAGAACACACTTGAGGTCGATTGACATAAACAGCTACTGTAAATACACTGGTTGATAGAGGTACACTGGAGATCCCTGCGAGAAGGAACGTAGAAAAGTCGCGTTCAGGTTTTCGAACATTTCTTGCGCGCACAGTTATTAGCGGAAAACAGTAGCAGCCGGGAAATTGGCACGGCACTTTGTACCGCGACTTAATACGATATATCCCAGACAGCGCGGAGTTTCCGAAGTTGGATTGCACGTCAGTCGAGGGAAAAGGGAGGAGTTAGGCAACATTGTGCCGCGAGCCACACGAAACGTTATTGCTTCCGATGCTTATTAGCTGGGAACGGATTTATTTTTAGCACGAAGTAATCAATTTTACAGGGAGAAAATGAAGAATTTGGGTGTTTCAGATTTGTCTGAAAAAAAGATAAGAGAAATTGAAAGGAAAGTACACGCGTCCCTCAATTTACGCGGAGATTTATTTCCTGCGAATGAAAATCGCGTAAAGTCTATCAGTACAATATTAGAAGAAATATTGGAAACGAAAGCCAGCATTACCTATGTCTCTGACAATGTTCGAGATATTATGTCAAATATATGTACTATTTTCAACTTCGAAGGTGATTTTTTCCCATCTGACAACGTAAACGTTCAATTCTTAGACGTTAAATTTGTCAAATTGGTTTTTTCTATAGTTACAAAATTTAAAGTTTGTTTCGTTTACCTAAAATCGAAGCGTGTAAAGTGTAAAATGAAGGATTAAATGAAGATGAGAGGACGGTAACAGAAAAGTACGAAAAGATTTCCGAACAGTAATCAAAGGGTTAATTGGCACAAACGTATCTTCATCGCTTGAAATATCTGAAAGTTCAACATCATTTTTATTGTTAACACATCTTGCGCGGAAAACGACTAAAGTCGTTTTTCACAGGTTATTGATAGACCTTTAACGATAAATTGGCGGGCCGACCGTGGCTGGGAGGGCTCGTCCAGGCCCCGCTTTAATATTTTGTACGGTAAAGGAAAAGGCGCCCGAGCCAGGTCACTACGAACCCTGGAAAAACCCCGAAAAAGTGAAAGTACGAAGGAGCGCTGCTTTTTTGGGGGGAAGAGTGGTATTAGCGTAGACACGACCATTGAAGAATATCGAAAGAGCCGCGCCCGTACGACACGTCGTGCCTAACAACAAAAATAAAGTTATCTCTCTCTATATATATATATAGAAAAGCCCACAATATTAACCCCTTGCCGTACGAATTTTTAGTTACTACGTATGTTAGTCTCAAATGTTCACTGTTATAATACAATTTTAAATAAAGAAAGTCGAGATATTATGTTTATTTAACCCTTTCGCGCCGAGCGCCGCATATATGCTTATAAATATACTTATTACATTAGAGCAATGATTGTTTTTTTCAGCACAGTTTCTATTTAAGACTTAGAACAACATATACAGGGTGTTTCCTGTAACGTTACTCACGATTTTTCACTTACTTGCAGCCATCTGACAAAAAAAAGTTTAGAACAAGAGTTGTAGGGTATGAAGTGCACAATAGATATCAGTAAAAAAAATTTCGAAAACAGTTTGTTTTTATGGCGAAGTCAAGGTCATCTTGGGTTTTACGAATAGGACCATATATTTTTTTTGTTTTCCATATTTAGAGGACATCGAGACGAATTCAAAACACGTATTGCATGATATTTTTATTAACATATTACTTGATTTACAAAAGTGGAAATGTGAAATATTTTGCTTAAGGTGGAATGCATTTCGAACATGTAATAAAATAAAGTGCATTTTTCTTATGTTTTAGTCACGTGTTTACATTCGGTGATCTCTTCGGCATCAAATAATGGTCACACTGTCAAAGTCAAATACGACGAAAAGCAAAATATTTCACATTTCCACTTCTGTAAATCAAGTAATATGTTAATAAAAATATCATGTAATATGTAATCTCATATAACTCCTGTAACTTCCGGAAATGGGAGGTTGCTCAGGTGACTGTGAACAACTTTTTCCTTTACCAAAATATTGGTTGAAGCTTCATTTTTGAATTATTAACGAAAACCATTGGTCACGTATAATTATAATTACAAATTTGGTAGACGTATAAATACTTCTTTTGTCACACCTTGACCATAATCTACATCACAATTGAGACTTATTATACGTCAATGTGTTAATACTCTAAGGAAACTAAGTTAGCCCGTAGCACAATAAGTTTATGAAGCCACCGACCATTGGATACTTTCTACGACCTTTTTACACACGAGTAATATAGTTCTTTATTTTCGGCTTAAGTATTCTCCAGTTTCAATGTTTTTTTTTTTTTTTTTGTTGCATGTCTTAATAAGGTCAAGGCACTTCATAAAATTATTATCTGTTACGGTCGAGACACGCGGAATTTCCCTGACGTCACATGAGAGTTCCCTCGGTACCTGAGGATGCACGATGGCCTGTAGGCCTCCAATTAAAAATTAACCAATTACAAAACGAACACATTCCTTACCTACTTTCAAGATTCCATCAAGAACCAATCCGCGTGCCTCAGCCCTTCCAGAACCCTGTATACAAATCTATAAATAAGGACAGTGTCGTGTACTCGCGTCGGTTTGCGGTGTGTTGCAAACTTAGATCACGAGAGAAAAAATCGGATATTTTTTAACGAGACCTGAAGCGGTCACGGAGAACTTTATCTCGAACGTTATACTATAAAAAGACTTGATAGTTCGTTCAGTGCTCGGACTGATTGAATTCTAGGTTATTTTTTGGTTGGTGTTCGGAACAAGACTGTCTCGAAATTCGGAAAAGGACATGCATCACAGTTACTGAGGGCGGAGTTAAATTTGAGAAGTGAAAAAATGAGAGAATATAGAAAATCGATTATTGGTCGTAGGGTGTTTCTTAAGTAGATAAAAAGAGGGTAATAAAAGGATGGTAGAAGGATGAGGTGTCTGGGTTTTAGAAAATTCCAGAAAAAAAGAAGATCGGACATGAGAGAAGGAAAGTAGTAGTTTAATAATTAGAAAGTCGGAACAATGAATAGTAAAACTGAGTTTTGGAAACGTCGTTTGGTTATGAGTTTACCAAAGGGCGCTTTACGCGCTTATAACGGTCCTGGCTAATCCTATGGGTCGTGAATCCTTCAGGCCCGTCTTACAACTTCTTTAGAATATTAAAATAAAGAAAAAGAAAGGTTCAATCCGGACTAAAGGAAATGTTCGATACAGAACAGATAGCTTAAAAAAAAAATCAGATAAAAATCAAGCAGTATCAAACAATTGTAAAACCCCTCGTTCAACCGTCAAAGTGTATTTCCGTACTGCAACTAAAGTAAACGAGATTGTTAAGGTTATTGTAAAATGTTGACTGTATCATTTCATTGCATTACCCCAAATATTCAGGCGCTATTAAGTTACCGCTTGAAGCGCATGATAAAGATAATTTGACATCGCTACAAATTACAAAACGTGCGTGTTGAATAAATTGTGTCATAATTTACCACGTAAAAAGAAGTGCCGCGTAAATCGAGGGACGAGTGTAGTTTCTGAAGTAATTGTTCCTAGATATATGCAACCAGTGAAAAATCTGTATTATCGATAGACCCGTGTGCCTAATTTCAAGAAACTGTCCTCGTTTCTAAAGAAATATCCATCGAAGGTTGTCTCGTTTATCCACCGAATCGTTGACTAAAAGAAAGAAAAAAAAAACAAAGAGGGCAAAAAGAGTAGCAAGATTGGAGAACACCGAGGACGCAACGAATCGCCATGGATCGTGGCCCGTCTCTATCTATTTTCTGCCTTTTTAATGACTCGATTTCACTGGCCGTTGCTCAAACTGTTACTATAGTCATGTCGTGATCCCAGGAAGCTCTCTCCTGAGGCTGCTGAAAGAATCGTGGCTTGTTAGGCCAGCCAGTCAGCCGAAGTTACCTAACGCAAGCCACTGGTGATAATGACACGTTACAGCCGCGGGTTCGATCCTTTTTGCCTGGACTCACTCACTACGCATGAATGACTACGTGAACGAGCAAACGAGCATGGCAATGGCTTCATTGTTGGATCGTTAGGGACGCCACGGGGTTGCGTGTACGGATTAACTTCGTAACATTCTGTAATGTAATATAAATCTTGGTAATATTTTCCTGGTGTTTCTTTTTTTTTTTTCTGTTTTCTTTGTTCGGTCGTGAAAGCCTAAAACTTGTCGAAGCGAGGGATTAGACGACATTGCCTATAAATTGGTTTTATAACACCAGAGTCTAGCAGGCTAAGGGGGTGAAAAGTGTCCTTCAACCGATTTGGTGGTGCGATGGATCATTCGATAGCTTACCAGAAGATCACATGTGATACCAAGTTTCATCCCTCTAGCTCCACCATGGGGGTAGTTACAGGGTAAACTAGGTATCATCAGTTTTTGGACTATTTTCCCTATTTTTATTGGTACGCAAAATTTCTGCAAAAAATCTGATATATTATACATATGAAGGCACATCTTAAGGAATTTTTTCCGATTTTTTAATTGCAAATCCTAGTTGTGAAAAATTGAAAACGCAAAAAAATGCGAATATCTTTTGACAAAAAAAAATATCGTTATTTTTAACTAGAAAAATAAGTATGGCAAGACTCGATACACGGTTAAAAAAGTATCCAATGATTCCACAGTCAGAACCTTATCCACTCCACCAACCACTATTGAAAATAAGTTAGAATATACTGAACACATTACTTCTACATGTACATTCTAAACACACATAGCAGCAGTTGTAAAGTACATTTGTTGAAATATTTCTAAGTTGAATATATATATCGTTGTTCAACATTGTGTGTGGTACATTCAATAATTTATACAGTCCACTGTATATCTTGCAACCTACGAAAGGTTTCACTGTACTTTACAAAAAATAGTTCGAAGCCCGCGTTATCCTATCGTCGCGGAAAATACTCGTCGACGCTGTGACGCGATAACATTCTTCTTCCTCTTTTCTTTCTTTTCGGTAACTTTTTTTGGACGTTTTATGGTAGGCAGTAACGGAAGAGGTAGAATTATGATAGAGTTGTTGCGTGCATTTAGAAGCAGCTAAATTAATCAGTTTACTTTTTGGGAGGGATTTCATGCGATCGAAAAGGATCAAATTTTAGGGAAAATGCAATCCGAAAAATTGAAATTAATGATTCAGGGAATAGGCAAGTAAAAACGTTGAAAGTTGGAGAATCTGGAAGTTTCAATATTTAAAATTCTTAAAAATTCTTTGAAAATTGAAAATTCCCGGATTTAGAAATTTAGAATAACCTCTTCCAATCAATTTCACACACAACAAAAAAAAATCATGAACATATCGAATAAAAAAGAAGTATATACGTATTTCAATATTTTTTAATTCCATGTATTTAGAAATTTGGACTTACCTCCCTCAATCAAATCCCCCAAAACAAATTCACGAACCAGTATATCAAATAAAACGAATTTCTATATACATATATTCACCGAAGAAATTCACTTTTTTCCAGCAGGCAGCCGGAAGCTCCGGTCAGCTCCTGATCGCGGAGCGGCATTGACCCCTCAGGGGTTGGGTTGGTGGTGGCATCAGACACCGAAGACAATCAGGTCCTCTCGAAAACGCAGTGATCTCGATAGTAGGACGGGTAGCGTGGTCCTGGAGGAGGCTGGAGAATGAGCATGTTCAGCATACTGCGTAGAAATTGGGCACTTCGCCTCTCGGTGGTGCTCAACATCTGCGTGTTGCTCTACGTGTGCGCCTACTTCGGCTCCTCCGGGCCCTGGATCGAGGAACCGCCAACCAACTGGGCGGCTCCACTCCAAACGGACACCTTTGGCGCTGTGGACCTCGTAAACGGTACACAGAAGAACGCCACTCAAAAAGATGCCACTCAGAAGGATGCTACTCAAAAGGACGCCACTCAGAAGGCTGCCACATCGTCGGCCCTGCCTGCTACGAAGGATACAAGCAACAAGGGCGTCCGTAGTAACATGACCACTCAGGTAAGAATGAGATCACTCACCATTAGACGAGGCTGAAAAACTACTACAATTACAGAGCATAACTATAGCACCACTAGAATTTTCAGAAGTTTTGTAGTTTCATTTAGAACTTCTTTGCTTCGATGATAAAATGATACTGAATTGCGGAAATCAAAGTAAAAGTACGCGGTACGTTTAAATAATGTCAAATAAACACCGCCATTTAAGCGAATCACTCGGTGATATTAATCTTTCAACGCGACCCTATACGGTTCAAACTTTCCTTAATATCTCGTTAATTAATGCTTTAGGATGAATAACGCTTAATACTTTTCTACTTGGAAAATAATAAGCTTTTGAACTGCTGTTAAAAAGTAACGCATTCTATTTAAAAAAAAGATAAACCAAGTTGACTTTCAAATCTTCTAAACGCCTCCACTTATAAAGAAATCGTTTATATCACGTAAATGTCCCACTTAATACCATGTAATCTTTGTAGAAATCATTTTTTGTACAACGCATAATTTAGAAGTTATTCAAGGTGACCAAGTTATTAGGTGCCACACCCTGTATATGAAAATATAGGATTCTTATATTTCAAGATCTATGAACGCACAGATAAATTTGGGTATGGATTTAGATGCTTTGGCATATCAATGGCGGAGACAGAAATGCGCTCTGTGGCGTCCAATATGTTTATAAAAGTTTATCCTAAAAGGAGGATAAATCTTAGTTATTGAGAAGGCCTGAGTTTTCTTCTACAGGCTATATTCTGGCCCAAAGTGTTTACTGTGGTGCCTTTTCACTTAAAATAATAGATACGCAAGGGCAGCAGTTTGTCGATACACAAAGTCGATCGCAAATCGTTTACAAAACGCGATCCGCAAAGGGTTTAAGTATCATGTTCAGGGTGATTCTACGTGATAAAATAAGACGAAGATATAAAGTAGTAAAATTAAATTTGAAGCTTCATTTAGAAGTTATCAGCGTTTAAAAAGCGGCCCAAAAGCCCCTGAAGCATGGCAACCAGCCTGGTGCGTGCAAATACAAACAAGTTCACTTGAGCGCGTTTTTCTTGAACACTATTGAACCTATCGACCTCAAATTTTGTAAACGTATAAAACAAGCTTCAGTTTATCAACCTGAACAAAAATTTTCGAAATCGCCCGATTTTAAAGTACACTTTTCGAGTGTCAAAGTTGAAACTTGTTCTTTGACCTATTTGCTACTACTATTACACTAACAACTATAAATTTGGTACTTTTAACAGTAGATATACTAGAGGTTTTAACTTAATCCGTGTGCATCAATGATCCCGAGGGTTCGAGCCATTGGGATAAGCAAGAACCCTATACCGATGTAGTTTCATATATCGCTAATTAGCCGCTGATTCGCTGGTGTAGATAATTGAGAAAATTGGATGGTTCAGGTCACCCTTGACTTCAGAGCTGATGGTACATTTTAATTTCAATTTATCAGATTAAAGTTCTGGCTAAAATTAACTTAATTAAATATGTAGAAAGTATCTCTCTCTATATGTATATATATATATATATATATATATATATATATATATGTATGTATATTTTAAGAGATAGTCATCTCTTGGCTGTCATCATCCCACAGAGAATCAGCTGTTTAAGGATCAATGAATTATTCACAGGTTCGTTATTTGTATCTCGAACCGTGGCCAATTTCACGGATCGATCGTTGATTCGATCAGAGGCGGTTCGTGGAACATTTGTTAGCATCACGATCGCTGACAGATTGCGCAGGACGCGATTAATAATCATGCTCTATTACGGCCAAGTACGACAATCACACGCACCGCCGTTGATAATTGAGCAAAAAAGACCCAGAGAAATCACATTTTATCGAGCTTTCTATCGAATCGCGCTGCTCGGATGACTAATCATTCCGCTGACGATATACAGTATGTAACAAAAGTTTCCGAACACGGCTTGTTAAAACCTTTCCAATTTCTGAACAGACTTATGTACTTTTTATCTTAGATAAATATTACTTAGGTGTGAAATTTCTGTCGTGCTTCCCTTTTTACCGTTTCCCTTCCATCGCGATAAATTATTTGGTTGTAACATACGAAATCTCCGATTTCCATTCATAATTCGTCTAATTATTAGATTGAATAAAATTTATACTTTTCTTTAAAATTATTATCATCGTATTGGTATAATTGCAGAAATTTATGACGACTCTTATATTTCGTTATTTGTTTCCTTCTAAATTTTTATTAGCTTGGGTAAAAAGTCTGTTTGTGTCGACGACGGCTTGCTCTTCTCAGTAATGTTACCTGATAATCTTACTGACAAACGTATTTCATTCAGGACAGTCTGAAGATGCTTTGTGTTCAGTATTTGGCAGTTCTCTTTCAGTATTATTCGAGTCTCAAGTGTTCAAACATGAACAAACGGAATATTCATTTTCGACATCTGATTATATCTGATCTGTATTATAATTACCAAGAGCATTGCTAATACCGTATGTCATAGACGATACCAATTTTCGGAACAACCCAATACTTAAACTCAGAGTTGAGGAAACTTTTGTTGCATACTGTATCTTGAGTGATTCGTTCGGTCTCTTTTGTTTCTAGGTGAAGTTTAACGTTAATTTTCAAATATGTGCTGACTGGAATGACTAGAATGTTCAATGTGCTGTTTGAACAAATTTTCTTCCTTTTCTTTTTACGTTCCGAAAATTTTTGTTGAAACTTATCATTGATCTAAATAATTGAGAAATATTAATCAATATGGTTGGAGTACCAGGCCGCACACATCGTACCGGAAGTGACGGCATCATAAACTGGCTCAAGTCAGCCACGAGTTTCCCCCCTCACGATTTCAGGCCAGCCTCTTTTCATTTCTCAGTCGCTCGACAAGATTACCAAGCAACGAAGAATCTCGATGGGCAGGTTCAACCTTTTTTCACGTTTTATCGAGTATTTCGTTCAGCATGGCGCACACTGTGCTGACGTCACTGGCCTTTATCTTCCTCGCGAAGGTATTCGAGGAGGAACCTTCTTCTCCCAAGCCGTTCGGTATTATTTTCGCTGGATACATTTTCCTCCTTTTATCGTCACTGAAACACGAGTAAAGACGAAAGAAAAAGAATGAAAAGGTGGGAGAAGGGATCTCGAGTAACAAGGTACTGTAGTGTTCGTCGTTACAGATACTCCTAACTCGTCTTATCGTTGGATTTTATCGCGGAAAAGTGTATTTCACGAGAGTCAGACCGATCGACTTCCATCCAAAATTCAGCTGGATAAAAGGCGGCTCGACCTCGTTTGAAATCCTGATCATTGGATAAGATTTCCCGCCTCTCTTGCATTCAGAGAGAGAGAGAGAGAGAGTCACTTTTGCATTGTCCACGACATAGGGGACGATGAATCACGTAAGTGGAATATAGGTGGCTGGTGACTCTTCTTTGATGTATAGTTGGAGGGTGTTTTAGAAAGATTGGGAATAGGTTTTGCATGCGGCATTGGATGACCGTAAAAATCAATTGGCTAAGGGAAGTTGAAAATTAATCTGTATTGTATCGTAGATATGCAAAGACAAATTTAAAAGTTTGAAAAATTGAACATTGGGAAACTTCAGTATTAAGGAATTTGAAAATTGGGATAATTCGAATGTTCAAGAATTGGGAAATTGGGAAATTTGAACATTCACGAATTTAAAAATTGGGAAACTTGTATATTCAAGAATTCGAAAATTGAGAAATTTGAATATTCAAAAAATTTGGAAATTTGGAAAATCGAATATTCAAGAATTAAAAAATTGGAAAATTGCAAAATTCGAATGTTTAAAAATTTGGAAATTGAGAATATTCAGGAATTTGAAAATTGGGAAATTTGTACCTTCAGGATTTGAAAATTGGGAAATTTGAATGTTCAAGAATTGAAAATTTGGGAAATTTGAATGTCCCGGAATTTGAAAATCGAAAATCCGAGAATCCAAAGGTTTAGGAATTGAAAATTTTCCAAGTTTGCAATTTCGAAAATTTGAAAACCGTCGAATTAAATATCTGAAAGTTTTGAAACTTGTAACATTGAAACTTTATGAACATGTGAATTTGAAAATTAAAAAATCTTAAAATTTCGAAATGTCGGAATTTGAATACTTGAATACATAGAAATTTCAGTATGAAAAAATTTCAAAATTGGGTTATATCAAAATTTATAAATTCGACAATTTTTAAATTTGAAATTGGCAATCTTAAAGATCTTCAAAATCGAATCATTTTCCAACTAGAAAATTTCAAAAACTACCGAATTGAAAATTAATTATAAAACACTTTATACATAAAATATATATTATCTCTTCAGATTGATTTACTGAACAAATAGAACTTATCAAACGACTTTTATCTGCTGAAAACCGAAAATAGACTAACGGTCATCGAAAATTAAAGTGGCCAAAAAGGAATTGCACTGCATCAAACTAGGTTCAGCAACAGCTTCAACAACTTCTGTACAGTTCAATATTTCACTGGAGAAACTTTCCCCCCTCTTTGTTCCTTCCATCGTCATGCAAAATTGAAGCGAACGCTTTTACCTTCCGCCTCGATGCTCCTCAACCTTTCTGCCAGGCTGCTACAAGAAATTGCATCTAACAATAATTTAGTAACAATCCAGAATACCCATAATGTCACGTATGAAAGTTCTCTGGAATTAATAACGTTCATATACTATAATATAAAGTAAAATAATATGTGCTATAGTAATAGTAATACTTAATTTAAAAATACTATTCATTTCATAATATTTGTACAATTTTTTTTTTTAAATATATTTCCTAATAAATTGATCTTCAATATATCATTTTTTTACTGATTTTGAATATTTTACTGTCTCTGCTTGACCGGTTGCTAGTTTTCGGGCGCCTTATATTATATACTATAATATAAAATAAAATAATATGTGCTATAGTAATAGTAATACTTAATACTATTCATTTCATATGTGTACAATTTTTTTGTTTAATATATTTCCTAATAAATTGATCTTCAATATATCATTTTTTTTACTGATTTTGAATATTTTACTGTCTCTGCTTGACCGGTTGCTAGTCTTCCGGCGCCTTAAATCTACACTTTTGGAGCTGTGTTATTAAAATACTGAGACAGATAGAGCATACGTTTATTTGACAAAAAATGTTCCTTTCATTGCCCTCTATTGTTCTATATATTCGTATCAGTTTGTACATACATTATCATCAAAAATGTTAACACTTCGATTATAACTCTAAAACAACATTTACAATAAATTACAAATCCAACAATTTTAAAAATACTAAAGATATGTAAGAATGAGAGATCAATTTTTTTCTGTTATTCTTAACTCTATAACAGTGTATTAAAATTGGTGATACACGTTTTAAAAATTCACATCCTTTCTTATCATTTGAAAACTATACGGTTATCCAATTTACACGCCTACATTTTTCATTTTAATAAGACACGGAATATTTGGAATATTTCGATGTTGTTTGCTTTCATTGAAAGTATGATGCATTACAATCATATGTAGGACAGAATATCATTGAAATGTGCACCACGACTACGTTTGCAGACATCAATTTGATTATCGAAATTTTCTACGATTTTTCGTGAGATATTTTATGAATTGCAACTCGAATGTTGTTTTTTAAGTCTTTAGTTGTTTCTGACCTGTTAGTATAGACTCAACTTTTCAAAAGTACCACAGAAAAAAATCTAATGGTGTTAAGTCGCATGATTTTGGAGATTAATTGAAATCTGCATTTCGTGAAATTACACGTTGATGAAATTTCGATCGCGAAAACTGAATGTTTTCTCGAGTTGCATGACATGTAGCACCGTCTTTCTGGAAATAGACATCAGACACATCGATATAATTAAATCCTGATCATAAGAAGTTACTCAACGTTGATTGGTATTGCTCAGCATTCACAGTAACAGCATTTCAAGCATCCAATAATTCCATTTGCCCAAAATACACACCAAACAGTGACTTTTTATGGGTGCAGAGATTTTTTATGTATAACGCGAGGATTTTCATCACCTCAGATACGACAATTTTACTTGTCAACAAATCCAACCATTGTGAAATAAGCTTTACCGCTAAACAGAATTTTGCTTTTGAAAACAATGGATTTATTGTTCGTTGTTCAATAATCCAACTAGCGAAATTACGACGTTACAAATGGTCTCGTTCTTTCAATTGCTGGGTTAATTGAATTTCGTACGCGTGTAAATGCAAATCCTTATGCAAAATCCTCCATACAGAGCTATAAAATATGCTCAATTCTTGCGAACAGCGTAAAATTGCTGTTGTCGGTTCATTTTCAACACTTCCGCATACAGCAGCAATGTTTTCATTTGTGCGTACAGTTTTTGTTCTTCCACCTTTTGGTTTATCAATACCACAATCAGTTTCTTCGAATTCTTTCATCAATCTTCAAATTGAAGACCGATTTGGCCGATTATTTACGCCAAAAGATCACAAATATTGCGATGAATATTTCTCAAAGAACGTCTATCTTCATAATAAGTTTGAATAATGTATTAGATGTAGAAATAAATTCTTTTCGACTTTTGGGTACAATCAGAGGCTTATTTAAAAAGAATAAATTCAGTTCTATTATCTAAATAATTTCCATTATTGATGACTATTTGCCATTTTTCTGCCAGTTTGCAAATACCATCGCGAATATTTCGATTCGACGAATTGATTCCAGTAATTCCAATTGGAAAGAGCGAATACTATTCTTTCGCCTTTAAGGCCACTTTAAGATCATGATGTATAAAACGTTGAATTCATTCTGACGCCGACTACTATATCACGTTATAAAAAATACGTATTAATATGCAAAAAAAAAATACGATGACCTTGAAAACCCCGTTAAAATTACTTTCACAGGATTTTTTTATCCCCATCAGATACAAGCCTTAAAACCATGTACATCCTATTTAGTCATTTTGTCTTACTTTCAACAGTAGCGGAAATAAATTAGCTGCTCGAATTGAAATTAACACCCTGTATATTAAACATATTTTTATATGTTCTACGTTGCATTAAGTTCTTCGCACCATTGCAGTAACGATGATAATATTCAAATATTTAAAAGTGAAATTTACTCGAATGACGCGTTTCTGGTAATCTTGGATTCTCCGGTCACCAGTGAACGCCATGACACTTGACGTGTTAAAAACGAAAGAAAGAAAGAAAGAAAAAAAAGCATAAAGAAAAGAGTGAAGGAATGAATTATCCGATTAACTGTAGGCATTTTTGGTAACAATGAGGCCTACGGGCGTAAAGAAGGCCATAAACCGGCGAACCATGTGCAGAAGGCCCCATGGGGCAGAAGGCCCAGCGACACCAAGGGCCCGCCGAGTCAGATATTTGGAAAATACAAAGTGTGTAAAAAGCCAAGGGTTTAGAGAAAGGAAAACTCGGTAGTCTGAGCTCGATACATAAGCGAGAAAGTCAGTTGATGGAACCGTTTCCGTGCGAAAGAATTATTTCTTCTCTATAGTACTTTACTAATTAATAATATATTGTTATCTGTTATTTTTAACACGAAAGTGTTTTACAGATGGGGGGCCGCTTCAGAAAATGTAACGCTAAAAATGTAACGCTAAAAAATGAAACGCTCTGCGACGAAGAGATTAGGTTAGGTTAGGTTCAGTTCGCTCTGCAACGAAGAGGTTAGTATTCAGCCATACGTGCTACCGACAACATTTCTGATTAAAAATTACATTAAATGTACCTCTGTACATTTCTAAAACACGAAAGTGTTTCACAGATGGGGAGCCTTTATGTATTGTCAATCTGCAAAACATTTTCGTATTTTAGAAATGTACAGAGGTACATTTAATGTAATTTTTTAAACCACAGTTGCCCTATTCAATTCGTAATCCTGATATCCATCTAACTTAGTCTCCTGCATAACCAAGTGTTTCTCCATCGCAGGTGAAAAACGCACCGACAGAACGATCAAAGATGACCCTCGAGGAGGCTGTGCTCTGCAATGAGAAGTCGCTGGAGCCACGGAGGGCACAACGAGGCGATTACTGGGTTCTCTACAATTACGTGCCGATGAGCACGACGGTCAGATGCTGGGAGAGCGTCACGTATACCACGCACGCGGACTACACGTTCCTGGACAATCTGGAGCCGTTGCTGGAGCGATGGAGGGCGCCGATATCGATTGCAATGCACGCCCCTGGCACAGACTTCGCGGCGACTCTCGACGCCATCAAGTACTCGAGAAACTGTGGCAGCCCGCTGATCTCACAGCTGGTCACCTTCCACGTATTCTTCAGCAGCAAACACGTGCCAAAAGTGGTGAGTTTCGTTGCCGATCTCGTGTCCCTACTTTATGGACACACTGTATATTGTATGTCTAAACGTTTCTTGGATCTGGTTGACACTGTTATTTAGAGCTTGAAGGGTGCATAATGTATTGCTTAGCACAGATATATCTAGCTTAGTTTCAGCGAGTATTGGAAGAATTGTGTCCTTTTCCAATTGGTTTTGGACAATTTATAGCTGTTTGGATTTTCTCTCTCTCTCTTTTTTTATTGGCTTTTTTAATTGTTTGTGCTGGTGTTTACGAAGCTTGGAAGAGTTTTGGATGTAGTAAATATTTTGTCAGTCTTGTTTTTAGGGAAAATTGTCTTTTTAACTTAATTAAATTGTTGTTCCAGTTTGAACTGGTTTCGGACAATTTATTTGGATTTTCTTTTTATTTTTATTGGCTTTTTTAATTGTTTGTGCTAGTGTTAATGAAATTTGAAAGAGTTTTGGATGTAGTAAATACTTTGTCAGTCTTATTTTTAAAGAGAATTGTCTTTTTAACTTAATAAAATTAGTGTTTTTGTTTAACCTACTTTTGGGTAATTCGTAATTGTTTGGATTTTCTTTTGAATTGTTTGTGCTGTTATAATAAAGCTTGAAAGATGGATGTAATAAATACTTCGCTAACTGTATTTTTAAAGAGAATTGTTTTATTTTAACTTAATCAAATTGGTGTTTTTGTTTGAACTGGTTTTAAACAGTCCATAGTTCGGATTTTTTATAATTTTTGGAATAGTTGATGATATTAATATGAGACACTTCGTAATTCTTGTCTATTCAAAGCGGTTCTACGCATTGCATAACTTGTATACGTCTTCCTGTATATTTCTTAGACCAGTTTTTCAAGTTATAAATATACTTCACATGTTAATACTCTATTTTTAGTTACAATCAAAGATTTTTCCTTCTTAAACCAGTCTAAAGTTGAACAAAATAAATGTATCAAGTAATCAGAAATAATTTAATATCCTACAGCAGAGAAAGTTAGAAAAAAGAACATACAGACTTGCAAATAATCAATTCACATTCTTAGTCTCCTTTCAAATTCACCTAGAATAAACTTAAAGTAGCAAATAGCTACATAAAATGACGGGTTAAGAAAGTAAGAAGAATTGTTGAATGAATCTTCGTCCAGGTGATGATCAATAAACTTTATCGACTTTTGAGTGGCTCCCCCTTAAATCACTAAACACCAAAAAAAGAAGAAAAAGAAAATGAAAGATATCTGTATATCAAGTAGTCAGATGGAAACACGATCGCGTCCATCGTTCAGTAATGAGGCAGGCTGAAAAGTGGATCAAAATGAAAGGTCGAGAAAGTACTAATTAAGAAGGCAAGGCAATCTCAGCGAGCCGATAGTGATACCTATTTATTCCTTTCCGTTCTGCATGCATAATTCAGCCCGAAAGAGAGAATCCTCTCGGAGTAACAAAGTAATGGCTTCTCGCGCACTGTAATTGCTGTGTCTCGGGGGCCGCAAGTTGCAACCGCGGTCCCGCGTTCTAATTAATTACGTGCACGTGTATCGACGAGTTACGTCGAGATACAGGCGAAGAGGGAGGAATTAATAACAGAGTTTCGCCATGGAAAAGTCGCAGGAAGTGCTTCTCCCAGCAATTCGTTTCTCATACTTGCTTAATCTGCGGATCATTTCAGGTTTTTTTTTTGTTTTGTTTCGCCAAGTATCACTTCCAGTGTTTGCAATTCATCACGCTTATTTTGAAATTCCGATGAATTTTCTTTGTTTTAGTTCTATGTACTTTCTGTAGAGAAACGCATCGTATATAAACGGCGTTTGAATAAATAATTAGAAAAGTGGAATTATTATTTCAGAATATTCTGAGATAGTACAAGGTGATTTCACGTGATCAAATAAGACGAAAGTGGAGAGTGATAAAATTGAAATGAACTGTTCGTTTGGAAGTTACGAGCATTTGAAAAGGGAACCCAAGAGCGCCTGATGCATGGCAACCCGCCCTGTGTGCACGGCTCAATTGAAGCGATTTTCTCGGACGCTAACGAAGCTATTGACTTCAAATTTGATATACATACAAAGCAACCTTCAGTTTATTGACTTGAAATAGAATTTTCGAGATATCGCAATTTCAAGGTACATTTTCTGAGCGTCGAAGTTGCGAAGTGGAGAAAGCGACTCGCCCTTTTCCGCGAACAATACGAAGACCATGGTAAAAGCACACTACTCTGTCTGTAAATATTTGATCGCCTCTACTTCCACGGGTTTCCTTTTCACGCGTCCACGGAGAATCGAGCTTAAATGTTTCAAATTTGAGTCAGAAACGTAACTGTTGTGTGCCCTCTCTACTGAAATATGAGAGAAAAAATTGTTGATCGTAAAGGGAAAAAAAGAAATTTGAACATTCTACGGGGAGAAAATTAAACGGAGCTTCAACATCGTTTCTGGAAGATGAAACGGAACTATTGAAAGATTAATAAACCGTAACTCGGCGTTCAATCTTCGTAAAACAATGAAATTACACTTTCAACACTTTTTTTCCAAAGTACAAATAGCTTGAATTTTTACAAAAAAAAAAAAAAAAAGGAGGAATAATTCTTTTCAATTACTTTATGGAAAAAATTTTTGCAATATTTATACGGTGTACAAAGTAATAATAATAACAATTGTACAACTTGTTACAACATATTTTCAATGCCTATTTTCCTACCTTTTTTCAAAATACAAATAGCTTGAAGTTTCACAAAAAAAAAGGAATATTTCTTTCTAATTCTACATTGAAAAATTTATGTAAAAATTAAGCGATGTTCTAGTTACAATAGTTCTTCAGTCGTTGTTAAATTTTTAATACTTTCGAGTAAATTCATGCGGCGCTTGTACCTTGCTGTTATTTTAATCGTCGTTTGTGTAGGAGCACGCACACTATTCTACCGAGCGTCTGCTATGCAGCTACATCCTATGTAATGGGAGGGGCTAGTATATACCTATACAATCCGCGACACTTGATTAAACGCAGTGATATTTTCAATGTATTTTTGTTTAGTGACGTTTAAATTAATAAATTTTATTTTTCCAATATAAAAATATTATACAAATCATTACCTACTCGTATATTCCAAATGATAAATAACAACGATGGATATACAAAATATGAATAAAGTATAGTTGTCGTGATAACACCGTAATTTTACGTTTTAATTACAGTACGTTTGTTCAAATGTCGCAAGAGTACTCGTACTTTTTATTAAAAATGCAAATTCTTTTATAACGAATAAATAACTTCTCAAAGTACATATATACACTTTCATTAAATAATATCTATCATGTTGAAAATATAAAATTTACCAATTTGAACTTCACTAAACAAATATACAGTGAAAATATCACTGCGATTAATCAAGTGTCGCGGACTGTAGTTCTGCATAATCAAATCTTGTCAAAAGTTTATCAACGTATGTCTCGAAAGCTATTTAGCCCTCTTCAGACTTTTTCTCTTCTTGAGAAGAATAGAGTCGAGCAGAATACGTTGATGTAAAAAAAAATTTTACATTAATTTTCACTGTTACAAACAATTTTGTAGACACTTTTTTTTTTTTACAAATGTCCATCGATCTAGAGATGTAGGTTCACACCCTAAAACCATAACCACGACTTTCTTTTACATCCTGTGCATACAGTAATTTGCATATCGTTAAGTGTGTACCTATTATCTCCAAAGGTCTAACACAGTGTACTACAATCTGATTCGAAAATAGGTACCACCATCAGAGAAAGTTGTGTCTGACACATATAACTGCTCGCTGGGACCGCCATGGGTGAACGTCACGCTTTCAAAGATGTACAAAAACGAGAAGAAGCTGCTGTACCCGGTGAACGTTGGTCGTAACATAGCCAGGGAGTCGGCGCCGACCTTCTACGTATTTGCCAGCGACATCGAGCTCTATCCAAATCCAAACTTGCCTGCAAAGTTCCTCGAAATGATCAGAAGAAGGGATCAGCCAGCTCTCTACAACCCGAACCCGAAGGTTTTTGTCCTATCCATATTCGAGATAGACGGAAAAAGTCAACCGCCCAACAATAAAACACGTTTGGTAAGTTGAGATCAATAATGAAACTGAGAAAAAGCAAAACGGAAATAGACGACCAAGTATATAAATATATGTGTTAGCAATTCTCTATAAGAATTAGGATGCCGCGGTCAATTACTCTATCTGATTTACTCTGTTCTGAGGTTCTGGGGTAAGTGCCGTGCTATTTCTCACAGTCCTCTTACCAGAAGGCATCCTTGCCTTCCCCATTCCGTGGCCAGCTCCTATAGGAACAACAATCACACCCTTAAGGCAACACAACGTCGGGTTGCTTGCCACCCTCAAACTTTCTCTTGCATTTTTCTAAACAAACATACCTACGACACCCGATAGCTACGTGACTTTGAGTCACTAGCCATCGCCGGATGTCTGCATATTCTCATTCTCACTGGCCACACACAAACTAAGTCCCTGCCATAAATCGTACGAAAGCAAAATAGCGTCAGGCTAATTGCCTTCGACGACCCTTGAAAAGGTATCGTCGCTAACATATGAATAACATGAAATCGAAGCTTTTCATTTCTCAAGAAATGATCATTTGGTTGACCCTTTGCACTCGAAACTTTCTGGCTCTAAGTTGCACTTTTCTTCATTTCTTTTTAGCATAATTACGAGGATCATTCAATACGTAAAGAGACTGTTTAGTAGCAAGACTTTTCTCGAGAGTAGCTTAATGACGTAGGAAAAGATGTTAAAAAAAGTAGCGTTGATTCATTGTGGTACTATAAATTTGTTTAACCCTTTAACTGCGAGTACTTTTAGCACAGCTCATCGCTCTAAACGCAAAAAAAAAAAACGAAAAAAGAAATATTTTACTAAAATCAAATCATAATACTAGACAATATAATTCTAATAATTTTATAAATTACAAAAAGTATACAGAGTAAGAAAGTATCATAGAATAATAAGTTGGCTATAATTTTAGTATGTGGTTTATAAACCACACCCGCAGTTAAAGGGTTAATAATCGACAGAACATCGCGGCAAAGTAGATCGACGCGGAAAAATGTTTTATCATTAGTCACATAATAGCTGGCGGAAAGCGAGTGTGGCATGTGTTATGACAACAGGAGGGTCCGTTCACATTTGACATTTAAGCGAAACGTGAACTTGGACGGTGGTAATTTAACGCGTGCGAAAGAGTGCGACGACGGCCGACATAATATCCGACAATGCGTTAAATGGGAGGAACGCGAGGGTCGTTTAATCAATGACGCTTCCTTTGACCGTGGACCTTGATACGGTACAATTAACAGAGTCGCTGCCGACGACGTGCAGCTGGCCACTGCTCGCACTTCTATCAAATATTCAATCTCATTTCACTTTTGAACCGGCACTGGCCTTATTTCGTACCGCTGACACACGTTCCTAACTCCCCTTTTTCCGTCACACTTGGACCCGATTCTCGGTTCCTTTTTTTTTTTTTTACAAATGACAAAACTGTGAATGGGGAAGGAAAGTGAGATTACGCAGAGAGACGAAGAAGAACGTTTTTCCAAATGATACACACTGTGGTTGAATTCTTAATATTAATAAAATGTTATAAATTATAATACACCTCGATTTACGGCGGAGTATCCGTTCTACGTGGATTCGTATCACGTGTCCGAGATATTGTGTCAAATATGTGTATTATTTTCAACTTCGAAGGTGATTTTTTCCCTCTGACTGTGGACAAATATCTGATATTACGAAACACGATAGAGGAATATATAAAAGATTTACTGTAAGTACACCAGTCCCTCAATTTTTATTTTTTTATTTCGTTAAATTCGTTTTACACGAATGAAAATCGTGTAGATAAAGTCTGTCCGTACAAACGAAAAAATATTGGAAATAAAAGCTGGTGTATGTAAGTTTTAGAAATACATATTTATTTGAAATAGCTTAACAAAAAGAAATAATGGCGTTTCGGAAAACAAAAATAAATTTTACTCGATGTCACTGTCACTACTGTAATTGTAATTTGTGAAAATGGTATCAATAAATGGAATCATTTCTAATAATTGTCAAATACATATAAATAAGAATTTTCGTAATCTTACAAAAAAGTTTGAAATTTAATTTAAAATAGAAATTTTATGAGCAAATGTTTAAACCGATCATTTTGACCGGTTGGTATATCTAGTGTTAATTCTAGCATGTTGAAATCTCAAAACAACGGTTATCAAACAGAAATAAAAAAACTAAATATAGCATTTTATTTAAAGAAATAGAATACACCTATCCCTCCATTTACGCGGATTAACCTTCCCGCGTTGATTTTTTTTTTTTACGCGGATAAAAGTCGCGTAGAGTCTGCTTGTATGAAAGAAAAACATGGTAAGAATAATCAAGTATAAGTTATAAAAACGTTTAAATCGCATAGGTTAATAAAACAAGAAATAATTATATTTCAGAAATTGAGGGACGAGTGTATGTAAAAATCGTACGAATACGAGTGTGAGTCACTGTATGTGTTGTTCGTTGTACAGCGACAGAACTGTATTGTACAAAAAAATCCTCGTTTCAGGTCCAGATGTTGAAGGCCGGCACGGCGATACCCTTCCATAAAAAGTTGTGCTCCGGCTGTCATAATGTTCCGCGAAGCAAAGAGTGGCAGCAGGCACCAGAAACCGAGGATCTTCATGTGTTCCACGTCGGTAAAAGGACAGGCAGTTTTGTTCACTGGGAGCCGATCTTCATCGGGTCGAATAATGATCCTCTGTACGACGAGAGGCTCAGCTGGGAGGGGAAAAGCGATAAAATGACACAGGTTAGAATTAATCGCGAAACAAGTAATCCATCGTTTTCTTCGTATCGATATTATCCGATCTGTTGAAAATGCAAAATAAAATATATATAAGTTGATACAGGTTGAATTAACACGTTCACAACGCTGCTGTAATTCGTATCGAGCGTTATCGAGCCGGTTAATTATTTGTAGTTTGCACTACTAATTTCATATCTTCTTATTTTAAAAACACTAAGATTGATTTGAATAATGGAACAGTAGTTTGAAAATTATCTGATTATTTATTCTAAGATATATTAATCCTTTGCGCTCCGAGTATTCTTTTTCATATGATCGATCATCAATTTGAAAATCGAAAGTTCCGTTTTGAAAAGAAAAAAATATACATGTTTATAGATTTCTTTATTTTTGATTTTTTCGTGAATTTCTAAAATATATTTTTAAACATTTGAAATATACTAATCCTTTCCGCTCCGAGAACTTTTTTTCATATGATCGATTATTGACTTCAACACGTTTGCAATGAAACTTTTGAAAATCGAAAGTTCCGTTTTGAAAATAAAAAAGTACAAATGTTTATAGATTTCTTTATTTTCGATTTTTTCGTGAATTTCTAAAATATATTTCTAAACATCTAAAATATATTAACCCTTTCCGCTTCGAGAACTTTTTTTCATATGATCGATTATTGACTTCAACACGTTTGCAATGAAACTTTTGAAAATCGAAAGTTCCGTTTTGAAAATAAAAATGTACACATGTTTATAGATTTCTTTATTTTCGATTTTTTCGTGAATTTCTAAAATATATTTCTAAACATCTAAAATATACTAACTCTTTGTGCTCCGAGTATTTTTTTATTTTTTTCATATGATCGATCATCAACCTCAACACACTTTTACAACGAAACTTTTGAAACTCAAAATTTCCGTTTTAAAAAGAAAAAATTACACACGTTTATAAATTTCTTTATTTACATTTATTTCGTGAATTTATAAAATATATTTCTAAACATCTACAATATACTAACCCATTTGCGCTCCGACAATTTTTTCTTCACATGATCGATCATCAACTTCAACATACCTTTCCAACGAAACTTTTGAAAATCAAAATTTTCGTTTTGGAAAGAAAAAATTACACATCTTTATTTTCGTTTATTTATGAACAATGTGATAGCTTCTGCACAAAATTGCCGGACAATAATGTGTTAACGTGTTAAAAGGAAAGGACTACTAACAAAATATTAAGACTCTTTGTTTTAATTAGTTATAACTGTCATTATTCTTCTGTGCTAATACTTTTGTCCGCCTATAAAATCCTGGAGTAACATATTTTTGCTATTAGTTTGGTTATAACTTCATTTACATTACTGGTTCTTGTTGTATAATAAATTAAGACACATAAAAAATGAACATGTTAACCCCTTGCCGTATAATAACGAGTCACACTCGTGATGTAGATTATGGTCAAAGTGTGACAAAAGAAGTATTTATACGTCTATCAATTTTGTATTTTTGTTCTAACTTTAGTTTCAATTCAAGATAGAGGACTTTTAAATCAAAATTGATATATAATATCTCGACTTTATTTAACATTGTATTGGAACAGTGAACATTCGAGACTAACATACGTAGTAACTAAAAATTCGTACAGCAAGGGGTTAAAAAATTGTGTCTTTTAATCAATTTGTTTAGTAGTTACAAGTGTTTGTATCGTAACAATCACACTGCGCCAATACTTTTGTCCAGCAGTGTACATTGATTGGTTTCGTTTGTACCACCGGTGGTACATGCCGGTGTGAACGTGTTAATTCTTGTGTGGACAACCAAAATGTTTACTGCTTGTTGGACAATCCCAAGCGATTTCGATATATCAGATATACAGCGATAATTTTACTTTCACACTTTCTCGTAACTCTCAGTTTCTTCTTTCTTTAGCATATCAAGTGCTATTTCGAATAATTTTAGTGAAGCAATTACTAGGGGACTATAATATAATTCAATGCTAGAGTCAATCGCCCGTGTCGTAATTTTGTATTTTGCATAATTTTATTGTAAAACCGCTCTTCATAATTATCCAACTGCAACAAGACTTACATGGATACCCGAACACCCCAGTTATCCAACAAGTGTATAAATAATATGAAAACCTTATTATTTGAAATACATTATTTGAAATAAATTTTTATTTCTAAACTATAAATCGACGGTACATCTTCCAACTGATGGGGATCTGGAACGGTTTCGCGATATTTTCGTAGCATAACAAATTATTAACCCATCTGCATCCTCCAGCAGAATGATCTACACACGACGATTGTCAGTTATCACCGAGCGCGGAATAATCCGCTGGCGACGACTGTCATTATTTATCGCCAAAAAGTCTGCAAACTTCTCGTGAATAATACGTAATAAAATTCGGAGCTTTTAGTGCATTATCAGCAACAAGATTTATCTCTTTAATTGATTACTATACATCATTTCTAAGCAAAACTGAAGGTAAATTACTGGTTGATGCGCGATAATACGAGCCAATTGACTGTTGAACGTCTCTTATACAAATCGGTTAGGTTAAGTAGAAGTATATAATGGAAATATAGAAATATGTGTGTCCGGTTGTCCACATAAGAATTAAACCCATACCGTGTTCGACATTAGTAGTGTAAAAACAAAAAATCTGGACGAATTCGACAAAAAGTACTAGCTGAAAACCGAAGGAAAACTTGTCGAATCATAGTCCACGATTTCTCGAAAAAGAAGCATCGTTAATCTAGTACGAATTTCTCCTGACTCAGGGTTACGCGTTGTGCGTCCTCAACTACGATTTCCTGATCCTGGACAACGCGTTCTTGGTTCATCGTCCTGGTATCAAGATCTTCAAGAAGGATCCGCATCGGGAGATGCTCACGGCGAAAACGAACGCTTTGATCAAGAAGATCATCGTCCCAGAATTGAAGATCCTTTATGGAACGAGAAAAGGTTGTGCCGTGTAGCCCGTGGAGACGCGGCCGCCGCGACGCGTACTCCACAGGTGTCCTCCGGTGAAGTGGCACCACCTGAGACCATTGTTGACGTTGAAAAAGTCTGAAGCGCGGCGAGAGATCAATGGCGTCGTCCGCGAGAAACTTCTGCTGATCGCGCGTCGCCTCGGTAATAATCGCGTTCACGTGCGTCCCACGAACACCTCCGACGGCAGATATAACCAAAACAGTGTGCACTGCGACCGATAGGAACGTTTTACGATTGAAAACAATGATGCCAACGTGAGGAGCCAGCGGTGTGGAAAGTAAATAGTTCGTTGTGTCTTAGGTTATGAAGCCGGAATCTCACGAGTTTAAGAAAACTTCTCCTATGATCGTTAGTTCCTGCAACGAGTTACGTACACGTCGCTCCCTTCGTTTCTCATCGCTGACTTCTTCTTCTATTACTACTTCTACTATTACTACTACTACTTCTTCTTCTTTGCAGTACAAAAGTGTGATGGCAGTATAAAAACAAAACAGAAAAAGAAACTAATGGATACATTGATTGGTGTATAGGGAAAGACTGGACAGAGTAGTGAGAGTATAGATATGCTTCTCATGATGATGAAGTAGTTCTGTTCATTGTGAAGGGATATCTTTTCACGTATTTTTCACCAGGATACATGTTTAGGATGAACAATTGTACATACTAGCATTTAAAACGGTGCCTCGTTATATATACTTGTACATTTACAAGAGTGTTGTTGTGGGGGTTTTACGGTGAATTTGTGCATTCTGTCTCATTCCACAAATTCCTCCTCCCCAAAGAAGAAATTTAAACAGACCGTGATCGGGTCATTGAAACATATGCCAAAAAAGGTACACTGCTCAAGTTGCTTAAGGGATACAACGTTTGGAACATGAACCACAAGTGTCAGAAAAGAAATATCTTTGAATTGTTATTATTATTATTCTTTTGTTTATATTATTCAGAGCAGTGCATGGTTACACTGTAGTTTTAAATCTTTTTTTTTTTTTTATTTACTAAACATACTTTTGGTTCCTATAATTTTGCGAATTAACACGAAATCTCATGTCGTCGAACGACAAGCATTTTATTGAATTTTATGGCGCGTTATATATATGCACGCAATCAAGGCATAATTAAGAAATATTGAAAAGAAAAGAAAAACATTACGAAAACGATGAATCATGGGCTCGAATGACATAAAATATGCCGTTGCATTTAATCGACAATTGAATTTCGTTCACCGAACGAATACCGTGGAGAAAAAAAAAAAAAGAAAGAAAAGAAAAATCAAACAGGGACTACTCTCGCGAATCAATGAATATTTTACTCTCCAAGACTGAGAATAAACGTTTGATAACAGTTTACTAGGGACAATTTATCCTAAAGAATCTTTGATTAAAGAATGTCAAGTCATTAGTTGTATTTAACGATTCTTTTATTAGCATAATGGATTAAGGTTAACACGTTTCTTTATACACGTTCTTCTGTGTCCGATGAAAATGAATTGGTGCTTCCAATGGTAGATATCAAGTAACAGTGATCACGAAGGGAAAATGTTGCATTCATTTTTTTCTTAAAATCACTGAAACGACACAACTGTTTCGGTAGCGAACGATAATTGTATATTACCGTTGAAATTCGAAGAGAGCAAAGGAAAACTTCGTGATGAATTTCATTCAACCTAAAGATAATTATATTTGGTATCATTTCCCAGATCGAAATCGTGCAAGATCTATTTCGTAACCGTGTTGTACATTATGTGCTAATACTTCAACTCGATAATTAATGAAAAGAGTCATGTCGTAGAGCGTATTCAGGTAAAAGCAAGTGAAGTACGTGCGAGAAGTTATGCAATTACCATGGCAATTTCGCGTGTGGTACCGATCAACTCGAATAGAAAAAAAGGTGAAGAAATAAAAAAAAAAAGGAAAAGAAAGAAATTTCTCTCGAAGTATTCTGTAAGTCGTGTAAGAAAGAAAGATGTAAATATCTCTGTATCTTTAAGCGTAAGTACGTAAGTATTGTTGTAACTGGTACTATTTTACACGATTAATTAGTCGGTAAAGATGGAATTTTAAATTCTAAAATAAGAGAGAGGGCGTACTGTCATGAAATGTTCGACGCCTCCGACCTTTTGTAAATCACGGATAATTATTACTTTGCAAGCTATATAAATATTAGACTGCAAATTATATATATATATATATATATATATATATATATATATATATATATATATATATATATATATATTGTTTATTAAGGAAAATGGTAGTAGAGTGAATATTTAATTTCGTAATTTTAGAGAGAGAAGAGAAAAGAAAGAATCAAAAAGATTTGGAAATGCCGTAGTTACTTATTTATATTAAACGAGATAGCATTCCCCCCCATTCCTTTTTCTTTTTCTTATTTAAATTCCATGTAAAGAGCCAGCAAAAGAGAATGCCATTGTTTAATATAAAATACACTTTTATTTAGCCATTTAAATATACACGAATCATAAAGAGAAAGAATTAATAATTAGAATTAATTATTCTTAACTTTGACGAACTTCTATGTTAACCAGATAGTGCAATTAATTTTTACCGCGACAATTGATTAAGAAGCGTTAAAGAGAGAGAAATTGTCAAACGAACTATGACAGTAAATGAGTGAGATAATAAAAGAAAATGTGCGTATTGAGCATCGTTAAGCGTACTTTCGTTAACCGAAAAATTACGCCTATATTTTCATGTATAGAAACCATTAATTTAGGTTACAATCGACTTTCTGTAATCTTGATGTTTTCTTTAGCAAGGGATACATCATTTTTTAATGCGAGTACTCTCAATGATGCGTGACACATACGCAATGCACACACTTACAATATTACCATGTATTATACATATATTTGCAATATTTTTTTTTATCACCGCCCCGAGTAATCCGAAAAAGGCTACACCGTGTACATACAATTGTTCATGATAATAAGACTTGAAAAAGGAAATGAGTTCAGACAAAAGATGTCTAAAAACAAAAAAAAAAAGAATGTCAAGACAGATTTTGAAGAAAAATGAGATGTTGACTCATTTTTTTGTGATAACCCTAGGGCACAAACTAACTACTATTTCAATTGTTTTACTGGTTGTAAAAAAAAAAGCATTATTCAGTTTTTACACTAGTAAATCGTTCGATTACCATCATTCGGGAATGTTTAATTTTTATACGCGGTACTTGAGTCCTCTTTTTAAGAATCGTCAGTTTCGATCAATCGTTTAATCAGGTTTGCGAAAGAAATTGGAACAGCTGAAATAGGTTAGATTGCGGAGATATTATCCAGCGAATTTAATTTCTTTATAGTTGGAAAAATCGTGAGATATTTGATCGTAGTTAACGTACGAAAATTGTTGTATCAGCAGAATTCTCTCAATTCTCTCGTAACAAGTTCCTTTTCGTCCTCATGCCTTTCTTTTTCGTTTATCGGGGCTGTGCAACCATGTGTAATGATTGCGCTCGTAAGTATAATGTGTATTCTGTGCCTTACCGTCTTTGTCTTTTAAGGGGTGTGCGTGTGCGTTCCCATGAGTACGTGTGTTTTCTGAACTGAAGAAGCACGCTGAAGTGCCGATTCAATTGTATATAGTTAATCGTAATAATAAAAATGTTTTTCGCAGTGCGATAAATCTACACGACCGAAAAGTGAATTACGTGATTAATTTTTCTTCTCATTAATGTTTAAATAATAATTAATATTTCAACATTTTTCTAATTGCTGAAATTTCGCAAAACGAACGCGTAATTTTTTTCCTCGTAAAATACATTTTTCTTTTTCTTCCTTTTTTTTTTTTAATACGGTGTTTTTTTAAACGATTTGTGGCACTTCGAGATATATTCTATTATTATGACTAACACGGTGACGAATTCGTTAAGTGAATCAAATTTTACCTATAATACGCTTTTTATAACAAGAAGGAAGGGATAAACACTTCCCTCCCTTATCGGACGTTGGATCTGTCATTATTTAGATTTTTATAAATTTGATTCTTGTACATTGAATTTATCTTTTTCAACTGAGCACTTTGATTATAAACAGGTGCCAGACTGCAAAGAAAAAAGAAATTATAATACTATAAAGAGAAATAAATAAAATGATTATGCATTAAAGTTGTATCTATTATAAATATTAATGGCGAATGATAAAAATTTTCTGTGTCATTGCAAAAATTATTCATAATACGATGTGTTACTTTTAAGTATTCCTAGATAACTATGATTGCTTCATTGTGGCAATTTATATATCTTTACTTCGGTAAATGAATTTCTGTATTTAAATTCTATGATGTATTCAAGTGAACAATTCAAAATTTCAATGATTTCTTTATGCTATTGCTACATTACTGGAATTATGTAATTACATGAAATTTGATCATAATCATAAAATACATCATACTTTATATTTTATTATATTTGAAAAATTGCTTTTACAATTTTACATAAAATTAAATGTTGTATTAAAAAATTTAGTGTTCAATGAAAGTTTAACTAATCAAAATACGATGTAAGAAAATTTCCTGAATTTATACTAATTGCTAAAATGAAAGTTCTCCTTCGATAGATAATTCTATTATCAAAGAAAAATAATAATGGTAAAAGCAATGTGAAATATTTTCCTTTCTAATAGAAAATATTAGGTTTACAGGTTTCAATATTATCTGGTAAAATTGCAGAATAACTTTTATAAAGTTTGGATATTCTACTTGTGCATTTAATGAATGAAAAAGGGAAAAGAAAAATGTACACATCACCGAATAAAAGCACTTTGTGTTAAGCTATATACAAGTATGATAATTCTTCTAAGAGATCATGTTTCTGTCGCTTCTTGTATTTCTATTTACATTATAATCCATCACCGATAACTATAATTCATACGATATCCTCATAAAAGTGATGGTTTAATCAAAAGGAAAGTATTTATTATCGGTATATAAGTTAAATTGATATTTAGCATGTACATTGTTATGTATAATATATGAATTAATATTATATCTTTAAACGTATATATGTATATGATCTAAGTATACTTGTGCAAATGCCTACAAATATCATGCAATCACATGAAGAAAAATTCGACTCAACTGTGTATCTGTATATATGTAAAATTGTATTTTTTCAAATAACAGGATAGAAATATAACGATGGTTTAAATAATTCTCTCATACATCCAATTGTACACCTAAGTTCCATTATTCGTTCAATTTTATTTCGTTCGATAATTTTATTTTTTCCAATTTATTAGTTACCTATATCGTATTATAATGATCTAAATAAAAAAAAAGAAGAAATTAGCGGTAAATCGATATCGTTTAATTCTCGAACATTTTTTTTTCTCTCGATGATAGGATTTCAATTTCTAGGCAGTGCACAATAAAAATTTATGCTGGGAAAGCGTGTAAAGAAAACATTAGCTAAAAACATTTGTATATTTCAGTTTATTTAATTAAAATATACAGATTTTAAACGTGATCACACATTTGTTCGATTTCTCACCTTCTCTCAACCTATACTTAACCTGAGATAAACCACTATAAATTTTTGCTCACTATACGTTTCCATTTCTCTCTGGGATAGATCATTTTCATTTCCCTCTTCTTCCTTTTTATCTCCACTCTCTCAGAAAATACTTGTTTTTTTTTTTGTTTTACCCGCGTTCCTATGTAAGACGAGCGTCGTTAAATCTACAAGCGCAACCAGACGGATCCCCCCTTCGTCCGTTTTTTTTTTCTACTTGATTCTCTCTATATAATAATTCTTCTTCATTGTATATAAATAAACGCTAGCGAAGATTTTTCTTTTATTTCTTCCTATGAGCATAGTAATCTACATTTTTTTTTTATCTACACGTACATAGACGACTTACAAATATACGTGTTTCTTTTTTATTTTACATATGTATGTATATATACGCGTCTATATATATATATATATATGTACATTTACATACATACCTATATATTTATATGTATACATCGTGTCAATGTTTATCGCATGCACCAAGAAGAGATTTAGTTTGTATTAATTTTACGCTGCACGCCACTTATTTTATACAATGGGGGGATAGGTAATCGTTTGTTAATTAAATATATTTATTTTTATCATTTGGTACTTATATCTCTACCGTTAACAATGAAAAAATTCTACTTTCTTCTTGATTCATGTGCACGAATACACTTTATACATATACATATATTTAAATGGTAACTATTGTAGGCACGCGTCATTATTTCTTTTTCTCTCTATCATATTCTTCTCCACTCTTTCATATAATTATGTTTCTCTGCACTGTCTATGATGAAACGTAAAAATATAAAAATATCCATAAACTCGTATAAACATATATTTCTCAACATATATGCAGTTTTTTTCTTTTTTTTTTTGCTTTTAAAGCGATCAAATATATCATGGACACAGTAAATTCTCTCGTCTCAATATTATTTATATAAAATATCTGTTTAAAATATAAACATCAACTAAAGCTATCACAAAATTACTGTTTTTTGTTAAGATTAAATATCCTCAGTAACCTTTTCTGTAGGAAATATGTAAAATTGTAACGTACACTGAGTATCTATAGTTTGAAATAAAGTTTGTAACATGTACGTAGAATTTACTGCTCCAATTTAAATATCTCTTTTTTTTTCAATAATCTATAACATACATTCGATCAAACTTTCCCTCTAAATTATCCTGAAGTACATTATGCACTTGTGCAAGTGCTGGCTATTCGCCAATTCTAAATTATCTTATCGTAATACCATAAATTAAAAATCACATTCCTAAGGGAAAAAAAAAAGAAAAAAACAGAAAAGAAAAAATTTCGATAAAATGTGTTTCTACTCAACAATTTAAGCGGTGACTTAAACATCCGCATTTCGATCACTACCACACTAATAATCCATATAATTGTGCAATTTGTCGTCTCTTTTAATCGATATAATTATATCTTTCTTCAAATCGTTTTAAATCTAAAATTTTGTATCGCATAATAGACAGTCATTTTTGTGTCGCTGCCGGCTATTCAAAATTTCGTCCCAGTCGTGACTAACACAGTTAAATGCTTACAACAATGGTAAATAGAATTACAATGAGCTATTCGCAAAGTCTTTTATATACTTGAAAGACCACCCCTAAGGACTTTGTGCTATATCCTTGTGTATAAAGTTAAATATCAAAATTTACTAATTACAATTCTTTTCCCCTTAAACGTCAATTCGACGTACGAGGCGAATCTTGAATAGTCGACATTTGTATTTTAGCGCAAAGCAGATCAGTGATTACGTACCTACATACTAGAGAATATTTTAACTCCTTAAATCTTACTTGTAAGCAAATTATACATTCTCTTTAACGACTCGTTTAATCCATTTGCAGTTATTTCCTCGTATAGAAGACTGCAACACATTCAGAGGAATCATTGGAAAAAAAAAACATACTTTCTACAAATCAGATACGCACACACTAATATCTCTCTCCTCGACATTACAGTCATTCTTTCTTTCCATTTTACCCCTCATGCTCACCAGAATTTTTATACATATGTTCACGTACTTCCTTCGACTTCCTCCTTTACAATAAACTTTGATAAGCTAGTCAAGTATTAGAAAGCATAAAATAATGGAAGGAGTTCTTTCAACGTTAGTTACATCAGCCCGAAACAGCTGATTCATAAGAGAGAAGTGTTGAAGTGATAAAAATATAGAGCTGTCGAATGACTAAATGAAATTTGACTCCTTGAATTGAATACAACCATATGGATAATTCTTGACAAAAACTAGCGGTTGCCTGCTGTGTAAGAAAGAGGAACATTTTAGTCGTATTGTGGAGATGTGAAGATAACACTGATTTCCTTTAAAAAAAAAAAAGAAAAAAAAAGAAAAAAGAGTCGAAGCTATGTGTTACATTACGGCATGAAAGAAGAAACAGTGTTGCATTTAGAAGAAAATTACACAGACGTGAACACAACAGCAAGTGTGTATGAATTGCGAGCTAGTCGATTGTACGATATCGGAAAATATACGTGCAATTCTATATGCCTGTTGCTTCTTCGTTTCTCTAATTGGAGAGACACGAAAATTGAAAGAACACGTTGTACCACGCAAATTGGTGTTCACTTTATTGCTAAACAACTACGAGTGTGAAAGGTACGCGAATATGAAAAATACGATTGATTTTTTCACCCGTAGCGTGTGCTGTGGAAGTTTTAAAAACACCACTGTTTCTCGATAACAAAACTGTTTATACATATATATGTATATTTATATATACGATTATCTTCTAACGAAACAATTCAAGAGGAGGTCGTAACTATACAAAAATAGGAAACAACGAATACGGTAATTATTTCATTTTTTTTCTTCTTTTCACACAAATTAATTGGTCCGTAAAATGCAAACCGAATTCCGTCGAGACACAGCTGAGGAATTCCCGGACAGAAATCTTGCCTATAGCATCAGAAAATGCACTAGTAACAAACGGAGATGTAACTTTTCTCTTTTCAATCAGCGATTATTTTTCGTAGAAGTAAAAAGCGATACGGAGAGTACCGTATTTCCCGCCCTATAAGACGCACTGTGATTTATCAGGTTAGAATTTACGAAAAATACTTGGATCAGATAGAAAAGGATCAAAGTACCTATTTTAATAACACTATACAAAGAAAACAGTGTTATTATTGACATTTGTAATAAAGACAAGCATCTTCTATGGCTTTGGAGTAAAAAAAATGTGTTTTATGGGCCGGGAAATACGGTAAATTAAACAAAAAAACCGGGTTCGGGGGGGGGGGTAAAGAAAATAATACCCTGTGAATAACAAGTAATGTTAATTATTATATCACCCTACCTCATTTCCCAAGAAGTTTAATGAGAGATCGCGTGCTTAATGACCTAGCGCTCGGTTTATAAGGTGATTTAACCCTCTTAGCCATTCCGGAACTAGAGTTACATCGTGCGTTCGAGGGGCTAATTGTAGAGCAAGCTCCGCTACCGGCGTTACTGCCATTTTGCTTTATACTAGACGACAAGGAGGAAGACCTTACTCTATTCGACTGCAGAAATCCATTATTACTAGACTGCTTTAATTTACTCGGCAAAGATAGTCGACTTTGCTTTACCATTCCGTACTGATGTACTAATTGTGCAGATATCGTGTGACCAGTTATGTCTACATTACGTGAACGTAGTGTTTTTACAGGTGTCGCCGCGATGGTATCCGACCTGAAAGAGAGAAGAAAAAAACATAAATATCCCGTGAGACGTTGGACAAACATTTCAGGTAGGGGAGAGAGAGAGAGAAAATAAATAAAAGGAACAGGCAACTAACCTGAGCCAACGTTGCGGAACAGTTGCGCTATCCGGAGAACCTATAATAGACACAGTTCGATTTATCCTCCGCTCGTTACAATTAGCTGATCGATTATTTCTCCCCTGATCCCACTCTCTTGCACCAAGTCTAGCTGCCCACAATTTTTGTAACAGACCTTTGACGGAACTTCTTCTGATCGCCTTCACCGGCGTTGCTTTTTTCCCCAAATTTCTTTGGAAGGTATTTAACGAGGACAGTCTTTCCTGTACAGGTACAGTGGTAGCACCAGTGGTAGAACGTGTTATATTAGACTCTGTGCCAGGCCAGCTCAAGCTACTACTACTTGCGTCTTTTGTCGCTTGATTCGCTGGATCGTTTTCGTCAACGGGATTAGGTCGATCCTCGGAGCGCGTTCTCCTTTTAACACAGGGCTCCTGTAACATGCATGACTCTTCCACGTTGTTAACTACACTCTGTGATATTGCACTATGTCTTCGTTTAGTACCAATAGCACTGTCGCTCGTTTTACTCGTCGAGTTTCTCGCGCCCTCTTCTACCGTACTACCCTTCACAGACACTTTTGTACTACGCGGCTTAAGTCTAGAGTTTACGTATGTCTTTGCTTCTAATGAACTCGAGTTCACGAGAGTGTTACACGAATGTGTCGCGTTCAAGCTGTGCCTCCTCCTACAGCTTCTCACCTCCGTTCTCAAAGTAGGAAACAATGCGTGCTGTTTGTGACGTGATCCGTTTAATACATTACTCTTCGCTTTGCTCTCGTTACAGACAGTATCCTCTGAAGTGTTTTTACTGTTGTCTACGTTAACAACCATAGACGATTCGTTACATTCACTAGAAAATGCACTTTGGTGTATCACATTTGAAATATTAGCATCGTTTTTCTCTTCGACTTCCGGTGACTGGTGAGTCGACTGGTCTACTAGATTTTTATTCTCTTCCACTGGGGTTGGTTCTGATTTGTGATTATCTACCTCCACAAGTTTTTCTACTGTTTCGGTAAGTGTTTCTGTAATTTGAACATTTTCTTCTATAGAAATATCCGTGATATTTATGTGCGTTTCATCTTTTGATTGATCATTTATGTCGACATTTTCGTCGATCTTTTCTAAAACCGGTACATTCTCTGTTTCCAATTCCTCTTGGTTTTTTTCAATTTCATTCGAAGAATCAGGTCCGGCAAGATCGACGTTATGATTTATTATTGGAGAAGGTCTTGATATGCTTGGAGTGGCTGGACTGTAGTTAGGTTTTTCCGAATTTTCGAAAGAAATTGTAGGTGCTGGCGTGTGGATGGTATGAGGTGTTAAAACGCATTCTTTCTGACTCAGTAAAACCTTTTAAGTAGAGAAACAAATTCGTTTAATAAAATTACTTTTTAAAATAATATAATAAAAAAAGTGAAGTTATCACGTACGTCGCTACGAGATGGACCAGGTGGGTCCAGCATTAATGTAACTACACTTGTATTATCAGCACGTAGCCTCTTTGATGACCACTTTTCCAATGCTCTATCCACTAGGCTCTTCGAGGGATTTATCCAGAGTTGAACATTATCAGCTTGCTGTTTGTATTAATAATTAGATACATATTTTTACATGCTTAATAGCTTAATATGTACTTTTATATGTTCCTTTAGACCTACCCCATTGCATGTCTGTTGAGAAGCAATCAAATGCTTTTCATTGTGTCTGTCCGCAGCTTGAACAATAGCCACTGCAGCTTGTGGTGTTAACATGTTCCATAAACCATCTGTTCCAAAAATAAGGCAACGATGCGATTCAACGTCAATCGCAACTACTTTAACATCTGGTTCTGGAGATACAACAAATGTATCCAATTCAGAATTATAACTCCAGAGATCACCTATAAAACATATTAATTTCAATTATTCAACAATTCACAGTCACTTCTAAACTTCTTGGTATTATGTGTAAAGTAACGTACCTAAAGATCTAGCAACAGCAAGGAAGGGAATTTCATCTATATGAGTTGATCTTCGAACCGGGCCTTTGTGTCCTATACGAGGTCTGTTCCACACAACTCTTGGAACTCCGGACTTGCTAACAACTTTACCACCAGACTCGCGTATCCTTATCATTTCAGGTCCACTTTCTGGTTTATGGTCCTTGGTTAATGCTTTTGCCCGCCACTGTGGATCACCATCTACTTGATAGCCTAGTATAATCCCAGAATCTCCTACATGGCCGATGTAAATCTTGCCTTTGCGAATGAACGCTATGCTAGCTGTGGTCCCAGCCGTAGATGGTAGTCCGGAAGCGGTTCTCGGCCACTTGTCTGTTACAAAAGTGTATATCCTCGTCAACGTTCACGTCCACTAGGACACCCCGCAGCGAACCACTTTCTCGATTCTTCGCTTCACGAACGGCGAATTAAGCATAGAAACAACTATGATATCGAATATTTTCTCTCAACTACTTTTTTCCAGAGTTCAAACATTCTGAGGTTAGCACGGATTACATAACCTAAATTCTAACCTAATCGGGCGCAGGTGGTGGGGGAAATACGCGGGACAATGAGAGAAATTCTTAGAAAAACATTTTATGCACTGTTTTCTTGCTCGAATGCGAGGGAAAAATGTTGAAGCAACGCGAGAAACGATCAGATCAACGAAAATAGCGGGAAAAGTTGTGGCAAACGTGTTTCTTACCAAGCTCCCGCCACATCGCATGATGCGCGTTCACATATCCGTCTCTGATTGCTCGCAGTACATCCTCGTCGCGATCACTCCAGAAGCTCTTTTGTTTTACAATTACGTTCATGAGATGTTCCTTGGCGAATGTAGCCGCTTCGCCGCCACCGTGGCCGTCAAATATCCCGAAGAAGGCGTACTCCAGATCCTTGTTATCCGGTGTCGATTGAAAGGCCACGCTGAACATGTCCTCCATGTACTTTCGACCGCCCTGATTACAGTGTCCGGTCACCCTTAGGTTAACCCCAATACTCAACGGCATGATGGACACGCCGGTGACACGGGACACCGTACGAAACAAGACTGTTTTGCTCCTTCCTTTTACTGCGCACTCTTTCGACAAAACGCACACGGGGGAACGGAAGCCTCGTATTTACTGGGCAGGTCTGCGCCCGTGGCTCGAGGGACGCACACACACTTCAACGATCATGGCCCCACACACGGCACAATGACGTTGCGCACAGAGACAAGCGGAATGGTGGGGAGTTGAGGGGGCCGTCCCCTCTACGATTTCACCGTCACTGGTGCGCCGCACCACGTCCGACGTTTTCTCGGGAATCTTCAAACGGAAGATTTTCGAGCATGTTAAGCTTTTCCACAATTTTCCCCCTTTTAACTTCAAAAATACTCAGTCGCGAGCTTACCCTCGAACGATAATCATTAAGTATCCACATAACAATATTTTCTCAACCAGTAATCCCTACTTCCGTAATAATTTTAAGATCCACGATTGTTTTCCGAACATCGTTTCCTATGAAATATGTAATTTAAATTGATTCGCGCGCAGAAATCGTGCTGTATTGAAATATTAGCTTAGTGCGTCCCCGTTAGTTTGATTTTCATGAAGCATATGTCGTTGCAACGTATGGTTAACGTCGCGGCGGTTCGATTATCGCGATTGGACAATTTGATTTGCCGCGGTTCGAATTTAACCGGCAAACTTGGATGTGCTGCTGAAATTTCCAAAAACTCTCCGTAAACAGCAGCCCGGTAACATTACCTCGGTTATATTACGCTCACCGACGCAACCACCACACGCAGAGCGTATCGCGTCCCCTTCTCGCTCCACGCGTTTCCCGCCTATCCCTACCACCATGGAAACTTTTACCCCGTCCCTTGCACCCGCCAGCCCCTGACACAGGGCCGGCCCATCACGTCGGTGCTATTCATACCGCGCATCTCGGCTCACGCAGTTGCCACGTTGCCACGTTTTTCCCCTGTAGATGAGAACTTTCTTGTCGTGCTGCAGGTCTGAGCTTGTTTCGCGAAATTCTTTTAGAAATGGTACCATCTACAGGGAGAATTGCACGCGAGAAATCGTACACAATCATTTGAAGTATTTTTTATCGGTAGTCTTTCTGGAAAGAAGGATAATTTACAGTTAAGTTTATAGGATGTATGATATACTTATTGGAGCGTGTAATATTTCGGACGTTCCCGGATTTAAGTTTCCCTCTTCGTTCAAATAATTCGCACGATTTTAGCGTACGATGGAACACGGCCGGACGGGTGTATCGACGACAGCGTTTGTATCGTACGAAATTTTACAACTTTAATTCAGCGATCTGTTGAGGGAAGTAACGTGACGAACCAAATGGAAGGCAAACATTCTGTTCTGTCGGGCAACGCAGTTATCTCTCTTTTCCAAGAGCAAAACACAGGGCACGTGTTTGAACTTGTTCACTCGAAGAACCGGCAACGCTGCGTCTTGTTCAAAATAGCACTCCCAGCTGGCGGCTTTCGCTTAACATCCGATAGACTATAGTTCGATAGGCTCCGTTTTCGATTTATCGCGAAAGTAGAGACGATTCGATCGGCGATTTTCGCCCTCTAATCTGTTTTATCGCTCGAAATCGACGGGTAAAGAAGTTTTATGGATCTAAAAGACGATTAGCGATACGGTCGATATGTGTCATCGATTGCATCATCTCCTCAAAAAGATGGCTGTCCTTTTCTGCTTGGGAACAGTTATGCGGAAATATACGATTCAGTTATGCTATTTATTTCTAACATATCCTTAATATTTTATGATTTGTTTAATTACTTAAGGCCTTGGAAGGAGCAATGTCGTTGTTGAATCTCGATTACTGATTGGACAGACGGGAAATTGGTAAAAATAAGAATTTTAAAAGTAAATGTCGTTTAGACATATCGAAATTGCTGCCGCGCTACCATCTACCGACAATTAGTAGAATTAACGAAAGATGCGGGCATTAAAGGGGGTTATAAAAATAAATGTGTAATAAAATACTATTACTCTGTGTCCTAAGAACTGACACACGTTGAATAACATGTTTAATTTAATTAAATCTGTTAAAATTCTCTCTTCGACTCTTGCACACTGTGTATGTTAAATTTACCATTAGTACTTTATACGATGCACTTTTTACAACGGTTCGACATGATACTGCGAGAAGTATTTTCGTTTGAAAATATGACACGGATTTTGTTATACAGTTTATTATAGCGTTCTCAGAATACTGCATCCAGTTCTGTGAATACGATTAAGATAATTTTAAGCGAATAACAAGGTAACTGCAAACATGATTAATCAAACTCTCGTTCAATTAATCGATTACGAAATCAACAATGGCTACTCTAAAACTTTTTTTTATCTTTTAATAACTACGACTGTATAAATTTTTAAAAGTTTATAGTTTCAAAGCTGAGAACTATTGTTTCTTGTTATTTTTGTACAATTAATTAATTTGGAGTAAATTCCGCGCACTATTGGCAGAGGAATTTTAAATGGGTTTCTCATGCGTCAGGTTGAATCATTCAAGAAGCCTTCCCGTCGAACAAGTCCGTGCAGGTTCAGCCGTGTTTAAGTAGACGGATACACCCAACGACATCTTCAAATGTCTGACGTGTTACTATGTCGAATGCATCGATTGTATACCACGGAAGATTGCCCGATGACGTTTCTTTCGAGATATGTCGCGGTCTTTTATGTTAAAAGCGTTATTCATTTTGCTATTTTGCGTCGATGCATTCTGCAAACATAACGCACAAGTGTTTTTCTAACAGTGTTACACTCGTTTTCCATAAGTGCTACCTCTAACCTCTAATTTTTTATGGTTACAGTAGATAAGATACTGTACTGTATTGGTTTTATGTATATTCTAAACGATGTATAACAATCAAAACTATTTTGTACCACTAGCTGAAAAAGCACACATATTTAACGTGAAATTATTCTTACTGTTTATTGGAAATTTGTTAGAAAGCGTGAAATGTACTGTTAATTCGAAATGTGTACGATTTTATTAAGTATTTGGTTTAGATCATTTGTTATCGATACACGATAAATCATTGTATCAAGTGATTTATCACGAGTACACAAAATTAAGAAATTTGTAAACATTTCTACAATATATGTGTATACGAAAAGAGGATATAAATAAAGACACGCATGCAATTTATTAATTTTAAGATTGTGTTTTATTGTTCGTAATTGTAAGATTGTTTTATAATCCTAAAAGCTTTATCAGTGATGTAAATACAGTCAATTCGTATCGATAACACATTTCCAATGTTTTATGAAATTCTACATTTTTCTACAATTTTTCTACAATTCCAAAAAAAAAAAAATGACCGTTTTAGTATTTCATAGTAGTTTTTAAATAATACATACACAGTTCTTTGTTGGGATTTCGTTTTCACATTTACCGGTTATATTTCTCGAAAAAATTAATACTACAGGTAATTCTAATGAAAATTCGAGAAATATTAATCGAAATATTTTGTTATTAATAAATTGAAAAGTAATTGACATGGAAATACATCTTTTTCGTGGTGTTCTGTGCACTCTGTATCTACCTCAATTGAGAGCAACGTAAACTAGACGTATACAATTATAAAACTGTAAATTAGATATATACATAGCGAAAAAATAAAATGCATGATCGTCTCCTAATTTCGATTATAATTCTCCATCAAATTTTCACGAACTTAATAGGAACCCATTAAAGGAAGAGGCTAACAATGAAATAATACGCAACAAGAACCGAAAATGATGTACCAACTTAGTACATGCAATCCTATTGCCGACAAAGCAAACTCGAGGCTTCTGACGTCATCGCCTAATCAAGTAAGGGAAAATTGGTGTGGTCGTTCCCACTACTCTTGTGTTTTACACGGCGCAACTTCACAGGAAGTTACGGTGTAGGTAAATCAGTTCAGATATGTAGTTTTTAATCAGCTATCGATAATGTAGCGCACTGAGAAATACACTGTATTCGAACATTTTCTCATTACTTTGACCTCTTACCCGCGCAGACGTGTAAGACACACATTTATTAGTACGGACGGTAATTTTCTAAACGATTCGTATACGATAAAGTGCCACTGTACAAGAAATTTAAGGGAATAGATTCTCGTTTTTCATCGACTCCTCATCTGTTACCGACTGTCAGCGCGAGGCTTGATCGTAGCTAAATAGTTTATAAAAGAGTAAATGCGATAGTCTTATTCTATTGTTATTGGCTGATCAACAGCGAGACATCACGATTTCTCCTACCTACTGCCCGATACTAGGAGCGGTTTGAAGCTTCAAGTTTGCGTTGCCAGGCAATACCACAGATGAGAGGTATTTCATAGGCTTGGGAACGAACTGCTCTTTTCAGCTGAGTTTCAGAAGCAACGCCCTCTTTCTCTCGCAGATTGGTTAGTCGTAACGTCGATCCAAGTGTTCGATACGCACACCTCAGGTATTCAGGTATGTTCAGGTATCAGCGTACCATATGAACAATGCGTGGATTACTAGAGCGGCACTCATATTAATCAATAGGTTTCTATATCATCCATCGGGTATTATTATCATTGATAATAAGTTGATAGTCAATATGCTTACTAATAAGCACCAATTCTGATTTCAAATTGTTTGCGCTTTTTAAAAGGAATACGTGTGGTTTATATGGTATGTGTTTGCAGTGTACCGAGCACTATGAATATTGCAGAGACTAAGACTCATAACTGGGAAAGGAGGGCGTTGCTTTTGAGAATTAGTCGAAAAGAACAGCTAATTTCCAAGCTTGATGCATAATAATTAAAAGGGCTTTTTCAAAATTCTAGCTTTATCTAGCGGCGAATTGTGATACAAAATCTTTTTGTCTAAATTGTGTACAAAATCCGACAGTACATATAACGCTATTTAGTACGAAGGTGCTATTGCTAAAGCCTACAAATCAACTTTTGATTTAGATCCTTCGATAGTACCTAAATTGTACCGCCAGATGGCACCATGTGCTGGACAATTGTGGCGATGCCTACATTTACTCGCCAACCGGAAAAACGAGTCCGTTTCCGGAAAATAGGGAAATGTTAGATTTGCACGGGAGGAAACTTCAGCGGTCTCTTTTTGCGAAGTGTTTGTTTCAGGCGGAGTAGCAGAAAAAAATTAATCGATTGGCGTCCCTCAAAGGGTCAAGTAGTGATTTAGAAGAAGTTCCAAATTTCGTGTATTATTGTCGTATATATATATTTTATCAGATTTGACAACATATATACATGTATACATTTTGTCAAATTTGTTAAAATATAAAGTATATAAAAGCTAAAAGCGGTACCAAAGAAAATATAATTTATATACCGACGAAGCTCCTTCCATTCTCCTTCTGAGTAGCTAAAACGCTACAGAATTGTGGCGTTCTGTTCTACCGGCCTGCTCGGAGGAAAATTGAAGGATGCTTCGTCGGTATATAAAACTGTATTTTTTCACACTATATACAATTTTATACTACTTATAATTTAACAAAATTTACAATCTTTATGCACGTGACAATATAAACGGAATATATTAGTTTCTTGCTGACTTCCTTGTTAATTACTTGACCTTTTGAGAGAACGTCAACTGATTGACTTTTTCCGACTACTCTATCTAAAACAGAAACTTCCGAAAAGGTGGCGCTGGAGTTTCCTCCTGCGCAAATCTATAATTTTCTTATTTCCCGGAAGTAGACTCACTTTTTCTGTTGGCTGGCGGATGTAGACGTTGTTACACAGTATACCCTTTGTCGAGTTGGTGACTCAAAAATTAAAAAGAATATAATAACTTGTAAACCAATTGGAATATAAATTCAGAGGGTTAAGTATGTATTTATTTCCATCGAGTTACTTTATAAATATAAATAATAAAGTGAACAACAATATGAAAAATATATATGTTTTTATTTACTATGTAATAAAGTATATATAATACCTTACATATGAAAATCTTATCCAAATCAGTATCATATTATTAACTAACTATGTTAATAGATAGATTCTTAGAATTCTCATTTAGCCAGTTCCCTTTGGTAGCCGTGCCAGAATTTCTGCTTTTCCACCCGTGATTATTAAATAAGTATTTATGAGAAAATTATCTATTATCTCTGCTTAGGGTACCGTGAATCCTTATTCTGTAGACGCACGTATAGTCATTGTTACCGCTATTAGAGTGAATCTTTAATTCGATTATTTCATACGGTTTTTTCGATTTGTTCTGAAAATTATGAAATCGACCACGTTTATTTATCACGGTTTTTCGAAATAAATTACCTTAGTTAATTTTTAACGTATTTAAGTTAGTAAGTGTCGATTTACCTGTACTTCGAAATATTGTACAGAGGAACCGGTATTGTCGTACGTAAATTCGCCGAAAAGGAAAGGATTTACATCATCTACGCTAGTTAAACCCTGGAACAAGTATTAAACGAAATATTTGGTAAAATATCTTTTTTTTATTATTACTTACTTTATTATTTTTCTACTTTATCGTATTATTTTCTATTACTACTTCTTTTTATTATTATTACTCATTAATTTCTGCTACTACTGAGAACTTTTTTTTTTTAACCCTTTGATTGCTGTTGGCGCCTATAGACATTTTGGAAATTTGGCTTATTCTTCTGTTACCGCTCTTTCGCCTGAATTTTATTCTTTGCGCATTTCCAGTTTAATTTAACCAAATTTTACATTCTTACAAATTTGAACATTTTTAATTCTGAAACTTTCGAAACTAATTTGACAAATTTTATGGCTGAGAACTGAACATCTACTTTTCTACTGAAAACTGTCGTAGCGAAAGGGTTAAAGATTGCCATAAGTGTGTTATTTTTCGAGCATTATAAATGATTTTGCATGATTTTTTTTCATTTCACAACATCGTTGTTTTGTTTATAAAAAAAATCATTTTACACGAATTTAGAAGTTGTATTTGCATAATTATTTCCCAATTTTCACTGTCTCTTTTTCACTTACGGGATGAAAATTAATGTGCATATCATACATTCATGAAATTTTAACGGAGAGTTAGGTTAGGGTTAGGTTATTAAATATAATATTAGTGTTCTTTAAAAAAAAATTACAAAGCACCTTCATTTCGATTGAAACATTGCAGATAAATAGTTTTCTTAATATCAAATGATATAAAATTTACCAAAATGGAAAAATCTTTCGGAGCAGTGCTTGTTTCCCCCGTGGGAGATATCGATTGTGGTATGTGTTCCAGGCTGACACCAGACACGTATACAAAACCAAGTAATTGTATTACCACGCTTCCACTGGTGCCTTTAAATGCCCAGCATTCACCCGGAAGAACGCCAGTCTACATAAATAATTCGTAAAATAATTAGAACGTCTGAAATGAAGTAAATAGGATTAATTATAATTTTATTACAATTTAATCATTTCTCGTGATTGACAATACCCTATTATTAACATATAAATTTCATTACATTAGTCAATGTAATGTATTTGTTAGCAGTAAAGTGTATCGTCGAGACAATGTGAAAAATGTTAGGATTTAAAAATTATTTCATATTTTGTTGCCAACACAGCTTTAGGAATAGTATTGACATATTAGCTTAGGTTAGATTTCTTTTTTAAATCATTGGATATTTATTAAGGGAATACAAAAATAATCCTTTAAATGAATATCAAAACAAAACCGTAAGAGTAAGGCAAAAAGTAAAGAAAATTCTGTTTTCAGTTTGAATTTTACATAGGTTACTTTGTATTACTTTGTTATACCTAACCTTATTTATATTTATTTTGGAACGAATATTAATGAATCTTGATAAATTCATTTATCAGCAATTTTTTTTTTAAACTGTATTGGTAAATGAGATAATTAATATTGTGAAATAATTAACATTATTATTGCATAAATGTAAAATACTTTCTTCAAGATTGAGGAAGAAACTTAATTGCAAAATCAAAGGCACGTTTTCAGAGGTAAATATTAAGTTATTAAATGTAAAAAAAATATTCTCAAGGTCGAGGAAGAAACCTAATCGCAAAATAAGAGAAATTTTCTCAGGGATAAATATTAAGACATTAAATTTAAAAAAATATCCTCAAGGTCCAAGAAGAAACCTCTAATCACAAAATAAAATACATTTTCTCAGGAATAAATATTAAAAATTAAATATAAAAAAAATGTCCTCAAGGTTGGGGAAGGAACCTAATTGCAAAATAAGAGAAATTTTCTCAGGAATAAATATTAAGATATTAAATGTAAAAAAATGTCCTGAAAGTCCAGGAAAAAACCTCTAATTACAAAATAAAAGAAATTTTCTCAGGGATAAATATTAAGATATTAAATGTAAAAAAATGTCCTGAAAGTCCAGGAAAAAACCTCTAATTACAAAATAAAAGAAATTTTCTCAGGGATAAATATTAAGATATTAAATGTAAAAAAATGTCCTGAAAGTCCAAGAAGAAACCTCTAATCACAAAATAAAAGAAATTTTCTCAGAAGTAAATATTAAAAATTGAATGTAAAAAAATGTTCCCAATGTCGAAGAAGAAACTTGATCGCAAAATAAGAGAAATTTTCTCAGGAATAAATATTAAAAATTAAATGTAAAAAAATGTCCTGAAAGTCCAAGAAGAAACCTCTAATCACAAAATAAAAGAAATTTTCTCAGAAGTAAATATTAAAAATTGAATGTAAAAAAATATTCTCTAGGTCGAGGAAGAAACTTGATCGCAAAATAAGAGAAATTTTCACAGGAATAAATATTAAGATATCGAATATCAGATATTCCACAAGATAAAACAATCAATTTATTATTCATATAATGCCACATAAGAATGATCAGTGTAAAAAAGAAACTAATCTCTAATTACCTGAATGATTGCCTGAGGTACATTTTGTTGTTGACAAATCGGTATTCCAAAAATTTTGAGTACCGGTGCACCGGCCGAGTACGTTTCCGTGTTTCTCATCGAGAGAATCGCTCCGCCTAATTATTACAAAATAAACACACGTGAAATAGAATATTGAAAATTAAAGAAATTCTCTTTTGAAATTTTTCTTTTTTTTTTTTCCATTCAAAACCTGAACTTTCGAGTGCATAATCCGTTCTTCCGGTTTTATCAGCGTCGTACGTTTGCAACTCGCTTCTCACTAAATCACGAACAGTATCCGGAGACATGGCCTTCATCAACGCTTTCGTGTGCTGTTCCATTCCTGATTTAAATAAAGAGAACCGAATATGGTTAATTACAAAATGAGGGAAAAAAAGAAACACGCACAGAAACACTGTAAACCGATGCATCATATCTTTTTTACCCTCTGACACTTCGTTTCTTAAATAGAGAATGGCCTCAGACATTTTTGGAATCACGTATCCAACTTCTTTCAACTTACTCTTTAAATCGTCACGTGTTTCCATTACGTTCTTTACCTCCATCTAAAGCGAACATTATTTCAGAATACACTTATGTATAAATACAACATTGTTTCTGGTTTAATTGTAATAAAGGGTCATACAAATGCAACACCTAGATGTTAACACTGTATGTTTAAAACTTGTATATTTTCAAATGACATAAGGCATTTTGTTTTAGTAAAATTAGAATTCATAGAATTTTAATTATGACAGGTATAAATTCATCTTTTTCTTCTTTCGAGATATTTAACACTTTGCACTTGATAAACGCCGCTATGGCGACATTTGTAACATGAACTATTATTTCATACAAGTCTTACTTTCATTAAAATTAAACAAATTGACGAAATAAATAAGAATATATGAAATTGTAAGCGTGTATCATTTTTTCGTTTCAAAATAGAACTTTTCGTACTCGAGAATTTCTTTGCAGAAGTGTGCTGAAGTTGATAATCGATCATATGAAAAAATTACTCGGAGTGCAAAGGGTTAAGGGTTTGCATTTTAGTTGATTTAAAAATATCAACCAAGTATACTAACAAGGGAACATATAATTTTACGTGAAAACCCGAGCAACTTTTTTTTTTTAATATTTTTCGATCCGATTAATAGTTTAGACGTAATCGCAAAAAGTATGTTTCGAGCGGTAAACTTTAGGGGGCTATTTCTCCCTTTCAAACTGTTTTTTTTTTTTTTTTTAGCTAAAACGTACGTGTCGAATTTTTATTCTCTACAAATTCATAGAAAAAAAAATTTCGCTTTGGATATGTTCCCTTGTAAGTGGGAACAATGTTTTGACAATGTTTTTATGAATTTAAGTATATGTAAATTGATGACATAAATGAATTCTACTGAACAAATACAATCTATCTAGATCGCAAAAGGGCTTACACCACTTTCATAATTATTGAACTGTAAAAGTCATTAAATTTCAGTTATCTAAAATTCGATTTCACTTGAAATAAGCAGTTTTATTGATTCTTTTTTTTTTATAAAAGAAAAACAACAAATTTTTTGCATTTTAGTTGATTCAAAAATATCAACGAAACGTATCAAGTTTATCAGTGTTTTTATAAATTTAAATATATGTAAATTGATGATATAAATGACTTCTACTGTCATTCTGGGTCGTAAATGGTCTTACACTACTTTCATAATACATAATACTACACAATATGTAATAAACCAACTTAAAGAGTGTGTTGAAGTTGGTGGTCAACACTTTGAGCACCTTCTTAAATATTAAATAAAAATATTTGTTGAAAATTATAAAGTGATTATAAATACAATGCTCCTTATACGTGTTTTTACCCATCACATCTTCTTAAATATTTAATGATTTATCTCGGGAAGTTGATGACCTACGAAAAAATCTTTCGAACAAAAGTTACTTATTTTTTCCTAAAGAATATGATAGTATAATAAAAAAATGGGGAGTTCTATTTAAAAAAATTAAGTTGACCTTCATATGACCTTCAGGACCGCCCACTGAAAAAATCCATTCCGACCATCCAATTTGCCCTCTGACACATGACAACTTTTGTCTGAAACATTTTTTCTAACAATGTGTTGTTTAGAAGATATTGACCTGTCTCAAGATATGTGAACCACCCTGTATACGCGTCCATAGCAGTCAAAGGGTTAAAATTAATTACAATATCATTAGGGAACGCTGTAGAAGCACGAAGCTATTAGAAGCATGCAACTCGCGTGGTAGAATAAATTTTCAACTATCTGTTTGCTAAAGTAATTCGTTAAAATTGAATTTATCGATTTGTTTTGTAATGCATCTGAAACTCTACACATTTTTCTTAGCAATTATGATTTTTCCACTGTTATAAATATTGCGAGATATACGTCAAAAGTAAAATTATTAACCCCTTAACGCACAGATTTAAAAAAAAAAACCGGCCAAAAAAAATCAATTTTTTTTTATGTAAAAACACACACTTTAGAACATTGTCTTGGCAAAAAAATAAAAAGATACAAAATTAATCAAAATTTTTATTTCTATTTTGGATTTTGATATACTGCGCTTTTGTTCCATGGAAAAAGGCTATATTTTATTCTTGAATAAATAAGTGTTGTAGCTTACAATCCTATGTAAATGATAAATATCAATAAAACGATTTTTTTTCTTAGCTTTCACATTGTTATTTTCAATTCTCGATTATATTCGAGTGTGAAAAATTATAGCAGCATAAAATACAACGCCGCTCGAATTATCTCGAGTGTGCACAGTTTGACTGTGTGCACTGTTTAGCGCGCTCGAATTAATTCGAGCGCACAAGTTAAGCTGTTAACCATGATAACGCATATGTTCCACATAGCCTGAAAGGAAAATCATCGAAAATCGGTTCGGTACGGAACGTGTTAAAAAGAAACATATAGGCGTGATTTTTGAATGACCCTATAGAATGTTGCGATAATTACCGAAAGGGTATTCAAATGCGTTCGCAGGTTGACCAAGTCGGATCGTATTATTTGAAACGTTGTACTGGCTGAATATTTGTCGCATAAATGAGACACGGACATCGCTGGAACGTTTAAAAATACTTTTTACTTCGAACTACGCTAAACTCCCATACAACGCGATTAAAAAGAGAAGAAAAAAAAAAAGAAAAGAAAGAAAAGGAAATATAAAAATTCTGAAAGTATCTTATCAACTATGGATTTTTGGAAATTATATGCGACGTTCGGCTAAGCGTCTCGCGAAATCAACTGGTCACGAATGTGCGAACATTTCGAAAAATTTCAAATTTTCTTGAACGAAAAATGCACAATATTCGTGAACGTTTCGCCGTTTGAATGAAACAATTTGGCTAGTTAACCAACAAATTGACGTACCTAACAGCGATGTAATCACGCAAAATACAAATGGTTTGATGAATTTAAAGTACCAAGGAGATTGGCGAGAGGAATTCAATATAGCAGCCGGACAGGTTCCTCCATTTGCACAGCAGTACGTGTTTCGACCGCTCATCGGATCGTACTCATAATCACAGGTTTGATCTTTTTGAAGAACCTGAACAAACACTTTACAGTTCGTTGCTTTGTAAATTTTCTCGAGGTTGCTTTCGCTTTCTCTAACTGCTAAATTCTGGCAGCTGGATTTCATATCGAAGTTCAGACGTCTGATGATCGTTCGAGCAAAGTCTCAGACGTCTGTCATTATTAACATTAAACCTATCGATATTACTAATAGATTTCTTTTTCGTGCGTCATCACATTCATGTTACATTTACTACCTTTGGAAAATTCTAAATCACTTTCGAGAAATTAAAGACAGCACACATGTGCTACCATTTTATCCGGGAGTGTATACCTGTTACGGTAAATGTGATTAATCCGGTGATTATGTATAATTTCCGGTTAATATACAGGGTGGTCCACCTAAATGTAGACACCTAAATATCTCCTTTATTTGTGATGACATAACAGATATTTTTAATGCAATATAAATGGTATCACAAGATGAATGCTTTGCAAATGTTATTTTTTTCTCAAGGTCATTTTTTCCTGAGTTTTCAAGGTCATCGATATTTTTATTCTCGTAAATGTATATATTTTTTCCTTGCATATTGTAGTTGAAATTAAAACGCATTCAGAGATATTAATAACATGACCTTGAAGTGACCTCTGACTTCCAAAATTGAAATGAGATATGAAATTCATTTCCAGCGAGAATCTGTGGATATGTAAATAAATACAATGTTCATACTCTATAAGTATCTAGAGGATCGCATTCATCTTGTGATACCATTTACATTGCATTAAAAATATCTGTTATGTCATCACAAATAAAGGAGATATTTAGGTGGCTACATTTAGGTGGACCACCCTGTATATAATAAAAAAGTATTTTTTTTATTATAAAATATTCATTATAAAAAGATATTTTCTATTATTCGAATTTTGTGTATTTCTCGCCGAGAGAAATTAGTTTTCTTTACAAAACGTGCAGGTACAGGAATGTTGCAAGTTTTTCGCGAAGAAACATTATTTGTTCACACGGGGCGTTTAAGTATTTTAGAAGAAATATGCAAAATTTTGATATTTTCTTTATTTAAATCACGTTGACAAGTAACATGTTTTCTCGTTCTCACATCTCTTGGGGAAACATCATCGTTGCGCGTCGTATACTTAAGAGTAGAAGTGCAAACTCAGTAAAATTGTGATTTTCTTTCTTTTCTTTGTTTTTTTTCCTCGAAAAATATGATTTCATTTTATAAAATATATATTGGACATTCTGTTTTAAATCTACATCTTCTTTTTCATTATTGCATACAAATTATCTTGTCATTTCTGAACTGTTTTACATGTTTCGTAACATGGCGGCGAGTCTCGCTAAATATCATCAGCTAATTTCTCTTTGTAGAAAAGTATTTGATTTCATTGTATATTTAATAATAAGCTACTAATAGGAAATATCGTTATATCTTATAAATATATGTATATATGTATACACGCATACTATATATACTCAATATTATATATATAACGCCATTGAATAAAAATTGTCTGTGAAACAATTTTCAAATGATTCAAGATGTTTGCGTACGAAAAATAATAAGGTAAAGTAGCCGAATATGAGATCCATTTCTTTAACCGTTTGAGTGCCACGGACCTTTGTAAAAATTCAGTCGAAAAATGCCAAGCGACGCGATCGCGCTTCTTTCGTTTTTTCTTTCCTTTTCTTGTTTACGTTACTTTGAATTTTTAATAAATAAAAAAGCTCTTTTTAATAATAGCTCGAAACTTACGAAAGCATAGATATTAATTTAGTAGAACCTCGATAAATCGTAACAGTAAGGACACACATTGAAAAAGTTCGAACGTGCAGTTAGTTCACTTCTACAGACCGATTAGCTGGTACTTTTGAGCACTGAACAGGAGAAGCGCTATCGCGCCGCTTGGCACTCAAACGGTTATTCTCGATTTAAAATTTAAAAATTCTCGATTAAGAAGTTTACTTTGATTAAAATACGATACATCTTTTAATATGTAAGATGTGTACACTTTTGCAACATATTAGAAATGGTAAGAAAACAGATAGAGTTCCATCGTAATAAAATAAAAATGAAAACTATACAAAACCATGACTTGAAAAACTGGTCGCCTAACATGAGACCCAGGTTTCATCTTGTCGAAACTTAGTTTTTCTGTCTTTTTTCACACATTGAGCATATAAAATTAATTTCATCTGCACCGCAGTTTTCATTGGCCCATCGGTAGCATTTTGTACACTGAACCCATTGTTCACCATGTACATCTGAAGAATAAGGTCCTGTGCAAAACAAGCATTCTGCATTGTAATTTTCGTATGCTTGCTCAAGACACTACGTTGTTCTCTACGCCACATTCAGATAATGCAACTGAACTACGTTTAATTCTGAAACAAAGGACTGTCGCTGCGACGTTTGAGAATTCTCATCAAACGGAGATAGGCTGAGGTCTCATATTATGAACGATCTCATATTAGGCTACTTTACTCTGTTTATATGTTATAATTTAAATAACAATTTTAACATGTTCTTTATGCTCATATATGAGTGACAGTGATTCTTCCTTTTGTTGAATCGCTCAAACTTTTTTTTTTACTATAAATAAGTTTTTCTTTTATCATAGATGTAATTATTATTGGAGTATTCCTTGAAACTTTAATTGCAAATGAGTAAAAGAAAAAAAGGAAACAATTTATTAGAGCAAAGAACTTATTTTTATACCAAAATATCTCTCGTAGACAAAGGAAAAGGTAAAAAACGTAAATTACTTACGTTACATTTAAAATACCAATTGAAACGTCATTACAAAAGAAATAGGGATACATATGTAGACAGAAGGAGAATAGAGGAATAGAATTTATGTGTTCACGATGAAAATGTTACACCCGTGTCACTTACCTTTCAAAGTGTAACAAATAAAACGAAAAAAAAAAAGAAAAAAAGTGAAAAAGTGTTTGGGATGCACGGAGAAGATAACGATTACTTAAAATAGTCTTGTGGAGAACGTATTAACGTTACTTTTAGTTTTGTAGAATTGTAGTGTGACCAAAATTTTAATAAAACATCTTGCTTAACATTCGAGGCTTTCACAGACCGACATCGTGTAGTTCTCATTGTTGAAGCTTTCGTGTGTAAGTCGGGTTGCTGGCGAACGGCGCTAATATATCTCAATCAGAAGACAATTGGGTTTATAACTTGGACAGTTATTAATTTAAGACATTCGACGCGGAGGAGATTTTGGTTCACTTTCCGTTTAGGCGAGCAACATTCAACAGACGCTTAGGCATATAGAAGAAAAAGCAAATCTCTTCTCCGTTTAACCCATTTGCATCCGCAAGCGGAATAATTCGCATATGACTATTGTCACCTACTATTCAGTGTGTAACAGTTCACTCACGTAATAGTTTTTGCTTTGATTATTATACGTAATTTCTAAACGAAATCGAAAGTAAGAAAAATTTATAGATGTACGGTAATACGCGCCATTTATCGATTCCTGACTAGTCCTTGATTTGTGAAGTATCGTATTTAGAGTATTAGTGATGCAAATGTGTTAAAATATTTCATTAAGATATATTAAAGAAGTGCATATGTTTTTATATTATAAAAAAATTTTATATTGAATCAAATTTATTTTTTTAAATTTGACGCTGTCGATTTACAGGGACCGACATTGCCTCCACGAAAAGTTCAGTGTCGGTTCTTGAGTACCGATGCTCCGTTTAACGTGTTTGAAAACAATTATGGGATGTATTTAAAGAAAATAAGAATATTAACAAAAGAATGCAACGAAAATTTTACAAAGCGTTATCACTGTTCCTAACATTAATTTAGGAATATCTTTCTGTCTGCTTATATGAATAAATATATACAGTTACATTTTAGTCTTAATATGTACAGGGTGTCACGAGAAGCAGAACATCTGAATATTTTTGTTGGATTTAAAGATATGAAATATAGGTACACTTGAATTAGAATGGTTTTGACGGATGCACATTACTATCATAATATTATTTTCTTTTATGTCATTTATTTCGGTATTTTCAAGGTCAGCAATGTTTTTTGTGAATGGAACTGCATACTTGTTTCCTTGTAGAATTGTTGCCGACATCTAAATGAGTTTAGTCGTGTAACACAATTTGACCTTTAACTCAGAAAAATGGAATAAATAAAATTCTATTGGAATGGAATAAAAAAATGGAATAAAAAAGTGGAATAAATTAAATTCTATTGGAATGGAATAAATAAAAAAATGGAATAAAAAAAGTGGAATAAATTAAATTCTATTGGAATGGAATAAATAAAAAAAAAAAGAATAAGAAGGTGGAATGAGTAAAATTCTATTGGAATGGAATAAATACAAAAATGGAATAATAAAAAAATAGAATAAACGAAATTCTATTGTAATAGAATAAAAAAAAGTGGAATAAATAAGATTCTATTGGAATGGAATAAATAAAATTCTAATGGAATGAAATAATACAAAAAATGGAATAAATAAAATTCTATTGGAACGAAATAATATAAAAATATGGAATAAATAAAATTCTATTGGAATGGAATAAAAAAATGGAATAAAAAAGTGGAATAAATTAAATTCTATTGGAATGGAATAAATACAAAAATGGAATGAATAAAAAAAAAAAGAATGTATTACAGAGCAGTACGTTCTGTTACTTTACAGATAAATAAATGTATCGCAGCTCAAGGGAATAATTTTGAACATTTAGCGTAACAGAAATAAAGCAAATGAACCTTACACGTTGAATTTTATTTATTCCATTTTTCTGGGTTGAAGATCATATTGTCTTATGAAGAAAAAAGTATGCAGTTTCATTTAAAAAGTCACTGGTGACATTGAAAGTACCAAAAAAAGGCATAAAAAAATTATATTATGATGATAATGTGCATCCTTCGAAATCATTCTGATTCTGATGTACCCATATGTTGTATATTTAAGTTTAACAAAGATATTTAGGTATTCTACTTCTCGTGACTTACCCTGTATAATATTACGATAAATAGATTTATATACATTGTACACTACCGAACAAAAATTTTCGAATCACTGTGCATCGTAAGTTACAGAAAAATACTTTCAGAGGAAAAGAAAATGTTTATAAAAACTTGAACGAAGGCTTTTTGCCATTCGAATCAATTGAAATGAGGTAGATTGCTGTAGATCACGACAACGTCGATTTCAAATTTATAAAGAATTAGTAATAGTATCAAATTGACAGATGATTCACAAAATTTTGAAGGGTAGTGTATGTAACAATAGAATACTTGCATTTTTTACACAGCTAAACGTAATCAATTTGTAGTATCATGGCTTCTACTTACGTTTGCATAGACGGAATAAGAGAACATTCTTGTTACGATCTTTCTAGAACACTATTTTGCAACAAAAAATTTTGTGAATTCGCGTTATCGATGTACACAGACTTTACAGTTTAAATCGCATTGCTGAAATGCTTGCAAGACGGGATATTGATGTGTCACGTATACAGAAATGCATATGTCACACATATCGCATTTTAGATTCTGGAGGTACATTTTGTAGTAAATGTAATCGTAATTTTTCGATATTCATTTGTCGTCAGTTGAAATTTTTCAAACTGGTGTGTATTCGAACGTTCAGCCGGCTTTCGAAGTCGTAATCTTTATATTGATTTTGAGCTCTCAAAAGAATCATTCTTCCTTCGTCGATGTTCTGAAATAAAGTATATATTAATTATAAATAAACAAATATATATATCTTGTAAAAAGTATAATATCTATTACATAATACTAAGTACGGGCAACCCTCCTATAATATTTGTAATTCCCATTAACGATATTCATAGAACAGTTTTCATATTCGTGTATGCCAGTGATTCCCAAAGTGGGCGCCCCCTGATGAGTGCTGCAGCGATTCAGGGGGGCGGTGATTGTATTACATTCTATTCTGAGTTCAATAAATAGTTTCATAATTTCAAAGTTCAATGTTTCTAATTTACACCTTTCTTTACTATATTTTACGAAAAAGGTAGAAACATTAATACATATATATTTCCTATTAATTGCTATTAAAATTTAAAAAAAATTAATTTCCAAGGGGCGCTAAGTAATATTTTTTCTGGAAAGGGGGCGGTGGACAAAAAAGTTTGGGAACCACTGGTGTATGTTATTGCGAATGATAATGTTTTAGCGTAAACATCTCTATATGAATATAATCATCATAGAAATACGTCTTCATAGCGAAACTCTACATTCGCAATCCAGTTTTAACACTAGATATACCAACCGGTCAAAATGACCGGTTTAAACATTTGCTCATCAAATTTCTATTTTAAATTAAATTTCAAATTTTTTTTGTAAGATTATGAAAATTCTTATTTATATGTATATGAGAATTATTGGAAATGATTCTATTTATTAATACCATTTTTACTGATATATGTATGTGGTGCACCAAAATGATCATTTTAACCGGTTGGTATTTTAAGTGCTAATGTTTATAATTTTTCAGTTTACTTTGAATATTTTCAAATAATATTACAGAGTATTAATACAACTTTACATATTCTTCAATGTCTTTCAGGGAAAACCCCTATTCTTATAATTTTACGTCGTTTCGAGTGTTAGGATTTTACTTTGTATTTTTGGGTATTCCCCTGTTTTATGAAAAGTGAGGTTAAAGCTCTTTTCTGCCTTCGTATCATCCTTTGTGTGCGTTTCGTGTGAGCTGTCTGGCTAATGTTGCTAGCTTCTGTACTAAAAGTTTGATTGAAATTACATATTCACGGGTAATCATCAATTTTATGGTTTTCATTATCACTCAATTTTATCGTGAGTGATTGAGATGAATAGCAGAAATTACGGATGCTGTTTTATATTGCGTAAAGTTAGATTTTTTATTATAAATTCACATTATTCTTGGATCCATTATAAGTAAATTGTTAGTAAATATTTTGAAAATATTCTCGATATAACTGGAATTAATGCTTGGATTCTATACAAACAACTCATGGGAACAAATATTACCAGAAAGGATTTTTTATTTCAATTAGCAGAAGAACTTTCTACTGGATATGAAGATTCATTCGAACCAGAAAACCTCAATCAACTGCTAATGGTAGGTATAGTTGAAAATTGTAGACGAAAATGTTGTCAAATCGGATTTTGCAATCAAAATAAAGCCACAAATATCTGTGCTGGTTGTAAAAAATATGTTTATGGGGAATGTACACAAAAAGAAAATTTCAGTTTGTATAAATTGCGCTAAGGAAAGTTAAAAATTAAATTACTATTACTATCATTTATCATATCGTGTATCAAAATCTAAGTGAAAAATACAATTTTTTGTTTATGTTTTTATTTTTAATTAATAATTGTTTATATATTAGTTTAGAAATACTGAAATCTTTATTTGTTTATATTTTAATTAATGTAAAATTATAAATCAAAAATAAACATTTAACCCTAAATAGTAAATCTTTCATTTTAAAATACAAGGTCAAAATGACCGGTTGGTAGAGATACATATGTATAGGTATACAATCAATTCTTGGTATATCCGGTCTTAAAATAGTAAAATTGTATCGCAAGGATTATGTTCATAAAGAGTACAAAATATGTTGTTTCTCGTGTGTTTATCTTTTAATCGTCATATTTTCATTTATAAAATTCTGTATATAGTGTAGACATATGTATAAAGTGTTTTAAATATACGTACAAAGCGTTAAATACATATAAAACTGTGTAAAAATATGTACAACGTGTTTTTATAATGCACATGTACCTTTTTATATTTTATTTGAATTTCATGGTTATTTTAAATTGGTAAAAATTGTTGTATTATAAGTGAAGTTTCGTTTATTGTCAATTTTGGTTCACGGTTCGTATTCGTCCAATTTATATAGCCCTGAAGTATTCCCATAACACCGTATGAATTATTATAATAATTATAAGAGGATTGCCTGCGTAATATCTCGATTTATTTTTCATTTAACGTTATATTGGAACAATGAATAGCAAAGGTTAATATATGTATATACATAGAATGATGAATGGATGAAGAAATTGTAAGACAAGAAATTATCAGTTTTTAAGTTTGAATTAATTTTTTATGATTTACGTTTTATAAAGAAATATTCGAATATTTTATATTGAAGAAAAAACAAATTTACATAGCTACTACTTACGTTAATAGTGCAAAGCGCAGTTCCAAGATCGTAAAGCGCAAAAGCGCTAACATGATGGTCGCGTGTATCATTGGACGGATTACGACGCCTCAAACAATTTCGATAACATTCAATCGACGCTTGAGTATCACCAAGATAGGAATAGGCTGCTCCTTCGATCAAATCGGATAATCCAACCATTGGTTCGTTCGAACGATTACTTTTGCATTCTAAAAAATACAATTTTCGACAAAATCAGCATCGGATTATTTTTTCTTTTTTTAATTTAGGCGTCTGGAACCTCGTAGAAGATTATTTCCACCGAGTGCGTTAAATTAGTATCTACATAATCCATGATAAATTTCAGTCGATTTCGAATTGAATACAATGGAACTTCGATACCTCGAAAACCTCTGTAAGACGAACATTTTTTTCTATTTCCTTCCGCTCCGCTGTAAAAACCTCTACAATTCGAAATAAAAATCTTCCGCGAATCAGATGGGGTTAAATTAACCCCAGCGATTTTAAAACTACTGTATTTTTTCAAAATATCTGCAATCGGTCTGGTTTCTTGTGTAGCTGAACTTGCGACGTTGTTATTGTTAAATAATTTAATAAGTTTCCCCTTATACATTATACAATTAGTACTACAAAATTGTTAGAAAAATAATATCTTCAAATTGCAAGACAGTAAAATAGCGTGTGAATTAAAGATGAAGAAGAACTTATAAACTAAAATAAAATAGAATTAAATAAAATAGATTAGTCTGAGTTAGAGAATCTTAATCTATTTTCTAAATTCCGCAAAAATGCCGTATACGGAGAGAAGAAACTGATCGCAAAACTTATTAACATTGATTATAATGTTGTAGTTTCGTGGTTTTGATTAAGAAATTAGGATTATCATTAGTAGAAAAATGGATAACGAACAGAAAAGATAGTCAGAGATTAGCCCGAGACTTATGTAAACGACTTCACGAACATCTTGGAGAAATTCCTCAAGAAACACTTCGAAAACGAGCTAAAATAGCACAGAAGTGCTTTGCGTGTCCAAGATATGGACCGTTTATTTTGAAAGTGATGTTAAGTCCATTTCTTCTTCTTTCGAGATATTTAACAGTTTGCATTTTAGTTGATTGAAAAATATCAAAGAAGTGTACTAAGTTCGTCGATGTTTCTATGTATTTGAATATATGTAAATTGATTATACAAATGACTTATATGTGAATTTAATTAAACCAATATAATCTATACGGTTCGTAAATGGACTTACGCCACTTTCAAAATTATCGAACTGTAAAAATCGTTAAATTTCAGTTACCGAAAATTCAATTTCACTTGAGATAAGTAATGTTTTATTCTGATTCTGTTTATAAAAAGAAACAGGAAATAAAATAGTGTTGTTTATGCTCAATATTAATTATTTACTTATATACTATTCCAATTATACGACGTATTCTTACATGCAATATTATAAATGAATGCAGAGGTCACCAAATTTTTTTTATTTCATCCATTTAATTTACCATAGTTTTACACTTCTTTTTATATATGTAGTGCTTAATTAGACTATGGAATATGGACTTGCACTACTTTCATAATCAATGGTTATAGATAGTAATTTACTAACAAATGTTCACACATGGATATTTTGAAATATTAAGTGTGAATTGTTTATAAAAAAAAAGTTCACACTAAATTATACATAAATTATGTGATTTCTTAAGTTTCTCCAAAAATGGACTTACACCACTTTCAAAATAAACGGTCCATATAAGGATCGCAAGACTCGAAATACAGGCTTTTGTGATCTGAAAACTGTGATATTTTAACATTAGCTTTACCCGCATAATTACTCAAAGAAATGTTTATTTTGATACCGTACAAAACGAAAGAAATGTTGCAAAATAATGAAATTAAATAGAACAGGGATATAGAAAAGAGAAGAAAAGAAAAAAAAGTGAAATAAATATATAAAGAGAAAAGAAGCAAAATAAAAGAAAATAAAATAAAAATGCAAATTAAGTAAAATAAATGGATACATAACACAAAAAAGTAATATACTTATATTCTGTACAATAAATTTGTAACAACAACAATAATAATAATGATAGTAATAGTAATAGTAACGCTAGCAATATAGAAACGTAGAGGAACAAAGGTTTTCTAATACATCACACAAACAAGAAAAACAATAAAACACTATCTAAGCAAAGCAAGTGTAACAAGTAAACACAGGTGTTTAATAATACAAAATAATATTTATCTGAACCAAAGTGAACAGAAACGCTTCGTGCCTGAACGGATAATATAAATTAACCTTTACATGCAGAAAAATGAATTCTAAACGCAAGCTGAGAACATTAATGTCGGCTGATAAAATAAAAGTAATTGAAACAGTAAAAACAATTGGCCTTAAAAACTCGAATTTGTTTTTCTTTATACCTTCTTCACAGGTCGAAGCGATCGTACGAAGTTTCTATAAGTCGAATTTTCATTTGGATCTTTCTTAATTGAGATAAGACTAAATCTTCATAAAAACGAAGATCTTTTCACTTTCTCTGAGATTCGAGTTATCGAGGTTCCATTGTACATTCAGCAAAATCGTTTATTACCTAAAAGTATTCCTCGCAACGATTCAGGTGAACAGGACGGCATAGCATTCCACAAGTATAGTAATTCATATACAAGTAATCTGTAGTAAAAAACTGTGTAAGGCTGTCCAGTCTTTTGATTCAAGAGTTTCGGCGTTCGACGCAAGACGAATATATCCAATTGCGTTTCTTTGCTCATTCCGTTGCTACGATGAAGTATCTTTCGATACAGGGAAGCCACGATGTCGAATTTGCCGATCGCTCCGCAACAAACTGATGGAAAATATTTGAAGAAGTACACGATTGAAATAAAAAAACAAAACAAAAAATTACGAAAAGAGGAATGGGGAGAAATAAATGTCTTACCAGTTGCTAAATAAGCGTAAAAGCTCACCGACCATGTGGACTGTTGCCGCAATTGCGTTAAAGATCGATAAGCCTCTTCGTAACTCAAGCGAATCAAATGACACCAAGCCACTTCGTGGAGGCACAATAATTTGATCTCCCTTTGACTCGATGCTTCAACAGCCATCGCGTATGCTTGAAGAGCGCCGTTTACGTTCGACTACGAGGCAGAATTAATTTGATAAGAATTTAAGAAGAACGCGGTAAAAGTGAAAATGTGTAAAATTAGTTTCATTGTTAACACTTCGACGGCCGCTGTCACGTACGTGTGACTTTGGATCGCTATTTTTATAAGGCGTAGAGAAATTATTGTCATAATTCCGATTTTTGTATACCAATACATACTGATGCTATATTTTTAAAGAAACAATGCTTTCATTGTTTACGCTTCCCAATTTAGCAGAGAGTATTTTTTTTTTGTTAAAATCTTATTAGAAGATGTTTTTCTGTTAATTTAATACCATCTTTTGCTATCTTCGTATCTCGAAAGTTTATATCTATTATTGTGTTATATAAAACACCATTGAAAATGTTCTCCAATGATGAAAAAATATAAAAAAAATGTTACAAGTGATTTTAATCTTTTTTTTTTTGTTAACAATTATAGTAAACAATTCTTTTTTTAATTAGTAAACAGAAAAATTATAACTAGTTAACTAAAACTATTACTTAAATGAGTAATATTGTACAATTAAACAACTAAATTGATTCAATTTATCGACTCGTCTACTCATAGCAACTACTATCTGTCCGCAACGAGTTGGCGAGTGGAATGATATGCTCCCACTTTGTTCCACCTCTCCTGCTACCAAATGCGTTGCTGCTATTAGCTACAGCAAGCAACAAAGGACGACGACGAGCACATCGAGACAAAGTGAAATAGAAGATTCCACAGCACTGGCGTAGCCTCCCAGTTAATACTAAACCTACCAAACAATAGTTGACAGTTTAACTGAGAGGCTACGTCAATGCTGTAAAGTCATCGTTCTATTTCACTTCATCTCGACAACCTAACGGCGAAGCGAAAAATTTGCGGACGTCAAAATCTTAAGTAATTGTATGATATAGGGTTAACCAGATGCGACTCTTAGATGTCATCAATGTATAATTTTTACAGATGTATTCAAATGATATAAGCCGTTTTGTTTTAACAGAAAGTAGGACAATTTTAATTATGGACAAGTATACATTGTAGTAACGCAGATTTATTAGGTGCACAGTTAGGTTCTTCTCGACTGGAATCATATAATCGAGTATAATCATTCAAACCGAAATATTCGCGAGCCGGCAAATAAATGGCAAAAATGTCATTAAGAATAGTGGAGATTATTTCGATGATAGAAGTGCTTTGATTAAAATAAACCTTATAATAAAAAAAGAAAATTGATGTTTACAAACGCAGTCGTGGTGCACATTTAAATAATATTCTGTCCCACATATAATTGTAATGCATCATACTTTCAATGAAAGCAAACAACTTCAAAATATTCCAAATATTCCGTGTCTTATTAAAATGAAAAATGTAGGCGTGTAAATTGGATAACCGTATAGTTTTCAAATGATAAGAAAGGATGTGAATTTTTAAAACGTGTATCACCAATTTTAATACACTGTTATAGAGTTAAGAATAACAGAAAAAAATTGATCTCTCATTCTTACATATCTTTAGTATTTTTAAAATTGTTGGATTTGTAATTTATTGTAAATGTTGTTTTAGAGTTATAATCGAAGTGTTAACATTTTTGATGATAATGTATGTACAAACTGATACGAATATATAGAACAATAAAGGGCAATGAAAGGAACATTTTTTGTCAAATAAACGTATGCTCTATCTGTCTCAGTATTTTAATAACACAGCTTCAAAAGTGTAGATTTAAGGCGCCGGAAGACTAGCAACCGGTCAAGTAAAGACAGTAAAATATCAGAAATCAGTGGAAAATTACACATTAGAAATTATCAGTAGGAATATCATATAAAAAAGAAAGTTCTATAAATTATATAGTACATGATGCGAAAGTAGAAAATAGAAATAGAGTGGAACAATAATGGATGAGAACGTAAGTATACATAGTATAATATAATAAAATATCAGAAATCAGTGGAAAATTACACATTAGAGATTATCAGTAGGAATATCATATAAAAAAGAAAGTTCTATAAATTACATATTACATGATGCGAAAGTAGAAAATAGAAATAGAGTGGAACAATAATGAATGAGAACGTAAGTATACATAGTATAATACATTACACTTACCTCAAGTCTTTCTATCCGACCAGCAAAAAACAGGAAGATCGCGGAATTGTTGAATTCCGGTTGACATTCTGCGATTAATTGTTTAGCAACATTTGCACCGGCACGGAGATTGCTTCCATCGAGAGCGAAAAATGGACGAGCAATTGTATGGTACCAAAGTAGGGATAACCTGTTGTTAAATTGAAAATTGACGAAGTATTGACACCTTACGAAATTTTAAGCCTTGTTGAATGTTTGCATTATTGTATATAATGGCACTTTTAAATTTTTTTGGCTAATTCAAGAGCTTCGCAAAGATTTTCTGCAGTAAATGAATCTGTTTCTTCGTAGTCACTTTCATCATTAGGTTAAAGTTCCACTTGTTACTTCCAAAACCTTTAAGAATATATATTTTCTGACCGCGTAAAAACCACCGTGTAAATTGTGTTATAATTTATCGCATAAAAATAGTGTCGCGTAAATTGAGGGAAGAAAGTGAAAACGAGGATTCACCAGAAGGTTAATAATAAGACATAGTAGTGTAATGTTGCAGTAAATTTAGAGATGCCAGTAAGAATAAATTTTAGCGTATGGCCTCGAGTCATTGGACCATAATTTCGTTCAGGCATTGTTGATAAAATAAATTAAAAAAGAAAAAATTCATAAGCAGTTGCCTACTTTTTCCTCTTTGTTTTTTTTTTTTAACTAAAGCTTCCATTTTCAAGCCCATTACCGTAGAAAAGTGCCGAACCTGCTGGGCGACGGTATTGAAAAAAATAACCGGAGCGTTAACGGTTAATAAATTAATAATTAATAATTATAACAAATTACAAGTACGCTCAATTTTGCGCGTCAGTAAAATATCAACTTTTATTGATAATCTACAATTAAATCTAAGCAAATAGTTAATGCTATTAAAATTTCTGTAAGGAAAATCAGGATGACGGTAATGAGCGGTTGAATAAGAAATAAAAGTGGGCGGTTAAATAGAGTGAAAGCTTGTATTCTGAACTATACTTCGCGAGTTCTAATACAATTCTGTCTTTCCTGAAAAATACTAATCAAGAGGACCCTCTTGACAATATGGTCTTTTTTAGCTATGAAGCAGAACCATCCCTAGGAGGGAGAAATGCAGCAAGAGACTGCACATAGCCCACTCAAGTGTTCGCTTTTTGGACTTTTCTAACATTTCTTTTTATCAATTGTTCACTAAAATTGTGTTATAATTTACAGAGTCTCTTAAAATAGAGACTTGCGTAAAAAAGTATCGCGTAAATCGAGGGACGAGGAACTTACGTGGCAAGAGAAGCACGCATATCCTCGCTGAGCCGTGCATTCATTAACGCCGTGAGCCCTGCTTCTCTGTCGCCCTCGAAGCCCAAGAAGTGGATCACTTTTAGAAGAGAGGGCGGCAACAAACTGACGCACAGCTGATAAATCCCATAACCAAAGCTAACCGCAGACATCAATCGGGAGACTTCAGTAGGTTCAACGAAACTGTAAAAGAGAAATAAAAAAATATCACTCTTTACCATTTTTATCACTTTTTCAACAGAATAATATCATCACCTGTATCGTTAATATATAGCAAAAGAATAATTTTGAAAATATATTGAAGTGATTCATTGCACGAATATCGTAACACACACGCATCATTCGGCTAACGATTCAAAATTCTAAATAAATATTACAAAAGATTAATCCTAACGTACATCGATGGTATTTATTTTTCAACAAAGGAAAGAAAGGTAGAAAGAAAAAGATTCGCGATAGTTTATATTGTGTAAAGATGAAAATAAAAAGGAAAAAACACACAAAGAAGGCGAGTATATGAGTTAGACAACGAGGACTGAGAAATGTTTGTAAGAAGAAACAACAATTACGGTGTCTGTTGTTCGGACGTGATGCCAGTGAGCGAGAAGAACATTGATAAAGAGCTTCGCAGACCTGAAGGTGATAAGATCGATGTCGACTTGCTTATTGAATCGTTGCAAGAGGGTATAGACCATTCCGAGGAACCTGGACTCTGTAGGCTATGTAACGAATACGAGGAGTCGTTGCACGATAAAGTGTTGCACTTCGTGTCGTATCCTATAACAATAACAAATCACAAGAAATACTTCACTTCAATATTAATTTGAAAATAAATCACATTTAACACGTCGAATGCCACGCTATTTTTACAGGGATTGTCCATGGTGCCACGATGAATTTTTTATTATGCGATACATATAATGTTAAAATATTATTTACAACAGATAAGTTACGGTGTATAATGATGTTTTAAAAGATTTATCTTACGGGGGTCACTGGTGACCTGAAGTGCGTTTCTGAAATTTATCTGACCAAATAATAGCATATAGTTCACCACTGCGTAAAAATGTAAAGTGGTATAGAAAATTAGCAATAGAACTGTTATTAAATACATGTATGGTAAATACAATGGTATTATTCAAACAGATAACTCGAAAAAAATATTCAAATTCCCGATTTCAGAATGAAAGTAGTAATGTATTTAACAAAATGTTATGATAATGAAATTGAGGTTCGTATTTCTCCACGTGAAAGCTTGCTGAGAAAACCGTGTCATGAAAGCAATGCCGGGAAAAGCTAGATTTTTGCAAAATCTGTTATCGAAAAAATTCAAAGAAACTAGGGAGGACAACTGCAAAAAATTGTAGTAAAAAAGTCGTGACGTGTTCCAATACGACACATCGCAATATGCGCGCATAATAAATTTGTACTTTATGTATAAATAAAACTATTTTTATATGTTTCATATTGCATTCATTTCTTCATACCATTATAGCAACGATGGTAATAATAAAAAATTGCAAGTATTGACATTTTTTCAAATTATGCATTTCTACTAATCTTGGCGCGCTGGTCACAGGTGACCCTCATGGCGCCATCGCCAAGTTGTGTGCCAGTCACCGGTGACCCCCATGGCATTCAACGTGTTAAGGGGGGACACTACCCTGAAGAATCAAAAAAATGGGTAAAGTTTGGGAATTCTTTTATAAGTAATTAGTAAATGAAAAATGTAGTCTTTTTCAGAGAATATAAATGTAACTTTCAGCTTTATTTTGTAATTTTTTGAAAGTAAAATCGTACAAAATGGCGAAGTTATTCGTTATTTCCGGAACCCTTTCTGGTGGATCATTGATTGTTGGCCGCCACAGTTGGCAAGAACTGGGTGGTCTAAAATATAAAAAATTTATTGATTCATAAACTAGAAACTATTATTTAAAATATTTCGTTTGAACTAGATGTACTTCGAATTTTCCTAACCTATGTAAAACAGAAAAGATGATATTATATTTGTAAATTTTTATATCACAAAATTTTCGTATATCACATTTTACGATATTATTATAAACATTCCCGAAAATATTCCCAGTGGATAAAATTTTCATCTCACCCTGTATATACCGTGAATTTTTTAGACACATAAATAATACTAATATCACCGATGATTCAGCTTCTTTAGTCGACGGTTAATAGGGTTGACATTAAGTATACGTGATGAATAATTCAACGTATGAATAATAGTTAAAATATTAAAAGAGGTTCTTGTAATATTATGCAAGAATCAACGAACTTGACATTTCGTTCTTATAACTTATTTGTTGAGGTTGCCGTATAGGGTGGCCTAGATTATTTTCATATTATGTTAGGGTTTCTTAGTAACGGTTTATGGCACGATTGCAATGAAAGGCTGTTTTTGAGTTTAGCATGTCTTCATTATTCGCATGCTTTAAGGTATATCTTAGCGAAAGCTGGCAGAATTGGTTTATTAGAGCTTTCAGCGGTTCGTGCCTCTCAACCGCTTAGAAACATGCCATAAACCTTGAAATTAAGACTATTTCCTTTGTGTACAAAATTCTCAAAAAATTATCTATTGTTGTGTGCACATTTAAGTTCAGTATTCAGAAGTCTTCCCGTTGCTATATGTAAAAAAGTACAGTGCATAAGAAAAAAACTGACTACCCATACGACAACGATTACGCAAAGAGGACCCCGAGGCTTCTTTTATCTCCACAGAATAACAAATAATCACAGAATTAAGAATCAAACCAAAGAATTAATTGGGAAGGAACGATGCAGCATTCTCGGTTACAATCTAACATTCAAACACAGCAGTTGGAAGAGAGTTATGTATAAAGTTAATTTTCAAAATTATAGGTAGTTACATCCAAGAATATTTCTGTCAGAGATTTTTATATTTGATCTGTCCCAGGTTTTATATACAGGGTGTCCCGTAACTAGTGTAACTCCTGGAAATGAGGGGTTACTGGGGTCACTTTGAACAACTTTTTCCTTTACCAAACTATTGGTTAAAACTTCGTTTTTGAATTATTAACGAAAAACACTGGTCAATCAACCACGAGAGTGTGGCTCTCAACCGCCATAAAATAGTCGAACTTTCTCTTGCTTACAGTGCAGTATCGAAGTGAGCTTACTTTATGGCATCCTTTAGTGTAGTGTGAAAATTCAATTGGTTAATTCAAGATCGACTTGGTTACACGTAGGAACAATAAATCTTGCGAATCATCCCTAAATCTTACAGTGGAAAGTAAAAATAGCCGTGCAATGAAAGGGACCGTACAGTGAAGTGAGTTAACCTATCCGGCTGTAACATCAGTTGCTGAGGATTGCCTGGAGAGGTCAGGATCGGCACAAGGACCCAGTGTCAACGACCCACTTCTGTCCAAGCAGGTTAATTCGTGAACGAATTAACTAGCTTTTTCTAACATTACTTATCGAAATCATTTTTCTTAAAACATAATTTATCCACCTGAAAACGCGCTGTTAAAAAACAAATTTTTTTTCATAAATAATAAAACACTTTATTCTTTCGGATAACGAATAAAAGTATCGAACACAGTTATTAAACGACTTATTAGTTTATTTGTTATTCACGAATAACGAATTATTAAGTGTACTTGTGATTGATCTTGCGATCTTTCGAGCTTGTGAGAGAAGACTAATTAACCGTGATCCAAACTTTTACATTGTACAATGTTTAAGTATCTGCCGAGCAAATGGACACTAACGTGGATTGGTTCGTTACAAATTCGACTTCGACGAGGGAGGTGATTGACTATACCCGATTGGCAAACTAACAAACAAAGACCGAACTAAAAATGACGCCTCCAAGACGACGATCACTCTCCAGTGTCGTCTGCATCCTTGAGTGACGCGCGCGGAAACTCGCGTGCCTCGAGCAATAAATGTAGCAGGTAATAAGTCTGTGCAAGGCTTCATCCCTAACAAAAACATACCGAAGAGGAAACGAAAAACCCGAGACATTGAAATATCGTAAACAGATGTGAACAATAGCCACGGAAAGAAAAGCATCGAACTTCTAAATGAAAGCTAAAGTGCTCAATGGCCTCCCAAATTTACAACTGCTGTGAAGAACCGAACAATTTCAAAACCCGTGTTTGAAAGACGCAAATAACATTCAAAGGCCGACGAAACACGAATAATTCCACATTATTCTTAATTTAAGACGATGTAGCATATGCCGCGGTACCCACACTGCGCCAATGCGTTTGTTCACGACCACGACCGAACGTGGCGGTTCAGAGCCACGCTCTCGTGGTTGAGCGCGCGCTCTACACGCGCTTTAATTGGCTAGTGTTTTTCGTTAATAATTCAAAAAGGAAGCTTCAACCAACATTTTGGTAAAGGAAAAAGTTGTTCAGAGTCACTTCAGCAACCCCTCATTTCCGGGAGTTACAGGAGTTATGAGACATCCTGTATAAGAAAACAGAAGTTTGAACATTATAGGATTACAAACAAACATGTTGTACATGCTTTAGAAGTTTCGATTGGAAAGAAACTCAGAATAAAAACAGTAAAAAATATGGAACCAACCAAAAAAGAAAGATGCTATCAATGTACGAAGGAGGCAAAAAACAAACGAATAAAATATAATAACTTATCGAAACCAAAGCAAAGCTGCTATACATGTAAGAATCACGTGTGTGGAAAGAATTTGTGTTTAATAACAGACGAAACATAAGAAGGATCAAGCTCAGATTAGTTTCATATTAATATACACTCTATCTTATAATATTATTCTTTTCTATAAATATACATATAAATACAATACAAAATATATGGTGTATTGTTCATAAAGTAACACCTGATGAAATATTACAAAACTTTTTTCAAAAACAATTTTTTTTAGAATAAATGAGCAGAAAGTAGTGTGGATTAGTGTGGATTCCCTCGTTGGGAATGCTAGGGATAATTGTTTGTGTGCGGCCGGGCAAGAAAGCGAGTCGTGGAGCGCAACAAAAGAGTAATATTTTAACCAGTAAACTGTGGAATTTAGTTTTAAAAATCCCTCGCGGGATGCGTAAATTAAAATCAACCAGTGACGAGTATACTCGTCGAACGCAGAGCGAATGTTCCTATTACAAATTTTATGAGAAAAAGTAAATCAAAACGAGGAAGGATTACATTTTTATTCGATGAAAGATGAACAATTCATTATTGAAAAGGTTATTGTTATTAAAAACTTGAAAGTTGCCGCAAAATAATAAAATTCATAAATAAGAAAAGTTAAAGAAAAAATATAATTTTAAGAAATTAAGTTGATTTCAGTGTGGTATTTTTTAAAAGCAAGGTGCATTAGGGAAAATAATCAACTCAGTTTGTAGAAAGCAATACATTGTACGGAGAATAACCGATAAACCAAAGAGAATAATCAAAGTTTTTTTTTATAAAATACATAACATTTTCATTGGTAATATAAATGAAACGTATCAACAAATGAAATTTTTATTACTTCTTACTGAAATTTGGAGTTTTTGTGGTAAATGATCATTTTTTATTTTACACGACGAGTATACACGTCAACCGCATCGAAATAAAGTTTTGGATTGACGTGTACACACGTCGAACGCGGTTAATGGAGTCAATAAAAAAAAAAAAAAAAAAAAAAGAATTCAATCGTTTCTGGCTTCAATTGTTCGTGAAACGAAAACTGCACGAACTTATTGGACAACGCTAATATTTCGATAGAATTACATACCACGTGGATTAGAGCCAAAGGTACGCTGGTACAGTTGTAAGATTTGCGTGTACGCGTGCTGATAAACTCGCCATGCTTTACGTAACATCCAACCACCGCGTACGTAGCCGGTGATTTCTTGTTGCAGTAATGTTAATATCGCTAAGCAAACCTGCGAATCCGCCAACACAATTTGCCTCTCCAATTTATTCACGTACTCTTTCTACAAATATTTATCATCCGATTAATATTAATCCCTCTATCAGGCGTACTTATTAGTTATTCTTTTTTCGTTCGATAGAATAACGTAAGTTGTACATCGAAAAATGATAATTACGCCTGTTTCTTCCGCTCTGAAGACCTTACATTTCATGGATTTCAACCATCCTATATCACTCGCACATTCCCTTTCCATATCCTTCAGCAGCAACATAGCCTGCTGAAGTTTGTCATTCTCGAATGTTATCAGCGCGTTCTAAAGGGGGGAAAAAAACAAAAGAACAAAGTAGTTCATTTAACAAATTGTTCCTTTCTATTTCTATTTCGACACCGCGTGTTGTAACTTGTTATTAGGACACTTTCAAGTTGGTTTGCGGTCAATAAAAACGCGCGGAGCATTGCATGCGATGCAATACTAGGTATATTTACTTCGAATGTAAACTACTTTCTTAAAATTGAACAAACGTGTCCTTAAAAAGAAAAAGAACTTCAGAAAAAAATTTTCCAGTTTCCAAATTTTCAAACAAAATTACTATCAGCCACCACTTGGTTTAATACAGCAAGTCGAGTGACAATTAAAAAATTTTTCTAGCACATATTCTTCCTCTTTACATTTTAAACATTTGACGTATAATCTTATTTTTAATTAAAATTACTGTTTTATCAAAATCGAAAAGGATGGAATCAGTAGCAGTAAAGTTAAGTTTGATTCCAGGCTGTAAATCTTCCGGTTTCCAAACTTTCAAATAAAATTAACAAAAACTGTCAAAAATTGTTTTTCCTTTTTATTTATTTTTTACAACAGAATAATACAGTTATGATAGTTAATTTACATACCATGAATAAGACAAAGCAACGACCTGCCTTAACGTGGAAGCTATGCGGGTGTTTAGTAAATAAGTATTCAGCCTCTTCCGGTTTGTTATTCAAAAGCAGAGAAATTCCCATCCTAGCGATATTCCACTCCTTCGTGTCACTACCTCTTTTAGCCATGATTCTTCGAGGTATAGTATAAATCTGTCTGATTCCAGTCAATATTTTCTTTTTTTAAATTATAATCTTTTCAATTCGTATCGCGGTACCTACAACGCGTGAAAGTCACGTGTGCACGTTAAAATCGAGAAACATTTCAGTAGGCGTTAAACGTAACGGACGACAGGTCACTTTCTTCAGATCGAACGAATTGATTATGATATTTCCTTTGATGCCTCCTTTCAGTTAGTAAAATTCAACGATTAGAAGCAGCACTGATGATGCATATAGCTTTCGAGGAATTTACGTCACGGCGCAGTCAGGCGCGTTACTGTCAACGTATCACCATTGACAGATATGCAAAATATATTAGCAGCACCCATGCCTGATTGTCCCATTCTAATGCAGGATATCGAAGAATTGGAAATGTTTGTCATAATCGAATAAAATCTTCGGTTCGAATGAGCCGGTATTCAGAAGTCAAAATAATACACCAGTTTTGTTATTGTTTCTGTTAGGTTTTGGTCACTTTTGACTTTTTAGTTGAATCGTAATATCCCATATAACTCCACTTGGAGATCTTATGTAATCAAAATTTTTACCATGTAAATAAGGTTCGTTCGTGTGATAACCTGTTTGCGGATATTTTCAACGTTCACTTGTAAGTTCGATTAAAATACGATCAAATTTTTTCGTGTTTACACCGTATTCTTTCTTTTATTTTAAAATTCGATTCCCTCCGTGTGTTTAACCGTTGTTTATTAAGTAACTGTAACTGAAGAATACATCAAATTCTTCTCGATGGTTTAACGTGTTACGAGGATCGTTATGGAAAATTACATGTTGTCACCGTCACGTTAAATAAATACAATCGAAACGTTAATATTTACTAAACAAAGCCTGCTATCTACCGTGCCACGAGTTGGACTAAAGCCTTTCGACATAGTGCAATGCTGCTGCCACCATACCAAGTTTTCGTGTATAGATATTATTGATTTTAGACTATACATTACGACCTGGCAATCGTATTATGATATTAGGGTACGCGAAAGTTTCTCTATGCTCCTTTTCGAAGGAGGATGTGTGAAAACAAGAATGAAAGAAAATGTTTAAAAAATCAACTGAAACGCTATTCGCGACGAAGATAATATAATAAACAATATACGAGAAAATAAGAAATTTCAACTTCGCAATTTTCGCGTGACATTTGTTCTATTTGATGTTTCATTTTGTATTCTTGTAACAAACGACGGATTCCGCTAAATATTCATGTATGCATTATATACACAACCGATATATATGTTGTACATTTGTACATAGGGTGGCTTATATAACTAGAACAAGTTGTATCTTTTCTTTGGTTGCGTTTGGAAAGTAATTTTAGAGAGAAAAGGTGAACGATTCGGAGAGAATTATTTTTTTGAAAGCATATTTTTTCTTTTTACAAACGAAAATGGGAAATAGAGTTGTTCTGGAAACGTTGAAATACGTTTAAGGAGGGCAGTATCGATGTCAGGAAAATATCGTGTAGTTGTAACTCGTACAGTTTCTTTATTTGATGTTTAATAATACTATAGAATTATAAAATCTGTACATTTATTTACAGTATTAAAAATTTAATAACATATTCCTAAATGGAATGTCATATAAATTCTAGGCCCTCGAATTTCTTATCTACCACTTTAGTCTCAGGCATTAGTATTTTTCCCTCAATCGTAAACGCCATAATGTACGTGGCAGTTTGCTCTTGGTATTCCTCAGTTTTGAGGGCAACGATAATTGAATCCTGTGAGCCCGGTAAAAATTTGAAAGTTGAGAAACCTCTGATTGGAACTAAATTACCGACTTTAGTAACCTGAAAATCGAATCTTGTTAAATTTAATTAAATACAGTAGGATGCGACAAACAATCGACGTAAAATGTGTCTAGATAGAAACCTTAATATCTACGAAATTTTCATCTGCGGTCAATAATATATTGCAACTCATTGTTTCATCTTTAGTTTCGTTATAACGATCATGAGAACATCGCCTTGGTAAGAAAAACCAACTCTTGTGTATGTCACTCCAAGCTCCTGATTCGTGAATCATATAACCTGGTAAACAAATATCACAAAACATATCAGTTGAGAAGATTTATGTAAGCAAAGGATTACATGAAAAATAGATAATTACAAACCTGGATATTCAATATTAATAGCCTGTCTTAATCGTTTATAGTTGGAAATCCAATTCAAAGATTGAATTTCACCACGTGGTGATACCACTTTTATCCAAAGAGGATTATTGTGTTTAAATTCTCCAGAAGGAGATGTCCATTCTTTGCCCATACTCCCGACATACAGATGTTCATTTTTAATAGTCGCCCACTCGGATTTGAATCCTGAAATTACTTTTACAAATTCAACACTGATAGAAATTTGACAAATTCTGTTGACTGTATGAAATTTATTAAGCATAACTGACCTTTAGTATTTTTACCATTACCATCCATTAGAATAATCCATGGATAGGCTTCTTCATTTTCAATAAAATACACAACTCCTGTACGATCATCGAAAGATAATAAACGTCCATCGAAGGTAACTAATTCAGACAATTCCATACCACGTCCTTTCATCGTTAAAGATGATGTTAACATTTGATTTCTATCATCCCATATGATAGAAAGAAAGTCTGTCTTAAGATTCCAAAAGAGACTTCCCGTTTTCATGATACTGTGCCATTCATTTTTCTTACCTAAACTTTTTGAATTATGATCAAGATCACTCACTATTGCTATTCTATAAGTGACACCCTCCAAAGTCTTAACTGGAGCTGATAGAGGGTATGTTTTATTGTACTTGTAATACTTGCACTGTGTTAAGAATTGATTTGTCGGCGGAGTATACACAGCTCCGCGCAACAAAGGGAATCCAAGTAAAAATAAAGGAACACATAGTAATAGTAGAATCAAAGCCAAATATTGGCTTTGAATGCGAAAAGTACTGTTTGCAACTCTGTACACATGAGGAGCACGTAACGCTTGCCTCCAGTCACGCAAATATGACATAGTTTCTACGTTCTCGTTCTACATTCACATTCGTCTCACACCATATTACACGAAAAAAAAAAATGAAAACACCGAAGTTACAATATGTCTCAAGTTGACATCTAAAAACCTAACCTAACATAACCTAACTTTCTTCTTCGTCATAGTTGATGATATTGAAAGAGTATTTCGTACAACCACTTACACCTGCGCCACCTAAACGAATCGAAGAACTTAAATAGCATTAAAAATGAAACTATAAGATACTCCAAGTTTTGCCATTTTCTATTCATTAACAGCTGATGCTGGTATCGAAGATAATACTTTATAATAATATATTATATTGAAATGAAGTAACATCTTCTATTTAATATGATTACTTTATTGTTTTGTGTTTAGAACAAAAGGAAACCATGTAACGTAAAAGAGCACAGAATAAAATTGTAGAAAATAATTTTATTGAGAAATATACCATACAGATATTTTTATACATTTATTGTTTGAACGTCTTTCGCAACAGAAATGTTTACATTGAAATGATTAACTTGCGTGCGGAGTAATAATACGTGGCACAGGTGCTATACATGTGTGCATACAAATCATTAAACACACACAATTTATATCTTTTCTCTCATTGTGATAATTTTTCTTTTTTCAATAGCTACGTGTATTCTTCTAACTGTAATTCACTTTCACTTTATGAAAGACACAGTAAATATCACGTAACGTTTTACTTAGTACTTTAATTTATTAAAATAATTTAATAGTATTGCACAATTTCTTTGAACGTTATACATTTGACGTTACATATGCATTGATAATAATATTTCGAAAAAATAAGTACATTCGAAGAAGGTTCGAAAACTTCAATTGAACAGGTCATTTTATAATAATCGTGTTACGTAAAGTCATTTTAAAATATAAACGATTCGAGCTAGATAAGTAATCACAGTACTCGCGTTCGTATTGAATTTAATGTTGCGAAAGGGAAACAGAACGAAGACGTTTTTCCGAAATTTTCTTTACTGTAAAGGTACCAATTTGTATCGTGCCAATAACGATGCAAACATCCATTGCATATTGTTGAACGTTGGGGTTAGACGAACGAGTCTGGGGTGAAACGAATCGAGGGGGTGGAAAACGAGGGTGGTGGAAAGGGGAGCTTATAAGGGTGGCAAAGTATTCGTCAGTCGTGCGACGCGTTTCCCGCCGACAACACCGGGTTACGTTCCCAATACATTAAAACCACGGCCGTATTTCCACTTTCCACGTGTTCCTCGCGTGTGTCTTATGTGATCTGATTGCTACTGGCTGTTGCAGCTCCGCGGTAATCTGTATTATCGATCGAACGCGTTTTGCGCACGTTGCCGCAGTTACTCGTGGCACCGCCACTACTATCGCAACGTACTGCATTTACGACTTCGTGTTGACGTAACGCTGTGCGCCGATTTTTTTTTTTTTACACGACTTTGCGATTTCTTTTACACAAAGTAGTGTCGTATTCCTATTCTATCGATCACAATGACAATCTATTGACATTGTTCCTGCTCTACACGCTTGTCATCGAAATTGTCAACTAAACCACCATGTTCCATTTCAAATTGTTATCCATCGCATATCGGCGAGAAAGTTAACTATCCGTTCCTGTTAATTTGTTGACACGATAAAGCGAACACGTGTACCGGGAGGGATCGTGACATGAAAGTACCTCGAAGTCGTTCCACATTTCGAGTGATCCTCGATCGATTTTGAAACTGTTTTATCGATGTTACATATTCGCGATTAAGTGTTAACGTGGCGCCAAAATAAGGATTTAAAGACATAAAGATTTCGGTTACTCGTTCTATTACACCCGTGTTAATTGAAACGTTGCGGAACAACGGTTTCTCAATGCAATCGAAGTTTAATGCTTGGAATTAAATAATTTTTACGGTATCTGTGATAATGTTTGTTTAGTGCGGAAATGTGAGTGTGCCTCTACATGTGAGTATATCACCAGTGAGTTTGTTAAGACGTGAATATTGTGAATACGAGTTTCTGTGAGATTATAGTGTTACGGTAAACAGCATTTCCATTCGATGACATCTCCTTCTTGTTTGCGAACATTCGTCCATGGAACACTACCTCTTTATCGTTGTATTCATGTCGTGAAAGGTAAATATTACTTCTTTTACTCTTTGATTCTAAAGAAACTAAAACGCGTAAACGGAGAGATGACGTACTCCAACGAAAGAAACTAAATTAATATTTATCACACAAATAATAGTTCAAATAGTCATCACAGAGTTATTCGAAGTATGTGTTCTCAAACTCGCGAGCAGTTTCCATGTAACCCAATTCGAATGTTAAAAGATGTTACCATGACCTTTCTGAAAGTAACGCGATTAACATTCGTGCGTACTATAAACTATCAAACACTATAAGCTCCGTTCTCTCTAGACAAAACAGTGAAAGTAAGATTACACTGTGTACATAGTAGGGATAGCCGGTAGAAGTCGTGTGAAAGGTTAACAGCCAAAGAAACGAACGGTGTACACGTTCACGTCTTGAAATAAATAATACTTTCGCTTATACACTTTTGACAACCTGTTCCTAAGCCGATAAGATGATCGCGGAAACAACATCCCCACGTGTCTCGTTAACGTTGTCGCATAGAAATGTATATAGAAGGTAAACGAACGAAGTTAGACCCCCATCGTTTTGTGTATCACAAAAGGGTTCCAGGTAATATAACGCCGCGTTGTAGGGCTAGCCGTAAAAAGACACCGTGGTACATACACGTAAGAAGCATCCTCCATGACGATGTGTCGTTGGACATTCTTCAAGGTCGTCGACCTTACCGGCGTCTCGTGCAAATGTGTCTGCTTGCACGAGACGTAATTGCGCTTAGAAGATGGCGCAGAAGGAGGACAGGTAAACAGGATCGAATAGAGAGAGAGTGTGTGTATGTGTGTGTGTGCGTCAAGGATAGGGGGATGACTTGGTGGGGTTGGTACGACGACAGGGAAAGGGGGATGAGTTCCAGTGACGTAGTGCCAAAACGGAGGGTAACGAATGAACGTGGTTGTGAAGGAGTCGGGGGAGGAGGAACGGAAAGGGAAAGAGACTTGGCCATGTCGGGAGCGGGGGGAATAGTGTAAGCTGACGCATTGGTTGCATCGCGGTTATAAATTTGCGGATTGTATTAGATCTAAGATTACACGTGTCTCGAGACGACGAAATCCAGAATTGATGTGCAATAAAGTTTGGCGATTTGTCCATTTTTATTTAGGTTGTTTCATGCTATGAACATGATCCATTTTCATGTTAATGATATGTCGAATCTATTCGAACAATAAACAATTGTCGACTAGTTTAGAGTTTGATTAGTTTAATTAGATACATATATAATGTGATTTTTATTTTAGCGGGACATTTGAAATTAGATAATTATAATTGTACAATACTGTTTTATGATTTGAAATAAATATTAACAATATTGAGCAGACAATATCCAGTGGTTCAAGGAAATTTTATTTTGTTGCTCGATGCAAGCTTTAATCGTACTTTACCTAGTTTAATGGAAGCTTCATTATGTGGAAAATGTTTTTCTATTTATTACTGCTCGGCATGTTTTCTATGATAATAATTACGCCGGAAGGCAGTTTAATCGAATTATAGAAGCTTCATAGCATGACCTATTTCCGTGGGTATATGCAATAATAAATTTAATCCTCCTCACTTTCACATTTTTATTTAATAAATCATTAAATTATTACGTTATACTGTGATACATTTTATGTATATACGTTGCCGTTTTGTAATGCTCAAAAATTGAAAGGGAATAAAATAAAAACTAAAATTTGTATGTAAGAATAATAAGCGTAGAGTAAATAATTTCCATAATTTGAAATATTTCAGATGTTACACTATGGTAACTTAAAACTTTTATCTAACCTAACATAATTTAACAGTAATAAGCGTAGTGTAAATAATTTCCATATTTTAGAATATTTCAGATGTTACAGTATAGTAAACTAAAATTTTTATGTAACAGTAATACAAGCATAGTGCAAATAATTAACTATAACCTAACCTAACCTAACACTAATAAGGGTAGTGTAAATAATTTCTATAATTTAGAATATTTCAGATGTCACAATGTGGTAAATATTGTTTTTATTTAGAAAGTACATAATAGATTTTAAAATTAAAATATTAGCAGGAGTCTATTTTCTATTGATATACTGTAAACACTTTTTTCCATTGCACAAAATAAGATAAAAAAGAATGTCACGTGATTAAAATCTACGAACGTATTAGGTGTATCTTGCGGACAATAGAGAGACATAGTAGATAGAGGTTGTGTGTAGTCAGACCTATCGACGATGCATTGCCATAGAAACGGTACATGTAGTTTGTCGCGTCTTTGCACAAAGTCTTTGCACTGCTTAGAAAGAAAGGCACGGATCGATATCTCTCATAGAATTATCCCGATAAGTCGTTCAAATTACTTTCAGCTCACTTGTTTACATTTGTGCTGTACACATCCTACAAAGTAAACAATTGTAAAGTCTAAGTACTTTTATCGAACATAATAATAACTTACTACGTAAGTCACGTTTACCGGAGTGTTTAAACATTGAAAATTAAATTCTATTCAATCTTCAAAGTTTAGTATTATTTTAACGTTTCAAATGAAACAGTGTTTCAAATATTCAAAGTTACTGTAGAAGAAATTAGTACAAATGACTGATATGTTAAATATCACGGAAGTCAAGAGTATTTCTCATCGGTAGAAATGCAACGATGTGCTTGTGCTTCAGGAAACGGACGAAAGAGGGTGGAATGAGGAGATTTATCCGGTGACCTTGTGCCACGCCTGGTAATGCTACTGGCAAGCGGTGCTTCAATACCGACCATCGCCGGTACTGTCGAGGAGGAGGAAGAATATGCACGCAGCGAAGCGAACAGTGCTCACTACGATGGCTATGTTACCGATCATACCGATCTTGCTTCCGAAATCGATATCGACGAGTCTGAATACAGGCGGGAGCTTCTCAACGATGTACGTACATATAATTTATCTTATAATTGATATGAACCCTTTGAGCGTGGAGTACTTTAACTATTTGTGGTTAGGTGGGCTAAAAATTGCCCCACCTTTTGCTTAGCTTTTTATACATGATGGGATATATTTTAATCCATTTAACCTCAAACATTTAATTATTGATTATAATGCGAACATGAATACAGTGGATAAATTTGATCAACTATTGGCTAATTATAAGCTTGACTAACATAGTAAAATATGGTGGCACCGCATACTATTCTCTTTTTGGATACACCTGTTATTAATTCATATATTATTTATAAATAATTGGGCGAAAGCATGGAGCTGAAACTTTTCAAGGAGCAGTGCGCTGAATGTTTTATTGCTCAAATTTTAATTGATAAAAATGCATCATCAACAATCTGCACTTCCACTGCAGATAAAAAAGTCTGAACCCACTGTTTCATGGGAAATACGAGGAAAAGATTCAAAACATCTACCAACACATACTACTCGGAAACTATCTGCGTTCTGCAGCACGAAAAGAAAAAAAGAAATTCGCAGTTCCTGGTGCTGTATTGTCTGCAAAGTGCCACTTTGTTTTGTAAAAAAAATGTATTTCAATAAGATTCATTTAAAATATTAGTTACATGGTCGAATTATTTATGTTCCATTCTGTAATAAAGGATTTATCGAAATGTTATCATTTTTTTTCCTCATTTTCAGTAATATTTTATGTTAAATAATTGAAATGAACGTTTTTTTTTTCACTTTTTTATATTAACAAAAGATTCTGTGCAACTTGGGTTTTTTTTTCTTTAAAATCGTGTGCCTTAAAGAGTTAAAGTCAAACGCTGTATGTGAACGGAATTATTTTTCGCGTACAGGCATTATCGATTGACAAGTGATTAAGTTATCGTTTTCATCTTATATATTTTTCTTTTCAAACAATTTATAAGGACGTGTTGAAATTTATTCAATTTTCAAGTAGACAATGTAAATGCTTTTTCAGTTACAAAAAAGTTTTCTGTATTTCTAACTTATATTATAACTAGAAGTAATTACTTAAACACATATACACACACTGCGATTGTTTATAAATTTAGACAAATACTATTTCCATTAAAAAATTATTTAAAAGAAGTAATTATTATAGATTTAAGAAGTAATATTTTGCAAATATTTTTACATGTCATAAGTTAAGCTAAATTAAGTAAATTCAAGTAAACTAATGTATGCTAGAATAAAACTGAGGATAAAATTAAATAAATGATTAAATCAGTAACCGTGAATATCCGAATAGAAAATAAAAAAAAAGGATATATTTTGCTTAGTACATGCTAAATCAAAATAATCTAATTAATATGGATCTGTTTGTTTAAAAAATATTGAGGTACCTAGAAAATTCAAATTAAAAATGGTTGTAATATTTAATAACCGGTAAACAGAAAGTATACGTATTTTATTTCTAACTATATTTGCATAATTATATTTTATATCTATTAATATTTCATATTGATAAATTATAATAAATCAAATCATATTTTATTTGTTAATATTAGCAAATGACTGTATCGTTCACTTCCAACCATAATATTTAGCTCTAAATAAAATACCTAAAATTAATATTATTGCTTTCTTTTTTTTTTTAAGATAAAATCAATGACCTAATACCTAATACCTAATTAAAAAATTAAAAAGAATAACTTTTGCTTGGTACATGCTAAAATAATGTAATTGACATAAATCACGCAACTATCACGAATCTAAAAAATTCAAATTAAAAGTTGTAATATTTAATAACTGATGAACGGAAATCATACGTATTTTATTTTTAACTATACTTGTATAGTTACATTTATCAATATTTTGTACTGATAAGTTGTGAAAAATCAACACTGAATATTTATGAAAAATTAATATTCATTAAATATTTACAATATTTATTAGAAACCAATATTTATCAACATTTCGTATCGATCAATTGTGAAAAATCAAATCAAACTTCATTTTTTATTATAAACAAATGAATGTATTGTTCATTTTCAAACATATTGTTTAGCTTTAAGTAAAATATTCGAAATTAACATCATTATTCATCTTTTCGTCCTTTTTTTCTTTACAGAAATGGCGAATGTTGTTTGATAAGGTACATCGATTAATTTCTTAACAAATTCATCAACGGAGGATCAGTTTGCACGGTATCTTGAACGTAATTTTTTCTCAGTTCGATCCCGAGGGTTTTGGCGAGATACCGATGGAGGATTTTTTGGCCGCTTTGAAGAGTCCCGAGTGGAAAACCGAGATACCATCGAATAAACGTGATATTCTTCTCAGTAGAGCAAAGGAATCGCATGTTCAAGCAGTGACGTTTCAGGATTTCGTCAATGTGGTGAGTAGATCTATACATAATACGTTTATAAATATTTCTCTTACTGCCTTAAAGTAATGATAATAAAAGTATAAAAATTGCATATGTATTGGGTTGTCCGAAAAATTCGTGCCGATTTTTATGTAAATAAGCCAATTTCATACTTCAAAGCATTTTCTTTCTGTTCTGTAAAGTATGTATTTCTTAATTTTACAAATTTTCATCGTTTTTCCAGCCAATTGAGAAATTCCATTTTATCGAAAACTTTGTTTCTTTATTTTCTTTAAGATCGAAACTCCCATTTCTAGATTTTGTCAACCGTTTGCGAAGAATTTTTTCTAATATGCTACCGCCTTTTTAGACATTACATATCTCGTTTGATGTTTTCCCAGAACTTTTCCCTTTTCGTTGAAAGAAAAATATTCAATGTCAAAAGTGTACTCTATTTCCTTCTATCTTCAAGACAGTATAACACTGCGAAGAAACTAGTAATTACAACGAATAAATTTTTAAAAGACACGTGAAACAATAATCTTTCAGAATACATGCGAACTTTATGTTTTCATACAATTTGATATGTTGTAATATATTCAAACGCTACCTATCAAAAATCGGCACGAACTTTCCGGACAACCTAATAATAAGGATATAAAAATTCTTTTTACGTTTTGATAAATCATCCATCGTTTGCTACAAATTTAAAGAACGAGAGATTAAAACGTAAAAACTTCTCCTTTTATATTTAATACGTTCATCAGGTATTCAGGAAATATTTATGTTTGTTTTAATTATGTACGGCGAAGCATGCTTCCAAGGAAGAAGGTAATTATCGTGTATTTTTTTTCCTCTCCCTATATATAGACACACACGTGCAGAAGCGTGCACTTAAGAAAGGAGATTTCTATTAAATGATCGCAACTATACGAGCAACTGTGCGAATGCTAATTCGTCGAAACAGCATTGTTAAATCTGAAACGCATTGTACTTGTTCTGGGCATTCTGAGTATTTTGTCCAAATAAGTTGTAAACGGTTAGCTACTTCATCAAAGTATCGCATACAATTAGAATCTGCTTAAGAGAGCGCGTTGAATTGTCGTTAGTCCACGCGTCAGATATTTCGCGGTTTTTCTGTAAAATGCAAGTCCGAGTCACGTTCAAAGCGAGACAAGAGTAAATCTAACTAAAAATTGAAAAAGTTTCCATCAGGTTAATCACGTAATTAAGTTACAATGAATTATCAAACTATTATAATTTCTTGAAAATTATGTATCACTTATTTGAAGTTTGTACAAGAATAGAATTGAAAATACACTTACAATGAAAAGTTTTTTTATTGTGAAAAGTATTGTTATATTTTCAATGAAATATGGAAAGGATTTTAAGAGTTCTACGAATTATTAAAAATTTTTTAAATTATAAAGATTAATATTTCGTCGTTCCATACTTTGCATCTATAATTTTTTTTATAGTTGCCTCTATTTTCTCTATAGTTTTTTTTTTTTATTTCTGCGTCGAGTTGCTTAATCACTTAATATTTATTAGTAATCACTTATGATTCAATTAGACGCTATAATAATTTCCATAGGTTTTCTATTCGATTTATATTTGGTAAATTATGAAGATAAAATTTGAATTTTCTGTAGCTAGTTAAGTTGTCACTATATAGTTAAATTATCTATCTATATGCTAACAACAAAAAATAGTGTATTTTACTATTACTGAAATCATACCACCGAAAACAAGATATTTCATTTATTCATCTGTTCATAATAATTTGGTCACCTCGGTGTTTTGTACTGAGAAATTCCTCCTGCTATCATTATTCTACTATTTATTATTTTAAATTCATTTAGATGCTTTGTACTAGTTTGGATGTTTTTAAATTTTCGAATATTGATAATTAAAAATCGAAGCCTTGAAAGCAATTTTGTTATTCTTGATTTTCGTTTTATTTTGGCTTGCAGAATTATTTGGATATTTAAAAATTTTTAAATATTGATAATTGAAAAGCAGCACCTTAAAAGCAATTCTGTTATTTTTGATTTTCGTTTTATTTTGGTTTGTAGAATTATTTGGATATTTTAAAATTTTCGAATGTTGATAATTAAAAAACAGAGCCTCAAAAATAATTCTGTTATTCTTGATTTTCGTCTTATTTTAATTTGTAGGATATTTTAAAATTTTCGAATGTTGATAATTAAAAAGTGAAACCTTAAAAGCAATTCTGTTATTTTTGATTTTCGTTTTACTTTGGCTTGTAGAATTATTTGGATATTTTTAATTTTTCGAATGTTGGCAATTAAAAAGTAAAGTTTTAAAATCAATTCTATTTTTGATTTTCATCTTATTTTGGGTGATAGGATATATAAAAATTTTTGAATGTTAGTAATTTAAAAAAATGGAACCTTGAAAGCAATTCTGTTATTCTTAATTTTCGTCTTATTTTGACTTTTAGAATCGCTCTTTAAAATTTTTACCCCAAAAAAAAAGTATATATATATATCAGTTTCTAAATAGGTGCAATTTTAGGTTTGTTTCCGATAATTACTGTTGTATATATAGTCAATAATACAAGTTCATTACTTTAGTTTCTATGAAAAGAAATCTTTATTTAATTTATTACATATTTGAGGAAGACACGTTTATATTTCTTTATATATAATCTTAAAAATACGCATAGAAAGTAAACAAAAAAAGAAAAACTAATATCAGCGTCCACTCATATTAAACAGATTTTTTTATTTATATTAACAATAATCATTTTCAATATAATAATTAATTTTTGCGGCCTCGCGCTACACATATTTCACGAAACAATTCAACAATTGCTGACAAAATTTCCTTGGATACAGTTTCACAAATTTATTCGAAACATGAGTGTCATTGGTGTGCAGAGATGGAAGAAATCGCACTAGGATACTTTCCATCCTTCGCGAAGCTTTCGACATGCCTAGGTTAAATAGATTTATTCTGCTTGATGGACAAGCCTTAGAAACTTTTCATTGTCCGTTTATTTGTCAATCCGAAAAATACATTTGTGACCTGGAATTTCGCTTTTCACGGTACTAGAACGACAGTGAAGGGGAGATGGTAAAAAGGGGAAGTAAAGTGCATGGAAATACTAAAAGAAACTAGTAGATAAATATCAGAACAATGATAATCTTCGCCGTTTAAAGGCACCGGTATACAACGACAGGCAGTTCTTTGTTCGCGTTCAAACTTGCTGACAAGTTTTTGATGGTTTCCTTCTACTCTCCTTTTTCTCCTCGATCACGGTCGAGGTAAGTAGATCTGACGTTGAGTAGCGGAAAATTGTCCGCGTACAAATCGAAACGATTCAAATCGTACTTAGGTTAAACGACGCGTAAAGGAACTCTGAACAAAAACCACGTTTATAACGCTGCCATTTACATTCCACAAAGATTGTACCTATCGTCGTGTAATCCGAAATTTTTCTCGACCGCCATTCTGTCTTTTCGATCAAATCAACAGATATCGCGTCGATCTCTATTTTAACGATGGTAGATTAATTATTATTATACAAAGAATTGCTATCACACATAAAGAACAACATATTTTTCAATTGAAGTTAAAAAATTGTTGAAATTTTAATTTAAAAAGATTTTGAAATTATCTTGCGTATTTTGTATTTCACTATATTTCCTATATTTTAGAAATACTTCACTATAAGTTCAAATATATTCTCTATTAAATATACAATTGTTACATCAGATAATTTGAATAATTATTATTTTTCTATCCTCGTTAATCATGTTTGATAGATTTGTGCGTACTTTCTTATTATCTGTTCGATCTAAATCTTTTTACGGTAGAGCCTGATCCATTCATCTGATTTCTTTTTATTTACTCGGTTTACTGATGCAGAATTCAGCTGAAGATCATCGATAAATCTAGGATTGGTCAAATACCTTTGCCAATGGAAAGGAACCTTTGAAATGTTTCCACAAGTTTTGTGTACAAACGTGGTTTTCATACCTATACAAATATTTCACTTTTGTGGAAAAGACTTCTAAGACGCATTTTTTACGGTTAGTTGAGTTTGTCGTTTATTGTCGTGTGGTATTCTTTTTAAGACAAAGAAATCGTTCCTTTGATACGTTTTCTAATTATTTATTATACACATTTTTTTTTCTTCGAAGATGTTTTAACTTTTTGATTGATTTATTAATTAAAAAGAAAATGGTTTAAGCTTTTGATTTGTTTATTAATTGAGAAAACTATTTGTAATTTATTAAAAGAACATTAATGAAGGTTAAAGTTTTGATATGTATGCTTTAAAGAAACCAGATATCATAAAAATCGAGTAGCATTTAATTTCTAAATATATATTTATAATTTTTACGAAATAAAAAGGAATTATGTTTATTTAGTTCCTTTTAATTCGGGATTAATAAATGTAAATAAATTATTTTAATTATTTCCAATACAAATAAATAAATTTATAATATTTATACATTCAAAAAAATTCATTTACATATCTTTTTACTTGAAAAAATATATTTTTTATAATTATCAATAAAATTTTATGAAATATAAATTAAATTAAATTAAATTAAATATATCTATTATTTTAATAATTAAATTTTAAGTAATTTTATTTTATTTCGATCATTTCAATATAAATGAAATATTGAATTAAAATGTTGATTCTAATTACACTTTCCAGTATAATAATTGTATTACCATTTATTCCACTTGTAATAAAATTGACAGACGATTCATATACCTATTAAAATTATTTTCAATTTAAAAAATTCTCATAAACTTACTTTTAAATCTTCTTTTAAAATAATATATAAAATTATTTACCCAAATTTATATAAAATTTATTATAACTCATATTATCCTAAATTAATATTTTGGCTTGAACTTCAATTATTATAAATATTTAAGTTTCAATTATTAATGAAAAATCTTTAAACAGCAATACATAAACATAAATTCAAGCTTATTTTAAATTAGAAATATCATGGATAATAAAAATAATATATATTTATTATTTCACAATTTTTCAAACTTCTAAATTAAAATTTACAAAATGTATGAAAAATCAAAACTGAAAATGCTTCAACTATTATGAAAAACGTGTAGAATATCCACATTCCAAAATTAAAAAAAAAAACAATTAGCCAACGCGGGTGAAATATATTTTTCACGGATTCTTAAATCGACTTTTGCTGCACATTATCAATATTTTCTAAAATATTTATTTCTACTTGGTATTACTTTCCCATAAAATTCTAATTTCTTCCAATCAATCAACTCGTTAAAACTAGTATAATTTGCTCTCTCAATAACATAGCAATAATAATAACAACAATAACAACTGTTTATTTACACTATCATATATTATTATACAATACTTTACTAAACAATTCTGGTTCCATAAACTTTTCTTCTATTTGCTTTAACGTTTAACAAGTTACGCATAATCATTAGATGCATTTCTCCTGTGGTTTGCCGTGTTTTACACGACGATCATGTTGAAGAGAACGAGCCGTATACCTTTTTCGGTTTCTTCATGTTTGTTATCCATAGTTGAATACCAGGAATTCGGTTGTTTCATCGTACAAGACGGTATGATAGCATTAAACCCGCAGGTGGTTAAAGGTAGACGCAATTATTCAAGAGCATGGAATCGCAGGCATTCTCTGCACGGTAGTATGATTTACGGTCGACGGGATCGAACAGCGGTAACCAGGATTTCCGTGCATGCGCCTCTTCTCGTTGTACCATATAACGCTCGCATACTTATTATTTCACAGGACCACGAACTAGCGATAATCTTGTTTGTCCTGCGACCGACATTGGATATATTTTACGTCACGTATAGGCTTTAACAATAAAAACGAAGGAATAAATATAGGATTTCGTGAAATTCTACTGTTATATCTGCAATTCGTTATTCTCCCTTCGAGACAAAGAGAAGAGAAACATGTTCAATGCAGAGAACGTGGTTTTGAAAGTGTATCTATAACTTTCTATAACCCGATTTTTCTGTGTTTATCAGAAGAGAAGTTACAGTCGATTGCAATTTTACATGTTGAAAAGTATTCTCATATCAACAGGTTGAAAACTATAATTTTTATTAATTGAAAAATAAAACTGAATAATTGATATAGAGAAATTTGATTGGTAGTAATGTAACAATAGAACGATGCAGTAGTATAGCAATAAATAAATATAATATGATGTATAAAGTATGTTATTGATAATTGGATATGTAACTTTTAAGTTACATATCCAATTATCATGATTAATAGTTTTGCTTTTAACGCGTGTCTTGTAATATTTATAATAGTGCAAAAATCGATTGTTAAGAAACATATGTAGATGTTTAGGATGTACAAACTGTCCGAATACTGACAGCATTGAAATCACCTGTTCGATTAGGGTCGACTGAGACGAATCGGATCGCTTTCTGTTTGATGGTAAAAAGAAAAATAATAGTCAGACATGAAAAAGCTGATTTTTTATTATAAATTTGTGTCTGGTATTTATTTAACTTGAACATTGGTAATAAAAAGTAGGAATAAACTTAGAAATTTTTCTTTTGCAAACGAGAAACGATAGAAATGAGAAATATCTGGATAACGGAAAAATCTCCGAAAGAAATTGAAATTTTCACAACAAAATCTTTGGAATTAACATAGAAAGATATAATTCAACGACAATGAGGTAAACTGACATTCTTCTTCTTTATAGAGTTGTGTAAAGTATCGTACATTTTTCTACCAGCTTGCGAATAACCATCAGAAATATTTCTATTTGAATGATTGCACTCGTTTATGTGATTCCAATTGGAAATAACTTAATTCTACATCTAATAGATTCAAATTTTTTCACTGATCTTTTAATTGAAAGCTGATTTAGCCGATTATTTACTCCAAAGGATCAGAAATATTGCCATGGATATTTCTCAAAAAAACCTTCATTTTTATAATATATTTGAATAATCTATTAGATGTAGAAATAAATTTTTTCCGACTTTTGGGTACAATCAAAAGTTTATTTAAAACGAATGAAAGCAGTTCTATCGTCGAAATCATTTCCACTATTCTTGATGACCTTTTGCTATTTTTCTGCTAGCTTACAAATAATTCGAATGACTGTACTCGATTATGCGATTCTAATCGGAAAGAACTTAACTCTACACCTAATAAATGCGTTACTACAATGTATACCTGTCCATAATTAAAATTGTCCTACCTTCTGCTAAAAAAAAAAACGACTTATGTCGTTTGAAAAAAACATGACTTGTAAACATTACACAGTGCTAAAATCTAGGCGCTACATTTCGATGATCCTTCAGAAGAATCGCGTAGACAAACGAGAAATAGACGTAAAAACGGAACGAGACAATAGGAGAAGGATTCTGCGAGACCTACGATTAGCAATTAGCTCGAACCGAAGGTGGTTTCTTCGATGTTTGCACAGTGGTGAACCGATTAAAGAAACCCATTAAAGAAAAGGATCGAGATTCGGGATTGGTGAAGGTAAGAGAGGAAAGGAAAAGGCATATTTAGTGGGCTCTTTAAGTGGCTCTTTGCCAGAGTTTCGGCAAGTCGGCGTTTCTAGACACGATCTCGGGTGGTCCTCTGTCCTTTTTCGTTTCGTGTCGGTCACTTTCCGTAAGGTAATTTTTTCCTCTTGCAACTCAGCTACGACCGAGGGCCATCTCTTTAGGTTCGAGTTCTTCTCTCTTTTGCTCCCTTCCCGGATATCAATTATGTCCCTGTGGGCCGTGCGCGCATTGCTGCGAAAGACCTACCGGTGTGTGTCTCACCTCCACGAAGAGAACTCTCAAGCTCGCCTCGTTATCCCTCGCCGTGGGCGTCGAAATCCTTGTGTAAGGTCTCTCAGGAGCTACAAAGTGCAATTTAAGAAAATTCTCTCCTCTCATTTCACCTCTATTTTTGGCCTCTTTCATCTTCTTATAGCCTTTACTTTCTTGCTCACTTCTTGTTCCTAAATCTTCGCAATAAATATAGGTACTACTGTCAGTCTTTTCACAGTGGAGCACATTTACCGACAAAATTTCCTCGACAAGTTTCTACACTGGCATAGATTCGCGTTCACGTCTTTTTTTCAGATATTCTTCTGGCTTCGTGTACTGTCGGTACGACAGATGTTTCATGTCACGCTGTTTGTGTTCAAAGGTTCGTTTCATGAGCATTCCTTGCGTTAGGTTCTCTTTCCGTTTGTGAATTAACCGTTTCGGTTTTTGTGGACAACTGTGTAACCTGGAAGTTGAAAATCAGCAGCTTGAGAAATTAAGTTTTTAATATATTTCACCTCAGTTGGAAAGAATATTTTGTGCTTAAGTTGTGAATTACGAGCAGTTTTTCATTCTTGCAATAGGATGATTGTATCGTCTCGTTCTTGTCAGAGGTGTCGATGTATATTTCGACAAATTAGGGGAATTTACAACTGTATACGAAAGGTAACGAAACAATTCTAATGTTATTTCTAACGAAATAACAACTTTTGGTAAATTAGGGGAATTTACAACTGAATACGAAAAGTGATGAAACAATTCTACTATTTCTAAAGAAATAACAATGTTTCTGAAATCTCATTTTCAGATATACGTTTTTATATTTTTGAGTAATCTAATTTTTGAGTAATTCTGAGTAAAAATAAATCGAGTAGTTTCATAATTTTTGAGTAATTCTGAGTAGAAATAAATCGAGTAATTTCATATTTTTGAGTAATTGTGAAATTTTTGAAAAAATTTATTCAGCTCAGAAAATGCAGATTTGTAGATTCATACCTTTGGCATAAAAGAGACGAAATTTCGTTTTTAGAAATAAGTTTGTATATTTTTGAGTAATCTAATATTTGAGTAATTCCGAGTAAAAATAAATCGAGTAATTTCACATTTTTGAGTAATTGTGAAATTTTTGAAAAAATTCATTCAGCTAAAAAAATACAGATTTGCATATTCTCTGGTATAAAAGAGACCGATATATAACGATATATAACACTTTTCTAATTTAAGGAAAAAGGAATATAAATGAATATCAATAAAATATGATTTACTATTTATTAGCCGCACGTTTATTTCTCCTTGAAATTAATTGAATAAATTTCATTTCCAGTAGAAAATACTAACACAAATTAGTAAATAAATTGATACGTTCCTTTTTAAATAACGTTTAGGCTCATTAATCAAGGTTTCAATTCAACGATAACAAATATAAAAGTATTATATCTCACCCATAATTATCTTTAATTATTTAAAATTGTGCTGTATTTGAATATTAATCAATTTTATAACTCACGAATTCAGTTTTCTGCTACTACGAATTTGTTATGTACTATTATAGTTATTACAGTTATTTAATAGATATATTATAAAACGCGGAGTATCAAAAACACGGTGTTCCTTAATTCGAACTCTTAACTTTCTATAACACCATATAACTTAACCATATAGCTTCTTAATTTTTTATTCAACACGTATATATTAATCTCGGCTTTTAACTATTTTGCTACAGCATTAAATAAAAATGTATGAGGATATTATACACATTTTGTATACGGCAATCCTTAGTCTTAAATTAAAGGTGAAGTGGGAGCAAAAATATAAATTTCCATATTTTTAGAAATATAGAAATTACCTGACCATAATCTACATCAGGAGTGTGACTCGTCATTTTAAGGCAAAGGGTTCAAAGTTACATATTTCTTTACTTATATTTTATACACCATATTGCATTTGTTTATTGGTATAATATCGCATCGTTGTATTATAACATTGTTACCAGTTAATTTCTTTATAATAATTATCAATTCTAGCTTCTCGACATTTCTCCAAATGTAAAATTGCAATCAACTGTAATTTTTCCTTTAATTAATACAAAAAATCAGGTTATAGATGTTTAACAAGTTACGCATAAACGCATTTACAAATCCAATCAAACATTAAAATTAGAAAAAGAAAGCAAAACAAAAGGATTCATTATTCTCCATTAATTTCTAAATATTTCAACAATTATACCTTACGACATACCCGACCACGAAAGTGAACGAATCGCTTAGCATCCTAAAGTATCCCACGTTCACTCGTGATACCTTACAAAACTCCCCCTGTTCATATTCCACGGTGCATTCCCTCAAGTTCCGTGGAGCGTTCGATTCGCGGTTTCATCAAGTGTGTAACTAAGCAACAGTGTTATTATCCATTTAGAAAATTTCATCCGCTCGGAAAGAGCTTGGAAACCTTTGTTCCATGCCTTGTTCTACCAACGGAAGAATACCGTAGAGAAGAATTCCGCGTGAGGCGGTACCGACCTACGACCCCATTATGCACGGTCTGGACAGGGCGCGTGATTCATAATATTAGATTCGAGTCGGAGCCGAATAATGTAAATGCCACGTAGAAGGACGGTATATATGCAAGGGGGGAGCCCCGTTGGAACAAGCGCAAGGGCGTCACGTTGGCGGCGAATGTAACGATGCGGCGACAACGATGAGGACGACGCCATCGGCAGAAATCCTGCGGCCACCCACACCCACGTCGGACCCTTAAATCTCCATTCTCAGGTGCGCCTTGATCCCTTTGAGCCTCCACCGTGTGCCAGCCTTTCCTTACACCAGACTTTATATATACATACAGATGTATATAATATATATATATATACACGATGATTCCTCCTCGTACCTTCGACTCGTGCGCGAAGACTCCCTATATCGCCGTGCTCTACATACACTACCGGCCAAAAGTTTGGAATCACTTGCCTTTTGATAGGAATCATTTCTATCAAAATCGAGTATACCGGTAAATTTTTGAACGATTCATTGTTAACCCCTTGCCCTATAATAACAAGTTAGACCCGTGACGTAGATCCTGGCTGAGATTCGAGAAAAATAGTTACTGTATTTCCTGGCACATAAGACGCACTATTTTTTACTCCAAAGCCATAGGACATGGTTGCCTTTATTACAAATGTCGATAATAACACTGTTTTCTTTGTATAAAGTGTTAGTATTGAAATAGGTGCTTTGATCCTTTTCTGTCTGATTCAAGTATTTTTTGTAAATTCTAATCGGATAAATCACAGTACGTCTTATAGGCCGGGAAATATGATATATTAGTAACAAGTATTAATTTTAATTCTAATCTTCCTTATAATTTATAAGGCTGAAGATTGTCAATTGTAATTAACCTCTTCATGCCCTCCTGGCCATATATGTGGACATTTAGTTTTTTATGATTATAGTTACTGTCAATACCAAATAGAACAAAAATTTGTTAATAATTTATTCACTATAGAATCCCTCAATCAGAGAAGTAAACATTTTTTGATTTGGCTGCACTGGTAATGGTTATTTCAGTATGTGAATAATCACCTAAAAAATGCAAAAGCTGGACCAAAGTTGATCCTGAAATTAGACTGGACGGTATAGGTCATTACCCTAAAAAAAAGAAATGAAAAATCCTTCAAGATGTCACGATAAAAATTATGTAAGACGAACTTGTTACATTTGTGAAAAATGTGAAGAGCCAGTATGCCCAGAATGCATGAAATCATTTCATTCATAAATTACCATTAACGTTCAGCGCCACAAATGTGGACGTTATTTTCTTTTGTGAAATGTTATTGTTTTCGCCATTTTTTTTTTTTACTTTTTGAATTCTATTAATATAAAATGAATAAATCGTAAAAGAAAAAAAACTGTCATTTTTTTCTCGCCATAAAAAAATCGTCCCTGAAGAGGTTAATCTATAATACATTAGCATTTTGTACATATAATAGTACTAAAACAGTATATAGCTGATGTTAGGATGTATAATTAGTAAAAGAAATCATTGGTCAAGGGGTTGATATGTCAGATATTAAATTATTGCGTACGGTGTTCTGCTCGCTCGATTTGCTTCCAGAGCCTGCACATTAAGGAGCGCGCCAATAAACTTAATAGAATGCATACAAGCACTTTCTTAACCCTTTAGGTACCGATTTATTTGAAAAGATTTTTGCGTTTGGAACAGATTTAATTTGCCGGTGCACGGAATAGTATATAAAGGAAGTAGATTTTGTGCGAGAATTCATTTATTCGAGCAATATAATACCCATAGTAATTAGAATTGTAAAACAAATATAGATTTATAAGAGAAATAAAATGAAAATAAATGAATTCAAGGAATCACAAAAAGCAAATTACTAATATTTTTGAAGGGTGTAATATTTTTCAAAGCAAGTGGATATCTTGATATTATTTCACTATCATCGGCATTTTCTAGTTCGCTATTGTTTTCATAATTTTCACTTTGTAATTCACTATAGTCGTCAATTGTATGATTATTAAGAACTTTTTCATCGTGTTTCTCAAAGTCACCTCTTTCATTGAAACTTTCGTTGTTATTTTCATGAAATATATTATGGCAGTGTATCACAAACAAGGTTCATTGAAGCACTGGAAGAAACACTCTGTTACAACTGGTACCATTTACTCTTATTTGAACAAGAATGTACATGTTGAATATTCTCTAAATTTGAATGACGAATTAAACTCGTCATTTGTAACTTAGGCAAAACAAGTGCATGACGAGTGTCAGCCGTCAAATGTATCCAAAGGATTAACGGTTGGAATAGGAGACCTAATCAAAATAGAAAATACAACGAAAAAGGAAGACTATAAAGGGATGCTTAAGTAGCACGCTGTAACATCAGGTCACTGGTTAACCACTTGCTTTCAAAAGACGTGTCACGTTTTCAGAAAAGATGTTTTTGTTTCACAGTCGTCAATAACGTGTTGTACACATCGGTAGACAGTTGTTCATGGAATAAACATGACTTGCGCAGCATGTCGATTGAAATCATTTGTCGAAGTACACTTATTTAACCTTTATCGCTCTACCTGTTTCTCTACCATTGCTTACCAGCAACTCCGGCAGATTTTTGCAACGAAACGTCTGATATATACGAAGTCTTATTTTAATTGGAAAGAATTACACGTGCTTGTGAATGTATTTTGTTTTATTTTTTATTTTACAATTATAATTTTCTTCTTGTAAATAAAACATAAATTTTAAATTCTTTAATTCACCATTGTGTGATGTCTTTGGTAGCAATCCCCCATGTGCATTTTGGGTTTATCTGGGTAAGTGTCACGGTAATCGCTTGTTTGACGCCTGCCATCCTTTTATTTCCGTTTAGAACATACAACGAAGTTCCTCTTTACACCTTTCCTCGTTATATGAAGTTTTTCGTTTAATCTAGCTTCTGAAATTGATGCAGAAGTTCTTGTTCTTTCCTGACGAAAATCTCCTACGAGTTGATCGACTAAAATTTTTCGGTACTGTAAATGTGTCGGAGCTTTTTCATTTTTGTTGCGTTGTACGGTTTTATACAAGATGTATGAATTTATAATAGATATCTCCATTCCCCCAAAAAACAGTTTTCGCCAGCACTTCGGTGATTTCCTCAAAAAGCAATAATTCGAGGCATAATGATCAGCCCGATCAACACCATTCATCGACTTTATGTACCCGATAACTATGTTTGGCTTTTCAGTTACTTCTTCTGCACCTCTTCCTATAAATCTTTTAGTGGTTGTCATTCCAGCATTATTCCAATTGCTCAAAAATGGTACTATTCTCTTATCCTTCCAAGGTAAGAGCATTGTATTTCCCTTTTTGAACGCGATAGTTCTTTTTTCATAGAATTTTGGTTTCTTCAGTGTAGTTGGAACACCTTTTTTGTTTGTTTTTATGGTACCGGTCAAGTGGCAGTTCATTTTTCATAATTATTCTGAAATATCGTGCCATTCATCTACGTCTTCTAACGGAGCTTCACTTTCACTTTCAATAATTCTCATTCTTCGTCTCTTCCGTGATATAATTTCGCTCCCACTATTTGATGTATTAGAACCATCATCAACATAATCATTAGATGTTAAAATACTTAGATCATTTTGTAATACTTCAAAATCTAATACATCTTCACTATCACTCAGTTCAAAATTCTCATCATAACATTGATTTTTTTCCATATTTTTTGCCATAAAAGGGTCATAAAATAATTTTACTCCAATATCATCGACGTAGCACGTTTTATCTACAGATAACAATTGCCAATGCCGACGATGACAAAGCATTTTGAGCGTAATCATATTAAAAACAAAATGTCTTCGCAGCGGACCCAACGAAGCGCTAAAGGTTAATGGATATTGCACTTTTTAAAGCTTATGTTTTATTTTGTAAGAAAATAGATGTGGGAAAAAGTAAGAAATACTAGTTTTGAAAGTTTCGGTTAGACGTGGCAGAACAAATTTTACAAAGTATAGGTATTCATGATTATCGCAAACGTAGAAGACTGTCTGCCGGTAACATATCGCATCGTTTACAAGCAAAGTAATGGGAACATTTTCTAAGAAATATTCCACCCACAAAAGCTGATAAAAATCATAAAGAAGATGTAGGGTATATACAAAACACAAAGAAACGCAGTGAAACATATTACAGACTGTTTTAAAATATATCAGACTGTACAATATTATTAATAAATAATATTAGTGTTCACATTTGTGTGAAATTCTTTCTGTAAAACTCTACCGAGTTTTCTCGTTTCAAATGACGCCTCACGGCGAGTTATAGTTATATTCTGACACGTGCATCTGTGAATTGAAGTGAAAGCTGCCAGCGCAAGTGGTTAATAAGTAGAAATTTTATTATACAGCGAGATAACGACCCTAAGCACTCATTTAAATTGTGTAAAGGGTTCTTATTGCGAAAAAAAAAAAACAGAGCGGGTCTTGAGGAATATGACATGGCAAGCACATTCACAGGATTTGAATTCGATAGAATTTTTCGCAGGAACAGCTCCATCGGAATATTCGGTTGCACTGTTCAACATCGAAAATAACCATTAGAAGAACCATGAAAAAATATAAAATTAGAAATACTCCAGAAACTAAGTGCCAGGATGCGCAGAATATGTCAGGCTGTCGTTAGAACGACGCTTCTTTTTTATGAGAAGGCAATTTAAAGAAAAAATATCTATTTCTTCGTACAAAAAATAATGCAAAATGTAAAATATTCTACTTGTAACAATTTTGACAAATAAAACTTCCTCAGTTATTTTCTGGGCGTTCAATTTTTCTTAGAAATATCCTGTTTCTTTTAATTTACGCAGTGATTCCAAACTTTTGGCCGGTAGTGTATCTGTCCGCTGATTTAGACTGCGAATACTTTTGACTTCATTTATGAGCCTTTGTTTGTTTCTTGAGCATGACTGAGCTGCTCATTATTAACGAGTTTTTGATTTTCAAAACACTTCAACTAATGTGTAAGGAGAGAGAGGATTTTTTTTTCTTTTTATTGTTAAGCTAGATGAAAATTTTAATGGTAGGTTTTTGAAGTTTCATTCGGAAGGAGTGTCGGAGGTGTGTTGCGTTTAATTACAGCTCAGCGACACGCTTGTATCTATTTATCATTTGTATCCTTTGTTTAATGATTTTTTGTTTGTGCAACATGGTTTTGCTTGTATACTTGTTCCAAGATTTGGGTTAGTTTTTTTCTTTTTGAAAGGTAAATAAATTTCCATTTCTAATTATGGTAATCTTAGTTTCAGTTTGCGCGGTTTCTTTCTTTCGCTTGTCATCTGAATTTCTGTCGTATTTTCGGGTAGCATTTAACACTATAATTACCAGCGTTGAATGTATATTTTAATTCTGTTGCACCCGTCAATTTGACGGGTTAAAAGGGCTAAGTCCTGAGTGGGTGGGGATAAGTCCTGAGTAGGCGGAGATAAGTACCCAGGGGGCGGGGCTAAGCCTGCAGCGGGCGTGGCTAAGTACCCAGAGGCGGGCCTAAGTATCCAGGGCCCGGGGCTAAGTATCCAGGAGGCGGGGCTAAGCCCCAGGGGGCGTGGCTAAGTCCCGAGTGGGCGGGGCTAATTCCCCAAGAATTTTTTTATAAAAATTACGTATAATCAAGAAGAATATTTAATATATTAAACGATTTTTTAATTAAGGTATTTATTATTGAAATAATTTTTCTTTATAATCTGCCTACTGTGCACACTATCCTGGTTACAGTTTAACTTCACTATTGCATCTCTTCTTTGCTTTAGTTCTTTTCCATTTCTCTTCTAGTTTCTCTTTCTTTTCCTATCTTTTTCATTTCTTCTATCTCTTCTCCTGTTTCACTTAGTAGTTCCTCAAATCCTAAAAAGTGACATTTTATATGCACCAATCTAATACAAACATCTAGGCGTCGTATTTGGACGACCCTTTATTATTCAATTCGTCGTCTTCGAAATATTTTTGAAATTATTCGAATAATGCCTCGAAGGGCTTCGTCAGAATCACCGACTGATAATATTTCACTTGAAATAAGGTGGACAGATTACGCAAAGAAGTTCCGAAGGAGTTATCTAATTCTAATTACGCGGGAAAATTGACTTTAAAGGAGAAAACTGAGAATGGAAGTTTGAAGTTCGACCACGCGAAAACTGGTTGGCAAATTTGCAAAGAAATTTGCAAGTGAAAATCTTCGTTCCGTCGAGATTCCAAGTCTTCGAGGTGGACGAATATCAAAAAGCGGCACGCTAAATACGTCAGCATAAGTTATACACAGCAGACTATGGGATAAAAGTGTCTCGGCAATATTTTCTTTTTTCTGCAAAAGACGAGAAAAGTTTACGATTTCCACACCGAAAATTTCTCACGATCAGTTAACTAATTGTCCGGCATAGATTTTTAATGATACCTATAGGTGCTTTTAAGTGAACATGGTGCACGTCGTTGAGACAGGGACAAGGTTCCCCTATTAAGGGCTAACTCAACTTGTTTGACTTTCTGCTAAAAGCATTTTTGAATGAAACGATGCTATCTATCATATACGGGATCGAAAATTTCATGGTCATTGACTTCTCGTTTCATCTCTGCTGCTTGTAAGGACAGTTGATCGCATCATCTAGGCTTTTAGTTAACGTAACATGTAGAAAAAGGAACGGGACATCTGTCTTGTGTGTACAGTGGCTCACAGAAGTATTCGTTACTGATTTTTAAGATAGAAAAACGTTCTTAAAATTGACCAAACGACTTGAGTTTCTTTCTTTTTTAGAAATTAGGATTAGTTTATTAGATGGCTTTTTTTCTCAAAATTTTTTTGAGAAAATTGCAATTGGTTGAAAATAGTAACGTTGGTTTTTGCAACTTTTCTATTCGAGTTTGTAATGAAAATGAAAAAAACATATGTGGGTTGCAGAAGTATTTCTTGCACATTTTTAAAATAGAATAAATTTTTAAAAATTTGACCGAGTCATTTGAGTTTCTTTCCTTCTTTATTTTTACGAAGTTAGAAGGATTAGTTTATTAGATGGCGTGTACAAAATTTTTTTGAGAAAATTGCAATTGGTTGAAAATAGCAACGTTGCTTTTTGCAACTTTTCTATTCGAGTCTGTAACGAAAATGAAAAAAAATATGTGGGTTGCAGAAGTATTCCGTGCACATTTTTAAAATGGAATAAAGTTTTAAAAATTGGATCAAGTGATTTGAGTTTCTTTTTTTTATGAAGTTAGAAGGATTACTTTATTCGATAATGCGTAAACAATTTTTTGAGCAAACTGAATTAGTTGGAAATTGTGAAGAAAACCACAAATGTCGCTTTCTACAATTTTTTTAATTTTAATCTGTAGTAAAATTTAAAAAATATATGTGGATCACAGAAGTATTCGTTATCCATTTTTAAAATAAAATCATTTGTTTAAAATTGGACCAAACGACGTGATTTTTTTTTTTTAAGTTAGGATTAGTTTACTAGATGACGTGTAAAAAATTTGTCGATCAAATTGCAATTGGTTGGAAATTGTGAAGAAAACCATAAATGTCGCTTTCAACAATTTTTTTATGTTAATCTATAGTGAAAATAAAAAAAAACTATGTGGATCGCAGAAGTATTCGTTATCTATTTTTAAAATAGAACCGAATGATTCGAGATTTTCTTTTTAGAAGTTAGAAGGATTAGTTTACTAGATCACCTGCATATAATTTTTTGAGAGAATTGCTATTAATCGAAATAGACCAGAAAACGACAAATGTCCCTTTTTACATCTGTTTTTAATCTGAGTGTATAATGAACATTTATATCAGTAGTGTACATGTTGAAAATTTCGATAGACATCGAAATATGTAAAAACCTTTGGATTTATCACAGTTGTAGCTCAAAAGTCGTGAAAATTCTCGAATATTTAGATTTATTACAGTTGTAACTCAAAAGTCCTGAAAATTTTCGGATTTATCACAGTGGCAGCTCAAGAGTCGTGAAAATCGATGAAATTTTCAAAATTTTCAAATTTACAAAAGCTATTTCCAAAAATTTTAGTTACTGTTATAAAACGCTGCAAAATGTCGCAAAAAGCGATTTTCACTAATTTCTTCGCGATTCTAACCAATTTGAAAGTAACATTTTCAACATTTTTTATACACATTATCTAGTAAACTGATCTTCCTAACTTTTCAAAGAAACAACAAAAAAAGAAAAGAAAGCAAAAGAACAAAGATGAACTCAACTCGTTTGGTTGAATTTTAAACAAGTTCTTCTGCTTGAAAAAGGGGTTACTAATACTTCTGTGACCCACTGTATATTCCTAGTGGACCGTGAAATTAAGAAAAGGTATCTTGAACATCGTTACGTTTCCATCCTCTTCATCCTATCACTCTCTCCATCGGCTTCGCTCGAACTTTATTTGGCCCGACTTTAAAAGTCCGAACGACTTCTAATTAGGGGACAATGGAAACAAAACATGCCCAATCTTGGAAACATTTAAGATAGAGAACATCGATCTGTCGAGTCGCATACCAAGTTCTAAAGGACGAGAAAGGCACGATAAGATAACGTTCGGCGTTCTTGTCGTTTCTCTCTACTCTTATTCTTTCTTTCCTATTTTTCCTTTTTCTCTCTTCGTCTGTTTCATTCTTTTTCTTTGTTCATACCAATGATCATTAATTTTGTTCTGTTAGGGTTGGGCGTCTTAGAGTTAGGTGGTTTTACGTGTTCTGCGATATAGTTCGATGTCGGTATTTTTTTTAAGGGAGTATATAATATTAGATAAATTGTGGGAAAGTGTGATACAAAATTGTATCGTACAACTTTTAGATTGTAATCATCGTGACTTCACTAGTTAGGTATTTAAGCCTTGCCGGTACGATAAAACCGACAAAATTGAGTAGAATGTTTTCTTACCGATTTAACACATTGCGCGCCAGCTACATATCAGCCATTTAAACCCTAAACGCTGGACTCGTTTGCTTGTCTCTGAACAATAAGTAGTTAAAGAAAATATTTAAAACCTTATACATTTTCGTAGAATAGTATATTTTGATTGAATATTCGTCATATACAGTTTAACAGAAACGAAAAATAGAAACAAAATCGAAATTTTTGATTTATAAATATAACAAAAAGTGCAGTTTTTATTTCATAGTGGATTATTACATATATATTGTTACGCTGATATGAAGTTGGCGTTTCGACTGAAGGTGCTCCCTCGAGTCATCGCTATCGATATATTGATTGGCGGGTTGTTTCGCTAGCGACCGGAAATGCTTAACACTAGATTTACGGAATCCGTCAATTTGACGGGTTTGGAATTTCATGAGTAGAATTAAAGAAACTGTTACCATTATTTTTTAGCCACGTTTGCCCAGTTTTATTAATGGCATGACACGAATTGACGGCTCAGTTAATTTCATAGTTAACCGTAATAAATCTACTTCATTCGTGAAATTAATCCTTTGCACTCGAGAGGTGATTCTCAGTCACCATTTGGCTCGATACAGCAAATCGAATGACAATTAAGGGGCGATTAACAACTGTTCTTTTTTAAACAATGTATTTCCCCTTTATAGTATAAATGGTTCACGTATATGCACTTCATAACACAGCATTGTATTTCATTCAAATTATTATTTCATACATTAGTCTGTCTTTGATGTTTATAAAGGTCGAAGCAAATGACGGAATTAGTAATAGTGAAGAGAAGTTCGAATTGAAATTATCTAAAGACCAAATCAATGATTTCATAAATGAGAGATTTGAATGAAATAATTGGTTCGAGAAAACGGAAGATTAGAGTAACTGTGAAAAGTGAAACTGATTCTGACAACACAGGGAAAGACAGAGTTCAGATAGGCAGTACAGATTCTCAGTAATGGTCAGGAAGAATAAAGTTCAGGAATAATGAAAACGACTACAGAATCGCAAGTAACTGTAAATTGTAACGGAGCCATTGGATTTTTCGAATTTGAATCGACGAAACCATAGATGAAACACGAGTGACTATGCTAAAAAGAAATTAAGAAAAATGCAACTTCAGCACAGAAGTTTCGAGTGCAAAGGGTTAATACTCTAGCAACAAATGTAAAAACAATCGAAAAGCAGATACTAAATAAAAATCATAATGCGACGGAGATATCTGTTCTGCTTCGCACTCAGTACTTCAAACATACCCGAGCAGTGTAGTCAAACGGATCTATGATGGTTATTTGTATCAACTGTAAGGAGAACGTTTGTGAAAAATGTATACATAAAATTGAACGTTTCTGCAAAAAAGTACGCTGGATAAATCTAATGTCTATTAATACTACATAACTAAATTCTTTATGAATTAAATGAAACGACTTTTTTTTAAATACATACTTTCTTTTATCCGTCAATTTAACGTTTGTAGAAATAGGTATACAAAAAATGTCTGTAAACCTAGTGTTAAAAAGGAGTCGCTGTTCGATCGCTGAACGGAACGGTTGTGTCTGTAGCGTGATTATTAACACATTGACATACAAATAAAATGGAATTTAATGCGCCCGAAAAATACTATTTAATTTGGTTCAACTGAACAGTTATGTGCAAGCTTAGAAACAGAACATTTTATTTTGAAATTTGCATTGCATATTTATTATCTTTGGCATATTTTTTCGATTTTTTCTGACCGTTCCAACAGTATTTGTATCATTTTCATTCAAAATTTAGAATTTTGATTGTCCGCCGGAAATAGTTCTTGACGTCTCGAAGACGTCGAAGTCTACAATGGCACATGAAATGGATGACGTCTCCTAGACGTCATTATATGTCAAGGGGTTAACTCCTTAACCTATAATTTCTTTTCCTGACTGTACATCTAAGCATCAGTTACTTATTGTTTTAACATCATTTTACACGACTGTATTATAGATTAATTACAATTGACAATCCTCGGTTCTATGAATTAAAAGGAAAGTTAGAATTGAAAGCAACGTTTGTTGCTAATATAACTGTCTTTTGTCGAATTTCAGCCAGAATCTGTATCACAGAGTCTGATTCGTTGTTATAGGTCAAGGGGTTAATAAACTGCTTTTATATAAAAGTGTTGTCAATTCGATAAGAATGCTTGAAACAGTCCGCGTCGAAGCGCAACAATATAATATAAACAGAAGACAGAAGTATTAATATTTAAGGCATGTATGGTATTTTTTGAAACATTGTCCAAGATGTAGAGGTATCAGGCATTGAGCACACATAAAACTATTCTCGTTTCTTTTTTTACTAGCACACGAAACAGGTACTGACTTATGAATACATTGTTGGAGAGTGATTCTTCTTCTGATTGCTTCTGAATCATTGTATATCTTTTATTTTTTGGAGTATAACAAATGCAGAACGGTCTAACCATGGTAAATGCATGCAAATTGATGTATAAGCATTCATACAAAGAATGTGTTAAGCAGTTGATGATATTATTTCATTTTTTGCAGAAGTTCTTTCAAGGTGTAAATAAAATTTTGTAGAATAGTATTTTTATATGTTACATTTCAATTCTTCGCAGTCCGAGTAATTTCTTTTGTATAATCGTTTTGTCTACTCGAAGCACACTTTTGTAATGGAAACTTTTGAAAAATCAAATTTTCGTCTCGTAGAGAATAAAAATTAGACACTTCCACGAATTTATTTACTTTTATTAATCTCACTAATTTGTTCTATTTCAACATAAATAAAATTTGTACAGTGTTATGGTTTGCACTATGATTGTCTCTGTAACAGAGTGCAAAGGGTTAGTGAATTGAATGTTCATTACTTTATCTCTTCAAGATTCATCCATAAAAAATATTTTTTCCGTCACGTGATAGACTCTTTGGAACTTAACACCTTTTGTTTCAAACATTTCTCTGCAACTGAAAAATTGAAAAAGTTATTTAGGTGAATCGCCCTGTATATACTATACACAGATAAAATTGTTGTTAAAATGTGTCTCTTTAAATTATTTACTTTTTTTAAATTATTTAATTATTTAAAGTAGACTAAATTTTCGTTCTGGACTTTTTACGTATATTTTTTTTGCAAGTTAATTGACGGAAACTTGTAATAGCATTTAAAAGAATTTTAGTGTATTGGTAAGTGCTGCCACCTTATGGGTGGTCTATGCAGATTTTGAGGGCTGTACAGTGACGCCAACTGACGCAGAATACGAAAGGTTTTCCACCAGTTTCCTTTTTCCTCGTTTTATCTGGTACTTGTTCTTGACCTTATAGTCTCGTTCATTTTTCCAAATTCCACAGGTGTTCGGCCAGTATACACTGTATACGTATACATTCTGCTTGTTTTCTTATGCCGTTTTCTTTACATTTTAAGCCTGTGAATGGAAATTTTAACTGAATGATATTATACGGTTTTAGTGCTAACAATATGAAAAGATGAGAAAATGCATATAGGAGAATTGTCTATTTAATATTCTATTTAACATCGTGTTATTTATCGTACTAACAAATAAATAGTGTACATTCTTCATCTATACAAATAGATAGTTTAATAATTACACTAACAAATTTGTAAGTATATTAAAAACTATTTTTTTGTATGATATTTTATTTATATAATATATAAATATTTTTGTTTTATTTATATAATATATTATTTGTAAATATTATATTTACTAGTGTATTAAAAGCTGTTTTTCCAAACATTAATTTCATAGTCATATCAATAGTTGTATCTAGAATATTGGTTTCGAAAAGATCTTTTTAAATTAATAATTAGTTTTTCATGCTTTTACACATTTATAAAGGTTCATGTTTTTCATTGAAAATTTATGTTTTTAATAGAGAAATTAACATCGAATAAAATGAAACTTTTTAGGCTTAAAATATATTTATCTAGAATTATTTAGTATTGGGTTGGCCCAATAATTCATGTTGTTTCTGGTGATAATTGTCTTTAAGCGTTCTGAAATGTAATTAAATTCAGGTTAAATCTTGAAAATACGTAGTTATTTGTTAGCTAACATTTAACCATACATTTTAATCAAAAACTCTGAAGATCAGGTTTATTTTATAATTTTGGCATAATTGTAAAGATGGACACCCATAAGGAGCATTTTCGACATATTACGTTATACTGTCTTATTTTTTTATACACGGGATACCAAAGCTGTTCGAAAGTTGGGTACAAATTATAAGTCAAAACACACAATACGTTATTGCAGAAAGATATTTCGTTTCATTAAAAACAAAGCTCTTTGCGGATACAACTTTGCAATAAAATATTTACAATCCGACGTTTGTTTAACACTTTTTTTCGTATATTTAACACCGTTAAACAAAAAGAAGTTTAGTTATTATATGTGATTTTTATATGGTAATCATCAATCTTAAGTTCAAATAGAAGTTGAATCATTAAATGCATGCAAGTTTTCTCTAGAAATTGTTCAGTCTCTAGAAATTGTATAGGATCTTCCAACAAGAGCGATAGAACTTTGTATTGAAATGAAACGAAAAGTACGTAAGATAATCTAGTTCTCACTACTTTGTTTTTTTTTTTAATTTAGAAACTATTGTATATCTATTTATAATTTAGAAACTAATATAATTACATTGCTAACTTGTGTATAAATTTCGATATATTCTCGTATCATTCCATTAATAAAAATTAGTAAAAATTGTTGAAAAATAACAGCAAGAGTTTCTGTAATTTTGCTCGCGAAATTGAGTGTCTCGTAAATCTAGTGTTAATATCTATCTTATTTAAAAGATAATTCAGGTGAGGTGATGTAATAATTTAGTAACATAATGTGATAACGTAGATGAGATATTACCAATTATTAATGAATCTGGTCCATTTCATTATTTGTAGTTATATCTATATGATGTGAAGAAATATTTAATAATATACCTCACTAATTTTTATCATGTTTAAATATAGGATCTTCCAACAAGAGCGATAGAACTTTGAATTGAAATGAAACAAAAAGTACGGAAGATAATCTAATCCTCACTACTTAATTTTAAAGTACATTCAATGGCATTATGCATGAAATATAATATCATATAAGTAACCAACACAATTGCGATTGGCAATTTTCGTCCAAAAAAATCGTCTTCGGCGATGAAGTTCACTTTTGGATCGATGGCTTTGTAAGTAAACACAATTTTTGAATTTGGGGAGATGCTAATCTTCGATCAGTAATCGAGCGATCATTGTATCCAAAGAAAGTTACTGTTTCGTGTGGTTTTTCTACCGATGGAGTGATTGGCCTTCACTTTTTTTTTTTGAAAATGAAGAAGACTGTAACTGTTCATGGTGAGTGTTACCATTCGATGATTTCATCTTTCCTTTCGCGTGTATGGTATGAATTTGATTTGTCTAAAACGTGGTATTAACAATACGACGCCATATGCCACATTTCTGTTGCACCTACCGCTTTATCGAGATCGAAGTTCAAGAATAGAATTATATCGAGAAATGCGGCTGTCAATTGACTACCAAGACTTTGCGACTTGACGCCATTAGATTTTATCTTGTGGGACCATGTTAGGTCTCTTGCTTATTCCAACAACTCACAAACTATTGATGATCTCATAGCAAACATTATTCGTATTATCGGTGAGATACGACTTAATTTCTGTGCCAGAGTCGTCGAAAAATGAGTTTGTCGCATTCATTCCACCAAACACAATCGTAGTTGTTATTTATGCGATATTGTATTTCATATATAATGTCATCGATTGTACTTTAAAATAAAGCAGCGAGTACTGGATTATCTCTCGTATTTTTTGTTCCATTTCAATTCAAATTTCTATCGCTCTTATTGGAAGACCATATTTATCAATGTATAATAAAAAATTTCTGAGTTAATCGTAATTAAAAAAGTAGTTATTTCATAATTAACCCATTTGCACGCAGCTCTAAATAAGCGACAAACTTCAATTAGAAATGTTCAATTGTCAATCGGTCCATATCATGGCAAATCAACCAGTATTTTATCTTCAGTTTTACCTAGAAATTACGTATAATAATCAATTAAGGAGATAAATTTTGTTGCTGACAGTGCATTAAAAGCTTCGAATTTAACCCTTTGAGTGTTATGGACACATATATACGTTCAGCGATAGCTATCTATACGGACTAAAGACGCATATATATACGTTTTTCAATTTTCAATATTCAGATCCGTTGTAATTTCTTTTCAATTTGTACGATTTTTCAACTTCTTATTACTTTTCTCAAACAAACGATACGTGTTAAAGAAAAGAGTTTAATTCAATTGAACGCAAATAAAGGATGAAAACGGTAACTTAATCATATGTCAATCAATACTGCCTGTACGGGAAGAAGAATTCTGTCCACATACAACCTTTGATTTTAAAGTACTCCACACTCAAAGGGTTAATTGCGTATCATTCACAAGAAATTCTCAGATTTTTTTGACGTTTTACGATAAGTAACAATCGTTGTTGGCAGATTATTCCGATTGCGTATGCAGATGAGTTAATAATTACCGAGTTAATCATATCTCCTCTGATTGCATTTCCTTTGATTACATTAAGTTATTCATTAATCATGATCACTGGTTTACCTAGTAATTGTAATCGTTAATTATGAGCATGATTATGTTAATTATAAGCAGATTACATTTTTTGTCAAACTCTGTTTATAAGGTACAACCGGTATTACAGGATATTGCTGTTTCCTTATTCCTATTTCGAGATATGTAAGTCGATGTCGTTGTATATATACGGTTGTTTGGCTCGCGATCCCTTGGGAAAGTACGGTCACCGTTGATTTTAGCTGGTCAACCGGTAATGGGAAATCGTAATAAGGTCTGTGAAGCAAGACCAAACAGAGCCATCTGTTGTCGGCACAGGCTGCGACAAAACAAACAGCTTGCCAATTACGGGGTGATTTTGGGCCCAGTCGGACATAATTTGGACCGGCAAGGAGGACAAAGGCGGCTCGTTTCTTCCACGCCCACAGTCGTTAAACTTCACAACGAGGAGGGTATAGAGACTGACTGTGGCAACCACTTTTCTATTCTCCCCTCATTTCGTGTCTCTATTTACGCTCTCTTATCGGCTACTCGTTGGCGTTAGCCTCTTTTATAATTAGGAGATGGAAGCTCAGCTTCGTGGATGGTTAGTCAATTATTTCTTCGATTGATGCGACATATACTTCCGTCCGTAAATCATTAGACAGTTGCACGTTTCGAGGAAAATGATTATTGGAACGTGTTAGCTTTTCTTTATTTTAAATAAATACAAAAATTAATCTTATTTACGTTGCTAACGGAGATGCTATTCCTCATTTATTTTGTTTATGTGAAAAAGAGAAGAAGACGCACCTCTATTGAAAACGAGAAGTCACTTCCGATGCGTAAAGAATAAAATATCTAATCTAAACCTGAAGAGTATTTATTCAAAACCCAATTCCCAACAGAACGTAAATACAATTTTCTGATGTGAGTTTATATGTATTTTCTGTTATTTAAATGAGCCGTTTATTTTGAAAGTGGCCGTTTATTTTAAGTCCATTTATCTTCAAATCGAGATATTTAAGGGTTTGCGTTTCAATGAATTTAAAAATATATATACGTATAGGATACTAATGAGTCATACTGCTTAAGTGTATCTAAGGGTGTAATTTATAGATCCTATTAAAATAGTGGCAATTATTAAGTGAATCAAATATCATGTATATTTTAGAAGTTATTCGAGGTGAACAAGTTGCATAGCCAACATTGTATATGCAATTTAAGTAGACTTCGTAGACTTTTAATGTTTCTTAAGTTTCGTTTGTTTCTGGCGTAAGGTTGTTTAATTAGCGAATCCTTTTAACACGTTCTCCACCTTGTCGCTTGTATACGAGCGACAGTGATATTTTTCTTTTGCTGCATCGTTTATATTTTCTTCATTTTAAATGAGAGTTTCTTCTTTTTTGTCATAGATGCAATTAGTTTTGAAGTGTTCTTTGTTACTCTAATTGTAAATGAGTAAAAAAGAAGATACAATTTATTAAAATAAAGAATTTATTTTTGTTATAAAAGGCTTCTTTAATAAATAAAATGCAAAATATGAGTGACAGTGATTTTTCCTTTTGCTGTGTCGCACTTATATTACTTTCCTCACTATAAATGAGTTTGCTTCTTTTTTAAGAAGCTTTTAAACTCTGTCTTCGTGGATCTAGTTAATTTTGAAGTGTTCTTTGTAACTGTAATTGTAAATGGGTAGAAAAAGTAACGAAACAATTTGTTCAAATGAAGAATTTATTTATATAATAAACAACTTTCTTTTATATGAAAAGAAGAAACATAAATTTCTTGTTTTAGACACAAGGAGGATAGAGAAACAGAAGTTGTATATTCGTAACAAAAATGCCACTCGTATATTGTTACATCCATGTCACTTACCTTTCAAAACATACCAAATAAAATGAAACAAATAAAAATCGACATATATAATAAAATTTCAAAAAAAAAATAAAAAAAAAATAGGAAAACAGAAAAGTGTTTGGACTATACGAAAAATTCACTTAAAATGGTCTCTAACCGTTTCGCTTTTTTCCCTGTTTTATTGTTTATGTTTATTGTTTCTTGACTAATCTTCTTTTTTTTGTTATTACTTAATTCTGATATTCTGAATGCATTCATATAAAAATAAATGTTAATTATAATCATGTAGAAGAAATACTGGACTAATATACTTTCAGTAATAGATAAAAGGAATTTTGATTCCCTTATTTCTGGTCAGTTTATTTCTTGTGTATTTTTGTTAAATTTAGAGCTTAAAATAGAAGTTATGCGACGAATGAATAGAAAGTTATGTTAAAATATTTGCGCATAAATGTTCTTGTTTTTAGGAAATAAGAAAAAGTGTTAAATAAATATTCAATGAAAATGAAAAAGGTATAGTAACAAATAATTTCTAATTCATGGTTTTTATAATATGTTGGAAGCATGTTAATAGTATTTACTAAAGGAAAATCTGTATTCAAGCGTTTTCACATTATTATGCAAAATACCTGAACTCTTTTCGAAGTAACATTAAATTACTTGAATTTTAATGAAACTAATCGTATGAAGTAATTAATAACACAATATCTCGCTTTATCAAATCTGTATCTACTTTTCGATATCTTACCAATTAGCACGAAATCGAAAGCTATTTATGCAAATATAATATTGTTGAAATTAACAAAAATATTTATATCATTTAGAAATTTTATGCTTGTAAATAAGAACATTCTTACTTTAAGTTGCGTTTATATAATTTTATTAATTCTTATTTAATTTCTCTAATTGCATTTCATCTGCTTTTTTGCAATTCCATCTTCCAGCTTTATGTATTCGTATTTATGCACGTAACATTTCGCTAAAACTGTTACACCATATTACACGCTTTCCCGGTGTTTGAAGGAATTCGAAAATCGTTACAGGGGCGTTGTTACACGCGCATGGAAGATTTAAGGTCTGCGACAGAGGGACGGTAGAGGTACCAAAGTAGTAGCCTTGTGCTACTCCAGGGGGGTTAGTTTGTCACGTTGTTAAAGTAGTCATTTACCACGGTGGGCTTGACTGGCTTTAAGCTAGAAAATCAATTTAACTTATTCCGAATCACGAATCAGCCATTATGGGTTTAATAGAGAGTTGAACTAATCGCCCAACGGTGCGACAATCGCATTTGCGGGGGGCAGTTTATGAATTTATGTTTTTAACGGATCATTGAATGGTCACGGAGAGAGAGGGGGGAGGGTTAGAAGTTGCTCAACCATTCAGGGGGTCGCAGAGCGACCTGAAGGACCACTACCTAGCGTCGTTTTTGATCGTTTGTGGAGCCATTAACCGCTCTGCATAAAGCTGCTGCAACCAAGAACTTGCAACGGTGTGGAGAGAGGAGAGAGAGAGGGAGGGACAGAGAGATAAGAGAGCGCAGGAGAGATAGAGAGCGTGAAAGAGACAGAGAGAGCGGGAGAGACAGAGCGCGGGAGAGATAAAGCGCGAGAGAAATAGAGAACGTGGGAGAGACAGAGCGTGGGAGAGACGGAGAGCGCGGGAGAGAGAGAGAACGCGGGAGAGACAGAGCGTGGGAGAGACAGAGAGCACGAAAGACATAGAGAGCGGAAGAGGCAGAGAAAGAGGGCGGCAAAGAGTAAGGGAGAAAAGGAGGAAGAGAGACAGAGGACGAGAGGAGCAGGCAAGTTATAGGGCCAGGACTACGTGAACGTGGATACGATTGAGGAAGGAAGAGATAGACGTGTATAAGCGTGGGGGGCTTCGGTAGACCTAAGGGCGGCGAGGAAATCGTGAGAATTGCCAGAATGCCGTGCGTGCTTGTCGCTCGCTGCCAGGGATTACCTAGGATTCGACACTGCAGGGAACCTGTAATCTATATACATTCTCCTCCTGTCCCTTCGCCTCTTTCTCTAGGTATACCTATATTGAGACGTATGGAGGTGCGAGAATGTACCTGTTAGGTATTTTCCAAGACTTACGGTCGCTCGAGCCGTTTATTTCGCACCTTTGTATTTCAGTTTCTCCTACGATGTTTTATTGGCATAGCAAACTCTCTTCCGTAGACTAATTTTAGGGAAAAAAACGGTTAGGTAGCTGTTAGGTAGCTCTTCGATAAAAAGTTCATTACAAAATAGAGGATGAAACTTCTGTTTTGATGAGAGAAGGAATTTTTAACACAAAATGACGATACAATTGCATAATTGTTATCGATAGGTGCAATTTAGAAGTTTGAATTTAAATTAACACGTTTCTTATATATGTGACGCTTCATTAACTCGAAAAATCGAGTTACTTAGAGTTAACCCTTTGTACTCGAAGCTGTTGTGTCGAAGTTCAATTTTTCAACGACGCTCTTGCCTTCTAGCATAATTTCCTTTTAGCATAATTGTTTCTTTCACTTAATGGTTTCCTCGATTAATCAGTTGGGTGAAAAGTAACTCGAGAAATCCATTGGTTCAAATTCAAAATTCAAATTGGCTGTAGATTTTTCGTTGTTTTCGAACATTATTCTTCTTGTGCTGACAGAATCAGTTTTCACTTTTACTTTCTGCTATTCTAATCTTTCGTCTTAGCCAATTACTTTGTTCGAATCTCCCATTTGCAACATTACTGATTCGGTCCCTAAACAACTTAGAATCAAACTTATCTTCGTTGTCACTTCCATCGTTTGGATCGATTTTCTTCTACATTAAATACAGACTTAATCTGTGAAATAATAATTTTAATGAAACATTGAAAATGTAAAGAAGAGGAATATCTGTTTAAAAAAGGAAAAAAATTACTGTCGACTTTTAATAGTCGTTTAAATTGCCTGTATCAAACCAAGCGGCGACTGATGATTGCCTCTCGAGTGCAAAGGGTTAAACTTAACGAAAGATTCAAGCATTTTTCACCTTTTTTATTGATTCAACATTTTTTCTTTCCTTTTTTTTTTTTGATCGATTTCACGCGAAATTAAGATCTTCCATTGCGCTCAAATTTAGGCGTTCATCCAGTAAACACTGTCTCCCCTCGTTTTCTGTTGTTCAACCACGCACAAAGCCGTTTGTTTTGCGAATAAAGTCGCGGATTAACATGGCTCGGAGAATAGCTCATCGTGCGCGAGGTGTGTGTACAACCTTTGCCGCGTCGCGTCGTTTTCCACTTGCTTCGAGGAAATTGTCAACCGGCAGGGAAACCCTTTTGTCAACGTGGAACTGCATGCACGACGGAGTAAACAGCTGCGAATGCCATTTCAATAACAACTGAGTCGGCCAGATAGGATTTTAACGTTGGTCGACTGGCTTTCAAGCATTTCGTTTTCTTTGATCGAGCGATGAGCCCTTGAAACCGCTCGAAGAATAAATTTTCCACCGGTCCTTCACTCTTTCATGTCCCTCCCCAGTTTTCCCTGTTTTCCCTCTTAGATTCGGTGCCCCGTACAGCTGTTTCGCCAGAATCTGCATCGGTTGCCCCTTTAAACTTTCTGACATCTGCATTTTCTGTGTTGCCGTTTCATATTAACTCTTTGAGGTTAGTTCGGTTAGAAACTGTCCCACCTTTTGCTTAGCTTTTTATATATGGTGAGATATATTTTAACCCATCTAACTTCGAACAGTTAATTATTGATTATAATGCGAACATGAATGCAGTGGATAAATTTGATCAACTATTGGCTAATTATAAACTTGACAGACGTAGTAAAAAATGATGGCACCACATACTATTCTTTTTTTTTTTTGGATGCAGCTGTTATTAATTCATATATTGTTTATAAATAATTGGGCGAAAACATGGAGCTGAAACTTTTCAAGGGGGAGTGCGCTGAACGGTTTATTGTTCAAACTTTAATTGATAAAAATGCACCATCAACAATCTGCACTTCCACTGCAGATAAAAAAATCTAAACCCATTGTTTCATGGGAAATACGAGGAAAAAAATCGAAACATCTATCAAAACGTACTACTCAGAGACGATGTGCGTTCTGCAGCACGAAAAGAAAAAAAGAAATTCGCAGTTCCTGGTGCTGTATTGTTTGCAAAGTGCCACTTTGTTTTGGAAAAAAGATGTATTTCAATAACATTCATTTAAAATATTAGTTGCAATTATTTATGTTCCACTCTGTAATAAAGGATTTATCGAAGTATTTCTTTTTTCTCATTTTGAGTAATATTTTATGTTAAATAATTGAAATGAACGTTTCTTTCCACCTTTTTATGTTAAAAAAAAATATTCTGTGCAACTTGGTTTTCTTTTTCTTTGAAATTGTGTGCCTCAAAGAGTTAACACATTCGCAACTGATATTTTTCGAACGAGACATTTAGTTAAGCGCCGCATATCGTTTCTAAAAGTTTGTTGCTGATTACCGCAAAAATTTGCTATTTAAATGTGTGTGAATATAAAAAGTATTACTTCTTGATATACTTGTAATAATTTGTTGTTTAAAACTCGAAAAGAATTAAATGTTACTAACGCAAGGTTGAAAAAATTGGTTTTACTGAAAATATTATAAGTGACAGAGCTGCTCGAATTAGTTACATTTAATTTTCGAAAATAAATAGAATGAATTTAGTGCAACGTGGAACAATAACATTCTTACAGATTTATTTCACGTAGTAATTTTGCGTGGTGTCTAACGATCACTTGAATTATACGAATATATTACTAAATTAAGAAATAATAACACAATTTAATAAGTTTAACAATGAAATATAATATTTAATAATAAGTATATAATAATAACGCAATTTAATAAGTTTAACAATGAAATATAATATTTATTAATAAGTATGTAGCAATAACGCAATTTAATAAGTTTAGCAATGCAATATGATATTTAATAATAATGCTCTCCAAAAAAAAATATTGTAATACTGTTGGATATCGCTCTAGGCTAATCAATAATTTTATGTTAGTGTTTAGTTAAGATAAGTTACTCATACTCCAAACCCTGTTTCATCTTCTGCATATAGTTATACAGGGTGTTTCCTGTAACGTTACTCACGATTTTTCACCTACTTGCAGCCATCTGACAAAAAAAAGTTTACAACAAGAGTTGTAGGGTATGAAGTGCACAATAGATATCAGTAAAAAAAATTTCGAAAACAGTTTGTTTTTATGGCGAAGTCAAGGTCACCTTGGGTTTTACGAATAGGACCATATATTTTTTTTTGTTTTCCATATTTAGAGGACATGGAGACGAATTCAAAACACATATTACATGACATTTTTATTAACATATTACTTGATTTACAGAAGTGGAAATGTGAAATATTTTGCTTTTCGTCGTATTTGACTTTGACAGTGTGAACATTATTTGATGCCGAAGAGATCACCGAATGTAAACACGTGACTAAAACATAAGAAAAATGCACTTTATTTTATTACATGTTCGAAATGCATTCCACCTTAAGCAAAATATTTCACATTTCCACTTTTGTAAATCAAGTAATATGTTAATAAAAATATCATGTAATATGTGTTTTGAATTCGTCTCGATGTCCTCTAAATATGGAAAACAAAAAAAATATATGGTCCTATTCGTAAAACCCAAGGTGACCTTGACTTCGCCATAAAAACAAACTGTTTTCGAAATTTTTTTTACTGATATCTATTGTGCACTTCATACCCTACAACTCTTGTTCTAAACTTTTTTTTGTCAGATGGCTGCAAGTAGGTGAAAAATCGTGAGTAACGTAACAGAAAACACCCTGTATACTCATACGATCCTTCGATCCGTTACTCACCAACCCTGAATCATACGCCTGACTCCTTAGTCCTAGAATTCCTATCAACCCTTCTCCTTATCCCCACCACCTTCTCCACAATACTACCGAACCCTTAAAAGGACTAAAAAGACATTTTTCGACATCATTATTATTACAAAAATCGTACAGTATAGGAAGATCGCAACGATTAGAAACTAAGTGTCTCTTGTAAGATTTTTGTGTAAAAGTTGACCGTAATAAATAGTTAACATCGGAATCTAACAATACTATAATTTGATAAAATTATGAAAAATATATGGTTGTTCGGTTCGCGCAATGCTCGTACTTAATTTTCGAACCGTTACACGATATATTTCACACTTCGTGATGAACTTACAATCAACTTTTTTATTACAAATAAAAAAATATGTATCCCTAAAATTACACGTAAAACGTCTGTGTAAAATTTCAGCTCGATCGGAGAACTTTGATTTTTAACTCAAAATTTTTCGAAAACGGGGGCTTATCTACACTTTTGGCAAAATATGGGTCTAATTATTTTCCGAGTAGAACATCTGTGCCAAATTTCAAAAAAATCGGGGTTCCATGGGACGTGGTCTCCCCTTATTAGTGTGAAACTTCAGTGAACGAAATCGAAACTTTAACGCTAAACTTACCGACACTTCACATATACCTATTCTTACCGTGAGCGATCAAACGACTGCTTTATATTTATTAATATAGAGTGAAGATTATGAACAATTAGATGGTGAAGAAAATATTTTCTGATATTTAAAAACAAATAATGTTTATTTTATTCTTTTACACCACATTTTTTACGAAGCATAGGATTCTTGATTGTACATCTCCAACATATGTACATTTTCCACATTTTAGAGTCCAAGATGTTGATTTTTCTGGTCAACTTTAGAACAATCTTCGTCGATATTATTTATCTTCTCTAATAACTTGATGTTCTTCGAACGTCTCTTGACATTTTTCGAATGAATATACAAATGATAAAATAAAAACTACAATATAAAAATGTAGATCAAACATACAAAAATGTAGATAAAAAAATGTCAAATTAATTTTATTGGAAAATATCAAATGTAAAGCTTACTACAAAATATTGTTAATTTGTTCACTTTTCTTGAAAACGTCACATAACACGTAAGATGTAAAATAACAGTAGAATAATAATAAGAATTGAAATACAAAATAATAATAGACTGGCAAATATGCACTTTGTAACTTTCACGTTTCGATTCTCTCTGTTTGGGTCACAAGACTTTACCAAACGTAGCGAGAATAAAACATTTTCTTTACATTGTAGATAACATAATAAAAGACAAAGACCGACCCGTGCAAAAAATATAAATCGTTCAAGAGGTCAAATAACCAGGCAAGACAGGTTATAAATTTTTTTTTCAAAAAATAAACAAGAAAATAGGGGAATATTAAAAAAAAATGCATTGTACGTATAATGTAAGAAAATTCGTGAAATTAAGTGGCGATTTAATAATGTCGTATGCAGGAATTTCTAAAAGAAATTTTAAAAATATTCATTTGACTGCACGTGGTAAGTTTAATGTTAACACTTAACTTAATGTTAACACTTAACCGACCGATCGGGGAGATCTCTCCGTGTTACGAAGAAAACGGATATGTTCAATATATTTGTGAATTTTGTGATGTACAATTGCATAAATTTATCGTTTCCAGCTTTAGCACACTCTTAAAAAATGCTATGTAGTTTAACACATTTTTACCTTTTTTTTAACATTTCACTAAACAAATTACTTTGATTTATCTAAGTGATATGAAATATTCGATAATTTCAAATTATTTGCAGGCTTCATGGGTGCATAAATGTAAGAATATTACTAACAAGGGAATATTCCTAAGTGATAATCACCAATGTTGATGAAACTTTCGTATACAGTAGTTCTGAAAAAGATATTTTACAGGTGTTATTCCTTTATCTTTTTTATCGACAATCATTTACCGTGAAGGGGCAAAAATTATTGGTTGAAAGTAGTGAAAATATTTCAGCTTAACTCCTCGAACATTATTAGAGACAGAGGAACGGTGTACATCGACGAATTTTATATTTTTCAACGTCAAAATCTGTAAGCGCCGCTCGCGAAAAATACGCGCGGTCAGGAAAGTGTTAAGAGTAGTATAAAAATAATTTATTTTCTAACAAAGAACGACTAGACGAAGATACTTGACTAAAATATTGTCTATGATTCTAATAAACGTCTCTTTGTCAAATCTTTTCTAACAATTTTTTTGGAAGTCTCGCGTTTTAGCTTTTATAGGTTAGGTTACTTTTGCTATTGGCTAACTTGCTGTGTATGGGGTAAGTTTGAGTTTGAGAGTGAAGTATCGATCCTTTCAAGGGAAGGGATTGTTCTTAAAAATTACATTACATTTTTGGGATCCGAAAGATCCTCAGGCTTACTTAGTAATAAATTAATTTCACTCTCGGTCTTTCTATGGGGGTTATAGGTACGGTACCTCGGTCTGACGGTCAAATGCGACTAATTTTATATCGATAATCCGCCAGACCGAAGGTTCGTCACGTTTGCATTGCGATGCAACAATGGTGGAACTATGTTGTCAATAGTCACCTACAGATTTTGTAAACAAAACTGAATCTTAATTTCGTGAACATCATCGTTCCATTCTATCACCGACTGTTTACTTATGTTTGTTATACAGTGTAATAGTTAGACGGTTTTGTGTTCCAAATTCGTATGTAGTACCTATTTAGCTTAAACATTAATAATGAAAGGTAAATGTAAATTTGAATACCGTTCTTCTATAATCGAGAAACGAAGAAGTGAGAAATATTCGATTCATTTCAAATTTGAAGAGTCTTGGAAATGACGAATTCTTCGAAAGCGTTTCGAGCTGCTGCTCGATTATTGAAAATCTCGTAAGACGTTGTCTAAATGTTTGAAAAAGTGATAGTCTGTCGGAAATAGGTCTGGTGAATAAGTTGGATGAGGTAAAGTTTCATAATCCAGTTCGTTTAGTTTTTTTTTTAAAGTCATTTGTGAAACGCGGTTGAACGTTTTCACGAAGGACGTCCGTGATCCTTTTCATCTTCGAAGTTTCCGTTTCCATTATGAAATTTTTGAATATCAAGTTTGAGCTGTGATTTGATCAAAATCGTGGTTAATATTTCGAACAGTTCCTCCTATTTTACGTCTCAATTTGAAATCATACAATAGAATCGCGCGTATTTCCTTTTTTTCCACGATTCATTCAATAGTCAAAATTCGACAATATTGAAAAATTGATACAATAGGATAGGCAAAAGGCAGTGATATCAATTTCACCTTTTACTGTGCTGTATTATATGACCATAAGTAGAAAAACTGGCGCGAAATTTAAAATAATAGAAACCGAAATTATTTTTCCATAAACTTAATACAAATTTTGTTGTATGTTCCCTTATCATTTGGTATAACTGCAAATTATGGGAAATTAGTAGGAAGCATTTTATCATATATTGTTTCTATATTATTATTCTACATCGTATCTGTGATGTGAGATATAATTAACCTTTTGTACTCAAGAGGTGATTCTTAATCGATACAGCAACTCAAATGACAATTAAGGGGCAATTAATAATTATTTATATTAACACTTTGACGTCCGCACGTGTTATGGAAAATCTTTCGACTTTCGAAATTTCAACGACTCTTGCTTGATTCTCTCACGCGATTTACACGAAATCCTGAAGATACGTATAAATAAATGTAAGCATTTTTATTACAATAGAAATATTTTTACGTGGCACCAACGTACGGACGGCATAGTGTTAATATTTTATATTATATTTATATTATATTATTTTTATATTTATATTATATTTATATTATTCAATTTTCCATAGAAGTGCGTTTGTTAGATTTGTCTGCAGCCTGACGATAACCTGTTGTTCTTTTCTCACGATGCTTTCAATTCTTGTTAACCCTTTCGCTACGGAGCGCTTGCGCCACAATGTGATCGCTGTGAACGGACCGCATTACTGAGTAGTTGACACTGAAGTACGGAGTGCTACGAAGTAATTGGAAGTCGTTTCTTGTTCTCTAAATTTTACAATGACATTTATTATATTCAGTAATATCATCTTACTTCCTAAAATATAAAAATGTATAATCAAAATTTATTTATTTATTTTTTTTTTATTTATTTATTTAAGTGTCTCATGTAAAGTATGAAATCAAAGTATATATGGCATGAACGTATATATACGCTCTTCGTACCCGCGCGCCCACTTTTCCAGAGCGTATATATACGCTCTTCGTACATGAATGGTCATTCTTCGAGGGCGTATATATACGCCCGTCGGAGCGAAAGGGTTAATTAATTAAACGTTAAACTGCATGTACATGTAAAAGGAATTATATCGTAGTTTAACTTTATTCATCGTTGAGATCAATTTCAGCGAGCAATACCTATTACACAGATTTAACCCTTTGGCTACTATGGACGCATATATGCATCTGCCTAAAGCTATAGATGTAGATTATAGACGTATATATGCGTTCGACGATTGTTTCTGTCTTATACCTCCGATGAAAAGAAAAGTCATCAACTTTTAAGATAAACACATATCTTTGTATTGCATAGCAATAAAAAAAAAAAACAAGAATTCTGCTGTTTATGAAAGAAAACTGATCTTTCCATTTTTTTCTAATGATTTTGAATAAACATTATTAGTATGATTTTCAATAAATATTGAAATACAATTAGCATTTATTCATTCTCCCCTTATTTCGTAATATGTTCCTTTTTGAATTTTGTAAATATCATTCTTACGTTTTTTCTTTGTGATTTTTTTCTCAAATCTTACTAAATTACATCAAATTGGTTCGATATTCTTCGCTTAGGTACAATTCTTTCGATCGGTACTGAAAGGGTTAAAGAAAAAAGGATGAGTGCATTCGATGTAGCATGTATTTCGTTGTTTTCCCACGTGCAATCGAGGTACTTACCTACGTGAATTCACGGTGTATCAAGAAACAAACGAAAAACGATGAAATTCCATAAAAGAGAACATCGTGGGTGGTTTCGTAGGAGTTTCATACGTATAGTTGAAAGAATCCAAGGTGGGGGAGGATAGAGATAAAAAGGAAAAAGAAGGAAGAGAAGAGTCCCATCTGTCGCCACTTTTGCACCGACATTGTACCTCTGTTTATATCGAAAGAGGAAGAAAGGAAGAGGCCGCTCTTTATTGCCATATTGGCATATTGCCGCAAACCAGCCGTCGTGCTTTTTTTTGCTCCCTTTGCTTACGAAATCGATTTTATCGAACTTTTTCATGCATCGAACAAACGCATCGTCCTACTTTTTTGCCTGCTTTCACTTCTACGAGCCTCTAACATTCTTTCTCGCGGTACTAATGAGAAAATGATTAATCGCAATACTCTCATTTGCATATTGTATGATTCGATTGGTGATTAAATATTCCAAGGTGTTTCCCGGAGATTTTCAGTTATTGTAAATTACATTTCGTAATTTCCTCATTTTATGCAATTCCTTTTCAAAGGAATTTTAATTCAGATGTTGCTCGAGTGAATATTTGCATTGCGTTTGCTGAACAATAGTATCATTTGTTGTAATAATATTATTTTATAATTTTGTAATTATAAAATTTTTTAAATTATTATGTATATAATAAATATAAATCTTCACAGCTAAACGAAATTAATGCATAAATGAAATACGTCATATATAAAATAATACTATTGCAGTTATACATAATAAATAATAGATTATGCAATACTATTTTAATATTATACATTTAGGATATAAAAAATGTTTAATAATATATAATAATTTAACAATAGTTTAGTAATATAAAAATTCAGTATTATATTTATACATCCTTTGATATTATATATTTATGTTATAAAAAAAGTTGTATATCTTGTAAGATGTGAGATATATCGATTTTATATATTTTTATGATATTAATACCAGGTTTACGGGCTTTTCTTGCGTGAACGAGCAACCGAATCTTTTCTTCGAGGAATTGATTTATTAGGGACAACTTGTGTATTGTTAACTTGCTTACAAATTCGGATATATTTTCGTATCATTTCATTAATAAAACCGACGAAAAGTTGCTAGAAAATAATAGCAATTTTTTCTGTAATTTCGCTCGTGAAATCCCAAATGCGTCAAATTGACACCGTAAACCTAATGTTAAAGAAATATATAATATTAAAATATTATTATACAATTGATTATTTATTATATACAAATATAATAGTATTATTTTGTGTAGAATATATTTCATTTGTGCAGTTTCGTTTAGGTTTCAAGAAAAATGCTGTAATCTTGTGTGCACCTTTAGTGCAGTGTCAAGTTCCAAAATTATTATATTATATATATATGTAAATAATTATATGTATACATTTGCTAAATATTTAATATATATATATAAAATTATTTAGTATAGTTTTTTCATTAACCAAGTTACTATTTTTTGCAGTACATTGAAGTTAATTTGTTTGTCGATTTAATTTGGCAAATAATCGACGATTGTTCTCTGAAATAGTATATACATATACATATATGTATATATAATACTTGATTGCTGGTTTTTATACATCCATAGGAAATTTAAAGGTGTAAAAATGCACAGAATGCACGTAACACGAAAAAATCTACAAAACATCCAAATCATAGTGCTTTTTTAAAGATACCTGGTAGCTGAAAGAATTTTCTATCGAAGTTCCACTTCTTTTCACCATATTCTCAAAGATACAAATTTGCATAAAGTTCCACAAAGTCTTTTTGAAAAACGGAAAGATTTTTAATCAAAAAGGAAGGAAAGACGAGAACTGAGAGCAGTTTTAATCTCTTCAATGCCTTTGAAATTCTTCATGGGGTACTTTACACCGTATGCTCCACATATCATACCATTCCTGTTCCCATTTTCGTGCGAAAGATGTTCATCCCGTGCGAACTTACGCAGTCGGATAACGCAGAAATTCTTCGCCCCCGTCATTTTGACTGAAAAAGAAGAAAAAAAAAAAAAAACACTAAAAAGGTGGTAGAAAAAGCATCGTAAAGGGCTACTAGCGGAGCACGCGTAACCCTTTGCAGTCCAGGTGGTTTCGCTTCTGTTGGTAACGAGATACCCGGGGTGGATTCAAGGAAGGGAGAAAACAGCCGAAGAAGGAAGAGTGGAGGGGAGTTGAGGTGGAAAGCTGAAGCGAAAAGAAGGCAGGAATGAGTGTACGCAACCAGCCTGCTTCTATGCCCACTCGTGCCAGATGTTTCCTCGCGTTTCAGCTTAGATGTTCGCAGGAACGTGCTGGTCTATACACTTATACACATTTGTATCTTTTCGTGTTTTCGAATGCAGATGAATGTTTTCGCTGGTTCAATTTGCTTCGCGTAATATACCGCGGCCTTTCTTCCTCGAGAATAAATGAAAGATACTTTAGAAGCGATTGCTAACAAATTTCTACCCCGCTGTTAGCTGTGCACGAATATCACGGGCGAAGTTTCCCTTTTTAATTAGTTTACGGCCTGTTTACGAAGTCACGCGTAGTAGACATACTGTGAATAGAAATCAGCCGATTAAGCAAGCTTCTCGATCTTATGTACAAGGTGATTCATAAATAAGTATCGATAGAGGGTGAATCTACGCGTTAATTCAACTTATACACATACATGTCTCTTGTTAATAAAATATGAACTATTTGGAGTTTTTTTAAGTTTCTTTTTTTTTTTTATTAAAAGTATGATCCGTTTCAATTATACGTGGAACAGAATAACATTCAAGTGTGCACCACGATTGTGTTGCTGATATCAATTCGATTATTATTGAATTGTACGACTAGTTGTAATATTAATTGAATTTCACGACTGTTGAAAATACGAACTAGTTACTGTTGTAGTACTATTATACAGGGTTATCCAATTTATACGCATACATGTCTCTTTTTAATAAAATATGAACTATTTGGAATTTTTTAAAAATTCCAAATAGTTCATATTTTAATATGAAAAATCATACTTTTTTTTTTATTAAAAGTATGATTCGTGGTAATTATACGTGAAATAAAATATTATTTAAATGCACACCGGATGTCAATTCGATTATCGAAATTTTCAACGAATTTTCAACATGTGGCTGAAGTTATTTCACAGATCGTAACTTGAATGTTGATCTTTAGGTCGTTCATTGTATCTGGCTTGTTAGCATAGACTCTATTTTTCAAATTTGATTTAATATCTGCATTGTTTGTAACTGAATATTTTTATCGGCAATCCAATTAAAATATAATCACTACTACACTTACAGAAAAATTATTTGTTCCAGCTAATAGTACCACATAGCTTTTGCAAAAATATTTTCTTGATAGCTTCCAATTATTATGAGATCATTAGAAATTATTAGAAATTGTTATGAGAAATTGTGCTCTCTATATAAATTTTAAGTTACATGTAAGACAAATTTTTTGAAAGTTTGAAATTTTATAATTACCGTATCCAATGTTCGTGAATGATAAAAATCCATTTTACGATAAAAGGATTGATTGTAGGATCTATGTCGTTGTCTTTTGCTTCTCTTAGTGAGTACTATAAGCTCCTAAAGTCTCGAATACTTTTTCTGTAACACCCTGTATACTTATTGCAACATAAAACTGGCTTTAACTTAGAGAAACGAGACCATATCGAACATATGTTTATACGAACTTTGTTTGTTACATTTGTATCATAAATCTACTATTACAGTATTTTTTATATATTAAGAAACACCCTATATAAATATACGTAAACATATATTTGAAAATATCGTGACGAGGGTCTGATTAAGTAGTCAAAACTTCATTAGGGTTTCCAGCTGAGAAGGGTTGAAAAGTTGTCCTTGGATCCTCTTTCTCCGTCTCTTAAACGTCTCCTCCTGTTCCTTTCTTGACAAACACAATTACGATTGTACATTTGTATTTAAGCACGAAACTTTTCTACGTTTTAAAAAATTTCACAAATAAAAGAAAGAAAAGAGCTATATTCCATACATGTCCTTCATTTTCTTTCTATATAATATTAAATAGTGTGATAGCATATCATAATGGAATTAAATACAAGAAAAGGAATTACTTTGTAAAAATTAAAAATGTACCATTTTATCATTGGTACTGTAAAAAATTGATTTTACATTAAAAATAGTAACAAGTTTGAAAGTTGTGATGCTCGTATAAATGGAATAATGCATCGAAATTTTTGATTCAATTTTCTTGCAATTTTGTGATCGTGTTAAGAAATTATTTAAATATTTAAATATTTTTGGTTCTTGCGGATCGATTCTAGACTTTTCATTTAGGCGGCGTTGATTTTCGAAAAATGAACAGTTTCAAATTTAGAGAATAATTCGTTATTATTCATTAATGGGTTCCGTTAAAGCAGTTTAAAGGAAGATACGACTTTCTTCTTCGGGCGTTATAAAGCTTACAACGCTTATAAAGTACTTTCTTCGTTAAATTTATTATAACGTTCTTTGCAAAATTTTCGAAATCGGATCGTTGAACAAAGAGATGGCTGAAATCGACGTAGAAATTAACGTGTTAATGATAGTTTTGATAGTTATCACTAGACCGCGGATTTTTGTGCATTTATGGGAAATTTAAGGGCGCAGAGTTTCCTAGAAATTGTGTAATATGAAAAATGATACAAAATATCCAAATTATAGTGTTCTTTTTGTAACACCTGCTAGCTGAAAGAATTTTCTATCGAAGTTTTACATTTTTCACTACATTCTCAAAAGTAGGAGTTTGCAGACAAATCTGCAGTTCAGTAACTACACCTCGTTAATAAGTAACATAGTGTTGGACACGTTAGTTCAAAATTATTCTTCATTAGTACGAACAATGGAATACAAATGATGCTTTTAATACTTTGACGGACCCTGCCATGTTTGCGTGATTTCGTTTAACCAGCGTTTTTCGGCCGGCATCGTGTACAGTCCCGCCCATAAGTCACCGGACACTTACTAAAATTAGAACGCGGACTTCGAAATTCTACTTTTTACCGTAATTTCTCAAACAGTACATTCTTTTTTTGCAACAGTAACCAGTAACTGAACATTTTTAAATAAATAATTCTTTTCTAGAAGTATTTATTGGGATCATAGGAACTGTCGAACTAAAAATGAAGAAGATTGAATGATGCAATTTCTCAGCACCATGTTAGTCTCTATTTAGTAAAAAACCCTTCTTAAATTGTTTATAAACACTTAATGAAGCTACAGATATGTTCTTTAGTTAATTTTGAACTGTCGAAGTAAACCAAATGTGTATACAGAATAACATCGTATAGAATTCGAGCTGCATTTAATAAATACTTCCTTTTCTTAACATTTATTCATGTTATACATGTGAATTTTTAACTTAGCATTCAGATATAATCGTAAAATAGATAAAAATAACAAAATATATTATAAATTCGCAACAGCAAATTGTATTTGCATGCTAATAATCATTTTGCTCAAGAAGCACAAATGTCCGATGATTTATGGACGGGAGTGTATTTCTGATTTAATTCATACAACCAGATGAACAAAGGACAAATGGATTTTCACGTAAATAATCAGTGGTAAAATGCAAATTTAAAAATTATAGATGGTCAAGGACAGATTTACACTATCTGTTTCTTGTTTTTAATTCGTTTGGTTTTTTTCTTCCAATGTTTGCCTTCAAATTTGTGAAAAATACTGGCGACAAGATTCTCTGAGTTTCATGTAAATAATTAGTGATAAAATGCAAATTTAAAAATTAAAGATGGTCAAGGACAGATTTACACTAACCGCTTTCATTTTCCTTTTTTAATTCGTTTAATTTTCTTATTTTCTAACATTTGTCTTCAAATCTGTGAAAAATACTGGCTTCAAGATTCTCCGAGTTTCACGTAAATAATGAACGATAAAGTGCAAAATTAAAAATCAATGATGATCAAAAGGACACAATTACTCCATCTTCTTTTTTCTTTTTTGTTTTTAATTTGTTTAGTTTTTTTATCTTCAAATTTGTGAAAAGTACCAGTGGCAAGATTCCCTGATTTTCAGGTAAATAACAAGTGACAAAATGCAAATTTAAAAATCAAAGATGATTGAGGGCACATTTACTTCATCTTTTCTTTTTTTTTTTTAATTCGTTTAGTTTTTTTATCTTCAAATTTGTGAAAAGTACCAGTGGCAAGATTCCCTGATTTTCAGGTAAATAATGAGTGACAAAATGCAAATTTAAAAATCAAAGATAGTCAAGGACATGTTTACTTCATCTTTTCTCTTCTTTAATTCGTTCAGTTTTTTTATCTTCAAATTTGTGAAAAATACTGGCGACAAAATTCTTTGAGTTTCGTGTAAATAACGAATGACAAAATGCAAATTTAAAAATCAAAGATTGTCAAGGACACGTTTACTTCATCTGATTTTCCGTGGTTATTTTGTTCCATTTTTTGTTTTCTAGCATACTGTTTAGTCTATATAAGGTTGTAAACTTATAAAAAATAAGAGTAGCATGTTTTTGCACGATAAAGTGTCGGTCAAAGTGTTAAAATACGAAAATTCTGCGAATACGTGCGTTTCATTTATCAAAACGTGACATTTGATATGCATGCGAGGGATAGAAACGAATATTCTTCCAGTTTATGGAGAAGCAATCGAGCTAGTGAATACAGGACTAGTGTGTGTGTGTGTGTAGGTTTGTCTCGAAGGCAACGAGACGAAATCGGGAGGTATTGCACCGCGGAGATTCAAGATTGCGTTCGTTTTGCTCGAGTCATCCCGCATAGTACGGGTGAAACTTGGAATACTGCGGGGCGGCTCGACCGAATAAAGCACTCAAACAAACAATACGGCTTCTCTTCCACCTCCTACTCCTCCACTTCCCCTTCCCAGATGCTTCCGGTCTCTTATTTCACCGGATAGCCGCACGAACACGTGCCCTATTTCCTCCTCTTCCTTTTTCTTTCGTCTAGAGAAGCGTCCCTTTCTTTTTTCCTTTTTCCACGCTCCTTCTTCGATGGAGTCGATAATTTGATAGCAATAGAAACGAGCTAGATTTTCGTCGTTCCGTGTAAGTATGTACTTGCTTACTTATGTATTTACGCATCTTTGTTCATTTCCTCTTTGGTATTTCGTTGTATTTTGTATATACACACAACTGTTCTGGTGAATGTCATTTGATAACTGATTTTTAAAGGATCATTGAGCATTTTGTACTATTTTATTTTATTACTTATTTTTATTTAATAGTAACGATCAACAGAGAAGCATAAATTGTTTATTTGCTTTATTTGGGTGATTTGTACGGATCTTGGTTAATGCTAGGTTTAGAGACTTTTGTTTTGTATATGTTTCTACAGACACCTGTTGAAGTGACGAATGAACGAAAATTCGAATTGTTCTTCAAAGATTTGATTTATTTTATAATTTAGGAAGTATTATACTTTATTTATTTTATACTATTATAATTTAGAAACTATTGTATATCTATTTATAATTTAGAAACTAATATAATTACATTGTTAACTTGTGTATAAATTTCGATATATTCTCGTATCATTCCATTAATAAAAATTAGTAAAAATTGTTGAAAAATAACAGCAAGAGTTTCTGTAATTTTGCTCGCGAAATTGAGTGTCTCGTAAATCTAGTGTTAATATCTATCTTATTTAAAAGATAATTCAGGTGAGGTGATGTAATAATTTAGTAACATAATGTGATAACGTAGATGAGATATTACCAATTATTAATGAATCTGGTCCATTTCATTATTTGTAGTTATATCTATATGATGTGAAGAAATATTTAATAATATACCTCACTAATTTTTATCATGTTTAAATATAGGATCTTCCAACAAGAGCGATAGAACTTTGAATTGAAATGAAACAAAAAGTACGGAAGATAATCTAATCCTCACTACTTTATTTTAAAGTACATTCAATGGCATTATGCATGAAATATAATATCATATAAGTAACCAACACAATTGCGATTGGCAATTTTCGTCCAAAAATATCGTCTTCAGCGATGAAGTTCACTTTTGGATCGATGGCTTTGTAAGTAAATACAATTTTTGAATTTGAGCAGATGCTAATTTTCGATCAGTAATCGAGCGATCATTGTATCCAAAGAAAGTTACTGTTTCGTGTGGTTTTTCTACCGATGGAGTGATTGGCCTTCACTTTTTTTTTTTGAAAATGAAGAAGACTGTAACTGTTCATGGTGAGTGTTACCATTCGATGATTTCATATTTCCTTTCGCGTGTATGGTATGAATTTGATTTGTCTAAAACGTGGTATTAACAATACGACGCCATATGCCACATTTCTGTTGCACCTACCGCTTTATCGAGATCGAAGTTCAAGAATAGAATTATATCGAGAAATGCGGCTGTCAATTGACTACCAAGACCTTGCGACTTGACGCCATTAGACTTTTCCTTGTGGGACCATGTTAGGTCTCTTGCTTATTCCAACAACACACAAACTATTGATGATCTCATAGCAAACATTATTCGTATTATCGGTGAGATACGACTTAATTTCTGTGCCAGAGTCGTCGAAAAATGAGTTTGTCGCATTCATTCCACCAAACACAATCGTAGTTGTTATTTATGCGATATTGTATTTCATGTATAATGTCATCGATTGTACTTTAAAATAAAGCAGCGAGTACTGGATTATCTCTCGTATTTTTTTTTCCATTTCAATTCAAATTTCTATCGCTCTTATTGGAAGACCACATTTATCAATGTATAATAAAAAGTTTCTGAGTTAATCGTAATTAAAAAAGTAGTCATTTTGTAATTAACCCATTTGCAACGTAGCTTTAAATAAGCGACAAACTTCGATCACAAACGTTCAATCGAAAGTTTTACCGCTCTTACGGGAACGCTCTATACTTCTAAAAAAATATCTACATAAATTTAATTTTTTAATGTATTTTTTATAAGTATACATATTTTACTTGCTCGTTTAGAAATAAAAGATTCAACAAATAAGTGAAAGTTTATAATTTTAATACACAAGTAAGAAAAAACTCACGTCACTCGTAAAACAAGAAAACTTTACTGTTTTCCGCTTACGAAGTGGTCGTCTTTCTGCGCTGACCCACTGAGGCTTACTGAATACCTTTTAAACTTCCAGACTTCTCTACAGAATTAATTTTAATTGTTTATGAAAAATGCACCTTGAAATGGAATATTCTACAGAATGTCATTTCTCCTCGACCTCGCGGTCGACCCTTCGAATTTTATAAAAATCCCCGGGGGGGCAGCTGTAAGGTCTCCTTGTAAGCAGTTATCCCCACCATTTCTTAGCGTTGCCTCGAGCTAGCGACCCTTCCAGCTATCTACGCTCAACACTCGATCCCAAAGGACGATGAGTCATCGCAACGATCTGTAAAAAATTGAACATTTATAATTCTTATTTAATCTCATTTCAAAGTATTTATCGGTCGATCGATACTATCTGGTCTTCAATGAGATTAAATGATAATTGTAACTATTCAATTTTTCATCAATCTAAATGTTGACTCGTACTCTGTTAGCTTCGACTTCCCGATCGGATATTTGTTATTTCGTTTACAAATCCTTCTCTATCTTTTTCGGAGGATTCAGCGCGTGTCAAATTCTATTCTCACCTCGAAAAATTACAATTATACACATATGATACCTTTAGAACACGAAGATACCTCGTATTAACTATAATTTCACGATTTAATCTGAATTACTTCGATAACAGAAAAGAAAGGAGATAATGACTTTTTTAAATCTCGTCCATCTGATAACAATTTTATACAGGTCGTCTCGATTAAGATCGAACGTTAAAATATCTCATTTATTTTTAAGGATGTCAGATATGTTTCAAACGCAGTTTGAATTGCTTCAGAAGAACAGTATTAAAAATAGAAGATTCTTTTTACGATAATTTCTTTCGAATTCTTCTCAGGACGCCCAGATATTTTTTGTTGTTAAAAACCGCACATTTTTTTCCATTCTATCTTGCAATACGCGTTAAGGTGCATTCGAATATGTCTAACTTATAACGTTGAGGTGACCTTGAATATTGAAAAAATAAAAAAATTTCGAGGAGCAATTGAAAGACCATCGGAATCGGTCATTTCTCATTTTAGATAGAGTATTGTTACAAATCGACATCTCTTTGAACGTTTGTAACATAAAAAGTGGGTTCACACAAAATCTCAACTTCATCTCAGAATTTCGTTATTCCTTCGACTGTTCAAGATCACCCCAAGCTTAATAATTTACACATAATTAAGTATGGTATCTGGTGAAGCATTTTCCTTTGTGTAGTATCCATTTCTGTCCATTCTTCAATTATAGGATTATCAGTCTTTGTCTTCGAATCTTCACTTTCGCTTGAAATATTATATTTTTTTCCAGTATCTTTCTTCGTTTAATAACATCCCTTATTCCAGGATTGTCGCTATTATCGCTAAGTTTATTTTCATTTGAAATGTCCGATAAATCATCAAACAATAATTCCATTTGACTTTCATTCTCTTTATCGCTATGAGACATCTTCATACTTTTTTAGAATTAGCGTCTATCTAATAAATTCATTTAAAAACTATTTCTTCACAAACTGGAATGTTAGTTTTCAAATAATACAATGTTGTACAACAATAAAATGAATAAAATGCTTTGTACAATAAGATACACAAGCCGAGCAGATTCTTCTCGATGCAACGGCAATACTGATCGATTCTTTTCCATTCTTTTGGAATTTCCACATGCATTTATCTCGCGATTCTTTTATCATGAGCTACCGTAAGGCTTCGTTACTACAGCAACGTAAACACGAGAGCAAATGATATATACAATTCGTCGAGTTGTCGATGCGTACGTATAAGAAAGTATTAAAATGAAATATCTCGTCACTCGACCTCAACGATCGGTTTGCTAAATACGAGATATCTCGTCATCCGTATGCAACGAGTTAAAACAAACGGAGTACGGTGTTAAATGAAACACCCTGTATATGTATATACGTGGTTTGTTTGTACCGGCATGCCAACATAGTGGACATTGCAGTTATGTATACCAACGAGATGTTGGACCACCTGGAGGATGTCGCGTGCCCATTACGAGTCCCGTTGGCAAATATTTTAACGCAGATATCCACGGAACACGTGTCAGGACGTGATTTTATATAGCAATAAAAGCCTCTTTAGACTTTAGACTCACCGTAGCCACTCGATCCTTCCCCCGCCTTTGCGCTTATGCTCGAGTATAAAGCAACGGTATACTCTTCCTCGGTTAGGTTCGGTCTGCGTTTCCTGCAAGGCACGCGACTCGACGTCCAGCTGCTTCCTGTCTGCTGTTTCCTCCTCCTTCTCCTCCTCCTCTTCCTCTACCACCTCTTCCTCTTCCCGTTCCAACGACCCACGCGACATTGTCCTCTTCTCTTAACGACTGTCATATTTTACGAAACTTGGATGTTCCTCTTACGTTCTCAATTAAACTAACGAAAGACGGATAACAGACTATTTTCCTATTCCGAAGAAACCTTCGGTTTTATTGGTTAGGTGACATCCGTAATTGTAGATAGGAACGAAATATTCAACATCGTATCTTAACCTTTAGCATTCCGCTGGTTTCGCTGCGGAGACATTTTGTTTTTAATATGATTACGCTCAAGATGCTTTGTCATCGTCGGCATTGGCAATTGTTATCTGTAGATAAAACGTGCTACGTCGATGATATTGGAGTAAAATTATTTTATGAACCTTTTATGACAAAAAATATGGAAAAAAATCAATGTTATGATGAGAATTTTGAACTGAGTGATAGTGAAGATGTATTAGATTTTGAAGTATTACAAAATGATCTAAGTATTTTAACATCTAATGATTATGTTGATGATGGTTCTAATACACCAAATAGTGGGAGCGAAATTATATCACGAAAGAGACAAAGAATGAGAATTATTGAAAGTGAAAGTGAAGATTCGTTAGAAGACTTAGATGAATGGCACGATATTACAGAATAATTAAGAAAAATGAACTGCCACTTGATCGGTACCATAAAAACAAACAAAAAAGGTGTTCCAACTACACTGAAGAAACCAAAATTCTATGAAAAAAGAACTATCGCGTTCAAAAAGGGAAATACAATGCTCTTACCTTGGAAGGATAAGAGAATAGTACCATTTTTGAGCAATTGGAATAATGCTGGAATGACAACCACTAAAAGATTTATAGGAAGAGGTGCAGAAGAAGTAACTGAAAAGCCAAACATAGTTATCGGGTACATAAAGTCGATGAATGGTGTTGATCGGGCTGATCATTATGCCTCGAATTATTGCTTTTTGAGGAAATCACCGAAGTGCTGGCGAAAACTGTTTTTTAGGGGAATGAAGATATCTATTATAAATTCATACATCTTGTATAAAACCGTACAACGCAACAAAAATGAAAAAGCTCCGACACATTTACAGTACCGAAAAATTTTAGTCGATCAACTCGTAGGAGATTTTCGTCAGGAAAGAACAAGAACTTCTGCATCAATTTCAGAAGCTAGATTAAACGAAAAACTTCATATAAAGAGGACAGGCGTAAAGAGGGACTTCGTTGTATGTTCTAAACGGAAAGAAAAGGATGGCAGGCGTCAAACAAGCAATTACTGTGACACTTGTTTAAGTAAACCCAAAATGCACATGGGGGATTGCTACCAAAGATATCACACAATGGTGAATTAAAGAATTTAAAATTTATGTTTTATTTACAAGAAGAAAATTATAATTGTAAAATAAAAAATAAAACAAAATACATTCACAAGCACGTGTAATTCTTTCCAATTAAAATAAGACTTCGTATATATCAGACGTTTCGTTGCAAAAATCTGCCGGAGTTGCTGGTAAGCAGTGGTAGAGAAACAGCGAGTGTCGTTTAGATATTTTACGATGAAAAATAGAAAATTTGTCAGTTTACATCATTCGACAATATTGACGATTGACTTTAGCATTAAATTATATTATAGTTTTGCAAACGAAGACTTTACTTTTGTAATTACTATTGCTTCGCTCAAATTATTCGAAACAGCACTTGATATACTATAGAAAGAAAAAACTGAGTGTTATGGGAAAGTATAAAAGTAAAATTATCGTTGTATATCATAAACTGGGAGAAAAATTGGTAGTACGGTGTTACTAGATATCGCCGATTTTAGACCATTCACACCTGAGTCCCAAGAAATCATAAATAGTGATATTAATATAATAGACGATAAATACAACAAAATTTCGTACTAACATCCAGTCTGTTTGGATGACGATTAGATTTTAATTAAAATGTAGGTAATTAAGATGTCACCTCTAATTGAGATTCAAAAGTAGATAAAAGTAGCTGACTAAATAAAAGTTTGGATCACAATAACTAATGATTTTGTGTGTTTAATCGCATCAATAAGCTAATTAACTTAAAAATACACTTAAAAGATATAGACATATAAAAGAAAGTGTACTGAACATAAAAAGAAACAAATTCAAGTGTCAATGTAATTTCAGTTTATTAAAACTTTAGTTATTAATAATATTTATATGACGTGCCAATTTTACCCTAGTTATGTTAGTTAATTAACACATATCTCAAAAGGACAAATGACAAAAATTTCACACACTTTCACATTTATAGTATAATCACAAAAGATGTAATATTATAATGAATACTCGAAGCAAGCGAGAAACTGTCAATTCTTATATTATATTATATAAAAAAAAAAGAAAAAATGTTACAAAAATCTGCCAATGTTCCCCTAGTTTTACGGTATCTGATATATTGGAATATTTGAGGTACCCAGGTACCCTGGTTGTCCAACAAACGTAAACACATTTCAGTTGTCCACATAAGGGTTAAATGAGAATGAAAGAGGTAAAAGGTCAGGCAGATTGTAGGTTCGAGGAAGAGGGAAGAGGATGATGAGATAAATGGAGGAAGAAGAAGACCGTGCAATGATAGTGTTGACGATGTTCCTCGTTGGAAGATTCATGTTGTAGCTGTTGTCGTTGGTAGGGGGTAATGTAACAACTGCCGTGGTCTGCTGCTGGCAGGTGGCGACACAGGTACACTTGGCACGCGCCGCCACACTTGATTATACGGTCGTTCGACGTTGCTCCAGTGGCGTAGCAACACTTTTCAAAGAGTACACGTTACGTCATTTTTGATTCGTTCATTATCGAATCCAAGATCGATAAATTTTCTTAGACAATTCACTGCTGTTAGCACCTTGGAAATTTACTTATACTCTTCTTAATCCATAAATTTATCCTTCGTGTGCTTTCGTTTTAATTTACCGAAGTAAATTGAACATTTTTGTGAATTTAAAAACCCTTTCAAATTCAAAATCTCATAAAATGTTCTAAGTTTATTTACTGTACAAATGGATAATGCTATCGTTCGTTTTGATCATTGCACGTAATTTCTAAACAAAACTGAAAGTTAAAAGAAAACTTATTGATGCGCGGTAGTAAGGGATCGACTATTATGCGAGCATCCCTGAATTATGAAATTAGTAGCGTATGCAAACGGGTTAACGTAATAATACTTATATACAGTTAGTTATTCGTGAAATCACTTTTAACATCATTTTAATTCAATTGGCGTTAATTATACATATATTCTTAAAATGGGTTATTTAGAATATACTGTTATAATTGTTGAAATTATTGTTTATTATTGTACGTTGAAATTATCGTTTATACTTTCATTTATATCTATTCCGATACGTATTAATTTTAACAAACTATTAAAAACATTAGAAACTAGGTGCGTGTGTTTTTTTTATCCACCAATAACCTAACATGTGCTAATATAACAGCTGTCCTAATACTTACGCCTATTTTCGTTAGATGCCGTCAGAAGTTTCCTTTGCTGGACAATAGAACTTGAATAGTGGAAATAATTTACCAACCTATTTTCCCCTTATTGAGACAGGCGATGACGTTAGAAATTTCAAGTTTGCTTTACCAGATTATAGTCATTTACTTACGTCGCCACGCCCTCTAAAGTTGTTGCTTACTGTAGAATTTGAATAGTGAGGACACTTTGCCCCGCCTATTTTTCCCTTCCTAGGGTAGCCGATGATGTCAGAGTTCTTAACTTCGCTTTGTCGCATAATAGAACTTCAATAGTGGGGGTAGATTCTCTGCCTATTTTTCCCTTATCAGAGTAGGCGATGACACTAGAAATTTCAAGTTTGTTTTATCGGATTATATGCATTTACCTACGTAGCCACGCCCCCTAACGTTGTTTCGCGTAGAATTCGAATAGTGGGGATAATCTCCACGCCTACTTTTCTCTTACTGTGGTAGCCGATGACGTCAGAGGTCTCAAGTTCGCTTCGTAGGACAATAAAACTTGAACAGTCGAAATAGTCTGCCTATTTTCCTCTTATTGGAGTAGGCAATGACGTTAGAAATTTCAAGTTTGCTTGACGGGACTATAGGCATTTACCTACGTAGCCACGCCCTCTAAAGTTGTTGCTTTCTGTAGAATTTGAATAGTGGGGATATTTCGTCCCGCCCATTTTCCCCTTCCTAGGACAGCCGATGAAGTCAGATTTTTTAATTTCGCTTTGTCAGACAATACATCGTGTTCATTTTACACATTGACATCATCTGTTTCTCTTATTTCCTCTTTTGTCACGTCTCTCGTTTTTAAACTAGTAAGGTTACTTGAACGGACTTGTAGCGCAGGAATGATAGCGTAATTTTCGAAGGTTACGCCACTGTTACTCGTCTCTCGTATTATGTAGCGAACGTCATGCAGCAGACAATACCGTAGTCCCTTTCTTTGTCTCTTTTCCTTCTGTTTTCTACTGACCATTCTCTTACATCGGCCAGGAGAATTGGTACGCAGGCGCAACCTGCAATTTAAACGATATCGATTGTTGTAATTAACCAAGCACGACAGGCATGGGTATGATGTCGCGTGCATGGATGCGTGTATTCTCTTCGTTCGTCGCGTGTTACCGTGATCTGGTAGAGTTACAGTGAAATCGCATTTCGCAATTTTCACCGATTAGTTTTTCACCACGTCGTTGCACGACGGGAAAGTTTCGAGTGTCATCTACTTCCGGTTTCAGTGTGCTCGTTGAATAACAGCTTAGGCTCGATAATCACTGAATTCGTTTGAAATAACTGAATTCGCGAGCTTGTTTTGCTGAACGAAGAACGATTGTAGATGACGAATAGAAACGTAAACGTCCCCTAAGTATCAACTTGGAAATTCTATTTCGTGGAAGCTGAAATGGAAACTGCGACGTTGACTGTAACTTCAAGATTCCTTTGGGAGATCTCTCGCGTCCCTCGTTGTGGAATAACGCGAACGTTGCTGGAAAAATGTAACGACGTAATAACGGAGAGTTGTTCGATTAATGATCCATTTTTAATATATTGTAGGCGGATCACGAGGATTCTCGTGTTTTCTATTCTGGAGCTTGTGGCCAATTCTCGGCTTTACGTTGTTGTCGTTTAGAGAAATAAATGAGTTCAAAATACAACGGGTATTTAATTTTAAAACATGTCTTTAACATTTATGTAAAACATTTTTTGTATTCGCTCGATAGAAACATACCTGGCCAGTGGGTAAAGCTAACAATAAAACTATTGGTTAGGTTAGTAATGTGTTAATGTAGTTTGTTTAATCATATACAGCACAGCATCGACTAGATTTACGAAACAAGTTTCGAAAAATAACTTTTCTAATAGTTTAACATATACTTTTTTTATGATTACATATAAAAATACTTTTACGTTCATAATAGTTTGATTATGGTAAAATTGATTTTGTAAACAATATGTATATTATAATTACACTGTATTAGACATAGACATTAGAATAATCACATTAACCTAACCTAACCTAACTTATATTTTCTTTTCTGATTGCATATGAAAGTAATTTTACTTTAATGATGGTAAAATTGATTTCGTAAGCAATATGTATACTATAATCACTCTTTTTTGGGCATAAATATTATAATTATTACACTAACCTAACCTAACTTAATTTATACTTCTTTTCTGATTGCATATGAAAGTAATGTTACTATAACAATGGTTTACTAATGGTAAAATTGATTTTGTAAGCAACATGTATACTATAATTATACTTGTTTTGGACGTAAACATTAGGATTATTACACTAATCTAATTAACTTTACTTACACTCTTTTTCTGATTGCATATAAAAGTAAGTTTACGTTAATAATAATTTGATAATTGTAAAATTGATTTTGTAAACAGTATGTGTATTATAATTACACTAACCTAATTTAACTTAACTTATACTTTTTTCTGATTGCACATGAAAGTAATTTTACTTTAATAATGGTAAAATTGATTTCGTAAGCAATATGTATACTATAATCACTCTTTTTTGGGCATAAATATTATAATTATTACACTAACCTAACCTAACTTAATTTATACTTCTTTTCTGATTGCATATGAAAGTAATGTTACTATAACAATGGTTTACTAATGGTAAATTTGATTCTGTAAGCAATGTATATATTATAATGACACCTTTTTCAACATAAATATTAGAATTATCACATACACGAATTTTTATATTTAACGTCTTAATTTCAGTTAGAAGCGAATATTGTTTATAACATATAAAACCATTCAAAATATTAAGATTTGACACGTAGATCTCGAAGACTAACATCATAAGATAAGTTTTCACTTCGAAGCCACATGAAGCAAAAACGTTCCGCATATTTTCTTTGCTACGTGAATATTAATTACATTGGAATGCTGAGACACATTAAGTTATATCTTATACTCTTCAGAAGAATATATAATTATTTTATTTTACACGGATTAAAGAAGAAATATGGAAGAGTGTGTTAACTAAAAAATTCCTAGATATTGCAATATTTTCTACAATAATATTTTAAGTTGAAATATTACATATCTTCAGATAAAGGAAATACAATAGTTTTTATTAAGAAATTTAGATTTTAAGAAATATAATCGTTTCCATAATAGCTTCGATTAGAATGTAAAATTCAAGTCGCAATTCCGAGTGTAACGAAAATTAAAATGTTTCTTTTTTTATTATTATGATTATTTTCACCTGAATTGTACCTTTCCTCTTTTTTTATATGAATTTCATAAAAAAATAATGCAAACCATTTTACTTGCCAATGTTTTCGCTTCCGTAACGTTTAAGTTCGTTGACGGGTGAAAATAATTTGATTAGTTAAAGTAAAACTCGAATCGCGTTTCTATCCTTTGTAAAATAGAAACTCAAAGAGCGTTTCTTTCCTCGGTGAGCAGCCGTTTCTCAAGAAAGCCGCAAGTTAACGCATTCTTTCCTTTCTGGGACGTGCAACTATGAGGTATTCTTCCGAAGCATTGTAAACGAGATCACAAAAGTACTTGCCGTGACGTTTGTGGTTGGAAAGTTCTGTTGGGAAACGAAATAATTTAGTACAGTCCAAAATGTAACGAGAACATCACAGCTAAGTTTAATCACTTGCGCTGGAAAGACGTGCCACACACGTCGAGATATTTTTTGTTTCAAAGTCGCCAACGACGTGTTGTACACGTCGATAGGCAATTGTAATTGATTTGTAAAATCAATTGAAATCATTTGTCGAAGTACAGTTATTTAGTGGATATTGCACTTTTTAATATTTAGGTTTTATTTTGTAAGAAAGTAGTAATGGCAAAAAGTTCTGACACGCGCATCTGTGAATTAGTTGCCAGCGCAAGTGGTTAAAGGAATACTTGAAGGATAACGATTCAATTTGCACCTCTTATTTCTTCTGATGAAATTAACATGGCCGCGGCGATATGAGTTCGCGAGGAGAAAAGTTTGCGCAGAAATTGAGATCTCATGAGGAATCGGTCGAAGTTAAATTATACACTTCGAAACGATCTGCTGTCTGCGTGAAAGGTCAATCAGCAGGAAACGGGGATCAAGATGAAACGCGAGGAGGCGAAAAACAATTTGTTCGCTATAATTTTACTCTTGGTCAGTTGCACAGTGTTCTGGAAAGTGGTATTTCGTGGCTAAAACCCAATATCTTAATTTTACCCTTTAAAAATTATTCTTTTTTTCAGATATTTTAATTTATTCGATCCAAAATAATTAACATAAAAGTGTTTGCAATTTTTGCCATTAAATTTCTTCTTTTTCTCTGTAGACTAATCGCAGTTTTTTTTAAATAAGCTGTCATATTATGATATATTTATATTTTTTATGTTATTTTTATTTATTAATTTTTATGTATTAATATTTTTATATTCATTTTGGTCAGAATAATGGACATAGAGATACATTTAATATTGGCCATGAATATATTTTTTATCTGTAGTTTAATTGCTGCATTTTGATATAAGTTATTGTAGGTATTTTTCTTGTATTAAGCAAAACAAAATTTTTAGGTGAAATAATCGAGATAGAGATGTTTTTAATTTTGGTCACGAAGTTTTGTTTTTTCTCGCAGGATAATAGTGTCCTTTTTTTAAATAAGCTGTTGGAGGCAATCGAATTATATTATAGAAAACAAATTTTTGTTCGAAATTATCAACATAGAAATGCTTCTAATATTGGTCATGAAATTTTATTTTACTGTTTGTAGATTAATTGTGGCATTTAAAAAAAAAGTTATTGTCAGTAATCGAATTATATTATACAAACTAAACATTTGTCCAAGGAGATGTTTCTGATTTTTGACACGAAATTTCCTCTTTTCGTGTAGAATAATTTTGTCTTTTTCAAATTAACTCTAGTAGGTAATCGAATTATATTACAGAAAATAAATTTTTCTTCAAAATGATCGAGGTAGAGTTGTTTCTAATTTTTGCCACGAAATTTCCTCTATTTCTGTGAAATAATTTTGGACATGAAGTTTCTTTTTCCCTTATAGATTAACTGCAGTTTCTTAAAGTAAGTGTCTACATACAAGAAATCGGACTGTATCACAATAAAATAAATTTTTATCCAAAATAGTCGACATAAAGATATTCTTAATTTTGTCCACGAAATTTCTTATTTTCTTCTAATATAATCGTAGCTTTTTTAATTAAATGACTGCAAGTAATTCAATTGTATTATAAAAAATAAATTTTTAATCAAATAAACTTTTACGAAATTTTTTATTCTCTTCTAAAATAATTGGGGGTTTTTTAAATTAAGCGACTGCAAGTATTCGAATTTTACTATAAAGAATAAGTTTTCTATAAAATAAATTTTCGTCCAAAATAGTCGACGTAAAGGTATTTCTAATTTCGCCTACGAAATTTCTTTTTCTCTTCTAGAATAATCGTGGTTTTTTTTTTTTTAATCAAGCGACAGCAAGTATTCGAATTTTACTATAAATAATAAATGATCAATAAAATAAATTTTTGTCGAAAATAGTCGACGTGAAGATATTTTTAATTCCCCCACGAAATTTCTTTTTCTCTCCTAAAGTAATCGTGACCATTTAAAATAAATGACTGCAGGTATGCGAATTTTATTATAAATAATCAATTTTTGAAAAATAAATTTTATACAAAATTTCATATTCTCTTCTAAAATAATCGTGGCTTTTTAAATGAAGCGATTGCAAGTATTCCAATTTTACTATAAAAAATAAATTTTCAATAAAATAAACTATTATCCAAAATAGTCCATATAAAGATATTCCAAATTTTGCCCGTGAAAATTCTCCTTCTCTTCTAAAATACTCGTTTCTAATTCAAATCTAATCTTTTCTAAATAAATCTCTGCAAACAATCGGAATTGCGTTTAAACGAATAAATTCTCCTTAAAAACAATCGACAGAAATGTGTTTCCAATTTTGGCCACGAAACACCAATTTCCAGACCATCTAACCACCGGTGCCTTTGGTAAGATCAAACGTCATTCAAACGGTGGTTCATTTGTACAGGTAGGTACACGGTCTGGTGTAACATCGGTCGTGTACAGTTTCGCCAGTGTTTTTCTTTCTTTCTTTCTTTTTTTTTTTCCACGCGAAGCCACTGCTACGTGGCTCGAGTCACGGAGGTAAAGCGCGTGCCAGCAGGGTGCGGGAAAACGATTAGTTTTTAATTTGCTTCGGCCCGATTCGATCGCGTGAAATTGAGGCCGGGAGGCTTGTTCGTTCTCTCCGGATTCGCTTTGGATTTTTGGCAGCCCGTTGCTCTCTTTTTTTTCCCCTCCACCTTCCCCCTCGCCCTCTGTTTTCTCGTCTCTCCTCCTCCTCCTGGCTGTCTTCCTTTCTGTTTTTACGCAGTCGCTTGTTCTTTTTTTCAAACGTTTACGCCCGACATTTACCTGGTGGGCAGAGGTATCCGGTTGATTGAAATTGCTTTCGACTTCGCGCTTTTACTTCGGTCCTTTTTATTCATCCGCCTCGGCGTCGTTGCAGCAGCCGCGATATCAAGTGGCCGAATCTTTTCCCAGTTGTGGATTATTTTTAGCAATGCACCTTGAAAGAATTGATTAGCCGCGAGGTTTTTTCACCGGTTACATTGTACCGGATGATAAAAATCCCACAGAGCTTCTCACCGCCTATCGTAATTATTTACACGTATTTTTGTCCGGTGATATTTAATGGATCCACCATGCTGGCTATGTTTTTTGTTTTTTTTTTTTTTTGCCGCACGGTTTCAAGGAATCTGAGATGGAATAACGTGCTACGACGTGGTGTGATCATTCTTAGCCGTTGAAACAGAGACGTTGATTTATTTGAAATTATTAGCGTTTCTTATTCGTTGTGTTAATATCGTTTCATATTGTTTCGATTCTTTCGGTATGAAGAATGTATAAAACTATTTGGATGCATCGTTTTTGCTTTTCGAAATATTTATAGGGGGCTCGAATTCAATCAAAGTTCGATTCTGCTTGCGAGGTACTCCATGCCATTTCTACTCGTGACACGGATTTTGGTTAAAATTCGAAAAAAACAGTTATATTAGTAATAAATATTTTTTTCAATTCTAACTTTTAATTTATAAGACTGAGGATTGCTAGTTGAAATTTATTTATAATATATTAGCGTTTATTATGGAAAATAGTAGTAAAACAGTGAACAGCTGATGCTTAGATGTCTAGTTAGCAAAAGAAATCATAAATCAAGGGGTTTAGTAAGCTGCAATGAAAAGTTTTACACAGTCAAAGTTTCTTTTTACTGTTTTTTTTTTTAAGACGTTATCAACGATGGGAATTTTAGAATTCCGTAACTTTTGAATTTTTGAGTTTTTGAATTTATGGAACTTGAATTCTGGAATTTTTAAATTCTGGTAACTTTTAAATTTTTGAATTCTGGAATTTAAAAAATTTTTAGATTCTTGAATTTTGGAATTCTGGAATTCTGGAATTTTTGAATTTCTGAGTTCTGGAATTTTTGAAATTTTTGAATCTTGGAATTTTTGAGTTTGTGAAACTTTTGAATTTTGAAATTTTTGAATTTTTAGAATTTTAAAATTCTGGAATTCTAGAATTCTGGAATTTTTGAATTTCCGTGTATTTGGGATATTTGAATTTTTAGAATTTTGGAATTCTGGAATTTTGGAATTTCTGAGTTCTGGAATTTTTGAAATTTTGGAATCTTGGAATTTTTGAGTTTGTGAAACTTTTGAATTTTGAGATTTTTGAATTTTTAGAATTTTAAAATTCTGGAATTTTTGAATTTCCGTGTATTTGGGATATTTGAATTTTTAGAATTTTGGAATTTTGGAATTTCTGAGTTCTGGAATTTTTGAAATTTTTGAATTCTAGAATTCTGGAATTTTTGAATTTCCGTATATTTGGGATATTTGAATTTTTAGAATTTTGAAATTCTGGAATTTTTGAATTTTTGAAATCTTGAATTTTTTTATGATATCATAGAAGTGAGATAACGAAGGAGAATAATTATTTTTGCGGAAGTCACCTTTCTTCAACATACGAAATTGAAATAACCTTTGAATCGTAATATAATAGTTTAATGCTTCTTTGAATGAATTTCTGTTAAGTAATTAGACACATCAAATCAGCAATTCTGTTTCAAATCTAGTTAATTTTCTTTTCATTTCTATCGACAAAAGAATCAGCGTCATTAAGCAGCAGTACCTCGGGATATATAAAAGAAAAATTCTACGTTCAATAAAAAGAAAGAATAAAAAACAAGAAAAAGAAAACCAATAATGCCAGGCTCATCGTCATAAAATTTCTTCCTCGAGACGAAAACCGATCAAATTGAATTACACGTTCGAAATCGACAAGCACGTCGTTGATTGGGTTTCATCGTAGTCAAAGATTCAATCAGAGCTGGATAATTACATTCCAGCATTTCGTGTCGACTTTCCACCTAGAAATTCTCGTATTCCTCTGATTCGTATTTTGTGTCACATACAATAGCTTCTATGCTGAATGCAATACTTAAACACAGAGACTGGTAACAAATAGATAGAATAAATGCGTCCTTAACCATTGTTGATTTTTCAATTTGCATTTTATTACTGACTATGTATACGAGAATTAATTTGTCGTTTGTTCATCTGATTGTCTGTAGAAAATCAGAAATGCTGACTGAAAAAACGCAGATTGAACGAAATCACGCAAAATAACAGCGATCGCCAAAGTGTCAATATCTATATTTTTATCAGGTTTACATAGTAGGATTTATGTTAGATTGTTACTAATAACAATGCGTTAGCTAGAAAGCAAAAATGAATTGTGTTATAATGACAAACACTGCTTCTCTTAATAATAGGCCTGCAACTGTTTATACCCAAGGCCCTTCCGAGTTTTGACTCTCATTTGTTTGACAAACGAAAAAGGAAGGAGAAAATAGTCGAGACGTCCTTCCACGCCGTGAAATATTAAAAAAATAAAAAGTCCTTTTTTAAGAGAAACACAGACTCTCATTTTTTTTGTTATAACCTTTTCCCAATAACCGGTCGTTAAAAAGACACCAATAATTTATACTTGCACCTATGCAAACGTAAAATGCATCGATTATGCAATCTATGCATTCTTTACGATGCATTACATGTAGATAATACCAATGTATGATGAGAATTAGCGTGCCACGCATATGTGACGCTGGTAGGGAACACGTTAAAAAATGTTATTCTGTTTCAAACAGAGTCTGAATATTCCTGTGACCGATTGTGTTAATTTTCACGATCACAATTGGTTCTTCGATCATCTATTTGTTTTGTTAGATGTTTCAGTAAGTTCGTAAACTAACTCACAAGTAATTGTATTTACCATGGTTTTTATCGACAATAGTTCGATGAATTCGACGATCACAATTAATTTTCCTATTATTTATTCGCTTCATTAGATGATCAAGTATTTTCATAAACTAACTCTCAAGTAATTTTATTCACCATGGTTTTTATCGAAGATCGTTCGACGAGTTCAACGATCACAATTTCTTTTTTACTATCATACATTCGCTTCATTAGACGTTCGAATAAGTTCATACGCTAACTCACAATGTTATTTGATTTACAATCCTTTTTATCGACGAACGTTCGACAAGTTCAACGATCACAATTAGAGTTTCTATTATCTATTCGCTTCATTAGACGTTCGAATAAGCTTGTAAACTAACTAACAAGTAATTTTATTTACAACGACTTTTATCCAAGATCGTTCGACAAGTTGAAAGATCACAATTAATTTTCCTATTATTTATTCGCTTCATTAGATGATCAAGTATTTTCGTAAACAAACTCTCAAGTAATTTTATTCACCATGGTTTTTATCGAAGATCGTTCAAACGAGTTGAACGATTACAATTATTTTTTACTATCATACATTCGCTTCATTAGACGTTCGAATAAGTTCATACGCTAACTCACAATGTTATTTGATTTACGATCTTTTTTATCGACTAACGTTCGACGAGTTCAACGATCACAATTAATTTTCCTATTATTTATTCGCTTCATTAGATGAACAAGTGTTTTCATAAACTAACTCTCAAATAATTTTATTCACCATCGTTTTTAAGGACGATCGCTCGAGGAGTTGAACGATAATTTAACGAAGTAAACGTTTAGGAACGTTTGACCGTTGTCTGGGAGGAATGGGCCGGTTTGGTTGCTTGACATCGGTTGACCGGCTTCACGGCATGCAACATGTCGCGTGCAGGCACGTGCTTCGTAATGTATAATCTAACCAGTGGCCGAAGGCTGTTTGCAGGCTTGATGCAAGCTACCAGTTGGGTGGGAGCAGGAAAAGTTATCGAGGAGGGAGGAAACGATGGTTCGGCGCGTGTCTTCGTCGCAAGGCATGATACAATTTACATCCTTAACACGTTCACTACGATACAGAGTATATACGTACACGCTGTATTGTAATTTCATCCTGGACAGTTCGTTTTCTTTTTTTCTTTTCTTCGTTGAAACTTTGCTACGTATTAAACTGATATTTCTGTCATTATTTCTATTATTTTCACTGTATTACGAGGCCAATCGAGTCTTTACAAGGTAGAATAACAAATTTTGAATATTAACGAGAGTGACTGTAGTTAAAATAAAGTATTGTAGAGAGAAATGTTAAATATAACGGTGGAGAAGAATATAAGATTAGCACAGCTCGCGATTCTGTATATAAACGTTTGTAGCTTTTAAAATAATTGTTGATATAAATCGTTTTATATGCATTTTTATTTACAATGCCTTATTTATATACAAGAGCAAAATTATATACATAGAGAATAGAATGCCTGACAAATAAAAATTAAATCATCGAACGGTAAGGCTCATTAGGAACAGTTACTAGCGAACCTTTTTCATTTTCAAAAAAGGGCCGATGACTCTATCAGTAGAAAAACTATATTAAATAGTAACTTTCTTTAGGTACAATGGTCGCTCGATTACTGATCGAAGATTAGCATCTCCCCAAATTCAAAAATTGTGTTTACTTACAAAGCCATCCATTCAAAAGTGAGCTTCATCGCTAAAGATGATTTTTGAGGTGAAAATTTTCAAACGCAATCATGGTGGTCATTTATATGATATTATATTTCATGTATAATGCCACTGAATGTACTTTAAAACAAAGTAGTGAGAACTAGATTGTCTTACGTACTTTTCGTTTTATTTCAATTTAAAGTTCTATCGCTCTTATTGGAAGATCCTATATGTATATTGAATATGATTATAATACAATTGAACAATTTTTAGAACAAATTTGCATGCATTTAATGATTCAACTTCAATTTGAACTTAAGATTGATGATTACCATATAAAAATCACATATAATATCTTAACTTCTTTTTGTTTAACGTTGTTAAACATATGAAAAAAAAGTGTTAAATAAACGTGGGGTTGTAAATGTTTTATTACAAAGTTGTAGCAGCGAAGAGCTTTGTTTTTAATGAAACGAAATATCTTTATGCACTAATGTATCGTGTGTTTTGATTTATAATCTTTACTCAACTTTCGGACAGCTTTTATTGAAAGATTCTATACTTCATTTTTTTTTTTTAATTTTATCACCTTACTCATATATATTTTTAACTTCACATTCAGATATAACCGCGAAACAAATAAATAGAACAAATTACACAATAAACTCACGACAGAAAATTTTATTTACATTCTAATTATCAGTTTACTCAAAATGTGCAAGTGTTCGGTAATTTATGGAATGACGTATACGTGGATTTGAGAGGAAACTTGGCTCATTGAACGATGTTTGCAGAACTGGCTAAATCATTGTAAAATCTGAAAAGAAAATTTAGATCCGTAAAAGATCTTTACCATGTTGTATTACCAAAATTGGGTTCTTCGTATTCGTTCTACCAAAAGCAACCGTGGCGGTCATTTATATGATATTGTATTTCACATATAATGCCATCGAGTGTATATTAAAACAAACTAATGTAAATTAGATTGTCTGTTGTAGTTTTTATTTTATTTCAATTCAAAGTTCTATCGGTCTTATTGGAAGACTCTATATGTACATTAAATATGATTATATCGAGATTTTCGAAAAAAATTTGCATGTATTTAACAATTCAACTTCTGCTTGAACTTAAGACTAACGATTACCATATAAAAATCACATATAATATTTTAACTTCTTTTTGTTTAACTCTATGTTGTTAAAAATATGAAAAAAAAATTAAATAAACATAGGATTGTAAATGTTGTATTACAAAGTTATAGCAACAAAGAGCTTTGTTTTAAAGGAAATATCTTTATTATGTATTTAATAAATTTTTACATACATTTTATATACATTTAAATAATTTAGATCCTATGTATCATAAATTTTGTCTTTGAATTATAGAGTCTGACACCGAATGAAACTCATTTTGGTTTTCGAAAATATCATTATTTCGTTTTGCTTTGTTAACCTACATGAAACAAATATTTTTACAACTTATATAGGTCTTTCTTACCAGCATTTCTTCTTTCGTATCAGCAAATTTCATTTACGTGATTCTTATCCGCGTAAAAAAAAAAAAAAATCCAAATGTAAAGATAGGTGTAATTCAGAGTAAATGTGTTCCGTATCGCGAAATAAGGAAATTCTGAAAAACATCTGCCACAGTGAATGTGTTAATAATTATAATACGCGAGTACGGTTTGGTCGAAAGGTGATTTTTAGCGCTTCCACGGTGTAGATCGGTGTGTGCCTATTAGGACGCATAAAAGAACTGTTCTACGGGGAAACATTGTTAATACGTAGCAGGACAGTGTGTATAATATCATTTACAGAAGGAAATCATGGTGTCGAGCGTTGCACTGTTAATAAGCGGTTGTGAATTTAAGGGTTGATCAAGTGCAAATTATAAGGAAGGTACGAGAATTTTGCTCGGCGCTCGCCAGTTTCGCACGGGAATTTGCGTTGTATAAATCTGTGGATAGCCTATATAGACTGTGCAGTAGCGTAATAAAATATAATTTATACAAGGCTGAAGCTACTCGTTCGAAAGATTGTTACGTTAGAATGGATTAAAAATTGCTATGTAAAATTTGAAAGGGAACGCGTTTCGATCACGTTCGAAATATGATTCGAAGAAAAAGTTCTTAATTTTAATTTAACACGTTAAACGCCACATCAACTTCTGGCAAATTCAATTTCGAAAATTTTCTGAAAAGCGTTGCGATATTAATTCAAAAACATTTGGTCGAGAAATAGTGAAAAATTTAACGAGGTCGTATCTCTGTTCAAACTGTTTTAATTAAAAAACTCATTGATGAATAATAAGATATGATTTTCGAAATTTGACGCTGATTCTTGAGGACCAACGCTGTTTAAACGAAAAGTCTGCGAAAAATTTGATTAAACCTCTTAAGGAAATTGGATTATTTATATACTGATAAATGATACGAGATAAAAGTAGCACTGGTGGAAGGTACATTCAAATACCTTCAACGAAAATTTCGACTTTTTTGAAACCTTGCAAAGTTGAAGAGGATCTCATTTTCTTTTCTCGGTTCCTCGGGATAAAAACAGTCCTTAAATACAGATAAATGTTACCTTATTCCCTTATATGGTTTTAAAAATCTAGAAAACTATAGAAGATATAAACAAATATTTAGAATAAAAATTTGATGGACTTTTATGCCTTATAAGACGATGCTATTGAATTAGCAAAAATTGTTTATTTGTTAAATAAGAAATCTTCTACCATCGTTTGTGCAAGAAGTTTCGAATTTGATACTTCAATTGCTGTTGAGCACTAAAAATCAATTAGGTGTTCGTGGCGTTCTTCTTGATTGTAAAATTAATTGCAAAATAAAATTTTAAAATCCTGAAAAATCACAAATTCGTTTCACGCATCGCAAACTTAGAGCCATCAAATAGTATATTTATGCAAAAGTAAATCGTTTGTGCGAAAAGTTTCGAATTTAATACGTCAATTGCTGTTGAGCAGTAAAAATCAATTAAGCGTTCGTGGTGTTTCTCTTGATTGTACAATTAATTGCCGAATAAAATTTTCAAATTCCGAAAAATAGCAAATTAAAATAAAATTTTCAAATCCTGAAAAATAGCAAATTCGTCGAGCGCATCGCAAACTTCGAGCCACGAAACAACAGTGCATTTACGCAAAAGTAAATCGTTTGTGCGAAAAGTTTCGAATTTGATACGTTAATTGCTGTTGAGCAGTAAAAATCAATTAGGCGTTCGTGGTGTTCCTCTTGATTGTAAAATTAATTGTCGAATAAAATTTTCAAATCCCGAAAAATAGCAAATTAAAATAAAATTTTCAAATCCCGAAAAATAGCAAATTAAAATAAAATTTTCAAATTCTGAAAAATAGCAAATTAAAATAAAATTTTCAAATCCCTAAAAATAGCAAATTAGTCGAGCGCATCGCAAACTTCGAGCCACGAAACAACAGTGCATTTACGCAAAAGTAAATCGTAAACAAAAAAAAGAACCAAAATTGTACATAAATATTAAAAAAAAAAAAAAAAAAAGGAATAACGTGCACATGAAGTTACACAGGAACACACAGAAAACTAGAGGATAATTTATACAAGTGTCAAAGCGAACAGATTGCTTCCCGAGATTTTGAAGTAAGAACAATGGCGACGTTCCGGTAAGGGGGAGGAAAAAGAAAAGAAAAAAAGAAAAAGAAACAATACGCAATTTTTACGCTTCTAGATACAGTTACACAGTGGCCGATGTATCTCTGACACGCGCATCGTTGTGCAATGATCAGTACAAACAGCGATAAGATCACGGGCCACGCGGATAAGGATCGAGAGAACGAAAGGCGTGTGAATAGTTTACCGAACATTGGGAGGGTGAGCGGCGCCTTGTGCTTCTTCTAAGAAGGAATGTTTCTGAATATTGTGCAATGAAAGAACACGTTGATGGCTTCTTCCTCGTGCTGGAATCTCGAGATAACGCTTAAACGCCGTGGTTCTTTCTCCCTTGTTTTCCTCTCCCTTTCTCTTTTTCATTTTCTCTTTGTTTTTTTTCTTTTTTTTAAATTCTGCGCAAACTTTACCCCTGCATGACTGTAGGAGCCGACTCAAGCTGACCCATAAAGCAAACATTAGCACCGATCCGTATCTCAGCCAGTGACGACGACGACGACGACGATGACGAGGATGAGAACGAGGACGTCGGGCGTCCTTAGTTCGAGCTGTCTCGTGAATCTCGTTTCGTCTCGTTGAGCCCAGAGCTTGGCATCTTTCATGAATAATTTCTTCCATGCATTTACATGTCGTGCCTGGCTGTCTTCTTCCTTTCTCTTTTCATCTCTTCCTTTCTTCCCCTTCTCTATTATTCACCCTCGTTCTTCTTCTTTTTTTCTTCTTTTTTCCCCTCAACCCCCGTTATTCCTCTATCTCTATCGCTGTTCTTCAACAGCTTCTCTCTTCTTCTTCTTCTTCTTCTTCGGTTGTCCTTTCTACCAAGAATATTCTTCTATCATCGATTGCGAAACGCTGTTTTTTCTCTTGTCGTACGTTTGAATTGAAGAGGAGGAAGATGCTTTAACATTGATAAGAAAGTATAATAGAGTTTTTATTTCCTTTTTATCTTTCTTTTCGCTTTATTTTAGCAGAGAGTCGCGACTCTTCGTATTTGTTCCTTGGGATCGGGTAGAAAGAAGAAAGCTTAGTTTGTTTTTGATATGTAACTATTTTGTATGATATAAGTTCTAATGATAATATTTCATTTGACAAGACATGTCAGTCCCTTATTCAAATTTCGTCCAGGTTGTATCCATGTGACTTAAAATAACCATTTATTGAATTTTTAATTGTAAATTATAAAATACTGTTATTCGCAGTCTCTGGTGACACAGTGTCCAACGAAAAACTAACCTTTTGACTAGTAACTACTCAAAAGTCTGCGCTGTATTCTACTGACTCAATCAGTCAAGATATTTATCAAATTCGTCATTACGAGTTGGGAATTATATAAATTCGCCGGTTAATTTGATAAGTATTCAAGAATTCATCACATTTACCAAATTTAGTTGTGATTATATATAATAACCGACAATTATACATAATCACCTGATTAATCACATTTACCGTAATCTATCCAATATCTCTGATGTAAGCTATACCATAGAATTATTGTGAGGGAAAGAAATAGCTATTGCATTAAGAGATGATTTGATACATCAGTTTGCCTCTGTATTAGAAGAGTTAAATAACCCTTATCTTCATTTAAGGACTGTTTTCACTGCAGAGAACCGAAAAAGTGCCAGAAAAATTGCTCGATACTTCGTTTGAGGTCCTCTATAAACCTGCAAAGTTTCAAAAAAATTGGAATTTCACGGGTTACTGAAATACTCTTGTAAACGATACACCAGACACGTATCTCGAGATTCATTTAATCGACTCTCGACTCTGTGTCTTGATTCCATTTTCCTCTGGTAATATTATCCTGTGTAGAGAAAGGTATGTGTATCTATGTTGGCCGAGATTTCGTCGTTTTCTGTCACGTCATCAACTGAATTCTATGCATGTTGCATGTTTGCATACAGATCATCCATGCAAACATGAGAGTTAAACTCATGGCTCGTACGAAGATCAAAGTCGTTGGAAAGATCAAAGTTAAATGTGTAGTTCGGTCTCATTCAGAGAGAAAAAGGGGCTTCGTGCGAAAGTTAGCGGAACGGTTTGGCATTAATATCTAGTCTTTGTAACGCACGCTTGTGTTCAAATTGCATTTTCCGATTTAGAAAGGAATTCATGTTTGAATTTCGTGGTTTCTGCCACTTTGGGAGATTACTCGTTGAGCATACCTTTAATTGAATTTTATGACTGTTGAAAATACGAACTAATTACTATTGTGCTGCTATTATACATGGTCATTCAACTTGTACGCCTATGTGTTTCTTTTCAATCAAATACAAACTATTTTGAACTTGTTTATCTGATTTCTACCTACTGAAAGTAGAATTCATTGCGATTGTACATGGAATACAACATTATTCGAGTGTGCACCAGATATTAACTCGATTGTCGAAATTTTTAATGACTTTTCAATATGTTGCTAAAGTTATTTCACGAATTGCAGCTCGAATATTATTCTTTAGATCGTTAATTGTTTCTGGCTGGTCAATATAGACTTGACTTCTCGAAAACCCATAAAAAAATCTAATGGTGTTAAATCACATGATCTTGGATGATCTTGGAGATCAATTGAAATCTGCATTTCGCGAGTTTACACGTCGACGAAATTTCAATCCAGAAAATTGAATATTTTCTTGAGTTGTGTGACAAGCACTATTTTTCTGGAAATAGATATGGTATACTATTATAAACACAACGTTTCTTACAATTTATTTCTTACAATTTCGACTAGTTACAATCTTTTCAAAATATTTTCTACATATCATCTAGTAAACTAACCTTTCTAACTTCTTACGAGAATTCAGTTCATTTGGCACAATTTTAAAAAGGTTATTTTATTTTAAAAGGTGACCGAATATTAATTGGAGTCACTGTACATGACGAACATAACTCTTGTGTTTTTTTTGCTCTTTAGTTTTATATATCAGAGGCTTAAATATCAATAGAAAATCATATAAAAATACAAAACAACACTAATAAGAAAAATTAAAAATTTTCATTACAAGCTCAGACAAAACAGTTGTAGAAAGAGAACTCTACTATGTTTCTTACAATTTCGACTTCTTACAATTTTTTCAAAATATTTTCTACACATCATCTAGTAAATTAATCCTTCTAACTTCTCGCGAGAACTCAGTTCATTTGGTTCAATTTAAAAAAAGTTATTCTGTTTTAAAAGGTATCCGAATATTAATTATAGTCACTGTACGTATATCTACGTGAGTTGCGGAGAAACTTTTAACACTAATTAGTATTGCATTTTCAAAGTAAGTGAATTGCTCAGTACGACTTTCCCGATAACTGAATATTTAATACAGTTGTTTACATAGCCTCCTATCGACGTCGCGAGCAAACAAATAGATACTCGCCTTTCCTTTTTGCACTCGTGTCACGTACAATACGAATATTAATGGTAGTCACTATAGGTTACATTAAAAAATATCACTTCTACAAGACATCCGTGCATTTACGTTGGAGCTATTATGCAAATTTCAACTTGAAAGGAGCGTGATAGGTGTCAATTTTCCGTATAACATGAGTAAACGTTCATTCACTGGATAGATCACCCTATATACATAAATGCACAAATTTCGTGCAACCGTACTTTGTGACTATTTCACAACAGAGACACGATCGTAACGAAAGGATTAACTATCTCAAACACGCTCATCGATTGCCTTTTGATGTTCACCTCCTCCTCTTACCATCTCTCTTCCCTCAGACCGAAGAATAAGAAAATAATTGTACCCGTTGATGAAGACACGAAACTGTTTTTAGGAGGGCGCCTACGAAAAGCCTAGGAAGACATACTGTTGAGATCAGCCATTTTGTTAGTCGCGAGCGTGCGGATAATGGTGGACCACCATATGGACGCGTTGCATTCGCGACGAGGTGTAATTTGCATGCGCACATCTGATGTGTCTGCCGAACGAACATTTCGGTCCTCTCTCCTCTAGCCGTCTCGAGTTTTAGAAGCAGTCGATATCGGTGTGTGAGGCCACGGCACTTTTGACAGAGGGGGGAGGAACGAGGAGGCGAGGTTGGTCGAAAGGGAAAAATGACCGGTAGTTCAGAATCGGCAGCTCGTTTTAACATGTGCAAGACGAACGCACGCGAGCATCTCTCAATTCTCGGATTACTGGCATTAATGCCGGTTTGCCTCGGGCAATAAGTTGCGAGCCACGCATCGGTCCAAATAAAATCACCTGATCCGAGGCCTGTAAGAGCCACGAAACATCTCCTCGACGCATCAACTGCATCGTCCCTCCTTTTAATATATATTATTTAATATTACTACTACGACGGTCAGTCAAATATAAACGAAATTCTTTTAACAATGTTTTACTTGAAGATTGTTTCTTGAAGGCAACAAATTAAATGGTCAGTATTTAACCGTTTGCACTCCATATGGCGACATTTGTAACACGAACCATTATTTCATGCAAATCTTGTTGTTTTATTAAAACAATGCAAATTGATGAAATAAATAAAAATATATAAAATCATAAGCGTGTATAATTTTTTCCTGTCAAACTAGAATTTTTCGTTTGCAGAAGTTTCTTTGCAAAAGTATGCTGCGGTTGATGATCGATCGTATAAATAAAATACTCGGAGTGCAAAGGGTTAAATCTGTTTTCGGTCAGTATTTTATTACCAAACAGGTCAGTATAAAAATACTAAACGGTCAGTATGTAAACAAAGCAATGGTTAGGTTAGGTTAGTTTTAAATATTCAACTCTAAAAATTAAATAAAACGAAAGGATAATAAAAAATTTAATTATTAATTAAATTCTTTAAGGCATGAATCCAATACGTTAAAACCTATCCTAAGAGCAATACGCGGCACGAACTTATGGGACAACCTAATAGTTTAAAATTAGTATTAAAAAATACTGACCAAATTAATTAAATACTGACCAAAGGGGATTAAAATACTGACCAGTAAAATACAAGCCTTTTTTAAAAAGGACGAAAGGTTTATTTCTCCCCATATGCTCAGATTTTATTTATGCACTTCTGCCATAGGGTTGGTAGCCTTTTTATTCCACTGACGTAAAAGAAAGAGGGTTGTGTCTGGAGCCAGTTGCACACAAATTGTTCTATCTCTTTGTTGCTCTTGAATCGCTATCCTCCTAATGACTGCTTTAATGGTCCAAACAAATGATAATCGCATGGTGACAGATCTAGACTATAGGGAGGATGATCAACTATTTTCCACTGTATCTTTGTTAGATTGTTACTAATAACATTGCGTCAGCTAGTAAGCAAAAATGAATTGTGTTATGAATGACAAACACTGCTTGTGAGAATAATGATCGTGTCTATAGGCCTTTAATTGTTTATACCTAAGGCCCTGGACAATAAACAGTCGTTTTTCAGATCTCCTTTTGTTTAAGTGAACAGCAGACTTTCTGCTCACCTTTACGGGTTTTGACTCTCACTTGTTTAATAATAATCAAACTGTGAAGACGTCCTTCCACGCCGCCATAATAAAGTTTAGATAAAAGAATCACAGTCTTTTACTTTTATTTAACCCTTTGCACTCGAGGGCTCCGCTACGGAGACAATGCAAATAATTTTCAGTTTTTAACATAAGGACAAAAACAAATCGTAGAAACTATTTATAGGATATTTCAACTATTTTTTTATTTATTTCATAACATTTGTATTCATAAACAATTAAAATAATAATAACATACAACGATGACATTTCTTTTAATGCGTATATCATTAACTTACATGTAAATATGATCTTTTCACTAAAATTGCTTCGAGTTGCTGGTAATATGAATGAAAAAAAACTTCGAGTGCAAAGGGTTAATAACCCATCTCCAATAATCTTTGTAATTTTTTCCTGTGGTTGAAGTACTACGGCAGTACTGAAGGGACGGAAACTCCCCGTGATTTCGATCTATAGGCTGCCTTAACTTTGTCTAACAACGTGCAGTAACAGTCAGCAGTGACTGTTCTTTGATCGTGTAGAAAATCTAAGTACACAACACTTTTATAATCTGAAAGCACCATTACGAGAACCTTACCCGCCGATAAGCGAGTTTTCGCCTTTACCGGTCGCGATTCATCGCTTCTTCGCCATTCCATACTTGTTCGTTTTGGACTCTGGGGTATAGTGATAGACCCATGTTTCATCAGAAGTAAGAATACGGCACAGAAATGTGTCTTCCTTCTATTTCACACCGATTCAGTAACCTCTGGGAAAGTTCAATGCGAGCAGTCCTGTGAGATTCATTCGGAAGACGTGGAACTCATCTAACCGTGATTTTTCGAAACTTTAATTCCTTTCGAATTATGGAAGCCACACTTCTATGATTAATGTTAACTTTTGAACAAATTTCATCAATTTTTTTGCGTCGATTGTCTTCGATGAGTTTTCGAACAGCTTCAATATTTCCTGATATCACACTTGTCTTCGAACGTCGTGGATCAGATGGATTCTCGATGTGTTGATGTCCACTAGAAAGCGAGTTACATCAAGCAAACACTGGAGTTCTTGATAATGTCCTATCACCGAACTGGAAACGCAGCCGATGCAGAATTTCAATAAGTTTTGTGTACTCAACGGTTAAAAACTTAATTATAATACGTTGTGTAACGGAAGATGGTACTGACTTCTCATTTATTGTGTTGTTTATTAACGAAATGAAAAGTAGAGAGTCACAGGGAGTGCAATGCTGCTAAACCACTCTCGTTTCAACTCCCAGTCAGTCTCATCGACACACGTGACGCTGTATAGATATAGCATACATAATCTGGTTTATATATAACTGACTCTCGTATATTATTTAATATTATTGTTATATTAGATGTATTCAAAGATTTTAGTCCTTTTTCTTTTTCAATTTTCTTTCGAACGTCAAAATTACTCTCTTCCAAACGAAGAAAACAATACTTGCAGGTATTGTGGGTTACAATATTTTCACCAAGGACAGAACAAATTGATTGAAATACTTGAAAACCTTTTTTTTTCTTGTTGGAACTTGTACCAGTGTCGAATATACGGCTTTTCGTCGTTCATCTTGCTCACTGTTGCTTCGTCAGGTTATTGTCACTAATCGATCATGAAATTGGGGTTACAGACAGAACAACATCAATCAAACAATTGCACAAAAAGGTGGAAAATTATATAGATTACAATTGTACATTAATAAAATAGTGAAATAGCAAAATAGTCGGTATTACAATGGCATATCTCGTTAAATATCGTGTCGCAAAATACTTTGTTAAAAGTTATAAATGGGTCAAGCAGTGGTGCAATTTTATTGGCCACTGCTGCTCCTATTTAAGGATTTTACACAAATATCTTTGAAAGAATAACTGTAAGAATCGAAAAAAAATTTGATAGATCAATCGTATCCGCGACTTTCGGACTAACATGCCGAAATTCTACACTTCTTTATTTCTTCGTTGTGCGTCCTATTATAACGAGAAAAATATGTACACAGTACATTAAAAACGTTCCCGAACTTGTGTTTTCTACTAAAAGGTTTTACAGGTAGACATAATTTTATTTTTTAATATTCTACATAGTTTTCACCTCTGTTAACACTTTACCGGCCGGAAGCCTATTAATCGGCTTTTTGCTGCCAACATTTATCGACCTAGGGAGCCTGCTAATCGGTTTCCTGCTGCCACAAATTAACGAATTTCCCTATAATAAGAGAAAGTGGAAAATATATAGTAAAATCTCTTACGATCTTTGATTGAAAATTTTTAGAGCTGTAAGAATAAGTACGATAGCAAAATTTGAGCCAGTGTTGAATAGAATGAGCTGGTCGCTAAGTGTTAATACACTCCTGGTTATGTCTATACAGTCTTGAGAAACATCTGACAAATTTTTCACCTGGAATACCTTTCAAAATCGTTATCACTTTACTTTTGATTGCTTCCACATCTTCGAGTTCTATTCATGACTAATTTCAGTTTTGAAAACAGGAAATAGTCGGCTGGAGCCAGATCCGGTGAGTAAGGAGGATACGTTAGAACCGTGACAGATTTTTTAACCAAAAAAGAAGAAACAGTTATCGACGTGTGAGACGAAGCGTTGTCGTGCAACAGAAAAAATTGATCGGACTGGTATAATCCTGGTTTGACTCGTCGAATCTGCTTTAGAAGTCGATCCATTATTTCTTGATCAAATTTTCAACTCCTCTGATAACATTTCAACAGTCATACGGCGTTCTTTTGTGAGAAGCACACGTACTCGTTTGACATTTTCATCCATTCTGCTTGTTGACAGACGTCCTTATCTTGGATCATCTTCGAGGATCTTGCGATCATTCTCAAAACGTGCATACCACTCAAATAACTGCGTACGACCAAGACAATCACTTCTATACGCATGTTGCATCATTCGGTATGCTTCTTTAGGATATCTTCCACTTAAAAAGCAAAACCGTATCGCAGCTCTTTGTTCCATCGCGAAAACTGCGATAACGAAACAAACCTGACAAATTTCAAACGTGCTCTGCAGAAAGACGATTAATTTCTATGAGGTTAAACGAAGCCGGTAAACAAAAGAAGATCTACAATAACTAAATTTAGATTTATAACGAAGATGTCGTCACTGGAAGCTATTGTATAGTATCTGTCTGGAAACTTTTTGAATGGACTGTGCTTGCGTAATATAATACGGTCTCTAATAAGACTATGAGAATGATCTCTACTAGTGAAGAAATTTAGCGGGAGAAAAACAAATTTTCTTAAATGTTGCGTTATACATTGAGGGGAAAAATGGTTGTCACAGGCGAAGACGGAGAATTTTTGTTTTAAAAAAAAAACTTGTTATTCGCAGTACTTAACTATTACACTGAATATATGCACTTAAACACTATATACAATATTAACTGTTATTAACCCTTTGCACTCGAGAGGTGACTCTCAGTCACCATTTGGCTCGATACAGCAAATCGAATGACAATTAAGGGGCGATTAACAACTGTTCTTTTTTAAACAATGTATTTCCCCTTTATAGTATAAATGGTTCACGTATATGCACTTCATAACACAGCATTGTATTTCATTCAAATTATTATTTCATACATTAGTCTGTCTTTGATGTTTATAAAGGTCGAAGCTAATGACGGAATTAGTAATAGTGAAGAGAAGTTCGAATTGAAATGATCTAAAAACCAAATCAATGATTTCATAAATGAGAGATTTGAATGAAATAATTGGTTTGAGAAAACGGAAGATTAGAGTAACTGTGAAAAGTGAAACTGATTCTGACAACACAGGGAAAGACAGAGTTCAAATAGGCAGTACAGATTCTCAGTAAAGGTCAGGAAGAATAAAGTTCAGGAATAATGAAAACGACTGCAGAATCGCAAGTAACTGTAAATTGTAACGGAGCCATGGGATTTTTCGAATTTGAATCGACGAAACCATAGATGAAACACGAGTGACTATGCTAAAAAGAAATTAAGAAAAATGCAACTTCAGCGCAGAACTTTCGAGTGCAAAGGGTTAATACACACTGGTTTGGTCCATGATGATCTCTTGATGTCAGAATGATCGCTCCGCTTGTCGCGTGCCTCTTTTATACCTTGACCTATCGCTTATTTCGTCTGGGATACTGCGTAGCCTTTCTTTATCTTTGTTTAGTCTAACTTTGAATTGCGTTTTACCTTCAGGCAGGTCACATGGTTTAATTATGTGGTTTGAGGAGGCAGTGAGTATTTTAAACTGAATTATTTACAACAACAAACACTACTTCCCTTATAGTTCTGTTCAATTTACCCCAATTCTAATTTTTCCATCTCTCGTACGTGATTAGTTTCCTAATCGCTTCGTTCAAAATGAAATACCGACAGCCCGTTTCTCACCTGGAGATTTTTTCGAAAATTCTTCTCCTCTACCACAGTAATTAACACTAATGAATCTTTATCTGAGACAGCCAACAGCGAAAGATAGAATCTGTCGATAAGCCGTCCCTGAGCTAGATGCGACACCATCACTTACATAAATAACAAATTAAAAAGAAAGAAAGGAAAAAAATGAGGACGCAGTGAGTATTTCGCGACAAACGACTATAGTCGACTGAGGTACAGTGTATATACTTGTAGAGATTACTCCATAGGGAGCTACTGTAGTCGTTCACAGTAAAAAGAGTTAACGATGCTCATTACATTGTGCTAATTATTATAGAAGAGTTATGACACTTGTAAATATTCCAGTGAAGTTTCTTTTTACCCAGGTATTTCTGTTTGAATGGAATTACTGCGGATTTTTATGCACTTGTAAGAAATTTACAGCTGCAGAATTATACAGAATGTGCATGATCTGAAAAAATTGCAAGGATTATTTTACTATGGTCTCTCCTGCGAGTCAGTAGACATAAACAAAGCGTTCACGTGCTCCATTGGTGCGATTGTAACTATTGATTGCCAACAGAGTATCCCTGTCGATCCTCAGGAGCGAATTGGTACCGTTATTTTATGATTATGCACAGTCGTAGTGTACTTTTATTTATTCCGTCTGTACTTTTCCTTAATTATTATTGATAAGTATTTTTTGAAATAAATTATAAAAATGAATACTTTCGTCAGCTCAAGTAACTAATTGTCAATATTCAATCGCATTTTGCCAGTACAATTTTGCTCATTTAATCGGTATTATCTTCCTTTTCTGGTTAGGTTATCGTACATTCTAATCATCTGTTAAAAATATTGACAAATCATTACATTTACCAATGTTTCATGAAAAACACTGACAATATTTGCACTAATCGATGTGATACTAACGTTTTAGTTTAACACAGGCTAATACGTCCCAAGGATACTCGAGAAATTTAAATGATTATCGGCAATTAATTAAATAATTATACTCTTTATTTTCTGACATTATATTAATTATTTAATATAATTTCGTATTCCTTCAAATTTCTTGGTTATCTGTATATTAAAAATCACATGAATCAGAATACTTAGTGTCAAAATACTTAAAGTACTTAGATACATATAAATTTAGATACATGTGCATTAAAATACACGAGTCCACGTTAGTTTAGCGTGAAAGATACATGGATTGAGATACTGAGATGTGTAATACACGTCTACAAGTGTGCACGTGTCTTTCTAACACATGTACCACACCGTAATCTCTAGTAAATATGTTTCTCTATGTATATACATAGCTATTAGGTGCAACAGATAACACTATTAAACTCTGCATGTCTTTGTTATAATTATAAAAATCACGAAGGAGTTAAATAATTACCAGCAAGGGACCATAATACCATATTCTCGTCTAGTAAAACAGTTGCACAAAAAGGTAACAGTATATTTTCGCTTGAATTTGTTCGAAATATGAAGTAGCAAGCATGGTTGGTGGTCAGAAGGATACTTTAATCCAGGAACGTAACAAATAAGGTACATCGTATCGTAGAGGGTAGAGCAGTGTTTCCCAACCTTTTTTTTGGATCGTGCCACACCACAATATTTCAAAGTTTCTGATGTTCTCTCTAGTATAACAAACCAACTATATTTTAAATAAGTATAATATACCAAATAGGTTTCTTCAAATAGGAAAGGAGCATAAGCAAAACTGTTTTCAATCTTATTATCATCGATTCAAATTTTAGGCTCTTTAAATTCCTTAAATTCTTTAAATTCTTTAAATTCCTTAAATTCTTCAAATTCTTTAAGTTCTTTAAATTCTTCAAATTTTACATATTCTTTAAAATTCGGAAATTCTTTAAATTCCTTAAATTCCTTAAATTCCTTAAATTCTATAAATTCCTAAGATTCTTTAAATTTCTTAAATTCTTCAAATTCTTTAAGTTCCTTAAATTCTTCAAATTTTACATATTCTTTAAAATTCGGAAATTCTTTAAATTTCTTAAATTCTTTAAATTATTTAAATTTCTTAAATTTTTTGAATTCTTTAGATTCTTCAAATTTTTCAAATTTTTCAAATTCTTCGAATTCTTTAAATTTCTTTTAAATCTTTTAAATTCGTTAAATTCCATAAATTCTTTAAATTCTCTAGGTTCTTCAAATTCTTTAAATTTTTCAAATTCTTCGAATTCTTTAAATTTCTTAAATCTTTTAAATTCGTTAAATTCCTTAAACTTTAAATTCCATAAATTCTTTAAATTCTCTAGATTCTTCAAATTCTTTAAATTCATCAAATTTTTCAAATTCTTCGAATTCTTTAAATGTCTAAAATTCTTCAAATTCCTTAAATTCCTTAGATTCTTTAAATTCTTCAAATTCTTTAAATTCCTTAAATTCTTTAAATTATCTAAATTCTTCAAATTTTTTAAATCTTCTAAATTCTTTAAAATTTAAATTATTCTATTCTTCTTAAATTTTGTATTACACTTCATGCACAGTGAATAATTAAATGATTATTATCACTTCGAAATTATGTATCACTTATTTGAATTTTGAGTAAAAACAGAATTGAAAATACACTTAAAATGAAACCTTTCTTTTTTATTATAAAAGGTATAAGTATGTTTTCAATGAAATGTAGCAAAAATTTTAAAACTTCTATGAATTATTAAAAATTTTTTAAACTGTATATGCTAATGTTTAGTCACTGAATATGTCTATTTTTTCAACAGTCTCTTTTTCATTCCTGCGTTACAATGCCATAAAGATATAAGTTCCTTAATCAATTGCTATTTATTAATTATCACTTCCGATTCAATTAGACGTTTTAATAATTCCCATAGATTTTCTATTTAAGACATATTTGGTAGGTTTCCAAGATGAAATTTGAATTTTCTCTTAGCTATTTAAGCTATCACATTATGAGTGTAATTTCAAAACGGACTATATCCACTGTAAATCAACTTTCAGATACTTACGTATTTTATTTCTCGAATACGTAAAGTGAACATTTAGACGTACATTTTTTAAAACATAATACTAATATTCATTTGAAATTATTATACAAAAATTCAGAAAAGATTATTTTTACAATGTTTGAAATATTAATGGTAAGTTTTTCTGCATTGCAACTTTTGATAATGATTCTTGATCCGTGAACAGTTTTTTCCAAAGTTTTATTCAAAAATTTCTAAAATTTATTCAAATTTTTATTCAAAAACTATACAAATTTTATTCAAATTTTTATTCGTTTTTCTATCTATACCTTAAGAAAAAAAAAAAATGCAGATTTCAGTATCATCGAACTCATAATACCATCGAAAATATGAAATATTTCATTTATTCATCCGATCATGACAATTGAATTACTCACAGTATTATAAAAAAAATAAATTAAATGTAAGCAGTATTGATAAATCGATCATTTATCATAGATAATTTCGATTTTTTGACTATGCATCGATGTTTCATTTACTCGAGAATATTCAAATTGCTGTTTCGTGGGGTGCAAGCCTCACGTTGGGAAACACTGTGCTAGAGGGAATCACTTAGTTTTGACAATGAGTGAAATAAAGGTGGGCCTACACCCACGCCGATCCCGACTAACGCCAGCAGGTCCCATCAACGAGGATTTCGAAAAGGACACGTGGAGGAGGTGACGTTCTGATGTTGATTTCAACGATTCTTATGCACCACAGGGTGCAACTGCTCGCTCCTGAATAAGAGAAGCCACGAAGATAACTATCATACTTCACGTAAGGGTAGCAGAGATGGTAAAACTATCGATGGAAAGCGACGAACTTTGGCCAGCCGATTCTCGCGTGACTCACATCCGAATTTGTCAATTTTCAATTCGAACGTTCATTTTCACTTCTATTTTACACTTACATGAGAAACAAGTTTAACAGAGTATACGAGTGATAAGTACATGAGTATATAAGTGTTGAATATTTATTTGCTAAATAAATACAACAAGGTTTGATCTAAGTATATATTTATTCATTACTAATGGATAGATTTACAAAACGAACAGAAGTGCTGTTCTTAGCTTGAAGGATTTCAATGAACTCACAATGTCTCGGAAAAGAACCGAGACTCTCAAGGGGTGCAATAAACGGGTGTAATACTGACTCTTCAGGTAATACTGACTCTTGCGAGGGAGGGGACTGCATCAAGGGGAAACGCAAATATCTATACCATTAAACATTATATATATATATATACAGTTGAGGCCAAGATATAGCGAGGTCGTAAATTAAGCCCTTAAGAAACGGCACCTATTGATACTGCGACACTTAGGGCTGTGCGTTGCAGTCTGCTTGAGGGTTCTAACAATAAATGAATGGTAGCATATGATTTGGTATTTAAAATATTAAAGACCTCAATAAAACCTTTACCTGTACTCGTACCTCTAAAAGCGGCTTCTCCCAGACGGAAAAACCCTAATTTGTTCTAGCTGTACGCAGTTTTTAGAAAATATATTAGAATCAGTTCGACTTTCAAACTGTGAACATCTATTGGAACTCAATAAATTAGAAAACAAGAAAGAAAAATTGTAATGTGATTAAGAATTTTTTCTTTGATATATCGTACAAGATATATTGACGCTGGATACAAAAATTCTTCGTACGGTCCTGACCATGGTTTCAAACCCTTAACTGCTCGTATTTCTGTCAATTTCCATGTTTCGGCAGCTAAAACATGTTTACTTTGACTCCTGACCGATTTTACGACTTCGCTATATCTTGGTCCCGACTGTATATATATATATATATATATATGTAAAGTAACTATATGTATAGTTACTTCAATGATACCAGGACTGGTATCATTGATGAATAGGGCCACAAGCGCTAGTAATCAAGAACAGATAGAAGAAGCAGTACACGGGAGTTGAAAGATTAAAAAATAGCGAAACACAGAACAACAGAGGCGATAATTAACTTTAATGTCGTTTCTCGAATTCCAGAGCAACACATGGTTATTTAATCGGCCACTTCCACAATCGGGTTTCGTCTTATATGTGTATATATATATACATTGCTTATTCTCAACAATAAGTACATTTAATGTACTTCTGAAATTTAAAGTATATACAGAGTCATCCAAAAAAAAACAAGCCTGCACGTTTCTTTTTAATAAACTGAACTATTTGAAACTTTTTCAAGTTGTTTATTTGTTGGGGAAAGTATAGTTAATTACAATTGTAATAGATGGGACAGGATATTTTTCAAATATGCATTACGACTGCTTTAGGATAGGTTTATAGTACAAACGGTTATAAACGAACGAACTATACGCGTTTAATATACAATTAATTTATACATTAATACCCCATTCATTGATTAATATCCAAATGCATGAATATTTGTTAATTAATAAATGATTTATGTACATATTTATTATGTAATATAAATAGGTGTTTATTGATTAATAAATAATTTAAGTATTCATATCCTATTTATTAATAAACATTCAAAACTAATGAAAATTGATTAATTAATAAATGATTTATACATATATTTATTATATAATATAAGTAGGTATTTATTGATTAATAAATAATTTATGTATTCATACCCTATTTATTAATAAACATTCAAAACTAATGAAAATTGATCAGTTAATAAATGATTTATACATATATTTATTATATAATATAAGTAGGTATTTATTGATTAATAAATAATTTATGTATTCATACCCCATTTATTGAGAAATGTTTATATTAATGAATATTTATTAATTAACAAATGATTTATGCACATACATTTATTATATAATATAAATAGGTATTTATTAATCAATAAATAATATATATATTAATTCCGCATTTATTGATTCATATTTAAATTAATAAATATTTATTAAATAATAAATAATTTACATATATGTTTATTATATAATATAAGTAGGTATTTATTAATTAATAAATAATCTATACGTATATAGATCTGCGATGAAATTGCATTTAAATATTTGCAGGCCAAATTATAAATTTGTATACGTTACGTTAAACTGTCATGGATAAATTCAATTAGCACTATTTATAAGCTCTGGGATACATATGAATCTGTTAATATCCTTTAAGTAGGATTTATGCACTCGTACTATTATTTACACTCTCGTAAATTAAAAAGGCGGGAAAGTACTATAAATATCTTTACGTTTAATGTATATACTTATAAAATATAAAGTATAATAAAGTAATTTATAAATTTTGTTAAATATGTATACTATTGATTAATAAATAATTTATATATTAATCCCCTATTTATTGATTAATATTCAAATTAATAAATATTTATTATTAATGTTAATATTCAAATTAATATATAGTTTTCAGAAATACTTGATGTTTTTTAAAGATATTCAAAAGTTGTTTGATATTAAGGGCATTGCACGAGATAAATAATTTTTATACAAGTATAGTGATGGAATAGATATTAAAATCAAGTTAATTTCTTTAAATGGAATCCTGCATCCTATTTTTCCGTAGTATGGCAGAGTCTGTTGAGATAAATACAATGATCTATTGTATGATTTTACCCTATTGAAAGAAGTTATAAATTAGATTCAGAGTCAAATGAACATGCATGAACATGAACATATGTACATATGTCTGTGTATGTATATACACATATATATGCATATATGTGCCCCATGGAACTGTAAAGAACTGAATTTCTAACAAAAAATTTGTTAAATCTGAAAGAAATTATGGAATAGAGAAATCGTGAATGAAAAAGAAATCCAATTAAATAACGTCGAAGCATATTTTGTATTATCAGTATAATCCATAAAAAAGATACATGCATATATGTGCCCCATGGCACTGTAAAGAACTGAATTTCTAACAAAAAATTTGTTAAATCTCAAAGAAATTATGGAATAGAGAAATCGTGAACGAAAAAGAAATCCAATTAAATAACGTCGAAGCATATTTTGTATTATCAGTATAATCCATAAAAATCTGTACGTATATGTGTAAAGAATTGAATTTGTAAAAAAAAGGACATTACAAAAATCTGAAAAGAAATGATAGAATAGAAAAGCTCTGAATGGAAAAGCTCCAATTGAATAACGTCGAAGCACTTCTTCTATCACCAATACAATCCACAAAAAAAAAAAAGAAAAATAATCTTCCCTTTCAATATCAAAAACAGTACAAATTACCTAAAACATTGACGACGTTAATTAATTAACGCGCAACGTTTGTTTCAAAATTGACATTATTCCTGGCATCACGAAAATCATACGACCGCAATGGCGAAGCTTTCGTTACATTATGTAGCAACTGCTCCGAGCCATTTTATCGTCGGTCTAAGAGCATTGTTAATATAACCACGTACGAGCTTTGTATTCGAAAGCTAAGCGTGTATCGGTCAGTGACTGCGTGGGACAAAGCAAAGGCCTTTGGGAGGATAATCCTTGATCAGATGGTACAACTGTACCTTGTGTTCGGCACAGGCTTTTGCGAGCAAACCTCTAAATTGCCACTGCGGCTCATTATATTCGCGTCAGCGCTACCCGGCTACATTTACATATACATGTTCGCGAAACAATCCTAGATATCCAAGCCTTCTTTTCTTTACCTTTATATTTTTCCATTCCATTCTTCCGATCCACCTTTCATCTCTTCGCCGTTTCGTTTTCTGCGACCTAATTGTTCTTTTTTTCCTTTTCTTTCTTTCTTTTTCTTTTGGTAAAAAATGAATTGACTTTTAATAGTGGAATTATCATACTCGGCAAAATGGCGAGTTTCAGATGTTTCTCTTTTCTATTATTAACATCGCGTTGGTATAATTGTAGGAATTTAGTATGACTTTTAATAAGATGGAATAACTGTTATATTTTTTTGTTGGTTTCCTTTCAAATGTTTTGATTTTTAATTATCTACCTAAATTATACTTGTATGTACAAAGATCTGTCAAATATTGTATTGATAATAATTAATTGTGGAATGTAAGTGAAACAGCTAAAATTGTACCTCGAATTGTACAGCTTGTATCTCACATGTAAATTGTCATTAATTAATCGCGATATAATAGAAATTTATAATTGATTGAAACATCATGCTTAAAAAACCGTAAATTATTTTGCGTTCATGTAAACGTATTAGAAGAAATATAACGTGATATAATTCTATACAATTCCGAAGAAAGTGTTGGTATAGCAATCGCTACTAACAGATGGAGCTGCTCATATTCTTTTTTTTGTTTGTCATCTCTCTTTTCTTTTTGTCTTAATTTAGCTTGTTGCCTAACCTAAGGACACGTGCAATAGCTCTCTGTAACAGTTTCGTTTGGACTCTTTGTTTTTTTTTTAAATAAATAAGCCTAGTTTATACTATTTGTCGAAGTTCATTTTATTCTTTGACACGACAGAAAATATAAAAGCATGGTGGCAATAGTACGAGCTAATACAAAAAAAGTCGGACAGCTTGTAACAATATTATCCAAAAAGCTTAACGAAATTTTGTACATTTTCAATATCAAGTAACAAAAGAAAGGACGTGTGACAAACTGTAAGAAAATTGTATCGTACACTTAAGAATCTTTTCGAAATAAATATTACAAAAGTATCTGTACATGTATAATAACTGATAAAGGGATGAATTTCTCAAGAAAGCTCACAGAAGATGAGCTAAACAGCTTTTTACTTTTAGGATATTCAACGAAATTTTATAAAGTTTTAACAGAAAAGACAAAACAGAAATTTGCGATAAATTGTAAAAAAATTGTATCGTGTACTTAAAAATTTCTTTGAAATAAATATTAGAATCGTAAATGATAAAGGGATGAATTTCTTAAGAATGCTTACAAAGGATAAACGAAACAGCTCTTTACTTTCCAAATACTAAATTACATCTCGTAAATTTTAAACACCAAGGACAAAGGAAAGACTTGTAACAAACTGTAAGAAAATTGTATCGCATACTTAAGAATTATTTTGAAATAGATGTATAATAACTGATAAAGAGAGGAATGTCTCAAAAAGGCATAAACAAAACAGCTCTTTATTTTCAGAATATTCAACGACATTTCGTAAATTTTTAACATCAAAGACAAAAGAAAGACTAATGATAAACTATTAGAAAATTGTTTCGTATACTTAAAAAATTTCTTCCAAATAAATATTACAAAAATACCCATACGTGTATGGTAACTGATAAAGAGATGAATTTTTCAAAAAGGCTCACAGAAGATAAACAAAACTGCTTTTTATTTTCAGAATACTCACTCAAATTTTCAGCATCAAAGACAAAGGAAAGACTTGTAACAAACTGTAAGAAAATAATCAAGTATACTTGAGAACTTCTTCGAAATAAAGGTTACAAAAGTACTCATATATGTATAATAATTGATAAAGAAATGACTTTTTCAACAGGCTCACAGAGGTATTTTCAAAATAACGCAGTACTTTCAAAATACTCAACGACATTTTACAAATTTAAGCATCAAATGATAAAATAAATAGAGATTTGTGACGAACTGTAAGAAAATTGTATCGTAAACTTAAAAATTTCTTCGAATTAAATATTACAAAAGTACCCATACATGTATAGTAACTGATAAAGGGATCATTTTTTCAAAAGGCTCACAGAGGAAAACAAAATAGCTTTTTACTTTCAAAATCAAATATATATTTAAATACAAATTTAAGCATCAAATGATAAAATAGAGATTTGTGACGAACTATAAGAAAATTGTATCGTAAACTTAAAAATTTCTTCGAATTAAATATTACAAAAGTACCCATACTGACTTTTTCAAAGGGCTCACATAGGAACACAAAATAGCTTTTTACATTTAAAATACTCAATAACATTTTACAAATTTAAGCATCAAGTGATGAAACACAGATTTGTGACAAATAAGAAAATTGCATCAAAAATTTACGAATGACTTCGAAATAAATCTACGGTAACTGATAAAGGGATAAATATCTCAAAAAGAGGCACACATAGGATAAACAAAACAGCTCTTTACTTTCACGAATATTTCCCCTGTCCCTTCTAATTAATTAAGACATTAACTCGCGACACATGAACGCGGACTCTCGGCTCATATAATTAAAAAGCATGCGACGAAAAAAAGAAGAAAGAAAGAAAAATATAAAAAAAAAAAAGGAGGAGAAGAGAAAGATGCGGAGAGCGGAGGAAAAGAGAGAACGAGGAACATGATCCATCCGTAAAGCAGATTCGGTCGTTTGTCGCAACGGTGGTCTTTCCGTCGGTGACTTCTGGTGGCATAGGTGTGGTTGAACGTCGGTCCCTCGGTTCGCCACCCTCGTTCCTGTCGGAGAGCTCATTTATAACGCTCACCTGGATAACACAAAGGGACTTCTTTCATCCTCGCGCTTTAATGTTTTTCTCTACCCGAGACGAGTCGCGGATGTTTGTCCTTTTTTTTTCTCGTTATTTCATCGTCACTCGGCCATCCTGCCCTTTGCTCGCTTGCTTCTTCTCTCTATCCTCCTTTTTTCTTCTTTTCCTCGTGCCGTACTCACACGTCCTTATTTTCTCTCCCTCTCTCTCTCTCTCTCCCTTCTCTCTCATTTTCTCTCTCTCTCGCTCAGGCACTCTTTGACTTTCTCTCTCTCTCTCTTTCATTTTCACTCTCTCGCACTCTCTGACTTCTCATTTCCGCGCGCGCTCTCTGCCTCTCTTATTTTGTCTCCCTCGGTCTGACTCACTCTCTCTCTCTCTCTCAGCTCTCTCTCTCAGCTCTCTCTATCAGCTCTCTCTTTCTCTCTCTCTCAGCTCTCTCTCACTCTTAGTTCTCTCTCTCTCTTTCTCTCTCTCCCTCTTTCTCTCTTTCTCTCTCTGTCTCTCTTTTGCTGGGTCTCTGATTCTCATTTTCACGCGCGCTCCCTCCCTCTCTCATTTTCTCTTTTTCGCTCAGGCACTCTCTAACTTTCTCTCTCTCATTTTCGCGTCCACTCTCTCCTCTAATTTTTTCTCTGTCGCTCTAGCACTCTCTGACACCCTGACTTTCTCTCTCTCTCTCTCTCTCTCTCTCTCTCTCTCTTCTCTCTCTCTGTCTCCTCTCTCTCTTTCTCTCCCTCTCCCTGTCACTGTCCGTATACACGTCCTTTTTGACTTCTCTAACTCTTTCCTCTTTTCCCCCTTTCTCTTTTTGACTTTGTGGTAGGACACGTGGAAAAAATATCTGTTCAACAATCACTGAAACTTCGATACAGTGTGATGGAATTTTTTCACGGGGAAATTTTGCATTTCTGTTAACATACAATATGTTATTCGGCCCGCTTTTTATGGAAAAGCGTAACGTCAAAGTGTTACGTAAAAATGTAATGCTTTCTCTCTGTTGGAATACCTTTTTCTAATTTTTCTACTGCTTAACCGTTTTGCGCGGCCCATTATTGCAAATTAATGCAAAACAATCTCGTATTCGATACGTCAGTTGCTAAATAAACCAGTTGAAACAGAAGAAACTCGAGAAACAGTGCAGATATGATGAAAAAACGAACCACGTTTATTCAAATGTCGCAAGAGTATTCTTATTTTTTACTAAAAATGCAAATATTTTTAGAACGAATAAATAACTTCTCAAAGTACATGTGTACACTTTCATTAAATAAGATCTATTATGTTGAAAAATTAAAATTGATTAATTTGAACTTCACTAAACAGAAGTACAGTGAAAATATAGTCGCGTTTAATCAAGTGTCGCGGACTGTACTTTGAATGATATATTCTCTCCAGGGATTTATTAGACGCTACAGGGCTTCTATCGTTAAAACGCATTTTCTAAAGCTCTCCGCCACGCCTTGGAAAATCTCTCGCGTTTTTCTATTGTGCTAAAATGTCCGCCGATCCTGTGAAAATGTCGCGATACAAATATTCCCTGTTGTACTATCGCGACTTGAAAACAAGAGGATATTACGGGTACTTGTCACGGTTTTTATTGTGCATCTCTGTTTGCAGTTTTTACGGGTACACTTGAAAAAAGAAAAAAATTGCCTTTCTTGTATACCCTTCGTAGTTCCGTGTTGCATTTATACGGTGTATTAAAACTTGCCAGATATCTCACGTGGATGTACAGTTGCGTTTAAGAGGATATTTTACTGTAAAACGCATTCTTTTTTGACAATCTTTGGTACCTTTTTATAAAGAACCTACATATATTTATCCATATTTCAGTAATACTGTGAATTCCGGTTAATTGGGACACATTGGGCCAGGACTAATTCGTCCTAATTAAGCAGTTAGTCCCAAAAAAGAGAATTTCAACAGGAAAAATCCGTACAATGTAAAAAATAAAGCCAAAAACGATTTATTGGAAAACGTATGTACTCCCTCTGTCCCATAATAATAGTAACGGTTGATGAATTTCATTTGTCCCATAATAATAGTAGCAAAAGAAAATACATATAGAACGCAGCATTCATTATCAAAAAACTAGATTAAATTAAACAATAAATTTTTTAATAAAGTTTTTCAACTTTTTCTCCATAATCTTTGCATTTACGTCCTCAATTTCGTTTTTTTTCAAAGAATCAACATTAGCTTAACAAAAGTTCCCGCGATGCTGTTGCATTGATAATCTATGGTGCCAGAACTCCAATCGCGTAAAACGCCGTGAATGATATACAGACGCACAGCAGCATGTTGGTTAATCGGAAGAATTTTGTATCGATAGCGGCGTACTTTCGACAGTCTATTTCCATCGTTGATAAAATATCGGAAAGCAGACTGTGAAATATTATTCGGAACGTCAACTGTTTTCACTATGATATTTCACATTTGTCAGCATTCCATAATCACCATAGTTTTTGAATTAAATTTCAAAAATCTTATTTCACGTTATAGGAGAGTGAACTCGTAGTCACAGTTTTTATAGTAATTCATTAGGAATTTGAATAAATATTTTGATAGAAAGGAAGAAAATACACTTTCCGAGACCTCAATCACGTATCCCTCCATAATCCCGCAGTATTATCCCGTACGAATATGACAACTTCAAATGCACCACGCCTGGCCATCCTTCGATTAAGATGGATCCCTCGTGCTTGTATGCAAAGTGACGCTATAATTTCTCCGTGGGTGCTGTCGCTTTCTCCATAGAAATTACGTAAATCGTTCCGTCCCGTTGCCCTACGGATTTCGATCTTCACCAGGTAGAGTAGAAACCCTTAGCCAGGCTACGGTTTCACCTGAAGATCCCTAGATCCGTATCCGTAATCGGGAAACCGTTCGAAGATGGTACTTACGCTCGACACTTTCTTTTTTGCTTTCCGTTTTACCCGGACTGTATATTCACTCTTTAGAAACTGAACAGCATATTGAGTAGCGTTATCTCCGACGGTTAAACGTTCCGATAGACGTTTGAACGTTCCGTGAATCTCTACGAAAGTACCAGTGGCGCGTTTTATTATTGAGATGTTGAAGAAGATTATGAATATTGTTGATTATCGTGGGAATCCAAAGCTTAGAGTAAGCATAGACTGTAACGTTACTGTTAAGTCAAAGACACATTCATCCCTGAATCTATGCTAAGTATTCGTTCCACGTGAATTCGTTTTACTTGAATGAAAATGGCGTAGTCTGTCAGTAGGAAAGAAGAAATATTGGAAATAAAAGCTAGTGCATGTAGGTTTTAGAAATACATATTTGTGCCGTTTATTTTGAAAGTGACCTAAGTCCACTTATGTTTAGATTGAGATATTTAAGAGTTTGCGTTTCGATGAAATTAAAAATATAAGTATAGGATATCAATGTATCAAGCTCCTTTAAGTGTATCTAAGAGAGTTAAATTTACAATTCCTATTAAAATAATAGCAATTATTAAGTGAATAATGTGTGTCTTCTTACCAAGAATGGACTTAACACTAGATTTACGGGACACGTCAATTTGACGGATTTGAGATTTCACGAGAGAAATTACAAAAACGATTGTTATTATTTCCTAGCAACTTTTTCTTACTTTTATTTATGGAATGATACGAAAATATATCCGAATTTGTAAATATGTTAGTAATATACAGTTATGTTGTCTCTAACAAATCGATTTCTGGAAGGAAAGATTAAGTTTCTGGTTCACACAAGAAAAGCCGGTAAATCTAGTGTTAAGCCACTTTCAAAATTACCAACTAGATTTGTCATAAAATTTGAAACAGCCCAAGTCCATTCGATATAATTGAAAATTCTTCAAATTGAAAAAAAACAATATTCAATTTATTTTATATTTCATTACAACACTTGAAAAACACACACATTTCTTAAATGTAATTGTTAGCAATAGAATGGTTCATATCCAAATAAGTTGCTAAATCTTTCATCTAAAATTGGTTTATTGTGAAACAGTAAGGTGTCCCATGATTTATGGACGGTTTAACGAATCAACATAAATACTGTTGACAATTGTTTCTTCAAAATGTGTAAATATTCACTTACAGTTTTTATCGGTGTTTGGTACGAAGTTTCAGTCGCCGATTTTAATACCATTACGTAGGGAACGTTATTAGAAGTAATGTCGAAGTAAATCGCCATTTTGACAGGTAACAGTGGGGGATGTGGAAAAATCTGAGACGCATATTTCCACCTTATTCTTCGTTTCTGGCGAAATCATTCCTTTTTAAAAAAAAAAGCAATTTGAAGAGGTGAAATCAATCGTTTCTAGCGATTTCCCATTCTTTTAACATAATTTTGTAATACAGTACGAGTTTTATATTTATTACTGTATGATTTCTTGTGTTCTGTCAGCTTGTTGTAAGAAGAAAATTAGAAATTTTCTTTGATGTTCGTAGAGTTACGCCATGTAGCAAAATATTTTCACAAAGAAGAAAACTTCTCATTCTGAACGATCTATCGAAATATAAAGGAGCGTCATTTTTATTTTAATATTCCATTTAGTATGAACGACTATTTACCGTTGCATTTATACTTTCACACTTTTGTACGATATTCTATTTTATTCATTTTCTTCAATATACAGAAGCTATTTCTTTCTATTACTGTGTTATACAGAAGTACTCTCCTTCGACAAAGATTTACGATAACGGGAAAGGTAGTTACTTCTCATTGGAACGGAGCTTTTATTAAAACTTGTACGAAAGATGAAAAACATGTGAAAGTGAACTTATAATAGAGTTTAACTAGATTTATTGCAGATACGAAAAACATGCTAATAAATAGTGTAAGGTTGGAACGCAATATTTAACTCACAGGAACTGCAAGGAAAAAAAAAACGAAAGACGATTTGGATGTGGCCAAATTTTTCCTCGATTCCTACAATAGTATTGTTGAAAATATTATTTCGTTGATAAACAAGTGAATGACAAACAACTCAATTGAGTCAATTTAATATAAATTAAATTATAATTTAATACAGTCAATTTAATATAAACATTGAGAATCTTTGTGAAAGTGGGACATATAGGTCTACGATCCATTTTTTGGTAAATTATTTCTAATTAATTCGTTTTCTAGATTTCCAGAAATCTTCGCTCGAAATTTCGTTTCGATATTTCATTTATAAATTCAGAATAACACTTTCTTTTATTGTATTCTATAAATATTGTTGATCTGTAGGCTACAGTAAACTTGCATTGCAATGTATTCAATTTTGTTTTGTGCGCCATTCTGTTTCGTGCGCTCTTTCCTCTGAAAAGTGTAAACTTCCATTGCAAATTGAATTACATTCATTGTAAATTTAATAATATATATAATTTTAAATAAATTAAGTAATTATTTAATTTATTTACATTGTTAAATATTATTCTTATTCGTAAAAGTCCACAACTTCCTAATTTTAATATAATCGAGGCAGGAATTGTTGAACCAATCTAAGATGCTTCAACATTAGCTTTTAATAATTAATATATATATATATATAAAATTTAATTTACAATGGAAGTTTAAACTTTTATCATGTAACATATTTACATATGTTAGATGTGACAAAAAATTCTTTAATACATGACTTCTTTTAACTGAAATATCTTATAAATTTTTAATCTGTCGACGTATTTATCGTTTCTATTACTAATTACTTTATTTTACTTTGTTTCAGGTAAGTCTTGCTAAAAAGATTCCGAGCTTTCGTAATTTACTCTCTATTCCATGGCAAGTACACAATGTGCAATATGAAAAATGTTCAATATCTATATTAACTGAACAATTGATCAAATTCTCCATGCATATTATAAGTAACATACTGTAACTTTTAACACGTTTAACGACGATTTAATAATCAATACCAATAGCAACTACTACATAAGAAGCTTTGTCAATGAATTAATAAAGGATTTAAAAAGAACTCCGAAAACTGAACAGCCATCGCGATTTGATCGTCGTAGACGATACTGTTGCAAAATAGAAACTAACTAGTATCTTTTAGAAAGTACAACTCTTTAATAACCTAACTTAATCAGCCAAAAATACAGTCCATGCGGTAATTCACCATTCGAAGCATCGAAGTCGTGAATTTTTCATTTCTTTCGCTAAATAGCACTCTAAAGTAGGCTAAAACCCATCGAGATATAAACAGAAATATCTTTTGGATCATAAGTGACCCAGTTTACCTAAATAGATGATTAAAGGTCTGAAATAAACCTGTTAAATTAATCATCGACAATGTAGTAACTGAATTTGGGGAACCGATGGATTCCCTATAATCGCTATTATTCTTAGAACAGGTTCGTGGATCATACAAACTGGATCGCGTACGAAATCGATGATAGGGATAACGAGGACACTTGTGAAAGGATCGGGGCAGATACGAAGTACCCGTTTGTAGATACAGCTTTATAGCATTGACCATAGTTTCTCGATCGTAATTCGCTTACCAAAGGCCGATAGAACCCCTATGCTCTTACCCATATAATATCTATACGCGCGCGTATCTGCGCTATCGTTTAATAGGTTATTCCAGTGATTCCCAAAGTGGACGCCACCGCCCTCTGGTGGGTGCTGCAGCGATTCAGGGGGGCGGTGATTGTATTACATTCTAGTCTGAGTTCAATAAATAGTTTCATAATTTCAAAATTCAATGTTTCTAATTTACATCTTTCTTTACTATATTTCACGAATAAGGTAGAAACATTAATACATATATTGTTGCGTCGCGGACCAGGTAGCCACGCATTATGCGTCCAAGGACGAGCAATTTTTACATTCCATTGTATTATATTATTTAGAAGTAACTAGCTAGATTTGGAAGGAGTAACTAGCTAGATTTGAAATGAGTAACTAGCTAGATTTGGAAGGAGTAACTCGTAAAACATAGTATAAATAGTTTCATGGGAAACTTAGCATAGATAGCATAGAGCAGTCAGTAGCAACCATTAGTAGAGAAAGAAACAATACGTGTAGAATAACGAGCATAGTAAATCGAATAAAACATTTTATACAGTCCACTAAACGAAATTTCGAACGCACAAAGTTAAGTCGGCGTGCGAAGTACGAATTGCGCTATTCAACAAGCAATAGACAAGACGTACGCAACATATATATATATTTCCTATTAATTGCTATTAAAATTTAAAAAAAATTAATTTCCTGGGGGCGCTAAGTAATGTTTTGTCTGGAAAGGGGGCGGTAGGACAAACAAGTTTGGGAACCACTGGGTTATTCCATGGAATGTGCCCGCGCGATTTTGATCGTACTCGACATGTCACGATTTTCCTACCCTTTAAACGTTCAATTAGTTTCTGATTTTGTTGAACTGGTAATTGATATCCTATTAACCGTGTATAATGTTTTAATGACAATTTGTTGTTAAGCGACTTGTTGACACGGAAATAGATGATGTTTGAAATTTATGTTATGGAAAGATAGATTCGAAAATTTCTGCTTTCAGAGATGCAGACAGTTTTTTGTTTACGAGTTTCCAAAATCCTCCGCCAAAAAGAATATGATTCTTCTGTGATGAATTTTATTCAGAAATATAATAAAATAGTAGTAATAAAATTAAATAGTAAATCTTGCACATTTGTATTTTGTTTTTTTCTTTCTTTTTTAAGTATATGTAACGAAAGTATTAATATATAGAGTGGTATGGAAATAGATAGTCAAACTTTGTTACGTACCATAGTTCACTGTTCGTAACGATAGAAAAATGTGATAGAAATGTAGGTCTGACAATTCATCTTTTTCTTGATCTCTTTGTCGAGATATACTTCTTTTTTTTTTTTCCAAGTTTTCAGAACCCTCCGCTAGAAAGAATATAATTCTCTCGTGAAGAATTTTATTCAAAAATACAAAAAAATCGTAATTACAAAACCAAATAGCAAATCTTACATTTTTCTATTTCGTTTTCTTTTTTTCGTTATATGTAACGAAAGTATTAGTACACAAAGTGGCATGGAAATAGATAGTTAAACTTTGTTATGCACCGTATGCTGCTGTTCCTAAGTATGAATAAATGTGATAGAAAAGTAGGTCAGAAAATTCTTTTTCCTTATCTCTTTGTTGAGATATAGACACTTTTTTGTTTATAAATTTCTAAAATCCTCCGTCAAAAAGAATGTAATTCTCTCATAATGAATTTTATTCAAAAATACACAAGAATAGTAATCGCAAAATGAAATAGTAAATCTTACATCTTTCTATTTCGTTTTCTTCTTTTTTTTTTATTATATGTACAAATATTATTGTATGTAGTATTAATTTACAGAGTGGCACAGGAATAGATGATCAAACTTCGTTATGTACCGTATTTTGCTGTTCCTGAGTATGAATAAATATGATAGAAAAGTAGGTCAGAAAATTCTTTTTCCTTATCTCTTTGTTGAGATATAGACACTTTTTTGTTTATAAATTTCTAAAATCCTCCGTCAAAAAGAATGTAATTCTCTCATAATGAATTTTATTCAAAAATACAACAAAAAAAATACGAATTGCAAAAATAAATAGTAAATCTTTCTACTTCGTTTTCTTTTTTATTTTCTTTCTTTGCTATATGTAACGAAAGTATTAATATACAGAGTGGCATGGAAATAAATAGTCAAACTTTGTTACCTACCGTAGTTTGCTGTTCATAAGGATGAAGAAACGTGATAGAAAGAAATTTCAAAGAATTCTTCTTTTTTGAGAACACACTTTTTTCTTTAAGAGTTTAAAAAATCCTTCGCCAAAGAGAACCGAAACTTCTAATACTGAATTTTATTCAAAAATAGAGAAAAAATCAACTAAAAAATCCTGACTCTAAACAATGAAGATCATTCTACATCTTTCAATTCTTTTTTTTTTGTTTATTATAATGTAATTGTTAATATGCAAAGTGACAGGAAAATAGATGGTCAAACTTCGTTATGTATCCTATTCTGCTGTTCCTAAGCATGAGAAAATTCTTTCTTTTCTCTTTTTGCTTACACAGCTGTCAGATGTGGAATTTCAGTTACTGCATCTGAACAAAATTCGAAATACACCAGGAACTTTTGAACGTCTTTGTCAGTCTTTGAAACGTCAATACGAAGTATTGTATTGCTGTAGAAAGGAAATCATTTCCCAGTCATTTCTTCAAATGAGTTTTCAACATTCCTGCGAAACTCTATCATAATAAAAAAAAAAAATATCGATATTTTGAAAAGGAAATGCCTATACATATAACAAAATTAGATTTCATACTGAAATTTAATTTAACTTGTTAATCAATTTGAAAATCATATGTTATGTTTATAAAAATTTGTATATAATAACACAACTGCAAATTTTACGCAACATTACACTAAAATTAAGTTTTTTTGCTAGTTTCTTTTCATGTCAAATTGAAGATATCGTTTCAGTACGATTTGCACCGTATTATAATGACTCCCATTAACCATACGTGGGTCTTTCTAGACCCAGAAATTAACTTTGTTTATTCAATCTTTTACTCTACTTTTTGCTTGAATTAAATTTTAATAAGCCTTAATTAAATCTTAAATATGTTTTCTGATACACCTCATATACTTTATAACTGATTATCAGCCTTTGGATTTTTATACAAATTCATATCTTTGAAAATCTAAGGAAAAAAGTAGAACTTTGCTAGAAAATTTAATTTAAAAAATATTACAAAAGATCACTATAATTTTTCATATTACGTGCATTCAATTTTGTACCTCAAAATTTCCTATAAAATCTAATTTTCCGAAAATTCGCAGTCTACTGATTATGTTACATTTGTATTTGTAAAATACAATATAAGTTAGCACGTAAGACTGTTTTATTTACAAGTGTTGACAATATGTACATAGAGAAAATACAATTGTCTAATAAAAAATACTTTTGTACATGTATAAACTAGGAAAGAGATAAGATAGAATGTGAAAATTCTAAAAGAATGTATAAAACGTACACTAATAACTCGTGTCTAATTAAACGGTACGTAAATGTCGATAGAAAATGAAAAATTAATAAATACGACAAATTAGAGAAAACTATTACCCAGCGTAGAATCGTGGAATCGATTAGTTCGTTTAGATAAAGGGATAATGGTAGTTTTCTCCGAAGTGATCACATGTTGTTAAGAAACTGTGTAGACCGGATGGAAATTGAAGAAAGAGACGGTGTAGGAGAAGCGATTATGGTATATAGAATAATTCGTTCGCCTCATTGAATAATGCCCGTTCTGGCGCCAGCCTCTGACCCGCTTATATGCTTCGCCGCTTCTCTATGAACGTCAAACAGGAATTTACACATATTGCTTCGTTCTAAACACAAAGTCCTTGCATGGTAATTGTACAGATCTTTCTACACGAGAGGATATGGAAGATTATGTAATTAATACTTTTTTAATAATTTCATTATCACGCATGAAAAGATGTACGAAAAACACGAGAGAGATAAAGTAGTATTTCTTTGAATTTCTTTTCTAAATTATCTGGAACTCCTTGTCTTACGATTTCTTGAGTACTATCTGTATTAGCTTCAACTACTCATCGTTTTAGTACAGCGTCAGTGTAAAGGAAAATTGAAATATTATATACAAATTGTATTTTGCGATTGTCAGACTTACATCGAAGCTGAATTTATGGTTAAAATGCCAATTGATTAGAATTAGAATTTCTTTTGTTCTCGCACCTTGATTGCAATCTGTATCACGAGTGTGACTGGTCATTATAAGAAAAAGTAATTATCCAGATTTTTTTTTATAGGAGGGAATATGGAAAATTGTGTAATTAATATTTTATAATAATTTCTAGCAACTTCTTTTTTGAATTATCTTCAGCCCCTCGCCTTACGAACTTTTCATTGCTATCTATATTAGCCTCGACTATTAATATCGTTGATAATATGAGAAAGATAGTCGTATTTTTTTGAAATATCTCTGATATTTTTAGGATGGGAAAAGTAGTATTTTTTTAAAATTTCTTTTCGAATTGTTTAACATCGTTGCTTAAATATTTGCGAACGAGAATTTTACATAATACAATGAATTTGTAGAATTGAATAAATGATTGATATATAATTAATTTCATCCTGTTACTTTTATCACTTTGAGAGAGGAATATTGTGCGATGGGATTTCCTACATTTCAGTATTAGAGGAACGTACTAACCTATGAAACATGAACATTTCTTGTAAATCCTTACCTTAAGGTATCTATTCGTACAAATGCAACTTCTCACCTAAACTTAACTGTTGTAGACAACGTCTTAACAAACGGATCTTCTAGATTGTAGCTTTGCTTGACGAGGCCACAGGGAGGTACTGGATGAAATGCATCTCTCTCTCCTTCTTTTGCTTTTCCTTCAATCACATTGTCTCTCTCCCTCTCTCTCAGTTTCTCACTGTAGTGTTTTCCTTTTTCGACTATCTTTTCTTTCCTGCCAAACTCAATCATTCACTCTCTCACTTTCGCCCTCTCTCATTTTCACCTCCTCTATCTCTTTCTCTCTTTCTCATTTTCGCCCTCTCTCGCTCGCTCTTGCACTCTCTGACTTCTCATTTTCATGCGCGCTCTCTCCCTCTCTTATTTTCTCTCCTTCGGTCTGACTCTCTCTCTCTCTCCCTCTCTCTCTCTCTCTTATTTTCGCGTCCGCTCTCTCCTTCTGTCATTTTCTCTCTTTCGCTCTGGCACTCTCTCTCTCTCTCTGGCTCTCTCTCCCTCTTCTTCTCTTTTCCTCTCTCTCTCTGGCTCTCTCTCTCGATCTGGCTCTCTCTCTCCCTCTTCCTCTCTCTCTTCCTCTCTCTCTCTCTCTCTCTGGCTCTCTCTCTCTCTTGATCTGGCTCTCTCTTTCTCTGGCTCTCTCTCTCGATCTGGCTCTCTCTCTCTCTTTCTCTCACTGTCTCACCCCTCCTCCTCTTTCATATTCGCTGTCTTGCTCGTTCTCTCTAGAACTCTTTGACTCTCTCTTATTTTCTCCTTCTATCTCTCTTTCTCTCTTTCTCTGTGGTATTCTCTGACTCTTTCTCTCTCATTTTCGCATTCTATCTCTCACACTTTCTGATTCTCTTTATTGTCAAAAACGTATGTTAGATCACATAAAAGAGTGTTCGAAACGGTTGCGTGAGTAGATTAATAAACGGGATCAATTAAGACTGGACTAGTATGTAAAAAAGTATGTCAATAAGATAATTGAGTTCTAAGATAGCGTAATTATTAATCATAGATGCAAATCTGAGATGTTCAACGATGAAAAGAGAAAAGTGGCAGGACGAAGACTGGGTTAAGAATTTAATCAGTAGAAACGCGAGATGTGAAGCTTGCTGATGAGCCTCATATCGTATGGGAATGTATGATATGTACATTGTTCTACCAGAGGCGCAAAATTATATTTTATTAAAATGAACAGCTCTACATAACCGTTTTAAAGTAAAACTTACACAGAAAAGGTTTGAAAAAATTATATTTAACGAATTGTTTTACACTTTAAATGGACCTAGCTAAAAAAATGTAACCTGACAGAAATACAATTTTTTGTTTATTATTCCTAGTTTCAAATCATTAGTATTACGATATAAATATTTGTTGTATCATAAAGAACGAAAGAAATATTTCGGTAGCCTGCTTCGACTAGGACACCTTGTATGTATGTACATATGTATATAATGTATGTACATACAAAGTGAGCTACCATTTATTTTTTATTTAAAATAGACACCAAACATTGTTCCACATTAATAATTAAAATTACACATTAACATTAATTAATTGAAAATCAATTATGACAATAATAATTATTTTTTAACACTGTTATGTTTGCTTTTCAAATATATATCGAATTGAATTCGAAATTTTCAAGCATTGTCTGAAGCATTAATATTGATTAATTAGAAATTATTTGTAGTAATTGTATCAATTATAATATTTTCTTTTTTACTTTTTACCGTTACGTTTATTTTTAAAATAAATATCGAATTGAATTCGAAATTTCCAAGCATTATCTAAAGCATTAACATCGATTAATTTGAAATTAATTAATTATATCAATTACAATAATTCTGTCTTTGCTTTTCACTATTATGTTTACTTTAAAAATAAGTATCGGGTTAAGTTCGAAATTTTCAAGTGTTACATTTACTTTCAGAATAAGTATCGAATATGAGTTTGAAATTTTTAAGCATTATCTAAAAAATTAACATCGATTAATTAGAAGTTAATTAATTATAACAATTAGAATAATTTTTCTTTGCATTTCACTGTTACGTTTACTTCGAAAATAAGTATCGATCTGAGTTCGAAATTTTCAAGTATTACCCTCAGGTTATCCGACATTTCAAACTATAGCCACTCTGTACAATCCAATTGGTGAATTCGTGAAGTGTAACGCTTGGGAGTTTCTTCAGCGTCATTTCACGGCGACGAAATTAATCTGATACGAAATAACGAGCAAAGTTTGAACTTCACGGTTGACAAACTTGCTTGATAACTGGCGCGTAAAACTCTTCTTCAGGGTCTTTGGATGCAGACGGTGATCTTGGTCAATCTTCTGTGGATTGGCTCGATTATGACGATATCCTCTTTCGTTCTCGTCCACGTTCTACTTCTTCGCTGACTCATCCACTCGGAGAAAATATAATTATGATAATCAGAATCTTCGACGGGTATGGTCCGTAACTGAGTGAACCGTAACAGGTACAATTGAAGCATAGTGAAAGCTAAAATTATGGCTAGATCTTGCGAACCGTAAAGTCAAATACTTCTGTTAAATAATCGGAGAATTTATCAATTGTAAACTCTCCCTTTTAACTATTACACATTTAGTATGTATTATTTTTAAATTTTTCACATGATATAACTTACAACATTCCCTGGAAATTGTTATATAAATTAATATATAGTAAATTTTTAACTTTAAAATGAAATACCATTTCTAACACGTTGACTGCCACGCCGAAATCACATGCTTTGCTTGGAACGAATTTAACCCTTTTAATGCCGAACAACGATGTATCGTTGTTAGCTACACTTGCTAAAAGTGCCAACGACGATATGTCGTTACGTATGCAATGACACCTTACTGTTCGCATTAGGGCTTGCAAAAACTCGATAAAATTTCAAAACCCGGTTTTCTATTTTATATATCATATTATATATCATTTATATATTTTCTATTTTATAAATTTCAAAACGCCGAAATCACATGCTTTGCTTGGGACGCCACGAAAGTATTTTTATTATTCTAAGCATATAATAGCAGAATAATGATAAATATAGTTATATAAGACGACATTCGTACGCTTGATGACACATGAGAACTATTTTGAAATATTTATTTACGTTATGGCTGTTTAAGATGCTTGTAAAATATATCTGTTAGAAGAAAATTACGACGTAAAATGCAAAACAAGGAAGAGCCAGCATACCCGGGGCGAAAATTCTGCAAAGAATGTTATCAAACAGATTTTGCAAGTTTTGGAACAAAGATTGCTAAAAATTGGACCAAAAATTTTACCACTAGGGCTTGAAAAAACTCGATAAAATTTGAAAATCCGGTTTTCGGTTTTTCACTTTATGAAAAACCGGTTAACCGGTTTTTAGTTGGGTTTTTTTAATAAAGTATAAAAATAAATAGACTATTACTTTAAATATCCAATAAAACCTACCTTAAATATAGCGGAGCTATAAACCAAGGAAAATAAATAAAAGTACACAACACAAAATTTAGCAATTGGAATTATTTTTTTATTTCAGAATGATATAAAATGAAAAGAGAAATAACATAACTTTATTATTAATATTTCATTATGTGAAAAGAAACGAAAAGTAACATAAAACATAACTTATAAATCTTGTCTTTTAATAAAATAATATTTAAGGAAAACTAATACGTCCAACTGGTCATATTTCATGGACGAACGTAATTTGGTACAGAAATGACCGCCGATCGAAAAAACTCTCTCACTGTCTGTTGACGTGGGTTGAATCGATGCCAGTGCATTTAATAAGTTTTCAACTGTTACAGATTTGTTTTTAGTAACATCAAACAATTTCAACTCTTTTTGGAAGGATGACTTAAAAAAATATAATCGACTTTCGATTTTTCGGGAAAATCCCGGTTTTATGATTAGGTAAATTTTAACAAAAAACCGGTTTACCGGTTTCGGTTTTAACCAGTTTGCAAGTCTTAGTTACCACATACTGTCCAGATTGTATCGATCAGCCGCATCTATGTTTGAAATGCTTTGATACAATACACTAGTAGATTGAATGTTTGATAAAAATTAATCTCTCATTTTTGATCTTCTAATAACAATTTTTAATTGTTCAATACTACACATTTTATTTCAAAGTATTCTCTAATCAGCGATTATGTTAAAAATTCATGAATTGTCAATGTTCATTCAGCTTTTAGAATTATAAACATTCGAAGTACTCCGATCACCGATGACCACCGTGACGCTATAGGAGGAACAATCTACGGTCATATATGATCACCATGGCGATCAAAGTGTTAATCCTTTGCACTCGAAGCCTTTATGCTAAAGTTGAATTTTTCTTAGCTACTTTTTAGCATAATTACTTGTGTTTCACTTATGATTTTGTCAATTATAATTCGAAAAATCCAAAGTGTCTTTTATAATTTACAGCTACTTGCTATTCTATAGTTTCTTTCATAGTTTCTGAACTTTATTCTTCCTGATCTTTTCCCAGAATCTGAACTTCATCTTTCCTGTGTGTTGTCAGATTCAATATAATTTTTTTCTTGGTATTCTAATTTTCTGTTTTCTTGAACCAATTATTTCATTTAAATCTTTCATTTATGAAATTGCCGATTTGGTTCTTAAATAATTTTCTTCCAAAATCGAAGTTATCTTTGTTGTTACTAATTCCGTCATTTGGCTCGAGCTTCACAAGTATAAAAAATAAACTAACGTATGTCAATAATAATTTTAATTAATCAAAATGCTGTATTATGAGGAGTACGTGAACCATTTAAAATGTAAAGAGAAGAGACATTTTGAAGAAAGAAGCAGTTATTAATCGCCTTTTAATTGTCATTCGAGTTGCTGTATCGACTCAAGTGATGACTGAGTGTCACCTCAGCTTCTTTTCATTTCATATCCTACAGTAAACACGTTAGTCTACATCAGTGGTTCCCAAACTTTTTTGTCCTACCGCCCCCTTTCCAGAAAAAATACTACTTAGCGCCCCCTGGAAATTAATTTTTTTTTAATTTTAATAGCAATTAACACATTAATGACCGCAAAGAAATCTGTAAGACATACGCCTGGGACCGCACGTTTTTGGGCAAACTTGTACGATCTAAAATCATCATAACTTTGTTATTTATGAAGCAATTTTTGTGAAACTTTCAGAAATTGTATAATAAGATTCATTCTAGGTATTATTGAAAAAAATTATGTTTTTTTAATAATTATAATAACTTTTTTACTTAAAAAATGAATTTGTACGCAATTTTTAGAAATTGTAAAATAGGATGCACTTTAGGTATTATTAAAAAAAATGGTCTTATAATAATTATTATAAAATGTTATTTAAAAATAAGTTTCACCGAAGTTTCTAGTACTTTTTTAAAGTATGATAAATACGCAAAGTAGGATACAATGTATCAAAGTATGTGACATCTAAAGACAGCGTGTAGAGAACACGGGTTATTTCGTGATCCATCCGTAAGACGGAATGCGAAACACGAGAAAACTCGTGAGCGGTCCTTAATGTGTTAATAGGAAATATATATCTATTATAATTTACTATAAAATATAGTAAAGAAAGGTGTATATAAATTAGAAAGATTGAACTTTGAAATTATGAAACTATTTATTGAACTCAGAATAGAATGTAATACAATCACCGCCCCCTTGAATCGCTGCAACATTCATCAGGGGGCGGTGGCGCCCACTTTGGGAATCACTGGTCTATATCTACTCATGTGTTACATCTAAAAAAATCATCGATAAATTCGATAATAAATTCTGAAATAGAAATGTAAACTCATCTCCAAATTCAAAATTCAAAAATGCTATAACTCAAAGTGCGTTCATCTGTCATTAGTTGAAAGTTCGATCGATCGTCACGAGACAAACTAATCTCATTCAGGTTGCAATTTGAAGAAATCAAAGGAATTCATCACCTCTCTTTCTTCGTTCGTGCTCGATTATGCGGTAACGGTAGCATTCTGTTGGCAGATGTTTCAAACGAGACCATCTTCCCTTATATTTCGTTCAGCCCTTCTCCTCTAAAACGAACCTCAAACACGAACACGACCGGTGTTTAACCACATTGGCGGAGCAACTCTTATACCACCTGCCGAGACGTCGCGTCGTGTTGGTCCGAATTTTTCATCACCAGTCGATCTGGACCAAATTCGAGAACAAAGAGATCAAGATCGAGTACGTTGCTCGTGTAATACAATCGCGCTCGTTTTTAAGCAATTCGTCGATGTTTCCTTCCCTTTATGTCGAATAACGACCAATAGCGACGATTTCATTTTATACCGGTTAGTTACAATTCAACAATTGTTGTGTAGATGATCAGCACGATTTATGACGTACAATCCGCGACTCTTAATTAAACGCAGTGATATTTTCACTGTATTTTTGTTTAGTGAAGTTGGAATGAATAAATTTTATTTATTCCAACATAATAGGTCTTATTTAACCCATTTGCATCAGAGACGTTCAACAGCCAATCGGTCCGTATCACCGCGCATCAACTAGTATTTTACCTTCAGCTTTGCTTAGAAATTTAATATAGTAATAAATTAAAGAGAAAGATCTAGTTGCTGATAATGCACTAAAAGCGCCGAATTTTATTATATATTATTCACGAGAAGTTCGCAGACTTTTTCACGTTTGGCGATAAATGACAGTCGTAGCTTGCGGAATATTCCGCTTACGGATGCAAATGGGTTAATGAAAGTGTACACATGTACTTTGAGAAGTTATTTATTCGTTGTAAAAATATTCGCAATTTTAAGAAAAGGAATACTCTTGTGACATTTGAATAAACGCCGTTCGTTTCTTGATTATATCTGTACTCTTTCTCGAGTTTCTTCTGTTTTAACTTGTTTACTTAGCAACTGACGTATCGAATATGAAATTATTTTGCATTCATGCAATAATGGATCGTGCAAAACAGTTAAACAGTACAGAAATTGGGAAAGTTCAGGTGTAAAAGAAGAAGGCTTTTCAAACGGAGAGATTGCGAGGAGATTAAACAGTAGTGAATTTGTTGTACAGTTCGTACTTGAAAAATAGACAATTTAAAAAATAGACATTTACATGAATAATAGACAATTTTCTTCTCAAGAAGAGCTCATAAACACTATTCAAAAGGAATGGAACAGCATATCACTTGACTATATAAAAATATTGCATAAATCATTACCTAATCATATATAACAAATTATGAATAACAATGGTGGATGTACAAAATATGAATAAAGTATAGTTGTTGCGATAACACCGTAATTTTACGTTTTAATTACAGCACGTTTATTCAAATGTCGCAAGAGTATTCTTATTTTTTACTAAAAATGCAAATATTTTTAGAAAGAAATAAATAACTTCTCAAAGTACATGTGTACATTTTCATTAAATAAGATCTATTATGTTGAAAAACTAAAATTGATTAATTTGAACTTCACTAAACAGAAGTACAGTGAAAATATAGCCGCGTTTAATCAAGTATCGCGGACTGTATGTGCTGGCAAAGTTACTTTTCAGAAAACTGCTTTAATATTTAGATAGTCATGTAGATTTTTCGTGAACAGATGGTTTTGTGTTGTTTGTGAGATTGGTACTTTTAATAACAGGTGAAGAACAAAATTTTGTTAAAATTTCTTAGAAGTCGACGTAAATTGAACAAAAACACTTACTTTTTCGTAGTGATACATTAACTCGTTGTATATATTTGCGTACAAATATCATCATGTTGCTCCTGTTGTTCTGATTGATCACATTAAGTAATATGAAGGGATGAACATTGAAATCAAATTATTTCCTCATCGAGAATTTTGTTTTCATTAATTTACGAATTGTTGAGTCACCTCTCGAGCGTAAAGGGTTAATAAATATTGGAAGACTCTATATATACACATTTTACAATATCAACAAATTGATATCGGGCCCTCGGAGAAGTCACGTAATATCAGCGTAGCATTCAACCTGTGAACTAATCAAGAAAATCGACAATGTCTCGAAACGGCTCGTGTAAAGTTCATAGAAAAATAGATAGTTGACAGTGGTCCTCGCGAACGAATAGTACTCAAAAAAAAAGAAAAAGAAAAAAGAATAGAAGAAGAGGAAAAAGATTTGATAAATTTCTTGTGTGGATACTTAGCGCTAACCAATCACGCCATCGTTCTTTCCTTACAGTCTTTCTCACGGTGAATCGGAATGAATTTTACACTCCGTTCTGCTTACTGAACCGAGGTGAAATTAGTATCTCCTCAAGCACGGAAATCATCCCTCGAAATAGTGAAGAGATTACTAAAAGAACGACTTATCATCGTACGGATCGGTGTACAATTCGAAACGCGCTTTTCTCCGTTTCTCGTAATCGATCGAATCGATATTATCCGGCGGTCTTTTTTTTTTCAATAAAGAATATCAGGCCGCGTCGAAGGAAATAACGAAAATTCGATTAAAACAGATCTCACGGCATCGTGAGAACGCAAACGGAAGTCCGTTTGTAGTTTTTGCCCCGATCTCATCGCAATAACTGTCCGAAGTTTTGCATTTTTTTTTTTTTTCTCCCTTCGGGCAGGGTGTGTGCCGGAATCGTTTCGAAGATTTATCGTTATTCGTGCAAATGGAAAATGACGCGATGTTAAATCACGCGAGAGGAAATAACTAGGCAGCACGCGAACACGTCGAGTATACATATATATACATATATGTAACAAGTATCATAATGGACCGTGACATTTTCGTGTAGATCCAGTGGGAAAAATATCCAATCGTTCGTGAAACATCATAAATACGTGAAACTGTTAATCGAGTCACGTGGTGGGAGACTTTTATTATTATAAAAATCTCTTTGCTTGTTTCTTAACACGTTGACTGCCAACTACGAGATAACTCGTAGATTTTTCATTCTTTTACTTGCCGTATTTGTGCAGCTACGATGAAATTCGTAGTCTATCAGTGTAAATATAAATAGATAGCCTCAAGGAAAAGAACAAAAAATCATGATTGGCTTACATGAATAGAAAATTTATTAATAAATGAACAGAAAATATAATAATACTAAGTTTATTCAAAATCAACAAGCAACAGAATATTTTTATTGTTTGTGATAATATAAACACATTCTATATGTTTTTTTATGATTACTATGTACCATAATAGGAGTTTTTAATAATATAATACGATTAAATTAAATTGGCTTTTTACATCGGAATCTTGAAATGTACCGTGGCTGTCAACACGTTAACCCCTTGTATTATAACGAGTCTCACTCGTGATGTAAATTATGGTCAAGTAGTGACAAAAGAAATATTTATACGTCTATCAAATTTGTAGTTTTCTTATAATTTTAGTTTGAATTTAAGATAGAGGACTTTCAAATAAAAATTTATATATAATATCTGTTCGGTCAAAGAATAAAATGAACTTCGATAAATACTGTTGTAAACTAGACTTATTTATTAACACACAAAAGAAAAAAATGAGAGTCTAAAGGAAAACTTACCGAGAGGTATTTTACACGTGTCTATGGGTAGGCGAGAAATTGAGACAAAAAAAGGACATTTGACAAGCAAAATAAAAAAAAAGAAAAATATGAGCAGCTCCATCTGTTAGTGGCGATTGCTATACCAACAATATCTAGACTTTGTTTATTTAAAATTGTATTAGAACAGTGAACATTCGAGACTAACATACGTAGTAATTAAAAAATTCGTACGGTAAAGGGTTAACTGCCTTAATTGTGGCATCTCGGTTACGAACTTTGCTACCGCCATTATTATTTACGTGGATAATGATCGAATTGTTAAGAATGTGATTTAACATCGGAAATAAATGAAACTGAACTGAAATGACAGAATTCTCTAGCTGAAAGATGAACCGAGATGTGATTTGGTTCACGAATTGTCGATAAAGCGTATGTAACACTTACTAGAGCTTGCCTATTATAATTTCCATGGGTACATATGGAAAACGTATAAAAAATTATTGTACTTTTTCGATGATTTTCTTACCTTCGTACAAATCTGCCATATTTCTCTAATAACTTTGTATTAACTTTATACACTAATGGGTTTCCTCCTCGAAGCAATAAATAAAGTATTATCGTTCCTAGTTTGGAAAAATAAAAGTAGAATTATTTATAAAAATAAGTGATGTAATCAGTGTTAGTTGTACGACAGAAAAGTAAGTTCTATAAAATCCAATAATCCTCGTATGCTTTGTTTCTACTTGATTTTATTACTTGATATAATGTAATTACATAATTCCACGAAACGTATTTTTTTTTTTAATTTTCATTACAGATTCACTTAAAGAAAGTTGTAAAAAGCGATCTTTATTATTTTCTGTGCAATTTCGACTGATTAAAACTTTTTCTAGCATTTTTTCATACATCTAGTAAACTAAATCTTGTAATTTCTCGAAAAAGTACTCATGTCGTTTAGATCAGTTTAAAAAAAAAAAATTTATTCTGGTTTAACCCTTTGACTACGGAAGGCGTATATATTGGTGAAATTAATTCTGCACACTTTGAATATACTGTTAGAGAAATAAGGAATTAATATTCTTTATGTTAGATGACACCACTTGAATTTGGCTCGACGACGTTAGTCCATTGTTTTTGTTTACAGTTTTCAAAATGTATCGTGTTGTGTGTCTATAGTTATATAAAATAAACTAATATATCACAAAAAAGTGTTCCACGTTGATCCACTACCTCCAACATATACAAATATTCTTTATTTCATATTTATGCAGAAAATGTATATTCCGCTATGCTCAATTGATACAATAACATTTTTATTGTAATCTATAATGTTTATACTTAATAATTTTACATGATTTAGTTCGTAAATGTTTGAAAATTTTAATTGAAAAACAATCTAAACCGTGTTGTGATATTTGTTTTTGCGACGCCTGGTGCAATCGATGCCTCGACGAATCGAAGCTGTTCTAAAAAACAAAGGATATCCAACGAAATATTAATTTTTTTTGTACCTCCTTTAAAATTGCAATTTTTATTGTATATTAAAAGTATAGCTGTAAGTGATCTTTTTACTGACTGTTTTTTATATAAGCGACGCTCTAAAATTAGAAAACAATGATTAAAATATAAAATATAAATGATTATATATTAAATAATTTGAATAAATGCGAAACTTAAGTAAAAAGTGTCGGTAAAAGACGGTAATCTATCAAAAAAAATTTTTTACAAACGATTGACAGAATCTAAAAATAAGAATTTCGATCTTAAAGAAAATAAAGAAACAAAGTTTTTGATCGAATGGAATTTTTCAATTTGCTGGAGAAACGACGAAAAATTGTAAAATTAAAAGATCCATGCTTTATTGAACAAAAAGAAAATGCTTTGAAGTATGAAATTGGCTTATTTACATAAAAATCAGCACGAATTTTCCAGGTAACCCAATAGTATAGTGTACTCTAAAAGTGTTCGATTAGAAGAAAGGATAACAAGTAAATATGATAAGTAATAGTAGCAGTTAATCACGGCTACTGACACGCGAATATTGATGAATCTGTGCAAGATTGCACCGCAGTCAAAGGGTTAAATGTTTCTAATTCGTTCGTTTTCTATTTTAATCCTCTATAGTCCGAATTTTGTTCGTGGGAATAGACGAATTTATGTAACGTGATAATCGATAAGTACGAACCTTTAAATACAAATTAGCAATGAATTCAGTAGTTTCGATGATTTTATTATAACACATACGTTTTGTTACTTTGGAGTTACGGTAACATATAAAAATAATAAGTATAAAACAGATTGTGTTTGACGTTAAACACAGATGTACGTTGTATTTCGAAGATTTTATTTTTGGTACCCCTTTCCACTTTTTTGCAATGTCCACCTTTATTCGAAAGATCGACCAATTTACTATTTCATCTTTTTACACACTTTTTATTATATCATGTGAAAATAATAACAAAATGATTGTCGAAATACAAACAAATGACAGATTGTTCATATACTTTTATATTATTAGATTATTATGTAGGCTTTTTCTTATTTATCAAACATCCATAGAAAAAAGAATAATGACAATTGCACAAAATGGCTCCTACAGGTTCTATCTGCAGACAACTTGCAAAAGCATTTACTTTGATATCTTATGCTAGAGTTGACAATCGCTAACAAGAATCTGATTGGTTACCAAAGACATTGCAGTAAAAAATTAAATAAATCAAGCAGATATCGATATGTTAACACATTAAGGACCGTGAAGAAATCTCTAAGACATACGCTTGGGACCGCACGTTTTTGGAAAAACTTGCACGTTACTAAAATCATCATAATTTTTTTATTTATGAATCAATTTTTGCAAAACTTACAGAAATTGTAGAATAGGATGCATTTTAGGTATTATTGAAAAAAAAAATTGTTTTTTAACAATTATTATAAAATTTTATTTAAAAATCAATTTTACCAAAGTTTCTAGTACTTTTTTAAAGTATGATATTGCGTGAATGATTTTTCTCTATGAAGAGGAGCCATACAAAATTTACATATACATATATGGCCCTAGAACGAGTAACGGGCCGCGTCGGCAATTGGACCAGGTAATTTACTAAAGCGTGAAGCACCGGTAAATAAGTGAAAAAGAATATGAAGGCAATCAAGTTTAATACATTAACTACTGATGTAAACACATAAATAGACAAAGTAGACACAATGTATCAAAGTAGGTGACATCTAAAGACAGCGTGTAGAAAACACGAGTTATCTCGTGATCGGTCCGTAACAGATAGGACGCGAAACACGAGAAAACTCGTGAGCGGTCCTTAATGTGTTAATATGTGACTTTAAAGTCACACCTGTATATAGAGGGTTAAGAGCAATTTCAGTGTTCCTCGTGCAACACCTGATGATTGTTGTACGTTTCTTTTCCGGATTCCAGAAAGAGAGAAGTTTACCGATTAACGTTCTTCGAGCTGGTTGCTGTTGCGCTCACGATTGTGCATTCCAGTAATGTAAGAGAGTAGAGTAAACGGTCTCATATCGGCTCGCTACGGGTATATATCATCCTTGGAATGATGTTGGCTCTCGGAGTTATGCGCTCGACTGAATCGTAGGAATCTGACGTGATTATTCTTCTTTCGCGGCGAGTCCTCTTTCGACACAGGGGTTGAAGAGAGAGGGGTGTAAACCCTCTCTCTCTCTCTCTCTCTCATACTCTGTTTCTGTTCCTCGACCTCCCACGCCGTCACACCTTGATCAGCAGGTGCTCATCTTGATCATTTCACGTAACATCCGCGTAACTATCCTTCGTTCTTCTTCTTCTTTCTGTCTATCGATACTTTTTCCTTATCGATCATAATTATCTTCGGGTTTATTTTATCTTCTTAGGGAGAAATCACCGTGAAAGTTGAAAGTGCTAAACGTATTTCAACTAATATCTTAGAAATTAAAGTAAACGCGAACTTGATATCTCGGTGAATAAAAGTGAATATGAAATACTTTTCGAGATAATGCAACGAGTTATAAAATTGAGGACAAAGAGAAGATATTTGTAGTTTCTTAGTTGTAATTGTACTTCTAAAGCAGTGGTTCCCAAACTTTTTTATCCTACCGCCTCCTTTCCAGAAAAAATACTACTTAGCGCCCCTTGGAAATTAATTTTTGTTTTAAATTTTAATAGCAATTAATAGGAAATATATATGTATTAATGTTTCTATCTTTTTCGTAAAATATAGTAAAGAAAGGTGTAAATTAGAAACATTGAACTTTGAAATTATGAAACTATTTATTGAACTCAGAAAGTATCAATTTCTAATTCTTTTTTTTTCATTTGTATACATATTTTAGTAATATTCAATCATGTTTGTAACATGATTTGCCTGTCGAAAGAATGAAAATTGATTTTTCTGTCCATTGTAATTTTTGTAATCATAGATTATAAATTACAGAAATTATAGATCATCTATAATTTTGCTGACTATCTTTTTACGCAACACTTTTATTTTAAAAACGCGTTACAAAGTGTTTTTAACGTTCTCTTTGAGGTAAACACTTAAGTCGGATTAAAATACGAGCAGTTGCTCTGAAAGTTATTAAATATATTAAATATCTAAAATAAATATACATAAACATAAATTAAACATATTGAATACATAGAAGGTACGAATATACATGTTCCTTTCAATTAAAATTGAATCTCAAAGAAGAAAGTTATTTCAATTTACTTATTTATGTCTTCTATATTTTGAGGTAAATGCAAGTTCCATTAAAATACGAAAAATTGCTCTAAAACGCATTGAATATATCGAATATATATTACAATACATGCAGATATATTAAATATACTAAATATATTAAATATCTACAATAAATATACATAAAAATAAATTAAATATATCGAATACATCGAACGTACAAATATACGTGTTCCTTTCAATTAAAGTTGATCCTTAATGAATGAAAATTATTTCAATTTATTTATTTACACCTTTTCTATTTTCGAAGCAGTACTTAAAACACCTTTCTAATTATTTAATTCAAATTTTTCTACAGAAAGAAATTCGAAATCAATACGAATCAAAGAATTTATACAATGCATCAATAATCACAGAATTTTCAACCACTTAATCTCGAACTTAAAGGGGTATGCAATCTTGTCAGCTTCAAAAATTCGAAATTTCTTTTTTGCTTTTTTTTTAACAGCTTATATAGAATATTATAGAGCAAGGATTTTTTGAAATTTTAAAAAATAGCGAAGTTATAAGACTCCAAACGACTGCATGTCATGTCAAGCAAGAAGGGCCAATGTAACACTACTGAGGGGGAAACATTCCGGTTGATTTCTTGTTATTAAGCATGATTTTTTACTTTTACTTATTGAAATAATATTAGAAAAACTACCTTAGCGTATATCAGTAATGAGAGCGTCAATTCTATAATATGGACGATTGCTCCAAAGAAATCATTTTATGGCAAAAGAATAGTCGACATAGTGGTATTTATCGGTGCTAGCGTTTTTAACGATGGCTTCAAAAAGATTTTATTAACGATGAAACTTATGGATTTAAAGATTGGTAACAGTGTGTACAACATTTGTAAGAAAATAGACGAACGTCGGCTAATACATGCGGAGATTTGGGCTCAAGTAAATTCGAAAGAAGCTCGACAACTGCTAAAGAAAACTAAAAGACAAATAGCTGACGAATTTTTAAAAACAGAAGGGTCACTTTATGGCTCTGGAATTGTATATTAAGGATAATTTTCTAAAAATATTCTTTTATTTTAGAGAAAGATTAATTTCAAGCTTCAAACACGTTTTTCTCGAAACTGTGTTTTGCGACCTTGCACCCAGCAGATCTTCTAAACTTTTCATCTATCCAACTTGAAATTCTTATACATTATTCTCTATAAAATAATCTACAATGTGTCTTACGATTTTTTTAATACCTTAATTCGTTGAATTTTTATGAATATTTATATTTGATTTTCATCGGCGAAAAAGAATTTTATGTTTAACAATCCGCCATTTTCTTATTTTCCACAATTATCAAAAAATCCTACGCTACATTGGAGATAATATATTTTTGTTTAAGATGGCTCAAAAAGTTTTTATTTGTTATATTCCAAACACATTTGTCGCTGGGTGCAAGCGAACAAGGTTTCGCTGGACATAAAGTTGAATAATGTTGTACAATTCTATCATTTTGTACTTTTACACAGGAAAAAAAAATATAGATATAGAGTTAAGATGTTGCTTAACGATCTTTATAAAAATCTTGGTTTTTTACTAATTATTTAGACGGAAAAAAAAATGAGATTCACCCGAATTTTTTTAGCTTTCCAGGGTTGCATACCCCCTTAATCACTACTATCCGTTCCTACGTACTTTATTCTTTTCGTTAAACGATTGTTACTTTTACCACAAAGTATAATAAGCCGAAAATGCGATTGCGTTAGAACACGATCCATTCGCTCGTGAGAATAAAAGAGGGAAGAACTGTTCCAAGCGTTTCTTCCCTTTCATCTTCATTTGGTTTTCTCCCTCTCTGTTTCCATGGCGCGTAAGTACTTTCGCCACGAGATAAGCAGCTAATACAGTTTTTCGTTCACCTATCTTGCCCATTCTCCCTCAAAATTGTATCTCCAACTTGCTACGGGGAATTCGATTTCCAAAGGAACGAAAGAACGCGCTGGGGAATACTGGAACGCGCTGGAAGTTTTACTTTCTGCTAGCCCGACACACACGACCGAGAAAAAAAGAAAACCGTGCTTGAGAACTATGTAATTCAACTCTGCTCAGGTTAATGAACATCTTCGCGACGTTAGTTCTTTATTTCATAGAAATTCGTTTTCAGTTTGAACTTTCTACCGTGCAGAGCTGAGAAGAAGTCCCGTGGAAGGAATTCGAGTCTTGATTGAATTATATCCCCATAGGTTCATTTCTCTTGTACAATTGTACAACTTTCACACACTTATTATCATTTTTAATCGTCATTTAAAACACGACAAAATCGACGAATTCAATTATTTTGGCTTCCATACAGTTCTAGATGCTGTGTTATTTAGCAAAGTAAATCTTTATTTAATTACCAGCGTAAAAATACAACGAGAATAATAATAACAGTAATAATGACAATATTAGAATGTGATTATATATCATGTTGAGTCCGAGTGTTGGAAAATAATGCTCATAAAATGTCCATGAAATGTCGAAAGCGAAACGTCTCCTTAGAGCGTGTTGTAAAAAGTGTAAGGTATGTAAGTAAGAAGTAAGTGTAATAACAAATATATTTAATAAAAAGGATGTACAGAATTGTATGCAAATGGTTATAGGTAAGTTGTGGGTAAACAAATAAAAGCATATAATATTTCGATTGTGTTTTATGATATTCTTCGTAAAAATGCAGGCAAATAGTGTTTGAACACATTGTATGCCAGCTAAATATCGGCAGCTGAGAAAACCTGGGTACTGGTAGTCACATTGCTTATTTATGGGGAATGGACACTCGAAAGAAAGTATATTAAAAATTTTATACATTCTCACAAAAGAATATATAGTATATTTTTGTTGAACGTTCGCTAGATACGTTTAAAAAAATAAATAAATAAATAAACATCCGTCAAAATCGATAAGTTTGAAATCCTGCAGTAATATAGGACCGGTGTAGAATGTGTAAATGAATAAAATGAATGTAAATGAATGTGTAGAGCAATGATTTGTGGTCTTTTTTATATTTCTTCTTGCTGTTTCTCGATCTGCAGTTTTTCTACTCGTTTCGTAATAACGTATTCGTCTAATTATTTTATTTTCAGAATTTCCTCTTACCACCAACTTGTATTTAGCCAGTAATAGTCAGCCAGTTTTGAGAAAAGTACACATGAAGTATGGAAAAATCGTATAATTTCTGACACTATATTCCGGTAGTGAAATGTTCCTTTTTAACGATAACAGTGGCGTTTGTAGATTGTTTATAACTTATTTTATTAACACTTTTACGACCGGAGATGTGGTCTTACGTCATTTCAAAGTCTTTAGCGGAATATAGGCAACGTAGTCCTGCGTCATTCAAATTGAATTCACCAAATTCATTTTCTTAAAAAAATGTTTTTTCCACGTGCATTTTTAATATATAATTTTTTAACAATTTTGAACATCATACTGAGAAGTCATATTCCTTATATTCACATACCTACAAATAATAGAACCTTGCTTTACTCGGCTACAGACTTTTGGAAATTATATGCGGTATTCAGCTAAACGTTGTACGCCCGTCGCGAAAGCGCTAATAATAAATAAATAAATAAAGAACTAAACAAACAAATAAATAAATAAATTAATAATTCAAGAAATATTGCAAGTGAGACTCATTTCTACCTCAAAAGTGATCATTCCTTTATGACGAGTATATTCGTCGAATATTGTCAAAAGGTTAAAAATATAAATTTTATGTTACATATTGCAAAAAAGAAAAAAAGAAAAATTATATGCGGTATTCAGCTAAACGTTATACACCCGTCGCGAAAAGCATTAATAATAAATAATTAAATAAATAAATAATTCAAGAAATATTGCACAAAGTGATACTCATTTCTACCTCAAAAGTGGTCATTCCTTTATGACGAGTATATTCGTCGAACACTGTCAAAAGATTAGAAATATAAATTTTATATTACACATTGCAAAAAGAGAAAAAAAGAAAAGTAATTTCTGACAATAGTATAACACTATCAGACAGATAGGGAAAATTCTTATGAAATATTTCGGATCAGTTTTCCATTCGTCGACAAGAGGCATCGGAATGCTTCTACAGTTCTATCAGAGAAATTCATTTGATTCGATATTCGTACGAGGGACTTACACGTTTTTACATGTTCCTGTAATTCCTTTTGTGCGAGCTCGCACAATGGAGTATATTGTCAGCGGGCTGGAAGGTTTCAGGTCACCTTGTCACCGGTTCTAGAAACATATCTGCCATTGAAAAGAAGAAAAATTCCGGTCACGAATCCTCTTCAGGCTAGAACGACTCACTCTTGCCCCGAAAGATCGAACTAGTTCGACCGTTCTCTCCATTCTCAAAATGAAATCGCACGACTACCTTTCGTTTCGCGCTTCTCCATCCTCGACTTCGTACCTGCATTCTATGTACCTTACCCTTCCGTTAGAATATTTCCCAACTTTCATGGTGAAAGGGGGGGGGGGGGGGGGAAGGAAGAAAAAAGAAAAGTACATCACAATTTTTCAGAGCTTTACTGGAAAACGACATTTCCTTCCTTTTCCTTTTCTTTTCTTCTTTTTGTCCTTTTCGACAAAGGAACTGCTAGCATATTCTTGATTTGCATTCCTCGGATTCTTGATACGCGTGAGCGTTCGTGATAATTGTACCAAGTTTAACTTTTTGACTACGAAAGGCGCATACAATTACCCATTTTAATATTCGGACACTACGGTTTTTGCGAAATTAAAGCTTTATATACTTACTTAAAATGTGTTTATCGAATATTTTGGTCCGTAATCGGTTGAAGCACATATTCTAGTTTACAAATATGTAAAATTAATTACTTTATTTTTCATTGTTTTCCACATAATAAATCGTAAACGAAATTAGACCCAATGTTGGTGTCGAAAAAATATTCGTAAGTATATAAAGCTTTAATTTCGCCAAAACCGTAGTGTCCGAATATTAAAACGAGTAACTGTATATACGTCTCTACTGATTTATCAATACACAGTGAGAGTCAAAAATGAGTATACATCCCATGCATATGAGATCTGCATTATATTTACAGCACATCTCGCGAAAACCAAATGCCTATCAGAAGTCGGTTCCTTAGGAACGCGTCAAAAATGAGTATACAGAGCAAAAATAGTTATCCTGTTATGAAAGATAGTCGGGTAAAATGGTTTTCTAAAAGCAGTAATTTCTGAATAAGCGTGGATTCGTCTAAATTTTCATCGGTGTTGATTAATTTGAAATACTTAGTGCATAAATAGAATTATGAGTTAAAAACGTGCAGAAACTTCAGAAGAAATGAAGAAACTTATTGTTAACCCTTTGAGTGCTACGAGCGCAAATGTGCGCCCAGCGAAAGCTATCACTGTGGCCTATGGGTGCACATATGCGTCCAGCACAAGATATAGACTATGGACGCACATGTGCGCTCGGCGATGGCTTCGATCATTTACTGCTGTCTTATTATATTTGTCCAGAAATTATTTTATCGTATCCGTGCAACACTCTCAGAAACAACATACCTTGTTGCTTATCAACAAGAAAAAATGAAATCTCGTTTATTTGGTCAGTTATTCACTATATCTTAAATTCGTTTCATTTGTTCCCAGACAAATGCTATTGTCAGCCATTTATCATACGCAGTTGCACTATTAATTTTCTTATTGTTCTTCTTTCTTAGATGAAAGTTTTTGTTTATGTATGGTTTGGACTTCATTTTTAAATTTTCAAAATGCAAATAAATACATTGTAATTATCAAATTATGGCGTTGTAAAACTTTACCCTTGATGAAGAAGCAATATATATTGAAAATAAAAAATATTAAAAAATATTAATTTTGGAGTGGATAAAGTAACGGTAATTGGATTCTGTACTATATTATAAATTAATACACCGCCGAACAGATTCATATTGCGCGTAAAAGGTATTCAGTCACGCGAAGCGCTTCGGCTTAGATTATTCAGCAGTCAAAGGGTTAAATTAAAAAACGAAGAAAAATCATTTCGAGAAATAGGGAAAGTAGTAAATCGTTGTCATGGAACTGTAAAAGAAATCATAGACAAGTACGAAGATACAAAAAGTGTAGAAAACTTTCCTCGTTTCGGTCGTTCGAGAAAGTTAAATGAAGCGGATAATCGATCAATTACACGAATAGTGAAAAAAGATCCCATTATGAGTGCAGGTTCATTAGTTCAAGGAATATCTGGAATACAAGAAAAATCTATAAATACGAGTACGATTCGTACGATCGTTAAATTCTCAAGGTATGCGTGACCGTGTTCCACGCAAGAAACCAGCGATAAATGCGAAGAATCGCGTTTTGCGATGGCAATCCGCAGAAAAATTCATAAACAAACCACTAGAATTTTGAAACACCGTATTATTCATTGACGAAAGTAAATTTGAAATTTCTGAAAGAAAAGGCAACCGAAAATTTGGAGAAAAAAGAAATATAGAATTAGAACTGAAAAATGATAACAATATGATAAAGTTTAAATTTACAAATGAGTTTTCTAATATTAATCATGCAAAAACGAAGGGACTATATCGAACTTGTTGTAAAAACCGCTATTTTCTCTGTTTTTCTCTGAGAAAAATTTGCTTAAATTTACAAATATGATTTTTCTAACGTTAGTCAGAGAAAAATGAAGGGACTACACTTAACCTGTTGTAAAAAAGAAACGCAGTTCTCTTTCTTTTCTTCTACGAAAAATTTGCTTCAATTTACAAATGTGATTTTTCTAATATTAATCAGGCAAAGACGAAGGGACTATACTTAACCCGTTATAGAAAACGCAATTCTCTTTCTTTTTCTTTCAGCAAAATTCGTTTAAGTTTACAAACGTAATTTTTCTAATGCTAGTCAGACAAAAACGAAAGGGCTATACCTAAGTATTTCCAGTTTTTCTTATCTACAAATAGGACAGAAAATGACGATTTTTCGAAAATTTTACCGTGTTCTCTTAACACGTTGATCATAAGTCAATATCAAGCTGTATTTCCATGTTCCTCGTGTATTCGCCAATAAATTCCCCTGCGCTTATTCTGCTATTTTTCATACTTTAAGAACATAATCCGTGAAATTTATGAATTCCGTGCTTGTAGTCGCTGCTCCGTGTTTCCTTTTTCAACCTGCTCCCTTTTCTAACGTCACTCATACCTGATGTTCAGTTGAGCTTCATAATTCTTAAACACGCATATACGTAAGTACATTACAGGTGTCAAGCATAAATTTGTTTTCTTACATTTATTGCACCTTTTTTATACGAATGAAATTAGAAATGCTGTTCCTCGTTAACTGATGCGAGAAGTTAAGTATTTTTTTAAACGATGGAACGAATTCAGTGTTCGAAAACGTTCAATTATCTGAATAAATTAATTGAAATATTAGGAATCTAAAAAAATAAGTTTTAGAATAAATTGAACTATACAGATATAACTGTATTATTGTTGTAATTTCGTTAAATTAGACATTTGCATTAACGTTGGTATTTGAGTAGTGAAGTCATTCAATTTTAATCGCCTAATCTAATCTAAATTCAATTATCGAAATTTTCAATCAATTTTCGACATGTTGTTGGAGTTTTTTACGAATTCCAGCTCGAATATTGTTCTCTAGATCATTCGTTGTTTCCGGTTTGGTAGCATAGACTCGACATTTTAAAAAACTTCGCGAAAGAAAATGTGACGGCGTTAAATCGCATGATCTTGGAGGCCAATTGAAATTTGCATTTCGTGAAATTAGTTTGCTAGAAATAGACATCAGAAACATCGCTATGATTCAATTCTGACTATAAAAGTCACTCATCGTTGATTGGTATCGCTCAGAACTTGCAATAACAGTATTTCCAGTATGAGTTTCGAAGAATAAGTAGTCGAATGATTCCATTTGCCCAATGAAAAGATAACAATAGATAAAGAGACACTCAAGTTGATTGGTATCATTCAGCACGTACATTAACAGCATTTCCAGCATGATTTTCGAACAAAAAATAGTCCAATGGTTTCATTTGCCCAAAATGCACAAAAACAGTGGCTTTTTGTAGGTGTAGAAATTTTTGATGAGTAACATTAATACAAGTCTTTGCTCTTGAAAAAGAATTTAAGACTCTCCTTGAAAAAAAAATGTAAGACTTTTTTTTAATTTTCTTAATGTAAGCTTATATTTATTACGTCATTAAACTTTTACGTATAACATTTTCTTCTATCTCTTGTATTTTAAGAGATATATGCGAAAAAGTGGGAGTGCTGATTTGAATTTTGAGATTAGCTTTCACACTCTCAAACGACGATTGGATACAAATTAAGCATACTGTTATTCTTGACTTGGATCACTCTATAAAACCCACAAAGTTTCATTTAAATCCGTGAGCAAGGATTCATGATGTTTTCTTGTTAGTCAAACGAACGCATGGCTCATACATGGCAATACTGAACATTTTTACCTGTTGTGTTAACCTTTGCCATCCAAGAGATCATAAAAAATATGTAATATAATACAATTTTCCGAATATTATGTATAGAAATCAGTCGTGCACCCGAAGGGAATCGACAGGTATAAAATGTGCATATAATTCCAACCGTAACAATATCTTTTGCACGAATGAAATTAAAAATTCCAATCTAGTTTACATATGTGAAATTTGATAAAAATAGTCCAACATTTTACCAACAAAAATTGCAAAAATGTTAATTTTTAACATACTTTTTAAATAAACTAATTTTTCAAAAATCTGCTTACGCCATATTATTGGCCTTCTAAAACAGCACAATTCACATTTCGAATTTCTTGCCTACGGCTAATAGGTTCCGAGATATTTGTAAAAATAGCTTTTTCTACAACCCATTTAAGGGCTGTTTACACCTCTTTAGAGTGGATATTCGCACATAAAAAAGAATACGTGTCAAATATTTTTTCAAGTTGTACAACATATAAAAGTTTCAACGAAATCGGCGTGTAACGTTTGGGTGATGTCCCTTGTTAGAAAGGTCCATCGTAACGCGGTCAATGGCTAGTTTTTGTTTCCTGACACGTCAGCGTAGTCCTTCGAGAAATTTGTTAAATAAATTTTGCACGCCACGTGTAAGCGCAACAGAGCTTGACTGTTAACAATCATATTAACAATCATGAGCAGTAACAACAGAATTTTCACCAATACAAAATACATGACGGCGGTGGGATTGTGATGGTCTTGCGACGATGGTCGAACTGATGGTTTTGTAATAGTAGCAGTGGTTCCTCCGTGACGATGAGGGTTTTGTGGTAGTGAAGATGATTTTGTTTTCATAACTGTAGGTTTACTGTGGCAGTGATGGTTTTATTGTGGTGACGATGGTTTTGTAATGGTGGTGGTTTTGCGGTGGTAATAGTGGTTTCTTGGTGGAAGCGGTTTTGTTATGGTGCTGATGGTTTTATTGTAAAGATGATGGTTTTGTTATGGTAGTGATTTTTATGGCGGTGGTTTTGTCGTGGTAACAGCGGTTTCTTGATGGCAACGGTTTTGCTGTGGTGATGATAATTATTGTTATGGTGACGATTGTCACGTGGTGGTGCTGGTGTTTATGGTGGTGGTTTCTATGGTGGCGGTTTCTGTGATGGTGGCTTCTATGGTGGCGGTTTCTGTGATGGTGGCATCTATGGTGTTTGTTTTTATGGTGGTGGATTTTATGGTGGTGGTTTCTATGGTGGTGGTTTCTGTGATGGTGGTTTCTATGGTGGTGGTTTTTATGGTGGTGGATTCTGTGATGGTGGTTTCTATGGTGGTGGTTTCTATGGTGGTGGTTTTTGTGATGGTGGTTTCTATGGTGGTGGTTTCTATGGTGATGGTTTCTATGGTGGTGGTTTTTATGGAGGCGATTTCTGTGATGGTGGTTTCTGTGGTGGTGGTTTCTATGGTGGTGGTTTCTATGGTGGTGGTTTCTATGCTGGTGGTTTCTATGGTGGTGGTTTTTATGGTGGTGGTTTCTATGGTGGTGGTTTCTGTGATGGTGGTTTCTGTGATGGTGGTTTCTATGGTGGTGGTTTCTATGGTGGTGGTTTCTGTGATGGTGGTTTCTATGGTGGTGGTTTCTATGGTGGCGGTTTCTGTGATGGTGGTTTCTATGGTGGTGGTTTTTATGGTGGTGACTTCTATGATGATAATTCCTCGGATTCTGTTTTTTAAGTTAAGAAATGTGTGTATTTGGATGTTAGTGGGTGATATATTTCCTTGCGCTATTTACAGAATTGTTTGGTGTGTGATAATGATGTGTGGTGTCCATAAGACTTTCGCGATTTTTCTTCTGATGACTATCTTTTGTGAAATTGAGACGAATGTTTGTGTTCAATTTTACTCTAACTAGAGATGTTCGCTGTTTTATCGATTCGGTGTGTGTTACGATTGGTAGCCTGAATGTGTAAAAGTATCTCCGAATTTCTAGTAGTTAAATCTAAGTTTTCGCGTGAACAGAAATCATCTTTACGACTGAATGATTTAGCTCGTCGTTGCGACTGAACAGTACTCGAGGCCCGTGAAAAAGTGTGTGAAAAGAAAATGGCTATGGAAATATAATAATTTTTCAAAAGAATATACCTTCGTTAAGTTCGTTTTCGCTACTAGTAACGTCACACGTATCGTTTTATTGTTTAATCGGTTTCAATTCGCTTATTTTCGGTAACGAGTTAACTTCTTCCCAATTTCCCTACAACGACGTAACATTTCGCCGCGATAGAGTGAAACTTTTGGAAAACAGGCGATCATGCGGAAAATCTAGAAACGAAACACCGATGACGATCGTTAGCTGCGAAGCCGCGTTATCGTAGTAGCGATTACCAGCGGAGCACGGCCAGTCGATATTTTATTGGCGATTTGGCGACCGGCCGATTCCATGCGGCTGATTCGCTAATTACGACATGCCAGTGATATCGCTCGGAACGAGAAATTTACCGGGCTCGCGCTTTAAGAGTTTTACAGGAGGAACGCTCGAAATAGTCCAGAGAAATACAGTAGAATCGAGTAGACTGGCCAATGGCCAGCACAGCCAGTTGATATCGAAACAAGCCGCATCACCATTCCCGGAGACATTGACTGGCAATTGATCGACATTCAGAGCTGGATATTACGCTAAATCGGGATCATGGAAACCCTTTGCCAAATAGAAATTCGACGTAGCTGCAAATACCGTCGACGAAGCCAATCGTATTAACTATCAAATGTATCCCTCCATACTTTCGTTTATACGTTCGGTGCAATTACTGTACTACGAAGGTACCGTTTGATTTCACTCGAATTTCGTGATAATGCAATGAAACTTCTTTTAGTCGAAGCGAAGCAGATGTATCGCGAACAATTTTATTCAATTATAAAGTATTAGGTTGTTAAATACAAAAAAAAGGCTGTGTTTGTATACTGACAGATTCCGTTTTGTTTTTATGAATTAAAATTATATCGATTGTCATATGAAAAAGTGAAACCTGCAGTTTATTGTTTTAAATGCAACAAGAATCGTTTCCTTGATGAAACGTAGGTTAACCTTATATTAAAAGAAGAAACCTTATTCTAATCGAATCCAAATGACTTTCTTTTACGAATTCGAACTGGAACAGTAGCAAGAGCAGCAGGAAGGCTCTAAAGGCAGATCAAAGGACAATAGCTAATACAGGACATTAACTGATACAGGTCATTAAGCAATAAAGGACGCCAAGCGATACAGAACACTAACCAATACAGGGCGCCAAGCAATACAGGAATCAACCAACACAGAACACTAACGAATGCGAGATATTAACCAATACGGGACGGCAACCTATTCGGGACATTTACCAACACACGTTATTCACCAATACAATACACATGGTGGTGATGGAATTGAAATGGTTTTGTGATGATGGTAGAGGTGGTGGTTTTGTAGTAATGGCAATCGTTTCTTCGTGGCGGTGATTTTTTTGTGATAGCGGAGATGGTTTTATTGTCGTAGCTGTGGTTTTGCTGTGGCGCTAATGGTTTTGATCTGATGACGATGGTTTTATAATGGTTGTGGTTTTTATAGCGGTGGTTTTGTGGTGGCAACAATAGCTTCTTGGTGGCGGCGCTTTTGTTGTAGTGACGATGGTTTTGTAATAGTGATGGTTTACATGGCGGTGGTTTTGTGATGGTAACAGTGGTTTCTTGATGGCGGCGGTTTTGTTGTAGTGACGATGGTTTTGTAATGGTGATGGTTTTTATGGCAGTGGTTTTGAAATAGTAACAGTGGTTTCTTGATGGCGACGGATTTGTTGTGTTGACGATGATTTCGTAATGATGGTGGTTTTCATAGCGGTGGTTTTGTGATGGTAACAGTGGTTTCTTGATGGCGGCGGTTTTGTTGAGGTTGTGATGGTTTATTTGTGATGACGATGATTTTGTAATGATAGTGATTTTTATGACGGTGGTTTTGTGATGATAACAGTGGTGTTTTGGTAGCGATGGTTTCGTTATGCTGGTGGTGGTTTTATTGTGGTCACGATGGTATTGTAATGGTGATGGTTTTCATGGCGATGGTTTTGTAATGGTAACAGTGACTTCTTGGTTGGCGATGGATTTGTTGTGGTAGCGATGATTTTGCTGTGGCAGCGATGGTTTTCTTATGGTAATGTTTCGATTGTTTCGTGATGTTGGTGGCTTCTATGGTGGGGACTTCCATGATGGTAGTTTCTATGATGGTGGTACTTTATGGTGCTGATTTTGTAGTGACAAGAGTGGTTTCTTGACGGCGACGGATTGGTTGTGTTGACGATCGTTTTGTAATGGTGGTGGCTTTCATGGCGGTGGTTTTGTGATGGTAACGGTAATTTCTTGATGGCGACAGAACTGTTATGATGACGATGGTTTCGTTATGATGGTAGTTCTCATGGCAGTGGTTTTGTGATGGTAACAGTGATTTCCTGGTGACGACGAACTTGTTGTGATAGCGGTATTTTTGCTGTGGCGATGGTTTTGTGATGATGGTGGTTTTTATGACGCTGGTTTTGTGATTTTCAACAATGACTTCTTGATGGTAGCGGTTTTGTTGTGGTGTCGATGGTTTCGTGGTGGTAACAGTGATTTCTTGGTAACAATGACGTTTTTTTTTTATCAGTGACGATTGTTTCGTGACGTTGGTGATTTTTATGGTGGTGGTGATAATAGTTGTCGAATCATAGTCATCGATAGCAGTTCGATAGATTTTTCGTTTTCTACAGCTCGAATCGATCGAAGTACCGAGAGTGCTATTAAAAACGCTGACCTTGTCGGGGAATTTAGAATTGCCATTTCTCCCTGGTCAATGGCCCTTTCGCCAGCCTGTTTATCGACGATTCGCAGCAACGCCGGAAACAGCCAGGTCATTGGCGCACGCAAGCCCCCGCCAGTAGTACTATCAAACAATAATATTTTACACAATGTCGTCGGCTGAGCGGATCGGCCGTGTTCACGGCTCTCCCCATGCTTCGCGTGGAAACTCGACTGTGAATTATCCGATGCGCGACGATCGCGGCCCGGAAGTGTTTCATCCGTTATTAAACAATTTTGTTGCGTCCATCGGCGTGCAGTCGCTGTTCCGTATCGACAGGCCTGCGGTACCTAAATACCAACCTGCTTTTTACCTGGGCTTGATGAAACTTCACGCGTCTTCCTTTTATTAAGATCGTGCAAATGAAATACCGCTTCCTCAACAACTGAAATTAACGGTCTGATATCGTGTATTAAATTTTATATCATCGTAAATTTTCATAATCAAGATATTCGTGTAGTTTCTTTTTCATGTAAGTTAACATTTGAAGAAGACTGCAATAAGAACTGCGAAAAAGTGAATTTAATATTCGAAGAAAAGGTTATGCAAGTATTTTGAAACTACAACGTTAATGTGGAAAATTCAAGATTGAAGATTTTCGATTGAAAAATGAATAAACAATCGGGCCAGATTGAGTAGTCGGTGATAACGTTCCAAAAGAAATGATTAAAGATGATCTACGGGATCCAATAGGAAATTTTGCCACATTCTCCCTTATTCACTAGACTTTCCCCCAATACACTATAATTTCTCGAAGCACCTGAACAATTTCTCAACAAATAAATTATTCCGAAATGAAAACACCGTTAGAGAAGCATTTTCGAATTCAAAGGCTAATAATACTAAACGATGCGATTTTACGAGAATAGTTAAATTGAGACTGAACAATATTAACCCTCTGCAGACAGCAGCCCAAGAATTTTTAGCGCTCAAGACTCGTTCAGACATTGTACGAAATTGTAAAACCACAAATTGAAATTATTAATATTATAAAAAGTCATTCGTGAATATCTCGTAAATCATTTATGTAGTATAAAATTTAGAAGTGTTAAAACCGAATATTCGAGTATATATCACCTTCTCGTTAAATACACATCAGAGAGCCTCGTCTGCAAAGGATTGATAAAAGCATGCGAACATTCATACAGTTGTCAATATTCAGCTATTTGCAATTGCTATGTTACATGTAGCGATAAATTCTATGTTAGAAAACAGCTAAGAAAACAGTATATGTGTTGCAGTAAAAAAAGTTGTAGAGGATGTACATATATATATGTATATATATATATATATATATATATGTATATATATTACTTATTTATCAATATATACGAAAGGCGTATATATATACATTCTCGCTGATTTATCCATATATACGAATATACGAAATATATATACGAAATATATATATATATATATAATATATAATAATAATAATATATATAATAATATATAATATATAATAATATATACGAAAGGCATATATATATATATATATTTATTTATATTTATATAGTAATATATATATATATATATATATATATATATATATATGCCTTTCGTATATATTATTATATACGAAATATATATATATATACTATATATATACACTATATACATATAATATATACTATATTACCATATATATATACTATACTATATATATACTATACTATATACTATACTATATATATACTATATATACACTATATATATACTATATTACTATATATAGTATATATATACTATATATACTATACTATATATATATATATATATATATATATATATATATATATATATATATATGCCTTTCGTATATATGGATAAATCAGCCAGAATGTATATATATATACGCCTTTCGTATATATTGATAAATAAGTAAGAGCGTATATATACGTCTTTCGTAGTCAACGTGTAAATCTGTATTTATAGGTTGATATCTGTTGATTTTATGTTATATACGTTGTTTTATAGTCGCGAAAAAAATTCAGCTCAACAAGAAAAAAAAAAGAAACACGCGAAAGTCTCGTAAATGAAAGGATTCCACAAATAAATATCCTTTCTAACTTACCAAGGGGCGTTTATGATTGTACAAAGAATATTTTATTTCTCATATAAATGTAATTTTCCTTACAAGTCATATTGACCCGAGGAGTACAACAAAGTTAAGACACTACCGAAAAAAAAAAGAAGGAAAAAAGAAAAGAAATATACGAAAGTTGCGCGAATGAAATGATTCCGCGAACAAATATCATCATTTCTAACGTACTAGGCCGCGTTTGTGTTTGTACGAAGAATATTTGTTTGTGAACTTCCCATTTTGTATGTATGTGATCTAGCTGATATTCCCCATAGCATTTACTTCTCATATAAATGTAATTTTCCTTACACGTCATATTGACTCGAGCAGTACAACAAAGTTAAGACATTACCGAAAAAAAAAAAAACGAAAAAGAAAAGGAAACACAGGAAAGTCTTGTAAATGAAAGGATTCCACAAATAAATATCCTTTCTAACGTACCAAGGGGCGTTTATGATTGTACGGAGAATATTTTTGTGCATTTCCTATTTTATGTATATGATTTAGCTGCCATTCCCCATAGCACATTTCTCATATAAATATAATTTTCCTTACAAGACATATTGACCCGAGGAGTACAACAAAGTTAAGACACTACCGAAAAAAGAAAAGAAATATACGAAAGTCGCGTGAATGAAAAAATTCCGCGAATAAATTGTAGTTAAAGCCAGTAGCCGTTGCGTATTACTATGCTGGTGAACGCGCCGGATGTCCGGTGTCGGCGCAGGAAAACGCGTCTCGTCGATCAGGAAAGGTAGCCAGCCAGTACAGAGCGTGCAAGCTTTCACGAGCGTCGGTATGTGTGCACGAGCAGGTATGTGCCAGGCGTAGCTGGCGAGGAACGATCGTGTCTGTTCACTTCCGCTTCGCGTTCATTCACAACTCTTTCGCCTTCACCTACGCGCCACGCGTTTCCTTCGTTCATAAGCGTGAATCATCGAAGAAATTCTCGCATCTCCCACGTTACACACCACGTGATCCTTCTTCCACTTTCTATCTTTACACTCGCCTCAATTCAATCTTTCTTTCTTCCTCTTACGTCTTAATCGTGCAACCTAGATGAAACCTTTTTCATAGTTTCTTCAGCGGGAAACAATCAAACAGAGTAAACTTGATGGAACACACCGCTCGTTTAATTAAGGGTTGGTCTTTGCTCAGTAGATTAATCATACACGTTTTAACGCGTTTCTAATGGTCTTCGGTTTCCTCTTATCTATGATGTTCCAATGTCGACTAATTTTTTCCACAGATTTCCGCTGTTTGCTTTCCATTATATCTTATCAAAGTGGAAGAAGGGAGGATTTTGTTCGTTACACATCTTCTCGAGGATTTTACTGGTGTCCTTTCGTGGATTTCAAAATTATTGTCGAATTTCAGTGACAATAAGGACGTTCGATTATTGTGAATTTTGTGGATTTGAAAGTAATGAGAAATTTGTTAGATAGAATTTAACGATTGAAGAACAATTTCGTGGATAATTCTACTTTAACCCTTTATAGCGCTATTTTACTCAAAAGTTACATGTTCGTTTATCTATATTTAATACGTCACATTTTATTTGTTTATTGCTATATTATTACATCGTTGTATTGTTACATTATTGTCAGTTAATGTTTTTATATTAATACATTTTCTATCGGCAACCAGTTAATACTAAACAGGTTTTTTCTTAAATTTATTTGTAGAATGTGATAGCAGAAAAATTGTTAACAGGCAAATAAAAAATTATTTTATTATCTTAACTTTTGCATACTGTTATTAATAATTGTTAATAATCTACGAAAGGAATGGTGTCTTAAGTTTTTAATTTATTTCACAGATTTCTACGTGATAATCAAAACCACCGATATTGCCGAAAGTATCCATTAAATTTACAACCGATAAATAATGTGTTAACTATTAATTTTCGTTTCTCCAGATTTTTGAAAATATAAAATTGTAATAAACTGTAACTTTTCTTCTCATAAACGCAGAAAAATTGGGTTACAGAGAGTTAATTTAAGTAAAATGTAAGAATATACTTCAATAAAGAGAAATAAAAATGAAATCAAATTTTTGTATCTAATGTATCATAATTTATTGTGTAATATTTCAACCATAATTTTTTATTAGTCCACTGTTTAATCTTTTGGCCAATTGGAAATGTACTAAAAACGTCACTTAAATGAAATTTGAAAATTTTTGGGAACTCTTTGTAAGATATTACTTGAAAAAAAAAATAATTGAACTTGGGTTTATTGGCAATTACTTTTTTTTTTTAAATAATAACACAAATGGTGCGATAATTAGTTAAAAGTTAATAAAAAGGTATAAAAATGATAAATATCAGGTTTAGAGATCAATTCTTTGCGACTATTGGGTACAATTAAAATTTTTCTCGAAAAGAATGAGAACATATCAATCACAGAAATAATTTTCATTATTGTCGATGACCTTCTGCTATTTATTTATGGCAACTTGCGAATTCTATCGCGAATATTTCGTTATGAATGACTGCACCGATTGCGTGACTTCAGTCGGAAAGAATTTATTTCTACACCTAATATCATTAGTAAGTTCAACAAAATTTCGATAATATATACATAATTTCATATTTTTATCATTTTAATATACAATCTTAATAATTTTTTCACTTTCTTTTCATCTCCAATGAGTTTCGTATCGCACGTCTCATTTTAACCTTACGATTTATTAATTTGTAAGTAAAATTGTGAAGTTTTAGTATATTGTCAACAAGAATTGTGCATAGAAGTGTTAGATATAAAAATGGTAAAAAAAGAAGATAAGAATTGTGATAGAAATTCTTTACAGTATAACTATGTTATGATTATTTTAGATTAACAAGAATATATACGAGTATAAAAGTTGTAAAATTAGTACTGCCCATTGAAAGCAAAATATAAATATTTCACGATTTCAAAAATTATAACTATTTCACGAGCAATAATTAGACTGTGGATTTTTATGCAAATTCATATTTCTGAAAATATAGTAAGAAAAAAAAAGGTAAAATTTCGATACAAAATCATTTTATCTACCAAATATTATAAAAAGTACTATTATTAATTGTACGTTTACTAATATAATTTGAATATTTTCATAGATATTTGGATATTAAGTTATTAATATAATTTGAATATTTTCTCGTATTACGATTATTCCGAGCAATTTTGCACCTTTGAATTTCTATAAAACGCATAAAAATCCGCATTCCATTTATCATCTTCGTCAAATTTTATAAACAATACTCGAAACGTTAATTTCACCCATGCAGAATAAAAATGAACTGCATAAATATATTTTCGTTTCAATCTTACAAAGAAGAAAATTGGGAAAAAGGACAAATTTTCATCTTTTCCAAGTATTAACACGTCCACGTTGAAAATAAAACACCGCTTACATTACTTACAATTCGTCAGTCTTCACCGTATAATAAGTAAATAAATTCCACAGTATTCATATTTCACTTCATCAAACTTCCACCTAACTTCTGAACCCCTCGCAAGTTCGACAATTTTTTCCCCAGTATCCCTTCACCGATAATGATTTATCGCCGACCAAATTTGGCAGTTAATGCGAAAACAATGAGCCCCGACGAACGTGGAAACAAGCTGACTGATTTCCGGAGCAAATCTGCGAAATTCGGAATGGCCAACTAAATAGGCCGCAGGCATCGATCGAGTCTCTCTTTCCACGTCGCAGATTTCCCCTTCGACCCTCTTTCACTCACGTGTATCGCGTTAACGAGCTCCCATACAATGCCTATTATTGTTCGTCAGAAAAGTATGATTGTACGCCTGTTTGTACACTTTCAATGTATATGTATGAACACGCATGCGTGTGTATTTACGTGTTTGTGTATCGTGTCTACCTACAGGTTCGAAAGTAAAAGTAAACTCGCAACGACCACAAATCTCTTTAGTGGTTACGATTTTTAAATTCTTCACAGGAACGAGACCGACAGGACGACAATGGAATTACGCATTATAATACCGATATCTGTCCATTCTGTATACAGTGACTGTTATTAACACGTTAACACTAAATCTACCTACATTTCATATACAGTGACTTCCATTAATATTCGGATACCTTTTAAAACAGAATAACTTTTTTTAAATTGAGCCAAATGAGCCGAGTTCTCGTGAGAAGTTAGAAGGATTAGTTTACTAGATGATGTGTAGAAAATATTTTGAAAAAATTATTATCAGTCGGAATTGCAAACAACATAGTAGAGTTCTCTTTTTACAACTCTTTTATCTGAGCTTGTAATGAAAATTTAAGAAATATATTTTATAGATTTATGTTCGTAATGTACAGTGACTGCTATTAATATTCGGACACCATTTAAAATGAAATAACTTTTTCTTTTTAAATTGAATCAAATGAACTGAGTTCTCGCGAGAAGTTAGAAGGATTAATTTACTAGATGATGTGTAGAAAATATTTTGAAAAAATTGCAATTAGTCGAAATTGTAAGAAACATAGTAGAGTTCTCTTTTCACAACTCTTTTATCTTTTTATCTTCTATCTTTTTTCATCGTTTGTAGCTATAGTAACAGTGTTAACCGATTTCAATGAAATTTTCAGCATGTATATAATTGATATAAATCTACAAAATTTACTTTCTTAAATTTCCATTACGGATAAAAAAGTTGCAAAAGGCGATCGTTACTATTTTCTTCGTAATTCGGACCATTTGGACTTTTCTGAAAACTGTTTGCACTCGTCATTTAGTAAACTAATCCTTCTAACTTCTCGCGAAAACCCAATTCGTTTGGTCCAATTTTGAAAAAGTTATTCTATTTTAAATGGTATTTCAAATTAATCAACACCGATGAAAATTTAGACGAATCCACGCTTATTCAGAAATTACTGCTTTTAGAAAACCATTTTACCCGACTATCTTTCATAACAGGATAACTATTTTTGCTCTGTATATTCACTTTTAACTCGTTCGTAGGGAACCGACTTCTGATAGGCATTTGTTTCCAAAACATTGGAAACGTAAATCACTAATTGTAAGATATGTGTTTACAAACGATTGTGACACTACAAATGCTATATACTACATCATTACAATCTTGGTTTTCGCGATATATGCTGTAAACATAATGCAGAATCTCATATGCATGGGATGTATATTCATTTTTGACTCTTACTGTACGTCATGTCGCTGGTTTAACGTAATCACACGGTCGCAACAGCAACTGTCAAAGTATGAACAAAGTTTTCGTCGATATTTCAAATACGTCACTACAGTTCACACATCTGTCACTTTGTTAATTTTCGCAAAAATTGAAATGTAGGATCTTCATTTGAGTAAAATCATTATTAGAACATAAATTCCTGTCATTTCGAATATAGAGCTATTTGCTTTTTATTTGTCCTATTTTACTGATGGAGTTTTGAGAAATTTCACAGAAATCCACCTAACATTACGCAGCAGTTTCCTTATGGGATCTTTGAAATCGATTAACAAATTCCTGATTGTAATATACAATATTCTGGCGGACTTTTAAAAAGTTTCGGTTCATCTGAAAAATCATTCCAGTCCAGTTTGAACTAGCAGTCACACCAAGTGGCCACTTCGCGGACGGTTTATTGTTTTCAAACTACTTCCGTAGTTTTGTGATACTTCGACTTTCAAAGCGACGGATATTTCCATTGAAGAACACACCGAGCTGCATAACCAGAGCCACGGGTTACGGAATCAACGATATTCCATGTGGAGGATTAAATGGTCTACGAAACTTTCGATTGCCTCCCATCTACGGAATTGAAACGAAATTTTTATGATAATGTTAGAATTCTATCGTACCAAGTGAATGTTTTCGATCGATTCTTTCCGGTTCGGTGTAAACAGAGTATTTATCCTAACTCTGGTTATTGATGGAGATTTTCAGAATTTATCTTATGCTATATTGTGATACTACCCCTGTTTATAATCTACAAGATTTCAACAAATATTCACAGGATACAATAGATTTTAATAGAATTCAGCAGATTCTAGTAGATTTAGTAAATTTTGCTAAATTTTTGGTAAATTATTTCAGTAGATATGAGTAGAATGCAGGAGATTTTAATAAAACTCAGCAGATTTTGTTAAATTTCAGTAGAATCCATTGGGATTCAACAGATTTTAGTAAAATTCACTTTATTTAAATAGATTTTAGTATATTTCAATAGATTTCAGTAGATTTCAGTAAAATTCACTTCATTTAAATAGATTTTAATAGATTTCAATAGATTTCAGTAGATTTTAGTAGATTTCAGTAAAATTCACTTCATTTAAATAGATTTTAGTAGATTTCAGTAGATTTCAGTAGATTTTCGTAAATTTTCGTTGATTCCACAGTATTTCAATAGAATACACATAGAATACAATAGATTCTAACAGAATTCAGCAGATTCTAGTAGATTTCGATAAATCTCAGTAAATTCTAATAGATTTCTGTAGATTTCATCACGTTACACGTTTACCGAGTAATCCCCATACACGATCTAATCTTCCTTTCGTATTTACAGCTTGCAATTTACTTATTGAAATAAAATGAAAATAATCACGCGAATACTACTTGCTAAGCACCTACGATGCCTTCGTATTAATAACTAGTCGAATCGCCACGGTTATCTGAAATTGCTTTACAGCGTATAGACGTGCTCTCGACTAAATTACCCGCATATGCTCCGGATAGGGACCTCCATATTAACCATACCTGTCGTGTTAATTGTTTTGTACTCCGTACACGTCTTTCACGTGTGCTCGAGCCTCGTGTGTAACCAAACATTCTCGATTATCTAACCTAACTTAACCGAAGTAGATGTTCAACGTATATGCATATAACTCCTCTACGCGAAACAGAAAGTTTGTTATACCAATTCCAATAACTGAAACCCGTCACAACGAAAGCTACTCTACGATAAACGAGCTCTCTATTTCATACATTTCACCTGCTACTTTTCTCGTTAGCGTTGAATTGCTCAAATAAGTTATGTCGTATTTTTGGTATAAAATAATAATTTTTTCTCTTCTTTTTTTTTGTTAACACTAAATATATCAAGAATTGATATATATCTATCTTTACCAACTGGTCATTTTGACCTTGTCGTGTTTTAATATAAAAGACTTATTATTTAGAGTTAAATGTTTATTTTTTATTTGTAGTTTTACATTAATTAAAATATAAACAAATAAAGAATTCAGTATTTATAAACTAATATATAAACAATGATTCATTAAAAATAAAAATATAAGCAAGAACGAAAAGTTATATTTTTCACTTAGATTTTTATACACGATATGATAAGTGATAGTAATAACACGAATAATGTTTGCTTTGAAATCGTCAATAGATCTTTCTCTAAAGATATCACGTCCACGTTCTTGTGATACTAACTGTACGGCCATTTTTGTATTATGTAGGGTCTTCCAATAAAAGCGATAGAAGTTTGAATTAAAGTGAAACGAAAAGTGTGAAAGATAATCTAGTCCTCGCTATTTTATTTCAAAGTATACTCGATGACATTATACGTGAGATACAATATTATACAAATGACTACCACAATTGTGTTTGGTGGAGTGAATACTGCAAACCCGACTGATATCACAGCTTTAAATACACCGCTAACTTCATAAATCAAGAACAATCAACTATGTAGTCTTTCAATAAGAACGATAGAACGGAGAATCACTTTATCTTTCCTTTTCATAATAACCTGCTTTGAATCTCGATCAGGAAGATCATCGGAAACACTTGGTTTCTTTATATTGTTACACTCACATATTAACGCATTCGAGAAATTTATGCAAATATTTTTTTGCATCTCTAATACTCATTTCTGATTCTTTCAAGCGATAACACAGAAATAACACTTCAAAATGTTTGGCGTACACGGCAAGCATTTCGAATAAATTTGTATTTGTCATTGACAAAAACGATACTAACAAATTTTAGGGCAACGCGTATCGAAGGAGACTGTAAATGTTTATGTCAACACAATCTGTATCTCATTGGATATGAAGTTTCGCAAATATCACGTCCACGCTCTTGTGATACTAACTGTACGACCATTTTTCTATTATGCAGGGCCTTCCAATAAGAGCGATAGAACTTTGAATTAAAGTGAAACGAAAGATATGGAAGATAATCTAGTATTCGCTATTTTATTTTAAAGCACATTCGACGGCATTATACATGAAATACAATATTTTATAAATGACCACCAAGTTGTGTAAAGATTATAAATCGAGCACACAACATTATTGCATAAAGATATTACCTTTCATTAAAAACAAAACTCTTCACAGGTACAACTTTATTATAAAACATGTACAACCCAATGTTTGTTTAACACTTTTTCATATGTTTAACAGCGTTAAACAAAAAGAAGTTAAGATATCATATGTGATTTTTATATGGTAATCGTCAATCTTAACAGATTGGCATCGGGATGTTTGGAGACGCGCTTGTGACACAAATGCGGAGAGATTTCGCGTCTTTTCTTCGAACTGTGTTATGTTGGATAAAACTAGTGTAACATTTTAACTGATTAATACCTTCCAGAGAAATTTTAAGGAAAGTAGCAAATTACACCTTTCGTAATTTACGCTTTTCAACATGGAATTATCAGAAACTTTCAAAATTTGTTTTCTCTTTTACTAGAAGATAAAAACTTGACGTTTTTCTCGCAATCGCGTATTATCAGAGTTCGTTATTTCTTCTTTGTACAGTTGATCTAATTGTTTATCCATTATTACTGTGTCCTTAAATATTAGAATTCGACGTGTCAGAGATTTCCTCCACCAAGCTTGAGTTGTATTCATTTCAGTTTATATCGTGGATTAAAATTTGCAACTTCAGCGTCGATAATTACGAAGTGAAATAAACAAAGTTGCAAACTTATATAATTATTTTAATTCGTGAAACATCTGTTATGGCGTTCACGAATACAAATTGTATCATTTATAACATTTCGTGAATTTATTTTGAGGCGGATACGTGAAAATCTCAATGACGTATTTTCGTGTCATCCGACGTCAACGTGTTAAGTTCAAACAGAAGTTGAATCATTAAACGCATGCAAATTTTTTCTAAAAACTCTGGCACATGAATTATGTCATATCTCACTATAATAAATAACACGAATAATGTTAAAACTAAGCGTCAAATGAAACAATTTGATTCTACATTTTCGATTCGATTTTTCACCTAGAATCGATCTCTGCTCGCTTGTGCCACCATTTACGGGACACCTTGTATACACAGAGGGTTAACAACACATAAACATAACATAGCGTAATATTTCAAACGAGAAAATACACAATCTGTACGGCTTTCATAATTTCTAATGCAGTTAAAAAGCGTTGCTACAATTTCTTAGTAAAAGTTAATTAAAGAAAAAAGAAAAAAGAAAAAAGAAAAGGTAAAACAAAACAAAACAAATACAGAAACGTTGGAAGAGCTTTCAATCGAATTTCCTCGTTGTGCTAGTTGTGCTAGTTGTTTTAATAAAACTTTTCCTTAATAAAGGAAAAGAGGGATAACGACACTAATGACGTTTGGGAAAACAGCGTTAACAATCAAGGGAAGTTGTTCCTTTTTCGCCCCTTGCAAACGCAGCAAGAATTACCAAAGGGTGGCGAAAGTGTGAGCGGTAAAACCGGAGAGATGGAGGAACGAAAGAAGGATAATACGCCGAAGGTATCGTAATTTTCTTGCCTTTAAAGGAGGAACGATGTATCAAAGGGTGTTTCTTTTCCTTCTTTTTCTTTCTACCCTCTGTTATCCTGCAGTAACCGCGATCAAAACGAGTCTCCCAACGTTCTCCGCTCTCCTCCTTTTGCACTCTCTGTCGACGCTGTTTTGTTCTCATTAGACACCCACACCTTTACGTTAATGAATCCTTTCCGTAATTAAATGGCAACGGGACACAATATCCGGTGACTCCTTTAATTAACGACAATTACGGAAGAAGCGAGTACAGAGCACAGAAGATGACGAGAGGAAACAGAGACGCTGCGGAAGCCTCTTTAACGGCTCGACAACCATCCACTTTGTGACACCTCCTTAATCCATCCCCCTCTTTGCTTAAACCAGAGAAATCGTAATCGTTTGGAATATTATAATTGCACACGTGTAATTTACTAAATTAGAATTCCTCCTCCTCTTGGTATTCGTTATTCCGAGTTCTAGAATGATCCAGGTTCATGAAATTTTACAGGAAGATTATAATAACGTTGTTAAAGATTGAGTTTACGAGATGGACGCCTGTCTACGCTATTTTTGAGCGCGTCTCGCTTTTTAACTTTCTGTTCATTGAAAGGTCTAACTGGATAATCATGGATAAATGATTCTCAGATCATCTTTTATTATTATTTTTTTTTTTTTTGTTTGTTTGCTGAACAATGCTCGTTTGCCTGAGAAACCATTCGGAAAAAATTTTAAATCTCTATCCCTTCGTTTAAGTGTAATTTAGGAGTGAAAATCCTAATCTGTTGTATTTATTTTCTCAGTTATTACTTGATATATTTAGATGAGGGGGAAATGTGAAAGTGCTACAGACTAGCTTTACTTTAGATATTTTTTTCAGAATTATAAATCAATGATTCAGGGGTGGAAAAAAATAATTGATTTTTGGGGGGTTGTTGCATCTCAATGCAAACGTGACTTTCACACACAAAGATTTTTTATAAACGCACTGCTTGTTGAGATATTTTTGTAAATGTGGAAATGCCAAGAATTAACTGATGCACAATAAATTTTCGTTTCTTTTATAGATAAAAGTATAGAAATTTAGAAGAGAGGAAACTGACGAATCGAAGAGAAAAGTCGCAATTTAATATCAATTAAATTAACATTCTTAGTAATCTAATGTCATTTAAACTAATATTCTCAATAATCTAACGTTAATTAAATTAATATCAATTAATTTAATATCAATTAGATTTGTATTTCTTCTACAGATAAAAGTATAGAAATTTAAAAGAGAAGAATCTAATGAATCGAAAAAAGTAAGTCGTAACTTAATACCAATTAAATTAATATCAATTGATTAATGTCAATTACACTATTCTTAAATAATATCAATTCTCAAAAACTCAATTTAACATTCTTAAGAAAGAAAATAAAGAATCACACGAATAGTTCAAAAACATTAGCACGACAAACAAAATTGAGATATTCATATAAATCTCAACTTCATATCAATTAAATTAATATTCTTAATAATCTAACGCCAATTAAATTAACATCAATTGATTCATGTCAATTACACTATTCTTAAATAATATCAATTCTCAAAAATTCAATTTAACATTTTTAAGAAAGAAAATAAAAAATCATACGAATAGTTCAAAAACATTAGCACGACAAACAAAATTGAGATATTCATATAAATCTCAACTTCATATCAATTAAATTAATATTCTTAATAATCTAACGCCAATTAAATTAACATCAATTGATTAATGTCAATTACACTATTCTTAAATAATATCAATTCTCAAAAATTCAATTTAACATTTTTAAGAAAGAAAATAAAGAATCACACGAATGATTCCACACATCAACAGAACGAGCAAAATTGAGATTTCATATGCGATGCAAAATAATCGATAAATCTGTACCTTCGTTTTCCTTCTCCCGTTATCAATTTCATCTTTTCATCGACACAGTGATAATACGTGGGAGGAAGGTATACGTGGACAATTAGCACGAAGAAACGAAACAAAAATAAACGGTAGAAAATAGCTACGAATCGTTCGAAAGAATCGTGATTTCTGTTAAATTATGAGGTCCATCAATTTCTAACCTACACTGCTAGCCGGTTGAGAGCTGGTGAGTGGGTGGCGGGTTGGCTATCTCGCAGACGGGCATAACAGTGGTAGAAAGAAAGCAAGAAAAGGCGGAAGCCATAACGGAGGGTGAAACGCGACGCTTTATTATACCAGCACAGCTACCCCGTTCGTTTCTTACGGTGTCTCGCAAGAATCGTAAAAGAAGCCACATCGAAGAAATATTACAGCCGCGATTTCGTGTCTACTGGGAGACGTACCCTTTTCCGTGCACTGATACCAATAATGATTTCGTTCAGGTTAGATATACCGGGTATAGATCCCAAGATACTGGCTCCGTCGTAAATTAAGTATTAAGCCGGATTCTGCTTTTTGGTTAATGAGATTTCATCGAATTTATATTTAGAAACATGTTCGTAGCCCTTGCATTGGAACGAATTTAACCCTTTTAATGCCGAACAACGATGTATCGTTGTTAGCTACACTTGCTAAAAGTGCCAACGACGATATATCGTTAAGTGTGCAATGACACCTTACTGTTCGCATTAGGGCTTGCAAAAACTCGATAAAATTTCAAAACCCGGTTTTCTATTTTATATATCATATTATATATCATTTATATATTTTCTATTTTATAAATTTCAAAACGCCGAAATCACATGCTTTGCTCGGGATGCCACGAAAGTATTTTTATTATTCTAAGTATATAATAGCAGAATAATAATAAATATAGTTATATAAGACGACATTCGTACGCTTGATGACACATGAGAACTATTTTGAAATATTTATTTACGTTATGGCTGTTTAAGATGCTTGTAAAATATATCTGTTAGAAGAAAATTACGACGTAAAATGCAAAACAAGGAAGGGCCAGCATACCCGGTGCGAAAATTCTGCAAAGAATGTTATCAAACAGATTTTGCAAGTTTTGGAACAAAGATTGCTAAAAATCGGACCAAAAATTTTACCACTAGGGCTTGAAAAAACTCGATAAAATTTGAAAATCCGGTTTTCGGTTTTTCACTTTATGAAAAACCGGTTAACCGGTTTTTAGTTGGGTTTTTTTTTAATAAAGTATAAAAATAAATACACTATTACTTTAAATATCCAATACAACCTACCTTAAATATAGCGGAGCTATAAACCAAGGAAAATAAATAAAAGTACACAACACAAAATTTAGCAATTGGAATTATTTTTTTATTTCAGAATGATATAAAATGAAAAGAGAAATAACAACTTTATTATTAATATTCCATTATGTGAAAAGAGTCGAAAAGTAACATAAAACATAACTTATAAATCTTGTCTTTTAATAAAATAATATTTAAGGAAAACTAATACGTTCAACTGGTCATATAAAACTCTATCACTATCTGTTGACGTGAGTTGAATCGATGCCAGTGCATTTAATAAGTTTTCAACTGTTACAGATTTTTTTTTAGTAACATCAAACAATTTCAACTCTTTTTGGAAGGATGATTTAAAAAAATACAATTGAGTTTCGATTTTTCGGGAAAACCCAGGTTTTAGGGTTAGGTAAATTTGTTAGGTTAGGTTTTAACCGATTGGCAAGCCCTAACATACGCAACCAACACACAATTTCAGTCAGTATACACACATCACACTTATTACCGTCAAGTACGATTTACTGTTATAGATTATTATTGGAATTCAGAAATTTAATGATATTATTGAAAAATAAACATTCTTGAGCTAAATCATCCTTTTCTAAGATTAATTTGACGCAGATCACCGTTCCCACAAAATTGTCTATAACACGATACGCGGTCATAACACTTGCCACCATTTTTCTCACCAGCGTGTCACTGCGCCTTCCCTTTCTCTTGATTTTTAGAAAATTGGTTTAGACGCAACTTAACCAACCATTGCATTTTGTTGTAAATAAAAACAGCGATATCAATTTACAAATTTCACTCTCGAGAGTAACTTGTGATAGTTTTACTCTCAAACAGACACGTTTCACATCAAAATGGCTGTAATTCGAAAACGAGATCATACCGGGCATATGTTCATACGAACTTTGTTTCTTATTTTAGCATACTGAATCTATCCCCGAAGATATATTCACATTTTTCAGAAACATCCTGTACATCGAATACCACTGAATCAAGAGCATCGTGAACCTGTCGACACCTTCGAAGATACATGCGAGATGCAATAATTCCTGGCTAACTCGATAATTCGACAAAAACGAAAAGAGAATGAAAATTCCACACGAAATCTATTCGATGGCGACAGACGAGGAGCGAACGATGTATCGAGAGATGGGCAGTATGAAAGGGCAAGATTTTTAAAAACACCTGTCGAACTGTCTCACACTCGACTGCCTCTCGATGCACTTTCGAAGTCTGTCCAGCTGGAAAATGCTCTCGTCCTCTGGAGGATTCGTCTTCCAGTCGGCTGAGGAGGGTGACTTTATGGCTTTTGCGAGAATTATTCTCTCTTCCTCTTCCGGCCATATCTTCACTTCCAAAAAGAAGGAGGGGGAAGGATAGGTGCGAGTCGCGGTGAATAGTTCGCAAGAGAGGGAAAACTTTTTGCAAGGAATTCCGTATGATGCACACGATCCGATAGCGCTGGATGGAGTGGCTCGCTCATACTTTCTGTCCTTTTTACGTCGTATCACGAAGAGAAATGTTCGTTTCTCTTGCCAAGGCGATGCTCAAGCAGAACGAGCCACCCCCTTTACCGGTGACGCGGAAGTATTTTCACGAGCGTTAAGCTGCTCGCCGAAAACCCTTCTATTCGTTTGAAAGTTGTGCGTGGCACGGTTCGCGATTCGTTTACATGTACACTCCTGTTAACGGATTGCGTACGGCGTTCTCGCTCGTTCAAACTGCTTCCAGAGCTCGTGAATAAACTTAATATAATGCATAGAAGTACTTTCTTAATTAACATTTATTCGAAACAATTTCTTTATTTCTAAACATGAGATATTCCTCCATTTTCGCTGTCTCAAGTTAGGCTTATATTTATGGGAACTTTGTGAACAATAACGATTTGTTTCTTCGCTAATAATTTCGAAATATTCGTTCCCAAATATACAATTGACTGATTCCTTCACAGTACAGTTATTCTGTGATGAAGACGTACCACAAATTCTTTGAAGTGATTCCAAATTGGGAAAAGTATCCCTTTTTATCCATTTTTCAATTATAGGCTCATCACTCCCTGTCTCCGAATCTTCACTTTCGCTCGAAATATATTTTTTATTCAGTATCTTTCTTCGTTTAATAACATCATTTATTCCAGGAATTTCGCTATTATTGTTAAGTTCGTTTTAATTTGAAATGTCATTTGATATGTCCGATAAATCATCAAACAATAATCCCATTTGACTTTCATTCTCTTTATTGCTATCAGACATTTTTGTATTTTTTATTTTCTCAATTCATTGTATGTACGTAAAATATAGGCACAATAACTACGATAGTTGTAAAGAACAAAAAAGAAACACAATTTTTTTCTTTCTTTGATAGTTACACTCGATATAGGACTACAAAGGATTAAGATAAGTCATTGCGTTCAATGTGATTAATCCGGTGATTATGTATAATTGCCGGTTATTATATATAATCACTATTAAATCTGGTAAATGTGATAAAAGTCTGCAACTTTACCAAAATTCGTCCAGTTTACGCAGCTGCAAGTCTAATAAGTGCAAATGTAAAAAGTCTGGTAAACTTTGTAATTCTAAATGTCATAACAGTCTAATATGTCTAAATAAGCAAACTTAAAATATTTAATAGTTTGTAGTACTAACAATGAACGTTATTTGGAAAAATGTTTTTTTTCTCTAGAATATAGGTTTAGTTTGTTTTTGATATGTAACTGTTCTGTATAAGTTTTAATAATAAAATTATTTTCTCTACTTAGGTCTTTCATTTGACAAGACATGTCAGTCCCTTATTCAAATTTCGTTCAGGTTACATCCATGACTTAAAATAACCATTTATTGAATTTTTAATTGTAAATTATAAAATATTGTTATTCGCGTGTGACATAGTGTCCAACAAAAAACTATCCTTCTAACTAGTAACTACTTAAAAAACTGCGCTGTATTCTACTGGCTCAATCAGTCAAGATATTTATCACATTCGCCATTACGAGTTGGGAATTGCATAAACTCGCTGGTTAATTTGATAAATATTCAAGAATTCATCACATTTACCAAATTTAGTGGTGATTATATATAATAGTCTACAATTATACATAATCACCGGATTAATCACATTTACCGTAACATATATACTGTTGTTCAAACCTCTAAATGTATTATATGCCAATCAAAGTACGAAACATATGTTTCATTTAGAAAAAAATAAAAGTTAAAATATTTCAGAAAATATCTTCTATAAATGGTCGAATAATACAATATTTCGTTGGAAAAGTGTGTCAATATGACACGAAGAACGGATAAGGATTAAAGACCAGTCGTTTGACTGATCACGATAGAGATAGGTGTACATAAATCGTCGGTAGGTTTAGTATCAAATTTTCTCCAGTTATATATCCTTCGCTCTTATTGGAAGATAACACCTATAGAAAAATACCAAAGATACGAGATCATAGGTAATCGAACGTAAAGTCAGACCACAGGAGTCATATATGCGTGTTACTTAGGTTCGCCACAAAGCGGCAGATTTTCCTCCGATGTTGCGGTTGCAACAGCATACTCCATCGCGTAATATGCACGCAATTAGTTGGGTATATCCGAAGTTGGCCTGTATCCGGATTTCATTATTCAGGCCCATCCCCTACGCATTCCCCTTGTGTTACGTGGATCCCCCTCGTATTTTCCCGCAGCTCGTACAAGCGTCACAAATAATTCCGTCTCTGCATAAATCTTCGAAGCGGCGTTTCACACTGGGGTCGAATTTCGGGTTAGGCCAGTTCCGCTCTAAATACATCCACGCCATGCCGAACCTTTTGTGCCGCGAAAATTCCTCTCTACTTCTCTCTCTCTCTCTCTCTCTCTCTTTCTCTCTCCCCCTCTGTGCTTTTCGATATTCAATTCCAATTGTGTTTAGCACCTCTCTCATTCTCCTCTTCCCTCTTCCTCCTCCATTTTATTCCCTTTTCCCAGTTCCTCTCGTTCATCCCCACCTAACCGTCACACCCTGCTTTCTCTCTTTCCACTTTCCCCTGTTCTTTCGTTGTCTTTTTTTTTTTTTTTAGTCGAATACAGGGTACAACGTGGCCATTCGTCTATACGAGTTCGAGTCCGCGTGGTTCCTCTGAACGATGTTACCCGTCCGGTTGGTCGAAGGTTTATTGCACAGCGCGAGCTAAAATCCCCGTGCGAAAATTCCGCTAGGCCGTCGCTTCCGCATCCGCCACGAAATTGAACATAAATTTACAGCCTTTCAAGCCCTGCTTGTCCTCCGTTGTCGTATCTACCTTACACTCTCAATCCTTCTCCTGCAAATCCTCCCCGCTTTTACCTTTAGTGTATCTGGCTAACACTTCGGTTGCTCCGTTTAATTCGCGAGCTAATTACGCGCGTGTAAAGCGTGTCACGTGTCACCGCTGACATGCCGACGCTTACACAAAGATGTAATCTTGCGGGTAAGTGCAGAGGAATGCAGAGTCTTTGAATTTCTCTCTTTCGCGGAACGGCTCGTCCTTCAAAGTGTTTTACTGGGGAATATCTTCTCGAGCATTGAGACAATTCGCGTTTCTTCGAAGGTTAGATTGGATGTTGGAAGGAATACGAACGGTGCTTGTTGGTGTTTGTTTATTGGATAATAATTGTTCGATACTGAACGTGACAATGGACACTTTTCCTTCGTGAATAATTAAACTTTCACTTCGCGTCTGTATGACACGGACAGTTTGGTTATTTACTAACGTTATCTTATTGCTTATTGTTAGCTTTGTATGTATACTTAACCCTTTAACTGTGTTTTTTTGTACGAATCCATTTATGGCGATATCCACTACTACTTGTAATATTTACTCGTTTTCTTTCCTTCTGATCAAACATTTTTAAGATACACTATATTATTTAGAAAAATAACGAATGAAAAGAAATTATAAAACTGATCGCAAGTTGAAGTAAATAAACATTTACATGTGTAGCTTTCATCTCGCAGAGTGTATGTTTAATTTAAAGTACTGATTGTACTTTTCGTTCTTTCTCTTGGTTTTTCTTCAGGCTTTATCTATACAAACATGCAAAGCGCTGGTTGAACTGTTTGGACGAATCAGAGCTGTTTCTACCCCTTGGACAGTCCCCCATGGGTCACGCGCAAGCCACCCATCCTAGAAATGCCTGATCATGAGTCAGGTCCAAGGGGTGAACAACCCTAACGGGACTCTTGGTGCATGTGTGTTAGTGACTTTACGATACAATTGCTATCGAAGGCGACTGAGTACCAGAAAGGCACATGGGACGCAGAAACGCAAAGTTTCTGCGATCATGAAACGTTTTCTGGAATCCAACTATTGGCTTACAAATAAAGGAAGTTTGACAAAGGCTTAGAAAATCAAGCATCCTCGAAAATAGCAACGATGAGTCGCCCGTATTGTTACGGGGCAAATTCGTGGGACAATATGAGACAAACAGTAGGATGCTTTCGTGAATTTTCTGAACTCCAGTATCGACAATTTTGTTTATTGACAAATCCCCTCATGTCAAAATGAGCCTCGTCACTCGTTAACTTTTGCCAAAAATTGGGGTCGTCAACATTCAACTGTAACAGCTTTGTGCTTCAGTCTCTTCTTTGTTTGTGGTAACTGTCTTTTAATACCTGTTGTATATGCGTCGCAGCGTCGACAGTTTATTAGCGACGATTAAACGACGCGAAGGAACTTCACTGTTTGAAGTCCCAGTCAAATGTGTATGAAGTGGACTGTATTTCTGTATCGTATGTTACAATTGTATAGAATGTTGCGATTTTAATACTGTGTCTTAAGCTACGAGGTGACTACTGGTGTGGTAAGCGACGAAGGCCCAAAGTGTCCTCTCGTCTCCGATCGTGACACCTCGGAGAAGGATTGAGTACGCTGATTGGCCCTCTTTGATTTTCCAATCAGCGCATTTTTGCCATTTCCTTAAATTTAAGTACCGCCCTTTAGCCAGCCCTTCTCAGAGCGGGGGTGAGGGCACTGTCTAAGTATGGGGGGTTTCTCGAAGGTTCGATGGGTCGCGGAAAATTCCTCCAGGTCAACTCTTAACGACAAGGACCGTTATACACATGTTTTAGCCGACCTTTCGGAAATACCGAGTTTATGACCTGGTCGGTTATTAAGACGAACGAAACGAAATTCTAAAGCCATTGTGTAAAAACTCGAAATGATTAAACTACCTTTACTAACGCGAAGGCACAAATTTCCGGTTATAGAAAATAAAACTCTGAAACTATTAACGAAAAATAAATACGAAAATAAACTGTCTGTCACGTCCATGTCATAAACTAACCTTCGAGAATCTTTCATTACGGTGTTCCGTATCGGACGGAACACCTGTGTCAATTGAGCTTTATACGGATAGAAATGCAAATCTGTTTTTATTATTGTCCAAACTGTTTGTCGATTTATTCCAAGTTCTTGAGCACGACGTCTTACAGAGGTCTCTGGATTTTCAGCAACGTTGTTCTTCACGGATTCAATGTTTTTGTTTGACCGTGCACTACGAGGACGAACACTCTTTGGTCTGTCAGCCACAGTAAGAAGAGTTTCAAAATTTTTAATTATACGAAAAATAGTGGATTTACTTGGAACATGGTCAAAAATATCTCGTAATCCTCTTTGTGTTTGCACAACGGACGATTGAGTTTGATAATAAATTTTTACCACAATGACACGTTGTTGAGGCCTCAAACATTCCATGATACAATTGTATGGTCTACTCTGCACGATTGTTAACTGATTACTGACATAACCTCAACAGAAAACAAATGACGGCGAAACAAAAGCGTATCACTTCTTTCATGACACACTGTAGTTCCGTGGTAAAATCAAGATTGACTGTATTTCGTTATTGCATGAGGTTATATACAATTTTGTTATCTGATATAGAGTACTTTCTGGGAGAAGTGTCATATTGTTTGTTTGGGTTTTGGCTGGTCTTAGGGTTGGAGCAAGGTAAGCTTCATAGTTTCATAAAGTCGCGCCCTAACGGTTTACTTCTCTTAACTTTAACAACAATAAAAGAGTGACGAAAATCGAAATGCAAGCTTGTTTGACCAATTTTTCTATACGATCTTATTCTGCATGCTAGAACAGCGATAATGTGGCATCGACATGACTGCGTGTCTAAGGTGGCAAGCGGGAAAGCACAATGTGCAACGAGTAGTCCTCCGATGAGGCACGCGTACCCTGTTATAAACCCTTACGCCCCCTTTTAGCCTTGCATAGCTCGTAACACGAGAACGGGACTTTGTGCAACGTAATGCTGCTGTAGCATGAAACTTCCAGTCGTTCTGGCTGATACGTGAACTTACAACTCTCGAATATACAGGGTGGTTCGCGCAATTGTTTCAGATCGTAACTCTGTTATTAATGCTGTTTTGTCGTTCTTAGTGTGTTTACTGCTTTTTCCATACACGGGTTTGGAAATTGTTCGGTTCTTCGTAGCAGTTGTAAATTTGGGAGGCCATCGAGCACTTTAACGTTCATTTAAAAGTTCGATGCTTTTCTTTTCGTAGCTATCGTCCATATCTGTTTACGATATCTCAACGTTTCGGGTTTTTCGTTTTCTCTTCGGTATGTTTCTGATAGCGACGAAGCGTTACTTATTACCTGCTGTGTTTATTGCTCAAGATACACGAGTTTCCGCGCGCGTTACTGAAGGGTGCGGACGACATTTGAAAATGACTGATCTGAATGAGTGAATGATGTCACTCTAATCCCTTTGTTTTTTAAATATTTTACAATAATTTCATCCGCTAGTTTTTCTTTATAAAACATGGAAAGCTCGATCCTTTTCTATTGTCTTTAATTCGGCGAGAAGTGAGCATTCTCACGAGCGGATTATTACCCGCTGGATGATAAATAACAATCGTCACGTGCGGATTATTCCACTTGCGGATGCAAATCGGTTAAAATGATGCGGTGTACAAAATATTAAATTCATCATTCTATAAGCTGCATGTGTCATTTTTCTTTCTCGAAAAAAAAAAAAATAAAGCTTTCCAAAATGATTCGTCGTTTTGCTTACAAGCAAAACAGATTTCTAGATTTTTAGCTGAACAAAAGTTTTCATCGAACGCATAGGATCGATCAAGCTTGCGGAAGCGTTCGATTATACAAAAATAACACGAAATGACGTGATTATCGTCACTTTACGAGAGGAATAAGAGATCACAGATATCCGGAAGAATTTTCTTCTTTCACAAAAGAAACGGCGTAGAGAATCTCAACGCCAGGGGCGATCGGGAAGGAAGTCGCCACCGTTGCTGTCCTCTAATTGAGATCGAAGCGATATTTTCTCGTTAAAAGTTTTCAACGTTCCATTAATTACAGGCTGTAGTTTCAGGTCCGCGACGAGGCGCGGAGTTTTTGTTCGTCTAGCGCCGTTAATTCTGCCCCTCGCCATTTTGAATCGGCTCGTTGATTCGGTTCTGAACGGCGGCCATTTTTCACGCATGCTCGCGTCCTTCTCTGGCAAACACGCGCGCCTATATTCGTGCTCGTCTCTGCGTGTGCGCGTGGTCGTTATCGCTAGCCCCTTTTATTCTCTCTCTCTCTCTCTCTCTCTCTCTCTCTCTCTCTCTCTCTCTCTCTTTCCTTTTTCCCTTTTTTTTTGTTTGTTTTCTACGAAAAACCGCTGATGAAGACGAACAGCCGCGAGCAACTGACAATGCGATAGACCGTGAAGCCGCGATAACGTTGCTGCCTCATTGCTCCTGTCACGCACTCGCGCGCTAGCTTGCGTAATTATGATTAAGAACGGCAGATAGGTGGATTGCTGGCTCGTAGCTCACTCTACGCGCCCGTTACACCTTTCAGCGGGATTAGCACAACCAACGCATCGAATAGATCGCAGATACCGAAGAAGGCATCCGTTTTGTTGCGTTCCGCTGACCACATTTTAGGTCAACGGTGTCACTTGCCGTTTCATTGTCTCTTCGGTGAACAGACGCTTACGAAACGTAGCCTTAGTTGTCTAATGTTATCTGAAAATTGAATACGTAATAGTATGTCGTTGTTTGAGAAGCTACGTATTATTTTTTTTTTTCCGTTTCAGAATGAAACTTCTCGTTTTTAGGAGTTCCAGTAATCTTTGTTCTTACGATAATAAAATCAGTTTAACGTTCTCTCTCTCCTGGCTTATGACACGATAAAAGGAATAATTCCATGGAATACAACGTGTTAGATTTATCATCATTAGATACAATGCTATTTTTAATAATTATCTGATCAAGAGTTTTAACGAAAGAGAGAAAGAGCTCGATTTATCACCTAAGAGGTTCCTCAAAGATCAACACTATCCAAGTTAGAAAAAAAATAGAAGAAAATTTTCGGATTACTTACTTTAACCCTTTGGTACTCCAAGTTTTCTGGATACCAGCCAGAAATACCCGGAAAAATATCTGTTTTTGAAGACAATTCTCAAAATTAACATATATCTCTTAAAAAAGATGATATCTACGCTTTTTTTAAATGTATTATAAATCGAACAGAGATTTACACGAGGAGAACAAAAATATCATCTTTCATAATTAAAGTTCCCAATTAGTGATGAAAGGAAAGCTTCCTTTTCTCTGGAAACATTTTAATATTTTTGAGGATATGAAAACAGGTATATTTATACACACAGGAATACAAAAGAGTATACATTCTTTAAATAAAATAATATAAATGGAAAGCGTATAACATATTTTTTATGCACAAAAGATTATTCTCTATTGCGTATTCTTGATATGGATCTTCTTGCTTACGAACTACATACTGCACGGATCCTCTTTAATTTTTCAGGTAGTTTTCGTATGCATGTTGTCGAGAAAAAAACGATTTCAAGCGTTGAGATTTTCTAAAGATTAAAAATTGCATTGAAAATGAAAAGCTGAAAAATTGGTTCGAGGTACTTCTCGCGAAACCCGCAAAGTTACGCATTATAAAATTCCTCTCTTCTCTCTCAGCTAATTTTCGTATGAATATTATCAAGAAACCAACAATTTCCAGCATTCAGATTTTCTAAAGACAAAGCGCCGTTACATATATTAAAATAGCATTGAAAATGAAAAGCTAAAATACCAGTTCGAGGTATTGCGTCCGAAAACCGCGAAGCTTTACACTACACTTGTTCCTCTCTTCTCTCTCAATTAATTTTCGTATGAAATTGTCAAGGAACCAATGATTTCAAGCATTCAAATTTTCTAAAGACAAAGCGCCGTTACATATATTAAAATAGCATTGAAAATGAAAAGCTAAAATACCAGTTCGAGGTATTGCTTCCGAAAACCGCGAAGCTTTACACTACACTTGTTCCTCTCTTCTCTCTCAATTAATTTTCGTATGAAATTGTCAAGAAACCAACAATTTCAAGCATTCAGATTTTCTAAAGACAAAGCGCCCTTACATATATTAAAATAGCATTGAAAATGAAAAGCTAAAATATCGGTTCAAGGTACTTCTCACGAAACCCGCCAAACCGTTATATATCGTCACGCGAGTACTAAAAGGGTTAAATTAAATAGTAAATATAAACATGTTTTCTATCTTAGACGAGTTTTCAAAAAACCATGGAAAATGTTGTAAAACACATGGCGGAGAAGATGGAATACTATAGCGTGATTCAAGACCCAGTTTATAATTTCATGACGCGTTGGAAGGGTGGTATGGAGGAAATTGCCGTAAAAGAGAATTTCATAAATTCAAGCGTAATCGAGACGAGACGGGAGGGATGCGTCGAGAGAAGAGGACGAGTCCATGGCGCGGGTATACTTCAGGGACACGTACGCGTGGGTTGGACCGGAACTGGCATGATTCACGTTGCGGAGAAGACAAGGGAACTCACGGAATACCAGCCTCTCTCGTATAAGAACTCCTCGTGTCGTTCTATTTGCGCCTTTTCGAACAATCTTCCTGCGTGTTAGCGAGACGCCACTTTCGACACGATGTCATACTGTTCGAATACCCGAATTGCTCTTGTTTCATCGTGCTGAAACTGTAATTTTTACAAGCGATCTGAACGGAATTGTTTTAACCCTTTTGATACAATCGTCGATCTATGGCGGCCATAAGCTAGCGTACGTACACGGTAGCCCAAGATTGACAGATCTTCTTAAATTGTAAGCTTTTTTTTTTCATATCGTTTTCTTCTATTTTCTGTTTGTTTAATTGGGATAATTTTGGGAAAAATGGAGTTAGATTCTTTGGAATACGTTTAAGCGAAGAATAAGAGAACTGAAACACTAAAATCAATTTTTATATGAAGTTTAATTACTTTTTTATAAGATAATTAACAGAATTTAGATTTGTAAGTAACAAAATATAACAGAAGAAAATATTAATAAGTTAGCCGGCCATTTTCCTTCAGATTACTCTAATGTACGTTTTGTAGAACTTTTTTCAATTATACACTTTCGTTAATCACATAGCTTTCAGTTAAAATTGAAATAATAAAGAAATTCGTTAATTTTTATTTTTAGGTAGTATCTATATTTCTCAAGTGTGAATGTTTGTAAATTAAAGATAGAATTTAAATAATTGCTCAATGATAGCAAAATTTTGTTCACTTTTTTTAAGAGATAATTTCATAAAATTTTTACAATTAGCATGCTGGTTGCTAGTAATAATTTAAGGAACATCACACAGCTTTCAATTAATATTGAAATAATAAACGAATTCATTAATTCATATTTTTAAATATTACTTACATTCCTCAAGTATGAATATTTTTTAAAGATATATTTAAAAAATACCATTTAAAAGATTACTCGATGTTATTAAAATTTTGTTTGCTTTCTTTAAGAGAAAATTTCATAAAATTTTTCCCATCAACGCTGCAACGTTACTCGTTGCTGATAATAATTTTATGAGCATGATACACTTCCATTAATTACACAGCTCTGAATTAAAATTGAATTAATTCTTTTATCAAAATAATTTCTTTTGTAATAAAACAATTTCTTCTTTCATTAAAATAATTTTGCTTTACTTAAAAGAAAATTTCATAAAACTTTTCCTTTGAACACTGCAACGTTACGGTTAACATATTCGTTGCTGACAATAATTTAAGGACACCATACATTTTCGTTAATCACACAGCTTTCACTTAAAATTCAAATAATAAACAAATTCATTAACATTTTTTCTTAAATACTGCCTATATTCCTCAAGTATGGTATTTTCAAATTAAAAGCTTGATTTAAATAATTATTTAGTGGCAAAAAATTTCTTTGCTTCCTTTAAGAGAAAATTTCATAAAAATTGTGCCTCCAACGCTGCAACGTTACGATTAGCATACTCGTTGCTGATAATCATTCCAAGAACATCATACACTTTCGTTAATTACATAATTCTCAATGAAAATTGAAATAATTCTTTTATTAAAATAATTTCTTTTAAATAAAAAAATGTATTCTTTCATTAAAATAATTTTTCTTTCCTTAAAACGAAATTTCATAAAACTTCCAGTATAATAGCGTTACGATTAGCATACTCGTTGCTGATAATCATTCCAAGAACATCATACACTTTCTTTAATCACATAGCTTTCGATGAAAATTGAAATAATTCTTTTATTACAATAACTTCTGTTAAATAAAAAAATGTCTTCTTTCATTAAAATAATTTTTCTTTCCTTAAAACGAAATTTCATAAAACTTCCAGTATAATAGCGTTACGATTAGCATACTCGTTGCTGATAATAATTTAAAGAACATCATACACTTCCGTTAATCACATAGCTCATTTGAAAAATCTGTTCCACGCAGGTTTGGCATCGGATCTCGATACCCTGGCAACGTCCTACGTATCTGCCTATCTGCCTATAATTCCAGCGAAACTTTTTCTCTCGCTGAAATGTATCCGCGAATACGTATCTCGTTCCTTCTTACATCAGACAGCCTCGTCCGAAAGAGAAGACAATGGAGCGTGGGTCGAGGCAATGTGTCGAGGCGTATCCAAGTATATACACGTAGGTAGTCTTAGGGTGATCGTAACTAGCGATGGGCACATAATGCTTGTTCTTTCAGATTTTCAATCAAATTGATCTTTCGAACCACCATTCTTATCGATAGTGTCACGACGACGGGATTAAAAAAAAAAAAGAAAAAGAATAAAATCAATTGAAATGAAACAGAAATTTAACATAAGCCCATTGAGATCAAATCGAAGCTTATTTATAGGTTAAGAATTTATATGCAAATTTATATTTTTGAGAATATAGCAGAAAAGAGTAGAAAATTAATTCACCTAACCAGATATTATAAAAAGCACTGTAATTCGGATAGTTTCTATATTTTTTCATATTATGTGTATTTTTTCATATTATGTGCTATTCTCCAGCTTCAAATTTTTTTATAAATTGCAGAAAAATTTTCAGTCTACTTATAAGTGATATAAAATTTAAATTAAGTTGAATTATGGCTCTCGCCTTTTTATTGGCGACTTATAAGTGGACTACGGATTTTTCTGCAAATTTATATTTTTGAGAATACAGTAAACGAAGTATAGAACTTCGATCAAAAATTATTTTAACTAGGAAGAATCATAGAAAACACTATAATTTAGATATTTTGTATATTTTCTCATATTATATGTATTTTGTGCAATTTTGCACCTTTAAATTACCCATAAATTTATAAAAATACGCGTTTAATTGCCAGCCAACTTATGAGTCTCATATTAAGGTCTAAAGTATTTCACAGACTGTAGTTTTAATATTGTTAATATATTAAACGTCACGCTGGTCTCTGTGGTTCGACAACAAATCAATATTTTTATTTAATTTTATTATTATCATTATCTATATTTTTAACAATTGTCTGAGTAAGAATTTTAACGAGAGAGGGAAGCAAAGGGGGCGCCACGCTAGATTTTTCACTTAAAAGGCGTTGATCCTTGTGGAATAACAGCAACAAATTTTAATTTATTATTCATTGAAGCAGTTTACACAAAGATACGGTTCCTTTTTAGCAAATTTTTCCCTATTTTTCGACTAAATGGATTGCAACATTCTAAACAATTTTCGAAACTGAACTGCTGAACGGAAAGTATATAAAATACTTTCCGAAAAGACTGAAAAATACTTTTATGCGTAAAACTCGAAAATTAAAGCCAATCAGTGATTACATGTGCAGGAAAAATTTTGTAAGATGTGCTTGACAACATATTTGAAAATCGTTCAAATTAGTCAGGTGAACCTTCATCTTACACGAAAATGATTCAATAAATAAAGAAACAGCTTTACTTCAAAAAATATTTAAATAACGAACTTTACAAATCACGATACTTTAAAAATCACAAACAGGCATCTTTATCAATTTAAAATATCTGTTTAAGTATTTTATTATATATAAAAGACATTTTAATTACAAAATTGAAAAATGATCTTCAGACATATCGTTATAGTCCAAATTTTTTTTCGTCACATTTTTTCTTACTTCTATTATATTTTCACAGCAACGAAGAACTGGAAAGCAGAGTGCAAAACTGGAAGAATTCTTTGCTGCAGGAATAAAACAATTAATAGTAGCTACCAAACAAGCATTGCAGTTGAAAAATCGGTAAATTGTGAGATTCGTTGAATAAACAATAGTGAAACAAATCATTCGTCTGTTTATCTACTTATGGAAGACATTAATATTCGCAAAGAAAATAATTAGAAGATAAAATATAAAATAAGTTACAATAATTCGATTTAAAATATAAAAATACAGGATATAATATGTAATAATTCGAAGATGAAATATTCTCTAAGAAATATTACCAATATTTCTATCATCATCATCAACCCCTTTGTCCTCTAACGAGTTAGACTGGTGACAAGGATTTCGGTTAAAATTCTAGAGAGACAGTTATATTGGTAACAAACGTTAATTTTAATTCTAACTTTCCTTATAATTTATAAGAATAATGCTTGACAATTGCATTTAATCTATAACACATTGATATTTCATACGTAAAATGGTACTAAAACAATAAATAGCTGGTATATACATGCATAATCAGTAAAAGAAATCATAAATCAAGAGGCTAATCACACTCGCTGAAACTTTCATAAAATTCGTATCAACTAAAATATTCTAAAATTCAAAAAAAAAAAAGAAAAAGAAAAAGAAAAAAGAAAAAAGACATTGTGCTTTCGAAACGACCAATCGAAACGTGGCGAACAAATTCGAGTGGTGTTGTTCCCATCGCTAGTCAGGCCGCGATCTAACCGTGACGTAAGATGAAGCCCACGGTATTTAACAATCGCTGTTATAGCACGTTAAAACGATTACTTCCGCTGTGCGTAGACGTGGAGGAGATACACTGTGAACCGTAGAATGTAACTTTCTGACCTGTTGAGCTTTGTCCGGTATACGTGATTACAAGCCATCCAAGAACGTCCGGCGTGTTCTGTCGTATTTATTCCAACAAACCCCATTCACGATGAATATATTTCGGAAGCTCGACTCGAAACGCGGAAGAATGGCCGCTTTCAAGTACCGATCTTACCCTCCGTCCTCGCAAAATTAAATAGGCCTATTCACGCGACCTACTTCGCGTTTACCCTATCCCATACATCTTGAAACTTGCACGTTCGTTAAACACCCTTTACCATTCGGAAGCTTTAAACTTAGGAAGTTAGGGTTACGTGAAACGCAACGTTGCTTACTTTCAGCGTTGATAACTAACGAGCATCAACACTTTGACTGCTAAGCGAAGTTAAAAAGAAAACTCCGTCAGGACACGATTAGACAAAGCAGGCTCTTAACCCCTTCCGGTACGATTTAATAATGAAAAACTGTGCGTGAAATAATCATTTAATTTTTATTTAAGAAAAAACTTGTTTCATTTTATAATTCTTACATATCCATTTTTACTATCAGTAAAAATGGATATATAGTCGCCTAGCACGTTTTCGCTTTCTTGGTAATATTTCACTATTATCACTATTAAACTAAATTAATTATCATATTCAACAGTAACTTTAGTCGCAGGACGAGTGTAGCTCGTCATTGTGCGGTATGGAATGAAAAACTAATGACGAGATAGACTCGTCATTTTACCGGAAGGGGTTAAGAATGAAATATCACTCGATGTACATCAGCTATGTAAATATAAACAAGTGCTTCCTGAAACGATCACGGGCAGTCGGTTGGAAATCAATTGTCGAGAACGAAAGGTTTGAAAAATCAGTAGGAGATTTTTTAAGACTTGGTCTATTAAATCTATTCTTTAGTTGACTAAAGAAAACTAAAAGACAAGCAGCTGACGAATTTTTAAAAACGGAAGGGTCACTTTGTGGCCCCGGAATTGCATATTAAGGATAATTTTGTAAAAAATATTCTTTTATTTTAGAGAAAGATTAATTTCAAGCTTCAAACGCGTTTTTCTCGACATTGTGTTTTGCGACCTTTCACCCAGCAGATCTTCTAAACTTTTCATCTATCCAACTTGAAATTCTTATACATTATTCTCTATAAAGTAATCTACAATGTGTCTTACGATTTTTTTAATACCTTAATTCGTTGAATTTTTATGAATATTTAAGTTTGATTTTCATCGGCGGAAAAGAATTTTATGTTTAACACGCCGCCATTTTCTTATTTTCCAAAATTATCGAAAAATCCTACGCTACATTGGAGATAATATATTTTTGTTTAAGTTGACTAAAAAATTTTTTATTTTTTATATTCCAAACACATTTGTCGCTGGGTGCAAGCGAACAAGGTTTCGCTGGACATAAAGTTGAATAATGTTGTACAATTCTACCATTTTGTACTTTTACACAGGAAAGATAATATAGATATAGAGTTAAGATGTTGTTTAACGACCTTTATAGAAATCTTGGTTTTTTACTAAATATTTATAAGCGAAAAAAAATGTAAGTTTCACCCGATTTTTTTAGGCTTCCAGAGTTGCATATCCCTTTGATAATCTTTAATATTTACACAAAGTGTATTTCTTGAAACACTTTCTCTAAAAATTTAATATAAAAATGTTAATTATCGTGAATATGAGAATAAACAGCGTGAAAGTCCTTCAAAAATTCGTAATAATTTTTCACTGACAATTCCGAAATGAGAAATTACGAGATTTTCTTAAACTATAAGGTAATTGTTCCAATTGCACGTACAAATTTTCAGAAAAAAATAATTTCTTACCAAATAATGTGTCTTTGAAGACAAAATGTGGAGAATCAGAAAAGAATCAGCGTCCTGTTTTAATATTTTCTAAGAAGTAATTATCCAATCGAAAAGAATATTATTAGGAACTATCTTTCTAAATTTAAAGTAAATCGGATGAAAATTCATTGAATTATCGATACGCTCAGATTCAAAAATTTTGGTTTTGAGAAAAACGCGTTTAAAATTTTTCAACGAATTATTATCTATGATATAACGTTCAAATTTCTTAACTTTCCTTTTAATTGCAAACCCACTTAAACATTTCAATAATTCTTTCTTCCTCAGATTTCTGTTGAAGGATGTGATGATAGCAATAATCTGATGATTTTGTGTTGGAGCGCTCCGCAACGAAAAGCTTAATATTTGAAAATCTTTGAAACAAAATAATACTTTTAAAAATTGAACCAAACGCCGTGAACTTTTTTTTTGTAAAGTTAGAAAGATTAATTTACTTTAAATAATTGATAACGTTTCTACATATGTAGTTTTTTAAATTATCTACTATATATATATATATATATATATATGATAAATTTAGGTAGAATTAATTGATTGTATTGATTAATTACGAATACGGGCTTTTATGTAGATAATTTAAATGACAACACGCTACGTTGAACGTAAAATGGGATTAACTGTAACAAGATACGAATATCATTTTACAATACACGAGATTACCAACGTTTTAAAGGATTTTCCGCATCGTGAATGGAAATTTATCGCATTAGTTAACGAATTAATAATTACACACTTCTACTAGCAACGTTTAACTGAAAATATCACTTTTTATTAGAAATGTAATACTTTGGTAATTTATCGGATTTGTTTTTTTAGTTAAATGATTGTTAACGTGTAATTTTTCCTGTCAATACTTGTTTAAAATTAATTTAGAAAAATATCTATCTGACATTGATTCCTTAATATTCGAAATTTTTTTCAAATTCATTCTCCAAAAAATACTCGAACTAAAGTTTTCTTTTCTCACGAATTCATATTCTGTGGGATATTGTAACACGTTTTCTGCGTTTTCCGTGGCGTACGAAGAAATTTTACCGAAACAGAAAATGAAAAACGGAAGATGGAACGTAACACAAATTATCCTGTTTGGAGTGTTAAAATTGATTAAGAAATTTGGAAAACAATTATAGTAAAAACAGCGAAATGAAACTTTGCAACTATCCAAAAGAAGACATTGTGAAAAAAAAAGTTGCTGTTACTGAACGTTGGTTACTGGAAGACTGAACAAATGGACGAGAGAAAAGTTGTGTTCAACGAATAAAAAATATTTCCAAAAATTCAGATACAGTCACAGAAATGTGTATCACTTTATGCAATATTTCCTGAATTATTTCTTTATTTATTTACTTATTATTCACTGTTTCATTGAGATTATTTTACTCGATTATTTCAAAACTTTGCCGACCGATCTCCCCGTTTCACAAAATGAATAGATATTCTTAATATATTTGTGAATTTTGTGATATATCATTGCGTAAATTGTTACTTCTTTTTAAGAAAAAAAAAAGAAAACATCATGCTGTTTAATATATCTTTACTTTATTACGCATTTTATCAAACACATTACTTTGATTTGTGTAAGTGGTATAAAAATAGATAATTATTTATTATTTAAAGTTGCTTGCTAGTTTGATGGGTGCTTAAATGTAAGAATATTATTAAAACAAAGGAACATTCCTAAATGATAATCACCAATATTGATGAAACGTTGATGCATATAATAATTCTCAAAAAAATATAGAAGTATCTTTTTATTTTTTTTTTTTATTTTATTTGCAATCGTCCACAACGAAGAAACGAGATTTTCATTTTTCTCAATAATTGAGAGTAATAAACATATTTAGATTAATACAGAGGAACGGTGTAAATTGACGAGATTTCCATTTTTGAGCGTTAAACTTAACGTAACTCGTTTAAAGTTCATTTTAAAAATCGAACGTTTCATATGTAACAATCTAATACTTCGCAACTCATCTGTATATCACTCGTTCGAGTTAAACATGATTGTTTCACGTATAAAACCTCCAACAGACATTATCAATCCTTGAACGACAGCAAATAACATAATCTTCCATATTAATCCAGTTTCCACAGATTCAATCTTTCTCTTCCTTTCATCGAAAGAGTAATCGTGCCAATCGTCACGAAGAAAAGAGCAATTTGTTCGTATGCGACAAAAGGTGGGCAATTACTTATCGGCATAAAAAGAGGTTCAGTTCCCATGTACGTTTGCGGTATCTAATTCCCTTTGAAATTATCGAACCACCCTCGTCGCTCGCCTTTTTTCCGGTAGCATCGGCTGAGTTACTGGAATCTCATAACGTAGATACCCAGGCGACTTCTCTTTGTACCCGTGGTCCCTTTTTATCACTCTTCGGTTTCACGGCCTTGTGCGGCTCTCAGAAGGGCCAGAATCTTTATTAAAATGCACAGAGGCTCGAAGACCGGCCCCTCTCGACCTCTATTTCCACTCCTTTCTCACAAGCCACCCTGAATTCCTCCGCCGCCATCACCACCGCATTTCGCGCCTTTTACAACTGAAACTCATTATATTACCTTTGATGTATACTGGTGTGCCGGGATAACACGATCGTAATTGCGATTCGTAGACACGCGAACGCTTTCTCGATGCCGTGCAACATCCGGTTGCATTGCGAAATCGTTCACTTTTAATTATTTCATTTTATTTTATTTTATTTCCTTTTTCTTTTCTTTTTTTGTTTTTTCTTTTTCTCATTGGTTTTTAATTTTAAAGGGAGGATTATGAATACTTGACTGATTTTAAGAGGAATTTAATTTATTAACCCTGTGCAATTCCACGTGACTTGAAAGTGAAATATCTATTTATTTATATTTCATACGGGGCTAATTTTCAATTGTTTATTCCTGTATTTATTCTATTCTTGCATTGTTATATTACTGTCAGTTAATTTCTTTTGTGAGAATTATCCATTTTTTTTACTAGACAACTTATTTGTGATGTTTATTAAATCTTGTTTTTCAACGTTTCTAAAAATGTAAAATTTTAATCAGTCGTAACTGTTCTCCCTCGTTGTTGGAAATAGGCCCTGATAAATATCATGGTGCGCGCACGCGTCGTGAGACGTAACATGGTTTTTCCTTAGCAAATTATATTTTATAATTTATATAAATGAAGAAAAATTCAGTTACAGAGGCTTAATTTTACCATTCGAAATTCATTCGGTTTTCGAGGAAAGGTAATAGAACATGAAATGTGCGTTTTATCTAGATCTACAACTTTAGTTCGACAAGTTTTTTGGTATAGTCGACATATTTTAGAAAATAATAAAATAAAATCCGATTTTATGAATATTTCATTAATTATTTTAATGGTTAAAGGTTCGAGAACAGGTTCTTAGTTATCCGATCGAATTCTAATTTTGCATAGATTATTTTTTTATTAATTAGAACTACTCTATGGAATGATATAATCAACACTTTAGGAAATAATCAAATAAAATCCAGCTTTTTGAATATATAACTAATTATTTTAATGGTTGAGGGTTTGAGAATATATTTTCTCGTTATCCAAGCGAGTTCAAATTTTGCATAGATTATCTTTGTATTAATTGGAGATATTCTACGGAGTGGTATAATATATATTTTAGAATTAATAATAAAATAAAATCCGATTTTATGAATATTTAATTAATTATTTTAATGGTTAAGGGTTTGAGGACACGTTTTGTCATTATCCGAGCGAGTTGAAATTTTGCACAGATTATCTTTTTATTAATTGGAACTATTCTACGAAGTGGTACTATCAACATTTTAGAAAATTATGAAATAAAATCTGATTTTATGAATTTTTCATTCATTATTTGAATGGTTAAGGGTTCAAGGACAGGTTGTTAATTATCTGATCGAGCACAAATTTTGCATACATTATTTTTTTTATTAATTGGATCTATCCTACGGAGTGGAATAATCAACACTTTCGAAAATAATCAAATAAAATCCAATTTTATGAATTTTTCATTCATTATTTTAATGATTAAGGGTTCGAGAACAGGTTCTCAGTTATCCGATCGAATTCTAATTTTGCATGGATTATTTTTTTATTAATTAGAACTACTCTATGGAATGGTATAATCAATACTTTAGAAAATAATCAAATAAAATCCAGCTTTTTGAATATATAACTAATTATTTTAATGGTTAAAGGTTCGAGGACAGGTTCTCAGTTATCCGATCATATTCAAATTTTGCATAGATTATTTTTTTATTAATTGGAACTATTCTATGAAGTGGTACAATCAACATTTTAGAAAATTATAAAATAAAATCTGATTTTATGAATTTTTCATTCATTATTTCAATGGTTAAGGGTTCGAGGACAGGTTCTCAGTTATCCGATCGAATTCAAATTTTGCATAGATCATTTTTTTTATTAAATGGAACTATTCTACAGAGTAGTAATATCGGTGTCTCGTTCAGTGGTAATATCTCGGTGGAAAAGACGCTCGTAGCGGAAGAAAGGATTATTGAAGATTAATTGATCCTACATTGAAGATTAAGATCTGTACTTCAGTTACGCGTAACCAAATTTCATAAAAACACTATTAAAATATCAATAAAATGAAGTTAGACAAGAAATTCACCGTTTTGCTCTAGGCGTTATTTACGCTAGATACGCCTCTGGATTAGACCCACGAAGACCGTGTGTAAAGGCTGTGTAATTACACCATTTGCCGTCTACGAAAAATGTTAATTCGGTATCGTCGATCTGTCCAGGGATCATGTACTAAAATTGCCTTCATAATAATCGTTCACCTAACTACAATGTAACGTACAAATTATACTTAACCTTTCAGCGTGCTCGCTCACTTGTTTTAATATCGATCCGTGGGAATTCCAGAGCGATCGTTCGCCGACCGTATAACCCCTTTCTTCGTGTCTCAACATCGTTCTTTTTATCTGGTATCGGCTGGGTCCGATACGCTTCGAAAGCAACGCTGGATAGGTAATTTCGCGTTCCCGCGGGAAAAGAAGGAAAAAAAGAAGGAAAGAAAAGAAAAGAGAGAAAAAGAAAAGAAAAAAGAACACCGCTTCATAATTGATTCGTCGCGTACTTGTATTGCGCTACTTATCCCACTGCTACGTGCGGAAAGAGCTTAACGGTTTCGCGTGACCGACTCAGCTTCCGTTTGATATCGTTGATGAAGTTCGCGTGATCCTCCTTCTTCTTCCCCGTAGTTTATATATCGTGTCTTCGATATGTCGTTAGTGATATATAGAGTGGGGCAATAACTACAGTTACTCCCACTCGTATTCGTATATCATACGGACATTTACCATAAGTATAAAAGAAAACACTTTTATTAGGGATATTTTTGTATTTACGTTCAACAGAATTCATTATTATACTATTTTACATATGGAAATTTTGTATAAATAAAATAAAAACACTTTTCTTAGGGATATTCTTTGTTTATGTCCAGCAACATTCATAATTACATTATTTCACATAAAACCATTTAACGTAAATAAAAAGAAACGTTTTTCCTAGGGATATTTGTTATTTATGCTCAATAGAATTCATTATTGCACTATTTTACACACGGACATTTAGTAGAAATAAAATAAAAACACTTTTCTTAGGGATATTCTTTGTTTATGTCCAGCAACATTCATAATTACATTATTTCACATAAAAACATTTAACGTAAATAAAAAGAAACGTTTTTCCTAGGGATATTTGTTATTTATGCTCAATAGAATTCATTATTGCACTATTTTACACACGGACATTTAGTAGAAATAAAATAAAAACACTTTTCTTAGGGATATTCTTTATTTATGTCCAGCAACATTCATAATTACATTATTTCACATAAAAACATTTAACGTAAATAAAAAGAAACGTTTTTCCTAGGGATATCTTTTATTTAATTTCAGCAGAATTCATTATTGCACTATTTTACATACGGACATTTAGTATAAATAAAATAAAAACGCTTTTTTTAGGGATAGTTTTTATTTATGTTCAACAGAATTTATTATTACAGTATCTTACACCTATTTACAAAGCAGTTTTGTTTCATTACTTAGAAATGCAATAAATAATGAAAGAATGTCATTATCCATAAAAACCATTTCTCAACACAATTCGTACAGCCAACAAATAAACAATAATGTACATCCTAGAGAATGTTTATACTATATCGGCGATTTCTCTTACATTTTGCCCGAAATAAAAAAAGCAATTGGCAATTTTTCTTTTAATTTCCTACTTTCCTGTATATTTTTGAAACTATAGTAAATATAAATAAATGTTTATAATAAAAATTTGATGGTTTTTCTATGCTTTATAATACGATGCTACGAAAGTAACGAAAAATTGTTTATTTAAATAAAAGATCCTCCACCACCGTTATTGCGAACAATTTTGAATTCATTATCTTATCGAGAAATATGTGAAATAAATGCGGTCATCGCTTTGAACGAAGCGTTATCAGTTACCAAGTATATAATATATTATTATAACATTATTCTTCTTCGTTTAACAAACTTTTTGTTAACGTACAATAGAAAGATCATTTATACTAGGATGTTCAATACCAGAACTGAAAAATCGATGTAAACTATTCATCCATATTAATTTTGCTGACGATATAAATAAATTTCGATATTTTTATAAAAATAAGCATAAATTTATTTATTTCGAAAAATTCAGTCTCCAGTAAACATTGCAAAAAATGATTTATAAATTGTTTAGTTATGATTTTTAACTATTATATCAGATTTATACGTAACTCTGTTAACAGTCTGTATTGATGTCCCACATTCGTTTCGTAATTTCTTCTTCCTGCTATGAAACAATCTTAAAAAATAAAAAATAAAAACAAAACACCAAGTATGTATTTGCTAAACAAACAAAAGCAACGCCTTGAACCAGATAACAGAGATGGAATAAGAATGTGAAAAAGGGAAACCTCTGAATGACTTGTATTTGCAGACATTTTTACAAAATTTTAAAACATTGAAAGGGAAACTATAATTATACGTGAATTATATGTTAATTTTCTTTTTCTTTTGATTTTGATCTATGTTATTTTTATGTTTGCATATCTATTGCAATACTTACATATGTGCACGAGATGACCAACAAAATTACATTTGTTATTAAGTAACTTCCATATGATTGTAGTTTTTTTTTTCAATAAATGAAATAACAAATTTAACTGAAAACAATATTGTCTCGATTTTTATAAATCATACATACCAGAATTATACTTGATAATTCCGCTGCAACCTAGCTGAACAAAACGAATTCGAACATTAGAATGCTAATGAATTAACAACCGTTACAATGAATATTAATGAATATTTAATTGCGGCTATTGAAAATTGAATTACCATTTTAACTCTAGCAACAATGTGAATTTAAATTCGGTTTTTCGAAAAGCCACACCATGGAAATTTACATTGCTTCATTTGCAACAATCTGCTGTAAAATTGGATAGCTTATTTCCGGAGCTCTTAAATTTTCTTAAGTACTGATTATACGCGGCCATTGTGCCTTCGGTAATACATATTTATACGTATTCAAACATATTACCTAAATGTAATAACGATCACTATAATATAAGAGACGTTCACACGCGTTAACGAAAAATCTCTGTCCACAACAGAGCAACTAAACTGTTAAAGAATAGTTAAGTTCTACCCAGGTTTACGATACGGACGTGATTCTTCAAGAATTTCAATACTCTTCTTAATCGTTTGACAGTTTTGCCCGAACTGCACTCGGACGTGACATTTTCCCGTACACTGACAATCCCGAGTCTCGTTCGGGCAAGTTTTGTTTTAACTTTTAGCTACAATGTAGATAGTAATTTGCTCGAGTATTTAACGTCGCTTGTTGCTCAATAGTTTTTATTTTCAGTTTTATTTTACATTATTAGGTTCCCAAAATGTTTGAGAACCTAATTTTCTCAAAAAAATCCGACTGTTAAGTGGTTAATATTTCCCTCGTTAATTTTTCCTTATCATCAGGAACAGTTCAAAATCCCTAACAAAGGCAGAGGATTTGGAGTTTCTTCCATGCATCTCAATAGCAATTGACGTATCATAAACCAGCGCTGATTAGAGTCAGGTCCACGCGAACGATCGGTTCCGTTTTACTGGGTTTTTCTGTAAACCCAGTGAAGGGTCCGCAAACGAAATTTTCCTTCACTCTCTAAACGTGGAAAATGTGTAACGGGTGTTGGCCAAGAACTTAATTTTCATTGGAAGTTTCAGTCTCCCATCCAACGATTCAGACCCTGCACAGGACCAACAATCTGACCCTTTAGGAATGAGGCTGAAGGTATAAAGTATGAAAATTGAGTGTGTGACGAGCATTTAGTATTGAAAAAGCATTAGTAACAATACTCAGAAAGGAGAGAAAGGAAAATGATAAAGTCAAGAGTGTCGTGGCGAAATAGGTCTAAAGTACGTGAATTAAATTGTATTAAGTGAAAAGTTCAAGCGATAAAACAGTCGCTAGATTATGCAATAGATTCAGACAGTCATGTCGTAATTACTATTAAATATAAACGATAGAATTTTTAATTTCACTTTGACATTAATTGCGATATCTCGGATGCTCCCATTAGAAGAAGAACAAGCTCGAGCTTTGTAACCGGTAAATAATCGTTGGAATCTTAAATATTCCGTTGAAATCCCTCGGAAAATTTTCATAACGGAGTTATTTTATCTTCGTTCGAAACTTGTAAGGTTCGTTCAGCCATTGCGTAAAGTTAGATTGAGGGTAGACCCGTCTCGGTGGAAAGTAGAACAGCCAGTTATGCAAATCACCATGGTACGTGTACGAAAAGTGCATAACCACGGAAACGTCCCTCTATAGGTCCAGCAGTGACCGACTCCTCTGGGAAATTGTCGAGAATCGAGGAAAGTGAGCCTCAAGGGTGTACCAAGGAGCTGATGCGTTTCCCTTAAACGAAATGCGCCGACTTCGAACAATCAAAAAGGATCGATATGAATATCTTACTGTATATTATATTATATGTATACATTAGATGTATTGATAGTTAATAATAAGTTTATATATATATAAACACGTGCTCGATATAACCTAGATACAGTCTGTACCATAAGAGCGTAGACATGATATTTCTCTGAAAATTAGTTCCGTTTGTAAAAAATTTTATACAGATAAAAAGTGCATTTAAAAGATTAATACGCGCTTGATTAATAATGCGTTCAATCTACACCGTTAGAGATCATTGCTTGATAACATCTAGGTATACTTTCAATCAACTTTTCAAAGTATGAGACAAGTAGAGACCTTCATATTTTTCGAATACGACGAACTAGTACTATTAGTGTTAAAATACATTTTTCCCGCAGTTTGATGCTTCATGGTAGATCGCACATTTTCAATTGGATTTGCATCAGGGGACTGTGTTAGTCAGTTCAACATGCTGATACAGTTTCTTGCTTTCCACTCGATGCAAACACGGCTCTGATGTTTGGAATCGTACTCTCAATGTGTCCACCGTTCCAAGTGACGTTTCAATGTTAGAATATCAATATTTATGCACTTTTTGCCAAAAGAAAATTTAGTTTTTACACAAGGAAAGCGTTGGATTCTTTGAAAAAACATCGGAGGATCACTTTATCTTTCTTTTCTGTAACAACCTGCTTTGAACCTCGATCAGGAAGATCATCGGAAACACTTGGTTTCTTTATATTGTTACACTCACATATTAACGCATTCGAGAAATTTATGCAGATATTTTGTTGCATCTCTAATACTCATTTCTGATTCTTTCAAGCGATAACACAGAAATAACACTTCAAAATGTTTGGCGTACACGGCACGCATTTCGAATAAATTTGTATTTGTCATTGACAAAAAAGATACTAAAAAATTTTAGAGCAACGCGTATCGAAGGAGACTGTAAATGTTTATGTTAACACAATCTGTATCTCATTGGATATGAAGTTTCGCAAATATCACGTCCACGCTCTTGTGATACTAACTGTACGACCATTTTTCTATTATGCAGGGCCTTCCAATAAGAGCGATAGAACTTTGAATTAAAGTGAAACGAAAGATATGGAAGATAATCTAGTATTCGCTACTTTATTTTAAAGCACATTCGACGGCATTATACATGAAATACAATATTTTATAAATGACCACCAAGTTGAGTAAAGATTATAAATCGAACACATTATTGCATAAAGATATTACCTTTCATTAAAAACAAAACTCTTCACAGGTACAACTTTATTATAAAACATGTACAACCCAATGTTTGTTTAACACTTTTTCATATGTTTAACAGCGTTAAACAAAAAGAAGTTAAGATATCATATGTGATTTTTATATGGTAATCGTCAATCTTAAGTTCAAACAGAAGTTGAATCATTAAACGCATGCAAATTTTTTCTAGAAACTCTGGCACATGAATTATGTCATATCTCACTATAATAAATAACACGAATAATGTTAAAACGAAGCGTCAAATGAAACAATTTGATTCTACATTTTCGATTCGATTTTTCACCTAGAATCGATCTCTGCTCGCTTGTGCCACCATTTACGGGAATTGTTAAATACATGCAAACTTTTTTCGAAAATCTCGATATAATCATATTTAATGTATATATAGAGTCTTCCAATAAGACCGATAGAACTTTGAATTGAAATAAAATAAAAACTACAACAGACAATCTAGTTTCCACTACTTTGTTTTAAAATACACTTGATGGCATTATATGTGAAATACGATATCATATAAATGACCACCACGGTTGCTTTTGGTAGAACGAATACGAAAAACCCAATTTTGGTAATACAACATGGTAAAGATCTTTTACGGACCTAAATTTTCTTTTCAGATTTTACAATGGTTTAGCCAGTTCTGCAAACATCATTCAATGAGCCAAGTTTCTTCTCAAATCCACGTATACGTCATTCCATAAATTACCGAACACTTGCACATTTTGAGCAAACTGATAATTAGAATGTAAATAAAATTTTCTGTCGTGAGTTTATTGTGTAATTTGTTCTATTTATTTGTTTCGCGGTTATATTTGAATGTGAAGTTAAAAATATATATGAATAAGGTGATAAAATTAAAATAAAAAAATGAAGTATAGAATCTTTCAATAAAAGCTGTCCGAAAGTTGAGTAAAGATTATAAGTCAAAACACACGATACATCAGTGCATAAAGATATTTCATTTCATTAAAAACAAAGCTCTTTGCTGCTACAACTTTGTAATAAAACATTTACAACCCCACGTTTATTTAACACTTTTTTTTTCATATGTTTATCAACGTTAAACAAAAAGAAGTTAAGATATCATATGTCATTTTTATATGATAATCGTCAATCTTAAGTTGAAACAGAAGTTGAATCATTAAATGCATGCAAGTTTTTCTAGAAACTGTTCAATTGTATTACAATTATATTCAATATACACATAAGGTCTTCCAATAAGAGCGATAGAACTTTGAATTAAAATGAAACGAAAAGTATGGAAGATAATCTAGTACTCCCTACTTTATTTTAAAACACATTCGACGGCATTATACTTAAAATACAACATCGTATAAATAACCACCACGATTGCGTTTGTTACACTAGCTACGAGACACCCTGAATATTGATAAATTAACGAGGACGTATTCGATAGTCAAATGGTTGAAAGAAGAAAGAAAAAGTAACTCATTCAACTGTTCGAATTCTATATAGATCCCATCGTGATTTCTACAACACTAAACCGATCATAGCCATTAAGAAGGGGGAAGAAAAAGCAGTGTCGAAAGCACATTACGTTGCACCAGTTGGCTTTCCCACGCGAATTCCCAAGCAGGTTAAATATTTGTTTAGTGGTTATTGCGAGTTCGTCGATGACAAACATCTACGCGGTTCGCTCTCTTCTTCCTTCTCTGTGTCCACACATACGTTCGTGTTGGTACACGCGGATAACAGGCGTTTCGTCGAGAGTGGCGCCTCTCGATTTCCTTCACCCTATTTCAGCTTTGGATCAGCCGTTTTCGCTACGTTTACGCCCTACCCGTAAGTGGTTTACATGAAAAGCGCGTTCAAGCTGGCGTGAAAACGACGCCAGACAGACTCAACCACCGGACAAAGCGTTTCCGAGTTTACCATTCTGTTCATCCGCTTCTCGCTTCTACACCGCTTACACTTTCCTCTTCTCCGCCAAGCCACTGTTACAATCATGTTACCGCCAGTTTCTATGAATGTTTTTACTCACTTGGGCTACAACTTGATTGCCCTCGTTTCTACCATCGCGAAATTTTAATCAAAAAAATTTTCTTACTAAACCAATTTTATCTTACTGCTCTTCTTTCTTCTCCTATTTCCGGCCCATTTCACTTTTCGAAAACGGAGAACTGTCGTAGGAATTGAATTTCTTCTTGTAGAATTAGGGACGCGTTTCTTCTTGTGGAATTACAGACGTGTTTTAACGGCACTCGTTGATTGTCGCGTGGAAAACGGTGTTTGTATGAATGAAATAGCTCTGTCGTTTAACTTGATTATTTATTATCATTTTATTGAGACTCCTCAGAGGTGTGATAATCGTAATTCTTGCGATGACGCGGTTTAACTCTCATACGGTTCTCAGAAGTATGTATAATAGGGACGTTTAAGGTCACTTGGTAATAATTTTCACCCATTTTCGCTTTAAATTTAAATTAACTTTTTTATATTATATTTTTATCTTATTGTGCAAATGAATAATCTTATTATATTATATGTATTACATTGTATTTTATATTAGAATTATCTGCAATGTTTCTCGATACGCTTACTTAGTACCATAAAATTATTGTTTAAAGTATTGAAATTAACAGATCTAACGAAGAAATTCCAGGTAGAGAAATTTTCTGCATTACCCTGTATAAGGTAAAGTTAAATTAATTTTTTAGATTATATATAATCTAAAAGATTATCATTACGCTGCTCTGGCCGCAGCATTGTGGCCAAGTTTGAACTTATGAAGCAAAATGATTCGAATTTCTTGTTTTGAGAGTATTTTTAAATAATTATTTTAATTTTAAAATAAGATTTTAACTGATATATAACATGATTATATTCGTTTACAATTTTATTTACATATCAATACTTAAATATGGACAATATAAAAACAGCCATTATTTTTGCACCAACCTAATATTTTTTTAGCTTGATTATTAACACTTTGATGACCGCTGATTTCGTTCAACCAGCGTTTTTCGGCTAGCATCACAGATTTGTAATTTCATCCACATAATCAGATGAGCAAACAACAAATACGATTCTGATGTACACAGTTAGTAATAAAATGCAAATTTAAAAATCGAAGATGGTAAAAGATGCATTCATTCTATCTGTTTTTTTTTTCTTTTATTTTCAAATTCGTTCGATTTTTTGTCTTCAAACATATTGTTCAGCCTATATAAGATTGTAAACTTGTGAAAAATACCGGTAGCCGTCGAACTGTTAAAAAAAATTATAAGAAATGTATAAATATCACTTAAGATAGCCGAATTTGAAGTTGATATACAAAGAAAGGGAAGATGAATATTTTTGTGTAATTCGAGTCTCTTAAAACCATTGGAAATTAAAATTAAAGAAAGGGGAAAGATTACGTTTGCGGTTATATAGTTCCTGATGGTCATACGTACGATCATGTTTATACGATCGCTACCGGTATTCAAGGGGAGCAATAAGTCCGTGTTTTTTTCCCTTCGATCGCTCGGAAAAAAGGCAATCGACTTTAATGCACGAAAATCGTCAAGCTGCAGCACCAATATTGCTCGGTGCTCGCTAAGGGAAGGGTGAAATGCAGAAGAGGGAGCGTATAGGGAGAAGAAGAAAGAGTGGAACGCGTCGGGTTCGAACAATCGGCTCGATTTTAATTTCAACCTAGCGAAACGAGCAATTTTGTGGGATATTTATCTTCCTTTCTCTCTCACTTACTCTTCCTCATTCTCTCTTTCTCTCTCATTCTAACTCTCAGATCCCTCTTTCTCTCTCATTCTAACTCTCAGATCCGTCTTTCACTCTCAACTCTCTTTCTCTCTCTCTCTCAGATTTCTTTCTTACTCCCAGCTCTCAGCTCTCAGCTTTCAAATCTCATCTCTCTCTCTCTCTTTGACTCTCCCTCTCTCTCAGTTCCCAGTTCTCAACTCTCTCTTTTTCACTCTCACTCTCAGTTCTCTCTCTTTCTCAGCTCTCTTTCACTCTCAGTTCTCTCTGTCTTTCTCGAACTCTCAGATCTCTGTCTCACTCTTACATCTCTCTCTCTCTCTCTCTCAGATTTCTTTCTCACTCTCAGCTCTCAGCTCTCAGCTTTCAAGTCTCGTCTCTCTCTCTCTTTGACTCTCCCTCTCTCTCAGTTCCCAGTTCTCAACTCTCTCTTTTTCACTCTCACTCTCAGTTCTCTCTCTTTCTCAGCTCTCTCTCACTCTCAGTTCTCTCTGTCTTTCTCGAACTCTCAGATCTCTGTCTCACTCTTACATCTCTCTCTCAATCTCAGATCTCATCCTCACTGTCAGCTTTCAGCTCTCAGTTCTCTCTCTCTCTCTCTTTCTCATTCACTCAGTTCTCAGCTCTCTCTTTCTCACTCTCAGTTGTTTCACTCTCTCACTCTCTCTCCGAATCTCTCTCTGTATCTCCTGGCACTCTTTGACTCTCATACTCATTCACTCCTCTCTCTTTCATCCATTCACCCCCTTCTCTCTGTCATCTCGCTGATTTTCTCTCTCTGACACTCTCTCTCTCTCTCTCTCTCTCTTACTCTCTATCACTCTCTTTCTCTCTTACTCTCTATCACTCTCTCTCTCTCTCTCTCTCTCTCTGTCTCTCTCTATGTTTCTCTCCGATTTTCTCTCTCCAATTCGCTTCTCATTTCCCCCCTGTTTCTCCCATTTCTCTTGCTTCTCCTTTCAGTTTGTGTGAATGCACGCGCAGTAATCGTAGCGTGGAACAAGATTCCATCGGCACTCGACTCCATCCTGCCTTTTATACTCGTTCTACCGTATATGCCAAGAAATATTTACCGTTTCCCAATAACGCCACTCCTCTTGCCGTTTTCTTCCTGCCTCTCCTTCGCGGGGGAATAGAGGCAGTTCTAATACATCGAGTAATAGTCCGTTCAAAATTCATTCGACCGTTTTAAAGACTCGTTCGTGTGGCTGATATTTCGAGGGCTATGTTGTTTAATAGTTTTATTGTGACTACTGGAATAAATTTTGATAGATTTCCTAGCCTTTTCCCTTTATTGCACTCGAGTCTTTTAATTAAACGTGAAATCAAAGATTAACGCATTCTTAATCAGAAGCTTTGATTCTTGAAGTTTATATTTTAATCTTATCAGGATTTGGATTAATTTCTCATATTATTATAAACGAAAGAGGTAAAGAAGGAGTATTTGATAATTTAGGAATAATTTTCTGCAATACTAGGAATTGATTAACCTTACGTTAATATTAATTAATGAATATTTACATTTGTCATACTTTGAGATAGCGTTTGGTATCGTCTGACTTAATATCGCGGTGCTCTTTGTCAGTGTTTAGAATTATTCGTAGCATTAATTTAACACTAGATTTACGAGACACGTCAGTTTGACGTATTTGGGATTTCACGAGCGAAATTACAAAAATAATTGCTACTATTTTCCAGCAACCTTTTCTCATTTTTTTCTAATGGAATAATATAAAAATAAATCCGAATTTTTAAATTAACAGTATACAGTTAAGTTATCTCTCATAAATCGGTTTCTTAAAGGAAAAATTCGGTTTTTCGTTGACTTAAGAAAAGCCCGTAAACCTAGTGTTCTTTTTTTACCTAACATTTATTTAGATCTATTTTTTATCTATTTTTTTATCTAACAAATTTGATTTGCAGAATTTTTCTTCATCTAACGAATTTAATTCGCAGAATTTTGCAAATTTGCCCCGTCACATAATCGACATTTTCCAATTCTAAGAAAATAAATTTTCAAATGAACCTTACCTAATTTCGCGAGCAATATTACAGAAATTATTGCTATCAGTTTTTAGAAATTTTTGCCAATTACTTTTATTAACGAAAAATACTTGAAATATGAAAATAAAACAATTATGTGCGAAAATATATCTAAACTTATAAGTAAATGAGTAGCATATATTTAGGTTGTTTCTAAATTGAATAAATCCATTTTTTAAACAGTAATTCGAATTTTCGTTTACTCGTAAATTTGACTGGTGTCCATGGAAATAGATATAAGTTAAAAGTCCATAAGCTTAGTGTTAAAGAAATGGCTGAAGATAATTTCCTTCCACAGCGATACGATCCTTCGTGTCGACAATTCAAAGACTGTCGAAAACGTTCAGAATTTCATCTGAAAGCTCTATTTTAGTCAATTTCAAGTATTTTCTCCAATTTTTCAGTATCGAGCAAAACGTGTCTCTATTTCGAAAAAAATAATTTTCAAATCTATCATTATATCATATTCTTTCATCCTTAAATATAGTAAAATACGGCATCCAAAATTTGTCCACCTATTTCCGTGTCATTCTATATATAATCAATTTGAAGAAAACTTGTTCAATATTTGTTCTACTTAATTTCGATAATTTCATTTAATTCTACTATTGAACATTATTTTCACACGTTGGTCTATCTTATCGTTTTTCGTTTACCAAAAAAATTACAAGAATCTGATACATTTGTTTCTACGTTGTACGAGAAAAATGATATCATTAAAAATTATTCGTTTTCTGCTGAGTCACAGTTACATTACGAGTGTATATGCGAGTCTTTCACTTTTTTCTCAACCCTCGTCTACTTTTCTCCTAACTTTCCAGCTCGGTTCCTACAATATTTTCTTGTTTCGCTTAAACTGTAGAGTTTGACAAGTGTCAGCTTGATTGGCAGTAACAAGGAAAATACGATCTTTCCGGATGAATTCGCTCGAGAGATGTGAACAAGAATGTCAGTACCACCTGCCCTCTATTCTCGAAACGCGCATTCCCTCATCGTTTAAACTGACTTTTTACGTTAATAACGTCGATATAGGAATTTTATGATACGTTTACTTTGCTGAAAATTATAGCCGGTGCAATTTCTCCCATGAAGTAGACAGATTAAACGGATCAATTTCAAATTTTATTGTTCAATAATTTTTGCAAATACTGTATCTGTAGCAAATGTACGTACTTATTGCATATGTCAGGAGTTATTTATTAACACCTTGAACGCCACGCTAATTTTACGTGGTTTGCCCATAGCGCCAACATGAATTTACGGCACTTCGCAATACGAGCCCATAATTTTTAAGCATACATGTTATATATATAAATAAAACTATTTTTATGTGTTCTATCGTTGCATTAATTTTTTCACACTGTTCTAGTAACGATGATAATATTGAACAATTTAAAAATACTGAAGTTTATTCGAATTATGGGTTTCCAGTAATCTTGGCTTCGCCGGTCACCGGTGACCACCATGGCGTTCAACGTGTTAAGTGAACAATTTAACCCTTTGACTGCGGCGCGCTCTCGGGCGAATCCATCAATATTTTCGCATGTCAGTCGCTGCGACTGATTGTCCACTGACTAGTGACTAAAACAGTACCCGGAAATTTGATACCATTCTTAGAGTTTAAAAAATAATAATGGCACATAACAATTGCCGATATTTAGTTGCTATGTTACATAGGACAATAAATTCCATGTTGAATTAATTGGTAAAACAGTAATAAAGGTGTTATAGTAAAAACAATACAGAGGGCGTATATTTACGCCTTTCGTATATATTGATGGACTTGTGAAGGCGTATATATACGCCTTTAGCAGTCAAAGGGTTAAAAGAAAAATAACATTACAATGAATACAATAATAATATCTGTGGTAAATAAACGGAAAAACAACGACAAGTCAGCGAAAGCGTTGTCACGAAAACAAGGAGAGCGCAAATATGGTCGGAATCATTGCAAAAATAAAATGGCTCTCTTCTCAGCGCCATCTACGCTGATACAGATCATAGACAGAACAATTCTTCAGTATATTTACACATACAGTCTGCGATACTTGATTAAACGCAGTGATATTTACACTGTATTTTCGTTTAGTGAAGTCCAAATTAATAAATTGTATTTGTTCAACATAATATTCATCGTAAAAATATTCGCCATTTTAAGAAAAGGAATACTCTTGTGATATTTGAATAAACGCGGTTCGTTTCTTCATTATATCTGTACTGTTCTTCGAGTTTCTTCTGTTTTAACTTGTTTACTCAGCAATTGACGTATCGAATACGAAATAATTTTGTATTCACGCAATAATGGGTCATGCAAAACAGTTAAACAGTACAGAAATTGGAAAAGTTCAGGTGTTAAAGAAGAAGAGTGTTCCAACAGAGAAATTGCGAGGAGATTAAACAGAAGTAAATTTGTTGTACGTTCATACTTGAAAAATAGTGAAAATTACGGCAAATAATAGAAAACTAGAACTAAAGAAGCCTTGTCGCCAAGAGATAAAAGGTCGATTTTCTGTATCGCTTCAAATTCTACGTATGGTGCAAAGCAAATTGCCGAAAAAGCTAATGTTTCAACTAGTGTACGAACTGTACAGAGATATTTAAAAATGGTGCCTACTATTGGAAGAAAATATTTCAAGGGAAAACCATGTTTGAAGGATCGCCATAAAGTGGATAGGCTCCAGTTTGCCAGGAAACATATTATTACGACCTATGAAAGAAGAAAGAATTTTTTCATGCAGACAACATGGAGGAGACTCCGTCATGATTTGGGGAGCCATAAGTTCCAAAGGTTTCGTGGATTTGAAAGTCACGAAAGGGCGGCAAAATCCAAAAAAATATTTGGAAATATTGAAAACAGCAAAAATTAGGATTTTTGACGTTATAAAAGAGAATGAATCAATTTTTCAGCAGGATAACGCTGCAATACATAGCGCAAAATTAATTAAAAACTGGTTTGAGAAGCAGGAAATAACCTGATTACAATGGCCAGCACTATCACTTGACATAAATATAGTACAAAATATTTGGGCATACTTATCAAGGAAAGTTTACATAAATAATAGACAATTTTCTTCCCAAGAAGAGCTCATAAACACTATTCAAAAGGAATGGAACGGCATATCACTTGACTATATAAAAATACTGAATTATTTCAACGTAAAGTTTAAAAAGTGACAATAATCTTTCACGTAATATTGTTTTTTTTTTTTTTATATAGAATAACCATTAGATTTTACAATATCACAGCTTTGTAGTCCTTTAAACATCCTGAAACTAAGAGCACGAAATACTTGTCGAAGTTTCAGAACTGTTGAGCTTAAGAAAATCTTTCACACTCGTTCAAACGTGAAAATAAATTGCATTCCAAGGGGGCAATGGGGAGATATCTCAAGAATCAGAGGAAATGGAACTTCGGTGCCTTTCGCGTTAAAGTAGCAAACTTTCAATGCGGAGTGCTGCTTGTATCTGTCCCTATAATGCTTTTTCAATCTGTTAAAGTGGTACTATTAGGTTTCAAGTACGTTGTTTCTAATTCACCAAACAAAGTGTTTACAATCTCTGAGAACAGACTCTCCAATTTAAAGTTATAATGTACGAAAGCATAAATAACGATTATTTCATCATAAATATCGATTATTACAGTTATTTTAATGGAAAAGATACGAAGCTAAAATTGAATAACGAATTTTACATTTGATATCCTTTGAAAAATTTGCAACACTGATTAATTTGTTTAAAATAAATCGTGAAAGCACCGCCTATCGTGTGTTACATTTTGTGAATTGTAGCCGAGAAATGCCTGGTCACTTATCGATACCATTTCAATGATAACTATTAAAATATTAATATTAAAATAGTAAAATACTAATATTAATATCAAAATGTTGAAATACTAGTATTAATACTAAAATAGTAAAATACTAATATTAATATTAAAATATTGAAATACTAATATTAATACTAAAATAGTAAAATACTACTATTAATATTAATATTAAAATAGTAAAGTACTAATATTACTACTAAAATAGTAAAATACTACTATTAATACTAAAATAGTAAAATACTAATATTAATATTAATATTAAAATAGTAAAATACTAATATTAATATCAAACTAGTGAAATACTAATATTAATACTAAAATAGTAAGATACTAATGTTAATATTGAAATACTAAAATATTAATATTAATGTGAAAATAGTAAAATACTAATATTAATATTGAAATTCTAAAAAATTAATATTAATATTAATATTAAAATAGTAAAATACTAATATTAATATTAAAATATTAAAATACTCAAATAATGTTAATATCAAAATATTCAAAAATATTTGGACATTTAAAATAACCATTAAACGCCGAAGAGAAAAAAATATTCATAATTCTGAAAATATTGCGAATATTAATAATAAATACAAAAATACCATGAATATTTCCAATATTCATTTTTACTAATATTGGAATATTTCCGTAACATATTTATTAGACGTGATTTTGATTAATTTCTGTTACAATGTCAGATAGGAAAATTTATTAAGCTACTAATAAATAATTTTAAAGTACAATAAGTGTTTTATAACGAAAAAGCTTCAACATAGTCCACTTTATAATTAACCGAAATGTATAACTGAAAAAGTAAGCTGGAATAATATCTGAATATTTTTGAGTATTTTAGTTTGTGTGTTCTCTAGAAAATTTTTGGAACAATGCAAATAAAATGCATTTTACTGTTTTAATCAATACTATATTTTCTTTCACTATCGACAAATTACTGCAATTTTACACAATTTTTTAATTCGATTTTTGTAAAAGGACTCTAGTTTCATTTATAATTTATGGATTGGCCTGATACAAATTAAAGTAGCAGCATATATTTTGCGAGAACATAAAGAGTGTGAAAATATATGTGCATTTGTCTTTATTTTCTTTTTTAACCTATCTTGATTTCACAGTTTCCACAAATTCGTCCCATCGCATAATCGACATTTTCCAATGATGATGAAGTATCGTAAGAATGTTTAAAACTTACTTTACACTAGATTTACAAGACTCGTCAATTTCATGAGCAAAATGACAGAAACTTAACCTAATCCAGCAATTTTTCCAATTTTAATTAACAAAATGATACAAAAATACATCCAAATTTATGAATAAATTAATAGTACATAATTAAGTTACTTAAAATATATACAACACAGATTGTTAATTTAATACTTAACCCTGGATTTACGAGACCCACCAATTTGACCGATTTGAAATTTATTATAGCAACAATTGAATCTGTCACTATAATATTTGATCAAAATTACAGAAACTATCGCTATCATTTTCCAGCAATTTTTGCTACCTTCAATTAATAAAATAATACGGATAATAAATGAATAATTCCTAAATTCAATAAATTCATTCTTTCACTTGTCAGTTTAACGAATGTCCATAACAATAGGTGTAAAACAAAAGTGCGTAAGCCTAGTGTCAAAAGTTACTTGTGACTAAAAAAAAAAAAAAAAAAAAGGGAAAACTAAAAGTATTACAAATATAAAAAAGTTCACGTATGCAATCCTGCTGGTAAAAGTACACCGTTGAACATTTCCCTCTTTCCTTTTTACTACACACTTACCATTTACGAGTGAAAAACACTGGCTAGCAGTAACACGAATACTCTGTGTAATGGACGAGGTTCTAATGTCTCTGCGACTCGTTCGTATACCTACAGTGACTCCCATTAATATTCAGACACATTTTAAAACAAAATAGCTTTTTTAAAATTGCACCAAATGAACTGAGTTCTCGCGAGAAGTTAGAAGGATTAGTTTACTAGACGACGTGTAGAAAATATTCTGAAAACATTGTTATCAGTCGAAATTGTAAGAAACATAGCAGAGTTCTCTTTTTACAACTCTTTTATCTGAACTTGTAATGAAAATTTTTAATTTTTCTTATTAGTATTGTTTTTTATTTTTATATGATTTTCTATTAATATTTAAGCCTCTGATATATAAAACTAAAGAGCAAAGAAAACACAAGAGTTATGTTCGTCATGTATAGTGACTCCCATTAATATTCAGACACCTTTTAAAACAGAATAACTTTTTTTAAATTGAACCAAATGAACCGAGTTCTCGCGAGAAGTTAGAAGGATTAGTTTACTAGATGATGTGTAGAAAATATTCTGAAAAAATTGTAATTAGTTGATGCAGAAACAAGGAACAAGGCATTGAAAAATGTAAGAATCCGATTTATCGCAATTAAGCGAAAAGTCATGAAAGACTTCGATTCTTGCCATGTTCAATTCAGCGTTAACCGGCAAATATACAAAATATAGCAAAATATACAATGAACTCGCGACAAAAAATTTTTAATACATATTTCACAGGTGTCCGGTTACTCACACAGGTGAGCGGTAGTGTAGGTTTCAAGCCTTTCTAGAAATTGCGTTTAAACTGGTCATCCGTGGCTGTACCAGCGACTTTTGGGAACAAATAAACCGGCGAACGGAAGGAAGTTGTCGCTGCGAAATTCAGGGAAACGGTCCGTCAAATTTGACAATCGGCACTATCGACTGTATTTACAACAAGAGATCGTATACGCCTGGTATCTCCGTTTCTCCCACACACAGATTCGTAACACATACCAAGTATGTTACCAGACAATACTATCGATTATCCAACCGGACATTAACGAGCGTGATCTCTCTTTCGTTAGCGTAGCCGCGGTGTGCTCGTGCACCCACACCGCTCGTACTTCTCTTCACTTTCCTGCTGGCGTTGCGTAAATCTTATACGATCTCCACCGACCCTGTAGGACCCGGGTGTAACACCTTCTTACTTCGTAGGTCGAAGCGCCGGTCATAAATTTTTTTTCTTTTTTTTTTTCTTTTGTAAGAATTCGAACCGATTCTGCCTTACACACCAGACCGCGATCTTTGGTTTCTTCTTCTTCTTCTCATGTGGTAGGTAGGTAGGTAGGTAGGTCTCACCGAATGTCTCCCTTATACTATCTCCTCTCTATTCCACGAGTATTTGTTCCACGCTCCTTTATACCCACAGGGGAACGTCCAGACACGCGCCCAGTCTGGACCCACGCCTACGCTCGCATACCGTACAAACTCTTTAACTCTTTCCTTTTTCCTCCTTTTTCCCTTCTTTCTAACTTCTTCTGACCAACCCTACACTACTCCTTCTCCTCCCTCTTCTTATCGATCCCCTCTCTTTCTTCTTCGATTATTCTAGTCGATTCGTGTCTACCCTACCATCCACGACGCTTTCTTCGTTCAGGTTCTTTCGAATATTTGTGTAGATTGTGATTTTTAGGATACGTTGTATTGGCTGTTACAGAGTTCGTGAAACGTTATTTAGTGGAGTAACATCTCTAGTTTATTTCAGAGTATAAATGTGTAGGGTCTTCCTGAGATGCGAGTTGTGCGGCGACAGATTCGGAAATTTGGAGCATTTGGCAAGAGATTGCAGAGAAATTGAAAGAGATATCAGAATGGAAGACGTTGTTAGAGGGGAACAGAATAGAAAGATTGTAGAGTGGCTAGAAAAATTGTAAAAGAAAAGAAAGGAGAAAAGAGAGAGAAGTTAGTAACACCAAAGAGAGTAGGGTAGATTCTAGGTGCAATAAGTAACAAGTAAGGTAATCGGTTAATAGAGTACGAGAGAGTGTGAATGGAAAAAAGAGAGTGTGTGGAATTGGATGAATAGATAAGATAGTTTTATAAAAGAAGAAAAATGTAGGTTATTGTAAACCAAGTCTAATTTCTGGCTGTAAGGCTGAAGAAATTGAAACATATGGACCGTTTATTTTGAAAGTGGTGTAAGTCCATTTTCTCTTGTTTCGAGAAAATTAAAGGTTAGCATATTTGTCGATTAAAAAATTTAGATTAATTATATCAAGTCTGGCAATGTTTCTACTGATTTATCAATATGTAATTTGATTATATAAATTTGTTTTAGGCGAATTTAACTAAAACAATGTATATTTACGGGCTGCAAATGGACTTACACCACTTTCAAAATAAACGGTCCATATATGTATATCATATTTTTTCTCAAATTCATTTTAAATCCCATTTTGTTTAATACTTTTTATTTTATGTATTATTGGTATCGTTATTTCTGGAATGTCCAATTTAACACTATCTACGTTTATCCGAATTTTGTGTCGTATTTGTCGTATTTCTTGTCATTCTCTAGCAAGCTCTTCAGCTAATTCAAACAAATCGCGACACAAATTGAAATATAAAATAACATTACGATTATCAGTTGTAAACAGATCTGTGCACGCCTATTTAGAGCCACGATCGACGTCAATGGTACTGCAAAATATCAGTCGAAATGACTGGTCGCGGTATATCTAGATATAGTGTATATGTAACTTTGAAAGAGGAGAGAGGAACTTAAATCGATAAATTTCATTCTTTGGATACTGTAATAAAAGTCACGGAGAAATTTCTGAAACGCAGAATTATAACTTTGAGTAAATTTTAAACGAGAATTAAAAACCAGTCATTTTGACTGGTTTGGTAATTCTAGTGTTAGAAATCTTCAACTTTTTCTTCGAGGAAAAATTTCATCTTAACACTTAGCCAACCGCGTATTTTTCACAAACGGCGCGAGTAGTAATCTTCTTCGCTTGAAAGACTCAAAAAGTTCCTCTACATTTCCGGTAAGGATGTTTTCTTCCGCCATTCATTAAAATCTGGTACAAATTTATATATTTTTTTTTTTTAATCTTTCATGCAGCAACTTCTTTCAAAAACGGGGAGAGATATCTAATCGGTTATTTGAAAGCGGGGAGAACTCCCCATGTGGTTGGTAATGTGTTAATTCTGAAACGTTAATGTTATTTACAGTATGAAATAATTACACAAAGTACAGAGGAATTTCAAATATTTGCGGTATTTACAGATCGTATTCGAGGCAAATAATGCTACGTGACGTCGCGGAAGAGAATACGAGAAATAGAAACTCTGTCGTGCGGAAAGACGGCGAACATTACGGTTTGCACGATGCAAATGGACTCGTAAATTAAATCTAGTCTCTGCGACGAACAGAAAAGAAGTAAGACCGACTAAAAATGAAAGAAGAAGTTTCTTCTTCTTCTTCTTCTTCTTCTTCTCACGGGACGACGCGAAATTAGAGCTAAAACTTGTTCAGGGCATCGAGAAACTTTCGGTTTTAGATTTTTTGCACTTTCTGTCGCTTCAAGGATCTCAATCAACCGCAAAATGAAATATTAAATCGTTCAAAGTGACAAATAGGATGATAGAAAAAAAAAAAAAGAAAAATTAACGCTCGCGGAGAGATTGATAATGGAATATTCAATCGGTATTAATATTTCTTCCTTTAAAGTATTCATTTCTTCTGTCTGCAGCTACACTTTTAATAGCATTGAAATTTCTATATTATTTCAATGTTCCTGGAAATTTTCTTAATTTCGTTTTGTTCCTTATTTTAATATCGTTTCGATAAATATTCATTTGCTGAAATATTTCTAACTGCAGTCAGAGATTTTCTAAATTGCGAAAGCTTCGTCGTACATATGTTGGTATTATTAATGTAAAAGTATACACTTTTTCTATCCGTTGCTACTTTTAATAGCATTAAAAATATCATTTCAACGTTTCTGGATATTTTCTTAATTTAGTTCCTGTTTTTGATATTATCTTAACACTTTGACGGCCGCTGTCACGTTTGCGTGATTTCGTTCAAACAAGCGTTTTTCGGCCAGCATCACATGTTCGTGATGTTATTCGTACAACCAGATAAACAAACGACAAATGAGTAATAAAATACAAATTTAAAAATCAAAGATGGTTAAGGACATATTTACACTATCTAATTTCTTCTTTAATTGGTTTGATTTTTCTGTCTGCTAACATTTGTCTTCTTTGTGAAAAATTCCTGCGACAAGATTCTCTGATTTTCACGTAAATAATGAGTAATAAAATGCAAATTTAAAAATCAAATGACACAATAATTTCAACTGTTTCTTTTATTCGTTCGATTTTTGTTTTCAGGCATACTTTTTAGTCTATGTAAAGTTGCAAGCTTGTAAAATATACCGGCGACATGTGCAAATTTTTGTACGATAGGGGTGGCCGTCAAAGTGTTAATAAAAATTTTTCTGTTGAAATATTTCTAAGTGCAGTGAAGCTTTTCTATATTTCTATGTTTAACGTTTTAATATTCGCAACATTTTAAAAATTAAGAATATCTTCGCCTAAGTTGTATTTAATAATTTTCTTTCTTAGTGTTCAAAGTTGTTCCTTTCTTCTTTTCTTTTTTTTTTTTTTGTAGGAAAGTGTACTGTAAATCACGAAAACTCGTGAATAAGGAACAAGAAATGGTAAACTACGTTTTCGTCTTTTGTTTTTTCCTCTGTAGTATATTTCCGTTTCTCGTGCTCGCATTTATATACCAATCGTTTGGATTCTACGGCGCATAATGAAGAACACGAGGCAGACATTGTGAGAAATCGATTTCGTGCAAACGACGGAACAAATGCACTTGTCTCTGACACTTCCATTACTTTGGGTCCCGTGTATCTGCTATCTGCTTAACTTGGCCGTGCGACACCTGTCTTGCATTCGCTTTGTTCCTATTTCATTTTCATTTCGCGATAAACTCGTCCGCCAAGCCGATCGGACAAATCGATATTCCATAATTTAATAAACGACCGGTTAGCGTGGCTCGTCTCATGTTATGTGCAAATTATGTCGTTCCCGATTAAATCGTGTAAATGGACAATCAATTAATTTTAGAATTAAATACGAACGATGTAATACAATAAGTCAAACGTTGAAAGGATCTGCTTTTGAACCGTTGAATAAATAGAAAATTATTATATCGTCGATCGAAGTGAATCGAATTACTTTTTATTTAGAATTAATATCACTTTTTATTTGGTAGTTAAGAAAACAACAGTCAGATATTAAAAACTAATTTCTTTTTATTATAAATTTGAATCTAGTGTCCATTTGTCTTGAACATTAACCCTTTATGACTTACAAGTAACACTTTATATGAATTAGAAATTATCGTGAATATTCGAACACTCTTTAGAATAACTTTTTCAAAATTGCACCAAACGTATTGAAATCTAGCGAGAAGTTGGAAGAATTAGTTTAGCTTTAGAAGAATTAGTAAAAACAAGAACGTATTTTCTATCGAGTTCGTTTGCTTTAAAAGTACCATTCCCTTGAAATTAAGTTCTCTGAAATTATTCGAGCTGTTTCTATCAATGTATGAAAATTTACTGAGAAATTCGTATCACTCTAAAGGTAACTGTTGGCGTTTTATGTATAAAATATTATTCTTTACGCTTTATTCAGCGATTAATATTGAGACACCCTTTAAACTAGAATAACTTTATGAAAATTGCATCAAACGAATTAAGTTCTCGTGAGAGGATTTTGAAAAAAATGTTCTAATGAGTCCGAATTGCGAAGAAAATAGTAAAAATCGCAGTTTATACCCTTTTTCTCTGAGCCTGTGATAAAATTTTAATAAATACATTTTGTTGATTTATGTCAATTATATACAAACTGAAAATTTCATCGAAATCGGCTAACGTTGTTATGAAATTCTTGCATTTTTCGATACCTGTTGTTTGTCCCTTTATTCAGTGATTTCAATGAAATTTTCAGTGTGTATATAAGCAACATAAATCTAAAAAATGTGCATTCTGCAAAATATCATTATAGTCTTAAATAAAAAATTTGTAAACAGTAGCCTTTACAATTTCCTTCGCGAGTCCCACAAACTGCAAATTATTTAGTTCAATTTAGAAGGAATTATATTATTTTAAAAAGTATTCGAAAATTAATTCGAGTGGCTGTATTTCGATAGTTAATAGATGAAACTTGGTTCATCATTTGGATATTTCAAATTACTAGCGCTGCTCTTTTATCAAAATTATGCTGTCTTAAAAAGTGTTGGAAAATTAATTCGAGTGGCTGTATTTCGATAGTTAATAGATGAATATTGGTTCATCATTTGGATATTTCAAATTACTAGCGCTGCTCTTTTATCAAAGTTATACTATTTTAAAAAGTGTTCAAAAATCTGTATTTCGATAGTTAATAGATGAAACTTGGTTTATAATTTGGATATTTCAAATTACTAGCGCTGCACTTTTATCAAAATTATGCTGTTTTGAAAAGTGTTCGAAAATTAATTCGAGTGGCTGTATTTCGATAGTTAATAAATAAATATTAGTTCATCATTTGGATATTCAAATTAGTAGCGCCTAACACCTATTTTTGAAATGTACATTACAAACTCAGGCAAAAAGCTATAAAAAGTGACCTTCGTTATTTTCTTTTTTTTTTTTACGATTCTATGTGCATCAAGGCAAACTATTTTGTTTCCGATGCTCTCTGAAATCTTTACAACATTTTAGAAAGCTTATTTTATAGGTTAAAGTTCAATCAATTTTGCTCACTAGCCTTTCTTTTTATTTACAATTGGAGAACAACATTTACGATCGTTTTTCTATTTTTTTCTTTTTTTTCAACAATTTCAATCGGGAAAGCTTTTACAATGTCGTGTTGCAGTGCTCTTGAAATATTCAAGGAGCGTGCATACACGAAATGAAAACTTCTTGTTGAAATAAAGGTTTTGTTGTATCAAAATAAAACAAAGTTTTATAAATGGGAACAATAATTGGGAATATTATTTTATTGTATCAAAAAAAAGGGGATTTCTAATTTTAATAATTTTACAAATTTGTAATTATAATATTTATAATATTTATGTATTTTGGTTAGAAACATAAGAAATCTGTAATAATAATCCTAGTAACAATAACATAAAATATTATGCTGAAAAATAAGCCGTAAGAAAGGAAAAGTTTAATCAGTAGAAATAAAATAAAGAAACATAAGCAAATAGTTGATGTTATTTAAAAATTATCTGAGCTGTACGAATAAATATAATATCGCATTACTAAATCAAAATATCTAGATTTTTATTAATTTTCATTACTAACGTATGTGTACACTCAATTTTCTGAGAAACTGTATCTTCATTCAAAGGCTGTTTGCATCTCGAAAAATCAAAAGGGGTAAAAAAGAAAAAATTGCCCACTTCTTTTGAGGTTCCCTGGAAAATCGGCAAAGTTCCAAAACAATCGGAATTTTCAGGTTACCGAAATTCCTTTTAAATGGTTTTCCAAACCAACCAAAGAATGAAAGAATGGTTTTTCAACGAAAAATATTTCATCGAAAATTTCTTGCCAAGGGTGCAGAATATTCGACAAATGTATCGAATCGGTCGAAAAACCGCATCGTCTGAACGGTGTTAACCGTTTGAATGCGATGGATCTTTACAAAAATTCGGTCACAGAATGCCAAGCGCGGTTTTCCTTTCTTTTTCCGTTTTTGTTAGTTCTGTAGGTTGATAGATAAAACAAATATTCTCAACAACAGTTTGGAAGTTTGTGAAAGCAAGGATTTCAATTTAGTAGAACCTTGATAAACAGTAATAATAAAGACACGCATTGACAAAATCTGAACGTACAGTTAATTCGACTCTAGCTGACATGTTTATGCATTGAACAAATACTGAACTCAAACGGTTAATCTTAATCCATTCGAGACAGATTATACATCACATATATAATAATGCAATGTAATTCCTGGCCAGAAAAACGAGTTATACAGCGTGTGTGTGTAATGAATTTAAACTTCAGGTATCAGTGAATAGTGAAAAAGTAGGCATAAAATTTATATTGGTTTCAAGTTAAACTCTAAAATACGTAATCCACAGCCAGAATCGTCGGGAATACTAAAAATGAGCAACGATGATGAAAGTCAAGATTTCTCGCTTCGAAGAAACAGAAAAAAAGAGTTGAGAATGCTTTGGAAGAATGTTTTAAGAATTATCATAAACCAAAAAGGATAAGTTTCTTTGGAGGAAAATTTTACAAGTACTTCATTACCTCTGTAATATTTTCTTAAAATTTATTCATGGGTTATTTTCTAATTTTTGAACCTAAAATGATAATTTCACGCTTGTTCACTATTTTCGAAATAAATTTTCTCCCACTTTAGTTCTATCTTTTCATTTTATTGTGCATTATACACATGATGTAATCAAACATTCCAAACAGCCAATTACACAGACGATGTGCTACCAAAGTGTGTGCAATTTTTCCCGTTAAAAGTGTTTAACGTGAACGAGAAAGATTGTTTCGCTTCTGGAGAACATCTTCGAGATAATTCTCCGTCTCGAATGGGTTAACGACACACGATAAGAAGAGAATCAGAGATAATCAGACTTGAGTAAGTAAGTAAGTAAGTAAGTAAGTAAATAAGTATCTCCATTCTCGCAGAATCACACTGACTTCGAGTATAATCTTCATCGTTTTATCAAAAACGGAAGCTGGACAACGGTTCCGTTGTGCATCGAGCACGAGGGTTTTAACAAGTAACAGCTATATAAGATAGTCGTTCTCTTCAGTTTAAAGCAACCTGGCGAGGTTCAAGCCGATCGTGAGAAGAAAGCGAACGGAAGGAAGGCTCGCCGTTGCTCGATCGAGCAAGGGGGAAAGAAGTGGGAATACGAAAGTAGTGGGAGAAGATGGCGCACGGCAGGCGCGTGGCTCCCACGGGTCGCCTGGAGCCTCTGCTGGACCTTGAAAGGAAGAGAACCCGAGCATCGTACTCAGCCACGCATGCTATGTTCAAAATTCCATTCCAACAGCGATGATTTCTTCCCTTTTTTTCCTTTCTTTCCTTTCACGAGCGTCTCTTGAACCTGTCTGTTTGTCTGTCTCGCATCAGAAAATTGAATTTCTACGCGAAAATTATACGTGGAGATACAGCTGAATACAATATATTACACATTGTAACAACATCTTTATAACGCGATAGAATTAGGATTAATTTTTAATAGAAATTCAAAGCTAACCTGTAACACAATAAGTTTATGAACCTAACGACCATCGGTTATCTTCTACGACGTCTTTAACCCATTCGAGACCGATTGCACACCGTGTGTGCAATTGATTTTCGAGGCTATAAGACAGTCTGCACACAGTGCGTGCAATAACAGTAATGTGCAATTATCAGTTATTCTGAGTAAACTAGTCGTCGAAATAAGATTTTTCTTGAACTAATGAAATCTGTAAAGTACAGGAAAACAAAATTTGCCATTGGTTACATTATCTGAAAAGCCTTTCTTACATGTAAAATACTATGAATACGCATGCAGCGCAGGCTTAAGATAATAAGTTTCGCTCCTGGGGACCGTGTTCGAAAAAAATCGTCGTCTCGAATGGGGTAACACTAGGTTTACGGAAGACGTCAATTTGACGAATTTGGGATTTCACGAGCGATGTTACAGAAATAATTGCTATTATTTTCCAGCAGCTTTTCCCCACTTTTATTAATGGAGCGATACGAAAATATAGCCGAATTTGTAAGTATGTTAACAATATACAGTTAAGTTGTCTCTAATAAGTTGATTTCTTGAGGGAAAAATTCGGTTTCTTGTTCACTCGGGAAAAGCCCGTAAACCTAGTGTTAAACCTAAGTAATATAGTTCTTTATTTTCGGCTTAACCCCTTGACATACAATGACGTCTGGGAGACGTCATCCATTTCATGTGCCATTGTAGACTTCGACGTCTCCGAGACGTCAAGAACTGTCTCCGGCGGACAATCAAAATTCCAAATTTTGAATGGAAATGATAGAAATACTGTTGGAATACTTAATTATTTTCCATTAACATTATATATCAGCCTGATTAAATGTTATATAGCAATGCAAATTTCAAAATCAAATGTTCTGTTTCTAAGCTTGCACATAACTGTTCAGTTGAACCAAATTAAATAGTATTTTTCGGACGCATTGAATTCCATTTTATTTGTATGTCAAGGGGTTAATGCATTTTCTAGTTTCAATTATATTTTTTGCATGTCTTAGTAAGATCAAGGCGCTTCGTAAAGTTATTACTTGTTACGATCGAGGCACGTGGAATTTCCTGGACGTTATCCGAGAGTTCTCTCGGTACCTGATAGTACACGATGGATTGTAAGCTGTCACCTTGATAGTGACTCTAGGCAAAAAGGTACCAATCAGAAAAATCACCCCTTCCTCACCTGTTTTCAGGATTCCATTAATAACCAATCCGTGTGCATCAGCCCCTCCAAAAATTCTATATGCAAACATATAAATAAGGATAGAATTTCAAAAACGGAGAGATAAAAATCAAAACACAACATACAAGTATACGTTAAAATAAAATCACGCGTTCATCCGTAAAAATTGTAAATCCGTGCTGCGATTAGAGTAAATTACACCATTAATACATTGTTGACCGGTAATTTTACACAGAAGGCTATTATTCCGTAATTATGTACCTTGCTATCCTATATACGTACAAAGAAAATTTTTGTATAGAAAATGAAAGAAAATAAAATTGCAAATTTAGCGCGAACCGACTCGAGCGAAAAAAAAATCGCAGACTGCGAAGGATTACGCGAAGAAACTCGAACGGTTAATTGTTTCAATTTAAAATCTTACAACCGATACCTGCTCTCAGTTTCGAGAAATTCAAACGAACCGAGCATCACAGCTCCAAGAACTACGGCTAGTTTATAGAGCAAGTTTAAATCGTGCTAATACATGTTCACTTCCGTTGAAGCCGAAGTGGATTTTAACGTCGGTAGGATTAACAAATTGATACGGTAGCAATGTTAACGCAGAGTTAATTGCCAAATTGGTCGAGGAAATCGACTAAAAAGGATCCGGTTGAAGAAACGGGTTGAAGGAATTGCTTGTAAAGGTCGAGGCTAATTACTTTATCTGAACGTGCAGGCTAATGGTCGTGCAAAAGGTTAATGATCATCGACAGTGAAACGAACGAATAGCCTCGAAAGGCCGTTTCAATCGATTCCTTCACGAATTCACACGAACGTTCGTTATTAACCCAAGGAGGGTGTTCCTCGAACTTACAAGTTGGAAAATCTTAAATTAAAACTACCATTCCCTTGTATAAAAAATTCTGAAAAAATTATTTATTGTTGTATTTGCATTTAACTTCAATATTTGGAAGTTCCCGTTACTGTGTGTAAAACAGTACAGTACATAATAGGAAGAAAACTGATTACGCGTCGCGGTACTCCGACTAATAAATAATGAATAATAAATAATCACAGAACTAAGAATCGAAACCAAAGCACAGAACAAATTAACCCTTTGACTGCGAGCTGTTCTAAGTTGAAGCGCTTCGTTTGAAGGTCTTTATCTGATCCCTGGGGACTGAAAACTTTTTCGCGCAATATGAATCTCGTCGGCGACGTACTAACACATTATAACAATACACAATCTAATTACTATTACTTTGTCTACACCAAAACGAATCGAAACATTTTTTATTTTCAATATGTGAGCCGTTTATTTTGTATTAATTAAAATTACCTTCATCACTGCCTTCAGACATTATCAATAGTAAATATCTTGATTTAAGTATAAATGGAGTTAGGCCACTTTCAAACTACACGGCTCAATTATTGAACTAACTCTGAAAACTTATGTGTCAAGAATTATCGTATTTGGCTCGGAATATAAGCAACCTGAAATGCTTTACTGATAAATAACATGAAGTTGTACTTGTAACCATGGCAACCGGAAAAAATTGACAAATGGAGTTAGGCTACTTTCAAAATAAACGGCTCATATACTGTTTATTCGCCAATGTTAAAGTTCCAAAACGCCATAATTTGAGAATTATAATGTATTCGGATATTCAAATTTGAAAAATTAAACAGATCATAGAAACGATTATATAAATACTACCTACGTGTAATAACCGTAACATAAATACTCTGTATAAATAAAAAAATCTATAGATTTCGAATACATATATTTTAAGAAAGAAGAATAATAAGAAAATTAATAGTTCATTTACATATGATAAATCTCAAAAGAAGTATCAACACGTAATCCGATGTCACATTTTTTACATTCGTATGATGTATCCCTCCTCTTTTTGTGTTTCCTGCAGACAACACATTTTCTTCTTGTCAAGTTGCCTGGTGCATTTAAAATTTTTCAAGGGAAATGTCTATCCATCAGACGAAATGGTAAGTTTCCTATGTTTCTTTTCCCACCATCCGCGTGTTTCCTATTTTGCGGATATTTTTGCAGAAAACAATTACCGAACATACACACGAGAAGATAGTAAACAATCAGAAGAAAGAAGAATATTTCATATTGCGGTGATCTTTTATTTCTCGGGTTGTATTCTTGAATTTGATATTAATACTAACTTCTGCACTTCCTCGTTCACTTTGAAAACGAAAGCTGCCCTCCAATCCGATTTTACTGAAAGAAACCGCGAGATACCGACTAGCAGATCCTTTCTTGGATTTACGAATTTCCACCTGATATTTTATGCATACCCTGAGCGAAACGCTACCTACGGCTTAGCAAAGTTTAGCGTTCGTTCATGGAGTTTTCATCGGGAGGTAACCACGTGGATTTCCCCCGATGCCGTGGATTAATAGAGAATGGCAAAAGACCAAGCGTTTAGCGGTTTAAATGTTTAACGCTTTCTTTCGGAGTGAGGAGAGCTCACTCGTAATATGCTTTCGATGAAATGTTCCAGTTTATCTCTATTTCGTTGGTAACGAATTCTCTTTTTTCTTTCTTTCTTCTTTATTTTTTTCGTTCGAGTACTTCGTAGTTTAGTTACGTTTCAACCCTAGCACGGCCAATCATTTAGTGCAGCGTTTTTGCACCGCTGGGCCAACGAAAATAGGTGGAATATACTGTAGATTTGTTAAAAAGAAAAGACAAAGTAAACAAGTTTGTATTTATTAAATCTAATGTTATGAAATTGTGAATCTTAATTAGTGTGACATTTGCTCTTGCTTCTCTGTTAGAAAATTTGATACACACTCTGTTCCGTCTGTAACAGAAGAATTTATTCGGTTCCCTTTCGCGGTTTATGATACGTTCCCGAAGAAAGGTTATTTTTGAGAAAGCATTAGCCATTGTTCGACGTTCTCGCGTATTTCTCGCCGGAAGAAATTCGTTTTCATATACGTTAAAAGTTAATTTTCTATTCTCAATAGCCAAGGACGTGTCATAAAACCAAAAGTTTCCTAAAGGAGAATTCTATTCAGCGTTTCGACCGTTACAAGAACCGTTAGAATAAGACCCTGTGGAAATTCCGCGCCGTTACCGAATTCATCGGCATATCGCGTGTACGAGCAAGTATCAGCCCCCTTTTTCCAGGATAAGTGCGCTAAGGGCTCACTGGAAGGGTAATACGATATCTGCCAAACACGTTGATTGGTAATTACCAACTTTCGGGGGTAACCAATCAGCGTGTTATAGTTTTTAGCAGCGAGCGATCGAGCAGCTAAGAACATAGTTGTTCTGGAGAAGTTTAGCAATACAGGTGTTCATTAGATAGAACCGAAAACAATCGTTCACGAAGAATCGAGCAGCAAGTCTTTCTTGAGAATTTAAGACAGTCGTTCATCGAAAATCGCACGGAACAATCGTTCTCCAATTATTCGAAAGAATAATCGTTCGCCACCTATTCGAAGCAGTCGTCAACCATTCGAGACGATATCGTGCATCTCTTTTCAAATCACAAATTGACACGTTTAAGATACAATTAAGAAATCGAGTTCGATATATGGGCATTCGACGGTAAAGCATTCGCTACATCGTGCTTTATCTTTTGAAACAAATAGTTGCTCAAGATTAATTTGGCGGGTAATGGTGGAATGCGTGTATCCAAGTGGAGTAACGCTACTGAACATTCTCACAAGGATATCATCATCCACAACGCGCACCTCAACACACTGCCGTCTATAAGACACTTAACATTTTGACTTAACACTTATTTGTGATTTCATACACACAACCAGATGAACAAATGACAAATTGATTTTCATGAAAATAATAAGTGATAAAATGTAAATTTGGAAATTAACCCTTTGCACTCGAGAGGTGACTCTCAGTCACCACTTGATCGATACAGAAACTCGAATGACAATTAACAGGACGATTAATAATCGTTTTGTTTCTTAAACAGATGTCTTTCCCCTTTACACTTTAAATGGTTCACGTGTATGCACTTTGTAATACGACATTGTGTTTAATTGAAATTATTATATCATACATTAGTCTGGTCTTTGATGTTTATGAAGATCGAGACAGATGATGGGATTAGTAACAGCGAAGATAAGTTCGATTTTAAATTATTTGGAAACAAAATCAATTATTTCATAAATGAGAGATTTGAATGAAATAATTGATTTGAGGAAACAGAAGATTAGAATAATAGTGAGAAGTGAGACTGACAGCACAGCTTTTGAGAAATGATCAGGAAGAATAAAGTTTCCAAATGATGAAAGAAACTACAGAATCGCAAGTACCTGTAAATTGTAACAGAATTATCGGATTTTTCGAATTTTAATCGACGAAACCATAGATGAATAAACACAAGTAATTGTGCTAAAAAGAAACTAAGAAAAATTCAACTTCGAGTGCAAAGGGTTAAAAATGGTCACCGACGTATTTACACTATCTGTTTTTGTTTTTTAATTCGTTTGATTTTGTTGTCTTCCAACATTCACCTTCAAATTTGTGAAAAGTGTCAGTGACAAGATTTTCTGATTGTCACGTAAATTGTGAGTGATAAAATGCAAATGTAAAAATCAAAGATGATCAAAAACCTATTTACTCCATCTATTTTTTATTTTTTTTAACTAGTTCAGTTAATTTGTCTTCAAATTTGTGAAAAATGCCAGTGACAAGATTTTATGATTTTCACGTAAATTATGAGTGATAAAATGCAAATGTAAAAATCAAAGATGATCAAAAACATATTTACTCCATCTATTTTTTATTTTTTTTAATTAGTTCAGTTAATTTGTCTTCAAATTTGTGAAAAATGCCAGTGACAAGATTCTCTGATTTTCACCTAAATAATGAGTGATAAAATGCAAATGTAAAAATCAAAGATTGTGAAGCACGCTTTTATTCTGCGCTTTTTTAAAGCATACTGTTTAGTCTACGTAAGGTTACAAACTTGTGAAAAATACTGGTGACATGTGTAAGTTCTTACACGATAGGGGCGGCCGTCAGTGTTAATATGGGCTGAATTCTTTTCATGACTATAAAAAGATGTATATAACATAAAATCAGCAAACATTAACCTATAAATACAGATTAACCATGAATTTAACAGTTTCAACGGTTTTATTACAAGGAATACGTTTTGTAACTTGGAAGTAACAACAGCTTACAACGTTTGAAGTTGCATGTACAAAAGCTAAGTATGGAATTCCATAAAACAGTTTATTGCTTGACGTTAAACATAAATATACGTATTTTTGGAACCTCTTTGCACCCCGACTTTTTGCAACGTCCCCTCTAGTCTGAAAAAAAGTTGACCAACAAGGAAATAAATATTTATTATATATTATATATTACTACATATATTTTGTTTATTATATAAATTTTTAAAATATTTAGCATATTTATTTCCTGTAATTATCTTGCTTGAAAAATTTTTATGTCGTACCATAAACTGAAAGGCTGTAATAAAAAATAACAGAATCAGAGAATTGTTCAATTATGTGTATATACAGAAAACGAGATTTTTCAGGAGAATTGTTCAATAAATATAATAAATAAAATACATATAATTATATATATATATATTATATACATAACAAATGTTTAAATAAATAAATAAAATAAACATCTATTTTCTGTAATTGTTTTGCTTGATAAATTTTTACATCGTGCCATAAATTGAAAAGTTATAATAAAAGATATCATAAAATTGTTCGATAAATATAATAAGTATTTAAAATATTTATATAATAAACAAAATATACATAATTATATATAATATATAATAAACATTTAAATAAGTAAATATAATAAATATTTAAATAAGTAATCATAGTAGATATTTATTTCCTATAATTATCCTGCTTGAAAATTGTTTAAATTATTATGCTTTCATTCGTTATACTGAGCATAGGAGTGCCTTTGCGTTTTCAGAACACTTGTATCTCAACTTGAAATTGACATACACTTTTAAATCTGATCTGCATCTATCCGTAGCTTAGTGCAATCGATTTCTACGAGAAAATGTAATAAAATCCAAACAAGCAAAACAGAAAACTGTCTAGTCGGGAAGGTTAAAGAACCGAGACTGCGTACGATTTAATTTCAAACAGAATTCCTTCCTTTTGGGTATTCTAAAGCGTTTTCTGCAAGGAATCGAAAGAAAGCTCCGACTTTCCCCTGTTTATTCACTGATTGTGAGCTTTATTCCGAGGGTAGCACCGAATCGAAGGATAGGAGAACATTCGTCGGAGATAGATTCGAAGAGGAAGGATGAGAAAACTAAAGGATTCTCGAGGACATCTATTTATCCGTCTTTATGAAACGCGAGGATAGAAAAAGAAGCAGAGCCACAGAAAGGGATCAAACGACGTTCGTCCAGAAGACGGGGTACGGCTGTTACCTTTCTTTCTCAACATTTCTCCCCAGTTTCCCAACTTCCCTTCTGTCTTTTTAAAGGCCAATTCTCATCGTTCCATTCTGACAAACGTAATAGCCCGGCTCGGTTGAAATAACTTGACAAGTTAATTAAAAGACTAGTTCTCTCTGACAGAATTTCAACCGTGACGCACTCGGAACCGTACCAGTAAGAGTTTATCGAACGATTAAACCGAAACAATTCGCGGATACGTTCGTTGCAATGTGAACGTAGCCTTACTTTGACCAACCGTGCGAGAAACTATGGCTGACCGAAAGCTGACCGACAAACACACCTTCGCGAAACGGAAACCAGTCATGTGGTCTTATGGAATTTTTGGGAAGAATTACGTTTCGCCAAATGAAACGTAGAAACGAGACGGAATTTCTGTGTGATATGAAATCATTCGACAGCTTGGAATACGAAGTTTGCATCCGGTTGTCTTGCACTCATAATCGACATACTGAACGTGGCTATACCGATTAGCGATCTTCCGCGTTTTAATCTTTTATAACGGTTTACTTTGGAAATGTCACCGACACGAAAACTCTGTATCGGTTTTCCGTTATTCCACGAAAATGATCATTCGTACGACAACCGACAATTATATTGGCGGCTGATATGTTCGAGGTATTCGAAACTTTTTGATAGAAAAAAAAAATATTGTTGTGAATTATCAAAGTTAGTGAGTTTAGACTTTGAGATTCAGAGTTTAGACACTACATTCGCGCAACGACACGAACAACAGACACTGCTACTCTTTAAAAAAAAAAAAAAAAAATGTTATTTTCAATTATCAAAATCCGTGAGTTTAATCAATGAGATTTAGAGTTTAAATACTACACTCGTATAATACGAGCAACACAAACATTGTTACATTTAAAAAAAGAATTATTTTCAATTATCAAAGTTCGTGAGTTTAACAGTGAAGGTTCGAAGTTTATACACTACACTAACACAACACGAACAACACAAATACTGCTATTCTTTTTCCAAAAAGACAAAAATACTGCTTTCACTTATCAAAGTTCGTGAGTTTAATCGTCCAAGTTGAAAGTATATACACTACACGTGCACAACCCGAACAACACAAACACTGTTACTTTTTTCCAAAACAAGAAAATATTATTTTCAATTATCAAAGTTCGTGAATTCAATTGGGTTAGATTCAGAGTTTAGGCACTACACTCAACTGTAACAGTACACAATACTGTTACCCTTTCACCCTCCTCAAAAAAAAAAAAAAAGAAAAAGAAAGAAAAGTGCCCACGTTAGACAATAGAATCTATTAAATTAGAAGGGTACGAATAACTGGAAACTGGCAAAAGCTGAGCGTAGCAAGATGAAACGAGAAGGAAGGTTCACGTATGTAGATAGCAAACGGAATAGAAATAGAAGGGTTGGAGGCTCGAAGGCCACGTGGGTGGTCAATGGGCGATTCGCCACAGTCCTCTGTATGAGATCTTTATGGTTTACGGTCGTATCTACCTATATGGTCGTAGTACAATCCTGCATACCTGCCTACATTCGTATAACTAAACGACAGAGGGACAGAGAGAGAGAGAGAACAGCGCGGAGGAGCAGGAGGGACAAGAGGATAAAATCAAGGTGGGCAGAGATCTTTCTTGGCTGCAAGCTGGCTGTATCGTCGAGTATTCGAGATCACCTTTGACCCATTCGGTGTCTCTTCCACACTCTTCTTTCATTGCCGTTCCTCTTTCGCCTCTTCGTTCTTAGTTTGCTCTTCCTCGTTGCGCTAGACGAATGCGTTTCGCCGACGATCGCGCTGCCGATATCAATAATTACAGCTTGCGAGACTTGCATGCGCCTCTTCTTCTTCTTCTTCTTCTTCTTCTTCTTCGTCTTCCTCTTCATTTTCTTCTTCTTTCGTTCTTTCTTCTCTTGCTTCCCCCTTCTTTCTTTCTCGAGTCGTTCATTTTCTCTATTTTCTCGTATATTTTTCGACCAACTTCTTTGGAGAAGACGTTCAGACGAATAGCCGAGCTTTTTAGGCAAACGGCGTTTTTCCGCACACTTTAGCATTCCTTCTTTGTTGAAGTCACGCAGCTGCTAAATTAAAGATAGAACGTTTAACGGAATTCGGCGTAGACAATGGCAGTGGCGAATGTTCCGGATATTTCATTGGAAATTTGTAGAAGACATGATCCAGTGTTCTGTTGTTTCGGCTGCTATTCCATGGAATTAATATTCTTTTTTTATTAGGATATTCATGTTCCATCTATTATTAGGTTATTAGTAACGAATTTAAATCTTTTACATTGGGGAGTTTAGATTTTGTAACAGAGTTTTTATGGTACTTTTTAGGTGTGCCGATTTAGAATCAAATGTTTGAAGGACCATCTAATTTGATTGGTGCTTTTGCCGAATTCGTAGTAAAGCAGCATTCACATGTTTCTGTATTTTCGTTGCATGTTCAGCTCTCAAACATGTAAATTAATGGATTCAGTATAGTTTAATCGAGACAGGAGAATGTAATAGGAAACGAATTGATATCTATTTTTTACAATAAGATGTATTCAATGTCTCGTGTTGATCCTTACTTTATGACATATCGAACAATGTCGAAACAATTAAAAATATATTCACGTCCTACTTACCAGATGAACGAATTGAGAAAACTTTTAACTAGCTTTCTATAATATAATTTGTAAATATAATTGAAATATGAATAGGCACATGACCCAACTTTTGATGGAAAAAGTCAAGATGCAAAACAAAGAAAAAGTTTACAATTTGCAAATATCACTGAAATTTTCTAGGTGTATAAATGAAGTTTTGATGAAAGAAATCGAGATGCAAATAAGAAAATGGGCAAACAATGAACAATTTTGATAAATGTATATAGAAATCAAATTTTGACAGAAAAAATCGTACAGCTTGTTCACAAGAAAATACCAAAGATTGTAAAGAATTAATTTGATTTAATATGTAAAAAATAAAACTGTATATATTTGTTTTACGTATAAAGACATTTTTCAATGTAATTATTTCTCGACTTACAATGAGTCTATAATGGAATAGGTTTAATACTGTGTTTTTTTCTGCTCTATATTGTCCATTTAGTAATTTTATACTGACCGTAATAATATTAACCAGTAATTAATTCCACACTGACCATTTTTTATTTGTTACTGACCATTTGCTATTTGTGTACTGACTATTTTTTTATTTACATACTAACCGTTTAATATTTTTATACGGACCTTTTCGATAATAAAATACTAATCGAAAGTTGATTTAAATACTGATCGAAAATACATTTAAATACTGACCATTTAATTTGTTGCCCTTTTCGTACAACACTGTTCTCATCCCTCACTGTTCTCGTCACTCACTTTCTCTTTTATTGCACTTAGAATTTCGTTTTCTAAAAACTACGATACTACATATCCAACGAGTTTGTTAATCCAGCTTAATTGGTAAGTTTGGCGGAACTTGAAACATGGCACATTATGCTATGTTATTTTAAAAAAGGCAAAAACGTGTCGCAAACATATAAGATCCTGCGAGGTGTACAGGAAAAATGTAATCGAAGAACGCATGTGCCAAAAGTGATTTGTAAAATTTCGTTTCAGTGATTTTTCGCTTCTCGATTCACCACTCTCTGGTCGATCACAAGATATTGACAACGAACAAATAAAATGTCTAATAGAAAATAATCTTCGTTGCACAACACGTCATTGGCCAATATATCATTGAATAGAGACATTTCTTTACATTAAAAATTGCTTTGTATTAACTTACTTAAAAACCACACGAACTTTCTGGCCAACCCAGTACATCGACGCACGTACTTAGATAATAAAGTAAAATCCAAAACTGTAGAAATAACCTTCTTATATGATCGTGAACCGCCATAAGCCGTATTAAGGAAGCTCTAACCTGACATCCCATCTAGTCAATTTGATCCGTAGGGTAATAGAAAGAAGTCTCGCGCATTAGACAAATTAACCACCGACGGCGGAGTTGTCTCTTTGATGAGGTAGTCGCGCCGCGAATCTCTTTCCACGACAGCGAATGTCAGTTGGTGGCAGGTATAATTATACCGGTAGAAGGGAATTGTCGTTCGTTCCTAATCGTAAGCACATACACAAGGCCGTATAATCGACAAAGACTGCCGGTCTCGCGGCGCTGCCTTCGTTAATTGCATTTCGTTTGTCGCGCTTAAAGGGACACCTTTCTTTATTCTTTTATTTTTACCGAGCTAATTACGCTTGACGGGATTGCCGGACCTCTGTTTAAGAGACTAGCTATAACACTGGAATGACTAAGCAGGAAAACCGTCATTGAATCTCTACCGTCGGCTTACCTTCGAGATGGATTTCCTGTTTGTCTGCTAAGAACTAGGATTTGTTCGTTGCTGGAAACTGGCGACTTCATTTTATTAGATTAAAGTTTATTCAATACTTGCGCGATCGTCGCACTGGATCTTTTTAGATATGGGAATCAGTTTATTTCTTTTTCTTGTTCAATCTTTTCTTCTATTTTCTGTAATTGTATGATTTCTGGCATTCCTTATGCATTTTGTGACGGATTATTAAACTATAGACTTTTATGCAAATTCATATCTTTGTTATTCATTCTTTTCTTCTATTTTCTGTAATTTTAAGGTTTTTGGTACTACTGATGCACTTAGTGACTGATTACTAGACTGTGGATTTTTCTGCAAATTTACATTTTTGTTATTCATTATTTTTTTCTATTTTTAGTCAATTTTAAGATTTCTGCTATTCCTAATGCATTTAATGACTGATTACTGGACTGTGGATTTTTGTGCAAATTTCTATCTTTGTTATTCATTCTGTTCCTTTATTTTTAGTAAATTTTAAGATTTCTGTTATTCCTAATGCACTTAGTGACTGATTACTAGACTGTGAATTTTTCTGCAAATTTCTATCTTTGTTATTCATTCGTTTCTTCTATTTTTTGTAATTTTAAGATCTCTAGTACTTATGCATTTAGTGACTGATTACTGGACTGCAGATTTTTGTGCAAATTTCTATCTTTGTTATTCATTCGTTTCTTCTATTTTTTGTAATTGTATGATTTCTGGCATTCCTTATGCATTTTGTGACGGATTATTAAACTATAGACTTTTCTGCAAATTCATATCTTTGTTATTCATTCTTTTCTTCTATTTTCTGTAATTTTAAGGTTTTTGGTACTACTGATGCACTTAGTGACTGATTACTAGACTGTGGATTTTTCTGCAAATTTACATTTTTGTTATTCATTATTTTTTTCTATTTTTAGTCAATTTTAAGATTTCTGCTATTCCTAATGCATTTAATGACTGATTACTGGACTGTGGATTTTTGAGCAAATTTCTATCTTTGTTATTTATTCGTTTCTTCTATTTTCAGTCATTTTTAAAATTTCTAGTACTCCTAATGCTCTTAGTGACTGATTACTAGACTGTGAATTTTTCTGCAAATTTATATCTTTGTGATTTATTCTTTTCCTCTGTTTTTTGCAATTTTAAAACCTCTAGTATTCCTTATGCATTTTGTGACTGACTATAAAACTATGGATGTTTATGCTAGTTCATATCCTTGAGAATATAGAAAAAAAAAGTAAAACTTTAATAAAAAATTATGCCAACTATTAGGTGCTATACAAAGCTCTATAGTGTAGATATTTTGTACAATTTCTGTGCAATTTTGCGCCTCTAAATTTCCCATAAAATGCACAAAAATCCGCAGTCTACTGATTGTACTACATTAATACTTTTACCACTTTACAGTCCTATGCCAAATCTGACTCGACATCGCATTTCAAAAACGATATTAATTATTCCAAGAATATTTGTCGTTTCATAATATCAATATAAACGTATAATAATTTAAATAACATTTCCAGCATAATTAACAATATTTCAGAAAAACTAAAATAATAAAATAAATATAAAATAAAATAAAATAAAATTAGGAATATATCGCGAACCGGTTGGAACGATATTGTGAAAATATCGTGGACTGCAGAGGTTTAAAGCAGAAGTTCCGAGTTACCAGATAAGACTATTTTATTTACACGATAAATAATGTACACCATTTTAGCGACGGTCGTGCTACAGTTAATAGTATTTTCCATAATTTATATGACAAGGTATACAAATAATTCAAATAATAGCATTTTTATATATTAGCATCGACGAAAAATATTTAGTTTTCTCATAACTTTTTTTTCTTAACACTTATCGTGTTATGTATGACGTAAACAGCCTATTATGTCATATGTACACCTGGGACTCTTCTTACATGGTACTTTTTTTTACACGATTTTTTCTACGCTTCTCAATCACTTTTACACGGGAGTTTTTTTTTTTAAACATGTTTTATTCATTTTACACGGTGTTCTTAACACGTTTTTGCTTGTTTTTATCTTCAACGCGGTTTCAAAGGGAATTGAAAGCTTACATGGCTTGCTACAAAGAATTATTAAGAGACAAAGAGAAACATATGTCGTTATAATTGACACAAAACGATTTTTCAAGTGATGAAAGTATTAGAAGTAGGGGATCCGCGAAATTATAAGAAAATGGTTGCAAACAGTTGAAGAAGACGATGAAAAGGCAAAAAGCGTGGAGCAATAAAAAATATATTTTTAAGGCAACAAATAAAACATGAACCTATTATTATGTTCTGTGATTTTTATATAATTTTTGTGATTTTTATGTATTTTTTTTTATTTTTATAGCATACTGCTTAAAAATTATTTAATATTTACATATTTACATATTCTGGTTTCAAGAAAACAACTGCACCTGTTTCATTAAGTAAAAATTATTTACAGAAAACATTGTAATTAGATCTATTTTGACCAATATTTAACCAAGAAATGTTTGTATGAGTTTAATGTATTATGATTTGTAACTTTTTTAATTTTTTTTTTACTACTATTTTTATTCATTTTATGTTTTTTATTCTATATCCTAATAAAAATGTTCATCTCTATAAATGAGCAAGACCATTTATTAGAACAACCAGCGATACATTTTTACCAATATTTATTATAACGTAGCGTCTATGAGATTATTGAGCCAGAAATTAAGGGGGGACCTCTATGTAGGAAGCCGAAATTAAGCCGATTTTCAAGAATTATTTTGAAGGATAAGGAATGAATAAATAGTTTTAAGGTTTTGAGGACTGTTTAATAAATACTTCATTCATCACTTCAAACAGGGATAGCAAATAAATCATTATACCAGCGCGCGCGTCGCGGATTGGGGCGAAGGTGGGTCACGGGTGCAGGCTCTCACAGCAATAGCTTTGTGCTAAACTCAAAATACCAATGCGTTTTGTTGGATTGTTACTAATAACAATCCGTCACCTAGTAAGCAAAAATGAATTGTGTTATGAATGACAAACACTGCTTGCTAGAATAGTAGAACGGACCAGATGTCATCGGGTCCATAGGCCTGTAGCAGTTTATACCTAAGGCCCTGGAAAATAAACAGACGTTTTCCAAGTTTCTTTTTCTTAAGTGGGCAGCGGACTTTCTGCGCGCCCTTTCGGGTTTTCACTCACTCGTTCTATAATATTCAAACAGTTAAGACGTCCTTCCACGCCGCTTAATAAAGTTCTATTAAAAGAATCACAGTCTTTACTTTTGTTTAATAACCCATTTCCAATACGTTTCGTATTGTATAGGTTTCAAAGTAACTTTTTAAGCAATAAAAAAAAAATGACTTTTTTTACCCCTGCTACATAGAGGTCCCCCCTTAAGTCTCGAGAACGACGTAAAATGATTAGGGTTGAGATGGGTTCGCAAATAAAAGGGTAATACAATTATTTTAGTAATTAATATATTTTATTGAAATTTTCAGAAGTTGTACATAAGTAGCATTAGTATTATTTTTTAGTACGATAATCGGTGAAACAGCTTCCTTTGTCTAACGATATTTCACAGAATTAATTTTAATATAATTTTTGCAAATATTTGTATTTCTATTAAGGGATCTTTTGACCAATAATCTTGAATTTTACTGTTTTTTACCTGTCCAATTAAAATTACAAGTCCAAGAAATCGCTTCATTTCTATCGTGGTAATATCAGTCCACTTTAATGCATTTTTGGAAACTTTATACTTAGTTACTCGTTCGTTATGATATCTATTTGTTTGATGACACAGATACAAGAAGTCATCACAAAAAGACAGTTCAGCTGTATCAACGATATTTTCAGGAAATTCTTCAATTAACGCCATACTTGGATTTCTTTCAAATAATTCTAACCGTGGTGATGTATCAATATCATCCCATACATCGCTAATATCAATTTCTGATTCACTGTCAGTATTTTCATCCTCTTCTGATTCACAATTACTATCACTTTCATCCTTCTCTGATTCAGATGTATTATCACTGTCTGTTTCATATAAAATAGGTTTGCACTTTTTTTCGATAGGTACAATATCACTATCATCATCATAATTACTTTGTAAGTCTGATAATTCATTATAAATTTCTTTTTCAAATTCATCAAACTTATCCATTATAGTAAGAAACAAAACACAAATTAAACTTACGTGTTGACCACTGCTACTTAACTAATTGACTGAAAAACACTTATATATAATAGAAATATATGCACTAACAAATTTAAAAATGTACCGCTGTAAATATATAGTCTCGTTATCTAAGAATTTATCAAGAAAGCACACACTTTCTCGCAAAACGAGAATTCTTGTTTCCTGAGGACTTTTTTTTTTAACGAGAATTCTCGTTTCCCAATGCAAATACGTTAATTGCTAGTGATTCTTGTCTGCAGATTTCTTTTCTCTCGTTTCTTTTTTCCCTCTCGCCAGAACATCTAAACAGCTGGATGGACAATTCGTCGTCTCGTGTATCACGACATCCGACACTGTGAAGTCTGAATAGAAGCCATTGTACCACGACATTGTAACGACTCGATCGAACCAGTATCGTAACGGTCGAACGACTTCGCAATGCAGGCGACTACCGCGAGAAATTGTTTCGCAAAGTAGTTCGCACAGGTGGTGCCGGATAATTTGGTTTTGGTTTCAGACATTTCTATTCTCCACCGTCTTTCCCTCGGCCATTTCCCCTACCAACCTTCTAATTCCTCCTTCGCTACGTTCCACGATCTTTCATTGTTCTCACCATTGTTTGGACTGAACGATGAACGAATTTAATGCTGGATCTCTACCAAGAGTGTCAAAATTACTTGTTTGATATACAGGGTGGTCCACGCAATTGTTTCAAGTCATAACTCTGTTACTAGTACATTTACGAGAAAATAATGGCGTGTAAAAAATATTTCAATTATTACTTTCCGAAAATGTGTTGCTTCGTAAATATTCCCAAAACATTGCAATCGATGAAGAACATAGTGTATTTATATAAATCGTTTTATTCAACTCTTAACCCTTTGCACTCGAAAGATGACTCTCAGTCACCATTTGGCTCGATACAGCAAATCGAATGACAATTAAGGGGCAATTAACAGCTGTTCTTTTTTAAACAATGTATTTCCCCTTTACAGTATAAATGGTTCACGTATATGCACTTCATAACACAGCATTGTATTTCATTAAAATTATTATTTCATACATTAGTCTGTCTTTGATGTTTATAAAGGTCGAAGCTAATGACGGAATTAGTAATAGTGAAGAGAAGTTCGAATTGAAATTATCTAAAGACCAAATCAATGATTTCATAAATGAGAGATTTGAATGAAATAATTGGTTCGAGAAAACGGAAGATTAGAGTAACTGTGAAAAGTGAAACTGATTCTGACAACACAGGGAAAGACAGAGTTCAGATAGGCAGTACAGATTCTCAGTAATGGTCAGGAAGAATAAAGTTCAGGAATAATGAAAACGACTACAGAATCGCAAGTAACTGTAAATTGTAACGGAGCCGTTGGATTTTTCGAATTTGAATCGACGAAACCATAGATGAAACACGAGTGACTATGCTAAAAAGAAATTAAGAAAAATGCAACTTCAGCACAGAAGTTTCGAGTGCAAAGGGTTAATTTAATTTCTATTACGTGTAATACTTAATAATGGTGTGTAAATCTCAGTAATTACTTTCTGGTAATGTGTTGTTTCGTAAATATTCCAAAAACAGTGCAATTAATGGAGAACGTAGTGTATGTATATAAATCGTTTTGTTCCACTTCTAATTCAATTTTTATTACCTGCAATATTGAATAATAATGTGTATATTTCAATTAATACTGTTTAGAAAAGTGTTGTTCTGTAAATATTCCCAAAACTGTTGCAATTAATAGGAAACGTAACGTATTTATATAAATTGTTTTGTCCAACCTTTAATTCAATTTTTATTAGCTGAAATACTTAACAATAATGTGTACACTTCAGTTATTACTTTTTAGAAAAGTGTTTTCTCAAAAATATTTCAAAAATATTGCAATTAATAGAAAACGTAGTGTATTTATATAAATCGTTTTATTCAACTTTTAGTTTAATTTCTATTACGTGTAATATTCAATAATAATGTGTATATTTTAATTACTACTTTTTGAGAAAGTGTTGCTTTGTAAATATTCCAAAAATTAACGGAGAACGTAATGTATTTATATAAATCGTTTTCTTCAACTTTTAGTTTAATTTTTATTACCAACAATATTTGTATGAAACAATCTTACAATATTTAAACGACGTTTCCATGTAAAGTGCAACGTATCATCTCTTTCACTCTCTAAAATATTTAAAGGGCGTATACATACAGATGTCTCGTTGGGAAACAGTTCATCCGCGAAAAACGCGGAGTGACACGAGCGCCGTTTGATACTGTCCCGTAAATGCGGATACTTGCAATGAACGTAGTAGACCTCAAAGAAAAGAAAGGAAAAAAAAAGAGAAAAGAAAAAAAAAATTGTAGTCACAGAGTCCAGCGTATGTAAAAGCAGAACATTTTTGTCACAGGCTCTCATCTCGAAAAAGGAACGAATCTTCTGTTTTATGCAGCCGGTGCGTGGTGTTCGCGAATTTGGACGCGAAATAGTGGAGCGAAAAATTAGAATACCTTACTCTGGAAAAAATTCACAAAATCCACGAATTATTTCTTCGATAAATTTGGAGAAAACGGAAAGTGAAATGATAGAAAATAGAAAATCGACTTAATCCATAATAATCAAACTTAATCCGATATAATCATGAAACCTGAAATATTATTTACAATAAAAATCAATTCTATACAATCAAAACCGATCCCATCTAAGAGTCATTATCAAAAGTTGCTAGTACAATTTATAATTAATATTTCAGAAATTACAAAAATAATTCAAATACGTCTGAATTTTCACTTTACATATGCCAAACATAAAATTGATAAATTCTTCGAAATTTGTTTAGACTAGACGCAGACAATTTTGAAATTACAGCTTTTCTATGAAAAAATTAAGCTGCACGTGCACAAAATTTGTATACAGAGAAAAATGATTAGAATATTAAAATGAATAGGATAAAATGAGAAAGATACCATTGATTAATCTTTCAACCGCGTTTATTTACTAAAGAAAAATTGAATCTCTCTAGTTTATAATTAAAAATGTGTAAAAATTACAAATTACTTTTTCTCGATTATTGTTTATGCAAATGTGATGTGTTTTATGTTTAATAGACTTAGAACGGTATAATTAAAATTGAACAACCCCTCGATAAATAAATTACTGTATTTTAAGTGTTGGTGAAATTCTAAGTCAGGGGTCGGCAACATTTTTTGGCTGCGGGTCAAACTCAACCAAAATGTGAGTATTAAAGAGACGTTTGGGTCAGAGATATTTTCGTATTAAAACAGTCTTTTAGTAAATAATAAGATATATTTTATTAAGAAAATAATTACAAACATAGTTGAATGAACTTTATTTATAAACGTTCTTTTCGATATCAATGGCTCCCCTAATGTTGAACTTGTGACGTCAGTTTAGTCAAGTCTGGTTTCTGTCAATGTTTGTTTCATGTTTATGTTTCATAATTTATTTTTATATATTATACTTTATTTTCGGAACTAAAGTGGGTCACTTGAAATTATCAAATGGGTCACTCGGTGACTCGTGGGTCATAGGTTGCCGACCCCTGCTCAAAGTTAACTCGTCTTCCTCAGTTAACAGGTTAATGGAGAAATGTGCTGTAACGTATATATTAGAAAATAATTCATGCAGATGATAATGAGCTTATCAATCAATTGAAAAATCGTTAAATAAAAATAATGAGACAAACTTAAGTATTAATATAGCAACTACATCGTCACACGCTTCGATGAATTTCGATAAATGAATTTTCCTTTGAAAACTGAAATAGAACTTGTTAACTTCGTCCATTTTGATCAATTCACAGAGAAAATTAAATCTTAAAAGATACTCAAAAGACAGAAATTAAGTACAGTATGAAACAAATATCAGATCAGTTACTTGAAAAGTTGGTTTTCAAGTAGCTTACGTTTAAAAGGTCATTCTAAAAATCGCGTTGAAAATGTTGGTAACTTGTTTAGAGTTCGTTAACAATGTCAACCTTATTTCATTTATTAAGCCACTTATAAAACAGCTGAAACAATTTTTTAGATAACCATTTAATGGTGCTTTTTAAAATACTATATTTAAAAGAAAATATGAAGTATTTAAAAAGAATTTATCTCATTGGCGAAATTGATTTCAGCTTACAAACTCATCGAGAATAGGAAAATAAAAAAGACTCGGAATCAACATGAGTGTTGTTATCTCAGCTACCAGAATTAGGCGAGTAAAACAAAATTTAACAAACTGACGTTAAAACTAAGCTTCTCAGGAACAAATTTTACTGTTCGTTTATTTTCGGTTTATTTTTACATGTGAAACCATCCGCTATTCGATTGTAGCACGCGTTTCATCTCACTCTGTACGCACATACATATGTGCATATTAATATTCTACGGATGCAACACTTTTTATCAATATGGTAGAATAATAAGCAAGTTTTCCCGCAGCAATTAATAAGAAATTCGTTTTTATCCGCAAAGGAACTGCAAACTAATGAGAGAAGGTAAAAGACTAACCACTGAGCAAAACTGTGCAAATCCTAAAGAGCTGCCTCTTTTCTGAGGCATGAATCTATCGCATGTGTCTGAGACAGATACACACGTACGTAAAAAAGGATGTGTGTGAGAGAGACAGAAAGCTGACAGTGACAGAGCTAGGAGCTGAGAGCTGAGAATGAGAGCGCTGACAGCTAAGGAGAGGAAGTCACAGACAGCGAGGGAGAGAGAGAGAGAGAGGGAGAGAGAGAGAGAGAGCTGAGAATGATAGAGCTGAGAGCTGAGAGCTGAGAATGATAGAGCTGAGATCTGAGAGGGAGATCTAAGAGTAATAGAGAGAGCTAAAATCTGAGAGAAAGAGAGAGAGATGTGAAAGTGATAGAGAGAGCTGAAATCTGAGAGAGAGGGAGAGAGAGAACTGAGAGTGTGAGAGAGAAAGCTGAGAGGTGGCTGTGAGCTAAGGCTGAGAGAGAGCTGAGAGCTGAGAGGCGGCTGAGAGCTGAGGATGAGAGATAGCTGAGAGCTGAGAGGTGGCTGGGGGCTGAGGATGAGAGAGAGCTAAGACCTGAGGATGAGAGAGAGCTAAGAGCTGAGGATGAGAGATGGCTGAGAGCTGAGGCTGAGAGCTGGCTGAGAGCTGATGGTGAGAAAGGGCTGAGAGCTGAGAGTGAAAGAGAAAGCTGAGAGTTGAGAGTGAAAGAAACCAAAGATCTGAAAGTGAGAAAGAGTTGAGAGTGAAAGAGAAAAAAATTAGGGACAGAATGTACCCGCGTACATGTGTGTCTATGAGAATGAGAAGGAGTAAGAAAGAGTAACAGATAAAACATCATCTTTATTAATAAGTTAATGCAACCGCTCCGATCTTTTTGCGTCCGTTAGTTGGTCCTAACTCGAGACTTAATCGTATACATAGTTGCACTTCTTGTGCAACTTTCCTACGTGTGCTAATTACGAGGTATATCTACCCGTTGAAACTTGACTGGTAAACGACTTTGTGGTTCAGCTAGAGATATCTTCGCTGGATAGATCGGTGGATATCTCTTTCCAGTTTGCATGTGTATTCGATCGTTATCTTTACTGTTCTTGACGGGGAAACTTCTCTAACATCCGTACGTGAGAGTCTCTTCGACTGTTTGTCGAATACGAATCACGTCTACCGAGAAACACACTTGAGGATTTCTCGCTGCCGATTAGCTTCGCCTGCTGATTTACGTTTGCCGATACTTTCGGACCCGAACTGCTCCAACGCGATGTTAATTCAACAAGTTTCTCGTGAGCGTACCTCTCTGCTAGCTTCATCACTGTTTGTAGCAATTTTGCATAATTTATTACTTACGATGGCAATATAGGAAAATTCATCTTTTTATCAGCCACGTGCACGATTAGTCCCCGTGCAATTTTTCGAATTTGCTAATTCTCGTATAGGAGGAAGTTTACAGTATCTATTCGTTTAAAACTTCACAAAGATATGTAAAATTCGTGTACTCAACCAAATTGTCGTTTAACCCTAGGACGCTTAAGGTTTTAGAAGGTGTAAAGTCAGCTTAAGCGAGGGTCATTTTGTATCCACATAAGAAAGAGTGTTAAAAATGTATTTTTTTTCTGTTCGAAGTACGTTTGTTTACATTGTAAAGTAATATCAAACATTTAGAGTCTTATTAAAAAAAAAATAAAATATAAAAACTAAAACTTAATATTAAAACTAAAAGATCTTGAACAAACGTGCTTATTTACTCTGAGTCTTTACTAGCAGAATCTTTATTATAATTAGCAAGTAATGATATCAAATAAAACAAACATACAAGTTGGTACTGGCCTCAGAAAATATACAATTACATATTAGAAGCCTAAATAGCTCTACACGTAGTTCAAAATCACATTTCGTTACAGCTTAATGGTTACTTGATTTGTCACAAGTATGCCTTGTGTGTTCACATTGAATTTCAACTGTAATTTCAGAAACGAAAGACACGATATTTAATTTGTTTGTTTATAATTATTAAATACAATATCTTTCTGACAAAATTATACCACTGGATTCCTACTGGATTCTTTAAAAGAAAAAAATGAATGTTTTAAATTCTATGGACATTCTTTGATGTTCCTTTAAGAATCCCAGGGTTAATGAAATAACTTTTTTTTTGTTAGGAAAGATTTATTAGATAAAATAGACGAGAAAGAATAGTGAAAAACAATGAAATTCAAACTTTAAGGTATGTTTCTATTTAAGAGTAAAACTATCGTGAGTTGCTCTCGAGAGCACAATTTATTAGTACAAATACACGGTATTGAGGGTGCCAATAAAGTGTTGAACACATAATTAGAGAGTACTCTCGAGAGTAACTGTCGTAAAAAGATCTTAGATGTAAGTGCACGCATCCTTACGGATATAAAGGAAAATCATATAAAATAGACAGGAAAGAATAGTGGAAAATAATAAAATTCAAACTTTAAGGTATGTTTCTATTTAAGAGTAAAACTATCGTGAGTTGCTCTCGAGAGCACAATTTATTAGTACAAATACACGGTATTGTGGGTGCCAACAAAGTGTTGAACACGTAATTTGAGAGTACTCTCGAGAGTAACTGTCGTAAAAAGATCTTAGATGTAAGTGCACGCATCCTTACGGATATAAAGGAAAATCATATAAAATAGACAGGAAAGAATAGTGGAAAATAATAAAATTCAAACTTTAAGGTGTGTTTCTATTTAAGAGTAAAACTATCGTGAGTTGCTCTCGAGAGCACAATTTATTAGTACAAATACACGGTATTGTGGGTGCCAACAAAGTGTTGAACACGTAATTTGAGAGTACTCTCGAGAGTAACTGTCGTAAAAAGATCTTAGATGTAAGTGCACGCATCCTTACGGATATAAAGGAAAATCATATACATAAAATAGACAGGAAAGAATAGTGGAAAATAATAAAATTCAAACTTTAGGATATGTTTCCATTTGAGAGTAAAACTATCGTTGCTCTCGAGAGTAAAATTTATTAATATATTACAAATAAATTTGTATTGAGAGTGTCAACAAAGTGCTGAACACATAATTACTCTCGAGAGTAACTACTGTAAAAAGCTCTTAGCTCTAAGTGCACGCATCCTTACGGATATAAAGGAAAATTATATTTTCTCAATTTTTAGTCAGTAATAAACAGCAATAGGCAGCAATATTCAGCAACAGACAGCAATACTTTTTATGTACAATCGATTCGTTAATCTATGAAAGAATTGAATTTTGAAGCGAGCTGACAGAGCATTTACTGACATTGAATTGATAATGGAAATAAGATCTAATATACAGGGTGGTTCAATAATTCTATTCATTTTAAATATCTTCATTATTTACATAAATACGAAAGAAAAGTTTATTTATAATAATTATATGGTACTACTAATTTTCGTGATAAATCAGTATCACCTAAAATTAATATATATCCTACAAAATGCACTGTTAACTGGGAAAAATGAGTTAACTCGTCATTGGTTAATCAACACTCAGAACAAAATAGTTTATGTGTAAAGGTATTGTTCATTTGGAAGTTGTACTGTTACATCTGTATTAAATATAAGGTATGTTCATTATTCTCACATTTGTAGAGATCAAAATGAAGTAAAAAATAATAAGTTTCAATTGTAAACTGGAAATATTCAATTTTTATTTGAAACATGACGTAATCGTAAGTTAACATGTTAATACATACAACGATGTGCATCGTATTAACTCTAGTTTACAGACTTTTCTTGTATTTTTCTATTTCTATGAACACTTGTCAAATTGACGAGGGTACAAAAACCCAAATTTTTCTTCAAAGAATCACTTTATTTTGTTCAGAAACTATTTAATTATATACCACTAACTTACAAATTTGGACACACCCTCCATTAAAAAATAATTTCTATAATTTTAAAACTCAGCAGAAATAATTTTTATAATTTTGCTCGTGAAATTCCAAATTCGTCAAATTGGCGAGTCCCGTAAATAAAGAATTTGCTGTAGCTCGCTATATATGCTATAATACAATTTACAATTTACATATACAATTTAAAATATACGCTATATTTGTTAAAATACAATTCGTTGAACGTTATTATTTGACGTGATATATTTGTCTAACTTTTTTCACATAAGTTTAAATTTGAAAAAGCTACCATAAGAACTGCTAGAAATATGAATTTCTAAAGAAAAGAGACTTATGTAAATTTTAAGACATTTTAATGTTGATGTGCAAAATTCATGGTGACTTATTATCCAAAAATAAATTAAGAAAAAGTCCAAATAGAGTCATCGATGATAACGTTTTAAGAGAAACTATTGACATCATTTCACGGAAAAGAATATGAAATTTCTTGCAACGCATTGTTCTAACAAATAAATTATTTCAAAATGAACATTGTAAAAGTAGCAATCAGAGAATTTTCAAATTCAAAAATTAATCATTTTTATAAATTTCGGATAACAAAGTAGTTAAACGTTAGGGAAAGTGTACAGAATAATGTGAAAATTATTTTATATATCCCCAGGAACCGATACTGAACTTTTCATTTAGACAACGTCAATTCTTGGGGCTCGATAATATCAAATTTAAAAAATAAATTTTACTATTCGTTTAATTATCCAAAAATATGTTTATATTTCTTTAATGCATTTTATTCAAACGTGTGAAACAGTTTGACTTTTTCTCTATATGCCTAACATTCACTGAGCGCTTTCCTGAACGGAAAGTGAACGCGTTGAACGTGTTAAACACATTCTTTTCGAAAGAAACACAATGTATCTAAAGTTACTATTTCCTATGCATCAACTTAATAGATATCTAATCACATTAACTAAAAGAACCTATAAAATAACAAACACACATAAATACTGTCGTACGGAGTATCATAAAAGAATTCACTGTGCCACGCATGTCCCAACAGAGTCGAAAAGTTCGATACACATTCAATATCACGATCTCCAAGTTAATTACTATTCAAGATTATCCTTATCGTATAGTAAAGCGTGGCAATTGGTCAGGTCCTTAGCTGTCGGTTCAGGATCGATGATATTTAAAGTAACTCGAAAAAGGAGGAAGCTGCGTAAAATATATACAAGGAGTCCATTCTCGATTCTTATCGAAGAGGAAGGGGTTATGCCCCCGCACGCGGTCGACGCGGTGCGGTCTCGGCCCCGCAGCCGAAGAAGAAAAACGCGATACGATCTCGTTCCGGCCAGCAGGTCGCTCCACAGAGCCGTTCCTCTCTCGTAATTACGAAATTGCCTCTTTGAAAGATCCGCTCCGCGCTCGATTCTCTCTATTTTCTTTTCCATCAGCGTCGTTACCCGTCGTTTCTCGCCATCCCTCGCCCCTTACCGCCGCCAACCGCCCTCTCGCCTCATTCGTTTCTTCCTTTTTCCTCGGCGTCATCGCGAAATCGGCAACGCATTATCCCATCCTCCTTCCCCGATTACCTTTTCCCTCTCTTCGACCCTGAACGCTCCCTCCCGCCCTCTCCGCAGGCGTCTTCTCATTCCTTCAGTTTCTCGCTCTCTCGCTCTCAGCTCCCACTCTCTTACACTCACTCTCAGCTCTCTTTCTCTCTTTCTCTCGCTCTTTCTCTCTCTGACGCGTTCTGTCTCTCTCTCTCACGCACTCTCTCACGCGCTTTTCCTCTCGCGCGCATTCTCTCTCTCTCTCTCTCTCGCGCTATCTCTCTTGCGCGCCCTCTCTCTCTCGCGATCTTTCACGCTCTCTTTCTGCCATCTCGAAACGTTCACTCATTCTCTCGCATGGATCCTTTCTTTCTTTCGTCATTCCTTCTCGCACGTTTTTCCTTCTTTTTTCGTTTGTTTTTCTTTTTCTGTTCGCTTGGGTATATCGTGCTCCTTGTCCCGACGCCTCCTCGGTTCATAAGTCGATCCTTGGTCCGCTTCAGGTTACCACGGTGGGTAATTTTAACGCCCGGGCAGCTGTACCGAACGACTTCATCCAGCGGAACAGCCGTTCACGATCTGTGTCCGGGAGACTCGATCTCGTCAATCGGCGATCGTTTATCCCCATTCGCCGATTAAAGAACCTGCCGACCGTTTTACGCCGTTCCGATCTTCCGAACACTCATCCCGCATCGTGCCACTGTTTCTCAGATGAGAGAGGGTGTGAATCCCCTTTGGGAGAAACTTTCGATGAATGGACGATCGAAAGTCGTCCGATGTTTGGATTTTCTATGATAGTGTTATTCTATCTGGTGGTAATGACGGTTATTTTAACCCTGCTGTCCTCCTCGATTACACTACACGTTTGTATCCCTTTTAGGGTGTAGTGAACCGATGAACAAATGTGTGACATTTTAAGAATATTATAGGATGTACAGATATGTTTAAGATTATTTATTATATACAGTTACTCCCACTCGTATTCGTACACCATACGGACATTTAGTATAAATATAAAAGAAAATACTATTCTTAGCGATACTTTTTATTTATATTCAGCAGAATTCATTATTGCTCTGTTTCATGTAAAGAAATGTAGAATAAATAAAAATATAAATACTTTTTTCAGGGTGATTTTTTATTTATGTTCAGTAGAAGTCGTTGCATTATTTTGTATAGAGACATTTAATATAAATAAAAAAATAAATTTCCAACCTATTTAATAAATTTTTAAAGGAAAGAGAAAAAAAAAGGAGTTCCAATCGAAACGAATAAAAGTTGCACGTTTCTTTCAGCGAGATTTAGTTACGAGCATTCGAAATAATCGGCGTTGACATTTTTGATAATGAACTGTCCGATTTATCTCTACGTATAAAATTATTTTTCACTTTACCGTAAACACGTAGCAGTTATTCGGGCGCAAAATGATTTAAAGGAAAAACGCGTCGAAATTCAGTTGTCCATCTGCAATTGTGTTTCGCACGGATTTCAACGTCGTTTTCAACATTTTAAACACGATCATCTGCGTTATTTTTATTTTATTGCATATGTCAAAAGATGCTTAATTGGATTTAAATTTAATTGGAGCAATTTTAATCGAATGTTCATCTCGTACTTTTATGAATATCGATAAGCAGCTGAAAAAGAAAAGTATATATATTTCTTTCTACTTTTCAACTGTATACGTACAAAAATTTCTTTTCTTAGAGCTAAATTTACAATTTTTAACGCTCTTCGTTTACAAAATATTTATAATCACTTTTAAAAAAATTTTTAATTTCAGACGGTCACGTAAGGTAAAATATATATTTGGTTCAAAAAGTTTAATTTTCGTCGAATCTTCTGTAAATAGCAATTCTATAAAAAAATTAAATTCAACGGTATAGGCATTTCCGCTTCCGAAGCGAACAAGGTCATTTGCATATTTTAATATACTATAATCACTTGAAAAAAATTGTTTAATTTCAGGCGATCACGTTAGACAAAATATACATTTTGTTCAAAAAGTTTAACTTTCGTCGAATCTTCTGTAAATAGCAATTTTACAAAAAAAAAAAATTGAGCTCAACACCATAAACATTTCCTCTTCCAAAGCGAATAAGGTAATTTGCATATTTTATATTTCACAAAAATAAGTGCATACGCTTGCATGCATTTGCATAAAATATTTTGTGTTAAATAAGAACATCTACTGTGATAAATCTTGCGAAATAAATAACTGGAATAACATAGGGATACGTGTTTAATATCACGGTGATTTGCTTTTCAAATTTCATCGCAAATTTAACATAATTCAGCGACTAATTTATGGAAGATCATGATTTAGAGAAAGAAGAGAGAAAAAAGAAAATAAAGAACGAAGAATATAGGTATAAAGGGGAAAATTGCAATATATGCGGTATGAAAATTTATCTTCATATATCTATGTTCGTAAAGTAAAAACTAAGACCAGAAAACAGAACAAGGAAGTTGTTCGATACGATCTTTATGAACGAATCCTAATTACCGGATGCATACATCAAATTAAGGAAGAGAGAAAAAAATAAAACATTCAGCCGGAGAAATTACGAAAACACTGAAACTTTGTACATACTTAATTATAAGATAATTACGTTGATAAGGAAAAAATTAATAAAGGAGATTATACAATTACATGCAGCAATTCAGTTTGCATTTCCAGTTTTACATGATGAACTTAACAAAAATTGGTATTACACATAATTTTTATATATATATATATTAGGTGTTTGTAAAATCCGTCGTTTTCTTTCTCTCTCTTTCTTTTTTTTAACTAAATTTATTTATTTGACGCATAGAATTGTTATAATATTTTCCCTCGTTTTCTGTAACCTTCTTCTGTCTCATTTTAACAGGTTGAAACCAAGATTATCAGCCCCTGTCATTTTTAAAATGTAATTGATTTAAAAAGCAACTGGACTCGATTTTAAAATGATCAATAGCAACGTTTGCAAACGTTTCCTTTTTTAATTTGGTGTCTTTTTATGAGAATATACTATGAAGTATTACAAAATTACTTTTTTCGTCGCATTATATTCATAAAATGTGGTTAATTTTTATATATGAATTGGAGATTTGCATTTTAAGCCTTGCATTATGAGTTTGCATTTCCACTCTTACATGGTGAATTTTACAAAAATTGATATTACATATAATTCTTATATGTATATGTAAATATATAAAAATATATATATACATAATACATTTTCTTTACTTATATATAAAATTTATTATATACACACATTTAGTATATACACACATTTTATACATATATTTTCATATTGATGTCATTTTATATGAATAAAATCTGATTGTTCCATGAAATATTACAAAATTCCTTTTTTTTCCTCATTGTATTTATAAAATATGGTTAATTTTTATATTACATTTTGTAATTTGCATTTTAAGTTCAAGAATATTTTATTGTATTCTAAACCTTGCATTATAAGTTTGCATTTCAAGTCTTACGTGGTAAACTTGATGAAAAATGATATTACGTATACTTTTTCTACATATTTTCATATTGATGTCATTTTATATGAATAAAATATGAATGTTCCATGAAATATTACAAAATTACTTTTTTTTCCTCATTGTATTTATAAAATATGGTTAATTTTTATGTTACATTTTATAATTATATTTTAAGTCTTAGAATATTTTATTACATTTTAAGCCTTGCATTATAAGTTTGTATTTCAAGTCTTATGTGGTAAACTCCATGAAAAATGATATTACATATACTTTTTGTACATATTTTTATATTGATGTCATTTTATATGAATAAAATGTGATCGTTCCATGAAATATTACAAAATTACTTTTTATTTCCTCATTGCATTTATAAGATATGTTTAATTTTTATATTACATTTTGTAATTTTAAGTCTTAGAATATTTTATTGCATTGTAAGTTTGTATTTCCAGTCTTATATGGTAAACTTCACAAACATCAATGTTACATATACTTTTTGTACATATTTTCATATTGATGTGATTTTATATATATAAAATATGAATATTCTATGAAATATTGCATAATTACTCGTTCTTCTCTTCAGATTTATAAAATATCGTTAATTTTGCATATTAATTGAGGATGCTCAAATATGTGAACTCTATCGAATCACTATTATTTCTTTGCAAATTTATTGCAGAACTGATATCAAGAAATCTGATATCGATGCATTAAACATACGAACCGTGGTAAAGTAATATTCTAACAAAAGTAATAAAAGTTCTCATAAAACTTTCATAATAATAATTTAACATTTTAATAAACGCGTCAATGTTAATTTCACAGAGATAGATAGAAGATATGTCAATTATCAAGAAAAAATGCTCCATTTAAATCTATAACAGTACTAACGTCTCGTTAATAGAAGAATAACTGTAAAAAATACTGTAAGATGTTCATATATCAGCTTTTTCCCTACTTAATCGATACGGTTTCGATGTTCGAAGTTCACGATCTTGGAATGTTTAGATTTTTATCTTGAAAGAGATAACGCACAGTAATAAAGTTCTTTAATGGCCATCATAGTAGAATTTTCATCTCATTGTTTCACATCTTTCATATCGTTCACTGTTTAAAATGTTATTGTTGAAAAAGTACAGACATAAAAAGACGAGGAAACGTGTCGAAGTAATCACTTTGGAACAATTTATTCGTTCAAAAAATTGCTCAAATGTTTGAAGAAATATTATAGAAAAGAAATACATGGAAATAGATTAGAAATAATAATAGATATGATAAAGCAATTAATACTAGATTATCTTTCGTACTTTTCGTTTCATTCCACTTCAAAGTTCGTCGAATACAATAGATTCAATTTTTTTAGTTTCAAGTTCCTTGTTTTCGTTGGAAAATAGTTTTTATTAGTTTACATTCACTTAGTTTTTTTTTTTTTAATTTTCTCGAACTCTTAAACTTAACAAGTCCAATTTGAAATATGTAAACACGTATTTATCGCGTTTTGTACTTATAAAATTTTATTTCATAGCCGTATTTGTCGTAATATAGTGCTCTCAGAATGTAGTTCCTACATAACACGGTACGAATTAATCCGATTTGTACTAATTCCGAGCTTCTTATAACGCTGTACAAATTAATCGTGCTGCAGGACGGTTGACTGTATTGTGAAACACTCTGTATAATGCTGTATTTCTACCGAGTGAAATACATTATATATACACGTCATCTACACATATCACCACAAAACCACACTAACTTCCACCGTAATCGTCGAGCGTGCCAATTAAAATCCGTATATCTCACGTATCAACTAAATTGATATTTTGTCTATGTAAAATTGGGAGAAGAATGATCTCAAATAGCTGTCCGCGATTATTTTGATCTATGATTTCAAAAAGTACAAGAAATCTCGATTACTTATGAATATTTGTATATAAATTAGTTATTATGTTTAAATTAACTTTGTTATGTTTAAATTAAATAGGCGTAAAGTAAATACCAAACAACAGATTTTATATTTAAATTTAAAGAAGAAATTTTTTTTACATGTAATCTATAACTATATATTTTTGTTCTTGTGTTGGTGTACAATTCAAACTGCTTTGTATAAAACTTAAATAAAAGTAAACATCTATATACATAGAACTATTTTATATTTTTATCTAATAAAACCATATACGTATTATTGTAATTTATGTATTTGCAAGCTTATATTATACTTGTGGTGTGCAGTGGAAGATAAAAGATTGCGAAGCACTGATCTAAGGTGTAAGTAAAGAGTTAAACAGCTTTTTTAATTTCCTTCCCAGGTCAATTACACCGTTCTTTTACAATTTTGCAAAATGTACATTTCCCCGCTGTATATCCTCAAAAAGTAAACGAAAATGTCGAGTGAGTTATTTTCTCCTAGACTGTAGATTGAATAGATTCTATTCTATTCTCCGACGATCTCGTCGAGATCTCCCATTCTTCGTGAATCTCGTCGAGATTTGATCTGCGATTAAAAGTTATACATTTAATTACACGTTCCCCATGCGAAATTCATATATACATATATATATGTATACATGGTTCCTCCGAGATCACCGAGGGAGGTCATAATCGCGCGGCTCGGCGCTACTTGATAGCGGATACACTGTACACACATCAACGCAGCGAAAGAGAACGAACAAACCGGGTAACCGGTGTCTGTTAAGTCGTAGAGGCGAATCATTAACCTCGCTGCGAGGAATTCCCCCCGGCGAACCGACTCTACACCTGTTTCGAAGGTGGCTCTTCCTGGCTCTGCGCTAACGTGGGTCACGCTGCCTTGCCTTCCTCTCCTCGACATTCTTCATCTCTTTCCCATCCTACCGCGGTTCTTTCGCCCTCTTCTCATCGCGTGTCTCCTCGGATGCCCTCGTTGGAGTTCGAGGTCGTCCCACGTCCGCGATAATCCGACTAATTTCGCCGAGTGTGGTTCCCAAGCGAACGAATAGGTGGAAGAAGTCAGCAAAGATGAACGAGATTTGGCGGATTCGTGACATATCAACCGACCGGTAACATTAATGCCTTTTGTGGCGTTTTTTTTTTCCGTGGAGGACGATGAAAGAAACTGAAGAACGGCTGCTCTATCACGTTGCAATAGTTTTCTTCTTTTCTTTTCTTTCTTTTTTGAAAAGATTGTATTATCGAATTTTTAGCTGTGGAGTTCTGGAACACGTTGCCGAGCGCGCGTAGTTTTTGTTGATATTGGAAAGCAGAAAATTCGACAGTATACACCGTTTCTCTGCGTCTAATGATGGTCGAGATATTAGTCCAAGTGTAGAGCAATTTCTTTAAGCAAGCACAATTCTTGATTAGAAACACTTCTATTAAAATACGATACATGTTTTAAGTGTAATCACTTGTTGCTCTGTCAACGTCTGGTACTCGTACTTTCACTGTCTCACCAACTTTACTTACCAGAGGGAAATTTAAGATTTGATACTTTCAACATTTTATTTCACATTGACAGAGACCGCCTATAACAAACAGGCTGTGTGTTGTTTGTGCGTTGTCACGCATTGTCTAGCAATGGTTTACGTTATGATAGAAGCCTGCGCAAAGTGGACGAATTTTGGTAAAGTTATGGATTTTCATCACATATACCAAATTTAGTTGTGATTATATATAATAACCGGCAATTATATATAATCACCGGATTAATCACATTTATTACAACACATATACGTGAACAATTTAAAATGTAAAGAGAAAAGACATCTTGAAGGAAGAAGCAGTTATTAATCGCCTTTTAATTGTCATTTGAGTTGCTGTATCGAATTAAGTGACGATTGAGAGTCATCTCTCGAGTGCAAAGGGTTAAATGTAAGATGTGTACACTTTTGCAACAGATTTTACAAATAAAAATGAAAAGTATGTAAAACCATGACTTGAAAAATTGCTCGCCTAATATGAGACTCAGGTTTCATCTTGTCGAAACTTATTTTATTATGTTTGTGTTTTTAAAAATAAATCGTACATTTTTCAAACAAATTTTCATTTTATTTGGGCCTGATCCTATTACGAAATTGGCGAAACATAATTTTAAAGTGCGTTTTTATTCAAATTATGTGTTTGTAGATGGATAACGGTCGGGGCAAAATTAACTCCACATGGTTCATGGTGTAACTTTTATTTACCTGGTTCACGGAGGGTTAAATGGTGTGTTTACAGTAATTGTAATTGTTAGTGGTTTCATGTGAACAGGTGTAACGTTTGAAATTTCTTTGAAGTAGTACAAGAACGTTGTGAAGCGAATGGATTCATAAAATAACATTCTCTGCAACATGTGTGGTTTTACCTCCGCGCTTTTAAGTTTACAAGAGGCACAATATCTGTTACAAAGGAACATGATAAATGAACGATAAATATATCTGTTTCTCATATTTTAAATCTTACGAAATATGTTAATGATACTTTGAAACTATGGTAGAAAGAAAGGATTAGTCGTGCAATTAGTTCACATTAATCTTGGCGCTAATTGGCCATTTAAGTACCAATTAACGAGCCTCTTTAAACATAGATAATTCAGAAAATATAACGTTGAAGATATAACACGCACACGATTACTTATTTTTATATTTAATTTTGTACACACAATAACGAATTACATTTGAGAAATTTAAATTCTGCGACTTTGAAGAAAATGTTTTTAAATAAACATCGAAAGTTAGAAAACATTGAAAATAAAAGGGATAACGTTCAAGGTAAATGTCAAGACATATTAAAATAAAATAGTTTGAAAGGAGAATACGATGATTATTCGAAAAATGTGATAGAAATATTTCTCATACAACTGAATTACAAAATATTTGTTCATTTTATGGATGCATACAGGGTGTTCAGTTGCTTCTGGCAAAAAATTTAAGAGGCGGTTCTACAAAACGAAGTAAGACGAAAATTAAGAATAAAAAAATCGCGTTTGAGTTATATTTTAATTACTAACGCTTGAAAGTATCCCATGGCCGAGCAAACCTTCCTACACCAACAAATATAGAGCACGCCGAGGCAAAGAGTGGGGGAAATAGTACAGTGATTCTCAAAACTAACGATGGTGAATGCTCCCATATTTCAGTAACATTAACCGATTTGCATCAAAGCGCGGAATATTCCGCGAGCCTTGACTGTCCTATATCACCGAGCGCGGAATATTCCGCAAACTACGATTGTTGTTTATCGCCACACGTTAAAAATTCTGCGAACTTCTCGTGAATAATATATAATAAAATTCGACGCTTTTAGTGCATTATCAGCAACCAGATTTTTCTCTTTAATTTATTACTATACGTAATTTCTAAGCAAAGCTGAAGGTAAAACACTGGTTGATGCGCGGTGATACGGACCGATTAGCCGTTGAACGTCTCTGATGCAAATGGGTTAAAACACCCATTCACGGCTACTTACATTTCAGCACCCATCGAATGTGTAAATAACTTCAAATAATAATTATCTGTTATTAACACAGTAAAATCTTATCATAGTAATCTTCTTCACTTGAAAGACTCAAAGAGTCCTTTTATTATTTCCGGTGAGGATGTTTTCTTCCGTCATCCGTTAAAATCTCGTACAAGTTTATATTTTTTTTTAATTATTCATGCAGCGACTTCTTTCAAAAATGGGGAGAAAATTCAATCGGTTATTTGAAAACGGAGAGATCGTCTCATGTGGTTGGTAATGTGTTAATACACTTTTCCCTAAAAACGGAAATAACTTTACAATTGTGTTTTTATTTCGTTTCAGTAGTAACTCATTTAACAAAAAATTAGTAATTCTTTTAACAAAAATAAGGCATTGTTACATGTGTTGAAATTGTATTACATATAAAACACCGAAATATTAACTCAAGGTACGACTGCAGCTAATTATTGAAAACCGTTTTGCAGTTTAAAAGATAGAAATAAAAATTTGCTTTGTAAATACAATTTTCTTAAATTAAATTTACACATATTGCATAGTTGAAATATGAAGGAAGATAAAATACACAGGTTTCTATAAATATTCATAAATAACCGAGATTTCTTGTACTTTTTGAAATCATAGATCAAAATAACAACGGACAATTATTTGAGACCATTCTTCTCCCAATAATGCATAGACAAAATATATGTTTTTTCGCGTACATTCTTGAAAATGAACAAAAATGTTGAACTATCATTTTGTCCCGAACTCCTTTAAAAAACGGGGAAAGATATTAAATTGATCACTTGAAAACGGGGAGATCTCTCTATGTGGTTGGTAATGTGTTAACAATGCGTTGTAATAATGTAAAAATATATTAAACGTCATAAAATTGCTTTCCTTTTGCAAGTGTAACATACTAACATTCGATACAGACAAATGTATGCAATAGTGTATTAGTAAATTGGCAAATACATCAGTCACATCTATTCTTCTCGTGAAACGAGAAAATCATGCTCGTTTTAACGTTTCCAAACAGCTTTTGAGTCCCTTTAAAAGCTCCCTAATCTATTCGAGCTAAAGACGAATCCGTTTGTAAGCGAGAACGGACCGAAGCACATAAACCACCTTGTCAAGCCTATTATCGGATTATCGTCGCGCTCGCCATAACCATGGTGTTTGTTAACTACACGGACGGTCGGTTCACTCCGGAAGGACGAGGAGAAGGAAAGGAAGTAGTTGCATGGGCAAACCGGCGTGGAACCCGACATACCGCGATCGATACTTCCACTGACCGGTTAAAGCTGACGATGACTGAGGGCGGACGACGAACGATACCGACAGGAGACAACCACACCGACAGCCTAACATGGCTTCTAGTGTCGAATATCTCAGGAGGGTTCACGCGAGTTTCTACGACACCCGTTTCCACCATCGAGCAGAGAGAGAGAGAGAGAGAGGGGGGGGAGAGAGAGAGCTAAGAGTGAGAGAGAGTTGAGAGAGAGAGAATTAAGAGTGAGAGACAGCTGAGAGAGAGAGAACTAAGAGTGAGAGAGCTGAGAGAGAGAGAACTAAGAGTGAGAGAGAGCTGAGAGAGAGAAAGAGCTGTGTGTGAGAGAGAGAACTAAGAGTGAGAGAGAGCTGAGAGAGCTGAGAGAGAGAGAACTAAGAATGAGAGAACTAAGAGTGAGAGAGAGCTGAGAGATAGAGAGAACTAAGAGTGAGAGAAAGCTGAGAGTTCTGAGAGAGAGAGAACTAAGAGTGAGAGAAAGCTGAGAGTTCTGAGAGAGAGAGAACTAAGAGTGAGAAAGAGCTGAGAGAGCTGAGAGAGAGAGAACTAAGTATGAGAGAACTAAGAGTGAGAAAGAGCTGAGAGAGCTGAGAGAGAGAGAACTAAGTATGAGAGAACTAAGAGTGAGAGAGAGAGAACTAAGAATGAGAGAACTAAGAGTGAGAGAGAGCTGAGAGAGCTGAGAGAGAGAGCTGTGTGAGAGAGAGAGAACTAAGAGTTAGAGAGAGCTGAGAGAGCTGAGAGAGCTGAGAGAGAGAGAACTAAGAATGAGAGAACTAAGAGTGAGAGAGAGCTGAGAGAGAGAGAGAACTAAGAGTGAGAGAAAGCTGAGAGTTCTGAGAGAGAGAGAACTAAGAGTGAGAGAAAGCTGAGAGTTCTGAGAGAGAGAGAACTAAGAGTGAGAAAGAGCTGAGAGAGCTGAGAGAGAGAGAACTAAGTATGAGAGAACTAAGAGTGAGAGAGAGAGAACTAAGAATGAGAGAACTAAGAGTGAGAGAGAGCTGAGAGAGCTGAGAGAGAGAGCTGTGTGAGAGAGAGAACTAAGAGTGAGAGAGAGAGAAAGAGAGAGAGCTGAGAGAGCTGAGAGAGAGAGAGAGCTGTGTGAGAGAGATAACTAAGAGTGAGAGAGAGAGAGAAAGAGAGAGAGAGAGAGAGAGAATTTTTACTACTCGATTCTGCTGGCCCTGGCAAATTCCGTCTAACTTGGGTTTTAACTTGGGTTCTAATTTGGGTCTAACTTGCCTATTTATGCGTCTATCCTGCTGGATATACTGAAATAATTTATTTATCGAGAACACTGGGAGATTTGAATTTTCAAAGACACTCGGGAGATTGTTAGCGGAGGAATAAGATGATTAAAATTGAACTTGTTAGAGAAGAAGATTTTGTGTGGCTTATATCGAACTGAATATAATTGAGCCGCCATTTTGTATTAGGTTGTACTAAATTCTCGATCTTATGTTTTGTGCAATCTCTCTCTCTTTTTTTATAATCCAGTATAACCCGATTTTCTATTTTTAAGAAAAGTTACAGTTGATTGCAATTATGCATAGTGAGAAATCTTAAGAGACAAGAATTAATAATTGAACCACCATTATCTGTTAAATTGGAAACTGTAACTTTTTTTTTTTAGTCCAGTATAACCCGATTTTCTACGTTTAAGAAAATTTACAGTTAATTAGAATTTGACATGCTAAGAAATGTTCAAAAGCAAAGAGAACTGTTGAATGTGAATTGAAATTTTTGTTATGAATGTTGTTACGAATGTTTTGATACGAAATTTCATCGCGTATCACATCAGATATGTTCTTACAATTTACAAAATTAAGCCGAAGAAGAAAACTTTTGTATCGAGTTTAAAACATAAATCCATCAGATTTGAAAAATGTAACAAGCGTTTACCTGAAACGGTTGAATTTTATAAGACTAAATTTGGCATAAACATTTGCAGATAAAATCAAATGAAATCAGTATCAAGAAGATCGCCACTTCAAGTATCTTTTAACATTTCAAATTTATCTGGCATAAATACCTGGATCTTATATAGGGAACCAACAGGTGAAAAGATATCCAGAAAAGATTTCATGTTTCAACTAGCAGATCAACTTGCCACTGAAAATGCCGCTGAAAATGTAAAACCAGCGATGAAATCACGAGAAGCTAATGTCCAAAGAACTTCAAAGAGCTCACTTTGCTCACAAAAATGGTGTCAAATAGGATACTGTAATAATAATAGGACTATTACCATTTGTAATACCTGTAAACAATATGTACGCGGAAAACGCACTCAGAAGAAAACCTACGTTTGTAAGAAATGTAGCAAATGATAACTTTTTGTACCTAATAATTTACTTTGTACTATGAGAATAACTTAACTTTGAAATGGAAATTTATTTTAATACTTTTGTTACCAAATCATAGATTCTTTATTACACTTATTGTTCTTATCGATTCGTAAATAAATAAAACATTATTATATTCGATGATAAAACATGTTAAGCCTCATTTAAGGATCATAGTCCCAGATTGATTAACCCCTTGCCGTACGAATTTTTAGTTACTACGTATGTTAGTCTCGAATGTTCACTGTTCCAATACAATTTTAAATAAAGAAAGTCGAGATATTATATATCAATTTTTATTTAAAAGTTCTCTGTCTTGTATTCAAACTAAAGTTAGAACAAAAATACAAAGGGTCTAGCAGGCTAAGGTGGTCAAAAGTGCCCCTCCAACCGATTTAATGGTGCGATGCACCATTCGATAGCTTACCAAAAGAAAACATGTGACACCAAATTTCAACCCTCTAGCTCGACCGTGGGGACAGTTACAGGGTAAATTCGAATTATCAGTTCTTAGACTATTTTCCCTATTTAGTGATACGCAAAACTTCTAAAAAAATCTGACATATTACACACATGAATGCACATTTTAGGGAATTTTTTCCGATTTTTTCGCTGCAGATCCTAGTTGTAAAAAATAAAAAAACGCAAAAAGATGTAGATATCTTTCGAAAAAAAAAAAAAATTGTTATTTTTATATTTTTTTAGTAGCAGTATATTATTATAACCATCGTCCTCAATTGTTTTCATATTTTTTGGAATGGTGCACCGTTATAAAAAAAAATTAAAAACCGATGGACGTACAAATACTTCTTTTCTCACACATTGACCATAATCTGCATCACGAGTGAGACTCGTTATCATACGGCAAGGGGTTAATAATACCAAACACGTACTGCCTAACATAAAACTCCTTTTGTACGAAAGTAACAAACCAATAAATATGAAAATATTTTGTTATTACGTATTTTATAAAGACCAGCGATTTTGACTAATTTTGATAGAAATAGCTTCGTCTTAACTGTCGATAGTTCTAGTTTTAAATACAAACGGGAGTGTATATACATGTTCGTCGTATCCAAGATTGTTTCCCCTGTTTCGAGATTTCACAATTCTCGAGGCGACAGAGCGTTCGAACTCATAATGGGAAGGGAACACGGCCAGTGTGTCGATGGTTATAGAAAGAAAACAAAACGATGGATCCTCTCTCTCTCTCTCTTGGCACAGCAAGAAGAGGAACGCGGTGAGGCGCAGCGAGGCGTGGCAAGGCGAGACAAGACGAAAGATGTGGGACTCGATGCAAATAATCGTCGCCGCTGTCTCGGGACGCGTTTCCATAGCTCGCAGGTGATTAATCGGCCTCACACGGCTGACTACCTTATACTTCGGCCGACTTGTATACCGGCACGAAGAAAACAGGACTGACGGGACAGACGGGTGATTATTTTGCGAAGATCGCTCCGTCATCGCAGAAGGCGGCACCTCTGATCTGCCTCTGGTGCACAGGCTTCGGGGCTTCCCATAATCACCTACGATCCTCTCCTCGCGCCAACACCGATCTTACCACCATGAAAACAGAGAGAGAGAGAGAGAGAGAGGGGGTATTGCTAGGAAGAAGAAGGTGGGTAGATGAGAAAGGAAGAGAGGGATCGTTTGGAATCCGCGGCCTCCGTCGCGTTCCGGCAAGGTCGCGCAAATTCTTTTGCTCATTCTCTTTCGCCTCGTTCTCGATATCTCGTCAAGTGTTTTCCTTCCTCTCTCGTCGTACCGTTACCACGGATAATCTCGTTGCCTCTGTCTCACCTTTCGGCGACTTTATTGGGACGTCGCGACTTGTAGATTTATTGCTGTAATTGAATAAGGAAGTCTCTCCTGCCCCTTGACATCTCCTACTACTATCTTCCGTCGATTAAATCGCGTCACAGCGATATTTTATTATGGGATGATAATTGAGATTAGCGGAGTGGGTAGTAAAGCTACGTGGGTAATTTGACCGGGATGAGTTTTGAGAAATACACTGTGAACTTCCTTAATGTTCGGATAATATTTAAAGCAGAAGAAATTTTTTAAGAATTGGACTAAGCAACGTGAGTTTCTTTTCTGGGGAAGTTAGAAGAATTAGTTTATTAGATAATGTGTGCGAAAACGTTTTCGTAAAAGTTACAGTTAATCAGAGCTACGAAAGAAATGATAAAGGTCGGTTTTATTAAATAATGTGTGTGAAAATGGTTTTTTAAAAATTACAGTTAACCAGAGCTACGAAGAAATAATAAGGGTTGCTTCTTACAGTTTTTTTTTTTCATTTCAGCCTGTAATGAAAATTTGAAAAATATGTTTGGTGGATTTATATCAATCGTATGCATTTTGAAAGTTTTGTCGAAATGGGTTAACGCTGTTGTGAGCTGCAAACGGTTAAATACGGCGAAAATCGAAGTCTTTCACAACTTTCGACCTACAACTACGATAAGTGTAAAGATTCTTAAGTCTTTCGATGCTTGTTTGCTTCCACATCGGCCGATTACGATGAAATTTTCAGCTCTCATATGACTAACATAAATCTACGAAATGTAGTTCTTAAATTCTCATTACAGACTCAGATAAAAAAGTTGTGAAAAAGCGATCTTCACTATTTTCTTTGCGGTTCCAATCAATTGCAATTTTTCCAAAACTTAAATAGTAAATTTAATTCTTCGAACTTCTTAACCCTTTTAGTGCCGACCGAAAACAGTTGTATCTGAGCGAAAAATAGCGAGTTGGACTGAATGTAGTTTGCTAAGTTTTAAGAACAAAAGTCTAGAAATTTAGTTTCACATGATAATCACAAAATTTAAAGAAGGAACGTGCTAAGAAATGAAAAAAGAACGAATCAATAGCTAAAGAATCTTAGTATCCATTCAGAATTATGTTAACACATTATGGTCTAGGCTGTTTGCGCGAAAATTGATGCGTGTAGCCGGCATATTTTAAGGTTTCCGAATATATTCCATCGCTTTACAAATATGCTTGTAAGTTCCGAAATATCACATATTTATTTATGTATCTTTAAGTGAAACGTTTTACCTGACTATAGCCAAGCCATGGAAGGTTAATTTAATGCTAATTGTAAAGACAATGAATTTATGATATAGAAAAATAAAACTAACAAGTAACGGTCATGTATAAGGAAAACTAAGAATTAATAATAAAGAAAAACATTTATTTTTAGTCTGACATATGTACTTTGCAGACACAAAAGTTTAAGAATACTTCCGCCGAAAAAAAAAAGAAAAGAATGAAGATGAAATTATTTTCTTTCGCTTCGAATATGATCAAAGCACGCGATATTAGTCTAGTCGATAAGAAATATCATCTTTAGCATATATATTGTAACACATATTTATGTATCACCGGCATTGAATGCATACTGCATGAAACCCTATTTATATCTCCCCGGAATTTTCGAAGCAGTCAACGAAAACCATATATTTATTTCACTCGGACGTTAATGTGTTAATAACGTTTCTTCAAAATTATAAGGAAAATTCAAATTATCAGTCAATTCAACTAATCCTGCATTAAACATAGCGATATATTTATATTTATATATATATATATATATATAATATGAAATTAATAATTTTATATATATTCACATTATATTATAAATATGTATATTTTATAAATTGTATTTTTAAATGATTTTTCTATACATAATATAAATTATATATAATATATATAATATTATAATATATTACATATATATAATATACATAATACTATATATATAAATATATATATTTTTTATAAATTGTATTCATACTATATATACATGCTGAATGTGTATATGTATATGTATATATATATTCAAATTATATTATAAATATATACATATTTTATAAATTGCATTTTTTAATGATTTTTCTATATATAAATATACATAATATTATATATGTATATAAATATGTAATATTAATAATTATAATTTATATGTTAATTTATAATATATATACGTATATATATATTTTTTATAAATTGTATTCATACTATATATACATGCTGAATGTGTATATGTATATGTATATATATATTCAAATTATATTATAAATATATACATATTTTATAAATTGCATTTTTTAATGATTTTTCTATATATAAATATACATAATATTATATATGTATATAAATATGTAATATTAATAATTATAATTTATATGTTAATTTATAATATATATACGTATATATATATAATAATATAATATAAATATATATACGTATTTATATATATAAATTATAATTATAAATATATATATATACATACATATATACATACATATATATACATACATATATATATATACATATACATACATATATACGTACATATATATATATACATACATACATACATATATATACATACATATATATATATATATATATATTATAAATTGTATTCTTTTTAATTCCACGTGTGCTCCTTTTTTATGTACAATTGCAATCTGTTTTTGTCGTACTGCGTAGTTGGTTAGAAGATACGTCCAGATGTGTACAACACCGTGACCTTGAAATGACCTAGAAATGACCTTGATCTCTAATAATTAAAGTTTCGCGTGAAACTTGTGTCCGCTGATGACTTCACAAAGCATTTAGGCGGCGAGAAGAGCGGGAATATGTTGCTCGTCTGCGTCAATGCCATTTGACTTTCTCCTTCTTTCTTTGCTTTTTCAGCAACCGGCTTCTTATTATTCCTCCCTTATACCTCCGTCTGCGGCTGCTGTTCTTTTTTCATCTTCGATGTTTCCTCGTCTTGATGTCCTTTTTGCTCTAAATTTTGCTCTGCTGTTTTGTTAAAATTCCTCTTTTCTTTCTGCTTTTTTTTCTCCCCCCTTGCTACTTCATTCTGACGGATTTTAGTTGTCTTGGTTAAAGAGTATCAGGAATACTTTATCTGATTTGCCTTCTGAGGCTTCCTGTTGCGTATTTTGTAATTTAAACGTGGAACTATGACTTCGTTTCTATGTAATAAACGTTCAATATTATATTCTATGGTATCTGTATTAATATTTTATGGTATCTTGGTGATTTATTTATTGCTAGGTGGATCGTCGTTGTTTCTTCGATAAAAGGTGAGATTAAAACTATTCTTTTGTTAATTATTCAAGTTTGTTACAATGCTTTTCTGTTGGAATTGCTGTTTCACTTGTGTAAACGTAAAATTTGTTCCCGTCGATGAGATATGAAAAGAAAAACTTGCTGCTTGGAGAAAGGAAATTGTTTTATAAGTGCCTAAATTATAAATTATTTTTCATTTTTTTCTACTTACAGTCCAGGTGACATTTTCAATAGCTACTTGGAACACAATAAAGAATGAAAAACACAGAATTATCTACAACCATATTATTGTCAATCTTTATACTAGCTCGGACAGATCGTTTTATTTTGTAGCAACATGGTGCATCCTCGTGCAACTTCAAATCGTTGTCGTTTCTAGCATGACAAAAAAATTGAAATTTTTCAATATTGAAAATAAAATTTTTATAATCTTTAAATTCGAAAATTTTTATATTCTACTAATTGTTAGACTTTCAGTTCTATGAAAGAAACACAACAAAAGTTCACGAACATTCCTAAGCTTTAAAAAGTTCCTAAGAATAAATATTATATGTTTTCGTCAATTTTGATTAATTTAAGAATTAAATTTTACTTCCAATACGAGGATTGGTGTTTATCTTCTAATTTGAAGATTATTTTTCTTTTTCAAAGAGGTGTGCAAGTTAAATGTAAATTTTGTTATAAATATTTTGGCGATAGTGTAGTGTTTTCTATATTTATACTTTAGTAATATTTTCGTTGTCGAAGATACAAATCGATAGTCAACGTGATTTTGAACTTAAATAAATAATAATATCTTATTTTATTGCATTGTCTCGTTCATAAATATCGATGTTCTATTGAGTACAGTCAATTTACGAAACAGACGAGATACACTTTTTTTGAAAGGGAAAAATAAGGCTGGTAAATATTAAAATCGACGTGAGCGATGCATTTCGCCTATTATTGACAAGCGCCGGAGCAAAAGTGTCAATGATAGAATCATTTCATCAATAATTAACTCTGTTGTCCTCCTCGGGTCACAATTGACCCGTAACAAATATTACATTTATTTAAATGTTCCTTCGTCATATTTAGTCTATTTTAATTTTACATTTACTTCTTTAATTTTGTACATTTTGTAAATATAAAATATTTCGAATTTTAAGAAAAAATTTGTTTGTCACGTATGTATTCCTCGAGTCATATTGACCCGATGTGCGAAATAATACAAAAACTTCGAAAATTCTGTTTATTATCATTTTTATTGTTGAACTGTAGTTTACATGTAAGAAATTTTATAAGTGTAACATTTAAATTATAACTTTTCCTGGAGTAAACACTTAGCTTCTCTTTCTTTTTACACTTCAATGATGATTGTAGAAATATTTCGAATATCTCACTCTCTATTAATATCTTGCGTATTTGATAATAAATAAAACACTTCTATTTCATACTGGTATCTCTCTAGTTTGTGAATTATTTCCTTTTCTGACACTTCGACACTTTTGAAGCAGACAAGGAATTCTATCACTTTTGTAATAAGCTAAAAGTGCTTGTTTCCCTCAAATAAGTCCTCTTATTGTTACATATTTCGTGAAGAAATAATACTTTTCTTACACACAATAAAGAATTTTGAAGAAATATAAAAATGTAAATTTTAATCATACAATATCCTATAATACTTTTAAAATGTCATACATTTGTTCATAGGGTCACTATGAGATAGGACTATGTAGTATAATATAAATAGGCAAATAAGAATAACAGAATTTTCCAAATTTTATTAAAAGCACAAACGATGTTGAAAATTCTCAATGGCCCTGATCTTCTGTTTTCCTTTTAGCATCTGTAGAATTGTTTTCTACCTTCCTTCGTACCTTACTCGAAAAACAAAAATGTCCCTTTCATCTCACCTCTCCCTTAGAACAACAGAAAACCATGTTTCCGTTTATCAAGTGAACGATTCGAACTTTCTCCAGATACAAAGGACTGTTGCCATAAATTCGTATCCTCTCATTTCTGCCAGGGGGCAGAATAATACGAAGGATAAGATAAAATGTGTGTGTATGTGTGGAGTGGGAGAGGGTGGTTTTCGTTCGTCGTCGAAGCAAGAAAAGCCTGGGACCCGAGTTTCCGGTCGAGGTGCTCCGACTTCGCGACGGCCACGGAAAAAGCTAGCGAAGATGAAAGCTCCGTTGAAGTAAGGAAAAGTCTACGGGTTGGGAGGGGGATCGCGAAGGAAATGTGGGAGGAGATCGGTTAACGAGTCTCTCATCCCTGGAAATAGGAGTAAATGCACTCTCAACCCGCGACTCGGTCGCTCGTCTTCTACTCGTGCAATACCAACTTTGATTGCCAATCATTTCTCACCGTGGCAAGAAGGTTATTACCTATCCACTTTGCCGGAAGCTCCTCTTCATCCTTCCTTTGCTCTTCCGGCTTTTTCTGTCGCTTTACCTCCTCCCCTCTTTCCTATCGTTCTCTTTCGCCGCGGTTTTCTACCCGCAAAAATATGAAGGCTCGTTGAGAAGTTTGCAAAAATATTAGTTCGGCATACCTACTTATCCTTTTCACTGATGGTTACTTCAACACCTGCTCTCCAGACGATCGTCTGCTCTTTTAAACCACCGCTTCTTCACTCTTCCCTCTTGATCCATTACACTTGGCCCGATTGTCTCTAATCGCATTGATCAACAATTCAACGTGCATCCGTTTGATCGCTGATTAATCCTTTGACTACGAAAGGCACTAGATATACCAAGAATTGATGTACACCTATTTACCAATTGATCATTTTAACCTTGTGTTTTAAAATAAAAGATTTATTATTTAGGGTGAAATGTTTATTTTTTATTTGCAGTTTTACATTAATTAAAATATAAACAAATGAAGATTTCAGTATTTCTAATTTAATATATAAACAATGATTAATTAAAAACGAAAATAAAAAATTATACTTTCCACTTAGATTTTTATACACGATATGATAAATGATAGTAATGGTAATTTAATTTTTAACTGTCCTTAGCGTAATTTATACAGACTGAAATTTTTTTTTTATGTAAATTCCCACGAACATACTTTTTACAACTAGCACAGATATTTATGGCTTTATTTTCGTTGCAAAATCCGATTTGACAATATTTTTATCTACAATTTTCAGCTGTATTTACCATCAGCAGTTCATTCAGATTTTCTGGTTCAAATGAATTTTCATATCCAGTAGAAAGTTCTCCTGCTGATTGAAATAAAAAATCCTTTCTGGTAATATTTGTTCCCGTGAGTTGTTTGTATAGAATCCAAGCATTAATTCCAGTTATATCGAGAATATTATCAAAATATTTACTAACAATTTACTTATAATGGATCCAAGAATAATGTGAATTTATAATAAAAAATCTAACTTTACGCAATATAAAACAGCATTCGTAATTTCTGCTATTCATCTCAATCACTCGCAATAAAATTGATTGATAATGAACACCATCAAATTGATGATTATCCGTGAATATGTAATTTCAGTAAAACTTTTAGTACAGAGGCCAGTAACATTAGCCAGACAGCTCATACGAAACGCATACAAAGGATGATACGAAGGCAGAATAGAGCTTTTACCTCACTTCTCATAAAACAGGGGAATACCCAAAAATACAAAGTAAAATTCTAACACTCGAAACGACGTAAAATTATAAGAATAGAGGCTTACCCTGAAAGACATTGGAGAATATGTAAAGCTGTATTAGTACTCTGTAATATTATTTGAAAATATTCAAAGTGAACTGAAAAATTATAAACATTAGCACTTAAAATACCAACCGATTAAAATGATCATTTTGATTTATCGGTACCGATAAATGGAATCATTTCCAATAATTGTCGGATACGTATAAATAAGAATTTTCATAATACAAAAAATTTAAAAATTTAATTTAAAATAGAAATTTTATGAGCAAATGTTTAAACCAGTCATTTTGATCGGTTGGTATTTCTAGTGATATACAGGGTGAGTCACCTAACGTTTGCACCTGAAATATCCTTGCTGTTTTTAAAGATACACGATGCCAAAAATATTTTTGTTTTTGTCATTTTTTTTTTAAATATGAAGGTCATCTCCATTTTTTTTAAATGGAACCACCCTTTTTGAAACACCTACAATGATAGTTCCTTTCATTAGGAATTCAGTGACTATAATTATTCAAGTTTATTGAAGGTGTTATACTGATTCACTCAGATTATATATTCTTCTTTTAAGAGAAAATGATAATAAATAAAGAAAGTATAATTTATATTGTATGCAAATATTTTTATATTTATTATTATATTATTTTAAATATTTTCAAATATAATAACACATTTATATACTTTCCTTTTACGAAGAAGTGTCAATAAATAAATAAAATAAAACTATAGGATATCTACAACGATATTTAATAAAATTATATACAAGTGAAAATTTTCAAACGATTTAACAAAGTATTATTAAAATGATAACATATTTGTATATGATACAAATTGCATTCGTAAAAAAATGTCCCAACAATTCATGATTTTCTACTTTTTATCAATATTATTATAACATTTCGAATTTCGTTTTTACCGTAATCTGAGCAATTTGAAAAGTAAATGTCACGACGAAATTTCGCGCTCCTTTCCACGCGAGCACAATACACATGTACATACGTATATATGTACTCGCTAATTGGCACTTGATCACAGAACGCTTAATCTGGTAGTTTAACGACCAGTTTCCATGAAATTTTGACTCCTTTGCGTGCAAAGCATCATTTAACAATGTTCGCATGCCTGCTTCTTAATTGCGTACTTTCTTCTTAATTGGTTTCATAAATGTAGCACTTTAAAGTAAATTTTACCCGCTTGAATATACTGTTCTTCGTATAACAATGTTGCACTGTATTTTTAACCGTAGATTTGCAATCTTAATAAGGAAAAAAAGGGGTGGTTGTAGATACTTTACGATGCATTGATTCCGGCGAAATATTATCTTCAGGGTTAATATGGCTTCTCTAAGGGATGAGTCGAAGTGGGCACGACGGTGTCCAAAGGGAGCATGCGAGATTATTGAAAGAAAAAATTGAAAAATTGTACGTTAATTTAGTCATTTCATATCACGTTGACTTAATATATTCTTCTCCTTTATGTCATAGAAAATTTGCATGTTTTTTTTTTTTAATTATAAATTTAATACAATAAGGTTACATGTTTCATTATGGTTTGTTAAAATTTTGCTGCTTATTTTCGTCAACAATAAACAATATATTAATGAAAACAATTTATAGATAAATGTTGCATGCAGGAATAATAATAAGCATTATAACAAGTATTTAACTATTTCGCTATGAAAGCCATACATATAGGGTGTCCCATAACTAGTGGTACAGGCATCCTTCGAATAACACGGCTAATTGGTTCCGTGTTATTCGAAATCGTGTTATTCGAGGGTTATCGCAATTTTTAACCGTGCTATTCGCGACTTCGTGCAATTCAAGTACCGTGCTATTCGAAGGATGTCTGTATATGTACATATGTACTGTGTGATCGACTTAATTTTTAACAGTAATTTTCGCGACTTCGTGTAATTCGAACTCCGTGTTATTCGAGGGTTGTCGCAATTTTTAACCGTGCTATTCGCGACTTCGTGCAATTCAAGTACCGTACTATTCGAGGGATGCCTGTATAATGGTTGATCCTACGTGAAAAATTGAGTCAAAAATATCGAATGAAATTTGCTTATTTGAGGCTCTGTTTTCGAGAAAAATCAAGTTGAAAATTCATTTAATTCACAAATTGCTGGGAGTGATGTTCACGTTCTCGCATACGTAATTGTACACTTTATTCAATTCTTTCGAACGCTTTCCAACATGTCATTATGCAATTTTAATCATTTATATTTTAATATTTTATTATACAGTCCCTGGCCATCGAATTAGGACCACTACAAATTTTAAGCATTTTTCGCGTTTTCCGTAAAATTAAAAGGCTTGTTGAAATTGTAATGATATAATTTATTAACTACTAACATAATACACTACTACTGTACATAATATTGTTAACACATGTTAATATCTTGTATTTCCACCCTTTGCTTTGATGACAGCTTGTATCCTTTCCGGCATGCTCCGTATACATTGCTTGATCATATGCTTTATATCTTCATTATTTTCCCAAATATCTGTCATTTTTCTTTTCAACTGTGACAATGTGGTGTTTGGAGATTCATAAACTATTCTTTTAAGTAGGCTCCAGATATTTTCTATAGCATTCATGTCGGAAGAATTTGATTATTACCACGATAGTGACAAATCAATTGTTATATATACATCATTATCAACGTATTTAGTAGTAATTTGAATGACCTAAGACAATTTTCCATATATGACATACTGTTATAGGCATAACAGTGAAATTTCCGTACGTAGTCCTAATTCGATGGCCAGGGACTGTACAATGCTCGTTATGTCGTCATTATATACGATACATTTAACGTGCCTGAACAAATAAAAATTTAACAGTGATAATTTGATCATTTCTGATAATTTTCATTCAAAACGTATCCCACTTGAGCCAAAAGTTGATCAATTCTGCACATAATAGATAAAATTTCAAACTGATCCTTCTCGAAGACAATTATCTTAAATGTACCAATTTATTCTACATTTTTGACACAATGTTTCACGTGGAATCAACCCTTATTCGTTTATGTTATTTGTTTCCGATAAATTATAGGTTACCCTATATATACAGTATGTAAAAGTGAGCATTCAACTAGGAAGTACACATGTATACATACACGCATCAGATATAATAAAATACATACAATTTATGAATTTATTTCCGCCCAACAGAAATAAAATATCGCTGCCGAATGAAAGTCAGGATGCACGAGATACTTCATTATCACGAAACAGTTGAGTTTCAATCATAGGTATCCTTATTTTTATGCAAACGTTGAATAATAACTGTTTCGTCCACGGGTATACGCGTAGCACTTTTTGCCTCAAGCTAGCCGTAACGAAAGGATTAAACGAATGAAAAAGGAAACAGGAAATAAAAGGAAAATAATTCATCAGTTGTACGTGTGCGATATATCAAATAGGAAAAAAGTACGCGTGCACTACATGCTCCTCTCTTTAAATCGAAACTATACCTGGCCCACTGAAGCGTTTCAACTAGTGAAGAAACGTCGCGTATAACACAAACAGCATTCGGACCAACAGCTTTTAACAGATTTCCGGCGAATCGATACCAGGCCTCCATTAAGATAGAGCGCAAAAAACGACCGGAACCATTGTTGCCGGAATATCGCTGCTGAAGCAGTTTAAAGCACGATCAAATAAACAGAGACACAGAGAGGCAGAAAGAGAGAGAGAGAGAGAGAGAGAGAGAACTAAGAGAGAGAGCACGCGAGAGTTAAGAGTGACAGAGAGTTAAGAGTGAGAGAGAGCTAAGAATGAGAGAGCTAAGAGTGAGAGAGAGCTAAGAATGAGAGAGCTAAGAGTGAGAGAGAACTAAGGGTGAGAGAGCTAAGAGTGAGAGAGAGCTTAAGAGTGAGAGAGAGAGCTAAGAGTGAGAGACAGAAAGAGGGACAGAGAGAGTTAGTTGAAAATGAGAGAGAATAAACAGAGACACAGAGAGGCAGAAAAAGAGAGAGAGAGAGAGAGAGAACTAAGAGAGAGAGCACGCGAGAGTTAAGAGTGACAGAGAGTTAAGAGTGAGAGAGAGCTAGGAATGAGAGAGCTAAGAATGAGAGAGCTAAGAGTGAGAGAGAACTAAGGGTGAGAGAGCTAAGAGTGAGAGAGAGCTTAAGAGTGAGAGAGAGAGCTAAGAGTGAGAGAGCTAAGAGTGAGAGACAGAAAGAGGGACAGAGAGAGTTAGTTGAAAATGAGAGAGTTGAGAGTGAGTGAAAAATTTGAGAGTGAGAGAGAAAAGGAGAGTGAAAATCGGAGAGTGAGAGAGTTAAGGTGGAGAGAAAGTGACAAAGCTGACAGTGTCAGAGCGGGAGAGTCAGAGACGAGAGAGAGAAAGAGAGAAAGAGAGAGAGAGAGGCGGAAAAAAGGAAGACACAAAGAGAGAGAGAGAGAGAATGCGGAAGTTTCACGCAAGCGAAGAGCGAAAGGTAAACGAACCTCACCGACTTTCGAATTGGATTGGACATTCCCGTTTCCCGTTCGCCGCCATTTCCGGCGGCGCCTCTACAAATTCCCGGACTTTTTACGGATGCTCGCCGGAATGAGATTTCCCTGGCGCTATTTGGCCGACGCGACGCTTAGGTGACCGGTGTGATTTTTCATTCTGACATGCTGCCCGACCAATCATCTAAGGTCTGTCCAGAAATTCGACGAACACATAGGTACTGACATAGAGAGGGAAGATGTTATTTCACCGGAATAGATTTTGTAAACGGTAAAAGGTTGGCTTTTACGTTACTTCGACGAGCAAAATTGGAAAATCGTAACGGTGATATCGTAGGGTAAAGGTAAATACACGGAGAAATGGAAGATTGATTTCTCGGTAATTATTTGATCTGTTACAAAGAGAGGATAGAGAAGGAAAGGGAAAGAAAGATGCGTTTCGTTCTTTGCTTCCTAAAGAACTCGTTTTCTTCCTTTTTGTTTCGTTTTCCTTGTAACAATAGCTTATCGTCGTAAAATAAAATACACAAATACAAGTAGAACAATAAATCTAATATTCTATCAAAAGAAAAGTATAATAAATAATAAACAAAGTACTTGTATGCTAATGAAATCAATAGCTCTGTCGGCGAGCACTTTTGATGCAAGCATTACATTATGTTTTTCACAGTTAATGCTAGATTGTACTAAATATGAAGAGTTTTGGACACAATTACACAGTTGGTTATTTAAATCTAACCCTTTGTTACAATTTTTCGTGTAAAATGATAATTTTTTTGCTAGGCAACAATTCAACGCACTTAACCATATTGCACTACTATTATCTATAGAATTGTCAACTTTTTTTTTTTTTTTAAATATAGTACTTTACCGCCAAATGTAACAAAAAATATAGTATATTTTTTATTTAATTGCCAAATAAATGACGAATATCTTTTACCTTAATTGTGAAAAAGTATAGTAAATTTTTGGTTTAACTACTTAGCCTATGATTTCTTTTCCAGACTATACATCTAAGCATCAGCTACTTATTATTTTAGTACCATTTTACATATGAAACGCTAATACATTATAGATTAATTATAATTGACAATCCTTGGTCTTCTATAATAAATTAAAAGGAAAATTGGAATTAAAATTAACGTTTGTTACTAATATTGTTACGGTCTTTGTCGAATCTCAGCCAGAATCTGTATGAGTCTAATTCGTTGTTATAGGGCAAGATATTAATTGTGGAGAAATATAGTATATTTTTAAATTCAGTCTGAAGAAATATAGCGTATTTTTTAATTTATTATAATTATGAAAAAATATAGTATATTTCAGTAGAAAGTGGCGCAGAATTTTAACTATGTCAGGAATGTTTCGAACACATTTGAAAGTATAAAGATTTCAAAATAGGAGTGTTGTTGCTGTTAGGACAACCGATTGCTCTAAGTTTACCATACGGTCGATAAATTTTTCTATTTTTGACTTGTTATTTTTCAAAATTTGAATATTGTTTTGCAGCGTGTTATTAATTTTACAATCAGGAGGAATGTCAAGTGCTTTTTAAGTGCTTGGCCTTTTTCAGTTCAATAGCAATTGACACGCATCGTAATTTTACTCTACGTTATGTAATGAAAATTACCTTGATTCATATTTCTTTAATTTTTACTTAATGTTATATTTATTTATACTACTTAGAAGTACACTTTTTTCATACTTAACAATGGTAAATTTATTATTAGCAAAGATAGTTCTCTTAAATGGAGGTAGAGGAATTTTTCAATATACATTGTATGTTATGTTATAAAAATTACCCTGATTCATACTGTTTTAATTTTTACATTACATTATATATATTTCTACTACTTAGAAGTACACTTTTTTCATACTTAACAATGGTAAATTTATTATTAGCGAAGATAGCTCTCTTAAATGGAGGTAGAGGAATTTTTGAATATACATTTACGTTATGCAATGAAAATTACATTGATTCATACTTTTTTTATTTTTACATTACATTATATATATTTCTACTACTTAGAAGTACACTCTTTTTCATACTTAACAATGGTAAATGTATTATTAGCGAAGATAGTCTTTGCAAATGGAGGTAAAGGCATTTTTAGATATAAATTGTATGTTATACAACGAAAATTACCTTGATTCATATTTTCTTAATTTTTACATTATAGTAGACACATTTCTACTAGTTAAGTGTACACTTTTTTCATACTTATCAATGATAAATTTATTATTAGCGAACATCGTTCTTGCAAATGGAGGCAGAGATCTTTTTGGATACACATTTTCCGCATAAATATTTTTTGCATTTATCACAGGTATTATTGGTTTTATTATTTCTGCAATGTCCAATTTGACACTATCTACGTTTATACGAATTTTGTGTTGTATTTGCCGATATTCTATCTAACGTTCGTTCTTCTTGTAATTCTCTAGCAAGCTCTTCAACTAATTCAAACAAATCGCGACGCAAATTGAAATATAAAATATTATTACGATTATCAGTTATAAACAGATCTGTGCACGCCTATTTAGAGCCACCATTGACGTCAATGGTACTGCAAAATACTAGTTAAAATGACTGGTTGCGATATATCCAGGTATAGTACATACGCAACTTTGTAAAAAGCGCGGGAGAATGGAACTCAAATTGATAAGTTTCATTCTTTAGATATTGTAATAAAAATCATGTAGAAATTTCTGAAACGCAGAATTATAACTTCAAGTAAATTTTAAATGAAAATTTCAAACCAGTCATTTCGACTGGTTTGGTAGTTCTAGTGTTAAGTGTTCGGTGACTCACTGACTGGAATGTACGTTCTCATTCTTACGTTTGATTTTCCGAGGAAAACCAACAGAAATTTCCCCTCGAAAGAAACTCAACGACTTTCGCTTCACGATCAATTACTCGGTACTCAATCATCCGTGGGCTTGCACTACGAGCAATTCGAAATTGGATCGGAGACAGGACGAGCCAAGGGAATGCCTCGGATTCAACGGCAGCCAACCGATTTCGTTTTGCCGCGACCGAGTTAGCGGCTGAGAGAAACAGACCGGCTTGTAGAGAATTCTCCGAGAATCCTACCTGCCACCCGCACGCCGATCACTGTACAAAAAAGAGGCGAACTATTAAGTCGCACCTGGTGAAAAGCAACCTGGATGTGATCGTGGCTTGGGGATCGAGCCAAGCTGGGAGGTCTCGGTTTTTGGTACCCTAGTAGACGTCTCGAAGCATCTTCTTTCGGCTTCAGGGAAGTCATTCGATTAAACGCTTACCCACACCAGAAGCAGGTCCCTTGATTGTTTGCTCAAAGATATTTTCGTTGCTTCTTGTTTTCGCAGATACATATAGTACTGTCATAAGTACTCCCAAATGTTTTCTTTTGACACGTTCATTACCACAGTTTTGTTGAAGTACTGTCTCTTATCCTTCGTATTATCTTTCTTTACATTTTTAATTTATTGTTATCAATTTTACATGATACAATTCATGCTTATAAAAGGTTTTCCAATAAGAACGATGGAACTTTGAATTGAAATGATAGGAAAATTACGAAAGATAATCTAGTACTCTCTACTTTATTTTCAAGTACGTTAGATGGTATTATACGTGAAATAAAATATTGTATAAATAACCATCACGATTGCGTTTGGTGGAGTGAATACGACAAACCCAATCAAAGGGTTAACTGTTTTGTAGATATTATTCACCTTTTTGCAGATAAAATTCACCATTTTATAGATCAAATTCACCTTCTTGTAAATCAAATTCACTCCTTTTGCATAAATAACATTTTTCTAGAAATGTTTCGCTAGTTCTGCAAACATCGTTCAACGAGTCAAGTTTCCTCTCAAATCCACCTATACTCCCATCCATAAATTATGGGACACTAGCACATTTTGAGTAAAATTATTATTAGAATGTAAATAAAATTTTCTGTCACGAGTTTATAGTGTGTTTTGTTATATTTATCTGTTTTACGGTTATATCTGAATGTGAAGTTAAAAATATACATGAGTAACGTGAATAAATGTTAAGAAAAAGACTATAGGGTCTTCCACTTGTAAGAGGGATAGAACTTTGAATTGAAATGAAGCGAAAAGTACGAAAGATAATCTTTAATTTAGAACGTCTAATATTCTTTCTCAAGTTCGAATAAATCATCAAATTTTGCGTAAAAAAGTATTATACAAAATGGGACTTGAACGTTCAAAAATGAAGTTTATCGCGAATCTGCATTAACCAATAAATAAATAAGCAATAATCTGCTGTAGTGCTGCAATAACTACAGAAACACTGGAAAAAGTTCTTCGCTCGCTGATAATTCGATTACGTAGGTGCCTTGACTGCAACAGACAGCTCTTGGAACACCACTTGAAATAAAATTGGTTTTAAAAATATCTCAGTAATTATTCGTTTTAACGTATTTAACACTTTGTGTAATACTTTTTTACACAAAACTTGACGATTTATCCGAATCCGAGGAAAAATATTAGACGTCCCATTAAAAAAAAAAAAGCTGATGGTGATAATATCTCAGTAAAGAAATAAGGTAATAAAAAACAGATTAGAGCATTGTATGTCTCCCTAGATATCATGCAACTTTTGTTTGAAACATTTTTTCGTACAACGAATAACTCACGAATTATTTGAAGTCGTCATGTTAGAAGATTCACTTTGTACATTTATATTAATATTTGATATACAAAATAAAATTCTCATATATAGTCTAGAGTCGCATATATGCGTCAGTTTGCAAAATTACTCATTTTACTTACTTGGAATGTTATAAATATATCCTTGAAAACAATCCATGCCAATTGGAAGTCATATTATAGCAAAAAACATTCTGAGCTGTGGTGCAAGATTTTCTTCTCAGACTCTGACAGCGAATATGTTAAATAACTAACAAAGTAACATTTTTAAATGACAATCAGTGATATTAATAAAACTTGGATATACAATAATTCTAAAAAAAAAATACTTTACACTCATTTTTCCTTTTTCATTGGCAATCGTCCACGGTAAAATGTTAAAAGTCACAGTCAAAGTTAAAAGTAGTAAGCATATTTCGGCTAATACCTCGAACATTATCAAAAATAGAATAATGGTGTATATTAACGAATTTCATATTGTTTAATGTTAAATTTGCAAGCGTCTTTTGCGAAAAATCCGCGCGATAAGTAATATGTCGATATAAAATTAGGTAATACTATTCTATTAAATCAGATGAAAAGAAAAACTCAAATACTGCATGATTTCCCTTCGTTCAATCACTCTGAAATATTTCAAATATCATTTTCTTTACCGAGTGTCATAATTCTAGAAGGCGCGGCAATAAAAAAATCAAAAAGAAAGAAAACAGAAAAATGTTGATCTCTACAGCTAAGATCCACTCTAGTACCTCTTCATTTATATGTAGATTACGATGATTCTTATGGAGATTTTACCGGAGTAAGAAATGTCACTTAAAAAAAAAGAAACGAAAAGAAAAATGATAGATACAGAAAACACTTATCTTCATTCTCGACGAATCTCTGCAATTCAGTGTCCGAAAATGTGATCTTAAAACTATTCCCATTGGTGATACGCGATCAGCATCCAGAAACGATTGTGAGATCACGACACCAATTGAACGAAACCATTTTTAGCTGGGAAAGATGAGTTCGAAGACATCGTTTCCTCGCGAGTTTCCCACTCGTCTGTAAATCTGTCGATCTTTCTGGTGTTCGTGGGAGGATCCGGTTGGACACACCTCGTTCTGACCCTTGTAGAGGAAGAACAGACGAGGCGGCCAACCGGTGAAACCTATCGCGGAGGTAGGTCGAAGTAATCGGTACGTATCGGCGTTCTTTTATGTGGTTTGTTATTTTATCTCGAGCGTCGCGGTCGTTAATTTGTGGTCACTGCCACAAACTAGCTGAGTTCGAGTCCTTGCTGCACCGCAATTTTATTCGGCGACCCTCGCCTTCGTGTTTATTCTATTGTCCCCGTGATCCTCCCTTCTTTTCACAGAGCTAACGTCTCGTTTCACTATGGGAGAAAATTAACCCGTGTAGATTGAAAGAAACGTGTCGCTGCATCTATTAATCCTTTGCACTCGAAGCTTTTGCGTTGAATAAAAAAGAAGTTGAGTTCTTTTGATATCATGGTGATTTTGAACATTTAAAATTGCAATGTATATCTTTTTTTTTAATGCTACCTTGTAGTCGATGAAGAAACGAATTCAACGATTTGTAAATTAGTAAGGTGCAATCTGTAAATTGGATGATTCCGACGAATCCCCACAAATGTTACATAATTCATTTACAATGTTGTTTCCACACTAGATATACCAACGATTGATATATACCTATCTCTACCAACCGGTCATTTTGATCTTGTGTTTTAAAATAACAGATTTATTATTTAGGGTGAAATGTTTATTTTTTATTTGCAGTTTTACATTAATTAAAATATAAATAAATAAAGATCTCAGTATTTCTAAGTTAATATATGAACAATGATTAATTAAAAACAAAAACGAAAAATTATATTTTTCACTTAGATTTTTATACACGATATGATAAATGATAGTAATGGTAATTTAATTTTTAACTGTCCTTAGCGTAATTTATACAGACTGAAATTTTTTTTTATGTAAATTCCCACGAACATACTTTTTACAACTAGCACAGATATTTGTGGCTTTATTTTCGTTGCAAAATCCGATTTGACAATATTTTTATCTACAATTTTCAGCTGTATTTACCATCAGCAGTTCATTCAAATTTTCTGGTTCAAATGAATTTTCATATCCAGTAGAAAGTTCTCCTGCTAATTGAAATAAAAAATCCTTTCTGGTAATATTTGTTCCCGTGAGTTGTTTGTATAGAATCCAAGCATTAATTCCAGTTATATCGAGAATATTATCAAAATATTTACGAACAATTTACTTACAATGGATCCAAGAATAATGTGAATTTAACTAACGGGGAGATAATCTCCAATCGGTTATTTAAAAGCGGAGAGATTTTCCCATATGGTTGGTAATGTGTTAAGTTCGGAGAACTCCGTAGTCAAAGGGTTGAAAGCAATAAATGATCACGGTAGAAAGTGTAAAGAGGTACGAAATATGTGAATGGATAGATGCATACCGAACTGTGAAGTGTATACTGTCCAATGAACCGGGGTGACGAAGCGAAGAGGAGGAACTGGTTTGATGGTGTACACCGTAGTATTCTGACATCGTAGAATTCCCTGTTCTCCGTGATGTTCGTAACACCGTTCTAGCGCCATTACAGTTACGGCCACGTAAAAGCCCTCCAAATGGCGCCTCGTCTTCTCTTCGCGAGCTGAAAAAAAAAAAAAATAGAGGATACGGTACAACGACACCAAACAGCGCGTGCTTTTCCACTTCGACCAGACTTTGAGCTCGTAATCCTCGATGTTTTCTTCCTTAACAAAGTCATCTCTATCTCTGTCTTTATCTGTCTCTATTCTCAGCGCTTGTTTGTTTCTTGACTCGAAACTGACGATGCTTACTGAAGATACGCAGTATATTTGAAGGTTTATTTGGTTCAACTGGAACCAATGTGCTTTTGTTTACTATGTAACCAATAAGAGCACACGATGCTACTATGGTGAACACTTCGATGGTTGTACGTTTCAGTTTTAACGAGATTTGTCTGGTTGAACGTAAACTAAATCGTAGAAGTTCTTGTATTTGTTAGCTATTGGGATGTAAACTAAATCATAGAAGTTTCTTTTATTTGTTATATGGGGAATTCCTGAACAAGAATATTAATATAAGAATAATTGATCAATTTGGAAGAAATCACTGCAGTCTTTTGAAAAAGTGGTTAGCGGTAATTTGATGTAATGCAATTCCTTTCGAACCTTCAAAAAGCGCTAAATATTCCACGTTTATACAGTCTGTTACAAAAGTTCAGTGTGTCTTCAGATCCCCTGATGAAGCTAGTTGCAATGCTAGTGAAATGTTGGGAAAACATTTCCATAAAGACACGGTTTACATCTGAAAATCTCAATAGTAACAACTGTATATTACAAAAGACATACTAATTTACTTTATGTCGATCGGTGCAGTCAGAAACATAGGTTTCCATTTAAAAAAATTTGCAGTTACATTTTTCTGATGCACCGATGCACAAAAGTGCATAAAATTAGTTGCATATTATACATCATCTGATACTATTTAACTTTTATTTATAACATCTTCTTCTATTCCCAACTGTTTAAGAGGTACAACTTGTTCTAGCTGCGTGGTACACCCTGTATATACAAATTCTTTAGGTAATCTTCAAACATTCTGAATGGATTCATATTGGGAGAGTTGCTTCGCAATGAGAGTAGAGGAATCTTCTATAATTTTCTTGAACGAATTTGGTTTTATAACACGGAATACACATCCTGTGAAATATACTAACAGTGGACTACGTTAATAATTAATAAAATGTCTAATTAAATTCCATTCGTGTCTTTACGTTTTACTGAATAGATGAGAAATTTTTAAAATTCTGAGTAGCCATAATTTCGTTGGCCAGAAGCTGTACAGTTCGACACTGTGGCAGTTTCTTTTCTCAGTTTTCTTTTATCTGTTAAATAAAAAGAAGCAGTTATTAATCGCCTTTTAATTGTCATTCGAGTTGCTATATCGAACCAAATGATCACTGAGAGTCATCTCTCGAGTGTAAATGGTTAATAATAAAATTAAAAGACAGGCGGTGACGTGGTTGGTGAATCCTACATTTTCTCCGACTTAAGATTGTGCTATGATCTCGTGCATGTCTCCTACCTTAAAGATTAGTTATATAATAATTTCAGTCAACAGAAAAACTAGGCCCAAGGGATGAACGAGTCTACGTCACGAATGTTTTATTCGTCCTGTAATTTATTTATGAAATGTCTATCGGTATTGAGACGACAAAAGCAAGGCTCTGACGCTTCATATGGTACAGAGAACAATAAAACTTCTGGGTCTATAAAGCAATTTCTAGACCTTTTTAAAAATTTAATTAAATTCCCTGAAAAATAGCTGGACTAAGCGTCGGTGCAGTAAACTCAATCGCCTTAACAGATACAGTGCGCGTGTAAGATAGAAAGGCAGAAAGAAAAGGGGTGAAATGGTGTGCTTTGCATGGAAAAGAAGTGAAATTAAGATAAGGGAAGAAGGGACAATCGGATAGCTTTGTCGGTTGGTAAAGAAAGACGGAAAGAAATGGCGGCGATTCAAAGAATAAAGGAAGGAATAATATGTAGCCAGTATGAAGCGTCTGGTGGAAGAGAAAGGACGGTAAATAGAGGCACGGGAAGACTAATTACGTTATTTATAAGCGACGTAGGCGCAACAACGCGTGGCTAGAAGCGATCAGAAGCGGTGAGCGAGAAGCATCCGCGCGACTAGCATAAATACACCTAGTGACCAGAAGCGGATAGCGCGCAGGATGAAGCTTATTGTTAGTTGCCTCTACGCTGTTGAATACCACGTTTAATGGTGGCTTGTGGATTATTTCCAAGACTGAACTACACCACCCACCGGTTTCTTACCTGTCCTTTCTTACATGATGGCGGATCGGTTAATTGCGTTTATTAAAATGTTACGCGTTCTAGTTCTTACGTGTGCCTCTATGGAGAGCGTGACCACTCTACCATAAGACACCGTTAAGCCGCTATCGGGACTCTAATTCTGCATCAAACGATTTCCAATTTGCTCTGATACCTTTTCACTCTCTCTCTCTATTTTTTTTTTTTTTTTTTTTTTTTTAATAGATCTGTGGTTGGATAATTTTCTATTGCTTTGAAGGTATCTTGGAATTTTGTGAGAAACATTTGGAATGAGTATTGGAGTGCATTACACTTGAATACGCTTGGAGAAAAATCTATTGAGAGGAATGATAATTAATTATAGAAAATTAAAATACTCAATCTGAATGCCATACTATTAATACAAAACAATGGATAATTTTCTGTTTCTTCAAAACCATTTTGGAATTTTGTGGAAAGAATTTGGAACGTGAATTGTGTCAATTATATTTGACATACGTTTTGAGAAGAATTTATTATTGCTAAATGTTAATGAGTTATAGACATTTAAAGTACTCAATCTAGATGTGATACTATTTGTTAATATAAAATAAGTATAGATAATTTTCCATTGCTTCAAAACTGTCTTGAAATTTCGTGGGAAAAATTTGGAACGAGAATTGATTCAATTGCACTTGAATACGTTTTGAGAAAAATTTAGTACTGATATAAACGATAATTAATTATACACTTTTAAAATGCGTAATCTAAATGTGATACTATGTATTAGTACAGAGTAAGCATGGATTATTTTGCTATTGCTTCGAAACCATTTTGGAATTTTGTGAAAAAAATTTTGAACAAGAATTGCGTCCATTACACTTGAATATATTTTGGGAAAAATCTATTCAGATGAATTAATTATACAAAATTAAATCTAGATGTGATGCTATTTGTTACTACAGAGTAAGTATGAATAATTCTCTATTGTTTGAAAACTATCTTAAAATTTGTGGGAAAAATTTGGAATAAGTATTGAGTCCGTTGCAACTTGACTACGTTTGGAGAAAAATCTATTTAGATGAATGATAATTAATTATAGAAAATTAAAGTACTCAATCTGAATGCCATACTATTAATACAAAACAATGGATAATTTTCTGTTTCTTCAAAACCATTTTAGAATTTTGTGGGAAAAATTTGGAATAAGAATTGTATTAATTACATTTGAATATATTTTGAGAAAAAATTATTATTAATATAAATGATAATGAATTATAGACATTTAAATTACTCGATCTAAATGTGATACTATTCATTAATACAGAGTAAACACGAACAATTGTTTATTGCTTCAAAGTCATTTTGGAATTTGGTGAGAAAAATTTTGAACAAAAACTACGTCCTTTACACTTGAATACGTTTTGGAAAAAATTTATTCAGGTTAATAATAATTAATTACATATGTTTAATGTGCTCAATTCGCATTTGATAGTATTTAATACAGAGTAAGCAAAGATAATTTTCTATTGCTTCAAAACTGTCTTAGAATTTTGTAGGAAATATTGGAAGCGAGTATTGTATCTGTTACATTTGAACAGGGTGAGTTTCCTTATTGCAATTATATTTGTGATTGTTGAAAATTATATTAAAATTGTCGTTATTTAATAATTTTTTTAAATCATATAGCACAGTTTAACATTAATTTAAGTTAACTATTATAATAATGTTACTTTATTTTGATTTTTAATATTATTAACTTATAAACGACTTAGAATAAAAAGAATAAAGTATTTTTATTTTTTTTTATTTTTTTGAGAAATCATTAAGCGTCTGGAAATAGGAGCATTCTGCCTACGTTTTGAGAAAAGTTAATCAGTACCAATGATGATTAATTACACCTAATTAAAGTGTAACACAGAGTAAACAGATTGTATTTTTTAATAATTAATATACGTATCACATTACGTTAATTATTTTCCCCTTTGATTTATTATATACATTATTTGATTGTATCTTTGAAACTTATGATTTCAAGGGTTCATATAATTTACAAAACCTAAAGAGAATACTTTATCATGACATTTTAATATGATAGGTGTAATATAAAATGAACAATGCTAAATCACCTTCAAACGATGTTACAAGAAAATTCACAAACTCAAATCATTTCGAAAATAATCATTTTTAATACAATAATTAATTCAATTTAATATTTTATTATTAACCATACGAGTAATTATAATTATTAATTGTATATAAAATTATAAACTACTATAATTAATAATTAATATAATATGATCAATCTAATTTAATATAATTTTTAAAATAATAATTTCAGTATAACGCTTGAACACCTTTTGTTTCGTTAATTATGGACAATATTGATCGATATCCCATACGATGCTACAAAAAGAAAAATAACAAACGCTGAAAAACATCAAAAATAGAAATCTGAAGCGGTAAATCGAGGTAAAAGTATGGCTGATCAGAAGATCGGAGATATCCAACGATGAAAGTAGTCGGAAAACATTTTCCAACCGCCACTCTTCGCCGTCGAATTATTAAACATTGGATAATTACACGGTTATAGAAGTGGCGGGAAGCTATTCGAACGGATAGCCGCATCACCTTCTCGCGACTGCAGCTTCTTTTAATTAAATCTCAACCGACAGTCTCAACTTAATTAACATTAACTCGCACGTGCCTTAAATCTCCCTCTGAGCTTCCGGTTCGATCCGTTGCCTCTTGCTCTCTTTTACTTCACTTCCTTCTCCTCTTTCCTGTTCTTCCTTCCTCTTCCTATCAATTCACTTCTCCTTTCAACATTTCAAAGACGGATATCGTCTTGATGTTAATTAACAGCGTGCAAATTGAAAGCCACGAGACCTTTAAAGTGTCACTTGACATCGACATCGTCGTCCATCGCGCGGGAATTTACATTTGTATAGCGCCTCTTCTCCTCTCCTCTCCCCTTTTACAGACGAGGAGCCAGGAATCGTTCCCAGCGAGATTTAGTTGACGGTTTCGTCCAATTACGGGGCAAACAAAAGTCGATACCGGACGAACAATAGAGATCGTCGAGAGGCGACAAAACTAGAACGGGCCGAAGTGAAAGTTTCGATCGACCGAAAACTTCCTTGCACGCTTCCTCTTATCTTGATGCGAAACTTTTTCTGTTTTCGTTTAATTAATAGAGTTCTGATGATAAATAGAACTGGAGAGAAGAAGAGACGGATGAGGAAGGAAAACAAAGGATGAGAAGCAAAAGGAAGAAGGTAAATGAAGAAATCGACAATGGAGATAGGAGCTGCACAAGAAGATGCTTTCGAAATTCTGTATCGATGAAGTATGGATGTTACATTGTACTCGATTCGTTTATCCTTTCTGGCTTTTAAGATCTAAGTTGGCTAATTTTAATTCTTGAATTAGCAATGAAATGTTGTGCAGCTAGAATTAGTTGAATGCACACTTATCGTCCGATTTACTACGATATTTTCCTTAGACGGTTTTCAAAATAACAGATTTTCAGAGATAGAAGGTGTTAGAAACAGAAATTTATGCTGCGCACATATTTGTACAGTCACTTTTTAATACCGTTCGTTTCTTAACCCTTTGAGTACTATGGACGCGCCTAGGGAAAATGATCAATCTCCTATTTACTAGAGGTTGCAAAAACCCGATAAAATTTCAAAAGCTGGTTTTCGATTTTTCATAAAGTGAAAAACCGGTTAACCGGTTTTTAGTCGGGTTTTTTTAATAAAGTATAAAAATAAATAGACTATTACTTTAAATATATAATAATACCTACCTTAAATATAGCAGAGCTATAAAGCAAGGAAAATAAATAAAAGTATACAACACAAAATTTAGCAATTAGAATTACTTTTTGTTTAAGAATTATATAAAATGAAAAGAAAAATAAGATAACTTTATTGTTAATATTTCAATATGTGAAAAGAATCGAAAGGTAACGTAAAACATAACTTATAAATCTTGTTTTTTAATAAAATAATATTTAAGGAAAACTAATACGTCCAACAGGTCATATTTCATGGACGAACGTAATTTGGTATAGAAATTACCGCCGATCGAAAAAACTCTCTCACTGTCTGTTGACGTGGGTTCAATCGATGCTAGTGTATTTAATAAAGTTTCGACAGTTACGGATTTTTTTTTAGTAACACCAAATATTTTCAATAAATAAATTACAATATAAATACATCTTGAATAACAGTAGAAGAAATAAAATTATTTATCACTTGAAAAAACAAAGGAAAAAAACAGACTTTCTGTTTTTTGGGAAAACCTGGGTTTTATGGTTAGGTAAATTTTAACAAAAAACCGGTTAACTGGTTTGCAAGTCCTAATGCAGAATAAAAAATGAATACTTTCCTGTATAATATTGAACTGTGTTCCTGTTTAGTTGATAATAGTGTAAAATAATTGGATATTACAGCATATCAGAATTATTATTAAATTGTTTTTGAGATTGGGACTTTATCTCATTTTTAGCATGTTTAATCATTAAGGTATGTCCCAGCGATAGAACACTAGTTTTACAATTCCTAGTTTGTGAGGCAGTTTTTTTCGTCCTCAATAGCTGAAAATGTGTCATAAACGCAGGGTAACTCACTAATTAGTTGTAACGGTCAAAACGATCGACGCAGTAATTACCTGGAGTAAAAACCTCACCGCTGCTGAACTCCTACCAAGGCTATGGTCATCTCTTCAACAAGGTAGCAAGTTAAGGGCGTCAGAGAGGCGACCTTTAGACACGTTGATTGGCGACATCCTAACTGCTCTAAATTACCAATCAACCTGCTTATAGGAAAACATCACTATGAAAAATTGTATAAACAGAACACGTATTTTACTCTAAAATATAATCGACAGTCAATAGTCAAACATAGTCAGCACATATCAAGCAGTAATTGGCCAACACATATTAACATAGAAGCTTAATCAATAGTAGATTTTTCAAGACGAACAATATGCAGTTGCACATTACATATCTGCGTAGTAAACATTCGGCAGGCAGACGGCTAGCAAGAAAAATACTCAAAAGTCGCGATAACAAAGCTAGCACGTTTTAAGACACTCATGCCAGCGGAGCTATTTTTGAGAAGTCTTTTGTCAATCAGCAATAAGGACGTTGGAAATGTACACGTCCCTTACATAAACTTTCTCGATAGTCTCAATAGCGTTCGTAACAATCCTAAACCGGGGGTTTCTTAAGGACCTGCCGATTGAGGTTCGTAAACCTACATGTTGCACGTAGCGACCAGGTCCGCGGGACATTCTACTGCTTCACCAAATCTACGCTACCAAGTTGCTTCCCCACCTCTTGGAAAACCACGCTAAGGGCGTAAAAGAGTAGGCGGTGGAATTTTAACAAAAAAATCTAATTGGCTTAAATGGATTTCTCGCTTGGCCAATTAGAAAAAGTAATTCCATCGAACGGGACCTGAAAAGTTAGGTGGTGGCCCGGCGAACCAATGACGGACAGTCTTAAGTGAGAGTCCTAAGGTCACAATCTCAGAGTAAAAGTCAATCGTCGCGTTATAATAAGGGCTATAGTGTAACATTTTAAATAATACTAATAAATATTCTCTAAACATACACATGTCTTGAATCGAACACGCAAGCAACACCATCCGTCAAACGCAACTAAACATATACATAGTAACAGCCAGTTAAGCAGTGATTGGCTAACACATATTAAGATAGAAGCTTAGCAACCAACATTCTATTTTTTCTCAAATGTGAGAGTCCTTCGACAACGAATATTAAACAGCACACCATCGTGCAAACACTGACCAAGCCTCAACGATTACTAGATCGACCACAGGCAAAAACAACATGTTTCTAATAACTGATCAGTTGATAGGTATTCATATATATAGGTTTTAGGATTTTTAATACCTTATCATTAAGAGATGGTTTCTCGTACGTGTAGTTTTCAACTGTACCTACAGCTTCAGCTTAACACTACTTACGCTAAGGGTAGTGTGTCTGAAGGGCAGTTTAGATGTGGCTTTTCATTGGTGGAGCTTTTATGGAAATAGGTGACCCATGTTCCTTTCCTCTCAGCAAGATAAGTTAAAACTATGATCTTTAAGATACAACAAGGACTCGGTGTGTTGGGTGACTATAGTTGTCATTAGTAACGATAGGATTAATCGAAATACTTAATTAATCGTCGCTGAAAGTGGCGCGGAATCAAACATGTCGTGGCGTTTAAATAATCGCACCGTTCCGTAGATAAGAGAACGATTCAGCGGAATTTATTAATACCGGCAAGTGCCTGGAATATACATTTCTTTGTATAATCTCAAATTTATACTGTTAACTTTTAATTGCCGAATTGATGATAAAAATTTTCATAATTGTATTTGAGATATTTGGTGTTACGGTTTTCTACTATTTGATGAAATCTTTTATCATTCGTAATATTTTATTAAAACTCCACGATTTTCTCATAGTTACATGGCAATTTATTTAAAATAAATAAAAAATAAAGCAGAGAGGTGAAGTATGAAATTCAATTGTCAAAGACTGCTGTTAAAATAAATTCATAATAGGATATTTTTGCATGAGGATATGTATACTTATTTATTTATTTAATAAGATTGAACATGTACAATAATTTTCAAATAAAATTATCTAATAAAGTTAAATTAAATTAATTAAGTTTCTCTAATATTCGACTGAATATAACCGTTTTAAGCATTACTTTTGTCATTCGTAATATTTTAGTAAAATTACGATTTTCTCATGGCTACATGGCAATTTATTTAAAATGAATAAAAAATAAAGCATAAAAGTGAAGTATGAAATTAAATTGTCGAAGACTGCTGTTAAAATAAATTCATAATAGGATTTTTTTTGCGTGAGGATATGTATACTTATTTATTTATTTAATAAGATTGAACATGTACAATAATTTTCAAATAAAATTATCTGATAAAGTTAAATTAAATTAATTAAGTTTCTCTAATATTTGACTGAATATAACCGTTTTAAGCATTACTTTTGTCATTTGTAATATTTTATTAAAACTCCACGATTTTATCATTGTTACAATTTATTTAAAATGAATAAAAAATAAAGCATAAAAGTGAAGTATGAAATTAAATTGTCAAAGACTGCTTTTGAAATAAATTCATAATAGGACATTTTTGCATGAGGATGTGTATGTTTATTTCGTTTATTTAATAAAACTAAAAATGCACAACAATTTTCATATACTATCATAGAATAAAATTAAATAAAATAAAATTGTTCTTATTAAAAATAAGAAGGGTAAATATTTAAAATATCTACGTTTGTATTATATTTGCATGTCAATTCAAGTCTTTCCAATTTACACTTTTATTTGTCGACGTTTTCATGCGCAACGTTTGCCAATTCAATCCTCTATTCTAATTTGAAAATTTACCATTCGTTTATACATCTTGCGAAACACATTATTAACTCTTTGATCACTGTTGGCATTTTGGAAATTTCACTCGTACTTTTTTATTACCGCCTTTTCCCCTGAATGTTATTTATTGCGCAATTACATATTAATTTATCCACACAAATTTTACATTTTTACAAATTTTAAAATTCTTAATTTTTAGACGTTCGAAGAGAATTTGACGAATTTTTTACGACTGAAAGTTGAATATTTACCTTTTTACCGAAGTCAGCCATAGCGAAAGGATTAAGAAATTTTCTCATGGCGTTTATTCCAATTTTAAGGAACAAGTAAAGTAATTCAGTCGTGGGTAAGTTGCTATGTAAATGAAAATGTTAGGTTAATTCGTGTAATTTTGACATTGTCTTACGTTGTTGCACACAATCCTCTCCGTCGTTTCCACGTACATAACTTCCGAGCAGCTTTGAGGTTTACCACTTAATTACATTGGGCGTCAGAAATGTCAGTTCCGTGATCCTATGAAGCTTGGTAATACTTTACATAGCGCTACATCGCTTTATACCGTTCAACATCATTTTCCCTCAACTCGAAACGTGTTTAAAGCGTTTCATTGTCTAATAACATTTTCAAATGAAAATCGTTTATTGTTAATTCAGCTATTTAACTATTTAACACTTAACATTTGTAGCTTGTTTTTTTATTCGTTTTAATTTATCAGATAACGTAAGCGATTTTTGGTATTTTCAAAAATACATTTTATAACATTTTAAATTTCAGTGGAAGAATTTTTAAATATCATCAAGATATTAGTCATGAATACAAATTGACATATTGTGAATTGTTAGAAGTAAAAAATATTCATATATAAAAGTGATTATTGGACTACGGAGCTTTATGCAAATTCATTATTTTGAGAATGTGTTAAAAAAGGTATAACTTCGATAGAATATTATTTTACAAACTAGGTATTATAAAAAGCTTTGTAATTTGAATATTTTGGTTATTTTATTTATAACATGCGTACTCTGTGCAATTTTGCACCTTTAAATTTCCTATAAATGTATAAAAATCCGCAGTCTAATGAATATTATTAAATCGGAAAAAATTCTATAACCGAATATTTCCGCGAAGATTGCTAAAAAAAATGTATACATCATAAATTATCTTTCTTTTGACATTGTATTGTAAATTTACATTCCTAAGTAACACACACTTTGAATTTTGTGACGATTTCTTTTGGTTCTTGAAATATGCAAATTTGCAATTTGTACTTATTTCAAAATTCTGATATTAAAATAAAATAATTCTGATTTGAAATTAAAATTGAGTTTGGATTAGGTTAGGTTAGGTTAAGTCCTCGAAAATCCTTGTCAAACAAATTAATAAACGATTATTAAAATTATCAAAATTATTAAAATCAACATAAAATACATTTGGCAGCGTGCAAAATTTTTGATAGCAGGTTAGTAGATAAATGTATTCAATTTGATGTATTCGATGAATAACTTAACCTCAAAAGAACTGAAACTATCCAAAATGAAGAGAATTTACTGAAACGTACTACAATGCTAAAATTAATTGATAAAAATGAGTTATTAGATGTCTTTCAAAATTTGGTTATTATATTAAACAAATTTTACATTACTACTTGTGAGGTAGAGAAAATTAAAAATATAATAATAATTTATATTTATTATACTAATATTTAGAGGTTTAATATTTGTTAATAAAGTAATTTCTTTATTAACAGTAGTTCCTCTAAATCAGTAATAATAAAAAATAAATATTCTAATAAATATTTATATTTATATTTATTAAAATATAAATATACATTTAAATACAAATATAAATATAAATATTTATTAAAATGTTAATGTTTCAAAAGTGCAATCTTTTTTCTATGAATTATTTATATTTACTAAAATACTTATTTTCTATTATTGTTAATTATATTATTTTATTATTGATAATTCATATGTTTCTAATACATATTTAATTGAAAGACGATTGAACTTTTCAAACATTCTGTAAACTGAAAATGAGATTCAATTAGAGGAAATAAAGCAATTTGCATATACAAAAGTTAGGAGAAAAAGTATATTGTGAAGTAAAATTTATTTACGTTCTTACAATTAATAATTACACACTTCCTTATTATGTTCGTTATATTACACGTATGTGTAATACTTAGAACTTTGCAAAAAAAGGTTCGTAAAATTTTAACTGTTACTTGCTTCAGTTGAGGGATCTGAAAATGATTATTAGCCTCAGGCCTCCAAAGAGTTAAATCTGCCACTGTCTGCACGAATATAATATTATAACATCAGTGTAAGTGCTCTGCTTTGAGACACGTGAAAACTCTTTCTACCAAAAAGAAGTAATGTTAATTATTTTATGTAAAAATAACGAATATCTTTCTAAATATCTTACAATCCGTGAAAGAATCTCTCGAGTAATTCAGAAACTTTTGAACCTCTCAGAACTCAAACTAACTAACTTTACTTTTATTAAGTCGTCCAAAAAGTTTGTGCTGATTTTTGATAAGTAGTGTTTGAATATATTACAACATATAAAATTGTATGAAAACATAAAGTTCGCATGTATTCTAAAAGATTATCGTTTCACGTGTCTTTTAAAAGTTTATTCGTTGCAATTACTAGTTTCTTTTCAGTGTTATACTCCCTTGAAGATGGAAGGAATTTAGAGTACACTGATATTGAATATTTTTCTTTCAATAAAATGGGAAAAGTACTGGGAAAACATCGAACGAAATATGTAATGTTTAAAGAGGCGGTAACCTATCAGAAAAATTTTTTGTATACAGTTGACAAAATCTAAAAATAAGAATTCCGATCTTAAAGAAAATAAAGAAACAAAGCTTTTGATAAAATAGAAATGTTCAATTTGCTGGAAAAACGAGGAAAAATTGTAAAATTAAAAAATCCATACCTTATTGAACAAAAAGAAAATGCTTTGAAGTATGAAATTGGCTTATTTACATAAAAATCGGCACGAATTTTCTGGACAACTCAATACAATTTTAGGTTTGAATTTGAAGAAACTAAAATAAATTCAGCAAATCTTATTTCGCGGAGTTGATCACTTTGGCTTCTAAGCGGCTCATTGATCTCCGCGATTTTCTACAGATCTAATTATTTGCATAAACTCCTCGCGAAAGGACGACTTTCAGAACAAATTACAATTCCAGCTGTGCTACTACAACGGATTTCTCACCAAAAACGCGATCCCGCTTGCTATCTCAATCGAACGTTCTGCTTTCTCGTTTCTCTTTCACTTCACATCCTGTTTGCGTAATTCCTTCCCGCTCGTGGTCCTCGCATACAACACGTATTTCTTCTAAAACACAATAAAGTTGTGAGAACATAGATAGAGACGAAATATAGAGGAACATTTAGAATAAGAGTATAGATAAAAGATGTAGAAAAGGCGAGGAGGAAGAAAAGGAAAGATTTGGTCGCGTGTCTCGCCAGCGTGGCCATTATTTCGGTCAGGGAGTTGTGTACGTTCGTCCAGAAATGAATATGCAAGAACCTAACCGGTGAATATTTACGGGCGGGCTGGTGAGCGCCTACGTACAACAAGTTTCAAAAGATGAAGCCGACCAGAACGACGGTATGTCTCGTTCTGCTCCGCTCCGCTCCGGTTGTTCCCGGCACTCTCCGCAGCCTCAAATTCCAGTTGCGTCAATTTGCGAAAAATTAACGAACAATTCGCGTTCGTGCTCGAGGGAAAGATACTCTGATTTTGATACGATTTTACACTTACTTTGGCGGTCTTAACGCAATTTGTTCTTCTTCTTTGGATAATTACTGCGGATTTTTATGCAAATTTATATTTTTCAGAATACGATCAAACTAATGGTACTTCGTACCACAGTGATTTTATAATTTTCGGTACATTAGTAAAATGTGCAATTTTCTACGTGGTGATCATGAAATCGTATAATTTTTATTACAGGATTCTTATTTATTTGGGTCGTTCGTAAATTTCGTAACGAAATTTGGGTAATATTGAAACTGTTGACCAATTTCTACCGTGTTTCTTTAATTTCTTTTATAATTGATTCAATTGGAAGCAATAATTATTCAAATTAAGAGTTTTTTTTACCTCTTAGAAGTAAATAATTAAGTTACTAATTAAGTTATTAATTAAGTTAGTTAGAAGTAAAGAAGTTCGTAGTAAATAATTCCCGTGCAGTACGAACATATGTATATAGTAGATTTAAGTATAACAGGGAATTCTTACAACGCGAATTTCTATAGCGCGCCAAAAATATTGCGACTACTGTGTTCGTACAACGCGACAAATAACAAAACACAAGAATTATCTGCATTTAAAAATTAAATCTGCCTTAGTTGAGCAAAAAAAGATACTATAGGATACTATACCTATAAATATAGAAATTCCCAAATCAGTCTATAGCTAGTATTCCAAAGTATAAATAATTTTATTACTAATAACCATTATTATGCTTTAGAATACCCTAATTTAAAAATTCATTGGAGGAGAGAATTTTTCATAGGATATCCTAAAGTGTAATTAATCTAATTACCAACAATACTGTAAAATTATTATTAATTATTAATTTTACTATTATACTGTCGGATACCCTAATTTACGAATTTATGGGGGGGGGAAGAATTTTTCATAGGGTATCCTAAAGTATAATTAATTTAATTACCAACAATACTGTAAAACTATTATTAACTCACAGCCTTATTATAATACTTTAGGATGTCTATAAGTATAGAAATTTCCAAATTAGTCTATAGCTAGTATCCTAAAGTATAAATAATTTTATTACCAATAACCATTCTGAGTTAATAAATTCATTATTATGCTTTAGGATACCCTAATTTAAGTATTTATAGACGAAGAAATTGCAGATATTTTAATGACGTAGTATAGTGGTTAAGACTGACCTGCAATTCCAATAGCTATAATTGAAATACTCGAAACTTTTTCATATTTTTCTTTTTTTTTATTTGCATTCTTTATAAGTCTAAAATTTTCAAGTAAAATTTGCAAGAATGAAAAAGTTACAGATATTTTAATGGCGTATCATGGTGGTTAAGACTGACTTGCAATTTAAATAACTTTAATTGAAATAATCATTCGTAGTTTTTTGTTATTTACAATTTTTATAACAAGTTGAAGTAAAGTTTTTCAATCCGTCACAGTCGTTTCCCCCTCTTAGAGCCTTGTTATATCATGACCTGGACTATACCTAACCTAACTTAACCTAACCCACAAAAGATGAACACAGAGGATACCGTCCTCTTTAAGGCATCGTCGGTTCGAGAATAGCGAGCAGAGATTCATAAACGAGCACAATAAGAAAGGACTAATTAGCAACTAGTTAAAGTGGCAGTCGAAGAAAGCTCGGTAGTCGGTTGCTTGTTAACTGTGCATTTCGTTTTTTTTTCTTCTTTCTCTTTCTTCTCTTTTTTTTTTTATTTCCAACGTGAAACCACTCACCGGAAGAGGAGGAACGAGTGAGCGTATGCAGCCGCGTTCTTTCGGTTTCTTTCAAGACTAACTAGAATTCAAGCGTTTTTCCTTTTTTTTTTATTTATTTTTTTTTCCTTTCTTGAAACGGTGAGTGTCCGGTTCGTTCGTTTCCAATGAGCTTTCCCGATAGAGCAGGGGTTTCCAAAGTGTGGCCTGCAAATCCTAAAAATGTGGCTCGCAATGTCAAATCATCCGCGATCTTGAATTTACAGAGATAATTTAAATTAAAAAAAATAAATAAATAAATTGTATCATATTATAATTAAAAATTGTTCAGTTAAAAAGGTACTAAATTTTATATGTAATATATCTTGTTATTATGAAGAATTTGATAAAAACAGAATTTGTTAGAAGAATTTGATAAAGGTTTTAATGATTTCAAGAATCACGAGGAAGAATTTACTTTATTCTCTGATCCAATTTCTTGCGATCCACAAAATACGTTTCCGAAGATATACAATTTAAGCTAATCGAATTACAGGAAAATGTCGAAGATTTCCAGCTTGTGCAATGTTATTTAGTCTGTGTAAAATTCTTCATGTACCTAAATGTCCGTAAAAGTATATGCAAATAAACGCAAAAAATTTACAATTTAACTATATATTTGACAAATACTTATAGTTGAACGTGTACTTCAGCTAAAATTAGAAAATAATACATATTGTTCACAAATAAAAGCCAAACACTTCGAGTTGTTTTTTTTTTTTTTTTTTTTATAGGAAAGTACACGATAACAGGTGTATCGACATGTTGCAAGCTGCGTCAAGTGAATCAATTCGGTTTGTACTTATGTATATACGTTATCGAGTGTGTGAGTGACATTCCTAAGTGTCAGCAGACAACCGGCGAGTATACAATTAACAAAGGATCCTGGAAATACAATCTTCATTCGTACAGGCTGCAGTTTATTCTCGTGTGAATGCACAATGAGTATCTGTATCATTGGATTCTACAAATTGGGATAAAATAGCAAGGGTTAAGGCACTTAATATCGCCTGGCAGATGTTGAATCATCTGTTAACTCTTTGACATACAAAGACGCTTTGGACACGTCATTTGTTTCATATGTTATTTTAAAGCACATCTTCGGGACACCAAGAATTATATGTATAGTGATTATTATATTCACTTTCTTCTTTTTAACAAGCTCTGTGCCACGTGGGTCGCATAAAACTTTCCATTTAGGCCATTTGAAATTTTCGCCATGAAACGAAAATTTTTTGAAAGATCTATTGTAAAATTTATCATATCGTGAGTCATTGGCGCTCCACGTGCCGCGACAATCATTTTTTCGAATTTTCTTTAAATTCGTTAAAAAAACGCTGTAAAATTTGTTACGAAAATAATGTTAAAAATGTTGATACACAATCGGTATATTTGTTATAAATATTTAAAAACATTGGATAATTCCAACTAAAGTTTTGAATCAATGTGAAATTTTAACAACAGACACCAGTAAAATAAGGGGAAGGTATGATAATTGATGATTGTAGTCACCAGTAGTATAGAAATGGTTAATCAAACCACTTAACGTCCAGGTATGTACGTAATATTACGTTGACCAACCTTAGTGAAAGAAAACCACATCTCTGGATTTTTCAATGTTTCTTTTTTTCATAGTTTTCATTTAACATTCAATTTTTTTGAATATTTTTTTAATGTAATAACATTGTCTTCAATAAAGCTTGTTATAAATTAAAAGAAAGAATTAAGGTTTGTTTTTTTACTCATTTCATGCTTTTAAATAGGGATCTTAAGTGATTAAACACAATGCTACATTTTGAATTGCATATACAATTAGTTACAATGTGAAAAAGATGAATATCTGTTTAAAAAAAGAAGACAGTTATTATTGCCTCTTAATTATCACTCGAGTTGCGATATCGAACCAAATGGCGATTCATGGTCGCCTCTCGAGTGCAAAGGGTTAAGCTAAATAAACAGAAAAACTCAAATGCGGCATAGATTCTCTTTGTCTAATAATTTAAAGGTATTTCAAATATTTTTTTATCAAGTGTCATAGTGTCAGGAGCTGTGACAATAATAAAAAATAAAAAAAAAGAATATGCTGCTCCCTAATGATCGTCTATATCAATGTTTCTCTCATCTCACAGGAGGGTAATTTAATTGTGAACCCTTTGCACTTCTTTGTTGAGTGTGACTCTCTAAATGACTCGCTAAATTTAAATAAATAATTACTAATAATTAAAATCACATACAAAAATCTTTCGTTAAAATTATTCGCAATTGAATTTCAGTTCTCCATTATATGTTTTGAAAATTTACTTACTGTGTTTCCTCAGCAATTTCCTAATGATTTCTTCCTAAAACCTGTAATTTAAGTTTCTTCAGTGAACGATTCAATTTTTGAATATTAAAAATTATGTATTTGTTACATAGGGGACATATGAATTTTAAAAAGGCGCGAAAAAGATTGGGAAATACTGATTTATGCGTGAGTTACATTATGGATAGAAAGCACCATGGCGTCAAATACTATCCCTCAAAGTCCTCTAAAAGTGTTCAGTTTATAGGAATAACTTTTGAACTAGTGAATTAAACTAAACTTGAAACTTGTACATTGAAATTCAACTCGTCGAAAACTATCGAACGATGAAGAAAAAAAGAAGCTAACAATTATTGTTCCCCTAAGGTAAAGTTTAACCTAAATCAGAGCTCCTAGAACACGTATATACATACCTATTCGAGAACCCACATCGTAGAACGTGTTCTTTGTTATAGAAAACTATCGGAACGCGATAAAAACTTTCCTTCGATGATGCAAGAACATTCATCGTTTTTTTTTTTCTTTTTCTTTTTCTCTTCTCCGGTAACAATAGCATCCCGCGCGTGAATACGAGCGGCGCGGCGTGTTAGAACGTTGAAATACTTTTCCACTTGGCCGAAGTGGCGTCACGTTATAATTTCAATAGCACTTCCGCTCGAGAACTCTTACGAACAAGAGGGACACCTACTCTACAGTTAGGTATCTCATTAATTGCGAGCGCTATTACGTGAGATACACCGGCTAAAAAGATCTGCCGTCGCTCATCGTGATTTTTTACGCAGCTTTTAACACGTTTCGCCTTCGCAATGAGAGAAACACGACGAGACTGAACGTAGAAGAGTGTTCATTCCTTCTAACGACGATGAAAAAGTACGCTGGTTTTTAATTAGACGGAATTTCACACGTATTTACAATTGCATTGGATTGCTTCTCTTTCTACGTTAACGTACGTATGATACACTGTTACCTCGTGTAGAACTGTTACACTAAATGTATGTACAATTTACGAAACGTGTACTTACTTTCGCTGTCGTGTATGGTAAATGGTGAACGATCATTTTCGAACACATGTTTCATTTGATTTGGGATAATGAAATGAAGTGTACTTAAGGAAAAGTTATTACAGTTGTTGAATTATTTTGTGAAATTTGTAAGTGTATAGTGTAAGACCGCGAAAATGAGACGACATATTGAGAAAGATTATTGTAAATGTAAATATATGGTCTTTCGATAAGAACGATAGAAATTTGAATTGAAATGAAGCGAAAAATACGAAAGATAATCTAGTATTCCCAACTTTATTTTAAAGTACATTCTATGCCATTATATATGAAATACAATATCATCTGCAGTATTAAGAAGATTTTAGCAAAATTTAGCAAACTTCGGTAGATTTAAATAGAGATCGGTAGGTTTCAAGAGATTTCAATAGATAGTAGAATATAGTAGATTTAAATAGAATTCGGAAGATTCCAGTAGATTATAGTAGATTTTGGTAGATTTCAGTAAAGTTTAGCAGATTTCAATAGATAACAATAGAATTCTCTAAATTTGAGTAGATTTCAGTGTTCTTCACATTCACGTGTCCTAATATAGGGTATTCCACTAGAAGCGATATAAATTTGAATTGAAACGAAGCAAAACGTACGAAAGATAATCTAGTACACCTAACTTTATTTTAAAGTAACATTCGATGGCAATCTACACATATTGATAGACATTTGGTAAATTCTTTTAACGTGTGTTTTGTGTTTTATAGCATGTGGGCGACAGTCCCCATTGAGATTTCACCACAAGATAGTTCTATGTATTTTTTTCTTTTAGTTACTAAATCCGAGAGATGTTTTCTTTTTAACCTTCTTTCTCTCTATTTTACTTATACTTTTACAGCAAGTTGATTAAGGTGTACTAAAATTCTCTCCTTTTGTTTAACTGCATACTTGTTCATCTCTTCCATAACTGTTGGAATGTTCAAATTGTTGCGTGTATCTACGTTTCGAAGATACCACGATGCATTAACGATCGTTTTCAGTATTTTCAATTGTAGTGATTCCAATTTTGCTGCAGTTCCCCGAAAATATATATGAAATACAATATCATCTGCAGAATTTAGAAGATTTTAGTAAAATTTAGAAAATTTCGCTAGATTTAAATCAAGTATTGTATTTCATGTATATTTTCGGGGAACAGCAGCAAAAAGCCAAGTATCAAAATTGGAATCACTACAATTGAAAATACTGAAAACGATCGTTAATGCATCGTGGTATCTTCGAAACGAAGATACACGCAACAATTTGAACATTCCAACAGTTATGGAAGAGATGAACAAGTATGCAGTTAAACAGAAGGAGAGAATTGTAGTACACCTTAATCAACTTGCTGTAAAAGTATAAGCAAAATAGAGAGAAAGAAGGTTAAAAAGAAAACATCTCTCGGATTTAGTAACTAAAAGAAAAAAATACATAGAACTATCTTGTGGTGAAATCTCAATGGGGACTATCGCCCACATGCTATAAAACACAAAACACACGTTAAAAGAATTTACCAAATGTCTATCAATATGTGTAGATTGCCATCGAATGTACTTTAAAATAAAGTTAGGTGTACTAGATTATCTTTCGTACGTTTTGCTTCGTTTCAATTCAAATTTCTATCGCTTCTAGTGGAATACCCTATGTTAGAACACTTGAACGTGACGAATACTGAAATCTACTAAAATTTAGAGAATTCTATTGTTATCTATTGAAATCTGCTAAACTTTAATGAAATCTACCAAAATCTACTATAATCTACTGGAATCTTCCGAATTCTATTTAAATCTACTATATTCCACTAATATCTATTGAAATCTTTTGAAACCTACCGATCTCTATTTAAATCTACCGAAGTTTGCTAAATTTTACTAAAATCTTCATAATACTGCAGACGATATTGTATTTCATGTATAATGGCATAGAATGTACTTTAAAATAAAGTTGGGAATACTAGATTATCTTTCGTACTTTTCGCTTCATTTCAATTCAAAGTTCTATCGCTTTTATTGGAAGACCCTATATGTTTATAATTTATGTAAAAATTAAATTCTAATTTATCAATTGTATACAAATATTAAAACCAATATTTATCAACGTGTATAAACAACGAGATTTTATAAAAGCTTCTGCTTTAAGTCATTATATATGGAATTGTTTAACATAGATACAATACTATTCGAATACTTGATAATGTATATGTATATCTCTCTGTTAAGAGGAGAGCATAGGATATTCGGGTCGCTAATTCGACCTAAATTGTGCAGTTAATGCATACTATCTGTAATAGTATGCTAAACGCATATGGTGCAGTATTCTAGAATTATATTTAATACCTTATAGTTTTCCTATTTACCCAGATGTAGTATTGCACAATCTGTGTAAGGAGGATCTAATGAAGATATTTTATTTCAAACATTTTACCGTATTCTAAGCTGAATAATGCAAAATCGAATAAAAAGATTCGCAAAATGTTATGAATAAATTTGGAAATTATTTCACAAAATGTTTTTAACAACAGATATAACGTAAATGCAATCAATAGATATTTAATTAAAATTTTCTTTTTCATTCTTGGTACAATATTTATTAAACGTAGCAATTTGATAATTTGTGTATAACAAAAATAAAATAAACGCAAACACTTAAACACAAATTGAAAGTAATTAATAAAAATTTGAACCACTTGCAATTTTCAACATCTTTCGTATTTTTAGTAAAACTTAGAAGACCGAATGGAATACAATATTTTTTAAATATAGCAATTTGGGAATTTGTGTATAAGGAAAGTTAAATAAACGCAAACACTTAAACAAAAATTGAAAGTAATTAATAAAAATTTGAGCCACTTGCAATTTTCAACATCTTTCGTATTTTTAGTAAAACTTAGAAGACTGAATGGAATACAATATTTTTTAAATATAGCAATTTGGTAATTTGTGTATAAGGAAAGTTAAATAAACGCAAACACTTAAACAAAAATTGAAAGTAATTAATAAAAATTTGAGCCACTTGCAATTTTCAACATCTTTCGTATTTTTAGTAAAACTTAGAAGACTGAATGGAATACAATATTTTTTAAATATAGCAATTTGGTAATTTGTATATAACAAACATAAAATAAATATAAACATTTAAATACAATTTCCTTATCGCTTCTTTCTAAAATTTAATTAACGAATGAGTAATTAGAAAAAATTAGAACTATTCACAATTTTCAACATTTTTCGTATTTTCAGTAATTATAATTTTAATATATAATAATACATAATTATTTTAATATAAATTGAAATATATAAATCAGTAAACGTTTGAATAGAATTTAATTGGAAATTTCATTAATTATTTGTATGTATTATAATGTATTCCGCCCTCTATTGGAGAGCTAAATTTATGTTTGATTGTTAAAGTGTGTATCTATTTGTTTGATATCCGCAAACGCTTAATGGTCGACAACACGGACGATTATCGCTCACATGATTAGAAAGCAAAGAATATTCATATTTTGAGGTGGTGTAATTTCTCTGGCCATTACTGCATAATACAGTAGAACCTAAGCATCTCGAAGACCTCTGTAAGATTAGAATTTTGTTCTTTCCTTTCGTTCCGCTATGAAACCCTCTGTAAATCAAAATATAAACTTCCTACAACTCGAATTGCTTTCTCCACGTTTTTATGCGTTTAATAACGCACGATAGACCAGATAGAACCTGCCATTTATTTTTTATTTAAAATTTATTCTTTCCTCTATGTACATATGTGTATATTATATGTATATGTAAGTATACATATTCAATAAATATGTGCATAATTGACGTTTGAAAGTTGAATTTGTCTTTCCTTGAATATGTGTACATCTAAAACTCTAACTTATGTATAAAACCACTGTAAATCGAGTTTTTGTTCCTTAAAACTCTCTTGGAAACTTTCATAAGTCGAAACATTCGTAGTTTGAGAATTTCAACTCTTTCTTTTAGATTAGAAATGTTATTGTAATTGTTATTGCATATAAACGATAAGCAATATAAACGTTTAAGGAATAAATACTTTGTGATATAATATAATAGTAATATTGCAAAAAATATAAGTTGTAATAGTAACCATTACTCAGAAATTATTTTTCTTTCTATTGTTATGTGATTCAGTAAAAATCTATTTAAAGCTTTGCTTAACATATAATAATACAGTAATATTCAAAAAATGTAACTTATACTAGTAATCATTATTTAAAAATTCTTCTTCTTTCTATTATTATGTGATTTAGTAAAAATCTGTTTAAAGCTTTATTTAATATAATACAGTAATGTTATAAACAATATAATAGTAATCGGTATTTAAAAATTATTTTTCTTTGTATTATTATGCAATTTAGTAAAACTCAATTTAAAGCTTCGTTTAATATAATACAGTAATATTATAAAAAATATAAAATTATTATTTAAGAATTATTTTTCCTTCTATTGTTACGTAATTTCGTAAAAATCTATTTAAAGCTTCGCTTAATATAATACAGTAATATTATTAAAAATATAAATTATAATAGCTATCATTATTTAAAAATTATTCTTTTATCTATTATCATGTAATTTATTCAAAATCTATTTGTAGCTATATTATCAAAAAATATAAACTATAATAGTAATCGTTATTTTAAAATTATTCTTCTTTCCATTATTATGTATAATAATTTATTAAAAATCTGTTTACAACTTTCCTTATATTTCATTCCAAATCTCCATTCATTCCTGAAGCACAGGAGAACCACAAATTACCAGCTACATTTTCTGAATAAAATAATAAATTAACGTTATCCTCGTGGAAAGCTTGTATTAATTTTTATTAATAAAGATTAACTAATTATAAAGTACACAATAACATTGACATGTACCGTTAATAAGGAAAAGATACAGGGAAATAGTGAACATAGAAAGAAACTTAAAGTGTTATGACAGCTTCGAAGTTCATGAACTGCATACTGAATTTATGATGACATAAAATTTAAGACAGCAGTTTCAAACGTATGTACGTAACGGTAACTACACGTTTACCAGATGTAAATACAGTTTCCTAAGTAACTGTGTATGAAACTATGTATGTATACTTATATACATATAACTGAAAATTACTATAAGTTAAAAAAGATATTTTTCTATTATCGAGATATTTAAAATCTAAATGAATTATAAATGATTTATACTTATATTTCTGTGATATTTATTTAGGATGATATTTATTCGATCTTATAGCAAAGTGGTGTTACAATAATCCAGATTTACAATAATCCGTGGTTATAATAATCCAAGGGTATAATGATCCGTAATTATGGATCAATTCATAGGATCAATGAATAGTTAAGCTTCTTGCACGTGAATTCAACTTGTGAATTTATAAAAGTAGAGGAAAATCACCTAACAGGGGAAAGTTAGGTTAGGTTAGGTTACTTCTATAATAAATCATAGATTAATTCTAAATAAAGGAATATTTCGAATATTTGGTTTTGAATACAGTGATTTTCATTAATATTCGGATATATTTTAAAAGAGAACAATTTTTTCAAAATTGGACCAAACGACGTGATTTTTTTTTTTAGAGGAGTTAGAATGATTATTTTACTAGATGATATAATTGAAATTTCTTCAAAAATGTTTTTACACGTCATTTAATAAACCAATCCTTTTAACTTCTCATGAGAATACAATTGGATCAATTTTCAAAAAGTTACTTTGTTTCAAAAAGTGTCCGAATATTACCAAGATATTTTTTATGTACTTCAATGCATTTTTACTACCAGTTTTTTCGTTATTATTAAACTAACGAAGCTATGTGTACTCGCCATATTGGGAATCGAGAGTTTTCTCCATTAATTAATTTGTAAAAATAGAATTATTGACCTTTCAGAAGGAATAATGCAACTGAATAGAACGTAAAACATTTTCTATATAATATATGTATATATTTTGATCAACAATAAAACTCTTCTATATGACATGTATATATAATTATTTACAACAATTTTCTATATAAAGAGTATTAAATTGACACATTTAATTTTTAAAGTTTTATACATAAAGTAAAATGACAAAATTGTACTAATTATAACATTTGAGGATAAAGTGCAGCTTTTTCTTAATTAAGTATTAAATTACCCCATGGTAGACAACTTTACTCTATTTTCAAAATTCTTCTTTTTTAATTTTGCACTGCCCGAAATTTACAACTGAGCAGTGTGCGTTTAAATGATCGAAATGGAGAGGAAGCATCTTGTATTTGCGGATACGGAATGTGAAAGGAAGATTTGAGAATGAGCAGACTAGGAGAATATGTAAGAGGAAAAAGACAAGAGATATGACTTAAAATGGTAGTATGAAAACGTGAAGCTAGAGCCTAGACGAACATGTTAAACAGTAATCAACGAAGGCAAACACGTGGCGTAAATATGATGTACTTCCTATCTGCGAATGCCTCGATCTAACCTTCCATATAAAGGGAGTTGAACTAACCATCGACTATTTTGATTCTACTCTTCCTTTAAAGGTTCTGGATTTCCCTGTGAAAATATTCTTCTTCAACCCACAATCAACGGTGCCTGGGTCTATTCAGATCCAAACGAGAAAAGCATCTTTTTTTCTTTTTTTTTAAGAAAAGTGTTTTTTTTTATATTGTTGAGAAAACAATAAACGAAAACGCCTGAAAGTGAAAATATTCTTCTTCAACCCACAATCAACGGTGCCTGGGTCTATTCAGATCCAAACGAGAAAAGCATCTTTTTTTCTTTTTTTTTTTAAGAAAAAAGTGTTTTTTTTATATTGTTGAGAAAACAATAAACGAAAACGCCTGAAAGTGAAAATATTCTTCTTCAACCCACAATCAACGGTGCCTGGGTCTATTCAGATCCAAACGAGAAAAGCATCTTTTTTTCTTTTTTTTTAAGAAAAGTGTTTTTTTTTATATTGTTGAGAAAACAATAAACGAAAACGTCTGAAAGTTTATAAAATATAAAAAGAATTTTTAAGTGTCGTTGGAAAGTAGCTAACTTACAAGGAAACATCTCCGATTTTGATGAAACTTTGCATGAACATTTAATAGACTTATCTAAGAAGATAGCTGCAATTCGTTCGTATTTTTTAATAAAAATATTTATTAATATAAATTTTACTTTGTAACTTTACTTTGTAACATTACTTTTACTTTTAAAATTTATAAATTTTTATTTTTACTAATTTTACCGTTTTTCACTTTGAGGGAGATATCAACCCTTTTGTCAGAACCTTTTTATATATATACGTGCTTATAAGTTATAATCGATAAAAGACATCAAAAAATGGTTGATATCAAAGTTACACCATTTTTTGAGATGTATAAAGGTGGGTGTACATTTTTTTAAAAAGATCATTCTTTTTTGAAAGTATAATCCTTCCTCCCTCTTTTGAAGAACTTTATTTCAATTTTTTTTTATCGATAAAAACGTCTATGTATTATGAATTATATGATATTTATGTATTAGAGTATATTGGTATTTTAGTATTTAGTATTATAGTATAGTGTATTAGTATTATATATTGGTATAGTATAGGAGAGGTAAAGCACGAAATTATATTTTGACACATGTATACGCTCGGCGAAGGCTTTGATTGGTTAATATTGTCTCATGTGTATGTTTGGTAATTGAAAAAACCACATACCTCGTTGCTTAGCAATAAGAAAAAACAAAATCTTGTTTATTTCGTCTTTTCCCCTTCGAAAATTTAAAATGCGGAAGGCAACTTGACAAGAAGAAAATATATTATCTGCAGGAAACACAAAAAAAGGAAGGATACACCATACGAATGCAACAAATTCGACATCGGATTACGTGTTGATACTTGTTTTGAAATTTACCATACGCAAATGAACTATTAACCCATTTACATCCAAGCGCGGAGTAATCCGCGAGCCGCGACTGTCTGCTATCACCGAGCGCGGAATAATCCGCGAGCCCCGACTGTCTGCACATACGATCAACCGCGCGCGGTGATACGAGTCAGTCCTCAGTTGAACGTCGCTAATGTTTCAACGCGGCAACTTAAGTAGAGCAATGATGCAAATGGGTTAATTATCTTATTGCTCTTCTTTCTTAAAATACATGTATTCGAAATCTATAGTTTTTGTATATATATCGAGTATTTATGTTACGGTTATTACACGTAAGTAGTATTTATATAATCGTTTCTATGATTTGTTTAATTTTTCAAATTTGAATATCCAAATACATTATAATTCTCAAATTATGGCGTTTTGAAACTTTAACGTTGGTGAATAAACAATATATATTGAAAATACAAAATGTTTCGATTCGTTTTGAAGTAGACAAAGTAATAGTAATTGGATTGTGTATTATTATAATGTATTACCGACGAGATCCATACTGCGCGAAAAAGTTTTCAGTCCCCAGCGATCGCATTCGCGGATCACGTGCCACTCACGCGAATCGCTTCAACTTAGAACAGCTCGCAGTCAAACAGTTAGAGAAAGTGTTAACCACTTGTGCTATCAATTAATTCACAGATGCGCGTGTCAAAACTTTTGCCATTACTATTTTCCTACAAAATAAAACATAAACATTAAAAAGTTCAATATTCACTAAATAATTGTACTTCGACAAACAATTTGAACCGATTAAAAATCAATTACAACTGCCTATGGACGTGTACAGCACATCGTTAGCGACTTTGAAAGAAAAACATCTCGACGTGTGTAGCACATCTTTCCAGCGCAAGTGGTTAAACCAATCTTAAAGAAAGTAAGGAAACAAAGTTTTTGGAAAAAGGAAATGTTTTAATTGCTGAAAAAAGGTGATGTTGAAAAGAAATCATTAAGAAGTAAAATTTCTAAACATTCTTTGCCTCCCTTCGATTCATCTCTTAACACCATGTCAATTACACCAAAAATAATTTTTTGCATCGCGATAATTTGATGAGATAGTTAGGTGGCTTTGTTTAAATGGTTCATCCTGTATATTCAAACATTGCCTACGGAAAATCGACACGAACTTTCCGGACAAACTAATATTATCTCATTTAATTAATAAACAATTTTAACCAAACGCTGTGCATTAACAGAAATATTTTACATACCGATTTTCTGCACGTAAAAGGGAATTATTACGTGCGTATTCGGAGGACGATTCATAGCGTAGCAGCGACGTATTTCACAAGAAGCTTAATCCCACGTCTTGCCGCGTATCCCGGTATATTTATTTGCGTCATAGACTAACAAAGGGGTTTACAGAGGAATACAGGGTCAAAAGCGATTTGAATCACAAGAAGCCCAGTTTACGAGTAACCGTATAAATCGACGATGCATTTCCAACATGCAAAAACCTTACCAGCCGAAACATTCTCTATCCGTATATAACCCGTGGATTCTGTTAACATCTGTTCACGTAAAATCTTCTATTCAAATATTCGATTCGAAGAATTGGTTCGAAACATTTCACACTTTTTACTGCAGAATTCTTCGTAGGGGAAATTCGTTAAATTATCAGTTTGCAAGTTTCAAAATGTGCACGCTATTACTATTCAGCGTTTTTCTTGAAAATAGTAAATATTAGAAAAGAATGAAACACCTAACCTGCGATTTACATAGAAAACTGGTTCCTCGGAATACCGTGTAAATCGAAATTATGACTTCGTATGAAAACCTGTGTAAATCGAAAGGAAAACCAAAATGCGAATACTTTAGTCAACGATTTAATAAAATTCGCTTATTTAAGCGTAAAATAAAAATAAAGTAAGTTAAATATTAAATCAGTTTTCTTTTTGTGACAATAAATCTGTTCCTTTTAAACATAGTAATCGCTGAAGAATGCATGCACTTCAGAAAATATCGAAGATCTCAGCGGTCAGTTTTTATGAATTAAATTAAAGTGTGCGAAAAGGGAGGAGAGAGAGAGAGAGAAAGAGAGAGAGAGAGAGTCACCTCCGGAGAGTGAATCTGAGAGAGAGTCACTCTTGGAAAGTTAATCTAAGGGAGAGAGTCACTCTTGGAGAGTTAATCTAAGGGAGAGGGTCACCTTCTGAGAGTTAGTCTAAGAGAGAGAGTCACTCTCGGAGAGTTAGTCTAAAAGAGAGAGTCACTCTTGGAGAGTTAATCTAAGGGAGAGGGTCACCTTCTGAGAGTTAGTCTAAGAGAGAGAGTCACTCTCGGAGAGTTAGTCTAAAAGAGAGAGTCACTCTTGGAGAGTTAATCTAAGGGAGAGGGTCACCTTCTGAGAGTTAGTCTAAGAGAGAGAGTCACTCTCGGAGAGTTAATCTAAGAGAGAGAGAGTCACTCTCGGAGAGTTAGTCTAAAAGAGAGAGTCACCTTTTGAGAGTTAATCTAAAAGAGAGAGTCACTCTTGGAGAGTTAATCTAAAAGAGAGAGTCACTCTCGGAGAGTTAATCTAAGGGAGAGGGTCGCTCTCGGAGAGTTAATTTAAGGGAGAGGATCACTCTCGGAGAGTTAGTCTAAGAGACAGAGGGAGTCACTTTTGGAGGGTTTATCAGAAAGAGAGATAGAGAGAGAGAGAAAAAGAGAGAAAGAGAGAGTCAGACCGAGGGAGAGAAAATAAGAGGGGGAGAGAGCGTACGCGAAAATAAGAATTCAGAGAGTGCAAGAGCGAAAGAGTGAAAATGAAAAAGAGACAGAGAGACAGAGAGAGAGTGAAAGAGAAAGAGGGAGAGGGGAGAGAGAGGGATGGGGATAACGTCATGGAAAAAAAAGATGGAGTCCATTGAATAAATGAAAATAACGCTGGCTGCATTAGCTGAGAACTCTTTTGAGTTTTCAGCGAGCCTTCAGTATTCACGAAATTTTTAACGTAATGCCCTATATAACATACCAACGTAAATAAGTAAACAAAACGTCGTTGGCCTGCGTTTTCCTCTTGGGTCTCTGAATAGTGCCGTTTTATACGTACCACTCCTTCTTGGGAAGAATTTACCAATTGCTCGCGGATATTATCCTTCGATTCTTCGTATGCATACACGAACGTTTGAAAATAAAAGATTCTTTTTTTAAATTTATCGAAGAATTTTATACGCGTTGAAGTTAATTAAGAAATAAGTTTTCTTCGTTATCCGGCTTTGTTTCGTTAGGAATGTATTCATTTCCTTTTACTACCGTAGAAGTACTGTTAGTTATTCTTTCAAACTTTAACGACGTATTGAAGTGTGGAATTGGCGATGTTTAAATATTTCGATTTTTTTTTTTTTCTTAGAATTGAACTATTACGTTATAACGTTTATATTGCAATATAAAGCAATGATAATTTTTAATAGGTGGAGTAATAAATATTTTTTTTTTTTTAACGTAAATCTCGCTATTATAGAAGTCGAGGAGGAATTTGAAAGATCGAAATGCAATCGAATTTTCGAATCGCCGGGACAATTTTACGCGCTTAATAGCTAAGGCGTCATCTTTATTTTTATACAGTTTTCAAAAATAGTAAAATTTTCGATCCTCGGGTGATATCTTACCCATTTTTACTTCATACTTAAATTAATCGTAGTAATTAATCAACAATGGTACATTTATGAATTCTGTATTGATTCAAGAGAACGAATTTTTTCAAATTTTTTCGAATTCTTTATTCATGACCAAAAGACGACTAACTTTCCTTTGGCTATTCCTTTATCGATCGCAAGATCACGTAGTGCCGCACGAATACCATAAAACGCGAGCGATGTCGAGCTTGCACCATGAAATCCCCATGGCGAGAACATAGGAAAATAGCTGTAACAAATTGCTACAAATATCAGTACCGATGTTAATCTTATTATATTCTATCTTTATCTTATTGTATAAATAAATAATTTTATTATATTATACGTATTTTTCAATTACCATTTTAAATTGTCACTGAACCCTCAAGAACCATTTATGTTCAAAGTATCGCTTATATAAATATTGTAATAAAACATTTCGAGTGATCATAAGGAGTGATCACAAAACTTTGACAAAGGAATTTTAACAAACATACGGACAAAAGAAATAATGTTATAGCTTTTTTCACGATAGTATATAATATTTATTCGCGTATAGTATTCAGATTACAGAACAATAAAAAAAAATTTATAAAATGTAAAATATTTTATAAAATTCAGAAACCGAAAATGAATGAAATTTTATCCGAGGATCGCTTTCGTTACATCTCATTAATATGTCAAAATGAAATGTCACAAAATTATATTTTACTTGTCAACTTACATTTTAAAGAAATAAATCAAATTACGATACAATCGGTAAAGAATCAAATATTTTATAAAACTCAGAAACCAAAAATAGGTGAAATTTTACTCGAGGAACTCTTTCGTTACATTTCATTTTTCTTTATGAATATTTCAAAATTAGATGTCATAAAACTGTGTTTTACTTATAATCAAAATAATTTTAAATAAATACATGAAATTATATTACAATCAGACAAAAATAAAACGTTTCATAGAATTTAGAAACCGAAAATACATCTAGCAGGTTAAGGGGGTCAAAAGTGCCCTCCAACCGATTTGGTAGTGCGATACACCATTCGATAGCTTACCAAAAGAAAATATGTGACACCAAGTTTCAACCCTCAAACTCAACCGTGGGGGTAGTTACAGGGTAAATTCTAATTATCAGTTTTTCAACTATTTTTCCTATTTAATGATACGCAAAACTTCTGAAAAAAATCTGACATATTGCACACATGAAGGCACATCTTAAGGAATTTTTTCTGATTTTTTCGTTGCAAATCCTAGCTGTAAAAAATAAAAAACGCAAAAAAATACGGATATCTTTTGAAAAAAAAATAGCGCTTTTTTTATATTTTTTTAATAGCAGCGTACTAGCATGATCATCATCCTCAATTTTTTCATATTTTTTGGATTGGTGCGCCGTTGTCAAAAAAATTAAAAACCGATATTTTTAAGGTATTTCGCGTGAAAAAGTAACTTCTACTTCGAATTTTTACATTTTCTGCATACAGTGTGTATATCGTGCAACCTCGAACATTTTTACATTCGAAGAAACAGTAAAACAGTATACAAATTAAAGAAATTGAAGTCTGAATAGGGGATAATTTCCCCGGTGTTATTACTCTTTTTAATGAATACGAAGATCGATTCTACTCTATTATTTGAAAAATACTTATGGAATAATCTGAATATTAGAAAAAAATTATAATTTCACTCCAAAAAAAATTAAAATTAATTTCAATATTAGTAATACTAATTTTAAAAGCATTCTGAATATTTTTCGATACAAATGACTATTATATTTTCCTAATACACACTTTCTTAGAAATACAATGAAACGATAAAAATAGGTAAAAATAGTAGACAGACAAGTAGGTTAAAAATAAAATTAATTTATGGGAATAAGTTAAAAAGAAAAAGAAGAAATGAATACAATAAGTTAATTATCTACACTTACGATATTTATAAATTAAGTCTAAATTTCTTAGCTGTGAAACCGAAATAAAACATTTTTTAATACTATACATCATTTTATATATAAAAAAAAAAAAAAATACATCGAATATAAAATGTAACAATTTTAGTCATTTGAGTTTCTAACGAATTTATCATTTACATTCACCTCTTTTTTTTTCACTGTGCATTGTGCATCTAAATACGTAGTTTCTTTGAACCGGTCATGATCTGTTTGTTTCGTAAGCAGGTCATACATGCGGGTGCACATAAGTCTATTTTATCCACGCACGATGCAGTATACTGTTATCGGCGTTATCCACAATACCTAACCCAACATGAGGGTGATATACCGTTTCTAACAATAAGGGTGTTCTAATTTTATTGCTTGAATATAGCAAATGCCAGTCACTAGAATGTGGGTGTACATTTTTGTTACGTATTAAACACATTTCCATTTAAATACGAAATTCTTCCGTGAAAATTTTTTATGTACACAGTGTCCCATTCCAATCAATTCCCACGAATATTTTTATATAACATTGTTGTATATTATAATATCGATGTTATAACATTTTGATACAGTTACAATGTTATAACATTGTAACGTAACATAAATAAGTTCTGTTATGTTCAATCTTCTTTTTTTTTTTAATTAAATTTCAATTATTTGTTGTGAACAGTAGCAATGCAGAGTTTCAATTATAAGTGATTTTTTTCTTTTAATTCGTTGCAGGACTTTTTAGTTTCGTTAAATAACAGAAATTTTGCAGTGTCAAATAAAAATAAATGATGAAGACATATGTGATTTTTGTTTAGTAACCGTCAGTGTGAAATTCAAACTGAAATTACAGTAATAATAATGGAGTATGTATTGCAATAATATATGATAAATTTGATAGATGTACAATTTTTTTTTTTTATTATGTATTGACTATAAACTGCATTATAATCTGAATTATACAGCAAGAAGTTAATCACACATCCAAAAATTATTCCTAGTAAACATAATTTTAGAATACAAAATTTATATAATTTTGGTAAATTAATGTGAAATGACTTGTAACTAAATTTTCAGAATTAAAATATAATCTAACATATTTACCACTGAACTTACTTATGTCATAATTTAATAGTACCAATAGATATGAAAAGAGGCATAATTTTATAAGTTTTAATCAAGTTTTAACTCTTTGCATTAAATTCAATGCTGAATCTCGCTAACCATCTTATTTCTTAGATTAATTCTAAAAGTGATTCTCACTATCATATTATTTATATTATTTCCATCAGCTACGCTTAGAAAGTTGCCATTGCAAAAATATACAATTTGTTGATACACACCGTTGCTACACCGTGTCTCTAATAATGTTTAAAATATTAGCTCAAATATGTTTACTACTCTGAACATGGAGCACAGTTTTCATCCTTTCATTCTGCACAATTTCTGATAAAAAAGAAGAAAAAAGAAATACGTATTAAATATTCTTTTCGTAAACTACTAATATATCAAAATATCATCAGTTATATTTATACGAATTGAGATAATTAAATAATAATTACCTAATATTTCATATTACTTACACAACTCACGAATTCGTTATGATAATTTAATATATATATATATGTTGAACTGATATTTTAATTTTAACATTAATATATAATATATTTCCTAAAGTATTTAAATTCATAATTATTAAATTATTAATAATTGGAATAATTATAGGCTATCAAATTTTTAATTCAGAAAGTATTTTGCTTGGTAAAATATTGAAATAAAGTAAAAATATGTCAAATAACACAGTATTCTCTCTTTTTAAAGTGTACTAACGTTCGAAACAGGAAAATGTATATAATGGTACAATAGAAAATATATCAAGTATATTCATTCTTTTCCTATTATTGGGAGATCTCTTCGAGGGGTTGACAAAGTGTTAATCAAGTGATCTAATTAGAGAAGTGGTAGAAGTAAGCACTCAAATTTATTCTATAATTATTTTTACGTATTGAGAAAAGGTTGGAGTGCAAAGAATTAAAAGTTAGATATAAAATATAAAAGCAAACGTTTTTCTGTAACAGAAGACATTTTATGAAAGACCTATAAACATGTTCTTCTTTCTTAAACGCACGATCAGATAAAAGTCTGCATTGATATTCCAAGCATTTCCAGACATTTTGTTACGAATTATCTAACAATAAGTTTACGGTACATTTTTTGAAAGTCGTATTAAATACACGCTGTGCATTCGAAATTCGTTTGCGAATTATCGTTGAGAGGTAAAATTCGTTTCATAACAACTTTGCAAACTTGAGGGTAGGTGAATTTTAAAGTGACTTAAGTTAATATATATTTCAGCTTAACTATATCGACGATTATAATTTACTGTATTTAATAACATTTATAATTCTTATAGTACAACAATTTCGTTGAAGTTTTCTATTACAATTTTTATTTGATAAAATGTTACTGCAACAAAGAACCACGAAAGAAATACGCTTTTTCTCTAAAAACTGAATACTTATGTACATGATAAACTTTTTTCTTTCTTTTTTTATTTAACGTTGCATCAATTGCTTGCAGAGATTATTAACGAGACAATGTCCAAATTTACAGTTTATAGTACAATTTGATATGTTTTAGGTAACGTAGCAAGTTCAGAATCGATTTACTGTCCTTTAAATCCTCTCTGTCAAGTTATTCGTGCATATAAACACACAGTTTCTAATGTGTTTAATAGTTTATTAAAGTTAATACATAAAATAACGTAAATGAAAGTACGTGGAAGTTATATTAGGTTGTCCCGGAAGTTCATTTCGTTATTTTCACACACTACTTTGCCTGACAACATTTTCAATAAACGTGCAATACGATCTGTTCAAAATTGATCTTACAGTCATTAGTTAACTTCTAGCTTTCCAACAATACGTTTTGCTCTTGGTAAAGTGTCTCTTAGATTTTTCCGAGTCGTCTTGAAAGATGGAAAACCAGGAAATGTATGTACAAGTGACGTTGCGTTGTTTTAAAAAAGGCAACAGTACTCAGAATACTGCAAATTAGATTTATATCGTCTATGGAGGTAGTATTGTAACTGTTTAAACAATTCATAATTAGCGCGGAAGGTTTAGAGATGGAGATTTTAAATGAGACAAAAATCCACCTGGAACAATATTTTGCTAGTATACCGAAGCAATTTTGAAAAAGTCGCATCATAAGTCTTTCGAAAAGGAGGAGAATGAAAAATCAGAATGGATCATATATAATTCAGTAGAATCGTACCGGAAATAAGAGATTCTACGTTCCATGTCTAGCATTGAAACGAAAGGAATTTTTGGAACTATCTAATATATTAATCCTTTGCACTCCGAGGATTTTTTTTTTTTATGATCGATTTGTCAACTCCAAGCACACTTTTGCAACGAAACTTTTGAAAATAAGATTTTTGTTATGCAAAGAGAGAAATTATACATTTCCACAAATTTCTTTATCTTTATTTGTTTCACTAATCTACTTTATTTCAACGTGAATAAAATTTGAATGGAGTTATGGGCTGTATTATGAATGTCTCCGTAGGAGAGTCAGTGGAGTGCAAAGGGTTAACACGATACGCACATGGTAGAAGCGTGACGAAAACTGCGTTGCAAAATCGACCAAGGAACCAAGAAACAAAAGAACTCTCATTGCACAACATATCGAGATATCCTAAGAAATAACCAAAAACTAAGCAATAAAAATTATTCAAAAATTGAAACCTAAAAATATCGAAAAGAAATCATTTTTATCCATTCAGACGTGATTTGGCTGTTGAGTTTCTCGTCTTTTAATAGGTTGCGTTGCTGAACTGAACAATCATTCCCGCCTTTTTTGTATAACAAGAAAGAGTGTACATGCAGCAGTTAAAGGCAAAGTTCACAAATCGTCTCCTCCCAAAAATAATCCATATTGATCCTGTTAGAATTGATTATACTGCACGTGTAAACTTGCACGTGTCATTTCAATCGTTAACAGCAATTGTTACAAAAAAATAAAAAAGAACAGTTGCCTTTTTCATTCAGCTTTGCGAGGAATAAATAGCTAAGTAAAATTACGAAACATTAATATTCACGTTGCAATCATTTCGTCCCAGTAACAGAGTTCAGTTCTGTCGTCAACTGAAACAGCTAGCAATTAATGTTCACCGGTGCCTTTGAAGTTTCGACGAACCATAATCCTCTGGTTTTCGGGAAAAGTTGGTATTTTTTTTCTTTTTTTTTTTTCGTATACGAAAAAGAGAAGCGCGGGCTTTGAAAGATATCGCACGCAGAATGAAAAACGAAGCGAAAACAAGCGAGTCGGGTTAGCAAGCTTATTACGAACTCTTCTAGCGAATCGATGCACAATTCACGCATCTCTTGTGTACAAAACTAAGGAAAAGGGTAAAGGCCCTCGTACGTATCAACCCTCTTCTATTTCCTTCTTCTTCTTTTTTTCCCCTCCTCGTCTTTAACTTCCCCGTGATCTTGTAGCCGTAGTAATCGTCAACTTCTTTCAGTTACCTTCTTTTCACAAGCCTTTCAAACATGTCTGCATATCGTATTCGAATCTGTCTGAGCTAGTAACTCGCGTCCTGTAGCCAACCCCTTACGCTTTTCTTCTCCCGTTTCTCTCGTTCCACCTTACCCCTTTTACTTTTATAAAAGCGTCGTCGTGACATAGGTCAAGGAAATGTTAACGTTTTATACGGTTAGAAATTGATAAGAATATCATGTAGGTCGTGTGTGACTTTTGATATTTTACTCCTTTGCGCTCGAAGCTTTTTTTCAACTCCTTTGAGCTTCTCTTTGTCTCTTTTTAGCAGAATTACTTGTGTCTCTCCTATAGTTTCGTCAATTGAACCTCGAAAAATTCAATGATTATGTTATCATTTACAACTACTTGCGATTCTGTAGCTTTTTCTTATCGTTTCGAAAATTGGTTCCTCCTGATCTTTCTTCAGAATTTGTACCATCCACCTGAACTCTGTCTTTCCTGTCCGCTGTCAAAATTAATTTCACTTTTCAGTGTTAGTCAAATTTTCCGTTTTCTTGAATCAATTATTTTATATAATAATGTCACTTGTGAGATTATTCGTTCAATTTTTACGAGATTATTATCCCTTTGTGCTACAAAAACGCATGACATACACCATAAATCCGGTCAAATTTTATTTATATTTAAAGAAAGCAAATTAGTCAAATAGATAAAAGTAAATAAATTCGCGAAGATGTATAATTTTTTCTTTTTTCATAGTGGAACTTCTTCGTCTTCCAAAGTTTCGTCGCAGAAATGTGTTAAAGTTGGTAAATCGATCGTATGAGAAAACTTACTCGGAGTGGAAAGGGTTAATTAAATATCTAAAAATAATCTAAAATCGAACTTATCTTCGCTGTTGCTAATCCCATCATTTGGCTCCATCTTTACAGGCATCAAAGACAGACTAATGTATGAAATAATTTTAATTAAACACACTGCTATATTATAAAGTGGAAAATAATACTGGAAAATAATAATTCTTTTTTTTTTTTAAATAGATTTAAAATTTGTGTTAACCCTTTGCATTCGAAAGGCTAAATTTATATCTCTCGGTCACCACTTGGTTCGATATAACTCGAATGATAATTAAGGAGCAATTAATAATTTTTTTTTAAATCTATTTAAATCTATTTATAAAAAAGAATTATTAATTGCACCTTAATTATCATTCGAGTTGTATCGAACCAAGTGGCGACCGAGAGATATAGATTTAATACGGATTTAGATTTAGAAGATATAGATTGTAGAAAGATAGAAAGATAGAAAATGGTATAGAAAACGATATAGATTTAAATAGATTTAAAAGAAAAATTATTAATTGCTCTTTAATTATCATTCGAGTTGTATCGAACCAAGTGGCGACCGAGAGATATAGATTTAATACGGATTTAGATTTAGAAGATATAGATTGTAGAAAGATAGAAAGATAGAAAATGGTATAGAAAACGATAGATAGAAAGAAATATAGATTTAAATAGATTTAAAAGAAAAATTATTAATTGCTCTTTAATTATCATTCGAGTTTTATCGAACCAAGTGACGACCGAGAGTCGCCTCTCGAGTATAAAGTGTTAATACGAATTGTGAAACGAATATTTTTCAAACATCGTTCTTCAGTGAACAAAATTTCTGATATTATGAGATGAGTAACTATTTATTTTGTTTGATATTTCTGTTTCAGGTAAGCTTCAGCAAAACCGACTTCTCTGTATTGCATATCTTCTGATTATGTGGGTAAGTGTACACTCTCGTTCAAAAGTATTAAGACAGTTACACTGAATGTGAAGCATACTGAAACCTATCGAATTTTAATGAAATTTATTGAGCTCGGTTGAAATTTACCAAAGTCCAGGAAAATCTGTTGCAATCTGTTGAATTTTATTAAAATCCATTGTATTCTACAAATCTAGTAAATTCTATTAGATTCTAGTAAAATTTACTAAATTTTATTAAATTCAACAAATGTCCTTCGAAATTTGCAAAAATCTATTTGCTCAATGTAAATCAAGCCTCTTTGTCGCTATTAGTTTAATATAAAATTATTCGAGCATAAAATGTTAGGACAAAATCATTAAGATCCTTAAAAAAGTGGGAAATATTTTAAGAGTGGCTTCAGCAGAAACAATAAGGAAAATTCATATAAATATATGTTCTACTTATTTAGCTTTATTTTTGAGTTATAGCAAATTTAATTTTCAACAGTTTTGAATCATAAATTCTTGTTTTTTTTTTTTTTAATTATGTTACCATACGAATATTTTCATCTCCTATAGTATATATCTCTTTTAGCTTTATTTAGCTTTATTTTTGAGTTATAGCAAATTTAATTTTCAACAGTTTTGAATCATAAATTCTTGGTTTTTTTTTTTTTTTAATTATGTTACCATACGAATATTTTCATCTTCTATAGTATATATCTCTTTTAGCTTTATTTAGCTTTATTTTTGAGTTATAGCAAATTTAATTTTCAACAGTTTTGAATCATAAATTCTTGTTTCTTTTTTTTTTAATTATGTTACCATACGAATATTTTCATCTTCTATAGTATATATCTCTTTTAGCTTTATTTAGCTTTATTTTTGAGTTATAGCAAATTTAATTTTCAACAGTTTTGAATCATAAATTCTTGTTTCTTTTTTTAATTATGTTACCATACGAATATTTTCATCTCCTATAGTATATATCTCTTTTAGCTTTATTTAGCTTTATTTTTGAGTTATAGCAAATTTAATTTTCAACAGTTTTGAATCATAAATTCTTGTTTTTTTTTTTTTAATTATGTTACCATACGAATATTTTCATCTCCTATAGTATATATCTCTTTTAGCTTTATTTAGCTTTATTTTTGAGTTATAGCAAATTTAATTTTCAACAGTTTTGAATCACAAATTCTTGGTTTTTTTTTTTTAATTATGTTACCATACGAATATTTTCATCTTCTATAGTATATATCTCTTTTCCTCGACCACTTCCTTTTCCCTCGTTTTTCTTCCGATGGAGCTTTACTTGTGGTGTTATTCGAAACCCATTATGTACAGAACATCCATTGAAGTCCAGTGAAACCTTGTCTACTTCATCTAGTGTTGAAACTTTCCGTGAAAGAATTGAACAAAGTTTCTAACAAATCCGTACAACAGCTGGACATATGGAAAGAGTAAGACAGTCATCAGTATGAAAGCAAGCTAGAATAGAATTTGTTGAAAATCAAATCCCCTATAACTCAGAAACAAAATCAAATAAAAATATGTATATTTCTTTTTAACTTTTTCTTTTTATTATTTTGATATGCTCAAATCCCTCCTGAAATATTTTTCACCAACTCTAGGACACCCTGTATATTTTTAATAATACATTTTTATACTAACTTCAGCTACAGAAGCGTAATTTAAATATATATGGTTTTCCAATAAGAGCGATAGAACTTTGAATTGAAATGAAACCAAAAGTAAGAAAGATAATCGAATATTCACTATTTTATTTTAAAGTACATTCTATGGCATTATTTTTGAAATGCAATATCATATAAATGATCACCACGATTATGTTTGGTGCAGTGAATACGACAAACCCAATTTTCAATGACTATGGCACATAAATCACGACCTATCTCAATAATAACGTGAATAATGTTTGCTCTGACATTATCGATAGTTTGTGAGTTGTTAGAATAAACAAGAGACTTAACATTACCCCATAAGAAAAAGTTTAATGGCGTCAAGTTGCAAGATCTTGGTGGCCAGTTGATAATTGCATTTCTCGATATAATCCTATCGCTGAACTTCGATCTCGATAAAGCGATAGTTGCAGCAGAAGTGTGGTATGTGGCACCATCTTATTGAAACCACATTTCAAACAAATCAAATCCACCGAATTCACATGAAATGATCGAACGATAATGTTCACCATTTTCATTTAAAAAAAATAAGGTCCAATGACTCCAGCAATAAAAAAACCACACCAAATAGTAACTTTCTTTGGGTACAATGATCGCTCGACTGCTGATCGAGAGTTAACATCACCCAAAATTCGGCACGTGTGTTTATTGACAAAGTATTTATCCAAAAATGAGCTTTATCATTGAAGAAGATTTTTGTGTCGAAAATTGGGTTTATCATATTCATAGAACCAAACACAGTCATGATGGTGATTTATATAATATTGCATATCATTTATAATGCCATAGAATTTATTTTAAAACAGAGTAGTGAGCACTAGATTATCTTCCATATTTTTCGTTTCATTTAAATTCAAAGTTCTATCGTTCTTATTGGAAGACCCTATATATGACTATTTTTACTGTTTTGGTATATCACAGTCAGACTTAAAATATTTCTCTATAATTCTAGAACATCCTCTATATTTTTAATAATACTTTTGACTACTAAAATCTAATTTAAATTATGCAATAGTTTTTATGGGAAAGTAAGCTTTGTCCTAATACTTACGAACGACGGTGTACAATAAAAACCATAAATCAACTACCATAAACAATAAGTACTTTACCAGTTTACATTTTTTATGAAGTTTCAATTCTTTCCAATTCTTTATTCACCTTGTTCTTAGTTTTTGCATCACATGTTCCATATTTCTCTAATTTCCGTCTTAAAATATCACTCACTTATAAACGCCTTTAAATATTGTTCACTGAATAATACATAACCTCGTCTATTCCGCTTTTTCCCTCGCCGTACTTCTACTTCTGGTCTCTCTTCTGGCAAATCATTCTGGCCTGAACCTCGTAAATATTTATACATCAAGCGCCCGATCATATTTGCATGAAGGATTTTCAGTGATTTCTAAACGCAGCTTTAACGGTTCGGTACCATTCCATGTCAAAAGGTACAGAATTGCTGTAATAGTTAGCTTTTTCAAAAATTTCCAGATTTATTGATTACCTTTCCAACGATTTTTGCGATATAAGATATCGAAGTTTTGAAGAGTATGGACAAAGCGAGTAGATAAGTGATTACTTTAACCGTTATATTTCGGATCTGTTTTAAATATATATCTGCTTTCATCTTACGCTCATTTTGAAGATAAAAAAATACTCTTCTCAAATTTATATGTAACATATTATTTATTTAAAGACTGTTTAACATTTTGTTGACCGATCAGTAAGATCTCTTCGTATTACGAAAGGACGAAAGAAATTTTCAAGCCTATCATTTGTTCTTTTTTTAACGTCACCATATATTTTTTAACCCCTTACATTGGAAATTTACAAACGCAAATTCTGTAATTCATATTTTTTCAACAGTTACTTTGTAATTTTGTATCGTTGTATATTTTGAAACCATTTAAATCAAGTATTTATTTGATATATTTCTACTTCAAATATTCTAAGTGACACATATTAAATACACACTGTGATATGATGAAATAAACTGATATTTCTTTTTTGTTTTGTGTGAAAATGAATAGTAATTTTATTTGCACGCACATAGCGTACCGTTAATGCGTTTCCACTGACAATAGGTAATCCAATCTGTACAATTGTGTGGATATACAAATGCGCTTGATCCTTTCTAACAATAGCAGAACGTAGTATGTGTATTCTGACAAAAGAATACATATGCTGAATATCTTGGGATACATTTCTCCTAATTAATTATTCGATTTTATATCTTATATCTCAGTTATTTCGCATACATTTTCACAATCCGATTTGACTTGTTGCGATTATTGGTTACGGGTATACCTCAAGAGCGAAATGTATACTCGTTGACATGCCAATATTCAAGAATTGAAATAACGATGTCTGTGAAATGACGGGGTACATCTTATTGGAGTCTTTTTTGAAAAATAAAATAGTGTGATAGTGACATATAAACTAAATTAAACTAAATCAAACCAAACACCAAATAATATGGCAAACTGAAAATTGAATCTAACACTAAATTAAACACCAAATTCAATCAAAACAAATCAAATGTTAGTTAAATACCTAACTAAACATCAAACCGAACACCAAACTAAACCAAATCAAATCAAATATCAAACAAAATACCAAACCAAACCAAATACCAAATCAAATAGTAAACCAAACACCAAAGTAAACACTAAACTAAACCAAAGCCAATCAATATCAAACAAGACTCTAAACCAAGCCAAACCAAGTATCAAATTAAACTAAATCAAATACCAAACCAAATACAAAACCAAACATCAAATCAAATACTAAATCAAACATCAAACCAAACACTAAATTAAACCAAAGCCAATCAATATCAAACAAAACTCTAAACCAAACCAAACCAAATACTAAACTGAGTATCAAACTAAACCAAACCAAACAGCAAATCAAATACTAATCTAAGCACAAAACCAAACATTAAACTAAACAAAAGCAAATCAATATCAAACAAGACTCTAAACCAAGCTAAAGCAAGTATCAAATTAAACCAAATCAAATACCAAACCAAATACAAAAACAAACATCAAATCAAATACTAAATCAAACACCAAACCAAACACTAAACTAAACCAAAGCCAATCAATATCAAACAAGACTCTAAACCAAGCCAAACCAAGTATCAAATTAAACTAAATCAAATACCAAACCAAATACAAAACCAAACATCAAATCAAATACTAAATCAAACACCAAACCAAACACTAAACTAAACCAAAGCTAATCAATATCAAACAAAACTCTAAACCAAACCAAACCAAATACTAAACTGAGTATCAAACTAAACCAAACCAAACAGCAAATCAAATACTAATCCAAGTACAAAACCAAACACTAAACTAAACCAAAGCCAATCAATATCAAACAAAACTCTAAACCAAGCCAAGTCAAACACGAAACAGAATAGCAAACTAAACCAAACCAAATACCAAACTAAACCAAAGTAAATCAAGTATTGAACTAACCAAACACTAAATCGAACACCAAATCAAATCAAACGAAGCTTTCACGACACAAATTAGGGAACAAATTTTGCTTAAATCCTATAACTATTTTAAAAAATTTTAACTTTTAAGAAAAACAACAGTTCATAGACATCTGTACTTTTTGTGATACATCAGGAAGATTTTGGAAAATCCTTGAATTTGATGACTGCATAACACTTGCAAGGCATTGATTCGATTAGAACCAAGCGCAAAATTCAGTTGCTATTTCAGATCATAATTTTATGATTTTTTGCATTAACTTCTTTTTATTGATAAAAGAATAAGCTCACCATTGACATTTAACGTAATTTTACAAATGTTGTATTAGCTTCGAAGGAAGACTTAATTATTTGAATACATTAACATTTTGTTCCTCAAAAAATGTCTTAACTAATTTGAAATAATATTTTTAAATCATTGTCATGTACAAATAACTACTTTGTACACATTTTTTCGTTTACAAATGGTGGCATATGATTCTACAAGTTTATCTATAATTTCTTTTACTTATACGAACAAATTATAATGGTTATGTAAGAAATAGCTTGATACCATCACAATTCAACCATCAAAAATTTGACTGTTGGTTTAGTGAATATATATAGTAGTAAACTATTAATAAATAGAACATCGCACGTTACTTTTAGAATCATTTTCGAATAAGTTAATCTTATTTTCCTTACGCCATAGAATTACAACTTAGCTCCTATGTTTTTCAACTTTTGTCAATAATTATGTATATAAATATTGTATTTATTTTAAAGGGCGTATCTTGGGATACGGAGATAATCGATATAAATTTCAGTTTTTATTATTACTAGGATTCGAATTTTCTATTTTTTGCGCAATTCCTGATTTTTCAATTTTTAATCTTCAACACTTTCACATGATTTTTCACACAACGACACTCGTAACTCTTGAAGCTGCGTATTTTATTCTAATTTTCGTCTGTAGAAGTTTTTCCACGTGCTCAATTAGGGTATTTCAGGGCAGCTGGTTAGGTAAACGTGAGGGCACACGCGCCCCTAATCTCTAACTGAGGGTTTCGACTAGAATGCGGAGGTTTATGGTACGTCAATTGCTATTGAGAAACTCGGTGACTAAATTTAACGAAGTTCAAAAGAAACATGCGGAAACTATTTAACGTGAACTTTTCCGTTAATCTGAAAAGTAGCTGAAGAGTCACGTCCGCGCCATAAATCTAACATCGGTTTCTCTAAACCTGACCTTGCATCCCTGCTGTGGCCCCATATTTGCCACAAATCCTCAAAAAAAGAAAATGTCCACAATTGCATCTTTGTGTTGAAATAAAGAAATTAATGAAAACTTAAAAATATTTTTTTGCAAAGTTAATTCTGGTTCGGTTGAAAAGAAGAACCTAAATCCTCAGAAAAAGAAAAGAAAAAGAAAATGCTCACTATTGCATCTTTGTGTTGAAATGAAGAAATTAATGAAAAATTAAAAATATTAATTTTGTTTCGTTTAAAAAAAATCCTCAAAAAAAGAAAGTACTTGCAATTGCATCTTTGTATTAAAATAAAGAAATTGATGAAAAATTAAAGAGTTTTTCTTACAAAATTAATTCTGTTTCATTTAAAAAAAGAAAACGTAAAGCCTCAAAGCAAAGAAAATGCACACAATTTCATCTTTGTGATGAAATAAAGAAATTAACGAAAAATGGTAACTTTTTTATAAATTAATTCTATTGCATGTTTACGAAAACGTAAATTCTAAAAAAAAAAAGAAAATAGAAAATACTCATAATTGCATCTTTGTATTCAAACAAAGAAATTAATGAAAAATGGTAAATTTTTTTTATACGTTCATTCTATAGTATTTTAAAAAATTCTGAAGAAAAAAGAAAATGTTCACAATTGCAACTTTATATTGAAATGAAGAAATTAATGAAAAATTGAAAATTGGGTTTTGCATTTTAATTCTATTTCGTTTAAAACAAACAAATAAGTATTACATTATACATAATCACATAAATACAACATAAATAAAAACAAACCTCGAATAAAAAAAAAAGAAAAAAAAAGAAAAATGGAAAATGCTTAGAATTACATCTTTGTATTCAAACAAAGAAATTAGTGAAAAATGGTAATTTCTTTTCTTATAAATTAATTCTATTTCATTTAAATAAAAACGTAAATCCTCAAGAAAAAGAAAATATTCACAATTGCATCTCTGTATCAAAATAAAGAAATTAAAGAAAAATTAAAAATTTTGTCCTACATATTAATTCTGTTTCGTTTCAAATATTGGCAGATTCTTATGACTCATCCTACATAAGAAATTATTTTTATTGAATAAACGTATCTAAACTATCTTTATTCGAATTCCTAAATTTCCTCGACGAAACGACCCTTTTTAATTAATATGCATGCAGTTTCCATCCGATCCTGCGCAGAAAATCGATTTGTCGATGGAAATGTTACCGTAACGATTGTTTTCCTAGTTTACACTTCGCAGAGGTGTATAGGTAAACCCATTGCTCCTCTTCAACGGTCGAACTCGAAAATTCGATAAATTTCACGCTTCGTTCCTTTTGTTCAAACAAAAATAAACAATGAAAACTGAGCGTTTGTAATATTTATGGAGGAAGTTATGCATTCGCTCTTTACTGCACATTTTATTTTCGAAATAAATAATTTACATTCAAATTACATCTCTTTTGTCTCGTAGAGGAATACATAAAGGATACTCTATTTGTTTCCAAAATAATGATTACTTTTCAAGAATATGTATCTGAATACAAAAGGAAAAAGGAATAGGAAAAACACGAGATTTGGAGAAAATATATTTTCCTGACTTACATTGTGAAGAATAAAATCCCTGACACTTGAATGAAGAATTTTTTCCGGCATTTGCATTTACATTCTCATATTTATGCAGCATTTTCTACCTTGTATATTTAAAATTTTTGCAAATTTTATTGTACTTCCACTTTGCTTGCTTTTTATAATTGAAATACACGAAGTAATCTAGGAATTCATTTTGCTACGAAGAAAATATAACGATATATACCAATAAAAGTATTGTTGAACTCTGTTATCTACTTTCTTTCTCATCAATGCACTCAAATAATTGTAAAATAAGAAATTTAAGGAATTATTATACAAAATCATTTTATTTCTATTCTCAATTTATGTCAATTTTATCACAATGAGTTTCCTATTCAGTTTCACACCTTTTATATATTTCATATTGAAGTATTAATACAATAATAATAATCAATTTTGTTAAGATTAAATAACAATTAGGCAATTTATGATAATAAATTGTTAAAATTATTGAAATTATTGATATAATAATCAATTATTAAAATAATTGCCAATTTAATGTCATTTAATGTATCAGAAAAGTTTCAGGAACAATGCCCAAATTTAAGAATTACATATGAAAAATATTTTACCATCATTTACATTTAGTCAAGACAATGAATTACCAAATTAATTGTTTATAATTTTCGTACTTTTGTTTAAAACTGTATTTTGAAAAGATTTACTAAAGTAATTGTACAAAGACAATTTTCTATTTGATTATTGAAATTTTCAATGACTTCTCAACATGTCACTCGAGTTATTTCGCGAATTGCAACTCGAGTGTTGTTTTTTACGCCATTCATTGTTTCCGGCTTGTTAGCATTGAAACGATTTTTCATCGTTTTTTTTTTTTTTTATCATCGAATTAATTTCCATTGTTCTTGATGACGTTTTGCCATTTTTCTGCCAGATCGCGAATATTATATTTGAATGATTGTACTCGATTGTGTGATTCCAATCAGAAAAAACTTAATTCTATGCCTAATAAATGTGTTAAATATACACGGTGTTTCCGGATTAAATTATTAAACTGTACCAGTATGTTCTATGAGTAAAAATAAGAAAAAAATGTTATATAAAGGTCTACAAACGCTTTATTATCACGCTCTGACACGCACCTTGCGATTGTACGTCAAAGAAAGCTATATGGTACGTTGTCAAAAACTGTCGCCGTTTCGATTAGAAAGTTTCCACAATGCGATATGCATTATCGAATTGATTTCAGTCGATAAAAAAAAAAGAAAATAAAGAAAATTTGTTCGAAACGTAACACAATTCTAGATTTATATAATATTCTTCTCTTATTTTTACTCATAGAACATACTGGCGCAGTTTGATCGTTTAATCCGAAAACACCCTATACACCTTGTCCATGGTTAAAATTGCACTACTTTCTCCTAAAACAAAACGGCTTACATCATTTGAAAAGACTTGCCATATTATGTAGGGTGTCTGAAAATTCACGCAAGAAGTAATTTTGATAGAAAACACAGGTTTTTAATTAAAAATTGTGATTTTTTTATTGATTCATAAAGTATACAGTATAGAGTTATGTATGGAATGGAATATCGGGTAAATGACCTCCACATACGCACTCTTCTGTCGAAATTTTCCATGACCGTTTTGCATAAATGTGGCTGAATTTCGTTGATACAGCGCTCAATTTCCTCCTTCAAGGCGTGGGTGGTCGAGGGCTTGTTGGCATAAACCTTAGACTTGAAAAAATCCCAAAGAAAAAAGTCCAACGGTGTTAAATCGCATGATCTGGGCGGGCAATTCTGATCGCCAAAACGGGAAATTACACGACCAGGAAATGACTCATGCAGTAATTGAATTGTTTCTTGGACTATATGGCATGTGCCATTGTCTTGTTGAAACCACATGTCGTCCACATCCATATCTTGCAATTTAGGCACAAAAAACTGGATTATCATGTCGCGATAGCGAGCACCATTAACTATTATTGCCTGATCAGCTGCATTTTCGAAGAAGAATGGTCCGATGATGCCTCCAGCCCAAAATCCGCACCAAACAGTGACACGTTGTGAATGCATTTGTTTCTCAACAATCTCTCGTGGATTTTCTGAACCCCAAATGCGATAATTTCGACGATTAACGAAGCCATCAAGATGAAAATAAACCTCATCTCTGAAAATGATTTTGTTCGAAAACTCAGCATCCACTTGTTGTTGTTCCATAATCCATTCAACGCGTTGTTCTTTCGTGAAGCGCTCCATTTTTAATAACCCTAAACTATCAACTGTCACACTGTCTTTTGTTTTTCGTTGGCAACACTTTACCGAGAAAATAGCGTAGAATTCAAATCTTGCATGAATTTTGGGACACCCTTTATAAACACTATACAATCCAACACTTAGTCGTCGCGTTTAGATAACCCTGTACGTTTCAACACTTCAACTTTGAAGTCGAACTTCAACGTTTCCTTCATTCAAAGATCCAAAGACCGGACGTTCGAGAAGCCCAGAAAGCAGAAGTGTCATAATCTAATATCACGGTATAATTGAAACGTTTGTTCGAAACACAAACACCGGAGGAAAAAGAATAGCTGTGTCGGGAGGGTAAATGCAGGGGCAAGTGAACGATCACGTACTACGGAATTTGATTAAACGTTTCTCAGTTTCGTGGGCGGAACAGAGGCAATATTTCCCCTTGGGCACGAAACGAACGGCAAAGGTCGGTGGTTTGGCGGTTGGTGGTCGGTGGTCAACGGACGGTATTCGAGGTTCCGTAAGGTAGAGAGTAACTCGACAGGAGTAGCTGCTAGTTGAAGAGTAGCCACGAGTAAGTAGGCGACCGAGTAGCACCGCGTACCACCTACCTGTTTCGCTGGTTTTGCCTTGCTGCGGTATCCAGTAATGCGTTTGCTTCTCCTCCTCCTCCTCTTCTCTCTCTTTATCACTGATTCTCTTCTATCTCCTTTCAAATCAGCTCTGGCTATTCTAACTGTATACACGCTCACGTCCATAAGTCGACGGACAGTTAGACAAATTGAGATTTGACCAATTTTTATAGAAAGAACTGACCTACATTATGAAATAAAATTAGTATTTATTGTATACGTACATATAATGTCGGGAAAGTATAATTATACACTGCAGAGCATAACTATAGCATCACTATGATTTTCAAGAGTTTTGAAGTCTTAAGTAATGATTTTTTAATTTTACTAATACAGTGGGTTCCGGTTAATTGAGAACGCCGTTTATTGGGGACAGATACTGAAGAAAGGAAACAAAAACTATTGTTACGTTTGTATGGGACATATCGCCATTTTATTAGAACAGTTTACGCTCGTACAATTTACAATTGGAGATACAGTAGAGATCGTTATGAAGAAGTGATACTGATTCGAAGTATAGATACTTCTGAGCAAGATCTGATGGCTAATTGGAAAAGCAGAAAATGTATTTTTGAACTAAGACAGTATTTTCTGCAAAATGGAAATGAAGAATACCCCATTTCTGCGTTCGATACCTATGCTGATTTCGTCCATTTGCAGAGCCAAAAAGAAAAATACACCAAGCTACACTCGATAAATTTCTAAAAAAATAATTACATACATCCACGTATTACACAATGTATTTATTTGTACATTACACAATCTGTGTGTTTATTTACTAATTTTTGATTACTTATTAATGTTATTTTATTACTTATTGTTAGCTTTGTTTGCATGTTTAAACACACATTTGTATTCAAGACCAAATGTTACATACATTTTTCAATCAATCGTTTGCTGGTTTCATTTTTTACGTTGTTCAGATTTTTTCTGTTGAAATTCGCTTTTTCGGGACAGCCGCTTAATCGAGACAGATTAGGTCGGTCCTAACGTGTCCCAATTAACCGGAATTCACTGTATCACTAATATTATTAATATCGTGCAACGGGTTAGAAAGAAATTATGTGTAACGAAGAAAGTGGAAAAATAATATTTATTTAGAATGAAATATCTAACTGGTGCATATTTATAGCATCAACGTGTTTATTCCAATTTCTACTCATGGGTTCACGGTGCGTTTTCAAGGCTGACTATATTTTGGCGGTTTAGAAGTGTAGGTGCAAAAATCATTTTTGTATTGTAATATTTGGATTATGTTTAACCGTTTCAGTGCCAAGGAGCGATTTTGCGCTTCTTCTGTGTCGCTCGAACAATGTCAGCGCTCTAGACTGCGAAGCCGATAACCGCGACACGCTCGGTTTTCGTCGATGCGCGACTTTACGGTTATCATTCCATTTTAGGTAAAAGTAATAGAATGAGACAGCTGGTAAAAGAACGAATTTTAATTTCAGTCGAACATTTGGATGCAAATATCATTATTATTAGAGCAGAAAACAGCGCAATAGCGCTCCTTGGCATTTTTAATCGGAAAATAAGACAAGCGCTATCGCGCCGCTTGGAACTTTTGGAGAGGGAATAAGACAAGCGAAAAAGCGCTCCTTGGCACTTTTGGACGGGAAAACAGCAAAGACACGTGGCACTCAAACAGTTAAGGGCATCCTGAACAGTCCAATAGGAAACGCCGAGACCACATTGCTTTACAATTTCTTCACAACTTTTTTAATATATTATTCACAATTTTAACAATTTGTCGTTCGGTTCAAGGAGATCACTTCTTTTCAGCTTCTCTGTTTCTTATTGTTCCTATAATTGGCCTAATTGCGTAAAAATCTAATGCAACTTTATAAGATCGTCCGAGCTTACGTGCTAATTCTCGTTGCTTGTCTTCTTTATATGCTAAGATTGCACCTTGTTCTTTTTCATTAAAATAGTTGCCGCGTGGTAGTGTATAAATTAATTAGAAAACTTTGTGCTTGTTAAAAATATTACAACAGAAACCGTTGAAGTTTGTTAAGAATAAAGCTGGTGCTATTGTTTTACACCGATCTTAAAACGATTTTCGATTACATCTTGACATTACACCTAGAAAAATTCAACGATCTTTATCTAAAGTATTAGAAAAACGTTGTCACAGATAATTAATAGTATAATATGTATAGGTTTAATTAATATTGAATAAATAGCATAAATATTGGTAATAATAATGAATAAAATCCCTTGACAAGGAATGCGAAATGAAATTGAATGGCATAAATAAAAATAATTTATAATAAAGTTACTATAACTATTGTACAATTATTTTTGACAGTATAGAGATATTATACTATTTAATTTACTGTTAGAATTGCAATATAATAATATAAAAATATATTCTAAAATGAGTGCTATTTTTGAAAAATTGTGAGCTTTTATCGAGAGTATTAGAATTTGAAAATATTTGAAATATTGCGTTCATTCTAAACGAATAGCTTTAAAACGAGCGCTATTTTTGGGAAACTGTGAACTTTTATCGAGAATATTAGAATTTGAAAATATTTGAAGTATTGCGTTCATTCTAAACGAATAGCTTTAAAACGAGTGTTATTTTTTAAAAATTGTAAATTTTTGTCGGGAGTATTAGAATTTGAAAATATTTGAAGTATTGCGTTCATTTTAAATTAATAGCTTTGAAACGAGTGCTATTTTTGAAAAATTGTGAATTTTTGTCGAGAATATTAAAATGTGAAAATATTTGAAGTATTATGTTTACTTTAAACGAATAGCTTTGAAACGAGTGCTATTTTTGAAAAATTGCGAATTTTTATCGAGAATATTACAATTTGAAAATATTTGTAACATGTATGTAATGAAATATTGCGTTTATTTGAAACGAAGCTATTTTTGAAAAATTGCGAATTTTTGTCGAGAATATTACAGTTTGAAAATATTTGTAACATGTATGTAATGAAATATTACGTTTATTTCAAACGAATGCTATTTTTGAAAAATTGTGAATTTTTGTCTAGAGTATTACAATTTGAAAAAATATGTGAAGTATTGCGTTCATTTTAGCGAGATCGTAATTGAGAAAATGAACTTTTATTAGGAATTTTATTTACTTCATTTATTTGCTCACTGGAACGATCGACAATTCTCTCTATTTTACTTCTCAATTTTCTTTTACTCTTTTACCTTCACCGCGATATTTATTATTGCTCCTCTTTTGTATCTCATTTTTCTTGTTGCGCTTTGTACTTGTCTTATCCTCCTCATAACCATTTACGTTTGGGTTTTCGTTTCCTTTCATGCCACTTTGCTTTCCTCCTCTCTCCTTTCCGCTCCTTCCTTTCTTTCTTTCTTCCTTCCTTCCCGTATTCTTTTCTTCCATGCGGCTTTATTTCTAGCTGCATGGTCCACGGCAATATATTTCTGTAGAAGTTGCGCCCCTTTTAAATGCAAATCTCCGATGGTTGCCATGTTTTTCTTTTGCCCGTCGTTTTTATTGCTACAATGTCACTTTTATTGTTTTCATATTATTTATGCTTTATAACCGAATGTAATTCCTCCAGCTTGATTTACCCGTGTCGGATATTCGGCAAGAATCGTAACAACGGGTTTTCAATGAGCGCCTTTCTTCTTTCAGCTGATAAAACATAATTAACATTAGATTTATCGACGACTTATATATACCTATTTCTACCGGAGGAGTCAAAATGACTTGTTTTCGAAAAGAAAACAAAAGACGTGAATTTTTATATATTTCTTCATTTTACTTAATGAAAACTGAAAATAAATATAATATTTTCTAACATAATCATATTTGAAATTATTTTTATCAAGGAAAAAGCATTATACATGTATATATGGGCACACTTTTATAAGTAAAGATCATTTTAGCAGTACATTTATCATAAAGATGTTTATCACATGCATCACAAATATTGTTCATTGTATTATTTGTATAGTATTCTATTTGACATCGCTTACGTTCGAGTGTAACATCTGTCGGGGTTAGTGATAGTGCATCAGAAAACATTGTATACAAGCTTGTCTCTACAGTCATTGTATAACGTACAAATTTTCAAATCTATTCAATTTTCTAGAAGGTGTTCAAGCTACTCTGAAATTTTTAAAATACCAAAAAATCAAAATCTTTCCTGCATTCTGTGACCAGTCAAAATGACCTATCTTGGTATATATAGGTATGTAACATGTAAATCTTACGCAAGAAAAAGGGAGAAGAGAAAAGAAATTTATAAAATTAATCAATTGTGTACTACAATAAAAGTCACGAAAAATTTCGGAAAATAACATGTACTAGAAATGAGTAATTGTTACAATGATATATCAAACAAGTAATTTTGACTTGTTTGTTAGATCTAGTGTTAAAAAGAGATTCCCGCATAACGGTAGCAAAAGCGAGTGATTTTTGTAAATTTTATTTTAGATAAATTATTGATTATATGGAACCTAATCTGGGCTCTTTTAGAATGTGAAGAGAAAATCTTAAAGTATGAAAGTAATTTTTCTTTATTTCAATTTTTCTTGTCGTTTATTGAGTATCGTGCAAGTCAATTGAAAATATTGTGAATCTTTTACACTTTTCACATCTTCTGTTGCTTTGTATCATTGTCAATGCGAACGTAGCATCGTAAATGCTGCTTTGAATTATTTTACTTATTTTATTATTATTACTTTATATATTGAATTGATCTTGCGGAAGGAAAAAATTGAAATTATTGTTTTCTAAATATATGTGTTATAAATTCAACTTTGATAATCAGAACCAGATTTTAATCGTTGGAATTTACAAAAATATTAATTCCTTTCTAAATTTATTTAAGCAAAGGTAGAAAAACAAAATGAAGTGCCTTTTTTTCAAATAAAAATATAAAACTAAAAACTCCAAAACAAATATCAATGATGTTTCTCAGAGTATTTATTAAATTTTAAATATTTATTTGTGACTTTTTAAATTTATTTAAGTGAAGCTGAGAAAATAGATTCAAGTATGTTTTTCAGATAACAAAAAGAAAACAGAAAAAGCAAAAAAACAGTATGAATGATGTTTTCCACGTTGGTTATTCAATTTTCAGTATTTATTATTTCTTGTTCAAACGTACTTAAGCAAAGCTAGGAAAACGATATCAAGCGTATTTTTCAAATAAAGAAAAAGAAAAAAGAAAGAACAGAAAATAACATCAATGAAGCTTTTCAAATTAGTTATTAAATTTAAAATATTTATTAATTACATCTAAGACTGTTTTTCAAATAAAAAAAAAAAGTGAAAAGGAAACAAAAACACTGTCAATGATGTTTCTCAAATTAATTAGAAAATTTGAAATATTTATTAGTTCCTTTTTAAACTCATTTAAGCAAAGGTTGGGAAACAATATGGAGAGTGATTTTAAAATAAAACAAAAGACAACGATATAAATGTTTTTTTTTTTATAAAAAATACAATATCAAGTGTGTTTTTTCAAATAAATATTCAACATTTCCATCTAAATGATAATTTGTGTACGATCCATGACGTTTGTCTCCTTAAATTTCTGAAACAGCCCACGGTGAGCCGCGTGAGGGTTAATAGGCACATAAGTATAACTTACCATTATCCTTTTCTATTACCTTTGAATGCATATACTCTAATAAAATGTATGTAAGATAATATTATTATTTATTTTCGTGCATGTACATTGGAAGGCTAAGGGAAGTTTTCTGACTGTATAATATTATAGTATGATCTATACGCGACGATATACGGCTACTTGCAGCCCGACATTGCCATTTTTCACAATTCCCGCGTGGATAAGCATCGTACATCATCTTCACGTAATAGTATTTCCACATGTAACTTAATTCAGTTTTCGCGAACGTTCGATCATTTTTCATTCGGAAGCAATATCATTCTTTAAAGGTGATATCGATCTCTAACCCTCAACTGAACTCGTAAATTTTGTTTATGCTTTACTACCATCGATATATATGCAATTAAAAACACAAAAAAGTATTCGTTACAGCTGTAAGCGGCATATAAATGGATTGCTTTTTATTATCGTGTAGGTATTTAAAAGTTACTTTTTATTATTAGCAAATTTCAATTGATAATTGTTTGTAGAAACACGTTAATTAAATTCTGCAAAAGTATTGGAACCCTCGTTAACGTATAAACACTTTGATGGAAGTTGGAAGTTGAGGAACTTGAAAGTTGGAAGTCAGGAATGGAGGAAGTTGGATTTTGGAAATAGGACATTAGAAGTTGCGGAAGTTGAAAGTTGGGAAAAGTGGAAGTTGAGAGTTGAAGAAGTTAGGAGTTGTGGAAGTTGAAAGTTGGGGAAGTTGGAAGTTGGATGTTAGAAGTTGGGAAAATTGGGAGTTGGAGGAGTTAGAAGTTGGAAAAGTTGAAGTTGAAAGCAACGGAAGTTGAAAGTTGGGGAAGTTGGAAGTTGGATGTTAGAAGTTGGGAAAGTTGGGAGTTGGAGGAGTTAGAAGTTGGAAAAGTTGAAGTTGAAAGCAACGGAAGTTGGGAATTGGGGAAATTGGAAGTTGGGAAAGTTGGAGAAATTGAAAGTTACGGAAGTTGAACATTAGGGAAAATGAAGGATGGAAGTTGGGAAAGTTCAAGTTGAATTTTGGAAGTTGGGGAAGTTGGAAGTTGGGAAATTTGAATGTTGCGGAAGTTAAAAGTTGTGGAAGTTGGAAGTTGGGTAATTTGGAAGTTGCGGAAGTAAAAAGCTATGGAAATTGGAAGTTGGGAAAGTTGGAGAAGTTGGAAGTTGGACGTTAGAAGTTGGAGAAATTGGAAGTTGCTGTAATATAAAATATATAAAATAAATAAAGATATACAACACAAAATTTAGCAATTAGAATTATTTTTTACTTAAGAATTATATAAAATGAAAAAAAATAGCATAACTTTATTATTAATATTTCATTATGTGAAAAGAATGGAAAAATAACATAAAACATAACTTACAAATCTTGTCTTTTAATAAAATAATATTTAAGGAAAACTAATGCGTCCAACAGGTCATATTTCATGGATGAATGTAATTTCGTACAGAAATTACCGCCGATCGAAAAAACTTTCTCATTGTCTGTTGACGTGGATTGAATCGATTTATTATTGAATGCATTTAATAAATTTTCGACCGTCACGGATTTTTTCTTTTTTAGTAACACCAAACATTTTCAACTCCTTTTGGAAGGATGACTCAAAACAATATAATTGATTTCCAATTTTTTCGAAAAAACTCGGATTTTATGGTTAGGTAGATTTTAACAAACAACCGGTTAACCGGTTTCGGTTTTAACCGGTTTGCAAGTCCTAGTAACAGCAGTCGACAAAGTGTTAATAATAATAATAGTAACAACGTTTTCCTTCTTTTTTTTTCTTAATTATACACTTTTGCACAGATACAAAAGGGCGAGAATCAGTGTACAGCTGTTCTTATACAGAACCTATTAGATTGATCCACAAGTTCGTACGTATTTTTGAGAAATTTCGAAATAGACTATAATACTATTCTAATCAGTGATATATTTCTCTTCGTTATTTGCTATAATCTTACTTCAATCCTGCTGTTCCATTTGTGTAAACGTGAGAATCGCGTCGTCAAAGTGTTAAGAATCCGACATTAGAAGAACTCCTATACTAAAACTTCTTTTCTCACTTGGAGAAACGATATTTCACATACACCAACCAACTAAAAATTCTTTTCTTACTTCAGTGCTACTAAGTTGTCATTCGTACGTGCCATTCTTCGTAGAAAAGTAACGCGAACCGTTGTCACGCGGAATACATATTTGGTAACGCGTCAAAGAAAAGAAAGTATTCACGTTTCACACGGAATAAGTTGGACGCGTGTCCTACGTATCTGTCACCTGCGCGTGGAGTTCGTACAATGCAGATCGCGGCGCGTGTATGCAGCTCACTGGAAAAGAAAAGCTAACCCTGATAGAGCCGCATCAATGAGTACTCAATGGGCGCCGGACAATAGTTTGTCCGGCACGAGATCGGCGCGCGCCAACCTACGTTCGTCGCAGCTCAAGTAGGTGAAGGTGCAACCGTAGGATACACAGGACAAGCGCGGTCAGGGAACTGAGGTTTACTCGAAGATAGGCGGAATGACTCATCGACGAGAAACGCGTATAATACCGCTGGATCGTTGCTAAGCCTCTACCGCCCTTTCGTTCAACGTTTGCGTTTCAATATACAGGGTGTTCGAAGTAACTGTGGTTATGAGTTTTTTTTAACTCTTCCAGGTTACCAGGTGGGGTTAAATTAACCTCGGAGATTTTAAAACTGCGATATTTTTTTCAAAATATCTGCAATTTGTCTGGATTGAATTGATTCAATTGATTAAGAAATTAGGACTATCGTTAATAGAAAAACACGTAACAAACAGGAATTCATGTTGTGTCGTCAACAAACTGCAAAAATACTTTCTTTCAGTAAAATAATCGGGATCGATAAACTAATAGTTACACTTATAAGTAATAGTCACCAAGATTTTGTTAGACACTTCCGCTAGTCTGATAAGGAAAATGTTACAAGCAGAAATGTAACAGTACTTGATTGTCAATAAATTAGAAAGATACTTTCTTTTTTCTTCGATTAAAAATTCAAGGTTAGTGAAATTGTTATACTTATAAGTAACGGTCGCTGTTTATTTTTCATGCTTTCAGTAGTCTGAGAAAGAAAATGTTATATACGAAAACGAAACAGTACCTGGATTGTCAAGAAAGTACAAAAATTCTTTCTTTTCTTTCTATCAATAAAATACTCGGGGATCAGTAAACTTGTTCACTCTTATAAGTAATAATAATCATAAGATATTTAGACACTTTTGACAGTCTGATAAAGAAAATCTTATAAATAAAAGCAAATCGGTGCTTGATCGTCAACAAGCTGCAAAAATATTTTCTTTTTCGTTACACTTAACGGATGGACCACGTAGTTTTTGCACAATTGTTGTCGTTGTCATTGTCATCGTGATTGTCGTTGTCGTGATTGTCGTTGTCGTTGTCGTTGTCGTTATCGTTGTCGTTGTCATCGTGATTGTCGTTGTCGTTGTCGTGATTGTCGTTGTCGTTGTCGTTGTCGTTGTCGTTGTCGTTGTCATCGTGATTGTCGTTGTCGTTGTCGTTGTCGTTGTCGTTGTCGTTGTCGTTGTTGTCGTTGTCGTTGTCGTCGTCGTCGTTGTCGTCGTTGCTGTTGCTTTTGTTGTTGCTGTTGTTGTTGTTGTTACACTCTCTTCAGTACATTTATAATTTTTAGAAAGTTAAGGCAAAGAATACATATCACTTTCGTAAAACAGTTACGTTAACTTCTGCCTAGATAATTGTATAGTAACAACAGGTTAATTAATTCATAATAAAGTCGTATATAGCAAATTTCCAAAGAAATTGCAATTCACTTGGTAATCGCTATTAACTAACGATTACAATGTTGAAAAATTTAAGAAACACCCGTTACAGTTAGCGCATCGCGTACACTTACGATAGATAAATCTAACCTATTCTTTCGAAATGACCTTTTTTTCTCACTAGACGCTTTATGTGTAGGTGTACCTTCACATTGTTGCACGTAAGTACGTGGGTGAAAAATGGGTGTTGGCGCGTACTGTCGCATTGACATCCGCAAAAATTCTACGTGGACATAGATCAATAACGTTGTTGTGCAATAAAGTCTTTGCTGCGGGCCGATTTCGCGAGATTATTATCGCAGCTGGTCGATTTCATTGAAAATAATAACTTCGTTTTATCTGTCTGTGTAACATCGTTCATTTACAATTTATTTCAAAATGAAATATTTGTTTTGCACACTAGGTAACGTAAAGTAATCAGATTTTAATAATATCACAGTTTATTGTACATATTTTATAAAATACTTTCCGCTACTTTGCAAACTTCTGTTCCGTTTAAATAAATAATTCAATTGTCAAGTATTAATCTGCTTTAAAAGTTTAAAGTGTGCTTTTTCTTTCGTACAGCTATTTTCTTAAATATTATCAATTTTATATTATTATATATTATTTTAATTGTTAAGTTTATTAATGCTTCATTCTTTTTTTTTTCTTTTTAATGTAACAATATACATAGCTTTCTTTCGATATATTACAGTTTATATTAAAAACATAGTATAATTTTGGAATAATTTTCACTATAGAAATATAAAATAAAATAACAATTTTAAAATACAAGATTCTTTAATGTTACAGTTTCAAATTGTACAATAGTTATTTTTTCAGTCTTATTATATTATCTTATTACATATTCGACGATCTGTTTATGCAAATTATATTCAAAACTTCGCCTAAAGTTTATTAGAAGTATTACAAGCACGATAATGTTGCCATCTTTAATTGCTGTAACAACAACAGTTAAATTTCTAAATATCAATTATCCTCCAGTGCATATTTCTTCCAAATAAAACTTAATTTATGATTAAAAAGTTTGTTTAAGAAGATCTTTAACATTTCTACATTTCTCTGTAACTTTAAAAGTAATATTATCGTTCGTTATATTATATTGATATTTTACTGGAAGTATCAGGTTGATCCAAAGTTCCTGTGGGTTTCATTTCGTCTTAAATAATATTCGTAACATTTGCCTATCTATGTAATATTATTCTTTTTAAAAATGGCATTTTTCTTTTTAGTTATTTAATGTATTACAATCAATTCTCGTAGGAAGTATTTTTAATTAGTGCTTATTAATTTAAGTTTTAAAATTAGTTAGTTTTATTTGAGTGAATGTTCCTATTTAGCTAAATCTATTATCCTTAAAGTCTTCCAATAAGAGCGATAGAACTTTAAATTGAAATGAAATGAAAAATAGGGAAGATATATTATCATTTATAATGTCATCGAATGCATTTTAAAATAAAGTAGTAAGTAGTAGAGTATCTTTCGTACCTTTCGTTTCATTTCAATTCCAAATTCTATCGCTCTTATTGGAAGACCCTATAATATTCAAATCTGCTATTCTCCGTATAGCGAATTCACATTGACAAATAGAGTGAGTAGTGTTTACTTTTTAGGAAATTTATTATGAATCTAATCGAATGAGTAGAGTCTATTCAACAAATCTGCCATTCTCCATATAGCGAATTCACATCGAAAAATAGAGTGAGTAGTGTTTACTTTTTAGGAAATTTATTATGAACCTAATCGAATAAGTAGGGCCTATTTTTCAATTGAATTACGTTATACCGTTGCGTCTGTTGCACTTTGCCTCTTCGAAAGCTAGTAATCCTGTTGTCGTGTCAGGGAATTCATCGAATATAGTAGAATCGAGCGTGTTCAGTCGAGCAGACGGTGAAAAATACAATTGGCCGTGTACACGGACCAACAAAAGATACATAAGTATGCGCATAACGACACTATTAGTTTCCGGTGGATCGAGTTCTTCCTTCCATGCTTCAGTCGCGTGGGTAAGGATACGGATACAGAGGCCTGTAGCGAGGAACGGAGAGCTCAACGCCCGCGCTTCCTCCTCCTCTTTCTCTTTCTCCTCCTCTTTCCTTCAACGCCAGTGACTTTCGCTGCCAAGGAGTTATGGCTTCACGCTCGGTTGCACCGACAATTTATGAAGCGAAAGATCGAGGGAGGTGTCCGAAGGAAGAGACAGAACGATGGTCAGAATCGGGAGTTGGCGAGGAAACTTTTCTCGACGTTCGTTTGTTTCGACCTACGTTCTTTCAAATGTCTCTCCGCAGTGGACCAACCATTTCATACCCGTTCGAACGAAACGTAAAAAGGAAGATCGGATTTTCGAGATGTTACTCTTTCCGTTTTCAATCGTTTCTGACCATGTAAGAGTAGTTTCACCTTTCGACTGGTTTCGCCTTTACAAATAGAAATTGAATCTCTGCAGTTTGTAATTAGAAATTGGCAAAAAGTTAACAAGTAATTAGGTTAGTTTGTTTTTTTGAAAATCTGTGCTTATTTTGTATTTAACGAAAGCATAACACGGAACTGAATAGACGTGATCAAACAATCCTAACCAGTTTTGGAATTGGACACGCAAAATTAACCCATGGCCACTTGATGCCAAATGATCCAATAAAGAAGTACAACCTCTGCAATACTAATATAACAATTAACACATTGTTGACTGATCACGAGTTAACTCGTGTTCGCATTTGCATTAGCTATTTCAATTTTTTATCAGAGCAACATAGAATATTGCAAAAGCTTTGTTCATCGTGTTTAGTCATAATTCTAGTATTACAAAAAGTGCAGTGAAACAAGATATATTTGCAAAATCTGTTGTGTACAATTACACGTAGGTGACTACTATACAGTTTACCATACCAAAAGAAAATATAAAATATTAGAAATCATATAAAATAATAACAAAAATATTAGAAGACATATAAAATAATAATAAAAATATTAGAAGTCGTATAAAATAATAATAAAAATATTAGAAGTTATATAAAAAAATATGTCCAAAGTTTCATTTCAATTCGTTACGTATAAATAAAGTTTATTGACGTTTATTTAGATTATTTCACTTCTACATTCAATTACGGAATAATAGCCTTCTGCGTAAAATTACCGATCAACAATGTGTTAAGCATATTCTCCAAGACTGTCCAACGTTCGGTTATATTAAGAAGAAAATATAATATTTTCAATAGACGTAAAGCAAGCCCTTAGTGACGGAGCAAATTGCAACAATTTGGTTAGAAATCTGATCTAAAGGTACCAAGTACAATGTAGTCGCTATGGACCTATGAAGTTGAAGCAACTATAAACAATCAAAAAGAAAAAAAGGAATGTCGAGGAAAAGGAATGTCGAGGTGTAATTAGAAATCGTTTTAAGATCGGTGAAAAACAATAGCACAAGCTTCATTCTTAACAAATTTTCAAGGGTTTCTGTTGAAATATTTTTAGCGAGCACAAAGATTTTTAATTAATTTATACAATCCCACGCGGTACATACTTTAATGAAAAAGGACAGTGTGCAATTTTAGCATATAGAGAACAAGCATTCAGGAATCCCAAGTTGTCTCTGAGAAATTAAAGATAGCACACACGTGCTATCGTTTTGTCTAGGAGTGTACAAGCAAACGATGAAGCTTTATCCTCTTCTATTTCTCTCATGAATAAACTATTCACGAGGAAAAACTACTGGAAACTGATACTACGAATACTCTGTACATTTTTGCCCATGTATAATACTAAATTCGAGGGTGAAACATAATTTAACCGTTTCAGTGCCAAGGAGCGATTTTGCGCTTCTTCTGTGTCACTCGAACAATGTCAGCGCTCTAGACTGCGAAGCCGATAACCGCGACACGCTCGGTTTCCGTCGATGCGCGACTTTACGGTTAACATTCCATTTTAGGTAAAAGTAGAAGAATAAGACAGCTGGTAAAAGAACGAATTTTAATTTCAGTCGAACATTTGGATGCAAATATCATTATTATTAGAGCAGAAAACAGCGCAATAGCGCTCCTTGGCATTTTTAATCGGAAAATAAGACAAGCGCTATCGCGCCGCTTGGCACTTTTGGAGAGGGAATAAGACAAGTGAAAAAGCGCTCCTTGGCACTTTTGGATGGGAAAACAGCAGAGACACGTGGCACTCAAACGGTTAAATGAAGCAATACTTTCTGTACGAAGTAGTCGCTAATGACTTACGAAGTTGATGCGACTTTAAACAATCAAATAAGAAGAAAAAAGCAAAACAGTGTAACTGAACCCTGTTAATAGATTAAAGAAAATCTACAGAACATGTGACTGTATCTCTGATTATTTCTCAATGGGCTTGAAAACTTGTGATTGAAGTGGTCATTGCATTAATTTTAGCGCTCCATTTTGTCGGAACTCTGCCAGATAACTTTTACATACTGTAGCAAAGTGCTTTGGGATTATTATCGTGCATAAATAGAAAATTGTTGCCAGTAATTCTCTTTCCCGACGAAATGACGGGTGATTTTATATTTAAATAAAGCTCCTTTCTCATTATCCCGTCGACTTTTGTTAAATCTCCTATTCCCTCCAAAACACTCCCAAATCGTAACGAGACTCTCCTCCATATTTTACAATGGACACAACACAGCCTGGCAGCAGTTTCTCGTTCCAAAGACTGATATTAAATCTCATTATAAATATTTAATTTTCTTTTGTATTAATTAAAATAAACCATCAGCCATATAAATGAAAACATATTCCTCAAATATAATTGTTATCAATAGAATGGTTACTAAATCTTCCATCTAAACTTGATTTATCCCAGAACGGTCAAATATCCCATAATTTATGAACAAGAGTGTACATTGTCTTCCAAATTCCTAAAAATTCAACCGAAGTACCGAATGAAGAATCGAAATTTTCTTAGAATCGTTAGAAATTATCCTTAAAACATAAATCGAGCTAACTGGTGACGTTTATCACTAGTGTTACACACTCTCTCTCACTATTCGTGAAGCAAAACTATCAGAAGATATTGTTCCGTCCATCTGACGGAAATCCCAGGTCATTAGAATTTTTCTATTTCTCTAGATTGTCAAAGCCTTTCCTGTCATTTAACGAGGACTTTGTTTGCTCGCTTAACCATAAAGAATATTGAAAGCATTGTCACGAATGAGTTGATTAGCTCTCGATGACACAATAAGGCTGTTCACGACATAGACGGAAAAACACTTGATTAGATCAATCCCGTTCCATGATCGTTAACACCTTACCATAAACTTCTCTTTTTAATTTTCGACACCACTAGTTAAAACCTACTTGCTTCAAATCAGGCCCTGTAACCCTTTTAGCGCTCGCTACCATTTTTCTTACCAGCGCACCACTGCGCTTTCCCTTTCTCTTGATTTTTAGAGAATTGGTTTAGACACAAACTAACCAATCACCACATTTTGAAGCTTTTCTCTCACCAAACATTATCCACCAATTGCAACCTCTCTTTGGCATTCTGAAATGTATAAATGAATGTAACCTTTCCTTAAAATGTTCAGAACTCGGTATATAGAGCATACAATCGACAGTATATAGACGATCAAGCAAGTAACTCTTCGTGCCAGAGTAAACATTCAAATCAATCTCAAGTCTTACGACTCTTTTTAAGTCGCTTGAGTCTTTCGAGCCCGTTTAGTCAAGTTTCAACTTAGTTTAAACCGTATTTCAAATCGAGTTTTTAAACAATAAAGGAACGTTTCGAAACAATGTTCGACTAGTGACGAATCAATCGATACACGATTATCTTAACTTATCGTCAATTAACCCCTTGCCTTACAATGACGAGTCACACTCGTAGTGTAGATTATGATCATGATGTGGGAAAAGAAAAATGATATGTCTATCAAATTTGTACTTTTGCACAAATCTCAACTGAAATTTAAGACCGAGGATCGCCAAATACAAATCATTTATAATATCCTGACTTTCTTTCATATAAAGGTACTTTGGAACAGTGAATAGCTGAGGTTAACGTACATAATGCCTAAGAAATCGTAAGGCAAGGGGTTAAACATAAAATCAGCTGTTTATCATTAAGTTGACGGGTAGTGTAGCAAGAGTATCAACGTATTTTTAAATTCGTCCTGGTACGACGGCTACAGATATTCTTAACACGAGAAATCAGGCAAACAGATCACCGTGAAAATACACAACAGTTTTCTTCTTTACTTTTTTCCCCTTTTTTCTTTAAACGATTCCAAACAATTTCGCGTAACAACGATTTTCTCGGTGATCATGTATCAGCGACAAATCATTGTGTCGGTATATATGTACATGTTGTTTGCCGATCGTGAGAAAAATGATGCTAGAGCCTGGCTCGAACGGAGTTCGCGATTTTGCGGAGGTGTCTCAGCCGGTCCGTTCGCAATCTCGCAAAAGGCCCGTAGATCGATAAGCAAATAGAAGGTGTATCCGCGGCACACACGGAAAGTAGCCACGGTCATAAATAACGATTAACGTGGCAGCAGCCGACCGAGGAACGGCAAAATTGGTCCTTCCAGCGACACGGAAAGCGAAACTCGATGTATCTTCGTTTGCCGGTAGATTGGTGGCTGCCTGCCGAAGATGCCGAGTTGTTTGTCTTTTAACGCTGCACGGTAACATTATTCCACGCCTTGTTTCGTAAGGCAAACGAGTTTGTTATCTTTCGCCCGAGCTTCGTGCTCCACGCGAACAATTCTCGTGGAAATACCCATTTATTCCTTTTGTTCTTGGATAACGTACGTGTTAACGTTTTGGGACTCTTGATTTCCGTATATTTCTTTTCTTTATTTTTTTCTTTTTCTTTTTTGTTTGAATATTTGCTCGGATGTTATAATTAAGGTTAGAGGCGAATCGGATCGAAATAAGAATTCTGATCGTGTTTGCCACGTCGTAATTGGTAGGAGCTTTTCGATTAGTCTTATTATCTCATCTCTCTTCCTCACAGCTACTACAATTGCCTATTGTTTGTTTTACGTTGTTGTTTAACCCTTTAACTGCGGGTACTTTTAGCACAGCCGATCGCTCTAAACGCAGAAAAAGGAAAAGAATATTTTACTAAAGTCAAATCATAATACTAGACAATGTAATTCTAATTATTTTATAAATTATAAAAAGTATATGAAGTAAGAAAGTATATTCTTGAACAAAGCGTAAACATACATGTTGGCTATAATTTTAGTATGTGGTTTATAAACCACACCCGCAGTTAAAGAGTTAACGCTATTTGTGTGATTTAGGAATTCTTAGTTGTAATAATGTATCATGAAGCGATGCAGATAATTTAACTTGTAAAATTTACTCTCATAAATGAGTTAGAATAACTCAGTTCACCTTTCAAACAAGAATGAAATGTTTCCCCAGTTTATAATTAAAAATTTAGCGAAAGTAATAACGAATTACTTCAGTTTGATTTTTGCAAATGACAGTATGATATATCTTATATTGAATATAGGTGTAACAATACAATTAAAAATGAGCAACTCTGGGGAGTGAATTTTGGAGATCCCAAAGGTCTTTTGGAAAGTTGAATATTTGGTAGTGGAATATTAGGAAAAGAATTAGTTACGAACTTCTTAAAAAAATAGAAAGTAAATTTTGGGAGTTCCAAAGTATTACTGAAAAGTCGAATAACTGAAACTAAAATATTAGGAAAAGAATTATTTACGAATTTATTAAAAAAATAGAAAGTAAATTTTGGGGGTCTCAAAGTTCTTCTGAAAAGTCGAATATCTGAAACTAGAATATTAGGAAAAGAATTATTTACGAATTTATTAAAAAAATAGAAAATAAACTTTGGGGGTCCCAAAATTCTTCTGCAAAGTTGAATAACTGAAATTAGAATATTGGGAAAAGAATTATTTACGAATTTACTAAACAAATAGGAAACAAATTTTGGGGGTCCCAAACTATTACTGAAAGGTCGAATATCTGGAAGTAGAATATTGGTAAAAGAATTATTTACGAATTTATTAAAAAAATAGGAAACAAATTTTGGGGGTCCCAAAGTATTACTGAAAAGGCGAATAACTGAAACTAAAATATTAGGAAAAGAATTATTTACGAACTTATTAAAAAAATAGAAAGTAAATTTTGGGGGTCTCAAAATTCTTCTAAAAAGTCGAATATCTGGAAGTAGAATATTGGGAAAAGAATTATTTACGAATTTACTAAACAAATAGGAAACAAATTTTGGGGGTCCCAAACTATTACTGAAAGGTCGAATATCTGGAAGTAGAATATTGGGAAAAGAATTATTTACGAATTTATTAGAAAACCGGAAAGTAAATTTTAAGGGACACAAAGTTTTTTGGAAAGTCGAATAACTGAAATTAGAATATTAGGAAAAGAATTGTTTACGAATTTACTAAACAAATAGGAAACAAATTTTGGGGGTCTCAAAGTATTACTGAAAAGTCGAATATCTGGAAGTAGAATATTGGGAAAAGAATTATTTACGAATTTATTAGAAAAACGGAAAATAAATTTTGGAGGTCCCAAAGTTCTTCTGAAAAGTCGAATAACTGAAACTAGAATATTGGGAAAAGAACTATTTACGAATTTATTAAAAACATAAAAAATAAATTTTGGGGCTCCCAAAGTTCTTCGTTTTGTGTTTTAAAAGTTAAGAACGATTTTACTGGAATCTGGGTACAATTAAAAATTAACAACACCTTTATACATAAATTCTCGTGTTCTAAGTGTTGATTCACGTCAATGGCAAGTTAAGTTGTCTTAAGTCAGTTAAAATGTTAAACTATACAGGATCCAGTTACCCTTATTGGTTTTAAACAATTTACAGTTTAGGATTATGTTTATGTATTATATAAACCTAATATAATATAAATTGAAAAAAAACTTTTAGTTACAGTTAACTAAATTAATACATTTATGTATAGTAAATATTGAATAAGTAATTTTTATTTAATGATATAATCTAAGACAATAAATTAACACTTCATTAAAGAAATTAAAATTAATAAAGGTTAATTCCTGTGCCAGCAACAGTGGTTGAATTATATCTATAAATTAATTTTATATTTATTAATATTTAATATTGAATTATATAATATATAAACCTAATATAATATTAGTTGCAGATTATTTTTAGTTGTAAATATAATTTCATGGGTGATTAACTAAATTAATATATTTATATACTTATATATTAATTTATAAATTATAATTAATTATATTATAATTAATATATAAATACAAATTAATTAAATTTATTAAATATATTAAATATTTATTAAAAATATAAATTATATAATATATGTATATATTAATTTAGTACAATACAGTACAATAAATATCAAATAAATGATTTTTATTTAACGATAGAAACTGAGACAATAAATTAACACTTCATTAAAGAAATTAAAATTAATACAGGTTAATTTCCGTGCCAGCAACAGCGGTTGAATTGTATCTATAAATTAATTTTATGTTTATTATATAATATTAATTAATCCAATCTAACCTAGCCAGTACACGTTATCAATGAAACAGACGCGTGTGAACGTAACAATTTTCGTGGGAATTTGAAGTACGTAATCTACAATTCCATATTTAAAATAAAAGAGTAGCCTTAAAAATTCAAATGCGTTGACTATTAGTTGTCAGTGAGATGGAAACGTACAAACGTAGGAATTTTCGTGCGAATCTAAGAAACGTAATCTGCAATTTCGTATTTAAAATAAAAAGGTAATCACGAAATTGAAATTGTGTTGATTATTATTATTTTACATTCCAAATTTAGTATTTGATATGTATTAGATTATCATATTTTTATATAATCTACTCAGTTTGAAATCTTTATATATGGAGCTAATCGGATCACGTCAGTTGAGGTGAATATACTCTTTTCCTTCATTTGAGTACTTTTATGATTATAAATATGATAATCATTTATACAGAGATGGTTTGTGCCTACATAAAATATCGTGGTGCTCAGAAAAAATGAAAGAAGCTGTGACCAAAGATAAATCTGAAAACATTACTGCATGTCAACATGCAAAAATATATGATGCACCTGACACAACTCTATAAAGAAATAGGGATCTAAAATAAGTGTCAGTTGGCTCTTATTTTCATTAAATCATAATTTTTCACGTTAATTATAAAAATTTGGTTATGAAAATTGCAGTTTTTTTCAGAGATTTTTGGATTATGCGGTTTACCGCCATACTTCTTACTTTTTCATTTTGTCTATGCAGAGAAAAGATTTCCAAGTTTGAATTTATTTTTTATTATTAATATTCAAGCCAAAAGTTCAAAAGGATCAGCTTTTTAATGTCTAACAATTATTTTTCTATCATCAAATAGAAAGTGATTCGATACACCGCCATTTTCCTCAATTTTTCGTTTCCTCTTTGCAGAAGAAGGATTTCCAACTTTGTTTTTATTTTTAACTATTAATATTCTAGCCAAATATTAACAAAATCAACTTTTTAATGTCTGTTTATTATTTTCCTGCCGTCAGACAGAAAATGTTCAAATTTGCCACTATTTTTCTCACTTTTCCGTTTTATCTTTGCAGAAAAAGGATTTCCAAGTTTGCTTTTAGTTTTAATTATTAATATTCCAGCTGAAAGTTTAAAAACATCAGCTTGTAAATGTTTAACAATTATTTTTCTACCATCAAAAAGGAAGTGATTCGATTCACCGCCATTTTCCTCAATTTTTCGTTTTATCTGTGCAGAAGAAGGATTTCCAAGCTTGCTTTTATTTTTTTACTATTAATATTCTAGCAAAATGTTAACAAAACAGGAAGTGATTCGATTCACCGCCATTTTCCTCAATTGTTCGTTTTATCTTTGCAGAAGAAGGATTTCCAAGTTTGCTTTCATTTTTGATTATTAATATTCTAGCTAAAAGTTTAAAAACATCAGCTTTTTAATGTTTAACAATTATGTTTCTACCATCAAACAGGAAGTGATTCGATTCACCGCCATTTTCCTCAATTGTTCGTTTTATCTTTGCAGAAGAAGGATTTCCAAGTTTGTTTTTATTTTTGATTATTAATATTCTAGCTAAAAGTTTAAAAACATCAGCTTGTAAATGTTTAACAATTATGTTTCTACCATCAAACAGAAAGTGATTCGATTCACCGCCATTTTCCTCAATTTTTCGTTTTATCTGTGCAGAAGAAGGATTTCCAAGCTTGCTTTTATTTTTTTACTATTAATATTCTAGCAAAATGTTAACAAAACAGGAAGTGATTCGATTCACCGCCATTTTCCTCAATTGTTCGTTTTATCTTTGCAGAAGAAGGATTTCCAAGTTTGCTTTCATTTTTGATTATTAATATTCTAGCTAAAAGTTTAAAAACATCAGCTTTTTAATGTTTAACAATTATGTTTCTACCATCAAACAGGAAGTGATTCGATTCACCGCCATTTTCCTCAATTGTTCGTTTTATCTTTGCAGAAGAAGGATTTCCAAGTTTGTTTTTATTTTTGATTATTAATATTCTAGCTAAAAGTTTAAAAACATCAGCTTGTAAATGTTTAACAATTATGTTTCTACCATCAAACAGAAAGTGATTCGATTCACCGCCATTTTCCTCAATTTTTCGTTTTATCTGTGCAGAAGAAGGATTTCCAAGCTTGCTTTTATTCTTTTACTATTAATATTCTAGCAAAATGTTAACAAAACAGAAAGTGATCCAATTCGCCGCTATTTTTCTCACTTTTCCGTTTTATTTTGCAGAAGAAGGATTTCCAAGTTTGCTTTTATTTTTGATTATTAATATTCTAGCTAAAAGTTTAAAAACATCAGCTTTTTAATGTTTAACAATTATGTTTCTACCATCAAACAGAAAGTGATTCGATTCGCCTTGTGTCATGAATTATGACTTTCTTGATTTATCAATTACGTTTGTGAGAGAAACGCAGCGAAGTAGAATGCATGCAAAAAATGGAGAAACGATGGAAGAAAGACATTTTAGTTGGTGTAGTGTGTTTTAATTAAATGAAACACATTGGACGATGTAACCGCTGCAATGGCATTTACTCTTATAAAGATGAAACAAGCAATTACCGGGGCACAAAGGTCAATCCCTTCGTACTTTCTTTTCGCATTTCCTACCAGTTTCTAGAATACTTTCGTCACGATTCACGGACAAAGGGCGTATCTCAATTCCATTAGCAAAAGGAAATTAAGGACTTCTACGACAACATTGTGTTTTATTGAGTTTGCAATCAACTTGACAATAGGGGAAAAAAAAAAGAAACGAAGAAGAAGAAAACTATAATTGGGTTGACATAAGGTTCTTTTCCTTTGCAAATAGTTTTATTAACATCATTGATCATGCGTTCCTACTTTTTCCACTTGTTAAATAAGCGAATAGTTAAGTGCCTTTAATCTATAAACTACAAATCCTATTTTTCCCTGTTTCCTGAAGCTACTCGAATAAAAATTCATTAAAATAATTTTTAATACTTATTTTCTGGAATTTTAATATTATATAGAGTTACGTTACTTTATTTAATTCAGTTCGTAATATTTATTTCTACGAATTCAATAGAAGCAGTCTCTGATTTCAATATAATTTCTTAACAAACACGTTTTCTGAGCTTTATCGTTGCCTAGAAAGGAAATTTAATTAAAAAATAGATTGAAAAGAAGAAACACTTGAAATGTAACGAACCTAATGCTTATTAATTGTCTAAATTTGCTTGACGTGATGAAACGAATGCCAGTGTTTATAAAGTAATCAACAAAAATATACTTTGAATATGCAGTTACATGAAATTTATAATGAAAGTCGAATATCTGGAAGTGAAATATGAGCAACAAATTATTTACAAGTTTATTAGAAAAATAGAAAGTAAATTTTGGGGGTCCCAAAGTACTACTGAAAAGTCGAATATCTGAAACTAGAATATTAGGAAAAAAATTATCTACGAATTTATTAGAAAAACGGAAAATAAATTTTGGGGGTCCCAAAGTATTACTGAAAAGTAGAATATTAGGAAAAAAATTATCTACGAATTTACTAAACAAATAGGAAACAAATTTTGGGGGTCCCAAAGTATTACTGACAACTCGAATAATTGAAACTAAAATATTAGGAAAAGAATTATTTACGAATTTATTAAAAAAATAGAAAATAAACTTTTGGGGTCCCAAAATTCTTCTGCAAAGTTGAATAACTGAAATTAGAATATTGGGAAAAGAATTATTTACGAATTTACTAAACAAATAGGAAACAAATTTTGGGGGTCCCAAAGTATTACTGAAAAGTCGAAAATCTGGAAGTAGAATATTGAGAAAAAAAATTATTTACGAATTTATTAAAAAAACCGCAAAATAAATCTTGAAAGAATCAAAGTTCTTCTCGAAAGTCGAATATCTGAAACTAGAATATTAGGAGGAAAATTATCTACGAATTTATTAGAAAAACGGAAAATAAATTTTAAGGGACTCAAAATTCTTCTAAAAAGTCGAGTATCTCAAGCTAGAATATTGGGAAAAGAATTATTTACGAATTTATTAGAAAAACGGAAAGTAAATTTTAAGGGACACAAAGTTTTTTGAAAAGTCGAATAACTGAAATTAGAATATTAGGAAAAGAATTATTTACCAACCTATTAAAAAAATAGAAAGTAAATTTTGGGGGTCTCAAAAAGTATTTCTGAAAAGTCGAATATCTGGAAGTAGAATATTGAGAAAAAAATTATTTATGAATTTATTAGAAAAACGGAAAATAAATTTTAAGGGACACAAAGTTTTTTGGAAAATCGAATATTTGGAAGTGGAATATTAAAAAAAGAATTATTTACGAATTTATTAGAAAAATGGAAAATAAATTTTGGGAAATCCAAAGTTCTTCTGAAAAGTCGGATATGTGGAAGTAGAATAATGGGAAAAAATTATTTATGAATTTATTAGAAAAGCAGAGAATAAATTTTTGGGGACCCAAAGTTCTTTGTTTTATGTTTTAAAAATTAAGAACGATTTTACTGGAATACGGACAGACAGGTGAAAAATATTCACGTATTTTCATGAATGGGATTTTTATTCATTTAGGTTAGTCATCAAGCGCTTTATCCACAACGAGAACCGGAAGTCGTAGGTGTCGCGTATCTCTAGAAACAACGAAGTCATGTTCGTGGATATATCCGTATTAAAACGATCCGCTGACACGTTTCCTGTGTTACTCATAGAAGACATTAACGTACGCGTTAACTTGATTAACGCAATTAGCAAAATTGCAATTAAACATGCGGAATATTTCCCCTCTACGTAAATTAGATATTTGACCAATCGTAAATTTAACTCACTGCTATTATTATTCTTTCACTAAACCTCATAAAATATAACTGCATATGTATGAACGAGAAATTATCGATACGTTGGTATTTTTATTGATAATAAATGTAAAAGCGCATAAATTCCACAAACATTATTGTATTTCTTACAGAAAAATATTTTGTCGATGAAAATAAGTTCCACGAATAATTCTTATTAATTGTAATAAATGAGAAACGATGGAATATTGAATATTGTTAAAAATATTGATCAATAAACACGTTTCATTTATTTTGAATGACTGTTACTGTTAAAATTAATATAAAATTGAATATGTTTGGTGATTTCGAAGAACTCCGTTGAAAATACAGCAGACGCATAATAGCACGCGCGAAAAATAACGAGAAAATTTATTTGTTTAAAAATTACGCGGATAATTCTTTTGCAATACAGCGACAGAGCATCGAAATAAATTTAAAAATAAAGCACGCATATAAATTTTTACTCTATCTCACACATTTGTAGAATTGTAATATATTTAAAAAATACGTTGTTTAACAATGGATAATTTTCAGAGCTCCCCATATATTACCCACACCATCACAATCGCCAGATTTAAATCCTATTGAACATGTCCGAAATGAATTAGCTCAACGATTTAAGAAAACATCGTATTTTGGATAAACAACGGTTGAAACAAGCAATTCTGAAAGAATGATTAGATAAAAAATAACAGAACAATTAGTTAGCAGTTCTAACTAAAAAAGCATAAGTAAAGAGTCATAAATTAATACTAAAAAAAACAAAATAGAGTCAAATTTGCATAGGCTAAACTGTACGCTTGAAGAGAAGAAACATTCGAAAGAACTTGAAAAAGGAATGAAATGAACGTGTCCTTTAATCACCTTTGATTTTAAAATTCGCGTTTTGTTACTCGTTATTACGAAAAAATCAGAAAATGTATACCGTTGTATACATGGTGTATACTATTTTACTGTTTCTTCGAATGTAAAAGTGTTCGAGGTTGCACTATATACATACTGTATGCAGAAAACGTAAAAATTCGAAGTAGAAGTTACTTTTTCACCCGAAATACCTTACAAATATCGGTTTTTAATTTTTTTGACAACGGCGCACCAATCCAAAAAGTATGAAAAAAATTGAGGATGATGATCATGCTAATACGCTGCTATTAAAAAAATATAAAAAAAGCGCTATTTTTTTTTTCAAAGGATATCCGAATTTTTTGCGTTTTTTATTTTTTACAGCTAGGATTTGCAACGAAAAAATCAGAAAAAATTCCTTAAGATGTGCCTTCATGTGTGCAATATGTCAGATTTTTTTCAGAAGTTTTGCGTATCATTAAATAGGAAAAATAGTTGAAAAACTGATAATTAGAATTTACCCTCTAACTACCCCCACGGTCGAGATTGAGGGTTGAAACTTGGTGTCACATATTTTCTTTTGGTAAGCTATCGAATGGTGAATCGCACTACCAAATCGGTTGGAGGGCACTTTTGACCCCCTTAACCTGCTAGACCCTTTGTCTTTCATTCATCCGGTCGAAAAAAACGCTGGTTAAACGAAATCACGCAATAGTGACAGCAGCCATTAAAGGGTAAACATGTTGGTATGTAGCTTCATAGTTAACCCTTTTAGTACCGATCCAGAATACCGAACCAGTTTGATGTAATTTAGTAAGGTTTGAGAAAAAAATCACAAAAGAAAAGGTAAGAATGATATCTACAAAATTCAAAAAGGAGTATATTACGAAATAAGGGAAGAATAAATTAATGCCAATTGTATTTCAATATTTGTTCAAAATCATACTAATAATATTTATTCAAAATCATTAGAAAAAATGGAAAGATCAATTTTCTTTCATAAACAGTATTTGCAAGTAAGAAGAATCATCGTTTAGTCATAGTTCAATGCAGCATCCGTAGTATAAAGCATAAATACTGCATTTTCAATTATTTGTAACAAAATGATTACTATCAAAGCATAAAACTAAATGATAATCCCATGATGCTCAGCAAGTATCAGGAGAATTACGTGTTTCAAAACAAGTGATTCGTGTAGCTAGTATAACGTCACTAAAATAACATTCTAGTATTATTATAAACATTTATAATTATCCAGCTATTGAAAATGCGTAATATTTACTTACTATTACTCACACAAATAATTTACTTAGCATTGATACGAATAGTAAGGTGCCATCGTATACGTAACGATATATCGTCGTTGGCACTTGTAGCAAGTGTAGCTAACAGCGATATATCGTTGTTCGTCTCTAAAAGGGTTACCAGAGGGTTCAAAAGAATTTTTTTATTTTTCTAAAGTTACTAGTAACAAAAACGAAGGAAACGCGATGACTCTGTTTCGTATTCTTCGACTGAATCTTTGCAAAGGTCTATGACACTCGAATAGTTAAACAGATACCAGATCGTCGTATTGGTGTAATTCAATTACAAAAGTAAAACGAGTAAACGTTTCTGTCCCCTTTCTGACAGCATCGGGACGCAAATTTTACCAGCTGTCGTTCCAAGCATTCGCGTGTGTATAAGTATTACATGTTTGCACGTCCATAAACGTGGCGCGCAGCTTTTTCGTTTCATTCACTGCGGCGCGAGCTCCCATGCACACAGTATCAACATCAGGTGTACAGATGTAACGCGTCGTTGAGAGCACACCATGATGCTCATTCATGAAGCGAGCACGTGCTCAATTGCAGGCTCATATAGCCGCGAGAACCGGAAGGGGATACGCTCGTCTCAAAGCTGGTCAGAAATAGCGAGAATGAACAAAGAGATATCGCGTCAGTGCTCAACTCACTTCTAACCGATCATTCTGTCATGCGGAGATTAAAGATCGCTTGTTCGTTTAAATTTTATCTGGAATTTCAGTGATACCGATTACTCATGAATCTTTGAAAATAAAAAGATTCTCTGTCCTATAATAATAGTAGCAGTCGATGAATTGAATTTGTCTCATAATAATAGTAACAAAAGAAAATAAATATAGAACGCAACATTTATTATCAAAAAACTAGATTAAATTAAATCAATAAATTAAAAATATTACTCCTAATTTTTATTTTGCGTGTTCAGATAGTTTCTGGATTTTTCAATAATTTCGTTACTGCGTTTGAAACTTTTAGGTAGGATCCTTTGGCTGCGAAGACAAAATTCTACGCGATCTTTCTTATTCTTTTCTGTCAGAAATGGTTCAATGGTGCTTGAAATTCGTTTTATGGATTTTTCTGTTTTCAAAATTCGCAATAATCTAGATTTGGGAACTTGAATGGCGCGAGCTGCTGATCTTATGGTGCCTCTTCTGTTAAGAGGAGTATGTCTAAGTTTTTCAACTTTTTCTCCATAACGAATAATTTCACATTATTCTTAATTTAAAATGACATAACATTTTCCGCGATATCCCTGACCAAGCGCCCGTGTTTAAGAGCCGTGCATACGTGGTTGAGCGCGCGGTCTCTGGGCGCTCTGATTGGCCAGTGTTTTTCGTTAATAACTCAAAAACGAAGCTTCAAACAACATTTTGGTAAAGGAAAAGGTTGTTCAGAATCATCTCAGCTACCCCCCATTTCCGGATGTTACACTAGTTCTGGGACACCCCGTATATATATCTAACTTTATTATTATTATTATTATTATTATTATAATATATATATATATATATAATAATAATAATAATAATAATAAAGTTAGATATATATATATAATATTAATATAATTAATATATATATTATTTTAATTAATATTAACACAAAAAATATATATGTATTTATTATGTTAATATTAATTAAAATAATTTCCACGCAATTCTATATCTACGCTTTCTCCAACGATTATTCGTTTTTCTTCAATTTTATGTACAAGTTTTATGTTCAATACTATATCAACTTACCCCGGTATTTACTAGAACTGCAATTATTTCAGTATATTGTAAAAATAACGGTACAGAAGCACATCTCTATAAATTACACAAAATAGGTAATTGAACGTATTATAGGTAATCATAGGGTAAATGAAAATCTCCGACAAACTAAACATTTCAGATGTCCTACAATTTGTACATCATTCCGAGAATTGTTCAAGTCAGCCACGTAAAATGCCTTAATGGAAGAGATAAAAGCAAACGCGAACTTATGAAATTCCATACGTAAAGAGAAAATATTTTCTCAGCGAATCAAACCGTGGTTCTATGAGAGATGGCAGATGTGCCGTTTCTACGATACAGAAAAAGACAAGGATACGTGGCGAACGGATTCAATGCACAACCTCGGATAAAGGCCTATTGGCTTGTATTCTCTAGCGATCCTAAAACGTTCCTCGATTTTCGGCCGGATACCGCACACCCCGAGGCAATGCGCAATATAAACGAACTACCTACCTACCTACCTACCACGATGGCCTGTGCAAAGTGATCTAAACCAGCAAGGGGAGATTATTTTGCTGCATTACCGTGAAACACTAGCTCTGGTTATTAAACACGATCCAATAACGCTTTTGGTTATATATTAAATTATTTCCCTTTCATTCAGCTCATGATTCGTATTCGATTTAACATGTTAGACAAGTTCAAAAAACGAACGCTTGATTGAGCAATGTGCAGTCTTTTGCTGCGTTTCCCGCTCTTAGGGATGGTTCTGCCTGAAGGCTAAGAAAGGCCATATTGTCAAGGGGGTCCTCTTGACTAGGATTTTCAGGAAAGATAGAATTGTATTAGTACTCGCGAAGTATAATCCTGAATTAGTAGCTTTCACTCTATTTAACTGCACACATTTATTTCTTATTCAACCGCTCATTACCGTTATCCTGATTTTCCTTACAAACACTTTCAGTTCTATGAGTATATACCGATGGGGAAAATAGAGTATCCTAATGTTTATGATATGTTCGATAAATCTGATAGTTTTGAGGACTTAAATATTTTTAGCTTTATGTTTTCAGGGAGGCTTTTTTATCAAGACTTGTTAAAAAATCGAATTTTTTTATATTTCTGTAGTATAGGGTCTTTCAATAAGAGCGATAGAACTTTGAATTGAAATGAAACGGAAAATACAAGAGATAATCTGGTTCTCATTATTTTATTTTAAAGTGCATTTAATGACATTATACATGAAATACAATATTATATAACGGACCACCACAATTACGTTTGGTGGAGTGAATTCGACAAACTCAATTTTCGACGACTCTGGCACACAAATCAGTCCGTATCTCACCGATAATACGAATAATGTTTGCTTTGAGATCATCGACAGTTTGTGGGTCGTTGGAATGAACAAGAGACCTAACACGGTTCCACAAGAAAAGATCTAATGACGCAAGATATTGATAGCTAGTTGATAACTGTATTTCTCGATATAATCCTATCGCTGAACTTTGATCTCGATAAAGCGATAGGTGCAGCAGAAGTGTGGCATGTGGCACCATCTCGTTGAAAGCACATTTCAGACAAATCAAATTCACCAAATTCACATGAAATGATCGAACGGTAACGCTCACCAGTAACAGTTACAGTCGCACCTTCTCCATTTTCAGAAAAATAAGGGCCAATGACTTCAGCATTAGAAAAACCACATCAAATAGTAAATTTCTTTGGGTACAATGATCGTTCGACTACTGATCGAGGATTAGTATCTCCCTAAATTCGACACGTGTGTTTATTAACAAAGCTATTTATCCAAAAGTGATCTTCATTACTGAAGATGATTTGCACAACGAAAATTGGGTTTATCATATACATTGCACCAAATGCAATCGTGGTGATGGTTTATAAGATACTGCTTGTTTTGTATAATGCCATAGAATGTACTTTAAAATAGAATAGTGAGCATTAGATTATCTTTCTTACTTTTCGTTCCATTTCAATTCAAAGTTCTATCGCTCTTATTGAGAGAGCCTATATATATAATTTATTGTTAGTAGTTTAGCGATTATACCTTCCCGATCCTCAAACAAATGAGATTTCAGTGATTTTTGAAGACTTTGAATCCTTAAGTAAAAACAGAATGTAAAAATTTTAAGTTATCGAAATTTCATCAAAAGTCATCAGAGTTATTGTAGGTTTAATTAATTCTCCAATTTGAAGAAGTTTCCTGTGTAATGCCATCGAACGTACTTTAAAATAAAGTAGCGAGTATTAGATTAACTTTGATATTTTTTGTCTCATTTCAATTCAAACTTCTATCGTTCTTATTGGAAGACTCTATATAATCACAAAAATGCATTATTAAAATGCGTAATTGCTGTCATCATGCTCCTCTATAAAGATCTGAGCAAGAAACAATTATCGAGATGTTTTGGTGGGTTTTCAGTTAAAAGTAAACATTAAGAAATTTTAACGTTATATCATAGATAACTTAGTGCAAAACTTCAAATGCTTTTCAAAACCACATTTTTTTCGAAACCAAATTTTTCAATCTGAGAATATCAATAGTTCAGTGAAATTTCATCTGATTTGCTTCAAATTTAGGGTAACAATTCCTAGTAATATTCTTTTCGGTTGCACGCATGGAATTTTTTGATTGGATAATTTTTAATAAAAATTGTACTTTTAATTCTTAATAATATTATCTTCGGTTGCACGTACAGAATTTTCGATTGGATAATTATTAATGAAAATTTTACGCCGAAGATTATTTCAAATGAACACATACCAGATGAAAACAATAACAACAAAGAAAAAGTAGAAGAAGAAGACAAAGAAGTTTCAATGGATTCCGTTAACCGTTTTGCAGGATCCTATTTATCGAACCAGTGGCTGGCAGTCTGGATGGAAACACGTTTCGCTCCCTGGGGTGCTTTCATCTGCATATCGTGAAATTCATGCGACAAGGGTTATAAATAAGTATCGTACGTCCCTGGCACGCCCGTTTGTTGCTCTTCAAATGGTTCTTTATAAAAATACACCTTCCGAAGGGAATACATTCCCCTTGACCTCTTCTTCAGCCAAATGTTTATTATTCAATGATGGCAGAGAGATCAAAAGTAGCCTAATCTTCTTCGGAATCTAGGTTGTCTATAGATCGTCGAAGTTGACATTCCTTTTCTATAAAAAAAAAAAAGAAAATTCAATAAAAATATTTCGTACATTAAGGATCAATTTTGTACGAGTTTCATTTTTTTTTTTCAAATATCTAAGAGATTAATTTTAATAAAATTTCTCAAATTGTTGACACTTTTTTTCTGTAACAGAACATCCAATAGAAACATTTCATACATTAAGGATCAATTTTATACTAGTTTCATATTTTTCAAATATCTGGCGAATTAATTTAAATAATATTTCACAAATTGTTGAGATTTCTTTTCTATAACAGTACATTAAATGAAAATATTTCGTACATTAAGGATCAATGTCAGTTTTTCAAATATTTGACAAATTAATTTTAAAAAAGATTCATGGACAAAATTATTTGTTTTAATTTTTGTTCATAAATTAATGATTATTAGTGCGATTTACAATTAGGTTTAATAAACAATTACTATCACTTTCATCCTTCTCTAATTCAGAAGCATTATCACTGTCTGTTTCATATAAAATAGGTTTGCACTTTTTTTCGATAGGTACAATATCACTATCATCGTCACAATCACTTTGTAAGTCTGATAATTCATTATAAATTTCTTTTTCAAATTCATCAAACTTATCCATTATGGTAAGAAACAAAACACAAATTAAACTTACGTGTTGACCACTGCTACTTAACTAATTGACTAAAAACCACTCATATATAATAGAAATATATGCATTAACAAATTTAAAAATGTACCACTGTAAATATATAATCTCGTTATCTAAGAATTTATCAAGAAAGCACACACTTCTTGCAAAATGAGAATCTTCGTTTCCCGAGGACAACGCTTTTTTATTTATTTATTTATTTACTTTTTAATGAGAATTCTCGTTTCCCGATACGAATGTGCTAACTTACATATGTATATTTTTTTAACAAGCCGCTGAAATAAACAGAAGCTGCCACTTTCGAGAATTCCAAATCCCTTCAATCGTACACACAGCTTCTTCTCGTACTTTAAACGGCTTACGTCCGTAAAATAAACCATTTGAAGGGCGCTGGACGAATTAAACGCTGGACGAATTACTCTAACGTCATCTCACGATCGACATTAATGGGAGTTCCGGTATGGGAGAAAAAAAGAAAATAAACCTATAAAAGTTTCCCCTTATCTTCTCTGTATCAAGATATTTTAGTCTCTATTAATTTCGGATTTTTCACAGCTGCTTGGTTCTCGCTACATAGACTCTATCCTATGTACAATTTGTAAATAATAATATTGTATATTTTATAAACAGAATATATTTTTCTCGTTTCAATTTCACAGCCAAGAAATCCACTTGATTTATATTACATAATTTCTTAAATACTACTCCCTCTGTCCCATAGTAATAGTAGCAAGTGAATATTTAAGCGGAAATTGTTAGCGAATGCAGCTGTAAGTTATGTTGTAATGCAAAATTGCGAAGCCTTCAATCAAAATCAATGTTTCGTGACATCTGTCATTTGTTTTGACACATCTTTCAATTTTTAGGTTAACCTAATTATTACAAATTATAACTATTTTTCTAATTTCATCCGCTGCTCGAAATCAGTTGTTTCATTTCAGTTGAATACCAACCCATTGTAAAAGTAAGATGAAAAAAAAAAGAGAGTTTGTAAGCAAAGATCGAATTGCGATTGTCCAGATCTCGATGCATCAAAAGACAAATGAAAAGTTGCAGAAATGTGCAATTACGTTAGCTGCAAAACAATTGAAGTGCAACAGAATGAGCATATCAAGAATTTGGAAACGTGCTTCTGAAAATAATTGTCGAGGTGAATCTTATGCTAATATTGATTCTTTGAAAAAACAAAACTGTGGACGTAAATGCAAAGATTATGGAGAAAAAGTTGAGAAACTTAGATATATTCCTCTTAGCAGAAGAGGCGCCATAAGATCAGCAGCTCACGCCATTCAAATTCCCAAATCTACATTATTCCGAATTTTGAAAACAGGAAAATCCATAAAACGAGTTTCAAGCATCATTGAACCATTGCTTACAGAAAAGAATAATAAAGATCGCGTAGAATTTTGTCTTCGCAGCCAAAGGATCCTATCTAAAAGTTTCAAATGCAGTAACGAAATTATTGAAAAATGCAGAAACTATCTGAACACTCGAAATAAAAATTATGAGTAATATTTTTTATTTATTGTTTAATTTAATCTAGTTTTTTGATAATAAACGTTCTATATTTATTTTCTTTTGCTACTATTATTATGGAACAGAGGAAGTATCTTATTTTTACTCATCGATCGATCTTACTGATGGATCATTTTACATAACAAATTGCTTGGTGCATTTTAATGCAAAATCGAGCAAGAACTTTCGCACTGGCCCGATATCTTATTTAAATAATATATTCTCAAAACGTATAGATGTAATAATTCTTGACTATTCATATAAATATTATCAATTTCAAGACTTGTGTATTTTACAAAATTTCATTAACTTTTAACGTTCTACATGTAGAACGATCGCAGGATAATAAAATCTTGAAAAGAAACTTAGTTTTTAATTGAAACACATTACCCCATTATGATGTAAGAGCAGTTCTACGGCTATGCAATGAATTTTGAGAATTAATTGCTCCGAGATGCAAAAGGTCGAACAAAAAAATGTTACTCTTCACTTTTGATTCATTCTCGCCTAACGAATTATGCATATTCTGTTATTTATGCCTGTTAAAGTTGATGATAAACGTAAATGAACATTTAAGGTACAGTTTGTAGTTTGATAATGTGGACTTGTTTTAGTTCAACAGCTTATGTTTAGTTGCAAAAGTTGAACTAGGCCACGGTTTCTCTTTTCTTTTTTTTTTCCTTATGGAAAGATAGGGGAAATTTGTAGAGGGAGATGTTACGTTCTTCGGTGATTAGTGTGTTCTACTTTCCTACGATGGTATCTCTTTTACAAGATACACAGATGTACACAACTGCAAGTTAACTTTCTGCAAAGATGTGAAATATTTCGTGGAAGATATTAATATAACATCGTCGATAATTAGTTTGTTTGCAAGAAAAAAAAATAGAATAAAGAAAATACCTAACTATATAGTTCAGAAAATTTGCAAATTTACTTTACACTGTTTCAACGAAGAAAATTGTACGTTAAAAATGAATTCTTTCCGAATTTTAGGTATAATCAGAATTTTATTTGAAAAGAAATGAAACAGATCAATGAACGAAATAATTTCCATTATTGTTGATGACCCCTCGTCATTTTTCTGACAGCTTGCAAATATTTCAATTTGAATAGCTGTATTGATTATGTGATTCCAGTTGGAAATGATACATTTTTTAAATTGATAACTTACTATTTGTGTAATTTTCGTATTTTATTATGAATACAGGAACACGGCAAATAATGATCGTATTGTATTTGTGTTTTTAATTTTCTATTTTAAAGTCGCGAAAATCTAGCGAGAAAGTTGAGAGACGAAAGAAAGAAGATAAAAAGAAAATAAGTAAAATGATTAACATGAAAATGTTATTTTCCGTTTCTCGTTTGATACTGAAAATAAATAAAATGAGGAGAATGAAACTGTTGGGGGAAAAGGGTGAGATTTTATCGCGAAGAATCCTATATTCCATTTTCTTTAAATTTTAATATGAATAGTACCCAATTACACGTGAAAATAAACACTGCCACAAACGATGTGATAAGTGAACTATTTTTTAAATGATTTCAAAATATTTACCGTACAATACACTCCATTAACGAAAGTAATATATTCGCCTAATTCCTAACATTTTTCATACTTTTTGTCAAAATTATTCGGTTATTCTTGTAATGCAAAATAACAATAAACTTTCAGATCACTGTGAATTAGATATTTAAAGTAGTATTAAATAACTTTTATTTAATTTCACGTTTGCACCTAATAAATTTCTATCCTAAAAATTCATTACGACTAGACTTCGAATTTTTATGTAAATTCATATTTTCAAGAATATGCAATGGGTGATTAAATTATTATGAAGAAATGTTATTCAAAATATTATGAAGAATTTTACGCTTTCGGTGATATTATGACTCCAATAATAATAATAATAAAAGATACCCTATTTTGTTCTTAATAATTAGTTCTTAGTTTATTTTTTAAGATTTTACTATTTGCTGACAGCTTAACTAGCTGAAAAAATGTTCAAGTTTCATTCTGGCAATTTATCAGATATGAATACAATCGAAAACTTATGGGAATTATTGAAACATCCAATGAAATCAGAAGTTGATAACTAATAAATAGTAACTGATTGATAAATAACACATCACTCAATAAGTCCCCGGTCTGACACATATATGGCAACATTGTTGACAGACCCACGTGATTTCCGGGTAGTACTAACCTTCAAACAGTACGTGTCAAAATTTCACGGTCATTCTGACCGTTAGTTTAGAGGTTACAGTCGTTTTAGTGACCCCAGTTTTGTAATTTTCAAGACAATGGATAGAAAGGAATTTCGTGTGTTGATTAAACACTGTTTTTTGATGGGGAAAAATGGTTTTTTGCAGACATGAAAAAGATGCTCCAGGGAAAGAAATTTGGCTCAAATGAAGAACTGATTGCCGAAACTGAGGCTTATTTTGAGAGCAAAGACAAATCGTTTTACATAAAGGGCATCGAAAAGTTAGAGAAGCGTTGGAATGAATGTATCACTCTTGAAGGAGAGTATGTTGATGAATAAAGTGGAATTTCTAAAAAAAAAATCGTTTTTCTTAGTTAGACCGGAGACTTATTGAGTGATGTGTATCAGCATGATATCGTGAGGCAGGAATAAAAAAAAAACTAGAAAAAATATAGACGTATTTAAGAAATTATTGATGCAAAATATGGAGTAACGAAATATTAGTATAAATTGTTCAAAAGATTTTTAATAATTTGTAGAAGTTTTAAAATCTTTCCTATATTTCGTTGCAAACGTAATAATAACTTATAATAAAAAAGAAATTCATTTTAAGTGTATTTTTAATTCTGTTCTTGTTCAAACTTCGAATAAATGGTTTTAATAATTTTATCACTTACACTAATAAACAAATGTAGAATTAAGGATCAATGTTACACTAATTTCATTTTTGTTCAACATTTGACAAACTAATTTTAATAAAGTTCCATCGAAAAATTGTTTATTTTACTGTTTATTCACATAATAATGGTTTTTGATGTTATTAACAATAAAGTTTAATAGTAATTTATATTTTCTGTATTAATGGATAAATTGAGGATTTTTATGTAAATTCATATTTTTACGAATATAATAAAAAGTGTTGAATTTTGGTAAAAAAATTATTTCACCTGTAAAATATTATAAAAATCACTATAATTTGGATATGTTATATATTCTTTCATAATTACGTGTATTCTTGCATTATTGGATCCCTAAATTTTCTGTAAAGGTATAATTATCCACAGTTTAAAGATAACGTCAAAACAGAGTCTGTACACTTGCCTTTTTTCAATCACTCAAACTTTCCCGTTTGAAATTTTCTCTTATGGATTAAACCTAACAAAGATTACTTAGATAAGTATTCTACTTCACCTTTCCACTATAAAACACTATAATTTGCATATTTCGTGTATTTTTTAAAATTCGCGTGTACTTTGAGCAATTTTTCACCTTTAAAAAATATCCCATAAACGCATAAAAATCCACAGTCTAATTATAACGCCCCATCTGAAAGCAAGTTTTCCTTACTCAACATACTTCTTTGACATTATCTATATTAATAAGTTCAAACAAAACACGTTGCAAAAATAAATATTTTGACCTTCGTATAGAAAGCAATATTTCAGAGTTGAAATGTGAAAAAAGAAAAAGAGGAAACAGCGTTTATACACAAATGTAAACGTATTTCGTGAGTGATACTTTCTCCGAGTGTAATCGAAAGAAAATAAAATAAAAAGAAAGAGGAAGAAGCTGGTTGGATGAAAAATGGTGAGTCATTTTAACGGCGTAATATGAATATCCTTTTAAATGAATCAAGGAGGGTATCCAGCCAGTTTTTCACCAGCCAGACCGGATTATTAGGTGTGCGAAAAATGTTGGTGTCATTGCGTGAAAAACGAGCCATCGGACAACGTCCCGATCGATCGTTACAAACAGCAGAAGCCGGAGACCAGCTACGTGGATTATCCTCTTTATATCGAGCTATTAATATTACTTCCCGCAGATTTTTTCCCGACCCTCCATTGACCTACCGTTGTTCATTCGAAGGTGGACAATTGAATCTGCGGAGACTTTTTAATCATACCACCATCTTTCTTTCTTGACTTTTTATTTCTTCTACGATTTTATTGTTTCTGGAACTGTGTGACTAGTTCATGCTTCATAAGTGTAAGGGATTTTATTGAGGTTTTATTTTTACGAAAATTTTGTTGTTTGTGAAGTTGTAACGCTGTTCAGGTTTCATAATTGCGAAAGAATTTTTCGAGTTTCAGAAGTACAAAGGAACTTTCCTTGTTGATTTTCTAATTTTTCCAACGAATTCGTTGTTTGTGAAGTTGTATTACTTTTTTTGAAGTTTCATATAATAAGTGCAAGAGATCCTTTTTTGTCGGTTTTTTCTGTTTTCGATAATTTCGTTGTTTGTGAAATTGTAACACTGTTCAAGCTTCATAAGTGTAAAGGAATTTTACTTGTTAATTTTCTATTTTTCCGACGATTTCGTTGTTTACGAAGTTGTAACATTGTTCAAGCTTCATATAATAAGTGCAAGGGTTATTTCCTTGTTGATTTCTGTTTTTATTTTTCCGACAATTTTATTGTTTGTGAAATTGTAATACTGTTCAAGTTTTACAAGTGTAAAGAAACTTTCCTTGTTAATTATTTATTTCTCCTACGATTTCGTTGTTTACGAAGTTGTAACACTGTTCAAGCTTCATATAATAAATGCAAGAGATCATTTTTTGTCGACTTTTCCTATTTTCGACAATTTTGTTGTTTGTAAAATTGTAATACTGTTCAAGTTTTACAAGTGTAAAGGAACTTTCCTAGTTAATTATTTATTTCTCCGACGATTTCGTTGTTTACGAAGTTGTAACATTGTTCAAGCTTCATATAATAAGTGTAAAGATTTTTTACTTGTTCATTTCTTATTCCTCTAAAGATCGTTGCTCTTTGTGAGACTGTAACACTGTTTAAGCTTCATAAATGCAAAAGCTCCTTCTTTTTTTTATTTTTCCGACGATTTCTTTATGTGTGAAGATGTAATACTATTCAAGCTTCATAAGTGTAAAGGATCATTGCTTGTTAATTTTGATTTCTCTGATGATTTCATTATTTGTGAAGTTATAATGCTGTTTAAGTTTTATACCCGTGAAGAATGTAAAAATAATATATTTTTTGAAAGTAACACATCAGGGAGCTTTAATAACAGGGAGAAATATTTATGGTGTGGATATTATATGCTGTGAGCTTAAACACTACGAAACAAATATCGCTTTTTTTTTTACTGATTTATAATTAATGATTAAAATACTAATTTAAGAATGAAAACTAAAATAAACTAGTATTTTTATTAATTTGTAAAATTTATTAATTGATAGAATTGAAATACACCTTTTTTACAATGCAGAGTGTCATATTCTGTCTTCTATTATTATAAATTATATGGACGACGTACACTTGTGAAAAACTAGCAATAGAATTCAGTTTGAAATTTTACTAAACGTATTAATGTTCTATAAATAATTCAGGTTAGCAAAGAGCTATGTCATAAAACACAAAATTTGGTGGGAAATTATTATTCTAATTTTTTTGTTAGAATAGTATCGTGTAAATTATAAAAATGCAATAAAATTACTGATAAAGTTTAGAGGCAAATTATTAATAGAATATAAAAATATTACTGAATGTAAGTTATTAAATTTGAAATTGTAATAAACGTGTTATTATTCTGTGAGTGATTCAGATTAGCAAGAAGCTATGTCATAAAACACAAAATTATCATTTGAAGTTATTATTCTAATTTTTATATTAAAATAGTATCACGTAAATGATAAAAAGCAATAAAATTACTGATAAAGTTTAGAGGCAAATTATTAATAGAATAAACTACTAAACGTATAATATACTATTTAATATACTACTAAACGTATATTAAAAAAGAACAGTCGAACTTCGTTCAACATAGCAAAACATAAACGATAGGTTAAGAAACAAATGAATTCTCAGACTTCCAAAATAAACAAATAAATCCTCAGACTTCCAAAATAAACAAATTACCCAAATTTTCGATTTCAATTACTGCAACACTAACGTAACACTTAACTAATATATTTACACAATAAAATTGAGAAAATTCTCATCAAGTAACTGCCAAAAACAATTACTTAATGTAACAAAACGCGAAGTCGAAACACTTCTCTTCTAACAAGGGACATCACCCAAAACGTTACACGTCGATTTCGATGAAACTTTTGTATGTTGTAGAACTTGAAAAAATATTTGCCACGTATTCTTTTTTATGTGCGAATATGCACTCTAAAGAGGTGAAAACAGCCCTTAAATTGGGATAAAAAAAGCTATTTTTGCAAATATCTCGGAAACTATTAGCCGTAGGCAAGAAATTCGAAATGTGAATTGTGCTGTTTTAGAAGGCCAATAATATGGCGTAAGCAGATTTTTGAAAAATTAGTTTATTTAAAAAATATGTTAAAAATTAACATTTTTTGCAATTTTTGGGGGGTTAAATGTTGGACTATTTTTATCAAATTTCACATATGTAAACTACAGTTCTAAACAAAGAATACGGATAGATCGGAATTTTTAATTTCATTCGTGCAAAGGATATTGTTACGGTTGGAATTATACGCACATTTTATACCTGAAACTAGCAAAAAAAAGAAAGAAAAGATAGTAAGGAGTTAATGAAAAATGAATGAAGCGGGATAATGAAAGAAAAGCTGTGGATAAGATTATTTCAGCTATTTGCTCAGGCTCCTTTTGCCCGGCGAATTTTCTGTCTCTGTTTCTATTTCAGCTTAGGGTGCATCAGAACGCAGAACGTACCTTTCGAGACTATGGCTCTCCCTTCGGACGCGGTGTTTCCCCTCTGTACGAAAGGCTGTGAAACAAAGTTAGCGAGAGTGACGAGTCCCCTGGGAAATTTCCAAGTTTCCTTTTAATGGAATTATAAAGAGGAGAGGGCGTGACCATGTGACAGTTGGCGGACTCGCGAAAATCCCTCACGGGATCCGCACACTTCTCCCAAACGTGTACGTTCCTAGGAATTTTTTATTGTAATTACGCTCACAAATATTTCATCCACGTTTCACACGAGCCCGGTCGAATTACGATTCAGTGATAAACAGGTGAAGTTGGAATTGGTACTTTGAAACCATTCTCGTGATTATGTACATTGCTGTTCATAAATACATCTCTCCTTCAATTTACGCGGTACTATTTTTACGTGGTAAATTATAACACAATTTAAGGGGTCATTTTTACGCGCGATCTTAAATTACGCGGTTAGAAAATATATTTTCCTAGAAGTTTGAAAATCTGTTCTATTCAATATCGTGGAAACAGTTTAGCAAAAAGTTGAAATGCAGAAATTGTGCGAGAAACCCATTTGCTTCAATAATATACTAAAAATTAATACATCTTCTGTTCATTCTCCTTGAAAACTGTGGCTCATACTTACTCAAATTTCTGTGTAGAAATTTGTGAACAAAATGTAAAATATTCACGAATGGATTATACTCTGCATTGTAATAAAAAGTTATTCTATACGTAATTTATTCATTGATAATCGATTTAACCTTCGAAAGACGTTTCCAGTGGCAATTCGAATATTTCGTATACACTCGTTCTTCAATTTTCGCGGCACTTTTTTATCACGAGTATCTTTTACGCGGTAAATTATAACACAATTTACGCGGTCAGAAAATATATTTCCCTAGAAGTTTGAAAAGTAACAAGTGTATACAGCAACTTATTCGGCGACGTTGAAACGTGTTAATGCTGTATAAGATAAGAATAAAACTGAAGAAGGAATATCCAGTACTATTACTTTATCACAAAGATTTGAAAAAGAAGGCTTTGACAATTTAAATGAGTGTGACATTAATGGTTTACTAGTAGATCATCAATTAACCGATATTGACTTAATTCATGTCATACCTGAAACCCAATCTAACGATGAATATAACAGTGTCTACGAAGAAACGAGATTCATTCACTGCAGAAAGACTTAAATTTAAGTAATAAAATAATTTCAAAAAATCGAACGATAGTACTGAATATAAATATAACAAAAATATTTCTATAATATTAATTAATAATTGCAATAATATCGACTGATGTTATATTATGTTTTTGTTGAATAAAATTAATTAATAGTGTTGTACAATTTACATTCAGCATCTGATAGCGAATCGATTAAAAATGATTCTGTATGACTGTTAAAATCATTTATATATTTAGAATGTGTTAATTAATTATCACTGCGGTAGTATTCAGTGCTTGAAATTAGCCGCAAAATTAATCAACGCTATTTAACGTTCAAATTATAATGAGCATGGTTCAGAAGTCATTCGAAAGTGTTTCACGAGGTTAATTACAGATTGGAATCGCGCGTGCCAAGAGAAAAACGTACAAAATGCAAAGTGGATTTAACGCTTGAACAACTTTGCACTATAAATGCTAATAGCCTTGGCTTGCTGTTAGTTAACCACCTAACCCTCCTGTTCCTCGCGTCTTTACTAAAGCCGGAATCAAAAAGGGGTACTCTTGTTCTCGATTTATATATCGACAACGAGTAGAATCGGAATTCGAACTGTCTGTTAGAACAAAAACAACGTTTCATTATAAAAAGAAAAAATGTACATCTTAATATATCTCTGTATGTTTATTAATTTTCTTCATTTTATTGGGTTGTTTGGAAAATTCGTGCCAATTTTTAAATAAATATGCCAATTTTAATGAGAAAGATGCATACAAGGTATTTGGCTACTTCTGGAGCAAATTGAGGTCGTTATTGTAAAAGCTTTTATAGGATAAATATCGAGAATAAAAAAAAAATGTATACTGTGTTCGGCTACTTCTGAAGAAAATTCGGGGAGTGATCTTAAAAATTTACGTAACACAGAAAATCGAGAGTGGAGAAGTGTATACAGTGTGTTCGACTACTTCTTGAAAAATTCGAAGCATAATTTTCAAAGTCGATATAAGATGAGAATCGAGAACGGAAAGGTTTACACAAGGTGTTCGGTTATTTTTTAAGAAAATTCGGAGCGCAATCGTAAAAGTTTTTATAAAACAAAAATCGAGCACAAAAGAATATGTAGTGTTCGACTACTTCTACAAAAAATTTAGAGTGTGATCTTAAAGGTTGATATAAGGCGAAAATCAGGAATGAAAAAGTATATATAGGGTATTCGACTACTTCTGGAGAAAATTTAGTGGATGATTGTAGAAATTGATATAAAACAAAAATCAAGAATAAAGTAATGTGTACAATGTGCTTGGATATATTTAAAGAAAATTCGAGCAGTGATCCTAAAAGTTGATAAGACAAAAATCGAGAGTAAAAGAATTACATATAAGGTATTTGGCTACTTCTGGAGAAAATTCGGATCATTATCGTAAAAGTTTTTATAAGACAAAAATCGAGAATAAAAAAAGGATACAATGTTCCAGTAGTTTAAAATAAAAAACCAGAAGTGTTCCGAAAAATCGATATACAACGAAAACCAAAAATAAAAGAATGTATACAGGGTGTTTCGCCACTTCTACAGAAAATTCGGAATATGTCTGTAGAATTTGATACAAAACAAAAATCGAGAATAAAATAATGTATATAGAGTGTTCGGTTACTTTTGGAAAAAATTTGTGGCACGATTCTAAAAGTTCATATAGGACAAAAATCAAGAATAAAAAATGTATAGAGTGTTCGACTACTTCTGGAAATAATTCGAGGCGTGATTGTAGAATTATGTAAAATTATTCAAACATCTAATTGTAAATAATATACAAGACGATATAATATAATTTGTCCATCTAAAATAATTTTTGGAGTACGCGTTCTATAAAAAAAATATTCTATGTAGAAATTACACGATATCAAAGGGAACATATGATGCCGAAACATTTCTTGTTAAATAACCAATTTGTTTGACGAAATATGAAGATGACCCTTAATTTTCTTTCCGTAACAAAATTTAAACGAGCAGTGAATTTTTTATAATTCATAAATTCATCAAATCCCACAAGTGTAAAATAACACCAGGATAAATTATCTTTAACAAATATCCTTTAAACTGTTAAAATGCATAATGTTACATTAATCTATCGGTTATTGCGCGGTAGATAAAAAATAGAAACATAGGTACATCCATAGAACAAATTAATATACAAAAGTAAATTACCCAAGTCTTCAATAGATAACAAAGAAAAAGAAAAGTCCTTACTTCCGTCCATATTAAAATTTTCCAAGAACGATACCATCAACGTAATTATTTTCCTCTTTATTAAAAACCATTTTCAACATCTTTTTGCAGAAGAAAATCTAATAAAAACAAACGCGTATTACCTCAAATAGTGCTCATAAGGAATCTGCCATTATCTTAATTCTCCATAACCCGACATTTTCTCGTTCGCGAGAAAAGAAAATGGTCGAATACATATTTTACTAAGAGGAGCAAGAACGAATACTTAATTATCGTAAAAGAATTGTGTAGTAACATAATCCAACAACGTAACAATAAACAAATAAAATGAAACTTATGAAACGTGGATAAATATTGGGTACAGAAATTAATTCTTTCGAATTTAGATACACGTCGATGTTTTAGCTACGCTGCCCGTCAACTTAACGATGAACAGCTGCTTACAACGTTTTCGTTGACGATAAGTTGGGATAATTGTGTATCGATCGGTTCGTTAGACGATCACGATTAACACATTCGCATCGGGAAACGAGAATTCTCGTTTTGCAAGAAGTGTGTGTTTTCCTGATAAGTTCTTAGATAACGGGATTATATAGGTATTTACAGTGGTACATTTTTAAATTTGTTAGTGCATATATTTCTATTATATACGAGTGTTTTTCAGTCAATTAGATACATAGCAGTGGTCAGCACGTAAGTTTAACTTGCGTTTTGTTTCTTACCATAATGGATAAATTTGATGAATTTGAAAAAGAAATTTATGATGAATTATCAAACTTACCAAGTGATTGTGATGATGATAGTAATATTGTACCTATCAAAAAAACTGCTTGTTTGTAAGATTAACTCCATTAAATGCGTTCTGTAATGATCTAAAAACATGAAAATCAGTTGGTACCAAATCGAGACTGTATGGCGGATGCCTTAAAATGTCCCAATCAACCTGCAATAGTTTGTTTTTCGTCTGCATGAATGAGTGCTGCCTGGCGTTGTCATGCAAGAATACAACACCCTTTCTATTGGCCAACTCGGGCCTTTTCTCGTTAATTGCATTGTTCAATTTCTCCAGTTGCAAGCAGTACACACTCGAATCTATAGTTTTGTTTGGTGGGAGAAGCTCAAAGTATATAACTCCCTTCATATCCCACCAGATACACAATATTACCTTTTTGGGATGTAACCTAGCTTTTGCAATGGACTGGGCTGGCTCACCTGGCTTCGACCATGATCATTTGCGACTAACATTATTGCACAGGATCCACTTTTCATCGTCAGTGATCAGACGGTTCAGAAAAGGCTCGTTCTTATAGCGTTCCAATAGTAAGTTGCAAACAGAAATCCTGTCCGTTGTATTCTTTTCAGTCGACTGGCGCGACATCCAGGTATCGAGCTTCTTAATCAAATCAAGCTTATGTATATGTCTCTAAATTGTTATGGCCGTAGCATTCAGTATTTGAGCGATGTCATATGTTGTCATATGGCGATTTTTATCGATTAATGCTTTGATTTGATCGATATCTGTTGTGATAGGACGCCCGACACGAAGTGCATCTTTCAGATTAAATTCTCCTTCTTTAAATATCCGAAATCATTTTCTGCATATCGAGTCATCAACAGCTTTGGTTCTATATACTGCACAAATTTTCTCACGCGTCTGCAACGAGTTTTTTCCTTTTCGAAAGTAAAGAAGCATTATGACGTCGAAAATGTTCTTTATTCTCAGACATTTTCTGAACTTCGTAAAAGACGTAAAGGTTGACTCACAACAAACAGACTTATGTCAGTAAAAAGAATAGAATCTAACCTATCAATCTTATGTCACACTTGCCATCGTGAGGTTGGCAATTGTCTAAAACAGTGAAGTTACGCCGCCAAGAGGAAAATCGGGACGAACTTAAGTTACGATCTAATACATATTCTCAATGTGGGAGGAAGAAAACGGGACTGTATTGTTTGCTCAAATAGATAAACACTAGGTGGAAGGCAACAAATGAATTTCTATCACACAGTATGCATCAACTAGCCTGCAATTCATATCAACGACTGTTTACATGTTATCACACGTTAACACATTAAGGACCGCTCACGAGTTTTCTCGTGTTTCGCATTCCGTCTTACGGATGGATCACGAAATAACCCGTGTTCTCTACACGCTGTCTTTAGATGTCACCTACTTTGGTACATTGTATCCTACTTTGCGTATTTATCATACTTTAAAAAAGTACTAGAAACTTCGGTGAAACTTATTTTTAAATAACATTTTATAATAATTATTATAAGACCATTTTTTTTAATAATACCTAAAGTGCATCCTATTTTACAATTTCTAAAAATTTCGTACAAATTCATTTTTTAAGTAAAAAAGTTATTATAATTATTACAAAAACATAATTTTTTTTCAATAATACCTAGAATGCGTCTTATTATACAATTTCTGAAAGTTTCACAAAAACTTGCTTCATAAATAACAAAGTTATGATGATTTTAGATCGTACAAGTTTGCCCAAAAACGTGCGGTCCTAGGCGTACATATGTTTTACAGATTTCTTTGCGGTCCTTAATGTGTTAAAAAGATAAAAAATATAAAAATTTTGATTTCGTTGTAATAAATATGTCCATTTATACTTAAAAATACATATAAACCAAATACAATTGTAATAAATGAATTGGTTTTAAAGCTACACTACGTAATATCATGTAATTCCTGTTTGCACATTTTCCTAAAATGGTGTCACCGAATTGCTTGTAAATAGCCTCTGAGATGGGTTCGAATGCAAAGAGTTAAAAAGAATGAAGACAGATCAGTCATCGAAATAATTCCAATGATCGTCGATGACCTTTTACCATTTTCCCGTCAACTTGCTACTACCATCGCGAATATTTCATTTTGAACGATACCTATACTTTAAGTCTGTGATGTTAGTCACAAAGAAATTTATTTCTACGTCTAATATGTAACTTTTCAATCACACGGTGTCACACAGGATGTAAGAATGGTGTAAAAGAATCTCGCATAATTCCGTAACAATTGAGAAACGAAGAGAAGCGTGTCACGCGCAATATATCAACGTTAGCCGACATTTTCCACGACAGGGGAACCAATATTGTCGCGAAGATTAAGTTAAAGAAATAAAGCGAGCAATTCGGTGTTAGGAGAGAAAAATAGTTTGGATTTTCACGCAGCGGACCGGCTCGCGTAGTTTTCCACGAAAGCAATTTTCCGTCGATGCAAACGGACCAGAAATGAGGCCTTAGATCATCACGGATTGCGCGGCGTGTAATAGCATTACGTGGGCGCGTCGAGCGCGAAAGAATCGCGTGCCTTCTCCCACTATACACTTGGTCCCTGGACGGCAAAGAAGATTGTCTTGGAGATAAGTCGAGGCCATTAAGGAGAGACGGCCCCTCTGCTTTTTCATTACGTTACCCTTCTGACAGGTAGCCACGAAAGCCTTCTCCTTATCCTACAACGACGCTCGACTTTATTCCAACCGCAGTGCGGAAACGTTGGAATGTCAGCGATGTAAAGGCGAGACGTCCACGTGGAAAAGCACAGTAAAGAGGGAAAACGGCTGATCGATGGAGAGGAGACACGAATGTACCCTAAACCGAGGAAACTGGCGTTAATTGAAAATAATAGGAAACACTTTACAGGAAACGTTATAATCACAGTAACCGTGTTACAGTTTCAAGTTTAAACTGGTAGCCTTTGTGCGGATGGAAATGAAACTCATTCCGGAAATACAATAGTTATTTGAAACTTTAATGATTATTCGATACGACGTGAGTCGGGAACGATATTACGAAATTACTTTGTAATCGATGGTGCAATTACACTTTCCGAAACAAGTTATAATTGATACACGTATACACAAGGGAGAGATTATTTAGAAGGCGCAGGATTGTTCTTTTTTTTTTTTTTTTTGGAAAATGGGGATAAGTCGTGGGATGTTGCTTATTTGACTGATCGAGACATGTAAAATCGAAATATTAATTTTTCTCACATATTCTCAACGATGTTCATGTTTCTATTGTATGTAATTTCTAACGTGTGGACTGTTCGTCATTAGCACCTACTTATTCGCTTCCCTCTGTTCAAGCATCTCTATATATCGAGTTGTCAGATAAGTCAAACTTTTTTTTAGTTATGAATTATACTTTATTTCAACACTTTGTAATATTACAAATAAAACAAAATTGCACCATTTTGTTCAATTATCTTCTGCCATGTATTGGATAGTGTCATTATTTCATCCGTGTAGAATTTCTGATGTTTTTGAGCAAAAAGTTCCTCCAGGTGATTTTTGCAGTTCTTCGTTGAACGCAAATTTACTCTTTGAGTACCGATTTATTTGAAAAGATTTTTAGGTTTGGAACAGATTTAGCTTGCTGATGCACGGAATAGTATATAAAAGCAGTAGGTTTTGTACGAGAATTCATTTATTCGAGCGATATGATATCCATAGTACAGTAGACTCCCGTACAATGTGGAGGATACGTTCCTTGTAATAGGAAATCGCGTTATACGGGACATTATCAGACCAATTTATGTAAGTTGAATAAAATTATTTTTCTCTTATATCTTTAAATGTGTATTTATTACTATTTTTTTTTGTTTTTATAAAATGACTGCTGCTTCGTCAGCTTGAAAAATTAGAAACTATGTGAAAATGTTAAATTTATCTTACGCGTTATAAGGGACTGATTATCGCGCTATACGAGTACCAGTAGCAATTTTTTCGTCGCGTTATACGAATTCGCTTTTTTACGGGAATTAGCAATTGACACTATGCCGTCCGGTGATACCACGTTGGTGCCTCGTAAAAATATTTCTATTGTAATAAAAATGCTTACATTTATTTATACGTATCTTCAGGATTTCGTTTAAATCGCGTGACAGAATCGAGCAAGAGTCGTTGAAATTTTCATGTTTTAATACGATGCATTCTAATTACTATATGAATGATCTGGCGAAATACCAATGACAGACGAAAGATTTTCCACAACACGTGCGGACGTCAAAGTGTTAACTATAATTAGAATTGTAAAACAAATGTAAATTTATAAAAGAAACAAAATGAAAATAAATAAATTCGAAGAATCACAAAAAGCAAATTACTAATATTTTTGAAGGATGTGATATTTTTCATAAGCAAGTGAGTATCTTGATATTATTTCACTATCATCGTCATTTTCTAGTTCGCTACTGTCCTCATAATTTTCACTTTGTAATTCAATGTAATCGTCAATTGTACGATCATTAAGAACTTTTTCATCATATTTCTTAAAGTCACCTTTTTCATTAAACCTATCGTTATCACTTTCATAAAATATATTACTCTTTTCTGACATTATAAAGCAGTGTATGACAAACAAGGTTCATTGAAACACTGCAAGAAACACTTTGTTGCAACTGATACCATTTATTCTTGCATGAACGAGAATGTACATGTTGAATATAGTCTAAATTTGAATGACGAATTAAACTCGTCATCCGTAACTTACATTTTTACCTGTTGTGTTAACCTTTGCCATCCAAGAGATCATAAAAAATATGTAATATAATACAATTTCCCGAATATTATGTATAGAAATCAATCGTGAACCCGAAGGGAATCGACAGGTATATGTAAAATGTGCGTATAATTCCAACCGTAACAATATCCTTTGCACGAATGAAATTAAAAATTCCAATCTATCCGTATTCTTTGTTTAGAACTGTAGTTTACATATGTGAAATTTGATAAAAATAGTCCAACATTTAACCCCAAAAAATAGGCAAAAAATGTTAATTTTTAACATATTTTTTAAATAAACTAATTTTTCAAAAATCTGCTTACGCCATCTTATTGGCCTTCTAAAACATCACAATTCGCATTTCGAATTTCTTACCTACGGCTAATAGTTTCCGAGATATTTGCAAAAATAGCTTTTTTTATCCCAATTTAAGGGCTGTTTTCACCTCTTTAGAGTGGATATTCGCACATAAAAAAGAATACGTGGCAAATATTTTTTCAAGTTCTACGACATACAAAAGTTTCATCGAAATCGACGTGTAACGTTTGGATGATGTCCCTTGTTAGAAGAGAAGTGTTTCGACTTCGCGTTTTGTTACATTAAGTAATTGTTTTTGGCAGTTACTTGATGGGAATTTTCTCAATTTTATTGTGTAAATATATTAGTTAAGTGTTACGTTAGTGTTGCAGTAATTGAAATCGAAAATTTGGGTAATTTGTTTATTTTGGAAGTCTGAGGATTCATTTGTTTATTTTGGAAGTCTGAGAATTCATTTGTTTCTTAACCTATCGTTTATGTTTTGCTATGTTGAACGAAGTTCGACTGTTCTTTTTAAATATACGTTTAGTAGTATATTAAATAGTATATTATACGTTTAGTAGTTTATTCTATTAATAATTTGCCTCTAAACTTTATCAGTAATTTTATTGCTTTTTATCATTTACGTGATACTATTTTAATATAAAAATTAGAATAATAACTTCAAATGATAATTTTGTGTTTTATGACATAGCTTCTTGCTAATCTGAATCACTCACAGAATAGTAACACGTTTATTACAATTTCAAATTTAATAACTTACATTCAGTAATATTTTTATATTCTATTAATAATTTGCCTCTAAACTTTATCAGTAATTTTATTGCATTTTTATAATTTACACGATACTATTTTAACAAAAAAATTAGAATAATAATTTCCCACCAAATTTTGTGTTTTATGACATAGCTCTTTGCTAACCTGAATTATTTATAGAACATTAATACGTTTAGTAAAATTTCAAACTGAATTCTATTGCTAGTTTTTCACAAGTGTACGTCGTTCATATAATTTATAATAATAGAAGACAGAATATGACACTCTGCATTGTAAAAAAGGTGTATTTCAATTCTATCAATTAATAAATTTTACAAATTAATAAAAATACTGGTTTATTTTAGTTTTCATTCTTAAATTAGTATTTTAATCATTAATTATAAATCAATAAAAAAAAAGCGATATTTGTTTCGTAGTGTTTAAGCTCACAGCATATAATATCCACACCATAAATATTTCTCCCTGTTATTAAAGCTCCCTGATGTGTTACTTTCAAAAAATATATTATTTTTACATTCTTCACGGGTATAAAACTTAAACAGCATTATAACTTCACAAATAATGAAATCATCAGAGAAATCAAAATTAACAAGCAATGATCCTTTACACTTATGAAGCTTGAATAGTATTACATCTTCACACATAAAGAAATCGTCGGAAAAATAAAAAAAAGAAGGATCTTTTGCATTTATGAAGCTTAAACAGTGTTACAGTCTCACAAAGAGCAACGATCTTTAGAGGAATAAGAAATGAACAAGTAAAAAATCTTTACACTTATTATATGAAGCTTGAACAGTGTTACAACTTCGTAAACAACGAAATCGTCGGAGAAATAAATAATTAACAAGGAAAGTTCCTTTACACTTGTAAAACTTGAACAGTGTTACAATTTCACAAACAATAAAATTGTCGAAAATAGAAAAAATCGACAAAAAATTCCGTTTTCTCGAACTAATTATATTATTCAAATATCTCTTTATTAACTAATCAAGTTCAAACAAAGCTTATATTATTCGTTATACATTTCTCTAGGAATAATATCTTCGATCTCTCTTATTTCTTATTCATAATAATTTTTTTGAAATTTCTTTTTAGTTTTTGTCGGAAACAGGTGTAATCCTAGCAAAAATCATCCAACTAAAAGAAACTGTCTGAATTTTTAAATTCTGACGATTGTAATAGATACTACACTACACACCAACAATCATTATGTTGTCTAAAATGATAACAACAATTGCGTGTAATTTGATATAACATTAAAAAAAGATCAACTGAAAAAGAAAAGAAATTTCTTTTATAGTTTACAAATATATCTTTGTACCTGTTAAATGTAAATATTTTATTGTTCATTTTATGTACAATTAGTAGTAAATAGTTATAAATGATTTAATAATTTTTGTAACATAACTTTCTTTAAAAAATATATACATAAATTATTCGATTTTATTGAAGTTACACGAAAATCCATATAAATTTTCTCTTAGATCCATTTATTAAAATCATATTTAGTGCTACACTGCACACCAAAAATCATTATTTCATCGAAGATGATAACACTTGCTTACAATTTTAACGTACCAATGAGAAAAAAAAAGATAAACCAAGAAAATTTCTTTAATATCTTACAAATGTATCTTTCTATCCTCGAGATATTAATCTTTCATCGTTCATTTATAGTAATCATAATTTCATTTATAATAATCATAATTTTCTCTAAAACGTATACTTCAATTTTATTCCTGTCACACGAGAATCCATATAAATTTCCTCTTGCAATTAGATCCACTTATTGAAACCATCCTATTATCGTGAAAAAGAGGAGAGACATTCCTCGAAAGAGGGACGACGTTTAAAGCTGCACGCGTTAGAAACTTTCAGCGGTAAAAGCGGAAGCAAGGTAGTCACGTGAAGGTGTTAATAGAAAGCGATCCAACAGCTACGTTATATTCAAGTGAGAGATATACATATACATATACATACATATGTATATGCGGGAGTATATTGAAATTGTCACGTGACAGAGTGTACACAACAGGGAACAGAATACACCATAGGGAAACACGTGAAACGCGGCAGAGCGTGAGTGTGCGGCAGGAACGACACAATGGCAACGGCACTCGACTGACAATGAGCACGAGTGGAGATGTGCTCTCCCATTGGACTGTCTTGACGTACTACACACCACCGACACTAGAACCATTGGGTTAATGCTCTATTGTCCTCTGTGCGTACCTGCCGAGGATTACACACGCTCTCTCGCTCGCTTACCCGACTCACCCAACCACCTCACCTACTCCTCTAAGGAGCTTACATAATAGACACTGTAGATTTAATTATTATAGATTTAAAAATCCGAAAAAAGAAAATAAAGAAATGAGAATGATCTAAAAGCGACGCTTTTAAAAGAGTGGTCTAACAATTCATCGGAAATTACACAAAAACTTGTCGAATCGATGCTTAATCGATTACAAGCCGTAATTAACCCTTTCACTACGAACATCTTTTCCGCTGAGATGCTATTGGTGTCTTTTTAACGACTGGTTATTGGGAAAGGTTATAACAAAAAGAAAAATGAGAGACTGTGTTTCTCTTAGAAAACTTTAGACTTTATTATTCTTTCACGGCGTGGAAGGAAGGCTCGACTGTTTCTTTCTTTTTTTTCGTTTTTCTTTCTCCTATTGTTTAGCAAACAAGTGAGAGCCAAAACCCGGAAGGACCTTGGGTATAAACAGTTGCAGGCCTATCATTAAGAGAAACAGTGTTTGTCATTCATAACACAATTCATTTTTGCTTTCTAGCTGACGCATTGTTATTAGTAACAATCCAACAGATGCTCCCACTGAATTAGACGCCGCGATAAAAGTGTACATATTGCGTAGAAATGAATATATAAATCAATTAATCTCTTCGATAAATATTTGCTTTTTTATTGTTACTGGAATGTATCGTCCGTGAGAAATAAGTGAAATTAGAAAAAATATTTGAACAACCAAAATGCAAGTCCAGAATAAGTTATGAAGCGTGCAAAATAGCAAGCGACTATGGTCAACCGTCGTGTATGAATGGCATCTTACGGATAACGATTATAGTCACCTGTCGTAGCGAAAGGGTTAAGGCCAAAGGTATGCACACCAAATATTAGGTAAGTTCAATATTGTTCATATTGTTTATTAATGCCACTACTTTTTTCACTATGGAATTTTCGTTTTCTTCATTTTACTTGCTTACAACATGTTCAATTGTCCTCTTTCCCTATTCAGAAAGCGGGTCAGAGTTTCTAATCTCTTCCACACGTTTTTAACACCACCTTCTATTTCTTAATTTGCCTTTTACTTATTGAAGAAACTGTGACCCGTCCGTAGCAACAATAACTTTATGAAAGCCATTGAACACCGTTAGTCTCTTAGTTTCAATATTTTCGCCTTGATTTTATAATAAATATAGTTATTATAATAATATAGTCGGATAAAGTGATATTCTAGAAGCAGTAATTTCTGAATAAGCGTGAATTATATGGACCGTTTATTTTGAAAGTGGTGTAAGTCCATTTAAAAAAAAAATGAGATATCACGTAATTTATGCTTAATTCAGTGTAAATTTTTTTATGTATAACTAGTTAGTGTTTAATTTCTTAAAAAATTCCCATGTTTTGTACAATTTAAAATTGGTCGGTAAAAGAAATTGCGTAATCATTGATTATGAAAGTGGTGTAAGTCCAACTTCCAGAGGTATGTGGCTTAACAGATGGTTGCCGATCTGTAGTCTGTTGTTTTACGCATGGCTTTGATGTGGTTGAAGGTTGTCTAGTCGTCGGAAAATAACATTGACATAATTGATCACAAATTTTTACTCTCGGGGCATTCATATCTTCCGAACGATGCAGATTTTGGCATCATAGAAATGGCATTGCGAAAAAAGAATTTTCTGTACACACCACAGGATTATTATGACGTAATAACACAATGTAGAAAACATAATAAATTCATTTTACATGAAATGAAACGAGAGAACTTCGTTTCAACAAAAAATCTTCAAAACGCAATTAAAAAAGCAGATAAGAAGAAACACTAATGGAGAAAAGGTAAATTGGTTGCAAATATGTTGGATGAGGTTTCTCAAAAGTGCACCATACACTATTTTATATAAAACATCGATGAAGGACAAAGAATTTAAAACTGTAAATTTATTACCTACACGTTCTGGAAGACCGTTAAAATTTGAAAAAATCGCCCTGGCGACTTTGTACCAAGATGCCAGGCCTATTACTTATGAAAAATATAAAGATATCAAGCAGTTATTACCTTATATACCTCCGGTGCATTATGAATATTTCAAAACACTGCCACATGCAGAGCATAAGTAAATACTACCAATATCTTGTAATTTTAACAATGTGATTAACGTCTACAATTAAAAATACTTCTATTTTATATCGTGTCATTATTTGTAAACAAAATTGGATTAATATGAAGTATATTTTAAGTGATATTTGATTTCTCAAAATTGAAATTAAACGATTTTTACAATTGACTAATTTTGAAAGTGGTGCAAGTCCATTTGCAGCCCTGAAATATACATTATTTTAGTTAAATTCGCCTAAAACAAATTTATATAATCAAATTACATATTGATAAGTCAGTAGAAACATTGCCAGACTTGATATAATTAACCTAAATTTTTTAATTGACAAATATGCTATCCTTTAATTTTCTCGAAACAAGAGAAAATGGACTTACACCACTTTTAAAATAAACGGTCCATATATTCGTACTATTGAAATTTTACAAAATTCTGTTACAGTATTATTTTATAATAACAATTCTATATAATATAATACTTCAGATTTTTAGATAATATTTGGTAACGATACAACATAACAAGTTGTCTGCAAAACCTATTTATATGAAATATCATATCATAAATTTCCCTTCAGTTAAAACAGTTAGAATGGAACAAGTGAACGTGGTAACTATAGGAAAACTAATTTATTATCGAAAATAACACTCCTGAGACCTTCGTTTCCCCTCTGTGTACAATTCGTAAGCTAACGTAGGTACATATGTACACGCATACATTGAATGTAATGTGTAAAAGGGGTACTATGTATTTCATAACAGTGCAAATTTACACGTCAACTATGATTAAAATTATTGATTTTTCGTGGTTAAGGGGCAGCGGGTTGAAGTACATAGCATTGTTAATTAGAATTTTGTTCCCCGTAGTAAATATCATCCGCCACTTAAACATGGGAGAGCAATGAAATTTGCATCACGTATCCATTCATTTCTAACGTGAGAATAAACCACAATCAGCATTTCTTATCGTGTAAATAATTTTCCAACATTTTCGTTAATAACGTAAAATAGTGTTTAATTTCTAGTGACGTACATTTTTAATAGATTCTATCAAAATTTAATTCTCAATTCTCACTTATCAAAATTTTAGCACGTTAATCCTCTATGGGCTTGTGTAACTTTCAAGTTACATAATATTACATCGACATTTTATTAAATAATTTAATTTTTGTTTTACACGATGGCATATTTATCTTATATAATGTCTTCTTAGCAATCAATAACATTCTTGGTATCGTTTATCAGCTCTAACTTGAAACATTAGAATAAATGCGTTTGCAAATTGTCTGCAGATTTGCATCACGTATCCATTCATTTCTAACACGAGAATAAACCACAATCAGCATTTCTTATCGTGTAAATAATTTTCCAACATTTTCGTTAATAACGTAAAATAGTGTTTAATTTCTAGTGACGTACATTTTTAATAGATTCTATCAAAATTTAATTCTCAATTCTCACTTATCAAAATTTTAGCATGTTAATCCTCTATGGGCTTGTGTAACTTTCAAGTTACATAATATTACATCGACATTTTATTAAATAATTTAATTTTCTTTTTACACGATGGCGTATTCATCTTGCTGTATAATGTCTCCTCAGCAACCAGTAACATTCTTGGTAACGGTTATAAGCTCTAACTTGAAATATTAAAATAAATGCGTTTGCAAGTTTTTTGCAAATAGAAGCTAAAGGAGCAACCTTGTGCAATTGTTATTATTCTTTCTTCTATTGGTGCTTGCTAAACGAGAAAAAATGTACATAATAGCTGTTGGTTTGTGTATCAATAATATCTTATTTATTTGCATTTCAATAATCATTTTGTTTTTATTTTCGTATGATACAGTTTTGTAACTTTCAAGTGACAATGATCTATAATGATAGGGTTTGGTGTATTTGCAACAACGCATGTGTTTTCTTGGCTTTTTCATTTTATATATCAGAGGCTTAAAATATGAATAGAAAATCATATAAAAATAAAAAAGCAACAAAAATTTAAAAAAATTAAAAATTTTCATTACAAGCTCAGATAAAAGAGTTGTAAAAAGAGAACTTTACTATGTTCTTTGTAATATCGTCTAATTGCAATTTTTTCAAAATATTTTTCACACATCGCCTAGTAAACGAATCCTTCTAACTTCTCAAAATAACTCAGCTCATTTGGTTCAATTTTAAAAGAGCTATTTTGTTTTAAACTATGTCTGAATGTTAATAACATTGTATTATCCCCTCGAAAGTAACAAAAGAAGAAATGTAGGCACAAATATGATAGAAATGGAAACTACATATCCCATTAAAGAAATGTAACATTTTTGAAGTCTCACACGTGAGTAACGCGATCAGAATTCAGTGGATAAGAGAAAATCAAAGGAGAAAGAGGAAGGAAATATGATCATTTTTCATGAGAAAAATGGATCAGGCAAAACTATACATGTATGTCAATCCTTCAAAACGAGTCACCGGTGATAGTATCACAACATCGAAAACTAAAAGTGTCAAACGAGGACGAGACACTATAAAATCGAGATCCTGTTTTCTTTCCAGAAATTATTTCGATCCCTAAACGAGAAAGAAATCAGAATGAACTGTATAAAAGCGAAGAGCAATGTACTTTCGTCATGTGCCTCCTTCGGCTTCATACCGCGACCAGACGCAATAAATAAATGAATAAATGCTGGTTTAACTCCTTTCCACTCAGCGAACCTATGTGCGTATATACAGGCTGAATCACCTGATGCGAGCCACCTAAATAACTTTTTCATTTTTTGAGATAAATAGAAATGTTTAAAACAAAAGTTGTTAGGCACTGAGGGGATTATTACGTAATGGAAAAAATGTTGTCCCATCATGTGATAGCCCCATCATAACCTGATAACTTGTGTTTCAAACATTTCTGTGTAATTGAAAAATTGAAAGACTTATTTGGGTGGCTTGCTTTTGGTGAGTCGCCCTGTATACGCATGTATGTACATACATCGCGTTCCCTCAGCTACCTATTTATATTCCAAAGCCCATTGATCGGCTTCTGTTTTCAACGGTGTTTCACAGTAGCACGGCGTCATTTCGCACCGCAAGCCAACCAAGAAACTGTCAAGAAGTCTCTGAATAGGAGCTTCCACTCTCTTTTTTTTCTATACGGAAATTAAAGATCCCTTTTTCTTTCGAGAATTCAAACGGACTATTCCCTTCCGCGATATCTTGTTACATGTTGAACACGTTATCATATAGCGTAAACTACTTAAATGGAAAAAATAAAAATTGACAGACAAACTGAAATCAATCTTTTATACTATTATTACTTGTTAATATTTTTTATTAATTTCTTTATTAATTTTAAGATGTAGATTATGTATTCAGGCATGTGTAATTAAAGAAGAAAGATTGATAAACAAAAGTGGTAGAGAGATAAAATTCTCTATATTTTGCTTATGATATTGTGGGTTAGGTTAGGTCTTCCTTACAACGGATTAGACGACCGTTATCTGTCTGTTCTTTTAATCGCTTTACAACTTTTTGTTACATTTATACCCTTCGATATCACTACTAGGGCTGTAGAACGCTGAGTACTCGAGTAATTAAACTGTTCGAATCATTCGAATTATTTCGAATATGAATTTCTTATTTGAATAATTTGAATAATCCGGATAGTTTTGAATACGAATTTCTTCTTTGGATAATTTCGGATAGGTACGAATTCTTTGTTTGAATAATTCGGATATTTTCGGATACAGTTTCTTTATTCTTCCGAATAGTTCGGATATTTTCGGATACAAATTCCTTATTTAGATAATTTTGAATACGAATTTCTTCTTTGGATAATTTCGAATAGGTACGAATTCTTTCGTTGAATCATTTTCAATTGGTACGAACTTTTATTTGAATAATTCTAATATTTTCAATTTCGGTTTCTTTATTCGGATAATTCGAATAATTCGGATATTTTCGGATACGAATTCTTTATCTAGAATTTAGAATTTTTTATTTGGATAATTTTTAATACGAATTCTTTCGTTGAATAATTTCCGATTGGTACGAATTTTTATTTGAATAATTCTGATATTTTCAAATGTGGTTTCTCTATTTGTGTAGTTTGAAAAATTCGGATATGATCTTTTTATTCGAATAATACAAGTAATTTGGATAATTTCGAATACGACTTCCTTTCTTCAATAATTTTAAATGTGAATTCTTTATTCGAATAATTTGAATAATTCGGATAGTTTCGAATAGGTATGAATTCTTTATTCGAATAATTCGGATACTTTCAGACACGGTTCTTTATTCGAATAATTTGGATATTTTCGAATAGGTATGAATTTTTATTCAGATAATTCGGATATTTTCGAATATGGTTTCTATTATCGGATAATTTGGACTACCAATTTTTCATTCGAATAAGTCGAATTATTTGAGTTTCAGATGGTATCGAATATTTCGTGCATTTCGACTATTCCAATATACAAATATATAATTTTAAAAAAACAGATCGCATGAAAATTTCGAATAGTTTGACTATTCAAATATTCAAATACATAATAGATAAGGTACTCGTCAAGTTTCGAGTCTATTTGATACTTCTTTATTTTTTAAAGTACTCATAAGAGTTATTCAAATCTGTCTGGTTAAAATTCGAGTATACTTAAAAGTACTGTTTTTTATTTTTCGGAATACTTACAAAAAATTCAATCAGTCAAAATTCGTATCTATTTCCCATATATCTCCCATCCTTACTATTCATGGTGTCTGTTACATTGTTCTATGAGCGAGAAAATATTTTAAAAGCGGAACCTTCAATGGCCGGCTATTTATATATTCCTTAAATGTCAGCATGCAAATATCGACACACGTGTTTTTTTTTTTTTTTTGCGTAAAGCCGCGATTACACGCCCACACCAAGATAACGCGACTTTTTTGGCGCGAATATAAATGATTCAACGTCACTGGCAAAGTTGGTAAATAGCCGAGTTTTTATATAGCCTCGATCGATCTATAGGTTAGTCTCTTTGAATTCTTAAAATGCCAATCAGTTTGACGTAATATCAAAAACGTTGGAAAAATAGCTACACGTGTTGCTTCTTGTTTATTTTTTGCCACGTGTTTTTTTTTTTCTTCGAGACTTGATTCAATAATATTGTAACACGTTGCTGATATACGCAGTCAAATATGAAAAGTGTTGTTTTACGTAAAATATTCTCTTGGAAAAATAATATTTTTAATACACAGATTAATATTGAGAAATTAATTGATTAATTTTATAAGTATATTATTTTCTTGTTGGATGACGAATTATAATTAGAAAAAACTATTGTGAACAACTTACTAATCAATTGATAAATAATAAATCAGAATGTGAATTACAATAATTATTTTTTTTGTTGGTGTTTTATCACTAGACGAAGTTTTTATGCATTCATAGAAAATTTGAAGCTGCAAAATTGCGCAGAGTAATATAAAAAAATATACACAATATCCAAATTATAGTGCTTTTTATAATAACCCAGTAAGGGAAATAATTTTTTATCGAGATTCTACTCTTTTCGTTAAATTTTCAAAAGTATGAAAACACTTGGTAAATGAAAATATAACTTTAAAGTTGAAAAAACAGAAATGATAGTTATATCTGATAAAGGCAAGATTAAGTAATTAATTGTTAGATTGTTACTAATAACATTGCGTTAGCTAGTAAGCAAAAATGAATTGTGTTATGAATGACAAACACTGTTTGTGAGAATAATGATCGTGTCCATAGGCCTTTAATTGTTTATACCTAAGGCCCTGGACAATAAACAGTCGTTTTCCAGATCTCCTTTTGTTTAAGTGAGCAGCAGACTTTCTGCTCACCTTTACGGGTTTTGACTCTCACTTGTTTAATAATAATCAAACGGTGAAGACGTCCTTCCACGCCGCCATAATAAAGTTTAGATAAAAGAATCAGTTTTTTACTTTTATTTCATAACCCATCTCCAATACTAATTTTCCTGGAAAAATCATTGAAGATTAATAAAGGCACATAGCAATGGATAACTTTTGACTGAATAGATAACTTTTGTATAACGTTAGAAAATATAGGTTCTACTCTTTTTTTACTATATACTCGAAAATACGAATTTGCATACAAATCTGCAGACTGTTTATCACTTTATTTTGTCCAACTGGAGTTTCTTATGTCACGTTTGAAAGAAACGAACGAGTGATTTGACAGTTTTCTATGGTACAATTTTACATTGCAGTTATTTTGCCCGTGAAAATCTTATTTGAAAATATATCAGATGAAATATACAATACATTATATACAAATTATTTCAGTTCAATTTTCAGCATGTATATAATTGTCATAAATCTACGAAACATATTCTTAAAGTTTTCATTTCAGGTTCAGATAAAAAATGGTAAAAAGCGAGATTATTTCCAACTAATAGAAATTTTTTCATAAATTTTTTACACATCTAGTAAACTTTTTAATTTCTCAAAAGAAAGAGAAAAAGAAATTCACGTCATTTGGTTCAGTTTTAAAAAGATGATTCTGTTCTAAACGATATTCGAATAAAAATAAAAGTGACTACGTATCTCAAATAGTGTTTCATTTTTCAGATTGTTTCTTATTTTGAAAATAATGAAGCTTACGTAGAAAATGTAACGATACATAATATTTGGTTGTCCGAAAAATTCGTGCCGATTTTTAAGTAAATAAGCCAATTTCATACTTCAAAGTCTTTCTTTTTGTTCTGTAAGGTATGTATTTTTTAATTTTACATTTTTTCGTCGTTTTTCAGGAAATTGAAAAATTCCGTTTTCCCAAAAACTTTGTTTCTTTATTTTTTTCTTCTTTAATATCGGAATTTCCACTTTTAGATGTTGTCAACCGTTTGCGAAGAATTTTTTCTGACAGGCTACCGCCTCTTTAAACATGACATACATAATTTAACGTTTTACCAATATCTTTTCGTTGAAAGAAAAATATTCAATGTCAGAAGTGTACTCTATTTCCTTAGATCTTCAAAACTATATAACTATATATTTGCTTAGCAAAGCAATTAATAATTGCAATGAATGGACTTTCAAAAGACACGTGAAACAATAATCTTTCAGAATATGTACGAACTTCGTGTTTTTATATAATTTTATATGCTGTAATATATTCAAACACAACCTATCGAAAATCGGCACAAACTTTCCGGACAACCTAATAGGAAACAATTCTACGGGTCTATTAAAATTAAATGTATCTAATAATTCACACGTGCCTCTACAATTTACGGATCACGAATAATTAAGGAGGTAAAACGTAACTGAAAGGCACCGTTCCTAAATTTAATCTCGTTATCCAATTAAACCACAAAACGAGACGTTAGGTCTCGTGAATGTTTCAGAGAACAATTGCCAACAGCTGTCGCTCATCATTATGTGAGGTAATTGCAAACAAAATGAAGTTACAGTGAAGAAAAACCTTTCCGATGCAGAAATTATATTTTGCTCTTTAATTTCAAGATTATTTTTCGTCTTTTAAATTCTAGGTATACAAATTTAATCTAAATTTTGTTGAAAATATCGTGACAATGTTATTTACATACACGTATGTTGTCGAAAAAGGAAATCGAAAGAATATACTGATTTTTCTGTTTGAAGAAGTAATAATTAAATGAATTAATTAATTGAGTATTCTATATACATTTTAATAATGTAGTATTATATAATAAAATCAAATCCAAATGAAACAAAAATTTACGTTTGAAAAATGTACGATTTATTTTTGAAAACACAAACATAGTAATTTAACTTTTCACTAACTGAAAGTCGAAATTGTTTATGGAAAAAATTTTTTAAAAACTCTTTCTTTGTAATATATTTCTTCTATTATCTTACTATTATAAACTAGACACATTAAACCTTAAAAAGCAATAGGAACTTCAATTCTAATAGTCCATCTTGACGAGATCATTCGTTGCACAATTCGATGTATTCTTTACACATAGAACGACAGTGTTTTCGAAACATCGGTGAATTACATTTGATGCATATATTTTGCTTATAAATTTTCAAATTTTGAAATAATCAGAAGAAAAGAATGCAGATTAATTTCAACGTGAATTGAAATAATTTGCATTGATCAATCCAAGGGGTTCAATCCTGCTGCACGATAATGCTGCAAAAGCTGAATAGTTTAAAATATGAAACTCTGCCTCATCGATCATATTCGCCATACTGATTATCATTTTTTCACACATCTAACCCATTTCTTCAGCGATAAAACGTTTATGAATCGAACAACTGTCGAAAATACCTTTAAACAATTTACTGTCACCAGAACTTTGAATTTCCCATAAAAATGGAATGAAGAAACTTGTAACTAGCAAAACAATGTGTAGATTGTAATGGTTCTTATTTTGATTGATAAAATTTAATGTTAAAAGAGTTATGTTCGTTTGAAGTACATGTACCACCAGTTACGGGACACCCTGTATAATTGTCATTAGGGACGTAAAATTGCAACCCCGTGACGACCCTAAAAAGACAAACGAGGAACGGCCAGGAAATTCCGTCCAGAGAGTCCCTACTCGGAAATGAGGAAACGTCTGTCTTGGTCGCTATCGGGAATATTGCTCTCGCGAGTAGACTTGTGTCCTTTACCTCAGCTCTACGCCATCGTTTCGGTCGGTTGAATTTATTTTGGATGGCGAAGCCGGTACGTGAGGTGAAATTTTCAATGGGGATGTGCCATGGGGAAAAATCGAGGTGATCGTCGAACGAGTCTGCGATACCTTACCAAACGGAAGTGTACGCGTTATGAAATCGTGCTTCGTCCCGAGTTAACAATTTTCATCGTGATATCAGTCGCGGATTAGACGAATCACAGAATCCCGATTTTCTAACGATTGAATATTGAAATTTTACATTTGATTTCAGTAAATTTCAACGTTCGATGGTAAAAGACTAAAATTTGGCGAAACGAGGGATTAAACGACACGGCGAAAATGATTTTATAACACCAAATTTCTGAAACTCTTCTATTTGACCATCATAAGCGCTAGACCTGACCAGAAGAGCTACAATTCTACCCGCAATATAACAAATAGTTTAAATAATTTAAACAAAATTAATTATTAGAAGACGCAATTTTTAAAGGGGTAAAGAATTCTGATGGAGAATCAATAAACTGGTTAAAAAAATGTTGGATGCGTTTTGTCAGAAATAAACCGTATAAAATTTTCTATAAGACATCAATGAATGAGAATGAAAATTTTTAAGTCCTGAATTTATTACCACGTCGGGGTAGACCAAGAAAGTTCGAAAATATTGTATTGACACCACTGTATAAAAATATCAGACAAATTACAACAGCAAAATTTGAGGACATAATTGACCTATTACGATATATACCACCGGAACATCATGATCTCTTCAAATCCCTTTCACACACACACAAAATGTAGATGAGTAGTAAATTGTTTTGTAATAAATTTATGTTTGTAATTTTGTACGTTATGTAGTTAAAAAATGTTTTGAATCGCATAAATTATGTTTCCGAAGTGTTTTAAAGATATGTAAAATAAATGGAGTATTGTTTTTTTCAATTTGAAGCATCTTAAATTATGTTGAATGGATTTGGGCACCTTCAAATTTTATAATGAATCTGGTTGTGAATTTTGAAAGTGGCCTAACTCCATTCTTGATAAGGAAACGCATATTATTCGCTTAATAATTGCCACTATTTTAATAGGAACTATAAATTTAACACCCTTAGATACACTTAAGCAGTATGACTCATTAGTATCCTATACGTATATTTTTAAATTCATTGAAACGCAAACCCTTAAATATCTCGATTTGAAGATAAATGGACTTAGGCCACTTTCAAAATAAACGGCTCAAATAACAATCTTCCTACTCTCCTGACAAGTCAGTCACCCACAGAACACTGAAGAAGCACCAAACAACACACTTGGACTTTTGATTTTTGATTTTTGATTTTTAATGGCTACGCGAATCCTCAGAAGTCCGCGGACCACAGTTTAACCTATGCAATACAGGTAAATAGAATCAAGAGATACTCTACAGGTACAATAGAATCTTTTTCTCATGGATGTCAGCTATAGTCGGTGCTCGTAACGAAACGGTTAATACATTAGAAGCTTGCAAAAACTAATTAAAGCAATTCATGGTTGAAAAGAATGAAAAGTTTCTTGAGAAAAGGATTACGAAGCTACATGATAAATGGTGAAAAGTAATCGATGGAAATAATGCGTATATACAGGGTGGTCCACTTAAATGTAGCCACCTAAATATCTCCTTTATTTTTGATGATATAACAGATATTTTTAATGCAATGTAAATGGTATCACCAAGATGAACGCTTTGCAAATGTTATTTTTTTCTCAAGGTCATTTTTTCCTGAGTTTTCAAAGTCATCGATTTTTTTTTTTCTTGTAAATATATATTTTTTTCCCTTGCATGTTGTAGTTGACATTAAAACGCATTCAGAGATATTAATAACATGACCTTGAAGTGACCTCTGATTTCCAAAATTGAAACGAGATATGAAATTCATTTTCAGCGAGAACCTGTGGATATGTAAATAAATACAATGTTCATACTCTATAAGTATCTAGAGGATCACATTCATCTTGTGATACCATTTACGTTGCATTAAAAATATCTGTTATGTCATCACAAATAAAGGAGATATTTAGGTGGTTACATTTAGTTGGACCACCCTGTATATTATGGAATAAAAGATTTATTTTCTATAAATGTACTGACGTTTAATATTACTTAACACTCTGACGGCCACCCCTATCGTGCAAAAACTTACAAATGCCGATATTATCCACAAATTTGCAACCTTAACCCATTTGCATCAGAGACGTTCAACAGCCAATCGTATCACCGTGCATCAACCAGTGTTTTACCTTCAGCTTTGCTTAGAAATTACGTATAGTAATAAATTAAAGAAAAAAATCTTGTTCCTGATAATGCACTAAAAGCGCCGAATTTTATTATAAATTATTCACGAGAAATTCGCAGACTTTTTCACGTTTGGCGATAAACGACAGTCGTGGCTTGCGGAATATTCCGTTTACGGATGCAAATGGGTTAAATAGACTAAACAGTATGCTTGAAGACCAAAAAAGCAGATAGAAAAAATGCGCCCTTGACCATCTTTGTCTTTTTAAATTTGCATTTTATCACTCGTTATTTGCATGAAAATCAACTTATCGTTTGTTCATCTGGTTGTGTGAATGAAAAATCACGCAAACGTGACAGCGACCGTGAAAGTGTTAAATTCACTACGAATTTTCCTAACAACCCAATAGAAATGTAGTTAGATCTCCAAGTAAGATCGTAATTCAATTTCATTAACGGTGTACTGCAAAGTAACGAAGAAGGAACATGTTTATTTTTCAAATTCTTTGAACGCGTGATAAAGGACGTTCAGGTAAACGATTTCACGTAAGAGTAAACGTATTATAGAAGGAAGTATAAGGGGTGAAGAAGGGTAACTCGGAGAGGGTAGCATTTGTGCTATAGAACCATAAGAAAAGGATTGCTCAGGAAAGTTGCCGTTTATCAGGAACGATCTCGGTGCGGCTGACAAGCTATTACTACTACACGTGAAATCGCTTTTGCATCGAGATTGAATAAATCGAGGCTGTTGGGAAATAGGTAACGGAAAGCCAGCACGAAATCAAGGGAAAAAGACAGCGACTAGAGATCATGTTAACCTTGTTGTTCGAATACTGCTGACAATTGATAGCATTATAGTACGCTTCCTTTCAGAAAAAGTTGTGTATCTCTCTATATCAATCTCTTGTTTTCTAAATGATATAAATTCAATTTTGGAAAAAAATGGGTTGATGTTAACTTTAGATACATATGTCTTGTTTTCCTATTTATAATATCACAGTGAGTGGTGTATAGTATTCTCCTAAATTGGTCAAAAGAAGTTTCACTGTGAAATTTTATTCCAAAAATGTTTTTTTTTTTTAAATAATATAAGCCTATTCAATAGAACTTTTGAAATTGTGGAAATAACGCGAATGAAGAAAATCTATCAGAGACGATAATATAATACATAAATAAAATTGTATTTTATAAACTAGTCTTTCTTTTTTTAAGTGTTGTAAGTTCGATTTTCGGAAAAAATGAGTTAATGCCAGGTTTATGTCACACATCCCTTAAAACAAAATTATTTTTTCTTTTTAATTGGGCTAAACGAATTGTATTCTCGTGAAAAATTAGAAGGATTAATTGACTAGATGATAGGTAAACCATATTTTGAGAAAAGTTATAATTAGTCGGAATTGTAAAGAACATAGTAGAGTTCTCTTTTTATAACTAGGTTATCATTTTTTTCTTTTTAGACACTAAAATGTATAATGATTTACCTGCAGAGGTAAAGCAGTGTGACAGATTAAATAAATTTAAGAGAATGTTAAAAGATAATGTTATACATACGGTTACAAGATTATAATATGACAGTAATTATTTGTATATTAGTAGCCGAGAAGGCTAAATAAAGTACAATCAATCAATCTGAACCCGTAATGAAAATTTTAGAAGTACGATCTGTAGATCATGCATGTGGCATATGTGACAGTTGAAAAATAGAGAAATAGAGAGAGAGAGAGAGAGAGAGAGAGAGAATTCTTGTGATTTTGAATTATTCGTCATACTAAGCACACAAATTTTGCAAAGCAGAATAGCATGTGATACGATGAACAGAAAAATTGAAAAATAGAAAACTTAAAAAATAGATGAATAGAAAAATAGAAAAATAGAAAAATTGAGAAATAGAGAAATAGAGAAATAGAAAAGTTGAAAAGTTGAAAAATTTTTAAATTGGAGGATTGAAAAATTGAAAAATTGAAGAATAGAGAAATAGAAAATTAGAAAAACAGAGAAACAAACAAACAGAGAAATAAAGAGAAAGAAAGAATGAGCGGATAAAAAAATAAAAGAGGGTTTAAGAGACGCTGAGCGATTTCAGTAACACAGTTATAGATCGAGGATCCAGAGTAAGAGTTTCGAGAGTATCGATTATAATCAGAGCATAAAGGCACACATACTGTACCATTGAGTATTTTAATTTCGGTGTCAAAATGAGTTCAACGAGCTAAGTGACCCAGAAAACGCAAAAGTCCGTTTAAATTAAAAGAAACGGTGAAAGTAGTAAAATTATTCGAAATAATTTAGATGCTTCATCTAAAATTAAACACTCTGTATAAATTTCATTGAAGTATCCCTCTGATATTTAAGTGACATTTCTTGTAAGAACAATAAGGAACCTACTCGGATAGGTCGGAATATACTGTCGATCAATGAAGAGAGTACGTTATCTTGTTCACATAACAATATGTTGACTTAGAAACGTGTTGCCGAGCGAGTAAAAAGACCAGAGAACACGTATCAACATTTTACGAGCGAGGAGCTCGTACGTTGTTTCGTGCTTTTACGACTGTTAGTTACTCACGCTTCGTTAATTACCTACTCAGCCACCGTCGGCAAAACGTGGCGTCGTTTTGTGGAACGTGCATCATTTGTGCATCAGCTGTCGTCTACGCCGCCACTTGAACGCAGCCAGCCCTTGATAACGTTCACATTAATGTTTCAACCCTTAAGTAGTTCATCGAGAAAAATGTACATTAATCCATATCACTAAATAAATTCATATATCTTACAACCTGTCAGCTACACGCAAACAAACTCCCACTTGAAAATGAAATTAAGCATATATTAAAAGCGACTCGGGAAAGCAACAGTAATTAGTTCAAGTCAGCCAAAAGCTAGGAACATTCAATTTCACTCTTGCAATTGAATGTAACGAATATAGATTTATAATTTGGCTTCTAAATATTTCGTAGGAGATGGTTTATATACAGGGTGATTCTCCTAAGATCAAATAACTCGTACAATCTGTATCGTAAGAGTGTAGACATGATATTTCTGTGAAAATTAGTTCCGTCTGTAAAAAATTGTATACAGATAAAAAGTGCATTTAAAAGATTAATACGCGCTTGATTAATAATGCAACCAATCTACACCATTAGAGATCATTGCTTGATAACGTCTATGTATACTTTCAATCAACTTTTCAACGTATGAGACAAGTAGAGACCCTCATATTTTTCGAATACGACGAACTAGTACTATTAGTGTTAAAATACATTTTTCCCGCAGTTTATGCTTCATGGTAGATCGCACATTTTCAATTGGATTTGCATCAGGAGACTGTGTTAGCCAGTCCAACATGCTGATACAGTTTCTTGCTTTCCACTCGATGCAAACACGGCTCTGATGTTTGGAATCGTACTCTCGATGTGTCCACCGTTCCAAGTGACGTTTCAATGTTAGAATATCAATATTTATACACCTTTTGCCAAAAGAAAATTTAGTTTTTACACAAGGAAAGCGTTGGATTCTTTGAAATAACATCGGAGGATCACTTTATCTTTCTTTTCTGTAACAACCTGCTTTGAACCTCGATCAGGAAGATCATCAGGAAACATTTAGTTTCTTTATATTGTTACACTCACATATTAACGCATTCGAGAAATTTATGCAAATATATTTTGCATCTCTAATACTCATTTTTGGTTCTTTGAAGCGATGATACAGAAAGACCACTTCAAAATGTTTGGGTGTACACGTCAGCCATTTCGAATAAATTTGTATTTGTCATTGACAAAAACGATACTAAAAAATTAAAACTTAAAACTTCATCACAGAGAAGTGGTCTATCATGACCAAATTCCTCAAGCGATCCAGCAATTTCTGCGTTGCGCTACTTGCATCAGCTTGAAGGACCCGGAGGGCAATATGTGTGTTGAGAATTATTCTATATATCAGCTAACTTTATGAGTATCGCTATATGGTTTTAACAGGCGTATTTAGAAAGGTTTGCAGTATAACAAAACTTCAAAAACTCAAAATCATCTTTTTCTACACGACAATAGGGTAAAGTAGATTAATATGAGACCTCAGCCTATCTTCATTACGGAGAAGTCTCGAACGTCGCAGCGACAATACTTTGCTTCAGAACTCACTGTACTTCAGTTACATTATTCGAATGTGGCATAGAAAACAACGCAGTGTCTTGAGCAAGCATATGCGTGAAACACATTGCAAAAAGTTTTTCAAGTCGTACAATTAAATTACGAATATATCCAAAATGGTAAGTGCATAATCACATTCATAAACATTGTTGCATAGTGCATGCAATGGAGTATAAGGTTTAGTAGTTGTGTATTATTAAATAATAGAATGTTAACCTCAAAATTGCTTAATAGATATCATGTCACTGTTTCCGAATATGGGACCCTTACAAGTTCCTAGTATGAGACAGATCTCATATTAGGTACCTAATTTTGTTTTAGATGGATTCTGTTAGAATACGTAAACAGTGGAATGAAGATCAGATGGTATTGGTTGTTAAAGTAGTTAGAGAGCATATTATGAGCTATAAAATGGCGGCAAAACATTTTGTTGTCCTCAAAGGAACTCTCGAGCGGTATGTAAAAAATACCGATTTCTCTCCTGAACATTTGGTGTCAAAGTCTCTTGGCAGAAAGCCTGTGTTAGGCTAAAAAGTTGATGCTGAACTAGTTCAGTACTGTCTTGCCATAGATAACAGATATTTTAGCTTGCGGAGATCAAATGTATAGTGGATGGCTTTTGAGTTGGCTATTAGTAAGAATCTTCGTCATCCATTTTCAATCGTAAAATATCTTTTGATAAGATAAAACCTGGGTCTCATATTCGGCGACCAGTTTTTGAAGTCATGGTTTTGCATACTTTTCATTTCTACTTTATTACGATGTAACTCTATCTGTTCTGTTATCATTTTTAATATGCTGCAAAAGTGTACACATCTTACATTTGAGACATGTATCGTATTTTAATGAAATTATTTTTAATCGAGAATTGTGCTTGCTTAAAGAAATGGGTCTCATATTCGGCTACTTTACCATACTGCCTTAACTCTTTGGGGCACGGTGGGATTAAAAGTGTCCCACCTTTTTGATGCACCGTAATGCATGGTGGGACATTTTTAGTCCCATCTCGAAATATTGCAATAACTGTATGCATATATGTTTCTATTTCGTCTTATTTGCGTAAAGCAGTTGGTAATAAAATTTCTGTGCAACATGGGTCTATTTTATTACCTGAAATCCTGTGCCGCAAAGAGTTAAAAGGGTTAAATTAGGGAAATTGTAGAATATATTGAACTTTATTTTAGGACTGTTTTTCAGATAACATATCGATTGCAGTAGCTGGAAACGCGAATGCTCGGAATGACAGGTATCAGGTGACGAGAAATCACTACGTGGAAAACTTGTAAGAGAAATCGTCGACGATTTATCATGTTCACTCGTCTCTGAAGAGTATATCGCAGCTTCGTGGCCAAGTTTTGTTCCTTTCCATATGCATAGCCCGCATTCACTCGTCCCAGGGAAAAACAGGCCTGGCCGTGGTGAGACGTAACATGCGAATGCTTTCTCTGAAACACGCTTGTCCGTGCTTCCATATGCTCATCCCGCATATGGAGTGTCGCCATGTACAAATAACCCATGTGAATACACCATGAAAACAATACACGGACTTCACTTTGCTTTATTGTCTCTCGTCACATGTGAACGATTGTTTGACAAAAGAACACTTCGATCTAATAGGAACAAGCCTATAATGTGTACACACTTCTGTATTGGAAAATTTAACCCATAGGGAATGAGAATACATCGTTTAGTAATATGAAGAGAAATGAGGTATAGTTGATTTTGGGCATCGTTCTTTTTTTTTAACTTCTTTTTGTATTTTTTGATAACTAGATAAATATACGGTCTTCCAATAAGAACGATAGAACTTTAAATTGAAATAAAACGAAAAGTATGGAAAATAATCTAGTACTTTCTATTTCGTGTTGTAGTACATTCGATGACATTATACGTGAAATACAATATCATATAAATAACGACCACGATTGCTTTTGGTGGAGCGAATAGGATAAACCCAATTCTGTAATACAACATAGTAAACATCTGTTACGGGCGTAAATTTTCTTTTAGATCTGATAATGATTCGCCAGTTCTGCAAACATCATTCAATGAGTTACGTTTCCTCTCAAATCCACGTATACGTACATTTTGAGCAAAGTGATTATCAAAATGTAAATAAAATTTTCTGTAAATTTTCTTCCTAAAAAGGAAGAAGTGAAAGGTTCAATCCGAAATAAAAGAAATGTTCGATATGGAACACCACCTAACTCCAAAGAGTTGAAGCAACTAATTCCCTCCTAGACATAGTGGAACTAACAAAAATTATTTACTGTTGACGGTTATACTTTAGAAGCAGGTTATATATTATTATTATTAATATTTAGGTAATTACAATTGAACGTTGGTAGAAATGTATCAAGACTATTCACGTCCTCATCCACTGACTCTTATGGTGTCGAACTCACTCACAGAATAAAATAAGGAAAGCAGCCTTCAATACTTCTTTAGGGCCTTTCCCCCATACCGAACTTCCCACAACGTCCGTCGCCCTTAACCTTTTGCGGACGAGAGGCGACTTCCGGTCGTCATGGCGTTTCGCGCGGCAGGACATGGTGGCGCAAATTATTATTTCGGGGATTGGAAATTTGTTTAGTTAATTCGTACATTCTCTAGAAACAAGTAAAAAGGCAGAGAAACGAACAGCCACTTACACATTTGCACTTTCGAAAAATGTTGGTAGACAAATTGAGAGGAGATTTTCGACAACCACGAAATCGAGCTTCAACTCTGACGAAATTCGCCTAAACGGAAAGCTTCGTGTAATTCTTACTGGCACAAAGAAGGATTGCAAAGTTTGTTCTAGTCGAAACAAACCAGGTGGAAGACATGAGACGACATATTATTGCGATACATGTCCAGATAAGCCAAGAATGCATCTTGGTCAATGTTTTATAAATTATCATACGAAACGAAACTACAAATCATAATTTTTGTAAAGTTATATTCTTAAAGGTGTAAATATAGATAAACTATCGAAATATAACGTTTTTCTAAGATAATTTATATGTAAGATCATTTTATTTTACCATGTAAGACACTTGACATATTTGCAAAAATCGCCTCGTCTTGCTACCTGATCCTGCCGAAAAAGTCGTCGTCCGCAAAGGGTTAACTGCCTTTTTCGCCTAGAAACAGTCGACACTGATATTTTTGCATACTAACGAATCAGACTCGTGATACAGATTCTGGCTGAAATTCGACAGAAAACAGTTATATTAGCAACAAACGTTGATTTCAATTCTAACTTTCCTTTTAATTCATAGAACCGAGGATTGTCAATTGTAATTAATCTATAATGCAGTCGTGTAAAATGGTGTTAAAACAATAAGTAACTGATGCTTAGATGTACAGTCAGGAAAAGAAATTATAGGTTAAGGGGTTAAGGATAACAGTTTCTTTAACATTTACGTTACGTGGTTCAATTCGAGGATGCAAGAAAAAGTAGCTCTATATTTATTTACTTTCTTTTCTGTTTTAATTAATAAAGGTATTAAATGGAAAGTCTGCAGGAAAATAGTTTGCGAATTCCATTATCGTGAGCTACGGTAGGACGGACTGACAGACAACGTCGCTCGCTCGACAACGTGCCTCGTACAGATTCCGCACGATCGAACATTCGTTTTTCTCGTGTCGATAGCTTTGCATTTTTCACATCCTTTCTTTCCCGCTTACCTCTTCGTTCTTCCCAATCCTCGAAATCTTTTCCATTCGCTGCGGAATACTATACGGCCGCATGTTTCTTCTCAGTTTTCCCCTCTTCTCTACTATTCCTCTCCTACTACTCTTTCTGTGAAAATCTGCAAATTGTGCGTAAGGTTGTCGCATCGATGCTCTCTACGTGTCGAATACGAGCAATTCGTTTCGCTTCTAGGGGTTTCTCGACGTTGAAGAATAATTTCACCTGATTTCTCCTTTCCCATTTCGAACGAAAAATTGACTGATATTGCGCGTTAAATAAATTCGTAGCTCATAAATAAATACACCTTTTTCATGTGTATTTTGTTAAGCATTAATTCTGTAAATTTATTTAACCCTCGAACAACAGATAATCTAATCTATCGCACAAGAAAGTACACCTGGGTCCGTTTTGACCCAAATTAGCTGCCTTTCGATATTCTGTGTCTTCAAGCTCAATCACTTGCATACTAGTAACGCAATGTACAGATTTACAGTTTGTTGTACAATTTCATATGTTTTAGGTAACATAGTACATTTAGAATCGATTTATTATCCTTTAAATTGTTATTCAAGAAGTCTTATATTGAATTGTATATAAGCAATGTGTCTTTTATACTAGATAATACTGTGTTCTACTGTTAGGTGAACTTTGCATAGTTCACGGGTTGAAGATTCTTCTTTAACGAAGAAATATTAATGGATGAGCTTCGTATGGCCTATCATGATTCTTGCATAAAATTATAATATGCAAATTTATATGCATAAAATTATAATCTAATAATATTGATTACGACTGTGTACAAGCAGTGGTTTTCTTGAAAAAATCATTTTCGGTCATTGTCAATCATGAATTGAATGAGTAGTTCCATATTTTATTCGAGTTTCCTTTCATCTTCTGTTTTAAGTTAAAGAGTATAATTTCTGAGGATAAGCAGTTGATCTGTTAATTATTTTCTCAACAAATTTTTTCCTTATATTTTTCACTCTCATTGAAATTGTCTTATATCCTAAATCATTCAATTTCGCATATAATATTTCTATTATTCCAGACATTTATATGATTCACCGTACAGCTATTGACAAAAATGTCTCCAGCCATTGAAATTACTTTGAAGCTATGAAAAGATATCTAAGTAAAAGCCTTTGGAATCTGCATGTTCGATAGAAATTCTAATACGTATCTTCACCATCTTCGAGACTTCTGTATCATTCGAGATCTTCCATCTAGAATACACTGAGAAAGTTCTTCTGAAAATTCTTTGAAAGAGAAGGAACTTTCAGTAAGGTACATAAATTCAAAGGCGCATCTGTCTGGTTGTTTGGAATTTCTTTTTTCAATCAGCTTCGCCCTGTTTGACAGCTGTTTGATATTCCGTTCCATCCTTGCGTGCCAAATTTATTTGCACCCTTTCGCCTGCGTTGCCGTTTGAAACAGTTGAATGAAAAGAATTTAAGGAAAATTGACCTCGCGTAGGTAATAAAATATATCGAACCATATAAAGAAGAAATATTGTAATCGCGATTAATACGTATCTCGATTTAAACAAAATTTTCTAACATTTAAATCGAGATCGGTATTTAGAAACGTTTTTAATAATTGAGCCCTTTATTTTGATAGTGGTGTAAGTTCATTTTTAAGAATATCGAGATTGTGTATGAATTGCATAATCATTGTTGTTAAATCTTTCTACTAAATATCATAGCAATTCAAAATAAAGTTCATTATCATCGGTGAAGTTAAAGATTCTTCACTTATTAGAATAAGCAAATATTTATTTTGATAGTGGTGCAAGTTCATTTTATAACTTGCGATTAGATAAAAAGTTTAAATAAATGATATAAAACGAAATAAATGAGTTCCGTCTGTAACAGAACAATATGATTGTTCGAATATCACTCTGGCCTGGATTTCATCGAGCTAAATGGTACGGCAAGGGGTTAACAAAGGAGGAAACCATGCAGAGTACAGAAAAATAAAATTATATCTACCTATAAAACTTTTTAGCAGAAAGCATTGATCCAGGAACTGTTTGAACGCACCGTGTATTTTGAACAATGCTTTGCGAGTACTATCAGGAAGCCACATCGTCTCATCTACCATCAGAATTTATTCACAAAATTCAAACGAATTCCCATCGATCGGTACGAAACAAAATTTCAAGCTCCAACGAAAGCAAGTTGTGTTCCTATTTGATACTGTCCAATATAATAGTAGCAGTTGATGAATTTCATTTGTCCCATAATAATAGTAGCAAAAGAAAATCAATATAGAACGCAACATTCATTATAAAAAAAACTAGATTAAATTAAACACTAAATAAAAGATATTACTCATAATTTTTATTTCGAGCGTTCAGATAGTTTCTGGATTTTTCAATAATTTCGTTACTGCATTTGAAACTTTTAGATAGGATTCCTTGGCTGTAAAGACAAAATTCTACGCGATCTTTCTTATTCTTTTCTGTAAGAAATGGTTCAATGATGCTTGAAACTCGTTTTATGGATTTTCCTGTTTTCAAAATTCGGAATAATGTAGATTTGAGAATTTGAATGGCGTGAGCTGCTGATCTTATGGCGCCTCTTCTGCTAAGAGGAATATATCTAAGTTTCTCAACTTTTTCTCCATAATCTTTGCATTTACGTCCACAGTTTTGTTTTTTCAAAGAATCAATATTAGCATAAGATTCACCTCGACAATTATTTTCAGAAGCACGTTTCCAAATTCTTGATATGCTCATTCTGTTGCACTTCAATTGTTTTGCAGCTAACATAATTGCACATTTCTGCAACTTTTCATTTGTCTTTTGATGCATCGAGATCTGGACAATCGCAATTCGATCTTTGCTTACAAACTCTCTTTTTTTTTTCATCTTACTTTTACAATGGGTTGATATTCAACTGAAATGAAACAACTGATTTCGAGCAGCGGATGAAATTAGAAAAATAGTTATAATTTGTAATAATTAGGTTAACCTAAAAATTGAAATTCCCGTTTAAATATTCACTTGCTACTATTACTATGAGACAGACGGAGCAATACACTCAGGGAATATCATCGATGATACGTCGATGTTCGTCGACGAAATCTTATGGTAAATCGGTCCCCTAACGTCTCGACACGTTCACTATAATAACCATAATTAACGAGCAATTGATAGAAAGAGGAGAAAATCAAGGTATCCGCCTCTAGGCATGAAGATTTTCCGTTTTGCTACGTGCCCCGGAATCCTTGAGAGGAAGTTACCAAACGAGCGGAAACAAGGCTTGGTGTAAAGTAGTGGCTGGAAGACGTTGGAGGAAGGGTGAAATTGTAGAGGAAAGGAGTATAGTAGCACCGTGGCGACCGGCACACCGCGAAATTGCGGTAATTTCGTTAGCCGCGCAAACGATGTAATGAAATAAAAGCGCCGACGAGGATACACTGCTATACATTCCATAATAGTACGGTTTTAATAGTCGCCGCCAGGAAGGAAGCGGCTTTTTATCTCACCCCACGAAAGCTCATCCGGAGGATACTTCTTCTAAGTTCTCTTCTTCTCTTCTTCTCTTCTTCTTCTTCTTCTTTCTATTCTAACCCTGGCTAGCGGCTCGACCACATGCGCTGGACCAATTTTACGTTTTCTCCACCATCTGTACTCTCTTCTTCTTCTTCTCCTCAGGAATCCTTTATAGCACGATTAAAACTCTATTTTCACGATTTGCAACTCTGTTTTCCTCGTTTTTTTTGTTCTTTTCATTAGTCGACCGGGTTATTCGAATTTTATAATGCGGTTTAACGATAATGGTAATGGTATATTACAACGGTGGATCATTAACGTTTAAACAAGAGATGTTGTTCTATTCCTTCGTTTTCTCTCCCACTGTTTTCGCGTTATTGTTATAGTTACTGGGGTTTCAGGATGCCGCTGACAATGAGTGTATCTTTTAAGGGACTTATGACGGTATATTTTACGCTTCGCCGCTAGAGGGACGGAAGAACGTTAACATTTCTCGCTAGTTCTCGCTGAGGTTTCTGTTACTGTACTGTATATACTCTGTATACTGTGTTCGGCTACTTCTGGAGAACATTCGGGAAGTGATCCTAAAAATTTACGTAACACAGAAGATCGAGAGTGGAGAAGTGTATACAGTGTGTTCGACTACTTCTTGAAAAATTCGAAGCATGATTTTCAAAGTCGATATAAGATGAAAATCGAGAACGGAAAGGTTTACACAAGGTGTTCGGTTATTTTTTAAGAAAATTCGGAGCGCAATCGTAAAAGTTTTTATAAAACAAAAATCGAGCACAAAAGAATATGTAGTGTTCGACTACTTCTACAAAAAATTTAGAGTGTGATCTTAAAGGTTGATATAAGGCGAAAATCAGGAATGAAAAGGTATATATAGGGTATTCGACTACTTCTGGAGAAAATTTAGTGGATGATTGTAGAAATTGATATAAAACAAAAATCAAGAATAAAGTAATGTGTACAATGTGCTTGGATATATTTAAAGAAAATTCGAGCAGTGATCCTAAAAGTTGATAAGACAAAAATCGAGAGTAAAAGAAATACATATAAGGTATTTGGCTACTTCTGGAGAAAATTCGGATCATTATCGTAAAAGTTTTTATAAGACAAAAATCGAGAATAAAAAAAGGATACAATGTTCCAGTAGTTTAAAAAAAAAAACCAGAAGTGTTACGAAAAATCGATATATAACGAAAACCAAAAATAAAAGAATGTATACAGGGTGTTTCGCCACTTCTACAGAAAATTCGGAATATGTCTGTAGAATTTGATACAAAACAAAAATCGAGAATAAAGTAATGTATACAGAGTGTTCGGTTACTTTTGGAAAAAATTTGTGGCACGATTCTAAAAGTTCATATAGGACAAAAATCAAGAATATAAAATGTATAGAGTGTTCGACTACTTCTGGAAACAATTCGGGACGTGATTGTAGAAGTTTATATCCGATGAAAATCGAAAATAAAGAATTGCCTTTGAAACTTCGTTCTTTTTAGTTATTAATATTTAAATATATCACTGTAGGCGAGGAAACCTGAATTAACATGAAGTCATGGAGGAAACAGTGGTCCTCGAAACCACAGGTTACAGCTGTTACATTCTCCGAAGAAAATATTTCATTGGAAGGACTATTTTCCTCGAATAAGTATTAACGTAATATTAAAAAAATAATTCTGTAATTAATAACAAAACTAAAAATAATAAGTAATATATCTTTAACAGTTGTTAATTAATAGAGAACTATAGAACACGCATAAGTAGCATAATTTTAACATTGACTATTCATCACTTCTTTAACATCACTATTCGACACTCCTTTTAATCAATCATATGTTACTAAAAACAGTTCACTGAAAAAACCAGACTGTACAATTTATATTAGACTTTCGTAACCTTTTCATTTCTTTCTGAATTATTTATTTATAAGCTTTACAAAAATAAATGTGTATTAACACATTTTGCGCGGGCACTTTACCGCCAAAGTCTTACCGTGTAGCGGGCGATTTTTTACAGTTCAGACGCAAAATTCCTTCTGCATAAAATAGCTGTAGTTATTTTTAGGTTATTGGAGGTAGTGGATCAACGTGGAACACTTTTTGTGATATATTAATTTATTTTATATATAACTATAAACACACAACACGATACATGATACATTTTGAAAACAGTAAACAAAGACAATGGACTAACGTCGTCGAGCCAAATACAAGTGGTGTCATCTGACATAAAGAATGAATATTAATTCCTTATTTCTCTAACATTGGTCTATCCGATTTTATTGTAAAAACATCACAAAAACCCATCAATAACAATAATCCATCAATAATCCGTGAAAAACGACTTTAGTCGCTTCCCGCGCAAGATGTGTTAAAATAACTTCAAATAAATAAGAGAAAAATTATTTTATAGCATTTTATAGCATAAATGTTTATCTTAATATTATTCTATTAGCATTTTTCATTCATTTTCGCGATCTTTCATAAGCGGCAAATTTAAATTTTCGCCTCTCGTGAATTTTATCTCGCAATCAGGTACTTGATTACAATCAACAAAAGGTAATGGCAGCATCTCGAACATAACTGTTAAAAAAGAAAAAAAGAAACGCAGAATACCTTAAGAAGAAAGAATGTTATGTGAAAACTTTACTTATAAAGCTTTCATTGTCTATGTCCAACTGTAATCTAGCGAAGATGTAGGCGTAGAAAAGCATGGGTGATAAATAAGCTTATAGATATTGTTTCGCTCGTAAGCTTAAGGGATGCGCCTCGTATCTCTAGCGGGGCGTGTAATCTTACTTGGAGTTTCAATAACGCTCGCAGCATAAACTAAGTTTAGCATAAAATATTCCGGTTGCTCAACTCCGAACTACCGAGCCTCCTTTTGACTATTCCTTATACGCTTATTCATCTTCCCTGGATATAGGAAAATCTACAGAACACCGTTTGGTAAATATATAAATGCTTGTCGTTGAAAATGAGCGTATCTGCACGATCGTACGTGTCATCTGCAGATCCCTGCGTTCACCCAACTTCCTCTTTGTACTTACGCTCCATGATTGTTATGCTAAATTTGTTAGCAAATTCGCTCGAAAGGTTCATTGGATCCGCAACGTTACAATGTGTTTGTCAGATGGCTGGAAACTCGCCGATGTGTTTGATCGTTCTGTTCTCTACGAGAAATTAACGTTCCCTTTGCTCCATGTAACTTTTCAATAATCGATATATAGAGTATTCCAATAGGAACGATAGAACTTTGAGTTGAAATGAAACAAAAAGTAGGAAAGATAATCTAATATGGACACTTTGTTAAAAATTAAATTCGTTTCAGTTGAGCATCACACTTATTTTTTTTGTTTTTTTTTTATTAATTACAAATACATAATAAATTTGTGTAATTATTTTCCTTTGTGAACTTTCTAGGTAATAAGGAAGATTTTAGAAAAATGCTAGTTGAACTAAATCATGGAGTAGTGACAGCAGCAGTCAATGTATTAATACCGAGGGTCTTCCAAATAGAGCGATAGAAGTTTGAAATGAACTGAAACGAAATCTATGAAAAATCATCTAGTATTTATTGCTTCATTTTAAAGTACATTCGATGGCAATATATATATATAAAATATCGTCTGCAGAATTCAGAAGATTTTAGTAAAATTTAACAACCTTCAATAAATTTAAATCTAGATAGCTGGGTTTCAAGAGATTATAGATTAGAGATTAAGATATTTGTAGAATACAGTAGATTTAAATAGAAATCGGAAGATCCCGATAGATTATAGTACACTTTGGTATATTTCAGAAAAGTTTAGCAGATTTTAATAGATATCAATAGAATTCTCTAAATTTTAGAGAGTATATTGTCAATTCAAGTCTCTCAAGAGAAATATAGTCAGTAGAGCTCTCATCAAGAGAACATTGTTGTTCAAGTCTCTCAAGAGACACACAGTCAGTAGAGTTTTCATCAAGAAAATACTGTCACTTCAAGTCTCCCAAGAGGTACATAGTAGAGTTCTCATTAAGAGAACATTGTCAAGTCTCTCAAGAGACACATAGTCAGCAGAGCTCTCATCAAGAGAACATTGTTGTTCAAGTCTCTCAAGAGACACATAGTCAGTAGAGTTCTCATCAAGAGAACACTGCCAATTGAAGTCTCTCAAAAGAAACATAGTTAGTAGAATTCTCATGAAAAGAACACTGTCAATTCAAGTCTCTCAAGAGAAATATAGTCAGTAGAGCTCTCATCAAGAGAACATTGTTGTTCAAGTCTCTCAAGAGACACATAGTCAGTAGAGTTTTCATCAAGAAAATACTGTCACTTCAAGTCTCCCAAGAGGTACATAGTAGAGTTCTCATTAAGAGAACATCATCAAGTCTCTCAAGAGACACATAGTCAGTAGAGTTTTCATCAAGAGAACACTGCCAATTCAAGTCTCTCAAGAGACACATAGTCAGTAGAGTTTTCATCAAGAAAATACTGTCACTTCAAGTCTCCCAAGAGGTACATAGTAGAGTTCTCATTAAAAGAACATTGTCAAGTCTCTCAAGAGAAACATAGTCAGTAGAGTTATCATTAAGAGAACATTGTCAAGTCAAATCTCGCCAAGAGAAATTAGCGTAACCAATCCAGCGTAACAATAGCAATAAACAAATCTATAGTACCACAGTGAATCAACGATTCTTGTTTGAACATCCTCTCCCACGTCACTAATTTGCCGCCAGGAGAAGTCTTTCTATTAAATAGACAACGCCATCCATTCAAAAGTAAGCTTCATTACTGAAGATGATTTTTGTGGCGGAATCAGTGTCATTTTCCATCAGCTCTAGATGGAAATTTTAATAATTTCAACGCGTGGACCAAGTGATTATCTATCCAAGATGGCACGGTAAGCACCACTGCATATAAATATCACGTGACTCTGACAATTGAACAACAAATTTGACGACTGTGGCAAATTGAAAGATCTATCGCTCTTATTTGAAGACCCTATAGAAACTCGTAGAATAAGTAGTATTTTTCCTTTCAATATCATGCAAATTGTCTTCGTAATTTCGAGCTCTGCGAGACGTCAAATTCATCAAATTCGTCAAATTCAACGAGTGAAAAGGTAATATAACGTTAATCGAGAATCTTCAGGCATGTAAATCCTTCAGGATTGTTCCCATTATCAGAATATTCCAACAACAAGAGAATATCCTGGGATGTTTATAGCCGAGTGGCCAGCAGGAGGGAAAAGAGTAGCTAGCTGGCTAACCCGTAAACTCGCAGAAACAGCTTGAATATGAAAGAATATAAATTACACTACGTTGACTCCACCTCACGAGAGAGAGAATGAATCACTGAAAAGGTTTTGCTGACTCGTACACTCGAGAGAGAGAGTTACCCGCTTTCGGCTTGGAGAGCTTTTACCACGTTCTGTTACACCTACCTATCTACAGCCTCGCTGGGAAATTAGTTTTTCCCCGGTGTTCCACCCTACTCACATATCCTTCCTACTCGCTATCTGACGTGTAACCCTTCGACCTTCTGTCGCGCAATTTCTTTTCCTTTTTTTTCTTTCTTTCATAGACGACAGAACGAAATATAGGAAGAAATACTGTATAGATTTGAGAAGGAGGTGCGCAAGATGACACAGAGACAAAAACGGTATATGTCTGTCCATAAACCATGGGATACCTTCTAATTTGAGCTTTACGTATAAATTAACAGTGTTAAACCTTATTAGATGTCAGATTTTCTGACCTGAGTCGTCATTTCAGTCAATGCTCACGTGAGATGTGTCAGAGTAACCTTCTTGAAGCAAAAAATTATATGCAGGGTGTTAAAAACCATTTAATATTTATATGGTAGGGTAAAGTATGATAGTATAAAGTAATATATTCTCATCAAATATGAGATCCATTTCTTTAAGCAAGCACAATTCTCGATTAAAGATACTTTTATTAGAATACGATATATGTTTTAACCATTTGCACTCGAAGCTTTTGTGACGAAGTTGGATTTTTCTTAGGTTCTTTTCAGCATCATTACTTGTGTTTCAGCTATGATTTTGTGTATGAAAATTCGAAAAATCCAATGATTCTGTTATAATTTACAGTTACTTACGATTCTCTAGTCTTTTTCATCGTTTCTGAACTTTATTCTTCTCGATCTTCCGTTAGAATCTGTAGCATTTATCTGAACTCTGTTTTCCCTGTGTGCTGTCAAAATCAGTTTTATTTTTCACTGTTACATCAATCATCCGTTTTCTCGAACCAATTATTTCATTCAAACCTCTCATATATGAAATTATTGATTTGGTCTTTAAATCATTTAAAATTGAACTTGTCTTCATCTGTTAATTCCGCAATTTGGCTGGATCTTTATAAACATCAAAGGTAGACTAATGTATGAAACAATAATTTTAATTAAACACAATGCTGTATTATGAAGTACATACATATGTTACGGTAAATGTGACTAATCCGGTGATTGTGTATAATTGCCGGTTATTATATATAATCACCACTAAATTTGGTAAATCTGATGAATTCTTGAATATTTATCAAATTAACTGGCGAGTTTATATAATTCCCAACTGGTAATGGCGAATGTGATAAATATCTTGACTGATTGAGTCAGTAGAATACAGCTCAGTTTTTTGAGTACTTACTAGTCAGAAGGATAGTTTTTCGTTGGACACTATGTCACCAGAGGCTGCGAATAACAATATTTTATAATTTACAATTAAAAATTCAATAAATGGTTATTTTAAGTCATATATGTAACCTGAACGAAATTTGAATAAGGGACTGATATGTCTTGTCAAATGAAAGACCTAAGTAGAGAAAATAATTTTATTATTAGAACTTATACAAAACAGTTACATATCAAAAACAAACTAAACCCATATTCTAGAGAAAAAAAAAAACATTCTTCCAAGTAACGTTTATCGCTACTACTGCAAATTATTAAATATTTTAAGTTTACTTATTTAGACATATTGCATCCGACATCGACAGAGACTACCAATAACAAACAGGCTGTGTGTTTGTGCGTTGTCAAGCATTGCCTAGCAATGATCTATATTATGATAGAAGCCAAGCAGCTGCGTAAACTGAACGAATTTTGGTAAATTTATGAACTTTTATCACATTTACCAAATCTAGTGGTGATTATATATAATCACCGTACTATTTACATTTATCGTGACACATATACAGTGAACAATTAAAAATGTAAAGTGAAAAGACATCTTGAAGAAAGAAGCAGTTATTAATAGCATTTTAATTGCCATTTGAGTTGCTGTATCGAATCAAGTGACGATTGAAAGTCATCTCTCGAGTGCAAAGGGTTAAATGTAAGATGTGTACACTTTTGCAACATATTAGAAATGATAAGAAAACAGATAGAGTTCCATCGTAATAAAATAAAAATGAAAACTATGCAAAACCATGATTTCAAAAATAGATCGCCTAATGTGAGACCCAGGTTTCATCTTGTCAAAACTTATTTTTGCTCTCTTTTCTCACATATTGGACAAATAAAATTCATTTCGTTTGCACCACAGTCTTAATGGACCCATTAGTGACATTTTATATACTGAATCCATTGTTCACCATGTATATCTGAAGAATAAAGTCCTGTGCAAAACAAGCATTCTGCATCATAATTTTCTTAAGCTTGCTCGAGACACCACGTTGTTTTCTACGCCATATTCGGATAATGCAACTGAAACAAAGGATTATCGCTGTGGCGTTCGAGATTTCTTCGTAACGGAGATAGGCTGGGGTCTCATATTAGGCTCATATTAGAATACACTGTCTCGAGTAAAAAAGCCTCAGTAAACGTTGATTTATCGTGAAAAATCACGATTTATCATGATAATTGGTGTGTCACATTAAGCACCTTTATTATTGTACCTTACTGCGAAAACCACTTCTTTGAAATCTTTCTTTTCTTTATCGTTGTTTGCTAGTTCGAACGAATTTGAACAGAGTTGACAATGAGTGAGCAAAATAACAACTGAGCGATCCATAGCCTACATTTTATATTTCTTCCTAAAAATCACTGTTGATCTTAATATCTCAAGTTTCAAGAGTTTCAAGATTCGAGAACAATTTTAATTCAATTGTTACATTACACTGGTTTTCGACTTGTTTCGACTTGAAACCGTTTCTGAAATATAAATATTTTTGTTTGCTGTGATTTTCTACGTTTTCTAAGATTTTCTACGTGTCTTCCTTCCATTTCTATGCATGCTTGCCACCTTCTTCTTACAGAGTCGTGAACTCTCTCGAAAATCCCACATCTCTGTCGAATTATCTGACTAAGAAATAAAGAATTCTTTCATTTTTATTGATATGCAATACAAAGATATATGTCTATCTTAAAAGTTGGTGTTTCTTGATTTCATGAGAGGTGTAGGATAGAAACAGTCACTGAACGCATATATACGTCCATAGTCCACATCGATAGCTTTAGGAAAACGCATATATGCGTCCATAGCAGTCAAAGGGTTAACAAAGCAGGAGACTATATAGAATACTGAAAAATAAAATTACATCTGCCTATAAAACTGTTTAGCAGTTTTTGAACGCACTGTGTATCATCATGGATAGATAATCAGTTGTTCAACGCGTTAAGATTATTAAAATTTATTATCTGAAACTGACTTGGATTTCGCCAAAAAAGTCAGCGTCAGCGATGAAGCTCATTAGAAAGCTTATCGAGAAATTCGGCTGTCAACTGGCCACTAAAATCTTGCAACTTGACGCCATTAGACTTTTTCTTCTGGGACCATGTTAAGTCTCTCGTTTATTCCAACAACCCACAAACTGTTGATGATCTCAAAGCAAGCATCATTCGTGTTATCGCGCGTTGTATCTCCGTTCAGCTTGCTCGAAGTTTAGGTCCCGTTTCCAAGAATTAGTGTAGATAACAAGCGGTTCTTTAATTTACGATCTCGCAATATTTCTTCCATCGACTGTACCGAGTGTATAGCTCATTATATTAACCCTATCTCGACTTAACCTTTTATCTACGCTGTACAATATTCTTATCATGTCTCCGTCTAACCAGTTTGTCCTTATTTTTCTTCCTGCCCATATATCTTGCCTGTTCCATTCATTATCTTTGTCCTGTCAACACGCCCTCGTTATTCTGTCACTTGCTCCTCATCGCCCTGCCGATTCGACATCAGACACGTCAATATCCATCGTTTTAATCGCATCTCTACCAGCAGCTCCTTTCATCCCTTCGTCGTCGTGTAATCCTGGTTGCGTCGTTAATCACGAAGGACACGAGCAGAAAATCGTACACAAAAGCAGATACCTAGTGGAAAATAATGAAAGGTTTTCAGGTAAATATTAAATGTTGTCAGAGCAAACGACATCTGGGATTAGAATTAGGTTTAGCATAAAGTGGGGCTAGAAAATGTAATCTGACCGTGTATACAAAAATAAACTAAAGGTGCATAGTAGATTCTTTTAATCAGGAGTTTATTTTTGAAACGATTTGAAAAAAAAGAATAAATAGAATTCTATTGCTGTTATTTTTATATGTCATTTAGTTACTTTGGGGGATGACAAAATGGAAAGAAATGCGACAGAGTTATTTGCTTTACTGCATTTTATTTAGCATAAGAATGGTTGATTCGTTGTATTAACACCTTGAACGCCACACTAATTTTACGTGGCTTGCCTATAGCGCCATGAATTTACGGCACGTCACAATATAAGCCCATAATATTTCAGTATACATGTTATGTATATAAGTAAAACTATTCTTATGTATTCTACCGTTGCATTAATTTCTTCACACCATTGTAGTAACGATGATAGTATTGAAAAATTGAAAAATACTGAAATTTACTCGAATTATGGGTTTCTAGTAATTTTGGCTTCGCCGGTCACCGGTGACCCCCATGGTGTTCAACGTGTTAAACGTATCAAACGTACTGTTTCATTTCTTTAACCATTCTAATAACTTTTTAATCTTAAAGAATTAAAAATACTTGATCACTTCTGTACTGTAATATTCACTCTTTCGTTTCTTTAAATATCCTAATAATTTGTTAGCTTTAAAACCAAAAGAGACTCAACCTCTTCTGTACTCTACTATTCCTTTTTATAAATAGTAAAAATAAAATTTCACTAGTCTCTTTAAAGCAATAGGACACCTTAGATTAATTTTTCATATTTACAGTAATTTCGATGCATACAAACAATTTTGAAATGACTACAACCTTAATTTTTTTCTCAATTCTATCAGAATACATTATAATAGAATGCTATCATGCCATTTGATAAAAAAGAGGTGACCTCGAAATTTCTGAAATATACTCCACCCACGGAACAATTATTATTAACATTTTATAGCTAATTCTCTATCATGTAATTTTTATGAGTAAATTTTTTCTATATTTATAAGAATAACGAAAATATTCCAGGTAAACGCAATTTTTTGTCCATCTTGTATAAGCCTATAATTTGTATCGCCAACTAAAATTCTATATTTGATATGTAATTTACCCTACAAATTATGACCTCGAAATTTTTGAAACATCCTCCACCTATAGAATAATTATTATTTTTTTTATAGCTAATTCTGTACCATGTAAATTTTGTGAGTAAATTTTTTCCATATTTATAAGAATAACGGAAACATTCCAGGTAAACGCAATTTTTTGTCTATCCTGTATAAGCCTATAATTTGTATTGACAATTCAAATTCTATATTTGATATATAATTTACCCTACAAATTATGACCTCGAAATTTTTGAAACATCCTCTACCTATAGAATAATTATTATTTTTTTTTATAGATAATTCTGTACCATGTAAATTTTGCGAGTAAATTTTTTCCATATTTGCGTATAATTTGTATCGCCAACTAAAATTCTATATTTGATATGTAATTTACCCTACAAATTATGACCTCGAAATTTTTGAAACATCCTCTACCTATAGAATAATTATTATTGTTTTTATAGATAATTCTGTACCATGTAAATTTTGCGAGTAAATTTTTTCCATATTTGCGTATAATTTGTATCGCCAACTAAAATTCTATATTTGATATGTAATTTACCCTACAAATTATGACCTCGAAATTTTTGAAATATCTTCCACCTATAGGACAATTATTATTAACATTTTACAGCTAATTCTGTACCATGTAACTGCTCATATTCTTTTTCTTTTTGCTTGTCAACTGTCCTTTCTTTTGTCTTAACTTCTCGCCTACCCATGGACACGTGTAAAATAGCTCTGGGTAACAGTTTTCCTTCTTTTGTTAATAAATAAGTCTAGTTTACAACAGTATTTGTCGAAGTTCATATTATTCTTTGACCCAACAAAACTTTCTCCATATTTATAAGAATAACGAAAATATTCCAAGTGAACGGAATTATTTTTTCCATCTCGTATAAGCGTATAATTTGTATCGACAACTAAAATTGTATATTTGATGTATATAATTTACCTTACAAACGATACGTGAAACCAACACAGCATAAAGAATCGTCCATTGTTTATTTCCTATGTGTCGTTACATAGAAAACAGACTTGCAATAAAATTTATCCGACCAGACATCGTAGATAGAAAACAGTTCGGACTTTGGATCGAATTGACTTTTAAAATGCCGAGCAATTTCGTAGAGTGCACTTCGCGAACACACCAATAAAGTAAATATGCGGAAACGTTTTTGCAGGATGTAAATCCTCTATGACGATCCATACCATAAATCATTTAATTCAGTTCCTGTCCTCTTTTGTAACGAGGCTCGTAGGAAATAAAAGTCAGTGTATAAACGAAATATTTATTACTAAAAGAAGGCCACTTAACGAAATACACAGTGTGTAATTAACTATTTGAGTGGCATGAACCTTTGCAAAAATTCAGTCAAACAATTCAAAGCGGCGTGATCGAGCTTCTTTCGTTTTTTTCTTTTTTCACTTTTGTTACTTTTAATTTGTATTTTTGATAAATAAAAGAACTTTTTTAATAACTCGGAAACCTATGCAAGCATAAATTTCTATTTAGTAATACTGGATATATAAACAACGATTGAATAATTTATTATTAGGATTTTGCAAGTTTCCATCGTTTTTCTTTTTCTTTTTTAAGAAAATTCATTTATTTGATACAGAGTTAGTGCAATATTTTCCCTCGCTTTGCTTAATGTTCTCCCATCTTATGTTAACAGGTTGAAACCAAGATTATTAGCACTGTCATTTTGAAAAAACAACTGGTTCAAAAAGCAACGCGGCTCGATTTCAAAATAGGAAACTTTTGCAAACACCTAATACTTTAGTTTTTATTAAAAAAAGTTAAGTTTAAAGTTTAGTTTAATTTATATTTGAAGAAGTCTTTATGTATACATTTAATAATAAATAAAACAAAAAAAAAAGAAACATAAGCTAACGATTTACATTTATCGAACTCAGAATACTATAGCACCTCTTTGGATTTGGCTTAGTACCTGCTGTTACTTTCTGAAGAAAGAAAATATAGCATTCCATTTAAGAAAATTAGATTTACCTTCAGATCTCCTCTACTACTCCACCCACAAGAAAACAATTATTACTACATGATGTAGCCCGTCCTACCAAACAACTTTTGTACAAATACATTTTTAATAACTACAACTCCTTCCGAGACATCCTGCTCTACTCACTTAAACGAGACACCCTATATAGTATAGCTTTGGAACCAAGTAAGGTATTATGATGATATTTGATCTATATGATTTTGTAAACATCGAGGAATATATATTTTCGAAAAAGCAAAATCAACATTTTATTTCTTATAATTTTGTACAGTATGATAAATTTTGAAGCATTCCCCAATATGCATTGCAGGCTGATTAGTGCACGTTTCACAATAATAAATCGTTTGACGTCTTTCACCTGGTATTTTCCTGTTAGAACAAACAATACAGTCCCGTTTTCTTTTTCCCACATTGGGAATATGTAGTTTACCATTCAGTCTATTGTCTACCAAAGATGTGGATGGACACTTAATTCATTTTTTTTTTTTATATACAGGGTGTTTGGTAACTGGTGGTACAACCAATCAGGGGGTGATACTATATGTAAAAATAAGTCGAAAAAGAGGAATAACATTTTTTTCGTTTGACGCTTCGTTTTCGAGAAAATCGAGTTTGAAAATTCTATCCAGAACACGTGCACGTCCCTGCAAGTCATTATTCGCTACAAGTTTCCTTTTGCTTACAACAGCAGTAGCTGAATATTATAGGCAGCAATTTCCAAATCGTCAATAAAATTAATAAATGTATTATCCGTACATTAACATTTCTTATTTATAATACATATCTAAACCTAGATACAGTCCAGTGCACACGCACCGGATAGAATTTTCAAACTCGATTTTCTCGAAAACAAAGCCTCAAACGAAAAATGTTTATTCTATATTTTCGACTTATTCTTTCATGTAGAATCGCCCCCTTTTCGCTTGTACCACCAGTTACCAAACACCCTGTATATATCTTAGTAATTGTATCATATTTCGATTCGATTTCTTCTGCCATTTCAACAGAAAACTTCAGGGAAAGATGCATTTTTTAAAAAAGTTGCGTTGGAATAAGTTGATTCCCTATAATCACTAATAAACTTTGATGTCCCCTCAGAGGAGACAATGGAGTGCAAAGCGTTAAAAAAAAAAAAAACAGAATTATTCGAAGCTTTTGAAGGAAGAATGGAATAAAATTCCTTCAGACCTTATTTAGAAATTAATCGACGCTACACTTAGACGCTGTACTGTTGTCATCGGTGCAAAAGGCAGGGCTACAAGATGTTAACAATAATTCACGATAAAGAACAGATTAACTCAATTGTATTATAAGATTTCGTTTGTAAAACAACGTGACCGGAAACTTTTGAACAGACTAGTTTAATAATTTTGTAAACAAGTACGTATAAAATAATAAACAGCATTTATATCCTGCATTATTTCTTTTCATTTCTTACACCTTTTTATCCGATATTAGTAATAACTCTTTCAGACATCGCTTTAGGAGTATAAAGCGAAAAATGTACCTGTGAAATAAACTTATCAATCAATGCACTATCGATTTCGAAAAACACACGATGAACAACAGAATCTACTCGTTTAATCGGATACTTAATTATAACAACGTGCTTGCAAACAAATATTACCAGCAGAGCAAACGTAAGACGATTATTTATGTACAACCGTTTATTTCGAAAGCTGATATCCTCAAAAAAGATCCTATTATCAACGAACAGCATGTTTCAGCCTCCGGAACTATGGAAATAATCGAGAAGAATAATCAGATGCTACGTTCTATCGATGCAGTTTGAACGAGCGTCAAAGAGGTTGCTAAGAGGCTAAATTTTCTTTCGTACTGTCCATTGTTGTGTTCCGTGAGATTGCAATGTGAAATCAGGATCTTTTTGGCAAACGTAAAACCGATAGAAAAGGTAACCGAATGCGGTATTAGCTGAAGTGTATTCACCAATGAGGAACGGTGACCCAAATTTCGATTTAATTCCTTTACTATGCTCTCGATGTTACGTTTCATTCAGGATCTTGATGTACCCTTTGTGTAATACTTGTGTCGTCGATTTTCCATCGATGAGATATTCTCGTCGTTTTAAATAGCCACTGTGATCATTCTTGTGCCGCGATTATTTCTAAACTCGAACTTGGACAGCAAATTCCTTTTTCTTATCTTCCTCGAGATCATCTTGTCTCGAGGATCTTTGAAGTGTTGAGAAATAAGCTGGTGGAACTGTGATTGTCCGGTTTCCTTCGATTTTTATTCTTTTTCAATGAGTATGAATTTTAGAGAGCATGGTTCCTTATTCTTTTCTGATAAGTATGAATTTTATTTTAGAGAGCATGGTTCCTTATTGTTTTTCAATGAGTATGAATTTTAGAGGGATATAATAGTTTCTCTGTACGGAGTAATCAGCTTCGAATGTATACATTTTGCGTAGATAAAATGAAATGTGTGGATAAAAAATGTTATGCATAAGTATTATATTTATTACTGAACATAATTTTATCACATAAATGAGCTGTTGTTTTTGAAAGTGGTATGAGCCTATTTATTCATACATTGAGATATTTAAAGGTTTGCGTTTGAATCGATTTAAAAATATTGGCAAACGTTAATCAATTTGGCTAATGTCTTTAAATTTTGTTATGCAATTATAATTAATAAAAATGTTAAAGAAAATAAACGATTTTTTTAGCTAAAAATAGAGTTATAACACTTTCAATAATAATTACGAGAAATATAAACAACAGCAATGTTAAATTTATATTTTATTTGAAGTTGGCTTTTCTGAAATGTATTTTTTAATGTAAAAAATGATTAAAATGAAGGCATTTAAGTAAACGAATAATCGAGTTTATTAAAAAATAATTTCCGTTATATTTTAATGAATTTATAAATAAACAAGTATGAATAGTAAATTACCTCGTTGAGATTATTAGTAATGACAGATTTATTCATATTTCAATCTTATTTCTCCTTTACACTTCGCATAGTGATATTTATGATGAATAGGAGGCAGTAAACTCATCATATCTCTATATTTCTCTCTTGTTATAGGTCTTGAAGTTGTGTACAGTGGTAACGTACCAATTTTGCTCAAATTTTTAGGCCTTCTTCGTTTTCCAAATAAATCAAGAACTTTAAATTCCACATTTTCTTCCATTGAGTTTTTGCAGAAAATTTTGTACGATTCATCCCTTTTAATCTTCATCCAGCATATCTTCAGCCAATGTATAATTTCTCCGTCTGTATTTTTCCTTTTTGTTTGACATTGTCTCTTCTAGGGATTTGATTGAGACAAAATCTTCTCGCTTCATTCCATATAAAAGGAAGCTATCTTTTTTTTTTCAAATTTACGCGGTAGCTTTTCAGCACGATCTTAATTTACGCGGCCAGAAATGAAAATGATGTCAAACCTCTAAATATTTCAAGCGGTGAAAATGATACGTTTGTGCCAATTAAAAAGAAAAGGTTGATTGCTTCGAATTAAAGCAGCGATAGTGACGTCGAATAAAACTTATTTTTATTTTCTGAAACGTCATTATCTTTCTTTTTCCTTTTTTTCTTTTTTTATTAAGCTATTCGAAATAAATATGTATTTCTAAAACTTATATGTACTGAAAGGAAGCTATTTATTTTTTCAATTATCATTATTACGAATGAACTTATTTCACTTTCAACAACAACGTTCCTGCGATAATATTTTGCAGCTCAAATTTTCTTGATTAATTTATGAGGATATTGTACACCATTGACTGTGTGATTACAAATATAAAAAGATGATATCTACATCTAACTAAAATTACCGTTAACTCATTTTTTCCAAAAATAGGCTTATACCACTTGAAAAAAGAAGGGTACATTTGTCTACGTATTCATTATTGCAAGAAGTATTATATTAAACCTTTGCATTCGAAAGGTGTAAGATTTAGTTCGATGTAGCAGCTCTAATGACAATTGAGCTTGACTCTTTACATTTTATATGCACTTCATGATACAGCATTGTGTTTAATTAGAATTATTATTTCATACCTTAGTCTGTCTTTGATCCTTAGAAAAATCGAACAAAATGAGGGAATTAGTAACAAGTAATGACGTTACAGTCATCATTTTTTTTTTTTTTATTAAGCTATTTGAAATAAATATGTATTTCTAAAACCTACATACATATACTAGCTTCTATTTCCAATATTTTTTCTTTTGTAGCGACAGACTTTATTTACGCGATTTTCATTCGCGTAAAACGAAGCTAACGAAATAAAATAACAAAAATTGAAAGATGGTTGTACTTATAGCAGATCTTTATATGTTCCTCTATCCTGTTTTGTAATATCAGATATTTTCCCACAGTCAAAGTAAAAAAATCACGTTTGAAGTTAAAATTAGTACACATATTTGACATAATATCTCGAACATTGTCAAAAACACAGGTAATGGTGACTTTCATTTCCAATATTTTTTCTTTTGTACTAAGAGACTTTATTTACGCGATTTTCATTCGCGTAGAACGAAACTAAAAAAATGAAAAAAATAAAAATCGATGGACGGGTGTACTTATAGCGGACGTTTATATATTCCTCTATCGTATTTTCGTAATATTACGAAGATGTGGTACATAATACCCTCGAAGGTATCATATATGTTCATAAATAATAAATCTAAGACATAATGCCCGGTTAAAACCTAATAATCCTAGCCTGGGCTATATTTATAATATTGTAGAATTTAATCTGCATTTTTCCGATAACCGATACGCATAAGTTCTCAGAATCTGAGGACCCGGAGTATTGTGGCGCATTACCATCGTAAGAATGTGTATTTCAATAACATCCTCTGCGTCACAGACAAGAGTAAATGGAATTTAATAATAGAATTCTGATAAACGATAGGCGCCCATTGTAAATATGAAATTTTGCTCATCTGAATTATTTCTTTCTTATTTGCTTCTAAATAGATTGTTAATACTATAGTAACGGATAACGAGTATCGATAAAACACGTAATAGTAATACAATTTAGAATTAGAGAGTTTAAAATTAGTTCTCGTACAGTCAGATGGAAAAAATGCGAAACTTTTCTCCATGCTGACGATAAAAAAGACACTTGTTTAAGCTAAATAAAACTAGCTTCGCTTAAGGAGTTTTAAATTCATCCAAAAGAGAGAAAAATTTGTTTTTAACATACTTCGAGAATTTAACACTAGATTTACGGGAATCGTCAATTTAACAAGTTTAGAATTTCGCGAACAATACTGCAGAAACTATTGCTATTATTTTCTAGTAATTTTTGCGGACTTTTATTAATTTAACGATACGAAAACAGAACCAAATTTATAAGTAAGTTAATAGTATACAATTAAGTTGCTTCTAAATTAAATAAATCGATGTTTTAAAGTTCGAGTTTCCGTTCACTCGTTAATATCACAAGTGTCCGTAGAAATACCGTAAACCTAGTGTTAAAATGTAATAGAGCCTCGAAGTTCGAACACAATTCACTCCAGAAAACTCTTCGGTCTTCAAATTTTATTTAACTTTGAATTAAGTTCTCCCATTTGAAATAAAAGTTAATCCGTTCCAGAGATTCGAAATAAAGACATTTTAACTCTTTGCACTCGAATGTCTCTTCTGAGAGGGAATCGTAAGTCTAGCAAACCACTCGGATGTCCTCTTTCAGAAGACATAAAGAGTTTCTTTGTGATTATACAAGATAAACTTGTATGAAAGAAAATTTCTTACAAATGCCTGTTTCCTTGAAGTTTACCATTCAAATATCACAAAGAAACAAATCGAAATGTGGTATATATACTGTAATATATGTAAAAAGAAGCATCAGTCTACGTAGTGGTGTTCAACACTTAAGGAAAGCGATTAAGAGCATTCCTATAAAGAAAAAAAGAGTACACTTCGCATGGTATGTTGAAATTTAAGCAGATAAATAAACAAAACTAAAACTGCAGCTTAAAAGAAAAGCACTTTCAAAGCTGAACATAGATTGCATTAGAGAGTATCCAACTTGTATGGATCTCATGGGAATTAATATGCTTCCAAACACTGTTTGTTGCAAACATCCTTCAAATAGCGAAGAAAATTAGCTCCTTGGGGACTGGAAATAAGTGTTATAAATTCCTACACATCGAAAGAAAATAACAATGAAAAATCTATGACTCATTGCAAGTTTGTTAAGCTCCTAACATATGATTTCCAGGAAACATCGGTATGTCCTTCCACATCATCTTTGGCGAATAAATTATAATACATATTCTCAATGTGGGAGGAAGAAAACGAGACTGTATTGTCTGGTCAAATAGATAAACACCAGGTGGAAGGCAACAAATGAATTTCTATCACACAACATGCATCAACTAGCCTGCAATTCATATCAGCGACTGTTTACTGTGTTATCACACGTTAACACATTAAGGACCGCTCACGAGTTTTCTCGTGTTTCGCATTCCGTCTTACGGATGGATCACGAAATAACCCGTGTTCTCTACACGCTGTCTTTAGATCTCACCTACTTTGATACATTGTATCCTACTTTGCGTATTTATCATACTTTAAACAAGTACTAGAAACTTCGGTGAAACTTATTTTTAAATAACATTTTATAATAATTATTATAAGACCATTTCTTTTAATAATACCTAAAGTGCATCCTATTTTACAATTTCTAAAAATTTCGTACAAATTCATTTTTTAAGTAAAAAAGTTATTATAATTATTACAAAAACATAATTTTTTTCCAATAATACCTAGAATCCATCTTATTATACAATTTCTGAAAGTTTCACAAAAATTGCTTCATAAATAACAAAGTTATGATGATTTTAGATCGTACAAGTTTGCCCAAAAACGTGCGGTCCCAGGCGTACATATGTTTTACCGATTTCTTTGCGGTCCTTAATGTGTTAAAAAGATAAAAAATATAAAAATTTTGATTTCGTTGTAATAAATATGTCCATTTATACTTAAAAATACATATAAACCAAATACAATTGTAATAAATGAATTGGTTTTAAAGCTACACTACGTAATATCACGTAATTCCTGTTTGCACATTTTCCTAAAATGGTGTCACCGAATTGCTTGTAGATGCCCGTGAGATGGTTTCGAGTGCAAATGGTTAAGTGCCTGTTTCAGAAGATCGTAATCGGTAAATAGTATAAGAAAAAAATCAACTTAATAATCGAATGTTTTTATTTATAATGATACATACATGTTCAAATATTTTATAATATCGATTGATTAACTCCATGTCGTATGAAACGATGCTATTTATTCCAAGAATATTTTTTCTTGTATTATAATTGTATAATACAAAAAGAAGAATATTTTACATGTACATTTATAATATTTGATATATATTTTCTTTTCTTATGTAGAAAATAAAATAAAATTACGAACATAGGGTGGACCGCAATTGGGTTGAAAAGAAATTGCGAAAATATCGCGGACAGCGAAGGGTTAATAATTTTCTTGCAATCATTACTATCAACAATTGACGTTTTGTTGTATTTGTTGTATTTCCCAGCGTTCGATTTATTGTGTTTAATAATTACGCGATAGGAGAGCTGATGAAACTTAGGCGAAGTAATTAAGCAGCGTGTCGTATAGTCGATTTTTATTCTACAATTTAGGGACATTCTTTACAGGAAGACTGCTCGATTAAATCTCCGTTTTCTCGATGGAAAACGTTTCTTAGATGGAAAACGGTTCGGTAGGAAGGAGAGTAGGGATTGTTTTGGCTCAGAAGTCAATATAGGATGAGGCGATGAGGTCTAGGTTCAGCGATGAGCAAGAGCAAAGGATGATGTGGAGGTTTATTTTCAGGGGTGAGTAATGTTAAAGTATGATGTGGATTGTTTGCTATCTGGGAAATGGAAAGGCTTGATAACTTAAAATTAATGGGAGAGATAAGTCTGATATACAACAGTTTCTTTAGAGAAATAACGATCTAATGTTATTTGTTTTTGTCTATTTTTTAATACTTTTCTAGAATGCCCCATTACACATTAGCATTAAACTGGTTAACAGTCCTATACCCAACTGCGATATTTGGGTCCTATTTTTCAGCATTTTCAATTTTTCACCTTGACAAATAACTTTTTGCTTCTTTGTTCGAACTTTGAGTTTTCGTTCGAACTTAAAAAAGTTGAATTTTCTTGAAAATTTTTGTTCGGACGTCGAACCGTTCGAAGGTGCATTGTGCATTAAATACATTCTTATATTTAAAAAATCCAACAAATTCCTAAAGATTTCAGATGAATATTCGAGATTATTAATAGAGTGCAGAGGTGCAAACACATTTGTTCGAAACAGTGTCGTTTATTTTATACATTAACGTCGAATTTAGAGAGGATATTTTAATAAAACAGAATACTTAATAGAAATTCAAACGTGAAACTGTGAAAAATACAAAATAACCGAATAACGAAGAAAATCGGATTGGTTATCGTATGGTAGGCTCAGAATTTCAGATGGTGGGGATTAAAGATATCGGTTCAGGTATGGTGTTCGATTAGAAATAAACGAAACGATCGGAAACTGTTGGAAATTCGATTGGCGAAATAATCTGGCGATGTCGGCGACCGACAATCCGCACGAACGAGGACGTCCGTTGGGGAAAAATCAAAAAATGAACGATCGTTGAAAGTTCGTTAATCTTTCAAGTGGGCGAAAACGTAACGGCACTCTCTCGAATGCCGCCTCGTCATTAATCACCCCTCCGCACTTCTTATCGAGCTTGCAGCTCTTGGATTCAATAACGCGGCGGCCGTAATTTCACAGGAGTTATTAGGGACGCGCGCACACACAGGGAAAGCATGTGTATGTGCGTGCGTGTGTGTGTGTGTGTGAGAGAGAGAGAGAGAGGGGAGAAATGAAGGAGAGAAAGAGAGAGATAGTGAGAGACAGAGAGTACGAGAGTGAGAGATTTAGAGATTTAGAGATTTAGAGAGAGAGAGAGAGACTCGGTGAAAGAGAGAAACTCAAAGAGTAAAAGACTCAGAGTGAGAGAGAGAGAGAGAGAGAGAGAGAGAGAGAGACTCAGAGAAAGAGAGAAACTCAAAGAGTGAGAAACTCTGAGAGTGAGAGATTCAGAGAGAGAGAGAAACTCAGAGAGTGAGAGATTCAGAGAGAGAGAGAGAGAAACTCAGAAAACGAGAGAAACTCAGAGAGAGAGAGAGAGAGAGAAACTCAGAGAATGAGAGACTCGAAGAGTGAGGGTCTGAGAGTGAGAGAGCGAGAGAGAGAGAGAGGGTAAAAGAGTATCGAAGTGAGAGAGCGAGAAAGAAATAAAGAGAGCTAGTGAGAGAGTGAGAGAGAAGAACTGAGAGTGAAAGAGAAAGTGAGAGGGAGAGGGAGAAAATAAGAGAAAGAGAGAGGGAGGGGAATTAAAGTAAGCATATGAGTGGATGAGCGAGTGAGTGAGCGAGAGAGTGAGTGAACGGAAGAGAGTAGATACCCCTTGAAAATCGTTAATCGAACCGGGATCCGAAAACGTTTCACGAGTTTCTTTCGACCCGATTTCGCGCTTTTTTTCACGGCGATGCAACTAAAAATCCTCTAGCCCCCTTTTCGTGTTTGCGCTAAGCCCGCATCCTATTAAAGATAACTATCGTATATTCCCGATTCTTGTTATTCTTCCTAGTGATACGCGGTACGTTTGCAAAACTAGCGTCGCTGGTTCACCAATGGATTTTACTGTTACCCCACTTTCTGTTCGTAATTTCTGTTGATTTTAAATGTTTCGAGGGAGATGAATAAAGATGAAGATATATTTTCGAAAGGTATTGGGATAGAATTTGAAAAAATACTCGAAATAGAATAAAATAGAATTCTCTGACGTGGATATTTATTAAAGAAAATGAAAAAGGGAAGAAAAAGTAAAATATTAAACGAGACGATTAAATTTAACTATGCTATTATACTTTATGTATTTATCTTCCTCGGAGTCTGTCAAAGTGACTTTTTTTCTCTGGAACCACTTTGAACTTAACAGCGGAAGAAAAGTCAGAGAATCACGGCAGTATAAAGTGTTCAATCTAGCTTGAAGAATTAAAACTGTTTGAATTTCTTCATCTCGATCGACGAACTTTAACTGGCGATATATAAAAATTTTATTTTGAAACTTCCAATCGAATCGTAAGTAAATTCCGTCCTTTCAAGAACTATCGTCTCTATAAACGCTTTAAGAGGAAAAAGTTCGAAGATTAAATTGCTGGAACACGGGAATAACTCTCGATTCATTATTAACAAATAATACCGGCGTAACGTGAAACTTTGCTTTAATACGGATTCACCGTTCTGATATTGGCAAATGAATCGTGCAATTTTCAGATTTTCGAAAAGACAAAAATTCAGAAATTTCCATAGTTTTATAAACGTGATTTCTTTGAGCTTTTCTAATGATACGATACGAAAATATTGACGAATAATTATATTGTTAAACATTCTTGTTAATAAAATTTCTATAAGAAATATAAGTTAAAGATAACCGTACAGTGAAATATTTCGATTTTCTTAACTTTCTAAAATTGAAAATTGAAAATCGTCGATATAAAGTTATTTCAATCATAATATACGATATTAATATCTTCTCAAACATATAAATTTCAAATGAAATAGAAAGTATTATAAAATCAGTGACTTTTTAAATATTCGTAGCGAATGAGTTTTGTAATTAAAAGGTGTTTAGGTTTGAACAAAAGAGATAGTTTAAATATTAAATTGTGGTTATTATTTCTACAAAAATGACTGTCAAAAAAGCCGAAATTCAATTTTTTTTTACGGTAATATCTTACAAAGAGTTCACAAAAATTGGAAATGTTATTTAAGTGACGTCTATAGTAGATCTTTAATTTGCCAAAAAAATTAAACAGTAGACGTAATAAAAAATTATAATCGAAATATTACACAATAAATGATTTACTTTAGGCAATAATACATATGTATATCACACGTAAGAAATTGATTTCATTTCTATTTCTCTTTATTAAAGTATAATCTTACATTTTACATAAATTAACTTTCTACAACTCGATTTTTCTACTTTTATGAGACGAAAATTTACAGTTTAGTACAATTTTACATCTTCAAAAATGTTGATATGATAATAAACATAAAACAAATAATACTTATAATAATATAACAATACGATAAATAATGTAATAAAACGATGCAATAGTGTAGCAATAAGCAAATGAAATATGGTGTGTAAAATATTGATAAATTGATTAAGTAATTTTTCAATCGCACAGTGCTATAAAAGGTTAAGTATTACTATTCTCTTCTGTCTAATAGTTTTATTCCAAAAAACAGTAATTGTTAATATACATTGCAATAAATGCGTATAAAGTGCAAAATTTATTTTCGTCTACTAATATACTCGACAATGATGAAATTTATAATGACGCATCAATCGAGACATAAAAAAAAAGAAGAGAATCAGTAACTTAGACGTAACGAGTGACAGCTTTGGTATAAAGAAATAACCAGCTCGAAGCAAAATATTTCAAGATGGTCATAAAAAGCGATCATATCTTGCATCATTAAGTTACATAATTGGGTTGTTGCCAGAGTTAAAGGTCTCCCGGTAGTATTTTTCCTTTTTTCTCCCTCAGCATTTCCCCAGTTTACGTTTCGCGAACCTTACGAACGAAGCTTTATACGTATCCGCCATCTTCCTTCGTATTACGCGTTTAAAATTTTATTCGAAAGTATTTTAATAAAAGAACTGAAAAATTCTGCAAATATCCTTCCCGTTGTAGCTGCGTATGCTTGAAACATTTATGTAAATAAACAGCATATACCGATGGGAAGATTAATAAAATAGTAAAATGTACAAAAGGTAGAGGAAGGTAAATATAAATTTCAAAATAAACGAGAAACGTGTGTATAAATGCATTTGTAAATAACGTCTTGTTAAAAGTCCTACTTTTATCGATTATAATTTCCAACCTTTCGAATATTAACTTTTTAATTACCTTTGCAATACAATTCCAGGAATTCGATGTAATACAGCGTCGTTTTTACTTCTGTTAATATTTCAAATATGATTATAGTGTAAAAATCTACTTGATTGCCGTTACAATTTTAATATAAAATTACTTGACAGAGGAAAATCGTTAGAAAAGTATTAATATACGAAAGAAATATCATTCATTCTACTATCTCGATGTATACAGAGTGTCTTCGGATTAAACGATCAAACTGCATCAGTACGTTCTATGAGTAAAAATAAGAAAAACATGTTATATATAGAAAATATGGCTTAAACAGAAACGTAATTACAAAAAATTCATAATTAAACGTTATTTAAATAGAACTTAAGTGTTCTATTCAGACAATTTTAAATTATAGCTATACTGCAGATTTTTATACCTTTCTACGAAATTTAAAGGTGCAAAATTGCACAGAATGCGTTTGAAAAAACAAAAGAAAATACAAAATGTTCAAACTATAGTGCTTTTCACAAATTCTAATGTTAAACAAAAAATTCATAATTAAAAGTTGTCTAAATAATCTTGAGTGTACTATTTAGACGATTCTAAATTATAGCTATATTGCAGATTTTTATACATTTATGAAGAATTTAAAGATGCATGCGAATATAAAAAGAGAAAGTACAAAATATCTAAACTACAGTACTTTTTACAATTTCTACCGTTAAACAGAGGCGTAATTACAAAGAATTCATAATTAAACGTTATCCAAACAGTACTTGAGTGCCCTATTCAGACAATTCTAAATTATAGCTATACTGCAGATTTTTATACGTTTATACGAAATATAAAGGTATAAAGTTGCATAGAATACAAAAGAAAAAATACAAAATATTCAAACTATAGTGCTTTTCACAAATTCTAATGTTAAACAAAAAATTCATAATTAAACGTTGTCTAAACAATCTTGAGTGCCCTATTCAGAGAATTTTAAATTATAGCTATACTGCAGATTTTTATACGTTTATACGAAATTTAAATATGCAAAATTGCACAGAATGCGTGTGAATAAAACAAAAAAAGAAATATACAAAATATCTAAATTATCGAAATTACGATACTTTTTATAATACTCGATAAGTAGTATAATAGTCGGTGCTCGTAACGAAAGGGTTAATACATTAGAAGCTTGCAAAAACTAATTAGAGCAATTCATCGTTGAAAAGAATGAAAAGTTTCTTTATAACACCAAATTTCTAAAACTCTTCTATTTGACCACCATAAGCGCTAGACCTGACCAGAAGAGCTACAATTCTACCCGCAATATACCAAATAGTTTAAATAATTTAAACAAAATTAATTATTAGAAGACGCAATTTTTAAAGGGGTAAAGAATTCTGATGGAGAATCAATAAACTGGTTAAAAATATGTTGGATGCGTTTTGTCAGAAATAAACCGTATAAAATTTTCTATAAGACATCAATGAATGAGAATGAAAATTTTTAAGTCCTGAATTTATTACCACGTCGGGGTAGACCAAGAAAGTTCGAAAATATTGTATTGATACTACTGTATAAAAATATCAGACAAATTACAACAGCAAAATTTGAGGACATAATTGACCTATTACGATATATACCACCGGAACATCATGATCTCTTCAAATCCCTTTCACACACACACACAAAATGTAGATGAGTAGTAAATTGTTTTGTAATAAATTTATGTTTGTAATTTTGTACGTTATGTAGTTAAAAAATGTTTTGAATCGCATAAATTATGTTTCCGAAGTGTTTTAAAGACATGTAAAATAAATTGAGTATTGTTTTTTTCAATTTGAAGCATCTTAAATTATGTTGAATGGATTTGGGCACCTTCAAATTTTATAACGAATCTGGTTGTTAATTTTTAAAGTGGCCTAACTCCATTCTTGATAAGGAAACGCATATTATTCGCTTAATAATTGCCACTATTTTAATAGGAACTATAAATTTAACACCCTTAGATACACTTAAGCAGTATGACTCATTAGTATCCTATACGTATATTTTTAAATTCATTGAAACGCAAACCCTTAAATATCTCGATTTGAAGATAAATGGACTTAGGCCACTTTCATAATAAACGGCTCAAATAATTGTCTATCAAAGTTTCACCTTTTCCACTACTACATTCTCGAAAGTATAAATTTGCATAAAAATGCACGGTCTAATTATATCGCTTCAACTCGGAAATAACCATTTCCCCGACAAAGAAAAATAAACAACTGTAAGAGAGTGAAATTTCCAGTAAATACAGTTTAGTATCGTGGTTGGTTTTAAGAATATGCGTAAAGGAGGCCGGTAAGAAAACGACGGATAAATACCGAGTATCGGGGGCCCCCCTTTTTGCCACAGTGGTTCACCACTGCGAGGGTGGTTTCCGGGCGCGAAGTTTAAAGTGGTCCCACGAGAAATGCGGTCGTCGATCGCGCGCGGTGTTCTATTCCCGTGGAAAATGCGACAGGAAATAGCCAAGACGAAACTGGCCTCGGTTAGCTATGCAAATCGACGAAAACGTTCTATATCAAACGGCGGAACAGAGAGGTCCACAGTGAGAAACGTATATTCGTATACGTACGAAAGAGAAGGATATAAAGATGGCTCGTACAAAACCGTCGAGACGAGACGAGACGAAACGAAACGACCGGCCCCAGACGAGGGCCAATGCCAAGTACTCGAGATACCCCGAAACGGTTGACAACCTCGCGCCAGCCGGAACCTTGGTGGGGGCTTTGAATGTTTCTGCTTCCAAGTTACACCTTCATTTAGAAGTTGGAACTCTTCGTGGAAAAATATTTTCAATTTTACCATCTTCTCTCTGCTAGACCTTTGTACACTCGCCACGGTAAATAAGTTAACGCAGCGCGTCAAGTTGTTAACCCATTGCCACAAACGACGGTTATAGACGTCCATTTTTTGGCGATACGTAGACAAATTACGGCTATAGCCGTCTTACATACTTTCATTGATAAAAAAAGAAACATTATTAGTACAGACTGTACTAATTCATTTATTTGTTTATTCTTCAATACTAGATTGAACAAAAATTACTATAGTCTTCGCGACAGTCATAGCCGTCATTTGTTCTGAGTACAGACAAAAAGGTAATGATAAACAGAAAGCTGCGTTTCTGGGCACGATTTTAAAATTAAAAGTGTGCGGCAATGGATTAAGGGCGTATAGGTTGATCATGTGTGAAAAACTGTGTCGGAAATGTGGAATACAATTTTCGAATTTGAAACTTCGTTTTAGAGAAAAACCACATTTGGAAATTTCTTTAATTGATAAATCGCTGGAAGTGATATCCACGTTTCCTCATACATACTGTGATTCGCTTTAAAGCAAAATACCTTTCTTAAAATTGAATCAACTGGACTGAGTTCTCATGAGAAGTTAGAAAGATTAGTTTACTAGATGATGTGCAAAAAATATTTTGAAAAAATTGTAATCAGTCTGAGAACATAGTAGAGTTTCGAGAACGTAGTAAGAAGTTAGAAAGACGTAACAATTTCCCAATTTGTCGCAATTATCAGCGAAAAGTCGCAAAAAAACTACGATTTGTGCCATATTTAATCGTTTGTAGCTCATAATCATTAACCGATTTCAATGAAATTTTCAGCATATGTATAACTGACATATATCTACAAACTGTACTTTTTAAATCTTCATTATGGACTCAGATAAAAAAGTTGTAAAAGGCGACCGTTACTATTTCTGCCGTAATTCAGACCAATTGGAATTTTTTCAAAATTGCTTGCACACGTCACAATTCGTTTGATCCAATTTTAAAAAAGTTATTGTGTTTTACAGGGTGTCCGAATATTAATGGGAGTTACTGTACATACGTTGATTCTGCGTGAAAAACTGTGTCGAAAATGTGGAACAAAATTTTCGAATTTGAATTTTCGTTTTGGGGAAAAATCATATTTGAAAATTCGTTTAATTGGTAAACCGCTAGTAGTGACATTCACGTTCTCCCACACATAACTGTATTCTTCTTATTCAATTCTTGCGAAGGTCTTCCAACGTATCATTACGAAATTTCAATTGACCAGATGCTATAATAATTTTTTTTTTTCGTAATTGTAAAATACATGCTATACTGTCACTATCCATGATACATTTAGCAGTCAGAGCATCAATCACGTAAACCAATAATGACAATATCGAACGATACAACTGATCGTGATCTGTTACTAATGGTGGCATTTATTTTCAACAAAAAATTCTCATAGTTACAAAGTCGACAATTTCAGATAGAACGCTTTTATCGTCAGAAAGTAAGTTAACAATCGTATAATTCTTAAATATTTTGTAAATAACCACTGCAGTAATTATTGTTACACTTCTTCTTGAGGGCATTGATACACTTACAGTACTTTTACCGACATCTACAGCTTGCTTTGAAATAATAACGACTAATAATTTTGTTAAGCATGGTAAGAAGTGGAGAACGGTCTACTGAAGAGGGATTCAGGATCTTTGAACGCAGAAAAGAAGGGTATTCCTTATCTTCAATTGTGAAGCAATAAAATGGATCAAAAGTAGGAGTTAAAAAGATATGCGATCGTATTGAAAAAGAGATTTTGCAGAATCCCTGCGAAGAACAGAAGGAAAACGTATTGTTCGCGAAGTAAAACGTAGCCCTTTAATTACAACTCGCGAAATAAAAGAAAATTTAAAGCTGCCAATAGGTATAGGATCTTTCAATGAGAGCGATAGAAACTTTGAAATAAACTGAAACGAAAAATGTGAAAAATAATCTAGTACTTACTACTTCATTTCAAAGTAAATTCGACGACAATATATATATATATATATATATATATATATATATATATATATATATATATATATATATATATATAAAATATCGTCTGCAGAATTCAGAAGATTTTAGTAAAATTTAGCAAACTTCAGTAGATTTAAATCCAGAACGGTAGCCTTCAAGAGATTTCAATAGATATAAGTAGAATACAGCAGATTTAAGTAGAATTCAGGAGATCTCAGTAGATTATAGTAGACTTTGGTATATATCAGCAAAGTTTAACAGATCTTAATAGATATCAATAGAATTTTCTAAATTTTAGTAGATTTTATTATTCTTCATATTCAGAAGTCTTGATATAGGGTCTTCCAATAAGAACGATAGAACTTTGAATTGAACTGAAACGAAAAATACGGAAACCAATCTAGTATTTACTACTTTTTTTTAAAGTACATTCAATGGTATTATATATGAAATACAACACTTTGGCGACTACTGTCACTACTCCACGATTTGGTTCAACTAGCTGTTTTTCTACAATCTTACTTCTTTCATAGAAAGTTAACAATGGAAATAATTAGACAAATTTATTATGTATTTATAATTAATAAAAAAAGAATAAATAAATAAGTGTGACGTTTAACTGAAACTAATTTAATTTTTAACGATGCGTCCATACGATATGAGTGGTAAAGTATCTCTAACACGTTCACTAACTAAAAAATTGTTAACACTCTGGACCACATATGCTGCGTCAATGGCAACAAATAACAACAGAACGAATCACTCCTCAAGAAAATACAGAAATTTCAATTTCTCCATTTTAGTACACCTTTGAAATTTCTTTCAGAATTTCGTCCAACCCCTTTACTTCCTTCCCTCGCGAAAGAAACTCTCGGAAGAGGAAGTATCGACGATCACGGAGAATTTCCATATGCAAATTAACAAAGTCCTGAAAGGAGGACGGAAGTGGGAAAAGAGACAAGCGAGAAAGAGAGAGGAAGGTTAAAAAAATTCAAGCGTGGAAGCCACGAGACAAGACAAAACGAGGCTGGAGTAGCTAAGGGCCAATGCCAAATCCTCGACATGGTTGACAACCCCGTCCAAACGAGACACGAAGAAGAAGAAAAGGAGAGAAAGGAAACGGCTAGGCAGCTAGAGACAGTATTCACGCAGGAAGTTTTAGGCTACGTTCACCCTGTTCGCATAGTGAACGAGTTCGACCATTGTTGGAGTAAATTGCAAACGATTTCACGAACAGAGACTGAAACGGAAGAAAAAGCCTGGTCAACGGAGAAACGACCTTTCGAAACTTTTCTAACGTTTTCTCGCGCTGCTCGTTCAACGTACGCGTAGGTAAAAAAAAAAAAAAATGTAAATAAAACAAAAATAAAAACACTGCACCCCATGTCCTTCCTGTGAAATAGAACAGGAGGTGATGGAGGAGCTTGAGCTGGGAGAAAACACAGAAATAGACGGAAGAGAGAGAGAGAGAGAGAGTTGCATCGCCCATTTGGGAAATGAAATGCTGGGGAATTGGAAAAGTTTAAATGCGGCGGCGAGAATGCTTATAGAAATCGTTGTCGCGACACCCGGGTTAGAAAGAAACGAATTTCTGATCGATTATTCGTGTGCTTGTTAATTGCTGACGGGAAAAAAATATTCTTTGTTATACTGGCACTTGCATTAAGCATATACGGAGTTCAATTTAAGAATGGTTTTATTTCAGGGATGATATAATATTGTAAAAAGAAAATAAATAAATAACGTGTTTTACAGTAGATAAAGATGAACGAGAAACCTTCGATAGGTAAAAATATTTATCGAAACGAAAAGAGTTTCTTTGTCTGATTGATTAACGTAACACCGTTAAGTAAAATCGTATAAAATGTATATTAAAGTTAAAATTAAAGTTGAATCAAATTAGATATAAAAACAATATCGAATTTTTCAGTAAACTTTAAGAGATTAGTGCTTGATTAATTTTATCGATTGCTATAATCACTATGGCGAAAAAACTAATCCCATAATTATAGTAATTTGTTCTTCTGTATTTAAAAATAAGACAAATATAGGAAAATGTACAAAAATAGTTCTAAAATGAAAGTAATTTTTATAAAAACACTATTTACTATTTTGTTGTAAGAAAAATGACTGGCTATAGAAATCAATTGATACACAATAATATAAATAATAGGAACCAATTATTTTTCAAACTATAATTAATTTATGTTAAAAAAGCTGCTACATGTTCGATTCTAATAATATCAATTCACCAATACTGTTTCGAACACATTCACATTTTTAAGCGATTTTGTAAAAAAGGAGGAAGAGAAATTTCTGTGCAAATTGAGCTTCGACATGCTTTATAAATTCAGAAAATTCTCTATGCGTTTAGATTTCGGTTAATACAATCACTTGGTAACAAATAATAGAAAACTAAATTATTTTCCTAACTGCAATTAACTTATGCCAAAAAAATAAATAAATACAACATGTTCGACTCTAATAATATCAATGCACTAACTCTGTTTCGAATGCATTTACATTTTTAAGCAATTTTGTGGAAAAAAAGACAAGAAAGGAACATTTATGTATAAATTGAGCTTCGACAAATTTGATAAATTCGAAAGATTAGTTCCTTATACATTTACATTTCAATTAAACTGAGAACATCGTTCAAATTCGAAAAGAACAACATTTAGTTGTTGCGCGAGATAAATTTTAAAGCTCGATAAAAAAAGAAGGAGAGAAATAGACTACGCTGAACAGAGATAAATGAAATTAGTAAAAGTTTCGAGGAAACATGCAATACGAAGACTTAGGTAAAAATCTTTCTAGCAGCTTCTGCTTTCGTCGTGAATATAGCTTAATCTAAGGTCGTTTAAAAGCAATGACGAAGGTGATGGTTGTAGGAAGATAGAAAGAAAGGGAGTAAGCGTTGCGAGTTTCAAGACGAAATCCTCATGGTTGACTCAGAGTCCAAGACTTAAGCCAGCAACTGTAAGCACGAATTTCTATTCCTGGCGGTCTCAGTCAGTCGTGGACCCCCATGGACTCTCCTCGACGCTCTCGTTGCACATCTTACAGTATCTTTCTTTTCACAGTTCTTCTTCCTTTATACCATTGAAAAATTTCACCAGTTACGTACCTACATCATCTGCTCATTACAAATCCAAATATAATAATTTGCAGGATATAGTAAAAAAAAAAAAATATTTAATTGAAAGATTTCGTTCTCACAATTGGAAATGTAAGCATGATTAATGCTCGTTCAGTAAACATAATACTTAAACATTCTCATGTCTAGTGTGCTTAATTCTGAAAAATAATGGAAATTTAATTAAAATTGTGAATTTTCCATGTCATTAATAAGGATGCGATGATTACTATTCCAAACACAGTGAAAAATTTTTAATTGAAATATTTTTTTCTTACAACTGAGAATATAAGCACGCTTAATTTTTTAAAAAATGATGTAACGATAATTAAAATTATGAATTTTACATTTGTATTTTTCTAACGGAATGATTTCTTTCTTACTTTTATATTTCGATCTTTATATCTTTTATATTTATCGAAGGGTTGGAAAAATAATTATAAGGTAGTAATGAATAGTTTAAAAGAAAATTCGAGTTCGTAATGATCGATCACACCTCGCTTTTTATACAATATTATAACAATTGCATAATGCAATTGCATAACGAAATCGTTATAATATAACAATAATTTTAATGAAAGTAGTCGCGTCGGAACCATAATTGTAAGCTCCGATTAAAAGGATGTACATTGAACATGGTATCGAATAAAAAATTGTAATTTCGAGCGGCAAATTTGAACGGAAAATATATATGTATAAATTCAAATAGAATTTTAATCAAAGCTAATAAATTCTTTCAAATAAAATTTTGTAATTCTATGTGGCTCAAAAATTACATGTCCATTTATCATTTTTAATTGTTTATTGCTATATTTATCGCATTGTTGCATTATTACATTTTCATCAATTGCTTACAATAATTATTAATTCTTCCTTTTCAATAGTATTAGATATCTAAAATTCTAAACAATTGCAATTTTTCTTCTCGTAAACGAAAAAAAACAATCGGGCTGCAGATGATTAATTCGATATACAGGATGTTTCGCCTAAAATACTTTGAATAAAATATTCATGATATGGCAAAGGTATTCAGAGAGAAAAAAATGGCGCGAAGAAACAAATACTTTACGACAAATCTTTTAATTTTAATTTAATTTTTTAGGAGATTTCAAGATCATCGACATTTTTCTAAAAAAATCAACGAGCATAATTAATATTAATATAAATATTTTTATATTTTTGGTTACCACGAAGTACATATTATATTAATGTCACACATCTCATGATTTTTCTCCTTCAAAGATCAACATATTATATACCGTTCAATTCGTTTTTCTGAGCTGCAATAGTGCAGTAATGAAAATATATAGATCTACTAAAAAAAAAAAAAAAAAAGAAATATCTCAGTAATTTTGAAATTTTCCTCAAAAAAATTAAATAAAAAGAAAAAGTCTGTCAATCAATTAATTTTCTCTCTGAACGTTTCTTTTTCGTATTAAAAGCAACTACTGAGATATTTTAACTACTCGAGTTAGGCGAAAGATCCTGCATTTATTGTTCATCGCGAAATTGAGAAAGTTCGAATAAAATCCTGTCTAAAAATGACGTCGATACAAATTAAATAGAGTGAGATTAGTGTTCCACATATTCACCAACAGAAGCAACCAATAACGAAGAAATAGAACGCCTTAGCTATACAGAAACCGTGGAATCTCGACTTCCGTTGATCCCTAAAATTTCTTCTGCGCTCCTACAATAGCTTTGAAAGCTTCTTCTCTTTATACCTCAAATTCTGACGAACGCTAACAGCCTGGTCCAGTTAAACTTCCTGTACAGCTTTTAACCTCTTACCTCTAGCAGTTTATTTTTAACAGGAGGATTCTCTTCTCGTCACTCATATAAAAGCGTTTCCGGTTCTTTCGCCGGCGTCAAGGTTACCCTTTGGATTTCTTTCGATTAGTATGAACTTGATTATTAAATTCAAAGGTTCGTCAAATTCAAAAAACTACACATGAAAAAACATTTTTCAAATTAACGAGTGTGGTAAAATTGAGTATACATTCAACACTGGCAGGTCTAATGTTAAAATCTCTTTATACCTGTTTTCCAACAAGATTCTCCAATAACATTTTGCATATCCCATGTTCCTGTGTTGTTTGTGCCGTCATTTTATGAATATCATAATGAAGCTAATAAAAGGGAAACAGTGGAAGAAGTATGATCGGTCCAATGAAAAATGTTTCCATTGGAAAGCTTCAACGAGATGAAATACCATTTTCGTAATCGCGTATAATCGTATCGTATTTCTGTTTATCGAATCGAATTTCGATGCAATTCTAGATTAAAGTTACCAAAGGAAGAACATGCATAATCACCGAAGTGTTCTGCAACGGAGTAACTGTTTGACTAACCCAGTTTCGAATCAAAAATAGCCTATACCTTCGGTACTGTTTATACGAGAACCATTTCAGTATTTTCTGTTTCCAATATTTTACGAAATTTTCTACAATAACTCAACGACACGTCGATGCGATGGCACAGCGGGTACACAGTTCAGCCACGTATCATCGGAATACAGCAATGTTTCGTCACTGATTTCCACCTGTGCGCTGATTTTCATTCTCCTTTCGAAAGAATCGTTACTTCAACGACAACCTCTTGGAAGATCGATCAGCTCGCTCTGCGCTCGATAATAAAAGGAATCGGGCTGCTTCTCGTCTGCTCCCTCTTTTCGATTGATATTTGCTCACATTTGTCACACGAGTGATTCTTTAAACAACGTTTGTCCTTTCGATCATAAAGAATACTCTATATCAGGGATTCTTAAACTTAACACATTGTACGCCGGCTAAATATCAGCAGCTGAGAAAACCTGCGTGCTGGTAGTCACATTGCTTATTTATGGGGAATGGACGTTCGAAAGAAAGTATATTAAAAATTTTACACATTTTCACAAAAGAATATATATGTAGGGATGATCGAGCGTGAATGCGTCGTTTGTATGAATGCGTTGTCTGTGTGCCAGGTTGAGTGTTTGGGATAACGCGAAAGATATTGAACGAATGTTTAGTTTTAGTAATCAGGCGAGGAGTGCGTGAGTGTGTGAGTGTTTCTTTCTGTCGAAAAGTGTGCATGTATGTAAGACGCCATTAGGGTGAATGCGAGGGAGCGAAAGACAGTGTGAATCCAGCGATCGACTTAGCGACATCCTTAGCGTAGCACGTAATAATATAGAGTATTAATAAATATAATATAAAACGAAGTCCGTTCGAGCTTACTATCTCTCCTCACATAAATTCCCTACATATAGTATATTTTTGTTGAACATTCGCCAGATACGTTTCAACAAAAATCCAACATCCGTCGAAACTGATAAGTTAAAAATCCCGCAATAATACAGGACCGGCGTAGAATGTGTTAAGTAATCCGAGGACTCGTTCTTGAATAACATTGTTTTTTGCGAACCCATTCCAATCCTAGCCATTTTACATCGTTCTTGAGACTTAATTTCTGGCTCAATAATCTCATAAGCGCTACGTTATAATAAATATTGGTAAAAATGTGTCGCTGGTTCAATTCATAGAGATGAACATTTTTATTAGGATATAGAATGAAAAATATGAAATGAATAAAAATAGTAGTAAAAAGAATTAAAAAAGTTACAAATCTGTTTTCTTTGTATAAAGTGTTATTATTAAAATAGGTACTTTGATCCTTTTCTGTCTGATCCAAGTATTTTTCGTAAATTCTAACCTGATAAATCACAGTGCGTCTTATAGGCCGGGAAATACAGTAATTACCGCAAGTTCTCCTCGAGGATTGATCGTAATTCTCTTGACCTTATAACAGAGAAAATAGAAGAGAAAAATTTTACGGCTTATTAATTCGATTTCACCGTTCGACAGAGATGAATGGTAGAAATGTTCTATCGACAGGTTATTTCATAGACGAAAATTAACAGCAGTATGACGACATACACGACTTGTATTCACAGTGTGCAGTATGCATTCACGCAACTGCAGCCGCATAACTGGTCTGTAGGCTGATGAGAACGTTTACGTATATATGGCAATCGTGATAGTTAGACAAGGAGAGAAGGTGAGTACGAAGGTGCGGTAGAGATAGCATGGTAGTCTAAATTGCGCTAAACTGCCCTCGGCGATACGGGCGATTGCTCGTCAAATCGATTCGTTGAATTGGCCGTCGCTTCATTTGCAAACAATCCGATCGATCTGAAATCCATTGCTACGAGTCGCTATTAGCCTTTAATTATTTCTCCGGGAAAAATAGTTACTTAACCTTCCCTCCTATCATCTATAATTATAGTACTTTTTTTCTCTCTTTTTAATTTTAACGCGTTCGTTACAAGTGTCACATATCTGTGACGCGCCGATTTCCATTAACTCCTTGTCGTACGAATGTTTAGTTACTACGTATGTTAGTCTCGACTGTTCACTGATACAATACAATTTTAAATAAAGGAAGTCGAGATATTATATATCAATTTTTAATTGAAAGTCCTCTATCTTGAATTTAAACTGAAGTTAGAACAAAAATACAAATTTGATAGACGTAGAAATACTTCTTTCGTCACACCTTGACCATAATCTACATCACGAGTGAGACTCGTTATTATACGGCAACGGGTTAATAAAATCTAATAGATTATTCTAAGCTTATTTCAGCAATTTATTTTGAAAGTGACTGAAATCCATTTATGTTTAAATTGAGATATTTAAGAGTTTGCGTTTCAATGAAATTAAAAATATACGTATAGGATACCAATATATCACACTCCTTAAGTGTATCTAAGAGAGTTAAATTTACAATTCCTATTAAAATAATAGCAATTATTAAATGAATAATATGTCTTCTTACCAAGAATAGACTTAAGCTAGTTTCAAAATTAACAACTAGATTTGTCATAAAATTTGAAACAGCTCAAATCCGTTCGATATAATTTAAAATGCTTCAAATTGAAAAAATAATATTCAATTTATTTCATATTTCATTACAGCACTTGAAAAACACCATTTATGTAATTCAGGAAATCTTCAAACTATATAAATTACATAACAATTTACTGCTCATCTAGATTTTGTGTATACGGGAGGGATTTGAAGAAGTCATGGTGCTCCGATGGTATATATCGTAGTAACTCCATCATGTCCTTGTATTTCGCTGTTGTAATTTGTCTTATATTTTTATAAAGTGGTGTCAATACAATATTTTCGAATTTTCTTGGTCTATCCTGACGTGGTAATAAATTCAGTATTTTAAACTCTGCATTCTCATCCATTGATATTTTATAGAAAATTTTATATGGTTCATTTCACAAAAAACGCATCCAGCATATTTTTAACCAATTTATTGTTTCTCCGTTAGAATTCTTTACCCTTTTAAAAATTGCATCCACCAAAAATCTTGTTGATATGAAATCCTCTTGTTTCATTTCATTTAAAATAAAGTTATTACCTTTCCGGCACTTCTTGATAACATTATAATAATCTTGGGGGACAAACAGTAAATTATTTTTGACGTTATCAATAATCGATTAGACTTAGGCCACTGTCAAAGTAAATTTTTCAACTATCAAAATAACTGCGAAAGTTTATATCTCCAAAATTATCGTATACTCTGAATATACTTAACCGCAACATGTTTTTTATGATAGCTAACTTCAAGTGGTACATGTTATTACAGTTAACAACAAACAACTGACAAATGAGCTTAGACCACTTTCAAAATAAACTGCTCATGTACACATTTGGCTTAATCGAACTTTACTAAAATTTATCCGGTTTTAGTCTCTAAGTTTCGCTTATAACATCGTTAAAACGACCATTCTGGCTATTCTGCATACTTACCATCATCTTTGTAACAACAAAGATATTTTCCCAATACTTCTAACTTTACCATTTCTTTGATAAAAAAAGAAAGATTTAATCCAATTAACAGTACAAGGCCTACAATCAAGGGAAAACCCTTTTTCTCGGGTTAGGTTAGGTTAAACGAAACCCGAAACGAAAAAATGTTATTCCCTTTTTCCGACTTATTTTTACATGTAGACATTCACCAAATTTAGTGGTGATTATATACAATAACCGGCAGTTATACATAATCACCGGATTAATCACATTTACCGTAACATACATACATTCTATTGTGTTATATGAAATATATAAATAGATCAAACGTCCTATCATTTTGTCCGGCACTGTAGAGCTACGATGCAAATGGGTTAAATATCGTAATATTGTGAAAAAATAAAATAAAGACGTAGATTTTCACGGGAATAACGATTTTCATTTTTCTCAATAATTATTACAGATTGAATTCTCGTTGAAATTCTTCTCGAAAGCATCGATCGTCATGCCAGAATGACCGATAGCGCAAAAATCGTAAACGCGTCAAAACCGATGTTCACGATTGGCGGAGTTGAGTTAAATCGAGGTGAATCTACGCATTTCTGCCGCGAGCTTGATTTACGATTCGCTATTAACCGCGTGCATGCCTCTCCTCTACATCCTTGCCCCGCTACGTCGCGATGGTTACAGCGAAAAAACGGGGATATTTTTCTTTAGATTCTCGTCCCTTCCGCATTTTGGTACCGTTCCGACGACGAACGCTGCTCACCAGGTGAACTCGACGAGTCATCGTTTTAACCCGATAGAACTGGGCACGTAGAAAGCTGTATTGTACATACAGTGACTCCCATTAATATTCCGACATCCTTTAATACAGAATAACTTTCTTAAAATTGGACCAAACGAATTTTGTTTTCCTGAGAAGTTAGAAGAGTTAGTTTACTGAATGACGCGCGCAAACAGTTTTGAAAAAATTCCAATTTGTCCGAATTGCGAAGTACAATTTTTTTGTTTTTTATCTGAACCAGTAATGAAATTTTAGAAAGTACATTTTGTAGATTTGCGTCGGTTATAGATATGCTGAAAATTTCATTGAAATCGGTTAACGCTACTATAAGCTGAAAACGATTGAAAATGGTAAAAATCGAAGTCTTTCGCGACTTTTCGCCTATAAATGCGATAAATCGAAAGATTCGTCTTACAGTGCCTGTCTCTTGTTCCTGAATCAACCGATGAAATTTTCACATAAATCTACAAAATATATTTTTCAAATTTTCATTAGAAGCTCAGATAAAAGAGTTGGAAAAACAGAACTCTACTACGTTCTTTAAATGAGAACTCTACTATGTTCTTTGCAATTCTGACTAATCGCAATTTTTTCAAAATATCTTTGACACATTATCTAATAAATTAATCCTTCTAACTACTTACGAGAATTCAATTCATTTGGTTCAATTTTAAGAAAGCAATTTTGTTTTAATGTATATATATTAAATAATTAAGATATACATATATTTTAATTTTGACGAATAATATAATGTGTGCTTTGCCAAAATTAACAAAGTGAGATATTATACAGTTCTTTGACAGATATTAATTTGTCAGATTTTAAAAAATGGCACTATTCCATATTTGCACACTTTCCTCTATTAATAATTTTAGAATAACGCTAGAGATAACCAGTTTACAGATCTCTATGCAAATTCATATCCTTCAGAATATAGTGAAAAAAAAAAAAGTAGAACTCCAATGGAAAATTATTTCACCTAGTAGCTATTATAAAAATCACTCTAATTTACATACCTTTATAGGCTTATATTTTACTGGACGGTATTTTAATCCCTTTTTGTCAGTATTTAACACTAGGTTTACGAAATGAGCCGATTTGACGCATTTGAGATTTACAGAAACAATTGCTATTATTTCCCAACAACTTTTTCTCACGTTTATTAATGGAACAATACGAGAATACATCCAAATTTGTAACTGACAATTAAACTGTCTCTAACAAATCGATTTCTCCAGGGCAAAACTTGGTTTCTCGTACACTCAAGAAGAGCCCGTAAACCTAGTGTTAAATACGAAGGGTGAGTATTTAAATAATTTGATCAGTATCATTTGAAGGCGCGACGATTCTTACGCCTTCTACTAATAATGGCCTAGAATCATTTAATGTAAACATAAGAAATGAAGAAACCTTTCGCGAGAGATTGCCACTCCGAAGATTTTTCGAAATTACTTTGCGATCAACAGAAAGATGGTCGCAAAATTATCAAACCTAACCTAACCTAACTATGTTTTTATTTACATACTTACCGTTTAGTGTTTTTATACTGACCGTTTTGGTAATAAAATACTGACCAGAAATTGATTTAAATACTGATCGAAAATAGATTTCAATACTGACCATTTAATTTGTTGCCTTTTTTATATTATTTCATATCACATACTTTATCTGCAATTGTGCATCCCTAAATTTCCTACAAATGCGTAAAAATCTGCAGTTTAGAGATGAAATCAGGACGAAAATCTTCATACTTGCTATTTATCGATCGTTTAAACTTTCCCGTTTGAAATTCTCTTTTAAAAGATTGAAACCGACAGAGTTTACTCAGATAAGTATTCTACTTCACCTTTTCAATCTTTCTGTTTTCACATAATCAGCATTCTCTACCGATAAACTATTAACAACCTGCACTTTTCTCTCACCTCTTTTCAAACGACACGTAAAAAAAAAAAAAAAAGAATGAAGAAGAGAAAAAAGAAAAAGTTTCACGTTGTGTACATGGAACTTTTATACGTTCAATGAACATCACAAACAATATTCTGTCATGCCGTAAAATACTAAACGCAACCTCTTTGTCAGGCAGGCATTTAAAAGGTACACGAATTAACATTCGCATCGCGGCGGACAAAAGGCGAGGAAATAATCGCGGAATGATTTATCGCGCGGCAGAACATGCAACATAAATCATCCGCAGAGCAACGTCCTACAAATACAATGAACGGAATCTCCTTCTCGAGACAGATAAATCGGTTCCTTCATTTTTTTCCGCTGTTCATTCGCGCCCGCCTTCCTAGCAAGAAACGAACGTAGCAACCACCGATCTTTGAGCCTCAACCCTCGAAATTGCGCTAGCGTTGCCGTCAAATTGGAACCTGTGTACATACTGAATCTCCATATACTGGGTATCTCAGATTTTAACGGGTAAACTTTCTTAGTATACTCTATGAATCTAAGTAAGAAAAGAATGTTATATAAACATAGGTCGTTCAAAACTATCCTCAAACCGATATGGAGATACGCCTGTCAATTGTGAGGAGCAGCCTTGAACTCAAACATAAAATCAATAGAGTGATGGCAAAATAAAAAACTAAGATCCATTTTGAACACTGAGTGATACATTTCAAACGAACAATAAATAAGGAAACTGATATATATCCACTGTCAAAGAGGAAATTACCAAACAAAGCAGATCTTATCAACAAAGACTAAAAAACACCCCAACAACTTAGCCACAAAACTACTACACACCTCAGATGAACGAGAAAGACTAAAGAGACAATAGTTGTTATAGCTATCATAAAGATTTAGTGACATATACTAAATATTGCTACAGTGGATGTTATCACATACATCACTGAATGTTATCACGCTCGTGTCAGTAAATTCTTGAAATAAACGTTGAATATCATTGTATGATAGATAGCACTTGAGCAGAAAAATAAAATAAAAATGAAAAAGTGTATATGTTATGGTAAATGTGATTAATCCTTTGATTATGTATAATTGCCGGTTATTATATATAATCACTACTAAATTTGGTAAATGTGATAAAAGTCCATAACTTTACCAACATCCATGTGACTTAAAATAACCATTTATTGAATTTTTAATTGTAAATTTCAATGAAATTTTCAGCATATGTATAATTGACTAAAATCTATAAACTGTAGTTTTTAAATCTTCATTAAGGGTTCAGATAAAATAGTTGTAAAAGGCAACCGTTACTGTTTCCTTCGTAATTCAGACCAATTGGAATTTTTTCAAAATTGCTTGCGCACGTCACAATTCGTTTGATCCAATTTTAAAAAAGTTATTGTGTTTTATAGGGTGTCCGAATATTAATGGGAGTTACTGTACATACGTTGATTCTGCGTGAAAAACTGTGTCGAAAATGTGGAACGAAATTTTCGAATTTGAATTTTCGTTTTGGAGAAAAATCATATTTGAAAATTCGTTTAATTGGTAAACCGCTAGTAGTGACATTCACGTTCTCCCACACATAACTTTATTCAATTCTTCCGAACGTCTTCCAAAGTATCATTACGAAATTTCAATTGACCAGATGCTATAATAATTTTTTTTTTCGTAATTGTAAAATACATGCTATACTGTCCCTACCCACGATACATTTAGCAGTCAGAGCATCAATCATGTAAACCAATAATGACAATATCGAACGATACAACTGATCGTGATCTGTTACTAATGGTGGCATTTATTTTCAACAAAAAATTCTCATAGTTACAAAGTCGACAATTTCAGATAGAACGCTTTTATCGTCAGAAAGTAAGTTAACAATCGTATAATTCTTAAATATTTTGTAAATAACCACTGCAGTAATTATTGTTACACTTCTTCTTGAGGGCATTGATACACTTACAGTACTTTTACCGACATCTACAGCTTGCTTTGAAATAATAACGACTAATAAGTTTGTTAAGCATGGTAAGAAGTGGAGAACGGTCTACTGAAGAGGGATTCAGGATCTTTGAACGCAGAAAAGAAGGGTATTCCTTATCTTCAATTGTGAAGCAATAAAATGGATCAAAAGTAGGAGTTAAAAAAATATGCGATCGTATTGAAAAAGAGATTTTGCAGAATCCCTGCGAAGAACAGAAGGAAAACGTATTGTTCGCGAAGTAAAACGTAGCCCTTTAATTACAACTCGCGAAATAAAAGAAAATTTAAAGCTGCCAATAGGTATAGGATCTTTCAATGAGAGCGATAGAAACTTTGAAATAGACTGAAACGAAAAATGTGAAAAATAATCTAGTACTCACTACTTCATTTTAAAGTAAATTCGACGGCAATATATGTATATAAAAAATATCGTCTGCAGAATTCAGAAGATTTTAGTAAAATTTAGCAAACTTCAGTAGATTTAAATCCAGATCGGTAGCCTTCAAGAGATTTCAATAGATATTAGTAGAATATAGCAGATTTAAGTAGAATTCGGAAGATCTCAGTAGATTATAGTAGACTTTAGTATATATCAGCAAAGTTTAGCAGATTTTAATAGATATCAATAGAATTTTCTAAATTTTAGTAGATTTTATTATTCTTCATATTCAGAAGTCTTAATATAGAGTCTTCCAATAAGTGCGATAGAAATTTGAATTGGAATGAAGCGAAAAATACGGAAAATAATCTAGTACTCTCTACATTGTTTTAAAGTACATTCGATAACATTGTACACAAAATACAATATCATACAAATAACCACCACGATTGCGTTTGGCGAAATGAATACGACAAACCCAAGCAACGAAGCTCACTTTTGGATCGATGACTTTGTCAATAAACACACGTGTCAAATTTGGAGGAAATTTCTTTTATCGACAACTACAACTTCCTTTGAAATAATAATGTCCAATAATCTTAATAAGCATGGCATTATGTAGAGAACGGTCTGCTGAAGAGAGATTAAGAATCTTTGAACTCCTCAAGAAAACCGACGTCGTTCGGTTCAATTTTAAATAAGTTATTCTGCTTTAAAGAGTATCCGAGTATCAATGGAAGTCAATGTACATAGAAAAACCATACTTGAAGAACTATATTTCCCAATTTTGCATTTATCTATGAATTCTAGTTTCCGATCAAAAGATAAACTTTTCTAGGGATAGCGTAGGTTGAGAAACAATTAGGATAGTGAAAAGATGTCATTGTAGAGATACTGTAATGGTAGAACATTAGCTACGACCCTCATCGAGGGTCGAAGTGCTCGTATAAATAAATTACTTTCGCTCTTTACGTTTTTGCCAGTCGATAAACGAGGTCGTTTACAGTCAAAGCAATCGTGCCCCACGACCGTAATCTTTAGCTTCTCCTTTTGTTTCTGTACAGGGAACGTGCCAGTGCAATGGCCGCTAATTGCTTTTACCTTTTACCGTATTCTCTCTCGCCTGCTTCTATATCGTAAATTGCACGGTGAATTATCACGCAACAAACAGGACGCCGTTTATATTTTGCGCACGCCGAGACAAATCCGTTTCGGTGGGTGATAATCGTCAACGTAATCCCTATTTTCACTGATTACCATTTAAACCGCCTAGTGATAATCAGATTCGCAGATTTGCTATCCGAGATATGAAATTTCAAAGTGAAACGAATTCCGTTCGATCTGTCGCGCTTTCTTGTTAATCGAATTCCCGAGCAATCACTTGAACCACGCGGAAAATCTTATGTGTAATTTTAATGGTATAATAATACATGGTCGTTGGTTTGAATATCGAGGAAATTTTAAAAAATTTGAGAAGAAATTTAGGAATTGTGGAAAAAAGATAATAATACGTTAACCCTTCGATTGCATTGCTATGGCGTATTTATATGCTGTTTCGTATACACTGATATACATACATACACCCATCCCTTCATTTTCGCGGTACTTTTCTTACGCGATAAATTATCCCTCTATTTGCATGGTACTTTTTATGCGCGGTATTAATTTACGCGTTTCGATTTTACGCGGCAGGAAAATATAGTTTTCTATAATCTTTTATTGAATTTATTATATATCGGAGAGATGCAAATTCTTACTTGAACGTATTTATTAGATAACTCTGATTTTTATGGATTTTACTTTCCTTTTATTTTTTGGATACATTCTGAAAAAAAAATTTATTTTGGTTGTCTGAAATATTATTTTTTGGATAGATTCTGACAAAGAATAAAATTTGTTTTGGTTTTCTGAAATATTGTTATTTTTGTTTAGAGATCCTTACAAAGAATAAAATTTGTTTTGGTTTTCTGAAATATTGTTATTTTTTTTTTTAGAAATTCTGGCAAAGAATAAAATTTGTTTTGATTTTCTGAAATATCGTTATTTCTTTTTTTGGATAGATCCTTACAAAGAATAAAATTTGTTTTGGTTTTCTGAAATATCGTTATTTTTTGGATAGATTCTGACAAAGAATAAGATTTGTTTTGATTTTCTGAAATATCGTTATTTTTTGGATAAATTCTGACAAAGAATAAGATTTGTTTTGATTTTCTGAAATATCGTTATTTCTTTTTTTGGATAGATCCTTACAAAGAATAAAATTTGTTTTGGTTTTCTGAAATATTGTTATTTTTTTTTTAGAAATTCTGGCAAAGAATAAGATTTGTTTTGATTTTCTGAAATATCGTTATTTCTTTTTTTGGATAGATCCTTACAAAGAATATAATTTGTTTTGGTTTTCTGAAATATTGTTATTTTTTTTTTAGAAATTCTGGCAAAGAATAAAATTTGTTTTGATTTTCTGAAATATCGTTATTTTTTTTTTAGAGATCCTTACAAAGAATAAAATTTGTTTTGGTTTTCTGAAATATTGTTATTTTTTTGTGTAGATTCTAACAAAGAATAAAATTTGTTTTGATTTTCTGAAATATCGTTATTTCTTTTGTGTAGATTCTGACAAAAAATAAAATTTGTTTTGGTTTTCTGAAATATCGTTATTTTTTTTTTTTTGTTGACCTATAGGAAATAAATATTTTTATAACATCCAAGTTTTTCTTATCTGTGATTTTTTATAGTACCAACAAACTCCATTCACGCAATTTTCATCCGCGTAAAAACAATCCAGATAAAACGGACTATCCGCATAAATAGAGAGATAGGTGTATACTAAAGGCGTATATGTATGTACGCTCTCACAGATTCATTAATATGCAGAGACTCCCATTAATATTCTGACACCCTTTGAAACAGAATAACTTTTCTTTAAATGGACTAAGCGGTGAGCTGTTTTTTTTTAGAAGTGAGACAGATTAATTAACTAGATAATGTGTTAAAAACATGTTTAGGAAATTGCAGTTGCTGAGAATTGCGAAGAAAATAGTAAATGTTGTTTTCTACAATTTCCTTATCTAAGTTTGTAATGAAAATTAAAAAAATACATTTTGTAGATTTATGTCAATTATGTATTGTATATCCTGAAAATTTTACAGAAATGATTCAGAATTTTTGTATTGTCATAGGAAGAGTATTTAAATTTCAGTAAGATCAAAAACAAAAATACAATGAGCACTGAATTATGTGATTTCTCAATTGTTTGTAAAAATGTACTTACACCATTTTCAAAATAAATTCTCCATTTATTACTATCAGATTACCTAATAATACCAAGAAAATAAAATAACAAGCCAATACAAAATTTCGCGATACACTAAAACTAAATTAAAATCATTCAGAATATTCGTATTATTCTAAAAAAAATATTTATCTTTCACTAAGATTGAAAAAAAAGAATCGTTAAGCTGCAATTTCAATCGAAATGCATTTCTTTACACGTTTCGAGTCACCTGTGAGAGACAATATCTCACTTTCACATTCATAACTTTTTTTCTTTTACGTAATTATACGAGTAAGGACCATCCATAAGTCGAAAAACGAAACGTAGTTTTTCTATTTCCTTTTTGTACGAGCTGACAGTTGTAAGTTTAAAATGGCGATTATATCAAAGAACGAAGATAAGTCGTAATAAGATCAATAAAATTATAACAGACGTGTACTAGATCTTAACGATAGGTTCCGTTAAACAGAGTACACTAATTCAGTCGGTTTACAATTTTCCATTTAATCGCGATAAATCACAGTATCAGATTTTATAATCTTTATTAAAACTGTTATTTACCCGATGAAATGTGAGCAGGCACGGGCAAACATTCTTCGAAAGTAGTTTATAGATGTTTTATGTTGACTTGCAAGGCATCACACGCGAGGAGGAAGTCGAGAAGCACTTCCGGCTGTTTGCCAAAGGTTCGTCGTTTGAGGTGCCTGTTAATTAATTCCGTTGACGCTTCCGCTGGTTTCTGTCTGTATTTTAAGGGTCAGAAACTTCTCTAATCCTAAATACGACTGATAATGGGGAAACTGTTCGATGTCAAAAGGATCGTTAATTATTTGAGGGAAACATTGCTGGAACGTAATTGAGAAAACCAAGAAAACCGGATGGACGTAAAATATAAACGAAACCCTCGTTTTTGTGAAATAAACATACTTGTACAAAAAATAAACGAGTAATGTGTTTATTTTGAAAAATATAGCACATGTCCTGCTAGGTTATCTGGAAAATTTGTGACGATTTTTAATTAAATAAGTAAATTCTTTTCTTCAAAGTACTATTCTATTTTATTGTATCAAATATATGCAACGTTTTGTTCTATGTTTCATCTTTTCAGCAATTTGGATATTCTATTTTATCAAAATTTTGTTTCTTTATTTTTCTTGATATTGAAATTTTAATATTTTATAAATATTGTATTATATTTATTTTCAAATTTCACTTTTAAACTCTGCAAACCATTTGCGAATAATTTTTGCTAATAGCCTGTCATCTCTCTTAACATTGAAAGTATCTCGTTTGCTGTTTTGCCAGTATTTTTCCAGTTAAAAAGAAAGAATAAAAAAAAAAGAAAGTTACATTTCGAAAGTGACATTTTTTATAGACATCAATACTGTTTCACTAATGATTTATTTATCGAGAGATGTTTGAATTTTAATCACACTTTTATATCTGTTAGATACGTTACATTCACAGTTATAATGATCAAAGTAAAGTAACTTATTATAGTTTTTACCCACTTTTATCTATAAAATAGAGTGATTTCATTTTTGTTTGAAAAGTGAGCTCAAGTTAAGGGGACTTTCTTATTAAATCTCTCAAAACATGGTTGAACTTTGGGAATTTCTTTTTATTAAAATATACAACATATTGTAAAAAATACTTTTTGTCCCCTTGTTTGTACACTATTAGAATATACAGAACCTTTTTATTTTGTTGTGGTTCCTATTGTGATGCTATTTGTAAATGTCAATGCATTGCTTATAAAATACGATGTGAAAACAGTGGATACCGTAACTCACTGTAAGATTTTCGAAAATGAAAAAAATTGAAAAAATTCTCAAACTTTATATCAATGACTATAGTATGAATCACTTTTATATAAAGAAAAACAGCAAATTTCCAGTGTTTTATGCAAGTTTAACCAAAAAGTGCAAAGAAAATGAGTAATTTTACGCATAAAAGTGCCAATAACGAAAAACTGTGTTTTACAAAATCTATCATATGAGTTCATGCGACAGCCAATGCAATAACAAAAGGAATGCCAGAGGAATTTTTCGAATCGATTCATAACATTTTTCGTGAGCATATCCGCTGCGTAAAAATCGTGTATCAAGAAAAATGCGTTTAAAGTTTTGTTTTACATTTTTCGAGTCGCTTTTATTACTGGAAAATCTGTACAGTTATGAATTTCGCCTTAAAACTTTACTGAACATTGACTGAACTGTTACAAAAAATGTTATTTTGAATTGTTACAAAAAAAGAAATTGATTTTTTGAAAAATTTTGATAATTTTGATAAGTCCCCTTAGTACGTTAAGTTCCATTTCGATTTCTCTCGTCATTTCGTTCACTTTCGACAATTTTTCAAAGCATGTTGCAATAAATTAGGCAAATAATTCGCGTTACACTGCTAAATTTAACACTGCTAAAACATAAAAGTGTTTAATGCTTGAAAAACTTCCCAAAGTCCAGTGACTAGTGCGTCATTGTTAAAATATTCTGAAATTTCTTTAACTTTAACTTCAACTTCAATGTGAGAAATGTATTGAACATTTTTCCTAAAACGACAGTAATTCCGACATAAAAATCGAACTCGGCAATATGTATATTTGTTGTTATTTATGCAAACCTTCTCAAAGTCCAGTGACTAGTGCCTTATTGTTAGAATATTCTAAAATTTCTTTAACTTTAACTTAAGTGTGAGAGGTATATGGAAAATTTTGTCTAAACCGAAACAAATTCTAACATATAAAATTCGAACTGAGGCAATGTATATATATTTACTATTATTTTTATAAATTTAACTTTGATATCAGAAATTTATTGAAAATTTTTCCTAAATCGACTGGAGTTCAATCATAAAAATCGAATTCGGCAATATGAAATTTTTGCGGTTTTTTATGGAAACCTTCCCATAGTCCAGTAATTAATGCATCATTGTTACAATATTCTAAAATTTCTTTAATTTTAACTTTAACTTGGGTATGAAAGATACGGTGTGGAAAATTTTGTTTAAACCGAAACAAATTTTGACATATAAAATTCGAACTGTGGCAATGTGTGGATTTGCTATTATTTTCATAAGTCTAACTTCGATGTCAGAAATCTATTGAAAATTTTGCATAAAGCGAAGGAAATTCAAGGATAAGAATCGAACTCAGCAATACGTATATTTGCTGTTATCTCTGCAAAAATGCATAAACAAATTGTTAAAATATTCTAAAATTTATTTAACTTTAACTTTAACTTTAACTTGGGTGTAAGAGATATATGGACCGTTTATTTTGAAAGTGGTGTAAGTCCATTTTTGGAGAAACTTAAGAAATCACATAATTTACGTATAATTTAGTGTGAACTTTTTTTTTATAAACAATTCACACTTAATATTTCAAAATATCCATGTGTGAACATTTGTTAGTAAATTACTATGTATAACCATTGATTATGAAAGTAGTGCAAGTCCATATTCCATAGTCTAATTAAGCACTACATATATAAAAAAAAGTGTAAAACTATGGTAAATTAAATGGATGAAATAAAAAAAATTGTGTGACCTCTGCATTCATTTATAATATTGCATGTAAGAATACGTCGTATAATTGTAATAGTATATAAGTAAATAATTAATATTGAGCATAAACAATACTATTTTATTTCCTGTTTCTTTTTATAAACAGAATCAGAATAAAACATTACTTATTTCAAGTGAAATTGAATTTTCGGTAACTGAAATTTAACGATTTTTACAGTTCGATAATTTTGAAAGTGGTGTAAGTCCATTTACGAACCGTATAGATTATATTGGTTTAATTAAATTCACATATAAGTCATTTGTACAATCAATTTACATATATTCAAATACATAGAAACATCGACGAACTTAGTACACTTCTTTGATATTTTTCAATCAACTAAAATGCAAACTGTTAAATATCTCGAAAGAAGAAGAAAAGGACTTAACATCACTTTCAAAATAAACGGTCCACATGGAAAATTTTGTCTAAACCGAAACAAATCCTAACATATAAAATTCGAACTGGGACAATATGTAGATTTGCTATTATTTTCATAAATCTGACTTCGATGTGAGAAATGTACTGAAAATTTTTCCTAAACCGAATGCAATTCAACCATAACAATCGAATTCGTCAATATGTATATTTGTTGTTATTTATGCAAACTTTCTCAAAGTCCAGTACATCATTGTTAGACTATTCTAGATTTTTCAGTTTTGAAAATTGATCAAAGGATTGAAAAATTCGCGATAATTCTTCCTTAGAACACATTTGCGAGAAACGTGATCCTATATAAGACAAAGTGTCACAGGTAAGAATGAAGGTGGTTCTCTCTCGTCCTTTATCGTGTCGCAACAGTCAGGGGTTCGACGACATTTCTGCGCGGCACGAAGAGTGCCCTGCCACGTCCTTCCCTCTCGATTTGACAGGTTGCCTAAAGTCATTCACCCTCCAACTCCCTCATCGTTCCATCAACGCCAACTCGTTCCGGCCAAAGATTCGCTTTCTTCATTTTACAAAGAATTCACCGACGTCATTTTTCCCTCTACTGTGAAAATTCTAATTTCCGCTTTATTCTACCGAACAAACTTGCCTTTTCCTCTTTTTTCGCGCGCTACGAGGAAAATAGGAAGAAACGTATTGGAGATTTGTTCTCCGCGTTCGAGACTCGGTTCTATTATTTGATTTTGCGCAATGTTGGAAACGATACTCTGTTGCCAAAGGATAAGTTGCCATTTTCGCTACGCAAAGATGCAGAACAGTAATTGTTTTACGATTTTCAGTTATCTTGAAAGATCTTTAAGGATTTCATGCTGCAATTGTCACCACAGCAATGTCAAACGACGATAAGAGAAAAAAAAATATGACGTTCCATTTGAAGAAAAACGGCTATTGTGCAGCGATAAAAATAAATTTAGCATCCAAAAGAAAAAAATATATAGCGTTCCATTTGGAAAAAAAAAGCGGCTGTCACACAGAACGGGAAAAGTATAGCAATATATTTCAAGAAATAGAGATTTACACAGCTATCATACAGTGATACAAACAAATAGAGCGTTCCATTTGGTAAAAAGAACAGCTATCACACAGCGATAAAAATAAATTTAGCATGCTGTTTAAAAAAAAAAAATTAAGATTCATGCGGTTACTACACAGTGACAAAAGAATTGAGCCATTTTTCTTTTTAATTGGCTATCACATGTCAATAGAAATAAATATAGTACCCTATTTATAAAAAAAGAGAAAAAAAAAAGAACCACACAACCATCACACACTGATAAACAGATATAGCATCTCACAAGAAAAAAACGGCTATCACATGTCGAAAAAAATATATATATCATCCCATTGAAAAAAGAAAATGAAATTTACTCGGCCATTACGCAGTGATAAGAAAATCTAGCGCGAATTTGAGAAAAATGGAGATTCATACTACTATAACACAGAGATGAAAAAAAATGTAGCAGCATGTTTAAAAAAAAAAGAAAGAAATAGAGATTCATACAGCTATCACACAGTAATGAAAACTTGTAAGACTTTCGAAAGAAATAAAGATTTACATGATCATTACACCGTGATAAGAAATTACAGCGTTCCATTTAAAAAAAATCAGTTATAAGAATAAATATAAAACAAAAAAAAGCGATAAGAATAAATGTAATATCCAATCTGAGAAACTAGAGATTCACAGAACTATTACAAAATGATGAGAAAAATATAACATCCTATTTTAAAAGATATTGATTCGCAGAGCTGTCACACAGTAATGAAAAATTGTAAGAGCTTGAAAACAAAAAAAAAAATAGAGATTTACACGGTTATCACACAGTGATAAGAAATTACAGCGTTCCATTTTTTAAAAATCAGTTATAAGAATAAATATAAAATAAAAAAAAAGCGATAAGAATAAATGTAACATCCCATTTGAGAAACTAGAGATTCACAGAGCTATCACGAAATGATAAGAAAAATATAACATCCTATTTTAAAAGATATTGATTCGCAGAGATATCACACAGTAATGAAAAAATGTACGAACTCCTTGAAAAGAAATAAAGATTTACACTATCAGACATTGATAAAAGCGAAAAAAAAAAGAAATACAGCATCTTATCAAAATAGGAAAGATAGATAACCCCGAAATTACTTTTACGCTTCCATTAATGCAAAAGAGTATTTACATCATATTATTTTTCTCTCCAAGTCATGAAAGTTTCATGTACAGTGGATTCCGGTTAAAAGGGACGCCGGTTTAGCAGGGCTGCCGCTTATTTGGGTCAGATACTGAATCTAATTTTAACCTAACTTAACTGAACCCCAATTTCCATTTAAAATCAGAATTATTTCACCCTTTTGTTGGAATTCGTTTTTTTAGAACAGCCGCTTAATTGGAACAAAATCGTCCAGTTCCAATGTGTCCCAATTAACCGGAATCCACTGTATAATATTTTCCCATATTATTACAAATGATGGAAACATTCCAAGTGGAACTAAATAGAGTTTTTAGCCTAACTTGTAAAACAATTGTTTCTATCTCTTAAATGTTATATATTTATGTAAAAAATAACCAGAAAAAGAATTATTCCTTGAAATTCACGCGTCGTGAGCAAATTTCTTTGTGCTGGTTTAATAAATCACAAAAGATTGAATAATTCATGTGTTTCAAGTACCGTTAGAAAATTGCACTCAAAGAAAGAAGAAAAAGCAACACGGAAACTTCGAGGGTTGACTTCACATGACGTTTACATTTTCATAACCTAACCTAACCCGAAATTACAAAAATATCGAAACTCCTGAATAATAATCCTATTCTAGGATTATATAAATATAATCCTTTCTGCGATGAATAATATTTTTCCATAATATAATACAACGATAGAATGCAGCGAACATAACTGCAACATTCTGACCGAATGTGAAGATTAAATTTTTCATTACGTAAATTTATTTCCTCGATTCTGTATTTGAAATGCAAAGTGTTCCATGGGAAAACAATTGAAATGGATACCCGTAAGTCACAGTACGAAGAAAAGTACTGTATAATTAAAAAAATATCTTGACGACGATAATTTCGCGCAATCTTGAAAACTGTTTCACACGTAGTTGCATTTAGCAAAACGTGAAAATGTCCTAAATACTTTTCAGAGAAATTGACAACGGGCAAATATAAAATCGATAAAACATGAATACACGTTTCACGTCTCAATTTGACTAACAACCAGCGGAATGAAAAATAATTAGACTTGCAACAGATGTTAAATATGATGGTGACAATTTTGGAAAATATATTCGAGATATTTCTTTCTTTATTCATGATTTCAAATGACTTTTATAAGGTGTTACGTTGACACTAGGTTTATGGGACACGTCAATTTGACACATTTGGAATTTCACGAGCGAAATTACAGAAACAGTTGCTATTATTTTCCAGCAACTTTTCATCAGTTTTATTAATGGAATGATAGGAAAATGTATCCGAATTTCTAAGTTAACAATATATAATTAAGTTGTCTCTGATAAATCGATTTCTCGAAGGAAAAATTCAGTTTCTCGTTCACTCGAGAAAAGCCCGTAAACCTAGTGTTAAAATAGTAAACAGCTTACGTTTAATATTTAATAGATTTAAAATTGTTTGATGTTATTCAACTATCAAATGTTCAAATTATTCGATAATTGAACAGTTCATTTAACGAGTTATCATGAGTTGTTGAATCACTGAGTTACTATAATAAATGATTGAAAATATGAAACGAGAAACGTATTGTTGTTGTTTGTTTTCCTTTCTTTTCTAGAATATTTATTTTACATTAAATAAAGAAATTATTTTCCAGTAACGTTTCCTCACTTTTATTAATGGAAAATATATCAAAATTTGTAAGTAAATTAACAATACATGATTAATTTGTCTCTGATGAATCAATTTCTTGAAGGAAAAATTCGGTTTCCGGTTTGTTCAAGAAAAGTCCATAATCCTAAGGTTAAAAAGATGTTTTTTACAGCTTTATTGTTCGAGTAACAAACAGTTACCGATGTAAAATAAATATAACATATAACGTAGACAGATATAATACATAAAATAGACAGATCAATAGTTTCGTTAGATATTTAACAGAAAGTAGAGAATTTATTATCATAAGCTTCGATCAGCCTCGTAAAAAAGAGCAAAATTTGCCGAAACATCGAAACCACGCGTTTCATCAGAATTTTCAACGAAAAGAAACCGTCGTACCTTGCCAAACAGCTCGAAACCGAACGTTGATCTCCAAAGTATCCTATAAATTTCCCGTAACATCTGCTTTTCAAAGACAAGGAACCGATAAATACGTTGTTCTCCCGTTGAAGCAACATAATAAACGTACTCAGTCTTCGTCGATCTCTCAGGGAAACGAACTCTCAGGAAACGAAAGAGAAACGAAAGAAAAAAGAAAAAAAAAAGAGAGAAAGAGAAGAAATATGTAGCACACCGTTAGGCATAAATCCTTCCTTTAAGACTTGGTGTGGTCTTTGATGTAGCGTCGAAAGAGACAAACCCCAAAAAAAAAAAAATAGAAAGAAGAAGATAAAAAAAAGAAGGAACACTTAAAGCAACATTTTATCGATACACAGACGAATTATTATACCTGATAGAAGAAAGGCAGAAAGAACACCGACGACATCCGTTTTTCGACGAATCCGTCGCCACGTGAGAGCATCATTTCGCTAATTTTAACGACGATGTCGTGGCGCGGCTTGCCTGCCCCACTGAATTATCTCGATCGGTATCGTTACAGGCGTCGAGACGCCTCTGCAGACAAGGAACTCGGGCGTCGTACATTTCACGACATTGCAGACACGTAGTCAGACGGTTCGCACTATTTATAGTGGCGAAACATTCGTGGGGCTGCACGAGCGAAAACAGAGGAGGATGGATAGTACGGATACCGGATGGAAAGAGGAGAGAAAAGTATCATCCGTCCCTTGAATTAAGGCTAATTCACTTTCGTTGACGGGATCTTTGATCTTTGCTACGTTTAATTGAACATTAAATGCTGAAATTCGTGCGAACGCCGCGAATCTTATACACGCGGGTCCGCCATTTTTAATTAACTTGGTTCCCACGTCGTTGCCTTTCGTTAATGATACGATTATCTTTCGACATTGATCCATTTGCATCGTACGAAAGAATGAAAAATATTCCCTTATCTTCAAATTCCTTTTTGTTTTTTTTCGTTTATTAGATCTGAGCACAGATAGTTCGAAAAATATCGCAAACTTAATACTTGAGCGATTTTTAAAGGATGAAAATGAAGAAAGAAGTTCATTTGTACATAAGTTCGTATGTTTTTTGAATTTTTTTTTCTTTTTTAGTTAGGAAATACAGTTAGATTTGTCGCAGCTGCAAAGACTTCGATTTTCGCCATTTTCAACCGTTTTGCAGCTTATAGTAGCGTTAATCGACTTCGACGAGGTTTTTAGGATATATATAATTGGTATAAATCTACCAAACGTATTCTTCAAATTTTACATACAATCTCAGATAACAAAAATTGCAGAAAGAACTTTTATTATTTTCTTCGCAATTCTGATAAACACATTAAGCGCAGAAATTAATTTTTGAGAGTCTCATAATCAGTTCAACCAACAAGTGTACATACGTCAAACATTTAAAATGTAAAGAGAAAGGATTTGTAAAGAAAAAAAGTTATTATTGCCTCTGATTAGGTGTAGAATGAAATTCTTTCCGATTGGAATCACACATAATCGAATAAAACCATTCAAATCGAAATGTTCGAAGAAAAATGGCAAAAAGTCATCAAGAATCACGGAAATTATTTCCATAACTGTGATCTATTTTCGTTCATCTTAAATAAAATTTTTATCGTATCCAAAAATCAGAAAGAATTTATTTCTACGCCTAATAACTTCTCAAAAAAAAAAAAAAAGAAAAAAAGTTATTCACACCGTTTGGTTCAATTCTAAGAAAGCTATTCTGCTTTAAAAAGTGTTTAAATATTAATAGGAGGTGCGTAGTTCGTCAAAACTAAACTTATTTTCGTATTAGACACAATTCGAAGATAAAAGAATATATTTTAACTGTAAAAGAATATTTTTATTCGAAGGTTACAGTTTCTTTTTTACTTTTCTCTGTCCTCTTGCATATTGTTGTTAACATTAAAATACGTTCGTAGTATAATGACACGACCTTGAAGCGACCTTGTTCTCACAGGTACAAGCCTATGGTTGCTAAAGCGCGCGATCTCGATGGAAATAAATTTGATGTTACACTTTGGCTCCGAAAGTCAAAAGTCAGTTGAAGGTCGTGTCATTGTACATCTCCGAACCGTATTTCGATATCAAGAAAATGTGTGCTTATGTGTGGGAAAACATCGATGACCTTGAGAACTTCGAAGAAATGAACCTTGGGACGAAAATATTCTGTGCTGCGTATCATAGCTTTTGAATTGTATCTAAAATATTCTCTGTATCGTCAGAACCAAAGGCAAATGTTTAACACTAGAACTATGAAACCAGTCAAAAATGACTGGTTTTAAATTTTCATTTAAAATTTACTCAAAGTTATAATTCTGCATTTCAGAAATTTCTTCGTGACTTTTATTATAATATCCAAAGAATGAAACTTATCAATTTGAGTTCCTCTCTCCCGCGCTTTTTACAAAGTTGCGTATGTACTATACCTGGATATATCGCAACCAGTCATTTTAACTGGTATTTTGCAGTACCATTGACGTCAATGGTGGCTCTAAATAAGCGTACACAGATCTGTTTATAACTGATAATCGTAATAATATTTTATATTTCAATTTGCGTCGCGATTTGTTTGAATTAGCTGAAGAGCTTGCTAGAGAATTACAAGAAGAATGAACGTTAGATAGAATATCGGCAAATGCGATACAAAGTTCGGATAAATGTAGATGGTGTCAAATTAGACATTGCAGAAATAACAAAACCAATAACACCTGCGATAAATGCAAAAAATATTTATGCGGGAAATGTATATCCATAGATTCCTCTGCCTCCATTTGCAAGAACTATCTTCGCTAATAATAAATTTACCATTGTTAAGTATGAAAAAAGTGTACTTCTAAGAAGTAGAAATATGTATAATGTAATGTAAAAATTAAAACAATATGAATCAGGGTAATTTTTATTACATAGCATACAATGTACATTGAAAAATTCTTCTACCTCCATTTACAAGAACTATCTTCGCTAATAATAAATTTACCATTGTTAAGTATGAAAAAAGTGTACTTCTAAGAAGTAGAAATATGTATAATGTAATGTAAAAATTAAAACAATATGAATCAGGGTAATTTTTATTACATAGCATACAATGTACATTGAAAAATTCTTCTAGCTCCATTTACTAGAACTATCTTCGCTAATAATAAATTTACCATTGTTAAGTATGAAAAAAGTGTACTTCTAAGTAGTAGAAATATGTATAATGTAATGTAAAAATTAAAACAATATGAATCAGGGTAATTTTTATTATATAACATACAATTTATATTGAAAAATTCTTTTACCTCCATTTGAGAGAACTATCTTAGCTAATAATAAATTTCTAAGTAGTACGAATATGTATAATAACATCTAAAAATTAAAAAAGTATGAATCACGGTAATTTTCGTTGCATAACGTAAATGTATATTCAAAAATTCTTCTGCCTCCATTTGCAAGAACTATCTTCGCTAATAATAAATTTACCATTGTCAAGTATGAAAAAAGTGTACTTCTAAGTAGTATAAATATGTATAATACAATGTAAAAATTAAAAAAGTATGAATCAATGTAATTTTCATTGCATAACGTAAATGTATATTTAAAAATTCCTCTACCTCCATTTGCAAGAACTATTTTCGCTAACAATAAATTTACCGTTGTTAAATATGAAAAAGGTGTAGTTCTATGTAACATAAATATGTAAAATACTACGTAAAAAATTTGAAAAAATATATATAAAGGTTATTTCCATTGAATAACGGATATGAAAAGTAAACAGTCATTTTGACTAGTTTGGTAGAAATAGGTATACAGTAATCGTCGGTGGTTCTAGTGTTAAGCGGATACATTCAAATGGAACACCATAGGATGATGGTTATTTGAAGAAAAAAATGTCGTTTTCAATTTTTTTACGGGTTTTGGTCCTAACCTAACAATATCAACATGTTCACTCTTATGGGTAAATAATATTTTTCAGTTATGAAAGGATTAGTGTCTTTTTTTCCGTAAGAAAAAATAAATTATGTGGTATTTTTATATTTTTCAATTACTTGTTAGAAGTTGCTACCAGCTATTGATTTTTACTTTTCTTTTTTTTTTCTTAAGAAAACAAATGCAATTTTCTTTTCGGCGTAACATGATTTTTAGACACATCTGTGTAACATTGGAATATTGTTACAAAATAATTTTGTGAATCAACAATTTGTATTTAATAGGCAATTTTCATTTATAAACATTTATTTCACAAATAATATCATTAGGCTAGTAAAAAACATATTGGAATTACTTGACTAATAGTAACAAGTATTATTTTTCTTTTTCGTTTGCAATACATAATTTGTATTGCAATAAAAAATTATAAAATAGCATTGATAGAAGAATATAGCAAATTGTCGTTGACAACTCTCGTATAGCAAAGTAACTCTCTACGTTTTTTTATAACACTCATTTTCCTTCCAAAACGTGGCGTCTTTCTTTATAAAAACAAATCTGTAATTTCTTTATTAAAAATTTTTGATACAATCATACAAATAATCCGAGTTTAAAATGTACAGAAAGCCAGGTGTACAGATTCGCCCTTGAAAATATTAGTAAGAAAATAGCAACCTTTAAAACACTATAAAATCTAATAAAATTTTAATTAAGCTCGTTTCTTACAGATGAAGAAGAAAATATTATAAGGTACAACCACGCTAAAGAATAGTAGCCACTTAAACGTTCTATTCTTTTCTTTTTTCTATTTTTCTATACTTTTCCTTTTCGAGAAGCTATAAACAAAAAAAGAAATAAGTTCATATCTGCAACCAGCAATTAAGAAATGTAATTAATGGTAAGAAGTTGTTTAAAGCGAAGCGACGAAAGCGAGAGAAAGGCAAATGTGAATTGTCCTTTATGAGGCAAGCCATACCGTAGCAAATGCGGCGCCAAGTGATGAACCCTCAACGTCGCGCAACGACTCATCCAACGATGCTGGCGCTAACCCAAATCGTATACCTACCTAATCTTCTTCTTCCTTCCCTTTTCTTTCTGCCATCTCTTTCTCTTCCATCCGCTGTTTCCGTGCTCTTTTCTACAACCGTCCCTCTCTCCTTCTTTCGCTTTCCAACGAAATTTCTGACTGTTACTGAACGAACATCAGACTTAACCATCTTTCTGTCTTTCTACGCCCATCCTTTCCCGCTTATTTATAGCCAAGCTAGATTGTACGGCCCACATTTGAAAGAGATCAACAATAAAATGGTCAAGAACATATGTTTTCGGTGATGCAAGGGTATCCTGGATGGTAAAGTGAAATTTCAGCTGTACACGGAAAGGTGCAACAGTGACACGGTCTGTTAAAAATATTCTTATCAATGAAAAATATTTCTGAGAGTATAATTAATTTAATTAATATTGTATATTAATGTTACGAAACGGACCGTAACGATTGAAATCGCATTTGTCTCGAATGATCAAAATACGCTTTGATTCCAGAATAGGGTTGAAGTGATCTTTGTTAAATATTTAGATTGAACAAGTGAGTGTCCTTACAACTGTATCGATCATGAAATACTGCCTATTCTTTTTCTTTTTTTTTAAACGATTTAGCTGGAGATTTTGTAGAGCCACCTAGAGTAAAATTATGTTCTAACGTTGAATGTAAAATATTGCAAATAATGTAAAATATGTCTTATGTTCTGAAATATATAACGGACGTTAGATAACCTGAATGAGTGAGTTGGTGTTCCAACTAAGCTTGATAATGCAGTTCGTTCAGGAAAATTTTCAAAAAGAAAGAAAAAAGTGAAATACTGCTGACTTTGTATGTGTACAGAGTTTTTATAGAGGTTTTGGTTGTTTAATTCTGACCAATCAAGGACCAAGGAAAAGGAGACCTGAAGTTGAGCGTCACTTTTTGGGTTTTCTCACAACTTCAGCCCTCCTAGCTTGTTACTCGACATTTCCGCGTTTTCATTCTCAATGAATAATTATAAATACTCGGAATAAAAATTATCACTGATAACAATTATTATAATGATGATGACGATGATGATGATAATAATAATAATGATAATACAATTATACAATAAATACACCCATAACTCGCTATACGGCCACTTTTTATACGGCATTTCGCTATAACGGCCTTTTTTAATTATGGCGCTTTTTCAATTTACGATCTACAATGTTTCGTTATACGGCCAAAAAAATGCTCTACTGCTAGCGACCTTCTGTTTACTCGCATATTATAGCTTACTGATTCTTCATGTTAATGTTCGTCATCAGATTAAAACAGTTTTTAAACATTTCATTTTATGTTTTTTTATTATATACATACGTCTATATGATTTCTTTTGTTTTTTAATTTACATATTTATTTTTCGAATTTCTGTTTATTATTAATTGTTTTGTACTTTTATTTTTATGTAAGCATTTTTTTTAGTAAATAAAAAGAATAAAATACTCTATGAACTAAAAACTATATTATTTTATACAAAATTGAAACAGATCCAATTGAATTTGTATGGGTTTGTATGAAAATAATTGATTCGTTATACGGCTTTTCGCTTTACAACCAACTTTTCCAAAACGTATCTAGGCTGTAAAGCGAGATGTGAGTGTATATGATTACGCTATATAATATTAATATAAAGTTATTATTACATGGTTCTGTATGTGTGGGGGAACAGGCAGTATGTTCGTAACAATTAGATATTCCTTATTCTTAGTTACGTATTTCGAAACTGCTTATGTATTCTTTCATCTTGAGTTCTAATTAATATTATATATTAATTGAGAATTTAAATGTGAAGCAAATATGTGCTTTCGATGTTCTGAAATGTGGAATGTTAAACTATGGAATGGAAATGAGCAAAAATACAGTTTCACTGATCATCTATATATTGTATCGTATACATATAGTATACGCAGATTTTAACATTTTGTTTTTTTTTTGTTTGTTAAAATGGATTACATAAGTATAAATTAATTAAGTATAGTTAAAACAGAGCAAAACAGTTCATTAAAATTGAATTAAGAATTTTTAAACATTTAACTGAGGTGAAACCTACTGTTTAATAAAAATTGTTCGAAATTTTATATTTTATTAAAATTCTGCAATTTATGATAGAAGTTTGAAATATATTATCTATTGTACCACATGCGTTGCAAAATGAATACATGTAATATTTTATAGCATGTGCTTTATTGTGCAGTTACTCTTATAGGAAAAGTATTTTCTTTTGCTTAAATTCATAAACGTAAAAATACTTGAAATTCCTACTCGTAATCCTTAAGTATTTGTAATATTTAATATTAAACTTCTTTCAAAATAAGAAGTTGCCATTTCATTTATTTCTACAGATCTAACCTAACCTAATTTAACTTACGTGTGAGAAATATATTAATAATTTTGTCTAAACTGAATGAAATTCTAACCTAAAATTCGAACTGGACAGTGTGTAAATTTATCGTTATTTCTGTAAACCTAATTTCGATGTGAGAAATATATCGATAATTTTGTCCAAACCGAATCAAATTCTAATATAAAATTCGTAGCTGGCAATGTATATATTTATTGTTATTTTCACAAAATTAACCTAACCTAACCTAATTTCGGTATGAGAAATATTAAAAAAAATTTCCTCTGAACCAAATGAAATTCTGACACAAAACTCGAACTCGGCAATGCATAGATTTGTTGTTATTTTTCATAGAGTCAGACTAGGAAGAATCGGTGGCGCCTGAGGGCTCAATAATTTACCTAAGCTTCTAAAAATAGCGTCGTTATGTGTTTGCATTCTTTGAGTTTAAAACAAAGAACAGCTGAAAATTTCGTTCTTCTGAATATAGCGCGGCAAGAATTGGGGGATGTGATGATTGAAACCCGAATTCCGACAGAATTCCCCGAATTGCAAGAAATAAAATCGCGTCGCGCTTGTTACGACCTATTCAAGCGACGGCTGGAAATTCGCATGAATATTATCATAAGAATGAAATAAAATATACGTTACGTGGTAAACAGGAATGCAAAAATCCATGCACACTCGTGGGATTTTCGAATGATAATGTATTACATGCGATAAGCGACGTAGGTGTAAAAAATTCAATGAGATTCGATATGTAAAAATTAATATTCACTAGAATCGTTGTTTGAGTGAACGTATAAGAGAAAAATCAGATAGAAATTTAATAAAAGTTAAATCCTTTTCCTATGTTACTGGATTTATCACGTAATGGAATAATAAAAATGGAACAAGGTGACGTTATATAAAACATGAATTTAATCATACTGAGATTTTACTTTTAATTAAAAGTAAAAGCAGTTTTTAATCCTTACATACATCCTTATTACGCATAGATACATTTTATTAGGTATAATGTTAATATACAGGATGTCTCATAACTCCTGTAACTCTCGGAAATGTTGTTGAAGTGACTCTGAACAACTTTTTCCTTTACCAAAATGTTGGTTGAAGCTTCGTTTTTGAATTATTAACGAAAAGCACTGGTCAATTAAAGCGCGTGTAGAGCGCGCGCTCAACCACAAGAGCGTGGCTCTGAACCGCCACGTTCGGTCTTGGTCGTGAACAAACGCATTGGCACAGTGTGGGTACCGTGGCAAATGCTACATCGTCTTAAATTAAGAATAATGTGGAATTATTCGTTGTTCACGAATAACAAATAAATTAATAAGTCTTTTAATAACTGTGTTCGATACTTTTGTTCGTTATCTGAAGGAATAAAGTATTTTATTATTTATGAAAAAAATGTTTTCTTTAACAGCACGTTTTAATGTGGATAAATTGTTCTAAAAAAAAAAAAAAATGATTTCGACAAGTAATGTTAGAAAAAGCTAGTTAATTCGTCCACGAATTAACCTAAGAAGTGTTAAAGTGGGTCGTTGACACTGGGTCCTTGTGCCGATCCTGATCTTTCAGGTATTGTATTTTACCCCTTCAATCTCTCTATTTTAACATAATTAAGACTCTCTGGTAAAAGTCTTTGAATGCTCAATACGCACAATGCATAATGAGAAAGAAGAAACCTTGATATATTTCCAGTTAAATGACGATTTAGAAGGAACCGTAAATTACAGAATTAAATAAGTCACAGTGTTGAAGTAAAACAGTTACTCGTAGAAAATTCTGCATGCAAAAATATCAGGGTGTCACCTTTATAGCCGCAATAAAGCGACCGGGAAAAAAGCCAGGACTTCGAAGTTCGTCCAGGTCATGTTGGAGGTTAAACATACCTAAAAAGCTTGACCATTGTATTTTAGGGTATAAGTATTGAAGGCTGCTATCTTTTCTGTGAGTTTGACGCTAAAGAGTCGGCGGAACAGGACGTAGAAAGTCCTCGTAATATTTCTGAGAAGCGTTCCGTTTTAATTAATTATCTAAATATATATACCTCTAATTTTCACTAACCCTTTATGCCATTATTTCACATACAAGGATCTGCTTCCAAAGTATATCCATCAACGCACAGAAATGATGCAGCTGTCAAACACACCAAGTGTAAGGTGTTGAATGAGATAGCAGTCGAACAACATGGGGAAAAAAAAACGAGGAAGTAGAAAAATTGGTGTGCATGATCGAGAATGGAAGCGAATTCCGGGCTGGAAATTGTGGGAATCGTGATAAATAAAAACGGTTCGGAACGGCCGGGGACATGGATTGAATGGAGGAGTACGCCTAGCGGAAACCGCGTACCTCATGATTTTTCAACCCTGCTCCACCGTCGTTTACCAAACAATTCCCAATTGCCTTGTCAAAAAGTTCTGGCCAAAAGTGCCGGCTGATTTATAGGTGGTAGATTTGTTATCCGTGTGGCATAAAAGCGCGGGAAACAACGAGGGAGAAAAAACCGCGCACACGGAACCGGAACAGAAGGGCCGTTTAAGTTACCACTAATACTACCACTGCCGGCTATCTACTACCAAATAATACAAACAAATTAGAAACAAACGATTTCCGATACAAATTGCTTGAACATCTGGAAAGAAAAGAATAACCGAATTGAAACTTAAGTACAGCTGTTAACCCTTTCGCTAGATTGTAATAAATAATGTGCATGGCGAAAGATAGATATTCAATTCTTAGTCGTAAAATTTCTCGGATTATTTTCAAAAGTTTAAAAATTGAAAGTTTACTTTGGGAAATTAAAAAGAAAGTTGCACGAAAGATTATATACAGGATTAAATGAACCCTTTAAAGTTCATAAAATTAATAATTTTCGAATTTGTAAAACTTGTAGAATTAATTTCGTTAAATTAAAATAAAAGTGTAGAAAGAATAAAATTCAGACGAAAAGGCGATAACAGAAGAGTACAAGCCAAATATTCAAAACACCTATAGGCGCCAACAGTAATGAAAGGGTTAAGTAACAAATTTCAGAATTATTTCGAAAAATTTATTTCTCAAATATACAAGCACTTATGAATAATAGCTACGATATGTGAAATTCCATTTATAAATCACTTACCCACATTGGTTGTAGACTCAACTGGGTGTGCTTGTGGGTGCCTCTACGGGACCTTTGAGGGGCCTCTGTGGGGCCCTATGGGAGGTTCTGTGGGGGATTCTATGGTGGCCTCTGTGGAAACCTCTGGAGGACCTTTGAGGAGCCGCTGTGAGCACCTCCAGAGAACTTTTGAAGGACCTCTGTTGGCGCCTCTGAGGGCGACTCCACAGAACTTTTGAGGGGCCTCTGTTTAGCTCTATGGAAACTTCTGTAAAGGACTTTACTGGGGCTTCTGTAAACGCCTCTGGAGGACCTTTGAGGAGCCGCTGTGAGCACTTCTAGAGAACCTTTAAAGGAACTCTGTGGGCGCCTCTATAAGAGCCTCTGTGAGCGCATCTGCAGAACTTTTGAGGAGCCTCTATGGTGCTCTATGGAAGCCTCTATGAGTGCCTCTGTGAGAGCTTCTGGAGGACCTTTGAGGGACCTCTGTGGACGCCTCCAGAGGACCTTTAAAGAGCTTCTGTAAGTCATCTATGAGGACTTTCAGAGGACTTTTGAAAGACCTCTATGTAGACCTTTGTGTGGCACTGTAGAACTTTTGTAGTGTCTACTACTACTGCAGAACTGTATGATATACTATACACAACTCTACAAAGGAGTAAAGTGTCAACAGTCAATTGTCCAAATTGTAGGGCGTATCTGATATTTCTTATTTCTCACTTTTTCGTTTTTTTTGCAGGAGAAAGACTTTTAACCCTTTCTTTACGGCACACGTGGCCGCAAGTATAGTTTCTTTATTCATAGGAACCCGTCACGAATATGCACTTTATGTAGATAGAGTGAAATGTGTAAATAAATACAGATCTATAAAATCGAAAGATTTACTAGAAATTTGCTCATTGTTTCGACTAGAATCAGCAGTATGGAGGAGAAGCTTAAGGTTATTTTTATTTTTTGTTATTAATATTCAAGCTCAATAAATAGTGGATACGAATTTGTAATAGAAAATTATCTTCGTAATGTCTATTACTTTTGAATCATCAAACATCTGATTTCGTTCCACGCGATTAGCTCTCTTTGTTCTTATGTTTATATTTAACTTTATCATGATAACAGGAAACACAGGACAAAAGCTTTTTCCCCCGGATTCGAGATAAACCAATGAGAATAACCCAGTAACGCGAAAGGAACGATTTGCCACATACAGAAATACGCGTTAGGGCAGACAGATGAAAGCAGAAACTGCACTACGTAATTAGTTTCGCGGAATTACGACGAGATTTGAAGTCAAACTTTCTCGATCGCCCGGGGTAGTTGGCGTTAATTTTGTTCATCTTACACGAACCCAGAGTCTAAATTTCTACGTACCATTGTATCGAATAATGTTCGACTGGCACAATTCACGATACGTTTTGCGCTGAGTTTGTAATCCTGTTAACCCTTTGCTACGTAATACCGTTCCGTTAAAGGAAATATATTTCCCTCTGTACTAATGAAAATCTCTATACCATCTACAATTCGTTGCGTCAACTTAAGGATTCGCATAACTTGCTTATGCGCATCTGTGTTATTCAAGATGTTCATTTATTTAGACTGCAAGGAAACGAAAAGAGGGATTGAAATGGAGGAAATCATAAGCGGAAGTTGAAAAGGTAGAGGAGTAGCTGAAAAAAGAATTGGACAAAAGGAAAAAAGCGAGGAAGAAAAGAATCTCAGAATTAGGTTAAGGAAAGGAAAAATACTAAAAAGAAAAGAAGAGCGATATAGCAAACGCGAGAAGGAACATATATATAAATGAAGGATATTTCAAAGTCAATTTAATTTTTGTTGAATGAAATGCTATTATAATTCTTTTTATAAATAATATCACAGTGCATGAAGTTACGCGTTCTTCTCTTGACTAGCAAAGAAGAAAAACAAAAAAGGATCAGTTAGCATGTGAGGGACATGGTCATGACGAAAAACGATTAGTTTCCATAATACGAGGAATAAGGACACGTTACTTCCACCTCTAGAGGCGTTGGTGATAAAACTTCAACTTGCAGAGGTAAAACTTCCTACTTGCTGAGGTTGAGCTTATCAAAATCAAGACATAACGGAACTATATCTACCGTTACCATCCACTAGGTGACGAAAATGGTGGTAAGATCGAGAGGGGTCAGGTTAAGAAGCTAGGAACGAAATTCAAGGAGTCGGAATGGTAGAAGTGAGAAAGGGTGGAACTGGTTAAGAGTAGCGGAAAGATACAAGAGAGGAAAGGAGCAAGTTGGACATCTCTCCCAAGTGGCTCGAAACGGACAATCTCACGAGGGTGCGGATAATTTATGCACGCAATTAGGCGGCAGCGGGGGCCCAGTAAATTAATTGGGAAGATGGTAGTAAAAGTTAATTTGGTAGGTAGCCAGGGAACTAGCAGTCATTTGGCTCAGGTGGCGCGACGAGTACTACTAGACCCGAATTCGTGGCGGTCAAGAACCTGTAAGCGGACCCACTCGTGAAGGAACGGAGAGGTAAGTGAGGTTAAACGGACAGTTTTCGAAGGAACACGTATAAGCCCCTAATCGAAATGCTGCCATTACATAGTCTGCAGAACTGCCCTTCCCCCTTTTCTTCTGCAATTGCAACCCAAGTACTCCGCGACTCGTAATATCGTTTTTCCCTTCGGTAGGGAAAAAGGAGCGGTTTAAATGTGCCCATAATTATGAAACTGATCTAAATCATATATTTCTTGTTTCGAGATATTTGAATCAATTAAAAAATATTTCCATATTATGTAACATTATAATTTAGAATTTTATTAGTCTTGATTAATGAAACTTTGTTACAAATGTGAAATTTTGTGTGAATTTCATGTGAAAATGTTGTTTTTAAAGTTTGAATTGACTTAGACCATAAATGACATAAACCAATAACAAGTTACGAGTTTTATTAGAAACAAAGATTTTAATGAAATAATTCGTTGTTTTATTCATTTACCACCAAAGTTCTAGCGTAAATAGACAATTACTCTAATCGACATTCTTTTCTTATTTAATCTTTTCTACGTTGAGATTTCAACCATCTCTACTTCACAAACTGTAAAAGACAGAAAAGGAGATATAACCTACGAAAATTCGTAAATAAGTACACAAATGCAGCAATCATTGATATTTCAATCTACCCTGTTGAAAGTGAGGCAAGCATGTCCAAGAAATTAGAAACTGGAATAAGAATCAATTTGGCAAACTGCTTCTTGTTATACGAAATCAACATACACACGCACACACATACACAGAAACAAAGTTCCAATTTCGTGTAATTGAGCTGAAGTTCGTTTAGCAGCATTTTGAGGTTGCGTTTAAACAACATCGAAGGTGCCAAATGCTCACAGCCAGGGTCAAAGTAAACCCTCCTGCAAACTTCATTGCGATTCCGTGAAAGTTTGTGGCCGTGTGACTACATTCAAGTTAGACGAGTTTGAACCGATATCGAGACATGAACGTAGGACGTAGACATAAATTCCGTATGTATAGGTATAATCACATCGTCATTCACATAAGACTGGCTTACCTAACTTTTGCCACCTTCCCGCCCAAGAGCAAACTGCACTGAAATTCTCGAATTAACCACTTAAGTAGTTCGTTGTATTTCTCGAACACAATACTACTGAGTAGTGGAAATTGTCGTCAAATGAAATTGGACCTACTTAGCCAAATGTTGTATTGTATATCTATCCCCTGATTTACACGGAAGATCGATTCCTCAGAATACCATCTAAATCGAAATCATGGCTTTTCGTCAGTTATTTCATTAAAATTCATTTATTTCGTGAAATAACAAATATATGAAGCTATGTGTAATTTATTTTATAGAAACTGGAAATACATAATTCGTGAAAAATTAGTCCAAAGATTTAATTACTATTGTAGATTATTAATATTTTCTTCCGGATCGGTGAGACTTCACTTTCACAATTGGAGATACAGTCGATGGTATTTGAGGCGATTCTGGTTCGATGGTTGATCAGTTAATGACAATTTCTTAATGATGAACAGTGAAAATTTGCCTAACCTAACCTAACTACTTTAGAGCATAGAAGAAAGCTAGCGGATGTACTTTTTGTTAACAAAGTGCTAAACAGTCTGATAAATTGTCCGGATATCGTAGATAAATTTAAATTCAATGTTCCATTCCGAAACCTACATACATACGTTATTATCAAATATTTTTCTCGAGCATCATCGTACATTGTATGGTTACTTTAATCCTTGCAACAGAACGTTTATTCACGCTAACACCATACAAATCTCGTCCAATCTATTTAACTGCTCATCTGCTTCGCTTAAGATATTATTTTGTTTAAATACTATGTTTTCTCTATTTTTCATTTTAATTACTTTTCCACTAATGGGTGTATACCCGTGAGTGAGTGAGTGAATGAATGAATAAGTAAATGAATAAATAAATAAATAAATAAAATTTTCCAAATTTTCAATGATTTTCGCATATATTACGAAACCGTGAGATTTCATAAATTGATAGCTGTCATTGTTTTCTTTTATGTTACATAAAAGCGATTGCCCAAATTCAACGAACTATAACAATGTTTCGTGTGACGTAATTAAACGACACACTATTAAGATTACATCTTTATAAAAACCTAATAAATGAAAATATATATTTAAAAGTTTTATCGTATCTATTTGTTGTACTACGAGATTCCACAGTGTCTTTCAATAATTTGCAATGACTGTTTAGGTTTGCTTTCCATTCAATAAGTATCCTAATACTTACGAACAGGCGTGTACATCTCGCAAAAGATTCCAGCAGTTCAACGATCGCATTTTTGAACCGATGGAAACAGACGCGTTTCCGTCCTACTCCACTGACTCTTACGGACGGAAAAATCGTAAATAATTTCACGAAATTCCCAGTGGGAATTCAAATGTTCTGTCCTCTGATAATTTTCGATCACGTTTGGCGTTTCTTTACGACATCGGAGAATCGAATCTCCGCGAAGAGTTTCCGGTGCGACGTTATTTCAACGATTATGCGGTTTTCCAAGCCCTGCTGCTTTCAATAGACGTAGCCGGCCTTCCCCGTAAATTCCCCCCACTGCCACCCTTTCACCTTTCTTCGAGCAGAATTTCGCGCTGAACTTTCTCCATTCGTTTTCGGTTCACGGCGACACGGTAGGAAGTGAAGCGTTTCAGTACCTTCGAAAGCACGTCACTTCCGCACGAAGAATCCGACCAGATCTGCGTGCATCGCTCCTAAATCCCGGAGGAGTGAACACTCCTCTACGGAAAAACAAGGAAATCGGCGTGTCTCGCGTAACCCGGAAAAGTTACTCGACGCGAGAGGTGAGCACTGATACTATTAGACCGACTCAAACGAAATTTCGCCTTTTCAACGGCTGAAATTCGCGAGTTAACCTCTTGCCGTACGAATTTTTGCTTACCACGTATGTTAGCCTCGAATGTTCACTGTTCTAATGCAATTTTATATAAAGAAAATCGAGAATATCAATTTCTATTTGAAAGTCCTCTATCCTGAATTCAAACTAATTATACTAAACTTGTAAAAATACAAATTTGATAGACGTAGAAATACTTCTTTCGTCACAACTTGACCATAATCTACATCACGAGTGAGATAAAATCTCAGCCGCTTATTTTGAAAATGACCTAAGTCTATTAATGTTTATGAATACACTTTTTTCAATTTACTAACAAATGTTCGCACATGGATATTTTGAAATATTAAGTGTGAATTGTTTATTAAAAAATAGTTCACACTAAATTATACGTAAATTACGTGGTTTCTTAAGTTTCTCCAAAAATGGACTTACATCACTTTCAAACTAAACGGTGCATATGTACATTTTAATTGACAGTAATTGATTTCAATAAATAAATAAATAACAGTAATTGATTTTTATGTATATATACAACTTTAATGTATTATAAAAGTAACACTTTTAGGAAAAAAAAAAAAGAAGAAATTCAGTATCTGTTACCTTGCTCTTGATATCTTCAAAATTTTGGACATAATATCATAGTGTACGTTAATACGAGTTCAAAAAAACTGCTGTAAAGTAATTTCCTTTCATAAAAGATCGTAAAATTTCTAAAAACCGAGAATCGGATCACGATATGAATAAAATGAACATTTTCTTTCAACTTTTCTTCGTGACATCCTGTTATCGTAATTTTCTCTGCGTTACTTGATCGTTACTTGATCTTCGAAACGACGAGAAAAATATATTAATGCATCAAGAAAAAAATTATCAGTTTGAAACGATTTTATTCCATTTACCAAATCAACGAGATCCATTTTCCAGAGCATTCTCATGAAAATTCTCAGCGAAAGAATGAATCCAAACAGAAAAATATTTAACGAACGTCCAATTACATATTTTTCCACATTTACGTTAATATTCATACGGTTTTCATCGATGGAAAAAAGGAGAAGGACTGCAGTTAAAAATATCTTTTTATCCGGATATCAATTTCAAAGTTGCTCCGCTGGATCATGAGGTAGCATCGAAAGCTCCCATTCTTTTTCCGTTGCATTCACTTCTACATTAATTAGAGGAAATGAAATTATGCAAACTGGAGCAGGAAATATTCATGCTTGGGAATGAAAGTATTTTAAGCGAAACGGGCGCATTGCTGCAAATTTCCTTTGTTGACACACGCGAGTATTCATCGTTCAAATGTTTCGGTACGCTTTTCCTTCCACTTTTCGCTGTTCTTTCAGACTTATCGTTATTGTTGTACGTTCAACAAACTGCCGGGAATATCCAACGGCGAGCAGCGTATAACAAATCGAATTGTACGAGAAAATACAACGATATCAGCCGACTTGCGACGAAAGAAATCAAGAAAGGAGAGAGGCTTTGACTTTCATTACTCTTTGCTTTCGTCCTAGTTAGGAGCTAACCAACCGACCGAGGGTGAATTGTAAAAGCAAGGCAATACCCTTAGCTTCGTCGAGTAAACGAAGAATACATTTTATGCCTTTCACGCGCAAAACTCGCGTTGCTTTAAAATTGCCGCTTTGACTTCTTCCTCTTCTTCTTCTTCTTCTTCTTCTTCTTTCTTTCTCCCTTCTCTCTTTCTTTTTTCTCCTTCTCTTTGCCTTTTCTCTCCTTTCTCTCCGACTGTGAAACTTAATTAGAATAAAGCGTGTAATAAATGCATGGAACCAACACAAATGAGCTTCGTTTATTCTGCGCACTTTCTTCAGCTTTGACGTTAACAATTTCTCCGGTTCTTGGATTCTTTCTTTTTTTTCTGCCTAACCTCTCGAGAATGCATGCGCGCGCTTTCTGTGACGCCGAAACTAACGTGATATTTTCACTGCAAGCTTTTTAACCGACGAATGCACAGTTACGAGCCACTGACTGAATAAGTGTTAATTAAACATAATTGGAAGTTGATGGAATTTGTTTAAGTTTCAATTTGTAACATTTAACCCTTTAATCACTCGAGAGGTGACTCTCGGTCAACAATTCGATTGATACAGTAACTCGAACGGCGACAATGTTCATTTATGTTTGATTTCTTTAGAATATCGCTTCACGAATGGGTTCGTAAGCTGTTTATGTACAATCTTACGAAATGTCGAACGATACACTTTCAAATAACTGTAAGATTCTCTTATTTCAAATTAGATCATGATCGCAGAGCGGACTGCGTGTTCGACGTTAGTCCAAGCTTGACAGTGTTACGTTCCGAACAAAATTTTATTTTATTTTTTTATTATTATTTTTCTTCGTCGACTGAAACCAATTCGATAATGCATATCGCATTGTGGGGATTCCCTAATCGAAACGGCGACAGTCTTTGACGGTATACCATATAGCTTTCTTCGACGAAATCGCGTTTCAGTTGTTTGTGTTATTATACACTCCGTTCTTAACCGTTTGAATGCCACGGACCTTTGAAAAAATTCAGTCGAAGAATGCCAAGCGGCGCGATCGCGCTTCTTTCGTCTTTTCTTTCCTTTTCTCGTTTACGTTACTTTGAATTGTTAATAAATGAAAAAATTCTTTTTAACAACAACTCGAAACTTACGAAAGCATGGATTTTAATTTAGTTGAACATCCATAAATGGTAATAGTAAAAACACGCATTGACAAAGTTCAGAAGTGTAGTTAGTTCGATTCTACAGACCTATTAGCTGGCACTTTTGGGTACTGAACAGGAAAAGTACGATCGCGCCGCTTGGCACTCAAACGGTTAAGAATGAGCGTGGTCCTATGTACACTCCCGTCCATAAATCATCGGACACTTGTGCTTTTTGAGCAAAATGATTATTAGCATGCAAATACAATTTTCTGTTGCGAATTTATAATATATTTTGTTATTTTTATCTATTTTACGGTTACATCTGAATGCTAAGTTAAAAATGCACATGTATAACATGAATAAATGTTAAGAAAAAGAAGTATTTATTAAATACAGCTCGAATTCTATACGATGTTATTCTGTATACACATTTGGTTTACTTCGACAGTTCAAAATTAACTAAAGAACGTATCTGTAGCTTCATTAAGTGTTTATAAACAATTTAAGAAGGGTTTTTTACTAAATAGAGACTAACATGGTGCTGAGAAATTGCATCATTCAATCTTCTTCATTTTTAGTTCGACAGTTCCTATAATCCCAATAAATACTTCTAGAAAAGAATTATTTATTTAAAAATGTTCAGTTACTGGTTACTGTTGCAAAAAAAGAGTGTACTGTTTGAGAAATTACGGTAAAAAGTAGAATTTCGAAGTCCGCGTTCTAATTTTAGTAAGTGTCCGGTGACTTATGGACGGGACTGTACGAAATGTTTAGACGCGCCGTGAATTATGTTACTCCGATATACCGAATGTCATAGCTCCGATATACCTCCCAATAGCGTAGAATCCATTTTTGTATACCGAATGCGTATAAATTCTTTTGAGATTCGTATATATAGATATATTTAGGCACTAAATCTTTTGTCAAAAGCGTACTGAAATCATAACAATACATCGGTACCTCGAATACGTAATAACAGTCATGGCAATAGAGATATTACTTTCAAAGTTTTTGAGTCCTGTAAGCATGGAATGTGGTAATGAAATCAGTTCAAGTAAAGATGAGCTTGATTTTTCGTTGTTGAACGACGAAATTACCTCTATACATGAAGCAATTGACGATAGAAAGAAGGAAAGTAGTGATGAAGATAGAGATGAAGTAAGAGGTGCAAGAAGGCGAAAAATCAGAATAATAGGCAGGGAATGTGAAAACAATAGTGATACCGCAGGAGATACAGAAAGTTCAGAATGAATAATGTGCACAGAATCGGAAAATATATCGCAAAGAATACAGTTTGTACCTGGCGAAAAATTTGCAGGATCGCGAATATCTTCAGACATGAAAGAACCATTGGATTTTTCAAACCTGTTTGTTATCGATGAATTCATTAATGAAATAGTATGTGAAACAAATAATTATGCTACAAAAAAGTTAGAAGAAACGACCCTATTATGATATTCGATATAGCGAACTTGCCTCGACAAGCCGAGGATGCATCTTGGCGATTGTTTTATAAAATACTATACAAAGCGGCAATTGAAAGTTTAGTATTTAACAAATTTTCTTCTTTGAGATGTAAAGGTACATAGAATGTTAAAATATACAAGTTTTATACGTTAATTTCTACGTGAAATCATTTTAAGTTAGCTGTAAGAAGTTCCGCACCAAACGTGCGGAAAATCGTCTCGAATTGCTGGAGAAAAAACCTAATTTATCGCAGAACTTATTGACATTGATTATAATATATGAAAATATAATAAATATGAATGTATCATGATAATATATGATAAAATCGTGAGGTAAAATTGAGATGTAAAGATAAAATTATAATATTTGATAAAAGTATGAGATGAAATTGAGACATAAAATTATAATATCTGATAGAAGCATGAAGAAATATATGGTAGAACTATATTGTCAATACTCAGCTAAACTTGTCAAATTCCATAGGACTACGTTACCAGCATTCTTCTAAAAAATTTCAAATGACGTAGAACTACATTATCAGTCTCGAATAATTATTAATTCTTGCAATTTCAACATTTGTCGAAATGTAGAATTTTAATCAACTGTAAATTCTTTTCTCGTGAACACAGAAAAGTCTGAATATCTTCTAAATTGTTAAGAACACTCGTTATAAGTTCTCAATTTGTACATTACATGCAAATGATCGACACGTAACATGAAAATACTACGAAATTCTAGCTTTCGTTGAAACAACCACGAGTATGTAACACCTATCCTAACTTCGTAAGAATTGTAATTTCGACGACAATAAACTTTCCTTCGTTTCGCGAAATTTTCCACCGACCTCTCGTTAGCTGAATTAATCGTGCGCCTCTTTTCGTCACGGCTATCAGTTTCGGTAATTTAAATCCCCTCTCGAAATTTCCATTTTATAATTCATCAGGTCAATTATCGCTGTTGAAGCGTTTAGGTATCTTGTCTCATCGGCTGATCCGTCAATTTTTCAATTTCCTACTATCACACGGTCCGCCTCTCGTTTTCTTTAATTACGTCTATTAACCCTCTACACGGCCGTCGCTAAACTTCTACTTTTTTCCGAACTTTCTACAGTCCAATTACGAGCGATAAGCAATTTCCTATCGTGATACTTTCCTCGAATATAAGCGTAATTTTATTACCAAAACACATATGTACGTTTCTGTCTACCATCCGTTCTCGTTCCAACTTCCACCTGTTCTTGTTTCCATTAGGCGAACCATCAATTTTATTTCTCTCTTCGACAAAGATCCGCCGTCTCGGTTCCTTCTTATCGAAATTACTTATATCCGGCTACATACACGATTGGGATTAACCCGATCGGGCAATCAATTTGTTCGGATACTTGCTCCTCTTTTTATTCAGATTAGTACACGTACATGTGTAGCAATCAGGTGTGCTATACCTGATACGCGTTGAGGATAAGCGATCGTTTATTCTACTCGATTTAACGAGTAGACAATGTGAAATAACATAACGATCGTGCAAAATGAATATTTTGCAAACCTTTTTTTAGATATCAATTATAGACTTTATTTCAACAGATTGCAATATTACAATTAAACTAAATATGCACCATTTTATTCAATTATCTTCTGTCATCTATTGAATAGAGCAATTATTCCGTTCGTGTAGAATTTCTGATACTTTTGAGCAAAAAATTCCTACAGGTGATGTTTGCAATTCTCCGTTGAACGCAAATTAAGGCCATTTAAAGAATTTTAGAAGGACCAAAATAAACGATAGTCTGATTGGGTTATGTCTGGATTATAAGGTGGATGCATTAAGACTTCCCATCCAAAATCCAACAACATTTGTCGAGTTACCAAAGATATGTGCAGCCTGGCATAGTCTATTGACTAATTCTGGTCTCTTTTCTTCAATTGCACACGTTTAATCGTGTTCATTGAGAGCAATAAAGATCTGAATCGATCGTTTTGCCAGGTGGAAGCAGCTCGTAATAAAAGATTCCTTTATAATCCCACCAGACACACAACATCACTTTTTTTTAGGATGCAACTCATCTTTTGCAACCGTTTGTAGAGGTTCCTCTTCTTTCGACCACGATCGTTTACGACAAATATTGTTATACACGATCCACTTTTCATCACCTGTTATCAAACACTTGAGGAATGAGTGAATTTTGTTAGGGTGTAGGAGGGAATCGCAAATGGAAATTCGATTCACTAAATTTTGTTCAGTTAATTCATGAGACACGCAGATATCAAGCTTCTTTTTCATTCCTAGTTTATTTAAATAATCTATATAATTATAACAAATATCGATAATCACGAGTGAAGCCTACAATTCTACCACTAACTGATAATCATCAATGTTGATGAAACTTTCGTATGCAGTAGTTCTGAAAAAGATATTTTACAAGTATTATTCCTTTTCTTTTTTTTTTTATCGACAATCGTTTACTGTGAAGTGGCAAAAATGATCCTGAAGGTTGAAAGTAGTGAACATATTTAAGCTTAACACTTTGAACATTATTAGAGACAGAAGAACGGTATGTATCGATGAATTTTATATTTCTCAAACGTCAAAATCTGTAAGCGTCTCTCGTGAAAAACACGCGCGGTCGACAAAGTGTTAAGATCCCTATTTAAAAGCATGAAACGGGTTAAAAAGAAACCTTAATTTTGTTCTTTTAATTTATAAGAAGCTTTATCGAAGACATTACATTAAAAAAATATTCAAAACAATTAAATGTTAAATGAAAGCTATGAAAAAAAAGAAACATCGAATAATCCATTGTAACATTACAGATGTGGTTCTTTTTTTCACTAAGGTTGGTCAACGTAATATTACGTACCTAGACGTTAAGTGGTTAAAGTCTAACAAATAAGTATCTGTCAAACAGCAATAGGTAAGACAATTTTCTACTAAAGTTCTATTTTTTATGTTTTTTTTTTACTATATTCTTGAAACTACGAATTTGCATAGAAATCTGCACGTCCATTCGCGATAATCTACTGAAAAACGGTGACGTTATCGCGTTAATATACATTTCTTTGTCATTTCGAAGCGGTTCCTTCTGTTCTTTCGATTCGACAAAGATCGAGAAATGTCTTCTTTTCCTGTGTGTGTTGCGCCGGTTTGTTATCGTCGCGTTGGAGTTACACAGAGAAGGAGTGGAATCGCTTGAGAGAAGAGCTCGCCAAGCTTTTACTCCATACTTCATTACGACTTAATTCACATCCGCAAGAAACTCTTTCTTGCCTGCAGTGAGAATCCTCCATCCTCACCGTCATTCTTCGTAGAGAGGGAAAGTGAGGAAAGAAATAGAGAAAAATGGAACATACCGGTTGGCTGGCTGTGAATCGTTCGCTTGAAATCAGGCAAAAGGGATACCATCTATTTTCTCGCATTAGACACTAATTTTCATGCTGTTTATCTTTCATGGATGACGGAATGTTGATCTTTTTATACCGATTAGAAGAAGAATATTTTCTGCGAGATAATTGCAGGGAAGTAATCAAGTACGGAATATCATTTTCTTTCTTCAAAATCTTTTTTACCAAATGAAAGATTTTTATGGTACTTTGGAGCCAAATAATTGGAATTAGTAACAGTGGAGATCAGTTTGATTTAAAATCAGGGCAACCATAACCACAGGGCTAAATAGGCAATTTTGAGGGGCGGCAATTTTTATTGGTGTTTTTTTTTTTTTTTTGGTTATTATTAGTTATTTAGTTATTAGTTATTTTTACTCCAAATCTTTTCATGACAAAAATATGCATAACTACATATTATGCTAGCATTGATAAACTTCTAGCAGAAGTACAAAAAAGAAAGTGTACCTATGATGACACTTACTTAAAATTTGGGCTTCTGGTCAATTAAAAACAATTTAAATGAAGACACAATTAGAAATAATGCTGCAAAGTTTTGCGAAACGTATATGGACGATTTAGAAAATAATTTTATTAAAGAATGCCTTCGTTTTAAACAAGTATATTTATTGGAAAATAAAGAAAATATATCTACTGTAGAGCTTAGTTTAAGGACAATAATAGACTCGAAAATTGAGTCTACATTTCCTAACGTGGCCACAGCACTGTGCATTTTTTCAAGTATTGCCATTAAAAATTTCAGTGACGAAAAATCTTTTTCAGTATTGAAAAGGATAAAAAATTATTTACGGTCTTCTTTGGTACAGAACAAATTAAATGATTTGAGTATTTTATCCATAGAGAGTGACTTATTTAATAATTTAAATACGTGTGATATTATTAATTAATTTGCAAAAGAAAAAGCTAGGAAAATAAATATATAAGTTACTTTTGTTTTTTTATTTACTATAAAATTTGTTTTTGCTCATATAAGTTTATTTTTAATTTTGTATGAATTTTATCTTTTTGTTTAGTGTAATTGTAATAAATTGACTTTTTCTAGTTCTAACACTTTTGTGTAATTTTACCGATCACCACGCTTCCGCTAGCCATCCCATTAGTTTTAGTAACCTACGGGCGCCGAATATTTTAGGACGGCCCTGTTTAAAATTGTTTACGGACAAAATTGGTAATATTATACACGAGAGATTTGAATTAAGTAATTGGTGCAATGGATTCTAATAGCACAGAGAGAGACAGAGACTCGGTGAAATAGAGAAACTCAAAGAGTAAGAGACTCAGAGAGAGAGAGAGAGAGAGAGAAACTCAAAGAGTGAGAGACTCTGAGAGTGAGAGATTCAGAGAGAGAGAGAGAGAAACTCAGAGACAGAGAGAAACTCAGAGAGTGAGAGATTCTGAAAGAGAGAGAGAGAGAGAGAGAGAGACTCAGAGAAAGAGAGACTCAGAGAAAGAGAGAAACTCAAAGAGTGAGAGACTCTGAGAGTGAGAGATTCAGAGAAAGAGAGAGAGAAACTCAGAGACAGAGAGAAACTCAGAGAGTGAGAGATTCAGAAAGAGAGAGAGAGAGAGAGAAACTCAGAGACAGAGAGAAACTCAGAGAGTGAGAGATTCAGAAAGAGAGAGAGAGAGAGAGAGAGACTCAGAGAAAGAGAGACTCAGAGAAAGAGAGAAACTCAAAGAGTGAGAGACTCTGAGAGTGAGAGATTCAGAGAAAGAGAGAGAGAAACTCAGAGACAGAGAGAAACTCAGAGAGTGAGAGATTCAGAAAGAGAGAGAGAGAGAGAGAAACTCAGAGACAGAGAGAAACTCAGAGAGTGAGAGATTCAGAAAGAGAGAGAGAGAGAGAGAGAGAGAGAGAGAGAGAGACTCAGAGAAAGAGAGACTCAGAGAAAGAGAGAAACTCAAAGAGTGAGAGACTCTGAGAGTGAGAGATTCAGAGAGAGAGAGAGAGAAACTCAGAGACAGAGAGAAACTCAGAGAGTGAGAGATTCAGAAAGTGAGAGAGAGAGAGAGAGAGAGAGAGAGTCTCAGAGAAAGAGAGAAACTCAAAGAGTGAGAGACTCTGAGAGTGAGAGATTCAGAGAGAGAGAGAGAAACTCAGAGACAGAGAGAAACTCAGAGAGTGAGAGATCCAGAAAGAGAGAGAGAGAGAGAGAAACTCAGAAAACGAGAGAAACTCAGAGAGTGACAGACTCAGAGAGAGGGTGATAGAGAGGGAGAGAGAGAGAGAGAGAGAGAGAGAGAGAGTTTAGATGTCAGAGATTCTGAGGAAAGATCAATCATTCAATTATTCTATTCAGGAAGAAGAAAGTTCAGAAACGATGAAAAAATTACAGGATCGTTACCTTTGAATTTTCCATGAATGCATAACAATCATGACTGTTCAAACAACGAAGAAGTTCAGAATAGAAATTAAAAAACTTAAAAGTCTGTAGGATTGAGGAATAAGACGCGATAATAAAGAGTAATCAGCAATAATAATAAATAGCGATTTATGTGTGAGAAACTTTTTCTGCATTCTGTATTATAAAACATACTTGTGTTAATTTTTAAATAATAACACTTTTCACGAGGAAAATATAAAAGAAAGAAGAAGTTTTATCCTTGTACATACTGGATATGATAATTTTATTCTATCAAATAATTGTATTTAATTATTTAAGTTAAAGGTTTGCTTACAATCTGCTTTAAATTAAAATAAATTTGTAATTGCAGCTCACTATAAATTTTGATTATGTTTAATTGAACTATTCAGAAGCTAAAATGCATAATTTTCTTAATTTTAGTACCAAAGCAATTGATCGAAAAAAAATTTTCGTAAATAAAATGAATGTAATAGATTTTATTTGATGAAGTTTGATCACTTTAACTTCGACTCAAATATCATTTGTATATTATAATAATTTTGAAGTACGTCTGTTACATTTTACCATAAATTAACTTCCTTTACTTTCAGTCTGTGTTTCATGTAAATTTATATAATTCTATCAATTTTGATAAATATCCATAAAAATTGTTTACGCTGATATAATTCGATAGGCTTTTTCAAAAAATGTTGTTTAAAATAAATATAAATATTTCAACTCTGGTGCAATAACAATTGAAATTAAATCACCGCACAAATCTGTAAAATAAACGAGTATTATTGATGGATCGATGATTATTTCATCGACAAATACACGACGAACGAAAAGATCAATGATTTTTATTTAACAAATTCCACATCAATCAATAAAAATACAAATTACCTTACGTGAAAAAAAGAGAAATAAATAAAAATTCAGTGAAATGTAAAAATTGCAAACACGGAAAAAGAATATCTAGTTCACTGTTCAATTTTCACATGTAATCTGTAATTAACTACAAATAAACGCAAAAAAATCGGATTAACGAGAAAGGAAAGGAGAAAAATGGCGAGAAGAGAAACGCGAGCGAAAATTTGTCCGCAAAAGGAGAAGTTTTACGTGCACCGGTTGCAATTTGTATCGCAGTGCATTTAATTGAATTGATAATGGGATTACAATGTAACCGCATCCTGAACAGAATGTTCAGAGAGGTCACGTTGATTCATAGCGACATCAAGTCGGGACAATCAAATTGCGGGCTACCGAAATTACGCTAATTTCACTAATTCCATCCAGTTCCTTATTTACATATGTTTATTTTCTTCCTGCTTCCTTCTCTCCATCGTACATAATGTCATGCTTTGCTGTCTTTGAAGCCTGTTATTATTATTACAAACATTTATGCGAGTTTGAAAAAATTTATATATATTAAAAAATTAATAGAAATATATATTTTTTTATATATATAAATTGTTTTAAACTTGCATAAATGTTTGTAACAATAATAACAAGCTAATGTTACATAATAAATCTATATATGTATATATATATATATAAACAATGTGTGGGAGGTGATGGTTTATGATGGTTTATGATGATGGGAAATTGTGTATGTATAAATTTATATATATATAAATTATATTTAATATATATGTATATATATTAAATAAATTTTTTCAAGCTTGCATAAATGTTTGTAACAATAATAAATACATATTAATATAATAATTAATAAAACATGTATATATATTAAACAATTAATATATATATATAAATGTACATATATTTATTTATATATAAATTTTTTCAAGCTTCTATAAATGTTTGTAACAATAATAAATATATATTAATATAATAATTAATAAAACATGTATATATATTAAAAAAATAATATATATATAAATATATATTTATTTATATATATAAATTTTTTCAAGTTTGCATAAATGTAACAATAATAAATATGTATTAATATAATAATTAATAAAAAATGTATATATAGTCAAAAATTAATGTACATATAAATGTATATTTATTTATATATATAAATTTTTTCAAGCTTGCATAAATGTAACAATAATAAATATGTATTAATATAATAATTAATAAAAAATGTATATATATTAAAAAAATAATATATATATAAATATATATTTATTTTATTTATAAATTTATATATATGTAAATATATATTTATTTATATATATAAATTTTTTCAAGCTTGCATAAATGTAACAATAATAAATATGTATTAATATAATAATTAATAAAACATGTATATATATTAAAAAAATAATATATATATATATAAATATATATTTATTTATATATATAAATTTTTTCAAGCTTGCATAAATGTTTGTAACAATAATAACAAGCTTTAAAGGCTGTTAGGGATTGAGTTTATGACATGGACGTCTATTTACGTTATTTTTTGAATACGCTCCTTTTGTAGCTTTCCATTAATGAAATTTCTTTTCAAATTGGTAACGAAGCCCAGGAAGCATTTTGTAGATATAGAAACATAAAGTTCCTGCGGGCCACATGTCTTCCTGGTGTCCACTTGTGATCATTCAATAACTATTGTCATTAGTTAATATTACATCAACTTATTATCAAGTTCTCAATGACCACAAAAAGTGAAAGATTAAGTATTTGAACAACGTTCTTCCAAAAGTCAAGTTTCGCAGGGGAAGAATTTCTAATGGAAAGCTTTGGCATGAAATATCTCAGATTTTACAATATATCATTCGTATTATGTTAAAAAATAAATAAATAAATAAATAAATAGATGGTTCAGTAGTAAATAGTTATAGAAATTTGGAATTACACACGTAGGTATAAGCTTAAATAATGCAAAAAAGAAAGATATTATTCATGCAATTCACTCGAAGGTATGAAATTGTAGAATTGCAAACAATCGTATCAATCGAAGAAATCCACGCCTATTCCAGAGTAAGAACGAAAGCAATCATATATTCTGTGGCGGAAATGCCGTCACGTCATCCTCTTACTTGTCCATTTTTCCCCTCTAATTACATCAGCAATTATGAACGTAGCGTGTTATTAGTAGCTAGGAGTTTGGCTCGTTCGTTCCGGTAACGAACAAACGAACATTGCCCCATTACGAGTCATTTCTCTTTTTTTTCTGTTATTTTTTTTTTCATATGACAAACGTGAGACCCGATCCGGCTATCGGGAAACGATAAAAAACACTATTTGCCTGAACAGCAGAACAAACAAAACATATTGACGGATAGAAATAAAGAGAAATTATTAATGAAGAGTGAAATGAGTGTGTGAAACTATTTACGTTCTGTTGTGTAGACGAAATGTATCACAAATGGTAAGAATATATTAAATATACATATTAGAAATGATAAAAAAAATATGTTTGAGAAAGTATATATTACAATTAAGAATGGTACATGTACATATTTTAGAGAAATTCTTATACAATTAAAAATCACACCAACATGTTTTAGAGAAAATATAATTAGACATGACACCAACATATTTTAGAGGAAATATATTATAGTTATAAAAGGTACCAATATATTTCAGAGAAAATATAATATAATTAGAAATAATATTAATATATTTTAGAGAAAATCTAATTGAAAATAACACCAACATATTTTAGAGAAAATATATTACAATTAGAAATGGTATCGATATATTTTAGAGAAAATCTAATTAGAAATGACACCAACATGTTTTAGAGAAAATATATTACAATTAGAAATGATATCGATATATTTTAGAGAAAATATAGTTAGAAATGGTACCAATATATTTCAAAGAAACTATAATACCATTAGAAACAGTATCAACATATTTCAGAGAAAATATAATACAATTAGAAATAGTATTAATATATTTTAAAGAAAATCTAATTAGAAACAACACCAACATATTTTAGAGAAAATATATTACAATTAGAAATGGTATCAATGTATTTTAGAGAAAATATATTATAATTATACAAAGTACCTATAGATTTCACAGAAAATATAATACAATTAGAAATGGAATCAGTATGTTTTAGAGAAAATATACTACAATTAGAAAAGACACTAACATGTTTTAGAGAAAAAATAGTTAAAAACGATAGTAATATATTTCAGTATCAACCTATTTTAAAGAAAATACAATACAATACAAAATAGTATCAATATATTTTATAGAAAATATATTATAGTTATAAAAAGTACCAATCTATTTCTGAGAAAATATAGAATTAGAAATGGTATCAATGTGTTTTAAAGAAAATATATTACAATTAGAAATGACACCACTATATTTTAGAAAAAATATATTATAGTTGTAAAAGGTACCATAGATTTCAGAGAAAATATAATACAATTAGAAATGGTATCAATGTGTTTTAAAGAAAATGTATTACAATTAGAAATGACATCACTATATTTTAGAAAAAAATATATTATAGTTATAAAATATACAAGTATATTTCAGAGAATAGATTCCAGTTAATTTGTCGATAAAATTGTGCGATCGAAAATAATTTTGAACGCGTTTGAAAATCGTTAGCTACTTTTCACCGATCCTTAGCCTTTTCCGCTAAAACAGTTTTAAGGTTGGTTGAAAATCGTCGTCGCAACCCCAGGAAAATATTCGATCGTATTTTGCGGTTTCAAACGTAACGATATTTCCTGGCAGCACCTTACCTCTTCTATTCTTCCAATCTCATCCATGACAAATCTCAATCTCGTTTCTCAACCACCTGTGGAAAATGGCGCGTTCATCCCTTGGAAGAAAATCCTAAGAACGGAGATTTCCAGCCTCCCATTTCGTCAATTGCGTTTTGATGCCTTCCATTTTCTATTCAACTGCAAATTATTTCCTTGTAAACAATTCGACATTTTTAGAAAAGCCACCTAAACAATAAGTGCAAAATTTAAAGGGTCTTGAATATAAAATTCATTTTAAATGATTTTTATTCATTACATTATTATTACTATTTTATTATATATATATATGATATATAGTTATTAAAAATTCATTTCAATGACTATAAAAGTAATTGAAAGAATCTTATGACAATTTTGTTCACTCACTTGCAGCCATCTGACAAGAAAAAGTTTAGAACCAGAGTTGCAATGTAAATAGATATCAGTAAAAAAAATTTCGAAAACAGTTTCTTTTCATGGTGAAATCGTGGTCACCTTGGATTTTATAAATAGGAACACATATCGGTTTTTTTTCTTTTTTACCATATTTAAAGGACACGAGACAAATTCAAATCACATATTACATGATATTTTTACTAACGTATTACTCGATTTATCGTAGTAGAAATGTGAATTAATTAACTTTTCGTCGTATTTGGCTTTAAGACAGTGTAAACGTTATTTGAAGAGATTACTGAATGTAATTAATTAATTTGTTAATTCATACCGATTAAAAGACGCTGAATTTTCCGGCAAGTACCCTTCGTTCACTATTTATTTTGCTTTAAACTGCTACCGCTGAGCTGCACTTGTCGTTTTGGCTTAAAATTTAATATATATATCCTTTACCACATCAGAATATAATCATTATATTATATTTAGTATAATTAAGATTAAAGAATTTTATGCTTTAAAACGTTTTCACACAGATTACTAGATTAATAATTATATGAATTATATTATTCTGTAAACCAATTTTGTGATATTTATGAATTTTACTTGAATACCAAGTTTTCGGTTAAAATCTGAAAATCGGTTTACCATTGTTGAAATATTTATGAATTTTATTTACCGAACATGTAAAGTGAAAATTGAAACATACTTTTCGCAAAATCTAATACATACATTAATTGAAATTACTTGACAAAAATTGAAAAAGAAAATGTTTTTATAATTTTTGAAATATTAATGGTAAATTTGCAATGTTTTGCAACTTTGCAACTTTTGAAAATGACACTTGGATATAACCAGTTTTGATAACAGAGAACTCATCTATTTCTTCTATTCAAATGATTTTTATATATATATAAAATTATGATAAAAACATGGTAGAGGAAGTAATAGAGTTTTAAATAGCCTGAAACAAATACGATATGAAAGCATCGAAGTGATACAGAGTCGAAAATAAAAACAAAATCGAAATTCTTTGTTTCCATCTTTTTTTAATGCTTGCGATTTCTAAAGTGGGCCCTTAAATTATTAATGAAGAAGTTACAGAAGTTTCCATGATGCAGCTTAACAGTTAACCCTTCGCGCTCCAATGGCGCCTGTACGGTGATATTCGTAACATCCACCATAAATCCGTTCAAATTTCCTTTCTACTCAAACTGTAGCAAATTAATTAAATGGATAAAAGTAAATAAATTTACGAAGGTGTTTCTAATTCTTTTCTTTTCAAAATGGAACTTTTACACTTTCCAATGTTTCGTCACAGAACTGCGTTAAAGTTGACAAATCAATCGCACGAGAAAATTTACTCGAAGCGCAAAAGATTAAGATCGACTCGTAATTTAACTAATTATGATCGCAGTTTTTCTCGAAAGCAAATTTTTCAAAATGGGCGGTTTAATAACTCAGTGAATTTTCATCCAAATTGCTTTAAATTTTGAAGAATAATTCCTAATAATACTTTCTTCCGTTGCACACACGCATTTTTTAATTGGACAATTAGTCTCTACACAATGTTAAAAGAAATTCCGATATTTTTCTCCAATTTTCCACGCTCTTCCTTCAAAGACGTACTATTTGACAAGAAATTAGTTTTCTTGAAAATCCATAAGCGGAGTACTTGAAAATTAAACGCTCTGTGTGTACGGAATAATTTTTCACGTAGATATGTCAATTATTTAATTTTTTATAAACGTTTAAAGTTGATTTTTTTTTTGGGTTAAAATGATTACTTTTTCTTCAAACTTCGGCCATTTCTACAATTATTAAAATTTTCGAAAAATCGTACGTTTTAGATAACTAAATAGACGCGTATATGCGTTCGTAGCAGTCAAAGGGTTAACACTATTGTTTCGTAGTTACAAAAAAAGAAATCGCGTAATTTTTCATTTCGAAATTTCTAGTTTCCGTTCTCCATAAGTTTTTGGAAACCTCTCACGTTGGTTACTACTATAACTGCAATAATTATTAATTTTTACATGAAACTTTTAGAGAAAGTAGTTCAAGAAATATACATTCTGTCGGCGTTATAAAGTGTTTCTAAGAAAAACTTAATTTCTCGAAAAGAGAATCCTTAGAGACAGCGTTTATAATTCAGCCGTCACCGTGATTTCCCTCCCATAAGCAAAGTGATACGAGACCAGACAGGGATAGTCGATGTACAGGAATTCGAAACTATCCTAATCCTGCGTTAGCATGGATTACGGTGGCTGAAATGTCGTCGGTAAGCTTAAGGTAGTTCAGGCGTCAAGTTGCTATCAAGATTCTGTATAATTGTCTTGATAAGTACGTTTAATTGGCGCGACCTCCTGAGATGCGTTCGATCGCTCTAACATACATAGAACTAATATACCTGTCGGTATTATTTAAACTATGTCGTTTTGATTAATACTGTTTTATTTGAAAAATTCAATTTTGGAAATAATTTTAACACATTAATATGCTCTGGTAAGCATATGCTTGAATTCCCACGTATTTTTTGAATAATTGGAAAGATTCAGAAAAGTGTATAGCATTTAACAAGTGTAATTTTTAATTAAAAATCAAAGAGCATATTTGAAGAATATACAGTGACTCACACAATTGATGAAATGTCTTCTCAATGTAATGGTTATTGCAATTATAGTCAGAGAGATGATTAGAATAAAAATAAAATATATGTGTGAAGTATGTATATTATCTTGTAAATCTATAAGATATAAAGTGATTAAACAATACATTGATTTTTCATAGATCAATATAGTGTTAGGAATTACTTATTAACTTACTTATTAGGTACAATGTATATTCAAAAATTTCTATACCTCCATTTGAGAGAACTATCTTAGCTAATAATAAATTTCTAAGTAGTACGAATATGTATAATATAATGTAAAAATTCAAAAAGTATGAATCAAGGTAATTTTCGTTACATAACATAAATGTATATTCAAAAATTTCTCTACCTCCATTTATAAGAACTATCTTCGCTAATAATAAATTTACCATTGTTAAGTATGAAAAAAGTGTACTTCTAAGTAGTAGAAATATATATAATGTAATGTAAAAATTAAAACAATATGAATCAGGGTAATTTTTATTACATAACGTACAATCTATACTCAAAAATGTCTCTGCCTCCATTTGCAAGAACTATCTTCGCTAATAATAAATTTACCATTGTTAAGTAGAGAAAAGTGTACTTCTAAGTAGTAGAAATATGTATAATGTAATGTCAAAATTAAAACAATATGAATCAGGGTAATTTTTATTATATAACATACAATTTATATTGAAAAATTCTTTTACCTCCATTTGAGAGAACTATCTTAGCTAATAATAAATTTCTAAGTAGTACGAATATGTATAATAACATCTAAAAATTAAAAAAGTATGAATCACGGTAATTTTCGTTGCATAACGTAAATGTATATTCAAAAATTCTTCTACCTTCATTTGCAAAAACTATCTTCGCTAATAATAAATTTACCATTGTTAAGTATGAAAAAAGTGTACTTCTAAGTAGTAGAAATATGTATAATATAATGTAAAAATTAAAAAAGTACGAATCAATGTAATTTTCATTGGATAACGTAAATGTATATTCAAAAATTCCTCTACCTCCATTTGCAAGAACTATTTTCGCTAACAATAAATTTACCGTTGTTAAATATGAAAAAGGTGTAGTTCTATGTAACATAAATATGTAAAATACTACGTAAAAAATTTGAAAAAATATATATACAGGTTATTTCCATTGAATAACGGATATGAAAAGTAAACAGTCATTTTGACTGGTTTGGTAGAAATAGGTATACAGTAAACGTCGGTGGTTCTAGTGTTAAGCGGATACATTCAAATGGAACACCATAGGATGATGGTTATTTGAAGAAAAAAATTTCATTTTCAATTTTTTTACGGGTTTTGGTCCTAACCTAACGATATCAACATGTTCACTCTTATGGGTAAATAATATTTTTCAGTTATGAAAGGATTAGTCTCTTTTTTTCCGTAAGAAAAAGTAAATTATGTGGTATTTTTATATTTTTCAATTACTTGTTAAAGGTTGCTACCAGCTATTGATTTTTACTTTTCTTTTTTTTTTTCTTAAGAAAACAAATGCAATTTTCTTTTCGGCGTAACATGATTTTTAGACACATTTGTGTAACATTGGAATATTGTTACAAAATTATTTTGTGAACCTAAGATTTCCTAAGATTAACACTTCTAATGTTAATCTTCGTCTTCCAGTTCTTGAAAACATATTTTATTTTAGAGTTTCAATAATATTTCGCGATTATATCGATGGGTTACGTTAAGTTTCTCTTACAATTAGTCTGTTATATGCATTTGCACAATATTTCCGCCCTCGACTGATTCAATCTTCGACTATATTCCATTGTACATACTTTTTGTAATTTTTATACACTGCACTTTTTGAAACTTTATATTAATAAATTAATAATTACGATACTAACCAATGACTTCATTTCGATTTTTATAAATGTCAATATGCATAAATTATTTTGTTCTAAGTATCGATTAACCAATGACGAGTTAACTAGTCTTCCTCAGTTAAGAAGTTAATATACCTCTCTCAGCGATACAAATCTTGCATTTAAAACAGTAAACTATAAGCTTCACATGTTCATACGAAAATCCATATAAATTGTACTAATTGATAAAAACAAATGAGAATCTGTTAGTACTTAAACTACCTAACTGCCATTTCATATCTAACAACCTAACCTAACGTTCTACATTATTTCCAGCGTAATCATCGAAAGGAACCATTAAAAGTTACAAAAATTGATCAAATGTCAAACAAGACAAATTGCAAAGGATACGAGAATGAGAGAGAGAAAGAAAATCATCGAAAGCAGACCACATCCCGAGCATCGAATCGATAAAATTGAAATAATAAATGTTTCCTCGAGTAGTTCTAAAGAAAGCATATCGGGCCATTAACAGAGGAGCACCATCAATACTGATGATGGCGCCAGACAAAAAGAAACGTGAAGGTCCGAGCTGTCTCTGAACGCTTGTAACCCAGAAGCTTATTTTCGCGTCGGTACGTGTTCTCCACGAGTGGGTGAACATACGTAAGAACAGTTTCTAACGGTGCTATCCTGACGGTCACGCATCGGTACAAGAAAACAGAGAGAGGAATATAGAGAAAGATAACGTACAGAAGGAGGAAAGAGAAGACATCGTTAGAAGATAGAATCTCGAGCCGCTCGTAAAGCGTAAACGAACCTTTACGTGGTCTCGAGAGTTTCACTCCTCCGCTTCTCTTACAGTCTTCTATTTCTCGCTTCCTTTTCGACCGGGCTTCCAGCCATTCTAATTACTTCACGTTCAAACAGTAACCACTTGTCTCAAATTAAATGGAACTACCTAACGCCAATGAATTTCACAGCTGTTAGGAAAATAAAATCTGAGAAAGGGCTGTCTGATTAGGCCGTTTAGTTCGAGATAGGTAAAGAGCACGATACTCTTAGTCTCTCGTGTCTGTGGTTGATCTTGTGATCGTTAAGACGCGGTTCGGAGTTTGCAAGAGAGTACACCGACTAAGATATAGAATTTTCCAATAAGAACGATAGAGCTTTGAATTGAAATGGAACGAAAAGTACGGAAAATAATCTGATTCTCGTTATTTCATTTTCAAGTACATTCGATGGCATTATACGTGAAATGTAACATCATACAAATGATTTCTACGGTTATGTTTAGTGGAGTGAATACGATAAACTAGATTTTCCCCACAAAAATCGTCTTTTTCAGATTGGTATATTAATTAAACTCACAATTAATCTGACGACTTTTAATGAAATTCCGATAACTTGGAATTCTTGCATTCTGTTTTTGCTTGTTGTTCCAATGGCTGCAAAAATCTCATTTGTTTAAGGATCGGGAAGGTATAATCACTAAACTAACAATAAATTATGTATATAGGATCTCCCAATAAGAGCGATAGAACTTTGAATTGAAATAGGACGAAAAGTACGAAAAATAATTCAGTCCTCATTACTCTGTCTTAGAGCACATTCGATGATATTCTACGTGAAATATAATATTATATAAATAACTACCAGGATTGCGTTTGATGGGGTGAATACTACAAACCCAATTTTCCCCACAAAAATCGTCTTCTTCAAATTGGAAAATTAAATAAACCTACAATTAATCTGACGACTTTCGATGAAATTTCGATAACTTGGAATTTTTACATTCTGTTTTTGCTTGTGGATTCAAAGTCTTCAAAAATCGCTGAAATCTCATTTGTTTAAGGATCGGGAAGGTATAATCTCTAAACTAACAATAAATTATGTATATATTTTTATTTTTATAATTGAAATGGAACGAAAAGAAGATGATCTAGTAATCATTGCTTTATTTCAAAGTACATTCGATGGCATTATACACAAAATGCAATATCATATAAATAATCTCAACAATTACGTTTGGTGAAGTGAATACCACAAACCCAATTTTTGCCACAAAAGTCATCTTCAGCGATGAAATCACTTTTGGGTGGATGACTTTGTCAATAAACACACATGCCCAATTTAGAGAGATGCAAATCCTCAATCAGTAGTTGAGCGATCAATGTGCCCAATGAAAGTTACTGTTTGGTGTAGTTTTTCTACTGATGGGAGTCATTGACCTTTATTTTTATGAAAATGAAGAAACGACTGTAACAAGAAATAAAAGGTCGGTTTTGCGTATCGCATCAAATTCTACGTATAGTGCAAAGCAAATTGTCAAAAAAGCTAATGTTTCAGCTAATGTACAAACTGTACAGAGATATTTGAAAAAGGTACCTACTATTGAAAGAAAATATTTGAAGAAAAAATCCTGTTTAATGGATCACCATAAAGTGCACAGGCTCCATTTTCCCAGGAAACATATGAATTGAATGACACATTGGGATAAAGTAATCTTTTCTGACGAAAATTATTATTATACTCGTATTATTATTACGACCTATGAAAGAAGAAAGAATTTTTTCATGCAGACAACATGGAGGAGGCTCCGTCATGATTTGAGGAGCCATAAGCTCTAAAGGCGTCGTGGATTTGAAAGTCACGAAAGGGCGGCAAGATTCAAAAAAATGTTTAGAAATATTGAAAACAGCAAAAATTAGGATTTTTGACGTTACAAAAGACAACGAATGAACTTTTCAACAGGAGAACGCTACAATACATACCGCAAAATGAATGAAAAACTGGTTTGAGAAGCAGGAAATAACCTGTTTACAATGGCTAGCACTATCACCTGTCATAAATATAATAGAAAATGTTTGGGCCTACTTATCAAGGAAGAATTTATATGAATAATAGACAATTTTCTTCTCAAGAAGAGGTCATAAACACTATTCAAAAGGAATAAAACGGCATATCACTTGACTGTATAAAAATATTGTACAAACCATTACCTACTCGTATATTCCAAATTATAAATAACAATGATGGATGTACAAACTATAAATAAAATATAGTTGTCGTGATAACACCGTAATTTTACGTTTTAATTGCAGTGCGTTTATTCAAATGTCGCAAGAGTATTCTTACCTTTTACTAAAAATGCAAATACTTTTAGAATGAATAAATAACTTCTCAAAATACATGTGTAAACTTTCATTAACCCTTTGACTGCGGAATACTTGAAACTTAAACGCTCTGTGTGTACAGAATACTTTTCCATGTAGCGTGAGCTTTACAGTACTTGTCGATTATACAATGTGTAACTAAATTACTATTTTAATTCTTTACCTATGTCAAATTGAAACGTAACAGTTTCATTTTCTTTCGGAGATATATTATTTGTTTAAAAATATCAATCTTCCAAATTAATCGTTACGATCCTCGCTCAAATCTTACTCTCTTCGTCTAGTTCTCTATCGTCTCTTAGAACAAGTTCTCCAAACCTACTCGACATTTTTAATCTTTCACGGTAATGAAAAATAATATAATAAATTACAACGAAGTGTCCACATACTTTTAAACGGCAGAATTTATTAATTTGAACTTCGCTAAACAAAAATGTATTGAAAATATCACTGCGTTTAATCAAGTATCGCTAACTGTACGTACAGTCCCGTCCATAAGTCACCGGAAACTTACTAAAATTAGAACGCGGACTTCGAAATTCTACTTTTTACCGTAATTTCTCAAACAGTACATTCTTTTTTTTGCAACAGTAACCAGTAACTGAACATTTTTAAATAAATAATTCTTTTCTAGAAGTATTTATTGGGATCATAGAAACTGTCGAACTAAAAATGAAGAAGACTGAATGATGCAATTTCTCAGCACCATGTTAGTCTCTATTTAGTAAAAAACCCTTCTTAAATTGTTTATAAACACTTAATGAAGCTACAGATACGTTCTTTAGTTAATTTTGAACTGTCGAAGTAAACGAAATATGTATACAGAATAACATCGTACAGAATTTTAGCTGTATTTAATAAATACTTCCTTTTCTTAACATTTATTCATGTTATACATGTGTGCATTTTAATTTAGCATTCAGATATAACCGTAAAATAGATGAAAATAACAAAATATATTATAAATTCGCAACAGCAAATTGTATTTGCATGCTAATAATCATTTTGCTCAAAAAGCACAAGTGTCCGATGATTTATGGACGGGAGTGTACATGTCGTTAACGCACAATTCGCAGAGAAATTCACTGTACAGAAGTAGTTTTTCGTGTTCAACAATTCTGCTACTTCGAACTGTTAATGTTTTATTTTACAATCTGAATTGTATCACTTCCATGAATTGTACACGAGCCCTGTTTCAAAGGGGGACGGTTGTCGAGGGTAGCTTACGCGCATAGATATGTAAACGAAGGAACCGACATGTAACAGGAGAACGTAGACGGTCCAAGAGAAGGCGGAGCAAAAGGGGAGACGTTTTGGCGACAAATTCGCAGAGGCGGGTATTGCTGTTATCTGATTTCTATGATTTGCTCAGGCTACCTACGTATAACCAGCGGAATACGCTGAGGAACCGGTAACGACCATGGCGCCCACGTGGAACACAGTTAACGACCCTTTGTAACGACCGAGAGAACAGCCGTGCACGGACATCTCTAGACACGCTGGATTCTGATTCGCGTACACTACCATCCATGCCTCTTTCTCTTTGTCGTTCCGGCCTCGAATATAACGAATTCCACGCAAGCAAGCCCTGAGCTCCGAAATTCGCTAGCTAGTATTATACAACGCCTTTGAACGGGACTCCGTTTCGAGTTGAATTGCGGGATCAGACTTATCTCGGCTGATCTGATTGGAATTACGAGATTGGTTTACGTGATCACACGTCTTCCTGAGATTTGTGGCAATTGGATGGATTCGTTTAGTTTCGAGTATAATATCGAGGCATTGATGGTTTATTTTTATGTCGATTGAAACTGTCTGGTGGAAGAAAGTGCGATATTTTTTAAAGGAAATCGTGTAAATATGAAATTTACATACACTATTGGCTAAAAGTTTGGAATCCTCTGTCAATTTTCATTGATGTTCACTCTGTTACTAATTGTTTTGCGTATCGGTGAATACTTTGCTTAAATGGATGTAGAGAGAAAGAAAAATTGCAACGCCTTGGAAACGAATTCGCACAAATATGAAATTTGGCCAAAAGTTTGGAATCACCTGTCGATTTTCATCGATGCACAATCTGTTACTAATTTTTTCATTGGCTAGAAAATACTTTAGTCAAATAGAAAAAGAAAAACAAAATAATTGCGGTAGCTCGAAAAGGAAATTGCACAAATTTGAAATTTGCATGCGTTATCGGCAAAAAGTTCAAAATTAGCTGTCAGTTTTCATCGATATGAAATCTGTTACTAATTTTTTCGCGTATTGGTAAATACTATACTTAAAAATATAGAATAGAAAAAGAAAAATTGCACCACCTTGAAAACAAATTTGCACAAATATGAAATTTGGCCAAAAGTTTGGAATCACCTGTCGATTTTCATCAATGCTCGATCTGTTACTAATTTTCTCATTGGCCAGCAAATACTTTAGTCAGAAAAAAAGAAGAATTGCGGCAGCATGCAAAAAGAAAAATAGCATAAATTTGAAATTACTTCCGGTAAAAAGGTCAGAATTAGCTGCCAATTTTCATCGATATGAAATCTGTTACTAATTCTTTCGCAGGTCGGTACTTTACTAAAAGAATAAAAAAGATTACAGCACTGAATTTACCTGAACTGTAGATAAGTTTTCTTTAATTCTTCCTTTATCGTCACATGCAACTTTTACAATTTACAAATGCAACGTAAGAAATTCGTAAGATCGTGAAATTTCGTTTTAGGTATCAAGGATCTCATTCTAAATATATTTCAACTCTTTACGCACCGAATAGTTTTTCGTACGATCGGTTTTTCAACTCGGATACACTTTTGCAATGAAATTTTTGAAAATCGAAAGCTTCGTTTCGAAAAGAAAAAGACTATAGACGCTGGCAAATTTATTTATTTTCATTTATATTACTAATTTCCTTTATTTCAACATGAACAAAAGTTGAATTTAATTATAGTCACTGTGAATGCCAGTAGAATGCAAACTATTTAAAAGTATTTTTCACATAGGTACTATGCGAGAGCAAAATTAGTAATTTTAAATATTCAACTTCTTAAAAATGATAAAACAATAGATTTCCAATAATGAAAAAGACTTATTAGCTTAATTGAAAGAGGTAAATAAATAAAGCTGCAAAATTTATTCTCATCTTTCGTAATAGTAAGCATTGAGAAATAAAAATTTAAGAAATTAAAAATTAACAAATATTTTTAAGAAACAAAGAAAATTTCGGTCTAGCTCGTTGTAACGTTTGATTGAAAACCACGACAAATCGATAAATCAATCGTATGACACGTTACATGTTATACAAGCCAAACAATTCTAGTCGTTGGTCAGTTCAGCGTCACTTTCGAAAATTGATGGATACGCAATTAATATTCATTTGTAATTGTTAATTTAACAACAAATAACCAGTTTGAGGGCAAGCTATAACCTCGAAACTTTGTAACGTGGTCGACAATGCCGCACATAACGTCATCTGACGCCGATGAGGGAATTCGATCGCTTTAAAATTACAGTTAACGCCTCCAAACAAATTGTTCCGCCATTGATTTCCCTTGTAACTTCACCAACTATACCAGTATATATACAGAGTGGCCTGTTATTTATGGTACAAGCGAGAAGGGGTTAATTCTACGTGAAAATGTAATAAGATTGAAATAAAATTTGGTCGTTTGTGATTGTTTGAGTGCGTCACAGCGTTGACGAATAACGTTCGCAACAATTAAATGACGCTTGCTATTTCTAGATGTTGTAAATACTCGTTGAAGTAATTGTTATCTCTAATTGTATAATAGTGGACTGTATTTTATGATTGAATTGAAGTAACACACTTTGTATTAACCTTTAGCGCTCCACTTGTTTCTCTACCATTACTTACCAACAACTTCAGCAGATTTTTACAACAATTCTGACATATACGAAGTCTTATTTTAATTGGAAAAAATTACACGTGCTTGTGAATGTATTTCTTTTCTTTTTATTTTATAAATATAATTTTTTTCTTGTAGATAAAACATACATTTTTAATCTTGTAATTCACCATTGTGTGACATCTTTGGAAACAATCCACCATGTGCATTTTGAGTTTTTCTAGGCAAGTGTCACATTAATCGCTTGTTTGACGCCTGCCGTCCTTTTCTTTCCGTTTAGAACATAGAACGTAGTTTCCCTTTACACATTTCCTCGTTTATTTGAAGTTTTCTGTTTAATCTAGCTTCAGAAATTGATGTTGTTCTTTTCTGACGAAAATCTCCTACGAGTTGATCGAATAAAATTTTTCGGTATTGTAAATGAGTCAGAGCTTTCTCATTTTTGTTCTAACCGTTGCACGGTTTTATACAGAATGTATGAATTTATAATAGATATCTCCATTCTCCTCCCAAAAAACTAGTTTCCGCCAGAATTTCAGCGTGTTTGTCAAAATGCAATAATTCGAGGCATAATAATTAGCCTGATTAACATCACTCATCGATTTTATGTACCTGATAACTACATTTGGCTTTTCAATTACTTCTTCTGCACCTCCCCGTATATATATAGTAAATCTTTTAGTGGTTCTATAACTGTACGTGATTTGAAAATTACGTTTCTATTTATCTGCATTTTACATGCCTTATTTTAATTACTTCTTGCTGTATCATTGTACTGTTTTATTTTTTGATTATTATCAGTGAATTTCCTTATAGTAATTATAAATTCTTGCTTTTAAGTCTTTTTAAACATGTAAAATTGTAACGAATTCTGACTTTTCTGCTAATAAACGAAGAAAAATTGTAGAAACTAATTTGTTCGGAATTTTGAGTACAATTAAAATTTTATTTAAGAAGAACGAAGACAGATTAATTGTCGAAATAATTTCGATGATCGTTGATGATCTTTTGCCGTTTTATCCGCAACCTCGTTTTATGGAATTTTGATTATGAAAAAAAATTGATTTCTACAGCTAACTAAAAAAAAACGAAAAAAACTGAAAAATAAGTACATTCTGTGCAATTCTAATAATTTTATTTATTTATTTTTTTTTTTGACGAGCACTTTTGTGGGCACCATAGTATTTTAGGTTCTGTCACTTATGGTGTCATCAGCGCCAACATAAATCCATCTCTGTCAGCAGATATTGAAATTTCTAAATACACTTGTAAAAAGAAAAAAACATATTTCACTCTCCAACTGCACACTTAAATTCGAACGTAACGCACGAAAGAAGTTCATAGTTCTTTACAATTCCAGAAAAAGGAAACCAAAAATTGGAGTAACGAGGATGAGAATGCTGATACAGAAATAATTAAAATGCAAAACATGTAATTACTCTTATCAGATTTGCACGCGAAATTTGATATTTACGGCTGTGCACGTAAAAGAGAGGGAAAATCGGGACTGTGAAATATAATTATGCCATAGAGAATTTTTCCCTTTTTTCCCTTTTTTCCCTCTCTCCTTTTTCCGAGCTAACGATGCAAAAAGTGTTTTCAAACAACACACAGAGCTCATTTTACCGAAGCTTCTCTCGTTTGGTCTACAAAAATTACAGTTAATAAAACTACGCGATAAACAAAATAATTTCGTATGAAATTATCCGGTGTATAGAACACATTACTCCATCATTATGGAGTATTTAATAGAACTCGACGAGAAAAGCTTTCATTGAAAACGAACGTGTCTGATCATATTTTCGACAAGAGTTGAAAATCATTTCGTATTAAATAACCACCGCATCTGTTAAAACGAAGGTAAAGAAAAAGAAAGAGAGGAGAAAAAATTGAAGGAAAAGTAAAACAAACGTGGCAAAAAGGGATTTTAATCAAATTTATTAGTTCGACGAAAGGGGGAATGTTAATCAAATTTTATGGGCTAAATCTGTCGTGAGTTGTTTATGCACGTATAAACCAGACCAATTATCCTGAAAGCTTTAAGCGTACTGCCTGGTGGATTACCTTTGTACGTAAGCATACTCGAAGAGGAAAGTTCTCACGTCGATACGCTGGAATCTCGCCAAACTTAATTTCAAATCTAAAAATGATGTGTGCCTCCTCTGAGATGATAGTCATAAAAGAAGGAGAGAAAAATCCCGGACATATTTCCCCTTTCTCGTTGAAAAATCTTTCACGTCCTTTAACTTCTACGATGAGCACTATCTTTGATTTAACGTTTGGACGAAGAACGCTTTTTTTTTCCTTATGTACTCGTTTTCCTTGCACGATTATTGGCGACAATTTACGATTCCGTCGAGAAAATCGGAATATCTTTTTTTCTTCCAGGAAAACATCGATATTTTTCACATTTCTATATTTTTCCTCTCATTTGTCTGCATGGAAATTGTGAAAAGAGAAGGTAATTTTTGAGAGAGAAATAAATGTGACAGCATCTATTTCGTTGTTCGGAAAATTCGTGCCAATTTTTATGTAAATAAACCAATTTTATCTTTCGAAGCATTTTTGTTTTGTTCTATAGGGTATGTATTTTTTAATTTTACAATTTTTCGTCGTTTTTCCAGCAAATTGAAAAATTCTATTTTATCAAAAGCTTTGTTTCTTTATTTTCTTTAAGATCGATATTCTCACCTTTAGATTTTGTCAATCGTTTGCGAAAGATTTTTTCTGATAGGCTACCGCCTGTTTAAACATTACATATCTCGTTTGATCCCTTTTCGTTGAAAAAAAAAAGTATTTAATGTCAAAAGTGTACTGTATTTTCTTCCATCTTCAAGATAGTATAACACTGAGAAAAAAGAAATGAAATGTAATCGGTAGACTGCGGATTCATAGGAAATTTTGAAGGTGCAAAATTGCACGGAAAGGACATAATATGAAAAAATGTGCACAATATTCAAATTGATTAGGTAATTAGCTTTTCAGTTATCGCGTACATTAATTTCAGAAATGTAGTTTCAAGAAACGCGCGCTTAAGTTTTGTTTCGAGAGTATCCGTCAATCGACCATATCCTCCAAGTATTTCCTGACTTTTAAAATTTCTCACATTCACTTTTTCTTGATATCATATTTTCGCCATACGGTTGTAAATTTATTAGTGTTCTGAAAGTCTTTGAGTCATCATCACCGATGCAATTCGCATATTTCTCGCGAAACTTACTCATTCTCAACCACTTTTGAACTCTGACGCATCTCACTATACAGCTTGAAACTTCTGTATTTTTGGGAACTCCACTTTAAAATTTCAGAAGCATATTTTTAAAACATTTCGCCCTTGATTTACATTAACGATAACGACAATGATGACGATGACGATGACGACATTGATGACAATGACAATGGCGATGACGATGACGATGACGACAATGATGACGATGACAATAACGATGGCGATGACAATGACGATAACGATGATGATGACGACAATGATGACGATGACGACAATGATGATGATGACGACGACGACGATGATGACGATGACGACGATGACGACGATGACGATGACGATGATGATGTCGACGACGATAACGATGATGATGACGACAATGATGACGATGACGACAATGATGATGATGACGACGACGACGATGACGATGACGACAATGATGACGATGACAATAACGATGACAATAACGATGACAATGACAATGACGATAACGATGATGATGACGACAATGATGACGATGACGACAATGATGATGATGACGACGACGACGACGACGATGACGACAATGATGACGATGACAATAACGATGACAATAACGATGACAATGACAATGACGATAACGATGATGATGACGACAATGATGACGATGACGACAATGATGATGATGACGACGACGACGATGATGACGATGACGATGACAACAATGACAATGACGATGGCGATGGCAATGATGATAACGATGATGATGACAACAATGATGACGATGACGACGACGATGGTGATGACGATGACGATGACGACAATGACAATGACGATGGCGATGGCAATGATGATAACGATGATGATGACGACAATGATGACGATGACGATGGCAATGACAATGACCATAACGATGACGATGACGACAATGATGATGATGACGACGGTGACGATGATGACGACGACGACGATGACGATGACGATGACGATGATGATGTCGATGACGATGACGATGGCAACGACAATGACGATAACGATGATGATGATGACAATGATGACGATGACGACGACGATGATGATGATGATGACGATGACGACAATGACAATGACGATGGCGATGGCAATGATGATAACGATGCCGATGACAGCAATGATGACGATGACAATGGCGATGACGATGGCGACAACGATGACGCCGACGATGATAATGACGATAATCGTAATAATAAAGTAATTCTATTATATAATAAATATAAGATAATACATAATTACAGTATATAATGTTAAAATAATATTATTACACAGGTTGGTATGTGTGGCAGAAAGACGGTGTGTTCGTATCTATTTTGCAATGCACAGCCCAGACATCAACTTCCCATTTACATTGATTTAGTGACTTTTATTACATTTTATTAACTATTGCATTTACCATTAGTAATGGTTTTCCGTACAATTTATTATTTATTTTAACTTCTATGTAGGTACTGCATTGATACATGCATTAACTTAGCTTTATTACTTTTATGCTAAAAGATTTTAATAGGATTGTAGAGTCCCAGGAGAAGAAAATAGCATCAGCAATGATCGGAGCTTTCCTTGACATGGGATCAACATTAGATACTGCACTTATATCACTTATGGTTAAAATACCGTAATTATTGCTATTTAACCAAGAAAATCACTAAATAATATAAGCTTACATCTTACTGTCCACAATATACGTAAAATGAAATAGGACGCCTTCGATTTCCAACTGTATTAATCCTATACATTTATTCTATACTTCAGATTGAAATTTATAAATGTGATGTCTGATACATTACAGTAGATTATTCCATAAACGTTTCTTTAAGCATTTACGTAGTGAGATTTGTCCGTTCCACGAGTATGTAAACTGTTGTATGCATAAAACTGAGAAAAATTATGCATAATAGATTCGAACAACGAGCTAAAGCATTCTCAAAAATAACTTTTCTTCGCGATTTTGTCGTAAATCGTGCCAAACGGGAAATTCTTCGGACGGAATAATAACAGTAGATACATTTTTTGTCTCAATTTCATTCCTCGAACATTATGAACATTACTCGAACAATTTCACAGAGAAACATTGGTTAAAGATGGCCCGACACGCTGAGTCTCCTTTAACATTTCACCAGGCGAAACTCTTCTTCGTTGGGAGGGTCGACAACACGATTAAACCATTCCACGAGCCAATATTCTCTTCGAGCAAATTTGCGTAGGCAACAGTTTTGCATTCCAAATCGTGGGGGAGCCGACTTGCTGCGTAATGTAGGCCCAGCTTCGTGTAAACCCGGCATAATGAAATCCGTGTCATTAGGCCGGCCAATGGGGTAAATTCTCTAGCTCGTGCAAACGTCGGTTTGCCAGCAGTCCGATGCAAACCGGTGGCCCTACTCTTACTCGTTCGATTTGATTCGATACGAAATCGAATAATGCTGTGCTTCTCGACAATGCTCCGGAAAATTCACTCTATCCAGCCACGCGTATACGTGGTACTCTACCCTCTCCGGATAGGAACACGTGACTGAATGTATATTGTAGAAGAACTGACGTCTTTTCTTTACCTCTGCGTGTACTCGCATGGAAAAGTGTCGCGTTGCGAATTCAATGGATTATAAAGCCCTTAGAATTCTTTCGTAAATTGTTTTTAACACGTTCCGTGCCGTATCGTTTTTTGAAGACTCATTTCAGGCCGCTTGGGACTTATACGACCCACACTTTTACGATTAAATAAACTTGTTTTCGACGTACGCCTTACAATTTTTCAATAGTATAAAACCATGATTAGCAAGAAAAGGGTGTAGATTTTAATATACATTAGACAACAAAGCAATAAATTGAATTTTTAAGGGATTATTTTAGCAAACACATAGTCGAACATTTACTCTACTTTTGAGAGTGGCATGTCAGAGTTGTCGCTTGAAAATTTTTCACTTTGCAATGCTATCTCTGATTATAAGGAGTAAAAATGATATAATTAATTGTCTGTAGCACTGAAATAAGTATACATCAACCGTATGTTATGTATCCTCCGTTTTTACTTTATACATTGCACTGATTTTACTGTAGAAACAGACTGAACTAAATAAACACCAGCTTTAATCAAACAGTAACTGTTGCTTCAACGACGCACGAATAAATTACAGAACGAAATAAAATCTCTGCTGTTTGAACAAAAGGTGGTCGAAAAAAATGATCGTAGACGCTCCATGCTATAATGAACGCAGTATACATGATATTAAGATGCCTATATTTGACTCTACAATAAATTTTTAATAAATTCTTCATTTTTCAATGAGAATTCCTAGTGACCTGAACGGAAAGTTCAGCGAGGGTTGTATACGCCCCACACGACACGGAACGTGTTAATAAAACACGAACTACTTGGAATTTTTTGAAGTTGTTCTCTTCTTTTACTATTCACCCTTTGCGGACGATCGACGCATATATGCGTTCAACGTAAACCATGAATGTAGACGATGAAGGCCTATGTGCATTTGAAGAAAACAACTGATAGAGCCGGAAGTCACAAATATGTTGTCCGCGAAAACAACTGACAAGCTCGAAACACACACATATACGTATGATAAATGATAGTTTGTAAAAAGTAAAAATTTGAAGCTTTACAGCGTGCCCAGCTTCAAACCGTTCCGTCTGCAAAGGGTTAAACGATTTTATTATTGTAATTAGAATTTTACATAAAAGACTAATATGAAAACTTACAATTTTCTTCGACGTTTTTACCCTTATTACTGTTTCATTGCGGAAACAAAGAATATAGTCATCAAATGACTTCAGTTCAGCTCGACCCTAAAAGGATTAAAAACCGCCGTTCTTCATAATTGTAAAATTAACAACATGCTACAATAGAAAATATTTAAATCCTCAAAAATAGGAAATGCGCCGACTATTATGTATCAATGAAGTTTTGTAATTGACAGAAATCTACGAAACGTATTCTTTAAATTTTCATTAAAAGTTACAAAAGCGACTATCGCTAAATGTCGAACAATTGCAATTTTTTCAAAAACTTTTTCACACGTTATCGAATAAACTAATCCTTCTAACTCCTCAAAAACAAAAAACTCAGATCGTTTGGTGTAATTTTAAAAAAGTTATGTTATTTTAAACAGTTGGCTGTTTCTGACGAGTACACTCGTCGCGAAGAAATGGCAATATTTTGTGTGACGACGAATATACTCGTCATGCGTAAAAAGTAGTTACAATTTGTTGTTTAAATTGCAATTTTAGTGAAAACTAAAATATATTCGTAAATTTCAAGATGTTTTAAATATTTGAAAGCCAAGACGAAATAAAACGAAGAAATCAAAATATATAAATAGTTACTATGAAAAAACTGTATATAGTGCGAACAAAATGTTCTCTTGTTTAAATTATACTTTTGTTTCCAATAATTCTAGAAGAAAATTATTATTGGAAAAACTATAATTTTTACCCCGAATGAAATTAAACAACTTTATCTCAAACAGATCTCTTTTTCACACGTTCATCACTTCAGGACAGTTACCAGAAAAACACTGTCGGTAATAAAATTCAAAAATAAAACAGTCATTTCCTTAATTCTATATTATAACAGCCACACGTACTCTGCGTTTGACGAGTGTATTCGTCATTGCTTACTTTTTGCGACACATTTTATGTACACACTTTTCAACGCTGTCGCAACAGCTAACTGGTTAGAGTATGTCCGAATATTAATCCTTTGTACTCGAGAGGCGACTCTCAGTCACCATTTGGCTTGATATAGCAACTCGAATAACAATCAAAAAACAATAACTGCCTTTTTTAAACAGATGTCCTTCCTCTTTACATTTAAAATGTTTCACATATACTCATTTCATAATACAGCATTGTGTTTAATTAAAATTATTATTTCATGTATTAGTCTGTCTTTGATGCTTATAAAAATTGAGCCAAATGACGGAATTAGTAACAGTGAAAACAAGTTCAATTTTAAATGATTTAATGACCAAATCAATAATTTCATATATGAAAGTTTTGAATGAAATAACTGGTTCGAGAAAATGGATGATTGAAGTAACAGTGAAAAGTGAAACTGATTTTGACAGCACACAAGGAAAACAGAGTTCAGATAAATGCTACAGATTCTGACGGAAGATCGGGAAGAATAATTATTGGATTTTTCGAATTTTCATAAACGAAATCATAAGTGAAACACAAGTAATCATGCTGAAAAGAACCTAAAAAGAATTCAACTTCAGCACAAAAGCTTCAAATGCAAAAGGTTAAAACATGTATCGTATCTTAATAAAAATATTTTTAATCGAGAATTGTGTTTGCTTAACCCCTTGACCTACGATTTCTTTTACTGATTATACATCTAAGCATCAGCTATTCACCGTTTTAATATCATTTTACATAAAACACGCTAATGTACTATAGATTAATTACAAGTATCAATCCTCAGTCTAATAAATTAAAAGAAAAAATAGAATTAAATTTAATGTTTGTTACTAATATAACTGTTTTTATAGAATCTCAGCTGAAACCCTGTGTCACGAGTCTAATTCGTTGTTATAGGGCAAAGGGTTAAAGAAATGGGTCTCATATTCGGCTACTTCACCCTATTAAAAATGTAAGCGTAGTTGCTTGTCGCTATCTAAGTCCGACTGTAAATTATTTAAAGACCAAATCGATAATCTCATAAATAAGAGATTCGAATTAAGTAATTGGTTCGAGAAAACAGAAGATAAGAATAACGGTAAAAAATGAATCTGATTCTGACAACAGGGAGGAAAAACAGAGTTTCGATAAATGTTACAAATTCCGAGGAAAGTTCAGGAAGAATAAAATTCAGAAACGATGAAAAGAACTGCAGAACCACAAGTAGCTGCAAATTATAACAGAACCATTGAATTTTTCGAATTTCAATCGACGAAACCATAGATGAAACACAAGTAATTATGCTAAAAAGAAACGAAGACAAATTCAACTTCAGCACAAAAGCTTCGAGTGCGTAGATTTAATGAGAATCACTGCAGTTCGACGAGTCATCGAAGGGATATGTGTTTATTGACGCAGCTTAATTGACCGGTTATAGGATCGATAACGATTTTAAGATGGTCATTAGATTGCTATGCTTGCAGGAGTGCGAAGTTAGCGAGGAATTCGTTGCCGAACGATCGAGCAATTCGATGATCGTCGATTAATCGAATTAAACTGGGACTGGTTGTACTTGTGTTTACGACGGGCTGACTCGTCGGTTTGGATTTGTTACATTCGTGTGATAATGACCGCGCGCACACTCTGTACCTATTGACCACTTTCGATGAAAACTCGTCAGACCGTACATTTCGTATCGAACTCTGTTACCGTTCGATAAGAAGCAAAACGTCCCATCGCAACATTCCGTACAACGATTTAACCCTTTTGATATTTCACACAAATCACGAATAATTATTTATCAAGAAACACTTTTTAACGAAGTTTCAACGAACTTTTTTACAAATTTTATTCTTTAACGATTATTTTTTAGTCAAAAAATACCTTCAGGCATATAGGGTGTTCCAAATTTCACGCAAAAAGTAATTTTGATAGAAAACACAGGTTTTTAATTGACAATTGTGAATTTTTTATTGATTCATAAAGTATACAGTATAGAGTTATGTATGGAATGGAATATCGGGTAAATGACCTCCACATACGCACTCTTCTGTCGAAATTTTCCATGACCGTTTTGCATAAATGTGTCTGAATTTCGTTGATACAGTGCTCAATTTCCTCCTTCAAGGCGTGGGTGGTCGTGGGCTTGTTGGCATAAACCTTAGACTTGAAAATATCCCAAAGGAAAAAGTCCAAATCGGTGTTAAATCGCATGATCTGGGCGGGCAATTCTGATCGCCAAAACGGGAAATTACACGACTAGGAAATGACTCATGAAGTAATTGAATTGTTTCTCGGGCTGTATGGCATGTGGCACTGTCTTGTTGAAACCACATGTCGTCCACATCCATATCTTGCAATTTAGGCACAAAAAGCTGGATTATCATGTCGCGATAGCGAGCACCATTAACTGTTATTGCCTGATCAGCTGCATTTTCGAAGAAGAATGGTCCGATGATGCCTCCAGCCCAAAATCCGCACCAAACAGTGACACGTTGTGAATGCATTTGTTTCTCAACAATCTCTCGTGGATTTTCTGAACCCTAAATGCGATAATTTCGACGATTAACGAAGCCATCAAGATGAAAATAAACCTCATCTCTGAAAATGATTTTGTTCAAAAAATCAGCATCCACTTGTTGTTGTTCCATAATCCATTCAACGCGTTGTTCTTTCGTGAAGCGCTCCATTTTTAATAACCCTGAACTCTCAGCTGTCACGCTGTCTTTTTTTTTTCGTTGGCAACACTTTACCGTACAAATGGTGCAGAATTCAAATATATAATAGCATGACCGTAAAATATCATCGTTTTATGGAAGATCGTGGCACGTTTATGCAGTGAAATCAAGTTGCATACAAAATTCAAGAAAATCGAATATTTCAACGATCATTTATCGTTTTTCGACGATATATTTTAGTCTGTTGAATATTCCTTGAAATATTCGACTTTCTTGAATTTTGTATGTAAGTTGATTTCACTGTATCAATTTGCCCCGATCTCATGTATGATTTTCAGCTGCTACATTAAGCTATGCTGTCACGTGATACTTTAATATACGAGCTTGCTATATTTGCTTCGCCGACTGTACTTCCTACGCTCCACCACAATTGGGACGAACTAACATTAACCTTTTTCATTAGTTCTCGCTTAAATTACAACTACTATACATAATTTAATCATTTTTGTATATTTTTTCGCACCAACTGTCGATATCGTTCAACGAATACTATTTGAACTATTTTTTAAGACCTACGATATAAGACGATTGTTTAACAAACTTTTAACTGTATTTGAATTATGCATAAGTTACAAAAGCACAATTTCTTTTATTTATTACAATATTATAGTTTCCTTATAAATGAAACGATAATATTGAATGAAATTAAAGCATGTATTAACAACAAAACATCTAACAAAAATATTTGTAAATTAATAAATTAATTAATTTAATTTATATAATGTAAATTTATGTTTATAATATATTTAATTTATATGATATAAATTAAATTAATTTATAAATGAAAACATTAATTACTTATTTTTATTGATATCTTTATTATTAGTCTATATTTGTAATTAAAATTATTATAATCTATATTTTATTAATTTATTTACGGAATATCCCATGGGATATTTATGATTTTAATTTAACAATTATACATTACTAAATGTACACTAATTAAATAGTTACCAAAATCTATATGATTAATCTGAAATTGAATTGAAATTAACTCGAAATTAAATTATCAATATAAAGTACCCTCAAACATCAGTTTCTGGAGATATTACAATTAATAACTAGAGAAATACTACGTTTATTTTATTTTCTTTTTTTTTTACTTTCGAATCCCAAATAAGAGTATAAAATTCTATTGCTTTCATTAAAATAATTAACCAATGATAAATTGTAGTATATTCAAACATAGATCCCTACAGTATCCTTCGAAAATTACCCAGCATACTAAAATTATTATTTATGTACCAAATAATTAAATTTTACCCGATGGAATTTAGATCTTTCCCTTATTAAACGTCTACTTTACCACTTAAATTATTCGACGAGGAATTCCTTGATCCTTAGCCCCATACCCAAAAGGACTACCGCTTACAGCAGTAAATACAATAGCGAGACGTTCCCCTGGTCCATAGATAGTAAGGTAGAAGGCTCTTACGCCACTGTGCACACACTCTCTAGCTTCTCCAACATTGGTACAAACCGCACGCGTAAGACAGTACTTGTATTAGTAGATGTTTGTCCATGTCCTCGTGGCACAGAGTCGCTCCTATGTACACGACTTACCTCAAGGAGTTTGCTAAATAACGTTCCTGCTTGCATTTGCCTAACCGCATTAACGGATCCTGATCCAAATATCAGACACCGTACCTTCGAACATCGCTGTATCAACCTTCCCCCCTTGCTAGATCAAACTGAAAAGTGCAATCACTTTTCTACGATTAACTCTCTATGAGTTCTTCTCGTAGACTTAAATTATGGTCCTTTTGATCTATGGGTTCTTAACACTTTGACTGCCACGTCACCTATATTTGGGTGACGCTTATATCGACTACTTACAAAAGATCCTAGTTAGATATTTAGAAGGATGTTCTAGGACAGTGTTTCCCAACCTTTTTTGTGCCATGTCCCACCTAAGCTTTCCTAAAATTCATATACCTCTTATGTCACATATGTATGTTTGGTTGCGTCACAGCGTCGACGGATATTTTCGCGACAATAGGATGACACAGACTTCGAACTGGTATTTTTGTAAAGTCCAGTGAAGCATTTCGAAGGATGCGATATGTATAATGGACTGTATAATTCTTTGGATGGATCACACACAATATTAAACAACGATATAATATTTGAATTAGAACTGGTTCAACAAGATATGTTACAATATTGATGTGTATAGGTCGAATGTGTATAATATAATGTATAAAAGTCGAAGTTGAACGTTTGATGTGTACAATAATGTGTAGCACTGACTGTATGTTGACGATTGTACGAGGTCTGTTCAAAAAATAACCGAACTTTTTTTTTTTAATTTTTTTTATTTGATATATAGCTTATTGGTCTTTGTCCCCTTCGAAATACTCCCCTCCTCTATCAACACACTTATTCCAGCGGTGTTTCCACTTTACCATGCAGTCCTGGTAAGCTTCTTTAGCAACATCCTTCAATGCCAGTGACGAATTGTGCTTAATGTATTCAACCGAGTCGAAACGCCGTCCTTTCAGCACTGATTTTAATTTTGGGAATAAGAAGAAATCGCAAGGAGCAAGGTCTGGGGAGTAGGGAGGTTGAGGGAGGACAGTTATCTGATTTTTTGCACAAAACTGGTGAATTAATATTTTCCATAGTTTCACGCAAAATTTCACGTTGCACTGTTGCTCACGTGAATCACACATTGCGAAAATCGTCGCGCACACTGAAACACCTTGCACTCAAATCGCAATAACTCGGGAACTAAACGAGATATAAAGGATCTGTAAAATGCATGTAGCGCGGAAGGTTATGACAAATAAAATTCTGTAAACTGCTCGTCGCTATGACGATCCATTGCCGCGTAATTACAAAAGTTCGGTTATTTTTTGAACAGACCTGGTATATGCTTCTTCTGAAGTCTATGCATGCTATTTTGTAAGCCTGATGTGTGTTTCTGTTTGCTGTTTAAATGTGTAGTGGAGGTGGTTGAAGTGTGTTGCTTGGATTTTTGAGTATTCCGTGGATGACTGCCGTGTCGAGAAGATAGAAAGATTGTTAGTTAACTAGTTGTTATATTGTAGAGTCGAGTTATGGTTCATCTAGTCGGCCAGTAGACTGCTTCTGGTGGCCAGATGAGAGGGTTTCCGAAATTTGCTGTCATAAATGTAAATTTGCAAACCGTGTCGCCTAAACCTTCGCTTTGACCAAATTTAAGATTTTGCAACCCAATAACATTTATATAATTTTTAATATTCAAAAATTGAATTGTTCACTGAACAAACTTAAATCATAGGTTTTAGGAGGAAATCATTAGGAAATTGTTTAGGAAACACAGTAAGTAAATTTTCAAAACATATAATGGAGAATTGAAGTTCAATTATGCATAATTTTAATGGAAGATTTTTCTGTGTTATTTTAATTATTAGTAATTTATTATTATTTCAGTTTAGTGAGATCCTTGCGTCTGATGCTTGCTGCAAAGAGTTATTACCATACGGTTAATTTAAACTCTGGACAAGTCCATTTTCGAATTGCTACCTTGGTAAACACTGTTCTAGGGAATATAATAAGTCTTTGTCAAATTATTGTATAAGTAACATAAAAACATGGTTTTTCGACAAGAAATTCACGAGGATTTTTCTTTTATCTGTATATTTTCCATCAGAATGGATATTTTAAAGTGGACACTAGGAGATAATTAATTAATGTTCATTAATGTTCATTTCTGTTACAGATGAGTGGCAAACGAACCAGAAGTTTCAAGTGCGCGGTCCACCATCGTGATCGTGAGGTTTGCTCGGAAAACGATTTTCATCTACTCGTACACGAACCTCCTCTATTCCGCAGGTACAATTATATAAAATACTGTTTGCTTTTAATAATGCATAAATATCTGAGTACATATATGAATATAATATTTGAAATTGTAGTCAATTTATAAAATACTATAAAGTCAAATAAGAAAACAAAGAACGTAAAAAGTAGCAAAAAGCAAAAATCCTAATCATTACAATTGTAACAATTAGAAAAGGATTCTGAAATAAGAATTATTTTCTTAAATAAAACGTTTCAATTAGGAGTAACCAAAATACATAAATGATAGAAATTTAGTTCTATTACCGATAATAATTATAAAAGGCGATAATTCTTCGGTTAGACGTAACTTTATTGTTACTGATAACTGATCCAAATATGATTTGGTCATTAAATCATTTAAAATTAAACTTGTCTTCACTGTTAATTCCGCAATTTGGCTGGATCTTTATAAACATCAAAGACAGACTAATGTATGAAATAATAAGTTTAATTAAACACAATGTTGTATTATGAAGTACATATACGTAAATCATTTGAAATGTAAAGAGAAGAGACATCTTGAAAAAAAGAAGCAGTTATTAATCGCCTTTTAATTGTCATTTGAGTTGCTGTATCGAACCAAGTGGTGACTGAGAGTCATCTCTCGAGTACAAAGGGTTAAATGTAAAGATGTGTACACTTTTGCAACATATTAGAAATGATAAGAAAACAGATAGAGTTCTATCGTAATAAATTAAAAATGATAAGTATACAAAACCAGGACTTGAAAAACTGGTCGCCTAATATGAGACCCAGGTTTCATCTTGTCAGAACTTATTTGTTCTCTCTTTTCTCACATATTGGACAAATAAAATTAATTTCGTCTGCACCGCAGTCTTAATGTGCCCATCAGTGACATTTTATACACTGAACCCATTGTTCACCATGTACATCTGAAGAATAATGTCCTGTGCAAAACAAGCATTCTGCATCATAATTTTCTTAAGCTTGCTCGAGACACTACGTTGTTTTCTACGCCACATTCGGATAATGCAACTGAACTACGGTTAGCTCTGAAGCAAACGACTGTCGCTGCAACGTTCGAGACTTCTCCGTAACGGAGATATGTTGTGGTCTCATATTAGGCTACTTTACCCTACTTTTGATGTTTTCAAATGTTATAAATATTTCTGAAATTGATTTCGAACTTATCGAGTTATAACATATTCTCCGCAATCTCGAATGTACAATTTTACTCGTTCGATTCCTAAGAAATTCGTACTATTGAAGACGACAGATTTTCTCAAATTGATATAACCTGGAGGATGAAAAACAACGAAGTTTCATTCGACTAAGCACATCCTTTGTAATTTAAAAGATAGCGACGAGCAACTATGCTTATATTTTTAATACTTTTGATATTTTCAAGTATTCTAAATATTTCTAAAATTGACTTCGAACTTATCGAATTATAACATATTCTCCGCAATCTCGAATGTACAATTTTACTCGTTCGATTCCTAAGAAATTCGTACTATTGAAGGCGATAGATTTTCTCAAATTGGTATAACCTGGAGAATGCAAAACAATGAAATTTCATACGATTAAGCACATCCTTTGTAATTTAAAAAATAGCGACGAGCAACTATGCTTATATTTTACAACTTCAACTACGCTTTCCACCAAAAGCGATAACTTCCGTTAAAATCGAAATTCTATGTGCAATATCAAATTCACGAAAGGAATACTATCCGGCGAACGTCTCGCATATTATTCCTTCTCTATGCGAGGGTAGAAATTGCAAATCATATTAGATCTGCAGAAAACGTTCGACGAGGGAAAGCCTGATAGCCAATAAAAATGAGTAGAATACAAAAAGAGGAGGATTACGATGTTAAGGATAAAGTTATCTGCCGATCATGTCAAGGCACGAGGAATACGAAAGAAAAAGACAGAACGTGGTAGTATAGAAAAGTAGACGAAACGGTAGAAGGAGAAGAAGACTAAAAAAGGAAGGGAAAAGTAGAGGAGAGAAAGAAGAAGGTTCAACATTTTATTATTCTGTTGAAACATTCGACGACACCGACGCGATGTCGAGAACTTTCTTACAGTATTTCCCTTTTGCATTTTATGCTCTGCATCGTTAAAGGAACCTAGGGAAAACAGCTACGTACAGTTGGCGGAAATGATAAATAGCGAGATCGTAAATTAACCCTAGATCTCTCAATAAAGAATGATTTCTCGAATTCCTACAAGCTGAAAAGCTTAATTTGAAAATAATAAACACCTCACGCGCACAATGTTCAAAGTGGACCTAAATAATTTTCCAGATGGAACGAAACTTTTTAAAGTACACTGAAAAATCGTGTGATAAAAGGAAAAGGGCGTGTCGTGTATTCGACACATCCTCGACGAATTTTCGTGTCAAAGATTTTTGAAAAAATACAAGCGAATCAGTAGTGAGATACAATTACCAAAGGCTATAGTTATCGGTAATTTCGAAAAGATTAAATATACTAGGACTTCCGTTATCCAAATACCCTATTATTGCAACATGAAATTGAAGAAATTAACGAAGAGAATATTTCTCAGGAGTATAGGAAACTGTTGCAAAATTGCATAGAATATTAGAATGTGAAGAATGAGATAACGTGAAAACTATAATCAGAAGAATTTTTAACTCTATTATTAAAATAAAAAATGAGTGTACAGAAAATTATAGGTAAAAATGTGTCTTTTCTGATTTTGAAGCATTTGAGGCATTAGAAATAGGACTTTGCTGATTTTAAGCTCAAATAAAATGCAACTCTACTCTACAATTTTGTAGATTAACCCTTTGTACTCGAAGCTTTCTGTGCGGAAGTGGAATTTTTCTTAGGTGTTTCTTCGGTTCGCGAAATGCTCGATACTTAATTGCCGAACCGTTATGCGATATATTAATTTCACACTTCGCGTTATACTTAGTGTGAAATTTAGTGAACAAAATCGAAACTTGTTAAGGTTGTATAAAATAATTTATTTGCTAACGAAGATTGGCTAGACTAAGATACTTGACTAAAATGATGTGTGTAATTCTAATAAACGTTTTTGGCGAAAAATACTTATATCAAATCAATGGAGACCTCGTATTTCAGACTGTATAGGCTAGGTCACGGTGTATGGGGTGAGTCTGAGGTTGGGAATGGGGTAACAGTACTTTCAAGGGAATAATTTGTTTAAATTAAATTACATTTTTGAGATCCGGAAGATCCCTTGCTACTCTGGTTATAAACTAATGCTCGCTCTAGATCTCTCTATGGGAGTTATAGGTATGGTACCTTGGTTTGACAGTCAAATGTGACTAATTTTATAACGATAATCCACCATAACTAAGGATCGTTACGCTTGCATTGCGATGCAACAGTGTTTTTTAGCATAATTACTTGTGTCTCATCTATGGTTTCATAGATTCAAATTCGAAAAATCCTATGGTTCTGTTAGAATTTACAGATACTTGTGATTCTACATTTTTGTTTTCATCGTTTCTGAATTCTAATGGTTCCTCAGAATCTGTAACATCTATCGAAACTCTGTGTTTCTTGCCTGCTGTCAGAATCAGTTTCATTTTTTACCGTTATTCTAATCTTTATCTTCGTTTATGAAATTATTGATTTGGTCTTTATATAATTTAAAATCGACACTTATCTTTATCGTTGCTAATTCCGTCGTTTGACTCGATTTGTACAAGCATCGAAGACAGACGAATTTATAAAATAATAATTTTAATTAAACAGAATGCTGTATTATGAAGTGCATATACCTGAACCATTTGAAATGTAAAGGGGAAAGATATTTGTTTAAAAAGAGACAGTTATTGTCGCTCTTTAATCTTCAAAGGGTTAAAAAATTTGTGTAATTTAGCAGCAAAAAAAAAAACATTTATGGCTTCCCTAAATTTATAATAAACACAGTGTCTTATATTATTATCCCGATATTTATGTAAATCATCTTATTACTTCCTTTAAAATTTGTAATAATTTATTTAACAAGCTTTACGTTCTATGATCCGAAAATTCTCTTACGAGAACGTTCTTGTCTCCCTATTAATTCGAGTAATGTAGGTTCTGTCGTATATTGCATATGGAAGAAGCAATTCTAAGTTGACATCGAGAACAGACTTGAGAGAGTGTCTCAGTCTCGAGCTCCTTATCTTCTTCGAATTGCTGTTTCGCTGCTCGCATTATGTGTACTTACTTTGACACCTGACTAATTTTACGACCTCGTTATATCGCTTCGATCGACTATACATCGCATGACCTGTGAAACATCAACGTTTATCTCTCTCTTTCTCTGTTTTCTACTACTTGGTAGAATGACGTCTCTTCTTCTTCTTCTTCTTTCTCGTTCTCTTCGATGCTTCACTATATATACCTTTTCGTTTATGCTTGCATACCGAAGGAATGTGAATTCCCAGTCATTGCATATAGATGTGATTCCACGCCGGTCAAAAATTTCTCCACGGTTAAACGCAGCTGCGATTCTCTCGCTTAACATTCCTCCTTGGCTTCAGTTCCGAAAGTGCCTGTGAAGATGAAAATGCGCGTGCAACAAATGAAATATCGTCTTAACCCCCTAACCTATAATTTCTTTTCCTCGCTATACACAGTCTATTCAAAAAGTTCCTGGATTTAAAGAACAACTTCTAATGGCGACATCTTTGTTTCGAGGCTAAATCTAGTTATAGTAAATCTTCTTTTGTTTATCAACTTTATTCAACCTCTTGCTTTACAATAGCGAGTCATACTTATTCCACTTTTAATTGCTGTCAGCAATTGGACCGTTGGAATAAAAACATTGAGCAGAAAAGACCATTTATTGGCAAAGAGCGTCGACCTATCATCCTGTTGCATGACAACGCTAGATCGCATACTGCTACTAGAACTAGAGAAAAGTTAGCAGAGCTGCGATGAGAAGTCTTATCACATCCGGATTATTCTCCTGATATCGTCCCCTTAAGATTTTCATCTGTTTCGGTCAATGCAATACGGTTTATCTGATACACGCTTCCGGAACGAGGTCGAAGTCCGAAAATGGGTTGACGAATGGATAACCTCCAAAAATGAGGACTTTTTTCGCCGAGGAATCCACATCTTGCTAGAAAGATGGAAGAAGGTTGTCGAAAGCGATGGAAACTATTTTCAGTGAAAAATATTCTACTCATTTTGAGTGTAAAATAAATGAATATAACGAAAAAACGACAGAAACTTTTGCTAACACCTAATATTTTCTTTCGAGTGTTAATTCCTCGTAAAAACTCAACGTGACTAAGAACACTTAGGCTTTCGACTGCCGATATTTCACCGGCGTACAATGTGTTAAAAATAGAGATCTTTGGAGACGAAGTTGCAACAAAAATCTTTACAAAATAAGATTATTTGTTCGTAATAAGAAATAACATTCCCAAGATGATCGCAGCGAAATTAATTACTTTCTCTTTCACGGTTAATTCGACGAGATTGATGGATACGTATCAAATATCGAGCAGCAGAATCCTCGAAGATCGATTCTACATGTTTCTGGGTGCCATTCATAAATAATTCATCGGTACCGTCGCTACAAGGGATCGAAAAAGGGGAACAAAGAAAAATGAAAGCGCGACGAGAGCGAACGAGTGAATGAACTGAAGAATGGGTACGTATGAGTATGCATGGAAGCAAGATTACCAATGAGAGGAAGAGAAACATGAGGGAGTGGCAATGAAGATGAAAAGGGACTAAAAAGAAGTGTACATGATAAAAGAAAGCGTACGAAGGCAAACGAAAAATTAAGAAAAAAAAGAAAACAGAGAAAGGAAAATGGGAACGGGATAGGAAATAAATTGCAGGCAAAGAGAAATAGAAACACGGAAAATAGCGTGTATACAAAGAGATCAAGAGGTACAAGGATAGAAAACACAAAGAAAAATAAATATACGGTACTCTTTGTACGTGTCTTTATAAAAAAAAAAAAACAAAGATAGAGTCTAAAAGTAAAATTAACGTTGCATTCTGATTTTTGTTTTAAAATGTGACAAGACGAAGTAAGAATACTTGTTATCCTATTGTGAAGGGGATTAATACAGTATTTCATTTGAATTCTTCGAGAAGATTGTATCTCTTTCGATGGATAAAATAGAATTAACCAATAAGCAATAAGGTAAACATAAATTGTTTTATGTTGAATTTTTTGTCAAAATCTACTTCCTATTCGCAGAATTTAAAAAATTAGGTAAATGTTCAATTGTTAGTCGCAAAATTTGTGAAATTCTTTCCAAAGGTTTCAAAATTGAAAATTTGTTTCGGTGTAATAAAAGGGTTAAAGTTGAGATATCAAGACAGATTTGGTCTAATATCTCAGAAACTATCAAAAATAAAGAAATACTTTGATACTAGAAATTTATGTTATAACATTATACTATACTACATTATTTATATATTACACATAACGTGCCTTGCGAGAAATACATGTTCAATTCTTAGTCGCAAAATTTGTAAATTGTTTCGAAAAGTTAAAAAATTGCAAATTTTCGAAATCGTAAAAATTGAAAGTTTCTTTCGTTAGATTAAAATGGAAATAAGCAAAGGATAAAATTAAGGATTAAACTGCGAGCAACTTTCCAGCGAAAAGGCAAAGAAAGTGTTAAGCATCGAATGAAACGAGTCGAATGCATTCAGATATGCATCGAAACTGTTTAAAATTCTATTTCACCACGTTAAAAAAAAAAACAAAAAAAAACAAAAAGGGTTAACGAAACACGTATGATCCGAACGGCAAAGAAAGGAAGAAAAAAGAGAAGAGGCGGCGAGAAAAATGGGAAAGGATACAGGGCAAAGATAAAAGCGTCGAAGAAGCTAGACAAACGGCAACGAATCGAAAGTAAAAATGGAACGGAACATGTTTCACTCGTTCACCACCCTGGGTGCCCTTATTTCTCTCTGTCCTCCTTGAGTTGTCCTCGTTCGATAATATGAAATCTCCGGCGCCAAGCAAAGAGACATTCCTGTGCACACAAGATAAGAAGCAGTGGCAACCTGCAGGTGTAGCCTCTTTGCAAATAAAATATCGCTCAGGCGTCAAGCGAACAGACGAGAGAAGATATAAAAGAGCAGAGAAAACGGAGGGTGGTGGTGGCTGGACGGAAATATGACGAGACTATATTCCAAGCAGGTAGCGTGAACACGCTTGGAATTCGACGCGAGTAGAGCCCTTAAGTCTCGCGGCGTTTCTCCCTTTCTCTTCGACGATGCTGTTCCACACGACCCAACGACACGTCTCGACGCCTTCGAAACCCCTTTTCGTCGCCGACCAACCACCACGAGGGAGAAGGCCATGCAAATCTTCCTACCGAGTCGACTAAAGGTGTAAAAGTGGTTGTATGACACCCCTGAGACATACTATCCTGCCCACCTACTCGGCTACTCGCTCGCTGGCTCGCTTCGCCTAGTTTTCATATCAAAAAGTGAGAATATTTTATTGCCAGTGATTCCTCCTTTCTGAAAACTAACGAATGAACAACACGTTGAATATATACAGGGTATTTCCAAACTAGTTGTGCAAACGGCAATGGTGGTGAGTCTACATGCGAAAATAAGGCAAGAAAGGAGAATAACGTTTTTTTAATACACCTATAACTCGCTTTACGGCCTAGATACGTTCTGGAAAAGTTGGCCGTAAAACGAAAAGAAATATAACGAATCAATTATTTTTGATACAAACCTATACAAATTCAATTGGATCCGTTCCAATTTTTGATCAAATAATATAGTTTGTAGTTGATCAAGTATTTTGTTCTTCTTATTTCTTATAAAAATGCTTACATAAAAATAAAAATAGAAAAGGCTGTTATGGCGAAATGCTGTATAAAGAGCATTTATAGCGAGGTACGGATGTATCGAGGTTTGTTTTCGAATAAATCAGGGTTAGGTACCCTTAGACATGATCTTACATTTACGGCGTACAAATATAATTGTGTTGCTCCTGTTGCTGTGCTGATTTCTTACATTACGTCACGTATGGGCAACTTCCGGTCTGAGGAAAGTATAGGGTGATTCAAAATTCATGCAAGATTTGAATTCTGCGCCATTTGTGCGGTAAAGTGTTGCCAACGAAAAATAAAAAAGACAACGTGACAGCTGACAGTGCAGAATTATTAAAAATGGAGCGCTGCACGAAAGAACAACGCGTTGAATGGATTATGGAACAAGTAGACGCTGATTTTTCGAACAAAATCATTTTCAGCGATGAGGCTCAGTTTCATTTTGATGGCTTTGTTAATCGTTAAAATTAAAAAACTTTGGGGTTCAGAAAATCCACGAGAGATTGTTGAGAAACAAATGCATTCACAACGTGTCACTGTTTAGTGCGGATTTTAGGCTGGAGGCATCATGGAGGCATCGTCAAATTACTATAGTACTTTAGGATACTATAACTGTAAATATTGAAATTTTTTATATTTCATACAACCATAATGTTACAATTAAAAAGTGAGTAATTATTAATGAACAAACTATTGGCGTTCTAACATTTAACAGGTTAAGAACATGATACTTTTCATAATTAAAAAAAAAACGTTTCAAATGTGTTTCAAATTCTATTTTTGTTCAAACTTCAATAAGTGATCATTTTCATTTTAGGAAATGTGAATATGGTGTATTTTATATTTAATATAACCATAATGTTTTTATTTAAAAATGAGTAATTATTAATAAACAAACTATTGGCGTTCTAACATTTAACAGGTTAAGAACATGATACTTTTCATAATTTAAAAAAAACGTTTCAAATGTGTTTCAAATTCTATTTTTGTTCAAACTTCAATAAGTGATCATTTTCATTTTAGGAAATGTGAACATGGTGTATTTTATATTTAATATAACCATAATTTTCTTATGTAAAAATGAGTAATTATTAATAAACAAACTATTGGCGTTCTAACATTTAACAGGTTAAGAACACAATAATATTTTTCACAATTAAAAGAAAAGAACGTTTCAAATGTATTTCCAATTCTATTTTTATTCAAACTTCAAATCAAGTGATCCATAATTACGAAGTGGTCATAATAATTTGATCACTCACTATAATACGTGGCCCAGTACTTACAAACCTCTGTGTAAGTACATACACACACACACACACACACACACACTTGAAATACGCTTTTAATCCTAGTCGTTCCGTAAAGCACGAAGAGAGGAGGAAATTTCTATGAGAAAACATGGCTATTAAAAGTAGATTCCTTTCTCTTTTTCCAACCCTCGTTTCACAGGTCGCACACATAGAACCGTTGTTTTTATACTTACCCCTCTGTTTGAAACGGTCGACTTTCAGCATGGCGGAGACCAAGTCCTTTTTTCGTGGTCAGGCCACCCCAAATATAAGGCGTAATCCACCTCGAAGCTGAGAAACAAAGATCCCGACCCCTAACTTTCCGGCTGTTTAATTTTCGTTAAGCTTAGCCGTAGTTAATATGACTGATTTCATTCTTTCCGGCAGCTTTTCTCGAACGCGAACGATATAACGCAGACGACATTCTTTTTTTTTTTTCAACGTGAAAAAGCCACAGCGTGTCTCGTAATACGCGACGATCTTGTTCTTTTCTACGGATTTAATCCTGTCGTTCCACGATGCCTTTTTTCTTTCTTTGTATTTTTATGAAAGTGTCCGCTTAAATTGGCGCTTTATCACGGCGCCCCGAAAAAAAGTGATTTTAAACGTTCCCGTAACAGCGAGCAAACGCAATACCGGTATTTCGCAAAATTCATCCGTGATTATTATTTTAACGAGGCGGTCGCTTTTATGTAGCGAGTGAAAATTTTCGAAATGGATTTTTTAGGGTAAAGAGACGATATCCTGTTGTTTTTTTTTTTGAACAGTTTGTATTTTATCGTTGAACGTTCGAAGATATTTTCACACGTTCGACGCGGAGCCGATTTTATTTTACTTTCCATTTAGACAAAAAGGAAAAAAAAAGGTAAATCACATCTTTGTTGAAAATGTTTCAATAAAATACATTGAGAAAGTGTAAACATATCTTTTTATATTAAATAAAATTTATTTTTTAAATTTTAAATACAATCCTATCGTTAAATACAGTCCTATTGTTACACAATAAAAAAGATATTAATGCGTGATGCAATATATTTTCTAATACCGTTGAGAGAATAGTTTGTGTTGGCGAAGAAATTTGTTATGGAGAAAAGAAGATATTTTCTTAAATGATGCGCAACGTTGGAAAGAAATGGGTTAATCGGCTTTCTACTGGCAACGCTTATCAAGCAGAAGCCTATTAATCGGCTTTCCGTTATCAGTGATTATCGATCGCGTTTAAGATTGTTATTCTTCATTTTTATTTTTTACTACGCCATAACAAAATTCGAGCCGGTGCTAGCGATGTACTTGCACCTGAATGAGCAGGTCAAAAGCGCGTAGAAAGTTCAGCCACGAGCGATAGGTAAAATGTGAAGTATTACGTATAATTGCGTTGAAAAATATGTTGCTTTTGTTATTTCTCTGTTCTTTAACGTTAAAAATAAATATAAATAAAGAATGTGATTGCTTCAAAAAGAGATGAATTTCATTGGATAAAAACGTGCTGTTCGTGAAATGTATCGAAACAACACGTTCTGATGGAAATCCGAATTTATACTTGTTATACCGTCTATTTAATACGTTATTGAATTACAGTAACGCAATCTATCCTATTTATCCGAATTGTATTATCGTTAAATTAATATCAGTTTCAGAATTTTTTTATTAGACATAATAATAATGCAATTTTTTCTGATATATTTTGTAACGAATAAAAAGAACATGATACATTTTATACGTATGAATTTATCATGCTTTTTTATTAATGTATTATATTTAATTGTGATTTAATTAATTATAACAACTTTTTATACTATATATACACTTTATTTTCCAAACTTTTGGTTACAATACATTCATAAAAATACAAACCATAAATACAAGGATGTTAAAGTATAAACAAAATTATTACACGTTAATTACCAATTATTTGAAAGAAATTATAAATTAAACGCATATACATGGTCCATTATAAACTATTTCGGCAATAACATTCGTTAAGTTTAAAAAAAAGATAATGGTTATTTCTCGCTTTTTATTCTGAAATTTAAAGTTTATCGAATGTCAAATATGAATGCTTGAAAGCATCGAAATCATCGTCAGAATTGAAGTAAATTGACATCAAAGTGAAGTATAGTTTCTCGATCAATTGACATAAATTGACATTATCGACAGCTTTACATTTCAGAATATCGAAGAGTCACTTATTTTTCGTATTCTTCATTCCTACTATTTGAGAATAATTTACAATTCCTCGATAGCATGAAATTCGTAAATGGCTTGGAGCTTTTTCACGTCCTCTACTTTTCGTCGTTCGGTTGAAAATAAATATTGCCCGATTACCAGCTAGTATAATTTTCGTTTTCTACACTGTCATGCTGATTATGCGTATTATCGAGTCGCATAAAAAATGCATGGTTTAAAAAAAGAAGAATAATAAGGGAAACAAGGTAAGCACGCGTCGAAAGAAACAGTTACTGTGTTAATGATTTAATAAACGGTAACTACTAAACAATTATTAGTACTGTAGGATATTCGCTGTTCAAGTTGGGTTAAAAAATAAAATTAACAATTTAATGTGAATTGTGAATTGAATATAAGTGATGTACAAAAAAAATAGAGAAAAATTTGGGAGGACTATACGAACTAGTCACTCAACGTACACTCACTGACTCTCCAAGAGTGACTTTCTGAGTGTGTCTCTCCGAGAGTGACTTTCTGAGAGTAATTTTGAGACCGACTCTCTGAGAGTGATTCTGATTTTCACGTGTCCTTTTGTCTCGTTTTCCTCTGTTTTTTCATTTCTTTAATATATTACACTATTATTAGCATTATTATTAAGGTTATTTAATTATTACTATTCTAATCTTTCTTTTACTATGTACTTTTTATGCCACCCGATTATACAAATAATCAACATGACACCACACATTAATCAAAACTGAGGGAGAAAGCCTTTTTTAATGTTAAACACACCGATTTTTTCATTACAGTTCCATATTAGGATACTTGAAGCAACAATACCAATAAAAATAAACCTCCAAAATACTAAATTTTCTACAAATTGAAGCTTTTATATCGATGTTTTCATATATATATATTTTTTCTTTTATTTAAGGATTTTAGTCCACTTACAGTGTACAGAACGAGTATTATACCCAAGTGATAATCATCTAACGTGAATTTTCAATCGGACGACAAAAATTATAGCAATATGAGGAATCTTTTACAATTGAAATTGCTCATCGCTTACACAATTAAAAAATATTACACTCGGCGTGCAATTAAAAAAAAATTTAGCTATCACAAAGTTTCTTATTAATGCGCTCGTATACGATAATCAACATACTTCGCTGAAGCCATCGTTAACTTTACACTTTCTGCACTTCCTCCGGTAATTAAGCGTAAAAAGATAAGCGTCATTAAGTTTACAAATTGTTTTCCAGCGTTGATCACATCCTTCCAACAATTTCTCCCGAAATAAATGGAAAACAACTCGAGTTAATTAGGAACAAAAATGGATTTCTAACAATTAACTCGGCGTACAACACACAGCCGTGAATTAATATCGCGTTACAGTAATTCCTATCGTTACTATCTTGCATCATTTTTTTTTCTTTCATTTTTCCTTTTAATACTCAGCTGACGAGCTCTGTATTATATTTAATTCAATTATCGCCCCGAGGGGGAACTAAGTAAAATAAATTTTTCACATTCACAATGATAATTTTATGATGCACACATAATTAACGGGTATTTTTTCTTTTTTATGAGGATGAAAGAGAAGAATATATTTATACTTATTTGAGGCAATTATAAGGTTTACCTAATGCGACTGTTTTATTTGTATCATTTTTAGAGACAGAATTCGATGTGAACGATATCGAAAAACCGATGAAAATTTCTTATTCTCAAAAGATATTCGAACACTATAAGCTTGCCTTTCTGCATGATATATTTCGATTAATTATGAAAGAATTATTTTGATGCTTTTTCATTTACTGTATAGGGTGTAAGAAAAGTCATGGTCATGCATTTACGAAATGAATCTGTACCTCTGGATCGGTGAACATTTGTAAAAAAAAACAATGTTTATAACAATGAAAATTAATATTAAAATTTGTTATTACATCAACATATTCTGCTCGACAAGAGAGGAAGTCTGTAAGGAGTTATATACTGCAAATAGTTTTCAAGATAGACGTCGATGAACTTTTGCCAAAATGTGATTATGCAGAGCTAGATCTACTGCTTATGTATATTATATGTATATAAACTTTCGTTTCTTAAAATTACTATTATATATTATTTATAAAATACTGTTTTTTAAAACTTCTGTTTCTAAAAAATACTATTATTATGTAATGATTAACCTTCATCCCTAACCCATTCGAGACGACGATCTTTTTCGAACACGGTCCCCAGGAGCGAAACTTATTATCTTAAGCCTGCGCTGCATGCGTATTCATAGTATTTTACATGTAAGAAAGGCTTCAGATAATTTAACCAATGCCAAATTTTGTTTTCCTGTACTTTACAGATTTCATTAGTTCAAGAAAAATCTTATTTCGACGACTAGTTTACTCAGAATAACTGATAATTGCACATTACTGTTATTGCACACACGGTGTGCAATCGGTCTCGAATGGGCTAATTTTCACATTTGAATATGTCCCTCGGTGTCAATTTGACAGAATGATAAAAAGTCAATGAAATAAAAATGTGAAAAATTAATTTTGTAAATTCTTTCATCTAGTATAAGGAAATAAACATTAGGCTGTGTATTCTGCACATTTACATTTTGTTTTTTATCACACATATGACAACGAGCCCATTTTTCGTTGGAATTACATGTCTCAAAATGATAATTAGAAAACGTCGCTTTGATCGATGCACCTTGTATATTCTACATAACTGAATTAACAAAAGATTAAGAGCCCGAGGAACGTGTATTGGTGATTCTATGTATGATTGCATAAAATATGTAATGTTATTTACAGCTCAGAAATTATTTACTGTGTATATAGTAAATAATATATATGTTCCGGTAAATGTGATTAGTCCGACGATTATGTATAATTGCCGGTTATTTTATATAATCACCAATAAACTTGGTAATTGTGATAAACGTCCATAACTTTACCAACATCCACGTGACTTAAAATAACCATTGATTGAATTTTTAATTGTGAATTACAAAATATTGTTATTCTAACCTAACCTAAGTTATTATGTTAGACATAACCTAACCTAATCTAACTCGAAAAACTGCTCTGTATTTTACTGACTCAATCAGTCAAAATATTTATTACATTCGCCACTACGATTTGGGAATTATATAAACTTGCTGGTTAGTTTGATAAATATTCAAGAATTCATCACATTTACCAAATTTAGTGGTGATTATATATAATAACCTGCAATTATACATAATCACCGGATTAATCACATTTATCGTAACATATGCATATAATGTTAGATACAGCTCTAAAGGCATATATACCAATAAAAGTGCGAAATATATGTTTCATTACAAAAAAAGTAAAAGTTAAAATGTTCCAAAAAATATTTTCTACGAATTTACGATCTATCGTCGGAAAAGTGTGTCGATTTGAGAAGAGGAACGAATGAGGGTTAAAGGAAAAAATAAAACACACAATATTTGTTAATTTTAATTACAATGCACACATAAAGCACGTGCTTCGTGTACTCTATGAACACTATAAACATGTTTCGTGCATTTGTTGAATTTTTCTCGGTATTTTGTAACATAAATCACGTAAACTCAAACGACCATTTATGTAAATGGGTCCAAGTTGATCTTGTATTCACCAGGCGAAGGTTAATACAAAAACAAGTGCCTTGGAAATATTGGGTTTGTAATAAAAGTTCGTAGCATATTTTTAAGTGAAATTCAAACACATTATTTAGATAATTGTTAATATATGCACCATTTTGTTCCACTACTTTCCACCACCTTTGAGGTAGCCTCATGATCTCATCGTTCCACAACTTGGTATCTTTCTTTTAATTGTTTAGTATTTCACTTAAATTGTTTGCTGTTTCATGTGAACTTGTATTCTAACCCAATATACAATATATTTGTTTTAATCACAAATAATAACATAAAATAGAATACTCATCTCCCTGAAAGAATTGATAACTTATTTTAGAATCATCAGGTGTCTACGAAATATACTCTACTTATGTGGAACAATTTACATTGACGAAACTAGGAGGAATGTGAGCATCGGGACTCAAAGAACCTAAGGGATGTACATCCATCAGACTTGGGATACATTCAATCAGCCGTAGTGGAGCATCATAAAACTGACAGGATATAAAGTCGAATTTGAAAAAGCTAGAATTACCGCCAAGACTGCTATATTTTTCAGGAAAATACAGGAAAGCTTTGAAAATAAGAAAACACCCAAATAATACGAACAGAAATATTTAGATATTAGATTATCCCTATTTGAATGAAATCCCTATGGATTTTTAACTGTTCAACTGACTAATTAATCTTTTAACTAGGAAAGACGAGTTAATTCGTCATTGTTTCACCAGTACTTTCTTCTTTACTTGTTACACAGGTACCAGTTTATTTATCGAGAGATTATTCATCCTTAACGCTTCGACGACCACCACTATCACGTAAAAACTTTGCACTTGCCGCCGGTATTTTTCAAGAGTTTGCAATCTTCTAAAAAATCGAACAAATTTAAAATAATAGATGGAATAAATGCGTTCTCTATCATCTTTAATTTTTCAGTTTGCATTTTATCATACCGTTTACGTACAAAATGAAAAAAGTCGATTTGTCTTTTATTCGTATGATTATGCGAACGAAGTCACAAATACATGGTATCAGATGAAAAATATAGGTTCAACGAAATTACGCGATAGTGACAACGGTCGTCGAAATGTTAATCGTACTGTTATGTCTGTACTAACCCTTTACGCTCCAAGTATTTTTTTTTTTTTTTTCATATGATCGATCGTCAACTTCAACAGACTTTCACAACGAAACTTTTGAAAATCAAAAGTTCCGTTTTGAAAAGAAAAAATTACACACGTTTACAGATTTCTTTATTCCTATTTACTTTGTGAATTTGTTTCATTTCGATACGAATCAAATTTGAATCGAGTTACGCACTATATTGTGAATATCGCTGTAGCGGCGCCAGTGGAGCACAAACGGCTAAATTGTAAAATACGACAGATCCACTGTTGCAAAAATTAAAACCGATTAATTGGTTATAATTTATTTCTCATTTTTCAGTATGAAATAGAGAAATTCATTTTCTATCCAAGAGATGAACAAAGTGAACAGGTTAAAAATCTACCTGACTGATAGGCTAATGTAGCTTATAAAATCTAACCGATGATGTGTGACACAAACACGGTGCAATTATAAAATATGGGTGTATGAACACCATGTGTCGATTATATCATAAGAATCCAGTTTTTTGTAATAAAAAGAAAAAAGGAAAAAAAGTACCTACAATACGAATGCGCGTATACAGGGTGTCCCAGAACTAGTGTAACATCCGGAAATGGGGGGTAGCTGAGGTGATTCTGAACAACCTTTTCCTTTACCAAAATGTTGTTTGAAGCTTCGTTTTTGAGTTATTAACGAAAAACACTGGCCAATCACAGCGCCCAGAGACCGCGCGCTCAACCACGTATGCACGGCTTTTATACATTTTTTCATAATTAATAAAACGTTTTATTCCTTTCGGATAACAAATAAAAGTATCGAACGCAGTTATTAAACGACTTACTAATTTACTTGTAATTCATGAATAACAAATAATTTCACATTATTCTTAATTTAAAATGACATAACATTTTCCGCGATATCCATGCTGTGCCAGTGTGTTTGCCGGAACCCTGATCAAGCGCCCGTGTTTAAGAGCAGTGCATACGCGGTTGAGCGCGCAGTCTCTGGGCGCTGTGATTGGTCAGTGTTTTTCGTTAATAACTCAAAAACGAAGCTTCACACAACATTTTGGTAAAGGAAAAGGTTGTTCAGAATCACCTCAGCTACCCCCCATTTCCGGATGTTACACTAGTTCTGGGACACCCTGTATATACGCTCTGATGATAATGACCAGAAAAATTGCGCGTATATACACGCTAATGATGCAAATGAGTTAATTAAAATTATTACATGAAAATAAAAAAAAAAATAAAAATGTGATAATTTCAGAAATACTAGTGGTAAATTGTAGGTAGCAACTTTTGACAATGATCCTTGAACATAACCAGTTTTCATAACAAAGTACTTGTACAGTGACTCCCATTGGCAATATAGGATGTTTTTTAAGGGATGGTCAAAAACTGTTCACAGATTTAAAACATTTTTTTTTTTTTTTAAGAATTTGGGTAGGAATTCAGTGGTCTAATTTTGTGTCAGAAAGATATTGTATTTAATAATTATAAACAAACAAATTAAATATCGTGTTTTTTGTTTCTGAAATTACAGTTTAAGTTCAATGTGGATACACAAGGCATACTTATGACAAATCAAGTAACCATTAAGCTGTAATGAAATGTGATCTTGAACTACATGTACAGCTATTTAGGCTTATAATATGTAACTGTATATTTTCTGAGGCCAGTATCAACTTATATATTTGTTTTATTTTATATTATTACTTGTTAATTGTAATAAAGATTCTTCGAGTGAAGACTCGGAGTAAATAAACACGTTTGTTCAAGATCTTTTAGTTTTAATATTAAGTTTTATAGTTTTTATATTTCATTTTTTTTAATAAGACTTTAAATGTTTGGTATTACTTTACAATATAAATAAACGTACTTAAACCAGAAGAAAATACATTTTTAACACTTTTTTATGTGGACACAAAATGACCCTCTCCCTTAAGCTGACCTTGTATTTTCTAAAATTTTAAGCAACCTAGGGTTAATGTTCGAATACCTTTTTAAACAAAATAACTTTTTTAAAATTGAACCAAATGAGTTGAATTCTCATGAGAAGTTAAAAGGATTAGTTTACTAGATGATGTGCGAAAAATATTTTGAAAAAATTGTAATTAATCGGAATTGCAAAGAACATAGTAGAGTTCTCTTCTTACAACTCTTATCTGAGCTTGTAATGAAAATTAGAAAAATCTTTTTTTAGATTTACGTGAAAATTTCGTCGAAATTAGTTGATGCAGGAACAAAGAATCTTTCGATTTATCGCATTTATAGGCTAAAAGTTGTGAGATTTCAATTTTTGCCATTATTAATCGTTTGTAGCTTATAGTAGCATTAACCGATTTCAATGAAATTTTCAGTATGTGTATAACTGACGTAAATCTACAAAATGTACTTTTTAAATACTCATTACGGGTTCAGATAAAAAAGTTGTAAAAGGTGACCGTTACTATTTTCTTCATAATTAGGACCAATTGGAATTTTTAATTCAAAACTGTTTGTGCGCGTCATTAAGTAAACTAATCCTAACTTCTCACCTAGAATTTCATTCGTTTGGTTGAATTTTAAAAAAGTGACTCTGTATTAAAGAGTGTCCAAATATTAATGAGTCACTGTATATACTCTCACCCATAAAGTGACTAGAATTCCTCCTGATTTCTATTATATAAAAACCAGCTACGCGCCGCTATAGTTATTTTTCAATGTTGCCATGATTAAAACAGAATTCCCCTTGGATTCGCGTTACTATAATTCTCCTCTGGCGACAAAGTAAAAATCTGCTAATTGAGTTTCTCGCTAACGCGGTCGGAATTATAAATCGCGAACGCCGTAAAAGTTTCCCTTCCTTGTGAACACGACCAGATTTTTCCGGTTTTTCCTTTCACACCCCGCTAGCTATACTTTTGCAGGAATAACGAGAGTCGCGGACCCGATGCAAAAGAAGAAAGGAACTTTCAGATGAAATTCCCGGAGCTCTTTGATACACGAACGTTACCGGGGATTTCTACTGAAAGAGCCTCCATGTCGCCTTTGAAGCCGGCTTGTTTGATCGCCATTTATTATGTTGCTTATTACCGTCCGCGTAATTGTCTATTCAATCAATCACGCGTAATTTGCCCTCCTCCTAACTGTCACTCATAGAAAACAATATGATTCACCATATTTTTTTTTTTTTTTTTTTTTTACTATTCACCTATTCAGAAATATATACGTCATAGTTCACAAAGTTTTCAAGAGAAACATAGAATTTTTCTTCTCGATATAATGGTTCTTAACACTGGAACTACTAAATCAATCAAAATGACTGGTTTTAAATTTACATTTAAAATTTACTCAAAGTTATAATTCTACATTTCAGAAACTTTTTCGTGACTTTTATTACAATATCCAAAAAACTGAAATTTACCAATTTAAGTTCCTTCCCCTTTTCAAAATTATATACTATACCTAGATATACCGCAACCAGTCATTTTGACTGGTATTTTACAGTACCATAGACGTCAATCGTGGGTCTAAATAGGCGTGCACAGATCTGTTTATTACTGATAACCGTAATATTATTTTATATTTTATATTTTACAGAAATAACAAAACTAATAATACCTGCGATAAATGCAAAAAAATATTTCTGCTGGAAATGTATATCCAAAAAGATCTCTGCCTCCATTTGCAAGAACTATCTTCGCTAATAATAAATTTATTATTGTTAAGTATGAAAAAAGTGTACTTCTAAGTAGCATAAATATGTATAATATAATGTAAAAATTCAAAAAGTATGAATCAAGGTCATTTTCAGTACCTAACGTACAATGTATATCGAAAAATGTTTCTACCTCCATTTGCAAAGACTATCTTTGCTAATAATAAATTTCTAAGTAGAACAAATATGTACAATAACATCTAAAAATTAAAAAAGTATGAATCAAGGTAATTTTCATTACATAACGTACAATGTATAACCAAAAATGCCTCTACCTTCATTTGTAAGAATTATCTTCGCTAATAATAAATTTACCATTGTTAAGTATGAAAAAAGTATACTTGTAAGTAATATAAATATGCATAATATAATGTACAAATTAAAAAAGTATAAATCAAGGTAATTTGCATTACATAACGTACAATGTGTATCCAAAACTGTCTCTGCCTCCATTTGCAAGGACTATCTTCGCTAATAATAAATTCACCATTGTTAAGTAGAGAAAAGTGTACTTCTAAGTAACGTAAATATGTATAATATTATATACAAATTTAAAACAAATATAAATAAAGGTTATTTCCATTGCATAACGGATATGAAAAATAATTAGTCATTTTGACTGGTTTGGTAGAAATAGGTATCCAATAAACGTCCGTAGTCTAGTGTTAAATACACATGCATACCTTGTTCGTGAAATTCTAACCTATAACAAAGAACGCGGCGGCGTTCTTACAAGTTCGCTTACGATCGAAAACTAACCTCTTCTTTCGATCCAACGGCACGCACGCACAAAGAAATTCAAGCAACAACAACAACAAGAAAAGAAGTTTCGTAGTTCGAACTGAAACGCTCGTTTTTTTTCCCGTGGTTTTAATCTCCGACGAGCATTCGTACACACTTTTCATTCCGCGAAGCAAGAGAAACGTAGTGGAGACACGAAAAAGGTGTATACATGTATATGTATAGACTTTTGTAGAGAAGAACACCACGGGACAATGCTAGCTTTTCGTCACTGTATTTCCAACAACTGATTTTCACCGATACGAGGGTGATCTTGTTAATTTTGTAGCCGTAGAAAAACCGGCCGAAATAAAAATCCGGCGAAACTCGAGCCGGTCACGTAGCATCGGATCTTCCAAGTTAATAAAGGACATAAAGGAACCGTTGTAAACTGCTGGCTCGTGAAAAACACTTTAGGTGCACGTCAGTCGGCCGGCATTTAAGGCCTAACGCACCTGGTCGCTTTCCGTGGGGTCAGACACACCAAACAGAGCGAGAAATTTTCGACAGACACATTCACACACACACAAATCCCCCCCTACGATTTTGTCCTTTTTCCAGATGTGACCGAGTACCTGCGACACTTATCGCACAAAAACCTCAACACTTTGCGTATTTACTTCGTCCACGTGAAATTTCAAATAGAATGACAAGCTACCACAAATCAGCATATTTCTTCCGACGCACCTGTGCATTTTTGTTATATTTCTTTTTCTTTTCTTTTTTCCTTCTGAAATTTAACGCGCAAAATTGGATGGAAGGAAGGAAAAGGTAATTGGTAGATTTATAAACACAGATAGATTAATCTTGAGAATAGTTAACCTATTATTTTTTAACACACAACTGAAAGAGTTGAACGATCGATTTGCGGATCAATTACAAATTCATTTCACATTACACGAGCGTAACAGTTCGATTTCTACGAGGATATTTTCTCTGTGTTTGTAATATGATAATGTTATAAACAAAATTTATCGTCACGTTGAGACATTCGGTTTTGCGGCAATGCGTGATAAATGGCCGTTAAAGTTCTAACCACTAAATGACACGCGATACGTACGGAGGAAGGGGGGAAAGATAGCGTCAAAGGTTGAGTCGGATTACAATCCTAGTCCGGCGCAGAATTTTTTTGTCGTTATTTCCTGAACATGCCTTTGTTTGGAAAGTATCGTGAAAGACGTTATTATATGGACACGAACATGGTCTTACTGATAATACACTAGATGACGAAACTGTTTGATCTAAATAGGATGCGTCGCACAAAGAGTATGCTTTCTTCAATGTCCTCTCAAAAATGCGTTAAAAAAACAATTGAAAAACTGAAACGGTCACACGCTCTTGATGCGGTAATCGCTCATTCCGTCGGCAAACTGCAAAAGACCGACAAACAGGGTTTACACTTTTTATAGCACAACACTTTTTTGTAATGACACGTCGTTTCATCACAAATCTTTGTTCCAAGACACATCTTATAGAATCCGTATAGGACTGGATCCCACTTTGATTCGCACAACTAACTCTATTCCCAATTTGAAATTCTAGTACTTGGCACTCTCAGGATGTCAGACAAAAGGTGAAAGATGCTTGAGAAACCTGAAACTTTTGTCACAAGCCTTCACAGGGAACCGTTAATAATAACGGCAATGAAAAAACGAACGTCGAACATCGAGGGTGGAACGCGAATAATGGAAAAGTTTCTCGTAAGAAATCACGAAAAACAACAGAATCGCAGAGACAGGAGGACAAAACGTACCAACGAACGGCTCGCGATAGAGTGCTGGAAAATCTTGGAGCAGAGTTTGCTCGGTGATACGGTGGTGACTCGCGAGCGACGATTGGTCGACGCTTGCCCCCCACGAGGGTCAGTCTTTGGCGCGGACCAATAGGCACGCTCGTTGCCCCTCCACGTACTAAGACCGCGTGTGCACCCACGCAGGGTGGCTCGTGGCTCGAAGCTCGCGGCAGTCACTCAGTCAGTCAGTCACTCAGTAGGCTCGCGGTACGCTATGAGGTGGGATCTGTGAACAAACGAAACGCGAGTTTTTTTTTTATTTACACCCGTTGGCTGCAGGGTTTCGATCTAATACGAAAGGAAAAATAAAAAACAAAAAAGGAAAAAAGAAAAAACAAACACTCGCCGATAGTTTTAAGTCTCGTTAAGGAATCGACACCGCACACACATTCCTACCCTGCCGTCACGAGTTGAATCTCGCTACACCTTGCATTGTATATACGAACCACCACGCGCTAGGCCTCGGATAAATTCTGTTTCGAAGAGCGTGTTCTTCGAAGTTTTTCACGTATGCTTCGGTGCGTCTATTCTCTTCCACGGGTTTCACGTTTCACGTTCACGCGTGAGCCTGATTCGTTTCTTGGTTCTTCTTGCCGATCGTGACCGACGCTTGTTGTTTTGTGCACGCGACGACGCTCCTTCAAAGTGCGTGCTACCAAGGTGATCGTGATACCGCGCAAGACAATGTGCGTGACAGCCACGCCGCTTAGCGCGACCAAAATACTGAAGGATAGTGCCAGACACCCGGCAAGGACTAGCATCGCGACCAACGTACAGGTGCAAGGATTAACAGGGGCCACGAACAATGTCGGCGACGTGGACAGGCCGCAGCATACGTCGATCATGTAAATATTCACCTTCACTTCTCTCTCTCTCTCTGTCTCTCTGTCTCTCCCTCGTGTCCTTCCTTTAATTACCGTAAAGACACACTGCGGCATTAATACAAATTCATGAAATACCGTTGCGTTGCGTTTCATTCTCTCCGAGTCTCTTATTCGCAATTTTTATTCTGACCACGTGGTCAAAGTGTTCTGTCGACCATGTCCAAGACCATCGATATTTCGACAACGGGGCGCAACTTCTGCTTTGTGTTCACCGGTGCCGATGAAAATATTATTTACGAGTTCTCGTCGTGCCTTTTTTTCAACCGGCGAAAATATTGTTTCGAATGGCTTCAGGAACGATGACATCGACAGCTTTAGCCGAACGAACTAAAATGTACTTACTACACACGTCGTTTGACGCGACAGTTCGTCTCTTCTCTCTCTCTCTCTCTCTCTCTCTCTCTCTCTCTCTCTCTCTCTCTCTCTCTCTCTCTCTCTCTCTCTCTCTCTTTCTTTCTCTTTCTCCGTCTTGTCATTCTCTGCCGTTTATAAATTAACGAGAAAAGTATTCTCTCTACAAAATTCGTTCGTAGACGCTCGGCATTCTTTTGATATCGTCCTCCGGTCGTCGAAATGACGATCGAAACGAGTGACACTCGAAGCGCGTGTGTTGTACACTATCCGGCGACATCTTTTTAACTCTCGAAAACTATCGACGCCGCGCCGATACGCATCGATGAAACGCGCGTTCGAAATGGCTTTCGAAATTCTCACGGCCAGCCATGTTTCGACGCATTTGATCTGTCGGCACCATCTGTCGAACGAGAAACGAGTTTTTTTCTCCCGTTTTTTTCTTTTCTAATAGTAGGAAAATCGAGACGGTCGAAATCACTTTCATTCTTTTCCCCGCATACTGTATGCTCGCTGTTTTTCTTTTTTCCCCGCTAACAACGTTATAAGGCACGATGTCATATCGAAGAATCGAATTTCCCGATGTTCATCGATTGAGGCATCGTAGATAAGTTTTCTTTCCATGTTCTTTTTTTTCAGTAACTGTTAAATTCTACATCGTGATTTTTTTTTCCTTAATGGTACATATAAAACAGACACATAACCTAAATGTGTACCAACAGATTTATCGTTACGAGGAGGAAACGTCAGATATAATTTTTACAAATGAAACATCAGGTTTTTACAAACGAGCGTCTAGTTTGGTGAAACGACACAATAAAAGAAAAAGAAGAAACAAAAGAGAGTTTAATTGGATTGTACTTTCAGAATTACCGGGATTCATTTCATGGCACGTGCACGTTCGAACTAAAAATTCCATCGTGAATCTTGTCCGTCCAATACCATCGTTACAAGTGGCAATCTAATTTGTTTTGTTTCTATCCTATTATCATGCCAATATCGGAAACAAAAGTAGCGTGTGCAGTATCTCAAGTAAAACGTACTGGAAATTCTTTTTTCGAGGGCTTGTTTCCATCGATCTTCGTACGTTTGCTACAGTAAAAAGTAGCATTCCTAAGGTTATTTTTTCGATTTTAGGGCCTATGTCGTAACCAATACACTTTATCGCGTTTCTATACAACCAACACGTGCAAACTGAATTTCACACGGCATAGTTTCTACGCCATGTTACTTTGCCTATTGTTCCCTTCAAGTCTGATGTTCGTGAAAAAGGTTGCACTCGTTGAAACGCAGATTCATTTAACGTTGATTCCACACACGCGTTGAACGAATACTTTCAAACATTTCCGAGCGTATATTTGTGTACGATTGTGTTTGGCCATAGCTCGACGCGCGTGTGCCTCTATGTGAGCTCTTTGAAATCGATATTCCTATTAACTGTTATACCTTATATAGCGTAACAATTAGTCGAGTAACTTGATATCACATCAGTCCTCTTCTTTTTATCCCTGTTTTTTTCTTTTTTTTGTATATGTTGTGCACAGTTATACTCGTAACTGTCAAATTACGGTTGTTTCAAGTAAAAGTATTCTGAATTCAATTTATGAGATCTAGACAATCTTAATATTTAAACTGGCTTGATAAAATATTAGGTTGTGCGGAAAGTTCTAATCGCACTATCTAAGTGTTCATAATCTTCACTATGAACAATCTAATTGTATTCACTATCTAATTGTTCATAATCTTCACTCTATATTGAGAAATACATCTTTTTTAAAGCGCTCGTATGACTACTCGCGGTATGAATAGGTATATGTGAAACGTCGGTAGGTTTAGTGTTAAGTTAACCGTATGGTAATAACTCTTTGCAGCAAGCATCAAGCGCAAGGATCTGACTAAATTTAAATAATAAATAATTACTAATAATTAAAATAACAGAAAAATCTTTCATTAAAATTATTCCTAATTGAATTTCAGTTCTCCATTATATGCTTTGAAAATTTACTTACTGTGTTTCCTAAACAATTTCCTAGTGATTTCTTCCTAAAACCGATAATTCAAGTTTCTTCAGCGAACAATTCAATTTTTAAATATTAAAAATTATGTATACGTGACATAGGAGACATACGAATTTTAGAAAAGCTTAGATGGGGCATGGCACAAAACATAAGTTCGCATAAGTAATTTTGAAAATAGACTTTATATGTAACTTTCTTCTGTTAGAATGAATTTTCACTTCCGACTGTTGTGTTTGAATGCTTGACTGTAACTGAGAATGCTACATCGTTCTTTCCCAATTAGTTCTGTGGTTTGATTCTTCGTTCTACGATTATTTGTTATTCTGTGGAGATAAAAGAAGCCTCAAGGGTTCGCTTCGCCTAGTCCGTTTTCTTATGCCCTGTACTTTTTTTACATATAGCAACGGGAACTTCTGAATACTGAACTTAAATCTGCACACGACAATAAATAATTTTTGAAGAATTTTTTACGCAAGGGAAATAGTCCTAATTTATAGTTTTCTAATTTGTGGGTTCGAGGAACCCTCTGGGAATGCTAGGATTAAGGAAAGTTAACGTGATGCTGATGTGAAAAATAATTGTAACAAGGAATAGAAGCTATTTTTAGCCTGACATGTGTACTTTGCAGGTAAAATTTTTCAAGAACATTTTCACAAGAAAGAAAAGTGAAAAATGAGAATAGAACTTATTATATTTTGCTTGAAATATGATCGAAACACGCAATCTTCAGCATGTACAGTAACTTCCATTAATATTTGGACACCGTTTAAAATGGAATATCTTTTTTTTTTTTAAATTGGACCAAACGAATTGTATTCTCGTGAGAAGTTCGAAGGATCTAGTTTACTAAATGACACGCACAAACAGTTTTGAAAAAATTCCAATTGGTCCGAATTGCGAAGGAAACAGTAACGCTTGAATTTGACCATTTTTTTTTATGTGAACCTGTAATGAAACTTTAAAAAGTACATTTTGTAGATTTATGTCAGTTATACACATGCTGAGAAATTTCATTGAAATCATCAAACCTCTGAAATCTCCAAACTACAAGAGAAGATACAATTCCAGTTTCAACTAGTACGACGAAAGGAAAGAAACGTTCTCTACATGTCAATTCTGTTCTTCAATTTGTGACAATAAAAGTAATGTAACGTGTTTTAAATGTTGCAAATATCTATGTAAAGTTCACACAACATACACTAGTAGAATTAATTTTGGACACTTCTAAATTTTTACTTAAGTTTCGCATTTATTCAAATTATTTAATATATAATCATTTATATTTTATATTCTAATCATTGTTTTCTAATTTTAGGGCGTCGCTTATATAAAAGAAAAATCAGTAAAAAGACGATTTACAGCCATACTTTTAACATACAATAAAAATTACAATTTCAACACATCAAAGGAGGTACAAAAAAAATTAATATTTCGTTGGATATCCTTTGTTTTTTAGAACAGCTTTGATTCGTCGAAGTATCGACTGCACCAAACGTCGCAAAAACAAAATAACAACACAGTTTAGATTTAAATTAAAATTTTAACCCTTTGCACTCCATTGGCTCTACTACGGAGACATTCATAATACAGCCTATAACTCCATTCAGATTTTATTCACGTTGAAATAAAGTAGATTAGTAAAATAAATAAAAATAATGAAATTTGTGGAAATGTATAATTTCTTTCTTTGCATAACGAAAATCTCATTTGCAAAAGCTTCATTCCAAAAGTGTGCTTGGAGTTGACAAATCGATCATAAAAAGAAAATACTTGGAGTGCAAAGAGTTAAAACATTTACAAACCAAATCATGTGAAAATACTAAATGTAAACATTATAGATTACAATCAAGATATTACGGTATCAATCTAGCATAGCAGAATATATTTGTGCAGATTTTCTGCACAAATGTGAAATAAAGAATATTTGTACTCAAAGTGTTCAGAATTAATTCCACCAGTGTGTGTTTGTCCCAATTCTGAAATATAGAATATACTTTTTCTAATTTGCTCATGTGTTCTCTTATATTATCCATCCTGTTCTCATTGTTACATATTCCATGAATAAATATTACTTTTTTTTGTATATAATAAATAATTTTGAATATATGTACAGGGTGAGTGAGTCTCCTACCATGATGATTTCAAAGAACTCGTAAGTTGTTCGTTGTACGAAAAAATGTTTCAAATAAAAGTTACATGGTATCTAGGAGGACATACAGAGCTCTAGTCTGTTTTTTATTACCTTACTTTTTTATTTAGTTATTAGGGTTACCTCCAGTTTTTTAAATGGAACGTGTATTTGTTTCTCGAATTCGCATAAATCGTAAAATTTTAAATTCAAATCAATTTTAAAATTATCACATTTTCGAATTAATAATCCTTTATTACGAAATACACTCAGCCAACGTGATTCTTAACACGACTTTGTTTACGACGGCGGGTCTTAATATTTTCAAAATATCTCAGTAATTATTCATTTTTCCCACTTTCTATAATACTCTTTTACGCAAAGTTTCAGTTAGTTAGGAGAAAATTAGGAGATTAAACTTGAATTAGGAGACTCATCCTGTATGGTAAATAACTTTAGAGCTGTAAATAACATTATGTATTCTATATTTTAAGTTTCACTTTCTATAATACTTTTTTACGCAAAATTTGACGATTTATCCGAATTCGAGAAAAAATATTAGACGTTCCATTTGAAAAACTGAAGATGACTTAAATATCTCAATAAAAAAGTAAAATAATAAAAAACAGATTATACCACTGCATATCCCCTTAGATACCATGCAACTTTTATTTGAAACATTTTTTCGTACAACGAATAACTTACGAGTTATTTGAACTCGTTATGTTAGGAAACTCATCGTAAAAACTATAAAACGTACAGATAACTTTTTATACGTATTAGGTGTTGCGTTGGGTTCAGTAAAAAACAGACGCCAGAGAAAGAAAAGCACGCTAAGATGCTCACAATCAAGTGTTTGCCAAACTTAAAGTGAGGTTAGATTTGGATTCTGTGAATGTCTGAATATTTTTCTACAGGTTGCATTTTAACTCTGGGTTTATACTCATGAACTTTATTTGCCTTATTGCTTAAAAATGATACACAGATATGCATAGGCAGCTACGCGTTCGCAAGGGATTCATGGAAATCACTGTACATGTCTTAGACATTTCACGAGCATTCAACAGAAACCATATTTTTATGTCTCTGGATGTTAACCTCTTAATCTATGATTTCTTTTACTGAATTGCATCTAAACATTAACTACATGTTGTTTAAATACCATTTTGTATACGAAACGCTAATATCTAACGCTAATATATAAGATCAATTACAATTGACAATCTTCGATCTTATGAACTAAAAGGAAAGTTAGAATTGAAATTAACGTTTGTTACTAATATAACTATTTTCGTCGAATCTCAGTTAAAATCTTTGTCACGAGTCTGACACGTTGTTATAGGGCAAGGGGTTAATGCGTTAATAACAAAAACTCGGTGTTTAAATATTTCTACGAGAAGATTGAATGCGCGATGTTGCAATGTTGTCGGTAAAAATGATCTTGGCGTGCAATAGATTCCGCCGACGGTAATGAGAAAATTGTTGTGATCCTAAGAAAGTTTGGTTTGACGGTCACGCGGCGGCCAACAGTTTCGCATTAGGCAGGCATAGTGTCGGGTATAAGGAGCGACTTTTTTTTTTTTGCTGAGCGTGTTTTCGTTTTATTCTAGGCAAATAAACGAGTCCTTCATAGTCCGTGAAACGACGACGCAGCGGAAACAATAGGATTGTAACGAACGTCGCGTCGCATTCTCGGCCCCGACTGGTTGCTTTCTTTCTTTCTGCATCTTAGAAAATTCTACAGGATCTTATCGTCCCATAAAAAAAAATTAAGAATTTCAACTTGAAATTTAATTTCATAAAATCAAATTGAGACAGTATACAGTTCATTGATTCTTTCATTCAAGCTTATAATTAAAAGACAATTGGTTATGCAATCTTAGTACAGTTAGATATTATATAGTTTAGGTATTATAGCTGTTAAAATTCTTATTAGGCAGATTTATCTAAAATTATTATCGACTCCGGCTGGTTGCTTACTTTCTTTCTGCATCTTAGAAAATTTTATAGGGTCTTATCGTCCCATAAAAATAAAGTAAGAATTTCAACTTGAAATTTAATTTCATAAAATCAAATTGAGACAGTATACAGTTCATTAATTCTTTCATTCAAGTTTATAATTAAGACAATTGGTTATGCAATCATAGTACAGTTAGATATTATGTAGTTTAGGTATTATAGCTGTTAAAATGCTTATTAGGCAGATTTATCTAAAATTATTATCAACTCCGGCTGGTTGCTTACTTTCTTTCTGCATCTTACGAAAAGAAAACGGGATTATACGCCTTACGCAATAATCCTGCGCGCATCCAATGAAACAACTTGATGCAAATTTCTACGTCCGAATTGTCGCAAGATTCTCATGGATACGAAACAAGATTTCTCTTAGATACATAATTTTTGCTTAACAATGCAATTGTTACTGCGAGTTGATTTAGCTACAGTAAGCGTTGCTTGAAGTTCACTGCGGAATAAAACTACTTCGAAAGAAAGAAGTTTCACTGGGAGTAAGATGATCAGCAATTTATTTCAAGTAATTTTTTTTATTAATGTTAAGTTACTTCAAGTATTCTTTTTTAATTAATATTAAACTTCAAGTAATTTTTAATACTGATTGAAAATTATTAATTTATTAGTTATTTCAAGTAATTTTTTATTAATATGAAGTTACTACAAATATTCTTTTTTAATTAATATTAAGCTATTTCTACCGATTGAAAGTTATTAATTTATTAGTTATTTCAAGTAATTTTTAATATTGTTCAGTAGTGTATTTGCGATCGTAGTTCTCATTATATTACTATTTTCTTGAACATAGTATTTTGTACGAGTAAATAAAAGTGACAAATATTTTGTTGCAACTGTATATTATTATATTTTTCGTTTAAATAAAGTTATTTCAAATATTCAAATAAACATAAAACTTTACTTCGTTGAACATCGAATTTAAAGAAAATACGATTACGTAGGCGTGACGAGTTTCTCTTTATTAGGATCTGTTGAAAATGTACACAAATTGTTCAAAAGTTCTTCACGAAATGGCAAATCTTTGAAGTAAAAAATAATTGAAATTTTGTGACATAGTATGATATAAAATATTACGTTTGTTACGTGCATAGATTCAATATTTTCGCGGATATATCAATGATAATTCTGCATATTTAGTAAAAAATAATTTTAAAGTAAAAAATAATTGAAATTTTAGGACATAGTATGATATAAAATACTTCGTTTGTTACGTGCATAGATTAAATATTTTCGCGAATGTTCTGACGATAGGTTTGTATATTTAGTAAAAAATAATTGAAACTTTGTGACACAGTATGGTATAAAATTCTTATATTTGTTATGTAAATAGATTTAGTATTTTCGTAGATGTACTTACAATAGTTTTGCATATTTAGTAAAAACTAAGTGAAATTTTGTGACACGGTATGGTGTCAAGTTCTTATATTTGTTACGTGAATAGATTCAGTGTTTTCGCGGATGTATCGATGATAGGTTTGCATATTTAATAAAAAAAAAAAAATATTAAAGTAAGAAACAATTGAAGTTTTAGGACACAGAGTGATATAAAATATTACGTGCATTGTTACGTGCATAGATTCAATATTTTCGCGAATGTATTGCCAATAGCTTTGCATATTTAGTAAAAAATAATTGCAATTTTCTGACACAGTATAATATAAAACACTATATTTGATACGTGAATAAATTCAGTATTTTCACGGACGTATTTACAATAGTTTTGCATATTTACTACAAAAATAATTAAAAAATAAAAAACAATTGAAATATTAGAACCTAGTATGATATAAAATAGTATGTTTGTTACATGAATAGATTCAATATTTTCGCGGATGTTCTGACAATAATTTTGCATATTTAGTAAAAAAAAATAATTGAAATTTTCTGACACAGTATGATATAAAAGTCTTACGTTTGTTACGTGCATAGATTCAGTATTTTCGCAGATATATCGATGATAGTTTTGCATATTTACGATAACATTAGTGGAGTTGATAGAGTTGCTGACAATTGTTAGATAGTAATGATCAATTAGGCTTACGTGCACCGATTTGTCGTCTACCAACTGATTCATTTCGCACCGGACGATACGTTATTATCAGCACAACATGCGAAACATGTCAGAAATTATTGCGATGACCTACATCCTACCGGTAAACCATCGACATTTCAATCGGTACAGAACCCGAGCTACCCACGCATTGCAGTACTCGTAAATAATTATATCGAATGTAAACAAAATATTCAAGCTTTTACTCGAGAAATCATGTCGGTTTTTGTCGCGGCTGAAATTTCGTTATTTCAATTCATTATAATTCCATCGGAGAATCGGGGGAAAGGAAAAAAAGAAACATATCTGTAATTCTATTGTACGATAATGAATAGAACAAATTTTTCGAAACGTTTCATATGAAAAATAATACGTCTGTAATACCGAGTAAATTAATTATTATTAATGAAAATCGTGGAAGATACCATATCGAACCTTCGTTTCATTTTACACTATTTTTACACTGTTATTTTCTCGAACCAGTTATTTCATTCAAAACTCTCATATATGAAATTATTGATTTGGTCTTTAAATTATTTAAAATTCAACTTGTCTTCACTGTTAATTCCGCAATTTGGCTGGATCTTTATAAACATCAAAGACAGACTAATGTATGAAATAATAATTTTAATTAAACACAATGTTGTATTATGAAGTACATATACGTGAATCATTTGAAATGTAAAGAGAAGAGACATCTTGAAAAAAAGAAGCAGTTATTAATCGCCTTTTAATTGTCATTTGAGTTGCTGTATCGAACCAAGTGGTGACTGAGAGTCATCTCTCGAGTACAAAGGGTTAAATGTAAGATGTGTACACTTTTGCAACATATTAGAAATGATAAGAAAACAGATAGAGTTCCATTGTAATAAATTAAAAATGATAAGTATACAAAACCAGGACTTGAAAAACTGGTCGCCTAATATGAGACCCAGGTTTCATCTTGTCAGAACTTATTTGTTCTCTCTTTTCTCACATATTGGACAAATAAAATTAATTTCGTCTGCACCGCAGTCTTAATGGGCCCATCAGTGACATTTTATACACTGAACCCATTGTTCACCATGTACATCTGAAGAATAATGTCCTGTGCAAAACAAGCATTCTGCATCATAATTTTCTTAAGCTTGCTCGAGACACTACGTTGTTTTCTACGCCACATTCGGATAATGCAACTGAACTACGGTTAGCTCTGAAGCAAACGACTGTCGCTGCAACGTTCGAGACTTCTCCGTAACGAAGATATGTTGTGGTCTCATACTAAGCTACTTTACCCTACTTTTGATGTTTTCAAATGTTATAAATATTTCTGAAATTGATTTCGAACTTATCGAATTATAACATATTCTCCGCAATCTCGAATGTACAATTTTACTCGTTCGATTCCTAAGAAATTCGTACTATTGAAGACGACAGATTTTCTCAAATTGGTATAACCTGGAGGATGAAAAACAACGAAGTTTCATTCGATTAAGCACATCCTTTGTAATTTAAAAGATAGCGACAAGCAACTATGCTTATATTTTTAATACTTTTGATATTTTCAAGTATTCTAAATATTTCTGAAATTGACTTCGAACTTATCGAATTATAACATATTCTCCGTAATCTCGAATGTACAATTTTACTCGTTCGATTCCTAAGAAATTCGTACTATTGAAGACGATAGATTTTCTCAAATTGGTATAATCTGGAGAATGCAAAACAATGAAATTTCATACGATTAAGCACATCCTTTGTAATTTAAGAGATAGGCTGTTGATAAGGTCTCATATTAGGTTACTTTACCCTAATATTTAGATATTGTAGCCATTAAAATGTTCATTGGACAGATTTATCTAAAGTTATCTTATTTTTCTATGGGCTATGATCCGACAGACGGTTCGAGTCTTTTCATGCCGTATGTTTTTGGTACGAGAAGATTAATCATGTAACTTTCAAGAAAATCTACTTGCATTGAATAGTATAGCGAAGATGTAGTTATTTTTCTTTTGTATAAATTTACAAACGTGAAAACTGCGAACAAATGCGAGGGATAACGGATAAATAAAGATTTTTTTTATTTCGATCTTTTTAGAGAAGTACAGAAGGCAGTGAAGCGATTGTGCTGTCAGTTGCGCCTACACGGCACCGAGTGGCGTACATCACGGTAAACTTAACTCTTTCTTTTTTTTTTTTTTCTAACGTTCCTGCAATCTCTCCAGCTTTTCGAAAAGTACGTTTTACAAGGTGAAGTTTATGAAACTCGAACGGTATCTTTTCTTTTTTCCTCCTCGAATTTATCCAAGCGTGGAAAGAAGGTCGAATTGGAATTCGAAGCTTTGAAATCGATCGTCGTTTATCGATGGTAAATCAAATTCTACGCGAAGAGAAGTTGTTAATTTTTAATAGATTTCTCTGAACGTTATTCACATAGCTGAATTTCTTATCGTGAAACATACAGTTTTACAACTTAAATCATTTCAGATATGTATTAGATTGTTCGGAAAGTTCGTGTCGATTTTCGATAGGTTGTATTTGAATATATTACAACACGTAACATTATATAAAAACACGAAGTTCGTATATACTCTGAAAGATTATTGTTTCACGTGTCTTTTCAAAGTCTATTCGTTGCAATTGTTAGTTTCTTTGCTATGTTATATTGTTTTGAAGATGGAAGAAAATAGATTACAATTCTGACATTGAATATTTTTCTTCCAACGAAAAGGGAAAAGTACTGGGAAAACATCAAACGAGATATCTAACGTTTAAGGAAACAGTAGCCTATCAGAAGAAATTCTTCACAAGTGATCGACAAAATCTAAAAATAGGAATTTCGATCTTAAAGAAACAAAGTTTTTGGTAAAATGGAATTTTTCAATTGCCTGAAAAACGACGAAAAATTGTAAAATTAAAAAATACATGGCTTACAAAATAAAAAGAAGTACTTTCAAGTATGGAATTGGCTTATTTACTTAAAAATCGGCAGAAATTTTCCGAATAACCTAATAATTTGAGATATTAATGGAATTATGTAAAAAAAAGTAATATACTAGTTAAATATTTTTTTAAGTATCACACCATGCATAAATTTCCTTGAAGCCGTGAAAAAGTAGCCGTAAAATTTTTATGTGTTTCAAGTTAAACCCTAAAATGTGTAATCCACAGCTAAGATCGTCGATAATCCAAAAAATTAGCAGCGATGATGAAAATAAAGATTTCTCGCTTCAAAGAAACAGAAAAGAGACGAGAATCCTTGGGAGAATGTTTCAAGGATTATCACAAACAAAAAAAGATAAGTTTCTTTGCAGGAAAATTTTACAGGTACTTTATTACCTCTGCAATATTTTCTGAAAATTTATTCGTGGTTTTTCTTCGAATTTTTGAACCTAAAATAACAATTTCATGTTTGTTTGCTATTTTTGAAATCAATTTTCTTCCACTTTAATTATATCTTTTCTTTTCATTATGCAATACATGGTGTGTAATCACCTTCTCGTGATAAAAATATTCCGAAGAGTGTATGCAATGTTAATTTCTCATCGTTCAGACATTTTTCCCGTTAAAAAAACATTTAACATAAACTAAAAAAAAAAAAAAATTGTTCGCTTTTCGAGATTGTCTTCAAAATAATTCTTCGCCTCGAATGGATTAATAATCGGTGAGTAGCTCTTGCGAAATTGTTAAAAAGATTTCCAGTAAAATTGGTGAAGAATAGTTAGGAAAATTAATAATGTATCTAATAATATTACACAAAAACATTTATTTAGAATAACACATAAGAATTAAATGTTTGTTTTAAATACTACAATAGAAAGTGATAAATCTGCTGAATTGTTTCGTAAAATTTTAAGATAATTTTTACGTATAGAATAGTACAGACGAATTTATCTGATTTGCAATAGAGACGCAGTTATCGGAACATATAACAGTATATATGTACATAGAGTAAGTACGTTAGAGTAATCTCGAGTTACGAGGCGAGAGTGTCGTAAATGTAGGGATCGTCAAATCTGCGCTACCGAAAGTCGGATAAATCCTCGAAAATTCTCCAATGGTACGAGAATAAATCGGTCTATCGACAGTTTCTTCTCAATTCTCCCCTTCACTTCTTCCACCTTATTCTTTTTTTATTTTTTTATTTTTTCCTACGTTTCTATGTCTTCTTTGTATTTTCAGTTTAAATTTTGCTATTAATTCCATCGTAATTCCTTGTATTAAATCCGAATTATTTTCGTCGGTAATTTGATGTCTTCATCAAATCTATATATTTATTTTAAAACGCTCTGCACTTTGTTCTTCTACTATATTTTTCGTTTTTTGAAACGTTTATTTTTCGGAAATCACGTACCAAACTCTCTGTTTATAATGTCGCATTTCCGCATCCGTTTAGAAATTCAAATGTTACGAGGCTGTGTATTTGCAGTTCCGCTCTCGATCATCGCAGGTTAATCGGCCAAATAATTTGCTTCATTAAGCTACTATATATTATACTTCCCTCTCCTTGACTACCTGTACGCTTCCCTATGTGGAGTGTTAATTTTCTCGTATTTAATTATCTATTTCAACAAGCTACGCCATAAGCTACGCGGACGATAAAACAGCTAATGCTGTGCTCGCACGGTAAACAAGTATTCTCTGGCATTATATGTACAACACTTTTCATCAGTACGGTATCTACAAATCCTCTTGCAATCGTCGTTAACGTAACGAGGATAAATTCAATTGTAAGGTAACAAAGTTTGATATTCGAAAATATCATCGAGAGGATTTCTAACAGGAAATGAGAGAATGCTTACAAAAGTATTTGAAACGTCTTTTTTTTTTCTTTTTATGGGTTAAAAGCTGAGCCACGTTCGATGAACTATTGATTAATAATGGAATTGGCGAGGTGTTTATAGGGAAGAAATAACGTTCAGTGAAAAGTAAAATATATCGAGTGTGACAAAACTGAGAAGCTTTGGCTAATTGGTGTTGCTTTGGTTACCGTTGTATGAATTGGAAAGTGATAGAGTTTTGCAAGGTGTGCTTGCTTCTTCTCCTTAAGAATTGTTTTTTTATTTTTACATTTTTTTTTTTTTTTTTTCTATGGCGATAGAAATTCTTTTTACGTTTAATGATATATTTCTCTGAAAAATTGTAGTAACAATGGAAATAATTTTTATACAGTTTTAACTTCTCTTCGTTGAAAAAGAAAGATCGTTTAATTTTTATTAAAATTGTCCTTTATAACATAGTCAAATTTGAATTGAACCATTTTTATGCAGGTTTAATTTTTTTGTTTATTGAAGAAAAAAGATCGCGTAACTTTTGCTAAAATTATTTTTCACGACAAATTCCAATTTGAATTCAACAATTTTTATGCAGCTTTAATTTTTTTTTTTTTATTGAAGAAAAAAGTTCGTGTAATTTTGATTAAATTCATCTTTTTAATTGAATCAACGATTGTTATATTGCGTAAAATATTGTTTTCTCTATTAAATAAAAGATTATTTTTAACAAATAACATGCGTATCTGTTTCTTTCAGTTGAGAGATTATGTTTCACATTACGCAGAAAAATTGTGTAAAATCGTGAAAATTTGTTGGTACATTTTATAACTTATTTGTGACAATTAGCAACCAATTCGTTGGATGCAAACGAAAATAAATGTTAATGTACCCCTCGATCGAATAAATTTTTCACGCGAAACGTTTCGAGACTTTTTCCTTTTCTCTTTGAATTACCGGTTTATCGATAAGCGTTCCTTTAAATTTTGCAAACGTTACGAACACAAAATGCTGAGTTGCTCTTCGTTGACTTGTTATCTGGCTATTTTTCATTTGTTTCCTCGCGGAAAATAAACAAACGTGAGGGAAAAGCAATATATTGTAGGTTGCAAATTTCCTCGACGCAGGATGAGCAAACAAGTTATGAATTGCAAAAGCGCGCAGTTCTTCTTTTTTCCTTTATTTTTTTTTTTTCAAATTCCTGTCATTCACCGACGACCGTGAAAGAGACGCATAGTTCAATTTGATTAAGATAACAGGTGAAACAATGAACTCCATGTCGTCCGATTGACGTGAAAGTAAACCATGTTTATCGATCTGAAGCTTCAATTGACACTACCCGTTTCAGTATTTTAAATAATAGTAGATAGGCTAACATTTTTTTCTCTTTTCAAATATGTACAAAGAAGCGAATGTCGTTTACAGTTTTGCAATAGGAAATACACTTCCGCTCACAGAAGCATGGATAATTGAAAAGTAAAATAATAAACGCAGAAATTGCTTGACATCAAATAATTTCATTCCTGATCAGTTGTTCATTACGTCAACATAAAGTTGACGAATTATGTATAAATAGTTAAATAATATTCAAGCAAAAAAAAAACACAAATTAAGAACGTTTGAAAGTAGATGATTCTTTTCGTCGAAAAGAAAATGTCAGATAAAGGGAGAAAAATGTCACGTAAACATATGGCATAGAAGAAATGGCTTTCAACCAATAATAAAGACACCAACTATTTCTTTTTTGGATTGATAAATAGAGATAAAATTGTTTTAGGAATAAATTCATGTAGATATTAAGAAAATGAAATGTTGGTGACTCGTTATTTGGTAAATGAGTAAAAAGTTAACGATATAAAGCTATTTTATACAAATCATGAATAATTGTTCATCAAGGAAAAACTTTTTAACCAAAATGGACATACTTCCATAAGCAGCAGTGTACACACTCGTCTTTCAATTTACATTGAGTATCCGTTCTATATAGATTCGTTTTACACGAATGAAAATCGTCAATCATTAATGTCACACTCATTTAAATTTCCAAAACCTTTTTTTTTCAAACCTTTGTGATAAAGTAATAATACTGGATAATCGTTTAGTTTGATCCTTATCTCATACAGCACTGACGTGTTTCCACATCACCGAATAAGTTACTGTATACACTTGTTACTTTTTCAAACTTCTAGGGAAATATATTTTCTGACCGCGTAAATTGTGTTATAATTTACCGCGTAAAAGATACTCGCGATAAAAAAGTGCCGCGAAAATTGAAGGACGAGTGTATACGAAATATTCGAATTGCCATTGGAAACGTTTTTCGAAGGTTAAATCAATTGTCAATGAATAAATTACGTATAGAATAACTTTTTATTACAATGCAGAATATAATCCATTCATGAATATTTTACATTTTGTTCACAAATTTCTACACAGAAATTTGAGTAAGTATGAACCACATTTTTCAAGGAGAATGAAAAGAAGATGTATTAATTTTTAGTATATTATTGAAACAAATGGGTTTCTCGCACAATTTCTGCATTTCAACTTTTTGCTAAACTGTTTCCACGATATTGGATAGAACATATTTTCAAACTTCTAGGAAAATATATTTTCTGGCCGCGTAAATTAACCCTTTGCACTCGAAGTTTGTTTTTCATTCATATTACCAGCAACTCGAAGCAATTTTAGCGAAAAGATCATATTTACATGTAAGTTAATGATATACGTATTAAAAGAAATGTCATCGTTGTATGTTATTATTTTTTTAATTGTTTATGAATACAAATGTTATGAAATAAATAAAAAAAATAGTCGAAATATCGTATAAATAGTTTTTACGATTTGTTTTTGTCCTTATGTTAAAAACTGAAAATTATTTGCATTGTCTCCGTAACGGAGCCCTCGAGTTTGAAGACAAATTTTAAATGGCTCCGCTCTGGAACCCTCGATTGCAAAGGGTTAAGATTGCGCGTAAAAATTGTTGAATTTAGCGGTAATCCGGGCAATCGGATGCGCATGCGCGGTTTTTGGTAGACAGAGAAAAATCCTGCTAGCGAGCACTTGGTTCCGATGGGTGATCGGTGAAGATATAGACGCCCTCGTGAAATTATCAAACCTCAATCAATTATTTTCGTTTGCCTTTTTACCCAATATTTTCTAACAAAAATCACCGCGTAAAGTGTGTTATAATTTGCCGCGTAAAAAGTGGCGCGTATATTCAGAGACGACGAGTGCATATATTTTATATTCACATGAAACTGATTCTCTGATTTCTTTTACTGCATTTATATTTGAAGGAATTTTGAAATGTTCGAAGTATTTTTAGCAAAACGGAAGTTGAAGATTATACATATACAATTTTGCGATTATTTCACAATTTAACTATTATTTAATTTATATATTATTTTGTTTGTATACATAGATTTACTGCTCGCTAAAAATTGCAGTACTTACAAGGGGAGACCACGTCCCATGGAACACCGATTTTTTTGAAATTTGGCACAGATGTTCCACTCGGAAAATAATTAGACCCATATTTTGCCAAAAGTGTAGATAAGCCACCGTTTTCGAAAAATTTTGAGTTAAAACTCAAAGTTCTCCGATCGAGCTGAAATTTTACACAGACGTTCTACGTGTAATTCTATGGATACATATTTTTTTTATTTTGCGAAAAAACCATTTTTAAACAATCGGTATGTGCCATAACTACCATAAAGTTAGCATTATTTTCGAAGTAGCGGCGTGGCCTGGTGGATATCGGTGTTCCATGGAACGTGGTCTCCCCTTGTTAGAAATTGAACGAATTTAAGAAGGGTTAAGATTATTCGTGCATACATAATTTTGCTGTTATTTGGAAATAGAAAAATTAACATTTTTCGAGTTATCTCACTATCAATGCCAAGCAATAATAGAAAAATTTCAGATTTTTCCGATTTCCGAAAATTTTGCAATTTTTTTTTTGCGAGTAGTGTATATTCGGTATTTCGGTACTTCATAAAATGATTGAATAACAATTGTTAGCAATCTATAAACCTTGAAGAATTTTTATACAGCGGTTATTTCAGCAATCGTACGAATTTCTGATTTAACACGTTCGCGACGGGGTATACCACCGGTGGTACATTCTTGTCTGTCCCATGGGACGGGATGAGCCACCGGTGGTACATACAGAAATATCCCATCGGGCGGGATGAGCCACCGGTGGTACACGACGGTGTCAATCTAATAAAAAGGTGGTTATTGTAATTAACAAATTTATTTACATATTTATATACATATTTATATACATAAGAGAACTATTTCTTTTTGTGAATTTCTTTCGAAACATTGTATACACAAAGCCGGTTGATTGTCGCAAAGAGGGCATATGATTTATTTCAAATCAGCGCCGTCAGATGGGATTGAGCACAAAAACAGGCCCCTCCCCACGGTGCTGCCAGTGAATTCAGGCCCCGTCGCGAATGTGTTAAACTTGCTCCTAATCAATTTTAACAGTAAACTGTTCGTTCACCTATAAACTTATATCGAATCCTGTAATTTGAATATCGTTCTACGTGAAATTCAGCGTAAGATACAATATCCAAGAATGCACTAAAGGGGATAAAGTGTTTCTTCTATCGTCTGCGTGAAACGTATAACATTTTATAGCAAAGAAAATTCGGAATATCCATCGTAGACTTTTCAATTTTCTCAAATTACCGAATAACAAAGTACGTCTACCTAAGTCGAAAAAAATACGATGTTTCTCGCGATACAACAGAAGAAACGCATACGAATACGAATTTTTCTGCTGCTTGCTTGGCAGTTCGGTTATAAAAAAGGAGATATTTCATTGTGCGTACGAATCGCGACTGGTTTTACGAACTGTCATAAATGAGATATAGGTGACAATAAAATTTAGTTACGTTTTTATAGTTTTTCGATGATATTTCCGTGACGAAGAAACACGGGCGCTCATCTTTCTCAGTTTTTTCCTTAGTGTCATACTGTGTATACTAAATCTACGTTTTAAGTACAGTTTGAACGAATGTTATTATTATTTTATATTATTTTTAAATGTACATCGTTAGAAACATTTTTAAGAATATTAATTAATAGAGAAACCGTAGAAAGTTTAACACGTTAAACGCCACGCCGATCCCTGCGGATTGACGCTAGACTTTTCGTTTAGGCAACGTTGATTCTCGAAAAATTAGCAGCTTCAAATTTAAAAAATAATTCCCTATCATTCATTATTGGATTTCATTGAGAAAGTTTAAACAAAGGTATGGCCTTCCCTTGTAGACGTTATAAAGTTACCACTTTAACATTCTTTGCAAAATTTTCAAAACTGAATCGTTGATCGAAGAGTCTACCAAAATCGGAGTTTAAGAATTAATTAAGAAAAAATTTAACCCAAAATTACCTTTTGATCCTTATCACTCCATAGTTGTTTCTCAAGGATCATCGATTTGCGGCGTTTTACATCAGGATATAATTGTAAATATTATAATCAAAATTATATTACTTATAAAAAGAATAAAGAATGTTTGAAATGACTCGAAGATTATTATTTGCATATCATTATCGTATTTAAAGCATGGCACTTAACTAGCACGCAAGCATATGCTGAGAATAAGTTAAAGTTGCCGGTTGATAATCATGCTAATTGATGTTATGGAGTGGTAAGGGTTAATTTTTGAACAATTAATAAAGTATCCACCACAGTTTTATAAAAGTCGAGAAGTTTTTCCTTATTTCTCAAAATTTGAAAGAAAATTGTACCAAAAAATGGTGTCGTTTTGTTACTTTTAATTATTACACTTTTACATATGCATAAATAACATATAAACTTAAAAAGAAATAAAGAAATTATTAAATATTTAAATTAAATTAATTACAATAATAAAAATTTTAAATAACAAGTGTAATTTTTTATATATACATAAAAATGTAACAATTAGAAGTTTTTAATTACTTGTTTTTATTTGGTTGATACAAAATTATCTTTCAATTGATACAATTTTTCTATATATTTATATTACATTTATATATACATACATACATATATATATATATATATATATATATATATATATTATACACTTTTTACATTATATTTTTACTTCTATTATATTTGTATTATATGTATATATAATACTATTTATATAAAATATAAATTTAACAAAAATGAAGAAATTGATAAATATTAAAATTAAATTAATTAAAATGATAAAAAGTGAAATATTGGAAATAAAAAGATATAAATTTTCAGAAAGTATATTTATAATATAATAAATTTTTTGGAAATATACGAATTAAAAATGATTAAATATCTGCATATATTTGGAGTTCTAAACATTATTTTGAATCTATTAATATTTAAAATTAAAGATTTGAGACTATTCGTATTAAAAAAATATTAGTTTGAATGCTCATGTGCTTGTTTTTTCTTGGTAAATTCACTAAATGGAATTGTACTATTGGAAATATTTTCTGTTTTGTAAAACTTCAAATATGATAAATTTTAATTTTTTAATTTTTAAAATTTTTTAAATTTTTATTTAAATATCAATATTTCGCATTGGACAGTGAGGTTTGTCGAAAGAATATTCGTTCGGTTTTGAGATCGATAAAATGTTTTCGATTGAACATGAAGGAACTTAGGTATTCCACTCGCGAGCTTCAGCCTTATAAAAATCCATCGACAATTCAAGCGCTCCACACCTGTTCTTTTTTTTTTTTTTTTCGGGAAAAAATTTTTCGTTGCAGCATCACTTGTGCTCTTTGGTTTCCTTTCTTTTTTCTCCCTTTTCTCTTTTTCGACGAATTGAACGGCACATTGTTGCATTCGTCGCGGTATTCAACGTCGCTGCATGACTTTATCTCCTCAAAAAGATCAAAAGTTATCATTCTCCATTTACGTTAAATTTATCAATATTTTACATTGATCTGTTGAAAGCCGTAAATTGAATAATTATTAGACTGCGGGTTTTTATCCAAATTCATATTTTTGATAATATTTAATATTAGAATTAAATTTATGCAAATCTTTCGAAAATAAAATATTAACGACATAGTATTTATATTAGTAAATGGGTAAAGAGATGACAATATAAAGATATTTTATACAAATAACGAATAATTATTTACAAAGACAAATTTTTTAACGAAGTGTTCATACTTCCATGAGCGGCAGTGTACACATGTTCGTATTTTTTTCACTTCTTGTTTGGTTAGAAAATATGGTTACCTCGTATGTACAGTGATTTCCATTAATATTCGAGTAACTTTTAACCTATTAACTGCCAGCTACGAGATATCTCGTGTTTTGCGCTATAAGTTTAGATTGGTTGTAATTCGTTCTGAAATAAGTCTAAACTTATTATAATGCGGTTATAATATTTTATTCAGTGACGCCAGCTACGAGATATCTCATAGTGTTTTTTTTTTTTTTTTTTTTTTTTTTAACACGTTGAACATCACGCTAATTTTACGTGGTTTGCCCATGAATTTACGATACGTCGCAATACGAGCCCATAATTTTTAAGCATACATGTTATATATATAAATAAAACTATTTTTGTGTGTTCTATCGTTGCATTACTTTCTTCACACTGTTGCAGTAACGATGATAATATTGAAAAATTTAAAAATACTGAAGTTTATTCGAATTATGGGTTTCCAGTAATCTTGGCTTCGCCAGTCACCGGTGATCCCCATGGCGTTCAACGTGTTAATTATTGTAAATCCATTTTAGTACTATATTTGCAATTAAATATCATTATATTTTGTGAAAATCTATGTGTTTTCCTTAAAAGAAAATCTTGGTGTCCAGGGCAAAACGCTCTAGATTTGCCAGGCAGGATTAAAACAGAAGCTTTTAAAAATTAGAAGATTGCAAGAAAAGTGTTTTTAAAAGATTTTTTCCAAAAACAGTTTAGATTATCAGTTAGTCAAAAGTTAAATTACTATGTTTGTGTTTTTTAAAATAAACAAATATAAATTTTTGTTTCATTTGGCTCTGATCCTATTGTAAAATCGGCGAAACACGATTTTAAAGTGTGCTTTTACTCAAATGATGTATTTGTAGATGGACAAATTAAAATGAAAGCGCGCGATAAATAAAATTCAGGAGGAAAGGCGATAACAAAACAGCACGAGTCAAATTTCCAAAACGCCTATAGGCGTCAATAGTAATCAGAGGGTTAATATGCCTCGTTTAGAGCGATAAGTGAGAAAATATATTGCAAGAAAAGTGTTTTTAAAAGATTGTTTCCAAAAACAGTTTAGATTATCAGTTAGTCAAAAGTTAAATTACTATGTTTGTGTTTTTTAAAATAAACAAATATAAATTTTTGTTTCATTTGGCTCTGATCCTATTGTAAAATCGGCGAAACACGATTTTAAAGTGTGCTTTTACTCAAATGATGTATTTGTAGATGGACAAATTAAAATGAAAGCGCGCGATAAATAAAATTCAGGAGGAAAGGCGATAACAAAACAGCACGAGTCAAATTTCCAAAACGCCTATAGGCGTCAATAGTAATCAGAGGGTTAATATGCCTCGTTTAGAGCGATAAGTGAGAAAATATATTGCAAGAAAAGTGTTTTTAAAAGATTGTTTCCAAAAACAGTTTAGATTTTCAGTTAGTCAAAAGTTAAATTATTACCGTATTTCCCGGCCCATAAGACGCACTTTTTTTTACTTCAAAGCCATAGAAAATGGTTGCCTTTATTACAAATGTCAATAATAACACTGTTTTCTTTGTATAAAGTGTTATTATTAAAATAGATACTTTGATCATTTTCTGTCTGATCCAAATATTTTTCGTAAATTCTAACCTGATAAATCACAGTGCATCCTATAGGCTGGGAAATACGGTACGTTTGTGTGTTTAAAAATAAATCGTAAATTCTTCAAACATAAATTCTCGTTTCATTTGGATTGGATCCTATTATAAAATCGGCAAAACACGATTTTGAAGTGCATTTTTATTCAAATGACGTATTTGTAAATAATGATCGGGGTAAAATCAACCTCACATGGTTTAAGATGTAACTTCTATTCACCTGGTTCGCAGAGGGTTAATACTGAGATTACTCGATGCTATCTTATGTTTGACTGCGTTTGCTCTTGTATGATGTACTTTATATTGCGATCGGTGGATGTGTTATGTAGCTGGGATGATTTTCGTGTTTCCTATTTGTCTATTACCTACGTGGATGCAAGTGACTGAGTGACTAGGAAAAGGGATTATTGCTAGCTGTGGTGGTGATGGTGCTTTGAATAAATTTCAAGTTGTAAAGGCCTTGACAGTCGCGGTCGTAGATCGTTTCGAGGGTGGTTTATGGTGGTTGCTATGCGTGCAGCACCCCTCTCTCTAGCGACCACATATGACTAACGAAGATTTTGTGTTTTACAACTACAATCCACCAAATCGAGACCTCCCTTGTCACGTTGCAAGATCACAATTAGTTTAACACGTTCACGCCGGTATGTACCATCGATGGTACAAACATGGCTATCCTATCGGGTGACTTGTGCTACCTGTGGTTCAAACGAAGCTAATCTTTTAACACTTTGACGTCCTCACGTGTGATAGAAAATCTTTCATCTGCTGCTGGTATGTCTCGCGTAGATTCTACTATCTGTTACCAGCCCTTTTCGCACGATCGTTCATATTATAATTACAATGTACCGTATCGGGGTATGAAAATTTTAATAACTCTTACTTGATCCTGTCACCCGATTTACACGAAATTTCGAGGATCTGTATAAATAGATGTAAGCTTTTTTATTACAATAGAAATATTTGTACGCGACACCAAGGTGGTGTCACCGGATGGCATAGTGTTAAAATGGACGAAGATATTATTGCAGATTCATCGGATGAATAAACCATTTCCGTAGAATCCATCTTGGACATTTTCTAATGGGTAAAAATTCTACAGAAATTGAAATACTTGCAGGTTACAGTGTACTTATATAAATTATTATATAAATTACATATGTGTGTGTATATATAAGCTGTTCAGAGATTTACTAGCCAGCGTTTCTGTCGTAAATTATTAGATACGGGGGAAAAAAAATGAAAGAGGAAGAAGTTATACTGTTTTCTATAAGCAACGTAACAAGGTATATAAATCTTAAAAAAGAAATTTGAAATTTAATTTAAAATAGAAATTTTATGAGCAAATGTTTAAACCGGTCATTTCGACAGGTTGGTGTATCTATGTAGAGTTAAGAACTTGTTCATCATGTTTCTCAAATTCATCTCTTTCGTTAAAACTTTCGCTATCAGTTTCATAAAATATATTACTTATTTCTAACATTATGAGGCAAGTGTATCACAAACAACGTTCATTGAAACACTCTGTTGCAACCGATACCATTTACTCTTACACGAACAAGAATGTGCATATTGAATATTGTCTAAATTTCAATGACGAATTAAACTCGTCATCCGTAACTTAGTCAAGACAAGTTTATGACGAGTGTCAGCCGTCAAATGTACCCGAGAGGTTAAGAACATCAATTAAAAAAAAATGTTAATTCCAAAAACGTCATAGGAAAAGAGTAACGTATACTTTCCTTATACAAACAGCATCGATATCGCGACATAACACGTCCAAGAGAACGAAGCGGTTAACCTTACAGGAGAAAACAGGTGGCAGAAGCAAGGCTCCGTAGTCAAGAGAAAAAAATAGCAGTGTAGTTTAGGTGAGAGGCGAAAAAAGTGTGAATGGTAAAAAGAGTGGTCGGTAGAAGTGGGGTAAATAGAAGAACTTGTCGACAAGAGCCGGTCGAAGCTTTCGGCGTTGAAGCGCTTTTGAAAAAGCTCTCGGCCGCGTTCGAGGCGTTTCGAGTGGGAGAGCTCTGGTAAGGATGAACAGAGAGAGAAAGAGAGAAAGAGGGAGAGAGAGAGGAGAGGAAGAAGGGAGTGGTTGACATAAAACTGGGGGTTAGCAGGCAGAGGACAAGCTGCCACCTAACAAGTGACAATTACCGGCACTAACGAGCGCCAAGCTGCTCGGGCACCAAACCTTGCTTCTCTTCTCTACTCTCGGTATATACATACATATATGTATACACCTCGTGGACGTTCATAGTTCGAAGCCTCGAATACTATTCGCTCGTCGAACGTCGTTTCTCCTGGCTTTCTGAGCGAGCTTGGCCTTTTTCGATGGACATATACGTTCTACGGAAGATGAGAGGATGGGTTTGGCTCTGACTGCTGTACTGGCAGGTTACAGCAGTCGAAGGTCCAAGCTGTCGACCGACGATCGTCGAGTGGACATACTCGACACGACCGTTCTCCTTTCGATTTTTCTATCCTCTTCTTTCTAGTTTCCTACCACCGTTTTTCTTCTCCCTTTTTCCCTAAAGCCTCGTTGTTTCATCCCTGCCCCTACTCTTACTCTCGTCTCTTCATAACCAGCGATTTTGCTGATCGCGAAGGAAAACTGCTTTTGTAGCCACTCGTCTTTCGATCGAACGTCCTATAGATAATAGATCGGATTGTATGTGTGTTCTTCTTCTTCTTTTTTTTGGTGTGTGTCTCACGTAGCTTTGTTTCGAGTATCGTTATCGTGAAATTATTGGATCAGTTCCCCTCTTCCCGTGTATGCCATTGTATTTATAGATTTAGCAACTCGAAGTTACGAGTAGACTATGGGATTTTTATGTACACCTATCCCTGGATTTTACGCGGTACTTTTTCCTTTCACGCGATTTCGCTTTTACAGGCTTTTTTCGAAAGTCAAAGCTGTTGAGAGCGAAAAGTCATCCACACGGGGCTCGAATTCGGGCTCGAATTGGGCAATTGTTTTTTTTTTTACAAAATGACCCTAATGTTGGTCGACTTCTGCGGTTTCAGCGAGTTGTTAACTCTGTGCAAATACGTGTCAGCGTCGTTTTTAACCGTCTGAGTCCCAGGAGTCATTGACAAAACACCGTCGAAAAGATCCAAGCGACACAATAGCACTTTCCTTAACCCTTTGCGCTCCGAGTAAATTTTTTCATATGATCGATATATCAACTTTAACACACTTTTGCGATGAAACTTTGAAAAATGAAAAAGTGTCACTTTGGGGGGAAAAATTGTACACCTTCGTGAATTTATTTATTTTTATCTATTTGTTCAATTTGCTTCGTTTAAATGTAAATAAAATTTGAACGGATTCATGGTGTATGTTATGTCTCCGTAGACATCCCATAGGAGCGTAAAGGGTTAACTTGTCTTACAATAAAAATTATGACAACTAGAAACGAAATGTATTACTTAGATGGTTAATATGAGAAGTAAGTAACGATGTGATGGTCGAGGAGCAATAAAATTGAGCGCAAATGGAAATACACCATCAGTTGTCTATATCGCTCAAAATATAGTGAATTTTCTTGGATGTGAAATCTGAAAAGCGCGATTACGTGGGATTCAAACGGTTAAGGCGTGTAAGTCTATAGTATAATACACCCAGAGCCAAAATGCAACCTCTAGAGATTCAGATATTCCTGGAATCCAAATCTTATTTCCTTTTGTTTAGTTTTATAAACACTTGATTATGAGTACGTTAGCACACTTCTCTTTTTCTACCGGCAGTCCTTCACTGAAATACAGCACCTTCAAACAGAGCATTTAATTCATGTGAAAATTTATCTGCGCATTCGCAGTTTTTACATATATATTAGAATTTTATTTTTATTTTCCGTTGAAGCAAATAAGTTGATTGAATAGCTAAATTGTACGCGTTTTGGTTTTTTCGTCGATTTACACGGTTTTTTCAGAGAAAAAGTCGCGATTTCTATTTACACGCTATTCTGAGGAATCGATCTTCCGTGTAAATCGAGGGATAGACGTGTTTATAAAAAGATTAAAGATGAAAAATTTTCATAACATAGAAAAGTGTGTTTAATGGAAGTTTAAAGATGAAAATATATGAAAATATGTAAAATATCCGAATTAGAGTGTTTTTTTTTTTTTTATCATTCTTGATATGTGAAATAACTTTCTATCGGAGTTCCACTTTTTTTTACTGTGTTCTCGAAAATACGAGTTTGCTTAAAAATTCGTAGTTTAATTATTCAATAAATTTTGAATAATTTTTAAATGAAGAATTTCTAAAGAATTTTCTTGACGTTATAACATCAAGTAAGTAGTATAAATCTAGCTTTAACGTTCGAATTGCTGCCGAGCTTTCTCTTCGGTTTTAGCTATTATTTGAGGGGCTTATTTTGAAAGTGGCCCAAATTCATTTTTCCAAAAAATCAAGTTACCGTTTATAATAGTTAAATTTCTACGTGATCTTTTTATTTTTAAACAATTTGCAGCCAATATTTGGTTAATAAAATTTGTTTAAAATTAATAAATAAATATTAATAATATTTAAATATCTAATACTTGAGAATCTCGATTTAAAAACAAATGGGCTCAAAAACAGTTTGTTTATTTTTCGTGTAATCTCTCTTTTAAGTATATACAGGGTGTCCCAGAACTAGTGTAACATCCGGAAATGGGGGGTAGCTGGGGTGATTCTGAACAACCTTTTCCTTTACCAAAATGTTGTTTGAAGCTTCGTTTTCGAGTTATTAACGAAAAACACTGACCAATCACAGCGCCCAGAGACCGCGGGCTCAACCACGTATGCACGGCTCTTATACACGGGCGCTCGGTCGGGCTCCCGGCACACGTACTGGCACAGCATAGGTATCGCGGCAAATGTTATGTCATTTTAAATTAAGAATAATGTGAAATTATTCGTTATTCATGAATTACAAATAAATTAGTAAGTCGTTTAATAACTGCGTTCGATACTTTTATTCGTTATCCGAAAGAAATAAAGCGTTTTATTATTTATGAAAAAATGTTCTTTTTTAACACTTTGACGTCTGCACGTGTGATAGAAAATCTTTCGTCTGCCGCCAGTATGTCTCGCGTAGATTCTACTATCTGTTATCAGCCTTTTTCGCACGATCGTTCATATTGTAATTACAATGTACCGTATCAAGGCATGAAAATTTTAATAATTCTTACTTGATCCCGTCACCCGATTTACACGAAATTTCGAGGATCTGTATAAATAGATGTAAGCTTTTTTATTACAATAGAAATATTTCTAGGCGACACCAACGTGGAGTCATTGGGCGGCATAGTGTTAACAGCACATTTTCAGGTGAATAAATTGTTTTAAGAAAAACGATTTGTATAACTAGTGTTAGAAAAAAATAATTAAACTTAACCATTCGCCCACGAAATAACCTGCTTCGACGAAAGTAGATCGGTAAGGCTGGATCCTCGTGTCAATCCTGACCTATCCAGGCAATCCTCAACAGCTGATGTTACGGCTGGGTCGGTGAACTCACTTCACTGCACGATCGATAATTTTCAGTGACTTCTTAGAGACTACAGATTTTGTTTATTCTCCGTGCCTTCTTCGTTCGCCGGGATGCACTTCGCGGTACCGAGCAGCGGCAACTCTCGCATTGCCATTGCATTGCGCGAATATAAAAAACATTTCATAATACTCGGCGTTTCTACGTGGCATGTTGCTCGTCTAGTTAGCAAAATAAATCTGAGAGTTTAAGCGTTTTGGGGATCCTAGATGGACGTTGGGTAAGGAAGGGGAATGTTACAATACAACGGAAAAGAAATGTTTATTGTACTGCCATGAGACGACGTAGAAACTCGAGCCGTTTCAAATAAACATCAAATAAACCGACGGCGCAAAACGTCGCGCCCGGCAAGAATCAAAACCAATACGTCGGAAACCTCTGAGGACTGCCGGGGCCGGGCGTGAGTAAGCGTGCATGTGTGTGTGTGTTGATGTGTACGTGTAAGTGCCTACAAAGTAAGCGAGGCAAGTCGCTGAAAAGGCAAATGATGGTCTGAATGTGTTGTAAAAATCATCCCGGCGAACAAGCACCAAGCACGGCAGCCTTCCGCTAGAGAAGCGCACCGAAGGCACGGAGAATAAACAAAATCGGCAGTCTCTAAGAAGTCACCGAAAATTATCGATCGTGCAGTGAAGTGAGATCACCGACCCGGCCGTAACATCAGCTATTGAGGATTGCCTGGATAGGTCAGGATCGACACCGAGGATCCAGTGTTAACGATCCATTTCCATCGAAGCAGGTTATTTCGTGGACGAATGGTTAAGTTTAATTATTTTTTTCTAACACTAGTTATACAAATCGTTTTTCTTAAAACAATTTATTCACCTGAAAATGTGCTGTTAACACTATGCCGCCCAATGACTCCACGTTGGTGTCGCCTAGAAATATTTCTATTGTAATAAAAAAGCTTACATCTATTTATACAGATCCTCGAAATTTCGTGTAAATCGGGTGACGGGATCAAGTAACAATTATTAAAATTTTCATGCCTTGATACGGTACATTGTAATTACAATATGAACGATCGTGCGAAAAAGGCTGATAACAGATAGTAGAATCTACGCGAGACATACTGGCGGCAGACGAAAGATTTTCTATCACACGTGCAGACGTCAAAGTGTTAAAAAAGAACATTTTTTCATAAATAATAAAACGTTTTATTCCTTTCGGATAACGAATAAAAGTATCGAACGCAGTTATTAAACGACTTATTAGTTTATTTGTTATTCATGAATAACGAATAATTTCACATTATTCTTAATTTAAAATTTCATAACATTTGCCGCGATACCTATGCTGTGCCAGTACGTGTGCCGGGAGCCAGACCGAGCGCCCGTGTATAAGAGCCGTGCGTACGTGGTTGAGCCCGCGGTCTCTGGGCGCTGTGATTGGTCAGTGTTTTTCGTTAATAACTCGAAAACGAAGCTTCAAACAACATTTTGGTAAAGGAAAAGGTTGTTCAGAATCACCCCAGCTACCCCCCATTTCCGGATGTTACACTAGTTCTGGGACACCCTGTATTTAGGTTAGCAATGAGTTGGTTTAATAGGTCTTGCATAATTTTATTCCTCCCTTTGTATGTATGCGTGTTTGCGTTTTTTTTTTTTTTTTGTATAGACTTTTGTGATGGTTTACCAGAACGAAAGTTCGAAAACTGATTTTAACACCAGAGTTCTGAAAAAGTTTGTTCGCTATACACCACCAATCTAGACTGTTGCCTGCATTGCATAGTTGCCTGACTAAAACTTTCAAAACGTGATTTGAATGTATTTTTGAATACCATCTGCTCCAAGGGAAAAATGTACGAAGCTTTTATCAACATTTGAGCCGTTGTTTTTAAAAGTGGTACAAGCCAATTTATTCATACATTGAGATATTTAAGGGTTTGCGTTTGAATCAGTTTAAAAATATTGGCAAATGTTAATCAATTCGGCTAATGTCTTTAAATTTTATTATACAATAGTAATTAATAAAAATTTTTAAGAAAATAATCGATGTTTCTAAAAAGAAACTAAAAAAGGATTTAACTTCAATACAAAGGCTTTAGGTTAAAAGGGTTGAATGGGAAATTTGTAAATTGATCAAATAGTAAAATAAATGAAAAAGTTCATCTATCACAGTGATGCAGAATAGGGCTTGCAAAAACCCCGATAAAATTTCAAAAGCTGGTTTTCGATTTTTCATAAAGTGAAAAACCGGTTAACCGGTTTTTAGTCGGGTTTTTTAATAAAGTATAAAAATAAATAGACTATTACTTTAAATATATAATAAAAAAACCTACCTTAAATATAGCGGAGCTATAAACCAAGGAAAATAAATAAAAATATACAACACAAAATTTAGCAATTAGAAGTATTTTTTGTTTAAGAATTATATAAAATAAAAAGAAAAATAACATAATTTTATTATTAATGTTTCATTATGTGAAAAGAATAGAAAAGTAACATAAAACATAGCTTATAAATCTTGTTTTTCACTAAAATAATATTTAAGGAAAACTAATGCGTCCAACAGATCATATTTCATGGACGAACGTAATTTGGTATAGAAATTACCGCTGATCGAAAAAGCTCTCTCACTGTCTGTTGACGTGGGTTGAATCGGTGCCAGTGCATTTAATAAATTTTCGACCGTTACGGATTCTTTTTTAGTAACACCAAGCATTTTCAATAAATAAATTACAATATAAATACGTCATGAATAACAGTAGAAAAATAAAATTATTTATCACTTGAAAAAACAAAAGAAAAAAGTACACTTTCTGTTTTTCGGGAAAACCTGGATTTTATGGTTAGGTAAATTTTAATAAAAAAGCTGTTAACCGGTTTGCAAGCCCTAATGCAGAATGAAAAATGAATACTGTTCTATATAATACTGAACGGTGTTCCTGTTCAGTTGATAATAGTGTAAAATCATTGGATATTACAGTATATCAGAATTATTATTAAATTGTAATTGTATTTACAGAGATTACAGAGATTCTAATACTGTTAAGCATCATTTATTCAGTCATCTCGAAGTTATCCATTAAACTTAGGTATAATACTTACGTGTACAGTATACGTCTGACTATGCACGGAACTTACTACTGTGAAACGCTGTTGAGGAAGAAAAAGAGAAACATATTACACTTTCTCGTAAATTCGTCAAGTATAACAGTATAAATATCTTCTTCTTTTCACTATTAGGCACCTATATAATTATAGAAATTACTATATTAAAAATAATTTGTATTTCTATGATGAAGTAATTTTGTATCGAGTAAAGTCTTCACATTTTTAAATATTTAGATATTGAAAGAATCGTTAACATTATCGTTAACATGAAGCTTTCTGTATTTTAAGGTATAAAATAAATTAAAAACAATTGAGTGTTTTTTTTTTAAGCAGTTCATCATTTTTCTTTTTTTTTTTTTTAAATAATTAACGTTTTTATGTTAAAGAGTTTAAAATGTTTATTAAAACAAACTCAACGAAGTATTCTTTTAAATTGTTTCATTTTTATTGAATAAAATGAAATTATTTCATGTGGGATATCGTTGAATTCGACTCAACAAACGCTGTTACATTATGAATAAGAAAAAAAATAAATACAACGTGTTGTTATAAAAGGAAAAACACTTCAGGTTGAAATTTGCTCCACTTCATCCCTGAAAAAACTGTTTTTACTTTTCTTGTAAAAGTTGTAACAAACAACTTTTGTAAGAATTTTTTTATTTTTTTTCTTCGATAATTTCAGTTTCTTCTCAGTGTTTCATATTGTCTAATTAAAAAAGATACATACTCTGTAACTAAGAAAATTAACGATAATGTAATACACATTAATTTCGATGTCTTACGGTAAGTGATAAAAACATAAATTTCATAAGTGTTCAAAGGAAATGTTTATCTCAGAAAAGTGGTTATATCGTATGAAATGCGAATCCGGAGTAATTATTTGCTTGTTTGGAAAGAAACTGTGATCTGCACAGCACTGTGTGACTGACGTGCACTATACATATTTAATAAAAATATGTCTGAACGGATTTTTTATTCATTATATGTATATATTACAAGAATATTTTGTAAATTTAAGTTAATAGAAAATATAATATTTGGGAGAAGTATTCAAAGCATACACTTGTTCAAGTTCATTAATTTAATATTAAAATTAAAAGATTTAAAAAATTTAAAAAGATTTTATTATTATTTATTTAATTAACTTAAAAATATTTATTTCTTAATATTTTATTTATTATATTTATTGTAATATATTGTATTTAATATATTATTTATTTATTTATTAATAAGTAATTTTATCTCAGTATGGAGATAAAATGTAAAATAACAAATATATGAATGTAAAAATATTGTTTAATGCAATATAGGTATATTCAGTTATTCGAGTACCTAATCAATATAACGAATAATTAATAGAAAACCAATGAAATAACTGTCTTATTGCATAACATTTATTTCTTTGAATAAAATTCTTATTAATTTTCATGGAGCTTTTTCTCCAATATTCGTGGAAATGTTCAATGTTCGAAAAAGCTAGCTTTACAGATCAAACTTCAGGAAATCGAATATTTCCTTTTTCCTCAACTAAAGAGAGCGTAAAATCGGTATTTATATTTCATCGTCGATTTTTCTTACACTTGTTACCACATGAAATTCTATATGCACATTTGAAAATTTCTAATATATTTACATATTAAAAAATAAGCATAAGTTTCAACCAAATTTAAATACTGCAGTTAAAGTAGCATAGTTCGTTTATTCAAATTAAAAAAAAAAAAACAAAAAAAGAAAAAGAAATATCGAAATTAAATATCTCAAATTCCATTCCACGTAAAAAAAAACTTCACACAGTCTATTTCCCCATGGTTATCAAGAAATACCGCGAGTTTGTAGAATATCGATGACTATCATCACGATTCTCTCCGTCTCGGCGTAGAATGGCTGGATATGTTTCGTAGAGGTTCGCCTGGGGGATGCAATGTTGTAAACGATTCACCCATCCATTTGATATCTATCGCTCTATCTCCGTTCTCTTAGCGCGCCACCCTCTTTCTTCCGTGCCTCTTCTATAGGGAGCATGGAAATTCGTCAGATTAATTAGCCACCCGGTACGTAATTACACGTTCACCCCTTGTGGGAGGCTTGCACGCACGTATGAGCTTCCGTGGTTAGAATGACGAAGATCTGGGTGTAAGGTTCAGGAGCTACGACTACGAGTAGGGATTTGAGTAGGGTGCGATGAAAGGGAGGAGAACAGGTTGGAGTCAGAGTGCTAGCGAGCAGAGAGAGAGAGAAAGAGAGAGAGAGAGAGAGAAGCATACGCTTGGCGTGTACCAAGGATATTGAGCTATACGTCATACGTTGCATAGCTACGCGACCCCAAACGAGCTATTGTTCCTCGCGACGAAGTGTTTCTCCTCCTCCTCATCCTCCTTCCCTCTCGCCCATTCTGCGCGAGCTATTTCGTGGCGTGTCATCCCGATAATTTTGGAAATTTCGACGGTCGACTTGTACCACGCTATCCCCTGATTAATCGCGCCGCAAGATCGAACTATCAACATCGATTTTGCGCTCCTTTTCAGTGACGAATTTTGAAATTCTTCTTTGGCATTAGACTTCTTACTTTCATTCTTTTTTCTTCTTTTTTTTTTTTTTAATCATTTTTATTGAGAATTAAATTGGGAATGACATTCTTTACCTTTTTCTTTTTACGGTCTTTATTTACAAAGTGTTACTTTTTTTTTTATCTTGTAATTAATTAACCGTTCAAGTTCCACGCACTTTTCGCGCTTTTCAGATTTCACGTTGCAGAATTTCACCTAACCCACTACATTTGACACATAAATCAGGTTGTATTAGGTCGTAACATAAATTCGTCTCGTTTTTAAGTTGTTTCGTGAATCATTTATTTCAAATTATGTACGAAACTTTAATTAATGGCATATCGATCATTTTCATTTATGGCCTCCCATTCTTCTGGCACCTTGAAGATTCCCTTCTTATAAAATTCGGCGGTTTTTTGAAAGAAGAAGCGATTCAAGAAGTTTTAACGTGACTGCATGTCTGGAAGATTGACGCCATTAAGTGCGTTCTGTAATGATCTAAAAACATGAAAATCAGTTGGTACCAAATCGAGACTGTATGGTGGATGCCTTAAAATGTCCCAATCAACCTGCAATAGTTTGTTTTTCGTCTGCATGGATGAGTGCTGCCTGGCGTTGTCATGCAAGAATACAACACCCTTTCTATTGGCCAACTCGGGCCTTTTCTCGTTAATTGCATTGTTCAATTTCTCCAGTTGTAAGCAGTACACACTCGAATCTATAGTTTTGTTTGGTGGGAGAAGCTCAAAGTATATAACTCCCTTCATATCCCACCAGATACACAATATTACCTTTTTGGGATGTAACCTAGCTTTTGCAATAGACTATGCTGGCTCACCTGGCTTCGACCATGGTCGTTTGCGACTAACATTATTGTACACGATCCACTTTTCATCGTCACTGATCAGACGGTTCAGAAAAGGCTCGTTCTTATAGTGTTCCAATAGTGAGTTGCAAACAGAAATCCTATCCGTTGTATTCTTTTCAGTCAACTGGTGTGACATCCAGGTATCGAGCTTCTTAATCAAATCAAGCTTATGTATATGTCTCTAAATTGTTATGGCCGTAGCATTCAGTGTTTGAGCGATGTCATATGTTGTTATATGATGGTTTTCATCGATTAATGCCTTGATTTGATCGATATTTGTTGTGACGGGACGTCCGGCACGAGATGCATATTTTAGATTAAAGTCTCCTTCAAATTTCAAAAGGAAATCCTATATCCTCGAACAAATGAGATTTCAGTGATTTTTGAAGGCTTTGGATCAATAAGCAAAAACAAAATGTAGAAATTCCAAGTTATCGAAATTTCATCGAAAGTTGTCAGATTAATTGTAGGTTTAATTAATTTTCCAATTTGAAGAAGACGATTTTTGTGGTGAAAATTGGGGTTGTCGTATTCCTTCCACCAAATACAATCGTGATGATTATTTGCATGATATCGTATTTCATGTATAATGCCATCAAATGTACTTTAAAGTAAAGCAGCAAGTGTTAGATTATCTCCCGTACTTTTCGTTTCATTTCCATTCAAAGTTCTATCGCTTTTATTGAAAGACCGTACATAAACGACGATTCAGCTTCTTCATTTTCAATTTTTTCTCCGTGAAAGTTTTTCGTTTTTGTGTAGAAACGCAAGAAGAAGTCTAATATGGACGGTAGTAAATAACATACATTTTAAATAAGATTTAGCTTCGATCTTGTTAACGAAGATTATTAACTAAATTAGGAACATGGCAAGTCCCTTCTCGTTCCCCTTATCCTGCCTTTGTTGGCCATCAAAGCGTGCTGTCCGTTAGTAATATATGGTTTTGCACCGCGACTTGGTCATTTGATGGATTGCATTTGATTGCGCGTTTATACAATCGGCTGTATCTATCAAAGATCGCTTATCTCTACGGTTATTGATTATATCATGACCGTGTATCATTATCAATTTACGAGTTGCCTAAGTGATATACGCGAAAGGATAATAACACTTATTCTTACTAGCATGTTTGTTTAAGATGTTCAATAATTTCGTGTGATTTGTAAAAAGTATTATCATATTATTTTCATATTACAAAAAGAATTGTATATTTCATAAAATTTATTTTTTAACCCTTTGCGTTCTGAGTACATTTTCTCATACGATCGATTTATCAACTTTAACGCACTTCTGCGACGAAACTGAATCGTTGATCGAAGAGCCGACTGAAATCGGTATGGCACTTAACGCGTTAAACAGCCAAGAAGCTTTTTCTGTCTTACTTCCTAGCACGTTGATACAAGCCGAGAGAGAAACAGCGAAGCGTGAAAGTTGGAAAAGAAGTGCCATTATGGGGATAGATATAGATGCTGTTAGTGCATGCGTGGTTTACCATAGAATCGTAAATCATCGGCTGGTCTACGTCGGTTAAACCAACCTCACCGCCAGTTGCGCCGGTTGTCCGAACATGGTGAGAAAGTCAGAATGATTCAAGCACCGTGGTCACCGGCTGCTGCTTGCTCGAGCAAACATCTCTCACACGATGCTGGAAAGTCGTGAACGAACCAAATTCTATGAGTACATTCACTGAACGCGTCGATGCTACACGTGTTTATACTACGACCGTTGATAAAAAAAAGAAATAAATAAAATACATAAATTCCTCCCGGTGGAAAGTAGATAGAAAAATCGAAGAGTAATTTCACGTGACCACAATTTCCTTCCAACTATTTATTTTTTATATGGTAACGCTAGATTTACGAGACTCGTCAATTTGACGCATTTGGGTTTTTCACGAGCGAATTTGCAGAAACAGTTGCTATTTTACTCACTTTTATCAATGGAACGATACAAAAATATATCCGAATTTGTGAATTAACGATATATAATTAAGTCGTCTCTAATACATCGATTTCTTGAAGGAAACATTCGGTTCCTCGTTCACTCAAGAAAAGTCCACAAACCTAGTGTTAAAGAAGCGAAAAATACAAACAATCGAATTTTTAAAAGTGCTAAATCGGAATTTCTCCTCAAATGGCTGATATCGGGTCGTGAAATGTCTCGTCAGAATTTACGACAGCATTGAAAACATAATTTCTTGAATATACAGGGTGAGGCATTTAAAACAGAACATCTGAATAACTCGTTTGTTTTTGGAGATAGAAGAAAGTGCCTCGTACGAAACTTATTTGGTATCGAGGGGGCGCTGATCATGTGATGTCACTAGTTTTTTTTTTTATAGGTGGAGGAGATACGAAGGTCAATTTTTTTTTCTTTTTTTTTTTTAAATAGAACAGTATGCTTTTTTATTTACATTCAGGTAGAGTGTTTCAAGACGAATACAATGACCTATTATTAAGGTAATTCAGGGCCACTCGAGCTAACGTTAAACCTAACCTAACTCAAGGTCAACTGCAAGAGAAAACTGATAGTCTCAAAGCACTCTTCGAATACTTTCGAATACTTCGAATACTTTATTGTTGGTATATCGCTCTTGTAATTACTAATAAGGGTCACAGAACATAAACAAACATTCAATCACCATGTAAGCTTGTTTATATCCACGAATGTTATTAGTAGCTTGACTACCGACTAGAATACAGTTTCGTAATATCCAATCTTAGTGTACAATTTAATAATAAAATAAAAATGAAAAGTATGCAAAACCGTGACTTGACTTATGACCAGACCCAGGTTTCATCTTGTCAAAATTTATTTTTTCCGTCTTTTTTCACACATTTGGGCATATGAAATTCATTTTGTCTGCACCGCAGTCTCCATGGGCTCACCGGTAACATTTTATGCACTGAACTCATTGTTCACCATGTATAATACATTTGAAAAATAAAGTCCATTCTGCGTCATAATCTTCATATGTTTGCTCAAGAGACTACGTTGTTTTCTACGCCACATTTGGATAATGCAACTGAACTACGGTTAGTTCTGAAACAAAGGACTGTCGCTAAGACGTTCGAGACTTCTCTGTAACGGAGGATAGGGGTCTCACGTTATGAACGGTCTCATATTAGGCTATTTTACCCTAACAGCTATACATACTCTATGTTTGACGAGTATCTTCGTTATCGTTCCATTTTACGTACACACTTTTGGAAAAGATCACAACAGTTAACTGGTTAAAGGATTGAAAGGTAAAAAAAGAAAATTGATTTTTGAAAATGCTGGATCAAAACCTCTCCTAAATTTGTGACGTTTATTCAAACGAAGGAAAGGTAGAAAGAGAGAACAAGTATATACAGACAGTTGACGCATGTAAGTACAGGGTGAAGAGGAAAACAAAAGGAGATCAGCCCAAGAGGGGTCCCGTAGCTTCTTTTCCTTTCTTTTTCCTTTTTTTTTTTTACGAGCGTCTCTTGGATGGGTTAGTACATTTACGAGCTTGTGGCACGACACCCACTAGCACCGCTTAACAGGATAGGCAGCTGTACGTAGTCCAGGCACGTGTTCTTACCTGCCAGAAGTCAATTTTCTTCTTCAGGAAACTCATTTCTCTGTTCGGCTCTCCGCTTCGTTTGTTTGGTCCTGGTCTCTGTCCTCCGGGAAAGTCCTTCGTTCGCCACGCCATTCCAAGTCTCTACTGTGTTCTACTCCTTCTCTCTGACAACGTATTACTTCTTAATATCATCATCTCTCAGAGGCCAAACCTGTACGCACGATCGTCGTAACTTCTTCCGTGAACGTTTTCCAAAGGAAACGTTGTCGTTGATTTAGCCAAGTTTACCGAAGATATTGTTATTGACCAGAGACCTCTCGAGTTTGGAACGAGACTAGGAACGGTTTGCTTTCATCCATTTCCAAATGGATTGCGTTTCGAAGCTGTTTGTAATCGAATTAAATTTGAAAGCGATTACGCAGTGATAGAATTATACAGAGGCGTTATATTAACCCTTTGTTGCATGATTTCTTAGTTGCTATATATGTTAGTCTCGAATATTTATTATTCCAATATAGAGTTAAATAAAAAGCAGTCAAGATATTATATACAGCATTTATTTGAGACTCGTCAGCTTTAAATTATAAATACAGATGTAAATCTTCTACAAATATGGAGAAAGGTAAAAATACAAATTTGATATTTCCTGTTTTATTTAAATACGAAGTTTTTGTTTTGAGATGGTCATTAATAATTAAAGTAGTTGATGCGACTATAAATAACCTAATTAAAAAAAGAATAATATGATAGTACATACTTTATGATAATAATCTTTCGTGTTTCATATAAATAAGAATTTTTTAAATTGTATTAAAAATGTTTGTCATATTAATAAATCTGTCAACAGTAAAATTATTATTATTATTTTTTTTTTTTTTTTACGATCTAACTCGTTTTAAACTCAAAGTTACACTAGGTGTATTTGCTCTACATTTGACAAATACGCTCGTCATGGTTTGGTTTTAATAGCACAAGTAAATATACACTTTCGAAACAAAATTTAATTGTTAAAAGGTTAACGATTAGACCAGGATACTGAACTAATATACGAAATAAAAAAAAAAGAAATTAAATTATTTAAAATTTGCTTTTGGAATTTGTGACTTTTTCACTAAAAGAAGAAAAAAGAAAAAAAAATAGTTTGTACCTGTATAGATGGTAGAAAAAATTCAGCTGAAATATATACAGAGTGAAGTTGGAAGCATGGTAAAACCGGACAGAGGGCGATTTTACATGTAAAAACAAACGGAAAATAAAGAATAAAATCTGTTCGTTTGAAACCTCGTTTTCGAGAATATCGAGTTTGGATATCTATCGGACACGCGTGGACTTTCCTATTTCCCCATTCACTAACAGGTTGGCTAGAATTACACGTGAAAATGCAATGAAAATTGTCTAAAGCTTACAAAAAAAAAAGTAATACTAATATTCGGATATAATTGACCCTTCTGCTGTGACAGATTTTAATATGTATCGTATATAACAGATGCCAAATGTTTAACCATGGTTACAAAACTTATTCTTTGATTTATTTAAATTAAGATTTTTATTGAAATTTTGTCACTGCATTTTATTAACACGTTCCGTGCCACATGGGGCGTATACGATTCCCGCTGAACTTTCCATTCAGGTCACTTGGAATCCTCATTGAAAAACGAAGAATTTATTAAAAATTTATTGTAGAGTCAAATATAGGCATCTTAATATCATGTATACTGCGTTCATTATAGCATGGAGCGTCTACGATCATTTTTTTCGACCACCTTTTGTTCAAACAGCAGAGATTTTATTGCGTTCTGTCATTTATTCGTGCGTCGTTGAAGCAACAGTTATTGTTTGATTAAAGCTGGTGTTTATTTAGTTCAGTCTGTTTCTACAGTAAAATCAGTGCAATGTATAAAGTAAAAACGGAGGATACATAACATACGGTTGATGTATACTTATTTCAGTGCTACAGACAATTAATTATATCATTTTTACTCCTTATAATCAGAGATAGCATTGCAAAGTGAAAAATTTTCAAGCGACAACTCTGATATGCCACTCTCAAAAGTAGAGTAAATGTTCGACTATGTGTTTGCTAAAATAATTCCTTAAAAATTAATTTTATTGCTTTGTTGTCTAATGTATATTAAAATCTATACCCTTTTCTTGCTAATTATGGTTCTGTACTATTGAAAAATTGTAAGGCGTACGTCAAAAACAAGTTTATCTAATCGTAAAAGTGTGGGTCGTATAAGTCCCACGCGGTCTGAACGGAAAGTCTTCAAACAATTGACAGAGAAAATGCAGCAGAATATTGCAAGAGTATAGTGCGAGTAAATTTTCAAAACATCTCTGTTTAAATCATTGCGTGTGTTATCATTTTTCCTTTTTTTTTTTTTTTTTTTAATTAGGTTACTTATAGTCGCATCAACTACTTCAATTTTTAATGATCATCGTAACTATTACGTTTAAAAATTTATATTCACATAAAACAGGAAAAATTGTTATTACGTGCGTTATCATTTTTTTTTTTTTTTTTTAATTAGATTATTTACAGTTGCCTCAACTACTTTGATTATTAACGACTATCGCAATCATTATAATATTATTGTTACCAATAGATGTGAATCTGACGAGGTTCTCTATCTAGTCTTTGTTTCGTATGAACGCCAAAAAGGAAACAGAAATAGAAAGGAAAAACCACATTTAAATAGACGCGTGTATTCAATCTGATCAAGTGAAAGAACCACGTAAAATTTCCGTAGACGTATTCGATAGATTCATACTACTACCGATCCTCGAAAGACGAGACAGTAAACGACTTTACGGTCGTTTCAACGAAAATCTTATTTCCTCGACGGATATAGTTGCGGCCTGGCTACGTTTGATTTATCGCGAAATTTCCTCTGTACTCCCAGGGGGAATACAGCAGGACGACGTTCGGATATCCGCGCGTGCAGTCCTAATAATCTAATATGTCGCAACCGAGCAGAGCGCAATTTCATGCTTTCTCAGGCATACGGCACATCCCTAACCCCACTTCGATCAAATGTCCTTCCGACCCTCTGGCCCCCTTCTGCCTTTTCATTCTCCTTCTCAATCTCTATTCAACCTTGCCCGTTTGCTTATTCCTCTCTCTCTCTCCCCTCTCTCTCTGTCTCTCTGCCCCTCTCTCTCTGTCTCTCTGCCTCTGTCTCTCTGCCTCTTTCTGTCTCTCTGCCCCTCTCTCTCTGCCTCTCTCTCTCTGTCTCTCTGCCTCTCTCTCTCTCTCTTTGTCGCTCTGCCCCGCTCTCTCTGCCCCGCTCTCTCTGCCCCTCTCTCTCTGTCTCTCTGCCCCTCTCTTTCTGCCTCTCTCTCTCTCTGTCTGTCTGTCTGTCTGTTTGTCTCTGTCTCTCTCCGAGGCAGGTTGATACAGGTGAAGTCAGCTTGCGTGTAAAATTCAAGAAAATCGAATAATTCAACGATCCTTTATCAAAGACTAAAGTATTATTGCCACGGGTGGATTTGTTAAATAATAAATTATTGTTGAAATATTCTGGTATCAACATTATTTCGAAAATATAAATTTTGCAAATATTTATCAATTTCTGGAGCATTCGCGAGGAATGTGTGTGTGTGTGTGTGTGTGTGTGTGTGTTTTTACGGATAAATTGTAGAAATGATAAATTATAGTAGAAGTATTCGATGTTCTTGGATTTTGTTTGCAAGTTAATTATATTACATCAACATGCCCTGAGTATCCTTATAATGTGCACTAGAAAGATTTCATCGAAGTTTCCTTGCGTTTTTGTTAAAGATTAGCAACATTATTTGAAAAATATAAATTTTGCAATAAGTTATTAATTTCTCGAGAATTCTCGAGGAATATAATTTGAATTCCGATTTTTCGAACAACACAGTTTGAATATAATGAACGATATTCAGAAATATGATCAGCATTTGAATTGTTATATTGACACAAAATTTTGGTATTAAATATCGTTAGTTTTCAAACAGACTGTAAAGTAATCGATTTCATATATGCATAAAGTTGCTTCCAACTTATTGGCGCCATATTTGGCGGATATGCAAAAGCAACGGGAAATATGGTATCTCTCTTTTCACACAAATACATTAGTGTATGAAGTTCTTGCTCACCCGAAATATTCGTTAAATTTATCACCAACCGATTACCATATTTTTAGTTAGAAAAAAGTTTGGCAACGATACAGTTGCCAACAGTGCCTTCGAAGAATTTATTAATCCTAACAATACCGATTTTTATAATAAATTAGTAAATGCAATTTCTTTACGTTAATGTATGATGTGTATTTAAATTGGAACAGAGTTTGATTGATTAAATATTAATTTTACTACAAAAATAATAACTGCAGAAAGTTTCACGAAGGATATGATCATGTCACGTTAAAGTCGTGAAAAACTGTGATTTTCACCAGTTTTAACCGTTTGTAGGTCATAGTAACGTTAACCGATTTCGAAAAAAATTTCAACGTATTCATATATAACTAACATGAATCTATAAAACGTGTTTTTTAAATTTTTATTACAGACTCGGAGAAACAAAAATTGAAAAAAGCAGTATTTACTATTTTGTTTGCGATTCGGATCAATTGCAACTTTTTCACAAAGTTTTTTGCACTTTATCTCAAAACTCGTTATTTGCTTCAATTTTGAAAAAGTTATTCTGTTGTAGAAGTCGCTGTATGTGCAATATAACGATGTGTTTGACTAACAAAATTTTGTTTGTGAATAAAGAAGGGGCTGATCAGTATCATAATTAACGTAGGTTAACGAAAATTAAAAAAAAAAAAGAAACAAGTAGAAAAATACTTAAGTAGTAAGTTAGCAACGAATTAACCGCTTGAGCACCTCGACGAGTGCACAAGATAGAAGGACTCGCGGAAATCAATTTCAGAGAGTTCCTCTCGGCGAGTCACACTCAGAAAGTTACTCTCAGAGAGTCACTCTCAAAGAGTCACACTCAGAGAGTTACTGTCACTCTCAAAGTATCAGTCTCAGAAAGTCATTCTCAGAGACTCATTCTCACAGTCACTCTTCGAGTGTCGCACTCAGAGAGTCACTTTCACGAAGTCACTCTCCAAAAGTTGATTTCGGAAAGTTACTCTCAAAGAGTCATTCTCAAAGAGTCACTCTCAGAAAGTTACTCTCAGAGAGAGAGTCACTCCCAAAGAGTCACGCTCAGAGAGTCGCTGTCACTCTCAGAGAGTCGCACTCAAAAAGTCACACTCAGAGAGTCGCTGTCACTCTCCAAAAGTTGGTTTCGGAAAGTTACTCTCAAAGAGTCATTCTCAAAGAGTCACTCTCAGAAAGTTACTCTCAGAGAGAGAGTCACTCCCAAAGAGTCACGCTCAAAGAGTCGCTGTCACTCTCAGAGAGTCGCACTCAAAAAGTCACACTCAGAGAGTCGCTGTCACTCTCCAAAAGTCGGTTTCGGAAAGTTACTCTCAAAGAGTCATTCTCAAAGAGTCGCTCTCAGAAAGTTACTCTCAGAGAGTCACGCTCAGAGAGTCGCTGTCACTTTGAAAGAGTCGCACTCAAAAAGTCACACTCAGAGAGTCACTGTCACTCTCCAAATATCAATCTCAGAAAGTTTCTCGCAAAGAATCATTCTCAGAGAGCCACGCTCAGAAAGTCATTCTCAGAGACTCATTCTCACAGAGTCACTTTTCGAGTGTCACACTCAGAGAGTCACTTTCACGAAGTCACTCTCACAGTTACTCTCCGAGAGCCGCACTTAACAAGTCACTCTCAGAGAGTCGCTGTCACTCTCCAAAAGTCAGTCTCCGAAAGTTACTCTCAAAGACTCATTCTCAAAGAGTCACTCTCAGAAAGTTACTCTCAGAGAGTCACGCTCTCAGTCACTGTGAGGGAGTCAACTCTCAGAGAATCACTCTAAATGTCACTCCTCGATATTCACTCTCCGAGAGTCACACTTAGAGAGTCATTCAGTTTATGTTCAGCAAGTAGATCGAATAATCATTATCGCGAATGTTTTTCTTTTTATTTCCTTTCTGTGTCAATTATATTCATTCACATTAAATTATTAATTTTGTTTTTTTTTTTAATCTGACTTAAACAGCTAGTATATCTATAATCATATCCTACACTATATAATTACGATATTATTACCGTAATCTCTATTTACTACGTTTTCTCTTTGCTATAGTGATAGCAAAATAGAGTTTTCATAGGGAAAACGCTCAGTAATCCACATACTTAAGAAGTCTTAGAAACGTCCGATGCTTTCCTTGATCCGTTTTATGCATTTTAAACATCGGTATAATATGTATGCAGCTTTGGTGGATGGTATTGGCAGCTTACATATTCCATTCTGTCGATACCCAATCTGCCCACGAACTAGACGATCATCGAAAGATTCGATTTCCCGCCGGGTTTGATCGCGAACGAATAAAATCGGATTTAAGGAGTACTTATCTTTCAGAATTCTTTATATGAACACACGCCACGGGGAGGATAAGATGGAAGACGATTCTTACACAAGTATCCCCTCCCCTTCTCTATTCTCGTCGAAATTCGCGTATTCTGAAACGGTAAGGGATATGGGGACACATGATACTTGATAAATTCATTCTGCTTTCTGAGGCTTCTCTCTATATAAATATTATTAACCTGGTGCAAATGAAATATCATTTTCTCAAAAATAATTGAAATTGATGGGTTGATATTGTGTATTAAATTTTGCCCGTTTGTACATTTTTTTATACAATAATCAAGAAAAATGAATTTGCTATAGTGCATGTATATTGAATAGTAAAAATATTTAGAACACAATTGTTTAGATATTATTATTTGACATGTCGAATAATCGAGATATTCGTGTAATTTGTTCAATGTTAGTTTACACTTCAAAAAACTACTGAAAATATGAGTTTTGCATTGGCAAAAAGTTACGTAAATTTTAAGACACTTCAACTTTTTACGCACTTCAATTTTAACTCACTCACATTTTTTCTTGAAAAATCAGTCAAAAAAAAAAAAGAAAGTCCAAATGGGGTAGTCAATAATAATGTTTCAAAATAAATTATTAGAAACATTCCACGAGAAAGAATATAAAATTTGGCAATTCCTCTCCTATTCAGTAGTAATAAAATAAAAATTCCCTTTTAATAAAAAAGGAGGTACGCGATTAATTTTTTATGATTTAACGTTTATTTAAATCAACTGATATGGTAACCTTTAGTAGAAAATTGAAATAAAAATAAATGTAATTAAAGGTAATAATTATCTTCATTTATTTTAAGCATTTTAAGTATTAGATTCGGCATTAACTTTATACTACCATTTCTACGGAAATTTGGACAATTTCTTAACAAATCAATTATCCCGAAATGAATACGCTATAAAAGCAGCGTTCGAGGAATTTTTTAAAGACTTTTTTATTCAAAGACTAATCATTTTTATAAACTCTTAACAATGAAACTACTTCAATCGTTGGAAAAAATTATCTATCACGTGCTTAGTACACAAACATTTTAGCTCTACTAACTCGACCTGTTAAATAAACAATAGGGAAAATATAGGTTGGAAAAATCCAGAAAATAAAGGAGAAGACGATGAAAATACCCAAAATGAGCCGAAATAATTTACGAGCGAAGAGAAATTTGTAAATTTATAAATTACAACTAAAACAGAGTGTTCTACTCTTCTTTACGACGATATCACTCGGTTATTCATGCGACTGAACAAATGTTCCGGAGTACAACGACCTCGGTCGCGTTTATCAATGCACGGCTCAATAAATTGGTCAACTAACAATACAGATATAAGAACTTTATCGAAGAAACCGTCTCCGATAAAAATCATAAATCGTCCAAAAGTCTCGTTACGTCGACGAGCCTCTTAATCCTCGAACACCCTGATTTCCCGCGCGTGTTCAATCAATTAGCGTGGGCTGCTTGACTATTGTGACGGTTAATAACGAGGGTTCGATATACCTAGCTGAAGCAATTAATCAGTATCCTTGAAACGGGTATTTCTCTCTCTTTCTCTTTCTCTCTCGCGTTCTCCGTTGCTGTCCCATCTTGTTTCAGGGACCGTTCTAGAGAAGCGTGGCGGACGTCAAGTACGCCACCTGTGCTCTCCGCGAACAGTGGAAGTGAGAGAAGCAGAGTAGATGACCTCTTTCTCCGTTTCCTTGAACCCGAGTATATCAGTCACATCGCTAATTGGAAATCGCTCGTGCGATCTACGGTGTCTCGAGGCGTGCTAGCAATTAGGTGTGTGCCTACGGCCCTGGCGGCCACGCGCACGGAGGCACTCTGCATTCGAGATCACCCTTCATTTCTCTTTTCTTTTCTTTTCTTTTCTTTTCTTTTTTTTTCCTTTTCTTTTCTTTCCCAGACCAACCAGATCTCGCGTCGCGTCTGACCGTCTTCTCTATTTTCACTGATTCCTCGCAGAAACGTTTTGCTTTTCCGTTTTACGACTCCTTGGAGGTTTCCGTACGAGAAATTGAACCACGATGATCAACAGTTTTAGCGTTCTTTCTTGTTTCTCGTTGTTTTATAGGGGATAAATGTGCGTGAGCTTTTATCGGAACGAGGGATCAAGTTGTTAATGATTCTCTTGCATCTGGATTATTTGTAGGAATGTTCTGTTTTTTTTAGAAGTATCTTGTCGAGTAAGACGTTCCTTTTGATATTACGCATGTTTCTTTTTCTTTTTTTTTTTTTTTTTTTTTGGTTGGAAATAATTATCGATGCGTCACTTGTGCTATGAAGTGATATTGAGAATATATGAATACAAATTTAGTGATAGGGAAAAGAAAAAATACAGATTAATGTATATGTTGAATAAGACGTTTCTTTTCAAATTACACTTTTTTTTTCTTTTTGTTAAAAATAATTATCGACTTGTAGCTTAAAGGAAAGAAAAACGATTGATTAATATATATGTTGCATAAGACGTTTCTTTTGAAATCATAGTTTTTCCTTTTTTTTATTATTATTATTAATATTAAAAATAGGTATCGATACATACCTTGCACTATGAAGTGAAATTGAGAATATATGAATACAAATTTAGTGATAAAGGAAAGAAAAAAAAGATTGATTAATATGTATGTTGCATAAGACGTTTCTTTTGAAATCATAGTTTTTTCTTTTTTTTTAATTATTATTATTAAAAATAGGTATCGATACATACCTTGCACTATGAAGTGAAATTGAGAATATATGAATACAAATTTAGTGATAAAGGAAAGAAAAAAAAGATTGATTAATCTAGATGTTGAATAAGACGTTTGTTTTGAGATCACTTCATTTTTATTAAAAATAATTATCAGTACACACCTTGTACTATGAAGTGATATTTAGAATATACGAATACAAATTTAGTGATAAGGGAAAGAAAAAAGATTGATTAATCTATATGTTCAATAAGACGTTTCTTTTTGTTAGAGAAATAAGGAATTAATATTCTTTATGTCAGATGACACCACTTGAATATGGCTCGACGACGTTAGTCCATTGTCTTTGTTTATTGTTTTCAAAATGTATCATGTATCGTGTTGTGTGTCTATAGTTATATATAAAATAAATTAATATATTACAAAAAGTGTTCCACGTTGATCCACTACCTCCAACACTTTTGAAATCGCACCTCTATTTTTTTTTTTTTTTTTTTTTTTGTTAAAAAATAATTATTAACACACACCTTGAACTACGAAGTAATATTGAGAATATATGAATACAAATTTAGTAATAAGGGACAAAAAGATTAATGAATATTATTAATAAATAAATATGTATATATTTTCTTATTCTTGTATATTTTTTCTGTGTATAGTATTTCATATATGTGTATGTATTTATATTATACTATTATCATATTATACTCATTTCGTATATGTTTTTATTTATTCTTGTAAAAATCGGTTACGAAAAAAGAATACTTAATATCGTTCGTAGCAAAATAAGAAACAAAACCATATCGTAATATTAGTATAAAAATTCATATTATAATAAAAATTTATGGTTGATGAAATATTTAAGAATCTTTTTATTATACGCTCAAACGTATATAATATCGAGTCAGATCTTTTAAAACCTTTTGAAATACTGCAAATAAAACACTTCTTGCTATTTCAATAAATAATGTATTTCTCTTTGCTATCAACAGCTTGCTTCCATCTTATAGGTACTTTTTCAATTCTATTTGTGTAAAACGACTCATTTCTGCTCATATATATGACATCAGTACGCATGCATTTATGGACTGACCTGACAAAACTGGCTTCGTTCTGTATCAACTGGAATCTTTAGAATTAAAAAGAGAAGAAAATACATAAATAAAGGATTGGGCAATTTTGCAATTATAAAAATTTAGTGAATAATACTACATCACAATGATTCATCTATAAACTTAATATCCAGAAAGTGCAAATTGAATTATGGATCCCAAAAACTATCAAAAATTTTACATATACATTGTTTACCAATAATTATCTTTCTATACTTTGAAAAACTTTAACAATATACCAAAAAAAAAAAAGAAAAAAGAAAATATCAGTTTCAGTATTAATAACTTGACTTTTAATTTATTTATTATTTATGTTATTTGCTTATTCTCTGATTATAATTTTCTATCTAGCGTAGATCGACGTAATCATTTAACAGCCTTATTTAAACAATTTTTCTTTTGTTTTTTCTTCCTTCTTTTTTTCTTTTTTTTTTTTTTGCCATTATCGTTGGCATTCGTAGCTCTCAACGTATTTCACCGAAGAACACGCTGGTTATTTCACGAAAGGATTTGCGGCAACGAGAAAAAGATATTTGTTCTCCTGTTACGCGAGTAACTACGCTGCCGGTAACTGGCCGCACATTGCGGTTTGCAGGTGCTGCAACGTATAAACGGTATCACGATTCACGTACTCCCGTGAACACTTAGGTGTTCATAAAACATCCCCGCCCACGCAGTTCTGCTTTGTATTAAAAAAACGTTTACTCGATGGTATATGAGGTTAATTCTATTTTAAAAAGGAGTATAAAGCGCTGTTTTCATTGCCACTCTGTAAATTCACGATTATTTGGCAATTTAGAGCTCGTGTCGCGAACGTCTTAAAGAACATCTGTCTTTATTCACTTCTAGATATACCGTCTGACACGTTAAACGCAGTATCAAATTGAAAAAGTACATTTTATTGAACGTAACAGATCTTTTTAGATATTTTATAATATAAGGAGATATATATTTTATACAAATGCAACGAGTTAAATAGATTAATTTTTAACTTTCCTTAGCGCAATTTATACAAACTGAAATTTTCTTTTGTGTACATTTCCTACAAAGATACATTTTACAACCAGCACAGATATTTGCGGCTTTATTTTGGTTTAAAAATCCAATTTGATAACAATTTCGTCTACAATTTTCAACTGTACGTATTGTTAACAGTACATTTAGGTTTTCTGGTTCGGATGAATCTTCATATCCAGTAGAAAGTTCTGTTAATTGAAATATAAAATCCTTTCTGGTAACATTTGTTCCTGCGAGTTCTTTGTGTAGAATTCAAGCATTAATTCCAGCTATATCGAGAATATTAAATTCTGTATTATCAAAATATTTACTAACAATTTATTTACAATGGATCTAAGAATAATGTGAATTTATAATAAAAAGTCTAACTTTCCACAATATAAAATTCAGTCCGTAATTTCTGCTATTCATCTCAATCACTCACGATAAAATTGATTGATAATGGAAACTATAAAATTGGTGATTATCCGTGAATATGTAATTTCAGTAACACTTTTAGTACAGAAGCCAGTAACATCAGTCAGACAGCTCATACGAAACGCACACAAAGGATGATACGAAAGCAGAAAAGAGCTTTCACCTCACTTCTCATAAAACAGGAGAATATCCAAAATTGACTAGCTAAAGAAAATTTAAATTTTATTCTGGTATCTTACCAAACATGAGTCCAATATGTAACTTGTGGAAATTATTGAAGCGTCTAATTGAATCGGAAGTGATAACTAATGAACAACGACTGATTGAGAAACTTGTACTTGAATAAAAAAAAAAAAAACTATAAGAAATATGGAAACATGTTCAAAGAATTGTAGATACAAATTGTGGAATGACGAAATATTAGTATATGTAGTTCAAAAAAATCTTTAGTAATGTGTACAAGTTTCAAAATCTTTGCTATATTTCATTAAAAACGTAACGATACCTTTCATAATAAAAAAGAATCTATATTTTCGTAATTTTAAGTATATTTTCAATTCTATTTTGGTTCAAACTTCAAATGAGTGATATATAATTTCGAAGTAATCATAATAATTTGATCACCCACTGTATGTAGTTCATGTTACTCAGGTAAAGAAATCATAGGTTTAGGGGTTAACCAGAATTTGTGTCATGAGCCTAATTCGTTATAGGGCAAGGGGTTAAAGTATGGAGAGGCTTCGTTAATTTCAACGTTTTTCAAAAGAAACCACTTCATTTACAGAAACATTACTGATCATCCTTGCATCTCATAGTTCCCTTCGTTCTCTAATTTTGTTTCTATGTTAGTATCACTTTTCGACTCTCTCTCTCTCTCTCTTTCTCTCTTGTCGCGATCCACCTAGCCAGAACCTTTTTCCATCGCTTTCTTGATTGGTGTGTTATTCCGTAATTAGTCTTGGTTCTCATTTCTTTAATATTTATATCCTCCAGCTTCTCCCCTCTCTCCGCTCTCTCTTCCTTTCACCCCCCTTCTCTCTCTCCCTTTCTCTCTCTCCCTCTCTCTCTCACTCTCTCTCCCTTTCTCTCTCTCTCTCCCTTTCTCTCTCTCTCTCTCTCTCCCTTTCTCTCTCTCACTCTCTCTCTCCCTTTCTCTCTCTCCCTCCCTTTCTCTCTCTCACTCTCTCTCCCTTTCTCTCTCTCTCTCATTCTCTCTCCCTTTCTCTCTCTCCCTTTCTCTCTCTCTCCCTTTCTCTCTCTCTCTCCCTTTCTCTCTCTCTCTTCCTTTCTCTCTCCCCCTTTCTCTCTCTCACTCTCTCTCTCCCTCTCCCTTTCTCTCTCTCCCTCCCTTTCTCTCTCTCTCTTCCTTTCTCTCTCTCTCACTCCCTCCCTTTCTCTCTCTCTCACTCTCTCCCTTTCTCTCTCTCATTCTCTCCCTTTCTCTCTCTCTCACTCTCTCTCTTTCTCTCTCTCCCTTTTTCTCTCCCTTTCTCTCTCTTTCCCTTTCTCTCTCTCTCTCTCTCTCTCTCTCTCTCTCTCTCTCTCTTGTCGCGATCCACCTAGCCAAAACCTTTTTCCATCGCTTTCTTGATTGGTGCGTTATTCCGTAATTAGTCTTGGTTCTCATTTCTTTAATATTTATATCCTCCAGCTTCTCTCTCTTTCTCTGTCATCTATCTTCTGCTTTATTCGTTATGCTCTACTTTCCTCCCTTACCGTGTTTCTTTCGTCTTTTCCGTTAATTCTTACTTTTCCTTTTTTTTCTTTCCCTCGTTTCCTTTCCCCACGCTCCATATCTTTCTCCACGAAGCTTCTCTCTAATTACTCTTTTCTTCTTCACCCTAGTTTCATATATCTCGGTTTCTCGAATGCATCGTAGCATATTGAATTGATCCAGAATAGGGTTACTTATGACAATAACACGATCGTAAGCAATACTTATTACTAATGTAAATATTAAGTTGTTCCGAAAATTCCTTTCGTTTTATTGTTAGACACGAGATGTATTATAGAATCGTTTATTTTCTGTGTAATTCTATAAAATACCAATTTTTCATTCTTCTCCTTCACTTCGGAAGACTTGCGATGTGATTTTTCCAAAATTGCCGTAGGTTTTTCTAGCAAAATATTGTTCAAGGTGGTTTTTCATGTCGTTTAAAATTTCCGACTCTAAACTTTCTGCATTAATTATGAACCGTGGGTATAGTTACAGTACGATCCCAGTAGGCAGCGTAAATCTAATTTGCAGTATTTCGAATACTATATTGCCTTTTATAAAACCACACAACGTCATATGTTGCAAATGCATTTCCTGATTTTCCATTTTATGTATTATTATTTTCCATATTTTTCAAAATGGCAGAGATAAATCCAACAGATACTTTATCAAAAAAGAAACGTACTGTTACAAAGCTAGAAGACAATTAAAGACCATGAGTTCGATTTTAAACAGATTGAACTGCATGCTTACTCGAAACGCTGTCAGGCAAAACAGTGTGTGAATATAACGAAAAGAACTTTTGCGATAACCTAATAGTTACACGTCACTTTGCGTCGAAGTTATTTTATTTTCAGTTCGTAACGAGACTTCGATAATTTAGATTTCGTCGTGCAAGGGTTGAAAAGAAACGACTATGTTTATCATAGTATATGTGTTAACCCTTTGCAGTCCTATGTTGAATGCGGCTCGACGTCATATTTCGAAAGCGATTGTAATTGTATTATAATTAACATGATAATAAAGAAAATATATGTGTAAAATAAAATAAAGTAAAATAAAGTAAAAGAAAAGAAAAGAATAAAATAAAATAAAGTAAAATAAAATAAAATAAAGCAAAATAAAGCAAAATAAAGTAAAATAAAGTAAAATAAAGTAAAGTAAAATAAAATAAAATAAAGTAAAATAAGATTGCGAACATATCGCGGACTAGCTGGAACGAAATTGCGAAAATATCGGGAACCGCAAAGGGTTAATATGTAAATTATTCTACTAGAGCATTTTAAGCGCATTTTTCTTACTACCCAAACACATTTTCGTTTTTTTCTTTTTTCTTTTTCTGTTTTCTTTTTTGTTTCATTTTGTATTCATGTTTATCTTCTTTGTTTTATTTAGTGTGTGTATATATATATAATAATTTTGTTTTATTGTTTTATTTTTAAATAAAATTTGCTTTCCCTCATTATGAACATGTAACTTCTATTTCTTCTTCTAACTTTTTTAACTTCTACTTTTTGTTCTTCTTGCATTTAAAACAAGTAATCTATGTTTTGTTCTGTTTTTTTTTTTTTTTTTTTTTTTTTGTAAGAGGTCTTTTATTATAAAAATGAATTTATAGGCTTTTCTAATTAAATAACTTTATTTCAATATCTATGATAAGGAGGCTATTTCCATACGTCTGAGATTGTGTCGCGGCGATAACCAACCTCTTTTTTCTTTTTCCCAACAAACGGCGCAGCGCTTCTTCGTATATACCTTCAATTTTTCCGGGTTTTTCAGGGTCGTAGTGACCTGGCTCGGGCGCCCCATCCTTTACCATACAAAATATCTACAATTCCTTACAATTATTGTTAAAGGTCTACAAATTATTTATTTTAACAAATTGTTTTTTCTTTCTTTCTTAGAATTGCAAAGAATAGGTCGAAATTAATTACAATTATGATGAAAGCAGGAATAATTTTATGATGAAGTTTAACTTAGTGAAAGAAACTTTTATGAGCAATGCGGTAGAGAATGTATTAAACGGAAAAGCTCTTGTTACATTTGTAATACATCCTTTCTCACAAGGGATGTGTAGAACGTATGCATGTAGATATTTATTATGCAGTTTTTTTCTGTCCAAGATCTCTTTAGAAGGTTGAAATTAACTTTTAAAAATTCTGCTATTTTTCAATTTTATTCTGTACCTCGCAGTCTGCAAAAGATAGAAAAACAGTTTTAAGGTAAAATTACTTCTTCTAATCGTATCCATCAAATAGTAGAAGTTTTATCAATTATTTAAATGAAAAGTGAGGGTTCAAATGACCGCTGAGCATTTTTAAAGTATTCCCGCCATTATGACAGATATTTAAAAAAATTAAAATGATTTTAAAAGATAATTGCGGTTAAAATGGAACAGTGTTCTTCTGTTTGTAATACGTATTAAATGTAATTTAAGAATACAATTTCCCCTTCAGAAAAATTAACTCTAGGATGCTTAAGGGAGGGTCAACAAATGTCCACAGAATTTCAAACATTAAGTTTTGTTTTTAAAGAATTTACGTAGGAATCCAGTAGTCCAGTTTTATGTCAGAAAGATATTGTCTTTAATGATTATAAACAAACAAATTAAATATCGTGTTTTTTGTTTCTGAAATTACAGTTTAAGTTTAATGTGGACACACAAGGCATACTTGTGACAAATCAAGTAACCATTAAGCTGTAATGAAATGTGATCTTGAACTACATGCACAGCTATTTAGGCTTATAATATGTAACTGTATATTTTCTGAGGCCAGTACCAACTTATATATTTCTTTTATTTTATATTATTACTTGTTAATTGTAATAAAGATTCTTCGAGTGAAGACTCGGAGTAAATAAACACGTTTGTTCAAGATCTTTTAGTTTTAATATTAAGTTTTATAGTTTTTATATTTCATTCTTTTTAATAAGACTTTAAATGTTTGGTATTACTTTACAATATATAATAAATAAACGTACTTCAAACAGAAGAAAATACATTTTTAAGCTTGTATCTTTCAAAACTTTAAGCGTCCTAGGGTTAAAGTTCCCTTTGTCATGAGTCGGCCATTCAGAATGTCCTTTTCAGTGAAAAAATAGTCAATCTGAAGTTCAAAAAAATTAGAAAAAGGTTATAAAATAAGATCGAAAAGTAGCTGAATTTTCAGTAGTCAATTTCAACCTTTCAAAGTAACTTCGGGCAGAAAAAAAGAAAAAAATTGTTATATCCTTAACATATCCCGAAAGTGTCATAACATTTTCCAATTTTCAGATTGAAGATCATTCGTTGTAATTTATAAAATATAAAATTGCATTTAAGAACTTAAAAACTGGAAGCAATAAAATTGGTGTTATTTTGAAAAATTCTGCAAAGCATGAAACTATAAAATAATGTTTGCCCATTTATCTTAAGTGTTACTATTGTTAATTGAGGAAATTTACATAGGTAGACAGTGTTGTTATTATTAATTTGCATAAATAGATAGAGTTGAATATATGAAAGCTTCTGAACAAGCGTAAGATTTGTTATATTTTGAAAAACTTTGCAAAATATGAAACTATTAAGTAATGCTTGCCTATTTATTTTAAGTGTTACTATTATTAATTGAGGAAATTTGCGCAGGTAGAGAGTGTTGGCTATATATAAAAGCTTTTGCATATTTAATTCTCGAAATGATGAAAGAAAAAAAAAACAGTAGATAGTTACAATCGATCGTAATTCCTTTAAAGTAGTTTTCTTCTTTTTACGAAAAATTCTACTCGGTATAGTTAATTTGTAATCATTTTATTGCGTTTATGTATCATTAACGAAGATTCGCCAGCATTTCGTTTTCACGAAAATTGCTACGGATTAATGATCAATTCGAGGATATTCCTTGATCATCGATAGATTAATTTTCAAATAATCAAGTGCTTTGCAGAAACACGTTTATCTCCTTAATCGCTTTAACTTTCATAATTCCACCTCGATAAGTCTGTGGTTTTGTTAGTTGGAAATGTGAATTTCGCGAATTAATATGGATATTCGAGGTAGTATAACTTTCCCTTCGTTTCATTCAACGTTAATTATACTCTTATATTCTATTCCATATAATATATTATATAAATCCTTAATAATTAAATCCATTTACATAAGAACAAGTACAGTTATAATCGATAGATCGATTTTACGTTGTTAATATAAAAATATCAAATATTACGTGGCGCTTAATGAATATTTTACCTTATAACAAACAAATTTTCCATTTGGTAATACGTTCACGTTGTTTAATGTTTCACCGAAAGTACAATGGTATCTGATGATTTAATTCTCGATGAATTTTTCATCGGTGCACTATTATAAATATTCATTACGACATTTTAATATTTACCCTGTATGTACTGTGCAGATTTTAAATGCAATTCGATACGATATTCAAGCGGATATTTTATTGATAAATAAGTTTATTGTTCGAAACGTTGATACATTTTTCTTCTGCGAAATAACGTACTTTTTCCTAACCCGGAAAATTTATCAATTTATCGAACCTCTATTACACACTGCACATTGGATACATTATTCTTGACAGAGAGTTTCTTATTAATATAATATAAAAAAATAAATAAATAAATAAACTAAACCAAAGACATACTTATTATTTTTGAAGAACTATAGATTTTAAAAAAATTATTTCTTCGAAATTTTTCTTATATTCTCCTTCTTCTTCGTTCAAATTGCATTTGAAACACTTTTCATAATTATTCAGAAAGAATTTTCGAAGAAGTATAATCATTCCATTATTCGATAATTCTTTTAATTAAACATTTTTTAAAATCTTTATGTAAGATTAGAGTGATTTGGGTACACATGTTTGAGGCAGATGTGGCCATTTTGTCGGCGATTTCATTACCTGTAATGTCCACGAGATGGAATCTATACAAATAGGAAGTAGGAAATTATAGTAGGAAATTATTTACAATCAGGAGCTTATTAATCGGCTGCATTTGTTAGTGATTATCGATCGCGTTAACGATTCATTTTCTCTCTCTCTCTCTCTCTCTCTCTCTCTCTCTCTCTCTCTTTTATCGCGTTATAGCTAAAATCGAGCCGATTATGACACTTAAATATTCTAAATATTGACACTTAAATCGAAAGAGCGTGGTAAATTCAACAACGAGCGGTAAATAAAATGTTAACAGCGTGATATTGCTGCGTGAGACTCAAATAGATAATAGAATGATAAAAAAATATATCCAAATTGATAAATAAATTAAAGTGTAATATGTAGACTAGCGATAAAGCGCCGATCCCGCCTAAATGTGTTTCCTTTATCCGCAAATTCACTAACTTAACCAGTTAGCTGTTTTTAACGAAAATCTATACTCGTCATGAAAAAATTGCAATGTTTCGTATTACGACGAGTATACTCGTCACGCGTAAAAAGTAGTTACAATTTGCTATTCAAATTGCAATTTTAATGGAAATTAAAATATATTCGCAACACATCTTCAAAAAGTAATCCTGCATGATGTGTACATTGTTACACAAATAATATTTGGAAAGAATGATGATAATGGTGTTCCCGTTGCGAAGTGTAATTATGTATTCTATCTTGCTTTACTTAAAATCATTCCACAACAACAGATTAAATTAATTAATCACTTCTCCAAGTAATTGATTTTTCATAAATGTTTTTCTTTCGTATGCAAACTGTATATGTTTAAGTTAAGTAAATAAATAAATATCAGTAATTGTCGTACAGTACGGTTTCTCTTGTATAAATTTATATTTTTGTTTCCAAAAATTCTAGAAGCAGATTATTATTCAAAAAAATTATAATTCTTATCTCGAGTGAGATTAAACAGCTTTATTTCAGGCAGATCTCTTTTTCTCACATTCATCACCTCAGAACAGTTACCAAAAAGCCTTGTCAGTAATAAAATAAAAAAATAAAACAGTCATTTCATCACAACTGAATTTTGTATCATAACAGCCACACATACTCTGTGTTTGACGAGTATACTCGTCATCGTTTACTTTTTGCGGTACATTTTAGGTACACACTTTTCAAAGAGGTCGCAACAGCTAACTGATTAAACTCTTTATCAAGATCGTGCAAAATTTTTAATAACAAAATTTTGTACCCTACAACAGTTATTTTCTTTAATTTATACAAATGCATGGTTTTACAAAACTCGTAAATACTAGAGCGTTTTAGGTAAAGTTTCCAACCAAATAGCCGCCTCTTTAAGAGTTAATTGTGTATAATTAATTGACATTTGTTTCTAAATGAAATAAATCGATATTTTGAAGAAAAATTCAGGCTTTCCTTCACTCGTCAGTTTGATCGATGTTCATAGAAATATACACACAAGAAAAATCCGTAAACGTAGTGATAATCGAGATATGAAAATGAATGAGGAAAATTTTTAATAAAAAATTTGGTATCCTACAACAGTTATTTTCTTTAATTTATACAAATGCATGGTTTTACAAAACTCGTAAATAGTACAGCGTTTTATGTAAAGTTTCCAACCAAATAGCCGCCTCTTTAAGAGTTAATTGTGTATAATTAATTGACATTTGTTTCTAAATGAAATAAATCGATATTTTGAAGAAAAATTCAGGCTTTCCTTCACTCGTCAGTTTGATCGATGTTCATAGAAATATACACACAAGAAAAATCCGTAAACGTAGTGATAATCGAGATATGAAAAGGGATGAGGGCTGAGTCAATAAAGGTTATTTTCTTGCTTGCAGGATGGTCCGCATGATCGGCGATGAATTCCTTACAGAGGAAAGGGACCGGAAATACTACGCCGATCATTACACGTGCTGTCCACCACCTCTCTTCATCATCCTTATCACCCTTGTGGAGGTTAGTAAAATGGATATTACTCTGTCTAATATGAACCTCTCAGAAGTTAAAGTAACTAACTCCACTTCAACGATGTTTCCAAATTTCAGTACCGAAATTAACAGTTTATAAATAAGATAATTGTTGAGAATACGCAATGTATATAGATATAATGTTTAATATATTTGCTGGTGCAGTCCCCTCTCTCGCAAGGGTCAGTATCACCTGAAGAGTCAGTACTACACAAGTTTTATTGCATCCCTTGAGCGTCTCGGTTCTTTATCGAGACATGAATAGTTCATTGAAATCCTTCAAGCTAAGAACAACACTTCTGTTCGTTTTGTAAACCTATCGACTACTAATTAATAAATATATACTTAGATCAAACCTTGTTGTATTTATTTAACAACTAAATATTCAACAATAATCTTTCTTCGTTTTTCTTTTTCATTTCACTTCATCGAGTTTCAATCACTTTGACTTTTGACCGGCTCGTATGATCACCGGTGTAATACAGCTTTGCACACATTATACGCGTAATTTGAAATTAGCGCAGTTCGATCTCGTTCGATGGTCTCTCGGTGATTAATTTTTCATGAAAGCATATATGTAGATGAAATTATGTGTCACGGTAAATACGGATAAAACGGTGCCACGCTGTAAATTCCCATCCATGCTCTCCGTTATTTATTAACTCTCTATGATACCGTGTGATTTGAAAATCACTTACGTATCGTGGATTTATCAGGTATGCAAATTCATTTTGCACCTTTTTCTACAAACTTCTATGTTTATTAACATGTTAAACGCGGCGTTGATTCCCAGGAACTAACGCTGAACTTTTCATTTAGAAGACGTCGTATCGGACACGCGATATCGTATTTAAAAAATTAATTTCGTTTAACCATTTGCACTCGAACCCATCTCACGAGCTATCTATCTCAGCAACTCGGCGATACTCGTCTAGGAAAATGTGCAATCAGAAATTGTGTTATATTAACCCTTTGCACTCGAAACTTCTGTGCTGAAGTTGCATTTTTCTTAATTTCTTTTTAGCATAGTCACTCGTGTTTCATCTATGGTTTCGTCGATTCAAATTCGAAAAATCCAATGGCTCCGTTACAATTTACAGTTACTTGCGATTCTGTAGTCGTTTTCATTATTCCTGAACTTTATTCTTCCTGACCTTTACTGAGAATCTGTACTGCCTAACTGAATTCTGTCTTTCCCTGTGTTGTCAGAATCAGTTTCAATTTTCACAGTTACTCTAATCTTCTGTTTTCTCGAACCAATTATTTCATTCAAATCTCTCATTTATGAAATCATTGATTTGGTCTTTAGATAATTTCAATTTGAACTTCTCTTCACTATTACTAATTCCGTCATTTGCTTCGACCTTTATAAACATCAAAGACAGACTAATGTATGAAATAATAATTTGAATGAAATACAATGCTGTGTTATGAAGTGCATATACGTGAACCATTTATACTATAAAGGGGAAATACATTGTTTAAAAAAGAACAGTTGTTAATCGCCCCTTAATTGTCATTCGATTTGCTGTATCGAGCCAAATGGTGACTGAGAGTCACCTCTCGAGTGCAAAGGGTTAACACTTAGCCAACCGCGTATTTTTCACAAACGTGAAATAGTAATCTCGTTCGCTTGAAAGACTCAGAGTTCTACATTTCCAATGAGGAGGTTTTCTTCCGCCATCTATTAACATCTCGTACGAGTTTATATATATTTTTTTTTTAAATCGTTCATGCAGCGACTTTTTTTTTTTTTTTAAACGCGGAGAGATAGGATAAAGTAGCCGAATATGGGACTCGTTTCTTTAAGCAAGCACAATTCTCGATTAAAAATAATTTTATTAAAATACGATACATATTATAAACGTAAGATGTGTACACTTTTGCAACATATTAGAAATGATAACAGAAGAGATAGAGTTCCATCGTAATAAAATAAAAATGAAAAGTATACAAAACCGTGACTTCAAAAACTGGTCGCCTAATATGAAACCCAGGTTTTATCTTGTTAACCCCTTGACATACAAATTAAATGGAACTAGATGCGACCGAGAAATACTATTTAATTTCGCTCAACTGAACAGTTACGTGAAAGCTGAGAAAGAGTACATTTTATTTTGAAATTTGGATTTTTATTAATCAGATTGATGTTAACAAAGAACATCTAAATAACATACAAATAATAATAATTTAATAGTTCTGAACAGTATGGAATATTTCGAAACATTTTGGAATATGTAAAGGAACTAAACATTTTTTTGCACTGCCATGTTGTTTCACTTCTTATGTTATTCTTATGTCGAACGTTATAAACAAATAAGAATCGAGCACGAGTGAAGCAACTATGTAATCTAATTGTAAACTGCACGGCGTCCGCCGAAAAAAGCGCTTGACGAGTCAGACTCGTCAAAATCTACAGTGGCTCATGAAATGAATGACGAGGCAGACTCGTCATTGTATGTCAAGGGGTTAAAAGATATTTTACGATTGAAAATGGACGACGAAGATTATTACTAATAGCCAACTCAAAAGCCATCCGCTATACATCTGATCTCCGCAAGCCAAAATATCTGTTATACACGGCAAGACAGTACTGAACTAGTTTAGCTTCAATTTTTTGGCCTAACACAGGCTATCTGTCAAGATACTTTGACATCAAATGTTCAGGAGAGAAATCGGCATTTTTTACATACCGCTCGAGAGTTCTTTTGGGGACAACAAAATGTTTTGCCGCCGTTTTACAACTCATAATATGCTCTCTAATTACTTTAACAGCTAACACCATCTGATCTTTATTCCACTGTTTACGTTTTCTCACAGAATCCACCTAAAACAAAATTAGGTACCTAATATGAGACCTGTCTCATACTAGGAACTTTCAAGGGTCCCATATTCGAAAGACTGCAGAATCGTAAATAGCTGTGAATTGTAATAGAATCGTTGGATTTTTCGCATTTTCATTCACGAAATCATAGGTGAAATACAAGTAATTAACCCTTTAACTATGAGTACTTTTAGCACAGCTGATCGCTCTAAACGCAAAAAGGAAAAAACGAAAAAAAAAATATTTTACTAAAATCAAATCATAATACTAAACAATATAATTCTAATTATTTGATAAATTATGAAAAGTATACAAAGTAGGAAAGTATTATATAATAAAGCATAAACATACAAGTTGACTGTAATTTTAGTGTGTGGTTTATAAACCACACCCGCAGTTAAAGGGTTAAAAGAACCTAAGAAAAATTCCACTTCCGTATAAAATCTTCGAGTGCAAAGTGTTAAAACTGTCATTGAGAAGTGTATCTTTTTTTCTTCTCAGTCAGCCTCATCTTTCTCTTCAGTTAGCGTGCTATTACTTTTACCATACATCGTACCAGCGATGGTTTATCTTCCCGGTGATGTTCAAAGTATCCTCTCCTTTCTTGCTTTGGACGCGTTACTAAATTTGCCAGCGCGAATTTGTCTTCTCTTGCACGCGGCGAGAGAGAAAGAGAGTCCTTTGTGGAGAACTAGACCGTTAATTTTGGTTTACACTATATATGGCTAGGTCCGGAGCCGGAAGAACGGCGAAGTTTATGGGGGAAAGTGTAAAACGCCGTAAAACTTTTGTATAAAATTAGAATAACACACCTTCCACTAAACCATGCTTTTTGACTTTCTTTCAAATTGCCCCGCGATATATTCGGTTGTCCGAAAAATTCGTGACGATTATTCATGTAAATAAGCCAATTTCATACTTCAAAGCGTTCTTTCTGTTCTACAAGCTATGTATTTTTAATTGTACAATTTTTCATCGTTTTCCCAGGAAATTGAAAAGTTCCATTTTACCAAAAACTTTGTTACTTTATTTTCTTTAAGATCGAAATTCCTATTTTTAGATTTTGTCGATCGATCGCTTGTGAAGAATTTTTTCTGATAAGCTACTGCTTCCTTAAACGTTAGATATCTCGTTAATTTTTCGTTGAAAGAAAGATATTCAATTTCAGAAGTAAACTCTATTTCCTTCCGCCTTCAAAACAATATAACATAGCAAAGAAACTAACAATTGCAACGAATAGACTTTGAAAAGACACATGAAACAATAATCTTTCAGAGTATATACGAACTTCATGTTTTTATATAATTTTACGTGTTGTAATATATTCAAATACAACCTATCGAAAATCGCCACGAATTTTTCAAACAACCTAATACATATCTGAAATTGTTTAAGCTGTAAAATTGTATGTAACATGGCGAGAAATTCAGCTATGTGAATAACTTATAGGGAAATCTATTTGTTCGAATAAAGTATTAAAAATTAACACGACCTATTAAAAATTGTCACGAATTTTCCGGACAACCTAACACATGCATAACACACAGAGAATCGTTATTTTCGCTGGGGATACGCCGCAGTCCGATAAACTGCATTATTTACACTGTCCCGATATTAAACAGCCTCGTAAATGATACAAAATTCTTTATCTCCGAGCGAGATAGATCGGGATGTTCAATAAATGGAATTTCATTTAGGATGGAAATAGCTATTGCTTTCGTAAATTCCTTTAACTCTTTGGGGCACGGTGGGATTAAAAGTGTCCCACCTTTTTGATGCACCGTAATGCATGGTGGGACATTTTTAGTCCCATCTCGAAATATTGCAATAACTGCATGCGTATATGTTTCTATTTCGTCTTATTTACGTAAAGCAGTTGGTAATAAAATTTCTGTGCAACATGGGTCTATTTTATTACCTGAAATCCTGTGCCGCAAAGAATTAAAACGTTTCTCCGCCTCTTACATAGAAAACGACGAAGAAATGAAAATATCAGGTCAATGAAAAAGTTCGTGCCCGTTTGCAACAGATAATACTAAATTATTTGTTTACAACTGACAGTTGTTGTACATATATGCAAATTTCATAGATCAAAAGAGATATCCAACTGTTAACCCTTTGGGAACCAGGTGAATAAAAGTCACACCTTGAACCATCTGGAGTTAACCCCTTACCCTATAACAACGAATTAGACTCGTGACACAGGGTTTCAGCTGAGATTCTATAAAAACAGTTATATTAGTAACAAACGTTAATTTTAATTCTAACTTTTCTTTTAATTTATAAGACCGAGGATTGTCAATTGTAATTAATCTATAATACATCAGCGTTTCATATGTAAAATAGTGTTAAAGCGATAAGTAACTGATGCTTAGATGTATAATCAGAAAAAGAAATCATAGGTTAAGGAGTTAATTTTACACCGACCATTATAAATACATCATTTGAATAAAAACAGACTTTAAAATCGTGTTTCGCCGATTTTACAATAGGATCAGACCTAAATGAAACAAAAATTTGTATTTGTTTATTTTAAAAAACACAAACATAGTAATTTAACTTTTAACTAACTGAAAATCTAAACTGTTTTTGGAAACAATCTTTTAAAAACACTTTTCTTGCAATATATTTTCTCACTTATCGCTCTAAACGAGGCATATTAACCCTTTGACTAATCTTGGTGCGCATAGGCGTTTTGGAAATTTGACTCGTACTGTTTTGTTATCGCCTTTTCTCCTGAATTTTATTTATCGCGCGCTTTCATTTTAATTTGTCCATCTACAAATACATAATTTGAGTAAAAACACACTTTAAAATCGTGTTTCGCCGATTTTACAATAGGATCAGATCCAAATGAAACAAAAATTTGTATTTGTTTATTTTAAAAAACACAGACATAGTAATTTAACTTTTGACTAACTGAAAATCTGAACTGTTTTTGGAAACAATCTTTTAAAAACACTTTTCTTGCAATATATTTTCTCACTTATCGCTCTAAACGAGGCATATTAACCCTTTGACTAATCTTGGTGCGCATAGGCGTTTTGGAAATTTGACTCGTACTGTTTTGTTATCGCCTTTTCTCCTGAATTTTATTTATCGCGCGCTTTCATTTTAATTTAACGTATAATGTATCGTTGTGTCGTCGATTAAGATACACATACATAGATTACTTCGAGGCAACGTCACCGCGCGATGTTCCTCGAAACAAACGAACTTCCCGGTGGACATCGATCACGAAGCGAGAAGAAAGAGTCTTGCACGAACCACCGAACGTATACTTTATGTGATAGCCTTAATTTTCTTAAACACACACGCGCGCGCCTTGTTCTTATTATGTATTTAGTTAATTTATCTTGACAACCCTTAGTCCGCTACAAACGAAACAAATTTTATATTTTTGCAAATTCGAAAGTTACTCATTTTTAAACTTTCGATGATAATTTGACAAATTTTACGAATGAAAATTGAACGTCTATCTTTCTACTGAAATCTGCCGTAGCGAAAGGGCTGAAGCTTAAAAAGTAATAGGATTCGTTGCATAATTCGATACATTCTTTACGCATAGAATGACATGACAGTGTTTTGGACATATCGGTGAATTACATTTGATGCATGTATTTTGAGTCTTGCGATCCTTATTTCTTGGACACGCAGAGCACCTCTGAGCTATTTTAGCTCGTTTTCGAGGTGTTTCTTGAGGAGTTTCTCCAAGATGTTCATAAAGTCGTTTACATAAGTCTCGGAGTAGTTTCTGATTACCTTTTCTGTTCGTTATGTGTTTTGCTACTAATTTCTTAATCAAGACCAAATTTAAAAAATCATCCAAGATCGTAAAATAATTATTATTACCTTCGAATTGTGAGAAATTCAAAGTTTGTCAATTTACACCATTCTTTTATCTGAAATAATTTTGTAGATAGACAAACTATGTTTCCTCTCCTCATCTTTGATGCCAATTTGTGTCACTTCAATGCAAATTATTTTGTATATTAACAAAAAAAAAAAAAAAAAGAAGGAACGTGTCGAGTACTTTTTCTTTTAAACTACTGGATATTAAAAATTCATAAAATGATGATTTACCACCTGGTGATGTTCCCTTGCTTACTCTTAATGACACAGTAACATTGTATTCATTTAATTGTCAATTCTACGAGCAAGAAATTCGTCAATTATTATTATTAATTATTTAAATTAGGAAACGAATATATAATCTTTGGAAATGTTAGAACTGAAACAGTATTACCGAATGTATTGTAACGTATGTGTTAGTTAAGAATTCACCATGACTGCGCCGCATATGCATACAAACCAGGAGGAGCTATAATTTTAAACGGGCATCTGTTAATACCCATTTGCGATTGGGTTAATACATGATTCATGTATGCGAGAGATTGTCAAATTCGGCTCGGATCTAATTATAATTTATCGTACTCCGTTTCTGTCTTTACCTTTGCTTTCCGTTCTCTTCTCTCGTTCCATATCTCCATCTTTGTTCGATTTTATACCTCTAGCTTTGTTATAGTATTTCTTCTCTTGTCACATTCTGATACTCTCGTTCTCTTTTTTTTATTTTTTTTATACATTTTACACATTGCCTACCGTGCGCATTTTTCGCGAGAGACCACAAATTTCACATTGAAAAATATAAAAATCACCAACATACGCGGTTTCTCTATTTTTAATCATATTGGAGATGTTAGCTCAAATGTGTCTACTGTCTTTTCATTTTAAGAATAGATCTACCAAGTCAAAATGACGGGTTTCAGATATATTTCTTTTAACATTAAATATACCAACCGGTCAAAATGACCGGTTTAACCCCTTGACATACAAATAAAATGGAATTCAATGCGTCCGAAAAATACTATTTAATTTGGTTCAACTGAACAGTTATGTGCAAGCTTAGAAACAGAACATTTGATTTTGAAATTTGCATTGCTATATAACATTTAATCAGGCTGATATATAATGTTAATGGAAAATAATTAAGTATTCCAACAGTGTTTGTATCATTTCCATTCAAAATTTGGAATTTTGATTGTCCGCCGGAGACAGTTCTTGACGTCTCGGAGACGTCGAAGTCTACAATGGCACATGAAATGGATGACGTCTCCCAGACGTCATTGTATGTCAAGGGGTTAAACATTTACTCATAAAGTTTCTATTTTAAATTAAATTTCAAATTGTTTTTGTTGGTAAGATTATGAAAATTCGTATTTATAGGTATCCGATAATTATTGAAAATGATTCCATTGATTGATATCATTTTTTCTGATATATGTACGTGGTATACCTACATATACCAACCAGTTATTTTGACTTCCCGATCTAAAAATCCCATTTCCGGTTAGTACCGGAATTTGCAACTACCACCATTCAATAGTGGATACTCGAATTAGTTGCACAAATTTTTTTAGTTCTCAATAAAAATCACTCTCCATCATTTTAATAGGGGTGGACAGGTGGTCTAGGACACTCTGTATATTCAACGTTGATAGTACTAGTGTTAAAAGTAATTTTTCCCTCTTTACTGTAGATGATTATCGATAAAGAAAAGAAAATACAGAAACTATCACAGACTCTATATGACAGAATTGTTAGTATTAAATACTGGAAAAAATTGATACGGTTTTTCTATCAATGATAAACTTAAACCAACTTCCCCTAGTACTAATTTACAATATTTAATGCGCAAGATTGATATCAGCGGAAGATTTTATTTATTTAGTCATTCTAAGCTCGTCAAAATTTAGCTGGCTTATTAACGTGAAGTTTTTTTTGGGGGGGGGAGGGGGGGGGGACGATCAAGTACAGCTTTATACTGCTACGCTGATTTGTCAAAAAATAATGAACATCGAATGAGTAACTTTACTACAACTTCCTCATAATACAGACTTGTCTTATTGGGACTATCGCTTATTTTTCTCAGTGTCTAACATTTTCGCAAATACTGTTGATAATGACCTTGTTAAAAAGTATTTTATCTATTGATAGTATTTTTAGCTTGATAGCCAGTAACATATTGACGAATGTTCTATTGAATGGTCTATTGCTCGATGTATTTCTTCCCTTTTTTTCATTTTTTTCTTTCTTTTTTTTTTGTACTTGTTTTCTTCAATTTTTAGTATTCGATTGTCTGGTTTTTTTTTATTTTTAATTTTTCGTAAGCTCGATCTTCTTGAACAAACAATTAGTAAAACGTGACCATTTATTTCAACGAGTTCCTTTTAATTGATGCAGCACTTGTCCCCATTTTATAGTAATAACCGCGACACTTGACGTTTTAGAGGAAGTGATAATACTTTATTTACCTCAATTACAAAGGTTAATAAATTTCGATTTGTGAAAATTAATATGAAGTTAATTGGAAGGAGACGAATATATTTTCGAACTGTTGTAATATAAAACAGGTCTGACTTCTAACGAACGAATATCACGTTTTGACTGCAAACGAACGAGTCGTACGACTTCTCAAGAACGAATGTCCTCTTCAGCAGTTTGCCCGATCGCTGTTAAAGAGGGTGACATGCTGTTAGCAACCGAAATGTTAATTAACAATCAGCATGTCTGACAGGTATAGCGAACACCCTTAGCGCTCTTTTTCCTGGAAAAGTGGCGCGATACCTGTTCGGACGCGTGATGTGCCGAGAGTTTGGCCAACGGTTTGGAATTTCCGCCAAATCCGATCCAACGGTTCTTTAACACGTTCCGTGCCGTGTGTACCACCGGTGGTACACGTTAAACTTGATCTTCAGGCCACGTGTACCACCGGTGGTACACGCAGTCATATTTATTTACTGCGCTGAAAACATGTATTTTATGACAAATGTAATTCTGTAAAATATATTTCAACCAAAAAAAGTGATGCATTATACAAAATGCACTATAGAACAAAACACATAGGTTTATTTAATTGTTATATATACAATAATTAATAATTACATTTAATGGTGGATTTTGTTAAAGCAAGGGAGGCATAAAAACAGCTTTTTCGGGCAATTTTCGCTTCAATACGTCATTACTCTTATAGTATATGAATATTTAACGTGTAAACAACAATCTAACGAAAGTAAATAATAGAAACTTGTTTTCCAACAGAAACAAATGAAAAACAAAAAACGTTACCTCCGTATATTTACCTACTCCTTCTTTTGTTAAATATTTGATTTCTCTCGTTTTTTATTTAACAAATTCGAATGCAGCAGGTTTTTTACTAATCGAAAAGTTTCGAATCGACAGACTTTTGCAATCGAACTGATCGCAGCGCCACGTGTACCACAAGTGGTACACGATGTGATAGCTACTCTAAACAAGAGAACTACTTATGTATTGATGATGTAATGAAATATTGTGTGATAATATATCAATCTTTAGTCAAAATATCCAATGGCCTGAACGACAAGTCAGGCAAAAATGGCTTGGCACGGAACGTGTTAACCAGTTAACTGTGTCGATCATTTTGCAAAGTGCGCCCCAGTGTGTGTCGCGATAATCAAGCGATGACAGATATAGTCGTCAAACACAGAGTAAGTGGCGCTGTTGAAATATTGGGTCAAAAAGACGACTTTATTTTAGAAAATGAATGAATTTATTAGTAATATTTACACAATGGATCAACGTAAAGCTATATTTACACATAATTAACGAAAAACTTAAAAAAAATCAAATATTTGTAGAAATTAAAAATTTATAATGTTGCTTTCGTGTGATATGTTCTGAAACAGGGAACGATGCACAGTGGCACTTTGCATGTCGGACATCATCGCAGATGGAGAATCTAATATACTTTGTTTTTTTGGTTATGACACGTCAAGATGAAAATCGGGATAATCAAAGATCCAGTGTTACTGCAGTGCTTACGAGTTAGCTCTCAGGAAGTTAGAAATCCAACTCAAATTATCTATAATTTTCATTTGTTTATTTCATTTCGTCCTGACCCCTAAACATTCTAAACATATTAAAATTTACGAATATAATTTAGTTTTCGCCAGAATTACAATGTAAATATCAAATTGTAACAAAATTTTACGCATGACGGATATAGCCGTCATAACACAAAATTCTGCCATTCTTCCATTACGGATATAGTCGTCAAACACACTTAACTGGTTAACAGGATTAAAATCCGTTATAGAAATGACCGTTAAGAAATCGTCCGTTTTATAACACATCTTCGGCTAATAAGAACGAAAATTAACTTTACGCGACCGTTTTGTAAAGAAAACTAATTTCTCTCGGCGAGAAATACACAAAAATGTGAACGATACATGAATCTCGTTGTCTCAGAAAACAACCTTTCTTCGCGAGCGTGTCATAAACTGTGCCAAACAAAAGATCGACCGGTTTTCTGTTCCTTTGGACGGAACAAAAAAGCCACTTAACCCTCTATGGGCCCGTGTAACCTTTCAGGTCACATTTTAATTTATCGACATTTTACACAGAAGTGCAAACATTATAGGCTGTTGTTACCTGAAAGTCACATAGTGAATATATTGCAATGAAATTGTTTAAACGGAAAAATTTCTTTTCGTTTGCATATATAGGTTTATATTTGCTGATTTTTCGTTCCCCCAATTGTTTTCGATTTAAAACAAAAATTCGGCCCATAGAGGGTTAATAGAGTTTCCGGTACGTATAGTATTAAGTTTAGGTTACCAGAATCGAAGACGTAACTACGAATAACTTCTTAATAATAGCAACGATATATGACATGGCTAGGTATAGTGTTGCCCACACGTGGTGGAGCTATATATTATTTATACGGTAACTAGTCTTGTCTGGTGGTAAGCGTGCGCACACGGTTGTCACCATATTTCGCTGCAAACTTTTATCTGAAGCAGCGTGATGTATCAGCGTCACCAGTGGCACGTGGTGTGTCTTGTACCGCGCATGACTACTATCTACATATATGCAGTAAGTACATATGTATGTAGGTCGAAGGTAGTCCAATTTTTTTCTTTCTTTCTTGTCTCGTCTCTATTACCTTGCGTCAACGCGTTCTTTATTCGCATACTCACCGTTAAGTTTGTAACATTCTTTTTTTAATTTAGAAGACTCTGCTTGAGGATTAATATTAATCCTCTGCACTCAAAGATCTCATTTTTTTAATTTCTTAAGTTCCATTTGTTTAAAATTCTGAAATCTCATTTTTTTAATTTCGTAAGTTTCATTTTTTAAATTTCGTAAGTTTCATTTTTAAAATTTCGTAAATTTCATTTTTTGAATTTCTTAAGTCTCGTTTTTTAAGTTTCTTACGTCTCATTTTTAAAATTTCTAAAATTTAATTTTTAAAATTTCTGAAGTCTCAGTTTTATATTCAAACATTGATACGCTTTCCTGGATTTCTACGAGTACTTAGGCAAGTTTAACTTAAAGATGAATTGTTAAGTTAAGGTAAATTGTTTAATCTACGATTTTTTTTTTCCTTTAAATAACGTGTCACGAAGTTATATAAGGTGTCAGATGTCATAGTTTTCTTCTCTGTGATTTAGTACGAAGTAACCTACCGCACATGTGTGGTTTGGTTTGAGAATCACTGCGTTCCAACGTGATCCATATTCGTTGGTGTAAGAATGTTTGCTCGGCTACGGGGATATTTTTAATTGTCGATAACTAAAAAGCGAACCTTCAAACGCAATTTTTGTATTCTTCATTTTCGTCTTATTCCAGCTTGTAGAATCGCCTCTTAAATTTTCTATCATTTATCGTTGGACACTATACAGGGTGAGACATGTAAAACAGGTCACCTGAATAACTCGATTACTATTGGTGATAGGAAAAAATGGGTCAGACGAAACCTGCTTGGTTTTGCGGGTGGCATAATTGTATGTTAATAGTTTTTTTGTAGGTGGACACGTAAAGGACATATGAAGGTCAACTCCGTTTTTTAAATTAAAATGATACACTTTTCTATGCACTATCATCGAATACGTCATATTCAAAACGTATACAGTGACTTACGACTTAAGATTATTAACATTCGCAAATATGAACAGATACTAACTCTTTGATTACGCAAAGTATTTTTACTTTTTCTTAAAATTGCGAATATTTTTACAATGGATAAATAACTTCTCAAAGTACACGTGTACACTTTCATTAAACAAGACCTATTATGTTGAAGAAAATAAAATTTATTAATTTGAATTTCACTAAACAAAAATACAGTGTTTAATCAAGTGTCACGGACTGTATATAACAAAATGATTGCCATTTTTAATTTCTATCCGCGAGTTCCTATACAGCAGCACTCACGTGCAATTCACGTAGAAATCGAAACGTTTGGGATTCCACAAGGAGCTCGCGAAGCTTCCACTACCCATTCATCGGAATCGAATTGAAACTTTATTATTGCCATCGTGGCACAGTTTTCCTATCAAGGTGGGGGGGGGGGGGGGGGGGGAAGAAGGGAAAGAGGAATATTATAAAGCGACACAGAAGATCAAACAATTTTCTTCTACCTTCTTATCTGTGTGCCGTGTGTACAGAGCCGAGCAATTCGCGAGCGCTATATTGTGTCCCGATATCTAAACAGAAATCGATATATGGAAAGACTGGCCGGAAGCGTCGTTGTTTCGGCATTTTCACGAGAATATTCGTTTCTCGGAACGAAAGATGCTGCGGCGTATATCGAAATACCGTGAAAGTATTCCGCGTGTACAAGACCTTTCAAAATTCAATTCTGCGACTCCAACCGCTCTTGTTCGGTCCCGAGGTATATAACCGGCTGCCTTCGAGAATTAAATGTCCTCTCTTGGCTCGATCGCTGCAAGGGTTCTGATAAAATATTTTGCATGCTTGCCGTAGTTGTAGGAGAAGCTGCAGTAAGATGCGAACGCTGTGAAAAAATTGCTCTAAAATACTATACTTATCGATTTATGAAAAATATTATCGTCACTCGTGGAAGCATGGACACTTCGTTAAAAAGTTTTTCTTGATAATAATTATCTAAATAATTCTATGTAAATAATTATTCATGATTTGTATAAGATATATTTATATTGCCATCCTTTTACATATTTGTCAAATAATAAAATACTAATATATATATATATATATATATATATATATATATATACATTGTATATAGATTGTAGCTAGTGGCCATATATATATATATATATAAATATATATATTTTTAAAATAATATTGATAAAAAAAAATATATATTTTTATATATATATAAAATATTATTATTGCAATATATATATATTATATATAATATATATTACAACATAATATTTTTTATTGAAAAAATATTATAAAAAAAATATATTTTTATATATATATAAATATATATATATATTTTTTATTATTATTATTATTATTGAGCAAATATTTTATTGCTGATTGTAGCTAGTGGCCAGCCATGTTTTGTATTTTATATTTTAGATGTACATTTTGTATCTAATGTTTTTATATTACTTATGGTTTATTAGTTGTTGGAAATTATTCTCGCGTTAAATATTTATTAATAGAAGTTATAAAATTGTGTGATTTACGTTGTTTTTTTTTTGGCATCTTAGATTTTTTACATATTATTTGCTTTCCTTCTGTTTGCTTGTATAGTAATCTCACTGCTTGAACTTTTATCATCATCAGTGTTATCTGAAAAGTCGTCATTTTTTTTTTTAGGACACTTTTTCGCTTTTTCTTTTTTCTTTCTACAGGTAACGTAATCTTATTTTTAAAATCATGGTCATCCTTGCAAATATCCATATTTATCTAAGCTTCTCAATCAGATGCTATTTATTAGTTATCATATTTGATTAAATTAGACGCTTTAGTAATTCTCATAGGTTTTCTATTGCATTTACATTCGACGAGTTATTGATAAAATATTTAAATTTTCTTTCAGGTAGTTAAGCTGTCACAATATAGACAAATTATGTATTAATCCGTTAAGAACAAAAGAGAGTATATTTTACTATTATGGAAGTCATAATTCCATCCAAAATATATAATTTCGTGTAGAAATTAGCTGCATGCTCGTGTACAAAGTATTACGTGATTTGAATTATACAGGAAATATATATTTAGTGAAGAACACAAAAGTTAGCATCATAAAGTAATAAAAATATAGAAATGTACTTCGAGATTTTAGAATGAACAATTTTCTTCTTTTAAGATGTGAATAACTTTACAATAACCTTTGTGTGTCAAAGAATTTTATATTCAATTTGTAGACTTCTAAGTCAGCTTCATATTCAGCAACGAAATTGTAATAGATTTCAGTAGGCGTCTATACAAGTTTCTCAATTAATTGCTATTTATTAATTATCATTTTTGATTCAGTAGATTTTCTATTAGATTGATATTCGATAAATTACCAGAATAAAACGTCAATTTTCTTTCAATTAGTTAAGCTGTCAAAATATAATTAAATTCTCTATCTAACTGTCAAGAACAAAACAGACTACATTTTATTATAATCGAAGTCATAATACTACGAAAGTACAATGGAACCTCGATATAACGGGCCGATGTGTCCGATATAACCGAATGTCCGTTATATAAAAATAAATTTTCCGAATAAGCTATAAACAATCAAATAGAAATACATATAAACGAAAATTTACATTGTAATTAAACTTTAAAATTCCACTTTATTCGTCTTCAGATGATATGTCACTGTACGCCCGTTGAGGAAAATCATCAATGTTTCTGAACTTCCTGGTTTCGGTGACACTGATTTGAAAAATGTATCAATTTTTGTTTGGATTTTTGAAGTTTGTCGTTTCTTAATTATTAACTTTTTAAAAATTGCGAAAGTGCGTGTAATATAATTACATTTCGCTATCTGCCGAATCATCGATAAATGATATTACATCGTCAAGATGCGATCTGAACATCGGTCATTTTATTTCTGGAAGTATTGATTCCTCCTCTTCGTTATCTTCCCTTTCATTTTCACTTTCTTTGATCAACACTTCATCTGCTATTTCACTTTCGGTCATAATTTGTGCAGTCACGTGCAGTTTACGATCGTTTACATGCTGTCCGCTATATCCGAAGTTCGTTGTATCGAGGTTCCACTGTATATAATATAGAATTTATTCATAATAGTACGATCATCCACTGTAGCATATGGCAAAGCGAGAAATAGCGTCAAGAGGTGAGAGAACTTGAACACTACATGTCATATATAGCCACTTGAATAAATATCAATGTGATATCATTCAGATATTGTGTCATCCTTACGTTCGCCTCTGCTCTCTGGCGTCTTAACGTACATAAACGTCTGGCCATACGGGCTTCTTACACCTGTTCGCACCCTTTACATTTCTTTCTTTGCTTTGCATTATCCGCCTCGAAGTTTGTTCACCTCTTTCTTTTTCCGTAATCGTGTTCACGTATTGTTATTACCTGGTTCTTTGCATTTCTATTTCTGCTTACATCGTTCCTCTTCAAAACGTCTTCCCGTATCATTTCCTTTATTTCCTATCGATTGTTCGTTTGCTTTTTTCCAGAGCTTGAAAGAATTATCTTTATATAATCCTTTTAATGTGGCGCGCTTTTGTACGAACCCATTAATACAGACATCCCTCGAATAGCACGGTACTTGAATTGCACGAAATCGCGAAAATTACTGTTAAAAATGAAGTCGATCACACAGTACATATGTACAGGCATCCCTCGAATAGCACGGTACTTGAATTGAACGAAGTCGCGAATAGCACGGTTAAAAATTGCGACAACCCTCGAATAACACGGAACCAATTAGCCGTGTTATTCGAGGGATGCCTGTATATACGGTACGATATTTTCTACTAATAATATTTACTTGTTTCCTTTTCTTCTGATCAAACATTTTTAAAGTACGCTATATTATTTAGGAAAAATAACGATTGAGAATAAAATTATAAAACTGATCGTAGATTGAAGTAAATAAACACATATGTAGGAAAAGAGTAAGTTTATACGATTTAATTCACAATGCGATTTTACGAGAACAGTGAAATTGAGACTGAACGGTATTAATAAAAACATGCGAACATTGAAACAGTTGCCAATATTCAGTTATTTGCAATTGCTATGTTACATGTAATGATAAAATTTTATGTTAGAAAACAGTTAATCCTTTGACTGCGGAGTACTTGAAAATTGAAACGCTCTGTGAAGATGGAATACTTTTTCGCGTAGCGTGAGCTTTGTTATACCATGATCGATTATACAATGTGCAACTAAATTACTATTTTAATTCTTTACCTACGCCAAATTAAAAAGAAGCATTTCCATTTCTTTTCGGAAATATACTGTTTATTTAGAAATATTAACTTTCCAACTTTATCGTCACAATCCTTGCTCAAATCTAACTCTCTTCACCTACTTCACTATCGTCTCTTAGAACAAGTTCTTCAAAACTACTAGACATTTTTAAAGTTGTCACAGTAATAAAAACTAATGTAACACGCAAGTGGAATATTAGGATATGCTACTGCAACAATTACAATCATCTGTTGTCCGAAGAAATAAATAACTCTAAGAAATATAGAATAAGTGTTCAATATAAACAGAATTCTTTTATTTTTATTGATATACAATGCAAAGGTATGTGTTTATCTTAACACGTTCCGTTCCGTTTTTTGAAGATTTTCCGTTTAGGCCGCGTGGGGCGTATACGACCCACACTGTTACGATTAAATAACCTTGTTTTTGACGTACGCCTTACAATTTGTCAATATTACAAAACCATAATTAGCAAGAAAAGGGTATAGATTTTAATATACATTAGACAACAAAGCAATAAAATTAATTTTTAAGGAATTATTTTAGCAAACACATGGTCGAACATTTACTCTACTTTTGAGAGTGGCATATCAGAGTTGTCGCTTGAAAATTTTTCACTTTGCAATGCTATCTCTGATTATAAGGAGTAAAAATGATATAATTAATTGTCTGTAGCACTGAAATAAATATACATCAACCGTATGTTATGTATCCTCCGTTTTTACTTTATACATTACACTGATTTTACTGTAGAAACAGACTGAACTAAATAAACACCAGCTTTAATCAAACAGTAACTGTTGCTTCAACGACGCACGAATAAATTACAGAACGAAATAAAATCTCTGCTGTTTGAACAAAAGGTGGTCGAAAAAAATGATCGTAGACGCTCCATGCTATAATGAACGCAGTATACATGATATTAAGATGCCTATATTTGACTCTACAATAAATTTTTAATAAATTCTTCGTTTTTCAATGAGGATTCCAAGTGACCTGAATGGAAAGTTCAGCGGGGGTCATATATGCCCCACGCAGCACGGAACGTGTTAAAAGTTGCTATTTTTTGTTTTCATGAAAGGTGTAAGACAGAAACAATCGCTGAACGCAGATGTGCGTCCATAGTCCACATCGATGGGTTTAGGTAGATGCATATATGCATTCATAGTAGTCAAAGCGTTAACCATTTAACTCTTTGACTGCCACACCGAAATTACATGTTTCACTCAGAACGCCACGGGAGTATTTTTATTATTCAAAGCATATAATGGCTTTTAAATTGTTTATTGATGTTCTAATAAAAATTTTTAATCGTTCAATGGGGCACTTTTTATTTCAAAATATCTTCTATTTATCGGTTATATTCAAAATGCACTAACTGTCAATTTTCATTCAATTTTTACAATTGTAAAAAGTTCAAGTGTTCCGGTCACCAATGACCACTGTGACGTCACAGGAGAAACCATGGCCGGTTATATATGATCAACGTGGCAGTCAAAGTGTTAAGTGCTAGACGTTATCAACAAAGTCCTTTCGAAAGTAATACTATTAACCAATTCCGAAGGCAGGTTACTAAAATCTATTTACACATCGCTGTTGTTTAGTGTATACAGTCCCAAGTTGGTAACGGCCAATACAAATTACGAAGGTACACGTGCGTACACACACGTATAATACAGAGTATACGGTTGGTACACTGTTAGTATCCACTAACATCAAACTGATAAATGTTTAATGATAAACAAATTTCCACGACGAAATTTATCTAGTTTACTAGGAACCATTGTTTATAGGCAGTTTTCTCCATTGATGATAAATCTATACCTTAGAGTCAGATTAACTCAACTCCATCTTTTCCCTTTTATCCCTCTAAGTTTGATTTATCGATTGTTTATTTATCATCGAAATGACAAATATTGAATGTACTAGAGCCTAGATGTCAGCATTGTATGTCAGGTCTTTTCAAATGACACAAGCATTTGGAGGGAAATTTAAATGTGCAAAATTCGCAAGAGAAAAGAAAAAAGGAAAATGTGGAAATTATAAAAATATACTAACACAAAGAGCGTTTAAGTTTAAAAGAATAACTTCTTTTAGAATTGGATAAAACGGCGAGTTTCTTTTTTTTCTTTTTTTTTTTCGAGAAGTTAGATGTCAAGAAGTTAGTTTGTTAGATGTGTATAAAAAATTTTGGAAAAATTGCGATTTATCGCGATTGCACATTTCTAAAAAATGTTATGCTATTGAACATGTTATTAATTTTTACTTTATTCCACGTTTTACCACACACGTTACTTTCACTTTTGCAAGTTACATGAAATACTAGGTAATTATTATTTTATTAGTTCAACTTACTTGCACGTTTTACAGATGCTTTAATGTGAGAATATTAATAACAAAGTAGCATTCGTAAGTGATGATCACCGATTTTTATGAAACTTTTGTATATAATAATTTTCGAAACAGTATCCGCCACATATTCTTTTCTCAAAGAGTGAAAATCATTCTTAATGTTAATTGTAGTAAACATACTTGTTCGAGCCCAAGCACCGAGAATTAACAATAGTCCTAAGCTGGTTTATGACTACGCTTCGGTGACCTGCTAACGAATTTGACGCCATGAACCGATGGGCACCCGACATCTTCCATCTCTTTTTATACTTTCCTCCACCACACTCAGAGTAGACAATCACATTGTATAAAACAGGGAAATTTTCACCCTCGACAGACACTCGTAGAAAGATACTCGTAAAAATACATTCGATAAAAGACATTCGACAAGAACACGCTTAAAGACACACCACAAAACACGACAAACTAGAAAAACGCGTCCATTTATACAATTTAGTGAGTAGCACATTAAACATTAATTTGAAAACGTGTTGTGAGTTATTTACCTACAAATAAGACTCATCCTGCCACGAGTCAGCGTTTCGAAAAATCGACACGACTATGTAACAGGGATTTACCACCCCGGGAAATTCAAAACGAAGAATTACGGAGTTTCGGAAAATTATTAAATTGACGAACTTTCTATTTTTCAATGTCAAATTTGCAAGCGTCGCTCGCAAAAAATTCGCGCGGTTGGCAATGTGTTAACCCTTTGCAGTCGAAGCTGTCGAAGATCAATTTTTCAATGATGCTCTTGTCTCTTCTAGCTTTCTTTTAACATAATTGCTCGTTTCGCTTATGGTTTCGTCGATTAACCCACTGAGTGAAAAAGTAATTCGAAAAATCCATTGGTTCAAATTCAAAATCCACACTGGCTATTGTTCTCTTATCTTTCATGAACTTTATCCTTCTTCTGCTGTATCAGAATCGGTTTCACTTTTACTTTCTGTTATTCCAATCTTCCGTCTCCCTCGACCAATTACTTAATTCGAATCTCTCATTTACAACATTACCGATTTGGTCTCTAAACAACTTAAAATCAAACTTATCTTCGCTGTTACTAGTTCCATCGTTCGGATCGACTTTTTTATGCATTAAATTGCAGAATTAACGTATAAAATAATAATTTTAATTACACGTTTAAACTGTGAAGAAGGATATCTGTTTAAAAAAGAAAAAAAAGGAGAAGTTACTGTCGACATTTAATGTTCGTTCAAGTTGCCTGTATCAAATCAAGCGACGACTGAATGTAGAACATTAAAAAATGAAATTATGTCTACTTATAAAACTTTTTAGTAGAAAAACAAGTCTGGAAAATCACCAGAGTGTTATATTCTAGTCGATTATTGTTCAAATAAAAATCTTCATCAACCACAAATTCAACAAGAATTCAGGAACAATTGACCGTTTGAATATGAATTGCAAAAAGCATAGAAGGGAGATTAGATCGAAATACGATACGTGACGATCGTATCTCTCTTTGCAAATATCATACGTTCGCAGATAGGAACATAGAATGCATTAAACAAGCCGAGAGAGAGAGAGAGAGAGAGAGAGAGAGAGAGAGAGAGAGAGAGCAGTTGTGTATCCTGCACAAGAGACGGAAACATCGTAGACCTTTTGGCGTCTTTCCAATTTCGATAATCTCATCGGCGTTATCATTATTATTCCCATTATTGGTCTCGTTATTTAGTAGCCAGTAAATCCCAAAGAACCGCATCGTCCACACGGGCCGTTCATGGATATCGAATAGAATAGCTCGAATCAGTTTATTGTGTGAGAGGGAAATACATTGCCGAAACGAGAAAAGCGGGGTAAAAGTGTCTTTCAACATCTTCGTATTGTCTTTCCTTTTAAATTTCTCCCCAAATGCGATTACATAATAACGTTCGTGAATTATTATGGTACACGTGTTCTTTGTATTTCGTTTACTGCAGTCGAATTTCCAAAGAAATAATTGCTTTTGAGAATTTATGCGTTGTTAAGCCTTTGCACTTTTATGTTAACCAGTTAACTGCGTTCGACGTGTATACACGTCAATCCAAAACTTTATTTCGATGCGGTTGACGTGTATACTCGTCTTGTAAAACAAAAAATTATCATTTACTAAAAAATTCACAAAAAATTACTTTTACTATTTATGTAAAAAAAAAAAAAAGCTAATATAACGATATCAGCCACTAACAGTTGATACATAAATCACGCCAATTTTTGGCGACATCAACCATGAGAATGTTAAGGTGGTACATTATTTTGAGGCATTTGAGAATGGGTGAAGTTCTGGAAATTTTTTCCACAAGTTTTATTATATTATTCTTTTTTATTATTCAATTACTAAATGAAAAATTTCACTTTTTATTACAAGGGATATAAATATATTTCTCAACCTTTTTTGCTAATTTAAAAAAAAGTAAAAATATCACAAAACGCTGGAGTTATTCTTTTTTTTAGAGCATCGGCTGTTGATCGATAAAAATCGAAACGCCTCGTTTCATCTCGAAATCTCATTCCTCCTTTCTCACGCATTTCCTCAACAACTTTCTTGTGTAATCTCAGTATTATCCAGTTAATAGTCCCATCGTCGCTTTCTTCATTCGCGACAGTAAACTTTTTAACCGCCTGAACCTTTTCTTCTTCGCTCCTCTTTCCCTTTCATGTTGTTTTCATTGTACGGAGAACGATAGAAAAAAAGAACAGAAAATCCGAGAAAAAGAGATAGAATAATCCATGTAGAAAAGGGCAAACGTAAAAGAGAGTTTTGTAAAATACATATTAACCCTCGACGCATATATGCGTTCAACGTAAACCATAAATGTAGACGATGAATGCCTCTATGCATTGGAGAAAACAATTGAGAGAGCCAGGAGACACAAATATGTTGTCCGTGAACACAACTGACAAATCCGAAACACATACATATACAGTGGCTCACGAAAGTGTTCGAACACATACAAGAAATAAATGAAACGAGAGAGATATTTATATATTTCGGTAGAAGATGAAAAAACCACAATATTTCATCAAAGGATCAATTAACCCCTTAACTTGTGCGCTCGAGTTAATTCGAGCGCGCTAAACAGGCCAAACTGTGCACAGTCGAGATAATTCGAGCGGCGTTGTATTTTATGCTGCTATAATTTTTCACACTCGAATATAATCGAGAATTGAAAACAACAATGTGAAAGCTAAGAAAAAAAATCGTTTTATTGATATTTATCATTTACATAGGATTGTAAGCTATAACATTGCAATATTCGGCTGTTTTCTACAATGTGGATCAAAATCCAAAATTAAAATTAAAATTTTGATTAATTTCGTATTTTTTTTTCTTTTTTTTTTGCCAAGACAATGTACTAAAGTGTGTATTTTACATGAAAAAAAATTGATATTTTTTGGCCGATTTTTTTCAAAAAATTTGTGCGTTAAGGGGTTAAAACAAAAAGTATTACAAATATGGAACTCCATTGAACCGACAGTGACGGAGAACTTGGTGCACAGCATGGAACGACATCTAAGCGAAATAATTAAGGCGAAAGGAGGTCCAACCAAATATTAACACTTTACCGACCGGAAGCCTATTAATCGACTTTTCGCTATCAGCGCAACAAATTAATTAACCCTCACCCAGCCAATGCCGGGTCACTTTTGACCCATGTCTTAATTACTCTATAATAACAGAAAGTGAACGATATGATAAAGCTCTCTAGCGAATTTTGATTGACAATTTTTCGAGCAGTAAAAATAATCGCGATAGCGAAAACTGAGCCACTATAGAATAGAATGAGCCTGAAAATAGTAAAGTGTTAACATAGTGGAAAATGTAAATAATTTTTTCCGTTCGAACACTTTTATGACCCCCATGCAGTACGTTTGTATAATAAATGCTTCTTAACTTCTACATATACTGTTCGATTGACTTGAAATTTTGTACACATTATGCTGATACTTATGTCTGATAGCAGTTAACACATCTTGCGCGGGAAGCGACTAAAGTCGTTTTGCGCGGATTTCATATCTTGAGCGGGAAGCGACTAAAGTCGTTTTTCACGTTTTATTGATGGATTATTGTTAACGATAGGTTTTTGTGATGTTTTTACAATAAAATCGGATAAACCTAAAAAAAACTACAGCTATTTTATGCAGAAGGAATTTTGCGTCTGAACTGTAAAAAATCACCCGCTACACGGTAAGATTTTGGCGGTAAAGTGCCCGCGCAAGATGTGTTAAGGTGCTATCTTCTAAACTTAACTCTAACATAAATATCTCTCTTGTTTCATTTATTTCTTGCATGCGTTCGAACACTTTCGTGAGCCACTGTATGTAGCATAAGTAATAGTTTATAAAAAGTAAGTATTGTAACTCTATAGCGTGCTCAGCTTCAAATCGTTCCGTCCGCAAAAGGTTAACCCTTTGCACTCGAGAGGCGCCTCTACGGCGCCCTGAAGATTTATGCGGGAATTTTGATGACGACTAAGCAGCGGCACTTTTTGTGGCCTTTAATAAATAAAAACAGTACCTGTTTGTAGATAAATTTTATTGCTTGTATACGTTTGTTTGAGTATAAATCATTTTAAAGTACCTGTAAAACACTTGCCTAATATAACCAAAATTGTCTCGAGTTGCTAGTTCGCCCTAGCGAAAAAGTCCTCGAGTGCAAAGGGTTAACATAGGAAATCATAACGCTTTGATAGCCGCTCCCCAAAAATTTGCACATTCCTTCGGTATTTTTCACGAGTTTGTAGCCTTGTGTAGGCTAAAATGTATGTTTGAAGACCAAACGAAAAAAAAAACAACAGATGGAATAAATGTATCGTTGACAAACATAGATTTTCAAATTTGCATTTTATCACTCATTATTTACGCGAAATCGATTTGCCTTTTACTCGCCTGATTGTGTGAATGAAATTACAAATACCTGATACTGGCTGAGAAAGGATGGTTGAACGAAGTCACGCGATCGTGACAGCGGCCATCAAAGTGTTAATTAGACGAACTTCATAAAAGAAGAAGAAAGCGGAAGCGAGGAGGGAAAAAAGGAAGAAAAGAAGTGAGGCATCGTGAATATTGCTTTATATCTGCCTTATTGTTCCGTCCATTTTGCTCGAAATTTCGGTCGATAAAAACACTATCGATCTTTTCTGTTAAAAACTACGAAAAGAATGATTGTGGAATGAAACGAGAGAGAGAGGAGTATGTTGAGGACTTCCGGTGTAAGGAAAAAGCGACGCCGTAGAAAATATTGATGATTTTCACGTTTTCATGGTCCAATTCTGTGTTCCGAGTGTTACACATAGGCTGCACAATACTTGCTCGATGCAACATGTTTCCGAAACTTTTATTAGATTCTTCAGATTCTAAAAGCTTATCGATTCGTAGGGATGAAGTTGTTATTTAAGCTTTGTTGTTATTTGTATCTTTACAAACCGATGTGTTTTTCATTTCACTGAATTTATACTGTAATTGAAAGTAATTTTCATCCATTGAATGTTGTCTTCAGAATAAGAAATTATTTTTGATGAACCTGTTCACCTTAAAATTATATTTTTAGTTACTAGTAGTAATTTTTTCACTTACTCTCCTTATGCATAATTTTCTGTTTGCATGCCAATTTCGTATTTTAATATTAATACTGTAAGTTAATAATGTGTATTTACATTTAACTTTTTTCTAGTGTTGTAACCCTTTTTTTTTTATAACCAAGCAATTTGTTGGATTTATAAATTTTTTTCTGGAGAGAAATTGTGAAACTTTTAACGAGTTGATATACTTCTTTATTCTTTCTGTTAAAACGCGCGATAATGTTACAACTTAATAGTTACGCTGTTATAAACACGTAAAACATGTTTGCATTGATTTTACTTTAACTTTTATATTAAGTTTTTATCAACCTTTATTAATTCTTATCGATTCTATTTAATTTTACTTTGTACGATATTGCTTTCTGCTTATATTCTCGGCTAGTTAAATATAACATAATTTGTAGGATACAATTATATTAAATTATTAATTAAGTTCACCTTTGGAACAGAAATTTCTTTTCGAAAGTTTAAAAATCAGTAATTTTCAAATTTCTGAAAATGTAAAGTTTGTTCCGTTAAATTAAAATCGAAGTGCGCGAAGAATAAAATTCAGGCGACAGATTTCCGAAACGTCTTACAAATACCAACAGTAATCATTCCATTTATGTTTAAATTGAGATATTTAAGAGTTTGCGTTTCAATGAAGTTAAAAATATACATACAGGATACCAATATATCACACTCTTTAAGTGTATCTAAGAGAGTTAAATTTACAATTCCTATTAAAATAATAGCAATTATTAAGTGAATAATATGTCTCCTTACCAAGAATGGACTTAAGCCACTTTCAAAATTAACAACTAGATTTGTCATAAAATTTGAAGCAGCCCAAGTCCATTCGATATAATTTAAAATGCTTCAAATTGAAAAAACAATATTCAATTTATTTTATATTTCATTACAGCACTTGAAAAACACCATTTATGTAATTCAGGAAATCTAACTATATAAATTACATAACAACTTACTGCTCATCTACATTTTGTGTATACGGGAAGAATTTGAAGAAGTCATGGTGCTCCGATGGTATATATCGTAGTAACTCCATCATGTCCTTGTATTTCGCTGTTGTAATTTGTCTTATATTTTTATAAAGTGGTATCAATACAATATTTTCGAATTTTCTTGGTCTACCCCGACGTGGTAATAAATTTAGTATTTTAAACTCTGCATTCTCATCCATTGATATCTTATAGAAAATTTTATATGGTTCATTTCTCAAAAAACGCATCCAGCATATTTTTAACCAATTTATTGTTTCTCCGTTAGAATTCTTTACGCTTTTAAAAATTGCATCCTCCAAAAATCTTGTTGATATGAAATCCTTTTGTTTCATTTCATTTAAAATAAAGTTATTACCTTTCCGGCACTTCTTGATAACATTATAATAATCTTGGGGGACAAACAGTAAATTATTTTTGATATTATCAATAATCGATTAGACTTAGGCCACTTTCAAAATAAATTTTTCAACTATCAAAATAACTGCGAAAATTTAAATGTCCAAAATTATCGTATACTCTGAATATACTTAACCGTAAAATGTTTTTTATGACAGCTAATTTCAAGTGGTACATGTTACTACAGTTAACAACAAACAACTGACAAATGAACTTAGACCACTTTCAAAATAAACAGCTCATATGCACATTTAGCTTAGTCGAACAGATGTCACAATAATATTTAGATGTTTTAGACATCGTATATATAAAAATATAAAATTCTTATACATGTGAAAACTATAAACGTAGACATAAATTTTTATACGAATTAGACGCTATGTTGGTTTTAGTGAAAAATTGACGGCACAGAAAGAAAAGCGTGCTAAGGTATTCATAATGAAGTTTTTATAAAAATTTAACCCTTTGCAGCATATAACCGCCCATGTGTATTTATCATTTTTAAGCAATGATAATTAATCTACTACAATAATAATAACTAATCCTTCTAACCTCTCACGAGAACACAATTCGTTTGGTCCAATTTCGAAACAATTATTCTGTTTTAAAGGGTGTCCGAACGTTAATGGAAGTCACTGTATATATATACATACATACACATATATATATATAGTGGATCAGAGGTAAAGAAAAAGTAGAGAAGGCAAACCAGTTCGGCGCCTGTCCACGCGCCAACAGCGTCTGCTTCTGTCACTCGCCACAAACATATCGCCCTATCATGTTCCAGACGTGGAAGCGCGTATAAAGGCTCTCTCGTGCACACGCCTGCATGCTCACGTGCAGCGTGCGCGGACTCGTTAACGAGCCACTCGTGCAGCTACTCAGAAATCGCGTAGAGTGAAAAGGGGGATCGAACAGTTTTTCCACGGCCGGAGGAATTGGAGGCCATCTGGATCCTGCCGGATATTCTACGTTTCTAAAAGCAGGTCCACGCGATGCGTTACGAATTCAGTAAAGGAATGGAATCCGAGATGTATACATATATATTTTCGCATTCGTGTGTATATACACATTAAGTGAACACAGGGTAAAGCGAATTTCCTCTCGTCACGAGACTAGCCCTGATTGCTTTACGTTAAAACTCGCGTTAACCCGTTACCTTGAAATTTTCATACTTGCCAAGGTAACTTCGTTGATGTATACAGGCATTATCTTCGCGCCTATTATTTATACTGCCGGGAATATTGAATGCTCAATCTTCTGTGAGTCTCGCGGTGGTAATTATAAATAAAATATCTATTCCAGTTAAACACTCTTATTGCATCGCAATGCAAACGTGACGAACCTTCGGTCTAGTGGATTATCGTTATAAAATTAGTCACATTTGATCGTCAGACCGAGGTACAGTACTTATATCCCTCTGTAGAGAGACCGAAAGCGAAATACAGTGAATTCCGGTTAATTGGGACACTTTGGGACCGGACCAATTTGTCCCAATTAAGCGGCTGTCCTAGAAAAGCGAATTTCTGAAAAATGAATCCAAAAACGCTAACTAGCAATAAGTAATAAAATAATATTAATAAGTAATCAAAAATTAGTAAATAAACACATATATTATATAATGTATAAATAAATACATTATATAATATATGGATGTATGTAATTATTTTTTCAGAAATTTATCGAGTGTAGCTTGGTATATTTTTCTTTTTGGCTCTGCAAATGGACGAAATTGGCACAGGTATCGAATGCAGAAATGGGGTATTATTTATTTCCATTTTGAAGAAAATATTGTCTTAGTTTAAATGTACATTTTTTGGCTTCCTGATTAGTCACCAGATTTCACTCAGAAGTATCTATATTTCCAATCGGTATCACTACTTCATAACGAGCTCTACTGTATCTCCAATTGTATACTGTACGAGCGTAAACTGTCTTAATAAAACAATGATATGTCCCATATAAGCGTAGGGAAAATAGTTTCTGTTTCCGTTCTTCAGCATCTGTCCCAATTAACCAGTGTACCGATTGACTGGCGTCCCGATTAACCGGAATCCACTATATCTATAAGTAACACAGGTTTTGTACAATATTTTGCAACGACGGTCCTTTTTGCTTCTTGAGATGTGCAAATTTGCAAATTGTACTTATTTCGAAATTTTGACAGTAGAATGAAATAATTCTGATTTTAAATGGAAATAGGAGTTGAGTTAGGTTAGGTTAAAATTAGGTTTAGTATCTGTCCCAAATAAACGGCAATCCCGCTTAACCGGCATCTCAATTAACCGGAATCCACTGTATTAGTTTATTACTAGGCAATCCTGAGGATCTAAAAATTTAACGTGTAATTTTTAACAACAATTCCTTCTCTTGGACGGACCGGTACTCCATTCTCAAATACAGACAAATTAGAGAAGAGGCACATCCCACACAGCAAACTAACCAATAGCAAAATAACCTAACCTATAAAATACAAAACACGAGGATTCTGCAAAGATTACTACAAAGATTTTACAGACGTTCATTAGAGCCATACACAATACCTTAATCAAGTATCTTAATCTTGTCATTCTTCGTAAGCAAATAGATTATTCTTATACTATTTTTAACAAAGTTTCGATTTTGTTCACTAAGTTTCACGAGTATATCGCGAAGTGTGAAATATATCACGTAACGGTTCGGCAATTAAGTATGAGCATTGCGTGATCCGAGCAACTCTAAATGATGTATCTATTACATCTTAACTAAAGGAGTACGTATATTTATAAAAGGAAATCACTTTAAATTACTGAAGAATTAAAGTTTCACGGGATTCTAACAAAAATTTATTAGCCCTCGTAAGCTAGAAATTCACTATAAATTTTCATTGTGTATAGTACGCTACATGCTTATCCCAAGAAGTTAAAGTTAAATGAAAAAGTAATTTGTAACAATCGCGTTTTCATAATGCAAATAATTCATAATATATAATACTAGTTAAAAGTAAATATTGAATAGTTAATGGTTAGAGACATTTACTCAGATTAAAAAATTTCATGTAGTTGCGGTAACGATCAGGTGGAAAGGCTACTATAATGTATCCAAGGAACACGCTGTACATTATATTTAACCCTCCCTTGGTGTATTTCGGCTCCATTAGGAGCCTGTCGTGTGCTGCTTACTTCATAGTCGCGATCGTTTGGTTTCAACCGAACACTTTATGTCGTTTGAAAACAAAACACTTCCCTAACCCCCATCTCTCCTGCTTTCAGTGCATCGCGAGTGTTTAAAGTATACTCTGTCTTTAATAGCCAATATAACAGAGAGCGAGAGCTAGATGTATTTTCGATTAGCAATCGATTACTGAAGAGACGATTCAATTGACTACAATAGCTGTGTTTAATCAGAAAAAGAGTGCCAGTAAATCAGGGATTGTTTCAAACAGTTTTTTTAATGGTAGAGATAATTATAACGATGAAGTTTCATGGGATGGAGAAAGCATTGTATCGTCTAGTGTTGTGTGGTTCTGTGTGAAATGGTATACGATGCGCAAACGACATGCGCGGTAATCAGTTTTACATCAACCGTCCAACAGTTCGCATTGAGACGATTGCGACGTTTCTTTGCTGTCGGTAAATTGGTAACTGACGTACCGATATTTTAGTTCCTTATGCTCGTTACTCTTTATGGAGATTTTTTTCTGAATTATATGTTTATAGTCAATAGTTGTACATATTGTTTAAATGAATACAGTTCTGCAGACAATGCTGGATCATGGCAATCAATTATCATAAAAATGAAAAAAGTACAACTACAAATGAAGCTATCAGCGTTAGTGACCTAACCCACAATTCTGAATGAACTGATATTTCAGTATAAACTATCTTATACACAACAGAGCTTTAATTCTATAATGGTCTAAGCATCATTTCAGAAACATTAGAAACTTAAAAAGAAAATTTTAATAAGTCAATGATTTCATTAGGCATAATTTTAAGACAAACTTTTTTGGAATTAGGCCATTATTGCACTAATAGTCTCAAATAATATAGCACAGAATGCATACTTATTTCCTGTTAAAAGAAAAGATCTTGACATAGTGATAGAAGCGTAACGAAATAAGTAAACCCGTTTATTATTCAAATACACATTTCTTAACTCTCAATTCTTGTTACAATCGATGATAAAATATCGGATAAGCAAGACGTATATGTCCATACTGTTAAAAACAAATTATAGTCAGATTATAACCAAAACAATACTTCTTTATAATACAGATTTTATTTATTGCTATATTTTATTTTTTACGGTGCTTGTAACATTGATAATAAGCTGCAATAAACAAGACCTTGATAAAAGTCGATTTTCATTGTAGAAGAGTTGCTCGTAAGACCTTGATAAAGGTCGGTTGCAGGAGAGAAATTGTTCGTGAGGTCTTAATAAAGGCCGATTGCAGGAAAGAAGCTATTTGTGAGGTCTTGAAAAAAAAAATGCCTATAATGGGTGTTTCTGCGTCGGGTATGTAACAAGATATACAGGGTGGGGCAAAAACTTCTATCCACCTGAAGTATTTTTGCTGTTTGTAATAACACGAAAAAATGTTATATACAAAACTTACACGATGCAGAAGGAGAAATATAATACTTTTCACATGGACGGGGGCACAGAGGAGATTTCAAAGTCATCTTTATTTTCATAACTCTTTGAGGCACACAATTTTAAAGAAAACAAAAGACCCCAGGTTGCACAGAATTTTTTTTAATATAAAAAAGTGGAAAGAAACATTCATTTCTATTCTTTAACATAAAATATTACTCAAAGTGAGAAAAAAAATAACATTGCAATAAATCCTTTATTACAGAGTGTGAAAGACAAAAATTCACTACAGCACGCAATTCGCCAACCTTAATCACAATAGTCTCAACTTACTAACGCGTTTTGACTTGTACCAATTTTTATTTTCACTTATTTATACATTTACCATTAGTTCACAGGGAAAAACTGAATGAAAACCTTTAAATAAAATATTAAACTGTATGACTGTGAGTAATTATTTGGGGTTAAGTGGGTTAAAACATGTCCCACCATGCGTAAAAAGCTAAGCAAAAGGTGGGACAGTTTTTAACGCATCTAACCCCAAAGAGTTAAACGGGATGCTGTATTTCTCTTTATCGCTGTACAATAGCTACTGTTCAAGAATACATCGGAAAATATTTAGATATGCATGGGATATTAACGTATCGTTAAGAAATATGGCACATTTATAATACCATATCACACAGTTACTTTCACTTGAACATGATCTAACCTCTTACCGTACGATTGTTTTACACGTTATGGATGTTAGCATCAAATATTCACAGTTTCAATACCGCGTTACGTAAAATATTTTATTTTTCAATTACCAGGCTCAAATTGAAATTGAAGTTAGGGCAGAAATACAAACTGGTAGACATATAGTACTTGTTTCGTTACTTAACCATAACCTGTATCACGAGTGTCACTCGCCAGTTTTTTTTTTCTTTTTAAACATACATTTGTTGCATTAAATACGTACAAAAGGAAATATATGGTTAAGGTAGAATTATAAGATCAAAGGTTCTCCCATCGAGCTCCTGCGATCTTATCACTAATCTTTTTCTATCGCGCTTATCGCTTAATATAATTTACCCTTATAGTTAATGAACCCTTTGCGCTCCGAGTATTTTCTTATACGATCAATTTGTCAACTCTACCATACTTTCGCATCGAAACTTTTCGAAACAGAAGTTTCGTTTTTGAAAAAAAAAAAAAAAAAAAAAACAGACGTTCCTGAATTTTTGTTACTTTTATTTATTTTATCAGTTTGCTTAATTTCAAAGCTCAAACGGAGTTATGTTTCGTATTATAAATGTCTCCGTAGCGACGCCATTGGAGTGTATGGGGATTAAATTAGAGGACAGTCTTATTTTTATATAGAAAGGTGTTTGAAAAATTATACATTTCTCTTTGGTTGCTTTAACAATCGCAAAAGAGGAAGGGCAAAGGAAACGAACGAGAAGAGGAGAGGGGAGTAGGAGTGTGACTCGTTAGTATACAAGGGATTAAAAAACACTATTCGCGAAGACTAACACGGAAATAATATGAACTAAAGTGTCGGTACGTCAGTTACCGATTTACCGACACCATTGCATGCTCTTCGCTCGCCGTTTGACATAGAATCATAACGAAACTAGTGATTGAAAGTCAAATTTTCGATTTCGTCGTAGTTCCATGAAATATTACCTATAAATTATTATCCGATATTATAGATTATAGATTAAATATTATAACAATGTAGAATAATATATTATTACAGATTAAATATTATAGAATTATTATAGATTAGAATTATGGGATGCAAATTAGTTAGAAGTCGTTCAGTATTTTCAAACTTAGTTTTAAAGAGTAACAAGATACTCTGTTAACCTTGTAACTCTCGATAAGAATATCAACGTGTATTAAAGACAAACAGTTTTCACACCCGGCTACAGATAATAGCCAAATTACTATTTGGTAGGTAATATTAGGTAAGTGTAGAGATACACGCTCCGTCATAATTCAAGTAGAAGGGTTTGGTACCGCTATTCGAAACATCTGTGTAGAAGGAAACTACTCCGACACGAAGCGGCGTATCTATAGTTTCTCCTTCGTATCTTCCTCTACCGTTTCCTGGCTTCCGCCAGTGTAAACTACGTGTCTCCAATAAGCTTCCGGAAATCGGTGAACAGCGAACCGTGGTGGCGTGTTCGATATAGCCTGATGCACCTCGTTTGATCCTGCGATACCCACGTTTACGAAATCATGGACCAACCACAGAGAGAATATCGGATAACGACAGCCACGTTTTGCCACCTTTACCCGTGATCGCCGCTGCCGCCGCAAGAATACCAACCGTCGGTGGGAGGGGTATATACAGAACCGATCGAGCCAACATATTCCATAAGGACATTGGAAAGTGGGAGAGCGAGAGCTGAGAGGGAGAAAACGAAAGAGAACGCGCGAGAGAGAAAGAGAGAGCGAGAGCAGCGCAAGAGAGACCAACGCGAGAGAGCAACGTGAAAGAGAGAGATTGCACGCGAGAAAGAGCAGGGCGCGAGAGAGTAACGCCAGAAAGAGATTAAGCGCGAGAGAGCAACACGAGAGAGAGATCGCGCGTGAGAGAGCAGCGCAAGAGAGTAACGCGAGAGAGAGCAACGTGAGAAAACAACGTGAGAGAGAGATCGCACGCGTGAGAGAGCAGTGCGAGAGAGAGTAACGCGAGAGAGAGATGTGGCGCGAGAGAACAACGTGAGAGAGAGATCGCACGGGAGAGAGAGCAGTGCGAGAGAGAGTAACGCGAGAAAGAGATTAGGCGTGAGAGAGTAACGCGAGAGAAAGATCGCGTGCGCGAGAGAGAGAGAGAGAGAGAACCGGAGAGCGAGGGCCTCCGGCCGATAGACAAAGAAATCGAAACCTGTAAAAGCAACGCTCAATAAAAGCCTTTCCTCCACTCGACGATCGATGAATCCCTATTCTTTAAACGCTCCAGAATCCATGTTATCCCGTATACCCCGTAAACCAGACGGGGCACAACAGAAATAACAATTATGTACTTTGAATAATAGAAAAATTATTTTCGTTGATTTATCATCGTTCCGTGGCGCGAGATATTTTTGGCAATTCGATGCCTTCAAAACAGCATTTTAAAATGGTCTAATTACTAATATTTTGTGAATATTCATTTCTTCTTTTTTCCCTCCTCGCTGTAAAATAAACTCGATGACTGTTTAATCCATACGACATTGAGCAAAGCAAAGAACAGACTGAGAGCTCGATCTGTACGTTATGGACAGATTAGAACCTTTGTTTGAGTCGGTCTGTCGTATTAAACATTTTGCTGAATGTTCAGAAAAAATAAAGTTCACATTCAATGCGTAAAACTTTCACTTTGAAACGTTTAATTCGCTTAAAAAGACAGTTACGCATCATAGTGATTTCATTTCAACCACATGTTGTGTACAAGCTGTTGAAACTTCGGCTTTACAACTAATTATGCTATTATTTATCCCATTTGCATCGTACGAAAGAATGAAAAATTATATTAACATTAATATTAATATAATTAATATATTACTATTAATACAATTATATTAATTCTTTGCATTCGAGAGGTGACTCTCAGTCACCATTTGGCTCGATACAGCAAATCAAATGACAATTAAGGGGCGATTAACAACTGTTCTTTTTTAAACAATGCATTTCCCCTTTATAGTATAAATGGTTCACGTATATGCACTTCATAACACAGCATTATATTTCATTAAAATTATTATTTCATACATTAGTCTGCCTTTGATGTTTATAAAGGTCGAAGCTAATGACGGAATTAGTAATAGTGAAGAGAAGTTCGAATTGAAATTATCTAAAGACCAAATCAATGATTTCATAAATGAGAGATTTGAATGAAATAATTGGTTCGAGAAAACGGAAGATTAGAGTAACTGTGAAAGGTGAAACTGATTCTGACAACGCAGGGAAAGACAGAATTCAGATAGGCAGTACAGATTCTCAGTAAAGGTCAGGAAGAATAAAGTTCAGGAATAATGAAAACGACTACAGAATCGCAAGTAACTGTAAATTGTAACGGAGCCATTGGATTTTTCGAATTTGAATCGACGAAACCATAGATGAAACACGAGTGACTATGCTAAAAAGAAATTAAGAAAAATGCAACTTCAGCGCAGAAGTTTCGAGTGCAAAGGGTTAATATTATTATAAGAAAAATTTCTTATATTTTCCTTACATCAATATTAAAATACCGCGTTAAAATAATTTATAATGCACCTACATATTAGGAAAATTGTATTTTTAAAGAGTGCTGCAATTTTATTACAAAAGAGTCGTGCAATATATATTGCAATTTTATTTTATTACTGTATATACGCTCTAATAAGGTATAATATAAATAGATTAAGGTTTCTTATTTATTTGGTTCACTTTAATGAGGAAAAAAAGCCGCGGAGATTCCACGTCGAGAATTTTTATACTTTACTTTCTACGTCATTTTTTTTCCCTCTTCATTTTACTGTCTCCTTCGCGACTGTTATAAACCTTGTCGAATGAAAAAAGAAAAAAAGGAAAAAATAGAGGAAACTCGAGCGTTTTCTGTTTCTACAGATGGGGAACACTCGGAGCTTCGTAAATTTTCTGATTCGCGTTCCCTCCAAACAAAGATATACCGTGCAAGGAACACGTTAAGCTATGGGATATCGAAGTTTCTCCGAGAGCTTCACCTCACTCTATCTTTTTTTTTCTTTTCTTCTTTTTTTTTTTTATCTTTCAACGTAGTCCGGCTAGTAGCAGGTCGCCAGATCGCAATGGACCTTCTGTCCTCCTTCTAGGGATTTTTTTTACGTTGTTCCTTTGATTTTCTTAAGATCACGGTATATCCTTTAATCCTGACCTTTCCTCCTCAAACTCAGATAGCCTTTCTTAGATTTTTCTTTTTCTTTTTCTTCTGAGCATCTCTGAATTTCTCGAGCTGTAATACCGAGTTTGTTTATACATAGCAATTATAAGACCAAAAAATATCTAATTTTTAAGGTAATAGAGAAAATAATCTTTTTTAGAATTTGTTTCTTTTTCTTCTGAGCATCTCTGAATTTTGCGAGCTGTAATACCGAGTTTGTTTATACATAGCGATTATAAGACAAAAACGTCTAATTTTTAGGATAATAGAGAAAATAGCCTTTCTTATTTTTTTTTTCTTTTTCTTTCGATTCTTTCTGAATTTTTCAAGCTGGAATACCGAATTTGTTTATAGATAGTGATTATAAGACCAAAAAATGTCTAATTTTTAGGATAATAGAGAAAATAACCTTTTTTAGAATATTTTTCTTTTTCTTTTGAGCATCTCTGAACTTTTCGAGCTGAAATACCGAGTTTGTTTATAGATAGTGATTATAAGACCAAAAAATGTCTAATTTTTAGGATAATAGAGAAAATAACCTTTTTTAGAATATTTTTCTTTTTCTTTTGAGCATCTCTGAATTTTGCGAGCTGTAATATCGAGTTTGTTTATAGATAGTGATTATAAGACCAAAAACGTCTAATTTTTAGGATAATAGAGAAAATAGCCTTTCTTATTTTTTTTTTCTTTTTCTTTCGATTCTTTCTGAATTTTTCGAGCTGAAATACCGAATTTGTTTATAGATAGTGATTATAAGACCAAAAAAAATCTAATTTTTAGGATAATAGAAAAAGTTGCCCTTTTTAGGTTCTTTTTTCTTCTTCTTTTGAACGTCTCTGAATTTTTCGAGCTGTAATACCGGATTTGTTTATATATAGCGATTATAAAACAAAAAAGGATCTAATTTTTAGGGTAATAGAGAAAATAGACTACACTTCATGGATGATAATAAACGTATATACGGTAGAAATTAAATTAATCGTTAGTAATAATATAATGACTTTTTCAACTCCGTCAGAAATTCAAGATTTTTATTAGTTACTTTGTTAGTTAAAAATATTGTTAAACACCTAACATTATATAATATAATCAAGAATATTGTTAACAACTCTGTACGATTTTCAGTTATTTACGCTAGGACTATGCTAATTTAACGATAATTATTCTCGGTGTATTTCTTAACATCGACTAAAATGAGGTAGACCAGAACGAATTATAAATAAAATATGATAATTAATTTTTTTAATTGTGCTTCATCACCAAACTGGATTTTTATGAATTTCTAGGAAAAAAGGTGCAAAATTGTACAGAATACACTTAATATGAAAAAATATACAAAATATACAAATAATAATGCTTTTTAGAATAAATAATTTTCAAGCAAAATTCCACCTGTTTTTTTTTTCTTTATATTTTCCACCGTATATTCTCAAAAATATGAATTTGCATGAAAATTCGCAGTATAATGATCAGCTACAGTTTCTACACAGAAGATAATATACTTCTTGCTGGTATAAACAATTAAATTTTTATAATTGTTATTTCATCTCAGGGAGAATCGTTTTAACGAGAATTAACAGAGTGTACATAAAGAGTTTTCGTCCTATCGATCGACATGTCACAATTTCAATTTCGTTTTGTTCGTCGATATCCTTTATGCAAATGTTGCATTCTGATGCTTGTAAAATTGTACCAAAAAAAAAAAAAAAGAAAAAAAAAAGGTTATTCAGGTATTTCTATATAACTCTTTTCAATGCATTATCGAATACTTCTTTCCCACGATAAAAACAGCCGAAATTTAATTAAAGCTCTCGTAAAGTTTGCATTCGTAACATCTTTGCTCTGAAAATCTCCAAGAATAATCTTGTTGCTTTGATTACTCTGTAATTCTTTACGACAGCTCCCTTATCTCGTATAATCCTTTCTTCCCTTTGCCTCATTCTATTTCGGCTTTCATCCTTATTTCTGTCTTTATATCACGTTAAAACGAAAGAAGTCTCTGTTAAGGTGAAATAGATTTTTGTACAGTGAAATTGCCACTTTCTAATGTTTCGATTTTACTAGAATTTATTTTAGGCAACTTTCTACTTTAACTCTTTAACACGTTGAACGCCACGCTAATTTTACGTGGTTTATATTCCCATAGCGCCAACATGAATTTACAGCGCGTCGCAATACGAGCTCATAATTTTTAAGCATACATGTTATATATATATATATATATAAATAAAACTATTTTTGTGTATTCTATCGTTGCATTAATTTCTTCATACTGTTGTAGTAACGATGATAATATTGAACAATTTAAAAATACTGAAGTTTATTCGAATTATGGGTTTCCAGTAATCTTGGCTTCGGCTGTCACCGGTGACCCCCATGGTGTTAACATTAGGTTTACGGGACACGTCAATTTGACGCATTTTGGATTTCACGAGTGAAATTACAGAAACAATTGCTATTATTATTCAGTAAATTTTCCTCAGTTGTACCAATGGAATGATACGAAAATATATCCGAATTTGTAAGTAAGTTAACAATATACAATTATGTTGTCTCTAATAAATCGATTTTTTGAAGGAAAAATTCGGTTCTTCGTTCATTCAAGAAAAGCCCGCGAACCTAGTGTTAACAGTTTATCCCGTAATAGTCATGGGCTAGAGCAGTGGTTCCCAAACTTTTTTGTCCTACCGCCCCCTTTCCAGAAAAAATATTACTTAGCGCCCCCTGGAAATTAATTGTTTTTAAATTTTAATAGCAATTAATAGGAAATATATATGTATTAATGTTTCTATCTTGTTGGTAAAATATAGTAAAGAAAAGTGTAAATTAGAAACATAATACAATCACCGCCTCCCTGAATCGCTGCAGCATCCACCAGATGGCGGTGGCGCCCACTTTGGGAATCACTGGGCTAGAGCGTTGAGTATGGAACAGTTTTGATCGAGAGTGTTTTTTAGGAAGTTAGAAAGAAACGAAATATTATTTTTAGGACTGTAATGTAGGGTTATGTACTTCGTACTTTAAAAATGATCACACATAGAGTAGTTATTAAAAAAGCACGTGTAATTTATACATTTCTGTTATCACAATGTATGATTTTGTTAGACTGTTAACGAGTTAATTTTAAAAATGATTAGGCTGATTGAAGAATTTATGCATTTTCTTTAATCCATAGACGTTTTTATTATTATTATGTATTCATTATTTTAAGTTCCATTAATGTTGAAATTCAGCGATGTAATTGGCAATGTATGCTACATTTACTAGTGTTTATAAATTATTTAATTTGTTGTGAATATTTAGTACACCACATATAACGTGGTGAAAGTATTTTATTTTATTATACTTTCTTTTTTTACTAACATTGTGGCGTAGCAGTTAAATTATTTCTTGTCAAAACTTACAAAATCAAATTTAAAGAAAAAAATAATTCAACTTCGTATAACATAGGCTCAAAACAATTATTTATACTTTATCAATGATCTACTTTTGTTTTTGGTGTTTCATTTTATTGTACTTTTTTTTTTTTTAACTAACTTTGTGACGTTGCAGTTAAATTATTTCTTGTCAAAGCTTACAAAATCAGATTTGAAGAAAAAAATAATTCAACTTCGTATAACATAAACTCGGAACAATTATCTATACTTTATCAATGATCTGTTTTTTCTTTTGGTATTTCATTTTATTGTACTTTCTTTTTAATTAACTTTGTGACATTGCAATTAAATTATTTCTTTTCAAAACTTGTAAAATCAGATATAAAGAAATAATTAATAATTCAACTTCGTATTACGTAGACCAAAACAATCATCTATACTTTATCAATGATCTATTCTTTTTTTTTGGTATTTCGTTTTATAGAAGACAGAGGAAACTTTCTTAAATGATTCTCAAAGTTTTTTCATTTCCAAAGCTGTCTGCGAAGAATTGTTCAGTTGTCAATTATTTCTCTACGTTTTTTGCACCTTAACGTTTCGTCCAATTAACGTCATTTTGCGGTAACAGCGGAAATGGCGGGAGCATACTCTAACCTCGTTTCCTTTAGCAAACGCTTCTAAGTGTACGCCAGTAGTTTCATCAGTTTTTGGAGAACACAAGAAGCCGGGAAACCACGTTTCACCCTCGGTATCAATAATTGTTCGGATGTTCTCACTAATGAAGCGAGACTTCCAACTTAATGGCTGTGCTTAATTAGCAAAACTTTGAAAGATCCGTTCTTCCTAAGAAGCAAGAACTGAGTTAACGTTAGAATGTGACACTGCAACTATCGATTTGTTTATTCGTTCGAATTTATGAACTGTTGTTCACGATAACAAGACGAAATATTTACAAATTTTCTATAGTTAATGTTTCGTTTAACCCTTTCAACTCTATACGCGCCGCTATGGTGACATTTGTGTCCATAATTATGAAAGTGGTCTAAGTCAATTATTTCTTATTTCGAGATATTTAACTGATTACATTTGAATAAATTAAAAAATATTTCTATATCATATAACATTTTAATTTAGAAAGTCTTGATTAATGAAAATTTATTACGAACGTGAAATTTTGTGCAAATCTGATTGCGAAAATGTTGTTTTCAAAGTACGAATTGACTTAGACCATTTTCAAAATTAACCGAATGACCTATAAATGACTTAAATCAATAAAAAAACTACGAGCTTATTAGAAACAAAAATTTTAATGAAATAATTCGTTTACATTTATTAATTATTTTTATAAAGTAATCCGTTTTTATCACTTTAGGCTTTTATCATTATGAGTTTTGAGATTTTTCAAACGTTCCTGAAAAAACTGGAGGGATGTAGGGTAGTAAACACATATTTTTATGTTTTTCTCACGTTCCGATGTACACATTATTGAAATTTGAATAGAATTCTTGTTTTTGAATCAAATTATTATTTTTCTTCAACACGTGCTATCATTTTCTCGCACTTGTTTTGAAAGAAACGAATATAATTCCTGCAAGACAACGTAAACAGCAGTCGATTCTTCGTATGTTACAAAAGCAGGGGGTACTATTTATAGATGTATACACCAAATGTTCGCAAACATCACTGAATTTGAGAAACACGGAAAATCTAGGGGTGTCCTATCATTTTGTCGCGGAGTCTAGACCTCGAGAATCAGAATCCATTCAGCGTTAGAAAGAAAAACACTAGAATCCATCTGGCATTAGAAAGAAAAACACTAGAATTCATTCAGCCATTGAAATAGAAACGGTAGAATTCAATCGGCTATCGATAGAATCATTAGAAAGAGTAACTGTGTGTCTATTCTCTCGGTAGATACTCAGACATTGTAAAGTATAGACGTTTATAATCATAGTTAATTAGTTAATCTTCCAACACACGGAAATGGTCCTTCAAGACGTTAGGTAGTCGACACAGACGTGCAAAATCAGCTGTTGCAAGCGTGACGAACCTTTGGTCTGGCGGATTATCGTTATAAAAGTAATTAATCGCATTTGACCATAAAACCGAGGTACCGTATCTATACACCCCGTAGAAAGATCGAGAGCGAAATTGGTTTATTATTAAGCAAACCTGAGGATCTTCCGGATCCAAAAAAAAAAAAAAGAAAATGTGATTTTCAACAACAGTCCCTTCCCTTAGAAGGACCGATACTCCACTCTCAAACCTCAGACTCACCCCATACGCAGCAAGCTAGCCAATAGGAAAGAGAACCTAGCCTATAAAAGCTAAAATGCAAAGTTTCCAAAAATATTGTTACCAGTATTTTCACAAAAGACGTTCGTTAGAATTACACATCATTTTAGTCAAATATCTTAATCTAACCAATCTTGGTTAGCAAATAAATTCTTTTATACTACTTTAACAAGTTTCGATTTTGTTGAACATCAGTAAAAGTCGAAAGATCGCAAGATGAATCACGAGTAGATGCAACCATTATGATATTCCAGAGATTGTGGGAAAAATTTCAAACAAATATTTACGAATTATCAGAATTAGGTAGAAATTACTTTAGAATTTCCAGATTCGACGAAGATCGTACAGGATAAAGATCTTTTTGGGAAACTTCTTACGTGACCTTGGTCGATGTTCAATAATTCTCAAGGAGAATCATTTCTACCTTCCATTCTAGCAGGAAGATAATTTTTCACGCGAAGCGCGAGGATTGGACAGGGTAGACTTTACGATTTCACGCGGAAGCCTTGTGCAAATCTGATATCACGAGATGAACGGAAGTTCGAGGATGGGGTAAGATAAGATTGGAATAACAGAGGGTAACCGCAAGGTCCTTGCTTGCCTCTTGAATTATGCAAAATCAACGAGTCAGGCTCGTATCAGCGGAAACAATGACTCGAACCGCAAGGATTCTCCTATTCCTGCCGGTTTCTTCGCTTATTTCCATGTACCTTCCGACGTTTCCCTTTAAATTTGTGTAAAATTCGAATCGACTGATCACGAACCTATTTGCCGACGCATTGTACGATCTTTCGTAGTTGTTTTAAGGACCTTTCTCAGTTTAGAAAGTTGAAAAAATCGATGTTCCTGTTTTTTTTTGTTTTTTTTTTTTTTCGTAAATTGGTAGTTTTAAAGAATTTTATTCAGTAAGAACTAACTTTGTGACGTTGCAATTAAATGATTCCTTGGCAAAACTTACAAAATCAGAGTTGAAGAAGAAAATAATTCAGCTTCGTATAACATAGACTCAAAACAATTATCTATACTTTATCAATGATGTATTTTTTCTTTTGGTATTTCATTTTATTGTTCATTTTCTTTTTTTTAAACTAACTTTGTAACGTTGCAATTCAATTATTTCCCCTTATAAATTCTTAAATTAGGTTATCCTAAAGTATAATAGTAAAATTAATAACGAATAATAAATTTACAGTATTGTTGATAAGTAAATTAATTACACTTGAGGATACCCCATAAAAAATTCTCTTATCTTTATAAATTTTTAAATTAGGGTATCTTAAAGCATAATAATGAATTTATTAGCTAATAATGGCTATTAGTAATAAAATTATTTATATTCTGGGATACTAGCTGTAGATTAATTTTGTAATTTCTATACTGATAGGTATAATGTCCTGAAGTATTATAATAAAGCTGTTAGTTAATAAAATTTTTACAGTATTCTTGGTAATTAAATTATTTATACTTTGAGATACTAACCGTGAACTAATTTGGGAATTTCTATACTCATATATGTAGTATTCTAAAGTATTATAATCAGGCTGAGTTAATAATAGTTTTGCAGTATTCTTGGTAATTAAAAAATTATTTACACTTTAGGATGCCCTATAAAAAATTCTCTCATCCCTATAAATTTTTCAATTAGGGTATTTTAAAGCATAATAATGAATTTTATTAGCTAATAGTGGTTATTGGTAATAAAATTATTTATACTTTGGGATATTAGCTATAGATTAATTTGGGAATTTCTATACTTCTAAGTATAGTATCCTTTTTTGCTCAACTAAGGCAGATTTAATTCTTAAATGCAGGTAGTCCCTGTGTTTTATTATTTGCCGCGTTGTACGAAGAATCGCGTTATACGGAAAAAAATCAACATTTAAGATTAACATTGTATTCACATACTTCCTAAATATCAATCTCGATTGCTTTTCGATAAATTTTGATCGTTGCGAACTGAACAATGATATTATCGCAGTTTTATGAAAAATACTTCAACTTGAACGAAACAAAATGTTTTATTTGCCAAAAATTGATCGATTCTTTTATGCTCGAACCTGTTTCAGTTCTGACTAACATAAACACAGATAGAATTCCAAGGTTTATTGCAGCGGGACGAAAGTTCTGTAATCTCAGGAAGAATTAAACAAGTACTCGGACATTTAAGAACCCGTTTACATTTTTCGATCTGTTTCGAAGGAACACACGTACAAACTTCTCTCTCTGCTCTCGTATTTTCCTTCGTTCCCTCCTTCTTCTGTAAATTCGCGGAACAAACGTTGCGAAAACAATCCCCTTGCTCGTTCTCCCCGAGGATCGCGTGTTTTTTTCTTCTTTGTTTCCTTTTTCTTTTTCTTCTTCTTTTTCTTTTTTCTTTTTTTTTTTTAAACTAAAAATAATGGGTCCCGGACTTTCCGCTTTAAACTCGCTTAAAACTCGAGCGATTCCAGTATCCGTGGATATTTCCTGCAGGATGCGATTTCGTAAATTCATGTAAAACTAAGTTCCGTGTAAACCTAATCTTCTTAAACGGAGGCCAGATCGTAAAGATCCGGAGGAATCTCTTTTTCTGAAGACACTCGTTCCTTTTCCTTCTTCTTTTTTTCTTCTTCTGCAAGTGGCTTCAAGAAGAGGAGAAATACCGGCGAAGGATGTAACTTCAACTTTTACAAAAGAAAGTTTCTCAATTCGATTCAATCAGTACGCGGTAATTAATCATAGTAACATTTGAGATCGACGAATGCTTCTGTCTTCGCTTTCTCATTATGCATGGTACTTTCGAACTTTGACTACTTCACTAAGAAGAAATAGGTGCATGTTAACGCATCGCTGGCTGTGAATATTTTTCACGAGCGATGCTTGCAAATTTGACATTGGGAAAATATAAAATCGTCGGTATACAACGTTCCTATATTTCTGATAATATTTGAGACACCTCAAATATGCTGTCTACTTGTAACTTTGACTGCCTATAAAAAAAAAGAAAGAAAGAAAAATAAAACTGCAACAAAATCCATGGTTTGGGGAAGTAATAGCTCGAACTCTAAATTTAAGTGGGATCTTCTTCGACAATTTACGGCGTATTCGAAATCCACGCTTAGTGGCCACTATCTGACCTGTAAGATAAAACGAGCGGGAAAGAGAGAGCGAGAGAGAGAGAGAGAGAGAGAAAAGGTAAGAAGTTCGAAGTAGTTTAATCCTCATGGATCTGCGGATCTATTAGTTCAGATACCATGATCACGTGAGACATCTCGTTTTAACCAAAAGGTTAGGATACTAATTTCGTAAGTCCGTAGTAGATATTAAGGTACTTCCATTTTGTCCTCCCTTTTCCAGATAAGACAAATACGGCTTTTCTCTCTCTCTCTGTCTTTCTCTGTTACCTTTTAACCATTCTTACGCGTTCTCCATCTCTCCTCTCTCTCACGATCTCTCTCTCTCTCTCTCTTTCTATGTGTATGCATCTCTCTCTCTGTGCGTCCCTATCTCTATCTCAGTCTCTCTTTCTCATCCCCGTCTTTATTTTCTCCCGAGATAACACAAATAAGAGCTTTTCTTCCCCTTTCACCTTTTTCTGCTCCCTACCTATACTCTTCTTGCTCATTTTCGCCTTTTTCTACTCTCTTACCAAAACAAATGCCACCAGATAACCATCGCTTCTCTCTACAGCCGAGACTCCCTCTTTCCACCTTCTCTTCTTCTCTTCTCTGTTATTGAACCTCCATCTTTTCTCCTCTTCGGCTAATTCCACCATTGGAATCCTGGGAAGGTCAACGACCTTCTGGATACCTGCATTCGAGTAGCTCAAGATTCGCGTTTGATTTTCTTCTTTTTCCCTCCTTTGATTTCATTCTGTATATTTCCATCTTTCGAATTCCACATGCTAATGGACGAGTTCGTAGTAATGGAAGGATTACGAGTTTTCTGTGGAGTTCGTGTTTAGTAATCTGATTGGCGAGGATTATTACTCGTAAGCAGAAGCAATACGACACATTGATGTTTCTGCGTTGATTTTGAACTGTTCCAGGTGCTTATTCATACTTGGAGTTTTAGAAACATGTTCTCTGGATAGAATACTATCGATTTGAGCAATAAACAATAGTCGATTTTGTTGTTTTTTTGCCTCTGAACCCCTTTACCCTCTTAATAACCAATCCGCGTGCCTCAGCCCCTCAAAAATTCTATATGAAAACATAGAAATATGGATAAAATTTGAAAAACAGAGAGAATAAAAATCAAAACACAACATACAAGTATACATTAAAATAAAATCACGCGTTCATCCGTGAAAATTGTATGTCCGGTGCTGAGACCAAAGTAAATTGCATCGTTAAAATTAGTGTAAGGGTTTTAACTGTAATCTTTTCTTGCATCAAACCCCAAATATTCAGGCACTATTAATTTACCGCTTGAAACGCTTTATAAATATAATTTGAAATCACAGCAAATTATAAAACGTGCGCGCTGAACGTTTTATTTATCAAAAATTAGAAGCAACGAGAACAAAAAACGAAAGAAACGTGATCACGCCACTAGGTATTCTTCGATTGAATTTTCGCAATGGTCCGTACCACTCAAACGGTTAAAGAACCTGGCTACGGAGAGTGTTTTCTGGTAAATGGACTGTAAGAAACAGCATGGCACTTATCCCAGAACCTAACCTAACGAAGCAAATCAAGCAGTAAAATACACCATCACATCTCGATTGATTCGAATGGAAAAAGAAAAGAACGTTATTTGGCCAACGACTTATCGATCGTTCATCCTTATCTTCCTAATTTGTGATTTTTTCCAATAGTATTTTCATAAACGCGAAGAACGTGTACATTGTCTGACATTATACTAGGTTGTACTACTGAGAGAACAATTGTTAACTCGTTGTCCTGTAACGAGTTAGACTCGTGACAGAAATTTTGGTTAAGATTCCAGAGAAATAGTTATATTAGCCCTTTCGCTCCGAAGGGCGTATATATACGCCCTCGAAGAATGAACATTCATATACGAAGAGCGTATATATACGCTCTCGAAAAGTGGGCGCTCGGGTACGAAGAGCGTACATATACGTTCATACCACATATACTTTTGTTTCATATTTTACATATGAGATACTTTTGTTAATCGAGTATCTGGCCAAATTTCATTTAAATCTTATAAGACAGATATTGGAAACATATGGGAAACAAAAATCAGATATGAAATGTTTAGTTACACGGAATAGTAACAATGTTGAAAGACTTACTGAAAGACATTTTCCGTCTGTATATTCGAATAAGGCGGCAAAAAAGGAAAATCAAGTTCGAAAATGTGTCGTCTGCAGTAAACAAGGGAAAAAACGTGACTCCAGATACTATTGTTCACAATGTGATGTTGGCTTATGTGTGGTTCCATGTTTTGAATTTTATCATACCAAAGTTGATTATTAATTATGTGTTCGCCTTTAAATACTTTAGTAATTTTGTTATATTGTAATAAAAAATATTATATGAACATTATAATATAATATTTTAAAGAATAAGTTATAATTATAAATTTTTATATTTTAGAAAATAAAATGATATTACTAAATATGATAAATTTCATTGTAAAATTTAGAGAACAAGAAACGACTTGTAATTACTTCGTAGCATTCCGTACCTCAGTGTCGACTAGTCAATAATGCGCTCCGTTCACAGCGATCATATTTTGTCACAAGCGCGCCGTAGCGAAAAGGTTAGTGATAATGATTGTTACCGTGATCTTATTTCTCGATTGAAAGATATCACGGTGGTGATTCTCTACTGGTTGTTTAGTTTTAGGTTAAACTACGTTGTTCGGTTTTTAACTCCTTGCCTTACAATGACGAGTCACACTCGTAGTATAGATTATGATCAAGATGTGGGAAAAGAAAAATTATATGCCTATTAAATTTGTACTTTTGCACAAATCTCAGCTGAAATTTAAGACCGAGGATCGCCAAATATAAATCATTTATAATATCCTGACTTTTTTTCATATAAAGGTGCTTTGAAACAGTGAATAGCTGAGGTTAACATACGTAATGCCTAAGAAATCGTAAGGCAAGGGGTTAAATATCTACACACTCCGTACACGCTCTGGTTCTCTCCGTACATATTCATTTCGGGCTTGCGAAAGCTACCTTTATACATCTTTTCGTAGCTGCCAATTCGGAAAAAGGGCCAATCAACGCCTTTCCTAGAAAAAGGAAACCCCTTTCGCGAATCCTTATTGGCAGGTAGATAGAATTGATGCAAGTCAACGGTGGGGGTGATCGGTCGCGTCAAAGTTCGTGTTAAGGACACGACAGATAAATATTCATTTTAATCCTAACTTTCCTCTTATAATTTATAAAACCGAGGATTGTCAATTGTAATTAATCTATAATACGTTAGCGTTTCTTGGGCAAAATGGTACTAAAACAGTAAATAGCTTGAGAGTTTTGAGACTTTCACGGCCCAATTCGTAGTAGTAAACAGCTTGCTACAACGCATACAAACACTTTTTAACCCTTTTAGTGCCGAACAACGATATATCGTTGTTAGCTGTACTTGCTAAAAGTGCCAACGACGATATATCGTTGCTTACTGTTGGGAATTGGGTTTTGAATAAATACTCTTCAGGTTTAGATTAGATATTTTATTCTTTACGCATCGGAAGTGACTTATTTTCAATAGAGGTGCGTCTTCTCCTCTTTTTCACATAAACAAAACAAATGAGGAATAGCATCTCCGTTAGCAACGTAAATAAGATTAATTTTTGTATTTATTTAAAATAAAGAAAAGCTAACACTTATTATTCGCATCAATGCTAAGTAAATTATTTGCGTGAGTAATAGTACGTAAATATTACGCATTTTCAATAGCTGGATAACTATAAAGGTTTATAATAATACTAGAATGTTATTCCAATGACGTTATACTAACTACACGAATCACTTGTTTCGTAATAGATAATCCTTCTGATATTTGCTGCGCATCGTGGGATTATCATTTAGTTTTATGTTTTGATAAAATTTTGTTTTAAATTTTGTCAGAAATAATTGAACGTGTAGTAATTTATGCTTTATATTATGAATTCTGCATCAAACAATGGCCAAACGATGCTTCTTCTTACTTGCAAATACTGTTTATGAAAGAAAACTGATCTTCCCATTTTTTCGAATGATTTTCAATAAATATTATCAGTCTGATTTTCAACAAATATTGAAATACAATTGGCATTAATTCAGTCTTCCTTTATGTTCCTTTTTGGATTTTGTAAATATCATTCTTACGTCTTTTTTGGTGATGTTTTTCTCAAACTTTACTAAATTACGTCAAATTGGTTCGGTATTCTTCGCTTGGATACAATTCTTTCGATCGGCATTAAAAGGGGTTAAATCACCATTTATTTCAAATAATTTCTTTATTTCTAAACCTGAGACATTCCTCCATTTTTCGCTGTTTCAAATAGGCTTATATTTATGTGAACTTTTTAATAATAACGACTTGTTATTATAACAATACTGATAATTTTGAAAAATTCGTTTCCAAATATACAATTCATTGCTTCCTTCACACTACAGTTATTTTGTAACGAAGACGTACCACAAATTCTTTGAAATGGTTCCAAATTGGGAAAAGTATCCTTTTCTGTTCATTCTTCAATTATACGCTCATCAGTCTCTGTCACTGAATCTTCACTTTTGTTTGAAATATTATATTTATTATTCAGTATCTTTCTTCGTTTAGTAACATCACTTATTCCAGGAATATCTCTATTATCGCTAAGTTCGTTTTCACTTGAAATGTTACTTATTATATCCGATAAATCATCAAACGATAATTTATTTTTACTTTCCTTCTCTTTACTGCTATGAGACATTTTTGTACTTTTTTAAAATTAGTATCTATCTAATAAATTATTTTAGAAGCTATTTCTTCAGAAACTCGAACGCTAGTTTTCAAATGATACGACGTTGTACAACAACAAAATGAACAAAATACTTTGTACAGTGCGATACACAAGCCAAGCAGATTCTTCTTGATGCAACGATAATACTGACCGATTCTTTCCCAATTGTCTGTCTAATAAATTAATTTAAATGTGTCGTATACTCGCGTCGGTTTGAAATATATTTCAAACTTGGATCACGAGAGAAAAAATCGGACTATTTTCTAACGAGACCTGAAGCGATCCCGGAGTACCCTTTCTCCAACGTTATAATATAAAAAACTTGATTATACGTTCAGTGCTCGGACTGTTCGTTCAATACTTGGTTGTTTAACGTTCACAATGATACTGTCTCGAAATTCAGAGGAAGTCACGCATCTCAGCTACTGAGGGCGGAGTTTAATTTTGGAAGTGAAAAATGGGAGAAATAAGAAAATTGAGTATTGGTCGTAGGGTGTGGTGGTAGAAGGATGAGGTGTCGGAGTTTTGGGAAATTCCGGAAAAAAAGGAGATAGGACATGAGAGAAAGAAGGCACTAGTTCAGTAATTGGAAAATCGGGACAATGGATAATAACTGAGTTCGGGTAGTGAAATTACCGAGGATACGCGCTTAATAACGGCCTCGGTTAATCCTATGGGCCGCGGATTCTTCAGGCCCGTCTTACAATTTCTTTAAGCTATAAAAAATAAAAGAAGAAAGGCTCGATGTTAAATAGAAAAAAAAAATGTTCGATACGGAACAAAATGCATATGGTAAATTTCGATATTACAAGCTTTTGAAATTACTCGTGTTTCGAAAATAGTATTTAATTCAACTTTCTGAAATAGAATCATTCAGATGTATGATATTGTTAGTATTGTTTCGGTACTGTAAGGCACATGTGTACGTATTTTCTTTTGAAACAGTGATTCAGTTTCGTTTTCTATCGAAACTAATATTAATTCTATTTACAGTTCTCCTCTTTGATCACTAGTTTGCTCTTACTTTAAGAAGTCTCTCATTGTTAATCTCGCGTTGCATTTACAGAAATGTCTCTACAGAGGATAATTACACTATGAACGCGAGTGAATTACCATTCTCAACGACGTAATCCATTAATGCTATTAGCTTATTAGGCGAATAGTAGTCGGTCCTTGAATTATCAAATTATGTTGCGTTTGGCACAGTAACGTTATTACATACCTCCATAGATATGTATCATAAAAACAATGAAAAATCTCTTAACACTAATCGTACCGGCATTTCACATATACACTCCCGTCCATAAATCATCGAACACTTGTGCTTTTTGAGCAAAATGATTATTAGCATGCAAATACAATTTGCTGTTGCGAATTTATAATATATTTTGTTATTTTCATCTATTTTACGGTTATATCTGAATGCTAAATTAAAAATGCACACGTATAACATGAATAAATGTTAAGAAAAGGAAGTATTTATTAATTACAGCTCCAATTCTGTACGATGTTATTCTGTATACACATTTGGTTTACTTCGACAGTTAAAAATTAATTAAAGAACATATCTGTAGCTTCATTAAGTGTTTATAAACAATTTAAGAAGGGTTTTTTTACTAAATAGAGACTAACATGGTGCTGAGAAATTGCATCATTCAATCTTCTTCATTTTTAGTTCGACAGTTCCTATAATCCCAATAAATACTTCTAGAAAAGAATTATTTATTTAAAAATGTTCATTTACTGGTTACTGTTGCAAAAAAGGAGTGTACTGTTTGAGAAATTACGGTAAAAAGTAGAATTTCGAAGTCCGCGTTCTAATTTTAGTAAATGTCCGGTGACTTATGGACGGGACTGTACCTATTCTTACCGTTGAGATAGACGTTGTTTTTTCGAAAGAAATTGTCAATTTATTGTAGGAAATATTGTACAACATAACTTTTAAATAATAATAAAATAATCAATCATATATTTTTATTTTTATATGTAACATAAACACAAGATGATAGGGACACTGTTTATTTTTCGTTTATAGATAAATAAAGGATATTTTTAGTTTGTTAATTGTATTTTTTGCAGATGATAGGTTTTTCCTTTATACATTTTCCACAGACATATTTTTTACAAATCATACAAGATTTAGTTGTTTCGTTTTCCTTGCAAAATCTGATTTGTAATCAGATTTAACTCAATGATTGGCGATGAATATTAGAAAATATTCACCAATCAGCGTACTTCTAATCCAACGTTTCCGAGGGCTAAGACGAGCAGTTTAGAAAAAACCACCATATCGAAACCATCTATCAGTAAAAGCGAGCACTTAGTCTTACATAGAATAAATTTCACAAAGTTAGAAAGGCAACAAGCATTTGTCAATTTTATCAGTCGACTCAGTACGGCAGTACACACGAGCTAAATCAAATACATACTAACAATTAGATCACCTTTAACCGTTTGAGTGCCAAGCGGCGCGATCGCGCTTCTCCTATTCAGTCCCCAAAAGTGCCAGCTAATAGGTCTGTAGAATCGAACTAACTACACTTCTGAACTTTGTCAATGCGTGTTTTTACTGTTACCATTTATGGATGTTCAACTAAATTAAAATCCATGCTTTCGTAAGTTTCGAGCTGTTGTTAAAAAGAATGTTTTCATTTATTAAAAATTCAAAGTAACGTAAACGAGAAAAGGAAAGAAAAGACGAAAGAAACGCGATCGCGCCGCTTGGCATTCTTCGACTGAATTTTTTCAAAGATTCGTGGCACTCAAACAGTTAAACAGATTGGGCTGCATATTTACTCGAAACATTGTCAACCAATGCAGTGCGTGAAGATAACGAAAAGAACTTTTGAGACAATCTAATAAAACCGTCGCTGTTGTCATGATATTATCGTACGCGTAACAATATTACAACAATATTACAGCGAGTTCCCCCGTAACACAGTGCAGCGCAATTTCACATGAAGAAGAATGAAATAAGTGTTATTGTTGGGTCAAAGAATAAAATGAACTTCGACAAATAGTATTATAAACTAGACTTATTTATTTTAAAGAGAAACTGGTCCAAGGGAAACTGTTACAGAGAGCTATATAGCGCTTGTCCATGGCTTAGGCAAGAAGAAAGTAAGACAAAAGAAAAGAGGTATGATAGGCAAAAAAGAATATGAGCAGCTCTATCTGTTATCGACGATTGCTATTCCAACAGTTATTTTGAGAAATCTTAACTGCGCGAATGCATTCGTGACGATATACCGTTTCTATAAAACTGTTTCGATATCGGGTCGATTGTTAATTCAACGATAACGCGTACCGATCGAGATTCAGTCGAGCAAGAAAGCACGCGATAGATATTAGTCGCAACATGGAGGGAGGCCTATCTCCCTAGAGACGAGAAAAGCTATTTCGACGTTCAACCAGGAGGACGTATGACGCACCTGAGACCTTACCCTTCTCTTTCATGCAGATTCACACCGTCATTCGAGTGCCTTTATCTACTTCTTTGGCCAAGATCGAATTAAAGGTGGATCGTGCTCGAGAAATAGTATTTTTTTTATTATGTCGACGATATTTCTTACACTCGAGCCACACACAATTTTCTTCAGGTACTTTATTTGTCTGAGAGGATCATCGTATTGCAACGAAACAATAAAATACTGCACCTTCGATTCTTTTTGAATAATTAATAGTAATTAATAGTAACTGTACTACAATTACTTTTAACTTGTATTTACTTATTAATAATACTACAATTACTATATTGGTAATTAATACTATAATATATTATTAATACCTATATTATTAGTAATATTATTAATAATATAATAAATTAATACTATAATACTACATATAATACTATAATTACTATATTAGTATATTACTATATTAGTAATTATAGTATTGTCAATCAGTTTATTCCATTGTATTTAGAATTTAATTATCAATGTATAAAAAGATAATTCCAGTTACAGAATGATAAAAGGTAAATCGAAATTAGGAGCAAAATTTTGTGGAAAAACCAGTAAAACGAAACGTTCGAATGTACAATTGAGTTTGTTTCCACCGAAGTAGTAGTTAGTATCAATGCTTGGTTCAGGCATCGATTCGCAGTAGTCGGTATAGGTTAATGGTCAGACGTAACTGCTGCATGTAAAGTATGGTCATTTCGGTAATCAGAATATTACAATTGCTATGAGCGATCGAATCGAAATTACTATAAATCTTGTCCATTTTTTTTTTTTTTCAAATATGAAATACACTGGACTCCCGTATAACGCGCTCCCGTAAAAAGCGAATTCCGAAAAAATTGCGACTAATACTCAAGCGTAAGATAAATTTAACATTTTCACATAGTTTCTGACTTTTGAAGCAGACGAAGCAGTGGTTTATAAAAAAAATATAGTAATAAATACATATTTAAAGATATAAGAGAAAAATAATTTTATTCAACTTTTAATAAAAATAAAAATACATGTATGCACCTCAATATTTAACATTTATTCACTATCGAAAGTATCAACAAATAAGTTCCAACGACGCTGTCTTGTTAATATTGGTTGTAAAGATTCATCGCTTGAATAGTCCATAGTTTCGTCTTGATTGTTATTGTTGGGGCAACAGATTATCCTACGTTTACGATACGGTCGGCTAATTTATATTTCTGAGAAGATTAATATTTTACCTTATAATCAAGGAAAATGGTCAAACGCTTAATCGCTTTTTAAGTGCTTGGCCATTTTCTGTTCAATAATAATTTACGTATCGTAATCGTATTTTTCTGAATAAGGACTGACTAGATTGTGGACAATAGGAAATACCAAACGACCATCTAGAGACAGCCGAACCGACTTGTACTTGATGTACCGATAGCATCATAGGGCGATGACGAAGGAACTTCGTTACTCCCGACTTTCCTTACTTATTTTCATTGGATCAAACAATTTTCCCACTTTTCTTCAATTTCTCATAGGACACTCCTCCGAACAGACAGATGAGTATAAAGGGACTGGACAATGAGGGACCGGGGCTTTTTGCTTTCGATTTCCTTCGACACGAGCTTTTTTTGGATTTTCGCTTTTTTGGCACCGACGTATACACTAGGACTATTACTTTCAACTTTTTACTCACATTATATAAATCTACAAGGACTTTAATACACTGAACGGACTTTTATATTTGATACGAACATTTAAATCTACACGGACTAGATAATATTGTGGGGATGTGGCGCTTATAGGGATACCGACGCTTTACGACTGAGCCTGTTTAGTTTTAAGTCTACCAGCGCTATAGTTTGCAGTGTGTGTGGGAGAGAGAGAGAGAGAGAGAGAGAGAGAGAGAGAGAGAGAGAGAGAGAGAGACGAGAAAAGAAGAAACGAATGCTGTATCAGTGAAAAATTTTGTGTCGACCAGCCATTAACATGTTCAGTACCTGTGGATAAATTTAAGAACTATATCCTAAGCTTCCCTTTTTCTACTTAATCGATATTTTTATTGTGAGGGCATCCGAAAACGAAAAAGCGGGCAGAGTAGTTTGAGCAGCCGCGTGGAAACAAACATATTGAAACATAGTGTAGTATCGAAACATCTCGATCTAGTTTAAGTCTCAAATATACTTAATATTACTAAAATACAATTACACATCCACTTGCTTTCACCAAACCTTCCAATTCCACAATACCCTTTATTTTTTCTTTGGACTACTACTGTTACTACTAACTGCTCTATGCTGTTTCCCATGAAACTATTTATACTATTTACGAATAGTTGTTCTATGCTCTGTTTCCTATGCAGTTATCTCTACCATGTCTTGTGTATTACTGATAATTTCTCTTTTCGACAAGATCCTGCGATGCCTTTGAGCAAAGACGCATCGCAGGGATGAGACATTCGGATAGATGGAATCTATGTTTCGATTATGGTGTGGAAGGATGACTGACACAACCTATTGGTTAAAATAAAGATTTAGATACAGTCCACTGGGTTAATTTTATTCTGATAAATTAACACGACCAAGAGTACGAATTGCACTATTCATCAAGAAATAGACAAAACGTACGTAACAGTCGAATACACGTAATAAAATTCGTCAGCAATGTAAAAAAGCAATATTCAAGTACTTTTAATCGAAAATTGTGCTTACTTAAAAAAATAGGTCTTATATTCAGCTACTTTACTCTATTTGTATTCATTATGTTGAGATACCTTCTGTTGATCTTCTATTGAGATATCATTGATATTTCTACAAATTTTCGTTCAGTCACGAATTATTAATGCATTATAATTCATCAATTTGCTACGTTTACTTGTGTTAAGTGGATTTACATTTTTTCTTAATTTTTCGTGTATGAAGTTAACCCGCGACAAAAATATTTTCAAACGCGTCGAAGTTTAGAATGTCAAAAAACGGTCGCGATTTACCATCTGGCAGTTATACGAGTACGATGGAGGAACGAAAGCTGAAAATTCGTTGGTTCGCAATGAACGACGGTGTACGGTTTCGAAGCTAAGCCCCGACGTCAACAAAAATTATTGCAACGGTTAAGATAATCCATCCATGAACTCTCTGCGGACATTAGCAACGTTACAAGCGAGCCACAGTATCCTGGTAGTTTTTTTTTTTGAGCTCGGTCGCGATTTTTTATGCCTAATATTTTCTCTCAATAGAGAAGCCGCAGTTGCACTAAATTTTCATACTTTCGGATATCTTGTAAGGCCGTAGAGAAGAAATGTTTCGGGTTTCGAAACGAAATTCGAATTAACGAAATATTAACCCTTTACACTACGAGCGATAATATTCATTTAAATTTGATTAAAGTTTCATTTATATTAAAATGAAACAAATTGACAACAGAAGTAAAAAGAAATTAATTTACAAATATTTAGAATTCTTTTTTCTTGAAATGTGTGTTACACTCGGAGACTATCTCTACAAAAATACTTCGAATTTCTTTTTGAACTTTTGGGACTATATTCTTGAGATGTTGAAGAAGAATTTATGCAAAACAAAATTTACATTTTTTGAAAGTTACAATTGGTTTTCCTTTCTTAACCCCCATTTGCATCAGAGACGTTCAACAGCCAATCGTATCACCGTGCATCAACCAGTGTTTTACCTTCAGCTTTGCTTAAAAATTACGTATAGTAATAAATTCAAGAGAAAAATCTTGTTCCTGATAATGCACTAAAAGCGCCGAATTTTATTATATATTATATATATTTTATTTTATATATATATGGCGATAAACGACAATCGTAGTTTGCGGAATATTCCGCGCTCGGTGATATAAGACAGTCGTGGCTCGCGGAATATTCCGCGCTTTGATGCAAATGGGTTAAAGACGATTGGTGCCGGTTGAAAACGTGAGTTTGTATGTTGTTGCCACGGTGGAGTTCAGTCGCATTAATCAGCCAGCGAAGGTAGACGCGTACGCTTGGCACTGACGTGACTGGTCATAAATCGTCGGTTCGAGTGCAAACGCGATTACACGGCGACGATTATCGAGAGATTCCAGGGGAATCAGCCTATTCCTCGGCTCTGATATCTCCTATACATACATAAATTTTGCGCCGCTCGAGCTGAGCCGAGCCGAGTCGAGCTCTTTCGTCGTTCTGATGCACGCTGATGAAAGAGAAAACCCGGTAAAATGTATCGTTAGAAATCGACGCGTGCAAGAATATTGTCCCAGCGATTCCTTGCATAAATTCTGCAATATTGATTTCCTCAAGTAAAATTTTACTATTTATTTTGTTTCTTTTTTTTATTTTTTATGTTTTTGTGGCCACGAGTATACGATTCTTTTGTACGCGGAGAAACTCGCCGCGAATATACACTTTGCGTAGATAGAGAAGAATGTGTGAATAGATACAGATCGATAGAATCAAGAGATTCCCTATAAATAGCACAGAATTAACCCCTTCGCTACGAAGGGCGACTATAGTCACTCGTCATGGAACTTCGAAAGTTTATACTTGCAGTTTCGACTAGATTACGTTGGATAGATAAATAACATGGAGAAATTGTAAATAAAAATGTAAATTGTAAATGAAATTATAAATATTTTTTCTTTAATTTTGTTTTTTCCTAAATGTATGGTGAATGGCAGTGTTGTGTAGGTGTAATAACACGTGGCTCGAATTCTTTTTCTGTCTTGTGTTTTACACTCGGGCACTGAATGAAATATTACATCCCTCTATTTACCTGGTACTTTTTATACGCAATTTCATTTTACGCTGTCAGATAGATTCAGTTTTCTATAAACTTTCCTTGAATTTATTACATATCGGAGAGACGCAAATTATTGCTTGAACGTACTAATTACATAATTCTGATCCTTTTTGGTTCTTTTTTTTTTAACTCTGCCTTGCGATTTAAGTTTCGATGGCACTTCGAATTACAGTACAGATTCTAAAACCGAATATTTATTTTGGTTTTTTGAAATATCATTCTTTTTTTTTTCATCTATGCGATTTAAATGTTTTTATAACTTATACCTGTTTCTCTTGCCATATTTTTCTTCATACAAACGGAGTATTAGTATGTTTTATACAAGCAGATATCAAGGAGACGCAAGTTCTTACTTGAACGTATTAATTACATAACTTTGACCTTTTTCTTTTTTTTCATTTTTTTTTTTTTTTAACTTATTGTCTTAGGACTTAAGTTTCAATAGCGCGTACCATAATCAACAGCAAAGTTGATGACACGAAAACCACCACCATGTTTTTCTTTTTTTTTTTTTTTCATACAAACAAACTCTGTTTACAGAAGTTTACAAAAATCAAAGCGAAACGGTCAATGCACGTAAATGGAGGGATGCGTGTATTTATTTTAAATTATTAATATTGCTTGATTGAAGCAAAAGTGAATAAAAACCATGTAAAACAAATTTGTAACTCATACTATGATATTTATAAATTTGTTCTCTACTTAGACTATAATATTTAAAATTTTACAGAATACTGCATACTTGTTTTTTTTTATTTTTCTCGCTTACGTTTTATACTCAGAAATTAAACGAAACAAGATTTATGATAAATTATCAATGCTGCTTTATTGAAGCAGAAATGAATAAGAAACATGTAAAACAAGTTTATAACGAAAATTATAAATCATATTTCAAATTTTACAGAATACTACATATCTTTCTTTTTTTTATACCGTTTTTTACCTTTTACATTTAGACATTTAGTGAAATAATATTTGTAATAAATTAATCAATGCTACTTTATTAAAATAATTTCTAACTCATAATATTTAAAATTGTATAGAATACTCTTCTTCTTTTTATTTTTATTTTTTGCATTTTACACTCAGATATGGAAGAAAGTATTATTTATGTTAAATTATCAATACCGCTTTTTTATTATTAATGCAAAAATGAATTAGAAATATATAAAAGAAATTTGTAAATCATACTACAATATTCAAAATTTTACAAAATACTACATTTTCTTTCCATTTTCTTTTTCACGTTTTACACTCACAGTAAATGAAGTAATATTTATGATAAATTGTCAGTACTGCTTTATTAAACAAAACTGAACAAGAAATATACAACACAAATTTATAAATAATACTTCAATGTCTAAAGAATTTCACAATTCACAGTTGCTCTCAGAAATTTTCTTAATCTCTCATCTATAGTAAATCCAAACCCATATGTGCCATTTAATATGTACATTTTTCATGTGAATGAGAAAAAGAGTCAGCTATAAGCTCGATATAAGCGACGATGTTAAGGAGTTAAAAGTATAGATAAAATTAATTATTAGCAGAGCCATGGGGCATGAATGCAATAACATGAGGCAAACTCGAAATCATCCGTGGTGAATAAAGAAAGAAAGAAAGAGAAAAGAAAAAAAAACTGGGGAAAAAAGAAAGGTGCAATTATGGCGGAAGCAGAATGAAAAGGGGAGAGAATTAATTAATTACGAAGCTCACGCAGCCGGTAGCGGATCGAGAAAGAAGCAATGGCTCTGGGATTAACGTCGGAACTCGAAAATCAGAAAGGGATAGAAGTTTCCAAAGGTATGCGTCTGCTTTGTCTCCACTGTGATATTGCAATTTCACGAGTTACTGTTCTCCTACGAGAAGAAAAAAAGAAAAGGAAACATTTCATAGAGCAGAATTTTTAAAGAGAACGTACATAAGGTGGATTAAAAGTAGGATTAAACGACTGATGATATATCATTTTTTGCTGAAAATGTGTTAACACCACATATGTAATTACACCACGTTGTGGAATATATTGCACATAGTCTATTAAAAATATTTTTTATCATACAGTTATGTCTTTACAATTGGAAAAATCTCTGTAAGACTAGAATTTTGTTCATTCCTTTCCATCTTGCTGTGGACATTTCTGCAAATTGAAGTAACTTCTGTAATTCGAATTATTTTATAATATACAGATTATAATTCGAATTATTTTCTCTACTAATTTAGATGCGTTTAATAGCTTAAATATAACGCAAACTACCATTTATATTTTATTTAAAATTTGTCTTTTGTCTATGTTTATGTGCGCATTGTATATGTTTATATATATGCGATAAATGTGAACATAATTCACTCCTGAAAATTGAGTTTCTCTTCCTTCGAATATCTACAATACTCGCACATCCTTTAAGACAATAACTTTTATAAAATTGGACCAAACGACGTGAGTTGTTTTTAGTTTACCACAAGATGTGTAAAAATTTTTTTGAAAAAATTGTAATTTATCGGAATCGCAAGGAAAATAGTAACGTTCGCTTTTTGTAATATATAATAGCCTAAAAACAAAGCAAATTGCCATTTATTTTTTATTTAAAATTCATTTATAAATATGTATATAATTAACTTCTGAAATTTGAATTTGCCTTTCTTTGTATATTTATACCTCGTATAACTTTTCTAAAATTAGACCAAACGATGTGAGTTCTTTTTAATTTACTACAAGATGTGTAGAAATAAATTTTTGAAAAACAAAAAATTGTAATTTATCGGAATCGCAAAGACAATAGTAATGATCGCTTTTTGTAATATATAATAGCCTACAAACAAATCAAATTGCCGTTTATTTTTTTATTTAAAAATAATCTTTCCTTTAGGTTTATACATGCAAATATGTACGTGCAATAAATATACACATAATTGATTTCCGAAACTTGAATTTGTTTTTCTTCGGTTATCTATAAATTACAAAACCTTAACTCACGTATAAAGTCGGATTTTCGTCTGTTAAACCTCTTCTAATCGGAAACTTCGGTAAGTCGAAGTCTGCGTAACACGAGAATTCAAACTTTTCTCTTAATAATCGAAGTACGGAGGTTCTACCACATTTTATATTGTTTACCACAGATCACGGCAAATTAAGAAACTAAAAGTTCAGCAATCGGTTATACAATTATGAAAACGTAAATTTTTCTCGTCTCTCCTCAGAGACAGACTCGGGGAGGGAAAAAGGGAGGGTTTGAAGTACTGGTACAAGAAAGGAACAAAAAGTCTGCTAGAGTATGACGAGAACCCCTTATTAAGGTCCATTAAGCAGTGTTTCCTCTAATTACTTCGTTTAATTTTTTTTTTTTTCTTTCATAGTCCAGAGCAAGCTACCGCTCCTCTTAGGAACTTTTCAGAATTCCAGAACAGCAGCACCACCACCACCGGTCTGTACAACGAAATTTCCCTATGCTCGCAAACCTGTTCCCTCCTCTTTTAGTGGACAATGCTGTAAAATACGAATAAAGCGAAAAAGGAAAGGAAAAGTTTAGAAGGAAACAGAGAAATCGTTATTTAACATAGATTTTGTTTTTTTAAACATAGAAATATATGAAATATTAAAATATACTAATATTTATACACATTTGTTTCTATAGAAGATCATTTTAACACCTTGCATTACGATCCAAGTTCCAGTAGCGCGTGCCATAAACAACAACAAGGTTTAGGATGATTTCACGGTTTGGTTGAGCGTTCGAAGTTGTGCAAATCGCACATGTATTTTGATATGTAAATGTATATGCAAGGTACAACTAATCTCATTTTGCAAGATGGTTGATAAATCATTACTACCAAGTGGAAAAATAAAAATAACATTTTTATTACAATTTCTAAATAAACACATATTTCAAGTTATTAACGTCTTGATCAAATTTTACAAAAATTTAATAATCGTCGATCGTGTGGTATCTTTCAAAGCATATTGGTACATTTAATTGAAACTTTATATCTTTGTACTCCCAACTTGTTTCGCTACATTTTTTATGTTTCTTTTATGCAAACTTTACAAGCTCTTGCTGGTTTTGATTCGAATGGCGTTGGGTCTGTAGTCTTTGAAAAATGACCTCAATGTTTCGCGTGCAGGCTCTCTGATACATCTCCGTTCGATAATCGTCCTTATCCATTATACTCTGTTGAAGGGGAAATTTTTTAGTAATAACACGTGTAGTTCAAAGGACGTATCATGTCTCTCACACGTATTATTTACTTTTGGCCCGATCGACATACCACGTCTCTCACACGTGTTGTTCATGTTTGGCCCAGATTGACGTACCACGTCTCTCATATGATATTGTAGGCTAAGGGGTTAAAGTAGCTATTCGCGTAATCATCTCGAGTTGCCAGTTCACCCGGCCGAAAATAGTCGTCGAGTGCAAAGTGTTACATATTGTATGAATTATAAAATTGTTTGTAGTGCGTACTTTAATCATATCTGTAAATTTCTCCTTGCAGCTGGGTTTCTTCACATACTACACTGTGGCGATGGGTGAGGTGAATCCTTCGGGGCCAGTGCCAATAGACAGTGTCTTCATCTATAGACCAGACAAACGTCTTGAGCTCTGGAGGTTCGCATTCTATATGTTCCTTCATGCTGGGTAAGTGATATTTGAATTACGAAAGATATTACAGTTTACTACAATATTTCCTTGGTCACGCGTCCGAGCCATTATTAACCAAAAAAGCCATAAAAACTGATAAAAGACACTGTTGCGATCTTCGCAACGTAAAGAAGCCTAGGCTTGACAGATTGTAGACATAAAATACAAAGTCTTCGTTAGTCATATTTAGCCCATAGTCATATTTGTAATATCACAAACAAGTATCAAAATAACACGTAGAAATCACAAACGACTATTACGCCGAGAAACAAGTAATATACGAAGAACACACATAAAACACGAGCTAGATTAAAGGATTTAATTATCCAATAACCAACGTCTTCGAAACCGGCACAAGCGCATGTGCACGGGACTTACAACCTGGTGATATTTCATAAGGTAATATCGGCGTGGAGAGACGCAACAAGAGCGTCTAAGAAAGCTGAACATAATATTTGTTCAAGTCGACGACGCAACAGATACCTTTTAAATGGTGCCAGTAGAGAGACCATTGACGAGATATCTCGCATTTGTCATGTATCAGTCAAGCATGATTGTTGTGAGTGAGATTGTTTTTATTGTATCTGAGAGAGGGGAGAGGGAGAGAGAGAGAACAACGCGAGAGAGAGAGAGAGCAACGAGAGAGGGGGAGAGAGAGAGAACAACGAGAGAGGGCGGGAGAGAGAGAAAGAGAGAGAACAACGCGAGAGAGAGAGGGAGTAGGGAGGGAGAGAAAGAGCGAGTAAAAGAGAGAGTGTGAGATCAACGCGAGAGAGAGAGGGCAGCGAGAGAGTAACGCAGGAAAGAGAGAGAAAGCGTGAGAGAACAACGGGAGAGGGAGAGAGAGAGAGAGAAAGCGTGAGAGTACAACGCGAGAGAGAGAGATAAAGCATAAGAGAACAACGCGAGAGAGAGAGAGAGAGAGAGAGAGAGAGAGCAACGCAAGAGAAAAAGAAGGGAAAAGAGAAACAGGGAGAGGGGAGAGAGGGAGAGTTTATCCCTTAGTATTACCTAATGTAATAAATCGGAACAGCATCACGAGCAACACAATGATATTCCTATGCTGTAGACGTGAGATCATGTGCAAGTGTACGTGCACTCGGCAGATCTTCAACACTGATTTATTCGAAAACAAAGCCCAATACGAAAAAAGAATTATTCTTTTTTTTTGGACTTGTTTTTTTAGAGTCACCTCCTTGCCGCTTGTATCGCCAGTTCGGAAACACCCTGTATATGAGAAAAAAATCAAACAAGAAAGACACTGTCTCTTGCAAAAGAAAGAAAGAAAGAAAAATACAGCAAGAGTAGAACTGGAAGAAAGCGTATTTTTCAGCGTGGGAGCAGGCGCGTGTCGGGGCATTTACGTAATTCTGTTCGATCGGTGGAACGATGGTTGAATTCGATTCCCATTGGGCGACGAGAGATTGCAACGTGATTCGCTGTCGGTGGAAAGAGATGGAAATTAGCGGCAAGGATTAACGCGCGCGGGAATTGCATCGAGCTGCGTTCGCAACGAAGAACGGTCAATCGGAGAAAAGTGGCTATGCAAAATGTCCAATTTGTTACACGTGACACTTTTTTACCGTGTCGCAATCTGAATTTCAATCGTTTCAACCTTTTTCTTTTCCATATCCACCGTACGAATATTCCTGTTAAAGTATCATGATAATATCTCTAATGTTATAAACGATAATACCTATGCTTTTGTCGTATTAATTGAATCGATAAAGAAAGAAGAAAATTCGGTGTTTAAAATAGAAAAAGAAGAAATGGTAATACTTAAACGTCACCGTTTTGAAATTTCCTCTTTCTTACATTGCATTCGCAATCTATTTAAATGCAAATTACAGCAGAATTCCGATTATCCGGTATACTCGAGGCCGAGGCAGTACCGGATAATCAAATATGCAGGATAATTGGACTACACCTATGAATCACATTTAAGAAACAGCTACAAGTTACAATGTCTACGTATACGCGTATTGCGAAAAACACGCATTATGAAACACATGAATTCCTTCAATTTCTTCGTTAAATATGTTAGATTCCATTGTTTAGTGTTTTAAATGATAATAATTTTATTTTACTAAAATATGTATACGAAATCTTACAAATTTTAATGTATGTAAAGATGGTACTGTGTCTAACTTTGGATGTTCTTCTTACTTATTAAATTCTAATGCTTCCTTTATGAAGGCTCAGAGGTCTTATTTTTGCAGTAGTGGGAGTATAGAAAGGTTCAATATTCTAGGAATTGATGAGTATAATTTGGGGTAGATGAGTAACATATTAAAATATATGCGCAATTTTATAAGGAAAATAACCCTAAGGGTTATTAAATGATAGATATAAAATGTTTTCTATCTTATTATTTATTATTATTTGGTAAAGTGAGAGCAATATCTAGCAACTTGTTCCGTACATTTCTTTTAATTCTTTTATAAAGAGTTGTGAAACGGACCTGAACTCAGATAGTAATATTATCATTAAAAAATACTTTCTTTCAAAGAGTTAGGTGTTGCTCCTCGACAGTCACTCTCAGAAGCAGTGTTGACTTGCGAGATATGCATAAATGTACTCTCGAGAGTTTTTCGCGTAAATTTTACTCTCAGCTATAGTACTCTCAGAAAAACAAAATGAGCCCATATTTTGACTTGAGAGCAACTTGCAAAAGGTTTGCTCTCAGAGAGAGATGGATACAGCTCTCTGACACTCACTTGCGAGATATGTATAAATGTACTCTCGAGAGTTTTTTACGCGAGTTTTATTCTCAGCGATAGTACTCTCAGGAAAACAAAATGGGCCCATATTTTGACTCGAGAGCAACTTGCAAAAGGTTTTCTCTCGGAGAGGTGGATGCTGCTCTCCGACACTCACTCTCAGAAGCAGTATTCACTTGCGAGATATATACAAAGGTACTCTCAAGAGCTACTCGCGCGAGTTATACTCTTCAACTATAATACTCTCAGAAGAACAAAACTGGCCCATATTTTGATTTGAGAGCAACTTGCAAAAGGTTTGCTCTCAGAGAGAGATGGATACAGCTCTCTGACACTCACTTGCGAGATATGTATAAATGTACTCTCGAGAGTTTTTTACGCGAGTTTTACTCTCAGCGATAGTACTCTCAGGAAAACAAAATGGGTCCATATTTTGACTCGCGAGCAACTTGCAAAAGGTTTTCTCTCGGAGAGGTGGATGCTGCTCTCCGACAGTCACTTACGAGATATGCATAAATGTACTCTCGAGAACTTCTCGCGTGAGTTTTACTCTCAACTATTTATACGTTTTTTTCTCGGAGAGTTGGATACTGCTCTCGGACACTTACTCTCAGAGACACTGTCCACTTACGAGATATGTACAGACGTACTCGCGAGAGATTCTCGCGCGAGTTTTACTTTCAAAGATAGTACTCTCAGAAGAACGAAATTAATACTTTGACAGCAACTCTCCAATAGTGATATTACTATCCATTTGAGCATACGTACTTAAGAGCAATTTGTAAAAAGTTTTCTCTCAGTGAATTGAATGCTACTTTCCGACATTCACTCTCAGGGACAGTGTCCATTTTCAAGACACGCGTAAACGTATTCAGGAAAGCTTCTCGAGTTTCATTCTCAAATGGATCCATACTTTGAGAATATATACGTGTCTATTTGAGAGTACAACTATCGCGAGTTACTCTCTAGAGTCAAATATATCAATCTATTTCCACGGTATTGAGAGTGTTGACGGAGAGTTGGATATACAATTTGGAAACACTCTCGAGAGCGACTATCGTTAGAAACTCTCAGATAGACACGCATTCTAACGCACGTGAAGGTTCGAAGAAAAGAACAGCAGAAAAGTTTTCAACAGTAGTGAAGCTTTCTAAATTATTCATGGAAATACCAGATAAGGCGACCATTTTCCCTATGTACATATACACATACAGTGACCTGACGTTTTCCCATAGACCGTGTGCCTTCCTCCCCGTACGATCTGTATCCTTCTTCCCTTTGTTCCTTTTCTACACGTCAGCCGTTATCTGCCTTCTCCGAAATCACCTTTCTTTTCGTCGAGAATGAATATTGCAACGTGTTAGTTGCTGATATAAAAAATATATCTCTTTCCTTCATCTGCGATCGCAGATTCGCTTGAAACATGTTAAATATTTCGAACAAAATTTTATACGAAACTCGATGTGCAATAGAAAAATTTCACAATGAGTACCGGATGCGGTCTCAACAAATGAATGGCGAAAGGGCGACGTTCTAGTACGGTAGAATGTTAAAAAAAAGGTGTTGTGTCTCATATCATTAACCCTTTGACTACAGTATGTTTTAACAGAAAACGAATCTACGACTTTCGTAAATTAAAAATACACCTGTCTTTTTCACGTAAGATATGCTTACAGAAATCTAAATAATTTGTGACATTCGATATATATCCAATAACAATAAGCGTAGTGTACCGAGCAAAAATTTTCATAGCGTACACATATTTTTTTCGTAGGTATTAGTATACAGGTAAAAGCGTATATATACGGCTTTCGTAGTCAAAGGGTTAACAATATATTATTAATTGACACTGGGTGAAAGATTTCTTCGTACGGTCCTAGAGCATGGTTTCAAAGCTATTTTCCTTTATCTCTGTCAGTTTGTTTGATTTGACAACTGAAACATGTTATAACGTCAGACCAATTTTACGACCTCGTTATACCGTGGCCAGGATTATACACTTTTGTACACTTTTCTACACTGCTTTTTTTAGTGGATAAAATGTTTTAGCGAAAAGTTCCTGTAAAGCTTCTGATGTCGAGTGTCTCTAGTAGGATCACGCTGATGTGTCGTTTTAGTGCCGCGTCAAACTGATGTAAATTGATAAGGTTTGAGAAAAAAAAAATCAGTTTTAAATGATAATTACGAAATTTGAAAACAAGAACGCGTTAAGAAATTAAGAGTTGAAGTATTTCGATATTTGTTGGAAATTTTTTCTAAATTTATTTCACCGCTAAATTTGAATACGATATAAAAATTGATGTATGAAAAAGAATAATTTGAAAAACATCAATTATGAGAAATAATACTAGAATTATTTCATTATTTTTCATATTCATTTGTTAAGTTCCACAAGTCATGCCTTTAGCATAAAGGGAACGATACTAAAAGGGTTCATTTACGTAATTGACGTATGTTCATCAAAATATCTCAGCAAGCACTAATTTTAAACCTTATTTCATGTAACAAGTTTTTTACGTAGAATTCGATATTTTATTTAAATTCGGGAAAAAGTGTTAGTCATTTTATATAAAAAAATTTAAAGCTACTTTCATATCGCAATAAAAGAGCAAAGAAATAAGAAATCGATTAGGATACTGCATGTTCTTCCGGAAACTTTGGTCTGAAAAATTTGTTTCGTACAGCAAATAATTTACGAGATATTTGAAGTTGTCATCTTACCAGACTCATCCTGTATGATGGGATATTTCAAGAAATTAGTGAGAGAAAATAAGAATGGAAGAAGCTTGAAAAATTCGAGGAAGGCGAGGAAAACTTGAGACAGAAAAGGAAAAAGATGGAAGTGATCGTGATGCGTCGAATTATGTTACAGTAGAAAAGGAATTTGTGTAGATCTGAAAATTATAGCTGCAAAGGAATGTTCTATCGCTCTTATAATGATATTGTTCAGTTGATTGTGCGACTGGATAATATTTAACAATGAAGAGAAACATCCAGAAGACAGGGAATGAGAAATCTCCTCGTTTCTTCCGGTTGCTCGTCTTTCCTTTCAAAGATAAAGCTTATCGTCTTCATTATTAATTGCGAAAAGTGTCTTCTGCCATTCAAAGCTATATCTCGATGTCTGTCGCCGGTGTTGTTTTGTACTGTACGCGAAAAAAGGGTCGTGAGAAACGTTGAAGCCGACAAAAATCGAAACAATCACGGTAATTGCAGGAAGTGAAGACGGCACACGGTTAGATCAGACAATGGTATCGCAGAGTTCGTGAAAAGAGGAGAACAAACATCGTCGAAAGGATGTTTCCGTGCCACGCCCGCGAATAGCAACGATTCATGATCCTTTGATTAGGAGAAACGTGAACGTTTTCGATGATTTTGTACACTCACTCGAGCGATAGAATTTAGGTGAACTGCATTACGTCTTCGCTCATCTAATTCTAGTCAGTTTGAAGTTATTTCTCCTCTTTTTCATAAATCGGAAGTATTAAGAGGGTTGAAAAGAAATCCATTAATTTTGGTCTCAACAGATAGCTTTGTTATTTCATATAAATTTTCCAATATTAATGCAAAATGTAATTCCCTTCTTCTAGGACAGCTTCCTATCTCGTGGTCCATTTTTCAAAAAAGTGTACAACTTTCGAATTAAAAAACTCATCGAGATGGCTTTGCATTTCTATTAAATTTTGAAATTTCTTGTTATTACTATGAGTCTTCTAACTCAACCGCTTTAAATTACTCGGTAACTGTTTGTTATAAAGAATAATGTTCTAAAGAAAAATAGTATTTTAGCAGATTTCCGTTATTTCCGCAGTTTTCAGATTTTCAGATTTTAAACATTTTGCCAAATGTTCAAAGCATACCGCAATGTGCTGCACTGTTTCTGGATAATGATTTTTTCACCATGATAGTGTAACAAACCAATATTTATTATGAACAAAACAAAGATCCACCTAGGCGATTATCAGGTGACATAAATACACATGTACATACTCAAAGCAATTCTTTGCCTCGGTAAAAAAAAATTTCCAACACAGTTGTATCGAGTTTGTGCAACCCATAAAAAAAGGAGTGAAACAAGGTATATTTGTAACTTTTGTACTATACCTTTGCACAAAGGAACTTGCTTTCAAAAGTATCATACCCTGCGGAATTACTAAACTTATTTTAAAAATGACCTTTATAATATATTAATTATAAGGTTAATAAATATGTGGATTTTTAATTTCCTATATGTATTTGTTTTTCATTTCCAAACGAGAAAATCGCCGGTCTTCTAGTAAGCCTACGGGAAATAATATACGGTCGTTTAAATGTTAACGCTTTAACGTCCGCAAGTGTGATAGAAAATCTTTCGTCGCGTAGATTCTGTCTACTATCGGCCCTTTCTTTTAACGAACCCTTTAAGGCATGAAAATTTTAATAACTATTACTTGATTCTGTAAGCCGATTTAAATTCCGAGGATCTGTATAAATAAATGTAAGCTTTATCATTAAGATAGAAATATTACTCGCGGCACCAACGTGATGTCACCGGATGGCATAATGTTAAAAAAAAAAAAGTTCCTCTGCGATATGCAACGAATGTTACACTTTATCGTGGAAGAACCGAAATCCGCGAAAAATCAGTTTGAATGGCGGTAACAAATCGAACAAATCGAGGGAAAATGTGCGAAACGATTTATCGGCGTAACATAGACAAGCAGCCGGCTGTTCTCTTAAAATCGTGCAGTATCGATTCACCAAATCCACGTCCAATCTAACGACAATATTATTCGAGTCACGACACGAAAGCTTTCGGTACTAACAGAGAATGGGAGAGAGAAGGATCAGTGAGAAGGTTGAAGAGGAGGAAGGAGATAAGTTGAAATAGTTTCAGTTAATTGGATAGTAATTAAAGGTATCCTTTAGCATCGTCTCGATGGATGAATTACACTGGATTGTCAGCTTTCAAACCCTCGTATGGGGGATGATCCTAGGTGGATGGAAACTTCCATTTGGTAAATACGAATGACAGATAGCGGTCTTTCGTTCGTCTTACAAAGAGAGGGGTTATATATTCTCTTGTCTTATCGTTTTGTCGTCCTTCTCCTGGCTTCCAACTGTTCTCGATAGGGAAGAAGAACCTTCCGAGTTCCTTTTTGCATGCTCCATTTCGTGGATTGCGTACTTTCAACGAATCGATACGTACGTATCCTTTTCCCTCGCTTCTAGCATTTGCAAAATTGTTCACTGTCTCCGTACATCATGTTTCTCGCTTCACCGAGCATTTTTGATCCGAGTGTTCATCATCTTAAAACGTAGGACAGTCAACGTTGTTGTTGAAACGTTACAGAAAAATTCGTAATTCGTTCTTGACATTTTCTTCACATCCGCTAGCATTGGCGTTGTTTATAGTTAGCATCTTAGTATTTATTCAAATTTCGTGCTCAGTATCTTTTTAACACATTAAGGACCGCAAAGAAATCTGTAAAACATATGTACGCCTGGGACCGCACGTTTTTGGGCAAACTTGTACGATCTAAAATCATCATAACTTTGTTATTTATGAAGCAAGTTTTGTGAAACTTTCAGAAATTGTATAATAAGATGCATTCTAGGTATTATTGGAAAAAATTATGTTTTTTTAATAATTATAATAACTTTTTTACTTAAAAAATTAATTTGTACGAAATTTTTAGAAATTGTAAAATAGGATGCACTTTAGGTATTATTAAAAAAAATGGTCTTATAATAATTATTATAAAATGTTATTTAAAAATAAGTTTCACCGAAGTTTCTAGTACTTTTTTAAAGTATGATAAATACGCAAAGTAGGATATAATGTATCAAAGTAGGTGACATCTAAAGACAGCGTGTAGAGAACACGGGTTATTTCGTGATCCATCCGTAAGACGGAATGCGAAATACGAGAAAACTCGTGAGCGGTCCTTAATGTGTTAATATTGGGTTGTCCGGAAAATTCGTGCCGATTTTTAAGTAAATAAGCCAATTTCATACTTCAAAGTCTTTCTTTTTGTTCTGTAAGATATGTATTTTTTAATTTTACAATTTTTCGTCGTTTTTCAGGAAATTGAAAAATTCCGTTTTACCAAAAACTTTGTTTCTTTATTTTTTTCTTCTTTAATATCGGAATTTCCACTTTTAGATGTTGTCAACCGTTTGCGAAGAATTTTTTCTGACAGGCTACTGCCTCTTTAAACATGACATACATAATTTAATGTTTTACCAATATCTTTTCGTTGAAAGAAAAATATTCAATGTCAGAAGTGTACTCTATTTCCTTAGATCTTCAAAACTATATAACTATATATTTGCTTAGCAAAGCAATTAATAATTGCAATGAATGGACTTTCAAAAGACACGTGAAACAATAATCTTTCAGAATATGTACGAACTTCGTGTTTTTATATAATTTTATGTGCTGTAATATATTCAAACACAACCTATCGAAAATCGGCACGAACTTTCCGGACAACCTAATACAATGCTAAGAATATGGAAATGTTTACTTTTTTACGTCCAGTGAGTTTCGTGTTTACGAGACGAGTTAACTCGTCATTGCTTAACCAATATATAGAAAATAATAAATGATTTATTCTTTATTATACCGTGTGTTCAACTTGAAATATATCGTATTCACATTTGTAAAATGAAGTAGTAACCAAGATGAAGTAACTGGTAATATTTTGTATTAATTTTTAATTATAAATTAAATAGATTTAATTTCTTAATTTCTTTGTAATTAATTAAAAATGAATTAAAGTTCGAGAGGTGGACTCAGTTAAAAGGCAAAGAAAGATTTTCTCGACAAGTTATTGAACAAAAGTACCTTTGTCCTGTATCACTGAATTTTGTCTCAGTATTACCTACAATATCGCATAGAAAAAATTATCAGAGCAATCCACAAATTCGTGCATCCTTATGTGAAAATGGAAGTGAAAATATGAAGTTCGTCAACGTCGTGGAATTTTCGTTCGTCAACGTCGTGAACCAAGCTGGATACAGTCGAACCCTCGCACAAGTCTCATTGGAAATTCACGTTTTATGACACGAACAATTAGCTGTTGATAGAGTGACCGACGTATTAAGAAAACCAATTCTAAAGAAGTTGAGAAACAAAACGATTCCTTAAAAACAGCCCTTAAATTTGTGTGTAATGAAACGTGCTAGCCATCTGCGTGTCAAAGGCCTTCCTTTGGAAGCAGTTCGACTTAAAAACTATGGATTGTAAATATTAAATAGTAACGGTTCTTCTATGGGTTAATCCATGGAACACTTACTAACATTCCAAATGTTCTGATATATTCGTGATAAAAGGTACTTCCTGATAAAGAAATTAAACATCCTTCTTTTTATGATAGTTGACATATAAAGATCTAAAGACGTCAAGAAATTAGAATTGCCATAACTGAATTGGGAATGTAATATCAAAGATGAAGGAAAACTGAGTAGAACGTGTCAAACGAATGTTATCTAGAGCGGTCTTTTCGCGAAGTCGAGGGAACTAGATAAACTCGATCTTCTTCTTCTTCTTCTTCTTCTTCGCGAAGAAAGTTTCGTTGTTAGCGAGATAAAATTCATAATTGCTTTAATTTTACCGGTGGCCGTTGTCGTTACGATACTCACAACCGGACGATTCGAATTTTCCAGGAAACGTCATCGTTCCTTCGACTTGGTCCCACTTTTACCTCTCGCGCTCACCATTTTCCCAGAATGGATAATTTTAATTTACACCACGTTATCTCTTACGTCGCTTCTTCGCGTAAAGTACAGCCCAGGCGAAATTCTTTCTGAAACTCTCTTGTTGCGCCACGAAAGTTTGTAGTATATTTCACGTCGCGCCTTCCCGATAAATTAATATCTGGAACGTTCACTGAAATCGAGTACGTTACAAGTGTTTAATTTGTAAGAAAGATGATTGAGTTCTTAACCCCTTAACTTATGCGCTCGAGTTAATTCGAGCGCGCTGAACAGGCCAAACTGTGCACACTCGAGATAATTCGAGCGGCGTTGTATTTTATGCTGCTATAATTTTTCACACTCGAATATAATCGAATATTAGAAATCATACCAATTGTATAAATATCCAATATACCTAATTTTACTTTCTGTAATCACAAAATAACTGACTGTCTATAAAATAAATACTAGTATTATTATTATTTCTGTTGTAAAAGTATAAATAAATATTGTTACTGATAAAAATGTTTTTTTTTTTCGAAATAGCAATTCGAAAAGAAAGATAAAAAAGTCGATGTACGTGTAACATTGCAATATTCGGCTCTTTCCTGCAATGTGGATCAAAATCCAAAATTAAAATAAAAATTTTGATTAATTTTGTATTTTTTTTTTTATTTTTTGCCAAGACAATATTCTAAAGTGTGTTGTTTAGATTAAAAAAAAATGATTTTTTTTGGCCGGTTTTTTTCAAAAAATCTGTGCGTTAAGGGGTTAAGCGATGCAGACTGTGCGAGTTCTAATTGTTTTACGTATATTTCAAAAGCTGTGCGAGTTCTAATGTGTTGTTGCTTCGAAAGCTGAACGAGTTCTGTCTTCCCTGTCCTCTCCAGTTTTTATAAAATATTTTTATAAATAACGCATAATTAATCAATATTTTAAAATACAATTAATTACACATGACTAAATGTAAATAAAAATTGTAAAACTACATTTAAATATAAATAATGGTTCAACCCTTTCGCTGCGACAGATTTGAATACGTAATGTGTAAAAGTTGTGAGAAAACGTGAAATGAGTATTGTTAAGATTCAATTGAAATAACAAAAACACAATAAACATTCATGACAATTGTGACACGCTCTTGAATAAAACCAAGCAAATTAGTTTGTCGTGCCCTTTCTTTCTTCTTTGTTCATTTGAATAAAGGTGAACTCTGTCTCAGGAATGTATTTACTTACATTTCAGGTGGCTTCACCTGCTATTTAACCTGGGAGTACAGGTGGTCGTGGGACTTCCCTTGGAAATGGTTCACGGAAGTCTGAGGATCGCGGCGGTTTACATGGCTGGAGTTCTTGCTGGTAAGTAATTACTATGCATTACAAATTTCGAAAATTTTATCTGCACCGGCTATGAAATAGCTTGCTTACATTTAACAATGATATTATACTGTATGATTCATGTTACGTTAATTAAGAAATTTTGCAAGGCAATACCTTGCTCGCTAAAAAGAAAACAAAAATTGTAACATTTCAAAAATGAAATCGCACAATCTGAAATTTGCATACGCTACCGGTAAAAAATTCGGAATCATTTGCCAATTTTTATTAATATTAAATCTTTCATTAATTCTTTCGTAGATCGGTAAACGTTTTGCTCAAAAATAAAAATTTGCAACATTTCAAAAATGAAATCGCACAATCTGAAATTTGCATACGCTACCGGTAAAAAATTCGGAATCATTTGCCAATTTTCGTTAATATTAAATCTTTCATTAATTCTTTCGTAGATCGGTAAACGTTTTGCTCAAAAATAAAAATTTGCAACAGTTCAAAAATGAAATCGCACAATCTGAAATTTGCATACGCTACCGGTAAAAAATTCGGAATCATTTGCCAATTTTTATTAATATTTGTTACTAATTTGATAGGTCAGTAAATACTGTACTCGAAAAGAGAGAAAAATTGCAACATACACTATCAGTAAAAAGTTCGGAATCACCTGTCAATTTTCATCAATATTAAATTTGTTACCGATTTCATAGGTCAGTAAATACTGTACTCGAAAAAAGAGAAAAATTGCAGCATTTCAAAAACGAACTCGCTCAATTCTGAAATTCACAGGTTGGCACTACCAATTTTCATCAGTATTAAATCTGTTACTAATTTTTTCGTGGGTCGACAAATACTTTACCCAAAAAACAAAGAAAGAAAAAATTGCAGCATCTTGAAATTGAAATTGATTTTCAAAATTAAAATTACGTGCCAATTTTTATCAATATTAAATAATTATCGCTACTAATTCCTTTATTGGTCGGTAAATACTTCACCCACAGAACATAAAACCAAAAAGATTGCAATACAAATGCAATTTAAATCTGTTACTAATTCTTTCGTTGATTAATAGATACATTACTCACAAAAAAAGGAAAACAAATTAATAAAAGAGGGAGAATGCATTTAACGCGATATTCACAATCAAAAATCGTCGATAGCTAGACAGGTGATGATACGCAATCGTGTAACACATTAACGTTACAAAAACTCGCAACAATATTCGTAAATTTAAATCACTCGGCGATTCTTAATCGTATAAATGCTCGACAGCGCAGCTGCTGTTGCCAAACTACGACTCTATTTTGTCTGTGTAACACAATTTGCCCCTCATTCCATTTACCGTGTTTCGGGATTCTCCAGCATAGAACGTGTTTTTACTCTTCCCATCTCACTCCTCTACCCTCTTCTATCCCTCTTCCTCTAGTATCTCTCTTTCCTTGCATCGCGTTATCACTATCAGTTCATTCACTCTCTCACTGTCTTTTTCTGTCAACTCGCTCTCTTCCGCAGCTCTCTCTCTCTCGCTTTCTCTCGCCCTATCTTTCTCTCGCGTTGCTCTCCTTCACGTTGCTTTCTCTCGCGTTACTCTCTCTCGTGCTCTCTTTCTCTCGCGTTACTCTCTCTGATTCTCTCTTTCGCGTTGCTCTCTCTCGCGTTGCAGTCTTTCGCTCTCTCTCTCTCTCTCTCTCTCTCACGTTGCTCTCTCTCTCTCTCTCGCGTTGCTCTCTTTCACGTTGCTCTCTCTCGCGTTGCAGTCTTTCGCTCGCTCTCTCTCTCTCTCTCTCGTTGCTCCCTTACTGTCTCTCTCTCTCTCTCTCACATTGCTCTCTCGCACGCTCTTTCTCTCTTTCAGCGCTTTCTCTCTCTCTCTCTCTCTCAGCCCCTCTCCTCCTCGCTCTTCCTCGCGTTGCTCTCTTTTTCATTACTTTGCGTTTGTCCCTGTCCTGTAAATTGAGGATTAGGGATATAGGGTTGGGGGAAGGAAAGAAAGGGAGGCACGTGCGTTTCCGTGTATTCGTGTACATCCGTTGGAACGCGTGTACAACTGATACACACGTATCAGAACCAAGCGAGCCGGGGCGCGCATTCGTGTAAACCTAATTGCCATTTGCATAAATTCGATTAGACCCGGATCCTGGGTTATTAGCAGTCATGAAAGTAAAACGTTGCAAAATAGGGCGCATGAATAATAAACTCCCAGAGGGAGATTCAGGATACATCGGACACCATAAATGCAGAGGTTCGTAATGTCGCGCACGCGCGGCGAGTCACAAGTAAAAGCTAAATGTTGTTGGAAATTGCAAGAGTGAAACGAATCGGAAAAAAAAACAGAAATGCTGAAAGGTGATTGAGAGAAACAGATGTTTGACTGAAATAGGTTACGATTTTACAAATGAAGGATCGAAGCGAAAAATAAAATCACAGATTTTTAAATCTTCGATACATTTTTCTTTTTGTTTTTTAAATAAATGTATTAATCCTGAAGATCAAAATTTGATTGAAAAGAAATTGCATTTTGTCTTTTGTCGCTTAAGTGTCGTTTAATTCTCTGTTTTAAAAACAGAATGGGAAAAGTGGTTTAGATAACAAAAAATAAAGCGGAAAAAAAAGATACAGAATTGAGGTGGTTTTATACACTCTAAAACGTTCCGTGTGATGACAGACAAAGAGATTCTAAAAAATGGAAATAATTGTGAAACAGTAGCAGTTGTATTCGTAAGTTAGAAAACTGAGCCAATTAGGACAATTTTCCTGAAACGCTTTTATATTCACTGAAAATGTGTTCTGTCTTTTATTTAAATAATTTACGTAATTTAACTAATGCTAAAGATTAAACATATTTTTCTAAATAATTCTAGAGCTATTTCATTTGATGAATTAAATTGAATTTACGATTTCGAAATTGTGACATAAAGAACTATTATGTAAAAAAGATTTGGTAACATTTTTGAAATATGTTTTATTATACAAATACTGTAATTTTTTAGAAAATACAATTTCAACTATTAGGAATTATAATAATGATTAAGAAATAATTTAAAAATATTCTATTAGGTTTAGAAATTAACTTTTCAACTTTTTGTTGCAATAAAAATGTTCCATTAAAAAAATAAAATAAAAACAGGCTAATCATCGAAATAATTTCCATTATTCTTCCTGATCTTTTGAAAAATCATCAAGAATATTTATATCACGAATATTTCGATATGACTGATTATACTGATTATGCGACTTCGGTAATACTTTTAATAATTAAAGCAACGTGGAATTTATAAAGAAACAAACTAATCATATTTATTTATACCTAAAAATTTATAAAAAATATTTTTAATAATTCCAACAATTTATGACAAATTTTAGTGATAAATTTCAATCTTATTGCCGAAGAATATTCTCAATACGTGTATATTTCTTTCCACATCCGTTTTCATTCGATTTATTTTCCGTCGATGACAAGCGAAAGTTTTAAATTTACCAAAAGAAAAAAAAAAGGTACCATAACTTCTTAATATTTTCACTTGATCGTAAAAGGAAGCTACATGGATGAATTATCGAAGGTAGGAAAGTTTGCCTTGGAATATCGTATCGTGTAATGGATGTAAAGCAGCTTCCTTCCTCGTCTTCTTTTTTTTTTTTATTTTTCTTCTGGTTTTCTCTTTCTGGTCTCTCCGCTGCCTGGCTTCCTCTCCAAGCTCTCTTGTAGCATTTCTATGAGAGCTGGAGGTGGCGACAGGTTGTCTGGGGCCACCGCGATAAGATTACTTTGTATGTATGCATCGCGGTCGCATCGATATAATGTGATTGTGACTGCCAAGTGCAACGGTACCTATCTCTTCTGTCACTTTTCTCTCTTCCTGTCATGTTCCTCTTTTCCATGTCTAATCATTTCTTCCACCTATTTTCCCTCACTCCTGTCACATGTTTGTACATGTACTCTTTTGCATGCCCCACATTTTCTTTCTGTTATTTTCTTTTGCTCGTTTTGTATTATTGATTCGGGATATACGAGGGTCATTTAATGAATAAAGAGGCAAAAGTTCTAGTTTAAATATCAAAATGTGAATAAATAATATTAACTGTTCCGTCCATCCGACGGAAAGCCCAAGTCATTGGAATTTTTCTATTTCTCTAGATTGTCAAAGCCTTTCCTGTCATTTAACGAGGACTTTGTTTACTCGCTTAACCATAAAGAATATTGAAAGCATTGTCACGAATGAATTGATTAGCTCTCAGTGACACAATAAAGCTGTTCACGACATAGACGGAAAAACACTTGATTGGAGCAATCCCGTTCCATGATCGTTAACACCGTACCATAAACTTCTCTTTTTAATTTTCGACACCACGGGACACCGCGTACCCTAGTTACAACCTACCTGATTTCCTCAAAAAGCAATAATTCGAGGCATAATGAACAGCCATCAACACCACCCATCGACTTTATGTACCCCATAACTATGTTTGGCTTTTCAATTACTTCTTCTGCACCTCCCCGTATAAATCTTTTAGTGGTTGTCATTCCAGAATTATTCCAGTTGCTCAAAAATGATACTATTCTCTTATACTTCCAAGCTATTTCCCTTTTTGAATGCGATAGTTCTTTTTTCATAGAATTTTGGTTTCTTCAGTGTTATTGGAACATTTTTTTCTGTTTGTTTTTATGGTATCGGTCAAATGGCAGTTCATTTTTCATAATTCTTCTGTAATATCGTGCCATTCGTCTAAGTCTTCTAACGAATCTTCACTTTCACTTTCAATAATTCTCATTCTTCGTCTCTTCCGTGATATAATTTCGCTACCACTATTTGATGTATTAGAACCATCATCGACAAAATCATTATATGTTAAAATACTTAGATCATTTTGTAATACTTCAAAATTGTTCACTATCACTCAGTTCAAAATTCTCATCATAACATTGATTCTTTTCCATGTATTTTGCCATAAAAGGGTCATAAAATAATTTTACTCCGCTGTTATCGACGTAGCACGTTTTATCTACAGATAACAATTGTCAGTGCCGACGATGACAAAGCAACTTGAGCGTAATCATATTGAAAACAAAATGTCCCCGCAGCGAAGACAACGGAGTTACGGAACAAATGACGAATGTCTCCGCAGCGGAACCAACGGAACGCTAAAGGTTAACCGTTTGAGTGCCAAGGAGCGATTTTGCGCTTCTTCTGTGTCGCTCGAACAGTGCCAGCGCTCTAGACTGCGAAGCCGATAACCGCGACACGCTCGGTTTCCGTCGATGCGCGACTTTACGGTTATCATTCCATTTTAGGTAAAAGTAGAAGAATAAGACAGCTGGTAAAAGAACGAATTTTAATTTCAGTCGAACATTTGGATGCAAATATCATTATTATTAGAGCAGAAAACGGCGCAATAGCGCTCCTTGGCATTTTTAATCGGAAAATAAGACAAGCGCTATCGCGCCGCTTGGCACTTTTGGAGAGGGAATAAGACAAGTGAAAAAGCGCTCCTTGGCACTTTTGAACGGGAAAACAGCAAAGACACGTGGCACTCAAACGGTTAAATAGTACCAAAGTGTTTAACCGTTTGAGTGCCAAGCGGCGCGATCGCGCTTCTCCTGTTCAATGCCCAAAAGTGCCAGCTAATAGGTCTGTAGAATCGAACTAACTACACTTCTGAACTTTGTCAATGCGTGTTTTTACTGTTATCATTTATGGATGTTCAACTAAATTAAAATCCATGCTTTCGTAAGTTTCGAGCTGTTGTTAAAAAGAATGTTTTCATTTATTGAAAATTCAAAGTAACGTAAACGAGTAGAGGGAAGAAAAGACGAAAGAAACGCGATCGCGCCGCTTGGCATTCTTCGACTGAATTTTTTCAAAGGTCCGTGGCACTCAAACGGTTAATACTTTCAGAATCGTATTATTTAAATTAAAAATTCGCTTTTTTTAGGGACAACCGCTTAATTGGGACAAATTAGTGCGGTCCCAATGTGTTCCAATTAATCAGAATCCACTGTACTTTTGCCACTATGGCGACATTTGTAACGTGAACTCCATTACTTCGTACAAATCTTGTTTATATTAATATTTTTGCGTCCGTTAAATTCGCGAGTCAAGTTAATTTCACCGCATTTATTTTCCAATAGAAAATATTTTTTGAATATGTTTTGCTATTCTAAGTGAAAACTTGAATTGAAAATGTAGAATAAAATATTTCATTTGAAGCTTCCTTTTTGAGAAAAATCATATTTGAAAATTCGTTTAATTGATGAATTGCTAGAAGTGATGTCTATGTTCCCCCATACATAACTGTGCTCTCGTTATTAAATTCTTCCGAACGTCTTCCAACGTATTATTACGAAATTTTAGTCGACCAAATGCTATAATAATTTTTTGTCATAATTGTACAATGCACGTTACGGTGTCACCATACAAGATACATTTAACGTGACGCCATAAATAAAAATCTAGCGGTGACATGTTTGGAGATTATGGTGGCTAAGGTATTCCGCCATTACAGCCGGTCCAGCACTGATAATTTATCATTCAAAAGGTGTCCTACTTCAATAGAAACTTGATCAAATACAGGTGTACTTGACAAATTTTCAAACTGAGTTTTCTCGAAAACGAACAAATTTTATTCTACAATTTCAACTCAGTTTTTCACGTTGAATCAAATCGTGCTCGCTTTTATCACCAGTTACGGGACACCCTGTATATGTGTAAAATGAAATTGTAATAAAATGAATATTCTAATTCAGGTTATTGATACGTGAAATTAAATAAAACTTGTATAATATTTTTTCTGATTATTAATCCGTTCCACCTCACTGGTACTAATGTATTCATAATATGAACAATCATTCCATTCGAGTTGTATTCATATTGAAATAAAATAAATTAATGAAATAAATGAAAATAAATAAATTCACAAATAATACAATAACGTGTATAATCTTTTCTTCCTGAAACGAAGCTTTTGATTTTTTTTAAGTTTCATTGCGAAAGCGTATCGAAGTTGGTAAATAGATCATATAAAAAAAAAAAAAAAAAATACTCGGAGCGTAGAGGATTCAAGGATTTTCCAATAAGAACTTTGCGATATTTTTTCTTCGTAATAAAATACACTTCGAAAAAGTTTCTTTTTTTTTTTTCAATATACAGGTGGCTCTTAACTTTCGTACATAATTGGTTCCTGAAAATATGTGCGAATGTCTATGATAAATTGTTTCAAAACGCCTATCGAGGTCATCAAACAAAAATGTACATAATTAAGTTAACGAACAATGTTTGCATTATCAATAAAATAAACTCTTTAAAAAATAGAATTTTTAAAAATTCAATTTATAATATCAGAAATAATATCAAAAATAAGTAATATATTTTATGAAAGTGACAACAAAAGAGGTGACTTTGAGAAATATGATGAAAAAGTTCTTAATGATCGTACAATTGACAACTATAATGAATTACAAAGTGAAAATTATGAAGACAGTAGCGAACTAGAAAATGACGATGATAGTGAAATGATATTAAGATATTGTTTTGGAAAATATCACACTTTTCAGAAATATTAGTAATTTGCTTTGTATGATTCCTTGAATTTGCTTATTTTCATTTCGTTTCTTTTATCAATGTATATTTGTTTTACAATTCTAATTACTATGAATATCGTATCGCTCGAATAAGTGAATTCTTGCACAAAATCTACTGCCTTTATATACTATTCCGTGTATCAGCAAATTAAATCTGTTCCAAATGCAAAAATCTTTTCAAATAAATCGGTACGCAAAGAATTACTAAGCTAAACCTGTTTATAAGATTGCAAGCAATATTGATTTCGTCCGTAGAAAGATGAAAATCGATCACAGCGCGACGCATAGATATATCTACGCTATCTATTACCATAGAACACGTGAACCAACCTACAAAAGTTAATTAAAGGAAATTGCGAAAATTCTTGGAAAAATAGAACAAAGTTCAATATGGATTGCAAGAGTAATTTCTAGATAAACGAGCTTAATTTCCATGCAATTTCATTTATTCCCGTCGACAACCTCTCTTCGAAATGTTCAAGCCTGCAATGGCCTCCGTGTCACAGAATCACCGACTCCATGCCAATTGCGTGACATAGACGATTATACGACGGTACACCCTACATGTCGCGACGGTACGTTCTCGTATATGCGTGATACATTTTGCATTCTGTAACGGGAGACGATGATATTCTCGATGCTATATCTACATGTCCATCTGTCTCTCCTTCCCTTCGTCAAAACCCTTCCGAGTCTGTTAATTCACCCTCGAGCTTTGCCTGCTAATTTTCACAGTCCTCGTAAGTTCGATACTGTTGAATTGTAATCGCATACGCGAGGAAACTTCGTTCTGGTGAATTATCGTTATAAATTTGTCAGTCACATTTGCCCGTTATATCGAACTCACATCGATGTATTATATTATTACTTTCCGCAAACTCGAGAAAAATATTGTCCAGGCCAAAACAAACGTGGCGATCTTTAACCACTTGTGCTGGAAAGACGTGCCACACACGTCGAGATATTTTTGTTTCAAAGTCGCCAACAACGTGTTGTACACGTCGATAGGCAATTGTAATTGATTTGTAATCGATTGAAATCATTTGTCGAAGTACAGTTATTTAGTGGATATTGCACTTTTTAATATTTATGTTTTATTTTCTAAGAAAATAGTGATGGCAAAAAGTTTTGACACGCGCATCTGTGAATTAGTTGCCAGAGCAAGTGGTTAATTGCCATAGTTGCCTAGAAGCCAAGCTTTCTTCCAACTTTCCCTTAACTTTTTTCTCACCTTTGCATTTATCTTCCAACAGTTTTTCTTATATGCAATCCAAATTATTAAGCTGGTCAATAAGTTTGTGCGGTTTTTAACATCTAAATAAAAAGCTCTTTTTTTTTTTAAACAGGAAATATCTTTATTAAATAGTGTATTATCTATTTTGATTTATGATCTTTCCCCATCTGTTTTATAACCCTACATTTAGAAAAATCCCCATCTTTCCTCGCAAGATTTTTGAAATTTTGAAATCGAAGCTTTTTTCACTTAAAGAATTTTGTGAAGACCGAAACAGATGGTAATCTGGGACAAAAATCTGGTGAATATGGAGAATGTGATAACATATCCCAGTTTAACTCCCGTAACTTTTGCCGTATCTACAAAGATGTGTGTTGTTTGGCATTATCATGGTGAAAGACGATTTCCTTATGATTTATCGATTCTGGACGTTTTTCTTGGATGACTGTAGACGATTTGTCTAGCTGATTATAGTACACATTCGAATTGATCATTGCGTTGCTTGGGAGCAGTTCATAGAACAACACACCTTTGTAATCTCACCAAATTCAGATTATAATAAAAAATAAACTGAAAAATTAGAAACATTAGCAATTAAAATAATTTGCAGCACTCAAAATGACCGATTGGTATATGTAGATACACCACATACGTATATCAGCAAAAATGATATCAATAAATGGAATCATTTCCAATAATTGTCAGATACATATAAATAAGAATTTTCTTAATCTTACAAAAAAAAAAAAAAATGAAATTTAACTTAAAATAGAAATTTTACGAGCGAATGTTTAAACCGGTCATTTTGACCGGTTGGTATATCTATAGTGTTAAAGTTTCGTCGTGTTAATTTCTCAATTAGGTGAGTATTAGTAAGATCGAAACCGGTAAACCGGTTTTTTATTAAAATTTACCTAACCATAAAACCGGGGTTTTCCCGAAAAACTGAAAGTCAAGTATATTTTTTTGTGTCATCCTTCTAAAAAGAGTTGAAAATGTTTGGTGTTACTAAAAAAAAATTCGTAACGGTCGAAAATTTATTAAATGTACTGGCATCGATTCAATCCACGTCAACAGACAGTGAGAGAGTTTTTTCGAAATAATTTCTGTACCAAATTACGTTCATCCATGAAATATATGTTGTACGTCTTCCTTAAATATTATTTTATTAAAAAAAAAAAAAGATTTATAAATTATATTACATGTTACTTTTTTATTCTTTTCATATAATGAAATATTAATAATAAAGTTATGTTATTTTTCTTTTTATTTTATATAATCCTTAAATAAAAAAATCATTCTAATTGCTAAAGTTTGTGTTGTATACTTTTATTTATTTTCCTTGGTTTATAGCTCCGCTATATTTAAGGTAGGATTTATTGTATATTTAAAGTAACACTCTATTTATTTTGTATACTTTATTAAAAGAAATCCAACTAAGAACCGGTTAACCGGTTTTTCACTTTATGAAATACCGAAAACCGGGTTTTGAAATTTGATCGGATTTTTGCAAGCCTTAATGACTATCTTGTAATCGTCGCGAATGAGAGTAAACGAGACTTACAATCCCGTGAAATCCTATCGTTGAATATATCATTTCAATTCAATTGAATTTATAATTTCGATGTTATTCCTTCCTTATATTTCTGACAGTGAAAAATTTTTAATATCGCAGTATACCTGTTTGAAAAGCTGCGTAGGTTCTGTTGTTTCTCGTATGATGATGCATACATATGGAGGAGGAGGAGCCAGTACGAAACAGCGTAACCAAAACCGGTGGTTTACGTGAAGTAAAAGAGTTACGAGCAAAAAAGTAGAAGGATTATGGGGCTTTATGTTTTAGAGGGAAAGATCAATGCATGCTTTTCCACTTTTTCTTCCCTCCTCTTGTGTCATTCTTTTCTCGTGCATTGTTGCGCTTTTGTTCTATCTCTTGTATTCCTTTTGGACTTTATTTTCCTATGTCGGATTTTCAGCAATCCATTTGACCTATACCGTTCTATTTGCTTTTGTTCTGTTTCCCTTTTTCCTTTTTCTCTCTCTCTCTGTTTTTTCCTTCGTTTTTCCTTGTTTAATTTACGCGTATCGTTGTTTTCCACGCTTGTTATTGCACTCCCTGAATTGATCAATTTTTCTGTCACCGATTCCTGTTGATTTTATCGAATCTTTTATATTTGTTTAATTGCAACGGATTTTTTCTCTGTTTTTTTTTTTCTTTTTCCAACGTTTCTTCCTCCGGTTCGTGTTTTATAGTTCTTTGGGATGTAACGTATGCTGAGTGAATTCTAAATACAGTGATATTTTTAAACGAGAATATCATTCCTGTAATACCTTTATTCGAGCGTGTTTCATTTTTTATCATCTCCTGAATATTTACACGCGTGTAATGGAAAAAGTAATTTAACCTTTCAACTGAGAAAGACGAGTTAACTCGTCATTGGTTCACAAATACTTAGAACACAGTAGTTCATCTATCGAACGATTATTTAATCCTTTGCACTCGAAGCTTTTGTGCTGAAGTTGAATTTTTCTTCGTTTCGTTTTAGCATATGTAATTACTTGCGTTTCATCTGTGGTTTCGTCGATTAAAATTCGAAAGATATAAACGTTTCGTTACAGATTGCAGCTATTTGAGATTCTGCACTCTTTTTCATCCTTTCTGAACTTTGTTCTTTCTAATTCTTCCTCAGAATCTGTAGTATATACCTGAATTCTCTCTCTCGTGTGTGTACTATTAGAATCAGTTTCATTTTCTATCGTTACAATTACTTAATCCAAATCTCTCATTTATAATATCATCAATTCGACTTCTGAATAATCGAAAATCGAACTTATCTTCACTGCTGCTAATTTCATTATTCAGCTCGATGCTTTACAAGCATCAAAGGCAGCCTAATATATAAAATAATCAGTTTAATTAAACACAATTCTATACTTTCAATTACGTATACAAACAGTTACAATGCGAAAAAGAAGAATATCTCCTTAACCCTTTGACTGCGGCGCGCTCTTGGACCAATCCATCACTGACTAGTGACCAAAACAGTACCTGGAAATTTGATACCATTCTTAGGGTTTAAAAAATAATAATGGCAAATAACAATTGTCGATATTGCTATGTTACATAGGACAATAAATTCCATGTTGAATTAATCGGTAAAACAGTAATAAAGGTGTTATAATAAAAAAATACAGAGGGCGTATATTTACGCCTTTCGTATATATTGATGGACTTGTGAAGGCGTATATATACGCCTTTAGCAGTAAAAGGGTTAAAAAAAGAAAGCAGTAATTATCGGCTCTTAACCGCCACGCGGATTTCAATTGACTCTTCTATCAGTGGTTCAGTTTCGAAAATTTTGCAAAGAATGTTAAAATAAATTTAACGAAGAAAGTGGTAAGTTTGTAAAACGCCTGCAGGGAAAAGCCATATCTTTGTCTGAACTGTTTTAATGAAATCCATTAATGAATAATAAGGAATTATTTTTTAAATATGAAGCTGTACATTTTTCAAGAATCAACGCCGTTTAACTCTTTGAGGCACGGCGGGATTAAAGTGTCCCACCTTTTTGATGTATTTCACGGCACGGTGGGACAAAAATGTCCCACCTCGAAATCTTGCCATAGCTGTATGTGCATAGGTTTATATTTCGCCCTATTTATGTAAAGCAGTTGTTAATGTCTTCAAACAATCACTATTTCACTATCACTAATCACTATTTTGTTATGTTTTTACATGATGTTATACATTTATTAATAAAAATATACCAATTTTGTTTCATTTAAAACCCGAAAAAATTCCTGTGCAACATGGGTCTATTTTTGATCTGAAATCCCGTGCCTCAAAGAGTTAAACGAAAAGTCTAGCGTCGGTCCGCAAGGGCCGACGTGGGGTTTAACGTGTTAATTGTCATTCGAGCTGTGATATTAAACAAAGTGACGACTGATAGTCGCCTCTCGAGTGCAAAGAGTTAACTTTAGTTATACCGTTACACACGTGTTAAACGTGAAATATATCATATTCACACTTGCAAGAGAAAAAGTTAAGTAATTGTTTATAATTTTTGCTCGTTTTTAATTACAAATTTGAGAACTTCAATCCAGTTAAATAGGTCATCTGGTTAACAGAGATTAACATCTAGTTAATCATTGTATCAACAATCAATATATTGTAATAATTATTGAACATTTTCTAACCTTTTTGGTTTGCAAAATTTATTTGTGGTAACAGATGAACAAAAAACTTTTTTAAGTAATTCAGTTTAACTTAATATTTGACTTCGAAAGTAATTATTCGTTTATCTACATTCTATGTTAACATACAATTTTTGTATATCTTATGTTGTTATCGAATATCCATTTTACACGTTTGCTTATTTTCTTTACTATTATGTACTCAGTTTCGTACTTGCATTTTTTAAATAATTTATACGCTAATTCGTAATTTTCTACATATAAATGTGAAAAGTTCACTTTAATCCTCGTGTATCAACCAAAACGGCTGTGTCTGTTATGTTTTATATAAAAATGTAAAAAGTTCACTTTAATCCTCGTATATCAACTAGACAAGCTATATCTGTTATATTTTATATAAAAATATGTAAAGTCCGCTTTAATCCTCGTGTATCAACTAAACAAGCTATATCTGTTATCAGTAAAAATAAATATCAATACAGACACACTTTTTCTATTAAAAACAATTTTTTGTTTAATTATTCTGCCAATTTACATCATTTTTTTATCATCAGACTTAGTATGCACTTATTTTTGTTACCAACGATCAATAAAGTATATTTGCACATTAAACACAGTTCGTGATAAATATGTTTCACACACTTGCAGCATTTGCAACAGAAAAGTGACACTTAATTAAAGCTGATTATTAATGAATAAATTATCTGCAAATCTATATTTAATAAGATTTTATTAATTTTAATAATAAATTAATGATCTTAAGTTTAATTTTTAAATCTGAATCATTTTTATAATTTGCCTATCCTACATTTTGTATGCAAATTTGCAAGAAGATACAAATTTAAAGAAGAATAATTAGAATTTTAATCGTGAAAATTCGGAATAATAGAAGTTCACAATAAACAATTGTTTTACGACAGGAATACCAAAATAATAAACAGTATCTGAATGTGAAGTATCCAAAATTTTCATTAAGCGTAAATCGCGAAATAACGAAATTATTCGAAGCATCGTCTTACTTGGCAAGATAGTTAGGGAAAACGCGTTTCGTGTATAATATCGTGGCAGTTGTATAGCAGCTTGCAAATCTCTGTGCTATTTTCTGCCAGGAGAATATGAACATCGATTTTCCATCGTACTTCGGATATTTGCTCATCAGGAAGCGTAAAATTGAAAATTCCAAGAACGGCGTAGCCTGTTCACGAGAAACCGGAGAAAAAAGGTCGAATGTATCCAATAGACTTTATTTTCTTTCCTTCTGCAACCGTTGTTTTTCATCTTCTGTTCGAGCTTCCTTTTCTCCGCCTCGTGTGTTTGTTTAAGGAAAAAGAGGGAATCATCCTTACTCGCACGCCCATTCTTACGTCGATACCTTCACCTTTCCTATCGTACAATTTTACGTCTCACCATTTGCCGGGAAAAATGAAAATTTTAAATTTCTTCGAATTTAACCAGATTTTCCCAAAAATTTAACAAAACGTTTCTTCGTTGTACAAAAAAAAAAGAAAACAAACAAGTTTCGTAATTATAATTTCCAAAACTCTACAGTGGACTCTGCTACGTCGCAATCTCTCTTCTTTTAACACATTCGCGACCGGCAAATTTTTTCCGTTTCTAATATACTAAGTGCCGGCGAAAATAATGAAATTCTGAAACTGGTTGCCACAATCTTGTATCGTTAAAACAAGACGTGAACCAACTAAACAGGACGTGAATTCACGTCAGCGGTCACGAATGTGTTAATATTAAACCTACCGACATTTCATGTCGGATTTCATGAAATGGGGGGTTGCTGGGGTGAATCTGAACAACTTTTTCCTTTACCAAAATGTTGGTTGAAGCTTCGTTTTTGAATTATTAACGAAAAACACTGACCAATCAAAGCGCGCGCTCAACCACTAGAGCGTGGCTTTCAACCACCGCGCTCGGTCGTGGTTCTGAACAAACGCATTGGCACAACATAGATATCGCGGTGTAGCGTCCAGCTACAAGCCAACACTTGGCGCATAAATGACCAGCGCGGTTTATGACAAATGCGTGCTAGCAAAACTATTTTTGGGAAAACCGTTTTAAGCTGTTTAACTTTTCTCAGATATTACAAAGCATGTTTTTCATAGAAACTTTCACCGATGGCCTCAATAGTAAATTTCTAAAAAAACTAAGATTTCTAAAGGGTTCGCCGTACAAGGCCACGAGGCCTCAACATTCTTAACATCTCTTTCGAGAAGTTACATTCTCTCTTCAAATCAGTACTTCCCTTCTCAATAAATATCAGAAAGAAAGAAGAAAAAGAATAGAACATCATTCGTTATTTCGCCATTTCGAAGATAATCCTTATCTATCGTTATACTTCCTGATTACAAATAGTTAGGCGAAAAGTGTCCAAACGACAGAGTCGATACATTCTCCATTTGTTTCCTCCCCCTGAAACCATAGACTGTTTATGTGCCACTGATTTCTCTCTTTCCTCGCGAAACTTCGGAAACTACTTCGTTTCCTTGTCTCTTCCTATTGGTCGACGGGTTGGGAAACAACGATAAGAAGGAAATATGCGCACAGAAGAAGGTTTCGACTGTGTGTGAAATCAAGTAGTGGAAGAAGGAAGAAATGGTTGAACATCGAATCGGTTGTTCGTCGATTGGACAATAAAATCAATTTCCCGGTAAATTTCTTTCGGGGCTTAATTAGATGCATTCCCGTGGAATTTTCATTGGACCTTAAAATATATCGTCCTCGTGCCAGTGGTCCTCCTACTGGGAACCTTCTCGTTTCGAACTTTCCTTCCCTCTCCCTCAAAGCTTCCATTACCTTCCATCGGGGTCCCTCTTTACGAATGCATCGACGTGCCTGCACTCGCCTTCTAAATGCGCGTTCTATTTTCTCGTCTCCAGGCCAGTACGAGACGCATCGGCTGTCTTTGCAACTCCCTTTCTACTTTATTTCTTTCTGCTTCCCCTGCATTTTTCCCTGTCTCCTATCGGTGTCTGGATTCCACTCTTTCTTCCTTCTACAGTCAGTAGTTCCTCCTCGGAACGGAAGAATGCGCACAAGAAAATTTTAAAATGCTCCTCCTCCTACTTTCGCCAGCTGTAGATTCGTAATAGGATTCACACTGTTCTCGCAAATACGAGCTGGATGCAATAAGAAGCTTGTTGCGTGTACTGCTGCTTTTTTTTCTTTCCTTTTTTATCATTTTAATTTGATGCCGACAGAAGCATGGTGTTTCGGTTGATGGACAGAAATTTGAAAAAAAAGTGTATGTACAATTTATACATTTTTATATGGACCGTTTATTTTGAAAGTGGTGTAAGTCCTTTTTTTTGTTTTCTTAACCCCTTATCATATGATTTCTTGATTGTACAATCTAAGCATCAGTTACTTATTGTTTTAATACCATTTCACATACGTAATGCTAATGTATTATAGATTAATTACAGTTGACAATCCTTGGTGTTATAAATTAAAAGGAAAATTAGAATTAAAATTAACGTTTGTTACTAATGTAACTGTTTTTGTCGATTCTCAGTCAGAATCTATGTCACGAGTCTGTAAAGATATTTAAGAGTTTGCAATTAAGTATACGAAGTTTGCTAATGTTTCTATAAATTGAAATATATGCAAATTAATCGTATACATGACTACTATGTGAATTTAGCTAAATCAGTATAAATCTATCTGAATCGAAAGTGGATTTATACTAATTTCATAATTATTGAACTGTAAGTCGTTAAATTGCAGTTATCTAAATTTCAATTCCACTTGAAATAAGTAATGTTTTATTCGGATTTTGTTGTATGAAAAAGAAGAAGGAACAAAGTAGTGTTGTTTATTCTCAATATGAATTATTTACTTATATACTAGTCCAATTATATAGAGGTCATAAGATTTTTTTTACCATTGCATTGCGCTTTTGTTGATAGAATCTATTTTAGAAAATATAATCTTAGGATATCTCTAAGGAAATTATACAACAGGATGTATATGCCATCGTGTGGAAAGAAATTGTTTAATAAAATGTTGATATAGTATTATGTGACTTGAAAGTTACACGGGCCCACAGAGGTTAACGTGTTAAAATTTTGATAAGCGAGAATTGGAAATTAAGTTTTGTTAGAATCTGTTAAAAATTGACGTCACTAGAAATTCAACACTATTTCACGTTATTAATGAAAATGTTGAAAAATTATTTACACGATAAGAAATGCTGATTATGGCTTATTCTCGTGTTATAATAGAAATGAATGGATACGTGATGCAAGTTTCATTGCTCTTCCATGTTTAAGTGGCGGATGATATTTTGTACGGGGAATAAAATTCATCATTGCAAACCATTGCTGATAATTTATTTATTTATTTTTTGTTCTTTAGAACTATTGTATACTAAAGCTTGTGTAACAAACATTCTTAAATTTAAGCATTCGTAAAACATATAAGTAAGTTGAAATAACAAAACAATAATTATTTAATATTCACTTACACAAAAGTGAAGTAACTGTTAGAGAAATAAGGAATTAATATTCTTTATGTCAGATGACACCACTTGAATATGGCTCGACGACGTTAGTCCATTGTCTTTGTTTACTGTTTTCAAAATGTATCATGTATCGTGTTGTGTGTGTCTATAGTTCTATATAAAATAAATTAATATATCACAAAAAGTGTTCCACGTTGATCCACTACCTCCAACAGTAACATGTTTGGGAAAATGTTGAAATGACGTGAAAATATGTTAAACGTCACAAAATTCGCAAATATATCCTAGCTTATCCAGTTTTTTTCGTAATACGAAGAGATCTGCTGGTAAAGTGTTAAAATATTAGCCGAGCAGCGTAAATTTTAATATTTCTTGAATTTTTACTAAATATAATAATCCACTTTAACATTGAAAACGGAAGTTCATTGCACACTACAGTGTATTTCTTTTTAAATATATTTTTATTTAATTCTATTTTTATAGATTGAATTCAATACTGTACTACCTTTAAAACAGGTGAATAATTTTAACGCAATACTCACAAATTGCCCTAATTTTTCATGCAAATGACTCTTAAAAAAAGTATCGAAGAATATCTCCATAAAATTACGTTACAGTACTAAATTACTTATAAATTACTAATTTATAATATATAATTTATACTATAATAAAAAGAATGTATAATTTATTAAAATATCTCCGTAACATTATATTACAATATATAAATATTTAAATATTTGATATGACTAACTTAATATAAATATTCTATATTAAAAACTGTACTTTTTCGTTTCACCGATTTATGAAACAATTTCAAACACTGTCTTTCAAAGCAATTGCTGTCAAATGCAAAAATTGATATGAATTTTGACCGAACGAATGATACTTGTTATAACAAATGTTTTAATTTTAATATCACATCCATCGTTGAAACAAGAAAAATCCTCTCACATTTCTTTAACTGAAAAATAACAATTTGCGTTAATATATGCTTTTACCATACATAAAATTCTGTAACGTTTAATTACAAACGAAAGATTGCTCATTTCCTGCGATATGTTTAAAACGTCGAAAGTCGTTTTCACGAGCAGCTAATTCCCAAGGAATTAAAAACAATTTAATTATTTACCAAACCATTGTTTTTATCGATTCCTCTATTAAATGGGATACTTTTTCCTATTGGTTCCGGCGCTCGTAGTTGATACGTTGCACCTGTTGCGCGCGTTTTACTCTCGAAACTATTATTACATAAAAGAGAATAGAATAAAATAAAATTTGAAGATGAGAAAATAGAGAAATCGCTTGAACGCAATATCTCGAGGATATAAAAATAATTAATAAACGTTCCGGTAATTATCAACCAATTTAAAAAACGAACTACATTAATTCCAAAAATTTTCAAGCACAAATTATCAATGCTGATGCGTCCTAAAAAATAAGTGAAGTTTGCGAAATTTTTTCGTAGATAAATACTTAACGATAAGCTTCAATTGTTTTAGAGGAGATAAATGTAACTTTTAGGTTTTCTCACCAATTTTTGAAAGGTAAAAATATCACAAAATGAAGAAGTTATTGCTAAACATCGTCTGTTACAACATTAACAATTGTCTACCACTGAAACGTCTAAAATAAAAAATTCTTCCGGATTTATCTATTACGTACTGTAATACAACAAACGACTTTTCTAATATCCTAACTCTTTGCACTGCGAGCATTTTTCGATACTGCAATTCCGGCACACTTTTACTAAACATCACACTTCAAAAAAGTTTTAATATGTAAATAATATGTAAGAGACTTAAAATGAGAAAAAGTGCGTAAATTATACAATTTTATAACTTTTATTCCAACAAAATATTCAACGTGGCAAAAGTTAACCCTTATCAGACGTGTTACGTTGAAGAAAACCATTGAAATTACAATTGAAAGTATTAAAACATAATTTTTTATGATAAAATGTCTTTTCATTTAACCCTTTGCAGACGCGTATCGACATATAGCCGCCAATCTTTATTTCTCGTTTTTAAGCAATAAGTAATGTTAAGACTTAAGTAAAGAAAACTAATTTCTCTCAGCGAGAAACACAAAAATTCGAACAATACATGAATCTCGTTATCTCAGAAAATAGTCTTTCTTCGCGAGCGTGTCATAAACTGTGCCAAACAAAAGATCGGCCGGTTTTCTGTTCCTTCGAACAAAACACCTTCGTCCACAATGACACACGCTCTCCAGACAGCTCCATCCACAAAGGGTTAAAAGATATCACTAATACATCTTTTCACGCGAGTATCGGCTAAAAATGGCAACCTAGTAGCAGCTCAGATCTGAAAATCTGACGTTCGATAAGGATTAATTTAAACTATTAACAAACCATAAGTAATATAAAAATATTTCATACTGAAGAAGATTCCCGCGTCCAACAATATGAGCAGAGAGGGGGAAACAGTCACGTGTGAATTCATGATCGTTTTTGTCTTTCGTCTAAGGCGTCGTTCGCCAGCATATGGATTGTACGATATGTTCTTAGTTTCTTCCATATATTATTATTACATCCAGTTTACATAAATATATATGTAGTTTATAATCGTGTCGATTTATTTACTCACGACGTCCTACAACACATACGAAAAAATAGCTGGCCACTATATACGATTAGCAATAAAACGTCTGATACACGATGTGTTAAGCGTAAATTAACAAAATCACTTCAAATATTACAAAACTCGAACAACAACCATTCAGTGTACTATAAGTGAATAACACCGAGGTCTAAAAAAAAAAGAAAGAAAAAGAAAGAAATTAATCCAATGGTGATTGGGATTGAAATTTCATGGACATAAAGGGGTGGACCATCGAATTAGGACCACGTACGGAAATTTCACTGTTATGCCCATAACAGTATGTCATATATGGAAAATTGTCTTAGGTCATTCAAATTATTACTAAATACGTTGATAATGATGTATATATAACAATTGATTTGTTACTATCGTGGTAATAATCAAATTCTCCCGACATGAATGCAATAGAAAATGTCTGGAGCCTATAGTTTATGAATCTCCAAACACCACATTGTCACAGTTGAAAAGAAAAATGACAGATATTTGGGAAAATAATGAAGATATAAAGCATATGATCAAGCAATGTATACGGAGCATGCCGGAAAGGAATACAAGCTGTCATCAAAGCAAAGGGTGGAAATACAAGATATTAACATTTGTTAACAATATTATGTACAGTAGTAGTGTATTATGTTAGTAGTTAATAAATTATATCATTACAATTTCAACAAGCTTTTTAATTTTACGGAAAACGCGAAAAAATGCTTAAAATTTGTAGTGGTCCTAATTCGATGGCCAGGGACTGTAGTTGGCTGGACAAATTCCAACCACTCCATCTCACGGGACTCGATTATCATGCTTGTTACGAGAACTTAATTTTAATAGAGTTATCTATATTCAGATGTAGCGTGATAACATACCGTAAATTAGAACCAGACGTTGCTGCAACTACCGTAGTTACTATTTTATCATTATTAGAACTGTTAACTATCTGTTGATTAATGATAACGGAGTCTACTCTGAATTTTGATATCATGATAAAGACAGAGAGATTAATATTCGTTTTGTTGACAACTGTTTTTGACTCTCGTTAACATGCTTGGAACGTTTTCGAGATATTTGGAGGAATTATAATTCTAGTGCTATAGCATTAATGCGCTATAGTGATAGTGCAATATCCATCGTATTGTATTTATTCCTGTTTTTATTTTTATTCTTGTTGTCATTGTAATGAAAATTACTTTGGTGGTTTTATTTATCGAATTATTTTTTAAATGAATAAACCCTGTTTTGTATTTTAGCGATTAAAAAACTTAATGGCAAACGCAGTTTCTAATTAGCAATTTAAATAAATCGAGATAAAATTTTCAAATAAAATTAGAAATAAAAATAAAATAAAATGCGTTTTGTATAATATGTAAAACAAAATTAAATTGAAAATCAAAATAAAATAAAATTCTGGTTAAGTAATATGTAAAGTTAAATTAAATTCAATTACATGTAAAGATAAAATAAAATTCTTTTTGTATAATATGTAAAACAAAATTAAATTGAAAATCAAAATAAAATAAAATTCTGGTTAAGTAATATGTAAAGTTAAATTAAATTCAATTACATATAAAGATAAAATAAAATTCGTTTTGAATAATATGTAAAACGAAATTAAATTAACTTAAAAATCAAAATGAAATATAATTCTGTTTAAGTAATACGTGAAGTTATATAGAATTAAATTGGAAATGAAAATGAAATAAAATTCTGTTTAAATGATATCCAAAATTAAATAGAATTAAATGGAAAATCAAAATGAAATAAAATTCTGTTTAAATGATATCTAAAATTAAATAGAATTGAACTGAAAATAAAAATAAAATAAAATTCTTTTCAAATAATACTCGATAATATTAAGCTTCAAAATACACAATTCTCGTCGTATTTAACGTAAATATGATTCTCATTGCTTACTTTTGCTTTCACGTAATATTCATTAAATAAACAAAATATTTTGTAATTACAGAATTATAATTCAGAAAATTGTTTGTATTATATGAAATAGCGGAATATTATTTGTGACATAATATATTTTTGCAATCAGTTACATATATACATTCTAATATTCAACAAAGTATACCAGAATTTGCATAAAACATAAAATGTCTGGATAAAAAATTGTCTGAATATAATTAAACTGATATCTATCTACACGATCGATTAGATAAGTTAGTTTTGTTATATAAATAACCAATTACAATCCAAACACAAGTGAAAACTTAACTTCTAACTTTCAGTAGAACGATATAAATTATTCTGCTTCCTTACAAGATAACGCTTAAATGCAAACTTTGCTCGTTTAATCGTTAAATTATAAAATACAAAACGAATAAAAAAGGAAACGTAAAGTTAATGCAGCACTTATTTTATCTTATCAAAAAAGTATTACAAACTATTTACATTTTTCTTCGTTATTCGTGTTTAATGGTTTTAATTAAAATTGTTTTAAATTACTAAATACCATAAAGCTATTAATTATTTTCAATAACCTAAATATATTTATTTTTCTATCTTTTCAATTCATTATTTTCTGAAACTAAATTTTCTCGATAATTTGTTATTTTTATTTTTAACCGTTTGAGTGCCAAACGACGTAATCACGCTTCTTCTGTTCAGTGTCCAACAGTGTCAGCTAATTGATCTGTAGAATCAAACATAACTGCACATTTGAACTGTGTCAACGCGTTTCGTTATTGTTACCATTTATCAAGATTCTACTGAATTAAAATCTATGCTTTTGCAAGCTTCGAGCTGTTGTTAGAAAGAATTGTTTCATTTGTTAACCTTTTAGCTGAGAATGACGAGATAACTCGTCATAGTTCTAGTAATACATAGAACGCAGTAGTTTATTTACCGAGAAATTACTCAGTTTTAATTGTACTATTATACTTTTATCGAATATAAAATATACAACCAGCACAGATATTTGTTGCTTTACTTTGATTGCAAAATCTGATTTGACAATATTTTTATCTACAATTTTCAGCTGTATTTACCATCAGCAGTTCATTCAGATTTCCTGGTTCAAATGAATTTTCATATCCAGTAGAAAGTTCTTCTGCTAATTGAAATAAAAAATCATTTCTCGTAATATTTGTTCCCATGAGTTGTTTGTATAGAATCCAAGCATTAATTCCAGTTATATCGAGAATATTATCAAAATATTTACTAACAATTTACTTACAATGGATCCAAGAATAATGTGAATTTATAATAAAAAATCCAACTTTTCACAATATAAAACACAGCCCATAATTTCTGCTATTCCTCTCAATCGCTCACAATAAATTTGACTAATAATGAAAACTATAAAATTACTGATTACTTGTGAATATATAATTTCAGTAAAACTTTTAGTACAGAAGTTAGCAACATTAGCCAGACAGCTCACACGAAACGCATACAAAGGATAATACAAAGGCAGAAAAGAGCTATAACCTCACTTCTCATAAAACAGAGGAATACCCAAAAATACAAAGTAAAATCCTAACACTCGAAACGACATAAATTTATAAGAATAGAGGCTTACCCGGAAAGACATTGGAGAATATGTAAAGCTGTATTAGTACTCTGTAATAATATTTGAAAATATTCAAAGTAAACTGAAACATTATAAACAATAGCATTTAAAATACCAACTGGTCATTTTGAACAAGAATGGTATCAATAAATGGAATCATTTCCAATAATTGTTGGCTACACATAAATAAGAATTTTCATAATCGTACAAAAAGAATTTGAAATTTAATTTAGAATAGAAATTTTATGAGCAAATGTTTAAACTGGTCATTTCGACCGGTTGGTATATCTAGTGTTAAGCACAGTTGTTTCTTAACACTTAGAAAATTATTTCATAGGGTTACAGATCTTACCTTATCTACATAACGCTATCTGTTTACACGTTTCATCATATCCGCGATTTCATGTGTCGCATAGAAAGGGTTAAACAGATGTAGTAACTGTACAGAATAGAAATAAGTGACACAACATCTGTTTATTTCTCGTAAACGAGGCTGTCCCGGAACTTTTTAAACCAGGTAGTATAATTGAACGTTCCACTACTTTTCGTTATCTTTACGACAGTTTCATCCGCCCAGAACTTGGAACCTTTGGCATCTTTTATCATCCTTTCGATTGTTTGACGTGTTTTCACGTGGAAAACGCTACGAACTTTCGTTCCAATTTAATATATCGTTGTTCAACACTGTATGCGATACATTCGATCATTTATACAGTCCACCATGCATCTTGCAACCTTCTAAAAGCTTCGCTGAACTGTACAAAAAATAATTCGTAGCCCGTGTTATCCTGTCATCGCGAAAAATACTCGTCGACGGTGTGACGCAAATAACATTGATATTAAAATTTTTTCATAGACTGTATTTAACATAAAAATTGCCAAATTTTACTTAAGATTGATCATAGTTAATTACGAATAGTAAGTTTATTGAACGTTCAACTATCGTTTCCTTGCTGCTGCAGAAACACAAATCCGATTTCTAACCAGGGGAAACATTATGCAGGTAGTTTGCAAGGTTTATGGTGGTAAGCATCATTACCCTATGAAGCTTCCAGAACGATATGGGTCACTCGCTAATTACCACTGCATGTAATACAGTCGAACTTGACTAACATATGAGCAGACAAGCTGGAATTAATAGTTCAATGATCGATTAGAAATTTTACAATTAGATAGAATAGTTATTTCGTTCTTTGTAATGTATTGTTGTATGGAAGTAAATAGTCATTTAATTACAATTTAATTGTATATTATAACAGTCACACATACTCTGTGTTTGACGAGTATACTCGTCATCGTTTACTTTTTACGACACAGTTTAGGTACATACTTTTCAAAAGAGATTGCAACAGCTAACTGGTTAAAAATACGAAAGAAACGAAGGAAAAGGAATAGCCAGGATCAGCCAATAGATTTGATCTTTACTATAGGGATATTATATTAGCGTTTACACGCTCTATCAATCGATGTTCGTGCATGTAGCAGTTTGACAAATGGACGTAATAGGATTATCTATGAGCACCTCTGAGCCTTCGAGCGAATTACTAAAAATTATGTAACAACTTTATTGCAAATGTAAACGTTCACTGTTCGATGAATAATTATGAATTTATTTCAACTGAAAATTATATTACAACTTTTTTATTTTATAATTCTGTATATTACAACTTTAAATTTAACAATTGTGAATTTTTTTAACTAGAAAGTATATTACAACATTATTGTTTTATAATTATGTATATTACAACTTGAAATTTAATAATTGTGAATTTATTTTAATTAAAAATTATATTACAAGTTTATTATTTTATAGTTATGTACATTACAGCTTTAAATTTAATAACTATGAATTTATTTTAATTAAAGATTATATTACAAATTTATTATTTTATAGTTATGTGCATTACAACTTTAATTTTAATAATTATTGAACTTTTTTAACAAGAAATTATATTACAACATTATTGTTTTATAATTATGTATATTACAACTTTAAGTTTAATAATTGTGAATTTATTTTAACTAAAAATTATATTATAATTTTATTATTCTGCGATTATGTATATTACAACTTTAATTTTAATAATTATGAATTTATTTTAACTAAAAATCGTATTACAACATTATTATTTTATAATTATGTATATTACAACTTTAAATTTAATAATTGTGAACTTACTTTAACGAGAAAAATTAAATGAAAAGGATTTACTTAAAATTTATTTAAGAAGTAAATTATTAAATATGTCATATATTATCAAATATGTTTAATCTGATTATTAAATTATTTTTTTTATTTATCTTTTTAATTTATTTCCCTACAACACCGGGAAACATGAAAGAACATGTTAGAACTGCGTGTGCTAATAAGTTCAGGGATCACTAAAAAAAATCTTATTAAAAAGTATCAAGCTTTGTTCAATTTTTTCTTCTTCTAATTTTTCTTGTAAGAATAAATTTTCCTTTATTAATCTTACTATCATAGTTATTTCACTATCCAACTTCCATAGTCACGTGAAGTTGTTTTATGTCTTCGAATACACGATAATCTCAGCTATCATGTCGCAATGATCAAAATATATATACATAAATAAATAAAATATACATAATGTAGTCTCATTTAAACAAAGAAAACATCGACAATCTTGAGATCTTGACAAATATGACTTTGAGAGAAAAATTACTCCCACCATAATCTGTATTCTCTCGAATCAAATAACTTGTTCCTTTGACATTTCCATGTAACAGAAACAATAAAAAATATATCGCCTTGTAACAGAGTTAGTTGGGATATCCGATATACGCTTATAACTCTTCAACAAATCATTTTTAGACATAAGTTATCTGAACATTTTTTCATCTATTTGAACTCATTAACACGTGATATAATTTTGGTCCTGGTACCTTTTCTCAGACACGCTGTATATCAAATTTAAATATTTAAAATCTGTGCAATTGTATATCGAACCATTCGAAACGCTGCTGTAAGCTGCTCTACACTACAACTTGATCGAATTCGGAATACAAACTGGTTTTTCTTGTTACATTCGCAGGTTCTCTGGGAACTTCGGTGTTCGACACGGACGTGTACCTCGTCGGAGCCAGCGGAGGCGTTTACGCCCTTCTTGCAGCTCACCTAGCTAACGTGCTTCTCAACTACAATAACATGGAGTTCGGTATAGTTCGATTAATAGGCATTTTTGTGATCGGTAAGATTTCGAACAAAATTTCATTAAAAATCGAATACTATAAGGAGAAAAGAATTCTTGAAAGTAACGACTAAAGTGTTTTTAAAACTGGAAATTTAACAGATCCATGTATTTCATCGAAAAATTTAACAAATCTGTTAAAATTTCTTTACTTAAACAAACAAAAGTTAATTTTATTTTCTCAATTTATTGTATGTCCGTAAAATGTAAGCACAATAACTACAATGGTTTCAAACAACAACAACAACAACAAAAAAACAATTCTTTTCTTCCTTTATAATTACACTCGATATAGGACTACAAAAGGATTAAGTTAACTCATTGTGTACGGGGTTCTGTGATGCAAATGAGTTAAAGTCAATGTTAACCCTTTCGCTACGAGCGTCTTTTCCGCTGAGATGCTCCCACTGAACGAGACATCGCAATAAAAGTGTACATATTACGTTGAAATCAATACAAAAATCAATTAATCCCTTCGAAAAATATTTGCTTTTTTTATCGTTATTGGAATGTGTCGTCCGTGGAAAACAAATTAAATTTAAACAAATATTTGAACAACCAAAGTGCAAGTCCAGAATAAGTTGTGAAGCCTGTAAAATAGCGAGCGACTATGATCGCCCGCCATATGTAAATGGCATCTTACGGATAGCGACTATAATTGACACCAAATTTCAACCTTCTAGCTCGACTACGAGGATAGTTATAGGGTAAATTCGGATTATCAGTTTTTCAACTATTTTCTCTATTTAATGATAAGTAAAAATTCTGAAAAAAAAAATCTGACATGTTACATATATGAAGGTACATCTTAGCGAATTTTTTCCGACTTCTCCGCTGCAAATCCTAGTTGTAAAAAATAAAAAACGCAAAGAAATGCGGATATCTTTTGAAGAAAAAAAAAAGAAAAAAAAGAAAATAGCTATTTCACTGTTTAGTCTCGATTCCGCTGTTCTCGTAAAATCGCATCGTGAATGAAATCGTATAAAATTATTCCTTTGCTGTATACCAAATAGATTACCTTGACATCCAAAGTCAACAACTGGAGTTAAGAATACGAAATAACAATGAATATCAGATCTGTCTTAAGTAGATGTCCGCCGTAAAAATCACATGAAATAAGAAAACAATGAAAATTTATCTTATGCACAAGTTATAGGTAAAATTTCTGTATTGCTAGAATAAAATATACTTTAACGTATATTATACTTTCTTTTAAAAATAAGAAAATGTATTAAATAAAATATTAAACGTGTCTATTTGCTTGAATGTCTAACGGTCTTAAATAGCTGGCCGCCACTATAAGTGTTCATTTATTTCAATTTGCGATCAGTTTTATAATTTTATTCATTTGTTATTTTTCAAAATAGTATAATGTACCGTAAAAATGTTTGATCAGATGAAAGGATAATAGGTAAATATGATAAGTAGTAGTAGCAATCAATTGTGGCAACTGATTTTCGAATATCGCATCGTATATATCGATAGATCCACGCAAGAGTGCGCTGCAGTTAACCCTTTGCATTCCACTGGCTCTCCTACGGAGACATTCATAATACAGCCCATAACTTCATTCAAATTTTATTCACGTTGAAATAAAATAGATTGGTGAAATAGATAAAAATAAAGAAATTTGTAGAAATGTATAATTTCTTTCTTTGCATAACGAAAATCTCATTTTCAAAAGTTTCATTAGAAAAGTGTGCCTGGAGTTGACAAATCGATCATAAAAAAAAATACTCGGAGAGCAAAGGGTTAAAGGGTTAATAGAGATACAATCTTCCTTTTGTCACAATTTCATTCGAATTCACACCACGAGTGTGATCTCATCGTTATGAAGCATGAGTTTAATATAGGAAATTTTTTCAATTTTCAGCGAGCGCGGACGTAGGATTTGCGATCTACGATCGATACGCAGCTGAACAAATGGGTCCACCAGTTTCTTACGTGGCGCATCTAACCGGAGCGTTAGCTGGTTTGACAATTGGGTTGCTGGTGCTGAAAAATTTCGAGCAAAGGCTCCACGAGCAACTACTCTGGTGGGTGGCGCTAGGTGTCTACGCGGCCTGTACAATATTCGCGATCATGTACAATCTCATGCATCCAGACTATCCATGACGCGAGGTCAGCTTCGCGTACGGGCAACCGCGAAACACGTAACGCGAAGCTGACTAACATCGAAGAATTTAAGGAAGAAAGAAGGAAAACGGTAACAAAGGAAAAATGACAAGAAGAGGGAAGAAAGACTAGCCGGAAGATTTTTGCAGCTGAAAAGAAGGTCGTGGTCGAATCTCGTTTTGAAGGTTCACGGTGAACGTGTAGGTTCAATGTTTTTGAACTTGCTTCGAAGAAAGGGAAAAAGAAGACGAAATTGCGAAGGAATAATAGTACGAACTGATGAAGAAGAAGAATCACTGATTACGATTTCGTGGCGGTTGCAGTGGAGAAGTTAGAAGAGAGACGATAAAACGATATTTTTTTGTCGGAAAGAAGAAACATTGAACATTGCAATCGGTTTAATGGTGAATCGTGTAACGTCAACTTGAAGAATCTACGAATCAAGGTGAACGAAGACGAAGATTCGTTGTGTGTAAAAGGAGAAGCGCGAAAGGGGATCCGATAAATTTTCTTTTGGTGAACGGTAGCAGTATTTCGGAAGATTTGACAAAGATTTAAGAGATGGTTTATTAAGTTCGAAACAATCATGGAGGATTTTTCAGATCAGCAGTGTGAAGTGAATATTGTCGGCGAAGAAAATAATGAAAAAGAAAGAAATTGCGAAAGAAAAGAGGAGAAATCATTTTCCAGTTGCTTTTCAGAGTTAATTAAAATTCGACGGAAAATAGAAAATTAATATTCCAATTATTTTCATCGAACATAATTGTCAACACAAATTAAAAAAAATGGAAAAAGACAATACACCCAAAATCCATAAAATGTAACAAACTCATTGCACGTTTTCATTCGAATTGAAACGAAGGAAAACCCGTGGAAAAGAAGGAACAATTATAATCGAAAGTGTAACAGTAAGAAAAAATAAAAGGAAGAAAACGAAGAAAAAGGAATCTTGATAAAGAATCGTATCGTTTTCTAATAAAGAAACTTTATAGTGTTTTTTCTTTTTGTTTTTAATTCGTCGTAACGCAATTCGATCTAAAGTATAAAAAGAAAATTCGACGCTTGATCGTCGAAGAAGAAAAAGAAACACAGCAACGGAGCTATTAATTAAAACAACAGGAAAAATAAGTTACATCAATTTCTCGTGAGAATATGTACATTTCTTCACGTTCGAACGAAACGTGAAGCGAAGGATTTTGCGAAAAGGGGAAGCGAACAAATCGGAAGAGAGCAAGAAAAAATTGTAACGAAGCGATCGATCCCTTCTCTTCGTGCATTAGCATTTTTCTACTTTCTCGGTGAGAAAACCAAAGATTCGAGATACCTCGGGGATTCCGTTTTCGAGACCCAAACGGCGTCAAAAAAACGTCGAAAAACGTCGTCGCGCAACAAGCGGTTCGTCGAGCAGCGAACAGAAGAAAAAAAAAAAAGAGGAGAAAGTCTCTGTTTCAGGGAGACGCTAAACGAAGAAAGGAACTTCTTCCCAACGCATTTTCTCGCTTATATCGACCTTGAGACACGAAGAAACCAAAGAATCCTAACCACGAACGATGTCCGTTTCAATTTCTCACTTTTCGAACGAAGAGGGTTTATCCACCTGCAGAGAAATGCAAAAACGTTAGGCAAGACGTTCCTGGAAAATCACTCAAGGTGTCGAGAAAGTGAAACGAAGGAAAAAGTCACGATGACGCAAATAGAGAAACAAGAGGAAATAAAAAAAAAAATCGAACGTCTCGTGTTACCTCATTTCGCGCGTGCAACCACTTGTCGCCGAAAACCAGCACAGCATAACCAAGCATTATTCGATTCGAAGAACATAAATCGTTATCCATACTTGAAGACAAAGAACAGTCGAATCCAGTAGACAAAGATGAGAAATGTCGTCGTTGAAATGATTCTGGATGACACTAGTCGTTTACAAACAACGGTAACGATTCAAGAGTACAACACGACATTCGAAGAATTAATAGTGTAAAAGAGGATCGACGGTACTACGCGCATCGTGATGTGCGCAGAACCGTTAGCGGCGCTGCTGTCTTCGAGTAATCTTCAGGGCATTTACGTAATTAACGCAGAACGCGAATGGTTTACTCGTCAAGTGAAATGCGTTATACCGAGAAAAAGAAACCCGGTGAATCGTTCGATCGGGCTGCTCGACGTCTGTTTACTTGCTAGTGTCGATGTGTGGTCATCGTTACCGGATACTCCTCTCGAGTGTATGCGTCTCATAATTTGCGCGCGAAAAATAGAACCGCGCTCTAACCTGTATACCATTGTAAATAATTCTGTATATAGTCGAGATACGATGAATGCATGTACGTTCGTCGCGTGTACGTGCAAGCGTGTGTGTTGTGTGTGGGTGTGTGTACGTGAAAATGGAGTGAGAATGATAATTGCGCGGAACCGATGGAAATTGGTAAGACCGCGCGATCTAGTCTGATAATCACGTGATTGCACGGCTGCTCGTTAATAGATGGAGAAAGGACAGAAGGAAAATAGAGAGAAACGAGGAGGAATATTTTGAATTTGGTGTTTTTTCGCAGACTATCCTATGGTTTTCTTTTTCCGTGAGATTTAATCGAGAGGAAATTAAAGAGCAACGCGGAAAATACACGCGACTACGAGTTTTTGAGGTTAGGAACTCTTTCTCGTCTCGTTTTTCTACGTATCGTTAATAACGCGATTCCATGATGCATCGTAGGAGAATTTTTTCGTTGGAAGGATAATTTGTGCATATCGATCGACGAACATGAAGAAACTGGCACAAGTGAATGTTCGTAAAGAAACGTGGAAGAAACGATGTTGAACGAATCGTTATTACAGATTTCCATGAGATCTCCGCGGGGCGGATATTGTTCGTTTTGTGAAGTCCTATTTGTACTCTGAATCGCGTGTTGGTATTATATTTGTACGGTGATTGTGTTTTCGGTGAAATTGACCGGCGGTCAATTTTTTTTCCCGCACGTTTATTCGTCGACCGATGATGATTGGTCGCGATCGCTTGCACGAACATCGGGCGTGTACGTTCTCTCGGTGTTCTTAATTTATTTTTGCTTAATTCTCGTTCTCTCGTCGCACAATGCGAAACCACCCTTCTATTTATTAATACTATCCCGTCGATGTAAGTGTGTCGTCGACAATTTCGTCCTCGTGTCTACCGCAAACACGTCGATTCTGTTTTCCTTTTTCTCGTTTTATTTTCTCCCCTCTTCTTTCTTGCTCGCCATTCGACAACCTCGTGTTCGGGAAACATTTCTCAGTCGACTCTCGTGTTTCACTTCTATGCTAATTCTCGTGTTCATCAAAATGTCATTTCTGTTTTCTAACCCCATACAATACTACACACGTCGTTAACAACAACTGAGATCGGTGAATTACATGTTTTAACAAAATGAAATATGAAACAAATCGAGTAGTATGTTATTATATCGGCGATGAACTTTTGTTTCGTTCGCGGAAACGAATATCGTGTCTGTGCCGGAGTTTCGCGAGGAAAAGAAGCAAAGGAAAGAAAAAGTGAAGGAAAAATTCCGTATGAAAAAAAGGGTCGATGACGAAAAGGCGAGCCGAGTTGAAACCGAGAGTGATTAACGATGCTAGTCAATTAGTAGAGGCAGGAGGCAGCTAAGGCATTGAAACGTTGCCGGAGAAAAGTTTCTCGTTTTAAACGGCGAGGGAACGGATTGAAAGTATGCCAGGGGGGGGGGAGCCATATTGGCGAATTCAGTGTGTTAGCAGGTAGATTTCTAACATATTTCCTTGGACTAATTATGCTTACGAATAACGACAACGGTGGTTGATCATTTCTACGGTCGTTGACGATCATCAAATTTCAACTGGATTCTTTTTTTTTTTTTGTGTGTGTGATTCTATTGACCTAACTTAACCTAACCAAAAAATAGTACACGCGTTCGGTTATTACAGACATACTGTGATTGACATTTTTTCAAAATTGCAGCCTTAATTTTGCAAAAACTTAACGCTAGATTTACGGACATCCGTTAAATCGAAGGAGAAAAGAAAATACGTATTTCCTTTAAAAAATCGTTTCATTTAATTCACAGACAATTTAGTTATGTAATGTTAAGAGACATCACATGTATTCATCCCATTTTTTGCAAACACGTTCAGATTTATGTATACATTTTCCACGAACGTTTTTGCTACACTTACACGATTACTCTTATTTTTGCGGTTGTTGACGATCGAATTTCAGCTGGATTCTTTTCTTTTTCCGTGATGCTATTACTGAGTGTCCTAACCTAATTTAATTAAAACATTTACATAATTTTCTTCAAATTCCAAATTCATGTTTCCAGCAGTTTTTTCAAGTTTAAACTCACATGAAAAAAGATTACACGAATATCCTTATAAATCGTTACGTCAAATAGTAATTTTAACCAATTGTATCCTTTTCTTTTTTTACATATTTAATATATTAGTACCGTAGCAAATTCCTTTTTCTCGACTATTGCATAACAAAAATGTATAATCGGAAAGAATTTAATACATGAACCCGCAAATTTCAGCTGTTCAGGAAACATTTCATTTGCATCAATCTAATACACACAGAATTTCGAAATTAGAGGGCTTAGGAAGAAATGAACTTGGATATATATTCGTATCATACAATTGATAAAAGTCAGCAAAAATTATTGAGAAATAATGATAATAGTTTTTGCAAATTTTGCTCGTGAAATCAAAAACTCGTCAAGTTGACGCTTCTGAAAATCCAGTGTTAATAAGAACTTGTTTAATATGTTCGATATTTTTTCATACTTGCTGAAAAATTATTCATATTGCATTGATTAATTCGAACAGTTTCTGAAGGACGTACACTTGCAAGTAACATCTGAATCAACGACACGATACATTTTTGAAAATATATAAAATAACCATCAACAGTATTTAGTTTATTTATAATAATCGCCAGCGATCGAATTTTAACCACGTTGAAACGTTCCATTCTCCAGAAATACAAAATATTTAAAAATTTAGTTGCGTTTGACGCTCATCTTCAGCCTTGCTTCTTCTTTTTCGTCCTCTATTGCAGATTACGTTTCACGAACGATACTATCACGTCGAACCAATCTCGATTTCGCTATCGTGGAGTTTTGTTATCCGTGTTACAGTTATCATGATGTAGGAATTGAAATCGTTAATTGTTGTATTACATTTATGTTTCTGTTAGATTTCTTTCCGACGACTGTCCACATTGGATGTGTATTCAACAATTTTCTAAAACACTGAACACGTTTAAAAGTGTAATATTACTTCTTCTTTTTATTAGACATATGTAACTCATCCGACAGAATTAGCTAATTGGGTAAACGATGTTCGAGCGAAATAGTTAATTTTGAAAATTGAACGTTCATCGTAGGAAAGAGACACTAGCAATTTTCCATTGCAGAGATTTTTGATTAGCAAATACTGTTTCAAAAACCATTGGAAAATATATATATATTTTTCATGTTCGTCGTAGGAAAGAGATACTAGCAATTTCCCATGGTAGAGATTTTTGATTAGCAAATACTATTTCAAAAACCATCGAAAAAATTGAATTTTTTTTTATCGATTCTCAAAAAATAAACAATTTCAAATTTCGAAAATAATTCCTTATCATTTATTAACATGTTCAACGCGATGCCGATTTTGCTACACTTTCCATCCAGGTGTTTCAGATGCCTAGGCACACAGAAAAGGCAAAACTCATCTCTATTCAAAATATTTCAATAAAATACACGACAAAAAAAAAAAATGTAAACATATCTTTTTGTATTACGCAAAATTTTATGTTAAATAAAATTTATCTTTTAAATTTGACACTGGCTGTTTCTAAGAATCGACTCCGCTTAAACGGAAATTTCAGTGTCAAATTTAAAAGGACGTTTAATAATTTAATGGGTTTCGTTAAAAGAAACTTAGCGTTTAACGTGTTAATGGATTTCGTTAAAACAGTTTAAACAAAAATACGGTTTCCCTCTGCAGACGTTATAGTTACCACTTTCTTCGTTAAATTTATTGCAACATTCTGCAAAATTTTCGAAACTGAACCATTGAACGAGAAGTCGACCGACATCGGCGTGATGCTTGAAAATTGAAAATTTTGATTTAGCTTTCAGAGAAAATTTCAGCTTGGAGGCAGAAGCTACTGTGGAAGAAATATATCGAGGTCGTGAATTAAATAAATAGTAGTCACAAATTGATACGACTAAATAGTCACATACAGGTTTTTCAATCAGGAAATGCTAATGAATCAAAGCTGAGGTACAATGCAGATCTGAAAAAAGAAATTTTCTGAAACACATTCGAGCCTGATTGGGTCACATCGCACCTTCTCTAACGCAATCATAGAAGTTAAGCACATGTACGAAAGCCATTTGAAATGTTCTGATAATCTTCTTCGACTTTAACACGCTTCGTGCTTTAATGCTTTTGTGCTATTTCCGAGATTCATATTTCAAAGATTTTCAAAATAACTGTTTGCCATAGTTATCGCTTCGTCGTCTGATGGAAATCGTTGACAATCAAGAAATTGTTTCAGTTTTGGGAATAGATAGAAGTCTGAGAGAGTTAAATCTGAAGAACAAGTAGGATGAGGAAGCAAGTCAAACTTCAAATCAGCCATTTTTGTCATTTTATCATCATTAATCTCAATTCTCTATAATTCAGTATCCATTTCAAGGTAGGCAGTAAAATAGCCTTTCTTTTTTTCTCGACGAACTGTACGACAAATCAGTGTGAAACTTAAAGGTTACATATAAAACAATTGCAGCTTCAAATAAAATTGAAACATTACAGCTATCTGGTAAATGAGACCACGAACTTTTCAAATGGCCTTTGTATTATACTTGCTAGTCTACCTACGATATCATCGATGATTTCACATTTAACATCACGTAACCAAACAATCAGACGATACGAATGAAGATTCGCACTCATTCATGTGCAATTTCAGGTGTTTTCTTCCTAACTCTGCACTGTACACTTCCTACGGCCCTGACTGAAATTTCGAGCCATTGTCTTCCCAGGTTTCTGTCGATTCGCTTGCAATTTTCGCGTATACAGTCAACCGCAAAAGTATTCGTTCGCCTAAGGTTATTCGACGTATACTGAAGGAATCAAAAGAAAACACAAATATAATTTTGTAAATTAAAAATCCAAGAATAAACTGTTGTCAGTATAAAATATGGTGAAAATAAATAATTATTGTACAAAAGAAAAGAGAGGTTTAATGATATAATATATCAGATAATAAGACTGCAAACGTATTTGTCTATGCATAATCTTTCTTTAATTATACTTGCATTACATTTGAAATTAATTAATTCCTTGCACTATGATTTAAGTCGTGATAGCGCGTGCCACAATCAATAACAAAAGTTGCTCACGCGTTGGTCCTTGTAGCTTTTGTTTACGTTTGACCAAATCTGCTTTATTTGACTCGTGGTTCTTATGTTTGACCCAAATTTTTTACCACGAGTATTACATGATATTATAGGTTAAGGGGTTGATTAAAAATTGTAAACTTAATACTTCAGCTGAATATACCTTGGATCTAATTGTAGTTTCAAGACTTTCAGGGCATTGATTTAACCCTTTCACTGCTAAAGGCGTATATATACGCTCTCTCATATTCGTCAGTATACGAAAGATGCATATACAATGACCTCCCGTTAACATTTTGACGGCTGTTATCATGTTTGTGTGATTTCGTTCAACCAATGGTTTTTGGCCATCCTTACATATTTGTGATATTCGCACAATCAGATGAACCAATGAGAAATCGATTCTCGTATAAGTAATAAAATGCAAATTTAAAAATCAAGGATGGTCAAGGATACATTTACACTTTTTTTTTTTTTGTTAATTCGTTTAGTTTTTTGTCTTCAAATTTGTGAAAAATACTAGCAACAAGATTTTTATTTGATTTTCGTATAAATAACGAGTAATAAAATGCAAATTTAAAAATCAAAGATGGTCAAGGATACATTTACACTTTTTTTTGGTTAATTCGTTTAGTTTTTTGTCTTCAAATTTGTGAAAAATACTGGCAACAAGATTTTTCTTTGATTTTCTCGTAAATAATGAGTGATAGAATACAAATTTAAAAATCGAAGATGATCAAAAGAATACATTTACTCTATCTTCTTCTTTTTCTTTTTTTAATTCGTTCAGTTGTTTTTTTTTTGTATTCAAATTTATGAAAAATACTGATGACAAGATTCTCTGATTTTCACGTAAATAGTGAACGACAAAATGCCAATTTAAATATCAAAGATGAACGAAAGGGCATATTTACTCCATCTTCTTTTCTTTTCTAATTCGTTCAGTTTTTTTTTCTTCAAATTTGTGAAAAATACCAGTGGCAAGATTCTCTGCTTTTCACGTAAATAATGAGCGGTAAAATGCAAATTTAGAAATCAAAGATGATCAAAAGGACACATTTATTGTGTTCTTTTTTTTTTATTTGTTCGATGTTTTGTCTTCAAACATACTGTTTAGTCTATATAAGATTGTAAACTTGTGAAAAATACTTGTGTAAGTTTTCGCATGATTTTGCAAAGTCTTAATATTCGGACACCCTTTAAAACAGAATAACTTTTTCAAAATATTATATCATTAGATTTCTCTTTTTCTTCGTGCAACAATTAATTTTTGCAAGTGTTATATTGTTTCATATTATATTCTTACCACTGTATATCCTGTATATACGTCGAATACTTTTGCGGCAGACTGTAACTAATCTTCCCGAAAAAAAACCCGAGCGAACTTACCGTCTCGCTATATTTCTTCCACCGACTGTACCTATATTCGTAGCATCACATCTTGCCCACCACATTCACGTTTATTTATTCAAAACAAAAAGGAGAAAAAAGAAAACGCGTATATATGTACTATACCGTGGAGGAAAAATAGAGAAATTTCGTGCACGATATAACGAAGATATCTTAGTAGCATAATCAAGATTTAGGCGACGACGGGATCTACAAAGTCGCGCGGACATTATAATTCGTTGAGTTATTTACGTAAGTTGAAAAACAATCTATTAAAGTTGTATACACGTTAAAGAAGCTTAAGTGTCGACGATTCCTATCATAGTTCGATTATTTTCATATCATTTCTCCTCCCTTTAGTGTTCAAACGACGAAATGAACAAAGAAAAAGGGAGCGACGATAAACAAATACGTTCTCTCCTTTTCCGTCTTATATTTATTTATTTATTTATTTATGTATTTATTTATTTATTTATTTTTCATTAAGTGGCAATTGAAAGAAGAAACAGACACACACAGATTCTCGATAAATACGATTCGATTGCAACGGGATCACGGAAAATCCATTGAAGAACGAAAACCGGCAGCTAGCGTATCCCAAAGTCTCTACTATTATGTTTCGTTCTCGACACTTGAGCAGCTTCGAATCACTTACAGTGACTCCCATTAACCCATTTGCATCAGAGACGTTCAACAGCCAATCGGTCCGTATCACCGCGCATCAATCAGTGTTTTACCTTCAGCTTTGCTTAGAAATTACGTATAGTGATAAATTAAAGAGAAAAATCTGATTGCTGATAATGCACTAAAAGCGCCGAATTTTATTATATATTATTCGCGAGAAGTTCGCAGAGTTTTTAACGTTTGGCGATAAACGACAGTCGTAGCTTGCGGAATATTCCGCGCTCGGTGATACAGGACAGTCAAGGCTCGCGGAATATTCCGCGCTTTGATGCAAATGGGTTAATATTCGAACTCCCTTAAAAATAAAATAACTTTTTTAAGATTCAAATAAATCGAGTTCACGTGAGAAGTTAGGATTAATTTACTGAATCATGTGTAAAAAAATGTTTTCTTAAATTACAAAGAATAGTGGAGATCGCTTTTTATAATTTTTTGATCTGAGTTTGTAGTGAAAATTTTTAAAATACGTTTTGTAGGTTTATATGTCAGTTATGTAAATGTTGAAAATTTCAATAATATTTTGAAATACGAAAATATTCAACTATTCGTTAATGCAACATTTATATATTAAATATCGACTGCAGAAAACCTAAACGCCTATGAGTATACGTTGCTGGTTTACGAGGAATGGACACTTGAAAGAAAATATTTTAAAAATGTTATAGATTTTCAAAAAATAGTATGTAGTGTCAATTTGCAATCTGTAACAAACGTTTGCCGATTTCTATGAAATTTTCGGCATATGTATTAGGTTATACGGAAACTTCATAGCAAAATTTATTAATTTAGAATTTGGAAAATTAAATCTTTCGCAGTGAAGAATGTGGATGTTCAATATTTCGTAGCAAAGCTCTATCACAGAAAATATATTTCGATATATATCCACTCTCGTTTACTTTAGAGATTAAATTTTCCTAAAAACGTTCCGAAAAACCCAAGATAATTGACATTAATTTACAAAACGTATTTTTTAAATTTTCGTTACACATTCAGATAAATCGGTTTGAATTCTTATATTTCATTACGAAATTTCCGAACAACCCAATATAATTGACATAAATCTAGAAAACGTATTTTTTCAAATTTTTCTTAAATTTCCAAAGGACCGAATATAATTGACGTTAATCCACGATACTTATTTTTCAAATCCTCGTTATAGACTCAGATAAATCAGTTTGAATTTTTAAATTTCCGAACAACCCAATATAATTGACATAGATCTATAAAACGTATTTTTTCAAATTTTTCTTATATTTCCAAAGGACCGAATATAATTGACGTTAATCCACGATACTTATTTTTCAAATCCTCGTTATAGACTCAGATAAATCAGTTTGAATTTTTAAATTTCCGAATAATCTAATATAATTGCTATTATTCTACAAAACGTACTTTTTCAAATTTTCGTTACAGGCTCAGATAAATCAGTTTGAATTCTTTTTAAATTTCATTACCAATTTTCCAAACAATCCAATATAATTGACATTAATCTAGAAAACGTGTTTTTTAAATTTCCATTACAGGCTCAGATAAAAAAGTTGTATAAAGCAAGTTCTTTGCTATTTTCTTCGCAATTCGAATCAGTAGGAATTTTTTCAAAAACCTTTTTATGCGTGATTTAGTAAACTAATGTTTCTAAATTCTCATAAAAAGCTTACATCTTTTGATCCAATTTTTGAAAAGGTTATTCTGTTTTAAAGGGTGTTCGAATATTAATGGGAGTCACTGTAACTTTGAAATTCAACAGTATATGCGTCCAAGATTAGCAATTAATTGCTGTTTAATTTCCTATTACCATAGTGGACATTGTTCGTTTCAATTTTTCTTTTTTTTTTTTTTTTTTTTTTTTGCTTTTACTCGTTTGCAATTTACGTGTCTTCCTCTTGTCGATTACCACATCGACAGAGAAAACGCGCGTTTCGAGAAAAGATTATATAAAATATAAAAAGGAATCGAGAAATTGTCTTTTCGGGTGATTAAATTTTAAGTTGTTCCTAATAAACTCGACGTTTCAATGGGTGAATGAAGCGATTATATCTTCCGTGAACAACGTCTGCTTTCTGCACCGCTGTTTTTAAAACGAGATTTTAACGGAACACACACGGACCCTTGGAAATACAGCCTTGAAACTTCGTCGAGATAATCGTACACATGAAAACTTCAGCGTAGAAATTGGAAACTAAGAAACACAGCGAGCGTTCCTTAAAAATAATCATAAAATCTGTATTTTGTTTATGTGAAAATATCGAAATACGTCGAATCTTATGCATTACAATTGCTCGAGGTTTTCTCGCATAATTTTACTTCAGAATGATTGAAATTCCCCCGAAAGTAATTGTGTCGTCGATGAAAGCTGCGAAACCGATACAGAATACGAATAAAATTGTAATTGATTTAGGCGCTTAACAAACGAACAAAAAGAAAAATGCCAGGACAAGAAACTGCGCAGAAAAGGAAAACAAAATGATTAGGTACCATAAAATTCCCGTGCGATTTTTCTGCTAACGATCAATTTAACCGTTTGAGTGGCAGATCGCGCTTCTCTCGTTCAGTATCCAAAAGTTCCAACTAATCTCTCTGCAAAGTCGAATTAACGTTTGAATTCTGTCAATGCGTGTCTTTGATGTTGTCAATGTTCTAAATAGTAATCTATATCTTTCATAGACGTCAGAGTTGTTGAAAGAAATCTGTTTATCCCATCAGAAAATGGAAGTTTGAGAAAACGAAAGAAGCGCCATTGTGCCGCTTGGCATTCTTCGACTGAAGTTTTTGTAAAGGTCCATGACACTCAAACGGTGAAACCAATTTTTTACAATACTAATTTGCAATATTTGATATGCAAGGTTCATATCAGCAGAAGATTTTCTTTATTTAATTGATCACTGAAACTCACTCTAAACTCGTAAATATTCTAACTAGCATTAATTCACGTTGAAAGGTGTATTTATTTTTCATAACAATGGTTTTTTGTCGCATATTGCTTTTCTGACTTGTAAAAAAAAAAAAGAATGTTGATTGTATAGTTTGACTATACTTTCCTTATAGTCCAAACTTATCGCTCACTTTCGTCGAACATTTTTGCAAACGAACACTTCAACCCTTTCGCTATGACAGATTTCGAAAGAAAGGTACATGTTCAACTTTCAACCCGGATAATTGGTCGAATTAGTTTCGAAATTTTAAACGATTAATAATATTCAGTTTCGTGGAAATGTAATATTCGTTTGGTTAAATTAAAATGCAGGCGATAACAAAAGTGTACGAGCTAAATTTGAAAATATATGCGCCAACGGTAAATCGAAGGGTTAAAAACGATATAGTTAATCGATACAGCGGTTAATTTGTATTTTGCAAATAAAGCTCAAGATGCTGTTGGAATATATCAGCTTGTAGAGCGTTCAGGAAAAAGTTAGAGAAGCAAGCGGTAGTTATACTTCGTTAAGTAAAATTTTCCGCTACAAATCCGCACGAAATTTGTTTGGTACCTAATAGAGAAATCTCTGTACGTTGTGACGCTGTTTTTTTAACGTTGCACAGTGTATATACCGGGTGAGAAATATAATTTTTGCTGCGCGTGAAACGTTGCGATTTTTATCTTCGTTCCTTTTTTTTTTTTTTTTTTTTTTTTTTTGTGAATTATTAGTCTAGTCCAGGAAAGAAATGTGTAAATAAGGCGCCACTGTTCTCGCAATTGTCAGCGAAAACACACGAGAAGTCGAGCAATCACTCTAACCGATGATCCGTTTCCTTTGAATTTCTTAACAACGTCGATTGATCGATTCTCATAGTCATCGGCATATTTTGCTTTCGCTCGGAACTTCGAGTCCAAAGCTGGTTCCTCGCGGACGTATTTAGATCGGCCATAATGCGATCAGGATTTTATCAATCGAAACGCAAGAAAAAAAGAAGTGAAAGTTACTTTAAAAAAAAGAAAAAAATGTAAAAGAAAAAAGAGGAAAATCGATCCGAGTTCCTTTCGAAGCGAAATGCGCGAGTACGCGTGTGAAAGCAGCTAAGTTTCTCCGTTTAAGCGAAACTCTTTATAACGTATTGTAAGTATATCGTGAATCCTTCAAGGTCAGTTTGTCGAGGCGAAGTTGTTCGTTCGGCGAATATACTCGACGGAATATATCTTTATTTCGTTATTTATTTATTTATACCATTGATATATGCACAGTCAGTCATGAAACTTTCACAAGCCAAAGAGGCGGAGCTAGTAAAAGAAAAGAAAGAAAGAAAAAAGGAATAAATACGCGAGAAAGATTTCTTTCCGAGCGATTAATTGATATTATCGTTGCTGTAGTTGTTACCTATCATTATTCATCACCATCGTCATCATTATCATCGTCATTCTTCTTCTCCCTATTATTATTATTATTATTATCATTATCATTATTATTATCATTATTATTAATATTATTATTATTATTAATATTATTATTATTAACTTGTGTAATAAATTATTCTTATTATCACCATTGTTTAATCGACTTCGTCATCAGCATCACAGTCTCGTTGAATATCTTCGATAATCGGCTCGTGTTTCGTCGAAATTCGTTCATTTTGATGTCTTCTTCATGTGTAATAAGATATGCCGCGTCCCGGACTTACCGAAACGCGACGGCGTTCATCCGATGAGAATAGAAGAGAGTCTTTTGTAAATTGTATAAAAAAAAAAAATGAAGCAAACAAAACAAAGAAGTAGAAGAAGTTGTAAAAGGAACGCGGGAAATATGCGAAAATAAAATTTTGTGAAGAAACGACTGGTGTAGTTTGCTTTTCCCAAAAACACATGCTTAAATGTAATACACGTAGTTTTGAAAGAAAAGATCGATTCAGGTAAGTAGCCGAATATGAGACCCATTTCTTTAACCTTTTGAGTACGCCACTATAGTGGCTTCCGTTGATACCATCAATTTGAACGGTACGACACTATAGTGACATTCGTGGATATCATGATTTTCGACGGTATTATATGTTTTTTGCTTTATTTCTCATTTGTTTTGTGCCAGGCGCGTTAGGTTAGGGTGAGTTGCGGACGAGCGCGCTGTACTTAAGAGGTTAAGGCAACAAATTAAATGATCAGCATTTAAATCAATTTTCGATCAGTATTTAAATCAACAGTATTTTATTGCCATAAAGATCAGTATAAAAATATTAAACGGTCAGTATGTAAATGAAAAAATGGTCAGTATATAATTTATTTAAATAGTGACAATTTAGTATAAATACTGACCCTTCATATTTAAATACTGATAAAAAGGGATTAAAATACTGACCAGTAAAATACAAGCCTTTTTAACACTTTAACTGCCGTGTCACATGGATCATCTTCCTTGGCGTCAATCCGGGCTTTGCCACCGTTTGCGGAGTTTCTCTTCGCTTTAACCACGATCTTTTTCACACATTATTGTCGTACGTGAGCCATTTCTCATCGCCTGTAATGAGACGTTTCAAAAATGGATCGATTTCGTCCCGTTTTAGCAATGATTTGCAAATGGAAATTCGGTCCATTAAATTCTTCACTGTTAAATTATGTGGTATCTAAACATCGAGTTTCTTTTTGTATTCAGCCTTCTCCAAATGATTTAAAACTGTTTGATGATGGATCTTTAGTTCCATAACGATGTCATGACTGCTTATGTGACGGTCTTGCTCTATCTTTTGCATAATTTCATCAACTTTTTCAATAATTGATCGACCAGAGCGAGATGCATCTTTGACATCGAAATTTGTTCAAAACGAAAACGTGCGAACCATTCACGGGCTGTTCTTTCTTATATTGTAACTTCACCATAAATATCACAAACTTTTTTTAGCTGCCTGCGTTGCATTCTTCCCTTTATTGAAGTAGAATTTCAAAATCTATCGAAATTCTTCCTTACTTTCACTAATTTTTAAGATGCAATAACTTTTGACTGGATAAACGAATATCAACACTTTGTTTTTGAATTAATCTATGAATTGTCACCTTTCAAACGCTCGCTACTATCCTAAGCTACATAACTAACCTAACCTAACCAGAATTATACGACTTTAATGCCATCTAGTGAGAAAATCGGCGGAAACTTTTTCGACTAGCCACTGTCACTGCGTTTAATCAAGTGTCGAGGACTGTATATAAAGTTTGTTTACTTTGAATGAAGTATAATAAATATATAGTAAAAATTCTTAACCAAACGATCCTGTTCTCTAATTCATATCCGACGCAGAGCAATGTCTACCAGTTTTCAAATTCATCCTATAAAATTGAGCAACTAACCTTACTCGCTCCAATTGTTTCTCACTTTGATCTTCGAAGCGTTGCAGAAACAAACAAGCCGGAGAGAGATGAAAGCCGAGTCATTCCTTGGCAATCTTGTATTAATGTATTCTTGTTTATATTATTTATTAGCAAAGAATTACAATTAATGAACATTTTGTTGGTTCTTTACGAATGGCAGTCAAACTTCCAATTCTTTATTTTTCGCATACCTTTCATTTTCTTCGCGTCAATACCAAATATAAAGTTTACAATCATCAAAACATGAAAAATTTTCAGTGTCACAAGAAAGCGGGGGAAGATCAAATGAATCACATAAATATATTTAATCTTGCGTATTATGTACAAATTGTTTTACAATAATATCAAGGAACGATATATTCATTCGATAGATGTGACATTTAGTTGATCTATTATCATATCACGAATCATTGCGAGTTTGGTTAAGGCCACCTTTCCAAATTGTTGCCCTTGTATTTTACTACTCTTACAAACTGGTATCTGTTATTAACTCTGTCAATGTAACACAGTAATCCTCGCTTAACATGTTAAGTGCCACATTTCGTTCCTGCGAATCAACACTAGACTTTTCGTTTAGGCTGTGTTAATTCGCGAAAAGTGAACAGCTTCAAATTTCGAAAATAATTCCTTATCATCCATTAATGGGTTCCGTTAAAACAGTTTGAACAAAGATGCAACTTTCCTCTGCAAGCGTTACAAAGTTACCACTTTCTTCTTTAAGTCTGTTGTAACATTCTTTGCAAAACTTCCGAAAAGTCGACCGAAATAAATGTGACGACTAACGTGTTAAATTGTATATTTCACCGCGGGAAATTATAATAAAATTACATCTTATCTTCTCATTCACGAACACTACCCGTACTATTATTTAAATATCGAGATAGCGCTTATCGAATTTCACGTAAACATTACTCTTTGTTCAAATAATAGAATAAGGGTGAAACGTGTTACGTGCATACTCTTCGTTCAAATGACAAAGAGGGAATTAATATTTGTGATTTCTTTTCTCTTTTCATCATCGAAGAATTGTCCCATGACACGGATACAGTCACGTTTCATATCGTTTTCATCGAAAAATCCTTAGCAGTTTGATTAGAATAATCCCATAATTATAAAGTAAAAAATATAAAAATTTGGTTTTTACTACTTCGATGACTCATTGGTAAGCTAAGATTATCCATCACGAGGCAGAAATGACGCGGACTGTCACTCCGTCGAGTAAGTTCTAGAAATTGGTGGGGATGACTCCGCGAACGTTAAGCGTGGACTACTGTACATGCAGTCACCTATAATCGTATAATATAGAACAAAGTTAATTATTAACGGTTATTAGGATACAATATTTACGTTCACGTGTTCCGCCACAATGTCGATATCAAAAGCTTCGTAAAGTAGAAAATGAAGTGTTAAAAGGGCAATTCACCGATTACATAAATTAATATTCCCGATACAACACACTTTCTTCACAGGCTTAGGTTACATATCGATCACTTAATAATCATTTTCGTACAACGTTACCTCCACTGAATTATCTATACTTAACATTGGTCCATAGCATACTTTTACCAACTTCCATATTGAGAAAATTTGTCTGCAATCTGAGTCCATACCAGACAGTGACGTATTATAGTCTACTCTTAGTTGCTACATGATGTTATCTGATACAGAAAGTTGTACCAGTTATATATAATGTGCATCATTTTCTCAACAAGCAAGCTTCGATAGAAGTAGGACTAACAGCCTATAGTGTAGAGCCCTATATATACTGTCATTACGTGTGTATGTACAGCAAGTCAAAACCAAAATCGTACACAGCATACAAAAATACGTTTCATGTGGTAAAAAATGTCAGTGATGAGATGGAAGAAAAGAAAATTATGAATATAAAATCTTTCGACAAGAGCTTTTAGATGTTTTAACACTTTGATGGCCGCCCCTATCATGCAAGAACTTACGCATGCCGCCGGTATTTTTCACAAGTTTGCAATCTTATATAAACCAAAAAGTATGCTTGAAAACAAAAATCGAACGAATAAAAGAAACAGTTAAAATAAATGCGTCCTTTGATTTTTAAATTTGCATGTTATTACTCATTATTTACGTGAAAATCAGAGAATCTTGCCACTAGTATTTTTCACAAATTTGAAAACAAAAAACTGAACGAATTGAGAAAAGGAAAGATGGAGTAAATGTGTCCTTGACCATCTTTGATTTTTAAACTTGTATTTTATTGCTCATTATTTACGTGAAAATCAGAGAATCTTGTCGCCAGTGTTTTTCACAAATTTGAAGGAAAAGGTTGGAAGACAAGAAAATTAAACGAATTTAAAAAAGAAAAATGTAAACGTGTCCTTGACCATCTTTGATTTTTCGAATCTTGATACCGACGCATTCGACGCTGCTCAGCAGCGATTGCTAGCTGTCTGCCGTCAGTCGATGCAGAACGTAAACATAAGCTAATGATTTACTATAGCACCTCTTTGAATTTGGCATAGTGCTTGCTGTTACTTTCTGAAGAAAAAAATATGGCATTCCATTTAAGAAAATTAGATTTACCTTCAGATCTCTTCTACTACTCCACCCACAAGAAAACAATTATTACTACATGATGTAGCCCGTCCTACCAAACAACTTTTATACGAACACATTTTTAATAACTACAACTGCTTCCGAGATATCCTGCTGTACTCACTTAAACGAGACACCCTGTATATTAAGTATAGATATATTTACAATGTATATTCGTCATTTTTTTTCTTTCTTCCATTTCATTCCTGATATTTTTTACCACGTGAAATGTATTTTTACACACGGTGTACGATTTCGACCATGACTCGCTGTATGTATATGTTTCAAGACTCATTGTCGCTTCTCGTGCCTTGTTTTGCCCTATACTGACTGATATTAATGAAAAACGAAACCTCAAACGCAATTTTTTTTAACACGTTAAGCGCCACACCGATTTCAGTCGACTCTTTGATCAATGATTTAGTTTCGAAAATTTTGTAAAGTGTGTTGCAATGAATTTAACGAAGGAAGTGGTAACTTTAGAACGCCTGCAGGGGAAATCGTATCTTTGTCTAAAGCGTTTTAATGAAATCTATTAATACGTTCCGTTCAGATCCGATTTTTGGTGACTTCTTTCAGGCCATGTGGGTCGCATGCGCCCCACGTTAACTTAGTTAATAGTTTTGCTTCTGACGTATGTCTTGCAATATTTATAATAATGCAAAAATCATAATTGCCAAGAAACATGTGCAGAGTTTAAGATGCATTATAGAACAAATCGATAGATTTGATTTTAACGAATTACTTTAGCAAACGGTTAGTTGAAAATTTATTCTACCACGCGAATTGCATGCTTCTATATAGCGTTCCCTAATGATATTGTAATTAATTTTAAATAAAATATTTTGTTATATGTTACACCTTTTTTTTTTACAATTACAAAGATACGTTTCGATGAACTTAGTTAAAACATGGTAATCGTAAATGCGATTTATCAGAACAATTATCACATAATGTTACAACTTTTATAGTACAACTTTTTACCGATTGTGTACCAAATTTTTTAATATTATTTTCATGCCAAATTTTACAGCGTTTTCTTATCGAACTTAAAGAAAATCCGAAGAAATGATCGTCACGCCGCGTAGGGTATTAACGACGCACAATACGATGAATTTTACAATAGATCTTTTAAAAAATTTCCGTTTCACGGCGAAAATTTCAAATTGCCTAAATGGAAAGTTCTATATGGGTCGTATGCGACCCAAGTGGCACGGAACGTATTAACGAATACTAAGAAATTATTTATTAAATTTAAAACCATTAATTTCTCAAGAATCAACGCCACTTAAACGAAAAGTCTAGAGTTGATCCGCAAAGACTGACATGTGGCGTTTAACGTGCTAATTCTTGATTTTCGGTATTGTTCTGGCTTGTAGAATATCTCCTTATATTTATTATCAATTGTTCTCTGAACACCTTGTATAATCAACTGTTGCAAATCAAGGGGAAAGATTCGTTCTTCTATGAAGATTCACCGAGTATCAGGTTAAAGGAACCTTGAATTCCAGGTGAAAACAAGTTATAGATTATAATATAAATATATTAAACTTTCATGTGGTTAATAGTACAAGTCATTAATCTAAATTCCACGAACGTTTTTACCAAGTGGAATGTAATAACTTTCGTAATGTTTAAATGTGCGTTAATAGCATAAAATGTGATACAAGCTATCTTAAAACGTATTGTCAAATTGGAATAAATATACACTATTTACGAAAGTGAAAGATTCACGTTGTAAATGTATGTAAAGTGAAATCTTGCGAGAAAAGGAACTTAACGATGACGAAAATCTGGTCGTAGAAATGATCCGTGGAAAAGTGTTATTCCAAAAAGAGATATCGGAACGAACTTTTCATTAATTCGCTATTTTCAAACGAACCTTTTATTAATTCACTATGCGGTTGAAGTTATTGTCTACACATCTTTGCAGAGTGTTATGTAACTGTTAAATTGTACTTCTCTTTATACACATTTTGCTATAACGACTTCCAATAGTAATTATCGATACTGTCATAACCTTCACGAAATTCTCATTTACTTGGAAATCATTCTACATTACAGTTTATTTAAACAATACGAAAGATAATATTTTTAATTAATATTTCCAAGTAGAACATTACAAGCTTATTACACGATGCCGTACATTTGTAACTTCTTCGAATACTCGATTTCCTTCTTTTTCTTCTTTTTCTCATTGTACATATTTTTTCAGGGAATATTACAAGCTTATTAAACGATAATATACGTTTGTAACTTATTCGAATACTCGATTTTCTTCTTTTTCTTCTTTTTCTTCTTTTTCTCATTGTACATATTTTTCAGAGAACATTACAAGCTTATTAAACGATAATATACGTTTGTAACTTATTCGAATACTCGATTTTCTTCTTTTTCTTCTTTTTCTCATTGTACATATTTTCTCAATGAATATTACAAGCTTATTAAACGATAATATACGTTTGTAACTTATTCGAATACTCGATTTTCTTCTTTTTCTTCTTTTTCTCATTGTACATATTTTCTCAATGAACATTACAAGCTTGTTACACGATGACAAACGTTTGTAACTTCTTCGAATACTCGATTTCCTTCTTTTTCTTCTTTTTCTCATTGTACATATTTTCTCAATGAACATTACAAGCTTATTACACGATGACGAACGTTTATAACTTCTTCGAATGCTCGATTTCCTTCTTTTTCTTCTTTTTGTCAATGAACATTACAAGTTTATTACACGATGACGTACATTTGTAACTTATTCAAATACTCGATTTCCTTCTTCTTTTTCTCAATGAACATTACAAGATTGTTACACGATAACGTACATTTGTAACTTCTTTGAATACTCGATGTCCTTCTTCTTCTTTTTCTCTCTTTATAAAGTCACGTACAAGTAATTGTAACAAGAGGAAGACCTTAGAAGTTTCTACGAAACCATTAAAAGTAAACATTAACAACACGCACTCGTCACAGGCATACATAACATCTCTATTTACACGAGTATTATACACATTGAAAATAAAGATTACGATACTGTCACATCGAGAGCGATAATTCGAGCAATATGAACTTCCCTTACACAGAATAGATACATCTCTAAAACGATTACAATTTTTTTTTTGTTTTTTATTATTACGACTTTCGAACGAAGTTACGTACAATGATCGTCACTTAAAATCGTACACTGTACAGTTCAAATTATTTTTTTTTTTTCGTTTCAATTGTAAAAATCAAGAATGGAAAAATTATATAAGAATGAATAGGTCAACGTGTCATTATTTAATATGTAACCACAATATAATAAAAGTTTCTTTCTTTAATAGTAAACGTATTAGCAAACCTAACCTTGAAACGATTTCTTATACAGGGTGTCTCGTAACTCCTGTAACTCCCGGAAATGGGGGGTTGCTGGGATTTCCTTTACAACATCCGCAAGTTGTATAATCGTGGAACAAGAGAAAGCTAGGAATTCCCAAATACCAGCATAAATAATTTTTACGAACGCCTGAATTCTCTGCATAGTTACATATTTCCTTTAATTTTACAATTATTCTTTACCAAAATTTCTGCAACATTTCTGTTACATGTTGATTGAAGTTCCGTTAAACTATTCGTTCTTGTACAACTTCTATTCAATCTCCTTGACTGTTACATTTCATGGGAAAGAAACGTTGCCTGTACTACTGGATAAAACTTAACACTGTACAATTTTAAGTGGCAGTTCACTATATGTATATCTTTGAAAAGATATGTATAACTCCGTGTGAAACATATTACAACGCATATACTATTACCAAAGCAACATGATTTCGAAGAAATTTGTATCTTCAGGTTTATCGATATTTATATCTTCAAATTTCAATGATCAACCTTGCGTTTGATAATACACGTATTTTCAAATCTGTCGAGTTTAGGTACTAGTTCATCACCAGTTGCAAAAATACTTCCTTACAACTAAACGCTTATATTTATGCTTCTTTTCGTTAGCGCTGTACTCTTTGTTTTTCTTTTAAGTGTCGTGTGTAACAAAGTGGCTAAATGTTTTAAAGGATGCTTGTTTTTCTCAGCGCTGCGAAGAGGGAACGAATCTTTACAAATACTTGTTTACATCGGCACCAGTGCCAACCCTATGACTACGAATATACACTAATCTTCCCTATAACCATAACTATCACGGACTCATGAATTCATTCTCTTGACTGCTAACAGCGCTTATTTGCCAGCGATTGTAAATGGCACTGACTTTATCATCAGTCACGCGACGAAATAGCGCTTCTTCTATTCACCGTTCTCGTTACATCGTTCGAAGGAATCGTACATTTGTCGTTTGTAATTTTATAGCGTATTACTCGCAGAAGTTGTTGTGTTCTTTTAACACGTTAAGCGCTATATTGATTTCAGTCGACTTCTCGTTCAGCCGTTTAGCTTCGCAAGTTTTGTAAAGAGCGTTACGATAAATTTAACGAAGAAAATGATAACTTTGTAACGCCTAGTAAGATGAGTTGTATCTTTGCTTAAATTGAACCCCATTAGTAAATTATTTTCTAAATTTTAGGCTGTTAATTTTGAAGAATCAACGCCGCCTAAACGAAAAGTGTAGCGTTGGTACCCAAGGACCGATGTGGCGCTTAACATGTTAAGTAAACGGAATTACTGCTTCGATAAGAGTGAATCGATGAGGAAACGATAAAATGTGACACGTTATTTAAAGAAAAAAAGAAAAAAAAGTAACTAGTTTCGTTTGTATATCGTACGCTTAAGATTTGAGGAAAATCAGAGATTTTAGCTCGTTCGCTTTAAGATTCTTTTTAACCCCTCGTGATCGACAGCCGAGGTATTTTCGGAACAGCAATTTTATCGTTCCAGTCGAAACCCAGAATATTGGATATTTATTCTAGGCGTTGAAATAGTGACACTTGTCAACGGTAGTTTTATGTTTTACAAAACTATATCACATCGTATCATGCCTCTTTTCAACGTTCAAACAATATTTATATTACGTTAATTATGAATATTTTTAACAGTTGCTTTGTTAGTGTCTGAATATTTTTGAAAGTAAAATGTATGTTGTTTCGCTTGTTACCAGCACGTGTACCTATGCCAAAAAATTTCCAGCCGCTGAGGGTTCATTTTTCACACGACGAATGCCGGCTCATTTCGACAGGCTTGTTGCAAAATATCGAGAAATCGGATTTTATCACAGTAATATGAACAATGTCGCGTCTATTTTGTCAGAAGAGAAATAACTTTGCACGATGTACAGTGCTAGACAAAATGATAGAACGTTTGATGTATTTGTATATTTTTATTACATTATGCTACATTAGGATATATTGGATAAATTGGAGTCTTTTAAGATAAAAACGTATTAACAAATTGTTTAAATCAATTCCTAATCGCTTAGTAAATGTTACACAGCGAAAAAGTGGTTTCACAAACAATTGTATTTTTTTTAATAAGGTTCTATCATTTTGTCCGATTAAAATCAATACATGTCTATATTATTTTCTCTAATTTCTTTCGTGTACAAGATACAAACTTGCAATTCTATGTGGATACTTTTAAGAACATATCTAATATACAGGGTGGTCCACCTAAATGTAGCCACCTAAATATCTCCTTTATTTGTGATGACATAACAGATATTTTTAATACAATGTAAATGGTATCACAAAATGAATGCTTTGCAAATGTCATTTTTTCTCAAGGTTATTTTTTCCTAAATTTTCAAGGTCATCGATTTTTTTCCTTATAAATGTATACTTTTTTTCCTTGCATATTGTAGTTGACATTAAAACGCATTCAGAGATATTAATAACATGACCTTGAAGTGACCTCTGACTTCTAAAATAGAAATAAGATATGAAATTCATTTCCAGCGAGAACCTGTGGATATGTAAATAAATACAATGTTCATACTCTATAAGTATCTAGAGGATCAGATTCATCTTGTGATACCATTTACATTGCATTAAAAATATCTGTTATGTCATCACAAATAAAGGAGATATTTAGGTGGCTACATTTAGGTGGACCACCCTGTATAGGGTGAGTAATATGTACGTATATCCTATTATGTTATATAAAATATACAAATACATCAAACGTCCTATCATTTTGTCCGGTACTGTACTGTACAGGCAGTACCCAATATGACCTCGAAAAAGTCAGAGGTGTTCGTACTTCTATAAATGTCGAAACATCGATAAAAACGTTATTTTCATACAAAATCTTGTAACTAGAATCTCTGGTGGAACAGTCTAACAGAAGTTGCAGACAATTACAATAATGAAGTATTGTCAAATAGAGGAACGAGTAATTCAGTGAGCGATAAATGTATCGTCTACGAACAATTCTAACGAAGACAAGATGAACAACAGGAATAATACTGTTTCTGGCCACGTACGGCGATACGTTGCACTGAAATCTATCAACACATTCGTTTGAAGACGCGCTTGTGACACGAGTGCGGAGAGATTTTCTTCGAATTGTGTTACACCCATACCTCGCTTTACGGTTTAGATACGTTTCGGAAAAGTTTACCATAAAAAGCGAAAAGCTGTATAACAAATCAGTTATTTTGATACAAACCCATACAAATTCAATTTACAGCATTTTTTGGGTCGTATAACGAAACATTGTGGACCGTAAATCGAAAAAGTTCCTGTAACTCACAGAACATGTAAACAAAGATAAGATAAACAATGAGTCAGTATGAATCAACCTCGAGAGTATAAAAGACAGGAAAACAAAGCAAGATCGATCACTTATTATTAACACTTAAACAACCGCTCATGAGATTTCTCGTGTTTCGACGCCATGCTAACTTTACGTGGCTTACTCGTAACACCAACATGATATTTAAGCATACGTGTTATATACATATAAATAAAACTATTTTTATGTGTTCTATCGTTGCATTAATTTTATCTTTTTGTCTTCAAATTTGTGAAAAATACTGGCGACAAGATTCTCTGATTTTCACGTAAATAATGAGCGATGAAATGCAAATCTAAAAATCAAAGATGTTCGAGAATGCATTTATTCTAGCTGCTTTTTTTTTTACTTGTTCGACGTTTGTCTTATTTTTTAGTGTATATAAGGTTACAAATTTGTGAAAAATACCGGTGACATGTGCAAGTTTCTGCACGATATGGCTGTCGAATTGTTAAAATGTGAAAATGAGGGACGAGTGAGGGTTAGTAACCAGAAATAATAACATCATAATTACAGTTCCACAAAAAACGGTATTGGCACATTTGATAAATGACTGAAGAGGTCTACTCACTCTGTAGACATTCTAGGCATTTGCCTTTATCCTTATTTATGAAATATATTAATATTGCCGTTTGTAAGACCACAGTCACATGCCTTATGAAATATTCGGAATGGAGAACAATATTCGTAGACCAACTAATATCGGACAACGTAAATAGATGTGTAATCAAAATAGAAAACACTGATGAATAGCGCTTCATGGTCACGTTTAGAATGTATTTCGAAGTACTGGAAGACAAGTACGAAGGAACAGAGAAACGATTTGCAAATCTACCTCAAAAATCAAGGTCCAGACGTGAAGTTTGTATCGGAATTGGTACGAAATACCAAAAATAGTTAGAAACACATTTGTAAATCTCACACAGCCACTACCAACATTGTAAAAGAGTACAAATACCACCTAAATCAAGATACACATCTTTTGCACATCTGTGTATTACTTTACATGCCTTAATATTATTATATAAAAAAAAGAAGGCATTTTGGAGAAATGATGCATTAAAAATTGAATATAAAACCTTATATCCTAACAGCATATACATACACAGTTTGTTCAAAAAATAACCAAACCTTTTTTTCTTTGTTGTATATCGGAATTTTTACCGTAGGTCAAAATGATCCGGCATTCTCAGCTGGCTACGCTCTTCTTGAACGTTTATCGTTCAAGATTTAAGCGACATAAATTCCGTTGTTTTAAATCATTGTTTCTCACTCGAAACATCGTCAATTCTTTAAAACGAGAATTACGAAATTTCTATTAGAAAAAGAAGTTAACCCATTCGAGACGAAGAATTACTTTGATAACGATCTCCGGAAACGAAGCAATTTTTTTTCGTTTACGTTAAACATTTTTAACGGGGAAAAAAAAATTGCAAACACTTTTCGTACAAATAAGATGTTAGCACGTCGTCTGTGTAATTGACTCTTTGGAATATTTTTATTACACCATGTGTGTAATGCATGTGGGAAATTTAACCTTGGCGACGATGAACATGGCCACGTCGCCGCGATGAAGAACAAAAGAGGGGTAACACATGTGAGGGGGGCGTCGAAGGCAGTTGAAACGTAGCAATTGAGAAGGAATCATCAAACCGGACTAGCTCTAATTGTTTTTTTTTTTGTTCTTTCACTATTTTATTATTAACACTATGCTGTCCGGTGACACCACGTTGGTGTCGCGTAGAAATATTTATATTGTAATAAAAAAGCTTACATCTATTTATACAGATCCTCAAAAATTCGTGTAAATCGGGTGACAGGATCAAGTAAGAGTTATTAAAATTTTCATACCCCGATACGGTACATTGTAATTATAATATGAACGATTGTGCGAAAAAGGCTGGTAACAGATAATAGAATATACGCGAGACATACCAGCAGCAGACGAAAGAGTTTTTATCACACGTGCGGAAGTCAAAGTGTTAATTTCGACATATAATGCTCCTGCGAGTTTAAAGATTCCGCTATTCGACCTCGCAGATAAATAAAATGCTACACGCATATGGTAAAAGTGATAAATATTGCAAGTAAAAAACGCCATGTATTAATGCAAGCCCCTAATAAGAGAGACGATCCTAAATAAAAAAATCAGTATATTCTTGATTACCAAAAAACAGTTTATACTTTCACAAGCCTCCATGCATAAGAAAGAATCTAGCCAAATGTACTAATCGCGGTTATTATTGATGAGAACTACTTAATCCATAAACCAAAGGAGTCCTTATCGGGGTATCTGATTCTGACACTTCTATATTTTATCTACGGGTAAAATTTCCCGTCACACTTAGCGCCATGTGTTGATCAGCACGTCGAGGGCCATTTTAGCAAACAATATGCCAAATAAATTGTTTAGTCTAAACCTGTGTGACTCTGGTTACTACATAACCCTAACAAATTTAGGGTCTAACTCGAAATCAATACAAATTTTGCAGTTATTTTTTCACTACTAACTGATAACTGAAGTTTAAACGGTGTATAATTCGTTCTTCTGGCTAGGAAATGCATTACACATACGGTGTATAATCTGTCTCCAATGGGTTAATATTCGAACACATTTAAAACAAAATAACTGTTTTTAAATTGAAAAAAAAGAAATGACTCCTCGCGAGAAGTTAGAAAGATTAGTTTACTAGATGATGTGTCAAAAAAAATTTATGGAAACATTATAATTAGTCGAAATTGCAAAGAGCATAGTAGAGTTTACTTTTTCCAACTCTTTTATCTGAGCTTGCAATGAAAATGTAAAAAACTATATTTTGTAGATTTACGTTCGTTGTATACATGCTGAAAGTTTCACCGAAATCGGTCGATGCAGAAACAAGGGACACAGGCATTGAAAGATGTAAGAATCTTTCGATTTATCGCAATTATAAGCGAAAACTTGTGAAAGACTTCGATCTTTGCCATTTTTAATCGTTCGTAGCTCGTAGCAGCGTTAACCAATTTCGACGAAATTTTCAGCATGAGTAGGGTAAAGTAGCCTAATATAAGACCCCAGCCTATCTCCGTTACGGAGAAGTCTCAAACGTCTTAACGACAGTCCTTTGATTCAGAACTAACCATAATTCAGTTGTATTATACGAATGTGGCGTAGAAAACAACGTAGGGTCTTGAGCAAGCATATGAAAATTACGATGCAGAATGCTTGTTTTGCACAGGACTTTATTCTTCAAATGTGCATGGTGAACAATGGGTTCAGTGAACAAAATGTTACCGGTGGGCTTTTAGAATACACTATACTATTTTGAAAAATAACAAATGAATAAAATTATAAAAGTGATCACAAATTGAAATAAATGAACGCTTATATATGCAACAAAGGAAGAATTTTATACGATTTCATTCACTATGCGATTTTACGAGAACAGCGAAATTGAGACTGAACAATGTTAGCAAAGACATGTGAACATTGAAAGACTTGCCAATATTCAGCTATTTACAATTGCTATGTTACATGTAACGACAAATTCTATATTAGAAAACAGTTATAGTAAACAAAATTTAAAGGGCGTATATGCACGCCTTTCGTATGTATTGATAAACCAGTGAGGGCATATATATACGCCTTTCGTAGTCAAAGGGTTAATAAAAGTATTTTTAATCGAGAATTGTGCTTGCTTAAAGAAATAGGTATCATATTCGGCTACTTCACCTTATAATTGACGTAAATCTACAAAATGAAAATACACAGTATGTAACTCGCTTTTTCTGGCTAGGAAATTCATGACACACACGGTGTGTAATCTCGAATGGGTTAAAAGAGGATCCTTGGAATAGATGATCGTCGATACGTTGATAATAATTACAGAAATAACGAATACACGCAAACGATCACATTTGAAAATGCAATTACCTATCGAATGAGAGCTAACAATTATTATTGCACAATAAACATGATTCTCTTTCGTCGAAGGCCTTGGAGTTAAAGTAACGATCATCTTTACGAACATGCCGACGATTGTTTTTCACAAATGTGAAAACATAACTTGCAATTAGTAGGTAAATTAACGAGAGGAGTCAGAGATGCGCGAGTACTTCAACAGCGGCGACAGGAGGCGTTTGATCGCCGCTTAAAATCACGGGCTCCGATTCGGTTTGGACGATCCTGACAAGATTCGCGTCCTTTTTCGACGGTGCGACATTCGTGTTCGCTGCAACGTTCGATCTGGCGCAATAACTCGGCGGCCTGCTTTCTCTAGTCGTGCCAGGAGTCACAATGCTTCCAGCATTCGATCTGTATGTCGGCGGAGGCGAGGACGTTGGTTGCAGTCGATCCAGAAGCAACAGTCGAAGCCTGTATTCCTGCATGCTCGCCTGAAAACATTTGAACAATGGTGTTGAAACTCGAATGTTATTCTAACGATTTGAATTTCGAAAACAGTTTGTTTTCATGGCGAAATCGAGGTCACCTTGGGTTTTACAAATAGGAACATATCTTTTTTTTTCTCTCTCTTTTTACCGTATTTAACTCTTTGATCTACAATTTCTTTTGCTGGCTATACATTTAAGCATCAGCTATTTACCATTTCACATAAAACACGCTAATGCACTACAGATTAATTACAAGTACCAATCCTCAGTCTAATAAATTCAAAGAAAAAATAGAATTAAATTTAACGTTTGTTACTAATGTAACTATTTTTGTCAAACCTTAATCACAATCTATGTCACAAGTCTAGCACGTTGTATATAGGATAAAGAGTTAAAAGACATTGAGACGAATTCAAAACACATAGTCGGAGCGATATAGCGAGGTCGTAAAATCGGCCAGACGTCAAAGTAAACATGTTTTAGCTGCCGGGACATCCAAATTGACAGAAATACGAGCAGATAAGGACTTGAAACCATGGTTAGGACCATACGAAGAATTCTTCTAACTAACGTCAATGTATCTTGTATAATGCACGAAAGAAAAAATTCATACTCACCTAACAGTTAGGTTATGTACGTGTAAAATTCTCGTCGAGGACTTTAACATCTTAACCCTTTTAGTACACTTTAGCAAGTGTAGTTAGCATCGATGCTAAGTAAATTATTTGTGCGAGTAATAGTAACTAAATATTACGCATTTTCAATAGGCAGGTAACTATAAATATTTATAATAATACTAGAATGTTATTCCACTGACGTTATACTAGCTACACGAATCACTTGTTTTGTAACAGGTAATCCTCCAGGATTATCATTTAGTTTTATGATTTGATAGTAATAATTTTGTTACAAATAATTGAAAATGCAGTATTTATGCTTTATATGAATAGGTACCGATTCTTGAGAATTTAACCCTCTATGGGCCCGTGTAACTTTCATGTCACATTTTAATTTATCGATATTTTACACAGAAGTGCAAACATTATAAGCCGTTGTTACCTGCCTATAGTAAAGTCACATAGTGAATATATTGCAATAAAATTGTTTAAACGGAAAATTTTTTTTCATTTGCATATATAGGTTTATAATTGCTGATTCTTCGTTCCCCCAATTTTTTTAGATTTAAAACAAAAATTCGGCCCATAGAGAGTTAATTTACGACCTCGCTATACCGTGGCCCCGACTATACATATTTTTACTAATGGAATGCATTTCGAACAAAATTGATAATTAAATAAAGTGCATTTTTGTCAGATAATGTTTACACGATCTTAAAGACAAATACGACGAAAAGCTAAATATTTCACATTTCCACTAATTGTAAATCGAGTAATATGTTAGTAAAAATATTATATAAAAATCTATATATTACTTTTAATACATATATAAATATTAAAAAGAAATATTTAGCTTTTCGTCGTATTTAACTTTGAGACAGTGTAAACATTATTTATATAGATTTATAATTTATATATATACCTGTAGAATATTAAATTAGTAGGTAACGCAGTGACTATTTATATTGAGAAATATGAATACAGATGAGGTTATGAAATAATGAAAATAATTTTGATGAGGCAATGTATTGTTTACGGATTACCAAACGGTCTGTGCTGTTTTCGATGTTAGATATTGATTATTAATATTTACGAAGCATTAGGTCGTTGCATATGAAAATAACGGATTCGTAAATGAAACTTTAAACTATAATAATATCGACAAAATTAAATTTTATTGCTTGAAATCAGCTTCGGTAGATTCAACACATTTTTGCCAACGAATTACAAGTACACTTAGCTTATTATAGTGAAAATCTGAGAATAGTGGCAACAAATTTCTTTTTAATTTATTTTTTTTTTAACAGTGGCAGCAAGCTGCCTCATTGCTGAATATTTTTTTTATCCGTACTTATTTTTTTTTAGAACTGTTTTCTTTTAAAAAATTTAAGAATAGTGGCAGCAAATTGCTTTACTGCTAAATGCTTTTTTTTTTTAACTTTGTGTTTTTAAAACTTTTTTCTTTATACACATCTAAGAATAATGGCAGCAAATTGCCTCATTGTTAAAATTCTTTAACTGAAATTAACTTTGTTTCTAAAACTTGTCTCTTTCTAGAAATTTAAGAATAATGACAGCAAATTGTCACTGCTAAATACTTTTTTTTTTTTAGCTTAAACTAATTTTTCTAAAATATTTTTCTTTCTAAACATCTGAAAATAGTGACGGCAAATTGCTTCACTACTGAATACTTTTTTTTTATTTAAACTTTGTGTTTCTCAAACATTTTCTTTCTAAAAATCTGAAGACGGTAGAGGCAAATTTCCTCGCTGCTGAATACTTTTTTTTCATTTAAACTTTCTGTTTCTAAAACTTTTTTCTTTCTAAAAATCTAAGAACAGCAGCAGCAAATTTCCTGTTTTGCCGAATACTTTTCTTTTTACTTAAACTCTGTATTTCTAAAACTTTTTTCTTTCTAAAAATCTGAGAATAGCGGCAGCAAATTGTTAAATATTTTTTTTTTTACTTAAATCCTGCTATCCATCCGCTAGCTGTTCCTATCACAAATGGTGTATTAACATTTTGCATAGCCTCTGCTGTATTGTGCCCCAATTTTAATTCGTAAAGGAGAATCGCTCGAAATCAATTAAAATGCATCTTTAACTTGTAATACAAGCTTAACCTAACTTTTCCAACGAAACGAGCCTTGCATGTAAAACAGTGGACTGTAGGTTTTACTTTTTCATATGGCAGTCGACATGATTCTAATTAATAAAAGCGAAACGGAATCTGCTAGCATGCAAACACCGCTATTTCATATGCAACGATCTAATACCTTTTCCTGCATATTTATATAAATCTGCATAATTTCCTCTGGTACTGTTTCAATGCATGCAATTAATCAAGAATATACAGGCTGTTTCATAACACTAGATTTACGGGACGCGTCAATTTCACGCATTCGGGATTTCACGAGCGAAATTACAGAAGCAATTACTATTATTTTCCAGCAACTTTTCCTCATTTTTATTAACCAGTTAGCTGTTGCGGCCTCTTTGAAAAGTGTGTATCTAAAATGTGTCGTAAAAAGTAAGCGATGACGAGTATACTCGTCAAACACAGAGTATGCGTGGCTGTTATAATACAGAATTAAGTTGTAATGAAACGTCATAACACAAAATATTGCCATTTCTTTGTGACGAGTATACTCGTCAAAAACAGCTAACTCGTTAATGGAATGATACGAAGATATATTCGAATTTCTAAGTAAATTAACACATTGTACGCCGGCTAAATATCGGCAACTGAGAAAACCTGGGTGCTGGTAGTCACATTGTTTATTTATGTAGAATGGACACTCGAAATAAAGTATATTAAAAATTTCGTACATTTTCACGAAAGAGTATATAGTATATTTTTGTTGAACATTTGCTAGATACGTTTCAACAAAAATCAAACATCCGTCAAAACCAATAATTTGGAAATCCCGCAATAATTCAGGACCAGCGTAGAATCTGTTAATATATAATTAGGTTTGTCTCTGACAAATCGAATTATTGAATGAAAAATTCAGTTTCTCGTTCACTGAAGAAAAGCTCGTAAATCTAGCGATATGTGGGATCTATTATAGAATTGGACAGAGAACACAAAAATAATGTTCATATAGATATGAGTCCTATTTGGTCAAGTTTCAAAATTATTAAACGCATGTCGACCATTTCTTGATATCAATAATTATTCATTGTTATTTACTTAATTGTGCACTTTTAATTTGAATTAATTTGATTACACGGTGTTTATAAATACACAGTGACTTCCATTGATATTCCGACACCCTTTAAAATAGAATAACTTTTTTAAAATTGAACCAAAAAAAGTTGATTCATTGCGAGAAGTTTGAAGGATTAGCATACTACATGACGGGTACAAACATTTTTAGAAAAATTACAGTTGGTTGGAATTACGAAGAAAATAGTGATGGTCGTTTTCTACAACTTTTCTATCGGATCCTGTACTGAAAATTTAGAAAATACGTCACATACATTTATGTCAATTATTAGATAAGTGTTGCTATCAGTAACAAACGGTTAAAAATAGTGCAAATCTAAGTTCTCCACGAATTTCGGCCTAATACTGCAATAAATCGGATGATTCTTACATCTTTCAATGTGAGAAACAAATTTTCAACATGTACACCTGTCCCTCAATTTACGGGAAGTACTCACGTGGATTCGTTTTACACGAATGAAAATTGCGTCTGTAGCACTCAAACGGTTAACCGTTCGATAAAATTCAGTCGAAGAATGCCAAGCGGCGCGATCACGCTTCTTTCGTCTTTTCTTTCCTTTTCTCGTTTACGTTACTTTGAATTTTTAATAAATGAAAAAATTCTTTTTAACCCTCTATGGGCTATGTAACTTTCAGGTCACATTTTAATTTATCGACATTTTACACAGAAGTGCAAACATTATAGGCTGTTGTTACCTGAAAGTCACATAGTGAATATAGTGCATTAAAATTGTTTAACCGGAAATTTTTTTTTCATTTACATATATAGGTTTATAATTGCTGATTTTTCGTTCCCCCAATTTCTTGGATTTATAACAAAAATTCGGCCCATAGATGGTTAACAACAGCACGAAAAACATACGAAAGCATGGATTTTAATTTAGTTGAACATCCATAAATGGTAACAGTAAAAACACGCATTGACAAAGTTCAGAAGTGTAGTTAGTTCAATTCTACAGACCTATTAGCTGGCACTTTTGGGCACTGAATAGGAGAACAGCAATCGCGCCACTTGGCACTCAAACGGTTAAGCAAGTTTCCATCAAAAAAAGGGGGAAAAAGAGGAGGTAGAAAATGAAAATAATAAAACAAGAAAAAAATTGTAGGATCGAGAATACACGAGCTTAATGTATTTTACAAATGTACAGGATAAATTTAATTTGAAAACGGGATAGAGAAACAGTTGTAGGAAATTTTTCAAACTCCCAAGGGGTGAAAGATATTCTTAGAATGTCACCTGATAACTCGGAGGTGGCGTTCTAAACTGGAATTCTGGATAAATCATGGCAGCGTACGGATGGATCGGCCTCGCCGGTGGGATTCTACTCGAGATCCCCGTGAAACCAAAAAAACTGCCACAATTTTCTCGACTGGTCACTCGCCACGCTACAGCGCTCACGGTTACCAGAACCACTCCTATACCTGTAACATAACACGTCTTGTCAGAATATACGCTGATTTACCTCGAAAATCAAACGCTCCACAAAATGTTTCATGAAAATATACTAAGAATGTTAGCTTTAGCTGTTTTTTTTTTTTTAAATATCCTTTGTGCTCCAAGTACTTTTTTTTTGCTATGATCGATTTGTCAACTTCAATACACTTTTGCAACGAGATTTTGAAAATCAAAAATTTCATTTTGAAAAGAAAGAAGGTTACGTTCCTGAATTTAGTTATTTTTATATATTTTATTAATTTCCTTTATTTCTTTGTATGGTCCATTTGTTAACTCCAACACACTTCTGCGGGGAAACTTTTAAAAATCAGAAATTTCATTTTGAAAAGAAAATAATTATACGCGTTCCTGAATTTATTTATTTTTACAGATTTAATGAATTTCCTTTATTTCTTTGTATGATCGATTTGTCAATTCCAACACACTTTTGCAGCGAAATTTTTAAAAACCAAAAGTTTCGTTTTAAAAAAAAAATAATTATACGCGCTCGTGAATTTATTTACTTTTAGAGATTTTATTAATTTCCTTTATTTATTTATTCTTTTTGTATAGTCCATTTGTTATCTCCAACACACTTTTGCAAAAAATCTTTTGAAAACCAGGAGATTCGTTTTGAAAAGAAAATAATTATACGCGTTCCTGAATTTATTTATTTTTACAGATTTAATTAATTTCCTTTATTTCCTTGTATGATCGATTTGTCAATTCCAACACACTTTTGCAGCGAAATTTTTGAAAACCAAAAGTTTCGTTATGAAAAGAAAATAATTATACGCGTCCGTGAATTTATTTATTTTTTTATTTTCAATTGATTTCCTTTATTTCGATGAATATTAATATTATTCAGTGTCAACAAAAGTGAATAAAATTTGAATGGAGTTATGGTGCGTATTGTGAATGCTCTGTAGCGGCGCTAGAGAAGTGCAAAGGGTTAATTAGCTAACGTTGCTAGAATTTATATTACCTATATTTAACACGTCGCTAATTATGCGCATTTTTCGCGAGCGACGCTTACAAATCTGCGACACCTAGATATTAACACTGTGTAATCTTTACACGCCATCTCTTTTTAAGTGACATAAACAGATTTGTTTTAGTCGAAAGTAGCACAATTTTAACCGTGAACATACACTGCAGCAACGCATTTACATTATTAAAACTTATTATGAAAATGGGCGTTCTTTGTTTTATTGTTTTCAAGCAGGCTTTTGTTTAGTGTTAAAGCTCATTTTGCAATGGACAAATTCGTTAATAAGCAAAATTGGCGTATCTGGGATAACAAAAATCCTTGTATTATTCATGAACAATCTCACCACTCACAAAAAGTCAATGTTTCGTGAGAGAGCGGTTACTTTTTTCTCGAATTTTCGCGACCAATAACTTAGCTCAACCACCTCTCTTCGTCAACTTAACCTTCTATGGGCCCGTGTAACTTTCAGGTCACATTTTAATTTATCGACATTTTACACAGAAGTGCAAACATTATAAGCCGTTGTTATCTGAAAGTCACATAATAGTGAATATATTGCAATAAAATTGTTTAAACGGAAACATTTTTTTTTATTTGCATTTATAGGTTTATAATTGCTGATTTTTCGTTCCCCCAACTTTTTGGATTTAAAACAAAAATTCGGCCCATAGAGGGTTAATGTATGTCAATTCGTTGATCCGTGTGTCTCACCCCCGTGAACATACACTCTGCGAAGTAATTTAATTCTTTGCGGACGACGACTTTTTCGGTCGGGTCAGGTAGCAAAACGAGACGATTTTTGCAAATATGTCAAGTGTCTTACATGGTACAATGAAATGATCTTACATATAAATTATCTTACAAAAACGTTATATTTCGATGGTTTATCTATATTTACACCTTTAAGAATATAACTTTACAAAAATTATGATTTGTAATTTCGTTTCGTATGATGAATTTATAAAACATTGACCAAGATGCATTCTTGGCTTATCTGGACATGTATCACAATAATAGGTCGTCTCATGTCTTCCACCTGGTTTGTTTCGACTAGAACAAACTTTGCAATCCTTCTTTGTGCCAGTAAGAATTACACGAAGCTTTCCGTTTAGGCGAATTTCGTCAGAGTTGAAGCTCGATTTCGTGGTTGTCGAAAATCTCCTCTCAATTTGTCTACCAACATTTTTCGAAAGTGCAAATGTGTAAGTGGCTGTTCGTTTCTCTGCCTTTTTACTTGTTTCTAGAGAATGTACGAATTAACTAAACAAATTTCCAATCCCTAAAAAAATAATTTCGTCCTGCCGCGCGAAACGCCGTGGCGACCGAGAGTCGCCTCTCGTCCGCAAAGGGTTAAATGACGACACAGTACGGGAGCAAGAGATCAGTAACAGTCAGACAGAAAAGAACGAGTAGTAACATAACATACTAACATCCAGAACGACGCGAAACACATAACATCACACCGAACGAGGTTAAAAGCTTTAACCCTTTAACTGCTATGGACGCATATATACGTCCGTCTAAAGTTATCCATGTGAACTACGGACGCATATATGCGCCCGGTGACAGTTCTTATCTTATACATCTGACGAAAGCAGCAATCCACTTTTAAGGTTGATATATGAGCCGTTTATTTTGAAAGTGGCCTAAATCCATTTATCTTCAAATCGAGATATTTAAGGGTTTGCGTTTCAATGAATTCAAAAATATACGTATAAGATACTAATGAGTAATACTGCTTAAGTGTATCTAAGGGTGTTAAATTTATAGTTCCTGTTAAAATAGTGGCAATTATTAAGTGAATAATATGCGTTTTCTTATCAAGAATGGAGTTAGGCCACTTTCAAAATAAACGGCTCATATATCTTGAACATTGTATAGCAACGAGAATAAATAGAATTGCGTTCATATCAAGAACTTACTCTTTGCTTTTCAGGGAGTTATTTCTTTCTATGATAAACGATTGTGATTGTTGCAGTATCATTTAGTCACATTTCACTTGCTGTATATGTAACCTTTTATTTTATAGTTTTATTACTACGAACCCTTAAAAAATATCAAGTAGTTTTGAAGAACTTGTTCTAAGTAACGATAGTGAACTAGATGAAGAGTAAGATTTAAGTGGGTATTGTAACGATGGATAGACATGTTTTTAAGACATTGATATTTAAAAAAGAAAAAGAAATAGAATATGTACGAACAAAATTAAAATGTTTCATTTCATAGATAAAGAAGTAAAATAGTAACGTTAGTTATACATTGGTATAATTGATCGGTATGACAACAAAGTCCACGCCATACGAAAAAGTATTCCGTATACACGGAACATTTAAATTTGGAGTATCCCGCAGTCAAAGGGTTAATTATCCGATAACCAGCGTCTCCGAAATTGGCACGAGCGAGTGAACAGGGACTTTACAACTCCGTGATATTTCGTAAAGAACTTTCGTAAAGGCGTAGATAGAACAAATAAAAAGAAATTCCTAAAAATCACCTGTGTTTCAAGCGATCTGATGAGAAAGTCCCCTTGAAATTATTTCTTTGTACGTCTTTTTTCCACAATAAAGTTGCCTATTACAAAAACACGCAAAGACTTTCGAAATGATCCGATAATTTATAATTATCCCATAAGATAGACAGTACTATTGGTACAATTAGATAACTTGGATCATTTTATAATTAGAAACTTATCTCTTATGAAACTTTTATGAAATCAGATGAGTGGATAATGAAGGTGAATCTACATATAAGATGATTCTCCCGCTAGTTAACGCCACGTCTGAATATGTGAACTGTCGACCGGTCTTCGTCGCGATATCAGAAACCTGTCGACAAATTACCATATATTGAACCAAATGTTATCACCGCGGTATGATTACCGATATCGCTCGTGTATCAGGAACGACCTTAAACATAGTGCAAAAATTTGTCAAAATTATTTAAAGCAATTAGAGGACATTAATAAACTTAAAATTATGCAGTGGCCGCGACAATCACTGGATTTGAATCCGATCGAGAAACTATGGGATGAAATGGACCGAAAAGTCAAAATAAACTGTCCGAAATCAGAGAAACAATTGTGGACTTATTTAAAAAGTGCTTGGAACGAAATTCAGGAAGAAACGTTTAAAAAACTTGTTACTAGATTGCCTCGAATCGTAAAAGCCGTCATTGCCCAGCGAGGTGGATATATCGATGAACGAAATATTTAATAACTTTCATCTATTTACTGGTGAAATCCTTAACATGTAATATATCATAATGCTTCTATGTTAATCATACATTCATTTATATTCATTTTACTTAAAAATATTCACATTATAACCTTGATATAAACTTTTATATTCGATTCCGCTAGGTGAACAAATACTTATGGACGGTAGTGTACCTTGCTCTGTGACATATAAAACAATTTGGTATTTCCTATTAACTTCGTACAATTGCGTTTGATCAAAAACTTATTGCCAGGGCTAGTACATACGGCGATTCCTATTAATATTCGAGTACACTTTAAAAATGAATAACATTTTTAAAATTCAATCAGACGTGAGTCTTTCTTTCTTTTTGAGAAGTTAGAAAGATTAATTTACTGGATGATGTGTATAAAGAATTTTGAAAAAATTGTAATTAGTCGGAATTGCAAAGAACATAGAAGAATTCTCTTTTTACAACTCTTTTATTTGAGTTTGTGATGAAAATTTAAAAAGTATGTTTTGTAGATTTATGTCAGTTGTATACATGGTGAAAATTTCATCGAAATTTGTCGATGCAGAAACAAGAGACAGGCATTGAAAGACGTAAGAATCTTTCGATGTATCGCAGTTGCAGATCGCAAATTCTAAAAAAGACTTCGATTTATCCCATTTTTAATAGTTTGCAACTCACAGCAACGTTGACTGACTTCAATGAAATTTTCATCCAATAAAAAAGCTTATTAATTGATATAAATCTACAAAATATATTCTTTAAATTTTCATTTCATCATTTTAAGTTATCTAACTTGTAAAAAATTTTGAAAAAATTACAACTGACCGGAATTGCAAAGAAAACAGTAATGACTTTTTTTACAACTTTTTTATTAGACCGTATAATGAAAATTTAAAAAATACATTTTGTAGATTCATATTAATTTAGATTATTTGTAAAAAAAATTCGGATTATATTTTGATAAGTTTTAATAAATTAAGTTAGATAATTTCTAAAAAAATGTTTTAAATCACAATTGGTCAGAATTGCAAAGAAAATAGTAAAGATTTCTTGACATCTAATAAGCTAATCCTAATTTCCCCAACAAAAAGAATAGTTTGGCCTACTTTTAAAGAAGTTATTCTGTTCTGAAAGATGTTAGAATATTAATGAGAATCACTGTTCGTGATGATAAAAATGATTAAATAAGATATTTCAGTAATACGTTGAAATATCTGAACACAGAATTCATTTAATACGATAGAAGCTTCAGTATTAAACTTGAAATAGAAAGAATGACAAAAAAGGGAGCATTAAGTAACATACATCTGAACAAAGTACGAGAAAAACGAACGAAGTATTGAGTAAAATGCAGCAGGGCTGGAGCAATGTTGATGGAATCATTAATCATTGTCGCGTGTTTTCACGAACTGCGTCATGTGAGAATAGTGAGAGTTGAGAGAACATCCTCCCAGGAAATTAACTACATATTCAAGGTTCAAACATTCAATTCGCTCTTTTCATTTTCTATTCAATTCGCGTTATTCCTTACAATTTTGCAATTTTCCTTTCTCTCAAAATAAAAAAAAATTATTTTTCATCATTCATGAACTAAAAATTATCACTAGAAATTAACACTTATCAGACATTAAGATTTTGTACTTTACTTGCCACTAAGTTGGAGTTTTATTTCAGCTTTTATTACAAAGGAAGGTTAACTAATATCACTTGATATCAAAAGAAATTTTTGCGTATAGAAGTATTTATTTTTATACTTTAGAAGTTTACATATTACTTTAACGTTTAATCTTTAAGCTGTTACTGTTATTTTTTTTTAAGGTGTGTGATATTTTTTGTCACTTCAGAGGTGACATACGATCGATAAGAGTTAATAGTTTACATTTAATATTTCCATGTATGTTTTCCACTTTAACCTTTTATACTCGATAGGCGCCGCTATGGCGACATTTGTAACATGAATCACTATTTCATGCAAGTCTTGTTTTTATCAAAACAAAGCAAATTGATGAAATAAATAAAGATATATAAAATCATAAGCATGTATAATTTTTTCGTTGCAAACTAGAACTTTTCGTTTTCAGAAGTTTCTTTGCAAACGTATGCTGAAGTTGATAATCGATCATATAAAAAAACAACATACTCGGAGTGCAAAGGGTTAATACGTGAATATTATCGATCAGATTCATCCGTATGATCATCTCTTGCTTCTAATAATAAATTCCTTTCGAATTCAGTATACTGCGAAGAAAACGTTTGCTGGTAACGCGAAACTCGCCGCGATTCGATATAAATTTAATGTACTCGTTAAATTTGACGGTTCGTTAGCGCGATTGAACCGATGAAAGTAGGCAATTCAACGTTGTCCAAGTAGTATAATGTGAAATTCGTTCAACGCTTTCGTGACGTGAAATCTAGGCGTAGGTATATATCAACCCTTTCGTTGATATAGTTCTAACTATGTTCGAACTATAGTTCGCTCGCTATGAAATGATCTACGAATATTCTACAGGAGATTATGGTTGTTCGCCGTGAAATATTTACTGTGCTCTCGAACCACATAGGTAATCATTAGACCGTGGATATCTATGCAAATTCACATTTTTGAGAATATAGTAGACAAAGTGGAATTTTGTTGGAAAATTTTGGTACCTTAAAAAGTGCTACAATTTGGGTATTTTATATACTTTTTCATATTACATGCATTCTATAGAATTTTGCACCTTTAAATTTCCTATAAATGCATAAACATCTGGAGTCTAGTAATCTTATGCTCCTGTTGAACCTTTTTGTTATTTTTCATATTTTTGAGAATATAGGAAAACAAAAAAAGAACAAAATGGATTTGCTAGACATTATTATGTGCATTCTATAAAATTTTACACCTTTAAATTTCCTATAAATGCGTAAACATCTGGAGTCTAGTAATCTTATGCTCCTGTTGAACCTTTTTGTTATTTTTCATATTTTTGAGAATATAGGAAAACAAAAAAAGAACAAAATGGATTTGCTAGACATTATTATGTGCATTCTATAAAATTTTACACCTTTAAATTTCCTATAAATGCATAAACATCTGGAGTCTAGTAATCTTATGCTCCTGTTGAACATTTTTGTTATTTTTCATATTTTTGAGAATATAGCAAAATAAAAAAAGAACAAAATGGATTTGCTAGACATTATTATGTGCATTCTATGGAATTTTGCATTTTCTAATTTCCCATAAATTCATAAACATTCGCGGTCTAGTAATTCTATACTTCTGTTAGCCCTTTTCTGTTATTTTTCACATTTTTTTAGGATATATTACATAAAATAGAATAATCCAAGATGCCTGTTATTCTTTTTTCCTTATTTTTCCATATTTTTGAGAATATAGTAATAGAAATGGAACTTCACAAGAAAATTATTTTACATATTAGATATTTTAAATACAGTGAAAAGATAATAATATAGTAAAAAAAGAAAGAAAAAAACTGGAATTTTGCTAGAAAATTATTACGTGTATTTCATGCAATTTTGCACATTTAAACTTCCTACAAATGCACAAAAATCTGGAGTCTAGTAATCCTATACTTCTGTGAAACATTTTTCTTATTTTTCATATTTTTGAAAATACAGGGGGGAAAAAGGATTTGCTACAAAATTATTACATACATTTTACGTAATTTTGCACCTTCAAATTTCCTATAAACGCATAAACATTCGCAATCTAGTAATCCCATACTCCTGTTAGTCCTTTTTTCTTAATTTTAATAGAAGTGAAGATAATTTATACGTATATTATAAGTGAGACATCCTGTATAAAAGGATAAGATTATTACCAGCGTAATTGCATGATCCACACGTTTGATGCAGCTGTACTATGTTTGTTTTTCAACAAAGACGATCGTAGCAAGAGGATTAAGGTGTTAGAATACGGTAAAATTAAAAAAAAAGAAAATCACCATGCTTTTCTATCCCATTTGCAGATAGGAGGAACTGGAAATACTTAGGGTTACTTTGTTTTTGTCTGACTAGCATTACTGTTTCCGGTAAACTTAAACACGTTTTTCTCAGAGAAAGAGAGAGAACCGCGTTTTTCAAAACGGTGTTCAAGATATCTCGAGTTCTACCTTATCTATCTCAAGGAAAAATTTTACAAATATTTTCGTTATAATATTTATTAGGCAATTATTTTGTTATAATTATTATTAAAAGACGATTGTCTTTTTAAATTTCCTCATTATCTTGCAAAATATAAACAAAAAATTAACAAATTTTTTCGGTATTTAGTCACTAAACTTCAAGTATCTGCTGTTTTGTTAATTTTCACAGAAATTAAAATGTGGTATCGTTAACGTACAAAGAATATACTGTACTTCATAACATTTTTGGAATTTCTGCTACAATTTATCTGATTAATCATAACTCTGCACGTCAGATGGACATATTGAAAAAAAAAAAAGAACCATTCGGAGCAATGACGTTGTACAGGTTTAAAAATAAAAATAAATAAGAAACAAGTATTTTTTCAATATTATCAACAATTTTTATTTGATACATACTAATTAAATAAAATATAAAATTTCACATTGTTAGGATGTTTACACTTTTGTTTATTGATCACTGAATATCTTTCACATTTTCGGTTCATCACTGTGTCCTAATTCCTCAAAGAAAGTTGTATAAACTTCATAAGTTTCTGACAAACCAATTCGATAGAATCCGTGTGAAAGATTTAAATCTTCGTTAAATTTTCAACTTTAATTTTAGGAGTGTATTGGTTCGTCCATCGGTTTCGCTTCCAGAAATTTCCTCAATTTTCTGTTTCATGAATCTCACGGTCCTCCCACGACGTTAATCTCTGTAGGTTAGAGCGTTCTCCCATTGTGAGAGGCATTCTATACCGGTCACAGGTCGCATGCCCACGTTTAGAAAGTAACTGTTGCGAGTATGGTTCCCCTTCTTCCGTAGCGTCACGATCGGTTAATCTGGTCGATTCCTGCGATTTCTCACTGCCGCTATTCCGTATTTCATAACTCCTTCTTTCTCAGATCAATGCTCTCGTCCCTTTCCTATCATTTTTCTTTGCACTTCTTTTTTTTTCATCCTTCTACCTTCTTTAATAACCGGATGCTTATTCGCCATGCAAAAAACAGTATGTTTGATATTGAAGCACAGAACACTGTTAATTTTACCACTTGATATACCTACATACACGTAAACTTGAGCGTAATTCATGGAACAACGGAAAAAGAATTTTAATCACCGGAAATATTTATGTTACAATTATATGTAAAATTACATATATATGTTTCCTACAAAAATTAGTAGAGTAATAATAGTTTCACACATCTGTGAGGAGTTAATAAAATAGGAAAGTCAACTTGAATTTTTCTTTAAAAATACTGTGTTTTATTTCCTGGTAAGCGATAGAACGCTTATATCTAATTTATATGAATATTATATACAAAGTGTTCGGAAACTGTTCAATGAAAATTTGAGAAGTAACTCTAAAAACTGAAATAAGACGAAAATGAAGAATAAAAGAATTGCGTCTGAGACTTCGTTGTTTAGTTATTAACGTTTGAAAATGTCCCTGTAAGCGAGTAAACCTTACACCAACGAATACGGAGTTAAATTAGGTTCGCAGAAAATTTAAGAGGTGATTCTAGAAACCGAAATAAGACAAAAATCAAGAATAAAAAAATTTCATCTGAAGTTTCCTCTTTTAATTATTAACGTTCGAAAATATCCATGTAAGCGAGCAAACCTTTTTACACCACCGAATGCAGGGTTAGATTAGCTTAGGTTCGGAAAAAATTTGAGAGGTGATTCTAGAAACCGAAATAAGATGAAAATGAAGAATAAAATAATTGCGTTTGAGGCTTGGTTTTTGAATTATTAACGTTTGGAAATATCCCTGTAAGCGAGCAAACCTTCTTGAACCAACGAATGCACGGTTAGATTAGGTTTACAGGAAATTTAAGAGGTGACTTTAGAAACTGAAATAAGTCAAGAATAAAAAAACATTGCGTCTGAGGTTTCCTTTTTTAATTGTTAACGTTGGAAATTCTCGCTGTAAGCGAGCAAACTTTCTTACACCAACGAATACAGGGCTCTTGAAGGCAGAGGGAACGCAGTGATCCTCGAAACCAATAACACATGGCCAACACCTTACCTCGTACATGTCGTAGAGAAGAGGACAGTGAACATTCACCCCCGTAAATGATATTACCGACTTCTGAGGCACTACCATTTGCTTCACCACGAAACAGGTGCTCTTCAAATGTGTATTCCACTGTGTACTGCAAACACAACGTTCACTATGCACACAACAGACACAGTACACGTGAATCACTGAAAAACAATCACTGTACACTACGGTATTCACATACACACGCGTATACGCAAAATGAGAACTAAAAAAATATGAAGATAAGTAAACGTTATTGATTTTAACTGTAAATTCATATTTTTGAGAATATGATAGAAAAAGGTAAAGCTTTAGTAGAAAATTATTTCATCTCTCAAGTACTATATAAATCAGTATACTTTTAATTGAAAAACATTCTGTGCAATTCTATACTTTTTAATTTTCTATAAATATATAAAAATCCGCAATCCAATCACTTTGACACTACTAAATCTATCACTTAAAGAAGAAAGTACAAATAATCATTCACTGTAATTGTACAATTCCTTCCGTGCTACACTCGACAACGCTGATCAAAATAAGTAATATGAGACGATGTTTACATTGGAGAAATCGATACGTATCCAGTAACAGTGAGAAATATTTTTTACCTTCAGATGAAAATAACTCGCGATTACGTGATCGTAATAGTACGTTGTTAAAGTCGTGGAAATTACATTTTTATACTCTGTAACGGTATAGGAAAAAAAGTACATCATCAAAAGTACAGTAGTTGAAAAAGACACCGATGACCTTCGAATCTCGAAAAAAATCACTTTGAAGAGATTTTTTCTTCTTATCATTTCGTTCATCTCTTCGAACAGTTTAATTTCACCTTAACACTTTGATGGCCACTATCATGCAAAATCTTTCATTTATTACCGGTACTTTTCACAAATTTCCAACCTTGTATAGGCTAAACGAAGTGCTTGAAGACAAAAAGTCGAACGAGCTTGAAAAACAAATAGAATAAATGTACCCTTGACACCATTTCTGATTTTTAACACGTTAACCCTTTTAGTGCCGAACAACGATATATCGTTGTTAGCTACACTTGCTAAAAGTGCCAACGACAATATATCGTTGCGTATGCGATGGCACCTTACTATTCGCATCGATGTTAAGAAAATTATTTGTGTGAGTAATAGTAAGTAAATATTACGCATTTTCAATAGCTGGATAATTATAAATGTTTATAATAATACTAGAATGTTATTTCAGTGACGTTATACTAGCTACACGAATCATTTGTTTTGTAACAGGTAATCCTTCTGATACTTGCTGCGTATCGTGAGATCATCATTTAGTTTTATGTTTTGATAGTAATAATTTTGTTACAAATAATTAAAAATACTGTATTTATGCTTTATACTACGAATACTGCATCAAATTATGACCAAACGATGATTCTTCTTACTTGCAAATACTGTTTATGAAAGAAAACTGATCTTTCCATTTTTTCTAATGATTTTGAATAAATATTATTAGTATGATTTTGAACAAATATTGAAATACAATTGGCATTAATTCATTCTCCCCTTATTTCGTAATATGTTCCTTTTTGAATTTTGTAAATATCATTCTTACTTTCTTTTGTGATTTTTTTCTCAAACCTTACTAAATTACATCAAATTGGTTGGGTATTCTTCGCTTAGGTACAATTCTTTCGATCGGCGCTAAAAGGGTTAAACGCGGCGTTAGCCCGTGGAGACTAACAATAAACTTTTCGTTTGGGCGGCGTCGGTCCATGGGACCGGCAATATCAAGGTTAAAAAAATAAATGTTATAATTTTAATGAAGTTTACTAAAACATTTTAAGCAAAGATGTGGTTTAGTTTTATAGGTATTACAAAAAGTGACGACTCGTTTGGTTAACTTTCGGCATTATGGGCAACAAATCTTCTCAAAAATAATCCCTGTGAAATAGTCTAGTTTTTCGTATCTTTATTCTGACTGTCTCTTGGAGGTCGCCTTTTTACCATTCCTATCTGATTGTCTTTTGTTGATACTATATACGTTTCTACATTTGCTGCACCATTCCCCTAACCCAAATAGACAGTAAAGCACAATCATCACCACGATGTGTTATATTCTGTCTATACTTTGTAACCAAACATCTCATGAGATGATCGACGCTGTGTGCCACTTGAACGGAAAGCAGAACAAACTTGGCTCCGCGCTGAACGTGTTAAAAAGTGTGGCTTAAAAATTATTTTTTAAATATTGAAAAAAATATATTTAATCAGTATTTTGTGCTACTAAAATAAATATCGATCATAAATTTTCGCAACAAATTTTCCTCTGTTGCGTTCGCATGATCGCAAAGCAACAATCTACAACACCTCAGCAATCTTCCATTTCCAGGAGTTACACTAGTTACGGGACACCTTGTACATACATCGAATTACCTCTCTAACTCTAACAAAAATAAACAGAGAACCTAAGTATTCGAATAATTTGAAGATGAGTTAAAGTCTTACCAATCATAAGAAGAGCAACGGCAATGTGATCGCGACCGGAAGCTCTGAGGGCTCCCAACAGTGCGCCAGCACCCGCGCATACGAGACCCACTACACCAACACCCAGTATGGACCAACGTACGGGAGGAGAACTGAGGCCACAACATTGCTTCGGTACTGCGTCCCTGCGAGACAAGAATCAACAGTTGGATTGAGTCTTCGATGAGTTACTTACTTCCAGCAAATTGGCAAATTAATATGTATGTTAGTCCTATATTGTAGTTCACTTAGGCTTAGCTACAATTATCGTATAGCAAACTATGGTTACAGTAACTGTTTGGTACCGTGATCTTATTCGTTCGGTTAGAAAATATCACGGTGTTTGTTCACTCCAATGAGAGTTGAAATGAAGGTGATAATAATTAATGTTTAGTTCAGGTTGTACGGTTTTTCGATGACTGGTTGTTCAGTTCTCGTTAACTACTTTCCGACTCTTTTTCTACTCGATCGGGTACTGCCTTTATACTATTTTCTGGAGCTACAAGTTCGGGAAAAGGGCCAAGCAACGCCTTTCCCCCCAAAAAAAGGTCCCTTTCGCGAACTTCTATTGACAGATAAGTACAGGCGATCGCAGATCAATGGTGAGGATGATCGGTCGCGTTAGAATTCGTGTTTGAGGACACGACAGTAACTTTTATAGTAGAATTAGCCAAAAAATTGAAAAGTGCCATTATATACTATGATCCAAACATTAAACCAGCCTTAAAATTTCGACAAGATTTAATGAAATGTCGTAGCGAATATTAGAAAATTTATGAAAACTTAGTTAAAGAAAAGATCGAGAACAAATCATCCGAAAAAATTCACATTAACAATGAAAATGATATCGAACATTTAAATATCTCAAGCGATGAAGATGACACATTTGCGCCAATTAAAAAGAAAAGGTTTACTGTTTTGAATTACAGTAGCGATAGTGATTTCGAATAAGATCTACTTTTATTTTCAGAAACGTCGTTATTTCTTTTTGTCAAGCTATTTGAAATAAACATGTATATCTAAAATTTATATGTACTAGCTTTTATTTCCAGTATTTTTTTCTTTTTTACTGACAGACTTTATTTACGCGATTTTTATTCGCGTAAAACGAATCCACGTGGAATGTACACTCCGCGTAAATCGAGGGCCTAGTGTATTATTTAGAAAACGATACCAAGCTAAAGGCTACGCATATCTGCAGTCCACAATGATTCTCGTGAATTTTTGTCTATGTAGTATCGTGCATGTAACATCTTTTGTAACAACCGAATGAAATATTTTTCAATAATTTAGAAGCATTTGTTTGCAGATTTGGACCAATTTCCAGGGTTCTTAATTTTAATTCCTACCACTAATAGCGCAGTGATATAATACCAGTTTCAATCGATACAGTAGGACGTGACGTGAATATGGTAACGAGCATCTAGAGCAACGTGTGACAACAAAATACATCGAACGAGTTGTCTACTTTATATCTCGTTTGTGCTTATACTTCGTCGTTTCGTTGTTATATGTAGCTCTAATTCCATGTTCCATGTGTTCTTATTTTACGCTGAATCGGTAACGTTGGAAACGATACGAAAATATTAGGTAACGCGAGATAAAAACTGCATTGGCTGATAAACTTATTCTGTACCTCTTCTATGCGTAAGCATTATTTATGATTTTACTGCTATATTTAACTCTAATTCTAACCACTACTAATATTGTAATTTTACTCTATGTTGGATCGGTAACGTTGAAAGTGATATGAAAATGGTAAGAGAGCTCGCGAGCCCCAGTGACGTATACAAAAAGATGCATTAGGTGTTAGGTCTATTTCCTATAACCTCGTTTGTGGTTTAATCCGTTGCCCTATAACGAGTTAGACGCAGATTCTGGATACGATTCGACAAAACCAGTTATATTAGTAAGATACATTAATTTAATATAAGTAATATAATATAATAAAAATTCAGATTAGCAAGGTAAGATAGCTGTAAAATATTGTAAATAAAAAAAAACGTAGCTGGAAGTCATCCTAAGCCGAATAATAAATAAAAGAAAAATTACTTTTAATTCTAACTTTCATTTTAATTTGTAAGACTGAGGGTTGCCAATTGTAATTAATTTATAATATGTTAGAATTTCTTACGTACAATAGTATTAAGCGTTCAATAGCTGATGCTTAGATATATAATTATTAAAGGAAATCATAAGTCAAGAGGTTAGATATATTATCATTTCCATGATATCAGTCGCATTTAATAAATTTGTGTGTATGTGTGCATGTATGCAAGTATTTATGTACACAGTATGTTTCTTAAATATATATACGCATTACAATTTTTCTAATTTTCAATTTGATTTGATAAGGAAAATTTAATAAAAATATTCGATATTTTTAAAATTATTTTTCGTAGCGATTTTAACACATTACCAATCACATGGTGAGATTTCCCCGTTTTCAAATAACCGATTGAATATCTCTCCCCGTTTTTGAAAGAAGTTGCTGCATGAATGATTTAAAAAATATATAAACTTGTACGAGATTTTAACGGGTGGCGGAAGAAAACATCCTCACTGGAAATGTAGAGGGACTTTTTGAATCTTTCAAGCGAAGAAGATTACTACTTCGTGTCATTTGTGAAAAATATGCGGTTAGCTAAGTGTTAATACTAACTTTTATTTTTTTTTTTTAACACGTTTTTCTGTTATTCGTAGTTTGTTAGGTATTTCAAGATGCGTTTATATTTTATATGTATTATTATATATATAATAATAATGAATGTTTTCTACGTTTTCTACTCATAATGTAGAAACAATAGAATAGAACCACAGCATCTGTATACAAATATAATTGCACTCTGAAAAGTGTTTATTTCTAATAAGTTGATCTCAGAAGTGACTCGAGGAAATACATAAGCTTATCAATGTGAAAGTTTAAGTGTAATTATATAATTAACGTAACAAGTATAGGATAATTTGAACATAATGTCGTCTACTAATAAAGAGAAAGTAGATCTCTGTATTACTCGGGGGCGATGGATATTTATAATATTGCGAAGTTTCTAACAAATCCTATGAAATGCTACATTTAATCAAACAAAATCGAATACGACGACGGTAAAATGTTCTATTTCAATTTCTCTCAGATTTTCGTTGTACTTTAATTGTATTAAGCTAAAATTCTGTGCAAATTAATTACGATAACGATAAAATATTCTATTTCGATTTACCATATTCTTCGTTGCACTTTAATTGTACTAAATTAAATTTCTGAGCAAATTAGTTGTATATTTTATCAACCAAAATCGACTACGATGACGGTAATATATTCTATTTTAGTTTACTATATTTTTCGTTATACTTTAATTGTACTAAACTAAATTTCTGTGAGGATTAGTTACATACTTAACTAAAATCGATTACGATGACGGTAAAATATTCTATTTCCATATTCCATATCATATAATTTACTACATTCTTTAATTAAATATAAATATTCTTTAACTATATACTTTAACTAAAGTCGATTACTAATGACGGAAAAATATTCTATTCTATTTTAATTTACCATATTTTTCGTTGTACTTTAATTACACTAAATTAAATTTCTCTGCAAATTAATTACACACTTAATCACCCAAAATTGAATACAATAACGGTAACATATTCTATTTTAATTTACCATATTTTTCTTTACACAAATTAAATTTCTGTACGGATTAGTTGCACACTTAACTGAAATCGATTACGATGACGGTAAAGTATTCTATTTCAATTTATCATATTCTTCGTTGTACTTTAATTGTACTAAGCTAAATTTTTATGTAAATTAGTTACCCACTTAATCACCCAAAATCGAATACAATGACGGTAAAATATTCTATTTCAATTTATTATATTGTTCGTTATACTTTAATTGTACTAAACTAAATTTATATGCAAATTAGTTACCCACTTAATCACCCAAAATCGAATACAATGACGGTAAAATATTCTGTTTTAATTTACTATATTTTTCGTTATACTTTAATTGTACTAAACTAAACTTCTGTGCGGATTAGTTACAGACGGAGATTTTAACAAATGGTCAAAGAAACGTATCGTATATAATTACCTGCCGAAAGCAGAGACGCTGGTAGAAACCGGAAATGGTAGGCCAAGGCTAAGACCCCTAAGACCCAAATGAGGAGGCGGAGGATGGAAAAATCCTCTGGTAGGAGTGACCAGCGGTACTCCTGGTGCAGTTGAGGAAGCCTGACATCCCGGTGATGTTCCAGGATAAGATGGTAGCATGGAACATGATCTCAAAGCACGCCGGTGTTGCCTACGCATCCGCCTCTCTCTTCTACGAGCACCACGAACACCATCGAGTTCCTCGAGTGCTTCTGGACCACCATTTTGCAGTGGCAATTCCGTTTGCGCCTCTGTTGAAGTGAAAGACCGCCCGTTATCTCGGGAATCCTGGAACGTTTCAGGAAAAAAATTAGAGCATACATCAAAATAAAGCTACACGAGCAAAATTACATTCTCAACGTTTTCTTGTAAGATCGATCAGAAATTTCAGCATATTTCTACGATGAAATTTTAGAAAAGCCTGAGATTTTTGTTGAAAGGAATACATTTTTGATATTTATGGATTTATTTATTTTTGCTTCTTTTGTTAATTTTTACTGTATTTTAATGATGTAAAATAATACTTGAATGTTGTATTTTAATATTGTAATAATGTTAATAAAGCCTTAATACACGTGCTATTACACCTTTTATCATATTGTGATTCTTTTAGGTTAGTGCATAGGAAATGTTCTTTGAAGTGAAATTTTAGATAGTGCGTTTCTTCAATAAAGAATGTATTTAATCAAAATACTTTCCATACGATTCCAAACATTTTTCTCAACAATTAACTGGTTTCATTATTCCAAATTTATAAAAATTATTAATCTTCGAATTCAAAATTTCTTCAAAACAGAATGTATTTAATCAAAATAATTGCCACACGATTCTATACACTTTTCTCAAGAATTAACTGGTTTCATTATTCCAAATTTATAAAAATTATTAGTCTTTGAATTCAACAATTCTTCAAAAAAGAATGTATTTGATCAAAATAATTTCCATACGATTTTATACACTTTTCTCGATGATTGACTACTTTCATTATTCCAAATTTCTAAAAATTATTAGTCTTTATATTCAAAAATTCTTTGAGTGCTGCTTTTACAGTGTTAGTACTCTTAATTTTCGGAATAATTTATTTGCTCAAACATTATGCAAATGTTTAAAGAAATGTCTATTGAATAGGGGAGGATGTGGCGAAATTTCCTTCCTGTGAAATATTTTCAATCATTTTTCTTAAAATGTTATCATGGACTGTTCTACCCGACTCTTTCTCGATTAATTTTTTAATCAAAAATCATCTATCTTAAATTTTGTACATCAACGTTGAAGTGTCTTAACATTTAATAACTTTCTTTAAATGTTAAATTCACATTTTTAGTTTTTATGACAATTTTTTAAACTTTAAATTTATATAAAAAAAAAAATTACACGAATATTTCAATTATTCGTCATGCCAAATAATATTTAAACAATTGTATTATGAATTTTTTTTACTATTCAATATACGTGTATTATAGTAAATTCCTTTTCCACTATTGTGTAAAAAAAAAAATTTATAATCAGACAAAATTCAATCCATAATATCAACCTGCCAATATTATTTGTTGAAAAAACATTTTTTTAATAAATTGATTTACATCAACCTAATATTATAATCCAGAGAAAAGCGTTGACACATTTTTTAATGATTATCAAATATAATTTAGTATACTGTAAGAATTTCGTTTTACTTCTGTGCTTCGTTTAACTTATTTAATTTCAAATAAACCAGATTTCTTATTAAAATTACTAATCCTATTAATATTATTATATTCCTCTAAGAATAACTGTTGTAGTTGTGATTTAATTATTATGTCGTGCTTTGAAATTCCTTTTCCTTAATTGCTACGAAATACTTTCAGTTAGATTTGAGATCAGAATTGCCAGATTTCTAAAATATTCACTTGAACGATATGAAATATACATATTATTGTATAACATATACTTTATACGCTGAAGTATTAATTAGATGAAAATAAAGATTAGAACGATGCATTTAATTTTCCTACAATCTCTTTCAAATGTACTCTTAAATTATGCGAATATTTTGTATCTATGGTTCCACTAGTAAATGCCAATTATCTTTCGATTTTTTTTTCCATACTAACAATCGATTAAATTTACTCTTATCTAAATATAACATGCTCTAAAAATTTATTAATTTTATTTTAAAATATTCTCGCGACAAACATTTCATTTTAATCATTTGTGACAACGCCATATTTTCTGATAAATCCAATTTCGGAGTTCGTTTCATTCTTTTAATCCTTTTTTGTCTACTTTTTCTTACGACTTGCAAAGACCACTCTGAATAAATTTTTATGCGAATATATGCATTACTTTAATACCTTTTATCTACTCTTTCTTAAGACTTGCAAAGACCACTCTTAACACTTTGACTGCCACGTCACCCGTATTAGGATGACAATTATATGATCCGTTTATTTTGAAAGTGACCTAAGTCCATTTATGTTTAAATTGAGATATTTAAGAGTTTGTTTCAATGAAATCAAAAGTATACGTATAGGATAGCAATGTATTAAGTGTATCTAAGAGAGTTAAATTTACAATTCCTATTAAAATAATAGCAATTATTAAGTGAATAATATGTGTCTTCTTACCAAGAATGGACTTAAGCCACTTTCAAAATTAACAACTAGATTTGTCATAAAATTTTAAACAGCCCAAGTCCATTCGATATAATTTAAAATGCTTCAAATTGAAAAAAACAATATTCAATTTATTTTATATTTCATTACAACACTTGAAAAACAACATTTATGCAATTCAGGAAATCTTCTAACTATATAAATTGCATAACAATTTACTGCCCATCTATATTTTGTATATGTGGGAGGGATTTGAAGAAGTCATGGTGCTCCGGTGGTATATATTGTAGTAAGTCCATCATGTCCTTGTATTTCACTGTTGTAATTTGTCTTATATTTTTATAAAATAGTGTCAATACAATATTTTCGAATTTTCTTGGTCTACCCTGACGTGGTGATAAATTCAATATTTTGAACTCTACATTCTCATCCATTGATATCTATACAACACAGCATTCAGTAGCTTCGTATAGTAAAATATAATTTTTTATTAAAATCTCCGAAATTCCAAAACTTCTCAAAAATATTCTTTCTTTCTTCTTCTTCGTAATTTTTCGTGCAAGCTTTTGGACAACGGCAGTTTTTGTTTTGAAATACCTTTGCAGGTGCAATGTTTCCAGTTTGAGTATATCTCTTCCCTGAATTCCGTTTAATTTTTCGTACTTTTTGGATATATGTGTCACCATTTTTTTCTCTATTGTCATCTGTATCTTCATCCTCTGATGACGAATGTTGTTCTATAATTCTAATTCGCTTTCGATTTTTGTTGAAATCATTAGTTTCTAATTCGTTTCCACTCTCTGAATTAAACGGTCTTGTTGTTTTGTTCTTTCCCATGGGTTTAATAATTTCTATAATTTAATATTTTAAGTTTAAATTCATTTGTAAGTGTGTATTGCGTGAATTTTTTTCATTGCATTAATTAAACGTACCGAGTATTCAACTAAAGCAACTATCCAAAAAGCGAGGTTAACTGTTTAAATACTAATTAATTATTACACTAGCTAATTAATAATTAATTGTAATTACCATCATCACTGCCTTCGGACATTTGAAAATCTGCAGTTTCTGACATTATCAATAGTGGATTGGACTTAGGCCACTTTCAAAGTAAATTTTTCAACTATCAAAATAACTGCGAAAATTAATATGTCCAAAATTATCGTATACTCTGAATATACTTAACCGCAAAATGTTTTTTATGACAGCTAACTTCATGTGGTACGTGTTACTATGTACAGTTAACAACAAACAACTGACAAATGAACTCAGACCACTTTCAAAATAAACGGCTCATATTGCTTAATCACGAATGATCTAAATATGGCTTTTAAATAATAGTGAACAGAATATAACAAGATTAATAAATGATTATAAAGAAACTATAATAATATAACAATAAATAGTTCTATTTAAAAAATGATCTTGAATGCAATTAACTTCGATCTCTTCTTTGATAAACAATTCTTCTAAAATCTGATCAGTATCATTTGCGAAAAATTCGATATCACTATTGTTACACTTATCAACGTCTGAATCAGAATCTAAACATATAATTCTATTTATATTTCCTTTTCTGAAAAATCTTGATCTTCTGCGTTCCTTTGGAAATTTTTATAAAGCCTGTAACACAGGTTCCTTCTTCACTGGTATCTGATTCGTTATATAAAAAAAAAAAAGTTTCCTCTTTTGGACGTTGTAAAAACTTGAGATAGTAATTTCAACGACTATAGCACGGATTGAGTAAAATATGCATTGAAAAATGGCAACAAATTAAATGGTCAGTATTTAAATCTATTTTCGATCAGTATTTTATTACCAAAAAGGTCAGTATGTAAATACAAAAATGGTCAGTATGTAAATAAAAAAAAATGGTCAGTACATAAATAGCAAATGGTCAGTATAAATAAAAAACAGTCAGTGTGGAATTAATTACCGGTTAGTATCATTACGGTCAATATAAAATTAAAAAATGGACAATATAAAACAGAAAAAAAAAACACACTATTAAACCTATTCCACTATAGACTCGTTGTGAGTCGAAAAATAATTACATTTAAAAACGTCTTTATGCGTAAAACAAATATAGATAGTTTTATTTTTTATATATTAAAACAAATTAGACATTTGCAAGTTTTTACTTAATGAATGAGAAAACATGCTTATTGTTTTATTTATAAAAATATACATTTTAACATTTTAACATTTTGACATATTAATATATTATAATCTTATAAATGTTAATCTATTACGAGTGGTCTAGTTGCTAATTTCAGTCTTCCCCGTTTCCGTTTTTGACCAATTGGTATTTGTTTATTAGTATAAATACTGACCAAAGGATACTGACCAAATTATTTAAATACTGACCCTTTATGTTTAAATACTAACACTTAATATTTAAATACAGACAAAAAGGGACCAGTAAAATACAAGCCTTTAAAAATCTCCTACTGATTTTTCAGACGTTTCGTTCACGACAATTGATTTCCAACTGACTACCCATGATCGTTTTAGGAAGCATGTGTTTATATTTATATATTTCTGCTACGAGCTGATGTACATCGAGTCATATTTCATTCTTAGGAACCTGCTTCGTCTAATCGTGTACGTGGCCCGACGGTGCTTTCTTTTTAACTTTGCTTGGCAGTTAAAGTGTTGATGAATTTTTACACGAATATATGCACACAATTTATGTTTGCGTAAATTCAATGCAATCCTTCTTCCTTCAGATGTTATTTCTTTAGCTTCCCCGAATACTTTCAATTTAATGTAGGAATTCATTCAACTAAATTCATTTCTCAAATAGTGTGAAAAGGGATTCTGAAGATATCTCTTATTTGTTTTAACAAATGAAAAACATTAATTTTGTTTAAAGCTTCTCACAATTTGTGTCAGTATTTTTTCCCAGATATAAAATGGCTATAAAATTCACTTTTTCATTAGTTTTCTGTTATTCGTTATCTTCGTGAAAACCCGATTTCATAAATATACTTATAGCTAAAAATAAGCTAAATATATTAATTCTAAGTAAATATAAAAAAGTAATATTTTACTAATACAGTAACATTTTAAGTAAAATATTCTAAGTAACATAGAAAAAAGCGAGGAGCAATTTTCTTAGTAAATGCAAGCATTGTTAATGAAACAAATACTTTTGCTAACGTAATACAGCACAAAGTGTTGTTTGAGGAAATAGTGTTCTAACAAAAGGGTTAAATAAATCAGTAAATAAATATTATACACGTTTATTTGATAAATCTTGCTAACGTTTTACACAAATCTCTGTTTATAAATGTATAAACAATATATTATTTATAATCTCAATAGACAATTTTTGTTTCACATATATATGTCATTGTAAAATTAAACGTGTGTGTTCACATGAAAGAGTTTATAATCGTGAAATTACAGATTCATACAATTTTCTAAATATTGCAAGAAATTCATAGGTTGGAATATATCATTCAAATTTTTCGCTTACAAAATAATCATTTTAATCGTATATTCACTTTATTTATTCACGAAAAAGAAACGTGAATATCAGCAGTTTTGTAATACAAATGACAGGCATTTATGTAAAATAATATTTTTCAAATGATAGAATTTTTAAATTCATCAAAAGTTTCATAAACATTCCGAGGAAATTCGAAATTTCCTAACCTAACCTAAAACCCAAAAATTTAATTTATAATAAAAAGAATGTTTTAATATATAAATAATTTTTAATAAATAAAAAAATTAAACAAATTAACCATAAAATTTTAACGGTTTATCGAGGTATAATCTCAGTAACCCATAATATTAGTATTCATTATTCTAATTCTGTTTTGTTTAAAAATTTGAAAATTTATTGTATCTTATTTTCTGATTTTATTTAGAGCAATTAAAACATTTTGCTAAATATTAAAGCAATTAAACGATTAAAATCATTTGGTTCACTTTAACAAAGAAAAACTATTATTGCAATCTGTGTAAAATTGATTTAAATAACATCATAGATTTGCAGATATATTAATACTAAGCCACTACTATAAAAACGATAGATTCAAATATTACAATTTTCATAACGTTAAATTGAATTCCTTTTGAATGATAGTTAAGAGTAATTAAAATAATTCGTTACATGAAAATATAAATTTATTAATAGTTTTTATCTATATTAATTTACCAAAATTATATAAATATATAATTTAAAAATTATGTTTATTAGGAATAAGTATTGAACACCAACTTTATAATTTAAATAATAAAAAAATATATTTGTTATCAATTTTAGCAAACGATATGATATTCATAAATAATTTCTATAAATATATTTATAAAACTCTCATAAAATTTATTTATAAATATGAAAAATTAACTTAAAGAAGATTATTCGAAATATTTTTAGTTGTAAAAAATAAAACTATTATCAAAACTGAACAAATGTAACAAGAAAATTCACTCAGCTTGAAAATTCTAATTTTAATCAAACTTTGCATGGAAAACTTAATGAAGTATGCAAGAAATAATTTATTTTTGAAGAAAAAAAAACAAATAAAACTAAGAAAAATTCAACTAGTAAAACCAACTTTCCATTTTGTGAAATCAATTTTATTGCAAAAATAAATGTGTTCATGACGCGTAATTTTGCATGTAAATATTTAACAATTGTTACATATAAAAAATGTATCATTTCTGAACGATCTACCGAAATACAAAAGAATATGTAGAGATAACAGCGTAATTTCTTTTGCAAAATAAAATTTATAAAGATGTTTACGACCTCGATGTTGAATTAAGATAAATTTTAAATAAGTTTAATTTTTAATAAATTTAAATAATTAAGTCTGCTCGACTTTTAAAATCTTACATGATTAGTAAGTCAGATCGGTTTCTACCTATAATAATTTTATAATTTTTCGTACGAAAGGACCAAAATTATTTAATTCTTTTACACTTCATTTACAATTATATATCTTATATATACCTTTACGTGATAATTATTTCTATTTGCATTTTCCAACATGCAAAAACTGTATGAACTTCTTAGTTCAAGATTAACAAACGTCTGCTTTATATAAAATTATTTTTCTTTCAACAAAGATTTATAATTATGACTTTCTCATCAGTGCAGCGTTTTCATTAAAGCTTGTACGAGAGAAAAACATAAAAATAAAACCATAATAGAGCTTAACACGTTATGAATGATAATTTCAACGAAATAATCTCCCATTCGAAATGCAAATTTTATATTGTAAAATTTTATTAAGTTTTAGCATGTGCTTTACATGATTTATCATGTAAGTTTCTTTTTTTTTTCTTCTTTCAAACTTTCGTAATTTTTAATTTACGTCCCACAAGTGACACAGATCCAACTCGCACGTATGGTAACGGTCGTCTCGGATCAGAAACGTACGGCAGTGAACGTGTTCTCAATTATATTTATCACAGAATTGTTCAACTAGCTAATAAACAGTATCGTCAATAATACTCTTTCATCAGTGAACGTATATATCATAACAATCAAAGTTATATTAAAAAAAAAAAAAAAAAAAAAAAAAAAAGAATTCGTTCCTTACATGCACACAAAATTTCGTTAAAATCACAATTTTTTAGGTTAGGTGATTTCCCTTGCAAGCAAACTATTTGCAAAACTTTGTTCAAAGTCAGTTAAGTTTCTTTCACGAATCTTAATCGTTCGAGATTCATTTTCATAAATTTTACGAAAGAATACAGTTAACGAGACAAGTTTAACATGATTAAGATCGCAATTTTTATGTCAGATGACTTCCCCTGTAAGCAAACTATTCGTAAAACTATGTTCGAAATGAGTTAGATCCCTCTTACGAATCTTATTAATTCGAGATTCATTTTCGTAAATTTTACCAAAGAATATGGTTAACGAGACAAAGTTCAACAGGATTAAAATCATAATTTTTAGGTTAGGTGACTTCCCCTATAAGCAAACTATTCATAAAACTAAGTTTAATGTAAGTTAGATCCCTTTCAAGATGCTTAATTATTTAAAATTAATTTTCGGAAATGTTATGGAAGAATATGATTAACGAGACAAAGTTCACCGTGATATAGAAAATAATATAAAGAATAGTACCTGCGGTCTGTTAAGCTGGTTGTTCCTGGCATTATCAACAGTTGCACCACTTACTGCAACGACACTGACAGGCCTCGGGGCATTCTCGGAAAGAGCCCCGACCATTGTATGACTCTGAACATCGGACTCCAGGGTGTAATGCACCGTTCCTCTTTCGTTTTTCCCCCTTTTTTTTTCGTCTGACCTCCCTTGCTGTATCGCGTTTAATCCAAAACTTCGCGTTCCTTTTTCAGTCTTCTCCCCTCTTCTCCTCTTTTTGTTTCCCAGAGTTGTCTTCCCGCGATTCGCTTATCGCTTCGCTATCTTTTTCAACGTCGCAGGCCTTTCTCTTTCCTCTGTTTCGATCGAGTACTCTTTCACTATGTATCCCTTTTTTCATTCATTTCGCATAGAACGCCTTTCTTTCCTTCCTTTTTTTCTCTCTTCTTTCGCATTCCTTTTTATCGCTATTCTTTCATCTCTTTTCGTTTCATCTTCTTCCGTTGTGTTACACTTCGTATACGCACACCCACACGTTTCCACCGTGATCCGTCAATTTCCCCACCACCTTCTCTCCCCCTGCCCCCTTCTACACCGCGATAGGGATGTAAATTCGCTCTTCCTACTTCCACTTTTATTTTTTTCCCTTACAGAGAGACACCTTTCCTCTTCTCTTGCTTTCAAACACTCGTGTCCTCCCTTGTCTCTCGTTTCCCATTCACGTTGTACCATACCGTCGCTTTGACGCACGCCATCGTTTCCAATGTTTGACACAAAGAACAAGCAAAAGCAACTACGATTGTGTCCCGTTATTAGCGCGTTACGCGTTCCCGAACACTTTTTCCGTCTTATTTTTGCACTCGTTTGTTACCACGACTGTACACACCTTTGAAATTCTCACTCTTCTTCTCGTTGAATCGGCGAACTTCACACCTATGGTTTCGTAGATTATGGGAAAGAAAAAAAAAGAAAAGAATACACGTTAATATTAAATTCGACGCGACGAAATATCTTCCTCTTCGTTTCCTTCATTTGGTAATTAACGGTGTCATCCTAATTCACATTATCACTCGAGTTGAACAAAAGAAACGGGAACACTTGTTATTGCAGTTCTCTTTAGAAATCTGTCACAGAGCGAGGTATCGTGGAGAAGAACAAAGCTGCTGAACGAGGTAACGTTATAACCGTTCGTCGTTCGCGATAAGAGCTCGAGGAGAAAGCGGATGAACGATCCTCGTTCCTTTTCATTAAACGCTGCAGAGAATAGGGAGATCATAACGCGTGATTCGATTTCGTACGTTGAAAATACGTTGAAAATTCGGTTTCCCCGCTTTTCCGTCGAACGAACACGCGACGAGACCTGTGAATAGGAAACGCACCGTGACGGGCGATACTTTTCCTACACGTTTCTTCACGTTCCTTTCCCGCGCATTCTCACGAGTGAACGTTGGAAAGTATACCGGCAAGCATTTGTTCGTAAGACGTTGCTTCACGAGATCGATTCGCGTGCGATGAGAATAACGCGGTGAATAACTATCTTTTAAATTCCTAATACGCGTATCTTATAATTATCTCCGTTGGAGATAAATTTATATATCTAGAAGTTAGTGTTAATTGAAATCGAATATTGAAACTGTATTATTAAACACGCCTCCTTATTTAAAGCGTTTGTGAATTTTACATAATTTATGAGAATAAATCATTTTCAAAGTACGCGACGAGAATGACACGGTGAATGACTATCTTTCAAATTCCTAATATGTGTATCTTGTGACTACCTCGGTTGGAAATAAATTTATATGAATGAGAAGTTGGTGTTAGTTGAAATTATCGAGTATCGAAATTGTATTATTAAACACGCCTGTTTATTTGAAGCTTTTGAGAATTCTACATAACCTATGATAATAAATCATTTTCAAAGTACGCGGCTGTATTTGAATTACATGTATATTTAAATCTAATATGCGGCAAAATTGCTTTGTTCTCATTTTCTACTCGTTCCCCATGGGTAGAACAGAGAATGAATTGACCTCGATATTGTTAACGCTGTACGAGCATAAAAATTTCCGTAATAGAATTTAGCGTTTTCACCACGATGAGCATCAACGATGAAACTCGTAACTGACCTGAAACCCAACTGTACGGTAACGTTTACGTTGCAAATTATCGTCGTACTCGCAACTGACCGTTTTGAGAAACGGTACTTCTTGCGCTTGTGTGTTTCTATATCTTCGCCCGATGATTCACGTGATTCATTCGTGTAACGATTTTAGACGAAAACTCTTTTGTCGTTACCGAAATTTCTAATACCTGTTACGGTTACATTCTCTTTTCTGTTTATTTGTTACATAAAGCACATCGTCAAATTAACTATTCCGAAAATTTTTATCATTTTTAAAAATACGTTCTATAAATGTCGTAAAGTGTTCTACATACATTTATACAAAGACTACGAAATTATATTAGAAGCTATTTAACGTTAATCTTGTTGAAAGTGCAATGAGATAAATGACATGAAATACAAAACAATTTTGTCGTTTGACAACAATGAACTACGATGTGATCGGAAATAAAGAACTGGAGGAAGAAAGATTTCAGTGAAATATTCGACAATTTTCTAATCGATCCTTTGAACTATTCGAATTACTATTGATTACATTTAAAACATTCGAAAGCGGATACTTTTTGTACTGATTTGAACGATAATCAACTAAAGAGATTACGTATTGATCGATCAACAAGTATTTCCTCGTGAATGGTGAAAATTACCGAAACAAAGTAGCTGATATGTGCACAAACACACACTCGTGTGTACATACGTACATTCGAAGTAACGCGACATCACATTTAAAGGTACGTTTAACACTTGCACAGCGAAGACAATAAGAAGATCAGCAGCCCTTTAACCTATTTCTCAAAGCCCTGTGATATATTGGCAAAAAAACCTTGGATCGTCTACTTGAGAAAATAAGTGTTCGCATGAAACGATCTCGTGGCAATGAGTAGCAGCTAGTATGGAAGGTAGCCAAGTAGAAAGAAGCCATTCTTTACCTCGAAATCATATGCGGTCACACCTTGCACCAGTTAATTTACCTTTCAAACAAACTGGTCACCTTCGATACGTTCGACAAAGATCGTTTTTTACACTTCCGCACGGAATTTTCACTAACGTCCGCGAAAAATCAAGTCGAGAGACGCGGTTGCACCGTTTGGAGACGAACAGCTTTAAAAACGATACATCTTGAACCACGATAGCGGCTCCACTAGTGCACGAAGTATAGAACGTGTATCTCTGTACAAAGTGCAGAACCTTCGTGAGCGCACTCACACAGCTGAGAGTAGAACTCAACTAAGTGAGACCACCAATCGTCTGTCAGCTCCATTTGAAAGCGAGTAAACTTTTACATCGTGCACTAGAACGTGATAAAGGTATATATACCAAGAATTAAGGAGAGACGGTGAGAACGAATGCAAACGTGCGAAAGAAAGACACAGTGCTTAAGATAAAGTAGAGAAACACCTATGCCGACTTTTTTGACCCCTTTTCCAACAGGTGGATTTTTCAACGCGCACGTTTTTCTATTGCATCTTGTTACGTCGAAAAGCTACTTCTTTGCATTTGGTTTTTGTATATACTTTCAACGAAGAATCGGGATTAAGTTATGCTGCAAAGCTTAATTATTTTCTTAGTATTATCTTGAAAATTTTACAGAATGCGTACGTTGATACATTTATATAAACATGAATTTTTTTTACACATATTGTAATAATACGATAAAATTTGTTGTCTTGCATAAAAAATGAGATGAAAATAACGTTATGATACAGTTTTTTGAAAACTGTTATTTGTAGGTATAAACACTATAATAATGTTGCAGCAATATTGTTGTAAATAATAAGTAACATGGAACAAATACAATCTTTTTTTTACTTTTAATATTCCTGTTAAAGAGGCCTGTAATTACAGTAATCTTATTTTCTGGGGGAAAATAAAGAAACCTGAAAATTTTAGAGCTCTGTACCAACATGCTTCCAAACCAGTTTGTCGGTACTCTGCATATTATGAAATTTTCTTGCATAGTGTACCAAGATAAAATGCACAGTATTTTTATGTTTCTCTATTTATTGAATGATAGATAAAAATTCTATAGTAAAATACATAGTTCTGTAGTAAAATTGAAGATCTTAAAAACTGGAAAATTACAAATAATGAATTACACACAATTGAAAATCTTGAAAACTGAGAAATTATGAAGAATGAACTGTATGCAATTGTAGATCTCAGAAACTGAGAAAGTACAATGTACTGTAAACAACTTGTGCTATGTGGCATTGTATATTGTATGATGTTGTATGTCCCCTTTGAGTGAAAGTACTATAAAGAAAACATATTTGAGTTGTTTCAATATTTGTGATAATTAATGTGTTCAAGTTATACAGTTTGTTCTACACAGAAAGATTTAAAATAGAATTTAAGGAGGAACTATAGAAATTTTAGAAGACCAATTATTTTTGCTATAGTACCAATGTCATTAAGTATTACTGTATCAGTATTTAAGTTTTAGTAATTAAGACTAAATTCAATATACATTTCATAGTAGTATAATTGTAACTCTCCCATCAAATTGGACTTACACGGGATATTCATGCAAGAGGATTCGTTTAGGAAGTAATTGCAACATAGCACAGATATTTCTACAAATATATCTAGACATTACCCATTCGTGAAAAATTAGATCAAATTTCTTTGCTACAAGTTGCTTTAATATGTACATTCTGGGCTTTTTGAATTTCTTGAACAATCGATAGATGTCATTCACAAGTTTAAAATTATTTTTACAAATAAAACTAAAAGTACAAATTGGTATATTTATTTTATTTACTTTCACACGAAAAACTACTAAATTATGGACATACATCTTTCTTATATTTTAGTTCTAACATGTGCTAAATGCTATTAAAGTAAAGTAACATGCTTTTCAATGCTGTACATAAAAGCAGTCAATTGATACAATTGAATCGAACTTTGAAGTTATAAATTTGACAGTTAAGTTAAAAATAAAAATAACATCCCAACTTTTAATAGTGAAACAAGTTTAAAAAATGATTATTTCATACGTAATTTTTCTAAAAATATAAAACCATAAAAACTTAAATTGTGTGTACATTATAATGGTTAAGTATTATACTATTAATTGTAATAAATTTATACATGGAATTCAAGAACTCTAGTGCTTTTCCATTTTGAGGAATCCTAAATTCGAATGTACATCATTTATAACAGTTGTACATCAAAAATTAGCACAATCTACAATACTTACAAGTACTAATAGAATCTTGTGGATTATTATGTTAGCAATTCATGCAGTTTGTTATGATTTTACGTAACTAATATTTTTACTGCAGCTATACGCTATCAGTATATTTTCATAAAAAAATATGTTGAAATTTATGGAATTTTTAATTAAAGAAAAAAAAAAACATAAGGTTCTGCCTTATTTAAAGCACGTTCACTTTTTGAACGATCCATCATCAACGTTTGTAATTTAACATTCGGGAAATAAATACAAACTTACAACTGTTATTGCTCAATAATGTTATATTGAAAGTGCTACAATTTACACAAACATATGACTGCTCAGATGTGACATGTACAATTTGCACCTAAGTTTTTAAGGAAACTTATTACCTAAGAGTAAAAAGGTTTAACGTATCAAACTCTAAACAAATTTTTCATAAGTAACATTTCTCTCTAAGTACTATTCCTTCTTCCATGAAAATGATCTTATTCGTGTTACTTGGAACCAAATCTTTTACAGTGGAAAATATTCGATTTTCCATAACAGCACAATGGAAAAATATTTATTCTTCTAACTGAAGAAAATTAAGTAAATCGACTTCTCTTTGATTAAGCTAATGGCAAGATTTAATGTTATTTGTATGTATAATATTATTTGTATATATATATATATGTATATATATATATATATATATATGTTTCAGTTTTATATAAATAAAATTCTATTTATGTAAAATAAAATACAAATTCTAAAGAAAGTCCTATGTAATAAAATTATTAGTAACTTATATTGGGTGTACACTAAAGAACGATAAAAAAGTAAATCTGTCAATTAGTTTTATTTAATGATCTCTCTTCGTCATATTCAACGAACCAAGTAATGTATTTAACGTGCCTCTAAACAAATACAAAAAACTAGGAGAGGGTCCCGAAGAGAACTCGTAAAATGCAATTAGGCGGGTATTCGATTCGCTAAACAAAATTGCAGCGACGCATATGTTTGTACAAAACCTATGACTAATTTAATATAAATATAAATATAAACATACCATTATACCTATATTTATATTTATATTTATCGTTTATATTTTGTATGGTATTTATATATGTATAATATGTATACACCATGTAGAAGCAATGCCTTCAGGAATTCTGGTTTAACTGCTGAAAAATTAGCCAACATTGGCCTCTTTTTCTCTCGTTCATTGTTAATCGTTATAACCACTTTTAGAAATGAAAAAAACAAGTAAACAGTGGTTTAACATGTTAAACGCCACACTTACTTCGGTCGACTTTTCGTTCAACCGTTCAGTGTCGATAATTTCGTACTGTTACGAGAAATTTATCTAAAAAAGGTGTAACTTCTTTAACGCCTGCAGAGGAAAGACGTATCTGTGTTTCAATTATCTTAATTAAATTCATCAATGTGTGATAAGGAATTATTTTCTATATTTGATGCTGTTAATCTTCGAGAAACATGGTCGCTTGAACGAAAAATCTAAGGTCGATGGTGTGGCGCTTAACGTGTTAACCATTTGCACTCGAGAGGCGACCGTCAGTCACTATTTGGTTCGATATCGCAACTCGAATGACAATTATCGACGTATTTTGCCAAAAGTAAACATTTGTCTAATGTATGTGTTACGGAAGCTAAAAATTGCATTATATATGTTTTACCAAGTTAGTATAGTCAGGGCCATGATATAGCGAGGTCTTAAAATCGATCAGACGTCAAAGTAAACATGTTTTAGCTGCTGGGACACCAAAATTGACAGAAATATGAGCAGCTAAGGACTTGAAATCATTGTCAGAACCGTACGAAGAATTCTTCTAACTAACGTCAATGCAGCTTGTATAATGTACGAAAGAAAAAATTCATACTCACGTAACAATCACGTTACATGTAAAGGTCTCGCCGAGGTCTCTAACATCTTAACCCTTTTAGTACACTTTAGCAAGTGTAGTTAGCTACACTAAAACAATTGCCCACCCCTGCACTAGCCGATTGAATTCTACCGTTTCTAAATTCTATGCCGAATAAATCTAGTGGTTTTCTTTCTGCAGCAGAATGGATTCTGATTCTCGAGGTCTAGGAAAAGGTCCAAGAATCCTCGGTCAGGATATATTAAACCGGGGGTGAGACACACGAATTGGCTCGTTACAATTTCTAAAATTCTACAATTCAAGAATAGCCGTTCGTTACGTTCGTGCGATAAACCATGCCAACGAAGCCCTAATATATAGGTATGTTTGTTTAGAAGAATGCAAGAGAAAGTTTGGGGATGGCAAGCAGCCCGATGTTGCGTTGCCTTAAGGGTGTGACTGTTGTTCTTAAAGAAGCTGGCCACGAAGTGTGAAGGACAAGGGTGTCTTCTGGTAAGAAGACTGTGAGAAACAGCACGGCATTTATCACAGAACCTCAGAACAGAGTAAATGTAATAGAGCAATGGACCACTGCATCCTAACAGGCTCATAATCAAGTGTTTATAAAACTTAATAGAAGGACTTAGTAGTAAAATTTGGATCTTGAGAATATCTGAATCTCTTTTTACGAGCTTTTTATTTTGGATCTGGATCTATATTATGGACTTATGTTTCTTATTACTTAAAAATGATAAATTCGCATGAGCGGCTATATGCTGACACGTGTCTGCAAAGGGTCAGGCGATAATGACTGTTTTCTATTTTTACGCAGATATTCTTCTCTTTTACATTGTAACTGATTGTATACGCAATTGAAAGTATAGAATTGTGTTTAATTAAACTGATTATTTTATATATTAGGCTGCCTTTGATGCTTGTAAAGCATCGAGCTGAATGATGGAATTAGCAGCAGTGAAAATAAGTTCGATTTTCGATTATTCAGAAGTCAAATCGATGATATTATAAATGAGAGATTTGGATTAAGTAATTGTAACGATAGAAAATGAAACTGATTCTAATAGTACACACACGAGAGAGAGAATTCAGGTATATACTACAGATTCTGAGGAAGAATTAGAAAGAACAAAGTTCAGAAAGGATGAAAAAGAGTGCAGAATCTCAAATAGCTGCAATCTGTAACGGAACCATTATGTCTTACGAATTTTAATTAGAAACGAAAGTAATTATGCTAAAACGAAACTAAGAAGAATCGTGTAAAAGTGCAAGGGGTTAAGAGTATAGTAGATGGTACATGTTTCGTCTAATTTAGGAATGCCATAAGCTGCTTCGAAGCGTTTAGTCTAACATGTAGATTTATTCGTTACTCGAATGTAGTATTCTAAGTAAACATACTTAGTCTACGATCATTTTTTCTTTTCTTTTTACTTACGTTCAATTATAAATTGAAAATTTTCATTTGTGTAATTTTTGCGTTCCAAGATAATAATTTTACCTTTATGACCATTTTCTATTAACCCTTTCGCTACGGCAGATTTCAGTAGAAAGGTAGACGAAAATTCGCCAAATTGTCTTCGAAAGTTTAAAAATTGATAATTTTCAAATATGTAAAAATGTAAAATTTGTTTCGTTCAATTAAAATGGAAATAAATAAAATTTCGGGGGAAAAGGTGATAACAGAAGAGTATAAGTGAAATTTCCAAGACGCCTATAGACGCCAACAGTAGTAAAAGGGTTAATATTTGTTAACATAAATTACAACATTCTATTTAAAACAATACTTTCGAAATACCGATAAAATTATCCACAGTACTTTCCCACGTATTCTATAATCAGAAATTGTGAAATCATATAAATATTAACACTAGATCTACCGACGACTTACATACATACACGTATTTCAACCGGAAGCTCCAAAATGACTTGTTTTTGTAGAGAAAAGTGGAACGCGAATTTGTACACATTTGTTTGTTTCATTTAAGGAATATTGAAAATAAATTGTAATATTTTCTAAAATAATCATGTTGAAAATTTTCCTTACCGAGGAAAGAGCAATTTTATATGTTATTACGAACATTATGTATATGTGTACATACGAACATACTTTTACAATTAAAGATCTTTTCAGCAGTATATTTACCACAGACACATTCATTATATATATACCACAAATACTGCTCGTTCTGTTATTTGTTCAATATTCCATTTGTCATCGTTTACGTAAAAGTGTAACATCTGTACACAGAGCATTGTACAATTTTTGTACAACGTACAAGTTTCCAAATATATTCAGTCTTCCAGAAAGCGTTAAAGTTACTACGAAATGTTACGAGAAATTTTTCAAGTCCCAATGAAATCAAAATTTTACCTACATTCTGAGCAGTGAACGTGACCCATCTCGGCATATGTAAGTATATAACATGTAAATGTTACGCAAGAAAAGAGGAAAAGAAAGAAGAAATTTAAAAAAGGAATTATTTATGTACTACAATAAAAGCCACGAAAAATTTCAAAAGATAAGCTATACTAAAAATGAGTAATCATTGCAATGAAATATCAAACAAATCATTTTAACCACTTTGGTAGATCTGGTGTTAAAATAAATGTCTCATAATCATGCACAATTAACGTTCCAAGTGATTTCTACGTAAAGATTACTATCGTAAAAATACTTACAATTTTCGATTTTTTAAATTTTCACTTGTAATATCATGATATCATGAAATTACTGAGAGAAAAATCGAGAGTATACGTTGCTGTCTATTATACTTGTTAATTTACGTATTATAAAAGCCGCTATTGTTAATACTTTACCGACCGGAAGCCTATTAATCGGCTTTTCGCTGTCAATGCAACAGATTAATTCATCTTCGTCTAGTTAATGCCGGGTCACTTTTGACCCATGTCTTAACCGTTTGAATGCCAAGCGGCGCGATCGCGCTTCTGTTCAGTGCCTAAAAGTATCAGCTAATCGGTCTGTAGAATTGAACTATGTAACTGCACGTTCGAACTTTGTCAATGCGTGTCTTTACTGTTACGATTTATCGAGGTTATACTAAATTAATATCTATGCTTTCATAAGCTTCGAGCTGTTGTTAAAAAGAATTTTCTCATGTGTTAACACATCGTTGACCCGTCACGAGTTAACTCGTGTTAGTATTTGCATTAGCTATTTCAACTTTTTATCGGAGTAACAGAATATTGCAGAAGCTTTGTTCATTGTGTTTAGTCATGTTCGCTTTATTATAAAAAAAATCATACGTTTCTTGATATTTAGGTTTTTATCATAATTCTAGTATTACAAAAACCGCAGCGAAACAAGATATATTTGCAAAATCTGTTGTGTACCATTACACGTAGGTGACTGCTATACAGTTTATCATACCAAAAAAAAAAAATATATAAAATATTAGAAGTCGTATAAAATAATAATAAAAATATTAGAAGTTATATAAAAAATACGTCCAAAGTTTCATTTCAATTAGTTATGTATAAATAAAGTTTATCGACGTTTATTTAGATTGTTTCACTTCCACATTCAATTACGGAATAATAGCCTTCTGCGTAAAATTACCGGTCAACAATGTGTTAAAAGTTCAAAGTAACGTAAACGAGAAAAAGAAAGGAAAAACGAAAGAAGCGCGATAGCGCCGCTTCGCATTTTTCGACTGAATTTTTGCAAAGTTCCGTGCCACTCAAACGGTTAATTATCTTATAATAAGAAAAAGTGAACGATATGGTAAAGCCATCTCGCGAATTTTGATTGAAAATTTTTAGAGCTGTAGAATAAACACGATAGCAATAACAGACCCAGTGTTAAATAGAACGACTCGGTTGATAAAGTGTTAACCTTTATCGCTCCAAGAATTTTACAGAGTGATTTGTAGCCAACTTCAAACAAATTTCACGGTTTATATTTCACGAAAAACCGTTAGAAATAACAAAATTAAATATTTTACTTGAAAATGACGGGAGATATTTCCACAAGTACGATGTATAGTATACGCTGACTTACAGTGAACTAAACGCAATAATCATAACATTGCGAAATTCTGGCAGTGACACTGCCGGTTGGAGTAATAAGTGTTAATAGATCGCATTGTTATAAAATGTTTCATTTTCTGTAGAACGTTTACTAACTGCTTTGCTTTCCGTCGTATTAAAATTTTATACTAGTTGACAGTCGCCTGACATGGATCCATTGGACTTTTTTATTTGAGGGTTCTCTAAAAGACAAAGTGTATTCGCGGCCTTTCGTATCGGTGGATGACTTGAAAGAAGCGAATCAAACTGCATTGCTCGAGTGTGAATATCAGTCAACTAAAAAATGTTACGAAGAACGTAAGGAAACGTGTCAGAAAATATTTGGAATGTAATGGTGAAACATTTCAACACTTACTGTAACAAAATACATTTGTGAGAAGAATTGAAAAATGTTACAAAAAAGTAGGACTGCGTTTAAAAAAAAGTGCAATTGTGCAATTACAAAGTGGTGTAATAAGAAGATAGTACTCAGTACGCCATTCAATATTGTCTACAATTTCTATCATTTATGAAAAAATTATAGCTCGTCCCAGTTGCGAGAATCACCCTGTATATGCGTTTCTAAAGTTCGAATAACCGTATTCATTCTAATTTATTTGTTTAATCTTGCAATAGGACCATAGTAGGGGAGTCCTGGATTTATGGCTTCACAAGTGTTTACGTCGCAGGCAAATATTTTCTTTCTAGTAGACAATAGAGTCCTTTTTTCGCGTTGATTATGACACTCGGTCACTGGGACTCGAGATGCCATAAATCCTGGAGTCTTCAAGAGTTCAAGTGACAAGTGGGCCCCATATTTTCGTGACCGGTGGTCCACTTTACGCGACAAGGTCCAGACCTCGTGGAGATTCCACAGGATTCCCAAACTTTCCTTCGCCGAACACTTCTTCGATCATTGTGCATCCCTTCCCTAAAATAGAGCGTTTAGAGCGTAACGGAAAACGATACATTAGAGAAAAACTGAGTGGTGGAAAATCGTTTTGGAAATCACCAATTAGGATATTTCGGCAAAGAACGCGGATTTCGTGGATGTGGACCACGAAAGTTTGAACCAATGTGCACCGAGTCCTCAGCAAGAGAACAATGTAAATTAGAGTCTCTCAAGAGACATAATCAATTCAAAGCTTACCAAGAGCAACCAGTGAATCGACGCTATTTTATTTTGGATACCCTTTATAATAAATAAAATTATGGTGTTTTTAAAACATTAATTTTCTCAAATAAATGATACATGTCGAGGGAAAGAAAAATATTTAATTTAGCGTAAATGAAGGATTAAAATGGTGACTTAGTCACGAGTTGTACAGTAAATCAATATTGCGTGTACGTGGAAAAATGTTAAGTCCACATAAAGCGTCTGACATTGAGATACTCCGCACTGAAAGGATTAAATGTTACATCCTGCATCATGATATCATTCTATCTTTCACCTTTCACCGTTATTATCATATAAACAATTGTTTAAATAAAATGGTATGCTTTTTATTTCGAATAATTTTACAGTGTGTGTGTGTGTGTATGTGTGTGTACTTTTATGGCCAATTTATTACTCCAATAAAAAAAAACCATGGGCCTAATTTAACGATTCATGTTTAAAACTTAAATTTAATATTAAATTTATTAAATATATAAACGTGTTTGAAGAAGGTTTGTGCCAACCTTTTCCCATTGCTCCTTTTTGACTTAGAAACAGTTTGTTCGTTTGCGATATAACAACGTACAGTAATGAGTAAAGAGAATAAAAGTAAATTGTAATAAATTTTATAAACTTGCAGCACCACAGAACAGTTTCCCTAAGTACACTGCTTAAACTGATATACGTATACCTACTATATACCTACAATAGTTAACAAGTCTGCGGGCTACAATAATGTAGCCCCAATGCTTAGTTGATTAATCTAAGGTCTTAAGTGTATTTCTCAAAATCCTGTATATATCCTACCATATCTCTTCTCCTTGCAACGATAGAGCACAACTGGATTCGAATATGTATAACAAACGATATATCGAAATTAAAGACAAAACTGATGAAAATAACAAGGATTGTAAATTGAATTCGTAGCGATCGATTCGTTTGTGTTACAGTTGCGAGCTCGATTCGTACAGAGACAATGATTTGTACTCTTTAGAAAAAGTGTAAAGAGCATTTTCACTATTGATGGTATCTTGGGTCGAAATTTTTATATACATTTATATATAAGAATTTTAGCTTTTGTAAATTGAGAAATTGAACTTTAATTCTGACAAGAAACTATACAATACTTATTCAAGTATGTTAACAGAAATGTGTGTGATCAGGTTTAACACGTTAAGTACCACGTTGGTTTCGATCGTTTTTCGATTCAGCGGTTCAATTTCGAAAATTTTACAGTCTTACGATAAATTTAACGGGGGAAGAAGTTGTGAAATTTTGTAACGAAAACGGAGAAGAGTATCTTTCTATAAACTGTTTTAGTAAAACTTCTTAACACTAGAACCTCGAATGCAGTGATTTTGATCGTTTTTACTTTTTTTTTTCTTCATTATTTTGGTACTTTTGTTATTTTGGAATATTGGTACTCTCTAACTTTTCATATTTTCATTGAAACATCGTCTACAGAAAATTTTATATTTCTGTACGTATTCCATTCGGAATTGTGATCTAAACTACCTGTAACCTAAACTCCACGAGAATTCATAGTGACCGTAGACATTTTTCCGCTTTATTATCGACATTTAATTCAGTTTTAACACGTTCCGTGCCAGTGGGTGCATACGCGCCACATAGAACTTTTCGTTTAGGTCATTTGAAATTTTCACCCTGAAACGGAAATTTTTTAAAAGGTCTATTGTAAAATTTATCGTATCGTGTGTCGTTACCACCCCAAGCGGCGTGACGATCATTTCTTCGGATTTTCTTTAAGTTCGATAAGAAAACGCTGTAAAATTTGGTATGAAAATAGTATTAAAAAATTTGGTACACAATCGGTAAAATATTGTACTATAAAAGTTGTAACATTATGTGATAATTGTTCGAATAAATAAATCGCGTTTACGTTTACCATGTTCTAACTAAGTTCATCGAAACGTATCTTTGTAATTGTAAAAAAAAAAAGGTGTAACATATAACAAAATATTTTATTTAAAATTAATTACAATATCATTAGGGAACGCTATATAGAAGCATGCAATTCGCGTGGTAGAATAAATTTTCAACTAACCGTTTGCTAAAGTAATTCGTTAAAATCAAATTCATCGATTTGTTCTATAATGCATCTTAAACTCTGCACATGTTTCTTGGCAATTATGATTTTTGCACTATTATAAATATTGCAAGACATATGTACGTCAGAAGCAAAACTATTAACCATGATAACGTGAGGCGCATACAACCCACATGGCCTGAAAGAAGTCACAAAAAATCGGTCCGGCACGGAACGTGTTAACTGCTTATAGCTACACATACTTAGCTATATCGGTATTTGATTAAGTTTTAACTACTTATACAATGACTCCCATTAACATTCGGACACCCTTTATTAAAGCAGAATAACTTTTTAAAAATTGGACCAAACGAATTGTGTTCTTGTGAAATGTTAGAAGCATTAGTTTACTAAATGACACGTACAAATAGTTTTGAAAAAGTCTCAACTGGTCCAAATTACAAAGAAAATAGTAACGGCCGCTTTTTACCATTTTTTTATGCGAACCTGTAATGAAAATTTAAAAAGCACATTTCGTAGATCTATGTTAATTGTATATGTGCTGAAAATTTCATTGGAATCGGTTAACGCTGCTATGAGCTACAAACGATTAAAGATGGCAAAAATCGAAGTCTTAGAATTGCGATAAATCGAAAGATTCTTGCATTTTTCAATGCCTGCCCCTTCTTCCTGCATCAATCGATTTTGATAAAATTTTCAACATGTATACAACGAACATAAATATACAAAATGTATTTTTTTAAATTTTCATTATAAGCTCAGATAAAAGAGTTGGAAAAAGAAAACTCTATATTCTTTGCAATTTCGACTAATTACAATTTGTTCAAAATATTTTTTACACATCATCCAGTAAACTAATCCTTCTGACTTCTTTTGAGAACTCAGTTCATTTGGTTCAATTTTAAAAGAAATTACTTTGTTTTACAATGTGTCCGAATATTAATGGGAGTGACTGTACGTACAATCTGCTTACATCTAATGAACTGACGATAAAATTGAAAGTCGAAAATACAATTCTTGTAGAAACAATAATCGTATTAGAAGAAAAATTGCTAATAAAGTAAAAAGTATAAAAACATCACTCTACGATACTCTAATTTTGAAAAATCTAATTATAAAAATTTGGTGAAACAATATATAAAAGTAAACGCAATACAAATGTTCTAATTCGAAGTACTATGCATACTGATGTCAACATCGATTAAAATCACACAAAGAAATTTCCGGAGACTGTTGCTTTTTATAATAATACAGAACATGGTGAAAACGTACGCGATCAAATCTGTCGAAAATATTCAGTTCGTGCGTTCCTTTAGATTTAAAATAAAACGAATTACATATAAGCTACTCTTTATAAACTAACAAGAAAGTCGACGAATATAACTTAACAGAGTGATATTAATCAATAATGCTTGCTAAAAATGTATATAAAATCAGGAAAATAGCGTACGGTCACAATAACCGTTAAGGTTTTAAGTAAGATGAAATTACCGGGGTTCTAGTGTTGAACTGTTTTAATAAAACTCCTTAATGCATAATAATTTTCTAAATTTAACGTTGTTCGTCCTCAAGTTCCAACGCTGTCTGAACGAAAAAAGCTGGCGTCGGTCCGCAGTGACCGACGTGACGTTTAAAGTGTTAAAGGAAGTAATATACAAATTACAGATCTCGAAATATTTGTAAATCTAACGAAAAGATAAATCATACATGAACTCGTGATTCACGAGGAATCTAAAATCATCGTATATATAAATGTATACGTAAGCACATTATACAAGAACTCTTGTAATAAAGTTTATGCATAGAGTCTCGGATACATACCAGTATCGTATTTAAATTTGAAGAGAATCTGAACACTCTTTCATCGACAATATCCCAACTACAACGATTACGTTTGATTCGATACATGCGAACACTCTGCACCTCGCATGGTTTTGTGCACCATATAACAATAGTGTGTAACACATACATCACTATATTAGTACGGATAATAAATATAAAATTATTAGTTGGCAATACAGTGCAATGTGATTCTGTATATAAAATCATAGAATCTTGAAAGTTTAATTGGCAGTCGAATGTCTTATTATGTTGATTTAGTTCTCAGTCTTACGAGAACTTGCTCACGAGAAGTTCAAAAATCATGGAAGATGTAAATTTCTTATTTTTTTTTCTCATATAAACTATCGTAAACTCTTATAGAAATTGTATCGTAATATATATTCAAAGATATATAATTATGTTTCATTATCAAAACAACTTGACTCAATTAATATTTTTTTTTCTTCGACGTTACCGGAAGTAACCTGGTAATAATTACCTTAGTTTCGCTTAGCTTTACAGTTTTTTCTTTTTTTTTTTTAATAATTACTTTAATATAATTACTTTACAACTAAGTAGTAATTACTTTATTTTGGAAAAGGGATACAAAAGTTTACCTCATTTGTATCATACTAATCTCAAAATGTCTAACAGTTCCAACAGTTATGAAGGTCCCAATCTAATATGCTATCGCTTTAGCAAAGGACGGAAGTGGAAAAGGAAATATACTAGCTGGAATGTACATATGGTGGTAGTGATGAAGTTTCCAGAGAAAACGAATTAGTCTTCGTCCTGCTTGAACGTGTGAAGTGTATGAAGTGAAGTTATACGTTGAAAACTAGACTACACTGATGCTTTTCCGCAGTCTTCTTTTCATAAGGCGTAAGTGTTAATCATATTTATTTATTAAAAGTATCTTTATCTTAATATGTTTCTTTGTATAGCTATATTTCATGTAAAAACGAAAACAATTCTCTGGTTAAAATTTACAATGTAACATAGCTAAATATTTATCTATTTATCCAGTTAAATTGAAAAAAGCAAGTACAGAATAATTTGAAAACGTGTAAAGTTACAAAAGCTATGCAACACTGAAATGTCTCTGGAAACTTCACGAAAAGCCCGTAATATTTAGATAGAAAAATAAAAAGCGTTGTCCTATGAAAAAGAGAACAAAATAAAAGTAAAGAAGTTGATAAAATGAAAATTATGGCGTGGAAAAATATAATCCACATTAACTTATACAATTATAACAGGATATTATTGTTCGTATAATATAATTTGTCTCAAGTCAACACAATGAAACATAGTTCTACATTTGTTCAACGCCGAATATTTTGTTTTTGTTTTATTTGAAAATGACCATTCCAAAATTTCAAGTAAAATTCAAGTTCATTTATCACGCTTGTCTACTTAATCTTGCAAACTGTATACGCTGTATGATCTACCATATTATATGTCATAGCGTGAGAAATCTATGCTTTTTCTTTTACTAAACTTGCGTGTCCCGTAGTTAATGCTCGGTAATTTAAAAACAAAAAAGAAAAGAAAAGAAAAGGCTGCAAACGATGATAGAAATGATTATGAATTCAAGCCTTGACGCTTTTCCTCTTCGAGCATAGCATCAAGTTCATCGGTAAGATTAGCAAGCATGTTTCCAATGTCGTTCAATACATCCGCTGGCTCGCTACCAGATGAATGATGGCTTATTCCATGACTTTGAATATTGTTGCTAGTATTGTTACTTGCATATTCCTGTGCACGTGCAGCTCTCTGCTTGATCGTCCCAGCATTTTCATTTGCAAACGGAAGTGAATCTGATTCTGTACTGGAACTTGACTGAAAAAGAAATATCATATAAATATCGCATAAAGATTGTTAAATATTAAAAATTTGTGTACATAATTAACCGCAATTAAAATTTCAAAGAGAAACTGTATTTCTATCTTATTACTGACTGCCCAATTGTTTAACTCATTCGAGACGAAGAATTATTTTGAAGACGATCTCCAGAAGCGAAACAATTTTTTTTTCGTTTAAGTGAAACATTTTTAACGGGGAAAATTGCAAACACTTTTCGTACAAATAAGATAGCAGCACATCGTCTGCGTAACTGGCTCTTCGGAATATTTTTATTACACCATGTGTGTAATGCTTAATAAAAAAAAAAGGATATAATTAAAGTGTAAACAAATTTATTTCGAAAATAGTAAACAAACATGAAATCATTAGTTTAGGTTCAAAAATTTGAAGATAACCCATGAATAAATTTAAAAAACAAATATTACAGAGGTAATGAAGTACTTGAAAAATTTTCCTCCGAAGAAACTTATGTATTTTGTTTGTGATAATCCTTAAAATATTCTCTCAAACATTCTCGACTCTTTTTTTTCTTTTTTTGTTTCTTTGAAGCGAAAAATCCTCACTTTCGTCAGCTATGCTCATTTTTTCTATTCCCGATGATTCTGGCTGTGGGTTACTCATTTTAGGGTCTAACTTGAAACCAATGAAAATTTTACGGCTACTTCTTCCCTACTAACTGTTAATTGAAGTTCAAACTCACCGCACACACGGTGTGTAATCAGTCTCGAATGGGTAAAAAATGTACAATGTTTCTAAAAATACTTTCAAACTGAAAGCTGTGAAGTACAATATATCTTATCCTATTTTTAATACGTTTAGTTGATCAAAATTATATTTTCGTTCTTTAATTGATTAAAGATAATGTAAGATGCATTTGTTTAAAGTATATTACGTTACTATTTTTTCAATTATAAAATAAAAATTTTGACTTCAATAAAAAATTATGATTACTGTTACTTTAATTGAAAAATAAAGATTTAAAATTTCATCAATATGATATAAAATCTTCAAAGATGGAAAACAAATAAAAATAAAAATTGGAACATTAAGTTTGCCATTGAGACAAATTGAATGAAAGAAACATTTATCAAAGGCAACTATGAAATCTTTTTTCAGAAACTTCATTCCTACTACATCACATAACCTCAGACGGTGTGTTATTTACGCGTTCTACCCGAAACGTAGGGTGCCTAATGTTTAGTTTAGCGCACCCCCCGGATAGTTACTAAGAAAAGGGTAAGCGAGCGACTTCCGCTCCCACAAAAATCTAGCGTTCCCCACCACCAAAAACTATAGTTTTTCGGTGTGTAAAAGGGAATGATTTTTGACACTCAGGGGCAGTCTCGAACTCAGTTTCCGAATAGAACGTTACTCTGTCCATCAGAGTATTGACACGAGCAAGATCGGATTCCAGTTCCCTTCCAGCATTATAACATCGCGTACGTATTTTGTAAGTGTCAATCAGATAACACTGTCTACGACTCCTCCGCGCTCTCATCGCGTAAAGTCGAGAAGGGAAATTCTTGTCGAGTCAAGAATCGACTAACTATTAATATTGTAACTAAACTTCATTGTAGCAAGATTCAAGTTACTTGCGTATCAAATTATAACTTGTAATTATAATAGAATATAGTAATATAGAGTCGTAGTCGTGTCTATATTCAATTTAAACTATCATGAATAGGTGTATTAATTCAGATTATAAATAAAGATTGTTGGAAAACGATAAAATAATCATTTAAGGCAATTATAACTATAATTAGATTATTATAGAAACCACGAAGGTCAATAAATTGAACGTTTCATGGATACTTGAGTAGTTATTTCCACCGAATATTGCGGTATAATATTGCAGAGGGGCTAGCCATTCTTCTCTTTCTAAGTTTCTTCAACAAAGATGTGTAAGTATGCCATTTAAAAATATTAAATCGACCTTGATATTTTCTCTACAATTTCATATGCAAGAAAATTATTTATACCATAAAATGCTCCTCTCGATACTAAACAACTTGCACAGTAACAATTTTCTCGTACCTTTAACGATCTACGAGATATCTTTCATGTCTCTCTTTTATAAGGAATAACAAACCAAGACAAAAATGACTATAATTCAGAAACAAGGTCATCTCGGACATATGTTCATATGAACTTTTTGCTTATTGTACATACTGAATTTATCTCCGAAGTTATATCCACATTTTCAGAAACATTCTGTATATATAATTTGAATAAAAGTACCTTGAAACTGGCATCAGAACCGTTACGGTGTTGCAAAGCAAGAGAAGCTATTAATTCATGTTCTTCGTTAACATTGACACTGACACTACCCCAGGAACGAGACATAGAAGAGGGCGGTCGATTCATTTGCGGTGGAGTCGATGGCACTGGTGCAGGTGCGGGCGGCGGAGGTGAAGGATGATGAATCAAATGATGATGATGATGCATATGATGTTCATCGCAAGAAGCAGTTGGTACTGGCCCGCTACAATCTATCACAACATCTCCAACACCTGAGCCTCCAACGTTGACGCTGTTGTCTCTGGAGCTTTGACGCCTTGGCGGTGATGGAGGACAACGTTTCGGAAGATGCGGACTACTTTCAAGCCCGTAAGTTAATTGATACTTGTTATCAAAATCTCTTGGTAAGGATTTGAATTGGCCCGGAGTCGCGGTAACCTATAATCACAGATGAATTGTACAATATGTAGAAGTATTACATGAGTATTAACTGAATCCATTTAATTTTCACACATTGTAAGTTTCACACATTGTGAACATTGTATTTTTTATCACTGTATTTCTCCTAAGTAGAATTCTAAAACCTTCATCAACGATACAAATATATTATTGTATTATTCATTGCTACAACATAGTAACAAAAATACACACTATTATTAAAGAAACGCTGATGGTCTTTTACGCATTATTAAATATAACGTTGAAGAGAATATTTTTTTTATAATCACATTTACTGCTTTCAAAGAAAAAGCGTCGTCAAAAGCAACGGAGATATTCGATACGTTCAAGTAGGGTAAAACGTCTTTTATAGAATGTATTTTTAATTATGAGTACAGCTTTCAGAATAAATCTCAGCAGTTGATTTAAAAATAAAACACGATACTACTTGTCTATGGTGAAAGTCAACTATTTCTGATACAATTTCGGTGGATGTTATTACTTCAATAAAACTTCACAATAAAGAAATAAACTTGGCCCTGTGACTGCTATGGGACGTATGTATGCGTCCGACTAAAGTTACCGATGTGGACTGTGCACGCATATATGCGCTCAGCAATTGTTTCTATTTTATACATCTGACGAAAACAAGAATCATCAACTTTTAAGATAGACACATACCTTTACCATTTTATAGCAATGAGAATAAACGGTATTCTATTTACAGTGACTCCCATTGATATACGGATACGTTTTAAAAGAAAACTTTTTTGAAACTGAACCAAATGAACTGAGTTCTCATGAGAAGTTAGAAGGATTAGTTTACTGGATGATGTGTAAAAAATATTTTGAACAAATTGTAATTAGTCGAAATTGCAAAGAACATAGAGTTTTCTTTTCCCAACTCTTTTATCTGAGCTTATACTGAAAATTAAAAAAAATACATTTTGTATATTTATGTTCGTTACATGTTGAAAATTTTATCGAAATCGATTGATGCAGGAACAAGGGACAGGCATTGAAAAATGTAAGAATCTTTCGATTTATCGCAATTATAAGACTTCGATTTTTGCCATCTTTAATCGTTTGTAGCTCATAGCAGCGTTAACCGATTTTAATGAAATTTTCAGCATGTGTATAATTGACATAAATCTGCAAAATGAAAACACACGGTGTGTAATTTGTCTCGAATGAGTTAAGCGAGTATCGTAACTACGAACACACATGTGTTTAAGATATTGATATTTAAAGAAAATAATAATAACACACGTACGAAAGAAATTAAAATGTTTCATCTCGTAGGTAAAGAATTAAAACAGTGATTTAGTTATACGTTGGTACAATCGATCAGTATGACGACAAAGATCACGCTACGCGAAGAAGTATTCCGTATATTTGCATTTACATTTGCAATACTTCAGAAACAAAACATATATTTTTATCAGTTTTACATAGTACGATTTAAGTTGGCGTCTGTGCACATGTAATATGTAATAAATACATAAACTATGATTTTTCTACGATTTTATCATGCATTATATGTAGACAATACCAATCTATAATGAGAATTGGCGCGTCACGCATATGTGACGCTGATAGTGAACGTGTTAAGTTTACTGAAATAACTATAGGTGTACATGTAATATCACCTTAGCTACAGGTCGTGGACGAACAAGGCAATGTCTTGGACGTGGAAGAGTTCCACCACCTGCGTCCATTACAGAAGTATCGTTTGTAGGAGTCAAATCACCATCTTCGAAACTACGTGGGCGCCATTCAATTGACTGTGGATGTGTAGAAGGTGCTGGTGACGGAGGATACCCAAGGGGTGCATCCTCTAAGCTTTCTAAAGACTTTCCTCGTGGACCAGCTCGTCCAACGATATTATAATCGGTTGGTAAAGCAGCGTACATACTCCTCCACGCAGCTCCGGACGTGGTATCACTTCCTCCCCTCTGAAAAGACCTCAAAACAGGTGATGAACAATCTTCATCGGGAGATGGCAAGTCAGGGCCTCCTCGTTGAATAACTACATCCTGAAAATATAGTCGACGTTAGTTAAATACGAAAACAACAAGACATAGACAAAATATCGGAAAGGATAGGATTATAAAATCTTTTCTGTTTTCACATGAAAACATCTATGACCTATAACTGCTGAGATATTAACCACTTGTGCTGGCAATTAATTCACGGATTTACAACATTAATTTTGTTTATTATGAACCCCTTAACCTATGATTTCTTTTGCTGACTATACATTTAAGCATCAGCTGTTTACTGTTTTCGTACCATTTTATGCAAGAAGCGCTAATCTATTACAGTTTACTCATAATTGGCTATCATCAGTGTTATAAATTATGCGAGAAGTTAGAAGCAAAATTCATTTTTATTAAATAATATAATTGTTTATTTTGAATTCTAACCAGAATCTGTGCCACGAGTCTAACTCGTTGTTATAGGGCAAGGGGTTAATTACAGTATGATATATTTCAAAACAGTCTGGAATATGAATGCGTTCCTTGCATTCCCACGTAGTTTCACTGCATTTTTGTGTTCTGTACATTCTTTAAACCTTTGTGGTTTTTCTTTTTTTTAGCTTTTATGGGTGGAATATTTCTTGGAAAATGTCCTCGTTGCGTTGCATGCACGTTTTTGATAATCATGAATATGTGCATTTTGTAAAATTTGTTCTGCCACATCTAATCGAAATTTTGAAAACTAGTATTTTCTACTTTTTGCTATATCTTTTTTCTTACAGAATAAAACATAAGCATTGAAAAGTGCAATATCCACTAGGTAACTGTACTTCGACAAACGATCTCAGTCGAGTTCTTTGCACTCGAAGCTTTAGTGCTGAAGTTTCCTAGTTTCTTTTTAGCATAGTTACCAGTGCTTCATCTATGCTTTCGTGAAATACGAAGAATCCAATGATTTTGTTACAATTCACAACTACTCACGATTCTGTAGTTTTTTCATCGTTTCTGAACTTCCATTCTTCCTCATCTTTCCTCAGAAGCTATAGCATCTATCAGAATTTTGAATATTCAAGTAAAGTAACGAATCTGAATATTCAAACTTGGAAAACGCGTATACGTGTGCATAGCACTCAAAGGGATAATTGAATTTATAAAATATCCTTTATATATAATTATTTATTTATTTATGGTCGAGTACTTCAGGAGTAATAAGTAAAATTTTTCGATATAGGAGCATTATAGCTCTAAGTACGCTATTTAATTTTTAGAGCTAAACCCAATACGTGATCAACAACATACGACTGTCGACTTTCCTAATCCCAAATTACGTAGGTGAGATAGACCTACGAAATTAGAATTTCCCGTTAGCGTAGCAAGGTTCGCCCATTTTAGCTACTTTACTTTGGACGATAGACGGTTGTAATCGTTGCAATAACATATAGTAATATTTCACTTGCGTTTTGATTGCTGTGAAATCTTAAAAATGTTTAGTAGTTTTGAAAAACTTATTTTAAGAGACGATAGTGAAGCAGGGATTGTAACGATGTAGTTGGAAGATTAATATTTCTAAATAAACAGTATATTTCCGAAGGAAAATGAAAATGTTTCGTTTCAATTTGGCCTAAGGAAAGAATTAAAATAGTAATTTTGCTGTATAATCGATCATGGTATGACAAAGCTCACGCTACGCGGAAAGGTATTTCGTTCGGACAGAACGTTTAAGTTTCATGTACTCCACAGTCAAAGGGTTAAAAAGTTATTCTACTGTAAAGGGTGTCCAAATATCAATGGAAGTCACTGTATGTACAGCGACTGTAGAAAATTTGCCGACGACAGGCAAATGAAGTCTGCCCGAAAGACACCAGCGGCACAGCCGAATTATCGCGTTAATTCCGTCAAAGTGTTAATTGTCATTTGAATTGCTGTATCGAACCAAGCGGTGACTGAGAGTGATCTCTCGAAATGCAAAGGGTTATTCCCTCGACAACTGATTACCAGACGTGAACAACACGTCGTTGGCGACTTTGAAGCAATAAAAAAAATCATCTCGACATGCGTGACAGCACCTTTCCAGCGCAAGTGGTTAATTTCAGTAGACATGCTTACCAAATCTTTCTTACTGCTTTTAAAAAATGGTTATATTAGGGATACCCATAAGTAATCAATTATTTCGCATTCATAGACAACAATTTTTTTTAAATAACATTTTTATTTTTTAATCGATTATATAATCACTGTTATTATTGATAACTTGTTGCCATCGTTTCTGCAAAAGTTCGATCCCCCTTTTATAAAAGTTTGGCGGACGTAACTCAAAATAAAATTCAAGATATGTTTTAACATCGGCTAAATAATTAAAGGTCTTATTTCATAGTGAATGCTCCAGAGACCTGAATAAATGATAATTTGACAGTGCGATGTCTGAGGAATATGAAGGAGGCGGTAGAACTTCCCAGCTTAACTGCTTAATTTTTTCTTCAGTGAGTTTCGCTGCATGAGGTCGGGCATTATCGTGTTGAAGTATTACGCCTTTTCTGTTGACTAAAACTGGCCTTTTTTCTAGGAGTTTGGACTGCAACCGTTGTAATTGTTGACAATTACAATACACCAAACATACAATAAAACCTTCCTCAGAGATAGAGTTGGTTTAAGGGTCGGCAGTGGTGTCTCGTTTGCAGATAGCCATTGTTTCAAACGCTTTATGTTATCATAAAGGATCCTATAAAGGATTTTTCATCTTCAGTCACGATCCTAGACAAAAATGGATCTCTACGTAGCCTGATGAGCAAGGAATTGCAAACTGCTCGTCGAAGATCTTTATTGACCTCAGATAACAGGTGTGGAACCCATATCTCTTGTCTATATATGTTGTCAATTTCATTTAGGTGCCTTTGTATGGTGGACCATGTAGACCCAAGGCTTCTTGATAATTCCTGTATACTTAACCTTGGATCGGACTCCACTAGAGATTTTAAGGCATTATTATCGAATTGAACTGGGCGTCCACTTCGATGCTTGTCTGACAGGTCATAATCATTAGCAGCAAATCTTCTGAACTAACGTTGACATTTGTTCACTGTCAACACATCTCCATATGTATCACAAATTTTCTCGTTGTTTTTGTTGCACTAAGTCCGGTGTGAAAATGAAAAAGCACACAATTACGAATATAGCTTTCAGAAGATATAAAGTCCGCCATTTTGTTGCAGGGCTATACAAAAAATTTATATTGTTGGGAAGAAATGATTAACAAACTGGTTGAAGAATAACACTAAAAAAATTTGTGCTTACACTTGTCCAGTTGTTGCAGAACTAATGAGAAGGTCTTGGGAAAACAATTGATTACTTATGGGTACCCCTAATACATTGTATTCTTATTATTCTTATCATTGTTCCGCCCGAAGGAACAGAAAGCCGGTCGATCTTTCGTTTGTCACGGTTTATGATACGCTCACGAAGAAAAACAATTTTTTGAGATAACGATGCTCACGTATTGCTCGAATTTTCGTATATTTCTCGCCAAGAGAAATTCGTTTCTTTATAGTAATACCTTAAGATATTTATTTACTTGTGATTGGCCAGGATGTGGCGGTAGTCGTGCAAGATCAAGTGGCTGTATACGTTTGCCCGCACGAATATCTTTGACTCTTTTAATTGCCAGCAATAACTTCTTCTGATGGCCAAGACGTACAATACCGATATCCTCGAGATCCTCCCATGTGAGAGTCGTTACATCTTCAACTGAGCGCATACCCTGTTGATGAAGAGCACCAAGATATTCTTCGAGTCGCAGAAGCCTGAGCCACTCTTCTAAGGAACCAGGAATGTGCTCAGGCAACCCATCTCCTATATTTAAATTATCTATTTCCGCTTTCAAGCGTTTTCGATGATTGGGCTTCTTAATTCCTGCAAATGTATAGAATTTTAAATGTACGTAATGATTAAGCAAATTATACAGGGTGTCTCCGGATTAAAGAATCAAACTCCACCAGTATCTTCTATGAGTAAAAATAACAACTCATAACAGCTTAAGATAGAGAGAGAGAGAGAGAGAGAGAGAGAGAGAGAGAATGTTACCGGGTATCTCGAAGGCTTTGAAAGTAATTAGATTAAAAATAGAGGGGAACTTTATCTGCGTTACATATTTTTCGAACATTCTTCTCACCCTACTGTTTTTACGGTTTCCGTTTCTATTTGCATGTCTACTTTCGTCCTATGCGTGTAAAAGTTACCAAGATTCGTACCTATTGCGGTCAAATCTTCTGGCGTCATACGCGTTATAGTAGCAAGATCATAACCAGCGGAAGCAAATAATGGAAAGTATTCTTCGAATTGTAGTTCAGTTAGCCAAGCGTGAACAACATCAAGATCAGCTGGTCTGTCAGGATGGCTGCCAAGGGAGCTTATAGAACACCTGGGAGATGAAGCAAGAGCACCAGGCCCTCTAGGACCCAGATGATATCCGGAGGCTCTTCCAGAATCTAACGAAGCGGTAGAATGCCTGGAACCAGAACCTGATCCTGAACTACCTGGGCTATCTCTTCCGGGACTTTGAGTCATGTCGATTCCTAAAAAGTACAAATGAAAGTTAGCTGCTTTTTACACATTATTAAATAGACATTATACGGAATAGTGAACTGCGACAGTGAATACTAGATTGCATATTTGTATACATTTATGGGAAATTTTAGAGATGCAAAAATTGCATGTAAAAAGGAAATACACTCGTCCCTCAATTTACGCGGAGTATCTGTTCTACATGGATTCGTTTTATGAAAATCGAGTAAATAAAATCTGTCAGTAGAAAAGAAAAAATATTGGAAATAGAAGCTGGTACATATAAGTTTTAGATATACATATTTATTTCAAATAGCTTAACAAAAAACATAACGACGTTTCAGAAAACAAAAGTAAATTTTATTCGATGTCAGTATCGCTACTATAATTCAAAACAATTAATCTTTTTTTTTTTTTCTAATTTACACAAACGTGTCATCTTCGTCACTTGGAATATTTGCATACGACGTTATTGCATCGCCGTCTAACTTCACGAATTTTTTTATATTATACGTGCAATGCATTTTTTAATATTTACTCTTTTTCTTATTGTTTATTTTCCGAAGAAAAAACAATTGTAGTTTGGTTTGCCTACCACAAACAGTCATTTGACCGCTTGGACGATTTATATTCTTTGCATGAGTCGATCTTTGTCTTCTATTATGTTATCTACGATGTAAAGAAAACCGAGGCTTGAGAGTATGCCTACCCGTCTTCTCGTTACGTTTGGTAAAATCTTGTGACACGAACAGAGAGAATTGAAACGTGAAAGTTACAAAGAGCATATTTGCCACTCTGTTATTATTTTGTATTTCAGTTCTATTATTATTCTACTATTGTTTTATATATTACGTATTACAAGTGGCATTTTCAAAAGAGTGAACATATTAACAGTACTTTGTACTAAGTTTGAGCTTTTTTCCATTTTTCCTTTCTTTCCATTTTTCCGTTTTTTCATTCCCCCCTCTCTTTTTTGTAATTTGATCTACATTTTTATATTATCATTTGTATAGTCATCCCAACAAATATCAAGACATTGGAAAACTGTCAAGTTATTAGAGAACATAAATAATATCGGCGAAGACTGTTCTAAAGCTGACCAGGAAAATCAACAAATCAGACTCTAAAATGTGAAAAATACATGTGTGGGAAACGTGCGATCGAGAATCCTATAATTTATATATATATATATATATATATATATATATAAAAAAAAAGCGGTGAAAAATAATAAAATATAAAATAATAAAATTTGTTTCTCTTTGAATATTATTTAATTATTTGTGCGTGATTCGTTAATTTTCTGTTTGTATAATGAAAAACTGATCGGAAATAGTATCATTTTTGTGTTATGCATTTTCTGTACTTTCACTTTTCATGTGTTCGTACTTTCATAAGCGGTAGTGTGCGCGAATAAACGCTAAGAAACAATATTACCGAAATATTTCGCGATATTATCAGATTATTGTAAGAAGATAATTCGATAAGAATCGCACCTTGATCTTCGGCATGAGTATATTTGCCGACGGCTGGTGGAAATGCAAAGCCGGGGTGAGTAAAAATAGGCCCCGGACTCTTTCCAGATGGCACTCCGTAAGAACCCTCATCTGTAGTTCCGCCTGGTCCATTTCCCGGAAGAAAACAGCTATCTTCGCTACTTGCATATCCAGCTGAACCAAAGGAGGAACCAGAATGTCGAAATACATCGGGTACAGCCGGTGGTGCCACTTTCTTCGCCTGGGTGACAGCTTTGGACGGCCGGTTCATGCCGCCAACTGCACATACGTGATTATCACTTCGTTATTTTGTTATTCAACGTAATACATTTCTCTTTCAGCAACATTGTATGAACATTTACCACCTTGAATTTAGTCGGATTTATGTATGAAAATAAAAAAAAAAGAAAGAAAGAAAAAAAGATAAGAACAAAAATTTAGAACTTTTAAATCGAAGAAATTAATAAAACAAGTAACATTGTTAACATATTGTACACCGGTTAAATATCGTCTTCTGAAAGTCTGAGGTGATTATACTGCTTGTTTAGAGGGAATGGACACTCGAATGAAAATATATTAAAATCTTTATGCTACAAATATTAAAAACTTCATGTTAAACATATTAAAAGCTTCATATTAAACATATTAGAAATTTTATGTTAAATTTTATGTTAAATATATTAAAACTTTATTTTCACAAAGTAGTATACTTATATTTAAAAATTATATGTATTACATTTTTACTGAATGCTCGCCATATGCGAAAGAAAATATATTGAAAACTTTATACTAAAGATATCAAAAGCCTTGTATTAAAACTATTAGACAACTTCATTTTCTCAAAATGGTATATGGTGTACTTAAAAAACATATAAATTATATTTTTACTGAATATTTGCTATGTACAAAAGAGAACGTATTGGAAATTTTATGCTAAAAATATTAAAAGTTTCATATTAAAAATATTAAAAACTTTATATTAAATATATTAAAACGTTATCTGTATACAACGGTATATGGTATATTAAAAAAAATATATTATATATGTATATATTATATTGTCATTGAATGTTCGCCATGTGCGTTTCAACAAAAATCAAATATCGGTCGAAAGCGATAGGCAATAAAATTCCGCAATAATGCGGGACCAGCGTACAATGTGTTAAAAGGAACGTTTTGTACTTGATAATTAGGGTTTTATATATTTTACACACAGAGTGACATGGAAATAGATGGAGAAATTTTTGTACAGTATTTTATTGTTTCGAAGGATGAAATAATGTTCTGTACACGTAATATAGGTCTGAAAACTCTTCCTTTCCGAAATATAGACATTTTTTGTTTGCATTGAAAATTTACTAAAATTTTAAGTCAGACGTAGAATTTCAATTGTACGAACAAATTTGAAACACATCAGGAATTTTTTAGCTTCTTTGACTGTCTTTAAAATTTTCAGCAATCATTTTTAATAGTTTCAATAAAATCATTTTCAATAGTTTCGACAAAAACATTTTCAGCAATCATTTTCAATAGTTTCGACAAAATCGTTTTCAGCAATCATTTTCAATAGTTTCATTAAAAACATTTTCAGCAATCATTTTCAATAGTTTCGTCGAAATCATTTTTAACAATCATTTTCAATAGTTTCGTTAAAAATATTTTCAACAATCATTTTCAATAGTTTCGACAAAAACATTTCCACCAATTGCTTTCAGTTAAGTTTTAAATATTCTTGCGGTACTACATTATAATCGAAAAATGACTATATATATCTTGGAAAGTAAGAGATTTTTCATCTTTAGTTTTTTTCATCAAAGTTTGATCACTTATTTCCGTGTTATTCCGTATATTTCCAATTAAAAAGAGACATGTTATTTTACAACTTTAGTAATAATCGTAAGCTGAGTGTTCCATAAAAATGAATGTAATATTCATGAGTTATTTGTATCGAAAGATACATACGTAAAATAGTATACGATAAGGAAAGAAAGACATTGTGGGTAACATTCAAGAATCTGAAATAAAATTTAAAGAAACACACGTCTGCACTGTTATAATAAAAATTACATCACCAATATTATTATTTTAATATAACATTGTTATTATTTGATACAATCAAAATTGAAATGATTATTTAACTGTATCAGAAATTCCAATATAGACACAATTGATTAAATATTCATAAGTACTTTATGTATCATAACATTTGGAAACATGATAAATTAACAATCCCATAAATTTGGAGATTTAGAGTGATTAATTTCGACTACATTTCAACTGAAACCATAATTAACATACATAATATAATATACGTATATGCAACCTTCAGCTCTCGCTAAAATCACACTTCAACAACGTTGCTTCGACAGATTGTTATAAATTTTATTTGATGGAAGAGGAATACACTAATTTGCCCACTTTTTCAAGAAAAATTATTTGTCGTTTCGGCAGCATATACATGTATGAATAATTTTTTTTTCGAGAATGAAATATAATAAATGAAAAATTCGAACAAGAATAACAGACCAAAACCTCGAAAATTCTATGCGATTATTATTACGTAATATTGACGTAATATCGATGATCTCGTGGTTCAATTACAAGGACAATCTTCATATTAAATTTTTCTTATTTCATTGTATCGTAAAATCTAACCTAACCTAACCTAAGCATTATATTATAAATAAATATAATATAATATTAAGCAGTAACTTGTTTTGATACATTTAATATTAATTTGTTTTATTTAATAATTTTGTCCGGCCCTTGACTCGGAGACAGAATGATAATTTGGCTCCCAAAGTAGGAAAAGTTGCCCATGCCTGGCCTATGACAAGGCTGACGAACTAGCGACCTCTTCCCCTACTTGCCTGCTTTACAGAACCGCAAGAGAATAACTTCATACACATCTATTTATCTTTGCCGTCTTTATTTTGTTCCTTTGACTAACCAGACAACAATCATCTCCCATTAGGCATAGAACGAGCGAACTAACTGATCGTTAGAACTGTGTGAAATGATGCCGCTTTGATATTTTCAACTTATCTTTGATAATCTGACGAAAAACTGTTACGAATAAAAATTAGCAAGAAACATTGCGGAGAAACAGTATTTTAACAATTTTTATTATTGCCATTTGTTACCGATTTAACCCTTTAAAGGAGGCAAACCAATTTGGAAGCCAGAAATTTACAGGATTTCCTGGAATTTTTTTGGACAGAAAGAAGTAGTGGTATTTTTTTTTTTGGGACTTTGGTATTTATTAACATGTATAAAAACATATATTTTTTTTTCAAAATTAAAACAAAATTCAATATTACAAACGTACATTGAAAAATATTTTTCTTAGAAAATGAATACAATGAATTTAATTTGAAATTACGTAGGACTACGTTGTCCTTATTCAGCTAAAGACTTTGAAATTACGTAGAACTACGTCTCATACGCCGAAAAGTTGATTGAAAGTATACCTAAACGTTATCAAGCAATAATCGTTAATGGTGTAGATTGGACGCGTTATTAATTAAACGCATATTAATCTTTTAAATGCACTTTCTATCTGTATACAATTTTTTACAGAAAGGACTTATTTTCACAGAGATATCGCGTCTTCGCTCTTGTGGTACAGACTGTATGCTTCCATAAGTGACGGAGCTATTGTTAAAAAAGATCTTTTTCTCTGTCAAAAGTAGGAGGTTTGAAAAAACGAAAGAAACAGGATCGCGCTGCTTCGTATTCTTCAACCGAATTTTTGCAAAGGTCCGTGGCACTCAAACGGTTAACACTTTACTGACCGGCTTATTCTATCCAATACTGGCTCAGCTTTTGCTGTCGCGTTTATTCTTACAGCTCTGAAAATTTTCAATCAAAACTCGTGAGAGGGCTTACTATATATCGTTCACTTTTTCTTATTATATGGTAATTCATTAATTTGCGATAGGAAGAAACCGATTAATAAACCGCCTAGCTCGATAAACGTTGGCAGCAAAAAGCTGATTAATAGGCTTCCGGTCGAGAAAGTGTTAATAGGAGTCACTATAGGTGAACCAATTGAAATGTAAAAAGAAACGACATCTGTTAAAAAAAAAAAAACAAAGAAAGAAAAAGCAGTTATTGTTGCCTCTAATTGTCATTCGAGTTGCTGTATCGAACCAAGTGATGACTGAGAGTCACTTCTCGAGTGCAAAGGGTTAATACGAACGATAACTTTATTCAAATTTCACTCACGCTGAAGTTAAAACAAATTAACAAAATGAATAAGAACGAAAAAATTCATGAACACGTATAATAAATTTTCTCTTTTGAAAACGAAACTTTTGAATTTCAGAAATTTCGTTGCAAAAGCGTGTTCATGATCGATTATGTAAAAGAATACTCGATGTGCAAACGGTTAATATTGACAATTTTTTGTTGATAACTTTCCTTTTTGTCAGATTATTAAAGGTGACGAACGTTATGGTAAATACGCTGTGTATGTTACTGCGTTAACAAAAGTAATAGAGATATATATCTGGCACGCCGCTGGGTACTTGACACAGCTAAAGAAGAGGAACCTCCTTCACTGTCTCTCTTTCTGTTATTGTGGAACGAATCAAATGAACTCGCAGTAAGTATGCAAATATATTCAAGAAAGTGTTCCTAAAGTACTTCATTGAACTTTAGGAACGTATACGTGAAACATACTGGTAGAAGAATGTTAAATAGACAGGTATAGGTCTTACGAATATGTTTTCTTTCGAGTTATAGCTCTTTGAAGTTGCACATCAGAGAAAGCGTCCAAAGTAGGTTACTTGAACAAGGAGGTAAGCTTCATAATGCGACTTCGTCCTATTTTTTAATTGAGATCCTCACGATGTGCCTTTAATGACCAAGCTTGTACCGATTGATAACAAGATATCATTAAATAATGTATTACAAATAGACCTAAATGAAAAAATTTAAGACGCCTGTTTGCTTAAATATTGTACTAAATATGGTGACTTTTGTCAATATTTAGACACACTTTAAAACAGAATAACCTTTTTTTTTTTTTAAATTAGACCAAACGTGTAAAGCAGGGGTCGGCAACCTATGACCCGCGGGTCACCGAGTGACCCATTTGATAATTTCAAGTGACCCACTTTAGTTCCGAAAATAAAGTATAATATATAAAAATAAATTATAAAACATAAACATGAAACAAACATTGACAGAAACCAGACTTGACTAAATTGACGTTACAAGTTCAACATCAGGGGAGCCATTGATATCGAAAAGAACGTTTATAAATAAAGTTCATTCAACTATGTTTGTAATTATTTTCTTAATAAAATATATCTTATTATTTACTAAAAGACTGTTTTAATACGAAAATATCTCTGACCCAAATGTCTCTTTAATACTCACATTTTGGTTGATTTTGACCCGCGGCCAAAAAAGGTTGCCGACCTCTGGTGTAAAGTATGCTTCACGACAGGTTTTTTCGAGAAATTAGAAAAAGTAGTTCTCTAGATGACACATAACATGAGAAAATTGCAATTGCGAAGAAAATAGAATGAGCGTAGAATATGAAAGGATAAGAAAGTAGTTTTTGTTTAGTTTGGAGAATTTCTCGAAAAATTAGAAAAATTAGTTCGCTAGATGACGTATAAAAAGAATGTTTGAGAAAATTGCAATTGCGAAGTCAGAATTGCGAGGAAAATAGAATCAGCGTAGAATATGAAAAGATAAGAAAGTAGTTTTTGTTTAGTTTGACGCATTAACCGGTAAAATTATCTAAATGAATATTTAAATGAAAATAATAATGAGAAAATAATGAAACAGGAAGAAGTCAATTCTTTACATAACAAGGAAGTTAATTATTCATTATGATTCAGAAAACTTGGTTACATTTATTGCAATAAGTACACCAAACTATCATAATATACACATAAGCGTCCTTTAATTCGTCAAGGTCACATTTATATTACTATTCATATTTACAAAGTGATAATAGCGCAATCTTTTTTTAATTCCATTATTCATATCGTTAATCATCGTGGGACATACCCGATACTATTCGCTGTTTAGTGACGCTTATAAGAAAAAATTAAGCGATGTTATACTTCATGGTCTAATAATAAGCTCTTTATCAATACATGAATAAACATTTACATATCTTACAAGCTTAAAAAATGAATTACTAATTAGCAAATTTATCGCCCCAGTATCTTACTTGGAATATATATGATCGTTTTACTTGAAAAAAAAAGAAAAGAAAAGAAAAAAGATTGTAAATATGAATTTATACAGATATATGATGCTATTTAAGAAAATTAAAAGTAATTTTTGAAAGATAACTTTTCCATTTAAATGTATTAATTTTAATTTTCATTACAACACAGCCCCTTCAAAATAAAAAATTAGAATTTTTATATGTTGTTTAGTTTTAAGAATGCACACTTTCAAATTGCTATTTTTATTATTGGCGAACATTAATTTTATTCTGTTAAAATGAATTACTAATTAGCGAATTTTTCGCCACAATATCTTACTCGGAATACATATGGCCGTTTTATTTGGAAGAAAGAATAAAGATTGCAAATATGAATGTATACAGACATATGATGCTATTTAAGAAAATTAAAAGTAATTTTTAAAAGATAGATTTTTCCCTTGAAACGTACCAGTTTTAATTCTCATTAGAACACAGTCTTTTCAAAACAGGAAATTAGTATCCGAAAATGGAAAATTAGAATTTTCATATTTTGTTTAATTTTAAATATTGTCATACTGAAGTTTCCATTTTTGTTATTAACAAATAGTAATTTTATTCTGTTTCGCTAGCAATGTTTAATTGCTACAACTGAAACGAAAATTGATTTATAAATTTATATTTTGCAATATTATTCTTTCACCAGTAAGATTAATAAAATAATCAAACCGTATTTCACTGCAATAATATAAAAGTTAAAATTGCATTAACTACAATAGATAACTATAAATATATCACAATTTTCTAACGAAACAATTTTGTAATTCGAAAGACACACTTTTGTATATTGTTACACTAAAAAGTAACGATGAAATATTGAAGAAACATAAGTAAACGTATAAAGAACATAACATCTCATTCATTGTTTTACGTGTATTTTATTGATGTTCCAATTATTTTAATTTTTCACATATTATTATTAACATAAGCGTACAGCTTTACTACTTCCGCTTTCCAAGTTAAAATTGGGTTTACAAACGCGCAGAGCATATTCTTGAAAAACTGCTTAGATCTTACAAATTTATTAGTCTGAAATTCTATAGATTATCTTTAATAAATCCTTCAGTTTTTATCCGTTTGTTGAGGCCTGGAAATTACACACCGCGACGTGTATATTTAAATCGAGCAATAAATCTCTCTTCCCCAATCACAGGCTTATCTGGAACATGGCGTTTGAAATGTTTAAAGAATATAATAACTTGCAGGACTTCAAGCCTATGCGAAGATTTTTCAGAAAAATTTCGTATGTAGCGAATAACATGATTTTATATTTCCAAATACTCTGTTTTCCAGTCTACCATTATGAAGATTATTAACGGAAATTTCATATTGATAAAGTTTATACCGTTTATACTGATTTTAATGTTAATCTGTCTATCGTAGTGATGCTGCGTAAAAGGTGTCGCTATTAAAATTAAATTCTTCACATTCGAACTTTTTCACCATGGTGAATAGTGAAAAATTATCCAAATGCGACGCCTAGATGTTGGTATTGTATAATATTTACATGTCGTGTCTTTTCAAATGACACAAGCCATCTTGTTTTAGCAGAAGGTAGTACAATATTAACTATGCACATGAAAATTAGAAAAATTAGGAAAACTGGAAATGTGGGTTTAGGGGACTTAAGAAATTTAAGAATATTGAGAATAATTGGATGTGGAAAAATGAGGAAAGTAGGAAGTTGGAAACAATAGGAAAATTGAAAACATTGAGAAGCAGTGAAAGTGGTAAAATGAAAAAAAAAAAATTGAAAAGAGAAAAGTGGGGAATGAGAGGCAAGGAATATGGGAAAATTTTGAGATAAAAAAATTGGGTAAATTGGAAATTGAAGGTCAAGAAAATTTAAAAAATTGAAAATTAGAAAAATGGGAAATGTAAATCCAGAAAATTTGAGAAAATTTAGAAATTGAAAAAAATATTTCATTGAGAAGAATTTGATGTGAAAAAATTAGGAAAATCGGAAGTTGGAAACATTAGAAAAATTGAGAACACTGAAAGGTATTGGAAATGGAAAAATGAAAAAAACTAGAAAGAGAAAATAAGGAATGAGGGGCTAAGAATATAGGAAAATTTTGAGATCGAGAAATTGGAGAAAATTGGAAATTGAAGGTCAGGAGAATCAAGAAAATTGAAAATTAGAAAAATGTGAGTTCAGGAAACTGAAGAAAGTTAAAAGCATTAAGAAGTATTGGATGTGGGAAAATTAGAAAAATGAGAAGCTGGAAACGCTAGGAAAGTTGAGAACATTGAGAAGCACCGAAAGTGGAAAAATTATAAAAACTATAAAGAAGGAATTCAAAGGGTAAAAATATTGGGAAAATTTGAAATGAAGAAATTAGAGAAAATTAAAACAGGAGAATTAGCCAAATTTTCGTATCTGAGATGATGAAAATCCTCGTATTATTCTTGAAAAATCTCTACACCCGCAAAAAGTCATTGTTTAGTGTGCATTTTTGGAAAATGAAACCATTGGATCGTTTTCCTTCGAAGATGATGCTAGAAATGCTATTATTGTGAAAGTTAAATGATACCAATCAATGTTGAGTGACTTTCTATGGTCAGAATTGAATCATATCGATGTGTCTGATGTCTATTTCTAGCAAAACGATGCTACGTATCACATAACTGGAGAAAACATTCAGTTTCTGTGATCGAAATTTCGTCAACGTGTAATTTCACGAAATGCAAATTTCAATTGGCCTCCGAGATCATGCGATTTAACACCATTAAATTTTTTCATTGTGTTTTTGGAAAGTTCAATCTATGGTAACAAGCTAGAAACAATGAACAATTTAAAGAATAACATTCGAGTTGTTATTCGTGAAATAATTCCAGCAACATGTTGAAAAGTCATTGAAAATTTCGACAATCGAATTGATGTTTACAGACCTATTCATGGTATACATTTAATTGATACTCTGTTCCATATATAATTGTAATGGATCATACTTTCAATGGAAGAAAAGAACTTCAAAAAAATCCAAATAGTTTACATTTGATTGAAAAGAAACATCTAGGCGTGTTTTTTGGATGGCTCCATATTTTCTAACTTTTCATTACTTTTTCTCCTAATTTTGACCAGTTGAAACTTTTTCAAAATTGTTTGCACACATTATCTAGTAAACTAATCCTTCAAACTTCTTTCTCACGTCGTATGATTTAATTTAAAAAATTAGTCTGTTTTTAAAAAATGTCTAAATCACTATATATTTTCCACTTTCCTTACCATTTGTAATTTCACTATAAATCACAATATTTCGATTTTTAATACAACTATACAATATTGTTAATGTGCCTAAGTATACTTCGAGTGCAACGCTATAAACTTCGTTAGTGCCAGAGAAAAGTTGTTCGAATGCAAGTGTTAATAACTGAATACGTATGTTTCGTTAAAATAGCTGACGGTGATAAAATAAAACTAGCTCAATAATTTCTAACGAATTTCGCGTGTTGATAAAGCACGCATATAAATGATAAAGAATCTCTAGGGAACTGAATCTATCAACGAACTAAAGCGTAGGCGTTTCTCAGTCTAGAATTTGACACTTGTTATTTGATACGTAACATGTTGTTTTCGTATCATGAAACTAATATATACATATAGCTCTTAATTAACTTTATTAACTACCGTGAACAATTAATTGAGCAGAACTAAAATTGTACACAATACAAAGTGCAGCGCGCGACGTGTTTGATTAAGTTTGAACTAAATCGATATTTGAGTATCGTATCATATCACAGATATTTTTCACACGATCATTTTTTCCACGCAAAGGTAAACCGTATCGTAAATGTAGATAAATTCACTGTATTTACTGTCGTTCATAAATAGAACACCTTTCATAGTCAAGCAGAAAATATAATATTATCTACTTTAAATCATATTTTCTCACCAAAGTTAGTGTCATATGTTAGTGAAAATATGCATATCCACTTGTACTTCGAGATTCTACAACGAATAATTGTTTTAAGATAATTTTCGATTAATTTTAGGTTCGTTTTAGAATCTATTCTTTTTTCAGGATAATTTTATATTAATACTGATTTCGATGAAATTTTACTATCACAAATCTGTAAAACACATTTTTTAAATTTTCGTTACGAATTACAGAAATGACTTCCACTCATTTCTTCGCGATTTCGACGAATCGCAAGGTTTTCGACATTTTGTATTCACGTCATCTAGTAAACTAATTTTTCTAACTTCTCAAAAAGAAAAAAAAACCCCACTCGAGTCGTTTGCTCCAATTTTAAAAAAGTTGCTCTGTTTCAAAAGAGGTACGAATACTTCTGGGACTCACTGTATGTACATCTACTTACACTTTATCCTGCTGTTTTTTATTTATACAAAGATACGTTACATTTTTCTAAAGAATTATATCGTTCTACACGATAAGAGTCACGATGTAAATTGAAATCTGAATTTTTTCCTCTCGGAAATAAAGTTAACTATAAAACGCGGCATGAATGTAATATTTAACGTTACATTACGACACTGCTGCGGCATTCGTTCGGCCTTGCTCTCGAGCTCGTGTAACGCTCATTCGGCGTCGCTCTATGATGATAACGGAACGATGATGGGAAGTGAGAGCTGGAGCTCCGGAGTTCATTTGAAAGTGTCTGGATTAGAATTTTTTCCTTTTAATCGAATCTTACTCTAATATCTTCATGCTGTAAAATCTTTAAGTTTCTATGTAACTTCATTATTAGACTAATTCAAAATGATATTTAGAAACAGTTTCAAGTTGAATATAATAAAGGAGAGCGTCAGTCAGTTTGTTAGCTTCTTCTGAGCGTAAATGTTGAAACGCAAAAAAAATATAAAAAAGAATTTTTCTTTAAATTTTTATTTACAGCTGATTTTAATACTCGCAATAAGTACTATGTCTATAACAATAAATTTACCAATGACAGATAGAATTAGCTTAAAAAAAAAAAAAAAAAAAAAAAAAAAAAAAAATTATTTTTCTAATTTTAGTTTTACTAATTTTAAAAAGTTAAAGAAGGATTCTTTCTCTTGCAATAAGTGCTATGTCTGTGACAATAAATTTACTAAAGAGAAATAAAATCAGCTTTGAAAAAGCTGATTAATTTATATCTTTAATTTTAATTTTACTAATTTTAAAAATTTGAAGGAAAATTCTTTCTCTCGTAACAAGTGCTATATCTGTGACAATAAATTTACCAAAGAAAGATAAATAAAAAATAAATGAAATCCATTTAGTTACAATTGAATTAAATAAAAAAAAAGAAAAAGAAAAAAACTATGGCTATAAGGGAGACATTTGTCAAGTGAAGATTACATGTAATAAAAGGGACAATGATCACACAGTGGTGGTAACAAGTTTTTTTTTTGTATGTACCCTAGCAGATACTATATCTTCCGAGATATTGAAGGTTACATTTATTTTTCCTCAAATAGATATTTTTTTGTTTGGTTTCTGATAAGGAACGTACAGATGTGAGGTCACGACATCACATAAATTGTACTTGACATTTTACACGTGCGCCTCTACTTTCATTCTCTTTGCGATAGCCTGACAAAAACCCCGTACTTTCCACATGGAATTATACAAATTTTGTAACAGTGTTACTCGACGTAATATATCGTCTGTACAGTGTTTTATCAAATAATAAACTACTGGGTGGAACTATTATTCTAATCGCGCTTATTAAATTCAACTATGACAGCCACCATGTAAAATAAACTCCAAGGTTATGTATAACACTGTGGGACCCCCATGCTTGTTAAGGGAGATGGTTTCTTTACAGCTTGCTGTACTCGCAGTAAGTACCAACCGAGCGCATATTTTTGCGTTCACTTAAAGTCTAACCTGTTCGTCTCAGAAGAGCCCAAAACCGGTATCAGATTCAGAGTGATAAATATGTTGAGAGGAACATAAGTACGGGTACATATTATGCTTACATATTTCTACGCTTGTGGCTACTAAAAAAGGAGACCACGTCGACGTGTATTGGTATTTTTGCAATTGAACGTTGCAAAATTTCATAAACATTGTAATATCCAACTCTATGTTATTTATGTACTTAGCCGGGGAATTTATATTCTTCGATGTTGTTACGTAAATTAGCTCGAATTTTTAGTATCGCGTTACATACAATAATCGGGTTCTTTAAGAATATTAAACATTTGGATCGTTTGTTTTGAAAGCGGCTTAAGCCCGTTTTTTCTTCCTTCGAGATATTTAATATTGAAACTATCAGCGTTAAAAGTATACCCAACTCTACAGATACTTGAAAAATGTGCTTTGAAAAATTATAAATAATCAAAAACATTTTTTCTTTCTTCAAGATATTTAATATTGGAACTATCAGCGTTAAAAGTATACCTAACTCTACAGATATTTGAAAAATGTGCTTTGAAAAATTATAAATAATCAAAAACAATATTTTGTCTACCTTTCAGATATTTAATATTGAAACTATCACTGTTAAAAGTATACCTAACTCTACAGATACTTGGAAAATGTGCTTTGAAAAATTATAAATAATTAAAAAGAACATTTTTTTTTTCTTTCGAGACAACACTAGAACTACAACCTAATTCTACGAGTATTTAACTTGTATATGTAATTTACATAACAACATTTAATGTATTAAATAATCTATTTTTAACTAGAAAGTATATGAATACATATTTTTCGATTGAGGTATTTATTGTTAAAACAATTTTTCTTTATAATTTGCCTACGGAGCACATTTTTTGCAGATAGATCTTATTTAGATTTTTTTTTGCTGTACAATCCAATCTGACAGAATGTACGTGTATTAGAAGTTTATTTTAACTCTTTCGTTACGACATATTTCAGCAGAAAGGTAGATGTTCAATTTTCAATCGTAAAATTTGCCAAATTGTCTTCGAAAATTTAAAAATTAATAATTTCCAAACTTGTACAAATGTAAAATTTGTTCCATTAAATTAAAATAAAAGTGTGCAATAAATAAACTTTAGGAGGGAAGACGATAACAGAAGAGTGAGTCAAATTTCCAAAACGCCTATAAGCGCTAAAAATAATCAAAGGGTTAAATTCCTTAAAATGCAGCTTATCGAGCTACATTTCTGTTGCCGTGTAGAAATTTTTCAATGACAAATAAACGTAACAACTTTTGATATAAATAATGTTAAATCATTGTACGAATAAATGAAAAGATAGCGATGTTCATTTGTTTAATCAAATTATTTTGACGGGTCTGCAGTGCATAACTATAGCACCACTACAATTTTCAAGAGCTTTGAAGTCCTAAGTAACGATTTATAAATATTACTAATATCCTTAATATTACTAACGTTGCTAATATCGTGAAAGGGGTTAGAAAGAAATGATACGTAATGAAGAAAGTGCAAAAACAACATTTATTTAGAACGAAATATCTAACTGGTGCACATTTATACCATCAACGTATCTATTTCAATTTCTACTCATGTTTTCACGTACGTATTCAAAGCTGACTATATTTTTGCGGTTTGCGTAGGTGCAAAAATCATTTTCTCTTGCAATATTTAGATTACATTTAAAGGCATCCTGAACAGTCCAATAAGAAATGCCGAGACCACGTTCCTTTACAATTTCTTCACAACTTTTTCAATCTATTATTCGCAATTTTAACAATTTGTCGTTCGCTTCGAGGAGATAACTTCTTTTCAGATCCTCTTTTTCTCATTTTTCCCATACTTGGTACAATCGTGTAAAACGTCCAATGTAACTTTATGAGATCGCCTGAGCTTACGTGCTAATTTTTATTGCTTGTATTCTTTATATGCTAAAATTGCACCTTGTTCTTTTTCATTAAAATAGTTAACGTGTGGCATTGTATAAATTAACTAAAAAACTTTGTGTTCAAAAACAGAAACCCTTGAAGTTTGTTAAGAATGAGGCTGGTGCCAAAAATTCAACGATTTTCATCTAAAATCCATTATTTACAATGCTCCTTCACATTATACAATTGGCTTCTTTTAATAATTTTCGTAAAACTCGAAAATGTAAAAAATATTAGTGGTGCTATAGTTTTACTCTGCAGTGTATTTCACGTAAATAATGAAAAATTAAAATTAAAACATTTGAAAAGAAACAAATAAGAGAATATAACATTTAATTCATCTTATTAAAAGTCATTATAAATTCCTACAATTATACGTAACATAACTTGTACAAATATACAAAACGTAATTTCTAAAATTTTCATTACAAACTCAGATAAAAACAACAGTTAAAAAAAAAAGCGAGCTTCACTATTTCCTTCATGATTACGAATAATTGTAAATTTTTCAAACTTTTTTTTTTAATATACGTCATCGAGTAAACTGATCCTCCTAACTTCTCAAAGAGGCTCCAATCGTTTGGTCCAATCTTAAAAACGGTATTCTGCTTTAACCCTTTAACTGCAGGTGTGGTTTATAAATCACATACTAAAATTATAGCCAACTTGTATGTTTACGCTTTATTATATGATCCTTTCTTACTTTATGTACTTTTTGTAATTTATAAAATAATGATAATTATATTGTCTAATATTATGATTTGATTTTAGTAAAATATTTTCTTTTTCGTTTCTTTTTTTTTTGTTTGCGTTTAGAGTGATCGGCTGTGCTAAAAGTACCCGCAGTTAAAGAGTTAAAGAATGGCCGAATACTTCTGCAAAAGACTGTATGTGTGTGTCTGTTCGTTATTTTTTAATACAGTAATCCTCGGCTTGAAGTTGCATTTCTCGTTTAATAGACACTGAGTTATCTCTCTATTTCACTTATACTCCATGCTTCTCGCTCTCGACTCCGATGTACACAAGAAGCGAGAGCAAACCGAAGGGAGATAACCAGGAATTCTCGGAACACCTACCTTCCCGTATAATAGTCGCGACACAGAGCCGTGTCCGCGATTATTAAACGAGGATTATACTGTACATAATATTGTAATCTCGGGTATGTTGAAATTGAAAGACAGGAAACTCAGATTCACCTGCGGATTTTCGTTCTTCGTCTCTCGAATGCAACGATAAATATAACTCATCTCAGAATTCGTAAAAAATTTATGCAATATATATAAGTATTTGAAGGTGAACAATTGTAGTTTCAAGATGACGAAGGGAATCATATATTAGATAAATATTCGCGTATCAAATGTACAGCTGCGTACAAAAGTTTCCAAACGACAGTGATTTTCATTGTGAGATTCAATTTTATATTTTTTTAAGAAACTTGTTTTAGTATAATTCTCGTAGATCGTTAACAGTAGGTTTATGGACTTTTCTTAATTCACTGTGTACGGCGTTCTACTCACTCAACGTATTTCCAGAGCCCACACATTTTGCGGCGCGCTAATAAACTTAATGCAATGCATACAAGCACTTTCTTAATTAACATTTATTCGAAACAATCTCTTTATTTCGAAACATGAGACATTCCTCCATTTTCCCTCTTTCAAATAGGCTTATATTTGTGTGAATTTTGTGAATAATAACGATTTTGTCTCCTCACTAATAATCTCGAAAAATTCGTTCCCAAATATACAATTCATTGCTTCCTTCACACTACAGTTATTTTATAACGAAGACGTATCACAAATTCCTTCAAATGATTCCAAATTGGGAAAAGTATCCTTTTCTGTTCATTCTTCAATTATAGGCTCATCAGCCTCTGTCTTCGAATCTTCACTTTCGCTTGAAATATTATATTTTTTTATTCAGTATTTTTCTTCGTTTAATAATATCACTCATTCCAGGAATATCGCTATTATCGCTAAGTTCATTTTCACTTGAAATGTGACTTGGTATATCCGATAAATTATCAAACGATAATTCATTTTCACTTTCATTCTCTTTATTGCTCCGAGGCATTTTTGTATTTCTTTAGAATTAGTGTCTATCTAATAAATTAATTTAGAAGCTAATTCTTCAGAAATTCGCTAGTTTTCAAATGATACGATGTTGTACAATAATAAAATGAAAAAAGGCTTTGTACAGTGCAATACACAAATCAAGCAGATTCTTCTTGATGCAACGACAATACTGACCGATTCTTTCCCATTCTTTTGGAATTTTCACATGCATTTATTTGGCGATTCTTTTGTCATAAGCTACCGTAAGGCTTCGTTATCATAGCAACGTGGAAAATAGATCAAATCATATGCAATTCGTCGAGTCATCGATTAAAACGAGATATCTCGTCAACCATGCTCAACGGTTTGCTAAATACGAGATATCTCGTCAACCATGCTCAACGGTTTGCTAAATACGAGATATCTCGTGATCTGTACGCAATGAGTTAAGTAAACGAGAAACCGAATTTTTCCTTCAGGAAATCGATATACTAGAGACAACTTAATTGTATATTGTTAACTTACATACAAATTCAAATATATTTTCATATCATTCCATTAGTAAAAGTCAGGAAAAATTGCTGGAAAATAATAGTAATTTTTTTCTGCAATTTCACTCGTGAAATCCCAAATGCGTCAAATTGACGTGTTTCGTAAACCTAGTGTTAACACTTAGCCAATCGTGGATTTTTCACAAATGACGTGAAATAGTAACCTTCTTCGCTTGAAAGACTCAAAGAATCCTCCTACATTTCCGGTGTGAATGTTTTCTTCCGCCACCCGTTAAAATCTCGTATAAGTTTATATATATTTTTTTAAATCTTCATGCAGTGACTTCTTTCAAGAACGGAGAGAGATATTCAATCGGTTATTTGAAAACGGGGAGATCTCCTCATGTGGTTGGTAATGTGTTAATACATTGTACACAACCTGTACAGACGTTACGAAACTGATAGATCTCCTATGTTAAATAAGCTAAAATTTTAGATTTTGAGTCCACAGACCATCTTCCTCTCCTCCTTAATTTTGTTGTCGATAGGTACAACATTGGTCCCTTTCTGAAGTACAGCCTAACTAATGAATATTTATTATAAATATACGAGGGTCATTTGAAAAGTTCGCGGCTTTAATATGAAAACATACTATTCTGAGTTTCAAATTACTTGTATTTTCCAATACAATCTTCATCAATTTTAATGCAGTTCAGAGTGCCTTTGCGCCCAGTAAATCTAGTGTTAAATTCTCTGTTGTACGTAATTACTCTTTTTTCTTCTTCACAACTTCGAAAGAAATATACAAAACTGAATCAAACACGAAAAACGTTGTCGTTTGGAGACTTTTGTTCGAGGTTGTACCTCTTCGAAAAAAATGTTACCTATCTAATTGCCTACTATCGCGATATCGTGTTAATTACTTTCTACTACCATCTTACCGTTACTTATCAGATGCTTGTTAATAAATTCTGTTATCGTTTCTCGCTATATTCTGTAACAAGATTACTAAACTGCGAATTTCTGTACATTTATAGTAAACTTGAAAAGTATACGTAGTACGGAAAAAAATATCACAAATATCAAAATTATAGTGTTTCTTGTAATATCTGGTAGGTGAAATAATCTTCTACCATAGTTTTACTTCCTTTTTTCTTTTTTATTGTATTCTCAAAAATTATGAATTAATATAAATTCTGATAAATTATGCAAAATTCCATAGAACGCGCGTAATATGAAAAAGTATATAAAATATTCGAATTATAGTGCTTTTCAAAATACCTAATAAGTAAATAAATTTACTAGCAAAATACTACATTACCAAAAATATGAAAAATAAGAAAAAAAAAGTCTATCTGGAAAGCAGAATTACTAAACTGCATTTATAAGAAATTTTAAAGTGCAAAGTTATAAAATATGCACTTAATATGAAAAAAATGTACACAATTTCGAAATTATAGTGCTTTTTATAGTATCTAAAAGATAAAGTAATTTCCTAGCAAAATTCCATTTTTTACCCTAGTCTCAAAAATATGAAAAATAAGAGAAAAGGTCTAACAGGTATGTAGAATTACTAGACTGCGTTTATAAGAAATTTGAAAGTATAAAGTTACACAGTATGCGGTTAATATGAACGAAATTTACAAAATTTCTAAATTATAGTACTTTTTATAGTACCTAAAAGGTGAAACAATTATCTACCATAATTCTACTTTTTTTTTCTCTTTTACTGTATTCTCAAAAATTATAAATTAATACAAATTCTAACAAATTGTATAAAATTCTATAAAATGCACGTAATATGAAAAAGTATATAAAATATGCAAATTATTAGTGCTTTTTAAAGTATCTAAACTATGAAATAATTTTCTACTGTAGTTCTACCTTCTTTTTTTTTTACATTTTTATTATATTCTCAAAAATTATGAATTTGCACAAAGATCTCGCAGTCTAAATATTACTTCATTCAAATATTCGATCTCATAGTCCGATGCTTCGCTGTATAGTATCGTTCCGTACGATCAACTCCTGTTATATAATTTATTCAATCTATTTTCAAACCGCTACCGGCCGAGCAACGATCACATAATGTTACACTTACGATGCATGAGATTCTTCCAGCTTCCATAAATCGCCTGGATGCACTTATCAAGAGGAGTAGTGGATAATACTGTACTCGTTTTAGGTGCACTTAGATTACCCTCGGAACAGCTTCTAAACAAATTGCCATTGCTTATCGCGCAAATCACCGGATTACGTTCACGCGTGTAAAATTTCGTTTTCGACATTTCGAGGACACCGTTCGGTATCCAAGCCTCGACAGCTGGATCGCGAAAGCTTCTATACGTCGATGATAATTTCTTCGAGGACTTCTGAAGAAAACGCTTGCCGGGTGGTAAGGGCGGGGGACCCAAACAGCTCGTAACAGCGGTGATCGCCATTTATGGTGGAACTTACTTTGTCTTAAATAGACAGTTTATCGTTCTTCTTTAAATTTCGTTCAAGCTTTCTTTATAACTTACTTCTTCCTTCCCCGATATTATTGTACTATATGTTAAATACATGTAGAACGTTAAATACCACAGTTTTTATTACTTTTACAAAACGATATTTATATAGGAAACAGAAAATTAATTATTAAACGTCGTAACGTTTAAAGTTAGCGACATGCAAATAAGAAAATATCTCCGCCAAGATTCCATTTCGATTTCTTAATGCTGATTACGACTATAATTAAGAGGACATTATACTCGTGAGTATTATGTTGTGTACAAACGTGCGTATAATTAAGAGAAAAGTGTACACGCGTGTATTAACCCTTTGCACTCGAAAGGCGACTCTCAATCTTCATTTGGTTCGATACAGCCACTCGAATGACAATTAAGGAGCGACAATAACTGTTAATTCTTTTTTTTAAATAGCTGTTCTTCCTCTTTGCATTTTAAACGGTTCGCATATGTGCACTTCATAATATAGCATTGTGTTTAATTAAAATTATTATTTGATAGATTCAACATTTAAATATCGAGCAAACTGATGGAATTAAAAACAACGAAGTTCGATTTTAAATCGTTTAAAGGCCAAACCGATAATTACATGAATGCGAAATTTGAATGAAGTAACTGGTTCAAAAAAACGGAAGATTAGAGTAATAGTAAAAAGTATCTATAGAATCCGAAGTAGCTGTGAAATGTAACAACACCGTTGTTTAATTAAAATTATTATTTTATATATTACCCTGGTCTTTGATGTTTATAAAAATCGAGTCGAATGGCGGAATTAGTAACAGCGAAGATAAGTTCGATTTTAAATTATTTAAAGACCAAATCGATAATTTTATAAATGAGAGCTTCGAATAAAATAATTGGTTGGAGAAAATGGAACATTAGAATATCAATAAAATGTGAAATTGTATTCTAACAGCGCACAGAAAAAAGAGTTTAGATAGATGCTACAGCTTCTGAGGAAAGATCGGGACGAATAAAGTTAAAAAACGATGAGAAAAAAAAACTAGATGAGAAATAGCTGTGAATTATAACGGAACCATTGAATTTTTCGAATTTTAATGGACGAAACTATAGGTGAAACATAAGTGATTATGCTAACAAGAAACTAAGAAAAATTCAGCTTCGACTGCAAAGGTTTAATAAAAAATATAATGAATTCTTAACATACCTATCGATAAAATTCTATTAGGACTTTGCAAATATAGTAGAGTGTACTAATATCTGTTGTTCAATTGGCACGAATAATGCACAATCGAATTTAGAATTCCTCGAAATAGAAAAGCACTGGAGTTGAAAAATACTGAACTAAGCAAAATTCAACTGCAGCACAAAAGCTTCGAGTGCAAAGGGTTAAAATACCCCCAAAGGGGTACCAAACTTTTTCCCCCAATTTTTAAGAAACTGTACATTGTAATTTTCAAGATATTTCAAATGTATTAGGAAGAAAGTTTCTCTGTTGTATAATATCGACTTCAACCACTTAGTCAAGTCAATCCTTCTAAAATTACACGTCCCACGTGACGCCCAATAATCATATTTTCTCGGGGGAATTAAGTTAATTCACTGGTCGATTCCGAAAGATCCACTAATATAACGAGCGATCACCAATTTTTACGAATTTTCACAGTATACGCTACTGAAATACTGCGAAGGAAACTGTGGAGATAACCGGATAAGACTGCCAGAAACGTTCCCTGCTGCGTACAGGTTTAACGTGGCGACACCAACGGAGTCGTTAGTGTGGCGAATGCAAAGAGGCGAGGTCGAAGGTGGGTGGACAAGTTTCCGGAGAACGGCGTAGGCCGCCCCGGTAATACTTCCACGCGTAGGTTTCCAAAAACGCGACACGTGAAACAACTTTCCACGTGGAAATACTTAAATCCTAAATGTATACGATCGGAGGAACACCGAGTTGAGAATTAAAATCGAAATATTTAACCATGCAAAATATCGCACGAATGCAAATGACACGTTGCGCTGAAAATTACGAAATAAAGAATCACCCGTAAAGGAGTGCTTTAATAGTACAGTGGAATCCGGTAATTGGAACGTCGGTTAATTGGGATGTCAATTATTTGGAACGTCGGTTAATTGAGACGTCGGTTAACGGTATGTCGGATAGTTGAGACTTCGCTTAACCGGGATTTCGGTTAATCGGGACTTCGGTTAATCGGGACTTCGGTTAATCGGGACTTCGGTCAATCGGGACTTCGGTCAATCGGGACTTCGGTTAATCGGGACTTCGGTTTATCGGGACACAGGTTAACGAGAACGTCGTTTAAATGGACGCCAGTTAAATGAGACCGCTGTTTATTTGTGACAGATAGTGAAGTTCGAAAACAAAAACTATTGTTTCCACTACGGTTATATGAGACATATCACCGTTTTATTGGGACAGTTTTTACACTAAGACAATATTTTCTGCAAAATGGAAACGAAGAATACCCAATTTCTGCGTTCTCTGACTGTGCCGATTTCGTCCAGAGCCAAAAAAAATAACGCACCAATTTACACTGGATAAATTTCTAAAAAAATAATTACATACATCCACATATTACATAATGTATTTATTTACATATTATACATTACATAATATATGTGTTTATTTACTTATTTTTGATTACTTATTAATGTTATTTTATTACCTATTGTTAGCTTTGTTTGCATGCTGAAACACACATGTGTATTTAGGACCGAATATTACATACATTTTTCAATCAACCGTTTTTGGCTTCATTTTTCAGATTTTGCCTGTTGAAATTCACTTTTTTGGGACAGCCGCTTAATTGGGACAAATTAATCCAACCCCAACGTGTCCCAATTAACCGGAATCCACTGTATAAAAAACGAACAGGACCTCAGAATCAAGCTGAAAGAAAAATGGAGTAAAATCGGCGAAAGATATACTACAAAGTTAACGAAGTCATTGTCCAGAAGATTGGAAGCAGTTATCAAAGCTAAAGGTCTAACTAGAAAATATTAAAATTCATCATACATCAGTTTTCGTATTTTAATCTTGTAAATACATACATCGATGTATGAATACTTTTGCGTTGCGTTACTGTCCTGTTTTTTGAAATTAAATCATAATATTGTACCACTGTAGCTTTTGTATTTGGCTATTTGTTAGTATATCCTAATGAGATATAAAATATAATTATGAGAAACAAGAAAACATTAACTAATGGATAGTTCAGGGTTACAAATGAGCAATTTATTCGTCTATTTTGCGATACAAATTATAATACTTGATTCTCATGCACGTGTTATAGATTTCTGGAAATCTTCGGATAAGATTCTTTCTAAATAATCACACAGCGGAGTACACTAAGTTTCTTACAAACAGTTCTATAATTGCGTTTTATTCTGTCGACATGTTTTCTTCGCTCTTCTATCTAGTTCATCCCACAGATGTTCTACTGGGGACAGATCTGATGACTATGGGGGTCATACTGTTAATTGTGAACGTCCTCCTATTACGCTTCTTTCTTAATTAAAAAACCCTTTCATAATCGAGACGTATACTTGGAGTAATTATCTCGCTGAAAAATAAAACTGTGCCTTACGATTCGCATTCCAGATGGAATTTTATGTTTCTGCAAGATAATCAAATATTCTTCTTCTTTTTGGGGGGGGGGGGGGGGAATCTTTATTTTTTACAAATTAAACTCCTTTCATGTTTAACCTATTTGTATCATTAGCATATATATATATATATATATATATATATATATATATATATATATATATATATATATATATATATATATATATATATATATCATATACAATATATATATATCACCCTCATAGTTGAAAGTAAATAAACATACTTAAGCTAATATCTCGAACATTATCAGAAACAGAGGAAAGATGTGCATCGATGAATTTGCTTACGGTCTGCAATGTGTTAACACTGACGGTCGCCTCTATCGTGCAAAAACTTACACATGCCGCCGGTATTTTTCACAAGTTTGCAACCTTATGTAGACTAAATAGTATGCTTTAAAAAACGCAGAATAAAAGCTTCCTTCACAATCTTCGATTTTTAAATTTGTATTTTATCACTCGTTATTTACGTGAAAATCAAAGAATCTTGTCGTCAGTATTTTGCACAAATTTGAAAATAAATGTTGGAAGACGAAACAACCAAACGAATTAAAAACTAGAAACAGATAGTGTAAATACTATGATCATATTTAATTTTTAAATTTACATATTCTTACTCATTATTTATATGAAAATCAATTTGTTGTTTGATCACCTGGTTGTGTAAATGAAATCACAAATATCCGATGCCGGTCAAAACCACTGGTTGCACGAAATCGCGCGAACATAGCAATAGCTATCAAAGTGTTAAGATATTGAGACTAGTGAAGAATTCAACAGAATGTATTTCGCCAGTGGTCCCAATAAGGAGAAAAAAAACGGAGAGGTTAGACTGTACGTTAACATGCGAAGACCGAAGGAAACAATTTTACGAAAGAAGTATCGATGGAAGAAATATATCGAGGTCGTAAAATTGGTCTGACGTCAAAGTTTACAAGGATCTAAAACCTTAGTCAGAGCCGTTTAGCTTCCATTCAATGCTAATCGAAAAAATGAATGAGTGAAAAATGTTGCAATCACCCTTGGACGTTACTGCATCGATTAGTACCGTTGCTGAATGCTTGATGTCTTCCATCAACGGTATCACATATGATACGAACTGTTTAACATGTTAGAAGTCAGAGCTCCGTATCGCTAGATTGAATTACGAGAACGCAGAAATATTACAATTTTTGTAACAGAAGTGCAGTTACTTCCGTCCAATAGATCAACATTTAGAATTAATTGTGCACCGGAAATGTTTCAAAGCATAATACGGTCGCTATTAGTAGAGTAGTGAACTTTATAAATGGCGTTATAGCGTGCAAAAGAACAAAGGAGAAACAGTAAGGCTGGGAAAGAAAAAGAGACATCAGGAAGGAAAACGAAAGCGATGGAGAAACCGGAACATGTTCCAATTCGAGAAGACAAGAATGGAATATAAAAATTCCGAAGCAATACGGTACGTATAAGGTTCGTAGGATTAGATATATTTAAAAGTTAGATAAAGAATAAATTAAGAGCAACGTAGGTTAGGAAGAATATTAAAGAAGAAAGATGTAGCGTATGTGCTGATCGAGTCGATGCGCAGATCGATATGAGCATCACGTGACCCGTGGTGGGGCGGAAGAACACGAGAGAAGAGAAGCGTGCGAGCACGGATTGTAACGCGTGACAGAAGGACAAAAGAATGAAATACGGTTAGGCTTTGAACTGATGTATTTGTTTATTACCTTCTTCTATCGTGTCGTCAAAAATACTATAATATTTTTACACATTTTTTACTTCTTTCTGTTGTTTGTTTCTTTTTAACATGTGAAAAGCTGGACATGCGACTTCTATCTTAGTCGAATAACACTTTCGCGTTTCTATTATTGAAGATGGCTTCAGATGAAGTCCCGTTTCGTATCCTACGAAAGCTGTCAATGAGTAAAGGCATCGAAGACATTAGCATTGCACTTCGCTATATGGTATCGTAACTGCGACAAGTGTCCGCTACCGGAAATATTGTGGACGTGTCGGTACTCATTAAATACTGTGTACGCTCTAATCGTCTTCCGCATAAAAATAACTGTATCGTAACTAATACAGAAAAAAAAGCGAAACTATGGGAATTATTGGCGTCAAGGAAATCCTCAATCTCCAGTCATTTTTTTAGATTAATTTTTTCTACATTTTTTTAGGTTGTGGATTTTCTTAAGTACTTTTTATACAGTAGCGTAAAAATCAGGGTTGTGGAAAACCAGAATACATGAAGTAATGCATTTCTCTTGAGATATATTTCATAATACGCTATTATTTATTCACGCATCGACATGTACTTGTACTTTCATTCACTTCCTTTAACGTTCTGAATCACTGCACGTTTTGTGATCAGTATCCTGCCGCCAATTCGTTCGTCAGGTGTCAATCACTCGTATATCCGCACGCATACACGTATGCACGCTTGACGAGTGGTCACTAGGTCAACGACCAAATAAATAAACAAGGGCAATCAGCTGATGGGTCAACGACCGCGGATGTCGCCCATGCCTATGACAAAAGAATCGGCCAAACCGATTGCCGGCCGGCGTCAACCCCGCAATAGTTTATAATGATGCTTCGCGGCAATAACAATTGACGGAATAAGATAAGTGAATATAATAATAATTGGACATAATTCACAACGGTAGGACAAGTGTTATGCAACTCTAGCAACTATAAAACAACTGTTACAACTCTTAAGACAACTGCGACAACCATTAAACGACTTATACAACAGACTTTGCAATACTATCTTTTCAACACTATCTACCACCTTGACTCTACCTACAATATAACACTCCAACAATTCTATCTGCAATAGAAAAACTCTTCCTTCGCTTTCTTCCTCACTTACCATAATACACGCACGCTATTTCTGGGTTTTTTCCGTTAAAAGTAGCGAACACAATCGGCGGACCTCGGGCTTTATCGAGAGTTTTCGCAAAGGGTCTGACTCGTGTCCTTCTCGTCCCCCCACTCTTTCTTTAACAACCCCCGTCCTGTGCCTCTTAGAACTACAGTGCTGGACAAAAGTATTGGCACAGCATGATTGTTATGATACAAATACTTATAACTACAAATTTATTTAAAGACAAAGTTTTTTAACATATTCATTTATTATCCATCTTAGTTTATTACATAACAAGAACCAATAATATAAATAAAGTTATACCCAAAATAATAGGAAAAATACAGAGGTGGACAAAAGTATTCACACAGTACTTTTGTTCAGGCGTAAGACGATTGTGATAGACATTTTTATTTCTTATTTATCCTGAATTTTATCAATATCGTTCTCTTTTCGTGTATAAACAAATAAGATATTGCAAATAAATATACATATAAAAGAAATTAATGTACACAATTATTTCAATAGTTATAAGCGTTTGTATGCGGAATTGTGTACTGTGTGAATACTTTTGTCCACCTATGTATGTTGCCTGAGTATTTTATAGGCGGACAAAAGTATCGGCACAGAATAGAATAAACAAAGTATCGTCGCCTTTTTCAATAATTCCTGATGGTCATTTGGAAACAAGGGTAGAAGATCATTTATTACGATGCACAATCATTTAAGCTAGAGATTTCAATTGTTAACGAGCAATGAATTAAAATAGAGTAACAATGACTAGAATAATGAAAGAAACAACAATTGACCAGAGGAAAGTGATATTAACCGTTTGAGTGTCATGGACCTTTGCAAAAATTCAAGTCGAAGAATGCCAAGCGATGCGATCGCGCTTCTTTCGTTTTTTTTTAACTTCCAATTTTTGATAGATAAAAAGATTTCTTTTTAACAGCTCCGACAGCTATGAAAACATAGGTTACTTGTTAGTAGAACCTCGATAAATGATAACGGTAAAGACACGCATTGACAAAATCCACTGTGTTTGTTCGACTTTATAGAGAGATTAGCATGGACTTTTAAACACTGAACAGGAGAAGCGCTATCGCACCGTTTGGCACTCAAACGGTTAAATGTACATAACATGGATAAATCTTACGGTGAAATTGCGAAAGTCGTAAAAAGAAATCGTTTTACTGTTCGTAAAAGTAAAGCAAATGTTGAGAATCAGATAAGAAATAGTCGTCCTCCCAGACAATTCAGGAAAAAAGAAAAATTATAGATAGAGTAAACGAAAATCCAAAACTCAATTCTGAAATTGTAACTATGATAAGGGATGAGTGTCGAAAACAAATAAGTACCAAAACTGTACGTAGAACATCAAAAGATGCTGGTTACTCTGCATGTGTTGCACGAAAACGCCTTACATCAGCAAAACAAACCGAAAAATGCAGAAAACAATTCGCGAAAGAATTTGTTACGAAGGACACTGATTTTTGAGACAAAATAATATTTTCTGACAAAAACAGATTTAACACTTTTATATCAGATGGAAGAGTACTGGTTTGGAAAAAGACCGACACAGAGATGAATCAATGCAATTTGCATGCTACTATGAAACATGGAGGTGGTCGTTTAATGGTATGGGGGTATATGACGACCTTAGGTGTAGGAAAATTTGTATTTATCGATGGCATTATAGATAAACATGTGTATTTAAATATATTAAAAGAAAATTCTTTGAAAAGTGCCAAAAAATTAAATCTTCCTAAGAATTTTTATTTCCAACAGGATTGAGATCCTAAGCATGTAGCGTATATTGTTCGCCAATGGATAGCATACAATTCGCCAATGGATAGTTGAGTCTGATTGAGCACGTGTGGAACAAACTTGATGAAAGAAACAGGAAACACAGTATTACAAGTGAAATTCAAAAAAAGGTACTTCTGCAGAAGTGGAACAATGTTAAGCCTAAATTCACAAAAAATATACCCTCGAAAACTAAAAGAAGTCCTTAAAAGGAAAAGACTACCAACAAAATATTAACTCTGCTGTAATTAGTTATAAATGCCATTGTTCCTCTGTGCCAATACTTTTGTCTACCTGTAAAATGCTCAAGTAACATATTTTCACGGTTATTTTGGGTATAACTTTATTTATATTATTGGTTCTTATTATGCAATAAACTAGAGTAGATAATAAATTAATATGTTAAAAAACTTTGTCTTCAAATCAATTTTTTTGGTAGTTATAAGTATTTGTATCGTAACAATCGTACTGTGCCAATACTTTTGTCCAGTACTATACGTTAGGAAGAGGCGATATTTTTACGATACTACAATAAATCACTTTCCTTTATCTGCAGTAATTACAGACCCGTATTACATGTATTAGAAAGGCTAGAAATAAATAAGCAAAAGTGTGATTTATATTTATTCTTATACTAATCATTTAGTAATTGAAGCACTCGTTAGCACTATTTATTTTACAGGAGTAGATTCTAATATCCAATACAACCGTAATAAGATTTGTTAGTGGTTTAGTATTTAACTAGAGAGTACTGATGATTTGAAGATTAATCATCACCCTTTGTATCTGAGATTTCAGAACGTATTATAAAAAAAAAAAAAAACATTAAAAAAAATCTAAGACTGGTTTCCCAGAGTTAACAGTTACATTAAAAATTTCAATTTATTACGATTTGAAACGTAGTTCTGCAATCTGAAAAAGATTTATTATTATTCATCTACAATTTTGATTTTATATTACTTTATGTAAACATATTTCCTACATAATTATGTATAATAGTTCTGAATAAAGGCGAAGGGACTAAAAGATTCTCGTTTTATGTGCAATATCGTAAAATGTCAACAATTTGTGAAATAAATTGCAATTATCAGCGAAAATGACAGCTACAGTTATAATAGTGTTATCTTTTCCCATACATCTTTGTAAAATTTGCAAAATTACCAATATCTACTCAAAATTTTCATTCTACTGATGTAATTAATACATGAAATGCGGAATTTTTCAATAATTCGAAAATGGAACTTTTCGATTGACTACCGTGAAGTCTAAACTTGAATCCAATTAAAAATGTATGAATCCTACTCGATGAAGAAGCACTAATTACCAGCAGGTCAAAGAAACCTTCATTCTCCCATGATTCACAACATTCGTAGAAATGTACAACGAAAAATGTGCTCGAATATTTAGTATAAAGTATTCCTAGACGCTTAGAAGCAGTCATTACAGTTACAGAAGGCAGTATAAAATATTAATGAAGGATTAAAAGCGGGAAATATGAAAAAGTGAAAATGTCCGATCAATTTTGTCTACACTGTTCTGTGCCTATTTAGTTTGTAATTACTTTTACTCAAAATAAGTCACATTACTCTATAAAACTACTTAGAAAATTTATTATATAAATAGAACAATTACAATTGAAAGTAAGAAAATAAGAAATTAATTTTAAAAAATCACCGAATCTTTGTATCTACAATAAATAGGCAAAGTCCGCGCAATTTTACCCCGACTGTGCGTGTGTATATACAAGATGGGTTATCTGATACTACCACCTTGATTATGTCAATATTATTAACTGCAGAGAAAGGTTGATTAAAGCTGCATAGCTTCAAGGAGAACGTAAGATGGATTAAGCGGAATTTTTCTAAGTGGAAATGCTTCAAGGTGTTTTTGTTTTTTTTTAAATGGGAACGATTACATTGTGTAACGTGTCAAGTGATATTTTACCATCTTAGTCGAAGCTTTTGTGTACATTACTCAAGTTTTATGGGCTTTCCTTCGGTGAACGAGAAACCGAATTTTTCCTTCAAGAAATCGATTTGAGACAATTTAATTATATATTGTGAACGTACTTACAAATTTGGATATATTTTCGTATCATTTCATTAATAAAAGTGGAGAAAAATTGCTGGAAAGTAATAGCAATTGCTTCTGTAATTTCGCTCGTGAAATCTCAAACATGTCAAATTTATGCGTCTCGTAAACCTAATATTAACCCCTTGCCATACGATTTTTTAGTCGCCTCATACATTAGTCTCGAATATTCACTATTCCAATACAGTATTAAATAAAAGAAAGTTAAAATATGATATACAAACTTTATTTGGAAATCGACAATCTTACGTTGAAAGTAAAATTAGAGCAAAAATACAAATTCGATAGCGATATAATATTTCTTTTGTCACACCTTCGCCATTATCTGCACTACGAGTGTGACTCGTTATTATATGGTAAGGGGTTAATAAGAGAACGATGGTTTCTTCTTCTCATAATATTATTCTTCCTGCAAACATCTATCAGAACTTGACCATTAAAACCTGAGATATGTATTATAATTCCACTACAAAACTTGTTTAAAAAATCAAAAGTTCCCTTCACTGTATCACCAAAATTTCGTTTAACCCATCACAGCTTTAATCTATTATTCTCTGTAGATAATAATATTGACGTAAATCAAGATGATAACATCAGGTGACTCATCCTGTACACACACACAGAGTTGGGAATAAAATTCAGTGAACGCTTGTCTATTGTAGATAAAACGGTTGTAATTAAAGAGGAGATTACGGCGAAGCTGGTTCGTTATTTTTAAGGTTAAGGTTTGATAGCACTCTCTTGAAACAAACTATGCCTCATGTGTACTTGATATGGACTAAGGAATGTAGAGAAGTATAGAGGAGTACAGAATTTTTAAGCTGTAATCATTGACCTTAAGCTTCTTCATGAGGCACGTATGTATCCTTGTGGTATGCATACATGAAACAATGATGCATGTGTGTATATTATTATTTCATACATACCACAATGACACGCACGTGCCTCACGAAAAAGAAAAAGAAAACACTGAAGGTCAACGATCACATTTAAAGAATTCTACACTCTTGTAGTATATTGCTCTGCTCTCCTTGGGTTGCATCGATTATGAGGCGTGGTCGTTTCAAAACAGTTCTCTCAAACCTCAATTCTTAAAATAACAAACTTAGCTCGGCCGTTAAAAATTGACCGTAATTTCTTCTTTAACCAGTTAACTGCGTTCGACGTGTATACACGTCAATCGAAAACTTTATTTCGGCGCGGTTGACGTGTACACTCGTAGTGTAAAATAAAAAATTACCGTTTACTACGAAAACTCGAAATTTCAGTAGAAGTAATAAAAATGTCATTTGGTGGTATGTTTCCTTTATATTGTTAATAAAACTGTTATATACATTTTATTTAAAAAACAGTTTGATTATTCTTTTTGGTATATCGGTTTTTTTACCCATACAATGTATCGCTTTTTACAAACTGAGCTGATATCTTGCTTTGAAAAATACCACACTGAAATCAACCGAGTTTCTGAAAATTATTTTTCTTGTCTACGAATTTTATTACTTTTCGACAATTTTTAAGTTTTTAATAACAATAACCTTTTCAACAATGAATTATTAAATTGTTCTCGAATAAACATGTAATCCTTCCTCGTTTTGCTTAACTATTTTCGTAAAATTTATAATAGGAACATTTACCCCCTGCGTTCGACGTATATATTCGCCGATCCTTAATTTTAATTACGCATCCGGTGTTAGGAATTTTTAAAACTAAATTCCGCAGTTAACTGGTTGAAGATGGTACCCTCACAATTTAAAAATAGAAAAAAGATTCTAAAGGTTTCCAAACATTTCGAAATTTTCAAGTACGTACATATTGCAGCGTGTGCAAACAATTACGGTACATATTTCGTCTATTTGTGTATTTAAAATGAAGGTGAATTCGAAAAAGGGAGGTTATAAGAGCTAGAGGTATTACGGTACTTTGTGGTTGCTGAATAACTATTGTGGTTTTCTATTGACAAGAGCTCTGCTATCTGTTCAAATAGATAAAACTTTTCTGTAAGCTTAACTGTGTTAAAGATGAAGATAAAAAAAGGTAAAAAAATGTCGACAAGAAGGAAGCGCCTGCCGTTGCCTTAAAATGAAGAGGCACCGAGAGATGTGTTGATGCTGTTAGCATGCCACACGGCTTCTACAACTTACGTTGTTATGTGGTCACGAGAAGAGCCAGTTAGAAAGAGACAAAACCAGACGTCGTTCTTGATTACAACATTCACAAAGCAGGGATGAATCAGATCAGATCAGGTGACTGCTTATTATCCTGAAATAGTGGAAAAAATCGTTCGTTCACCTATTTATAATCAGTACTAAAAACGACTTTATATTATACGGAGAAATTTACGAGTCTCGATGAGAGCAGAGAAAGAAATAAAATAAATAAATAAATAAAAAAAATAAACAAAAATAGAATAAAAACAATCTCCGTTCTTCTATTGAGGTTGAGAAGTAGCTTCGTGTCAGAGATTAAATACCAAATATGTAACTTTGGTAACCGTAAGATATTTTCTGAAAATTACCAAGTGAAACCCAACCCGTGTTTGCATAGTTTGCAGAAACGTTAATAAAAACCAGGATGGAAAGCCATTCCAGAAGGAGATCTGCTGCTGATATTTTAAGTATGTCGTGGCTCTTTCATGTACTCGACTATTATACAGAGTATCTGTTCAACATGCCAACTAAGCTTCGATAAATAGATACGTGCATTTCGATATGCAAAATCACCGTTTTCTAAGGAAGTATTTCTATCCCGTATATCAACTATAATTATACATTAATTATACATCCTTCTCCGAAGTTATAACGTTTGAAAAACTACATAAATATGCCCAGACCACCAATGGCACTCGTGTCCGCAGTAGTTTTCAATTAGGAATACCGTCAAGTATTTAAAATACACGGTTCAACGGTAATTAAAAGGATATTTAAATAGAAGGCATACAAGGAAAAATACTTGCATAAATAATTTAGAATCTTTAACAGAAAATCAAAAAGAAAAGTATAAAAAAACGCTGTAATGGAATTAATGAGTAAACGTTTTAATATTTTATTACGGGGTATTTGAACGATACTGATTATATCGTTCAGTCCTTCGATATTGCACACGTTAAATATTGCCATCGGAAGTTCTCCCTCTCGAAGGACCACCCAAAACCTGATCTTTTTTGGAAACCGATTTTCTGTACTGTTTGTGCATTAACTAATTTTATATTCTACTATGTATATGCACAAAGGAAACCTGAACGTTTTTTCTTGGCGTGAATGCCAAGAATCTAAACTGATTGCTAGGATTCTACGTTCCTGCTGTATGTACTATACATACTATGTGCCTAGACTGATTACTAGGCGTGTTGAATTCGAACTGTACTATTTGGTTACTATTTTTCAACTGCTTTTCCATCGTCGACCACTACCTGCCGACTTGCTTCTCTTTTCTATCTAATGTACGCTGATTGGTGATTTCTAAAAATATCGAATCTCCAATCAGCGTGTCTAAGTGGCATCGTCTGCACTCTTCTCTTACACCCTTAACCCCTGTTACCTTGAAGAGGAGGTGACGATGTTTTTAGTTGAAAAAAATGACGAATGTTTGGCAACAGTATGAGATTTCTTAAAGTTTCAACCGCTTCAATATCTTATTACATTTATTTATTTATTATAACCGGTTATTAACGATTAAATTGATATTGTACTTCAGGATACTCGGCTATAAAGTAATTTGAGAATTGTTAGCTTAGATTGAGTATCCTAAAGGAATATAGACGAATTTAAACCAATAGTATCTTTATTTGAACTTATCATTTAAATGAACTATTTGTACTTTAGAATACTCGGTTATAGACTAACTTGTAGTTTGAATTTATAGGTCAAGTATCCTAAAATAATATAGTTGAATTTAGGATATTAGTTAATATATGTATAACATTTAATTTTCAATTAAAAATAATTTTTAATAAAATTATATTATATCTATAAAGATAAACTGATATAAAAGCTTTTAGACCCATATCTTAAATATAGATAAATATATATTTTATATATTTATAGTAATGTGTTTGAATTAAGAAATATTTTCATAAAATATTTATATAGATTGATCATTTATTTACTGTTACTAAATAACAAGTTGGTGTAATTATTTAAGCGTTATATTTTATTGATAATTTTAGTTTGCTCCAAAAAAATGTTAAAACCTATGATACGCCATGAAAATATTCAAAACTATTAATCGTAGGAAGAGTATTAATATTAACGTGCAGTCACTCGACAATTTGTTGAAATGAAAGACAGACTGATGCGGGCTAATTTTAATGTTGTACATGTCGTGTATGTTATCGAAATACTATTTTTGTTCGATAAATGTGAATGAGTAAATCTATTAAAGTAAATTTAATTATTAATAACTCAATATATATAAAATATGTGTATGTACATGTATAAAATTTCACATTCAACTACCTGAGATTTAGATAGAGTACACTGAAAATCATCAATCGTGAAAATGTTAAATATTAAACAGTAAAATGCTTTTCAATTTTTTTTCGTATGAAGAATTCCATTTGTATCGCGATTCGTGAGTATAAAAAATTATAACTAAACGAGTAAATAAACAAATAGTTATTGTGTTCCATTTCTAAAATCAGATGCATACAGAATACATTTCATCAGATTGTAATATAAGATCGTAGATAATCGTTAAGAATTAAATTAATGCAAAATTTAACTCAATGCTTTCACAAGGCAACTAGAGATATTAAGGAGATATGAAATAATATGTAAGTAAAATATGTAGTATTAACCTTCGTGCACTGTTAATATAATTATCATATTGGAACTGTTCAGGTTAAATTGACCTGCATTAGAAAAATATTCTAATATTTAAATCACTTATTATCTATGAATAATATCAAATATAAATTGATTATTATTTATAATAATAATAAGCGATTTATTACAATTACGTAAAATTTACTCGCTATATCTATACAGAAGATAAATAATTTTTCCACGTTATAATTTTGCTTACTTTACTTTTACGCTAAAAACTAAGAATATTAATTCACAGCTAACTTAAACTGGATCAAGGTGTTAATATCAATTATGAATTATAATAAATTATAAATTAAGATTTATTTATATACCTTTTACAGAAAGTTATAAAATGTTTTTTACATGCAAACTATAATTATATACTTCACTTCCTGTCAGCGACGGAAGGTATACAGAACGACGATGTCGTTTGCAACGTATTTTCAGTTTCACACGGTGACAATTAAATTTGAATTATTATCGTTAACGAATAAGTCAAATGCAGACTCTGTTGAATCGTAACTGAATATCTCATAGGTAGTAAAACCGTGTTTGTCTTTTCTATTACAAGTTCGACGTCAACCTTGAATACGGTTCCAGTTTGCCACTGTGTGCAAGTTCACCGAAGGTTGTCGGTGAAACTTTTTTTCCTCCACCAATTTTATCTTCGTTTTAAATTCTGCTCTTTTTCCTTTATCGTCGGCTCTCGTCTCGTATATCGAAATAGGACTGAATAATACTGCCCTGTTGCATGCATGCTGCTTATATCTTTTACGACCGCGACGCATACTATTTATTTTCACGAATCGTTCTCTTTTAGTCTTTATCTAAGTCTTACGAGCTGGATAAAGAACAAGGGTTTCACTCATGAGCGAGGTAAATGAATACCTTTTTACTAGGATTTCGAAATCGCGTGTAATATTCGTTTGCGTATTTCACGTTCGGCTAACAGATCGACGATATAGCTGTAGTTTTGAATTATTCTCGAATACGATCTTTTCTACGATTGAATTACAAACAGCCAATAGAAATTTAGTCGTTCGTTGTTTCGAAAAGCAAGCAAAACCATTGTTTGGATGAGATTGACCAGATCAGTAACAGAGTAACAAATATAGTCAGCTACAGTAATATTACGATATATATCGAGATCGTTAAAAAAAAAAAAATACGAATGAAATTTTTAAATTAAAAATACAGAAATAAACCTTGATTAATATAGAACAATAAAGTGCTCGCAGAAATCAATAATTATCGCAGAAAAAAGAGAAGTTTAATGATATATAATATTTCAGAAACTGAGACTAGAGTTTTTCTAATTATACTTGTATTATATTCGAAATTAATTAATTAAAAATTATAAACTTAATACTTAGGATCTTTTGAATTTAGTTGTAGCTTCAAGCTTTTTAGGCATTGATTTAATTAGTTTTGGGGATATTTTTTCCTATTTTTCTTTGAATCGTTCCTTTAGTTTTTCCTCATTTTTAGGAGGCATTTCTCGCATTTTTTTTTTTTTGTTTCATTTCCGTTCACAAATATTCGGTTGCGTTTATATCTAGCAATTGAGGTGAATATTGCAGATAATTGTTATCTTATAAAAGACAGATTGGGTAATAGTATATTACATCATTAAATTTCTGTTTTTTCACATGCAATAATTATTAATTCTCGCGAGTGTTATAATATCGTTTTATATTAACAAAACTTTTTTTCTGTATTTTTAATTTAAAAATTATGTTTGTACATTCTCTCCATTCTCTCGATATACGTCAAATATTTTCGCAACTGACTGTATGACTATCTCATACAAAATAGGGCAAAACACATTCTTCAAATTAATAAAGGCCATTGAATTTCATATAAATCGAATATTTTGTTAATGTTATTTAATGACAAAGTTTGAATTCAGATCAAATTGTCCCGAACAGTGTACAAGAGTTAAACGAGATTAATTGATAAATTTATCCATTTACCAGTTTTATAATTAAGTAGACAATTTTTGAATGATTATCACTTATATTTGTGCCTCACCAAACTTTGAAAATCAACGTGTAAATTAGCCCTCATAATTGGATGATGCTTGCATTGCCGTGGTTCATTTTGATAATTGGGAAGTGACATTCGACAACGTGAATGGAAAAAGTACAATAAACGCAGTCCCACGTACCGTTCCTCGTTTCTCTCTCTTTTTACGCTTCCTTTATCTCCACCACCTCTTTCTACTTTCATCTCTTCTACCCTGTTCCAACCTCCTTGTCTCTCTCTAGTTTCAACTTCCTCCTCTTAATATGTTCGATTTAAAATTACTATTACTGAACTACGTCGAATTGATAACGCTGATTTTTCCAAAAAGAAAAGAACTACATACTCGAAATATGATTTCAACAATTCTAATAAATATTCCAAGCATTTATCTCAGCGTGAATTATTCATTTTTATTGTATAAGAAAATATATCAGAGGAAAGTGAGAATTTGGCCATGAAAAAATTTTCAGTAAAATTATTTCATTTTTATCCTCTTATTTTGTATCGACTTGAGAACTAAAATTATTCTCTGTTGAAATACTGTCCTAGAATTTTTTTCGTAACATTAGAGCGAAGGAAACAGATCTTTCATTAATTACAATGAACTCGTTCAATCGGCCGATAATAATTTAAACGTGTATGTAGAATAGTTAATTAAACTAAGTGTGCACATGTATATTATGTAAGATGACTATGTAACAATAAGAAATTAGTTATGAATCATCAGTTAAAGCTTTGCAATGATAATTAACTAAAGGAGCAGTTCGTTTATATAAGTCAGAAAATATTATCGAAAAATTTACTTGATACTTTTTTTTTCATGATTTTCAAAAAGGCTATCATGTACCCTTTGAATACAGAATATAAAAAATAAATATGGAATAAAAATAGTTGTACACATTTCAAATGTGAAATAGAGGTATTATCTCCTTATTTCACAGTTAATGATGAGATAAGAAAATCAATAGGATCAGTATAGATTGTAAAGCAATAATATTCATACAATTCCTGTATTGTGTCATATATTATATAAGTGTGAAATTTCTGTATTTATTCCATGTTCATTTAAAAGTGAAGCAATTGAGAAATAATTGAAGATTTCATATAAACTACATGGATATAACAGAAATTGATATAGAGAAATATTTATCCATTTCCTTATTCGATTTAATTTGAAAAAGGAATCTTATGCTTTCTTCAACGCTGTAAATAAGAAATATTCAAGTAGCCTCTTTCCAGTGGAAGGGGGAAAGGTTCAAACATGTTTGCTAGTCCAAGTAACTCCACTTTCTAGCTTTACAATATTACCACATTAATTTTATAATGTAAAAACATTAGAGAAATTATTGTTTCGCTCAGTGAAATGTTCAAACTTCACATACTGGTTGTAAGTTCTGAAACACTTACACGAACAATTTGGTTTCTACATTTTCAAAAGTATTTGTCAATGTGGAAAGTAATCAACTGGTTGTAAATTTTATCATATAATCTATTATAGAATATATCAAACTCTGTGAACAATATTAAGCCACCCATGATAAAGTATATTTGTAAAAAAAACAAAGATTAAATTCGGTGTAAACAATTGTACAGAATTTAATGATTTAATGTTGGATAAATCGCGCAGTGTAGCTCAATCGTTATGTTAAATAACATATTTAATAAAATATACATATTTATAAACTTTAATCAGCGTTCAATTATAGAAACTCGTTATATTTCATATTATGACGTTCAATTCATAATATATTTAAAGCTGAGTACTACTTGAAATGGAATGTTAAGTAATTCGCAAACAACTCGCAAAACTAGCGCGTGCGCATTCTTCTAAAGGAGTTGACAATAACGTTTCTATATACATATCTTTTCAGGAATCTCTTTTAATGTTACACACCCGAAAAATATGAACAACGCTTCTCGAGAACACTGCGTACGATCGTTAATAAATGTTGAAAAAATGTTGTTTAAGATGAGAAAGAGTACATTTCGCTTACCGCTAATACGCCTCATGGCGGCTCACGACACAGCTCGTATCCAAAAACCGACGAGCTGGCCAATCCAGCAAGGTATGTAAATCTTCCTGTTCGCTATAAACACCATGCCACATGTACAAACACCGATCATCACCTACGCCATGCACACACCGATTCTGGAACGCAAGGTTCCCGCGCCATTGCCCACTGATGAGCCTTTTCTCGAACAAAGCAGATAACTTGGGCCTTCGACACCGTTTTTTCCTCGTTATATTACCACAAAAAAGTAAAAAGTTGCCTCGAAAAGAAGTGACATACTGTTAACCACAATCGTAAAAGTTTCCTTTTCGCGCAGGCAACGGAGTGCACTAAAAAAAACGTGGTAATTTTAGAAGTACTCGAATACGGATGAGAAACGGCCACCAAACAGGGTATAAACTACTCCATCACGACTTCTCACGTAGCACTGTCGTGCTATAGTATCCAATGCCACCGCCAGAGCGCTCAACCGACCGGTAATGATAAATCTCCTCCTTGTATGGATTTAGGTTTCGGAGTCTGAATGTCTGCTTCTTAAATTCATTATACAGCCGCGTATTCTATATCACGTTTTTATACGGTTTCGATATTTATATGCAAATCTATTGTTACAACATTAAGCCATCGAGTCGCCGAACGATTTTACCGTGCAAGATGCACAACCTAATACTTTGGTTTTAATACTGTAGAACGTAATATTTTCAATTACGATTATTTATTTCCTTTTTTTCATTTCTCTTTTTTTTTAACTAAAATACATTTATCAATTGCGATGTATCTGTTATATTTATTACCATTTTCAATTTCAGCTTTAGTTGCAGCATAGAAACCTAATTCTACAAAATTGTCATCATTAATTGTGTAAAAAAGTCTGTGAAATATTTAATAAATCATCTCATATAAATGACAATTTGTTAAATTATAATTTTTACATATTTTCATACCATAATTTCGTGTTAAATGAAAATTAATATATAAATAGTATTTGTATCATTATTATTTTACATATATTGTTTTGTTCAGTTCTATGAATCTTAAATTATAGCAACAGTACATTGTTTGACTGGAGTTCTTTTATTCAAAATGGAAACAATAAGGGGATATATATGTATGCTACAATAAATAATGATTGTTTGGAACATATACCTTTCCATGATGTATTCTATAATTTATTAAGCTATTTTTTTACATAAGCTTTTATCAAATAATTAACAAACATTTGTTGAATATGAAAAAAGCATAAAAATGAAAAGCTATTCTTTTACACACATATGTGTATATGTACATTATGCAAATACTTTCTAAAGATTAAGGAAAAACAATAGTTTGCAACTTCTTTTTGCAATTTATAATATATAAATTATGTAACATAAATGTAACAGTTCTACTATAATAAAAATGGTGCATACATTAAGTATAATGTATATCAAAATGTTATCATCTTCATATTAGTTCTATATTTCTTTAAAGTTAAATTGGAAATGCTAAAACTTACGTTAAAGGCTGGTGTAAAACCAACAGCACAATAAGACTAATTATAGTTGATTAACTTATAGCATCACCTTAGATTTTGCACTCTTACGCATGCACACACAAATATGTACAATGCAATAATATTATTGATATTTATATACACTTCAGATTGAAAGTAGTTATATAAATAAGTTGTTTTCTGTATATTACAGTCACTCCTTACAATTAGTAAATGGACATGAATACATGTAAATTTGTTATCTGATTTGTTTTATAAATTATAATGTAACAAATATTGTAATATATACTAGTAATGTTAAGGTATTGAATTTATATGGTTTAATAACAAACTTTTATCTTCTACAAATTTAAAAATTTTGTTTGCTTAAAATTTAGGGTATTCCTTTACATACGTCAGAAAATATATTTGAAATACATCAACCATAAATTAAATAGAATATTATAGTTATAAATATTAATAATAATCTATTTTTAATTATAGTGTTATTTTAAAAATTTTGTTTACTTAAAATTTAATATATTCCTTTATAAACCTCAGAAAATATATTTTAAATACATCAATTATAAATTAAATATAACATCATAGTTATAAATATCAATAATAATCTATCTTCAATTATAATGTTATAGTTAAACTATAATACTATAGTTAATAGTGTATATAGTTAAAATATTATAAAAAAATAACGTGAAAATTTAATTATAACATCTTTTGCATTTTATAAAAAAAAAAACATAAAAGAAGATAATGAAATGTTATATTGTAGGTAGAAATGTATTACAAATGCACTGTTTAAAAATATTTTTTAAACTAACAAAAATGTGTTCATAACGTAACTATAGTAGAAAATACCGTTTGTCACCCGTACAACTATACGAAATTAATAACGCAACCAATTTTATCGTTCTATACCGTTACTATTACATAATGTTAATAATATGTACAAAGGTAGTTAAAAGAAATGAGATGGTGAATAGTAAACGGAAACGTATTTTTCAAATCCTAAAAAAGCAACTATGAAATTCGAATTATTCGTGACAGTTTTTTCCATGCTCTCTGCATGATATTTTATTGGTTAGCGAAATATTTCGGCGTGATTTCTATAAGAACAGTACAAAAGGAGTAGAACCATGTGCTTCGCAATAAGATCCCGTTGTACAAAGTCAAGAAGTCAATGAGCGGTCGACATACACTATCGGCAAAGTACTACGGTAGGCTTTACAATAAGTACTGTCGAAGCTGGTAATAGAGTGACGCTGTACGGGGTTACCATGACAACAGACTGTAGGCTTTTTCAATCTTTCCCCTTCTGTCAGCATTAGCCCGTATGCTTCTCTCCCGCTTTATATCTCTTTCATTCTCATTTTTGTCTCCTTTCTTTTTCTTCATCTCAGCTTAACGCTGTAACTTTTATTCCGCTTATACGTATCTTCCGTAACATTTATTCAACGCCGCGTTAGTTCTCTCGCTCTCTGTTGGACGTCTCTTTCTTAATACTAGATTTACGGACTTTTACAAAACACTCACCAAATTGACAAGTGAACGAATACCAGAATTTCTTTTCTAAACATCGATTTATTCAATTTATGAATAAGTTACTTATAAATTTCGATATATTATCATATCTTTTTATTAATAAAAGTCAGTAACACAATTGCTGGACAATAATTACAATAGTTTCTGTAATTTTATTCGCGAAATCCCAAATGCCTCAAATTGATGTGTTGCGTGAATCTAGTGTTAATATCGTTTGCCTATCAAATGACACCTTTGATAAAAGTAGCTTGTACGCTTAAATGCACACATGATTCTCATTTCATGCGTTATTCTTCTTTTCATTTATTTTGGTATTTGTAAAGTTTTCCATTTAAATCAAAACTTATATTTTGTAACATTTACTCATTAATATATAATTCAAAGTATTACGACGTGAAAGTAATAATTGGAAACGGAAAATGTTCTTATTCGAATTTACTCGGAATTAATATAAAAGAAAAAATTATTTAAACCATGTACGCACTTCGTGCGTATACAATTTGCAGATTCCATGCAAAATAGTCTGCATAAAATATTTATGGACAATGTATGCGGACTGTACATATGTAGTTTGTCACATATTTACAACGTCGTGTATCAACTTCTGAATTGATATTTTAATGCCGCCTTGGGAATTTTTTTCTTTTTTATTACAATTTTAGTTTTTACTGTTTATAATTATGATTTTGTAAAAATACATATTTTATAAAAATAATAATACAATTATAATTATTATTTTATTTTTTATACATTTTTTATTATAAAAATTGCTTTAGACTGAAATTGGCTCATAAGTTAAAATGCGTAAACATGACAATCATTGATACAGACTACAAAATTTTTTTTTTATAAAATATATCATTCACAATGTAATTAATATAATTGTACTAATGTTCTTCTCTTTTTTTCTCTCTTTCTCTCTCAGACTTTAATGTAACTAGGAGCTTTAGTGATAATACTATGTCTAAGCTTAATTTGTTTGTCTCGGTTTGGTATAAACACCAAGTGTTTTTAAATGGACCAAAGGAGCTTGGGAATTAAGTGCTCTTTTCGGCCGATTTCGGCAGCCTAAATACCACTATGCAATATGTAATGCAAATATAATTGTAAATTGATCAAATAGTACAGCTTGCAGATATTTGCTGCAATTTATTATGGTTATGATTATACATTTGTTTCTGTAAAAATTTATTTTACGTGATACAAAAATTGCTATTAACAAAATATTTACGAGAAAAAGGCATTGTCCCTCAAAAGTACTTCCTCGTTGAATATTTACGCTGTTCATTAAGCAAATCTTTTCTCTTCATTGAAAATGCCAAATATCGCACTCACGTCAAAGTTTTTTTCTTAAACTGCTGTTACCATAACGGATACCAACTTGAGATCGTTTATGTAACAAAGTATAAATTATTCGACAATTGTCATACCGTAAAAATTGCAATGTGTTTTAAAACACATTTGGCGACTTTCTGCAAATCGTCGAAGTTGTTTGGCAGTTTAGAACGTCTATAGTAATTTGTAATAATTATTTAGCGAACTTCCAATGACATACGCTAATTGAAGACAATTTTTCAAAATTTCATTGCTCTAAGGACATTAAGGCGCCATCTAGCGCTGAATTGTGATATTAAATCTGTGCAAAGCAGGATGTAGCGTTTTAATATCTCCCACGACTATGTCAAGGCCAGTGCATTTGAAGCCATAATTTTGATATTTAAGAATATCGAAAATATTAACGATAAAAATGCTTTACATGGTTTACAACATTTGTGAACATTTTCTTTTTTATAATTTGAAACTGTTAATTTAAACTATAGAACAGTTAAAAAACAGTTAAAGTCCTCAGTAATAATTTCTAAATATTACTAATATTACTAATATTATGCAAGAGATTAGAAAGTAATCATATGTAATGAGGAAAATAATATTTATTTAAAACGAAATATCTAACTGGTGCACATTTATAGCATCAACGTATCTATTCCAACTTCTACTCATGTTTTCATGCGCGTATTCAAGGCTGACTATATTTTTGCGTTTTGCGTAGGTGCAAAACTCATTTTCTCTTGCAATATTTGGATTACATTTAAGGGCATCCTGAACAGTCCAATAAGAAACGCCGAGACCACATTGCTTTACAATTTCTTCACAACTTTTTCAATCTATTATTCGCAATTTTAACAATTTGTCGTTCAGTTCGAGGAGATAACTTCTTTTCAGATCCACTTTTTTTTTTCCATACTTGGTACAATCGCGTAAAAAGTCCAATGCAACTTTAAGAGATCGCCCGAGCTTACGTGCTAATTCTTATTGCTTGTGTTCTTTATATGCTAAAATTGCACCTTGTTCTTTTTCGTTAAAGTAGATACCGCGTGGTGTTGTATAAATTAACTAAAAAACTTTATGCTCGAAAACAGAAACCCTCGAAGCTTGTTAAGAATAAAGCTGGTGTCACTGTTTTGCACCGATATTAAAACGATTTTCGATTGTATCTCAACATTATACATAGAAAAATTCAACGATTTTCATCTAAAGTCCATTGTTTACAATGCCCTTTCATATTATATAAATGACTTCTTTTAATTGTTTTCGTAAAATTTAAAAATGTTAAAAATATTAGTCGTGCTATGGTTCTGCTTTGCAGTGTGGCTACCACTTACGCTCTACTTTATCAACGCGAAACGGGACCAGGATGATAAGGAGTCTTTGCGCTACTTCTTTTTACCGACGAGATGTTCGTTTTGCGTATATATTCTTTTTATATTTTTGCAAACCTAACAAATCTCTTGTAATACGGGGTGTTTCCGAAAATGTGGGCATAACTTACAGGATAGATTCATTACGTTAAAATAAGAAATAAGTTCATATGAACATATGTTCGATATAACCTTGTTTCCGAATTATAACTGTTTTCGTCTTCCAGTAATTCGTATAACTCTGTTGACTACTTCCTTTAACCCTTAGAGTGCTATGGATACGTATATATGTACGTCTAACGAAAATTATCGTCATGGACTATGGACACATACATGCGTTTTCTAAGTTTGAATAGTCAGATTCGTTATAATTTATTTTATAGTTGCAGGATTTTTAAAACTTCTTATTACTTTTCTCAAATAAATGATACGTGTTAAGGAATAAAAAAATGTTTAATGCAATTTAACGCAAATAAAGGATGAAAATGGTGACATATTCTCTCATATCGTCGTTGCTTCACTCCTCATTCCCTCATTCCCTCATCATACCCTTATTCCCCCATTCCACCATTCTTTCCTCCCCTTATTACTGCATCCCCTCATTCCCTCAACCTCGTTCCTCAATTCCCTTATTCCTTCACTCTCTCATTCCTCCATTCCTTCATTACCTCTTTCCTTCATTTCTTCGCTCCTTCTTACCTTCTTTCCTTCTTTCCTTCATTCCCTCATTTCATTATTCCTTCGTTTACTCATTCTTGCATTTCTTCATTTCCTTATTCCCTTGTTCCTACATCCCTTGATTCCCTCATTCCATCATTGCTTCATTCCTTCATTTCCTTGTTCCCTTAACCCTTCACTTCCTCACCTTCATTTCTTAATTCGCCCATTCATTGGTATCCTTATTTCTCCATTCCTTCATTTCCTCATTCCTGCTTTCCATCATTCCTTCATTCCCTTAATTTCGCTTTCCTTCGTTTACTTATTCCATCTTCCTTTCATCATTTTTATCAATTCGATCATTCTCTATCCATTTATCAATTCCTTCAATCTCTATCCATTTATCAATTCGTTCATTCTCTAACCATTTATCGATTCCATCATTCTCTATCCATTTATCCATTTATCCATTCATTCATTCTCTAACCATTTATCAATCCATCATTCTTTATCTATTTATCAGTTCCTTCACTCCGAACTAAAAATACGTACCACCAGGTATAATCTACTTACCATCGGGTGTAGCTGACCTATACTATTTAAAAAATATCTGACCATAAGAGTTATCGTCGACCTATACTACTTAAAAATGTTCGACCATAAAATTCCGCGCCGTACCTATACTGCTTAAAAACGTCCTACCATAAAAGTTCCCGGGGACCTATTCTACTTAAAAATGTCTGACCATAAAACTTCTCTCTAATCCTACTTTACTTATCACCTTCTATCCATTGCATCTCTGACTGCATTTTGAACGATTGACTGAATGAAGGAAACAGGCAACGAGGGAACGAGATAGTGAAGGATCGCTGGAATGGGGAAACAAAGGAATGGGCAAATAAAGGAATGAGAGAATGAAGGAATGGGGGAATAATGGAACAACGGAATGAGGAAATGAAGGAATGAATGAATGAGGAATGATGGAATGAAGGAATGAGGGAATGAAGGAACAGGGAAGTGAGGGAAAGACGGTATGAGAGATTATGTAACAAAATCGAAATGCATAACAGGACTCCATCTAAACACATATAAAGGACTCATACGATCCAAATTAGATTGCGGTTGCATCGTTTATGATTCAGCTACACATAAAACTATATATGCGTTAAATACCGTACATACCATGAGTTTTGGACTTGCACTTGGAGCCTTCAAATTTAGCCGGGTACTAAGCATCCTTGGAGAAGCCATGGAAATGCCACTAAATTTTAGATGAATGAAGCTCTGCATATTATATGCAATGAAAATAAAAGCTTTTTTTTGCACATGACAATGTTTGGACAATTAGATACTTAGACCGTTTTGCCTCAAACACACGTGTACCAATACCCTTCTACATTCGATTTGATAAATATCTAAAAGAAGTAACTACAAATCATCCAAACGTAATAACTTATCGGACTCCGGAAAATCCACCATGACTGCTGTTTAAACATTCAAAATTGTCTTGGAAAATAATTTTATTCAGCATCAGTAATCAATTTTATACAAGTCAGTATCGAATTGACTGTTATCTGCATTAAATAATAAACAAATATGTTTGTTTTAAAAGACCGGTTACGACAGAAATATGTAAATATAAATGGTTGGTAGTTTTAGTATTAATTGCGAGGCTACGCCGTGATTCTAGAAGTAGATTCTACAGTGCTGTGGAATCTTCTATTTCACTTCATCTCGATATGCTCGTTGTCGACCTTTGTCGCTGGCTGTAGCCAATAGCAGCAATGCATATGGTAGCAGGAGAGGTGAAACAGAGTGAGAACGTAAATGTTTTCACTCGCCAACTCATTGCGGACAGATATTACCATAACGTTACTTATTATGTACAAAACGAAGCCGACTTAATGTGAGACGTCGTTGAATTTATCTCGACAAATGGATCATAGCAAGAATAAAAAAATGTAGCGTTTCATTTAAAAGAATTAACGTAATATTGAAATTTCCTCCATTGCTCCACCTGCAGGAAAACTGTTTAAACCACGTAATATCCTTCTCCGTGTCAAACAAGATTTGTAAAGATATTCTTCGATATCTAAATATTCCAATTAAAACAGAAACCTTGTAAACGTTGTTCGCAGATGTTGTCTTTTGTTTTTCACTTGAACAGGAGGCAAATTGCAGGCTATTTTCATTTTGTAGACTGTTCATAGACAGTTCACACATCTACAGATCTTATTGGTGGCCACACATCTGTAAGTACGGAACATTATGGACGGATCAATTGCAGTGCAAGAAAAATTTTATTCACTTACATCGAACGTGTTCAAATATCATTGTTCCCAGTTCTCGTCTGTATTATTCTCCTCTTTCGTTATTTTTTGCTTTACGGTTACTTTCAATACCCGGAGTGATGCTAATTGTTAGTTTTGTTTCGTTGATTTTAACAATTCTTATTTCCCTGATATTTTGTCAGTTTCCATCTGTTTCTATCTTTCTTTATTGATACCTGTACTTTTTATAATTATGTCATTTTAATGGAAACATTTGTAATGCATAAATTTTAACAATTTTGTATCCCTTATGTTGTATGTTGATAAATTATCCACTACTACGTATTGTTAATTGTTTAAGTATTATTAATACTGTTCATTCATCTGCTATTTCTTCCTTTTATATGTGTGCACACATATGTAGTATATACTTGGAAACAACAATAAAGATACTACTAAAATTGTTTTATAATCTTAAGTAAAAATTAGGAAATAACTAATGAACAAAAAGTATAATTAATATACAAAATAATGAACAACAGTATATAAAATATATAATAGATACACTTAAATATATGACTATATTAACTGTACTTCTTATAGTATAAATTGTTTATTTACAATTGTAAATCAATAAATAAAACCTAAATTATCTGTATTAAAATAGTATCACTTATTAAATAGCATCAGTATTATCTTCAGAGTTTAAATTCTTGTAATTATACAAGTAAAATTTTACAAAAAAAATTTCTTCTGATTGTTCACATTTTTTATTATTAATTTATAACTATTTTTATAATTATTTGATACACCTTTTGATATTTTTTATTTAAAAAGAAGTCAATAATATGGTGCAAGTTTTTATGTTAAATAAGGAGAAACCAAGAAGCATTATAGACTGATATTTATGCAGCTTGATAATATTTGTTTCTTTCAACATTTAACTCTTCTCAGCATTTAAAAAAAAAAAAAAAAAATGGAAACTCGTGTTACAAGTTTATATAAAAGTTCGTTTTGTTTATTATGTTATTAATCGATACAAAGAAGGGACTACGACAAGTTCAGTATTAATTACAAACAGTCCTTTAGTATGCACGGAGTTAGTTTTACTGTAATGTTCAGTTTATAAATCTGGAATATAGTTTTGGAATGACAAATCAATATAACGAGAAAAATGCAAAGTTTCACACAAACCATAGTTATATACACATTCCTCTTTTTTTTCTAAAATTATAATACATTCAACTCTACAAATATGAAGTAAAAAAAGAAAAAAAAAACAATTAAAAAAAAATACAATTAAAAATTATCACTTTGGTCATTATAAACTTTTCATGGTTCACGCAAACGCTGTAAACATCTTACAACTAAAAATCACAATATAATTAGTTTATACAATGGTAAACTTTGATGCGAGCATACTTCGTTTAAACTGTTTACGATGAAATTGATAAATTAACGAATTATCGAATTAAGACTTATACATGATATTTAAATATCTATCAATTACTCCGCTCTGAGTCTTAAGCTTTAAAATTAAATAATCGTACAACTACTAAACGGGAGTAATAAAACGTTTACATTTAAATTGTTCAGTTTTTAAATTCTTTAATTTAATCATTAAAATTTTTAAATACTGGAATTAAGTTGCTGAGCATTGCTAAGTTGTGTATACAGATTCCATCATAACATGGAAGCATCAAACATTTACGTACATTGTTATATACCATATGTTATACATTTATATTATAACAGAGGAGAAAGTCATATATCCTGTTAGAAGGAGTAAATGCTACCGTTTCTTTTTCATGCCTTTACGATACCCTTTGCCAAACCATCCGGGATTTTTGGGAGCTAACGGAGGATCTGCATGAATCACCAATGCTTTTGTATCTTTTATTTGTTTGCTTTCAGTTCCTAGCGAAGAGGAATATTCTGTGTCTCGTTGATAATAAAGGCAAGTAAGCGAGCCTTCGTTTTCCATACAAAAAGTACAAGTTGGATTAGGTTTTGGCATATCTAAAGTCATATTTGGTACTTGCACAAATGGATAATAAAACAGCGGTGTTAGTTGAGGACACATGTACATCGGTGGAAATGGCAAGCCCATAGACAAGAATGGCAATGCAGTGAAAAATGGTGCTGAATAAGCAGATATCGATTCGGTTACTTTTCTGGACGAGACACAATCTTTCTCTTTGGCTTGAGTTGAAATGTCTTCGTGGAAATTGTCGTTAATTTGATTTAACTCTATATGCGCGATATCAGACGGTTCCTCCAAGCAAGGTTGGCTTGTACTGTATTGCTCGTTATTTTTTAATCGTACAGCATGGAAAAAAATGGGATCCTTCGCGCGATTATACTGTGGTATTTCTAGTCCAAGGTGAGCCATAACTTTTCTCATAACTTCGTCACATTTGCCGTTTATTTTCAAAACTGCATTCTCATCTTTCGGAGTCCATTGCAAATTTATAATATACAACGACGGGCGTTTATGAATCGGTCTATCCATTTGCCACAACCATGGATATTTCTTCAACACTTTTAAACTAGAACCTAAGCATAATATAACGTCTGCTTGTTTCGCTGCTCTTGTCGCTCCGTTCCAATTAATTGGCCAAGGAAGATTACCCCTTTCACCGAAATGAACAATGGAATCTTGTAAAACAGAGTTACACCTATGACATAATCTTCCGGTACCGTGAGAATACCGAGCTGTTTTTTCAGTAACATCAAATAATCTCCAATATTCTCTGTATGGCTTACATGTTCTACAAACTTCTACATACATATTACCATGAACTTCGGATAAAAGTGTACGAGGTATTCCACTGCGCAAATGAAGTCCATCACAATTCTGAGAAACTATGTGCTTTAAAACTCTTGCCTTGTACAAGGCGTAAAGAGCCATATGCGTTAATGTGGGTTCTGCTTGGCTAAGATCATGATTTCTGTAAACATTCGATAAATCAATAAATGTATCTATATAATAACAATAAAAAAAATATTAAAGAAAATTATTACAGGATTAATTTTATATCACTACAGTTTAATGTCACTCGATCGATTGTATCATTACCCAATGTCTTTTCCTTGTTGCAAACGAGTCCAAACACCATTTGTTCCTCTGTAATCTGGGATGGAAGCAGCTGTACTAATGCCAGCACCAGTATAAACTGCGAGTGATGTTGCCCTGCTAATTGCAGCAGCCAATCGCATACATTTTTCTTCTAAAATTTCTGGTGCATCTTCTATTTCTTTTAGTCTTGCTTTTACCCTATGCCTTTTCTCCTGTCTGACAAATTAGCAACAATAATTTTTTTATAAAGTTATTTGACAATAAATTCATTAATAAAGTACATATTGTAAGTATAAATCAGTATAATAAATATTAATATATAATGCCTATATTCTATGTTATAATGACAATAACAAAATAACTTTATACATTGCAGAAATATGTAATCAATGATTTTCAAAATGGCTATACCTTAAATTAACCTCTTTCACTACATCACTACAAGATACAAGTATTCCTGTTTCTTCCGCGGTTCTGTCTGTTTCCGATTTTTGTAATATAGCCGCTACCTAAAAAATGCGACAGCGTAACGTTCACACAGTTATTTACAATGTATCCAAGATAATGCCGGGAAATATATACAGATTTTAAACAATGATTACTATCAGCTAATTATAGTAAAATAAAATGTATCGAAAGTTGTGCACGTACTTTCTTGAAAGTTGCAACTCGTTCGTCTTTAACTTTAAAAGCTTTGAGAGCTGCAGAACGCCTCCTTGACAGAAACTTCTCATTACCAGTCTCCTCCATCTTTAATCAAAACCACTAACACAGTACTGTATCAAGTATCTAACTCCCGTAGAAAAGTCAGGATTGTTTTCAATTAATCTATTTGATACAATAACATTATAACCATGTGTTCTTATCGGTAACAATATAAATTTTTATTTAAATTATACCATAAAAATATATGGATTGTTGAATGTTTTCCTATTAAACCTGCAATTATAATAAAGTTATACATGTTACTACTTTAAATTACAAGTACTTTATAACACAAAACAATTGCGTAAAATCTGCGAGAATATATTCTATATTATTAATATATTACTATTATTAAATATATGTAAATTATTCCATTCAGATTTACGATTAATAGAGAAAGTAAGTAGACCTATTATGATGCATATTTTTAAAGCTTCTGAATTTAAATTAATTTGAACACAATGGATTTTATTATTTAAATCATCAGTATCTTATAGATATATAGAATAATTTCTTAATAAAATCATCCTATTTTAATATTTTATATAAGACATTATTTTATTATCAAGGTAACTATACCATCATAAAAGTTTAAATGTTGTTTATAACAAATAACAAATTCTGGCTAATAATAATCAATTTAATATGACAAATGAAAATTTTTGCTAAAAAATATATAACTCTTTAGATGAATTTATTGTAACAAAAGTGATACATGTATTTTGTTTTTAATAAAGGACAAAGTATACATTCATCATTTTATAAAGTATGGTACATGTATATATCAGTTAAATATTAAATAATAAATTCTTTCTAACTTGTTCAAATTAATAGTAAATGAAAAATATCGTTAAATGATACAGATAGTGAATTTTTTTAATTGTGTATAAGAGTTTTAAAATAAAGAATGTATAAAGAAAATATTATTACTATACTATATCAGGCTGATTGTAATATCGTACTTATTGCAATATCGTGCTGATTGTATGTTAACTGAAGATTTAATTAACAGTATAAAACGTAATTATACGAGCAATAAATAATAAGAAAAATTTCTTTATGTTTTAAAAGTATCAATATACATTCTATATGGATATTATATATGTACATTTATATTTTTACATAGAATCAAGGATCGACATTGCTGTATAAGAAAAACAAACAAAACACAACTTATTTGTTTTGCACTAAAAACATATGTCAAGTATGAGCGATTCGATTATTTTTGTTTTCTTTATACTTATTCCCGCCATTTCGAAATTTAAATATTATTTATACATTTGTATTTTCTATTGTTACTGTGAATCGACAACTCTGGGCAAAATAGCGATTATATTTTTGACTTAGATATACATTTGCGGGCAAAGAAAATTTGCAGTTGATGATTTCTATTTAAAACTTGATAATTAAAGTCAGAATGAACGGATATTAGTGCGAACGGTTTAATAATTAGTCATGCCAGGTTTAGAAGAAAGTATTTCACGCGATACGAGTCCGCCTACGCACAGCCTAATGTCCGATGGAATCGCCTCTGAGCAAGTAAAAAAATTTTTGTTTACCTCCGGTAAAACTCAGGATAACGTGCAGTGTAACGAGAGTTTAGAAATTTATATCCCAGAGGTAATAAAGCTTTTTACTTACTGATCGATTATTTATTCATTGTTATTATACGTGCGGTATAAATATCACATGTTTTTTTTGGTTATGTATCTCCTAAAGTACTTTTTACGTTTCCAATTCGTAGTTCTTCAATAAAAAAAAAAAAGGTAGATTACGTGTTTCACAACTGCGTGAAAGTTTCCTTAAAAGGTTTCGAATGATGGTTTAAATGTTTTCGAAGTATCTAATAGCGTATAAGATAAAATTTATATATAGTACTTTTTTTTTTGCATTATTCGATGTTCTTTTTGATTGTATACTTTTTGTTACAGTTACTTCAAGCTAATTATAGCTTTTATACATGGCCTTCTGCACCTGTGTTAGCTTGGTTTCTTTGGGAACATAAAGAAGAACTTAATGGGAAGAAAGTCTTAGAACTAGGATCAGGTACAGCTCTTCCTGGAATATTAGCTAGTAAATGTGGTGCTATTGTAACTTTAAGTGATTCTGCTAGTTTTCCTAGAAGCCTACAGCATATAAGAAGAAGTTGTGAATTAAATGGTATTTTGTCACAAGTTCGAGTTGTCGGTATAACATGGGGATTATTTTTGTCTAGTTTATTTTCTATTGGTCCGTTAGATTTAATTCTTGGGTCGGATTGCTTCTATGAGCCAGCGTTATTTGAAGATATAGTCGTTACGGTAGCATTCTTATTAGAAAGAAATCCAAATGCAAAATTTCTTTGCACTTACCAAGAGAGAAGTGCAGATTGGTCTATAGAACATTTATTGAATAAATGGAATCTTACTTGTACACATATATCGTTGGCTGGTCTTGGAACAGATTCTGATATAAGCATACATGACCTAATGCAAGATCATACCATTCACTTGTTGAGTATACAACGTGCAGCTTGAATAACTTCTGTCATGGTTAAGCGATTTTTCATTTCTATACGCAATATTCCATGGACAATATCGAGCTTAGAATTTGAAAAGTATTTTTCAGCGTTTGGTAATATAAAACATGCGAAACTTATATTTAACAGACATGGTTTAAGTACAGGCTGTGGTTTCATAGAATATTATGATATATCAGCAATGCAAAATGTACTTCAGGCAACTCATACTTTGGAGGAAGAGAAATTATCTGTTGTAAAAGGTACTAAATATATACAAGAGGAAAATCTTGAAGAGTTTGTAAGCAAATATATACCCTACAAATATATGTCTAATCAAGTGGAGAGTTTCCCTAATGAAAAGTATATCCAACAAAAGAATCATCAATTTACCAATAGAGATAATTATTTTCACAACAATAAAAATTCTACTGCCAAAGTGTTTGAGAACATTAACAAATTGTTGAAAGAGAGGAGAAAATAAACAGTCTCAAAATGAGTCTCGAAAAAACGTTTAACAAAGCGGCGCACCATTTGCAGTTATTGGCATCGGAATTAAATTCTACTGAACTTTTGAAATTCTATGCTTTATACAAACAGGCTACAATCGGACCCTGTAATATTTCAAAGCCCAGTTGGTATCAGATGCAAGCTAGACAAAAATGGGAGGCATGGAAGAATCTTAACGATATGAGTTGCGACGATGCCATGAATAATTATATACAAGAATTAACGAAACTTAATCCTAACTGGGAAGAAGATGCAAAAACTGAATCTAACAGTTGGGTTGCTATCAGTCGGTTGATAAATATGGAGGAAGAAATAAGCGATACAGACAAAACGTTTTTGGATTGGATAAAAGAAGGGCACGAAGAAAAGGTACAAGAACTGCTAGACAAAGAACCAAAACTTGCAAATTTAATAGACCCGGAAGGTCTGTTACCCATACACTGGGCTGCGGATCGAGGCCATTTAAGAATTATAGAACAATTAGTTAAAAAAGGAACAGACATAAATTCGCAAGATGAAGATGGACAAACACCGTTACATTATGCAGCATCATGTGGACATCTCGATGTTGTAAAATATTTGCTTTCCATCGGAGCTCAAACTATAGAAGATAATAACGGTATGACACCCAAAGATATTGCCGATAAGCACTTGAAGGGTATATTATGATTAACTCTTAGTACATGTAATCATCGTGTAATAGAAGTAGTTAAATTTATCGATAAATGTTAATAAATTGAATTAATGGTTTTCTCATGATATTTTATGATTGGAGTTATATTGTTTTTATAAACTTTTTATTTATATACAAATAAATTCTTGAATGGGTTTCCATTACATTCACAGCTTATGCATTTCTTGGGTAAATGCATGATTTTTCTCACAAGTTAATTTAAAAAATTCTTCAACAGTGTAATAATAAACATAAATAGTACTTTAACACACATTGAATATATAGAGAATATGATGCTCTCTTTACAAACGTTTTTTAAATTAATATACGGAGAACCTGAAAGATTTGTAACCTTTATTATAGTAAAAAAAAAAAGATATTTAGAGTTACATAATTTTCAATCGTTCTTTTTAAGCAACGAACGGACGTTTTTGCTGTAATTGTTTCTTTCTTGGATGCAATATATTAGTCAGTTGTTGAGAAATTACTAGAAAACTGAATATTAAACAGATTTACAAGAAACCTCTATGTATTTCGGTTAGTTAATATAAAATTATTTAATGTCAAGTTTTATTTCAATAAGTATCTACTATCAAATCCTGATTGTTTTATTAATTACTTAATAGATTTATTATTAAAGTCAAAATGTTTAACAGTTGCGCAATGTTATAATATTCATATTAAGAAAAGAAGTTATAAAATGCAGTGTAATATGTAATAAAAATTTCTTTAAAAAATTATTTTATTTTAATTTCTTAAAAATTTACACGCACTTTACACGTATTTATTTTCTATATTCGCGTGTTTTCTAACGATTAAAAATTTTATCGATTACTCGCACAGTGAAATTTCTATTTATCAAAATGTTTCTATAATTGCAACTATACATAAAATATCTTTGGGAAAGATATCTATTCTTACTTTATTATCATCGGGTATCTTGAGTAGCGTTGAAATATAAATTCAAACGTAAAAAAATACTTGCATTTGTCATCAAAGTTAAAATTTTCAGTTTATATTATCGAAATAATGTTATAAAGACTCATTTAAGCAACGTGTCACGATCGCTTCCCTTAAGGAAAGTAATTTATTTAAATTATTCATTCGCATATGTAATACTAATTATCTGTATAGTAAAAATAAAAGGATACAAATCTTTACTTTTTGTGCAAAACATTCACTACCAGTTTAATCCATTATTTATCATCCAATTTTTAAAAACTTACAGTTCGAAAATAAATGCCGATAAAGTTTACGATACAACGATATATTTCGACAAATATACTAAGCTTCATTGTTATATGATTTTTTAAATGCATCAAACATAAGGTGAAGTTTTTTTAGATGGTAAATAATGTGTTACAGTTACTTGGTACACTCTTTTTACAAATTAAACGCATTCTTCGAATGCTGATGATTACTAAAACCAAAGTAAAACAAACAGAGAATATGTATCTTTCGAAATAAAATGATGTATCATTTAACCCTTTGGCTGATGGTACACGTATGGCGGATGGTACATGTTCAGTTCCTGATCGCAAGGTTTGTCAAATTCTTTTCAAAAGTAAAATTAAAGTGGAAGTGCAGAAAGAATAAAATTGAGAATTAAAAAGAGTACGAAGGAATTTACAAAGAGCCTATAGGCGCCAATAGTAACGAAAGGGTTAACAATATGAAGCAATTAAGTTACCTCTGTCAAAGACCTTTATAACTTTTTTACATAAAATATCACACCAATGTTTCTCCCCCCCTTTTTTTTTTATTATTTTAACGATACGCACACAGAGAGTTTGCTAAATTATAATTCTATCAGACAAATGATTCCACATAAAAAAACAGATATGAGATGAATTTCTTTTTATTATAGTATATCAATTTACAGGTAGAAATACTAATTTGAAGAATTTCAATTTCATAATATATTATAAAGATTTACAAATCACAATGTAAATATTGCTTCGATTATGACGGCACTTCGACTATCGTTATAATTAAATTTAATATTACTGATTGCTAACCGCCAAGCCAACTTAAAACAATTGTTTACATCTAGTATATAAAAATAAGTCTCGCATTCAATTGGATAAAAAAATTATCTTTACACAATGAGTAAAGTTGTAGGATTTTTGGTACCATTATAAACCATTATAACATCACAGTATTATTATTTTGTAAAATACACGCGATAAATGTTATCTACTTATTTACATTGAAAAATTAAGTGATACTAATTTTCCCAAATTTATTCTTTTCAACAACTAAAAGCTGATTCCAAAAATTCACCTTATATGTTTATTTTATAGGTAATCATCCTTTTATGAAATGCATTAGAATTTAGCATACACTCAATTGGTACAAATAACAATATACAAACATATTGTGATTAGTACCAAGTAATTTCAATATTTTATATTACATAATAACTATACTGAAATTGGTGTGTATAAGAAACATGTTAATCTAAAGAAGAGATCAAACGTCAAATGATTTCTCTATATTTGTAATATTTTCCATTATTTTTGTAACGAGTATAAAAATTTATAAGTTGCAAAAATATCAGAGTTAAATATACATATAGATAACTTCTTGAATAATTTTTAACATATAACTGTATAAACTTAAAAATGTTTAGCTGCAAAAATCATAAATTTATTTCTTGCTTTCGATATTATACTATCATTTGCAAAACACAGAAGGAAAAGATATCTCATCTTCTGCACAACTTAAAAAAAATTCGAATGAAATTTTGCTTATATATAATCAATTTTAACTGCACTTCTTAAAATTGAAACACTCATTACTTTTACACCTAATTATAAAAGCGGGGAAAAGTTTACATTTCCTGTTGAAAGTTTCCCCACAGCTTTTTATATCGTATAGTAAGAAATATAGCCTTCATTTTTTAAAAATAATAATTTTTATAAAGTTCTCTTCTAAATGTAATGATCACTTTTTGTACAGAGAATCCTATAGATTAGTACTTTCTTGTTCTGATTTAAATCGCGCAGTAGGTGGAGGTGGAGGCGGCGGTTGTGGCCGTGGAGGCCTCTGATGAAATCTCGGAGAAGCCGGGACAGGTTGTTGCGGTGATTTTACGGTTACTACCGTCTCAGTTTGAGTTTGCACATCGATAATATTTCCTTCTGATCTGGTTCGCACGTGAGCTTTCGTTTGTTCCGGGGCATTCAATTTGGCTGGCTTTTCCGGTCGTTCGCCGTACAAGGACATAGATGAAGGTCGACTACCTACACTGGGGCTTCTCTGTAAGTTCGAAGCCGCGTTGCCATTGTTGTTGCCCGAGGTGCAGAACGCATTGCCATTTCCACGCACTTGTATTATACTGACCTGTTGTTTGTCCACTGAATATACATGAGCTCTTTCCAAAGTTAAAGGCTACAGGTTATTAAAAAGGAAAAAGATATTAATAGCTCTGAAAAATCATTATGGGGGATTTAACATTTTAAAAATGAAATTAGTTATTAACACGTTTATTTTTCACTTCGTTTATAGCTTACGTAATTGTATTTCAAAATGCAATATCCAGGCAGTGATATTTGTTGAGTCCACTGGCAGTAACTACATTTATTTTAAAGAATTATCTTATACATAATACTGAAAATGAATAGGATGTTTGAAGATTTTAGTACTCACCCCTGCTTCTGTGTCTAAGCTTTCGTTACTGTGACGCGGTTGTTGTTTGATGAGGCTTGAAGGTCGAACCAATCCAGCTGGTCGTTCTGGTACGGCTGGTTTACTGCTTCTATCAAGTGTGCTTGTACATACCGGGCTGTTACTATCCGACTTTTTACGTAATTCAACGGTTTCTTCTTCAAAATGAAAATACATTTTTATATATTTGACATTATTTCATGTAATAAAATGCTATACAGTAGACTCCCGTATAACGCGAGTTCCTGTAACACACTAAAGATATTGCGACTACCGTTTTCATGTAACGCAATTCTTTGTACAACGTGCCAAATATGCATATATAATGCACATAAATAATGCATAATAGCATTACGTTGTTTTCTTAAAAAACATAATACATAAATTTTGTATAATTGCATTTTTATTAAATTTTAACGAAATAAAAGATTTTTTTACATACATTAATAATATTGTTTTGTTTTTAATCAACTGCGTATATATGCCACATATTTTTAAAATATTGTCCTATTTGATAAAACAAAAAATAAAAGTTGGCATAGCACTGATCATTTCAAAAATGTTACTTTAGATTATACGCGTTATGCGAGAAAAATTCCCGTACAGCACGATTTCCTATAACAAGAATTCATATAGCACGTAACATATTAACTGCGTTATACGGAAGTCTATTGTAAATATATTTACCTGCATTATGTATTATATTAGTTATACTTCTTGGCGCAGCTACTGGTCTTCGTCTTTCCAGTGTAGAACAGTGTGATTTTTCTGTTGGTATTACTTTTAATTTATGCGTAGAAGTTTCTGAATTATCCGATTCCATAATAAATTTATTGCACGATACATTTTCTATAATATTTCTTTCAGAAGTAACAGGAACGTTCAACTTCTTTTCACTCTTTTGAGTTTCTTGATTGCCTCTTTCAATTTCTGTGTTTATACTGTGTGACTCTTCTTGTATTTCGGTAGTACATTCAGAAGAATTTCCCGACAGAGAATCCATAATTGCATTCCCTTCGATGTTATGCTGTTTAATTTCTGTTTCTGTATTTCCATCTTGTTTGTCAGTATTATTTTCATGTTTCACGATTGATTCGGTATTTACTGTTTCATGTTTCTGAGGTTTACATGTTATACGATTAAGAGTTGCCGATGTTAGAGGTCTGGGTGGTTTATCCGGTGCAGGTGGTGGTTTATCGTCGGATTTTTTATCATGTTTATCCGGGGTAGTACTATTTGGCGGAGTTGGCGCTGGTTTATTTTTTCTACGGGCCGCTGGTTTCGGACTACCTTGCGGCGGGCTTTCACCGTGATCACTAAGACTGCTATTTGAAATGCAACGACGCATACCTATATTTTGATTTTCCGAACCATTTATAATGCCAACATCCAAATCACGACCGAAGTCTATTTCACCAGGAAAAAACCAATCTGCATATGTGATCAGTTGATCAACTATAAGACTAGAGTTGTTAGCCGTGCTCATATTCATTCTGAAATAACATATACATTATATTGGAAGAAAAGTATGACATAAATCGTTCTACAATAACTAATTACAAAATTTAATATAGACAAATAAATTGTATTTCTTTATAATTATCATTCAGAAGAATAGGTTCTTACACCATTGTATTTACATCCTCTTGTGGACTCCATATTAAATTCGGTGCAATTACAATCGCAATGTTTTGTGGCGACATTTTGTTTACATCCTGATTTTTCGTGAGTACAGCTAGAAATTTAATTAGGAACCGTAAATTTTCTAAATTTGCCTGTGGTAACTTATGTAACACTTCCCAAAGAGCTCTTAATCTTATTTCATTTTGAGTTATCTTTGCAGCTGCCATCCATTCAGGATACAATCTTTAAGATAACATAAAAACAAATGTGACAAACAAATGTTCTTTCTTCATTGCTATAAGAGATAATGTCATTTATATATTTACTTGTAAGTTAGAAGCGGCTCAGGAAGTTCCCGCAAATAAGATTTTAATGCACCAGCAATTACATGTGGATCTTTATATTCTAGAGCAGTTGGTAATGTAAGGCAACATGCATCTAGACTTAATTTAATTCGCCGTGATTTCGATGCAGCACCAGCTATTCTAAAAAGACCCTCTTCTTCCATACCTAATTTTAACAACGCAGACACGCATAATTGAATAGGTAATGCTATCTTTCTGTTAGTTACTCTAAGATGTTCTTCAAGGGGGAAACCATAAACTGGTTTCATTTCGTTATCATCTGGAACCGTGAAAAAGAGTTAGGTACATCATTTTTATGCAGCTCCTTTTTGTTTTTCACATTAACCCCTTGACCTATGATTTCTTTTGCTGACTATACATCTCAGCATCAGCTATTTACTATTTTAGTACCATTTTACGTGAGAAACGCTAACGCAACCCTCAGTCTTATAAATTATAAGGAAAGTTAAAATTAAAATTAACATTCATTACCAATATAACTTTCTTTCTCGAATTACTGTCACGAGTCTAACTTGTTGTTATAGGGTAAGGGGTTAAAATTATTAATTAGATTTCTACATTGTAAAAAGAACTGTGATAATATATCAAATGAAGATACATAATTGTAACACTTACTAATGTAGCTTTCTAATCCAGGAATAAGTTCTTCAAGACAATGCAAAGCACTTTCATGATAAGCTCTCTGAAGTTTTACATATTGTATAATAGTGTGTGCTAATTCAGTTTCCCGAGACATAAGTTGAAACATTTCTGCAGCCAACTGATCCCTGCATTGTTCAACTTTAGTTTCTGCATCTTCCAATTCTTCTCTTAAACTATCTACCTTCGCTGCACCTGCACCTGCACCTGTTAAATAATAGCATTACTTTAGAAATTGGAATACAATTTTTAAAATATGCAATTTACAAATCACTAAAATTGTTTGTTACTAGCACTGTGCTTGTTGGCTTGTAGATATCTTGTCCTAATGCTATCCATGTCCAAGATTAATCGAGTCAAATTTCTTTTATGTTTTAGTATATTTGGTACAACTGTATCTAAAATATGTTGAAGAGGAATGGCAACATATTGTTCAACTTTTGCTTCATGTTCAATTGCTTCATTCGCTAAATGCACCTGTGCATGACCACATTCCAGTAAAGTAAAATTCATCAGACCATCTTCAGGGGCATTTTCCAACATTGTTTGCCCCAATATATATTCTGGACACTTTTTCTGAAAAATATAGATAATAGAAAAATTAATGAATAGTTTAATACTTGGATATTTTATTTAATATCTCCAAGCTTATAATTGTAGTTAATGTACATTTTAAAATCACTTTTCCAAGATTTTTAAATACAGTTAAAATCACTTTTAAGAGGAAAGTTTTATCATTATATATTACCAATCGTTTTTCCTTAAGTGCAAGGTCTTGTGTCATAGCTTGATTCGATGGATTACCAAGTCTTTTATTTAATCCAATAAGAGCCATTCTAATTTGCTCTACATGTTTATCTGCAGCTTGTAAATCATCTGTAAGTACTTCAGTTTTGCCAGCTCTGTAGAAACAACATTGTTTTTAACAGTTCAACATACCAATAAATTTAAATTGAAAATAAATATGTATATCTTAAAGTCAATCCATTTTAAGATTGTCTGATTCATAAGTTATTTTGGTATCACATATCTGCTTTCATTGAATATTATATTTTATTCCCGAAATTGTAAATAAAACTAATAAATGCCTTTTGTATTGAGTTCACAAAACATTAAAACGTCATTTTAACAATTTTATGTATGCAAATTATTTCATATTTTATTTAAAAGTGTTTAATGTCATTTTCAATCATCGTGATTTGCAGGAAAAATAATGTAAACACGCGAGACATGTTATTACTTTTAAGCGATATTTAAATATAATCGTAAAATGATTACCTGGAAAATGTTTGATCAGCGAACTGTTTAACTCTGAAAAATTGTTTCTTCATGATTGAGAAGCACTTAACGTTTCATATGCAAATAAAATGATAATTTCATCTACAGGGTTAGATTCACTTGTTATTTGTTAACTTTAACGATGTTCATAAGCACGCATGTTTAATACAATCACACGACACTAAAGAAGACGCAGACAATATAAAAGGAGAGAATCCTTCGTATCGCACCAGAGCCAGCAATTCGTCATAATGTTTGTACAATGATCTCACACCTCTGCGAACGAACAGTACGTTCTAACTACTTTATCCTTCTGTAATATCAATGAGTTTCCACTCTCAACGAATGTTTTAAGGTTCACTATTTGGATCGTGAATTTGTAAACGTGTCAAAATTTCACAAATTTTAATCGCGGCATTTTGTATACTTGTTCACCATTGGCTGTTTAATGCGTACAAGAAACCGAATAAAGATTTTCATATTATACATTCTTTTTTTTTACAACTTCAACCGTCCGACACTTCTTTAGATTTTTAATAACGGGACATCCGATAAGTTTTTACTGGACACAGTCAGCCATTCTTGTTTCTCACAATCACTGAGATTTCGTTTAGAACGATAGATCGTTTCAAGGGCGGGAAACTTGAAGTGATCACTTTCTAAAACCAAAATAGCGAGACAGTATATTAATAGAGAGTACCTAATAAAATTGAAAAGATTATGTATGTTTGTTTTAGTTAAATGGTATTTGTTTCCATTGTATTTAGCGAAATAAAATCAAGCTTTGCTACATTTATTGTCATAAGAAGTTTAAATGTGTTCTTTAAAGTACTTTCTTTTTGGAACAAAAGGTTACTATATATTGCAGACATTAAATACGGCAATCATAACCTGCTTGTCACTAAATTTAATCGATCTTTGTCAAATCCCTAGAACTAACACAAACGCACACTGGCATTGGTTCTATGTGAAATGGCTGTATGATGGCGAATGGCATTCCATACAAATTGCACACACGCCATTTGCCATCGTACGTGTTGTACACCATTTCATACATAATCACCATCGTTGTGTGTTGGGTCTAGGGTTTTGGTAAAGATCAACGAAACTGGATTTATAATGTATCGATATATCGATATCGTATTATCGCAACGTGTCATATAATCGATAACACTGTACTTTCACGGTAACTCCAAATCACATCAATCGTGGAAGAAGGGAATTATACAGTGTTGGCAATTGCATTTTGGATTTCTTACTTACGTGACCGTCTGTTTACTGATAATACACAACTTCGAATAGCACAATATAAACGTGCGCGCGGAAAATCTGTAACATTTTTTTTTATCACTTTTCTGTTTTTGTTCAACATATTTTATCAAACGTTCTCATCATGGCGATAAATAGAAGTTTCTTAAATGTGATGATATTGAGTTGGGGTTTTATGCTGGTATTTACAGCATTTCAAACAATGGGAAACATTGAAGTGAGTACAAAACTAGTGTATTATAATTTAATTTTGTATTAACTTATCGTATGTTATTTTTGTATTTATTTTGATCTATGCATATTGTACAGTTCCATTTTATTACTATTTATTTGGTACACTTTGTAGGGATAATACTTAATCTGACATAGAGATTAAATATGTTGCTACCCATAAATGATATCCAGTCTTCGATTAGCATTTGAAATCTAAATTAACGATACACTAAAAAAAAAAAATTAGTTTTAATGTTTCACGAAATTATTATTGCCAATATGTAGAAATATATATCAATTGATAAAATGAATTGAATTGAAGCCATGAACAATTAATATTGCAAACATTTGTTATTTTAAGTGATAAAATGTAACGATAGAATTATGTATATCAATTTAAAACAAATATTGATTATTATTTATTACATCTTTATTATAGATTATTACATTGTTAATATAAAATACTACTGTAATGATAATTTAATACAATACTATTGCAATATTTGTTTCAAATTAATTCAAATACTTTGTTGTGGTACTTTAAAAATAAATAATTTGGATACTTTAGGTACTGTAACTTCAAAATTCTAATGTATCATTATAAAATATTATGTAAATTACAGTCATATTCAGATTATAATTATAACGAAAATAATTATAATTATTTAAAATGAACATCACTGTTTGTATTATGTTATATTGTAAATATCTATTTGCCATATAATTTTATGTAGATAAAAAAAAATACGTGAAATGTTTTTCATATGTAAAAAAAAATATAATAAAGATATTTTATAAATTTAAAGAGATTATATAAAAACCTTTAAAACATATTTCATAATTTTTATTATAAAAAATGTTTCTGCAGTGCAACAATGAATATACTATGATAGTTATAGCAATTAAATAATGTTGACTGGTGACTTAGTAATTAACAATTGTTAAATTAGTTTCACAATTTTTTTTAACACAGTCACCTATTGTTATTTATAAACCAAAATTTTGAACATTATGGGGAAATTTCTGCTTCAGTTATTGTGCTTTGCTATGAACATAATCTAAAATAATATGACAGTGTTTTAAATGACACTGACCATTACAGTTTTATTATCTTTTATTGTATTTGTAATCATACGTTTGGTAATACTAGGTACAGCAATAAAATGTGATAATTCTCAAAGAGCAATTTGTAGGATACTCAGATTAAATTGAAGTAAAATGTTTCTATTTAAAAAATAGTTATGTAATGCAATTTATTAATTATTCGATTAATTTCTGAAATATGTTCCAATTAGTTTCCTCAATGGCGAATATATTCTTGCAAGCGGCTCGATAAATTTTTATTACTCGCCGCGATCGAATGGTGTTGATTGCTAAAGTTCTATCAATTACTTATCAGTTGGTTTTAAGGATGTGTGTTTGGTTGTTATAATGATTGACATTGTGATTATGATTCAATACAGAGAATTTATTCCATTTATTAATTATTCAATTATGACTACTAACAGTAACATACCGATCACCCAAAAGTTCTCTTGTTAAAATTTCAAATAAATCTAAAGCATTGATTATTTCCCTCAAATTTTCTAAGTTAATAGAAGTTAACATTAATGGAGTTTCTGGCTTAGATAGTTCATCTATAACTGGCAAGAGATTTGAAAATCTTTCACTTATATGAAAAGTCTAATTACATCTTGAAAGAGCATCTATAAATTATTTTAATTATTTGCTGAATTAATCTACCATTAACAACTTCACTTTTCTTAAGATTTTTCTGTTTACTGTAACTCTTCAATATCCAAATTTTCTTATTCCCTTCTCAAATAATTGCTAACTTCTGTCTTGCATCATACGCTTGATAATTGAATGAATCTCTTCTAATAAATTAGATAAATTGTTGCTTTGATGAAATCTTCAGCCACTAAATCTAGGGTATGTGCAAAGCAGAACAATATGCTTATTTTTACCAGATAAGTCATTAACAGCTTTACTGTCTGTCGTTACAACCATTGCTTGATCAAGTCCAATGCCCCAGTTTTAAAGATATGGTTAAAAAACAATCAATGTTACTCGAATTGTTTAGGATTTCAATGAATTTGCTAAACAATGAAACTTTATTTATTGTATTAGTATTACTTATTGTATGTCAGTGAACGGATTTGAATTTTTTGTCTGTTAATTAATTTGATTTTAATGGATCGCCATGAACTTTTAAGTGGTAATTCCAATTAAAAATTTTACTTTTTAGTGGCACAATGACGAAAAATGTATTGCGTACAAAATTTTATCGTTACTATTACCGTGTAAAAATACCGTTAAATGTTAGTGTATACATAGAATAAAGCTCCTTCTTGAAGTTGTCGACTAACGTCACGTTTATAGTAACCTTAGCAGCTCACACAGTAACCAACTTCAAGGGAGAGTTAGATACTAAGCTGCTTGAGTAATTTTGAAAGTAAGAGCACTTTTTGTTTCTCCAAACAGAGCCGCAAGCAACGGTCAGAGCAAGTGACGTCGACAGTCACTTCTATACAGTTACAGTCACAATAAGCAGTTTTTTTTTTTTGCAAGAAAAAATCCGTAAACGATGGTGTTAGATTTTAAACGTGCATTTACTTTATCGGTTGTTACATACATAATTTTTAGAAGATCGTAAAAATCACAATTAAAAATCATATTTTGATCCATAAAATTGTAGCTAAAGTCACTCACGAGATTCAGCATACACTTATATTAGCACTGAAAATTGGCGGGAGAATGAACGATAGCGTACATATTTAAACGTAAAAATGGAATTAAAAAAATAATACAAAAATTATTAAAATAACATTAAGTATTTATATATTTGATTGAATATGTAAAAATGGATATTTAGATATTATAGTGTATGAATAAATAAATATTAATATTTTATTGCATAACCTTTCGCTTCTACAACGATCTGCAACCGCTGTGGCGCGTATCCGATCAGTTCTTATACGAAGGAAATATTATTTTATGATCCAAAGTATTCTTTAGAACCTAACTAAGATATCAACGTACAAAGTTTTTACGTAAACTTGATCTTGTAAGAATTAGAGCCTCCCTTTTGTCCTGAATACGTAAGAAATTGGTTTCCGAATGATCTGAAATTGAAAATTAATCTTGAAAGCTTATTTTGCAATTCAAAAAACCTTTTGATATTTGTGCAATCTGATAAAAATAAGTAGAAAGGCCTACGAGTATTGTTCGAGCAAAGCTGTTAGATAATAAAACAAACGATATAAGATTGTGCCGATGTAGGTTATCACATTCGATCGCTTTCTCCACCACATAAGCCTGTTACATTCGCTAATGTGTTTAATAACTACAATTGTTATATATATCAATACTTTATATGTGGGTGACGGGATATCCCGTGTTTATTTTTACAATGCTTATCGGCGGATAATGGAAAATTTTATTGTGTTTCACTTTGTGCGTTTTCTGGAAATCAAGGCAATTTCAGAAGCGCAAAACTAACTTAGATACACCTATCCTTCTCCATTTACGCGGTACTTTTTATACGCGAGTTTCTTTTTACGCGGTAAATTATATCTCTACGCGATACTTTGTACACGCGATCTCATTTTACACGGTCAGATTGGTTCAGTTTTCTATAAATTTCCGTTGAATTTATTACATATCAGACAGACACAAATTCTTACTTAAATATACTAATTACATAATTCTGACATTTTTTTTTTTTTTGTTTCAATCCCTTGTCCTACTGATTGACTTTGAGCCAATAAAGAAGAGGTTGGTTGCTTTGAATTACAGTACAGATTATGACACTAAATAAAACTTATTTTGGTTTTTATTTTGTTTTTATTGATCTATGCGATTTAAACGTTTTTCTTACTATGTTTTTTTTTTTTTTTTCGTACAAGCAAGCTCTATTTACGCAGCACTTTTTATATGCGAGTTAATTTTTACTCGTTAAATTATTTCTCTATTTACGCAATACTTTGTATACGCGATCTCATTTTACGCGGTCAGATAGATTTAGTTTTCTATAAATTTACGTTGGATTTATTACATATCAGAGAGACACAAATTCTTACTTAAATATGCTAATTACATAACTCTAACCTTTTTTGTTTGTTTTTTTTAATCCCTTGTTCTACTGATTGACTTTGAGCCAATAAAGAAGAGAGGGTTGATTGCTTTGAATAAAACTGATTTTGGTTTTCTGAAATATCGTTATTCTTTTTTTTTAACTTATGTTATTTAAACGTTTTTCTTACCATGTTTGTTTTCGTACAAGCAAACTCTACGCGATTTTTATCCGCGTAAAAAAGATCAACGCGGAACGGCGAATCCGCGTAAACGAAGGGATGGGTGTATGTGTGTATCGAAGGTATAAAAAACAATAATTCCAACAATTTTAAATTTTACGTAACTTTCAATGATGCCTAAGTGTGCTTCATAAAATTGGCACAAATTCACACTCTGTACACTCTTTTTTCGAATCATTCTATAATATTTACACATATTTGGACACATACATGTATAGTACTTCTCAATAAATATTCGACATGTATCTTTCCTTTATTTCATTTGCAATCACGCACAACAAAGAAATGAATTGAGACTAAAATCGAGATTAGTAAAACCTCAAAATTGAGACTAGTAAATATACATTTGGATTAATATTCGAATGATGTAAATTGACAAATTCTCTGTTTCTCGACGTTCAATTTCTAAGCATTGTTTGCGAAAAATACGCGCGATCGACAATGTGTTAAGACAGACACGTATCTTCGTATTGCATACCAATAAAAATAAAAGAATTCTATTTAAATTGAGCACTTATTCTTTATTTATTAGAGAGTTATTTATTTCTTCAGACGACAGATGGTTGTAATTATTGCAGTAGCATATCATAGTATTTCACTTGTGGTGTATGTAATTTGTTATATTATCTTTTATTACTGTGAAACCTTAAAATTGTCGAGTAGTTTTGAAGAACTTGTTCTAAGGGACGGTAGTGAACTAGACGAAGAGAGTCAGATTTGTGCGAGGATTGTAACAATGAAGTTGGAAGATCAATATTTTCAAATAAACAATATATCTCCGAAAGAAACTGGAACTGTTACGTTTCAATTTGACGTAGGTAAAGAATTAAAATAGTAAATTAGTTACACATTGTATAATCGATCGGTATAGCAAAGCTCGCGCTACGCGAAAAAGTATTCCGTCCTCACAGAGCGTTTAAGTTCCAAGTACCCCGAAGTCAAAGGGTTAAGAAAAAATAAGAATACTAAGTTTTAACTTGTTTACTTAGCAACTGACGTATCGAATACGAGATTATTTCGCATTCACGCAATAATGGGTTGTACGAAACAATTAAACAGCAGAGCTCGTTGAAATCGTCTTAAACGTATTGCGTACACACAGTGCGTTTAAGTCAAAGGGTTAAAAAAACCCTGAAAAATAAAAATAATTATTTTATGCCAATTTTCGGAGTTACTTATGGCGGACTTCGACGTCATTTTTTTAGCTGATATCAAATTTTTATCAGGAGATAGAGTACCACAACTCCGAACCGCAATTTATCTTCTTTTTTTTTAGTTACTCGCCTGGAAAAACTCTTCTTGTTAGCGAACAGAACGTGAACATACACAGTTTATTCAAAAAGTTCCCGGACTTATATTATAGGATAACTTCTAATGGTGACATCTTTGTTTTAAGGCTAAATCTAGTTATTGTAGATTTTCTTTTGTTTATCAGCTTCATTTAACCTCAGAGTGCTTAATCGTTTGTCTGTAGAGCACATTTGAAATTTGGTCATTCTTTTTCGTTGTCACTGTTAGTGCGATGGAAAAGAACAATTAATCCAGCAGAATTAGTTTTATAAGGAAGCCGAAGGACTATTATATGGCCCTGGAATTGCTGATTAGCCGGTAAATTGCAAATATCATGCTAGTTTTCATGTATCAAAACTTTAAACGCGTTTTTCTTGAAACATGATTTTTGGAAATTGGCATGAAATGAAATTCAAAAACTATTCAACCAATCTTTCTGAAATTTTTATCATAATTGTATAAAATTATTACTTTGTCACTATATCTAATTGTTTTTGTAAAAAGTACTTTTTTATTGCAGAAAGTATCAAAAAATCCTCTAAAGAATGAATGTTTTTCCAAACGCATATAAATCTTCCAATTTTCAATTTTTTAATTTGTATTTAGGTACAATTAGAAACTATGGGTATGAGTAATAAGTTATTTCAGTTTCTAATGTTTCGGAAGGTTATAACAGGTGTTACACGTCATACCGATTTCCACCTCCCGCGCGGACCTGCTATACTATCGCTCCTATAAGGCGGCCATTTTGAGAAATTGAAGATTCAAAAAAATATGTTATTGTACCTTAATATACATGTTAATAAATACCGAAGTCCCAAAAAAATACCACTATTTCTTTCTGTCCAAAAGAATTCCTGGAAATCCTGTAAATGTCTGGCTTCCAATTGGATTGCCCCTCTTAAATGATTTGACTCAAAAAGAGAGGCAACGATCCGGTGTTTGTGATGGCCATATCGCGAATCGTAACACTATCTATAAAACTTTTTAGCAGAAAGCATTAGTCCGGGAACTTTTTGAACGCACTGTGTACATAAACATTTCCATGAATTCTATTATATCAGGTTTATTTTCTGTGCAGAAAACCGTGCTACAAAGTATTAGGAAGGAAAATCCACATTTCACCGGCGAGGCTTACACTAGCTTAGCGATAATCTATGCTGTATTTGCCATTTGCAACTGGATAGCGCCGTCCTACATCTCTATGACAGGGCCAAGGGTTGCTATATTTACCGGCGCTTGCTGCTACGTCTTTTTCATAGTATCTTTCCTATGGCCGCAAGATGCTCTGCTCTATGCTGCGTCGTGTATCGTAGGTCTTGGAGCTGCCCTAATATGGACAGGACACGGACAATATTTAACCGAGAACAGTGACTCTGAAACAATGTCGAGAAATGCCGGGATATTTTGGGCGATCTTTCAAACCTCGATGTTCGCTGGCAATCTTTTCGTCTACTTCATCTTTACCGATTCAGAGATACACGCGTCAACGAGACAGATTGTGTTCAGCTCACTTACTGGATTAGCGGTCATCGGTACGTGCTTGCTTGGAACATTAAGAAGGGTATCGCGAAGTATTATCCTGGGCGAAGCTGAAGGTGTCTCGAGCGCAGACAAGGAACTTCGTATACCGGAACCTCCAAGAGAGAAACCATTATTAGCTGCTTGGCACGCCTTAACAGACGCGTTTACTCTTTTCGTTACGCCAAAAATGTTGTTACTATCATTGACATTTATATACACCGGTTTGGTGTTAACGTTCTATAGCGGTGTATACTCGTCCAGTATTGGATTTACCAAAGCGATCGGTGATTCACGGAAGAGTTTAGTCGGACTTTCCGGTATTTTTATTGGAATCGGTGAAGTGATCGGCGGAGCACTTTTCGGTATCTTCTCCTCGAGGGTGTCTCGTGTTTGCGGTGTTTGGGCAGTGGTGATCATTGGATTTTTCATGCATTTGTTCGCCTTTGTAACTATTTTCATAAATCTACCAAAGAATTCACCGTTCGAGGATACGGACAGCATAAGTTACATTAATCCTTCGCCGGTTTTAGCGATGACCGGAAGTCTTACTTTAGGCTTCGGCGATGCATGTTTCAACACACAGGTTTATTCGTTGTTAGGATTACTTTTCGTACAAAGGAGCGCATCAGCTTTCGCGTTGTTTAAATTTTGCCAATCGGTCGCGGCGGCAATAAGTTTTTCATACAGCAACGTTTTAAATCTGTACGTACAGCTGCTTATCTTAACGATAACGATCGTCATTGGCACTGTGGCATTCTGTTTCGTTGAATATAGCACAAGAAGAGAAAGAAATAATATAATATCGGAAAGTGATCAAACGAGTGATTGTATCGAGAGATAATTCGTTCGAACTGAAACGCTGCTCAAGGAAATGAATTGATTTGTGATGGATGACGTGGAAAAGTGATATACATACCGATATATTATGTAGAAGTAGTTTATTCAAGTGTTATACAATGTGCATATTGAGTAAGGAGGGGAGATGAGATTAAGCTGTTATTGAAACAATTCTAGCTATTCATCAGTTGTGCAATCTTAATGTTTCAGTACGTTTGTTTTTTTTTTCTTATAAAAGACTGTTTACATTAATTAATATAATATTTTCTAGATGAAATACTTTCAGATACGAGATATAATGTTTCTTTTTTTTTTTTTTTAATTAGCTGTTGTTGAACATCATGTTGAATAAGTAAAAATGAAAGCTAGGAAATTGTTATTTATTTGTTATAATGGCTATAGCCATTCAGGAAGTTCGTGTAAATTTTAAAATCAATATTTTTTTACCTCGATTTATATATACTGTACATATACGTACATATAATAGTTTATATATATTACAATTAAAACTATTACAATTAAATGTAAAACTTCCTCATTGCTAATCTGTAAAATAAAATTAATTACAGCCAAGGTCATAATTGCGATAACAGGGAACATATTAGGATAGCTGTAATTTTAGTAACCCAGAATGAACGCCTTACCTCCTTTTGCATTTAATCCTTTCATTATGGCAAATTTCTTCGCCATTCGTGCTGCCGCTGTACGTGACAGTTGAGCAGCGAGATTACACTAAATATAAGAAGTAATGATACATTCCTAAAAATGCTTCATTGAAACAAAAGCTGTTGAAATAAGATGCCGTACCTTTGCGGAATCGTCTGAGCCTTAAGCGTTTACTACTGATTCTACCTTGTTTGTACAGTTACCGTGGCAATATCAAGCTGTACTATGCTCAACCAGAATGATGTGTGACTATATTTACCGGTTAGTATAGTTACTCCTATTCGTGTTCATACACCATACGGACATTTAGCATAAATAAAAAGAAAAAGCAATTTTCTTAAAGATATTTTTTATTTATATTCCGCAGAATTCATTATTACACTATCTTACATCTATTTACAAAGCAGCTTTATTTTTCTTTCCTTAGAAGTATAATGAATAAAAAAAAGAGTGTCATTATCCATAAGAACCATCTCTCAGCCGTGTTCGTACATAAAGGAAGAAACACATTTCGACTAGTGAAGGAATAAAATTCGATGAATTCATACTTCGTTTGGTAACCCTTTGGATCTTATTACTTCAAGTAATCTATTTCACATAGCTCGAACTAATTTACTTGTGATATCGCTATTAATATTTTTCCATTCCAAATTTAATTTTTCTTCAAGTTGGTCCACATTACTTATCTCATGTTTTTGTGTTCTCGTTTTTAATTCCGCTCACAAATTTTCTATTGGATTTACAGTTACTCTCACTCGTATTCGTACACCATACGGACATTTAGCATAAATAAAAAAAAAAAAAAATACACTTTTGTTGGGATATTTTTTATTTACGTTCAGCAGAATTCATTATTACACTATCTACAAAGCAACTTTATTTTTCATTACTTAGGAATACAGTAAATAGAAAAAGAATGTCAATATCCGTGAAAGCCATTTCTCAGCCGTGATTGTACATGAAGGAAAAAATTAGACTCAAAAATTAGGTCCAAAGGGTGTTTGGGAAAAAGTTAGTAGCGAAAGAGTTCGTCATATTATAAGAAAATATGGGATATAATTGAAGAATTGCCAGGGAGAAGCCATACGTTAATTAATCAGATTGGCGAAAACGTTTGCAATTTGCAAATGAATCCATAAAATGGACGTGTGAAACTTGGAAACGTATATATATGTATGTATGTATGTATGTATGTATGTATGTATGTAGAATTTAGATATAAAAATGTTTTTTATTATTATATTATATTAGAATTAAAGTTAAGGTTACAGGGCTACACATATTATTACAACTCTTTATGACTCGACTTCCAACTCAACGCTGTTGCTTTTTCCGTCGAGAAAACTCTCCCTGGCCCTCGACTTCCCGTCCGACACACCCTCATAAAACCATCGGCCGATCACACAATGAGTCTGGTTTCTGTCCATCGTCGTTTTTCCCTTTTACGAGCTTCTTTCTGTTCTTAAAACTACACGTTACGTTAACTATTATTCTTAAAAACTACGATTGCTTAAAACTACGGTACTACAAATAAAACTATTTTTATGCGTTCTATCGTTGCATTAATTTCTTCATACCATTGTAGTAACGATGATAATATTGAACAATTTTAAAATACTGAAATTTACTCGAATTATGGGTTTCTAGTAATCTTGGCTTCGCCGGTCACCGGTGACCCTCATGGCGCTTAGAAAAATCTTCGTGCCGGTCACCGGTGACCCCCATGGCGCTTAGAACAAACTCAGTGCCGGTCACCTGTGACACCCATGGCGCTCAACGTGTTAATTAATTATGTTGTAACAAGAGAAAGTGGACAATATAGTAAAGCCTTGCTCACGAATTTTGATTTAAAATTTTTAGAGCTGTAAGAATAAGGTCGATAGGAAAAACCGAGCCAGTATTGAATAAAAAAAGATCGGTAAAGTGTTAATTGTATAGTGAAAGTGTGAAAAACAGGAAAGAAAAAAAAAACTGTCTAATACCAACGTAATATCACTTATATCTAATTTGTATAAAATAGAAGTATTTAAATGTAAGCGGATCGGATGTGTATTAAATATACCAGAAATAATGATTTGTAACGATGAATGATGTTTTGATGAATATTTAAACCTTGAAGTTCGATGAAATGTATTATGCTGTATGATATTACAACGACGTTGATAGTACGTGAGATTTTTCTTAAAAGATTGTTATATTCGAGATTTTTATCAATTTTAGAGGAATGTATATGAGATGGTTATTGTCAAAGAAGTCCTCCTGACTAGGATTTTTCAGAGAAGACAGAATTGTATTAGCACTCGCTAAGTGCATATAGTCAAGAATACAGCTTTCATTCAATTTAACCGCCCATATTTATTTTTGAGTTGATCACTCATTACCGTTATCCTGATTTTCCTTACAATTAATAAATTATAGAGTATTGTAATAGAAAAATGAAATTCTTCAAAGTTAATTACCAAAGTTCCCCTGAATTTGCTAATGTCTTCGAAAAGAGGTAACTGACACCATACCAAGGACCCGCAGAGGCTCAGGGAACTCATTTATTTCGGACACCGAATTAATTACATCGCGTAATTCATGCCTAAGGGTTCTGAGATGTAAATAGGGTGGTCAAGGATTACTAGCTAGCCTGTGTCCACCTTACACACACTACCTTCTTACAAAACTTACACTAAAATATAATACAATAGATTAACTGTTATAACTGTGCTTGCGGTAGTTCACACAAAACTTTCGAGCTTTGTAGCGTTTGCACGTGGTATGTTGACTTTAAAAATACAACGAAGGATCATCCAATGTATGAATTGGGGATTATTACAAACTTGCTGACCACTTGACTACTAGACTATTCTAAAGGTGTGTTCTTGGTGAACTGTTCTCTTTGACTGTTCTACATATGTATTTTGTATCGTCTCAGGGCTCGTCCTCTTCTGAGACGTGTTTGGGTAAATTTACTCTGTGTTACGAATATTTGGTAATATTCATTACTAATCAGCGTGCCTAATTTTCTCGCCAACTCCTTCCAGTGCGCCCTTAGCGCGTCTTATCTAATTTGCAACAAAAATTTCGATATTTAAAGTGGTGCTACAGTTTTTCTCTGCAGTGTATATGAGATTATCTTTCTAGATCTGTGTAGCGTTTTAGCTACTAGGCCGCGTTCTGTTTTACCGGCCTACTCGGAAGGAGAATGGAAGGAGCTTCGTCGGTATACGAACTATATTTTCTTTAGTGCCACTTTTAGTTTTTATATACTTTATATTTTAACAAATTTGAGAAAATGTATATACACGACAATAATACATGAAATTCGGGACTTCTAGATCACTACTTGACCCTTTGAGGGGCGCCAACCCATTGATTTTTTTCGACTACTCCATCTGAAACAGAAACTTTGCAAAAAGGGGGCGCTGGAGTTTCCTCCTGCGCAAATCTAACATTTCCCTGTTTTTCGGAAATGGACTAGTTTTTCCGATTGGCAGGCGGATTTTTTTTTTTAATTTATTTGGTTGACCATAAGCTCGTATACATTGTTGGTAGATTTAGTATTATGTAGCGAAAATACGCCAGTGTTATGTAATCTTTTATTTCACTTTATCTCGATGTGCTCGTTGTCGTCCTTTATCACTGGCTGTAGCCAATGACAACACATTTGGTAGCAGAACTCGTTTCGGATAAACTATAGCATTAACAATTTTGTATTCTGTATAATTTCATCCCACAATTTCCATTCGTAATTCGTCTAATTGTAATTTCTCCTATTTGGGTACCCTGGTACCCTGGTTATCTAACAACGGTGAATATTTTGGTTGGCTACACAAGGGTTAACGTAGTTAAGGGATAGAATATGTATGCATGCATAGGAATAGTAATTTGTAAGTATTTTGAAAAATAAATTTTGTTATAATAGTAACAGTAGTAGTAATAGTAGTTTAATAATTAATTATATTTAACATAGTGTATTCAAGGATTTCATAATTATAGGTTTCTTTCACGTTATTAAGACACTGTACATTTATTTGCAACTGTCATGAGTTCGGATAAACGGTATGCCGTGAGTAGTTAATTCGTATAATAGGAGTTCAGTAACGAGTTCAGTAAATCAGGCATCCTGACGATGTTGGTTCGGAAAAATAGAGTTCAGATAAATCAAGTCCTACTGTAATTATTGTTGGATTAAATAAAATTCTTGAATTCACCACTCTAAATCGTAGAGGGCATGTCAAAACCTCGGATATTTTTACACAGTCGGTATTTCAGAATGTGAAACACAGTCCATAAGGTGATCTATTCTACACCTCGCTTGTGCTTGCACGTCATCTGTGTCATTAGTTATTGTTGTAATTTATTCATTACGTTTTATAAATCTATTTATTATATAAAAAAATGTTAAAAAGGTATTAATTTTTCGAATTGCATGTTAAAAAAATTAAAGGTTACATCAAACGCAAAATTATTTGCGTGGGATTCTGGAAGATGTCGCCAATGCGGCCGACAGATGAGTTCTTTATACGTCAATTAAATGTGAAATAATTAACAACGTAAATAAATTCCCTTAATTTTATAATTTATATTGCTTTATATTAATTCCTTCGTTAAAGTTCGAACACTCATACATATGTGTGACACGCTAAATGCAATTTCCGAATATGCCGGTTGACACTTTGTTAGGTTATCTAATTTGAAATTTTTAATCCTAAATTTTTAATCCGAATTTTAAAGGAGAGGTATGGATACACCAAACACGACTTCTGGTGAAAGCTCACACACAAATCTACAGACACCTCCTCGAACTGAGAGAGTAAGTTGCCCATATATTCATAGACTTCGAGCTTCGTGTTTTCTCATAACCATGATTGCACATTTGATCACAGAAAACTACTCGAGGACCGCGTCTAAAGGGAGTGGATAGTGTCACGAAGAAATTTCTTCGGAATTTCGATCCCGAACAGAGCGAAAGAGAGAAACGCAAGCTTCATCGACGATTATATCAGGGCAACAAGAGACACGCTTTGTACGACGAGCATGGCGGTTACGTGCATACAGGAGACGATCTTTGCGACTGTTTAAATTTAAATTGTGCAGGATGTCATTTTCCTTGTTCCAAGTGTTCCTCCACGAAATGCGGACACGAATGCAGGTTTGCAATGAGAAGAAACTATCTATTTAATTTATATTATCTTGCAGACATTAAGTGTACGCATTCTTTGCCAGGAATAATCGAAAATGGACTTATGAGTCTATAGAAAACGAAGGCAGTGATGTGATTATAAAAAACCCCTTAATGAAAGAAACTTGAATATACCCAGAAAACTAAATCAACTTTACTGCAATGTGACTGTTGTATATTTATGAACATTAAGTGGCTGTGTTAAACAAAAACATTACATTTTAACCATGTATCATACCTTATAAGTTATAACTCTTAGACCTATGATATAAGAATTAGAATAGAGAGCCAGTGAGATTTTGTGTGAATGTATTGTTCGAGCAATAAAATTGTACGTATGTCTCTCACTTCTTTTGACATTCCTATTTCTGTACTCCCAGGTTGAACCTGTCATATCCTTTCAAATCCTTTTTTTTAACCCTTTGGTAGGTTTTTAGGAACTGTAGCAGACCGTAACCATAAATCACTCACTCCAGCATGGGTCAAACAGCTGTTCCAACAAGTATTCCATGAAATAAGAAGGAAGAGCCAGAAAATAAGAGATTTGTCGGTGTACGTGCGTGTATACTGGCACATTTAAGCGCTATTGATTTTCCACCAGACTTTTGGCGTAGTGCGCACGTACCTAACGCACATACACACGATTCCCCAGGCAGAGTGGGGTGATCTCCGGTGTGGAGGGCGTGCGCTTCGTTTTCCTTCGAGATCGTGAAAGTTCACGGCACCTAGGTGGCCGGACATAAAGAGACAGTGGTGTGCTGTGAATATGCTGATCCCACGGTCGGTAGAAATCGAACGTAACACCCGTCGATCGATCTTACGCTAATTAACTACCGCTTCCCAACGTTCGACAAACACTGACCACATCCATTGAAGAGGAATACTCGCCCAGGCCAGGTTGTTGTCACCCGGCTCAAGAAGGCTTCTCGTTTGGCACGTTGCCTGCCCCCACGGTCTGACAGATCTCTTGACCCTTGGCAAGCCACATCTTTCGATCTACTGTATTCACTAACCGTTTGAACCCGAGGAAGGTGTCTGTCAGTGGTTCCACAGACTCCTACAAGGGTACTGCAGTCGTCTATGAAGAGTCCAAATCAATTTCTGGCCAGGAGAAGGTGCACGGCGGTGTCGTCGGTTCGACCAGGTTTACCAGACACCATATTATTGTGTACAGGCCCTCATCAATGGGGGTCAATGGGATCTCGTGATCTTATCACCTCGTGACGCAGCTTAACCGTGGTCAGGACGGTACCACTCTGTAGTATCAGATAAATTCGAACAGTGAGGCTTGACGTAGGATCATTGTACTATTACTGTCGCGAAATAAAGCTCGTTTCGAGCCAGAAAAAAGTCACTTGTTGAATCTATGTACACGTATAGACGGGTGATTACCGGTGGTAAGAGGATCGTGGAGTGGTATTGGAGGATTCCGATATTTGTCGTCGTTGAAGAGCACGTGGAGCAGCTCAATGACCCTATATTAAGCTTCCTGCTATTGTATCGACTGTACCGTTGCTCAGAGTGGTTTTCTCTTGCACATCATAGCCTCTAAGGCAGCTGTATATATTCGTCAGTGTAAACCGTACGAAAAAGTAACCAGGGACGTAGGTGGTTCTCGCTGCAACCTTTACACAAAATCGTAGGCGTTCAAAGTTCACATTTTACCGCGTTGTGTACGTCTTTAGTGACACTTATGTCTGTATTAAGCAACCGGGTGTTAGGGAACGTGCGCTAAATGCGAGAATTAAAACGTAAAAGTGAATATATATGTATATATATATGTGTATATATATACATATATATGCATATGATCACATTCACTTCACGTATAGGTTAGGTTGTTTAATTACGAAAGCAAGGATAGAACGATGAGTGAGAATTTAATGTAGATAATAGACGAGTGTTGGACGATGGCTAATTAATGCATTTTTATTGCGCAGACGGACTCGAAGGATACTGAAAAGGAACCCCGGCCGGCGGGGGTTAAAATCATCGAGACGGCAGATGTTAGAATGCCGGAGCAGAGCAACGACTATCGCGTGGTGGTGTTTGGGGCGGGCGGCGTAGGCAAGAGTTCCCTCGTGCTACGCTTCGTGAAGGGAACCTTTCGTGAGTCATATATACCTACTATCGAGGACACTTACAGACAGGTAAGTCCTAACTGAGACATGTGAATCTGAGTTTAAAATAATTATAGGGGTGCACATACAGGTTAAAAGTTGACAGGACAATATACAAAATCTCCATTGATCAGGATAAATAAGTTGATTCTGGGGTAAAGTGCAAACTCTCTTGAATAAAATAAAAAAATAATTGTTTTTACGATTAATAGCCTCGGAGGTAAAAATTTATTCGAGTTAGATTAATGAAATCAGCAAATATATTCGACAGTTTAGAATTGCATTTACAGTTTAAATTTTGTTTCGAAACACTCTGTACACTGTCGCGTGAACTCTTGCCTTACGCAAATTATATAGTTTTCTTTATATAAAAAGAAAAACTAAGTAGTATTAAACTTTGTGAAAAGGAGAATGAAAGATGTGAATTTTTTTTCAACGTCTTCTGACCCCTTGGGTATCGATTTAATTTCAAAAAGTTTTCCACATGGATACGATTTAATTGTTTCATGCACGTGTTAATACACCGCTTTAAAAAATAATTTAGCAGATTTCATGTACGAAATTCATTTGTTTCTATAAAGTTAGTGGCATAGTATCAAGATGATTTCAAGTCATCGAAATATTTATCGCAAAAAAGAAAATGAATAAATTCGAGAAAGAAGAGCAATACTAATAGTTGTGAAAAGTGTGGTATTTTTAAAAGCATTTAGACAAATATAGTAGCATTTTGCATTGTTTGCATTGTCTCGCACCTAATATTATTCTTATAGCACACGGCATTTTTTAATAGAATATTTAAGATCAAATTTATATTTGATACTAGGACTCAGTTATTGGAATAAATTTAGAGAATTGTCTCTAATTTTTGGTTTCTAATCAAACTGGTGTATCATTATTTTGTCACTTTCATAAAATATATTCAACATTATTTTCAACATTATGAGACTGTGTTTTGCAAATAAGGCACACCGACGTTCAACGACTGTTTACTGTGCTGCAACCAATAATAACCTCGTTAAATATTCTAAACTAAACAAATACTTGCGTGCAGGTTTAAATTTGCTATTGTCTTAATTCGATTCACGAGGTAGACTTGTCATTCTGTATTAATTGTAAGACACGGGAAATGTTCGACGAAACTGACTCGTGAAATGTACCCAAAGGGTTAATTTTCGAGAAAATTGAGTGAACGGATTCGTGGAGTGTCATGGCGGGTACATTGAGTATAGGTTATATTCAATTAGCGGGAATTTTACTGCAGAAAAATTGTTTTACATTGAAACAATTTATACAAGTTTAGAATATATGAGTGACCTTTGATTTACAATCGAGATTTGGTGAGGAATAAAAGTATCATGCAAATTGAAAAGGTCGAGTGTATTTCTTATCGTTTAAATCGACGTTCCACAAGCAATAACACGAGTTACGTAGAATAGGGTAGGACAGGCGACGCAAGTAGTATAGGTATGTGGTACATCGGACAGTTGTAATAGATTTTCCCGATCAGATAAGTAACAGGGGCCACAGTGACGTAAACTGCTGACGTTCCACCGGTGATTCATACATGATGCAAGATCATTTGTCTAATCGTTCATCTCTCGGCCGCTATCTCGTTCGGTAATCGCGAGATTCACGTAGAAATCGATCCTCGTCGACCACATTTTTCTCCTCTTCTTTTTTCTTTATTTGCATTTCAAATTCAGCCCTTATACTGACCGGCAAAGCAAATTTGAAGCTTTTGACGTCATTGCCTGATCAAATAAGCGGAAAATTGGAGATCAGGCCATCTCCATTACTCTTGAGTCTTACATTGACGCAACTTGAGGAGTAGTGCGGTGTAGGTAAATGGTTCGAACAAATTGTTTTTCAATCAACTGTCGATAATGTAGCACGCTGATAAAAGAATAGAACACTGAATATTATTTAGGCGCCTTGTCTTTTTGCAATGACTTGTATTTTACTGGTCAGTATTTTAATCCCTTTTTGTCAGTATTTAAATATTAAGGGTTAGTATTTAAATAATTTGGTCAATATCCTTTGGTCAGTATTTAAATAAATATACATGTTTTCTTATTCATTAAGTAAAAACTTGTAAATGTCTAATTTGATAATATATATAAAAAATAAAACTATATATATTTGTTTTACGTATCAAAGACATTTTTAAATGTAATTATTTTTCGACTTACAATGAGTCTATAGTGAAATAGGTTTAATACTGTGTTTTTTTATGCTTTATATCATCCGTTTATTAATTTTATACTAACCGTAATGATACTAATCAGTAATTAATTCCACACTGACTGTTTTTTATTTATACTGACCATTCGCTATTTATGTACTGACCGTTTAGTATTTTTACACTGACCTTTTTGGTAATAAAATACTGACCGAAAGTTGATTTAAATACTGATCGAAAATAGATGTAAATACTGACCATTTAATTTATTGTCTTTTGCAATTGGCCACGTTGGCGCGTAAGACAAATATTTAATATCACGGACGTTCATTTCAAAATGACTCGTGTACGATAAATTGTTATCATAAAGGAAACCTCAAGAAATATATTCATAGTTTTTAACCATTTGCATTCGAACCCATCTCACAAGCTGTCTACCAGCAACTTTTAGGAAAATGTGCAATTGGGAATTGCATCATATTAACACTTTGACGGCTGCCCCTATCGTGCAAAAACTTACACATGTTGCCGGTATTTTTCACAAGTTTGCAATCTTATGTAGACTAAACATGCTTTAGGACAAAAATCTAACAAATAAAAAAAAATAAAATAAAAACGTTCTTCACAATTTTTGATTTTTAAATTTGCCTTTTATTACTCGTTATTCACGTAAAAATCAGAGAATATTGCAACTGGTATTTTGCACAAATCTGAAGATAAGTGTTGGAAGACAAAAAAACCAGACGAATTAAAAAATAAAAACATATAGTGCAAATATGTCCTTAACCATATTCGATTTCTAAATTTGCATTTTATTACTCATTATATGAAAATCAATTTGTCGGTTGTTCATCTGGTTGTGTGAATGAAATCACAAATATGTGATGCCAGCCGAAAAACGCTGATTGAATGAAATCACGCGAACGTGACAGTGGCCGTCAAAGTGTTCAGTAGTGTAGCTTTAAAACTGTTCAGTCGTAAACGACCTCTCAGATTGTAAAGGCACGAAATACTCAATGTCGAAGACCTGCACATCCAAATACCATATGCGCTGAATGTACCTGTCGACTGGATTTATCCTTACTTTCATCTCAATATAACAAATAGATTGTTCAACAATTTTCTTACTTCATCACGAGCATCATCCCCGAAAACATAGAAACACCAATCGACACTCTTCAACCACCTCCTACATGATTTATAAACGAATCACAACGACACACATAGTTTATAAAACACTCGTGAACATTGAGAATCAAGCATTGAACATTAAACACAAAACATTAAGCAGGGCGTCAAGTAAAACATTAAGTATACATTAGTAAAACAGTAATACAACATTCAGGAATATACATATACTTTAAACATTGCTTATACTTGTAAATATACGTTTTAATACAAAGTGTGTTACTTCATTTAATTCATAAATACAGTTCACTATTATAAGAAAAACTACTTCAACGAGTATTTCCAACACTCAGAAGTAGCAAGCGTCGTTTAATCGTTGCGAACATTAACGCTGTGACGCACCCAAACAAGAACCAAGTCATTTATTATAATTATATTTGGGTTATATATATTTTTAAATATAAATGAACATATTTGTTACAAAATTTTTATATTTTTATATTTTTCTAATGTGTGATAACATGTGAACGGTCGCCGATATGGATTGCAGGCTCGTTGATGCATGTTGTACAATAGAAATTCATTTGTCGTTTTCCACTTAGTGTTTATCTATCTGAGCAGACAATACAGTCCCATTTTCTGCTTCCCACATTCAGAATGTGTAATTTATTGTTTAGTTTATTCTCTAAAGATGATGTGAAAATCCTGAAAATCGTATTTCAGTTGATCAACCAGGAGCTTAACAAATTTGTAATGGGTCATAGGTTTTTCATTGTTTTTTTTCTTTTTTTTCGAAGCTTGACAGAGTATGTAGGAATTTATAACACTTATTTTCAAGAAACTAATTTCCTCCAGCCTTTTATAGATTTTCGCAAAGAACAGTGCGTGGAAGCATACTGTTCAGCTTTGAAAGTCCTTTTTTTTTTAGGCTGCAGTTTTAGTTTTGTTTATTTATCTGTTTTACCCTCTATGGTTCGAATTCTTTTCGTGGCAATAAAAAATTTATGTAATGTGAAATCGATAAATACTAACCTCTAAATGCAAATCAACAATAAATTCAGTAGTTTCGATGATTTTATTATAACAAATATGTTTTTTTACTTTGAAGTTACAGTAACATACAAAATAATAGTACAAAACAGTTTGTGTTTGACGTTAAATATAGATGTACGTTGCATTTCGAACGTTTTATTTTTGGTAACCCCCTTCACCTTTTTGCAGTGTCCACTCTTCTTCGAAAGATCGACCAATTTGCTATTTCATCTTTTTGCACGTTTTTAACTATATTATATGAAAATAGTAACAAAATAATTGTTGTTAGAAAATAAAAATAAAAGTTATTATGTAGACTTTTTCTTATTTATCAAACATCGATAGAAAAAAGAAATAATGACAATTACACAAAATGGTTCTTACAACGACCATCTGCGGACAACTTGCAAAAGTATTTATTTCGATATCTCAGGTTAGAATTGACAAGAATGTTATTGGTTACCAAAAAGACATTGCAGTAAAAAATTAAATAAATCAATAAGATATCGATATATTAGTACGTGACTTTAAAGTCACACCTGACTATAGAGGCTTAAATTGCAACACATCATGTGAAGTGTGTTCGGTACTGAACCATAATTTATTTTACCTTTTCTCCTTTTCCAAATCCCAGACACCCTGCAATAAGACACATAGCAGCAATAAAGACCAACCGATGTCGTAGCACCGTGTGTTTCATTCAGGGACAAGAGTCCATTCATTTCACTTTCGGTATTTTAGTTAGCACGACCTACCAGATCTACCTGCCTAATGACTTTATTGCCTACACCGCTCGTTAGCTCATCACCCTCTGTCAACTTCACCCCTAACCATCAGCCTACCTTTTCCACACCTACAATTTCTCAAGTTAAAAAGTGTCAATCTTCACCAATCATCATCAACCACAAAAACACACTCACAACCACATTCTCTCCGACATACAAATATATACGCAACCACCATACAATTTCAGTCAGTATACATACATCACACTTACTACCATCAGACATGATTTACTGTTATAGATTAATGTTGTGTAGCAACCCTTCTGCGCACCACCACTAGAGTGACGGACACATAGCCATTCTCGCTAGTCCTCGCGGAAGATCCTATTGTATACACCTTCTAACCTGAGTCCCTCAGTCCCCCGCGTCTAAGACACGGGTTTCTTAGGATGCCTTACTAATGAGTCCACTAGGAGACCCAGGACGAAACGCTACCTTTCCTTTTTCCGTCGATCCTCTCTATCTCACCTCCTCCTTCTCCTACCACATCACCGCCACAGTTGGAATTCGGAAATTTAATTATATTATTGAAAAGTAAACATTCTTGAGCTACTTTCATTGAAATCATCCTTTTCTAATTTGGTTTGCGTGATTAATTAGACGTAGATCACCGTTCCCAAAAAGTCGTCTATAACAATACGTGAACGAAACAAAGTGTACTTTTTTTATATAAATGCTCCTTCGTGCTTTCTTCAAGTATTAACACCACTATGAATACACTTCATATGTTCTTTTTCAACTTAACACCGACTTATATTTTTTATATATATCACAGTATATACACCGTAATTTAATTTATTTTTTTCATGATATTTGAATGGTGAACTTCAAGGAACGAGATATTTGTAAAAAATTTGCTTTCGCATATGTTCATCTTGTGTAATCAGAAACAAACTCTTTATGTCCCCTGAAAGGGGACATCCAAGTGGTTTGCTAGACTTACAATGTCCCTTCAGAGGAGACATCCAAGTGCAAAGGGTTAAGATTTGCAAAAGTAAAATGTAAACATTTGTTTTTTATTTCTGAAAAATAAAACTAGTTTTCTGTGTCTTAAAAAAAAAATCGCTTATGAAACTCAACAATTTCTGACTGTAATGAAAAATAGCATACAGTCACTGTTTCCGCAGTTTGAAAATCAGCACGTGGTTAATCTGTTAGCCACTGGTGGCGCAAGGCTCGGTCGTCGCCAATCGTTTATAGAAAAATGCTTGCGATAGCCTTATTCTATCGCTATTGGCTGATTAACCTCACGTTTTTTCTTGCATCTCCCACTTATAGGCCCTAAAGTCCGCCTGAAGCTTCGAGTTTGCTTTGCCGATCAGTACCTTGAAATAATTGGGTCGACTTGGAGATTCAATTTCCCCTCGTTTAAATACGTTTAACTTTTAAATGAACGTCTTGTTATTTAAAAATTAACGATGCTCTCTAGTATACAGATTGTATTATGCAAGGTAGATAATGTACAATTTATACGATTCAAGATAAACAGAGAAGCACGAGAAATGAAGGAATATCAGTTTTATCGATTAACGATAAAAATTAAACGGTAATTATTTAGAAGTTTGGCTTCCTCGCCAAATTCAATGATCATGAAAAATCTTATCAAGGTTATCATTCTGAACAGCTTTTTTTCTGTACATGTTATCATCTTAGTTACGTCTTAGTTTCCGAGATATTTATAAAAAACATTTGTTACACCTAGGTTATGAGTGAATACACTACATTTTCGTGTAAGCTTCACGTGTGAGCTTCACGTCAACAGCCTAATCTAAACGATAAAAGAGAAAAATTAATTAAAGTTTGTGCTAAATTAATATCCGGCTGCCACGAGGCAATATATTATATGTTACTTTGCGTTGGTTCAGAAATCAGAAATATTTCTGTCATAATGTCGAAAAAGGAATACGTATCAAATATCCAAACACGAGCAACAACATATCTGTTGCAAGAAGCGGAATACGATATACATACACTGTACACATATTATGTATATATGTACCACTGTATCCCCGTGCCTTCTCTTGACCTATATTCGCTGGTGTAGAGGTTTTGCGAGGCTACAATCATATTTTTAAATGTTAGCAACAAAGCTTGAAACGCAAGTTTTTTATTCTTGATTTTCGTCTTACACACCCGTTCCTCAATTTACGCGGAGTATCCGTTCCACGTGAATTCGTTTTACGCGAATGAAAATCAAGTATGTACAAAAGAAAAAATATTGAAAATAAAAGCTAGTATATCTAAGTTTTGGAAATACATATCTATTTCAAATAGCTTAACAAAAAAAAAAAGATAACGAAGTTTCAGGAAGCAAAACTAAATTTTATTCGATGACACTATGCACTGTGCAAGACAATGCAAGACAATCAACACTTTCTTTTTAATTGGCTTTGAAAGTGACTGTATACACTTGTTACTTTTAAAACTTCTAGGAGAATATATTTTCTGGCCGCGTAAATTAAGATTGCGTATAAAAATTACCACGTCAATTGTGTTATAATTTATGGCGTAAAAAGAGATTTGCGTAAAAAAAAGTGCCGCGTAAATTGAGGGAGGAGTGCACATCGGCTTCTAGAATCGGTTACCGAACACCCTGTCGATAAATATCTTCTACGAATATCTCGGGAACCTAAGGCCGAGCGACGGTAACATGTATAAATAGGAAAATGTTGTTCAGAATGATGACTTTGACAACATGTTTCAAGTTCACTGAAATCGACGATAAAAACAAACTTCTAAATAGCCATCGATTAATCAAGTTTCTTTATCGACACTAATTAAACTGTTATAGATCGTGCTGCGATTGGAATTGCATATATCGATCGATTAGTGAATAGTTCAGATTAATATCGATCGTTGGTATTGATCGTTTTCGTGGCGTGCTCGAGTTATTCACTAACCGACCGTTGCATTATCGATCGTTCGAGTACAATGAAAGCAAGCTTCCCGTTGAAGGAACTTCGAGAAAGAAAATATACATATAATACCTCTCGGTGGCGGAACTGTTGAGACTCTTGCTGTGTGTGCGACGAGAAGCGTGCGGCGAAAGGGAAGGGAGAAGTAAAGAGGAGATGCTCGAACTTGGAAAAAATGGACGTTTCAGGTGATAAGCTGCAATAAAAACATATGCACGCTTCAAATTACGGACACAACGGGGTCTCACCAGTTTCCCGCGATGCAGCGGCTCTCTATAAGCAAAGGTCACGCGTTCATCCTGGTGTATTCGGTGTGCTCGCGGCAAAGCCTTGAGGAGCTACGACCGATCTGGGCCATTATTAGGGAGCTCAAGGGACAGGATACATCGCAGATACCTATAATGCTGGTAAGACCTATTTTTTGACGGTCTCGTTTCTTATTGACCATCTGTATCCCGCTGAGACTCGAAATATCTATTATTTATACTTGAAAAAAAAAAGAAAAAAGAAAAAAGAATTCGACTGTTAGAAATATCGATCAGTAATTTTCTAATGCTTTCTTTTGTTTCAAAATCGATCCTAGCAGGAAAATTAATACTTCAATTGAATTTTCGGTTGGATTTCCACCATTATCCGACAGGTTGGGAATAAATGTGATGAGAGTCCGTCGGTACGTGAAGTATCGATGAGCGAAGGCGCAGCAGAAGCGGCAAACTGGGGCTGTGGTTTCCTGGAGACGTCCGCGAAGACGAATCACAATGTAAATGCCCTCTTTCGGGATCTTCTGATGCTCGAAAAAAACCGATCAGTGTCTTTGCAACCGGTGCAAAGCAACAACGCGATCAGCCTGAAGGAAAAGTGCACCGTGATGTAATCTACTGTGAGAAGAGTAACCATAACCGTGGAAAATTGCGATACGAAAGGGAATGGAGCTAGGGAGAAACCTGTCAGCAGTTGCAGTACTTGAAGGAAATGCCGTTCGTGCTGATTTTTCGACCCGGCGAGTCGTAGGCCATGGTAGTCTCGACACGACCAGTAGTTAGGTTAGGTTAGCTTGGCGCGAGCGAAAGGGACGATAGATATCTGCGAGACCACGTGTTATACATGGTGTATCTAAATGCTCTGTATCCATTAAGAAACTTACAATTAACTTGGACAAATTTTCGAGAGGGTTTAAAAGTCTTCGATGTATTTTGAGGTTATGTTTCGGGGAAAGCTGGCAAAGTTAAAAAAAAAAATAGTAAGACCCGCGATTGCGTTTTAGACGCAGCAGAGATGCAGAATGCAGCAAATGATTTTTGGAGGTTGTTTGGAGGAATTTATCGCAGAAATGATCGAAACGAAGAGTTCGGAATATTAGGATCATCCTGTAATCTCTTTCTAACCGAACGTACTCTATACTATCGATAGATTTTTTAATTTTGATATGGAGCGACGTACTCGATCCGTCTGCTGGATTCCACGAGACCAACGGTGCACATGCGCCGACACCATTCTATACCGGTCAACTCGTTTGATCCATCGTGACCGTTCGTTCGGCTAATCTCTCGAGCTTACTATGCGGAAGGGACGTGATCGTTTTGACCGGAAACGACAAGAACCGAATTCGACCAAGAACCGTCGTCCCTTTCGTGACCAAAAAACAAAAAAAAAAAAAGAAAAATGAAACAAGCTGATGTTTCTTGAAAGAGCAGTAAGTACAAAGTCTCTCTAGTCACTCGACCACGTGTTATTTAACGATCCATTAAAAAAAAGAAAAAAAAGAAAAAAAAAGAGAATAAAGAAATAAACACAGGCTCTTTCATGAAAATCATCGTCGCCGAGACTACTGCAAATGATCATTCGGGATCGGTGTCGCTGAAGTTTCTCGTGCTATGGGTATATATACATATGTACATATATATGTATATGTGTATATATATAGAGCAAGGGAAACAACAAGACTACATAAAAGTTGTTACGAGATTGGTTTTTGTTGAATAGTTGTAAGGTTTTTGTAACGATGCTAATTAGGATTTATTACTCGACACGTTGGATGATACAAAGACACAAACACTGGCTTACGCACACCGTACACTATAAACAGGGTGTAAGAAAAGTGACGAGTACAATTAAAGAAAAAAAAAAACGAAGAAAAGAGAAAAGAAATAAAAATATGTAGATTCGTCTACGGTGTTGTACTTTATTCGTAAAGCGTGTTCGTTATTTATTTTACACCTTGTGCGTATACATGTATACATATTACACAGGTTCATTAGGCATACGCGTTTCCCCGTGTTGACCCAGATTTTAGTGTTTTCCTCCTGTATGTCGTATACACGTAGGCCGCGGGTGTGTTAGTGTTCGCGAGGAGATGCTATTTAAAGGAACACCCCTTGAAGGGCTCGTTTTTTCCTCGGCTCGAGTGTTTTTTGTTCATCTCGCTAATCGCATTTATCGTTATGCCACGAGGCGGTTAAGAAAAGTTTGAGCGAATGTTTTCACCGCTGACCTCTAATCTTTCGTCCTCATCCTATACATGTATACATATATATAGAAAGATACACTTAACCTCAAATCATTGTTAAATTATTTACTGCACGAAAGAACGCGTAAGGTAGAAGTTTTACACGTTCTACAATAATCGTTGTTTTTCTACATCATTTGTGTACCAAGTTTTCATGGACCCCGCGTTTTTTTTTTTTTTGGTCAACAGAACATCATATGCATATACATACATACATACATACATACATATATATATATATATACATGCATACATATATATATATATACATACATATACATACATATATATATATGTATATATATATATATATATATATATGTTACGATAGAAATCGAAAAAGCATCGAACACTGAGTAAAGGAATGTCCAGATACAGTGTGTCTAAAATGGTTACTTATCGAGATGTAATTTGATAGTGGTCGAGTTAAGTGAATCACTCTGTATAAGTATAATATTACGTAAAAATTTAAAATGATCACCCCCCTATGGACAATATTTAGAAATCGTTAAGTCCGTCAGAGTGGAAAATTCTACCCTGCACCTACTTCCGTCTGAACTTTGTTGCAACAATTGTACGCTGTATCATACTTTCCTTTGTGTTCAGTTGATTGCCCGAGGATGTTTCTGTACTCGTGGATGCGGCGATTTCATTTTATTTAGAACAATCGTAACGGAGGCACGAGTGGATTAGTAAAAGTAGTATAATCAGGCGAAATAACGTGTCTACGTTGCTCGTATACTGGTGAATATCAACGAATTGCCGTTCCAGTTATTTTATATATGCAGCAAATAACTTGTCCACTCGTGACGATGTTCTCACCTTTATACGATAGCTTTAAGAGAGATACGTTAACAAGGGCAAAGATTACCCCATCGATATTACGATAGTGAAAAAAGAAAAAAGAAAAGATCAATGTTATTGTTATAATTATTATTATTTATATTATTATTATTATTATTATTATCATTAACGTGGCGAATCGTGAAGGAACACATATTCTGTATTGTAACTGTCGAGCATACGTGCAGATGCGTGCGTGTACTATAGATGGAACGAGGGTCGATTTCATGATTGATTCACCGTTTTCAAAGCCTCGCAATATCGTTTGAATTTTACACCATAATTGACAAAAAGATTACTTCAATTACTTGCTTTATCCTTCTTAGTGACTATGCGTATCAGCATCAGCTTTCTTGCTATTCTCACGAACGATTAACATAGAAACGAAAGCAAGTATTTTTGCGTGAATGTTAGAGATAAAAAGTCCAAAAAGTATGTACAAAGTAGCCTGGGTAACGCTGGAGATATACTTGCATAAAATCTTGGTTAGGTTAGATATGAAGTGATTGGTAGTCTGTTTAGAAGAATTTGTTTACCACTGTACACAATTTGTTTACTGTTCGACGAACTTTTGCGCGATGAAATTGTACATAGAATTTTTTATAATGGTTTCGTAGAGCGACAGATGACGATCCTTTCTCGATAAAGAAAATTCCTCGGTTTTGGGCATGTATGATTTTTCACCTCGAACGTATCGTACCGTTTTAAGAGGATCGCGATGGTGGGGAACGAACAGTGTCGCTTTAAGTAAAACAGATTAATTTCCCGGTAACCTGATGCATAAACGCGCACATGCACCGGTGTATCTGTGCATCGATGTATACGTACACAGTACATGCTCGCTGTTATATTTAGGAGCAAGGTTGAATAAGAGTCTAGTCAAAGGCGAATCTGACCTTATGAAATCGACCCTCGACAAGCCGAGAGACGAGCAAAAGGGCGACTAGTTCTGGAAAGAATGATGAGCCGGGCGGGAGTGTGAGAGGTGGGGAGAGGTTTGTAAGAGTATGAAAACACGCAGTATAATACGGATCAGAAATCGAGGAATCGTGATTCTATGATTTTTTCGGGGCCAATCAGTGTGATTAACACAAGTTCATTTCGCGTTTTCACAATGTCTCGCGAGCATAACCCACGATTTAACCCTTCTCGAGTCCTTAAAGTTATCCCACTTACAATCGTGGTTTTTGACGATTTTTATATTTCCAGCAGGGGAGAATATTGATTCTTTATCCGCGCCGAAGGTCGATGCCCCCTCCCCCTATTTTACGAACGTTGGCACCTCTTTTTTAGCCGCATCGTGTGAAGCTGCACTTCTTTTTATACTTTTAATATCGGTCGCTCGGGGGATTCTTTCAAGGATCAATTCGACGGTTTTACTCGCGACGAACAATTTAGTTGGAAGGGAAATTCGAAACTGCACATTTCGTCCTCGTTCGAAGAACGCCCGCTATTACCGCGCATGCGCGTATTAGGATCCGTGACGCGTTCTCTGTGATTTTAAACGTTTTATTATGCGACATAGCAGTACAATGGTACGCGCATACATCGAGAATATCGATTTTTTATCGCGTTATAATTGCCAAGGCACGCACGACCGTGAACAAAAAAAAAACCAAAAAGGGGAAAAAACAGAAAAGAAGAGAGAACATTAATCCCGATGGATCTCGTATGATATTACGCTTTATTTTTTATTGTGTGTCCATGTATGTATGTACCCTGATATTTTACAACTGGATCGTGATCGTTATTCGAAGATAAATACGACCGACGGAAGGGAAGCTTCCGGTGGCAAGATGAAAAAAGAAAGGAAATGTTTAAAAATACAATTTAGAGACAAATGTTACAGGCGAACAGAGAAAGGGACAGAGGGAATGAATTGATAACAAAAAAAGAGAAATAAAGGTGAAAGTAGAGCGGTATTGAAACATAACCTTGTTACAATATCAAAAGCATTTATTATAGAATAATTATCGTAAGCAACTAGAATTCGAAGAAATCAATTTTTACAGAATGCAAGTAGATACAATAGTGAAGAAATCACAGTTGAAAATATACCAAATATAGCTAGTGTGTATTAAATACTTAGAAAATCGAAGAAGAAGTAAATGTGTTCAGTGGCAAATTGCTTTAGACGCTTGCTTTGCTATCAAGAATCCCGAGTTCGAATCCTTTGTGGGAAGAGAAAGAGAAAGGGATATGTTATAATGTGTTTTAAAAAATTTTCTACTCCATTTTTCTTCGTCGTTCTTCCTGTAGGATAATTCCGATCGACGAAGGGGTAGAGAGAGGGATCGATCGATGTTACACATTGTCTCCTCTTTAACTTTCTGTCGATTTTCAAAAATCCATTAATCGTTTACGAAAATTCCAGTAATGAAAATTTGTCTTCGAATAATTCATTTCCACGATCGAATGGAAAATAAAGAAAAAAAAAAGAGAAGAGAAGAGAGAGAGAAGGTCGTTCGTGCCAAAAAATTGTATATGGAGTAAAAAGATGATACGTTATCCGTTATTTATGGGAGTTTACTTAGGCTTAAGCTTGTTGTTAAGTGAGATATATCGATTAAAAAAAAAAAGAGAGAGAAACACACACACAAACTCTCTGTTAAATCATCATCTATATCTTCGTTACTTTATGAGAGAGAGAGAGAGAGAGAGAGAGAGAGAGAAAGGTGCATTAACGAGGTTTAATAAATGCTTGGCCCATCTCGCTTCCCTGCAAACTTTTTAGTGTAAAAAAAAAGAAAAAAGAAAAAAGAAAAAAAGGAAGGTTAAGGAGCATTTTAGAAAACTTTGAAAAACAAGCATATAACTGAATTAAAGGTGGGATTGTGTAAGTCGCGAAAGAAAGAAAACGGGGGGACAAGTTCTCCGAGGATGATCGAGTTGAATGAGGTAAAAAAAAGAAAATATCAACGAATTTACGTCATATCAACCAATCTATATCTCTCATATTATATCAATAAAAAATATATCATATCCATCTGCTCAGGATGAAGTAAAATATATTAAAGAAAAAAATAAGAAAAAATGGTACAGAATGTGTAAAAATAAATTTCGAATATTGAACTCGATCACAGAAATAGAAAGAGATTGGAAAAATTGTTAAAGAGTGAAAGAGGTTAATCTTCCCGCCTTTGATCGGTTATTTATCAACGAAAACGAAGGAATCACATATCATGGCAGCGCGTTTCCATTGTATACTCGCGGGAGTGTGTCTACGATCGGCACAAAGAATGTTTAATATTTAGCGAATGATGAAAATGAGGCGAAAAAAAAGGAGTACGAAATATCGAATGTCCGATTTATTGTTGCGACGGCTCGTTCATTATTATTATTATTATTATTATCCACATTCAGAAACCGTTAACCGGCTACGAATCTGTACTCGTGAATACAAGAAAGAGATAAAATTGCGAACTATACAATCTTGATTCTTGGCAGAAAGCTTTTCTGTGATCAGCCCTCTCCACTTCCGGTCCTGCTCTCCATGCCACACGAAACTTTTTCACGTGTCTTAATCTTTTTTTCATTTTTTACAATATTTTACAATTTTTTTTTTTCTTTCAGTTAGAAGTCAATTTTGGTTTTATTCATTTTGAGGAATTTTCGTGTCTTTATTTTTTTTTTCATTTTTTACGATATTTTAATATTATTTTTCTTACTTTTTTTTCAATTAGAAGTTAATTTTAATCTTGTTCAGTTCGAGAAGTTCTTGCACGACTGACTGACTCAGTTCTTAAGTTTTTTCTTGGTTTCTCTAGGTACCTTTTAATTTTCCGTTTGCTTCAAAGTTGCATTACTTTAAACTAATTTTTTAATAATCCATATCTATCAAAGGAAGAAATGAAAATTCGAGGACTTATTAATGGCCGAAAGTCATCAAGAATGGAACGACTTTCACCGACGTGGTAAATTTTTCAGGCCGATTGATCAATCGACAAAAATGATTTATAGCGGTACTGTTCTAAAGAAACATTATGCACAGATCTTAGAAAAGGCCTCTTTTCGTTATTCTTCGCGTTAAGGAAGTGTCAGCTAGTCGGGAAGTTGCCGCAGAGAGAAGTCAGCGAGTAGGAGTGGCGAGGAGAACAAACATTGTCGAGCCAATCGTGGAGAAAGGGTGGTCCTGTAGATGTTTGTCTTGTTGCTCCTCCTGAGGGATGCTGGAATCACGTAGACTCGGCTGTAATGTGAACACGGTGTTGAACCAATCGCGTACCATCGAGGATAGCTCCAAATGTTGCCAGAGATTAGAGCGAGATTTCTTTCGACCGGCTGCCCACTCAGTTGCCCATCAACAATCGTCCTGAGACTTTATCTAGTTTGCAATTTCTTAATACAGATTGACAGTGACCCTGCTTGTTCGTTTAGTGTTAGGTAATACAGTGTCTCGGTTGTAAAGACTCGTTTTTATCAGTTTCTTCTTTTTTTTTTCAATCGTTTCAATTATTCGATCGTTTTAATCATTTATCGGGAGTTCAATTCATCTCGATCATTTATTGTTGGGTACATTTGTTCCTCTTAAAGTTTCATGGGTTGTTTAAAAAAAAAAAGTTAACACTTATTATGGAGAACATGAATATGTATATTGCGAAAGAAACAATGATTCCAAGATATGATGGTGAACAAGTGTTGACACGTGAGATATATTGAAAATAAAATAAATTTGTTATATTCTGTTTTTCTAAAAAAAAGGAGTTACTTCCATATTCGTGTCAACATTTTTTTCATACACCCATTTTCCTTGCAAAATTATTTTAATTTTTGCAATTCATCTATTGTTACATTCCATTTGTTTATTTATTCATAAATAAAATTATTTAATATATTAATATATTAAATATTAAATAATTTTAATTATTCAAAATAAATAATTAATGAAAATTAAATATTAATATATTAAAGAATATATTTAATAGTATGTTAAATCTTAAATATTCTTGCCAAATTCTTACATATATTTTTGCTTCAATTATTACTGTTTTTACCGTTCATATATTACTACGTTAGTGTTTCTTTATTCTCAGCAAAATCTTGCTTCTGTGCGCTTTTTATCGTTCCAATTCACAGTCAGCCTAATTATAATGAAAAAGTCTGTGGACCATTCGGTGAAATAGCTTAGGCGATCGGTGAATGATCCGAGTAGATCATGTTGCGCGGAAAGGGGAAGAACAGAGTGGAGAACGAGGACATGGAGGGTGAATTGAAGCAGAGACGACCAAAGTGTGCTAGATGTAGAAATCATGGTCTGATCTCGTGGCTAAGGGGTCACAAGAGAGAGTGCCGTTATCGCGAGTGTCTCTGTCCGAAATGTTCCCTGATCGCTGAGAGGCAAAGAGTGATGGCTGCCCAGGTAAAAACATCCTCTGAAAAACTTCCCCCGAACTTTCTCGTCTATTTCCAACAATTCCAACTTTATCGAATCAACAAATTCCGCTCTGTTAATCAAACATATCTTTCATCCCGTTAGACATTTCTACATGCATGAAGTGCTTCAATTACCCATAAGGCTATCGTAGAATACACTTGAAATCATAAAGTTATAAAACATACGCCTACAGCGGTGTACACCATGGCGTCAGAAATGTTTTAATATATCGGCAATGATTAACGAAGCGTGTGGAGATAGGAAAAAAGGTCAATCCCGTCACCTTCGATATTTTCCAGACAGGGGAGAATTATTTTCGAAGTTCTTGACTTTTGAGTGAAGAAAAACACAGAGGAGGGAGAGGCTAATGACAAAGAGATATTCAGTTTCCATTGCACTTGTGCCATACGATCTCCCCGCTCTCCTCACCCTTCCTTGTTTTGGTAGGAAAAAGAGAGTCGATTAAGAAGGGACGAAGAGGAGGAGAAGAGGAATTAAATCCATTAACGCTCGGTGTAGCGTTTCATTTCTGTTTACATAGGCATTATGATATTCGATACTTCATCCATCCTCTCGATCCGTCGCCCGATGGAAACGTTGTATTCCCGCTCGTGTTCTCAAACAACGCTGCGTGAAACGCGGAAAATATTGTGCCGTCGATACAATGTCGTTCACCGTTTCGGTTAATTTGTTTGATTTGCCCCTCTCCGCCCTTGATCGTGACTAATTTCGTTCATAGACGAATCACTGAAATACATCAATTATATTATATAAAGAAATTATTCAAGAAAAAACATTCTTGTACGTTTAAATATTAACCGATAGAATCTTTCTAAAGATACAAAGACTACTGAGTAATTATTCCAATCTGTTCACTTCCATTCAATTATCTTAAACTGATTTGCAATATTGTTAGGATGCTGGAATTGTTTCACAGTCGCTTCGATCCTCGATCTTCAACACTGACATTCTTGGTTACTACATCTTCTTCTGGAAGTAGCGTAAAATCTAAAAGGGGGATGGCCTGTCAGACTTTCTCAATAATCCCGGCGATGTGAAACAATATAGTGGGTGGTCCGGCCGGGAATAACACGTGCCAAATGGTCCCATATGTATCTCTATTGACATTGGCCGTTAAGAAAACACATATGCAGTATCGGCTAAGCGGCGGGTCCATTTATAAATTGGCTGCAGAGTCATGATCCGATTCGGCTTCATTTTTCATTGTCAATCTGTAACGCCTTTTTCGAATCGAATCAATTTGCTTTCTTTTCTTTTCTTTTTCTTTTCAATCATTACAAAAGGTGGCTCTGAAGAGGCAACAAGCAGCAGAGGACGCCATTGCCCTGAAAATGGCTAAAGTGGCTACTGGACAGAAGCTTAATCGACTTCCACAAGGGAAAATATTTGGCATGGCAGTAACAGAGCCTAAACCAGCCATAGACACCAGCAAGGAGGTGGATACTCTTCAGAATGATGATTCAGAGACTGAAGAATTGAAGAAGAACAGTCCTGTGAAACAGCAAGATCAAGACTCTCCAGTATGTACTCTAAATATATTAATAAAATGCTGATTCAAAATGTGATACACTCAGACTCAAATTGAAGCAAAATATTGTACATTCAATTGATTAATATCTTTTCCACAGGTGAATGAGAACCTATCAAAGTACAAGAGTCTGGTATTCAATGCTACAGAGGAGACAAAGGAGAGCAATGTGTCTCAGACCTCTGTGGAAACACTAGCTCGCCTGTTTCCAAACACAAAACTATCTGTGCTGCAGTTGGTGTTACAAAGATGTGGTCAAGATTTGTTGAAGGCTATCGAATACTTTGCCAGTGACAGTTTTGGACTCAGCTCCAGCTCTTATGTATCAGCTTTCAGACCTCCTGGTAGTATTAATGAGACCAGAACTGGTGAACCACTCACAGGCACCATGTTGGCTCCAATCTACTCCAGTCTGTCCAGAAATCTCTATGGAGACAGCTATTGCCTGTTAAATATCGTACCAGATCAATTTCCAAAAAGTATTGTAGACACAACATCCTGTACAACGTTGCCAGGCAAGAACAGTGGACAGCATGATCAAGAAGGGGTTGCTCTAAACGTTCAGTATAATAATTACTTCAACTCTGGTGCTCAACAACAGCTAAGGGATCACATGTATGCCCAAGTCACTGATCATCTTCCTCCAAGACCAGGATTCCTTCATTTACCACCTGTGCTGCCTGGAATTCCCTGTGTGCAGCCTAATTGCGTTCAATGCAGTTATAAGTTTCCCTAACCTGTTGGTAAAGATCCATAAAAATTGATCTGTTTGTTGGATAAAAGGTGATCCTTGGGTGAAAGCTTCTAAATGTCCTAGTATCTTTTGTTTATTTTTTAAAGACTTTGAAAAAATAGATCAGCTTCCAACTAACGAGTTAAGAGGTTAACCTTTAATTAGATACACAGGGAGTTCCCCAGTGTGTCATTTGCGGAATATCTTATTATATTCCTTAGTCGTGTACCTTCTTTTTAAGAACATTTGTCCAACTTGTGAAAACATTTTACGTATCTAATTAAAGGTTGATAAAGAGTAGGTTAAGTTTGTAAATGGATCCTTTGACTTATGATTCAGTCTGGATTTCCGGGTTACTGTGCATTCTAGTGATAAGGCATTTATCATCACCTAATTGCACCAGCTGCCGGCTTATCATGTATGAAATTTGTGCACGTGGAGTTGTGGAAGCGTCCGCATGCTTCACGATCGGTGATCGGTAGACCTTAATCTTCAAAGTTCACCGCGATTGAGTTCGGCGGAGCGGAGCGTGTTCACGGCACGCATCGTTTGCCCCGATGCTTCAACGATTGACCTTTTGATCGTCAAGCGTGAAATAAAACCTGTCGGCGTGGTCCGTAGTACTTTTCAAAAATCGTAAAAGTCGGTGTTTTCGATTATACATTGGTTGCCTCGGCGCTGCACCGGGGTGATCTTTACATTTCGTACTAACAACAAACACTGCAAATTTTAACAGGTTAAGTGTGTAGCTCGAATAATTTTAGACAATTTCTTTTTTTTTTGTTTTTTTGGTAAATTATCACGAGAAAATGTTTTCGTAACGTGTAAAATAGTAATTGAAGATCTAAATTAATTTTTATGAAAATTTTACGAGACCAATCTAACCTATACGTTTATTTTTATCAACTTTCTAAATGTCGTCATGGTTTTATTTTTTATTTTGCAATGTGAGGCGACTTATGGGTAAACAAAGCCATGAAACTTGACCTGCGGGATAGCCACGTAAATAACCGGGTTATTTATACGTTATTTACAACACGTAGTCCCTGAGAGAGATCGGCTTGTAAGGTGGTGATAGTATTTTGTTTAGGTATTTCTCGAGTGAAGTTTTCTTTGGAAACTGGTTAGAAAGTTTTTCGCTCGCGGCGGAGGTGATGGCTATCGCTAACCTAATAGGGTGGCAATAATCGAATTAGGAAGATTCGATTGTCTGTACAAACATCGAGAATATCGTGCAGCAACTATCGATGCCCCGAAGCGATTTACTTTGGCTATTACGGAAGCGAAATGTATAGGTTAGCTTAGGTTAATTCCCGTGGGGAATTCCCTCGATACGTTGTACGTTGAATTATAAGTAGAGAACAATACTACTCTTCGCTCGTGGAAAGATTTTTCTTTCATTTGCACCATGGAACAGTAAATGGAGGTTGAAAAGACAAACATCAGAATACATGAATGACATGTACAGATCTTTCTTTATTTAGATTTTTAATAAACGTTTCACGGAATGTACCGCACCGTGAATATGACATTTTCTTTTTCCTTATCGTAATTTCTCTTTCTTTCACATATTTTGTTTTTGGTGCGCGAACGAATATACCAAACATACGCTTGTTCCTATTTTCAAAGAATTATAATCGCTTGTTGTTCGCTTAACAATAGGCACATCAGTTTATACTAGAATAATCGTAAATAGCATAATTAAGAATTTTTTTCTACTACGTGAACGTAATGATAGGGAATATTAATCTTGCAATCCAGAAATACAGCATGTAAAAACGAATCGAAAGATTAATAACGTTTACGCGTGTAAACTATTATGTTCGTTGTTGTTCCCCGTTAAAGAGGAACCTCGGGGCATCAGTTTTCCTTTCCTTTAGGACTCCTCGAATGAAATGCGTGTGACAAATTTTCGCATTTCATGGATACATATATGTACATGGTTGTCAATTTCTCCGATAGTATGTACAATGTTTCTTTTATTTCTCTTTCTGTTGTCTTTTCAGCGAAAATCGAGCGTTCCGGTTCGTGCTTTCCTTCAATTTAAAATCGAAGATGTGGCTTGTTTTTGATCATGTGTCTGGAGACAACAAAACAAAAATTACATTGGACACTATATATATTTAGAATTGTTTTTGTTTTCTGAACGAATACGTACTTGTCAAGATGTTCCCAGAATACCATCAATGCAGCCCGGTCCAAATGTCTTTTCGTTCGACTCAATTCAATCACTGTGACCGCCCAGCGAGCTACATTTGCGTCCAGCCTCATTTCGTCGTATTTTAAATGAAATGCGCAAACTATACAAATAAAAATATACTGCATAAAATATACTATTCATATAAACGAATGTTTTCCATTAATACAACGAAAGAAGGGTAAGTACTTTTTGAGAAAATTTCAACAGGGTTGCCATCGAAGGGCCAACCCTTGAATTGCCAAGCTGGACCCATTACAAATACTGCGACAACTCTTTCCCAGTCTGCGTTTGTGAGCTTTTGTGGATTATCTACTACCCTGTATGGTACTGTGAGCCCACCCTCTTTTCGACGTTGCAGGAGGACCTCGTTTTCTCGTTTGCTACCTTGTGCACGTTTCTCCTCGTTACTAACGTACTTCAGATCTTGAAGTATGTCTTTTGCATTATACATTGTGATCAATGATGTGTTTGCACTTGGAATGATAATGATAGGAGTTCTGCTGGGCCGTTTGTTCTGTGCTGCTTGTTGTGGAGTGAGTTTGGCAGCCGAAGTAGGTAACAAACCAGAGTTTGGAGTAGTGGAAGGATTATTTGCTGGTTTTCTAACTGCTGGATTCGTGCCTTCTGTCACAGACTTCAAAGTCATTCCATGATAAGTACCCATTGTGTCGATTTTGAATCCTTCTGTCTCTTCCTTCTGCCTTATGAACCTTTCTTGATCATAACGATTGTACACAGCTGGCTGTGGTAATGGTCGCATGGGTGTGGAGCGTGGAGTGACCATTGGTGTGGGTGCAGCAGGCCCTTTTTGTCTGCCCTCTTCGCGAGCTTTAATACTTTGAAGTATTGCAAATATATTCTTGGCAAAAATCTTGCCACTGCTTTGCAAAATAGTTGCACGAGTTCTCCACTGCCTTTCCCTGGAAATAATGTCCTTGGTATCATCCACATCCATCAATATAACACGTAAATCAGATCCCATTCCAATATCATCATTCTCTTTTATGGTGGTACGCTTTTTGGCTAAACGTTTGGCCTTGATAGCAGCAATCTTTTCAACAGACATAGCTTCAGACAGGGATTTGATGTTATCCACTGTGACAGAAGCTTCCTTTGGAGCATCTAATCTGGCTGCAAGTTGCTCCTTGACTTTTTGAACATGAGTCTCCTCAAAACGAGGTTTTTTGGAGGATCCGCTATCCAATCCATCTTCAGCTGTTCTTTTTACCTGAGTAGGGATTTCTAGGGGAGCAGATTTATCTATAGCAGCTGATGTAGCTGTTTCTCCATTCAGATAGGCCAACAAGTCTTTTCTATCTGGTCGACGTACAACGGGAATATTCTCTGCAGCAGCTTGTCGCACATACACAGGATGTGTAAGTTGTACATGTTTGAGTAGAAAGAGGAGGCATTCAAGGGTGTAGTATTCTTTTGGTGTTCCTTCCTTGCCAGACCTATAATCAGTAAACATTCCCTTTAAACTCTCTCCTTGTATCATTAAATAGATAATAAGAACACATAGTTGCTGAATAAAAATACGTAAGGTAGGGGTTGATCAAGAAACATTAATCGAAATGAGCGAGAAAAAAATATCAGGATAGGGGTATGTTTTATTTTTATTCGCGTGATCGTAATCTACGAGATGTTCGTATAAGTGAGGTTGGAAATTGTCATTCTTTCTAAAACGCAAAGTTCAAAATTTCTACAAATGACAGATGAGTTTCTGGAAATTTTGGCAATTTTTTCACGAACTGTTTATCGTTTTATCGATGATAGAGATCACGAAGAAGGCTGTCTAATGGTGGAACCCATTCCAGGTTACAGCTGTCGGGACTAATTTCCGCTCTGCCTAAATGCTACTTACCCATAAGTTAAATAATTCGTTTTCACATTTTTCGGCCAGGAAAACTCCCCAAATATAATTTGATTTTCACGCTCAATTATCTCCTTTTTGTTAACATTGTATTGCCGTAACAAGCTCAACGGGTCCGCCATGATTACAAACTACTACCCCACCTTCGGATGGTACGGTAAACCGAAAAATAAATTACCATACAGACACTGCGCACCGTTCTTACACGTCAATTTTCCAGAAATTATTTCGAACCTTCGAAGAGCCTTGTACGTGTTTTATAATACCCAGCCTTGTTCGTGGTTTCCCTTATTAATAAATTCGTGAAAAATATTTCTAGAGAATATTTTTGGTACTGTCGTCACCCGTTTTACACTTTGGAAAATATTTTCATCGAGTGGTTGGAGTCGGACTGTTTTCAAGGCGCTCAGTTCGCTATCGTAGGTTTATTTACGTTTGGATTAACAATCAGAGATCAGCTGTTGTGTCAAACAGTTTCGGGAATCTTTATATTGGCAAGGTCCTTTCATCGAATTCGTACGCTGTACTCTCGACTAACATTCACTTGTCGTAAACATGGATGCAAATTGCAGAAGAACGATGAGCTTACCAGAGAAACAGGATAACATAACGAAGGAAGAATGGATGGCTAAGTTGGAGAAAAACTACACACAACGCGCTTCAATGAATGATTTAATCATGAATTATCTGGTCACAGGTTAGTTTATTGTGTTTTGAACAATTATACATACGATATATCGATCGATTTTTTTTTTCATTCAGAAGGATTCAAGGAAGCTGCGGAGAAGTTTCAACAGGAATCCGGAGTGGAACCTACGGTGGATCTAAGCTCTCTGGATAACAGGATTCGCATCAGGGAAGCTATTCAAAATGGGAATATTCAGAAGGCAACAGAACTCGTGAACCAGCTGCATCCAGAATTGTTGGATAATGACAGACATTTGTACTTCCGCCTGCAGCAGCTTCACTTGATCGAGCTAATTCGCACAGGAAAAGTGGAAGAGGCTTTACAATTTGCTCAGGATAGGTTGAGTGAAGCTGGAGAATCAAACAACAACATATTGTGTGAATTGGAACGTACTTTAGCTCTGTTGGCTTTTGACGAACCTCATAAGAGTCCTTACAGTGATTTGCTTCATCCAACTCACAGACAAAAGGTACCACATGTTTGAATTTTTATTTTTAATATATTACAAAATAACTTTATGAATAAATTTAATATCCTCTTGATCTTTTGGTTTTACAACTAATGATACAAGAGTTGCAAATGTTTCTTTTGTAAAACTGTAGATAGCGAGTGACTTAAATGCTGCCATATTGAAGATGGAGTACAAAGAATCAACTAGCCCACGTTTAAACAATTTGCTCAAGATGATACTTTGGGCACAGGATGAGTTGGACAAGAAAAAAGTCAAATATCCAAAAATGACCGACTTAGGTAATGCTACGATTGAAAGTCCAAAGTAATCTTGATAAGGCAAAGCACAGGACAATAAAACTTTATTTATTTGTAAGAAAAGAAATGAAAGTGCGTCTGTATTATATTAGTGATTAACACGCGAACTGGACATAGGGAAATAGGGAGTAGACTTGAAATCCATTTAAAATAGTTAATAATTATCTTCTCTAAGAAACACGTGTAAAATTTCGATAATGTATTTAAATGCAAATTAAGAGAGAGAGGAATGCACTGATTAACAACAGTTACATGATTTTTGACATTGCAGACAGTAATTATACAAGTTCGTTATCAGCTTGTAAAAAGATTACTGATATTTTTAAAATAATACGCATACACAAGAAATGGACCATCTTAACTAATATCTGTGCAATATATATATACAACACGAGGTCATTGAGGTAATTTTAACACCACTTAATTGTAAAGTACATTATATTACAGTAGAAAATAGATAACAACGTCGATGGTGTAGTGATTAGTTTAATGTAGAGAGGAGTATCAAGTTAGAAGTAATATAGTTTAAACATAACGTCGTGTGATAATTATTTGATGTTTATAAAGATTTATATTTCATACTATCGATGTAGAAAGAAGTGTATAAGTAAAGATTTTAGAAACTTAAAATATTCCTCTCTCCGATTATTTATGTTTATACTGTAATCAATTTTTATAAAAACGTAAGCGAGATCACATATTAAATGATGTTTGTCATTAAGGAAACATGTATAATTTACTTCATCAAAGGCTACCATCCGAACATATACTCCATCGCTTTAGAAACTATACCTGTAGATTTTTGTGGTACATTCTCAGGCGATCTCACTGACTGAGTGCTGAGATTTTGATTGTAACCAGCTGCCAGAGGTCTTGCATTTTGTATTTTAATAGGTGTACGCGGTGTACTATACTCAGGCGATTGATTTATTCGTCCTAGATTAGAGAAGCACTTTACACTTCCGTTCATTCTTGCACGATTTTCTTTGTCGGATCCCAATATAACACCCTCGTCGGTACAAGGAACAACTCCGATCATAATAGATCCAGATACTATATTTCCATTACATGCAAGAGCTCTTTGAGCTTCTTGTTCTGAGGCACATTTCAAATGTATCCAATTATTCTGAGAATGTGGTGCAGGATGTTTGTCTACTATACGAACTCTGCTTGAGATATGAGCTAATACTGTATTTGTATCGTTAAGGGGAAAGCCAAAAACAGTCACCCATTGTAGAAGACCCTGGGATTCATTTACATTAGTACTCAATGGGTTTTCAGGAAACATAGAACTGTTCATTGTGTTCATTAAGAGTCTAGATTGGTTGCATGACATGCTTTGATTCGCAGCTGATACATAAGGTGATGCAGCCTGAGATGTTTCTAAAGTATCAAATAATCCTTTAGTCGGAGGTCCGCCAGTGTGACTTTCTGTGACTATTTGTGGTGTATTAGGAGTACTAGCACCACCGAATACAGCTTTCTGTCGACTAGTACGATAGTCTGGAGTGCTATATGAGAAAAGTGGAGAACTAACACCAAAGTGTCCAATGTGTAACTGCTTTGGGGTATCCTGAAGATTACTTAAATTCAGTTTAGCTGGCTGGAAAATTGAAAAGATAATTATTTAATATATTGTATCATATTATGTAGTAAAATTTAATAGATTTTACATACCGCTGTAGCATCACCTAAAAGGTAGCTTGGAAGATATGCAGAGGTTCTTGGAGTTCCAGGACTTAACACAGGGCTTCCAACAGGTGATCCCAATGTCATAGGTTCCATCTGAATAAAAAAAAAAGAACTGCTAGACACTTATTTAACAAAACTTCTGTGTAGTAAATCAATATTTAATAATCTATATTATATATTTACAACGATAATAAGGTATTGGTAAGCAAAATTATTAAAAGCTTTATGGATATTGTTTCACTGAATATGTAATGTTTCGTTGAAGTTGGTATATTTAAAATATTAAAGGTTTTGTAATCTTCTCTGGTATGTTGAGGTTATACATACGGAATTTTGAAATGCGTACACTTTATGAATAAATTACGAACAATTAAGTGCGTATTTTTTGCTACGTACTATTTCTACTTAAAAAATTCTAGTCTTCCCTTTAATCCACTGTATAAATACTTAATCATTCACAGCCGTTCAGACGCCTAATAGATATTTAAATAACGAAAAATATTTGATTGTCGTTGTTAGATGTCACTCTCATCGTTCAAACGAGTGAACTTCACCAACCATAGTTTATATTTTTATTTTCCTTAATTTTAAAATATTCTTTATTAATTACGAATCGTTATATTTTATAATTTGTATGTGACAATGATACGATAACATATATTTCGTCTTAATTTTCTCTTCTATACAAAATGTTGGATCGAGAAAAGGAGGGGGTTAGATGTTACGATGACGTCGACAGTTTAAGTTTGAAAACTGCATAGCGAAGGCATGTTTTGGTGTCAGTTTGGTTTCTTAAAAAAAGAAAAAAAAAGAAAAAACAATGTTGTCCGATAATTATGATATGAATGTTAAATGCATTAATCAGTGTTGAATATTGGGTGATCAGAGAGAAATGACGAGTACATTGGACGTCATGTGGCGAAACTCCTTTTCGTATTCCTGCACAAAAAATTCCACTACCATGGGCGAGTGAATGTTTTTATCAATGAGTGAGTGAATATTCTTATCATGCAAATTTTTGAGGTTGTTGTATGTTTATAAAGGAAGAGAAGGAGACGGATGATATTATAATAGTGAATTTTAATAACGATGAAAATTATGTACATATTTACAAGTTCGTTAAACGCTTAAGTGATACGACGAGTATCCTTGATACGCTACTACATGAGAAACATGTTTGTTTTTAGCTTAAGTACCAAACGTTATGATGGTCGCGTTAGCGATACTGCTTTTGTTTTTATTTCTTTTGTGCTCGGTTTTGAAAACATTCTCGTCGAAGTTTACTAATAAAAAAGAAGGAAACTGTACGCACGGAGTATAGATGCATTTATATTCGTAGCAACTTCTGAATTTTGTGCGCCGAAATGGCAGAATTATCGATCTAGGAGTAACAGTACATAAACAATTAATTAGTAGAATTCCAGCAATACACAACAATAAATATCGTTAACAATCTTTCTATAAATAACCTTTCTTCTGAAATTGCGTATAATAGGAAGACAACTGTAATGTGCATAAGTTTTATAACCTTCAAATACTCTATCGTAACAACGTTTACATTGTTTGAAAAGAATGTTACAGGATTTTTTATATTTCTTGCTTCTCGTTGCCGGGCAATTTCACAAGAAAGGTCCACTTTTAAAACGAAACGAAATTCATATCCCATAGGGGCGTCGATCGTCGATTCTCCCGTGAATTAGGGGAATGAACATTTTTTTACACAAACATATACGAAATGCGTGAAAGCGAAGACATTTTTCGTTAAAACATCGACACAACACACTCTTAATTATAAATTCCCGCTTTAAAACATTTCTCCGTGACACTCTCGTGTAATGATGCATGTACTTTTTTTTTCTTCATCGCGGTCCTCAATTCCTCGTATTTGAACTAGCGTATAGTACGCGCGGAAAAATTAGACACATGATAGGGGTTGCACGATTGTTGAATGTAAAAGTCTAGATAAAAATATAGATTCCCGAAGTATCGTGGCAGCTGAGATTATGAGATGCACAGTTTAGGTCAATGCTGGGCAGAACTTTAAACAATTCTAATTCCAATTAACATCCAAATTAATTGAAAAGAATTTCGGGTGCTTCTGCATCTTTGTAATAAGTTATATTTCTATCGCTAGAAGTACATTAGGAAGAATTATTTGCGATAAGTACACAATTTACGGTTAGGTGGGATAGGTTGATATGAAATTTAGTGGAAACAATAGTGTACCCAGCATCAATTCATAAAGCTACCTATGAGAAGTTGTTCATGATTGCTTTCCGTTCTATTCATACAAAACAATAACAAGTCCTTGCACTGGAAAAAAAAGCTTTCCACAAGGAGCCCGTCCTTTAAAGAGTAAAAAATGATATGCAGTAAAAATATAAGGATCCTTATAAAATTGTAGTAAAAATAATATATATCAATGTATGGAAAGCAATGAGAACTCTCTTGTCATTTGCTAAAAAGATCTTTGGACGATCTAACATATATTTATATGTATGTATTTATATGCATATAGAGAGACGGATTTATGCTTCCTTTGGTTTTTGTCCGTTTCTTTATTCCCTTTGTGATATTCACTTTCTCTCTCTTCTTGTTAGTTTCATGGATATGTTTTAAATGAGACTTTACTCCACGTGAGAATACGTTTAGAGCCTAGAACATATTTTCATTTATTCGTCAGTGGCAGGTCCACAAATGTCAGCAACATTTTAGAAAATATTTATTAGCTTTTCCCAAGGAAACGATAGGGGAATAAAATAGAATAAATACTTGTGCATTCGTAGTATCAGTAGATACTAAATTTATGGTGGCTTAATATCTTTAATGACAATAAATTCGTTTGAACGATTGGAAAGAAAGGAAATTTAAGAATTTGTTGGATCTACCACTGCTTGTACGTGGACGACGTTCCGTTGAACATCTCCCTTATCATGTTTATCGATATGATATTTGATTACAATTACGCGGCTTAAAAATTAGTATTAGATACGATGGGAACGATCTCCTAACGCACTCATTTTACGTTCTTAGGAAGCAACGTGAAAAAAAACTGTCGTTATTATCGCGCTAGGATTACCGCTGTGATCAGTATGATGGTCATCTGGTTGAATATTGTTGTAGTCTGACTTCCTGAAATAGAAAATTATTAAAATTAGTTTACATTCTTACTGTTAACTTTTCTTTTATCAGTTTTATATAAAATATAAAAGTGAACATTTCCTTAATTTTATTCTTCAAATCAAATTTGTAGTTTGTTTTTTCTGTTTGAACATCAAAGGTTTTTTAGTTGTCTTTGAAGTTATATTTACAAATTGTATCTGTAGTAGTCTCTTTCTTTAAAGGAACATTCTATTTGAATGGACTTAAGTTGCTTTTACAATCACTGAAATTACTGCATCCAATATCATCTTGTTCGAAACTTCTTTTGTAAAATGTTTCACTTTGTAACTAGCCTTATTGAGTTTCATATAAAATATTCCTTGCAGTTGAATGCAACAACAACATAGAAACTCATTCCTCTGACCCTATTGCTTCAATTGAACCAAGGATATCGCATATTATTTCACGACATTTTTCAGTAAAAGTTCCAATAAAATCAGCATCCACCTATTGATTCTCTTTTTAGTTTGCATTGTACAGTAACAAACAAGCGTTTTTATAGCCACACGGTGTCATTTTGTCTGATAAACGGTTTTAGTCTTTCCGATTGGATGCTTTTTGATCAGATTAACCGCCATTTAATTCTTTGAACCGTTGTTCCGTTTTTGATCGACGAATTATTTATTAGACCGGCACGGAAAAGCGTTTAACGGTCAACCAATTAACCCATAACATAATCAATTTTCTGATTTATTTGCATCGGAAAGTGTACTGCTCGATTGGTCGGCCTTTTTCTGTCATCGGTGAACTTTGAAAAATAAAAAAAAAATTGTAATTTGCGAGCATGCTTTAGCAATATAGATAGTAATTAATATATTTAAATGTCAAAAGTCAGCTTATTAGCGAGATTTAAATTTTCCGCGACATAATCTCAAGTTACTAACTTTCAGTTTATTGCTTTTTGCGCGGGAAATTTTGAAATGTAGAGCAGTTACTAGGTGATACATCACATTATTCACTTTTGCTTCTTTATTTAACTTTTGCAAATAGTTTTCAGATATTAGAGGATAGAATATATTCAACCTTGTAAGAGTCTACTGGAAATACAAGAATGTTTTTAAAATTCCTGTTGATTAATTCTCCCACACCCTTGTCGATAGCGGTGACATCTGTCGCCTTTCCGTAGAAGTTTTTCCGCTTTTTGCTCGGAATAATGATGGTAAAAGTTTACTTTACCATTGATTAAGTCGTTGCGAGTGTGGCTTTGCGCTCTGGTCTCGCGACTCTCCATTGCCGGCGCTTTCAGGATTCTTTCGTCTCCCTCCACACTCTCCTCGTTGCTCTGCAGATAAACAGTCGCTATTGTGGCCAAGCACTTGAGTTTCATGTCGCCGCGTTTGAAGTGTTTGTTAGCGACGCGGAACTCCAAGCCTAACACCGCGGTTTCCAAACCCTTCTCATCCACGGCGGTAATGTGCGGTCCCTTCAGGTACTGGGTATCAGCCTGGAAAACCGTCGAATTGTTTTCGTGACAATGGAGAACGGATAGTCATAAAGTCTGGGAAACAATCACTTGGCGTCTCTGTTTATTGTGGACGGTTCGGTTTCGCCTGGGAACACACGATTTAGAGCTCACTCTTTTCACATGCCGCCTTTTGTCAGCCTTTTGTTGCTGGCCCGATGAATACTTTATTCATTGAAATTAACCTGCTCGCTGGGAAATACTTTGGGACGCAGTAATTTAATTATAAGTTTAATTACGCTTATGTTGACAGGTTGGGTAGGAAGATAGCGGAACAGATATACACAGTGGCGCGTTATCCTATGGGCAACTTGGGCAAATGTCTGGGGCCTCAAGTAAAAGGGGGCCTCAAACACAAACCAAGATTCAAGATCCAAATTCTACGTTTTTCCATACAAAGAGGACTTACTTCAACATTTCCAAATGTTAAAGTAAGTCCTCTTTGTATGGAAAAAATGTTAAATGTTTAAATGTTCCAATTAACTATATTTCTAACAATTCCAGCTTCCAATGCATCGGCAGAACGTTCTTTCTATTTCTATTTCTTAAATAGAAGAAAAAATAATAACAATTGCTACACTCTTAGAACAAGTCTTTCGAAACTATTTACCATTTTCAAGGTTTTTACAGTGATAAAAAATAATATAACAAAGTATACATACTAAATTAAAAATAACGATTTACTGAAATAAAAATCACGTATCATAAAATCGTCCCCGTGCTATCTTAACATTGGGAATTGCAGGGAGCCTCGAAGAGCCCCATAACGTAGGATAAAGAGTGCATTGCGCGATAGGTCTATTTTATGCCTCGTCACGTGGTTCTATTACAGATACCGTTGCTTGGAATGACCAGCTGCTGATTGGTCCACTTTTGTCACGTTACCGACAGAGTGTCACTTTGCGGGATATTTTTATTGGCTACTTACCGGGTCGCCGTTAATGAACCAAGTCAGCAGAGCTGCCGGCTTCGAAGGCGCGGACGTGCAGTTCATGCGAACCACCTCTCCCACTTGGTATCGGGAACGACCACCCGTTATTCGTGGCCCTTCGTCGGGAAGAACTGAAACAATAGAAATTTTCTCGTCCTCTGTATTATTATTCCTAACCCAATCAGTTATTTCGAGGTCTATCAGAATTGTACAGTAAACCCTTATATAACGCGATACCCTGTTGGATAACCAACCATTTATCGATATCGTGTCACGGAGTTCGTCCTGCAGATAAACCCCGCAGTGTCGAAAACAAATTACTCATCAACTTGTTGATTATCCCTTCAAATTCCTCTCCAGTAATTCGTCACTAGAACTAAGCTTATATTCTCCCCTAAATCCCATGCTTATAAATACACCTACAAAATCACTTACGGTATAATTCTAGGAAAGAGCCAGTTCAATCAAGGGTAGTCAGTCAAACATTTATAAATACTAATCTAAACACAGTTTCTGCGTGATACAACTTAATTAGCTTAACACATTAAGCGTGGCGTCAGACCGTGGGGGCTGACAGTGAACTTTCCGTTTGGACGACGTCGGTTCATGGGAGTAGCAGTATTAAGGTTAAAAAATAAATGAAAAAATAAAAATAAATAAATAATTTTAATGAAGTTTATTAAAACATTTTAAGCAAAGATGTGGTTTGGTTTTACAGGTATTACAAAAAATGATGACTCGTTTGGTTAACTTTCGGTATTATGGGCAACAAATCTTCTCGAAAATAATTCCTATGAAATAGCCTTTAGTCTTTCGTATTTTTATTCTAACTAACTGTCTCTTGGAGGTCGTCCTTTTACCATTCCCCATCTGATTGTCTTTTGTTGATACTTTATATCAATGTTTCCCAACCTTTTTTGTGCCATGCTCCACCTAAGCCTTTCTAAAATTCATGTGCCCCCTATGTAACATAATACATAATTTTTAATATTCAAAAATTGAATTGTTCACCGAAGAAACTGAAATTATTGGTTTTAGGAAGAAATAATTAGGAAATTGTTAAGGAAACACAGTAAGTAAATTTTCAAAACGTATAATGGAGAACTGAAATTCAATTACGAATAATTTTAATGAAAGATTTTTTCTATATTATTTTAATTATTAGTAATTATTTATTATTTAAATTTAGTGAGATCCTTGCGCTTGATGCTTGCTACAAAGAGTTATTACCATACGGTTAACTTAAACTCTGGACGAGTCCATTTTCGAATTGCCTCCCTTAACAATCAAATTGTTCCACTGTGGGGCGAGGGCCCCATCTTGGGAAACACAGCTTTATACACTTCTGCATTTGCTGTGCCATTCCCATAGCCCAAACAAACAGTTAACACGTTGAGCGCGGCGATATTGCCGATATTGCTGTTCTTTCCGTTCATCCCTGTTCATGTTTCAAGAAGTAACAGGAAAAAAAAATATCAGTCACGGCATTTCGTAGACAATTGGCGGATGTACTCACACGGCAGTTAGATGAGGAAATTCTAATCCATATTGAAAGAAGAATTGTTCATCAATTACAAACAAAGGAAGGAGACGTGCATAAAGTCCGAAGATATTTTCCGGGATGTTACGATACAAATGCAAAGATATTCGGACGCAATACAGTCAGAAATTTGACCAAAGAAGTCGTCACGTTTTGCAATACATGTAAAGTCAAGCCATATTTTTGATTAGAGTGTTTTAATAAATTTCATTAAAATTACTACATTTATTTTTTAACTTTAATACTTTCCAAACGGAAAGTTCATTGTCGGTTCTCAACGTGTTAAACACAATCGTCACCTCGATGTGTATATAGTATATTCTGTTTACTACACCGAGTCGGTGAACTCACTTTGGTGTGGGTGGTCTTTCTTTGCTATTGGGCCCCGTAGTGACGAAAACCATGTGACCGTCCTGAGTGAAATGATTGTGCAGTGAAGTGAGTTCACCGACCTGGCCAATAACATCCGCTGCTGAGGATTACCTGGAAAGGTCAGGATCGGCACAATGATCCAATGTCATCGACCCACTTTCGTCGAAGCAGGTTAATTCGTGGACGAATGGATAAGTTTAACTAGCTTTTTCTAATATTGGTTATCGAAATCGTTTTTTTTTTTTCAAACATAATTTAGCCACCTGAAAATGTGCTATTAAAAGAAACAAACATTTTTTCATAAGTAATAAAACAACTTTATTCGTTTCGGATAACGAATAATTCTACATTATTCTTAATTTAAAATGATGTAACATTTACTGCGATACCCATGTTGTGCCAATGCGTTTGTTCACGACCACGACCGAGCGCAGTGGTTGAGAGCCACGCTCTCGTGATTGAGCGCGCGCCCTACGGGCGCTTTGATTGGTCAGTGTTTTTCGTTAATAATTCAAAAACGAAGCTTCAACCAACATTTTGATAAAGGAAAAAGTTGTTCAGAATCACCTCAGCAACCACCTCCCATTTTTGGGAGTTATAGGAGTTATTAGACACCCTGTACTTTGTAACCGAATATCTCGTGAAGTGATCGGCACTGTGTGCCGTCTGAACGGAAAGTAGAGCAAACTTAACTCCGCGCTCAACGTGTTAAGGAGCCTCTCTATAGCATTTTTTCATATAACGCAGAGAGAATCATAACGAAAATAGACCCCGCTTAACGTTTAATTCATAGGATGAAATTGAACGTACAGTCTGTTAGAAAAGTATTCGACCACCTTTTAAAACAGAATAACTTTTTTTTTAAACTTCTTTTAGCTATTGTATATCAACTTGGCTCGATATTTTTCGTTTAGGTACAATTCTTTCGGTCGCCACTGAAAGGGTTAACCACTTGCGCTAGAAAGACATGCCATGTACATCGAGACGTTTTTGTTTCAAAACTAGGCAAATGTCGATGGAAAAAAAATGACTTGCGCGGCACGTCGACTGAGATCATGTGTCGAAGTAGAGTTATTTAACTCATCTGCATGCTTCAGCGGAATAATCCGCTAGCGACAACTGTCACTTATTGTTAAACGTCAAAAAAGTTTGCAAACTCCTCGTGAATAATGCGTAATAAAATTCGAAGCTTTTAGTTTATTATCAGCAACAAGATTTATCTCTTTAATTGATTACTATACGTAATTTCTAAGCAAAACTGGAGGAGAAAACACTGATTGATGCGTGGTGATACGGGCTGATTGGCTATGGAACGTCTCTGATGCAAATGGGTTAACGGATATTGCACTTTTTAATGCTTATGTTTTATTTTGTAAGAAAATAGATATAGCAAAAATTAAGAAATACTCGTTTTCAAAGTTTCGATTAGACATGGCAGAACAAATTTTACAAACTGTATATATTTATGATTATCGAAAACGTAGAAGGATGTCTGTAACATATCGCATCGTTTGCAAGTAAAGTAATAATGATATTTTTCAAGGAATATTCCACCCACAAAAGCTAAAACAAAAAAACCACAAAGAAGATGTAAGGTATGTGCAAAACCCAAGGAAACGTAGTGAAATTATATGGGAATGCAAGGAATGCCTTATGGCATTACATATTTCAGACTGTTTTAAAATATATCAGACTGTACAATATTATTAATAAACAAAATTATTCATATCTGTGTAAAATTTTTTGCGTAAGACTTTATCCGAGTTTTCTCGTTTCAAATGATGCCTCACGGCGAGTTACAATGTAGCGTTCTGGCACGCGTGTCTGTAAATTAGCTGCCAGCGCAAGTGGTTAAAGGATTAATGAATTTCCTTACCTACTACAGTCATGTCTGCATGATCAGACACGGTTTGGAAGGCTGGGGCCTCGGCAGACACCTCGCATCGGTACCTTCCCGAGCTGGTCAGGTTTACGTTGTTCAGCACCACAGATCTTTCCGTGGAATTGTGAATCTACAAAAAGAAAAAAAGAAAGAAAGAAAGAAAAAGGAATTTATAGTCATGTTCTCGAGAATGACTATCGTTAATATTCCTCGAGAATGTTACTTACGTTGACGTTCACACCGGGTACATGGAACGTCTGAATAGTGGATTCGTCCCTGGGAACGTAGCGATAAAATTCGTGACCATCCTTGTACCATTTCACGGAGTATAATAACTCTTCGTCTAGGTTAAAGTTGCACTGCATACGCACTGTCTCGTTTAGCACTACGTGTTGAGGTATCTGCAGGGCTGTCATGCGTAGAGCAACGATACCTGGAAACGGTAGACGTGCGTTGGTATAGTCGATGGAAAAAATATAGCGCGGTCGTAAGATCTTAACGCTAGATTTACTGGACCTGTCGATTTGACGGGTATTGAAATTCGCGAGAAAAATTTGTAGAAAGTATCGCTATTCTTTCTTGATATTTTTTGCTGACTTTTACTAACCCTTTAACGGGCGTGGTTTGTAAACCATATATTAAAATTATAGCCAACTTGTATGTTTACGCTTTATTATATGATACTTTCTTACTTTGTATACTTTTTGTAATTTATAAAATAATTAGAATTATATTGTTTAGTATTATGATTTGATTTTAGTAAAATTCTTTTTTTCTTTTCGTTTTTTTTTGCGTTTAGAGCGATCGGTTGTGCTAAAAGTACCCGCAGTTAAAGGTTGACCCTTTACGGGCGCGTGTCGACATATAGTTGACCATGTGTATTTATCATGTTTAAGCAATAAGGCAAGTGAAGTCCGTGAGTATGTACCCAGAACCAAAATGCAACCTGTAGAAAAAGATTCAGGCATTCTCAGAATCCAAATCTTACCTCCCTTTATTAAGTTTTATAAACACTTGATTATGAGCATCTTCGCGCGCTTTTCTTTCTCTGGCGTCTGTTTTTTTACTGAACTCAACGCAACACTTAATACGTATAAAAATTTATACGTACATAGTTTTTACATATATAAGAATTTTATTATGATTCAATTTTATAATGATCCAAAGCATTTCACGAAAATAGTGAAAAAATGGGTGCTGTATAACGCTCCGCACATATTGCCACATCCACTGCAAAGTTCGGACCTTAATCCTATTGAACATTTATGGGATGAGGTGGAAAGAAGACTACGAAATACAGTTGTTATTTCGAAAGAAGAATTGAAACGAAATATTATGGAAATATGCCAGTCAATAGATGCAAATATTACTTTCAAGTTAGTCCACTCAAATCGACTTAGAGCTATTATAAAAGCAAAATGTGGTTCAACTTCCTATTAAAACTTTGAATTATCCAATTTAAATCACTATTAAATGTATTGTTCGAATATTTTTGTGAGCCACTTATAATCCATGTCTATAATAAATCTATTATAAAAACTGTATACGTCGTTGAATTATTTTCAAATGTTACCTGTGTTATCTTAAGACCTATACGATATTACATGTGCCAAATTATTTCAAATATCTTAGTTTAATGTACATATTTCATTCGTTAAATTTAAAAAAACCTAAGCGTTCGAATATTTTCGCGTATGTGTGTACTTGGATGGTGTGAGGTATAGTAATTGGAAGAAATATAGGGAGTTCGTAAAATTGGTCCAAGTTTATATCTTCGAGCAAACGAGTCGACAGAAACCTGAAAAGACAAAGGCTATCAGGGTTGCTTGAAGCGTGCCGCAGTACACTCATCCCTCCATTTACGCGGTACTTTTTATACCTGATCTCATTCTATGCGGTTAGATAGGTTCAGTTTTCTATAAACTTTCATTGAATTTATTACATATCAGAGAGACACGCAAATTCTTACTTGAACGTACTAATTACATAATTCTGATCTCTTTTGGTTTTTTTTTTTTAACTCTGCCTTGCGATTTAAGTTTCGATGGCGCTTCGAATTACAGTACAGATTCCAAAACCGAATATTTATTTTGGTTTTTGAAATATCATTATTATTTTTTTTTTTTAGTAACCTATGCGATTTAAATGTTTTTATAATTGTTTTTCTTACCATGTTCTTTTTTTAAATAAGAAGACTCTATTTACGCAATTTTCATCATTAAAAAAAATCAACGTGGAATGTCAATCTGCGTAAATGGAGGGATGGATATAATTTTATCCTTTGCGCTCCGAGTAAATTTTCTCATACGATGGATTTATCAACTTTAACACACTTCTGCGACGAAACTTTGGAAAACGCAAAAGTTTCACTTTGAAAAGAAAAAAATTATACATCTTCGTGAATTTATTTACTTTTATCTATTCGATATAAATAAAATTTGAACGGATTTATGGTGTATGTTATGAATGTCTCCGTAGCGGCGCCATTGGAGCACAAAGGGTTAGAAACCCTTTTTATTTACAACCCCGTTATATTTCTTTCATCGATTATACTTCGTAATCCCCCCGTTCAAACGTAATATTTTTTTTTCTTTGGAAATGTTTCATTCAAAGTGGTAAGTTTCAAATATCTCTAGTTAGATTATCTGAGGCGGTCTGATCGTAATCGGAAAGAAATTTTCCACTCGATCACGTCGCAGCGGTGATTATGGTGAATTTATAGGGGTTGTTCTCCCTGTAGATTAAGGTTAACAGTATCCTATTGCTCGTAAAAGTGAATTTATAGAATCAATTCGATTTTCAGTCACCTTAAAAAAATAAAATTTTAGTTCAATTTTCAAATCTTGAGATAGCGTATTATACGTATTTGATTGTGACTAAATATACAGTTGGTCACAAAAATCTTCATAGCTCCTTCTAAACAGAATAATTTTCTTGTAAATTGGACCAAACGATTTAACTTTTTTTTTTTTTTTTTTTTTTTGAGAAACTAGAGAGATTACCAGATCATACTTTACCAGAAAGATCAAATTCAGACTAGTTTCATGTTAGTATACACTCTATCTTATAATATTAATCTTTTTTATAAATATACATATAAATGCAATGCAAAAAATACGCTATATTGTTGATGAAGTATCACACGATTAAATATTACAAAGCTTTTTTCAAGAAAACAATGTATTTTTAGGATAAACGAGCAAAAAGTAGCGTGGGTTCAAGGAACCACCCTGTTGGGACTGCACGTGACTGTTCAAGTATTGGGAATGCTAGGGTTAAGGGTTAAATTTGATCTGTGACTGTATTTCCTATTGCTACCGCCACGTATGAAGCGAATATCTATATCTAATATCCGTATCTCGTTGTATGCCCCTGAAATCAGGCAACTCTTGCATAAATCCCTTTCGGGAAACATCGTTCTTCGGAATGATCTTGAAGAGGAAATATATCGTAAATATGCAACTGTAACTATCAGGTGATCCTCTTACGCGGTAAGCTTCTTAAAATTATCCCCGATCTAATGGCAAATACGTCGCGAAACTGAGCAAGTGCCTTCTCTCTACGGAGTAACGGTAGTTAATCGTGAGCGTGCTGTCTCCTCCTCCTTTTCCTCCTCCTCCCACTTCGCCTCCCACTCCTTCCCCACTCCTCCTGCTATTATCAATTCTCCGCCCCAGTCGGGACGGATGTTATTAGAAACGATACAGGAGAGGAATTAGGGGGACAATTAAATTGCATCGTCTCGTCGACGACATAGTCGGCGAATTTTCGTTTTGTCGACGATTGGAAAATCGACGATTTTCCGTCAGATATTCAGAGGCTCGTGCTCTATATTTTCATTCCTCCTCCTTCTCCTCTTTCTGAACCGAATAAGCATTATGGGGTTTTAGACAGCACATTGCTGAATATCTAACAGGAGGATTGGTTCATGAACGATAGAGGACACCATACATTTAGATTCATGCCAGAGGTAATATTTGTTACGGAGAACAATTGGTTAGGAATGAGTAGAAGTGCCATATATTTATTTAAAATAACACTAGATATACCAACCGGTCGAAATGACCGGTTTAAACATTTGCTCATAAAATTTCTATTTTACATTAAATTTCAAACTTTTTTGTAAGATTATGAAAATTCTTATTTATATGTATCCGACAATTATTGGAAATGATTCCATTTATTGATACCATTTTTGCTGATATATGTATGTGGTATACCTACATATACCAACCATACAATAATTATTTTAAATGCTAATGTTTATAATTTTTCAGTTTACTTTGAATATTTTCAAGTAATATTACAGAGTACTAATATAGCTTTACATATTCTCCAATGTCTTTCCAGGTAAGCCGCGATTCTTATAATTTTACGTCGTTCCGAGTGTTAGAATTTTACTTTGTATTTTTGAGTATTCCTTTATGAGAAATGAGGTGAAAGCTCTTTTCTGCCTTCGTATCGTCCTTTGTGCGCGTTTCGTATAAGCTGTCTGGCTAATATTGCTGGCTTCTCTACTAAAAGTGTTAATGAAATTACATATTCACGAGTAATCAGTAATTTTATAGTTTTCATTATCAGTCAATTTTATTGCGAGTGATTGAGAGGAATAGCAGAAATTGCGGACTGTGTTTTATATTGTGAAAAGTTAGATTTTTTATTATAAATTCACATTATTCTTGGATCTATTGTAAGTAAATTGTTAGCAAATATTTTGATAATACAGAATTTAATATTTTCGATATTGCTGGTTAATGCTTGGATTCTATACAAAGAACTCACGGGAACAAATATTACCAGAAAGGAATTTTTTATTTCAATTTGCAGAACTTTCTACTGGATATGAAGAATCATCCGAACCAGAAAACCAGAATGAATTGCTAATGGTAGGTACAGCTGAAAATTGTAAACGAAAATGTTATCAAATCGGATTTTGCAACCAAAATAAAGCCACAAATATCTGTGCTGGTTATAAAAAATATGTTTATGGGAAATGTTCACATAAAAAGTTTCAGTTTGTATAAATTGCCCTAAGGAAAGTTAAAAATTAAATTACTATTACTACCATTTATCATATCGTGTATAAAAATCTAAGTCAAAAATATAATTTTTTGTTTTTGTTTATGTTTTTATTTGTAATTAATCATTGTTTATATGTTAATTTAAAAATACTGAAATCTTTATTTGTATATATTTTAATTAATGTAAAACTATAAATGAAAAATTAACATTTAACTCTAAATAATAAATATTTTATTTTAAAACAAAAATGACCGATTGGTAGAGATAGGTATATATCAATTCTAGATATATCTAGTGTTAACACGTTGAACGTCACTGATTGTCAGTGACAGAAACGATACTAAGAGAATTGGGGCTTTTGCGTAATTAGAGAGGAGACTTTGTATGTTTAGACTAGTAAAGTCTTTGACTCGTTGGGTGTCAAATTTCACATATATCGTGTCTACGCTCTTGTTGTACAGACTGTATGAGGACATCAGATATCATACAATTCACACAAACTAGAATGCAGAGCTCTTATCTACACTAATCATAAACAGGGATGAGTTTCAAAAATTTTCTAATTTTTCGCGTGAGATAATTAGAAGGAAAGGATGTCGATTACTTTTAACGTAAATTGAAATAAATTAAATTGATATACTTGTTACATTCTTTTTCACTTACATAGTGTTCTTTTTTTTATTGTTTTTATTGTTTGTGTGATATATATTAGAAAATCTTTGCGCTTCTACATTTCTATATTACTAACGGTACCATTACTGTTATTGTCATTATTATTATTGCCGTTATAAATTTATTGTACAAACGTGTACATGTTTATTATTTCAGTTATTCAGTTACTTAAGAAATAGGAAGGTGAGAGATAGTAGACTATAAGTGCATTACTTCTTTGTGTTATTTACCCATTTATTTTATTTTGCTTCTTTTTTATTTATTTATTTATTTCACTTTCCTTGTTTTCTTCTCTTTTCAACATTCTTATTCTATTTAACTTATTTATTTCGAAAAATTTATTCCATTTTGTACGGTATCAAAATAAACATTTCTTTGAGTAATTATGCGGGTATAGCTAATGTTAAAATACCGCAGTTTCGAGATCGCAAAAGTCTTCTCTTCTTTTTCTTACACAGCATCGATGTGAGATCGACGTAAGATTCGATGAAAATCGCAGTTTGCTTTTTTTTTTCTGCAGACGAACCTTAGCGCGTTAGATACAAAACACGTTTTATTGAAAACGCGGTTTTATCGAGATAGAACGGGTGGAAGGGAATTCTGGCGCGATGTAACGCACGAAAATCAATGTTTCACGATCGGCGTTCGATGTATAGTTGGTGTCTGATTTATAATTCACGTGGCCGTTTCCAAGTGTCCTCATTTTCTTTTTTCCCTTTTTTTACGCCAATTTTGAGCTAATTGATGGAATTTTCGAATTAAAGGGGAAACTGGAGGAATACTTGGAACAATTTGGTATCGGTTAAATGTTTGGAAAAGAATTACGTATCCGGTAATTTGTGCAGTATTTCATTTTTAACAACGATTCTTCCAAGTGAATCTCTCATTCCGTTGAAAGTAATTTTCAATGGTCTCTCGATAAAATCTCAAACGTTCTTGTTTTCGTTTTAAAATTCAGCGAAAGAATGTTAAAAAAGAAAAAAGAAGCAAGAAACTGTGAAAAGAACCTGCACTAGTTTGCAGAATGTTTTATAAAATAGCGCAGAAACAGCCTTCGATAAATTCGAGGGGGAAATTTTTCCGTTCGACAGATTTTCGAATGTCTTTCGAAATTGCACTCAGCCGGTGAAACGTTAACGAAACGTTCACGAACCAGTCTGGTGATATCGTTCCTGAGGCCAGTGGTGTAGGGTTCGGCGTCGCGACGCTGCTCGCACGTGTTTGTGACGGACACGGACACGGTCGATTTAATTAAAGGCAATCGGACGAGGGTTGGACGAACCTGTCGAGTGGGGTGGTTAATTAGCGGCCAGATATATACTCAGATTATTTACCAGGTGTATTATGTGACGTTGTGAGTTTATGTTTGGAATTAAACGGTACACGATGGTCGACAGTGTTAATTTTCAGCTCGCGTGCCCGAACGTATTTTTTTCCAGCTTTGAATTATCGAATTTTTACCTCCCTTTTCTGTCTGTGCATTTCCCTCTCTCTTTTTGATTTTCTTTGTGTCCGTGTTCCTCTCTCTGTCCCTTACTCAGGTGCGTGTGCATGTGTATAGGGTGTGTTTTGAAACAGGAGCTTGATCGCTGATAGCATGGTGATTCCTGTTATTTGCCACGTGTTAATAATCAACGAGAGAAATTGTTCGGTCGTTAAGAGGTAGATTATATCTGAAGTTTGAAAATATTGAATTTTTTCATTTTGTTTAAATTGATAGTTTATAGTGGTGTAGCAATATAACCTAGAATAATTTTAATGAAAACTTTCTTTATATATTTATATATATTTGTGTAGTAACAGAGGAAAAATGCGGAGGGGGATCAAGTGGGAATCGAACCCGCGACTTCCGGCACGGCAGGCCGGAACTCTACGCCCATAGCCAAGACGCTCTCTTATTTCCTCGTTGTTATTGTTACTATTCGTGGGATTCGGTATGGAGGGCCCCGATACTACAATTGTATACTTTATACATACTCGTATATATATATATTTATTTTATTTTTATTTTTTACGAAAAACCATGGTTTTATGATATCAGAGTTGATTTGATGAAATGTTTCCTCGTTCTGAAACTTTGCATGTCATAAAATACTGTAATTTCATCGATGACGAGGGCAGGAAAGCTTTCAAGCATATAACACATGTTGAACTGTGCTGACATTATCGTAAGCAAGGAAGAGTGCATCGACCATGTGTGAAAGCATATGAGTACTATGAAAAAAAAAAAGAAAAAGAAAAATACTAATGGCCTCGGTGGAATATATAAATTAGTAGTTGAATTAATCGACGAATTGATTATGTAGTACGGCCTTTGCTATTAGAAGAAATTATAATTCAGTAGAAAAAATGAAAAAGGAAATTTTGGGCAACGGATGTACCACGAAATTTTCACGGATGAGAAACTGCAACACCAATATTGTTTCATTGGTAGAGATTCATGATGTATATGGCGGAAATCTAATAAACTTTCAAGACATAGTGGTAAACCATCTTATAAAGATGGAGGTTTTAATGCAGTGTAAATAATTCACGAAGGTCTCAGCGGTGACAGATTATTAACTCATTATTTAGGAAGCTAAACCAGCAATCGAAGTATCAAATGCGTTTTTCTCAGAATCTTGCAATAATTTCTACAATTTTCATGCGATTCATTTAAAATTTACTTATATTTAATGTTCTATGTCATATAATTTAAAGAGATACATAAAATTCCTGTGATATCTTAGAAATTTTATTTGCAATTAACACATTAATGACGGTATGTTCTAATAAGCATGTAGCTTGAATTTCCACGTATTTTTTGAACGATTGAAAAGATTTAAAAGCGTGTGTAGCATTTAACAAATGTAATATTTTATTAAAAATCAATGAGCATATTTGAAGAGTATATATATAACATATATGTTATATTATATTACATCATATCATATATCATATCATATATTGTATCATATCATGTCATGCCATGTCATGTCGTATCATGCCATGTCGTGTCATGCCATGTCATGTATTATGCCATGTTGTATCATGCCATGTCGTGTCGTGTCATGCCATGTCATGTCGTATCATGCCATGTCGTGTCATGCCATGTCGTGTCATGCCATGTCATGTATTATGCCATGTTATATCATGCCATGTCGTGTCATGCCATGTCGTGACATGTCATGCCAAGCCATGTCATGTCATATCATATCATGTACATGCATACATATATATATATGTGTGTATATATATATATGTGTGTGTGTATATATATATATATATATATATATATATATATAAAAAAAGCTTTCCTGCAACGGTTTCGTATTATTCGAGCATGTAATGTAAAAACATTCATAACATTTTGTTTATAGCATACACTGCTTTTTTTACTGTTTCATTTAAGAATAGTCAACATTTTTTATAGGATATCCCATGAAGTATGTAAGACGCGAATTAGCGTCTCCCGTCATCAATGTGTTCATTAAATTTTAATAAAAAATGTTATTCTTTCTTCTTATATTCACCATTTCGATAAAATTCAATACATTTTTAAAATATTCTGCGTAATTCATTACATTACATTTTTAAAATATCCTGTGTGGCCATAAGAATTTTAATAGTATTCTAAGCACGTAATAATAAAATATTACAAGCAACATGATATCTACATAAGTAGGATGAAAATCTGTAAAATCGAGTTAACTGCTCGACAAAATGTTACGCGATGAGATTTAAAAGAAGGAAAGGTGATGAACCTATCTTATGAGAAAATTTTGTCAAATGCGCTACAAAACAAATGTTGAAAAAAATTGCATAAAAAAAGTAACCGCATACTGCAAGGATTGCTACGAACAGCCGTATTTTTTCTTGAAATGTTTTAATACAGTGCATCGCAGTATGTTCTAATAATACTGTTTAATTTTGAAATAGTGCACTTTTCATTTCAAAATGCCATCTGTTTATTTACGTTTTTCGAAGTGTTTTTAGTGAATGATATTTATTTTACTTTAAACAATTTAAACAGTTGAAAAATGCCAGTCACGAGTGACCATCGTGGCAATCAACGTATTGGTTAGCACATGGACAATGAAAATTGTAGATATTTTTCAAAATAGACGTTCGGCGATGGGGCTGTAACACTGCCATTTTGTAAACGAATTAAATGAAAAATACTTCGCTGTTGTCTCGAGGTTAATGCAACAAGACTCTTAAAAAGGTGTTCGAACATGTCTATCACTTTCTTTAAAAGAAAAAGAAAAAAAGGATAGGTAGCATTTTCAGGTCTCAGAAGTAATTTAACTCCTTAAGTTATGTTTTGCGAGAGGGTCATAGAATTCTTTTTAAACGAGCTGAAACACAGAGTGTAGAGGTTTGTAATTCTTTTAATGGAGCACTTTAAGTATTGAGGTCGTGAGAATTGTTCTTTCTTTTCTTTTTTATGGATTACTTTGAGTTTCGAGGTGATTAAAATTTTTTTTTAGACAAGCTCTATCACTTGTTTCGAGGCCATTAAAAATTTGTTTTAAGTAGAACACTGTGTGTGTTTGCTCTGTTAGTTATACGTATATATGACATGGCATATAACGAACACTGTTATCTCCCTGGTCTCTAGGGTCTCTGTAAAATCATAGATGGCGTTACCGTATGACTTGATCCAAGTACCACGGAAATTTTGTTGCCGTACCATTTTTCCTACGGAAAGGCACGCAATTTTCGTTCACTTTTCATTTCAGCTCTTTATTTTTAATACCAATGTCAAAATTATACTGTAACACACCATGGTACTAATTATTATACCTGTGTTAAAGTGTATATAATTTTTTTTATATCTAACCCTAAATTGCATTCTAATCTCGAAAAAAAGCCCCAAAAAAAAGAACAGTAAGCATTCCATATTTAGTAAAGAAATTTTTATATCAGGTAACCAAAAAGTTTCTGCGGTTTTATCGTTGATACGATGAAAGGAGAACCGTATCAATTTTTTTATTAATTCATACCAATTCTCACATGTACAAAATCACAATTATCATTCCTTTCACCTGAAAATTCTCCACCATTTTGAAATACAGTCGGACCATTCATAACCGAAGTTCAGCCTACGTTCTTCTCTCATTGGTAGAATTTCGAATTCTAAAAGCTGCAGAACGGTGTGAAGTGTTGGGATGGGGGAAAGGTGCGATGAGAATAGGGTAAGGAAGAATGAATGAACGAGAAACGTCCAGTCGCAAGTAGGGTGGTCGAGGCTTTATTGTTTTATTTAAACCGGGTCCGAAAGCACAGACCCCGGCGATCGTGTAGGAAGTTTATTGGAAATTTAGCCAATTAGCGTGCTCGAGTTAACGACCTGTCGTAATACGCTTTCTCGCGGAGGCTGATTATATATACGTCTGCGTCTTTTAAACTGAACGTGACATCACGAACCGCTTTACGCGCCCGTATATCTGCTTGTTCCTTGATTGGGAATGGTCCTCGAAGCGATTAGGCGGAGTGGTCGCGTGACGACTGGGAAAAAGTCGACGGCCGGGGATCGTTTGTTGCTGGCCGGCTTATCGCTCAGTGCGAACGTGCCTTGAATGCGTTGTCCTACACGAGATACTACCGAACGATTAATTTTTTTTTTTCTTATTGCAACGCGAAGAATTTACTACTTTTCTTTTTGCTTTCGAGTTTTTTGGGGGTCATCTGCTGTTAAACACCTTTTATTTTCGGTTAACCCTTTCAGTACGGAGTGCCTCACAGTCAAACGCTTTATGTATATACACGGAATATTTTTTCGTGTAATACTGATTTACTGTACAGCTTGTGACTACGTCTCCATTTTAATCCTTCATTTACTCTAAATTAAATATTCTTGTTTCCCTCGACATATATTAGTTGTTTAAGAAAATTAATATTCTAAAAATGCAATAATTTAAAAATGAATTATAATGAATATTATTACGAACTTTAGAAACGCATAGGTGTCCATAGTACATGTCGATCATTTTCGTCGGACGCATATGTGCGTCAATAGCACTCAAAGGGTTAAACTTCACACCGCTGGAGTTGAAACTTTAATTTGGAGTATGTTTTCCCCAAGTCTGTTTTAAGATGATTAAAATTGAGGTTAGGTTTTTATGACTGTTCTCAACGTTTGCTGTGAGAATGTTTTAGGCTAAGTGAAATTTAGTTTGAACGTTTTTCAAAGTGGTTTAATCGATGTTAAGTTAATTTTAGGTATGAATTTGGATTAGACTCGATTTCTTTCTTATAATTTCAGAAAAAATTTCGAGTTTAAATTCAATTCAGATTTAATTTGGATTGGTTCGAATTCAACGCATATCAGTTTAAGGATGATGTCATTTACCTTAGATACGAATCTAAATTTAACTTTTAGGTTAGGTTCAGTATGGAATTCGTTGTGTCTTAACTGGAATCTAATCAGAACTAAACTGATCTCGGTTTGAATCTAACTTTAAGTTCGAATCCATGTCAGTTGTTATATTTTCCATAAAATTTAACTCGAACCTAACCTAACTTTCCTCGAATCTAAACGTAAACCTAAGCTAACTCTTCTCAAATTTAATTTTGAATCCAATTTGAGTTTAGTATTCTCCATAAAAAAATTTTTTTTAAATTCCATTAGATTTTATTTATCCTGATTTGAAACAAGGGTGAAATGTAGGTTAGGTTCACATCAAATTACGAAAAGAAAATTTTGACTCGCCTCGATACCGATTTCTGTGGAAACTTTTATTCGTAGCCGGAATTTAACCACTTTTCCGCTTATCCTCAAGGACTTCCGCGGCCCGGGAATCCTATTTCTATCCTCGACAAAGCGGATCCTATCTAAATGTCTATTGGTTACCGTATTACCGCCATTCTCTCACGGAAGCTCGCGCTCAATCGCCACCGTAGGAAATTCTCATCCCACTCTTTCAACCTACACCCGTTGAATCAATCTGTTCACCGTTGTAAACAGATCGTAAATCCTCCATTTCCCTTCGAACTAATCCCAATTTTAAATATAACCTCGAAAGAAACGGGAACGAAATTTAATTAATTCAAACATAACCTGAAAATCCCGCAATTATTAATAACTTGAATAAAATGCTTAGAAGTTCAGCTTTATCTCTCTTCAAAAAGAAGAACCTCGAAATCTTGCAACTCGAAAAACGTAAATTCAAAATTTGAACGTTCACTTTTACTCTAAAACATTAGTGGCCTAGAAATCTCGTGACAGTTTATATAACCTAAATCCAAAGTTTGGAAATATAGTTTTACTGTCAAGAAAATTAACATCTCACGGGACACTTAGTTTTTGTCATATTTAAGGACCATTTTTTATCAAACAATTATTTTCGCGACTGTCTCACGGGTCATCCGATTTGAGGTTAGAAATCGGCGATCGTCACACGTAACACTATTGTCTCCCCATTTCCACGTGGACCAACATCAGTCAAACACTCTGAGGATATTGGAATTACACGACTTAGACATGCCAAGCACGAAGATCGATGAGGCTGTGGCCATCTACGTGCCTTAGACTCGCTCAAACATCCAAACAACTTTCTACACCCCGTGCACGCTTATATTAAACCGTCTGATACTTCTTAATCAACAATCAACCAACCACCATCTTATTCAACCTACAGTTAAAAAAAAAAGATAAAAGGAAAGAAAAAAATTAAAAAAAAATTCTCCAAACCTCTAAGCACTTGAAATACTCGTTAGACATTAAGATAGTTGCCTACCTGAGTGCATCAGGAACGCGGATAGTGCTATAAACCTGGACACCAGGGTCCCAGGATTCATCGAAAGTGGCATCCTCGGTGTGGCGGCCATGGACCGATCGAGGAGCCCGTCACTGACCACCAGACATCGTTCTGGTGCTCCACGTTTAGCACTGTTCACGCACACGACGTTGAGGAAAGAGATCGATCCTCGGGTGTCCCAGTATCTGTACCGATCGAGTTTAGTTGCCTCTCCGTCGTAACCACAAGACTCGGAAAATCTGTATATTCCTATCGAATACTACAGTTATTCGAGGTACCTCGAACGTAACCGAGATGTACGAGGGTTTTCGCGAGGTGGACGGTCAGCAGGTGTCGTGGCGGCACATTATTTTCCACGTTACGCGCGGTCTAATTGAAAATCTATAGGAGACGACGGTAGTATGGTGGTAGTAGGTACTGCGGCATCGGGCCACACACCAGCACCTCCCGTTTTCACGCTGGTGTGTCGCTGCTTAGCTGGCTGCTGCTGCCACTGATGCTCTTGTTCGTGGTGGTGGTGGTGCTGCTCGCCGCTGCTAGCGACACGGTCAGCTTAGACCGGTGGTGGGAGCACGGCTGGGCAGGAATGGTGGGGGTAAGGGTGGAGGAGCGGCCAGTGAGTAACGGTGGGAAGAAGGACAAAGTTATACGGCGAAGAAGCACGAACGAGGGAGACCGAGAGCGTACGAGTCGGTTCCAATGCGCCTGCGCGATGCAACCAGTCGATGATCGCTGCAAACCCGCTCCGTCTCGCTCTGGCGCTGCGCGGAGGCAGGTCGCGTTGCGTGTGTGCAGGCGCTAACGAAATTGGGGGGGAAATACGCTACGCTCCGGGCGACCCGCTCCCGGCAGCGAGTCTCTTCCGCTGAGAATTATGCGGATTTTTGATTGTTTCCCCTCTTGGTACCTTCTTCTTTTCTTTCAATGTATGCTTGCCTTCCTCCCCCTTCTTCTTCTCTTCCTACTCACCCCGCGTCGAGGATTATTATGGGATTGGTTGGTAGGGAATTGAGGGTTTACGGTGTGTTATGGTGACGAGCAATCTTTTCTTTTTTTTTTTCGTTGGACGATTTTTTTTCGAGGGCAAAAGTGAAATCTCAGAGGTTGGTGATTTTTTGAGCATTCTGTAGATAAGAAATAGGTTCTTTTATGGGGGCTATGTGAAAGAAAGAAGAGAGAGGTTCCTAGTTTGTCGATAGAGATGTTTTTTGAATATTTTACTCTTGGGCTTGGGAACTTTTCAGACACTCTATGGGAGAAATGGAAGGAATCATTTGTACACCGTTGGGATTTTAGGTTGTAGAATGTTCCGGGAGACTTTTCTTTGTTCTAAACTGAAACGAGAAGTTGTGGACGCAGCTTGTAAGTTTGTAAGTGAGATATGAGGATTTTTTAAACATCCAATATATGAGAAACTATTTTCTGAACATTCTTGAGAGTTTAAGTAATATGATTTGAAGAAAAGAGACAGACAAATGTTCTCTTCTGTTAAAAGACATCGTTTAGAATATTTTTTATTCGTGAAACACCTTGTAGGACAAGTGGAAGTATATTCCGGAACCTTTTTGATATTTTAATTTTCCCAATGCAAGGTAAAACGAGACATTTTAGTAACAGCTTGTAGACGTATGAACTTTATGGGACTAAAATGGTCAGAACCGTAATTTTAATCTGGGAAAGATTAAGGAATATGATGGTTCAGGCTGTGGAAGATTGTCATGTAAGCGGAATGTGGACAGTGGTTTTGTATAAATAATGCACCGAGTCTAATTTACCTGGGCAGAGGACGAAGATGGTTCTCTGCCTGTCTGGCTGCATACGAACCCATTCTACTTACGCACTTACTGACATATTCAGATTCAATTTCCTCTGCAACGAAGCTTTCTGTATAAAAAGTTGGTACGATATCTTTCATCCGTATTTCACCTAGAAATAATCTGCCGTACGAATTCAGCTTCTATTTATAACCAGTTGTTTATTATACACCATTATCTAAGAACATTTTTAATAATACTCTACTTCATGATATGATAATTAGAAATTATTTGCTGAAATAACAGACATTGTGTAATTAAACGCAAGATTAACACTTCAGGAATGATCTAAACTTTCTACAATATATTTCATCTTAGTTTTAAAAATCCAATTAATTAAAAATCTATTTTAATCAACATTATTCAATCATGAGAATGTAACGTCGTACTAATCGCGATGTCTCTCACAATTATCGACGTATTTCAATCAAAATTCTGGATCATCTAGCCAACGGGTGTATCTTTCAAACACAGAAATTTCACGGTTGTATCTCTTTTAGTTTTTCCAGGAAAAAGTTCTGGAATTCATTCGCTCTCCAGGTGACCCCTGAAATCAGGCAATCCAACCATTCCCATTTAACCCAGCCTCGTTCCTCCCTTTCCCAAAGCTCGTCCAACGACAAAGGGTGGCTCTGTCGTCCGCAGAAGCGATCGAGTTCGTCGAAAACACGTCGCGTGCCGGCTGCAGCCGATTAATGCGGTGTGAATAGTCGGCGCGTAACGCAGATCCCGCCGACGAACGTGTTTGATCAGCGTGAATGCAACAAATCACGCATACATTATATAAATGTATATATATATATATTTATTTATTTATTTATTATAAGATTTTTCGAATTTTAATCGACGAAGCCATAGATGAAACACAAGTAACTATGCTAAAAAGAAACTAAGAAAAAATCAGCTTCGGCACAAAAGCCTCGAGTGCAAAAGGTTAACACTGCTAAACTCTCATGTTATTCAATCAAACTATTATTTACAGATCATTTGCACCGAATATAGTTTCTTAATGTTAAAATATATTGAAAATTGTACATACAAAGTTTTAAATTTTCTCGTTAATGTACGCAGCACGTTTCGCGATGACGTTTCGAATTAATTTTGACAAGTTTGCTATGAGTTCGTTTAAAGTTTCTTCCTGGAATTTCTCTCCAGAATTACGGCAAATCTGTTCACAGATCTTTTTGTGACGTTGGACAGGGTTTCCGAATACTTCTGTCTAATTCATCTGATTTCTCAATGGGGTTCAAATCTGGTGATTCGGATGGCGATTATATTAATTTCAGCTCTCTATTTTGTTGCAATTGTTCCGGATAATTTGTACATATTCTAGCGGGATGCTTGGGGTAATTGTCGTGCATGAACACAAAATTATTGCCAATAATTCTCCTTTCCGACAGGATGGTGTGTGATTTTATATTTAACCGTTTGAGAGCCACGGGCTTTTGCGAAAATTCAATCGAAGAACGCATAACGGCGCGATGGCTATTCTTTCGTCTTTTCTTTCTTTTTCGCATTTACGTTACCTCTAATTGTTGATAAATGAAAAAATTCTTTTTAACAACAGCTCGAAGCTTACTAAAGCATAGATATTAATTTAGTAGAACCTCGATAAATGGTAACAGTAAAGACACGCATTGACAAAGTTCAAACGTGCAGTTAGTTCGATTCTACAGACGGATTAGATGGCACTTTTGAGCACTGAACAGAAGCGCCATTACGCTGCTTGGCACTCAAACGGTTAAATAATGCTCCTTTCTCGGAATTCAGTCGATTGTTGTTAAATCTTCCATGGTGTTTCCTTTAAAACAACTCCAAATCGTAATGAATTGTCCTCTATGTTTTATAGTAGGCACAACACAGTCTGGGAGCAGTTTTTCGTGCTAAAAACTGATATTGAGCCTCGTTATAATTATTTCAGTCTTTTCTCTGTATTGATTATAATAAAATACCAGTCATATCGATAAAAATATGTTGCTTTAATATAACTGTTATCGATAGAATGGTTCATATTGAAATAAGTAACTAAATATTTCATCTAAATTTGATGTACCGTAAAACAATAAGGCCGTCCCATGACTCGTGGACGAGAGTGTACGTGGGTGTGCGTGTTGCGTAGCGTACTCTGGCGCACGTATATCACTAGTACGTACCTCCTCCCCAATGTGAAATGCAGCACACCCATATCTTCGGTACTTATCTGGAATTCGCTTCTGACATCCGCGCAGTAGCAGCATTTTTCCGGATTACTCCCGGAACCGTTGGTTGAAGTTAATACCTCCCCTCATCACCCCTCTTTCACCGCTCTCTCGCCACGCGTAATTTTAATAACGTTACGCTCGCGCGATTGAAACTCGCCGACAGACAGTTCTTGATCATTTAATGAAAAAGTTAGCCACGAGAAGAGTTTGTTCGAAGAGGAATTTTGATTTTTATAAAAATTGCAACAGGTGTAGGTGATAGTGTGTGACTAAATAGAGGGAAAGTGAAGGGTGAACAAATTACGATTGAGGCTTTGTGTTTTAGTTATTCGCGTTCGAAGATGTGGCCCAAAGGCCCCTGTTATATAGCAACTGGATGTACAGTGAGTCACAGAAATATTTGTACCTCCTTTAAAACGAAATAACTTTTTTAAAATTAGAACAAACGATTTTATTTTTGAAAGTTAGGATTAGTTTACTAGATGACGTGCAAAAAGATTGTTCAAAAAATTACGATTCGTTGGAATTGCGAAGAATATAACAAAGTTTTTCTACGACTTTTAAAAAATCAATTAACGTTCCTACGAACTACAAATGGTTAAACATCAATGTACAACAACGATAAATTAAAAGATTCGCTTGTTTTGCATCGACCAATTTCGATGAAATTTTCACCGTGCATGTGACTGAAGTAAATCTACAAAACATATTTTGAAATTTTCTTTACAGGTTCTGGTGAAAAAGTTCTAAAAAGCGACTTTTATTATTTTTTTCGCGATTCTGACGAGTTGTAATTAAAAACAAAATCGTTACACGTCATTTAGTAAGCAAATCCTTTTAACTTCTCAAAAAAAAAATTCATGTCATTTGAGCTAATTTTTAAAAAGTCTTTCTGTTCTAAAAGGGATCCGAATACTTCCGTGACCCACTGTATTTTGTAAAATAGATGGAGAATCGAGGATATACAGTTGTTTTATGCAGCATAACGAAGTGGAATTGTTTTTGTTTTAGAATATAGAAATTACAGCAAACTTTGTGTTATTGTGTTTGAGTATCGGTAAACTACTTTCTGTTGACTTAACGTTTATACTTTAGCCTGTGTATCACGGAGTGGCTGAGTACAGGGGCTTCTAGGCCGATTCTTCAAAGGCTTGTAACTCGAAAGCCAAGCTGTATTCGCAATTTTATTGCTCTTGACATTTACTTCATTCTCTTACGCTGAATCACTATGAGAAATTTCCTTCATCAATTCTACACAGGATTTTATTTTTTCATCCATTCCCAATGAAACATTTCAAAGGAAAACAGCAGCATCTGTTTTGCCATGCACACGCGTCGAGATTTGTCGTGAGAACAACAAATCTAGCCGAGGTTGTAAATCTCAACTTCGATTATTACCTCGACGTGTAGTATAATGACTTCCTATGACTTTTTACGAAAGTGGGATTATTTTGTAGGTATTAAATGTTCTGATTTCTAATACTCCCTCTGTCCCATAATAATAGTAGCAAGTGAATATTTAAATGGGAATTATTGGCGAATGCAGCTATAAGTTATATTGTAGCGCAAAATTGCGAAGCTTTCAATCAAAATCAATGTTTTATCACATCTGTCATTTGTTCTGACACATCTTTTAATTTTTAGGTTAATCTAATTATTACGAATTATAACTATTTTTCTAATTTCATCCGCTGATCGAAATCAATTGTTTTATTTCAGTTGAATATCAACCCATTCTAAAAGTAAGATGAAAAAAAGGGAGTTTTCAAGCAAAGATCGAGTTGCGATTGTCTAGTTCTTGATGCATAAAAAAAAAAACGAAAAGTTGCAGAAAAATGCAATTACGTTAGCTGCAAAACAATTTAAGCGCAACAGAATGACCATATCAAGAATTTGGAAATAATTGTCAAGATGAATCTTATGCTAATGTTGATTCTTTGAAAAAACAAAACTGTGGACGTAAATGCAAAGATCATGGAGAAGAACTTGAAAAACTTGGACATATTCCTCTTAGCAGAAGAGGCACCGTAAGATCAGCAGCTCACGCCATTCAAGTTCCAAAATCTACATTATTCCGAATTTTGAAAGAAGAAAAATCCATAAAACGAGTTTCAAAGCATCCAAACCATTTCTTACGGAAAAGAATAAGAAAGATCGCGTAGAATTTTGTTTTCGTCGTCAAGGGATCCTACCTACAAGTTTCAAATGCAGTAACAAAATTATTGAAAAATTCAAAAACTATCTGAACACTCAAAATAAAAATTAGGAGTAATATTTTTAATTTATTGTTTAATTTAATCTAGTTTTTTTGATAATAAATGTTGCGTTCTATATTTATTTTCTTTTGCTATTATTATTATGGGGCAAATTAAATTCATTAACTGCTACTATTATTATGGGACAGAGGGAGTATAATCAATATATCATTTTCCTAAGACTTTTTAACAAATGATGACTAACTGATACTAAATTATAATTTCTGAACGGGATGCGGTGATTCTAGTGGTTGTTACACGGTAACGATTGATAGTAGACTGCTTTAAGACGCTGCTCATCGAGACTTCCAAGACAGTCAAGAAGCTCTAAGAGTTGTCTATGATTTGATTGGTGATTGACAAAAACCAATCAATTTGGCTGAAAATTACCACCACCCTGTTCCCTGCGCCCTTGGCGCGTTTCACGAGGAATAGGGGATGGTATGCAGAAGTGGAAATGAAAATATGAAGTTTGGCAAACGTCGCGGAATTTCCGCTGGGCCTGGTACCTGCAACGGGGTCAGCGATGAACCGCCTTGGGTACAGTCGAACTCTCGCGCAAGTCTCATTGGAAATTCACGTTTTATGACACGGATAATTAGCTGTTGAGAGCGTGACCGACGTATTAAGAAAACCAATCCTAAAGAGGTTAAGAAACAAAACGATTCCTCAAAAACAGCCCTTGAATTTGTGTGTCATGAAACGTGCTAGCCATCTGCGTGTCAAAGGCCTTCCCTTGTGCAAATTGCTAACGGCTACGGCCCCTAGGACGGCTTAAAAACTATCGATTGTAAATATTAACGGTTCTTCTATGGGTAATCCGCGAAACAGCATCTGCATTCTCTTCAAACAATATATTCCACAGAATCGTAATCTACCTGAAATAATATATTCTATTGAGACTTACTCATGTGTAACCCGATTGACTGCGAATTACCTCGTGCATATCCGACACGTTTCCCTCCGGTTGTTTCAAATTTTCCTCTTTTATCGTCTAATAACGATTAATTACCATTCTCTGAAGAATATTTTCAATTAAAACTTCTTGCACCTCGATGCAAGGAGCTTCTGTGAGACTCGATCGTGGTATACAGCGCGTTTCACGGTTCTTTGATCTCTCGTCGAGCTTGAAAGAGTACTCTTTCGAGTGGGTTCAGGGCGACACTAATAATCGTTAAGAGAATTAGAGGGGTTCGTGTGTTGTCGTGTTAACGGGCGACGAAATCGCTGATTAATCTTGCACGGTCTAAGCAAAATAAAGTGGGCGCCTCTGTGCGAACGATCGCCAAGTAATTTTCGCGTTATCGTCTTTATCTATCTTGCGTTTTTCTTGCATATCCCGGTCGCCGGAAGAAGGTCAAGTGTGTCGGGTTAGAGAGCAATCGAGGCAAAACCGACAGGTACATAGTTTTCTGTACAAACATCCCCTTCCCCCTCTCATCCTCTCGCTTAAATATCACGAATTTGCGCCGACTTCCTGTCTGCTGCTCTCCTCCGATAGAAATCTTTCCAAATTTCTTTTTTCTTTCGAGGGAGAATTTTAATCTAATCTACAGTTCATCTAGAAACGCGGTTTCTATCGGGTCTTTCGTAAGAGCGATAGGATTTTGAAGCGAAATTGTAACGAAAAGTACGGAAGATAATCTAGCACTCGCAGTTTCATTTTAACCCTTATCGGACCGTTAGCATTTTGTACTTCATTTGCTACTAGATCGGAGTTTTATTTCAACTTTTATTATTGTTGGAGGCAGAGGATCAACGAGGAACACCTTTTGTAATATAGGCTGTTATTTTTGAAAGTGGTATGTCCATTTTTTCACATATCGAGATATTTAAGGGTTTGCGTTTGAATCAATTTAAAAATATTGGCAAACGTTAATCAATTCAGGTGATGTTTTTAACACTGTAAATCCGTTAAATTTTATTATGTAATAATAATAATAATTATTAATATTGTTAAAGAAAATAAACGAGCTTTTACCTCCAAATGCACTTATACTACTTTCAATAATAACATATTATAAAAAATAAAAACAAGAGGAAATTTAAGCCCATATTTTATAGACATTGGCTTTACAGAAATGGATTTTTTAATGTAAAAAATAATAAAATCAAGGCATGTAAGTACATAAATAATCAAGTTCATTAAGAATTAATTTCACTTATATTGAAAATAAAAAATAAAAATAAACAAGTGTAAAAATTACATTACTTCGAAAAATTATCTTCAGCGATGAAGCTCACTTTTGGATAGGTAGCTTTGCCGATAAACAAGTGCCGAATTTGGAAAGATGCGAATCCTCAATCAATAGTTGAGCGATCATTGTATCCAAACAAAGTTACTGTTTGATGACTGTTTTTCTACTGGTGGAGCCATTGGCCCTTATTTTTTTGAAAATGAAGGACTGTAACTGTTCTCGTTCGATAATTTCATCTTTCCTTTCGCGTAAATTCAATAGGATTGTTTTGACTAAAATGTGGTTTCGACAAGAAGGTACTTCTGCTGCATCTGTCACTTTATCGAGATCGAAGTTCAACGATAGGATTATATCGAGAACGGCGGCTGTTAAGTGGCCATCAAGATCTTGCGTCTTTACGCCATTAGATTTCTTCTTGTGAAGCAATGTTAAGTCTCTTGTTTATTCCAACAACTTACAAACTGTTGGCGATTTCAAAGCAAACGTTATTCATGTTATCGGTAAGATACGACCTGATTTGTGTGCCAGAGTCATCGAAAATTGAGTTTGTCGTATTTACTCCACCAAACGCAATTATCATAGTTATTTATATGATATTGCATTTCATGGATAATGTCATCGAATGTACTTTAACATACAGTAAGAAGAATTAGATCATCTTCCATATTTTTCGTTTCAATTAAATTCGAAGTTCTATTGCTACTATTGAAAGGCTTTATATGCTAAGATATAAAATATTATACTTTTATTTTTTTACTGTTTTCTATTCCATCCCAATAAAGTATTGAATTTGGAGTCTTTTTTCTAAACAAAAAACAATTCAGAACTTGAATTGGAAAAATTTGTTATAAAGTTTTAAATATTCTGAAAATTATATTTATTTTAAGTACATAAAAAATGTAGTCATTGAAAATTGGGTTTGTTGCTTTCACTCCACGAAATACAATTGTGGTGAATATTTATGTGATACTGTATTTCATGTATAATGCCATCGAATGTATTTTATAATGAAACAGGGAGTACTAGATTATTTTCTGTATTTTTCGTTTAATTTCAATTGGAAGTTTTATCGCTCTTATTGGAAGATCTTATACATTTATTTTGTAACTTTTACCAAAGATCGAAGCGTTTGCAAATTTTTGTTACATTTCAGATGAGCTTGACTGAAATTAATTTACTTTAGACACGTGACTTTGTCTTTCATTTTGTAAATTTGAAGTAAACCCAGCTTCCAATCTGCGAAATTTGCGTCACACGGATGGATCGATAAATTCATTAGTGATAAATAAATTCTGTCCGGGGTGAAGTTAATCGCGGACCACCAACTTCTCCGAGAGATTATTCGTAGCATTATGTGTTCGTCGTGCTTGTTCCAGCGTTTCTGGGATGCGGGAAAAACGAACGGAAACGAGGAACCCGGTCCACCCGTAGCAACTTTTGTGTATCTTTCGCCGAGTAGAATTAACGAGTCCACTCGGTACTATCTTCCATTGAACCTTTAGTAGCAGACGTATCTGTTCACCTGATAATATTCTTTCTCCAAACCTCAAGTGTGCTTAAGGACTCATTCAGAAATTGTCGATATTGAAAAAGTTGTGCAGAACAGAAAATTACTGTTCCTTCGCGAATTTTTCTTTATCTTTTTGTTCTTTTTCTTTTTCACGGAAAATCAATGTTGCAGGTGTATTGAATCATCTTTCGAGAAAGTATGTGAATTTTTTCCTGAACAAATAATCAATTTCGAGAAAATTACGTGAGATATAGTAAGGTTCCTGTAATTTGTGGCAATGTTATTTGAAGTGAAAAACGAGCGATTTTTTTTTCGGAAGAAATTGTAGAATATTTTAAATTTAAATTTTTAAACTCTTTCGAGAATATATATAAATATTGTTATGATAAAGTAATGGCTAGGTGCAAAATTACACGAGGAACGATAAGTCCCCCGGAAAAATTAGCCATTCTTTGCGATTTGTTTCTAGGGAAACTGTAAAATATCTAACGTTGTAATCCATTTGGTACACGTGTCACATTTATAGAAGGCTCATGAATTTCTTCACGCAAAAGTACTAGCTAGGAAAAACGTAGGATCCAGCAAAATCCTCATCACAATCTCCACTAACTTTATTTACCTGTGAAGTACTTATCTCGTAGGAACTCGGGAATGGACGGAGTGTTCTATCACATTGAAATTCATAAATATCACCTACATGTTACCATAAAACGAAAGTAAGAAAGTTAAAAACATTTTCTAGTCTTCTTTTCTCGTAGAGGTAGGAAACAGTCTCTTTCTCTCTCTCTTCTTCCCTTTATTTTTTACTCTATCACTCTCTCGGAATCTCTCTCAGCTCACTCTCTCTGTATTCTCTCGGCATTTCTCTCTCCCTTTCTCTCAGTTCTCTCTCAGCATCTCTCTCTCTCAGCTCTCTCTTAGCATTACTCCCTCAGCTCTCTCAGCATTTCTTTCTTAGTTCTCTCTCGGCATCTCACTCTCTCAGTTCTCAGTATCTCTCAGCTCTCAGCTCTCAGCATGTCTCAGCTTTTATTCTCTCAGTTCTCAGCATCTCTCAGCTCTCACTCTCTCAGTTCTCTCAGTATCTCGCAGCTCTCACTCTCTCAGTTCTCTCAGTATCTCGCAGCTCTCACTCTCTTTCTTTCTTAGTTCTCTCTCGTTCGTTCTCTCTCTCCCACCCTCCCAGTTTTCTCTCTCAGCTTTCTCCATCCTGCTCTCTCTCTTTCACTCTTAGTTATCTCTTTCTCAGCTCTTTCTCAGCTTTCTCTCTGTCTCCCAGTTTTTTCTTTCTCAGCTCTTTCTCTGTGAGTTCTCTCTTTCTTTCCTCCTCTGTCCCTTTTTCTTGTACTGTGTCACTTTCTCAGCATCTTCCTCTCAGCTCCCCTCTTCTCTCTCACACTCTCTCTCTTTGTTTCTCACACGCTCTCCAAGCAACATTTTCAGAGAGACACAGGCTCTCCTTCACCACAGAAGGAATTTCGTATCAGATTGCCGGGCAGGGGAGGTGGGAGGGAAGTGCGATGTAATCTAATCTAATTTTTAATTAGTCGCTTATTGGCTTAATTACACCGGCTCCCAAAGGGACGTCGTTTCCTCCTGCGGAGATTATCGAAATAGCCGAGTTTGTAGGTTCTCTGGGTTCTCTTGGGCTTCTGGAACGAGTGAACTTTCGAGGCCATGGCGTAGCGGGTTTCGACCGGTTGAAAAGGAAATTACGATAACGAGGGATATCGTGGCTGGGTTACACTGTTTCTATTCTACTTCAGCGCTATTTAACCGCCGCTGGATGTTTCTGTCGTTTCACCTACCTTCCTCTCTATTCTCTCCTCTGCCATTTCTTTCAATTTTTACCCCTTCCTATCCATGTCACTGGAAATGGAAATTTTAATTGGTCGGGAAAATTGAAGTACGTCTCTGTTTTCAGGCGTCTTTTTTAAAAGATCCCAGTGAAAATGTTGCACGGTTTGTGGATTGCTTCTTTTAATTTGAACTGTAACCGATGTTCTTCGTGAAGTATTTCTCGTTTATTTTGAAGTGTGCTTAATTGTTCGACGATGAAACCTTTCTTTCATGAGCACCCTGTACATTGTGAAATTATGAATTGTGCACAGAGTGTCCCACGTAATCGCCGCCACGATTTTTCCGACACTTCCGGTAGCCAGATGAAAAAAATGTTTGGAACAGAACTAAGTAGCTTTTAGTCAGCTACAAAATGTAATAGAAAAAAGTTGAAAAAAGAAATTTGTTTATAAAAAATGAAGATCATCTTCATTTTTTTAAATGACATTACATATTAGAGGTTAATACTTTAGGACACTGAAACGGCGGGAACAAATTTTAATTTGAAACGTAATTACAGTTGAATATACTTATTTGGCTTTTTATTTCAGTTGATAGTTCTTTTCCACGAACCATTTTGTTGAAATACAGATAAAATATTCGACTTGTTTCACGTACTGCTATCAACTTCAAACTGAGCTGAGTATACAAGTCCACATTAACTATTTATACCACGAAAACATAAAAAAACTACCACTGCAGGTATGAAAACTATTAAGAAAAAAGATTACAGTTCACAAACGGTGAAAACGAATGGTTTATTCTGGTATTTTTCAACCGTCGAATAACACTTTGGATCTATCCATTGTTTATAATTACATAGAACCGTTAGAGCAACGTTCCAGTATGTACCTATGCTAAAAAATATAATAAAGTATAGAATGGTTCCAAATTTTTGGCTGGCAGTGTATGTAAAAGCACGGAACTTATTTATACACCTAATATATCGGAAAAACAAAACCTTGACACAAAATCCTAACGTAAACCTAAACTTAACGCCTCCCAACTTAGACCTAACTTAGATCGAACTTCGACCGACAATTTTAACATAAACTAAGAATATAGAACTAACACAACACCTAACCTAGACCTGATACTCCAATTTAGACTTAACCGAGACCTAAACGCCCTAACCTATACATACAATCTAATTGAGACAATTTTCCGAGGTCCCTATCTCTATACTTCACGCGAATCGGTTATTGAATACACGCCCATCGGGGTACTCGGATATCTCGGCCATTCCGCCTGATCCCTTCGCATTTCCGGTTAGGTTGGAAGTTAGGGTAGAGTGAAAATCGACTTGATTCCAGAAGGGATCCCGTAACTCGTGGACTTCCGTGGGTGATAATCGTAAAGAGTTTCGACTCGCGAGATACTCCTTCCTGTGGCTAACCTATACGAAATCATTGAAGTCCCATATAGAGCACGGCGAGGCGAGGTGAAGAGGAGCGGGATTAAGTTTTGTTGCGTGCGCGCCACTTGTTGCCAAAATGATATAACGGGCAATGCTCGTTCTCGCGATCGTTAAGGCTTGTTCCTAACTCCCGGATGCCCGGCACGAAATCGACGATTCGAAACTGTACTTCGTTCCGCTCCCCTGACATTTCTCCAAGCTGCACACAAACCCGGTTCAGGCTAATGGAATTCGTAAAATTTCACTTCTCCGCGATATTCCCGCCGGTTTTGTTTCCGTTACAATTACCCGAGGTGGTGTAATTTCTTTCGAGACTTACAGCCAGTATCACAAGAGCGTGGACGTGATATTTGTGAAATTTCATATCCAATGAGATAGAGATTGTGTTAACATAAACATTTACAGTCTTCTTCGATACGCGTTGCCCTAAAATCTTTTAGCATCGTTTTTGCTACTGACAAATACAAAACTATCCGAAATGGGTGCTGTGTACACCAAACTTTCTGAAGTGGTTTTTCTGTGTCGTCGCTCGAAAGAACCAAAACTGTGTATTAGAGATGCAAAAAAATATCTGCATAAATTTCTTGAATACGTTAATATGTGTGTGCAACAGTATAAAGAAACTAAGTGTTTCGATCTTCCTGAGCGAGGTTCAAAGCAGGTTATTACAAAAAGGAAAGATAAAGTGATCCTCTAGTTTTTTTAAAGAATCCATCACTTTCCTTGTCTAAGAAATAGATTCTCTTTTGGCAAAAGGTGCATAAATATTGGTATTCTAACATTGAAACGTCACTTGGACCGGTGGACACATCGAAAGTGCAACGATCCCAAACATCAGAGCCGTGTTTGCATCGAGTGGAAAGCAAGAAACTGTATCAGCATGTTGGACTGGCTAACACAGTTTCTTGATGCAAATTCAATTGAAAATGTGTGATCTATCATGAAGCATAAACTGCGTAGAAAATGTTTTTTAACACAAATGGTACTAATTCACCGTGTTCGAAAAATATGGAGGTCTCATACGTCGAAAAGTTGATTGAAAGTATACCTCGACGTTGTCAAGTAATAATCGCTAATGGTGTAGATTGGACACATTATTAATTAAGCGCGTATTAATCTTTTAAATGCATTTTCTATCTGTATACCATTTTTTACAGAAAGAACTAATTTTCACAGAGATATCGCGTCTACGCTTTTGTGCTACAGACTATAAAATATAATTGACGAACTGTCTCTTAGGGTATCTGGTACATTAATATACAGTGACTCCCATTAATATTCAGACACCATTTAACACTAAACTTACCGACACTTCATGTATACCTATTCTTACCGTGAGCGGTCAAATGACTGCTTAAAAAAAATATATATCTTAATATACACTCTCTGTCCCAAAAATAACCGGAATGGCTCTAGTTTAGCGAAAGTAGTTGTGCCATCTGTTAGTCGGAGATTAATTTATGAATCGTCAACTGTTTTTACTAAGCTGTAAAAATTTCATGACATTTCGTTCATTAGAAGCCGAGATACGACGCATTTTAGTGATAGTAGTTTGTGTACATTGGTCGAAAAATGAATAAAGAACAAAGAATCAACATTAAGTTCTGTGTTAAGAACGGTATAAGTGCTACGAAAACGCTTCAGATGCTTAAAATCGCTTATAGAGATAATTGTTTATCACAAACACAAGCTTTTGAGTGACATCGACGATTTAGAGAGGGCAGGGAGGATGTGGATGACGATAAACGTGCAGGCCGATCAATTGAGACGATGACCGCAGAGAACATCGAAACAGTGAGTGATTTCGTAAAAATGACGAAAAAATCTTCAGTGAGATTCATGGAAATGGAACTTGGAACACCCAAGACAATAATTCGTCGTATTCGTCCTGAATATCGAGAACCCGGCAATTGGCGATTGTTGCACGATAATGCACCTGCTCATCGTTCATTAATTGTCACTGATTTTTTGACCAAACGTCACATTTTTTTGCTTCAACATCCCCCGTATTCACCCGATTTGGCTCCCTGCGACTATTTTCTATTCCCGAAGCTGCATTTGGCGATGAAAGGAAATCGTTTTGCATCAATCGAAGACATTCAACGGTCAACGACGAGCAATCTTAACACCATTCCAATCAGCGATATAAAAAAGTCGTTTAATGCAATTCTCGAACGCGCGAATCGCTGTATTTCTGCTGAGGGAGAACATTTCGAATAAATAAAATGATTTTTGTCAAGATTTTTTAACTATTTTTGTTTCTGTACAGCCATTCCGGTTATTTTTGGGACAGAGGGTGTAGAATGAAATTTTAGCCAATTGGATAGTGAACAAAATATTTTCTTTTATTTAGAAACGTTTTATGTACATTTTATACGTTTTCAGCGCATTTTTTTTATAAATTACAGGATTTTTTATTGCACATTTTGCACATACGTATTTTTTTTACATTTTATACAGATTGTATTAGTCTTGTTGACTTTACAATATCTTATTTGACAAGCTTTCCGTTCCGATGAATCTATAGTTGTATTTGTTCTTGTTTTTGATGAACCTTCTTTGCTTAGCTGTTTCTCTTTCTGATATTCGGTCTCAAGCTCTTCTGCCAATTGAAATAAAAATTCTTGCGTAGAAATTTCTTCTCCCGTCGTTTCTTTATATAAAATCGAAGCATTTATCCCGGCTAAATTTAAGATATTGAAAAATACCTGTAGAGGTCATTTAGATTTTACACTATATTTATTTTGTCTAATAAATTGATATTCCTCGAATGTCTTGACATTTTTGGGATGAATATACAAATGATAAAGTAAAATTTAAAATATAAAAATGTAAATCAAACAGGGCAAAAAATGTTGGGAGTATAAATAAAGAAAATTCAAATGTAAATCATGCTACAAAATATTATTGGTTCTGTTCACTTTGTCGAAACTAGCACTTATAATACGTAATACACTCTATTATACACTCTGTGGAATTTTGATGTTCTATGTTAGGATTGCAAGACCGTACTATCGTATAAAGACAGCTAGGCATCTTTTCCAATCGCGCGTTTATTTACATAGTGGATAAGATAATATAGAAGACAAAGACAATGGACTTATAAAATAGTTTCAGAAATGCGTTTTCCAGAGAATATAGTTGTAAATAACATGAATTGTTCAAACGGTCAAATGACAGGTAGGCAGGACAGGCTATTAAATTTTTTCAGAAAATAAACAATAAGAAAAGTTGTGAATATTGAAAAATGGGTAGTATGTATACTATAAGAAAAGTCAATAAGTTACAGTAACGTTGTATACAGGAAATTCTAAATGAAATTTCAAAAACGATCATTTGACCGTGCGTGGAAGGTTTAGCGTTAAAATAGTATAACTTTTTTAAAATTGAACAAACCGAACTCAGTTCTCACGAGAAGTTAGAAGGATTAGTTTACCAGATGACATGCGAAAAATATTTTGAAAATATGAGAATCGCGTTATATAAAAATAGTAGTCGCAATGTTTTTGTCGCGTTACAGGAATTCGCGTTGTAAGAACTCGCGTTATACTTTTCTTGTTAAGCTATTTGAAATAAGCATGTATTTTTAAAATTTGTACGTACTAGCTTTTACTTCTAATATTTTTTCGTTTGTACTGACAGACTTTATTTACGCAATTTTCATTGGTGTAATACAAGTTCACGTGGAACGGATACTCCGTGTAAATCGTGGGACGAGCGTACTTAATACACGTACACTTATGTATATACTTAAAAAAGATACACTCACCAAACATAAGTAAAATACTGTACACAATTCAAATTTCTGTAAATATGCTCAAACATTCACAAATGCAAATACATCGGTGGCGTCAATCAACGAACCAGCAGCACATACAATGTCAAAACTTCAGAGTTGCAAGTAAATTAAGTAGGGGAAATTATAGAGGGTGAATAGGGGAATATTTCTGCCCCTATAAACATATATCCGATTTAGGTTTATTTCGTAGATATTGCCGATCAAACTTAAAGACCTTTAGCCCCTGATTTCGAGCAACCAGTCAAGACAAACGTTTAAATAAAGCTTCGTAGCCACTAACTACGAAACAGAACGATGTAAGATACGTCTCTGTTTGACAAACAGAGTTCCTCTCATCCTTTTCTATAATCTAACCTATCCAAACACACAAGATACCTAACTTAGATTTAACAGACTCCTGTGGCGATACCACTGTACTCCATCACCAGAGGGACGTATCCTTGACCATCCTTAATAGACCTGGCTAAGCCTCCTATTAGTATATATACAACTTCTAACCTGAATCTAACCGCGTCTAAGGCACAGGTCTCCTTTGGATAGCTTTACTGATGAGTCTACTAGAAGATCCAGGATGAAATGCATCTTTCCTTTTCCGTCTGCTTTCTCAACTTTCTTTCTCCCTCTTCCTCTTTCCCTTTCTCAGTTCTTTTGCTCTTTCTCTCGCGCGCTCTCTTTCATCCTTTTTGTTTTACTTTATCACCCTCTCGGTATCTTTCCCTCCGTCTCTTTCTCTCAATTTTCTTTCCGAGCACTGTTAGCGTTTTCCCTCTTGGAGCACGTTCTCTCTTTTAGCTCTTTCTCTCTTGCAGTACGCGCTCTCTCTCAGTGTGCTCTCATTACTCTCTCGCTCGCAGTGCACTCTCTCTTTTTGTGTCTCTAAGCACTGTCTCTCAGCTTTTTTCCTTGCAGCGCGCTCTCTCTCTCTCAGCACTCTCAGCGTTTTCTCTCTCGCAGCTCGCTCTCTCTTTTAGATCTCCTTTTCTTTCTTTCAGCTTTCTCTTAACACTCTCTCAGCGCTCTCTCTTTCTCTCTCTCTCTGTTTCTCTCAACTCTTTCTTTCAGCGCTTTCTTTCTTTTAGCTCTCTTTCTCTCGCTTTCTCTTAACTCACTCTCTCAGCACTTTCTCTCTCTTTCACTCTCTCAGTGCCATCTCTTTTAGCTTTATCTCTCTCTTTCTCCCCTCCCTCTCTCTTTCTTATGTATTTCCTTCTTCCATAACCAATTGTCACATATCTAATTCATTTATGAAACATTCGTCGTAAAATGTGGAACGAGAAGGGAATACACATTTGTTCGAGAAAAAATATTCCTCTGACCCTCCCTCGTCTGTTAGCAATCGTGACCAAAATTGTAGAACACTTAATCCAAACACCATGAACCCATTACAACTTATCTTCCAATTTATTTTCACGATTACCCACGCGTCTAGACGACCGATTCGAAACTTTCGCGACCAACCATTCAAGGTTTATCGTCCAAGGGTGTCGCGTGAATCTCGGTGGGGATGTGTTCGTCGCGATAAGAGCCCTTAACGGGCAATACCCATTCAGACAGAACATCTTGCCGTCCAGGATAACCGCTGTAACACCTCCGGGGACACGTAGATAAGGATCTTGATCGAACGATAGGCGAAAATTGATACAGGCCTGGGGTTTCCTCGCTTAGGTTATGAACAATGGAATTGATAGCGCGGAATTAACCTCGTTATACGTCAGTTTTTATCGTTCGATCTCGTCGATACAGGCTCCCAATGGCATCGGGTCGAACATGCGCGCCACTTTTGAATATTCACTGTTGGCTCCGAGGAGTTAGAGGAGGGGCGGATAGGCAGGCAGGCAGGCCAGGACTAACAAGCCTCAGTCTGGTAATTGGGGTACCAGTTGCACGCGTCAGGATGAGTTTTCATCCCCTCCACACCAGTGTGTCCCCTCTTTCCTAGAGCGCGTATTCGCGGCGAGTCACAGCTCTGTACGTGGCGTGACTATACAGAGCACCTTTACGCCGTGGAAACGTGCTCCCTTATTTATCGGAATAGCCCACACGGTCACTCGTACTTTTCTCCTGCAGCAACTACGTTAACGACTCTTTATTCGAGAATACTTGTCGTGGTCGAAGGTTTGCTCCGAAAATTGCCGACACTTTGTTTTTTCTTAATTTTAACATTTTTTTTTTTTTTTTGTTAGGGAAACTGTAAAGTAATTTGATCTGTAATTTTTACGATTCGGTTATGTATATTTTAAGAAGGTTGGTGATTTTTCTTAGGGGTTAAAGAGTTGTTATTGAAAAAGTTGATGAATATTTTGAAATAAAGAATTGACGATGCTTTAGAATTTTTTTTTAAAGAGAAACGACCAAGTTTTTTGTTTGATGACTTTTGCGATGAATTTGCTCACCCTTCGCGAATGTTTACGAATTTCTTCTTTTTTTCATAAGAAAATAATCCTTGGTACAAAACGTATTACAGGATGCAGTGACGTCCAAGTCTAAGTTCTCGGTAACCTCGCTGATATTTCGAATTTCTTTATGAATTTTTTATACACTCGCGTTGTAGAGGTTGTGAATTGTAGAAGAAGACTGTGACGGAAGAAAAATGAAATAGGAGCGAATATAGCGTGCCCACGGGAGGCTGTTTTCTCTATTATAAGGAAATAAAGAGAGAACATTCGATGGAAATGTTGAGTTTTATTGTTCGAAGTAAACAATTGCGAGCTAAAATGTTTTTTATTTTTCTCCGAAACAAATAAACAGAATACTTGCGATTCATACTCGTATAACATTTTTATACAGTCTGATAAAATTTCTCTTGGAAAGTTCGAAAACGATTTTCGAAAAAGTTTTTGAAAAAAGAGCACTTGGCTTCAAACGTGCAGCCACACTGTTAAATCAATTTTCGAAGTTATTCCATAAAATTTTACACACGTATTCCAAGCTCCATAAACTTTTCAAAAAAGCGCAAATAAAGATCAGAATCTGTTCTCGTTTTTAATCAAACATTCGCGAATATATATACACCTTAGTCCATAAGTCAACTTACCGTTTTATAATAAATAAAATTTAGATGAAAGATTTAGTTATTTATTTCGATATGAACAATTCTTTCGATAACAGTTATATAAAAGCAACATATTTTTATCGATATGACTGGTATTTTATTATAATCAATACAGAGAAAAGACTGAAATAATTATAACGAGACTCAATATCAGTTTTTGGCACGAAAAACTGCTCCCAGATTGTGTTATGCCTACTATAAAACATAGAGGACAATTCATTACGATTTGGAGTTGTTTTAAAGGAAACACCATGGAAGATTTAACAACAATCGACTGAATTCCGAGAAAGGAGCATTATTTAACCGTTTGAGTGCCAAGCAGCGTAATGGCGCTTCTGTTCAGTGCCCAAAAGTGCCATCTAATCCGTCTGTAGAATCGAACTAACTGCACGTTTGAACTTGGTCAATGCGTGTCTTTACTGTTACCATTTATCGAGGTTCTACTAAATTAATATCTATGCATTAGTAAGCTTCGAGCTGTTGTTAAAAAGAATTTTTTCATTTATCAACAATTAGAAGTAACGTAAATGAGAAAACGAAAGAAAAGACGAAAGAATAGCCATCGCGCCGTTATGCGTTCTTCGATTGAATTTTCGCAAAAGCCTGTGGCTCTTAAACGGTTAAATATAAAATCACACACCATCCTGTCAGAAAGGAGAATTATTGGCAATAATTTTGTGTTCATGCACGACAATTACCCCAAGCATCCCGCTAGAATATGTACAAATTATCCGGAACAATTGCAACAAAATAGAGAGCTGAAATTAATATAATCGCCATCCGAATCACCAGATTTGAACCCCATTGAGAAATCAGATGAATTAGACAGAAGTATTCGGAAACCCTGTCCAACGTCACAAAAAGATCTGTGAACAGATTTGCCGTAATTCTGGAGAGAAATTCCAGGAAGAAACTTTAAACGAACTCATAGCAAACTTGTCAAAATTAATTCGAAACGTCATCGCGAAACGTGCTGCGTACATTAACGAGAAAATTTAAAACTTTGTATGTACAATTTTCAATATATTTTAACATTAAGAAACTATATTCGGTGCAAATGATCTGTAAATAATAGTTTGATTGAATAACATGAGAGTTTAGCAGTGTTAACTTTTTGCATTCGAAGCTTTCGTGCTGAAGCTGAATTTTTCTTAGTTTCCTTTTAGCATAGTTACTTGTGTTTCATCTATGGCTTCGTCGATTAAAATTCGAAAAATCCAATGATTCTGCTATAATTTACAGCTAGTTGCGATTCTATGGTTTTTTCATCGTTTCTGAACTTTATTTTTCCTGATCTTCCTTCAGTACCTGTAGCATTTATCTGAACTCTGCCTTTCTTGCATGTTGTCAGAATCAGTTTCACTTTTTACTGTTACTCTAATCTTCCCTGTTCCTGAATCAATTGTTTAATACAAATCTCTCATTTACGAAATTATCGATTTGGTCTATAAATAATTTAAAATCGGACTTTTCTTCCTCCTTACTAATTTCATCATTTGGCTCGATCTTCCCAAACATCAAAGACATATTAATATATGAATTAATAATCTTAATTAAACACAATCTTTGATTACGAAGTGCACACACGTGAACCATGCAAAATGGAAAGAGAAAAGACATTTGTTAAAAAAAGAAAAAGAGAAAAAAGTTATTAACACTAGATTTATCAAAGGAGTCAAAATGACTTGTTATAGGATGAAGTGGGTTTCGAACTATTTTTTGTAAAATATAGTAAAGCCTTTCAAAGGTTGCGAGATGTATAGTGGACTGTATAACTTGAATGATGTATCACACACAGTGTTGAACAACGATGTGTATATTTTACTTAAAAATATTTCAACAATTATAATTACAACTACTTCGTACAACGCGGCAAATAAAACACAGGAATTACCTGCATCTAAAAATTACATCTGCTTTAGTTAAGCATTACACTGTTTGCTTAAAAAACATAATACATAAATTTGTATAATTACATTTCTATTAAATATCAATGAAATAAAAGATAATTATTAATTTTTATAAATAATATAATTAAATAACTTAATAATAATTAAATAATATAAATATTAATATTTTAATTTTTTACATACATATATGCCATTTATTTTTAAAATACTGTTCTATTTGATAAATCATAGAAAATAAAAGTTGGCATAACAATAATCATTTCAGAAATATTACTTTATATTATACGCGTTATACGAGAACAATGTCTGTACAGCACGATTTCCCATAACGCGAATTCATATAGCGCGTAACATATTAACCGTATTGTATGGGAGTCTACACATGTTCTACACATCCTTTAGTAACCTAATCCTTCTAACTTCGCACGAAAACTCAGTTCGTTTGGTTCAATTTAAAAAAAATTGATTTCGTTTTAAAAGGTGTCAGAATATTAATGAGAGTCACTGTATATTGTTCGTTGAAATAATATCATACCATATCCGCACTGGTCGTCGCCGATAGCGCTCAGTTGCTGGAAAGTGGCTAACGGGTCAACAACACTGCCAACATTGTTGCATCATGTTACTTCGACCTTTGACCCTTAGTCTTCCCGTGAATCCCTCTGTTCAACGGTATGACTACCTCCATCCTCTCTACCCCCCACCCCCCTCCTCTTCTGTGTAGACGTCCTCGTGTAATGTCGCGAAAAACCTTGACGCAAAGCTGATGTAACTAACGCCCACAATTATGCACAACAGCTGTTTTGCGTCCCGTGTAGCTCGGGGATTAGACTCATCACCAAGGGTGTTTTTTTCCTGCTTTTTTTCGGAAGCTTGCAAAGAGGATTGTATTTTTTTGAAACAGAAGAATAGATCGGACTTGTTGCAATGGTAAAAAATACGGGTGTTTTTTTTATTTCTTTTTTTTTTTTATAATTATTGATGTAGATGTTAGGTTTAACTCATTCACTGCCAGGCAAATTTAGAACATTTTACACTGGGCACCAAGATTTTATTTTAAGAAAAACACATAGATTTTCACAAAATACAATAATAATTAATTACAGATATAGTATTAAAATGGATTTACAGTAATTGAAAAAAAACTACGAGATATCTCGTAGCTGGCAGTTTTGGTACAGACGCTTACTACGAGATATCTCGTAGTTGGCGGTGAATGAGTTAATAAGGGTGAAATGAAGAGGGACAGCGAGAGCTAAGCTAAGGTGAAATCGTTCAGAATGATCTTATTTATGTTTCTAAGGTTATTGGATTAAGGGCAGAGTTGCTATTGGGTTACAAGAATATCCAAAAAATATCGATTTCGTGTGTTTTAAAATAGATTATGGAACTGATATTCCAAGTAATCAGTTTTACTCTCTACCCTGGAAAGTGGCTACGATATTCGTTCGAGTTATACTAAACTAGTAATTGGGAAAGCGAAACCTAACCCAACTTATAATATAATTATTCTCAATAACCATTTCTGTATTCTCGAAACCTTTGGACTCACTCAACAATCTCAAAATAATGGCAGAAATATTCAATTCAAATTGCTTTGAAATAGAATAAAGAAAAATAAAAAAGGTATGATCTAAACTTAACCCACAATTATTCTCAGCAATCACTTTTACCCATCCTCAGCCTCCGAATCAACCTCAAACTCATCTGATTCTCTTCCTATCTCCCTATCTCTTAAAAGTACCAACAAAATGTCCACTTGAATTATTCGAAAAGCAAGTTAAACGAGGAAAAAGAAGAGAAGAAAAATGGAACTTAACCTATATCGAAGGTAGACCAAATCCAGACTGTATGGGGAGAAATAGGTCGATAAATTAGAATGTTCAGCCGGTGCTCTATCCAAAAGAGAATGTTAAAACGTAGAAGACGTGAAGAATCTGCTTTCCAGCACGTATGTATGTATATACGTACTCTACGGGCCAGCCAGTAGAAACGTGGACGAGGGGGAGGGGCAGAAGACGCATGCGCTTATTTATTAGCGCGACCGAAAATCGATATTCGACCTCTCGCTTTCTCGCGCTCTCAGCCCGTTCTCCCCTCTCCGCCCCTCACCCCTACCTTAATATTTCTTTCCACTCGCCAACGCCGTTGCTTTTTCTGCGAAAACGCTGCCGCCACTCTCTGTGTCCACGAACGGTAGGTAGTGGCAATACAGTGGTCTTGCTACTTGTGATTCGATCGAGAAATTGGCCTGAGCGTGTTGCACAGGCTACTAGAAAAATCGAGAACGACGAAGCCATGGTTCCGATTGGTTCGCTTAAAAGAATCGTCCGGTTGAGAGATTTCTCTCAGGCCAATCTAGGAAACTGATGAGACATGGGACCCGCTCTTTTCACCATGGCTCTTTCGGCAATGTCGATTAATTGAAATTGAAGACGCCGTTTTCCTTTTTATTTGTTTTTTTCTTTTTTATGCAAATTGGAAACAGTTTTTTTTTTATTTTTTTGAGGGTAGTGAGTTGTCCGTAAGATTTGTTTTTCTTGGCTTGGTAATGATTTCGAGTGTCCTAGCTATGAATTTATGTTGCTGATAGCTTTTAGAGGTCGAAAGCGCAATCTGTATTTCTACCGGTGTTGTAGAATTTTGTTTTTGGGGTTAATGGAAATTTCTTTATGATCTAACCTCCTGTGTGACTCGTTGGTAATTTTTTTTTTGTTTTTTTTTTTTTTTTTTTAGTACAGTATAGTTTATCATAGTTTGCAACGGAATTGTGTTAATCTTTGTTACCCAATGTTTTTCAAAATGGAGAAACATTTACCCACTGTGACACCTACATCTATTACTCTTTCCAATTAAGTGTGCTGTCTCCAATAAAATTTAAGTAACGTCAATTTTTCATGTTCAGTGTTTTTAGAAAGAAACTACTATATAACATTTATAACTACATCCTGTCTCAATTGCAGGTCTCTCTTAAGAATATCACTAACACTCGTCCTGAATAACAATGAATCTCAAATCACATTAATTTTCTTCAGTGAATGTTTTTAAAATTGGTAATATCTACTTCACTCGGATACTTCTTTCCTTATTACCTTTCCCAATGACATGGATCCTCAGCAAAATAGTAGAACTGAATACCATATTGTTTATTATAGATTGCAACAGAATTCAAATTGTATTATTATTTTTGATAGCCAATGTTTTTAGAAATAGTGAAACATTTATCCACCATGACACTTACACCTACTATTCTTTCCAATTGCATGTGCTGTCTACAATAAGATTCAAGTAACGTTAATTTTTCATGTTTAATGTTTTTAGAAAGAAACTTCCATTATATTTATAACTACATCCTATATCATGTATATCGATAATACTCGTCGTAAATAACAACGAATCTCAAATCACATTAATTGTCTTCAGTCAATGTTTTTAAAATTCGTAATATCTTCATCATGCAGATACTCTTTTCAATATTACATTTTCCAATTACATGAACCCTTAACAAAATATTAGATTTGAGTACACTATAATTATAAAATAGACTGTAATAGAATCAAAATTGTATTATTACCTTTGTTAGCCACTGTTTTTAGAAAGAGTCAAACTTTCTCCAGTAAAATTCAAGTAACATTAATTTTTCACTTTTAATGTTTTTAACTCTGTACTAATTTTTAGTTACTACGCATGTTAGTCTCGAATGTTCACTGTTCCAATACAATTTTAAATAAAGAAAGTCAAAATATTATATATTAATTTTTATTTGAAAGTCTTCTATCTTGAATTCAAACTAAAGATAAAACAAAAATACAAATTTGACAGATGTATAAATACTTCTTTTGTCACAGTTTGACCATAATCTGCAGCACGAGTGAGACTCGTTCTTGTACGGAAAGGGGTTAAAAAGACTCTGTCGTAACATTTATAACTACATTCTATCTCTGCAGAATACCAATAACATTTATGATAAATAACAACAAATTTCAAATTATATAAATCCTTTTCTGTGAATGTTTTTAAAATTGGTAATATCCTCATCAGGCGGATACTCTTTTCGTTATTACTGTTCTCAATTACATGGACCCTAAGCAAAATATCTTCCACTGCCTCAGAATTATGCAAATTACCGTCGTGTTCGTTTGACCAGCCGTCGAAGTTATAATTTATGAACGGTGCCGGAAAATGACCTCCTTCGTGCGACGTGTACACGGCATTCCGTCATAAAATGCGAAATTATTTCGTGGCTGCATCCCTTTCCACCTCCCTCTTTGAAAATGGCGTACGTGACTGTGCTATGAGAAGCAGAGAGGCGCGTAGTAGAAACGACGATCGTAGGTCGATTGAATATTTTCGACTGGTTACACAACGGTGCAACGCGTGTTATTTAATTGATCGTTTCACGCGGGTCGAACCTTTATCTCCAGCTAGAAAACAAAAGGGCGGCGTTGAATGAACGATTTCTTTTTCACCGGCGTGCTGAAAGGCTGACACGCGTGCACTTTATCCTCTCCACGTATTTTATACGTATTTTCTTTTTTATTCTACCAACTAAATTAAACGAATTTTTAATTAACGTGAAAAACATTCATTAAAAATATCTCGTGTTTATTTAACACTTGTAATCTTACGATAAACATGACATTCTTCAATGGAAACACCAATTTTAACACTTTCGTTATTGTTACCGCCTACTTTATCTTCTCCACGTACTTTTTTTTATTGTACCAGCCAAATTAAACGAATTTTTAATTACTGTGAAAACAATATTCATTAAAAATATCTCGTGTTTATTTAACACTTGTAATCTTACGATAAACATGACATTCTTCAATTGAAACACCAATTTTAACCCTTTGGTTACTGTTGTCGCCAATTGGCGTTTTAGTAATTTCGCTCGCACGCTTCTGTTACCACCTTCCTGTCTGAATTTTATTCTCCGCGCACTTCCGTTTTAATTTAACGGAACAAATTTTACATTTTTACAAATTTGAGAATTATTAATTTTCTAATTTTCGAAGGTAATTTGGCAAATTCTTTGCGACTGAAAATTGAACATCTACCTTTCTACTGAAATCTGCCCTAGCGAAAGAGTTAAATGTTCAAAAAAACATTTCCTTAAATAATCTGTGGCGGTCATGGCACCACATACGCCAATGCATACTCTATTTCTATTCCTTCTTACTCTCATCTTTTGCACTTTCTATACTTTCTCACGCTTGCTCTAGAGTCCGGTTAGTGTCCGCTCTTAGACCCTCGCGAACCTCTTCATTTTCCTTACTTTTTATGATCCTTTTCCGCTATGTCTTTCCCTCTCCGAAATTTTCCACAATTTCTAAGCTTTCCCCTACTTTTCGATTTTTCCTCCTCCTCTCTGCGATTATCTCTCTTGCTATATCTTTTCCCCTTTTCTGATGAGTGACATTAAAAGGAGGATTGAGCAGGTTTATCCAAGAAGTTAGAAATCAACAACTACACTAACAAATAAACTAACAACTGAGACACCATGAACACATGCTACAAACGTCCGTACGCGAACCGTTGTATAGTAAAATAAATTATTGTGGAGAAACCGTATTAACAAAGGCATTTATATTATCTTAGCCTTCCCTATCCACAAATCTTATAAAAAAGAATGTTGTTCATAATTGTTGGAATTTGTATATTTGTAAAAAAACAACACGTTGCAGTAGAGCATGATTTATGATAGCGGCTAGTAAAATAAACTTACAGATGTTGAAGATTTCGCCTTTGGCATTTTACGACTGCTACAAGCTAAAAACTTTAATCGTCGAAATTAGTTTACAACTTGTGAGGGGCTGACAGTCACGACAGCGCCCTTCGAATATACCACTACCATAAACCATGGCTCGCTACCAAACCTTTCTAAGGTGAAAACAAGCACGAGGTAACTAATTCACGGGTCTAAGGAAAACCCAAGTTTTCCACTTCTCTGCCAGAAAAGTAGCGATGGTGGAGTTTCCAGAAGCTTCTCAAAAAAAAAACCAATGGAAATAGTTTGTGACGAAGACAAGCTCCACTCGAAAGAACACTACGTCCATGTAAAACAATATATAAGAAGGAGCGCAAACGAGAAGAAAAAAAGAAAGAAGTTCTTGAGTTCTTAGCGAAGATATGACACGCGCTTACATTATACAGGGCCGTTGAAGTAAATCCGAAAAAGTGATTATACAGATAAAAACGATTCAAGTTTAAGGAAAATACGAGTACACTATAACCGTAATTGGTACAAAAGTATATGATATATACAATAGAATTACTCAATGTAGCCTCCATCAGCTGCTACGACCTTCTTAAGTTTGGACCTGAACTGATTGCAGGCTCTCTTGATCTTCTCCTTGTCCATATTCGTCACCACTTTCATGATGGAGGTCCTTAGAGAATTTTTGGAGTTATGTGGTTTGCATTTACCTTTGCCTTGACTACGCTCCTCATATAATAGTCAACGGCATTACAGTCAGGGCTAGAGGGAGCCATAAGTCGGGGGACCAGTGATGACAGAGGTTTCCGTAAAGCCAGGCCTGCCTCTTTCTTGTCTTGTGAGGTGGAGCAGAGTTCTGTTGGAACCTTATCTTGGTTCTTGGAATCCTTCAATTTCTTAGCTAGATCATACACTACTTTTTTTTGTAGCCAAACCGCGCAATTATTTCTGAGAGCGATTTTCTGGCACGAAGCGATTTAACTGTTGCCGCTCTTCGATCGTATTCTCGGTTCATGGTTCAACAAATGCCAGTTGTCGACTAATCAGTGGTTTCTTACTGAATCATCTTACCGCGAACTGCTGTGTTCATATCTGCTTTGTTTATATTTTATTCGACATCACTGAAATCATTTCGAATTTACCTCGACGGTCCTGTATTAAATCGTCGATAAATAAAGACTCGTTTTACGCATATTGCAATCCTTGCGTTACATACGTATTATTTTTATAAGCTGTGCCTTACTAATACTATTGCAACAGAGAAAATCTGTATTTTAGTTGATAAAATAGTGAATATTAGCGTTGAATGTAAATTTGACTGTGAAGTAACTATTGAAAGGTAATCCTGAGCGTGGGTGTGTGTTGCATGTCGGTACCAGACTGGCTTTTTGGTTGCTCGATGTCGTCGAGCCAGCAAGGGGTGCAATAAACTTCGAGTAAAAAAATCTTAAACACCGTAGAAAGTGTGTATGCGTGTTTTATCGATAGATTCCAATAATAATATATTTCATTTAAAAGATGATTCAAGAAAATTGACACCGACAGTCCTATGACATTTCCCACACTCTCAGATCTTCCGCATTTTTAATCCAACGTGCAAGTTGTACATTAATCGGCACTAAGTAAATTTGCTGTTTCGTCGATGCAAATTTGCTCAGCGTTAGAAAGTAGACGCAGCTAACGGAAAGAGCTTGGTTGATTTTTTTTTTCGATTTTCTCGCGTTCGTCCTCTTTTTTTCCGTAAGAGGGGAATATGGCGTGGCGGAGGAATACGTTTCTATTTTATCCGGGAAAATGGCCGGGTTTGGCGGAGGATGAGGAGGAGGAGGAGGAGAAAGGGTGGCGAAAGCGGGGGAAGAGGGCGTCCGCGAGCTTTCAAGCTCAATGTGGATGGGGGCATCACTTCTAGCCGTCGAGATTCGGCGTTGGAAATCGGGACGCACTTGTCGGAACGATTTCAGATGCTATAACGTGTTTGTTACGCATACAGGTTGCTTAAAGGTACAGGATGACGCAAAAGTACGGCGCAGAGAGATGTACGTATACTGCAGAGCAGAACTATAGTACCTGTAACATTTTTAACATTTCTGTATTTTACGAAAATAATTAAAACAGGCCATTTGTATAATGTGAAGGAACATTGTAAATAATAGATTTTAGATGAAAATCGAACACCTGTTCTAAATTTAAAACTTCTCAAAGTCAGGCGAACTATAACTGACAGCGATGATAATTATTTCTTTATAAATTTGTTAATGCATCATTTTCGATCACACTGCTTTTTCATCCGTTCAATTTCTTCCATATGAATCACCCTGTATAATTAAATCAAGTTGCCCGGAAAATTCGGCGGGGTTTTGTAGTCTGTTAACATCGACAGTTAACATGCATTACTATGTATACCTGTACCAGTGGCATTTTTAAGATTTTTGAACTTCAAGAAAATAATTAGAAGAAATCAATTGCATGATGTGAACGGGCATTGTAAATAATGGATTGTAAATAAAAATCGTTGGATTTTTCTATGTGTAATGTACAGATGTAATCAATGCAAAACAATAGTACCATTTTCATTCTTAACAAACTTCAAGAGTTTCTGTTGTAATATTTTTAGCGAGCACAAAGTGTTTTAGTTATTTTATACAATGCTACGCGGTAACTACTTTAATGAAAAAGAACAAAATGCGATTTTAGCATATGAAGAACACAACCAACGAGAATTAGCACGTAAGTTCGGACGATCTCATAAAGTTGTATTGAACATTTTACACAATTGTACCAAGTATGGAAAAAATAAGAAACAGAGGACCTGAAAAGAAGTTGTCTCCTCGAACTGAACGATAAGTTGTTAAAATTGCGAATAATATATTGAAAAAGTTGTGAAGAAATTGTAAAGGAACGTGGCCTAAGCGTTTCTTATTGGTCCGTTCCGCCATGCCCTTAAACGTAATTCAAATATTGCAAGAGAAAAAGTAATTTCTGCACCTACGCTTCTAAAACGCAAAAATATAGTCAGTCTTGAATATGCGCGTGAAAACAATAGTAGAAATTGGAATAAATACGTTGATGCTATAAATGTGCACCAATTAGATATTTCGTTCTAAATAAATGTTATTTTTGCACTTTCTTTTATTACATATTACTTCTTTCTAACCTCTTGCACGATATTAGTAATATTTAGAAATCATTACATTGGACTTCAAAACTCTTGAAAATTGTAGTGGTGCTATAGTTATGCTCTGCAGTGTATAATGGTTGGTAACTTTTTTTTTCTTTACGTAGATGAAAGCTAACCATTGAAAATTTGCTTTTTACGATAATGAACGTTGAGAGAGAAATTGTTTTATTTATTGTTACAGCCTTGTTACTTGAGTATGGTTGATACGGATGCGTTAAATGAAACACCCTGTAGGACTGGCTGATGAGCTGACTCCAATGTAAGTGAACATTCGTATAGTCGGGGCAGCGATATAGCGAGGTCATAAAATCGGTCAGGCGTCAAAGTAAACATGTTTTAGCTGCCGGTACACGCAAATTGACAGAAATACGAGCAGATAAGGGCTTGAAATCATGGTCAGGACCGTATGAAGAATTCTTGTGTCCAGCGTCGATGTATCTTTGTACAATGTACGAAAGGAATTATTCATACTCGCCGAGGTCTTCAACATATTAACATTTTGACGGCCACATTTGCATAATTTCATTCAACCAGCATTTTTTAACTGGCGTCGCATATTTGTGATTTCATTCACACAACGAGATGAACAAACGCAAAATCGATTCTCGTGTGAATAATGAATAATAAAATGCGAATTTAAAAATCAAGGATGGTCAAGAATACATTTACGCTGTCTATTTTCTTTTTTAATTCGTTTGGTTTTTTCGTCTTTCAACATTTATCTTCAAACTTGTAAAAAATACTAACGGCAAGATTCTCTGATTTTCACGTAAATAATGAGCGATAAAATGTAAATGTAAAAATCAAAGATGATCAAGGACATATTTACTTCATCGCTTTTTTTCTTTTCTTCTTTTTAAATTCGTTCAGTTTTTTTGCTTTCAAATTTGCGAAAAATACCATTGGCAAGTTTCTTTGGTTTTCACGTAAATAATGAATGATAAAATACAAATTTAAAAATCAAAGATATTTAAGGACACATTTATTCTACCTTTTTTTTTCCTTAATTTGTTCGATTTTTTGTCTTCAAACATACTGTTTAACTTACATAACGTTACATGCTAGTGAAAAATATCGGTGACATGTGCAAGTTTTAGCACGATACGGGCGAAGTATTAATTTATCTGTATATGCAGGTAGAAAATGCAAACAGTTCGGGTAGTTGCAAAAAAGAAATTTCAGATAGTAGCTAATACTTATATATTTTCCATTTTTTAATGGAAACTTAACCTAATCTAACTATTTACTAATTGAAATACCAAATCGTATGCTATCACGCATTTATCGTTGGAATCAGACTGCAATACACAGCTTTGAGTGCTGATTCTTGAGAGTTCAATTTACGATCTCGCTATATCGTAGCGCTGACTATAACTGTTCTTTTCATCTGGATGAAAAATCTGTTCTGTATGAAAATACAAATGAAATTTTTGTGGTTATTGTTACAGCCTCTCTACGTGAGCATGGTTGATGCAGACAGGATAAATGAAACATCCTGTAGTACTATATGATGAACTGATTCAACGTAAGTGAATATTCGTAATTCTTATCCGTAGAAATATAGCCAGTCGCGTCTGAAACTACATTTTTCTCTCGGCTATCAAAAAGTGAAACATCCTGTATAACAATGGTTACCACCTTTGAACTATCCTATTAATGCACACCAAAGAAAAAGAGAAAAGAAACTGCAGAAAAACATTGATAACATGTTTCGCAACGAGCGCCGTGACTTTTGTGCGAACCTGTACAATTCAGTAGCGACGAGTTGGCGAGAACGAAATGATAAGATTAGATTTTTATACCGACAAGATCTGGTCCCACCCTCGCGTCGACGCGTCTGATAATTTCACGTACAATAAAGACGTCACGCTATATCGAGATTATGACTCGTTTCATGTTCAAGAGCCACGGGTTGTTGGGTGGAACGAGGATAGAGGGAAAGTAGTATTAGAGATCGTGATTCGATATTTTATTCCCTTCTCACCACTCCCACCCCTTGCTATCCAACGGATAGACCTCTCACTCGGGTTTTCCGTTTTCTCGCGTTCGTGATTCATCGAACTTTAATTTCAATCGTTACTCCGCGACAAGAGCGCGCGAGGATGAGGAATGTTTGCCCTTGGACGCAATTTTGCCGAGAGAGGGGGAGGAGAGAGATAGAAAAAGAAAGGAGAGAGAGAGAGAGAGAGCGCGCTGCGAGAGAAAAAGCGCTGAGTGTTGAGAAAGAGTGCGTTGAGAGGAGAGAGAGGGAGAGAGAGAGAGAGAGAGAGACAGCTAAAAGAGAGAACGCGATGCGAGAGGAAAAGCACTGAGAGAGAGTGCTGAGAAAGGGAGAGCTGAGAGAGAGAGAGGGAGGCAGAGCCGAGAGAAAGAGAGAGAGCGCTGCGAGAGAAAAGGCGTTGAGAGATTGGGGGAGAGTTGAGAAAGAGAGAGAGAGAGAGAGAACTGAAAGAGAGAACGCGCTGCGAGAGAAAAAGCGTTGAGAGAGAGTGCTGAGAAAGAGAGAGGATGGCGGTGGATAATCGTGTATCTCGTGAAAATTCCTCCAAGGAAAACGCGCCGTCGTCATCGGTGTGTGGATATTGATTTATCCGTTTCTATTTCGATATTTCTGCGATGTGTACAGCTCGCGTTGGAAGTCTGCCACCGGTTTTCCATAGGGTGTTAACTAACCTCTCGAAGGGCGAGGAGAGGGAACGGGCTTGGGAAGAGTGAGTTCCCTTTTCCAGAAATCAAATCTGCTCGGGGAAGATGGGACAAGCGGGAGAACGGCCCGGTCGGATGGAATTACTTGCTTGCATGTACAGGGTGAAACCTGACTAACTGTCGCGCGGTACTGCTATTGTTGTTACACAGAGTGATCCAATATCGATAGTTCAATCTGGATTTAAATCATTTTATCGTCAAATTTTGTGTTCTTGATCTTCGTAGTAAAGAAGGTGAAATAGGGAGATTAATTTAAAACATTTTAATGGCAAATTATTTCAAATTGATTATTATTATAATCTACGATAAAAATGAAAGAAGTTTGGACTAAGAAACTTTTTTTCTACGAGCATTCGTTTGGAAGTTAGAAGGGTTCGAAGTTTAGAGTAAGCATGTTGGGCTAAATATGGCGGACCAAGATGGCCACTGATCGACTTCATCGTGTATTAGAAACAATGTTATTTTTGGAACTGGGAAAGGTTTATGCATCGATGATCGACATTCCGAGTATTTGATTTATCAAATTACATAATAATATTTTGTTAATTTAATCAATATTTATCTTCACTTTGCCCATGTTACATCAAATCTGCTACAATTTCCCATTCATTTTCTTATTCAGAAATTTATTCAACCGAGTCTCGTACAGAGGCCTCGAATTGCCAATCTCAAATTGAACTTATAGATCTCCCCTCCTCCCATCCCCCTGTCTGAGATCCGCGCGAGCTATGAATGGCATCACGAGCCACGAAAGTACGAGGTCATCTTATATATCCGGCGGTTGAAAAAAGTGCGTCTCGAAACCGTTTTCACAAATCGATTTTCTTCGACACCCCTGGAATCCTCGATGCTACGTCTTCTTTTTAGGGGTTAGAGAAGAGGGAAGGAGGGGTGGTACAGTGGCCAAGATACGGTGAGACGTCAGTACGCAGTGTTTCTCCATAAATATTTATCGGTCCTTATCTCTGTCCCCATTGTCCTTATAGCGGCCAGTGTAATAAATTAAACTATGACAAATGTATCCGGCCAAGCATGATACATTTGACGCCCCTGGGATCGTGATTCCGTAGAAAAGCCACTCGACGACAGATTCTGATAGGATTTTTCTTTTTCTCTTTGTCGGTAACATTCGATTGTGTACACGTGATACGAATGGTGAACTAGAATGATTCTTAGTGAGAAAAATTAATCGAAATTGGGGAAGAAAGTTTTCACCTGCGACATTTCGTTTTCAAGATAATCAATTTTGAACATTTTTCTGTAGAACAGTTTGTATATTATTCGTATACTGACTTACTAGCGGTATCCAATATCTCTGCAATAAATTCTAAGAATTTCGAACAGAAAGAAACAAATCTGCAGTTATTTTGCAACTCATATTTCGTTTCCGAGATACCACGATTAATGGGACACCTAGTGTAGCAAATTCCTCGGTAAGCAACAATAATTTTGCCGATCTATTCATGGATATAGTTGGTGGTAGTGCTTATAGCAAGGGTCGTAAACCCAGACGGGCGTATAGGAAGATCAAATCTGCTCATCAAAACATCGGTTCCTGTGAGATAAGGAACTCAAGTCTCGTACAAGACTGTACGAAGTCAACTCTGCATCGATTCTTCCGTTACAGTATGTTTAAACTAATAATAAAAATAGAAAAAAGGTAGACTTAGGATTACGCTGATTCAATCACACTTGCCGCTTGCCTGCTATGATCTGACAAAGCGAACCTGAGATCTTGGGCGGGTATTAGGGTAGAGAAAAGGGGGAGATGTAGGAGAAATCGTGACGTCTGACTGTTACTTAACCAATAACGGTAGAATAAGGCTAGTGAATATGAATTCGGAGGCACATTTAGGCATACGTTACGTTATATCCTACTGTCTACTTTCCACCACTACTATAATTCGTCCCACGTAAGAGCATAACCGTGACAGAACCGAGTTTCGACCGAAATACGCAGGTTTCCCCTACCTTCCATCACTTTCCGCATATGATTGGTTCTAGTGACTATACATCATGTCTGATTATTTTAATAAGTGAGTAAGTGAGTAAGCTATTGTGAAACGTTGAGAACAAATGGATGTTTCATTTAGCTGAAGTACTGCGCCATTTTGTATACAGAGTGTCCTGTAACTAGTGTAACTCCCGGAAATAGGGGGTTGCTGAAGTGACTCTGAACAATTTTGTCAGCCATATTACGAAAGGAAAAGAACAAAAATTGTATGTATTTTCACATTTGTAATATAATCACAAGAGATACAATGTCATAACGGAATACTTTACTGAACCATAGACACTTGAATATTGGGAATAGTGCGCCCGCCTATTTTCCCCTTTTCGGGGCAGGCGATGACATTAGAGATCTCAAGTTTGCTGTACTGAAATGTAGACACTTAAACAGCGGGAATAGTCTATCCACCTGTTTTCCCCTGGCTGGGTTAGCCGATGACGTCAGAGGTCTCAAGTTTCCTTTACTGAACTGTAGACATGAGAGTAGCGGGAATAGTCTGCCGTCCTATTTTTCCCTTGCTGGGTTAGACGATGACGTCAGAAGTCTTAAGTTTGCTTTACTGAATTATAGGCACTTGAATAGCGGGAATAGTCTGCCCTCCTATTTTTCCCTTGCTGGTTTAGGCGATGACGTCGGAGGTCTTAAGTTTACTTTGTCAGATAATACACTGCCACTTTCCTTACAGTAGCTTCTTGCAGAACTTAAATAGTGGGGATAGACTGCCCGCCTATTTTCCCCTTTACTGGGGGAGACGATAACGTCAGAGGTCTCAAGTTTGCTTCGCCAGACTCTAGAAACGTCGTTTATCCGAGGGTTAACGTCTTTCGCTCCGCGCTTGTAACTTGATATTTATGGGGCTTCTATAAGAAGCGTACGCCCCTGCGTGTGGCTTAATCAATCGATGTTTTCACTTACCGTTGTGATTTACGACCTCTCTATAGCTCTCTTCCACCAACTTTAAATTCCTTTAACTCTTGTAGAACGAGGTTATAGTGATCATACTTCGATCAGCTTGCGCCTTGACTACCGGTACACCCTGTATAACGACTGATTGCTCCCATGAATCGTGTCCCGCGGATTCGATTGACGCCGTTCAGGAAGGTACGTTAGGCTACAGATAACGGTGTATTTTTCCCAAGCGCTGACCTCCTTCCGGGAACCCGCCGGGTAAGCGTGTTAACGAGGCTTTCGTCGTCGTGATAAAGCAATTACGCCCCTCTGGTAGCCGGTCCAGGGTAACTAGGGCTAACTTCGCAGGGTGGGGATTGATTGGTCGGGTATCTTCGTCTCTGTCTCCTCTGGTCCATGTAGCGTGTTCGTTTCTCCTCGAAAAAGCACGTTTCGTTACGAAGAAGAACCTGTACGTGCCCTTAGTAATTCTCTTTTCCCCGACAGCTTTTTGAACCGACTTCTGTGAGACGTTCTTTAATCCTGGTATATAGTGATGATAATGATACCGATAACAATAATAATAACAATTGTGATGAAGATTATGTTAATAATGATGATAATAATAATAATAATAATAACAGTAATGATATAATGAGGATGACTATGATAATAATGACGATGATGATGAGGATGACGATGACAATGATGACAATGATGACGACGATGATGACGATGACAATGATGATGATGATGACGACGATGATGACGATGACAATGATGACAATGATGACGATGACATTGATAATGATGATGACGACGATGATGACGATGACATTGATGATGATGATGACGACGATGATGACGATGACAATGATGATGATGATGACGACGATGATGACGATGACAATGATGACAATGATGACAATGACATTGATGATGATGATGACGACGATGATGATGATGACATTGATGATGATGATGACGACGATGATGACGATGACAATGATGATGATGATGACGACGATGATGACGATGACAATGATGACGATGATGACGACGATGATGACGATGACAATGATGACAATGATGACGATGACATTGATGATGATGATGATGACGACGATGATGACGATGACAATGACGACAATGATGACGATGACATTGATGATGATGGTGTAACTGTATTATATAGTAAATATGAGAATATATGATTACGTTATATAATGTTAACATAATGTTATTATTACATGGGTCGGTACGTGTGGGGAAAAAGCAGCTTGTCGGTAACATAAATTATTTATGAATAATGATATTTATAATGTTATTATTTATTAATATATAGTATAAATGAATCTAACGAATATTTATCATTCATATAATTTCAACAGTTTTATTAATCCTTTTATTCGCAATACTTTTCATTCTCTGAGTCACGATATGACGATTTCGCAATGAATATCGAATAAGTTCCCGATAGATTAATTTCGAAAGAGTGACGTTCTAGTAGTTGATGCGAAAATGTAAAGACATTTTGATTCCTCGATCGCTTACGTATATTTTCTATACTAATATTTTTTGACAAACGGAATATTTATTTGGTCAAGATTCCTTGTCATGAACAATATTGAATGTTTGGTTTTAGTAGATTCGCCGTAGAATTACAGTTGAGTATTTTTACTAGAATCACTCTGATGTGTCGTTTGTGTTTTAATTTATATAATTGCTGTGTGCGCTGATTGGTTGAATGTTGATGGAGGTGGAAACAAGGAATTGGAGAATGTGGATTCATGATTGGATGTTTGGAGAAGGAGTTGGTGGAAGGAGAAAGTAAGGGTGGAAGAGAATTTGTAGGTTTAGGAATTAGGGTTGGAAAGGAGCGTTCTGTTGTTCTTTATGATGATATTGTTCGGTTGGTTATGGGAATTAAGAGGGGTGAATAACAGATGACGTAACATTAATTTTTACGTGTTGGATTTTTAGGTTTCGTTTGGTATTTTTCATACACACAGAAATTCTATAAATAAATAAGCATCTCGAAAATCGTTTGAGATAGAAAACTAAAATTCGACATAGTTCAGTTTCTCAAGATTATCAACAAATCCAGCAAATTTGAATAAAATCGGTAACTAAGATAGCAATTCCATGCGATTTGACGTAAAAGGGTTCATACAAGGTAGCTCGTAACAATCTGTCTACATCAAATTAAAGATCAAGCGAGAAACAGAAGAAAATTCATCATTTAATCTTAGAAATAAAAAAATGCAATCAATTTCCATATCTATTTTCAACATAAATTCTATCGAAAGCTTAGGATAAAGAGCAAAATATACAAGTGTAGCAAGTTTCTCGGGGATTACATCGATCTGTCCAGGCGATACACATGCAGTATCAATTTTCTCAGAAGCAATCTCGACGAACGAGAGAAGTTAAGTGATTTCGGGGACGTTGTTTGAGTTATTGCTTCCTTTATGGTGGTATTTTCGTTACAACTTCTTAATAAAGCATCCTTCGTCAGGGATTGGCGGTAAAGAAAATAGGGGGGGGGAGGGATAGTGGAGTGGCGTAGCGGTGTACAAAGGATTCGCGATTATAAATCGTGTAACCGGAGGAAAAGATCGAAGTGCTGTTGCACTCGGTGGTTAGAGTGGAACGTCAGAGCAACGTCGGGCACCATTAACCTTTCCCGATAATGCCGCGTTAATGCGGATCAGTCGATTCGTCGCGATTAAAACAACGTTTCGACTCTTTCATTTACGGCCAATCGCGTCGCTTCGTTCACGGGATCCGCGGTTTCACGTATTTCGCCCTGCTGGCCTTTATCGTTCGTCCCGTTGCACCATGTAAATTAGCCCCTGACCATTTCGAAACCGAGGTTATGCCTGGGCTCGTTCTAAAATAGAATATCATTGATTCTGGAATTATGCAAGAATTGTAAAATATTTTTAATTCTGATGAATTTCATCGTGATGATGGAAAACTCAGGCCTTTAGACGTTTTTCTATTTCTTCTGATTGTCAAAGTCTTTCGTAATCATTTACCGAAGACTTTGTTTGCCCGCTTAACGATAAAAGATATTGAAAATGTCACAAATGAGTTTATTAACGCTCAGTGACACAGTAAGGCTGTTCACGACATGTGTTTTTGAAATTTTATCCTTATTTATGTGTTGGCATATAGAATTTTGGAGGGGCTGAGGCACGTGGATTGGTTATTAATGTTTATCATGTTAATCAGGGGTTGGTTTTCTGATTGGTTTCTTTTTGTCTGGAGTTACTAGCAAGGTGACTGCCTACAATTTATTGTGTACCATCAGCTACCGAGGAAACTCTTGGGTGACATCCGTGAAATTCCACGTGCCTCGACCGTAACAGGTAATAACTTTATGAAGCGCCTTGACCTTACTAATAAGTACATGCAAAAAATAAAATTGAAACTAGAGAAGGCATCAAGCCGAAAATGAAGAACTATATTACTTGGGTTTAAAGACCTCGTAGAAGGTTAGATGGTCGGTGGCTTCATAAACTTATTGTGTTACGGGTTAGTTTTGAATTTTGATTAAAAATTAATCCTAATTCTATGTTCCTTTTCTTTGCACATAAGGTCGCGTTATAAAAATGTTGTTACAATGTAACAAAATGTTTTGCACGAAGTGGTATTCAGGAGGGCGTGCTCTAACCGATTTCTTATTTCTTTGTTTTCTTATCGAGATACGAAGATCACATTCAGTGTTTTAAATGGAATGCCTAACACTTTTTTTTAAATTTGCATGAAACATCAAATGCTACGGAGAAAAGTGTTACACGAAAATAAAAAGGGTCTAAATTTAATAATATATTTCATATTTCAAGTCATTATACCAAGTAAAATTATGTGAAATAAATATGTAAAAATGTTATCGTCTTACAATGCAGTAAATTCATCATGTTTGTTTCTAAAAAATGTATTTAACAAATTTAAACAGCTCTATCACTTCTAATACTGCCAGCAATTTTTCATTAATTTTTTTCACCATGCTTTTGCAATATTTAATTTTCCTCAAATTTTTAACAACAAATGATTCTAAGTATTATATCAAGAGGCAATATATTTTTATATTTGTGCACTTGTAAATAGCAGATCCTTGCAGTATTTTGCTACAGACTTTTGGAAATTATATGGGATGTTCAGCTGAGCATTTCGCTTGAAAATCACCGGTCACGAACGTGTTAGTCGAGATCATAGTTTAGGGGCTATTTATAGTGACTTTATGGTTCTTAAGATGGCCGTAAATCTTTGACAATTCTTGATTCTTACTCCTTGTGAACCAAGATAGCGGAATGGATCGTAATTTGATGATTGCTTGAAGTTAAGCTCGTTTAGTTCCCTTTAAGTTACACGAAAATTTGTTCAACAATTACTCAAAAATTCCACCACGGTAACGACACTTTTTAAATCCAATTAAACATCTAGAAGCGTTACTTCCGTAGGTCGAGATGTCCCAAAATGGCGTTCAAGTTCATTCTCGACACTTCCCGTGGAAAATGGCGGAAGGGATCGTGCGCTTTCCTAAGAACAGCGACTATGAGTCGCCAAAATATGCGTGATTGTCGAGTTTGTGTTTATTCAGTTTCCTTCAGCCTGCCAGGTACAGAATGTCTGACGGCTCTGATGCTCGTGCGAACATAAAACCAGCGTAAAACAGACGTTTCGTGCGGCACGATGGAAAGGCGGAGCCAAGGGAAATGGTTCTGGCCGGAAGTGGACCGCGTTTTGACACGTGTAAAAACGCATCGGCTCGTTTACGAAAAAGCTGAAAGGTTTTATAATCCCCTCTCGTTGCACTTAATCGCACGTAATGAGATTGCACTCAGGTTATGCACACGCTTGTACGAGCATTCACCTTCCATCTCATTCCTCCCCTTGTTTCCTTCTCTTCCTCACACTCTTTCTGCCTAGCGTTAGCTAGCAATGTACCAACATACTCCGTCAACGAGCTCGTTGCTCTTTCGAGAAGCAATTTTCGAGTGACCAGCTCTTTTGCAAACGGGAATTTTCCAGAATACATTATCTGCTTTAAGGTTAATTGAGAACGTTGGTTTTTGTTTTCGCTCTTCTGTCGCAGGAGTGAGAAACGACGTGCTATTCCCTCTCCTCTCTCTCTTTTCATTTTGCAATTTTCCGAGAGAATTTTCTGTCGAAATGAGAAATAAAGTGCTTTCTTCTTTGTTCTTTTTTTTTCATAGGATTATTCGAACAACATATTTTCTCTTCTGTACTATTTTTAGCCCTCGAAAAATGAATGGTTCAGAAGACTAAACGAGAGGCGGTGCTTGGGTCCGTTTGGACCCGCAGGGTAAAGTAGTCGAATATGAGACTCATTTCTGCGCTGCTTTCTTCATACTAACGTCTCGTACTGTTGCCGTTGCGACCGAAATCATATTTATTAATTTGTCATAAAGACAACGACATCCGTTGTGTATTAGAGAAGTTAGAAATCAAAAGGTAAGGCATTATTAGGTTGTACCTTCCCCGCAGGGATTAATTTGACGCCGGTAGTCGTTTCGAAGCAGTCCGATGCGCTTGGGGAAGAGCTCGAAATTTCAAGGAAACAAATTTCTTTCAAGTAATACAGTTTTTGCCTCATATTCTAAAAGGTTCAAAGCATCTTTTAAGCCAATAAAAAAAAGAATCAATTTTCCGAAACATTTACAGTGGTGTTAACCCTTAAGCGAGCACAATTCTCGATTGAAAAGACTTTCATTAAAATACGATACATGTTTTAAATGCAAGATGTGTACACTTTTGCAACATATTAAAAATGATAATAAAGTAGGATAGAGTTCCATCGTAATATTCGATTGGCTAAGAAAGTTCGTGCGGTTTTTAATAAGTTAATACAAAGCAATTTTTAATGCACAGAAATGTCTTTGTTCATGTATATACATTTTATTTGTATATACATTTTATTTGTTCGTTGTCGATCTCTGGTGGTCGACCAGAGCGTGGCAAAAAATCCCCGGAAAGAAATCTTACAAACCACTTTTGGCACACGCGTTCTTTGACGATGTTCTTCTCGTACACCTCGTAGATCTTCTTAGACGTTTGCGACGCGTTTTTGCCTTTTTTAAAATAAAACAGCATAACGTGCTGGAAATGCTCCTTTTGGTTTCCCATCTTTCAACTTCCGCCGAACTTACCAATTAAACTGGATTAACAAACTCTTTAGATATAATTTGAGGTCAAGTGTTATCTAACAAATGACTATCTGCTTTAAACAAACAAATTGAAGTTAGTTGCATTTTGGTGCGTGTGAATTGAAGAATCGCCAGAAATCGCGCGAACTTCTAGTCAAACTAATAAAATAAAAATGAGAAGTATGCAAAACCGTGACTTGAAAAACTGGTCGTCTAATATGAGATCCAGGTTTCATCTTGTCAAAACTTATTTTTTCTGTCTTTTGTCACACATTGGGCGTATAAAATTCATTTCATATTACCAGTGGGTTTCATGGACCCACTGGTAATACTTTATACACCGAACCAATTGTTGTTAATATTATAATATGTCAATATAACTTTAAAATCTATAGTTTGAGACATCGTTTAAAGAAAAAGGCAATAAATTTCTTAATATTTTATGCGTGTGAGAATAGAAAGAAAGTGGAGAACAGGAAAGTACATTTTCGACATTTAATGTTTTACTACTATATTAACCGTTTGAGTGCCACGTGTCTTTGCTGTTTTCCCGTCCAAAAGTGCCAAGGAGCGCTTTTTCGCTTGTCTTATTCCCTCTCCAAAAGTGCCAAGCGGCGCGATAGCGTTTGTCTTATTTTCCGATTAAAAATGCCAAGGAGCGCTATTGCGCTGTTTTCTGCTCTAATAATAATGATATTTGCATCCAAATGTTCGACTGAAATTAAAATTCGTTCTTTTACCAGCTGTCTCATTCTTTTACTTTCACCTAAAATGGAATGATAACCGTAAAGTCGCGCATCGACGGAAACCGAGCGTGTCGCTGTTATCGGCTTCGCAGTCTAGAGTGCTGGCACTGTTCGAGCGACACAGAAGAAGCGCAAAATCGCTCCTTGGCACTCGAACAGTTAAGGGTAAAAAATGCAATTGAGACGAATAGAAAGATCTGTGTGGTTTACGAATATGATGCTGTTGGAGATAACATGGTTTAGAAACAATTTTCACATTTCGAAAACCAGTGATTTTTGTTTCGAAGATGCGAAATGCTCCGGTTGCTCATTCGTTATTGATAACGACGAAATAAAAGCGTTAATTCTAAATAATCCACGATACACTACTGCAGACATTACTATGATGTTGCAAATATGAAACAGTATGGTATATGAACATTTGAAACAATTTGGATGTATCAGTCTTTTCAATTAGCTCCATGACTTGACGAATTGGATTTTTGTGTGGATTTTTCTGTTAAAGCGTAATGAAAAACATACATTTTTGAAGCAAATAATTACAGAAGATGAAAAGAGGTGTTTATATAACAATGTTTTCGGAAAGTGGTCTTACAAAATGGCAGGAGAATCAGTATTAGCCATACTAAAAGATGAATTGCACCCGAAGAAATTTTTTAATCGATATATGACAGGACTGGAAGAGATTTATTTATAACGAACTCCTAGGAAGTAACAAAACTCTTAATTTGGATAAATATTACTCCCCAGCTGGATCAATTATATGAAAAACTGAAAGAAAAACTGCCAGAATTGGTCCAAATGAAAGGAATCGTTTTCGAGTAGGATAAGGCTAGACTACACGTTTCGATGTAGACATGACAAAAATTATTAGACGTTAATCGAAACCTTTTACTTCACCTATCCTAATCATCAGACATAACACTCTGCGATTATCATTTGTTTCGGTCCATGCAAGATTTTTTTAATGGAAAAATATTTAATACATTAGGAATTTACAAAAACTACTTAGAGCAATCCGTCGTTGAAAAGAATCAAAAGTTTCTTGAGAAAGAGATTACGAAGCCATCTGATAAATGACTAATGGTAATCGATGGGAATAATGCATATGTTATGGAATAAAATATTTATCTTTCACAAATGTACCGACGTTTAATATTACTCAAATTTCGCTATGAATTTTCCGAACGACCCAGTAATTCCTCTTAGTTAATAAAGTAGAAAAATGCTTGAAATAGCTCGTCGAAAACGTGCAAAAAATGCAGAGAATTCTGTCAGGGGTAACAGTTTCGTGGAAAAGCGCGAGCCACGTTTAGATAAGGCGAGCCTGGTAATTATCTTCCTTGGCCGCACATCTGCCGAAATGTTGTCCATGACCCTTGTGTACGGCAAGCGGCAGCTGTCTAATTTCTACTGGACAGGCCCTGTACGTGGAAAGTCAATTGGTATATAGGGTCACCGGGCCCAATTAACGTTATCCAGAATTTCGTAGATCTCATTAATGGAGTCCGACCGAGAGACAGGAGGTATTGTCCTATCCACGAAATTGGGGAACAACTGCCTCTAAGCTAGGGGACTCTAGAGGTACCAATTGTTCCCCTCAATTCTCGAGGGTAACTGGTCATTCGATTGTTCAACGCCTCTCTTTCGATTTCAGTTTGGCTACCGGAATATGTTTACCTACCTAAGCTATGGCGTATCGTGATTTATATATACAGGGTGTTTAGTAACTGGTGGTACAAGCGAAAAGGGGGTGATACTACATGTAAAAATAAGTCGTAAAAAAGGAATAACATTTTTTCGTTTGACGCTTCGTTTTCGAGAAAATCGAGTTTGAAAATTCTATCCAGTACGCGTGCACTGGACTGTCCCTCCAAGTCATTATTCGCTACAAGTTTCCTTTTACTTATAACAGCAGCAGCTGAATATTATAGGCAGCAATTTCCAAATCGTCAATACAATTAATAAATGTATTATCCGTACATTAACATTTCTTATTTATAATATATATCTAAACCTAGATACAGTCCAGTGCACACGTACCGGATAGAATTTTCAAACTCGATTTTCTCGAAAACAAAGCCTCAAACGAAAAATGTTTATTCTATATTTTCGACTTATTCTTTCATGTAGAATCACCCCCTTTTCGCTTGTACCACCAGTTACCAAACACCCTGTATATCCCTGCCTCAATTTGTGTGGCACTTCTTTAGGCGGTAAATTAAAACACAATTTACGCAGCAGTTTTTACACGCAATCTTAATTTACGCGGTCAGAAAATGTATTTTCCTAGATGTTTTAAAAGCAACAAGTGTATAAAGTAACTTATTCGGCAATGTTGAAATGCGTCAGTGCTGTATGAGATAAGGATAAAAATTACTAGTAGATCGTGAATTAACCAATATTGACTTAATTCATATCACATCTAAAACTCAATTTAATTATGAATGTAACAGTGACTACGAAGAAACTGCAGAAAATCTTTGTAAAGCTCTTGAATTGATTAAAAACTTGGAAAGTACCATTATATATAATGATCCAAATATTCAACGAGCCTTAAAATTTCGATAGAATTTAATGAAATCTTGTAGCAAGTATCAGCAAATTGATGAAAATTTAGTTAAAGAAACGATTGAGAACAAATCTTCAAAAAAAAAAAAAAAATGAACATTAACGATGAAAATGGTGTCGAATTTCAAAATATTTCAAGCGATGAAGATACGTTCGTGCTAATTAATCCTTTGATTACTGAAATTTTTTCGTACTCTTTTGTTACCGCCCTCTCATCTTAATTGAATCCTTCGTTTTACCCTTGGTACGCTTCGATTGTAGGTCGATGAAACAAACTTTAAATTTTGTAACCTTAGAAAAAACAATTTGACAAATTTCGCGCCTAAGAATCGAACGTTCACCTTTCTCTGCACACGTTACGTATTACAGTCTGCCGTAGGCAAAACTAAAAAGAAAAAGTTGATTGTTTTGAATTACAATAGCGATAGTGACATCGAATAAAATTTACTTTTCTTCTCTGAATTATTTTTATTTTTTGTTAAGCTATTTGAAATAAATATGTATTTCTAAAATTTATATATACTAGCTTTTATTTCCAATATTTTTCCGTTCGTACCGACAGACTTTATTTACGCGATTTTCATTCGCGTAAAACGAATCCACGTGGAACTTATATTCCGCGTAAATCGAGGGAAGGGTGTATTTTAATATATCTATAAATATATGTATTCACAAATCTTTGAATAATGAGAGCTTCATTTCCAAGAAATTTAATCTCGTTTTAAAACAAACAAAAAATGAAATTTCTATAGAAGAGGATATCCCTATTATTTCTGGGTATTTTTCAATTAAATTAATCACACTTTGTTACACGAATATTTTTTCGAATAATTGAGGGATGGGTGTATTTTAATATATCTACAAATATATCTATGCACACTTCTCTGAATAATGTAACTTTCATTTCCAAGAAATTTAGTCTCGTTTTAAAACAAACAAAAACTAAAGTTTTTATAAAAGAGGATATTATTTCTAGGTATTTTTCAATTAAATTACACTTTGTTACACGGATATTTTTTCGAATAATTGAGGAATGGGTTATTTTAATGTATCTACAAATATATCTATGGACACTTCTCTGAATAATGAAACTTTCGTTTCCAAGAAATTTTTAGTCTCGTTTAAAAACAAACAAAAAATGAAATTCCTATAGAAGAAGATATCTCTATTATTTTTGGGTATTGACAAACTTTATTTACACGATTTTCATTTGCGTAAAACGAATACACGTAGAACAGATATTCCGCGTAAATTGAGGGATAGGTGTATATAGAATTTTACAATGTGCACACTAAATTTTTCGGCTTATTTTTCAGTTAAGAGTATTCCTTTTTTTATCGGAATTTTCTGGCTTGATTTCTATCGAATTTTTTAGAAAGTACGTTGAATATTTCGAGCATATTTTACTATCAGAATTTTTGTATTTATTTTTAGTTGAATTTTTTGAGTGTGTACGATTGTTGAATTTTATTAATTGGTGTGATTAAGGCTCTTCTTTTGGCTCTTCTTCAGTTTAGAACTTTTTGCTTATCCTAAGGAATTTTCTGGCTCTTTTAGTAGATACATCGAATCTTTCGAAAATATGGGTTCATCAGAATTCGAATGGTTTCGAAGAATACACATCACCATCATATTTTTTTTATGCCATTTTTTCAATATTTTCATGGTCACAAATTTTGTTTTTAAATCGAACTGCATACTTCCAATAATGTAACACGATATGACCTTCAAATGACCTTTAGAGTAATCAGTAGTTGATAAACACAACTGTGTATGAACGCATAGGTGAAGGTGTTTCATAACTGTCTTTCTGTCAACACCGAATCTATTACTATATTGGATATATGTAGATTTGAATGTATCGCAGTTCAAGGGATCAGTCAAAGAATGAAAGGTAGAAATATACATAATCGCATGCATACCAGTGACGTGTCCATTCCGAAAACTTGAAGTACCTAAATGAAGTACCCGACGAGGTATCTAGCAGATATAAATCAGTGGTGTAGTTACAAAGGAATCAAAAGGGGAAGGGGGATCGATAGTCTACGATTACTTCAATTCAATTCGACCACTACACTGTTGAAAGCAAATGACATCGTGTTTTTTTCCACTCTTCCTCTCCTTTGTTGCTCGAGGGAAGACGAAGGGGTCCTCGAAGGTGGTTTCCACCGTTCCCCTCTCAAACGTAATTACTCGGGCAGGACTCGTGTCCGTTCGTTTTGCCTCACCGAGGAAGAACGAAATCTTATCCACCTTCTTTAATGAACAAAGAAACAGAAACTTCAACTCCCTCTATCGTCCAACCAACCATCCCCTGTCCACTTTCCTCCTTCTCCGCCGTTGGTTCTAAACAAAGAGGCGCGTTAACAAAAGTTGAATGCAGGAAAGAAGAGGAAAAACCAAAAAAGAAGGAATAGGCAAAAAGGGAAGAAGTAGAAAATAAAGAAGAAGAAGAAGAAGAAGAAGAGGAGAAGGAAAAGGGGAAAAAGGTGAAGAAAAGAAGAGGAAACTGGTCGAAAGGAAACTGGTGGACCAGCTACGAAGCTCTCGGCTACCAGACGACGACAGGGTGGTGGAATGAAAGGAAACAGGGAACGAAGGAGTAGGAGGGTGCGCGAGGTCCGGTCTACAGATTTTCCGTCGTCGCGGAAGACACGCGAAGTGGGTCACTGCCGTCTCTCTCTCTCTCTCTCTCTCTCTCTCTCTCTCTCTCTTTCTCTTTCTATGTGTGTCTTTCTATTACTTTCTCACCAAGGGAAGAGAAGTTCGTAAAAGCGTAAAATGCAAAAGTAAAACGACTCAGACTATAGGAAAAGAGGGCTGGGCGCCGAGGGGGAAGCTAGAGAGCCGACGCCTGATGTATACTTTGGGATGATTTGCATAAAGTTTCTCTCCTGGGATCAGCGCCACATCTCAAGCACGAATGCAACAACAACCGGGGCGAGAGAGACGGGTAGGGCGCCTACGTGTAAATGAGAGAATAGGCGAGGAGTGAGTGGAACTGGGGGGAGAGAGGTGACGGGAGCGAGAGAGAAAAAGAGAGTGAGAGGAGGAGAGAGCGAGAGAGAAAGAGAGAGCGAGAGAAAGAGAGAGCGATAGAAGGAGAGAGCGAAAGAGAAAGAGAGAGCGAGAGAAGAAGTGAGAGTGAGAGAAGAAGAGAGCGAGAGGAAGAGAGAGCGAGAGAAGGAGAGAGCGAGAGAAGGAAAGAGCGCGCGAGAGAAAGAAATAGAAATAGGGGAGCGAGCCTACGTGTAAATGAGAGCACGAGCAAGAAGAGAGCGAGCGAGAGAGAAAGATAGGGAGGGAGGGAATGGCGAGGAGAGAGCGAAAGCGAGAGGAAAGAGAGAACAAGAGACCGAGCGGATGAATGAGAGAGTGTAGAGTGAAGGGAGACGAATAGCACGGGCGTCTCAACGCCCGGCAGGAGAATCGTTTTTTGCCTGGTTGATTTTTTCGAACTATCGATCATCATACGTTTAGGTCCTACGTGGGGACGTGCGTACGAACGTGTGGGTATGTACGTGCCACGTACACTGTCGGTCAAAAGTTTCGAATCCAATAATATGCATACTGTGCATCCTCGCCAAGATGTTAAGGAATTTCAAGGAACGTTTAATATTCCATTTTTTCTCTTTTTCTCTTCGTGTATCGAACTGATGCAACATTCGTACTTGAAATTCATGTAAAAGAAAAAAATTGATGGTAGATTCGACGTGTTGATTGTAAATTGATGACGAGTGATTTTTGAAACTTTTCAACGACAGTGTATGTACATATGTGTGTATGTCGTTACTGAAATCCCTGGTCGTTTGTCTTTCGGGGCCTGAGTAATTTTACCGGAACCTGTCGATTCCCTCCCTCCACTCCCCTCTCGCCCTCCCGCACCAACCAAACCATTTCCACTCATCCTCTATTCTTTCGTCAACAGAAAATCATTTTTCTTTTTTTTTTTTTTTCGTTTGATTCGCACAGGTGGATACGTTCGATGTGTGCGTGTAGGTCTTTTTTCTGTTGGTTTTGAAGAAAGAAGAGGGGGATATTGTGTGGTATTCTTGGGGAATTGGCGTGGTTCGATGGGTTAGAGGGGACACTGTCCTGTATTAGAGGGTATTGTATCGATACTGTGTATAGTAGGCACGATGTACATTGAGACTAATTGTGCTTCGGAGCTTCGGGGGTTGAATAAGAGGGTTGGTAGTCATTTAGGAGATTCAGTGACAAAGTTGAGAGGTTAGTAGACGGATCAAAGAGCTAACAGTCAAGTAAACAGTTCACCGGTGACATTAAAAAAAGATCAGCAGTGGAGTGGAAGGGTTCAATGGTCGAATTAAAGAATTAAAAGTTGTCTGAATAAACCAGGAACGATGTGAAAATGTCGATAGACAGGAGAGAAATTCAGTAGGACAATTAAGAGATGAATGACAATAAAGTGAAAAATTTATTAGTCGTCTAAATCCGACTAATGGAATTAAAGCTTTCAATAGCTAGATTAAGCAACTGGTACTTCAAAATGAGAAATCGATGTTTCAATTTGATAAAAGAAATTAGTATGTAAGCGAAAGGTTCGGAAGTCGAATAATAAAATTAGCTATCTCTCTCGGGAAAGTTGTCAACGAGAAAAAAAAAGAACAGTTGTCAAGTTGGTAGTCCGGTGAAAAATTCAATGATCGAGCAGTAAAATATCTCCGATAGTCAGCTAAAAAATTCATCCATCGAACCATAAAATTCTACAAACACACACACACATAGTACAGCGCAGTATAATACTACACCTCTGAATTTCCAACTCTTCCCCAAAAAACTGAAAAAAGAAGAGAGAGAAACTTACTATTAAATACATCTGCAACCTAACCTAAAACCCTAAAACTCCAAAATTTCCATGTAACGCATGTACTAATAATTCTTACCAGTATCCGCTGTGTTTCGGTGCTCCGAAACTACCCTTCTCTGTATCTCCTCCTATCCCTCACCTCCCCTTGCCAGTGATCCCACGGAATTATCATAATATTCATGGTTTTCACGCAGGTGGCGAGCGTCAGTTCGTAACGCAACCAGCGTTCGTGGTCTAAATAGAGACACAGCCGCCACGCTTTGCCATTCTACGACCACTTTAAGGATCCTTTTACTGCGGTGCAATACTTTATACGTCTATTGCCCGTATATGGGCGCAGATCGATTGAAAACGGCTCCCCTCTCCCCTATAGCCCATTCTCTCCCCATCTCACTCTATCGCCTGCACGCTTTTATTTCCCCCTGATCCACGTTTAGTCGTGCATCTAGCCCGCATTTCGTACAATTATCCGGAAGGTCCATTCGTTCCATTTGAAAGATTGAAATTTTTCCTTTTCCTTTTTTCTTCTTTTTTTTTCGAAAAAAAAAAGAGAGAAGGAAAAAAGGACTAGAACTGCTGACCTCTAGAAGTGGATCAATGATGACCAACGTCTGTTTGGACGCGGAGCATATTTTTTTCCTCGTGAGCCTGAGGGCTGGCTGGCTGCTCGTCGTTAATGAATCGTGCACCTCTGCAGTTTCCCCTGTGAGGAGTTCACAACTGAGATTACCATGAGATCTCACTAGGAATCTGTCGATAAGAGGTTGAATATTTCTTTTTCCACGATTTACCATTAGTACTATTATTTTCTTTTTCTAAATTTATCACCGTCGCAATGTAAGACACGAAAAATCGCGCAATTTTGAATTTAATCTTTTCCCTACATCTTGTACGATCTTTTAATTAAACGGCAGACCATCGTACGAATCGTCAATGTTTTGCTGTGTGGAAAATTGTTTTGGGTTAAGTTAAGAATTAGAAGAATTATGGATCATTGGAATTTTATTTCTTTCCATTTTTCCTTTTTATCAATTTACTTCTCCTCGTTCTCCCCTGGAATTTCTGTAAAGGAGAGAAGCGAATTTGTTTGGAAAATGGGAAGAGTGGCAGGGGTCCCGCGGATAGTGGTTTGCGGTTCATTGAATCCGACCGGGCATCAAGATATTAATAACAAATTTTCGGTAATCTCGTCGGTATCGACCGGCTCGATATAGCAAACACGGTAGCCAGTGCAGCGTGTAAAAACACCCGCGTATCGGAACAATCGTCAAATGGTATCGCGTGGGCAAACAATGACCCACCCACACGCGAACACACTGAAGGAAGATAACGTGTATAACGGACAACACGATTCCAAGTGAATCCAATTAATTAATATCCCCCCTTCAATTAAATAGTTGTATGTCCAGCTGTCTGTCGTCCTTAGTCACTTTTTGTCACCCTTAGTCTGTCTCTCTCTCTATCTATCTCTCTCCCTCTCTCTCTTCTACGTTTTTTTCTCTCACTACGTATGTGTGAGTGTGAAAAGGAGAGGGAAAACAAAAGTGTTCTCTAATAAATAATTCCTTGAGTTATTTAGGATGATCCAGTTAAGCACACCTCAACCGGAAACACGCTCTAGGAAGTTTACACTCAGTTCGTAGAGAAAAGTTTTTTCCGACTGCACATAATTCTCGTGGTTATTTAGAGGGACATTTTTGTTAGGATGAGCAAGAAAGTAAAGATCGATGTTTCTGTCGTTGAATTGTATTTCTTTCGCCTTTTTTCTTTTTGTGTGAATTAATTGAACTAACTCAACTTAATTGATAATTTACCGAAAGCACTCGGTATGGTAGATTATACTGTACATTATGACTAAGCAAGGACTTAAAAAGAAAAGAAGGAAAGAGAAAAGAAAGAAAATGAAACGAAACGGGTAAGCTGCACCCCTTAATTACCCCGTTCCCAACCCCGAAAATCCGGGAAAGGAAGATTTTCCTGTGTCAGAGGGGTGACGAATAATGACAAACGAAGAGGATACTTTTCACGAAACGATCGGGGCAACCAGCTGGCAGAACGTGGCAGGCATCGATAGCGTAACGATCGTGTGCACGTTATCCTGGCGGGCAGCAGGGCCGTATGTTGCACATTCCACCCGCCAACAGGACTCCATATTTATGCCGCAGGCCAGCCATATGTGTACATCCACATTACTCACTCTCTCTCTCTCTCTATCTTTTTTCTTTTTAACTCTCTCCTCCCCAACCCCTCTCTCCTCCTCCTTTTGTCTATTGTTCTCCTTTCTCCACCCCTTCTCTTCTCTGCTCTTTTTTGCTCTGCGCTTCTTTCGTCTTCTTCTCTCATCTCTTCTTTTCTCTTCTCTGCGCCTCTCTTCTCTTCTCTTCTCTTCTCGTCTCTTCGCCTCTTTTCTCTTTCCTTTTCTCCATACCTCTTCTCTTCTCTATACCTCTCTTCTCTTCTCTTCTGCATGCTTCTCTTCTCTTTTATGTGCCACTCTTCTCTGTCCTGCTTCTCTCTTCTCTTTTCTTTTCTGCTCTGCGTCTCTCTTCTCTTTGCTCTGCGCCTCTCTGCTCTGCTCTGCTCTGCTGTGCTCTGCTCCGCTTTGCTCTTCTCTTCTCTACTCTGCTCCGCTCTGCTCCGCTCTGGCCCGCTCTTCTTCTTGCTTTCCTTCTCTGCGCCTCACTTTCTGCGCTCGTGTGGGTGTGGAAGGGGAAGGGATTTAAAAATGTGACGCTACGAATTTGTATGTACGTGACTGGCTATGATAATCAAGATGATTTCTCTTTATTGGAGTGGTTATATATATTTTTTTTTTCAGAAACCAGGTGGAGATGTTCGTATCGCTGTCCAACCGAATATTGGCAATTTACGAATTATTCGGGGCTTCTGAGATGACTACCAAAATCCTAACTTATACCGAGAGTCTCACATAAAGTGTCGCAACCTGTTTTCTTCGAAACTATCACGGATATCAAAGTGAACGTTTTTCTTTTACCACAAGTGACTGTTACTTTTCTTTTTATTTGTATACAGTTGTAATCCAAATGAAAAGTGCAAATAAAAATCAATTTTTCGAAGCCTGGGAATAGGAAAGACTTCTTAATCCTAATTAAATCTAAATATAAGTTCATTAGAAACTTAAACTTAAGATGAATTTACCTAATCTAAACTTCACCTAATTTAAATGCGACACGAACTCAAGTTCGATTCAATCATATCCAGATCTAAATCAAGTCACGGATAACTAAACCTGACCAAATTCAAACATTATCTCAATTTAATGTTAACCTAACCTAACCTAAATACAATTTACTCTCAACATGAATCTACACCAAATACAATCTAAATCTAATCAGAACCTGATCTTATACCAACCTAACCTCAATTTTAGCTCACACTGTTACACATCTCTCTCTCTCTCTCTCTCTCTCTCTCTCTTCTCTCCCCGATCCCATTTCCATGAATTTTTCAATAGTCCACTGAACCAATTAGGTAGCAATTTCGATGCTGACCGGTTAAACAGACGCGTGGGGCAAACGGGGGAGCTGTTTAAAATCAGCGTCGAGGCAAATCGTCGACATGGATGTTTACCAGAGTACCCCGAGATTAATTGGCCGTTTCGGCTGGCATTAATTGACGGCTAATTGTCAAGCAATAATTAACGTTTTATTCAGGGGCAACTTCGTACTGATAGCCGAGGCGCAACATGTGGATGGGCCAGCCTCAACAACAATAGGCTACCCCGTGTTAATTAATCGAGGCCAAGCTCACTTATTCGATAAACATTTGCCGATTCAACAGCTCGATGCTCTACCGCTACAGTGGAATTAATTATACTACCTGGAACGTGTTCCTTGAGACGTGTAACACGATCTTGATCTTGGCATAGAGTCAGGTTCAACGATTCCTAGGTTTCTTTCTTTTTTCTTTTCGTAGTAGTGCGGATAAACACGCTTTTAAGCATCTTAAACAGCTTGCATACGATAAATAAATTTTGACTAGAACATCGACGCTCGGTTTCACAATAACTAGGAACGCATTGAGGATTATCAAAGATCTTCGCAAGTATAGGTCGAATGAACAGTCAATACAGAAAGATCACTAAACCTAAATTAAGAATTCCAGCAGAATAATTAAAACAATTATATACTCTAATACATCGTTGAATTCATAATAAATAGATGCTTTTACCGATTAAAACAAAAAAAAAAAATAAAGTTCTTCAAAAAGGAGGAGGAGGGGTGGGATTCAATTTTCCAAAAAGAATGATTTTTTCAAAAAAATGTACACCCAGCTTTATAGATCTCAAGAAACGGTATCACTTTTATTTCAACCATTTTTTGATATCTTTCCTTGTTTATGATTCATAAGCACGTATACAGAAAGGACAGTTCGGATATAAGGGTTGATCTTTCTCTCAAAGTGAAAAACGGGCACGAACGAATTATAGCTATCTTCTTAGATAGGTCTAATAAATGTTTATGCAAAATTTCGTCAAAATCGGAGTGTATCAGTCCCCGATGTTCCCTTGTTGGTCACATGAGAGTCTGAAAGGTTCGCGTTCAGATCGGATCGAGGTTAGGTTCAAAGTTTGTTCTCCAATTACCCACCAAGTACCACTACTAGATGAAAAGAAAAAGAAAAAGGGAAAAGAAAGAAAGAAAGAAAAAAAAAAAAGAATAAAACACGCAGTTCCCCGTAAAAATTAATCGAATGACACACTTGCGAGCCCTGCATTCGTCCGGTGCTCGCCTCCGGCTCTCTGGGGTAGCGTGCAGCCCGACCTCGCTCGCCTCTCCCTCCACTTCTACTCTACTCATCCTTCCTCATTCCCCTTTCCAACTCTTTACTCTTCCTGCAACCGGCCAAGAGAGCGCGGCATTGTGCGGGCCAGCGAGAAGTTAGCGAGGACAAAAAGAAGTGGCCGGAGCGCCGGCGGACTTAATGAGAAATAATTGAGTTAAGGCGAGTTATTTTAAGCGGAAAAGTTGTTGCCACCGAAAAGCACGGCCTCGTCCACCAAATCGATCATCCTAACCTCGAAAAAAGGAAGAAATGAAGGAATAAGAGTGGGAAACTTGATAAGGAACGATTATGGTGTGGCGTGTCGTTTTAAACGAAACAACCAAACCTAACCTTGAAAAGGAGAAAGAAAATGGAGGATTTAACGAGGAACGATTGAGTTAAGGCGAGACAACGTAAGTTGAGAAAGGAATAGTTACTGCTGAAAAGCGTGGCTTCGTCCACCATATTGATCATCCTAACCTTGAAATGAAAAGAAAAAAAGAATTCGTCAATTTATTTGCCAAAAAAAGAGAAATGTTGTAATTAAATATGCGATGATTAAAAAAATACGAAAAATTAGAAACTGTACCTAACATAATTAAAAAACAAAAATTATTCCTTTGACCTTAAAACACTATGACATTATAACAGTTCTCTAAAGCCTAAAATAATTAACATAATTAAAGAAACGATTTGTCTTGGTTAGAAAATTAATAAATATTGTTCAGATTCAAACTTAATGTTGTAAGCTGGAAAGAATCAAAATTTCAAAGAAAACCATTCTTATCGCTAAAAACAAAAACATAATTCCTTTCGTCCAAATTCCGAACAAAAAAAGAATGATACCTTTCGTACCCAACAAAAAAAAAAAAAAAAGAAATAAATAAATTAACACATGCATTTAGAAGCTTTCCAAATCGAAATAAACTTGTCGACGATGTCTCCGCGGTAGAATTGTCGCTTTATTAGAAGCGGAAAGACCGCTGGGCAAACGTTTGTCACCGTTCCAAACATTTATGCCTGGCGCGATAGAAGGATTAATGTTCGGCCGTTTCGAAACGAGGCGTGTGTTGCTGTGGCCTTTGTGTTCTTTTTTTTTTCTTCCTTTTTTTCGCCTCTCGTTGCCCCCGGGACCAGGAGAACTCGTCGTGTGCCCTGACCACGTGTGGAGGAGGAAGGACATGCGCCCATCCTCTTTCTGAACAGTAGTGGAACATCACTGGTGATTTATCGTATATTATTCCTTACACTGTTCCTCCGTTATTTGTTCGCTGTTCCACAGGCCTTCGATCTTCACCAGGGTTGTTTATGAGGACCCCTTAAATCGACCAGCATGAAAATAGAACGGGACAAAAATTTACCGAATTCATACCTAGCATTTTGCGTAACAGCACCGTCGACGGTTTAATTTCGCAACGATTGAATAATATTTTGACTTCGCTGCTCGTGTTCAACGAAGTTGTTCGAGTTTGTAAAATAGTCGACTGTATTTTTCACATGTATATTAACAAAAAAAAAAAATTCTGTTTGATCAACAACGTGTATTTATATACAGTGGCGGACATACACGATTTGTCCGGAAAATTCCCGAAATAATTGTGTAACTTCATAATTTTTGTAGAGAATCAAATTTTAGTAATTTATGTTTCTATATAGTCTCCTTTATTATCAATACATGCTTTGCAGCTTTCGAGAAGATTTTGAAATTTGGCAAGCGCCAAAAACAGTTACAGAGTCTGATTTGATGCAAGTAGTCTGTAACAAGAGTACGCGATATCCCGTGGTGTTCAAAATTAAGAAAAGTTTATGGTAAGGTGTTAACGATCACGAAATAGAACTGCTCTAATTGAGTGTTTTACCTGTCCATATTGTGAACAGTCTTATTGTGTCACTGAGCGCTAATGAACTCTGTTGTGTCCTTAAACACGAATTTCAACGCGATCGATCACTCTCACTGTTGATCTGAGTAGCCTGTATCTACTTGCCAATAGAAATTCGCGAAAGGGACCTTTTTTGGGGAAAGGCGTTGATTGGTCCTTTTCCCGAACTTGTAGCTCCGGAAAATAGTATAAAGGCAGTACCCGATCGAGTAGAAAAAAAGTCAGAAAGTACTTCTGCAGGTTTTTTGCAATTTTTCCTGTTTCTGCATCCTTCTGCATAGTTTGTACACCATTACTAATCATACACGATAACTAAAGTCTTTATTTTTCTTTTAGTACATAGGGAGGATATACTCCAGGTGGCACTCTCCCCACCTCACCGCATAAGAAATAACAAAAAAAAAAAAGTAGAAAAAGAGTCAGAAAGTAGTTAACGAGAACCGAACAACCAGTCATCGAAAAACTGAACCAGTATACAAGACACATTGTACTCAGAACCGAACCGCTGCACAGCAATAATCGCAGCTACTTATCAACACTACAACCTCAACTAAACATTAATTATTATTACCTTCATTCCATTCCTTATTTTAGTGAACAAACACTGTGATATCTTCTAATCGAGCGAATAAGATCACGGTACCAAACAAACTCATTTGTGACAACGGTTTCAATACCTTTTAAACGGGCAAACAAAGTCCTCGGTAAATGAAACGAAGGGCTTTGACAATCAGGAGAAATAGAAAAATTCTAAGGGCCTGAGCTTTCCTAGGCGATAAAGTGCACGCTACCCAAGAAAGTATTGCAGACACACACACAGTCTTCAAGTTTGGAGAACTCCGCAATCAGATGGTTAACGCGTTAAAAATGTAAAATAACGTAGGGCTACATCACCGATCTCGAATGTGTTAATAGTTTGATTAGTACATCGTACCGAATGATAATTCGATTGAATCGAAATTAATCGAACGATCTAATTTATTTCTGATTTCCACGAAACACTTTTACGACGGTTTTTAGTGAAGTTGGAGACACCCCATAACCCATAGTGTTCTCCGTCTGTTGTAAGAGGTGACTAAAGGGGATTGGTAATTGAGTTTGATCAGTTAAGTATTCTTTTTTTTTTTTGCTTTTTTCCCAGAGCAATTAAGTAATTGTTCGTGTAATTCAAAATGGCTACCTAATGGGGGAATTTTGTGGGCGAATAAGTAACATGCAAAGGACGAGGTAATCTTATTTACCCTGTTGTGTACTCGTGAGAGGTAACGGGTTAAAAGAGGGTAGGAGGAAGAAGAGAGCGTGTGGTCGAATTGAAAAAAAAGGGGGAAAAAAGAACGGGGGAGTGTAATTAGCGGGAAAGAGTCGCCAAGCAGCGCTTGCCTGTGTCCCCCTTTTCAGCGCTCAACGGCACGGGATAAGTGTTTGTGTTTTGCAATTACCGCTTTCTGCTGGCCCAGCCAGAATGAACTCCCGCGAATAATTAACCTTTCTGGTCGTTTCGACGGCTAGCCACGTGCGAATGAGACTGCACGCGCAGAGGAAGCTTCCTTGGATATTTCAAAGCTGGATTCTGGGATCTTCAGCCGATTTTCCATTTATTATCCATAAATCACGATTTTTTTTTCTCCTTTTTCTTTTGGAAAACTTGATGTATGCGGGATATAAGATCGACGTTATTTAACCTGTTAGGAATATTTCAAGGAATCAGGGTGCGGTGGTCAATTATACTAGGAGGATCAGTCAAATATAAACCGGATTATGTATGCCATATCTGTACAGTGTCACGTGTGTCGATAAGACTGATTGGGAGTTGAAAGGAGAGTGGTTTGGTAACATTGCACTCCCTGTGACTCTCTACTTTTCGTTTCATTAGTAAACAACACAATGAGTGAGAAGTTAGTACCATCTTCCGTTGCACAACGTATTATAATGAAGTTTTTAACGGTTGAAGGCACAGAACCTATTGAAATTCTGCATCGGCTGCATTTACAGTTCAGTGATAAGACATTACCAAGAACTCAAGTGTTTGCTTAGTGTAAATCGTTTTCTAGTGGACGTCAACACGTCGAGAACGCATCTCATCCGCGATATCCGAAGACAAGTATTACATTAAGAAATATTGATGCTGTTCGAAAACTTATCGAGAACAATCGACGTATAAAAATTGATGAAATTTTGAAGGCACCATATGTGCTAAATGCATCTGGTGACCAGATTTATCCTTACTTTCACCCCTATATAACAAACAGTTTGTTTAACAATTTTCCTACTCCTTGATCACGAGCATCATCCCCAAAAACATAGATACACCCAATTGACACTTTTCAACCACCTCATACACAATTCGTAAACGAATCACAACGACACACGTAGTTTATAAGACAGCGTACACAGACGCTCTTAGAGCATTAAGCAGTGAACATTGAGAATCAAGCATTGAACATTAAACACAGAACATTAAGCAAAGCATCAAGTAAAACATTAAGTACACATTAATTACGCGGTAGTACAAGTAGCATACAAGATTCATTCACAAAGATACAACATTCAAGAATATACATACACTTCAAACATTGTTATACTAGTAAATATACATTTTAATACAAAGTGTGTTACTCGAATTCAATCAAAAATACAGTCCACTATTATACAATTTGGGAAACTACTTCAACGAGTATTTACAACACTCAGAAGCAGCAAACGTCATTTAATCGTTGCGAATATCATCCGTCAATATTGTAACGCACCCAAACAATAGCCCGTAACGTATTAACCGCGCTGTATGAGTCTATTGTATTTCTATCCTCATACGTATTAACTTTGATAAACTGTTAAACACACTAGGAACTGTGTGTGTATTTTTATCCACCGATAACATAACATTTAATGATACTTTCGACATTGTTCAATTTTCAAAACCTTAAGCCGTCTTTCCAGTAACCTTTGAATTGTTAAGTATGTTGAGATCAACTGGAAGAAAATATCTTACTTTAATTGGGAATTTTGAAGCACAAGCCTCGTTTTATCGACCCTTGAACTATGACTATCCGACGATCGTTTCACGTAGACGTTTTCGGTAGTAAACGTGTCACGATTTATGGAGGATCGAGGCCTATTTCCATTGATCAAAGGGGCACGTTAAGGTTGAGATGTGGCTGCTCTAAAATCCCTCGTAGATAAAATCGCAATTGTAGTCGCGGTTCCATTACGGCCAGATCGCGATAAAGTCATCTCGTCGATGAGTATTATTAAGTGTCTTTAATTCTCGGCATCGTAACATTTCCCCTAAAAGCGTAGCATACGAAAACAATCATTATAACACTCTTACTCAAACAACACGGGTGTCATAAACAGTTCTCAATTATACTTCACCTATTTACACCTGATTTAATATCCCAAAAAATATGGCCACCTTTTCATTTTGATTAAAAAATGTTTATTCTGTTTTAAAGGATGATCGAATACTTTTGTAACAGACTGTACGTTCGATTTCATCCTACAAATTAAACGAAGAAAGTGAAGCAGAATGTCGAAAAATATTTCTAATCGGATTCGATTAAATTCCGGTAGAAAAAACGAAAACAGGATGAACTTTTGACCAAAGAAAAGGTTGTCTAAAGGTAGACCAAATATTCGCTTCTAATGGAACCTTTTATTGCGTGGAAACGTAGATCAGCGTTCAAACGCACGCGCACGTGTCCCGTGGTCCCCCCAATCTCGAAGATTTATCACGTCGATTCCTTGGTCGGTTTTCAAGGAAAATAGCGACACATTGTCCCGCGTTCAGGTTGAAAAATCGCCCCACGCTCGATTTTTACCTAGATTTTAATCAATTTCCGATCCTCCCGAGTCGCCATCGCGGAAAACACGATTTTTCAAGGGACGAGTCTGCAACCGTGGGGGCTCAGGTGGCATGTAGTTTCGTTTGCCTTTCTTTTTTGCCCCGATCGTGTTGCGCCGGAGATTTACAAGTTCCTCTTATTCATTTCATTTTCCTACGGATTATTTTTCTTTTCCCTTTCCCATCGGAATTTTTAGGTTAGGTTTCGTGCCTTAATATAAATCGGCACGGATAACCTGATACAGTTGTTTTGTTGTATTAAGCGTATCGACGAATAATTCACTTTTTCTTTGCGTTTCATTTTTCGTCTACTTCACCATTTATTTTTCGCAAAATCAAATTTTTATCCTGTCTTAACAATTTCACAGTTTAGCACTGTGTTTATAGTTCATATATAAAATTATATTAACACTATGCCGTCCGGTGGTACCACGTTGGTGTCTCGTAAAAATATTTCTATTGTAAGAAAAATGCTTACATTTATTTATACGTATCTTCAGGATTTCGTGTAAATCAGGTGACAGAATCAAGCAAAAGTCATTGAAATTTCCATGTTTTAATATGATGCATTGTAATTACAATATGAACGATCACGTGAAATACCAACGACAGACGAAAGATTTTCCACAACATGTGTGGACGTCAAAATGTTAACCGCTCGACCTGACATTGTGCATTGCTGAACCGCTGCTGTGACAGGGTACAGTCGCTCACGTTACCTACTATTATTAACACATTACGTAATCTATCCTATTTAACGACTTCTACATGAAAACGTGGTTTTTTACCAATTTTCCATGACAATCTCATTCTCTCCACTAATTGACGAAGGTAATCCCATCGCATTGTTTTGCCAGTAAGTGAGCTCTCGCCCACAGGTACGACTCATGGGAGAAATAGAGTAGCAGGGCGGAGCTACCTCCCTCCCACTCATCGCTTAAAAACAAAAAAAAAACTCAGAAAGGGTCAGTAACCCAGAGGACTTCCAAGGGAATAAATACTGTTGCAATATCACACGCCTACAGTTTGTATAAGGTTCGATAACCTACGAACCTACACATTTCTAAATACTGCTCTAAGCGAATGTTTAATTGTCTCAAGTAAATTTGCATCATCGTTCATCGTTGAACATGGCAGCAATAATTGGTTGTCGTACTTTTAGAACTTAGCAATCACAATATGGGCTGCTTATTTTGAAAGTGATATAATTCCATTTTTGGAAAAAATTTAGATACCACATAATTTATGTATAATTCAATATGAACTCTTTATTTATAAATAATTCATACTTAATATTTTGAAATATCCATATATCTTGATCGCTTGAAAATTCGTCAGTAAATTACTTTGTACAACCATTGATTATGAAAATGGTGCAAGTCCATTTTCCGTAGTTTATTTAAGCAGTACGTATACAAGAGAAGAGTAAAACTATGGATTTTACCAACAAGAACGCAATGTACTGGAAATAGATGGAATGAAAAAAATCTTGTAACCTCTGCATTCAGTTATGATTTTGCATGTACGAATATGTAACGGTAAGTTATATAGTTAGAGTAGTATATAAGTAAATAAGTAATATTGAGAATAAACAAGACTATTTTGTTTCTTGTTCTTTTCCATAAACGAAATCAGAATAAAACATTACTTATTTGAAATTGAATTTTAGATAACTGAAATTTAATGATTTTTACAATTCAATAAATATAAAAGTGGTGTGAGTTCGTTTACGACTCAGATTATATTTAGTTAAATTCACATAGAATGTCATTTATATAATTTACATATATCTAAATTCATAGAAACATTGGTAAACTTAGTACACTTCATTGATATTTTTAAATCAACTAAAATGCAAACTCTTAAATATCTGGAAAGAAGAACAAATGGACTTACACTACTTTCAAAATAAATGGTCCATATAATGATAAAAATTTAAAAATTTATTTAAAAAAACGTCGATAACTCTCAAGTCTCGAAAAATGTAATCCTGAGAAAGATTATCTGTTTATCGTAATATCCTTCGAAACAAACGTTTTTCTTTAACACTTTTTCGTATTATCAAAAGCAAGTGAGATATTCGGTATGATCGAGTTACTTTGTTCACTCTGTATACGTATAGGGTGGAAGAAACAAAAATTTGCGAAGTACATAAACGTTTAATCTGTTAACTGAGTTCACATTTCTAGCACAAATGAAATATCTCCAGTTTATAAATAAAAATTAGCGAAAATAATAACCGATTTCTTCATCTTGATTTTTGCAAATATTAATACGACGTGTATTATACTCACTGCAGGCATAACAGTACAATAAAAACTTATCAATATTGATTAATCAATAACGAGTTTACTTGTCTATCCCCAATTACAACGCACGAGAGAATATGCTCCATATACAGAGTAGAGCGAAAAAATTCACACCGAACAGAAATACCTGCAATAATTACTGGAATCCTGTATCTTTCTTTACTCAACCGAGAATGTTTTTTGTAGAATACATACCGGCACGTACACCTGCCGAATGCGACGATAATTGCATGCACACGTAACGATAACTATAGAGGTAGCTTGTTAGTGTGGTTCCATGGTTTAACGCAATTCCGCTTGTCCACGCGTTTATCTCACCGTCCTTCCATACGTTGACACGCCGTACTTCCGGTCATTCTATTCCTATGAAAACGGCGTTTCAACGATTTCTCCTTCATATTCTCAACGTTTTTTGATCCATCGAGTTCTCTCGCATTCACGAATACATCTGGTTCAATTTAACTCACGATTCCATTCGTGGTCTCTATTGTCGTTGCAGGGTAACGAAGCGAGAATTTTAAGATTCCGAGCCACCAGAAGCAACGAAAATCTAATTAAACTCGGGTTTCTGGGGGGAACCGGCGAATAAAGAGCTGGGAAACAAATTTTTCCACGCTGGGTATATATATATTTTTTTTCTTCCCTCCTGTCCGAGATTTAAATACACCCTTTCCCTCCCCTTTCTCCACCACGTACCTCGCTCCTCTAGGAATTGTTTCTGGTGGATAAAAAAAGCAAAACGGAAAAGAAAAGGACGAATAACAACCTTTCTGGTCGACGCGGCGCTAGGCCGTCAATTTTTACCCAGTTCCTTTTCCGTGGAAAGAAAAAAAGAAAAGAGAGGAGAAGAAGGAAAAGAAAAATGGTGAAGGAGAAAGAATTGGCCCGCCAAAAGAGACGAATAAACTCATTAGCAGGGTAAGAGGGGGGGGGGGGGGGGGCGATCAGAGTGGCGACAACTCCCCACTTTGCCCTCTCTTACACAATCATTACCACTGACCCGCCTCTATTTACCGCTTTCCCTTTCGTCGTGCGCCAGAAAAATTCCAAAAGGAGCACGCTCTCTTCACCGAACCACCACCACCACCCCTCATCGCTAATGCTCGTCCAACCGGCCTCCAGTTACCCCGCCCTTCACGGATTACCGAGTACCAGTTGATCTCTCCGTTCGAAAGCAAATCGCCTAGAGACTTGTCGGTCTTCCGGTTTTCCTCAACGATGTTGGAAATGAGGAAAAAAGCACAATGAAATGTAGTTTATTCATGGGACGTATCAACGCAGTTTTTCTTGTAAATTATTTTCGTACATTTCCTGTGGTGGTTAGTAAAGAGCGTTTGGTTAGGTTTAGTTGGGTTTTATGTATATGAAGGAAAATGATGAAATGCATTATTTTTCTTTATAAATTATTATCATGCATTTTCTTAATGCTGAACTTTAGTTGTTTGTGACAAGTTTCTTGTATTATTGACCGCATTCTTTGTAAATTCTTTTCGTACCTTTCCTGTAATGATTAGCAATGAGTGTTTGGTAAGGTTTCGTTGCGTTTTATGTACTTATTGGATAAAAAATTATGAAATGTTATTTTTTTTTTATAAATTATTATCATAGAGTTTCTTAGTTGTGAACTTTTGTTCTTTACGAAAAATTTTTGTATTATTACTTTCAAAGTTATTTTCATACCTTTCTTGTAATAGTTAATAAAAAGTGTTTGGTTAAGGTTTAGTTGCGTTTTACGTATATGAAGGAAAACAACGAAATGCATTATTTTTCTTTATAATTTATTATTATACATTTTCTTACTTGTAAATTATTTTCGTACCTTTCCTGTAATGTTTAACAATGAGTGTTTGGTAATGTTTGATTGCATTTTATGGACTTATATGAAAGAAAACAATGGAATACGTTATTTTTTTTTATAACTTATTGTTCATTTTCTTAACCCTTTCATTACTGTTGGCTCATGTAAACGTTTTGCAAATTTGATTGTTCTTTATCCTAATCCTTAATTTTATCTATTACGCATATTCATTTTAATTGAACGAAATAAACTTTCAATATATAAACTTTTGAAAACAATTTGACAAATTTTACCGCTAAGAAATAAAATCTACTTCTCGCCACACATGTTACATGGTAAAATCTGTCGTAGCGAAACGGTTAATTGACAACTTTTGTTTTTGATGATACATTTTTTATATTATTGAACAGATTCGTATAATTTTGTAACAAGGTTATCAGCTTGATGATAATAAACTTTCCATGAGGAATTCTGATCGCTTGACAAAATTGAATTTCTTTTTCGTAAAATTTGCAGTGACAATTATGTATACAAAAGTTCTATACCGGGACACCTGGTGCATGTTGCATTTTGTACCCATTTGTATGTAATAAAACTGTCTTATTATTTTTTTAGCATTTTATCTCTAACAACATATCGTATCATTGCATACATATTCATTCTTCCAGATAACATGCACCTGATCATTAGGGGACGTTCACAACAAAGGACTCTGTCCAATTCAACACCAGCAGTCCCAGACAAATTCAAGTTTCTTATATTTTTTACTTGGACTGCTTTCATAACTATTTCTGTTAGATAAGTCTTCTAATTTCTAATTTTCAAGGAAGTATAAACAATTTGTAGTCCTCTGTCAAATATGATTCCACGTCACATTTCGAAAAAGATGCTACTTATTCCAACAATATTTCTCGTAATATCAAATTGATATAATAAAAAAATATAAAATATAAATATAAATATAAACATAAAATAAAATAAGAAGAATATATATTATACATTATATTGTACACTGTGTAGTACATTATGTACTTTATTTTATTTATTTAATACTAAATAAATTTTAAATAAATAAATATTAAATAAACTTTAAATAAATCAAATAAAAAATATCTATAATTTTATGTATAATAGAAGTAAAATTATAGATATTTTTTATTTTATTTATTTAAAGTTTATTTAATATTATATATATATGTATGTATGTATGTATACGTATATGAGCCGTTTATTTTGAAAGTGGGGTATGTCCACTTTTGGAAAATACGTAATATTTACTTACTATTGCTCACACTATTACTTATTTAGCATTGATGCGAATAGTAAGGTGCCATCTCATACGCAACGATACATCGGCGTTGGCACTTTTAGCAAGTGTAGCTAACAACGATATATCGGGTTAATATTACTCAAATTTCGCTATGAATTTTCCGAACGACCCAATATAACTGTTCTACTATGTTACAATTCATACAGTTCACAATTCAAACGAACCTACAAATTATACGCAGGGTGCTAAACGAGCTAGAGTCGTACCTGGGCTGCCCCACCGTTTGCCACGAGCCTCGTTCGGCCGTTTTCGGTATGATTCGGCGCGCATCGGGGTAAGTAGGGAGGGAAGGAGTGCTGGTGGGGTGGTAGCAGCCCTGCAGGGTCGCGCTACTTGGCACGCGATCGTCACGCGGCACACCAGCTCGTTCCGGCAAATGCCAGACCGTTCAGCAGCTATTTCCTCGCGACGCGTGCCTTTCGCGCGATCGTCACGCGTGCCCCTCCTCGTAAGGGAGGTCAAGGGGAGTCCGGCTGACCTCTCAGCCCCGACTGTACTCCTCCCTTCTTACGGCAAGGTGCTTTTCGCAGCACCATTGTGATCGACGTGTCTGTCTCTCCTTTCATTCGAGTATAGTGCGTGGACTGCTCTCGTGTACAGACCTCCCCACTTATCAGTGTGTACATGTGACGAAGCTGTTTCTCTGTGAAGACGCTAGTGGAACTGTTTGACGTTAGAAAGTTGACTTTTAAAGGAACGTTTATCGAGGATTGTTAAGATCAGTGACGATGGATTGGAAACCGGTATTAGCCACTTTGACCTGCTTGCTGTTTCACGGTGAGTGAATTTCCTTTCATACGAGAAGCTTCTGCAAAGCGGTGAAAATTCTGCAAACTGACATTCGCGGCGGCAGTTTGTTCGATAACCCCGGGACGTCGAATCGAGGCGCGCAAGAGCTCACGGTAATCATATTGCAACTCGACCGTTGAGTGACGATGACTTCTTTGCGCAGCGAAGAACAGTGCGGCAAAGATTTTTCTTTTTACATGGGAAACTTTTCTTTTTTTTTTTTTTAATTTATTGCGTAGTCGTTTTGAATTCTTGTCGTTTTATTTTACCATTGATTATTTCCATTCATACGAGTGTGATAGAGGTTCACAGACGTCAGTCGAGTAGACTTTTTATAACGAATAAAAATAGTTGACGATAGAATTATGGAACAGTTAGCTACACCTATATCTGGATTTTCGAAGTCGATTTTCTCGAGAACGATGTCTCGTGTATGCAAAAACTCTATCCCACAATTCTTCTCGAATTTTTCAGAAGGCTATCAAGATGATTATTAAGATACCTCGATGGTTATGATATGTACACTGCAGAGCATAACCATAGCGCCACTACAATTTTCAAGAGCTTTGAAGTCTTAAATAATGATTTCTAAATATTACTAATATCAGTGATATTACTAATACTATTAATATCATGCAGGTTAGAAAGAAGTTGTATGTAATGAAGAATGTGCAAAAATAATATTTATTTAGAACGAAATATCTACCTGGTTCACATTTATTAATCAACGTAATTATACAAATTTCTATTCAAGTTTTCAGGCGCGTATTCAAGACTGACTATATTTTTGCGTTTTGTGTAAATGCAGAAATCACTTTTTTTCTTGCAATATTTGGATTACGTTTAAGGGAATATTTAACGGTCCAATAAAAAACGCCGAGGTCACATTCCTTTAAAATTTCTTCACAACTTTTTCCATATGTTATTCGCAATTTTAACAACTTATCGTTCAGTTCGAGGAAACAACTTCTTTTCCAATCCTCTTTTTCTTATTTTTTCCATACTTGGTACAATTGTGTAAAATGTTCAATACAACTTTATGAGATCGTCCAAGCTTACGTGCTAATTCTTATTGCTTGTATTCTTCATATGCTAAAATTACACTTTGTTCTCTTTCATTAAAGTAGTTACCGCGTAGCATTATATAAAATAACTAAAACACTTTGTGCTAGCTGAAATTATTAAAACAGAAATTCTTTTAAGAATGAAGCTGATGCTATTGTTTTGCATTGATTACATCTGTACATTACACATAGAAAAATCCAACGATTTTTGTTTACAGTCCATTATTTACAATGCCCGTTCACATCATGCAATTGATTTCTTCTAATTATTTTCTTGAAGTTCAAAAATCTTAAAAATGCCAGTAGTACTGGTATACATCGTAATGCATGTTAACTGTCGACGTTAACAGACAACGAACCCCGGGCAACTTGATTTAATTATACAAGGTGATTCATATTGAAGAAATTAAACGGATGAAAAAGCAGTGTGATCGAAAATGATGCATTAATAAATTATAAAGAAATAATTATCATCGTTGTCATAGTTCACGTGACTTTGTGAAGCTTTAAGTTTAGAACAGGTATTCGATTTTCATCTAAAGTCAATTATTTACAATGTATATACGTTCACATTGTACAATTGGCTTCTTTTAATTATTCTCGTAAAATTCAAAAATGTGAAAAATATTCGTGGTACTATAATTCTGCTCTGCAGTGTAGGATACGGATGTGGATCGGAATGATTTTGCTTGAAAATGAAAGGGGACTAGCGGTGAAGCTTCCTTGGGGTGGTTGTTCCGATTGATTGTGACAGTACTGGAAGAGGGTAGGCCAGGTCAATTATGTATTGGTATTTTCAACAATTGAATATACGTCGAAATTGTCATCGCTTAAAGAATTCTAAAGGGCTGATAGGGAAGGTTTTCTCGAGGGGATGTATATAATATAGGATTATTGTCGTGAGTTTTCTTCTCCGAGAGGCTGCTGTGATTGATTGCGACATTTAGAGAGAATTCTTATATTGTATTAAACGAAAATTATATACCCACTTCGTAATTTTTTTTTTTTTTTAATTAAATACAATGTTCTTCAAATTACTATATTTTTTTTTTTCTTTATTAACTATAACCCCTTGATCGATAACACTGTTTTAATTAGAGAAATAAAACTACCAATTTTATTTTACGGTACTTCGAAAAAATTCGAAAACGTACACGAGGAAGAATTTTCCTGGTAAATGTAGCCGACTTTTTTTCGGGCTATTTATCAGGTTGATTATTACACAGGGAGGAGGAAGATGGACTAGGTCAACTAGGTATAACGGTGTCCGCTACAATGGAGATATAATATCAACATTTTTCTTTCTTTTTTTTTTTTAACTTCTCATTTGGTCACATCCAAAAAAATTACACACAATGGAGGAATTATATTCAACGAAGACGGTTGATGAATATTTTTCAAAGGTAATCTCACCTTCGTCCTGATCAATTGTGCAACTGGTACGGTTAATCAATATACCTATAATTACTGTTATTATTGTGTGTTTATTGATTATAGCTATTATGTTTGATTGTGATTCTGTCTGATCAGCAAATTACGTACTAGAATTACAATGGTATATCAAGTGGGTGTATTACATTTGAAACTTTCCTATCGAGTTACTTAAATAACTAGGAGTAAATAAACATTTCAAATATCGATCAATTCATATTAACATACTAAAAATGTCTGAAATTGATCATTCATGCACGGTCTAGAATTTGAAATCACTATCCTTAATTATATCCAATAATTGCCGTATATTAAATGCCTGTTAAACAATTGTCACCTGTCTAATGATACCGGTGTTAAATCCAAAATTAATTCCAAACTAATTTTAGAGCAGCGAGTAGTAATAACCTTTGTGTTATTATGTTTCAAAAATATGAAATGATCCTTGCATATGCAGAAACTCAATTTCCATAGATTCAATTAATTTAAGATTAAATTTCCCACAAAGTTTAAATGTAATACTGCTACACTCAATACGAGTTTTCCTCTTTTTATATAGCATATTTTAATAGTAAGAAGAAAAAAAGCTCGAGACCCAAAATTGTCCACTTTCCTCCCAAAAAAGTACGCCACTCGAAGAAATCACTATACATACAGTTACACTCATGTAAATATTAAATTTATCTTACAGTAGTAAATATCAGTTTTAACAAATAATAAACTGAACAAACACTAATTTTTCCTGAAAATAAAAAAAAACTTTCCAATCCTCAACATCATGTATATAAGTGAAAAATATGCTTCCTTTTAATAAGGTCCTAAAGATTCTTTTCAGATAACTGTGCTATCCATTTATACCAAAGCAATTCTTTCATTTTTGAACAAATGTTCTCCCTACTTCAGGGTGGGATAAGTATCCATTACCGCTTAGAACAAGTTCTACCTTTTCCTCAACATGTTAAGCGTCACGTCGATTTCGTTTGAATTTTGGTTCAGCGGTTCAATTCTGAAAATTTTGCAGAGTATTATGCGATAAATTTAACGAAGAAAATTGTAACTTTGTAACGCCTGCAGAGAAATCTTATCTTTATCTTTGATTTTTGTACAAACTGTTTTAATAAAACATATCAACGAATGATAAGAAATTTTCCGAATTTGATGCTATTGATCCTCAAGGACCAACGTCGCCTAAACAAGAAGTCTACTTATGTCGTTTAACGTGTTAATAGTTTATTTTAAAAAAATTAAAGAATTACAAAAATGAAAGTCTCTAAAGATACGGCTTTCCTCTACAGGCGTTATAAAGTTAACACTTTGTTCGTTACATTTATTGCAACATTCTTTGAAAAACTCGTGAAACTGAACTACTAAACGAGAAATCGATCGAAATCAATGTGGCTCTTAAAGTGTTAATCCTTTAACCCTTTGATTGCTATGGATGCATATATGCGCCCGGCGAAGAAAGACTTTGGTTGTTTACTATTGTCTCATTTGTATGTTCGGTAATTGTTTCTATCGTATATGTCCAACACTCAGAAAAATCAGATACGTAGTTACTTAGCAACAAGAAAAGACAAAATCTTGTTTATTTCGTCAGTTATTCTCTGTATCTTAAACTCGTTTCATCTGTAGCCATACAATTGTGATTGTTGCATTAGCATATTGTAATATTACACTTGTGGTGCATGTGATTTTTATATTATTGTTTGCTGCTGTTAATACCTTAAAAATGTGTAGCAGTTTTAAAGAATTTGTTACGAGAGACGACAGTGACTTGGATGAAACGTCAGATTTGAGTGAAGACTATAATGGTGAAATATAGGAAACGCACCAATATGTTGCACCGTTATCTGATTCGGAAGATATAGAAAATAGCATGAATAATGGAATAGTTAGGTGTAGAAGGAAAAATAAATAGTCAAGAATACTTAGTACTTTTACAGATGAGGAGGATTTAAACTCAAATTCGAATTTAAAGATCTATATTTCAGTCTCCAACGATCACATTTGGGGTTCGTATGCCGCTCACGCGAAGCGTTTCAACTTAGAACATCTCGCAGTCAAAGAGTTAACAGCCACCTTTGTAGTATTACGTTTCTTGCGTAATCTCAACATTCCACTTCTGTTACATTCGCGAGAAACGTAATTGTCTCCACACGATCTATGCTTACGTTCTATATAAGAAAAAAAAATAACAGTATAGTAGCAGTTTATCAAATTTGGACTTTCGAATGCAATTAGTTGAGCAAATAATTGAAAAATATGGACAAGATAATTCTTTATCCAGTGGACGAAGATCACCGGAAAATCCACTGCGCCTGATGGAGGAGCGTCGTTTCACAGATTATGTTCCAATTTTCGGGAAAAAATAATTCAGCAAGATTGTGTATCGTTTGTTCAAAAAATAGAGATTCCAAAAGCAAGAAAGTTAGGCGAGGATTACAGTATCGATGTAACGAATGTAATGTTGGGTTATGTGTAGCTCCACACTTCAAGAAGAACAATGAACACACAATTTGAAAGACTTCTAACTTTTATGACATCCAGTGTTTGAAAATCAGTTACTGTTTTACGTTAATTATTTATTGTACGGTTTCATTAGAATTTTCTTATTTTTCGTTTTCATTTTTTTCTACTATGTACGAACGTAACATTACGTAGCTGGATTCAACATGTATAATTTCTTATTATATGTACAAGAATAAAAGCTTTCTCGAAAAATTGTGTTTTATCCAAGATTACAAATATTTGTAAGGTAAAGCAAAGAAATAAAAAAGGGTGCTAATATTTGCACGTTTTTCTGAAATTCAGTGAGATGTTAAAGGGTTAAAGAAATTAACTTGACTTTGATATCTCCCCCACTACTATATTAGCAGAAAAATTATATACTTCGTGCAATGTCCCCCCATGATACCAAACAACTTTTGCAAAAGCATTTTTTCGAAAATTAATCTTAACAAACTCTATCACACTATGAAAAAGAATGCAAGATTCTATTTAAAAGAATAAACTTGACTGATATCTCCCCCACCACTACATTAATAGAAAGATTATTCATTTTGTGCAATGTCCCCCCATGATACCAAACAACTTTTGCAAAAGCATTTTTTCGAAAATTAATCTTAACAAACTCTATCACACTATGAAAAAGAATGCAAGATTCTATTTAAAGGAATAAACTTGACTGATATCTCCCCCACCACTACATTAATAGAAAGATTATTCATTTTGTGCAATGTCTCCCATGATACCAAACAACTTTTGTAAAAGCATTTTTTTTTTTAAATAAATCTTAATAAACTTTATGATACTATGAAAAAGGATGTAGGGTTCCATTTAAAGGAATCAACTTAACTGATACCTTCCCCGCCACTAAATTAACACTAGGTTTACGGGCTTTTCTTGCGTGAACCAGAAACCGAATTTTTCCTTCCAGAAATCAATTTGTTAGAGACAACATAATTGTATATTACTAACGTATCTACAAATTCGAATATATTTTCGTATCATTCCATAAATAAAAGTGAGAAAAAGTTGCTGGGAAATAATAGCAATTGTTTTTATAATTTCTATCGTGAAATCTGAAATCCGTCAAATTGACGTGTTCCGTAAACCTAGTGTTAATAGAAAGATTATTCATTTTATGCAATATCTCCCATAATACCAAACAACTTTTATAAAAATATGTCTTTGAAAGCATCAACCACTTGTGAGATATTTCATCGTTTCCAGTCCAAAGGAAACGCTGTATATATCGAACCTGAAAGAAACCAGTGTAGAAAGTCTCTACCAGTCCTATAGAAGAAGCCGAAGAAGCAACAACCCCATCACAGATAACAACTATCCACTCCAGCGTTTTCTCCTTCCCGTCGGAACACACATGCGTTCCCGTTTCCTACGTTGCTCATACCAAACTCATTTCGCGATACGGGATAAACAACGAGCGTTGCGGGGTTTGACCCAATTACCAGCTCTGGAATTCTCCGGTATCTTTTTTTTTTTTCTTCCTTTTCCCTACCTTGTCTCTCTCTTTCTCTCCCTACCTCTATCTCTTTCTCTTTATCTATGCCCTTTCTCTAGAGAAACACCGGCATATGAGTAATTTTGCGAAAAGGCGGAAGGAGATCGTCGATCGCGATCCGATCGTTAGATAAGCGAAGCTTAGATCGATAGGTAGACACGTACAGCCGGGCTCCAATTTCCTGATGGAGGGGGATTAATATAATTTGATAGCGCCCCGGGAGAATTATGCATCTCGTGGCCCAATCCAGCTACCTAGTGGCCCCGAGCCACGTCTACGTCATTCTCGCTCCTTGAATAGGGATCGTTCGATGGATCAGTTGTGTTCACGTGTAATAGGGGCTGGATGGAAAGTTTTCGGGTGGTGTTGGGACACCTGGAGACGTGGTGAGTCAGTTGTACGAATTAACTCTTTGAGGCACGGCGGGATTAAAGTGTCCCACCTTTTTGATGTATTTCACGGCACGGTGGGACATTTTTGTCCCACCTCGAAATCTTACCGTAGCTGCATGTGCATAGGTTTATATTTCGCCCTATTTATCTAAAGCAGTTGTTAATGTCTTCAAACAATCACTATTTCACTGTCACTAATCACTATTTTGTTATGTTTTTACATGATGTTATACATTTATTAATAAAAATATACCAATTTTGTTTCATTTAAAACCCGAAAAAATTCCTGTGCAACATGGGTCTATTTTTGATCTGAAATCCCGTGCCTCAAAGAGTTAATGGAATAAGCCAATGTTCTTCTTGGTGTTACAAGCTGTTTGTATGGAATTTATATTTTTAAAGAAACAATACGTAATGTTCTTACACGGTTTTTAATACTGATATTATTGCAACAGTAGAAATTTATATCTGTAGCCGTTGCATTGGAACGAATTTAAAAATACGTCGATGCTTTCGATATCCTGCTCCGTCAACTTAACGATAAGCAGCTGATTATAATGTCCAGTTGACGATAATTCAAGATAATCGTGTATCGATTGGTTCATTAGATGATCACGATTAATACTTGAATCGTTACGACTGACACGGATGGAAATCGCTGTTTAATGTTTAGTCGAATATTGTTTCGAAATGTTCGTTTATAAACTCGGTTAAAAAACGTGGTTTAAACTAGGTTGGAACTCGACTGAAAGGCTCGAAAGAGTCGTAAAACTTGAGGCTGGTTTAAAGATTTACTCTTGCACAAAGAGATACTTTACACTGTACTTCTGTTGTACTATGTGCTATACTGATACACTACATATTCTGATTATTCCGACTCTGACTGACTCTCTTTTGATTTGACTCTGACTTTTTAAGAAAAAGTTACGTTAATTTATACATCTCAGAATGTCAAAACGAGGTAGCAATTGGTGGATAATTTTTGGTGGAAGAAAAGCTCCAAAATGCAATGATTGGTTAGTTTGCGTCTAAATCAATCTTCTAAAAATCAAGAGAAAGGGAAGGCACAGTGGCGTGCTGCTGGGAAAAATGGTGGCAAGCGTCAGAAACGGTTACAGGGCTTGATTTGATGCCGGTAGGCTGTAACTAGGGTACGCGATGTCCCGTTGCGTTCAAAATTAAAAGAAGTTTATGGTAAGGTGTTAACAATCACGGAACGAGACTGCTCTAATCGAGAGTTTTTCCATCTATGTTGTGAATAGCCTTATTGTGTCATTGAGCATTAATGAACTCATTTCTGACGCTTTCAATATGTTTTACCGTTAGGTGGGCAAACAAAGTTCTCGTCAAACGAAAGGAAAAGCGTTGACAATCTGGAAGAATCGAAAAATTCTAAAGGTTTGGACTTCCCTTCGGATGAACGGAACAGTATCCTAGTTGATAAAACAGTGAATATTAATGTCGAATGTAAATTTGACTGTGAAGTAACTATTGAAAGATATTATATGAAAATAAACGGTTGTGTTAATCCTGAGCGTGGGTATGCCATACTGGATTGATTTTTTGGTTGATTGAAGTCCTCAAGCGAGCAAGGGGTGCAATGAACTTCAGGTGAAAAAATCTCTCTCCACTTACACGTCATAAGAAGCGTGTATACGATAGGTGTCAACACAAACAATCGTTTTGGTAATTTTGTAATAATCGTGGCGAGGGTGAAAATGATAATTAAATTGAGGCGAGGAGAATTTTTTGGCGAGAGTGGCTGGTTAGGTTAGTTTCGAATAATTATTTAACCGTTTGAGTGCCACGGATGTTTGCGAAAATTTAGTAGAAGAATGTCAGCGACGCAATCGCGCTTTCTTTTTCTCGTTTTCGTCACTTCTAATTCGTAGTAAACGAAAAATTTCTTTTCAAGAACAACTCGAAGCTTACGAAAGCATAGACCTTAATTTAGTAGACACTGACAGAGTTCAAATGTGTAGTTCGATTCTACAAACTGATTAGCTGCTACTTTTGAGCACTGGAACAGGAGAAACGCGATCGTTCTGTTTGACACTCAAACGGTTAAATTCTAGAATATAAAGATCATAGATAAATTAGTGGAATATTCATTTCTTTTGAATGCATAATTAGGTAATGTCGTGAGAATATCAATAAGGACCCAAATGACCAAGTGAATAATAACCACTTTCGTCACCCTCTAATCTGTCCTAATTTCAAGCTCTCAGAAAATCTTAAGCTGCCGTTCGTCGCAATTTTTCTTCACCTTGACCCATCACGGCTCAACGAAACCAGTCTACCTTCAGTTTGACCCAACCAAACAGATCTAACACCTAAGCAGAATCCTGTTACCTATTACTTCTCAAACTTCCCTGAAAACAAAAACAAAAAAAGAAAGAAAGAAAAAAGAAGAAGAAAATAAAGAACAAATAAAACAAAGAAAGAAGTACACTCGACTGTTCACGTTACCAACTACTTACTCCTCTCCACTCACAATCTTCTCCATCTTCCTTCTTGCAACGTGTCTTAAAATTGCACGCGTTTAAAAATCCTCCTTTTACCTCAGAAATAAATACACACACATACACGTAGAGGTAAAATGAGGTAACACGAGAACCCGTCATTATTTCAGAAGGGGTGAGAGAACAAGAAAGGGAAGGGGGTTATATAGAGAATTTAGTGTATATACGTTTTGTGCACAGGTGTCGGCACGCGCTTACCTCTTGAACGATAACGGTCATAGTAATTTGATTTTACAGTCCATGAGAGAAAGGAGTATAACAGTCTTGCATCGATCTTCCCTGGAGAGTCCACGAGATGCAGCCAGCAAATATTAAAGAGCAACCTCCACCCACACATCTTGCATTTTCCTCCGAAACATTCAAGCCCTGTCTTTCTACTTTTCTTTCCACTCTATTTTACCCTCCCTTTCAGACATACGTATACCAGGCTCGTTCTAGAGAGGGTCCGCTTATGAGAAACGCAAACGAGAAGCCACTGGTGTCTTCTCCTTGGTCTTGGACAATGTACGGGGTGCCCATTGTGAAAATGATAGACGGTAGGGCGGTTTCGTGGATATTTTCTTGATTGGAAGATTGTTGTTGCGATAAGGAAATGAAAGGAACCGTTGAATTATTTCCTGAAGTATTATTTGTGTGTATTTGTGTAGCGTAAGATGGGAAAAATAAGTCAATATACTAAGAAAGATTATTATAAATAGGAGGGCCAGTCAAATATAAACCGGAGTTTTTTTTAATAATGTTTTATTTGAAGATAATCTGTTAAAAAGGATAGAAGATTTATTTCTCTACGTATGCCGCATTTTTATTTATGCACTTTTTGCCATCGGATTGACAGCTTTTTCATAACATTGTTGTAAAATGAAGAGGGTTGTGTTCGAAGTCAGTTGCACATAAATTATTGTATCTGTTCGTTGCTCTTGAATCGTTGTCCTTCTATTGCCTCCTTTAACACTAGAATTATAAAAACAAGTCAAAATGACTGGTTTTAAATTTTCATTTAAAATTTACTCAAAGTTACAATTCTGCATTTCAGAAATTTCTTCGTGACTTTTATTACCATATCCAGAGAATTAAATTTATCAATTTGAGTTCCTCTCTCCCTTTTCAAAGTTACATGTAATATTGCGAAAAAAATATGTTAACAAAAATCAGTTTAATCACTTAGTATTAATTAATTACTTAACATTAAATAATAGTTTGTTATATATAATATGATAGTATGTCTTAAGACAAGTTCAAGGAGCTATAATATTTCGTGGAGGGTCGTAAAATAAAAAATCTGCCTTAAAAAATATTTCACTGTATTCAGATAAACCAAATACTTTGTGAAGATGTTCGTTAGAAACGGGGAAAGTTTGGTTACTCGAAAAGTGGAAAATCGTACGGGAAATCTAAGAAAAAAAGTAGCTAAGAAATTTATTTTTTACGGTGTATATACACCGACAAACAAAAAGAGAAAAAAGAAAAAATGAAAAATAAGGAGATTCTGTAGATTGTTTAGAAAATGGAAAACTGCTTTTTGCAGAATATCGTTGAATTGCAGGAGAAAAAATCGAGGAAAAAGATTTTTCTTTCTATATATACAACCTCTAGGATGTCCATTGAAAAGAATTGAAACAGAAAAACCCGACTACTTGTTCGAGAGATGAAGAATTATTTCTATGTTCCGAAAAAGTATCGTTTAAGTACAAAGTAATAAAGAAACAAATTTCTGTATTATACACAACATACAGGATATTCGTTATACAAAAATTCATAGATGAAACAGCTGCGTATGTTGCTCATGTTACAGAAACAATAAAAAAAAAACTTACAGAATTACAGTCTCAATTTTCATTGAAAAAAAAAAATACATATATATGTATATATATATTTCGTTGCCAAAATCGAAAAAACAGTGGGAGAAAAAAACTACAATGTATAGGGTGTTGTTAAAAAGAATATTGAAAGGCAGAGAAACCAGTGAAGTCTCCTCTCTCTTTTACCAAGTTTATTTTTCCTAAACAGATAACGTTAGCCGCGTTTTCCAGACACTTACGGACCCCATGAAAGAATCCTGGTGTCTGACTGGAGGAGATGGGTGTAATAAGGTTCAATTATGAGTCTGGCGCGACGTCTAGGGGTCTTGACACGGAGTGGTTGGATTAACGCTCGTTAGGATGGTTAAAAGACGCTTTTCTTGATAGTTTTGGTGATTGGTATAGGGTAGATAATTCGTGGAAGTTTGTTTGAAGAGTGGTCAGGGTTTAGGATGCGATAGAGTAGACTGTTTTGTGCAGAAATAATTAACTGTACTATACGAAATATAGACGAGCCTAACTCATATTTAAAGTAGCCTGATATGACCCTAATTGAACATAATTTTGACAAAGTTTTAAACTACAGTAATCTGGAATATATTTGGCTTAAATTTAATTAATGTAGACTTAAGTTATTCCGGATTTAATATAGAGCCTAATTGAGCCCAGAATTAGCTCACTTTTCGATCTATCGTAACATCTGTGTAAATTTAATACAGTTTAAATATAGATCAAAGTTGATCTAACTTTTGCTCAGACTAGCCTAATCTAAGCCTAATATGATGTAAAATAAACCTAACGCGAGATCTAATAATAACCTTAAGCAATACCGTAGACCTAACTTTCACTCCTCTAACCTAATTAACCTAATTAAAAATCCGGCCCAATTCAATTTCGATTCGATATAGAGCAAATCTAATCTACCTCAATTCAAATTTAATCTGATACGAGCTAACTACAGCCTAACATTTGTCAACCATCACATCGTATGAAACGAAACAACATAAAAGAGAGAGAAGAGGGGAGAACAAAAGAAATGCGTCACAATTGATTCCATTCACGATAAAAAAAAAGAGGAAAAAAGGCATGTTACGAACAAGAGATATACATCGCGCATCTCAATTAAAAAAAAGAGAAAGGGGGGAGAGAGAAAGAGAGAAAGAGAGAGAAAGAGAGAGGTGGAAGGGCAGCCACTTAGGCTGAATGAGTTAATGACGTGAACAATTGTGTATACGTGTATACTCGCTTTTCAATACGACTTCCTTCTCGAATCGGCCGGTTGAAACGGGAAAGGAGTATGAAGAGGTGGAAGGTAGAGTTCAGTTAGCCGATATATATCCTATTTCCAGCGGCAATTCCATTAAAATCCATGAAACCGTCCGGTCGGTTATTAAGCGTGCCATCATCGTTCCTCTCGCAACGTCGCATTAGCGATAATGGCGAAAAACGAGTGTCGTTATATCGATTCAACGATAGAATCGCAGGATCGAGTCGATGAATTACTCCCGCAATATCATTCGGCAAAGATGAAAATAGAAATTGATCTCTGTGTTCGTTTAACCAGTTAACTGTTTTCGACGAGCATACTCGTCACTTGTAATTTCATTAACCATTAGTGTATGTTCATAGAAAATGTTTCTGTGAGGAAGTGTATTAGAATACGATTTTTCGATTGAGAAGTTTAAGTATATATCAATAATTTTTTTTTTGTTTAATATAAGTGAAATTAATTCTTAATAAACTTGATTATTCGTGTACTTACATGTCTTGATTTTATTACTATTTTTTACATTAAAAAATCCATTTCTGTAAAACCAGTGTCTATAAAATATGGACTTAAATTTCCTCTTGTTTTTATTTTTTATAATATACTATTATTGAAAGTGGTATAAGTCCATTTGGAGCTAAAAAATCGTTTATTCTCTTTAACAATATTAATAATTATTATTGCATAATCAAATTTAACAGGTTTATTGTGTTAAAAACATCACCAGAATTGATTAACGTTTGCCAATATTTGTAGATTGATTCAAACGCAAACCCTTAAATATCTCGATATATGAAAAAAATTGACTCATACCACTTTCAAAAATAACGGCTCAATTGTTGTTTTCAAATAAGTGTAATTCAGAGTTAATGAAATAAAGTAGCACTGGAAAAAAATGATCTCGGTGATTGAAAAATGTGGAACGAGTAAGTGTTGTAACGCAAGGGTTACAATATGCGTAAAGCAAGTCTTTATTTATTGACAGCTTAATGTTTAGCGCTCCGCCTATTTCTCTACCATTGCTTACCAGCAACTCCTAGGAAGAATTTTTCCTCCAAGAAATTCATTTATTAGAGACAACTTAATTGCATATTTTTAACTTACTTATAAATTCGGATATATTTTCGTATCGTTCTATTAATCAAAGGATAAATTGCTGAAAAATGATAGCGATTGTTTCTGTAATTTCGCTTGTGAAATTTCAAATGCATCAAATTTACGTGTCCCCTATACCTAGTGTTAAACAATTGTATTTTATACTATTTTAAAAATATTCTACCGATAATTATCTTTTACGTTTTATCAGTAGTTGTATCACAAGAATCCTATCAACAATTACCTTTGAAAAAACCGCGATCGATGACTGTTTCTAACAAACGATCCCGCTAATAGCATCAACAGCGAAACAATAACAGTATCATAAAGTTAACAGAATAGGCAGAAATAATTTGAAAAAAGGGGGGAAAACCCGAAACATGTTTCCAATATTTGTTTAAAAGAAAGTGCTACCAATAATTCCCTTTAATAAATATTTCCGATAATATCAATTATATATCGTCAATAAAATAACATCAATGTACACGCAACAGCGGTATCGTATAACAAAAGCAATAAAAAAATGTCAGAAACAATTTAAAAATAATGTTACCAATTTTTCATCGATAGCTTTTACCTCACCTCTCCACATCCACCTCTAAGTGGCAGCAAAAATTAAGGTGGTATTGTTGTGTAGAAATTTGAAAAAATTGATTTTGAGTTGTTCGGATCTTATACTGAAAACCTTTCTAAATACGCCTGTTAAAACCGTATAGTGATACTCGTAAAATTAACTGAGTTATAGAATAATCCTCAACATTGTCCTCCGAGTCCTTTAAGATGGAGGAATTTGGTCATGATAGATCACCTCTCTGTTATGAAGTTTTTAAGGCTATAAAACCCGTGTATGAAAATCTTTCATCGAAGAATTTGTTAGAGCTATACGTTGAAGCGAAAACAATAATGAATCTCTAAATTGATCGATTTGGACTTTTGCTCCTCAATATATTCACCCTGGAACCGCTACGGTTGAAATCGCCACTTTCTTGGCTGCTTGCATTTTTAACGAAAGGTTTTCAACAATATTAAAAATATTAAACACGATGGATGTCAAAATCGAACAGTAAGCAAACGCATACATAATGTTTGCGTGACCAAGATAGAATCTACCGAAAGATGAGCGCCAATCGCCTCAAAAGAAACTAGGATTGCTAGAAGAAAAGCACTATCTGACGAAAACCAATTTCAAGAAAGAAGAAGGAACTATTTATGGACCCGGGTTAGCCGATTAACCAGTAGGAATCAATAATTTCATTTAAACCTTGTCAAACAGTACAAAAACTGGTTTACGCCGTTTTCTCAAAATTATATTTCTCAAATCGGCAACCATGATATCTTAATGACCAATTGGCAAATTGAGCTCAGATTTGGTATACATCTTCGGTACTTTTTTTTAATGTTGATAGCACAATTGAGTTAAAATCGTCTTCTTTTTGCCTTTTTTAAGTTGTAGAAAGGGCAAAAATACAAGAAAAATCGATAATTAAAGTTTAGCATGCCGCCATTTTGTAAAAAAGTCTTTTTCCTGACCAAATCTGGTATCAGCCATCACAACATTTATACAAATTAAGAATACGTGTGGTTTCCTTTCTTAACCTTTTTAATGCCAATCGAAAGAATTATACCTAAGCGAAGAATATCGAACCAATTTGATATAATTTAGTAAGGTTTGAGAAAAAAATCACAAAAAAAAATGTAAGAATGATATTTACAAAATTCAAAAAGTAACATATTACGAAATAAGGGGAGGATGAATTAATACCAATTCTATTTCAATATTTGTTGAAAATCATATTAATAATATTTATTCAAAATCATTAGAAAAAATGAAAAGATCAGTTTTCTTTCATAAACAGTATTTGTAAGTAAGAAAAATCGTCGATTGACCATAGTATGATGCAGAATCCGTACTATAAAGCATAAATACTGTATTTTCAATTATTTGTAACAAAATTATTACTATCAAAACATAAAACTAAATGATAATCCCATGATGCGTAGCAAGTATCAAGAGAATTACTTGTTTCAAAACAAGTGATTCGTCTAGCTAGTATAACGTCAATGGAACAACATTCTAGTATTATTATAAACATTTATAGTTATCCGGCTATTGAAAATAAATATTTACTTACTATTACTCACACAAATAATTTACTTAGCATTTGTTAGCTTTTCTTTGTTTTAAATAAAGACGAAAATTAATCTTATTTACGTTGCTAACGGAGATGCTGTTCCCCATTTGTTTGTTTATATATGAGAAAAAGGAGAAGACGCACCTCTATTGAAAAACGAGAAGTCACTTCCGATGCGTCAAGAATAAAATATCTAATCTAAACCTGAAGAGTATTTATTCAAAACCCAATTCCCAACAGCATTGATGTGAATAGTAAGGTGTTATTGCATACGTAACTATATATCGTCGTTGGCACTTTTAGCAAGTGTAGCTAACAACGATATATCGTTGTTCGTCACTAAAAGGGTTAAGATGCATATAATGTCCACAACACTGGTTACCAATTAGGTTTTTTCCGCGCACCATTATTCCCGAACATACAACAGTATATATATATATATATATATATATATATATATATATATATATATATATATATATATATATATATATATATATTTCTTTTTTTACCAAATTTTTGCATATTTTCAAAGGATCAATAAACATATGTAAAAAATGTTCAAACAGTGTTAAATTTATTCTATCCTAAGAATCACATCCGAAACAGCCTTCTACACGACAATACCACCTTAAAAGAAAAAAAGAGGGAAAAAGGTTAATATCATAAAAACACGTCGCACAAAAGAACGAGTAAGTAAAAGAGAGCGGTAGAGCGATTAGGCTGATCGAATTGGGGCACAGCTTGCATCGGTGAATGATCACGCGGCGATAAGCGGAAACAGCGCGACGTTTTGCGTTAACGCGACCACGGCAACGACACTCGACGCCTCCTGATGAACAATTATCTTACGAAGCTTAGGCGTGCAAGAGGGTGTACGTGGTTTCTGTGGTGTGTATGTAACCGAGTAAAGTCCGCGTTGAAAGTTGCACGCTTGTTCACGACCACGTTACACGCGTCCAAGCTCTGCCCCCTGTTTTCACGAAGCCCACCCCATCGTGAACGCGAGTTCACGGCTGAAAATCGACGCTGTCGTGCCGTTTAATCCCTCCTGTGGCAAACGACTATAACGCGTATGGCGATGTTGGATACGTGTACAGGCAGAGACCACCAGAGAGGAAAAATTGGGATTTTTTTTTCCTTTTTTGTTTTGCTTTTTTCCCTTCGTTTTGTTTTTTGTTGACCAATGTACTGCATGGAATTCGATGAATATTTGCCTGGCTGTTAAGTGATCCTTGGACTATGCAAAAATATTTTTTTGCGGTATGTAGAATTAAAAAAAAGAAAAATGAAAAGGCGGTAAAAAATGTGAAAGAGGCAAAAAGAGACGATTTAACGGTCGCGGAAGTTACGAGATCATTTTTCAATTAGGGAGAAATATTATTGGGTCACGGGTTTACTATGTCACAGATGAGAGGAACAGCGATTCGGAATTATTCTGGGGAAAACAAATATTTTTATTAGATACTGTATGGTACAAGTATGGTGTGTGTCTACGAAGTATTTTTTTTTTTTTTTAAAAGCAATTTACTACAATCTATAGTGGCATCTTCGATTAAATGATCCAGGAATATTAAAAGAAATATACGATGTACTAAATTTCGTGAAAGATCTTTTTCTTTTCTTTGCACACTCGAAATTGTTTCCTTCGGCGAAGAAAATCAACAGTTTTTTATCCAGATGAAATTCCAATTTTATGACGTGATTACGGCAACTTGAATGCAGCCACTGTTCTCCTTTTTTTTTTTCTTTTTTTTTAAGTTAGCCATTGTCCAATTTTGCGACGACAGCGTTATTGGAAAGTCGACTTGTTTGGGAATCGGCTTTTCATACCCGTTTGAAAATGAATGCAGCTCTATAAGCGTCTCTTCTCGATGCATTGGACCGTCTGCCGTCGAAGCGTCCATTATTAATAAACCATCACGATTTTTCCCATATGACGCCACGTCTGACCCTCACCTGGTCCGTTGGTAAGCCTATCTAAGCACATCTGATGACGTTCCACCGATACACCCACGAGTAAGCACGTGCTCCGCTAAGCCCGAGGAGTGTGTATAGCTCAGTGGCTCCCAAATTTCTCACTGGGTATATTAACACTAAACCTACCGACACTTCACATATGGACCGTTTATTTTGAAAGTGGTGTAAGTCCGTTTAAAAAAAAAAATGGGATATCACGTAATTTATGCTTAATTCAATGTAAATTTTTTATGTATAACTAGTTAGTGTTTAATTTCTTAAAAAATTACCATGTGTTGTACAATTTAAAATTGGTCGGTAAAAGAAATTATGTAATCATTGATTATGAAAGTAGTGTAATATATTATATTTATTTCTATCGTGAGCCGTCAAATGATCTTTTTAAAAAAAGACATATTTCTTAATATATAGTGAAGATTATGAACAATTAGATAGTAAACAAAATATTTTCTTATATTTAAAAATAAGCAATGTTTATTTTATTCTTTTTCACTGTATTTTTTTACAAATTATAGGATTCTTGAGTGCACATTTCCCACGTACGTATTTTTCACATTTTAGAGCCTGAATTGTTGATTTTTCTGATCAACTTCAGAACAATCTTCGTCAACATTACTTATATTCTCTAGTAAATTGATAATTTGATATTTTCTAATAACTTTAATAAATGATCAAATAAAAGCTACAATATAAAAATGTAGATCAAACTGGGTAAAAGAATGGATACAAAAATGGGAAAAATATTAAATGTAAAAGTTACTACAAAGTGTTGCTAATTTGTTCACTTTCTTTTTTTTTTTTAAGGGCATTTACAACATGTAATATATAAAATAGTAGTAGAATAATAATAGAATTGCAATGTAAAATAATAATAGACTGCCAATTATGCTCTTTGTAGCTTTCACGTTTCGATTCTCTCTGTTCGGGTCACAAGACTTTATTAAATGTAGCAAGAAGACGACTAGGCCATGTTTTCAAGCCATGATTTTCTTTACATCTTAGATAACATAACAGAAGACAAAGACCAACTCATGGAGAAAATAAAAATCGTTCAAGTGGTCAAATGACCGTTTGCGATAGACAGAATAGACTATAAATCTTTTTGGGAAAATAAAGGATAAGAAAAAAGATGAATATTAAAGAATGCATTGTACGTGTAATATAAGAAAAGTCGTGAAGTTAAACGGCGATGCAATAACATCGTATTCAAGAAATTCTGAACGAAATTTTTAAAACGGTCATTTGACCGCGCGTGGTAAATTTAGTGTCAACCATTTTGCACTCAAAATTATTGTGTTGAAGAATTTTTCAACGACACTCTTTTCTATCAACTTCTTTTTAGCATAATTATTTGCTTCATTTATGGTTTCGTCAATTAATCCACCGGGTGAAAAGTAATTCGAAAAATCGTTTGGATTCAAATCCAAAATCCAAATTGGCTGTGGTTTTTTCATCGTTTTTGAACTTTATTCTTCTCGTGCTGTCAGAATCAGTTTTCACTTTTACCTTCTGTTATTCTAATCTTTCGTCTTATTAAACCAATTACGAATCTTTCATTTACAACATTATTGATTTGGACTCTAAACAACTTAAAATCAATCTTATCTTCGCTAGTGCCATCCTTTGGATCGATTCTTTGGTACATTTAAAACAGACTTAATGTGTAAAATAATAATTTTAATGAAACATTTAAAATGTAAAGGAGGATATCTGTTTAAAAAGAAAGGAAATTATTGTTGACTCTTAATTGTCGTTCAAGCTGCCTGTATCAGACCAAGTGGTGAATGATGGTCGCATCTCGAGTACAAAGGGTTAACAGTTTAACCCTTTCTCTACGGAAGATTTCAGTAGAAAGATAGATGTTCAATTTCCATTTGTAGAAGTTCTCAGATTGTCTTCGAAGATTTAAAGATTAATAATTTTCACATTTGTGAAAATTGAGTTGGTTTTTAGTAAATGAAATTCCGGGGAAAAGGCGATAACAGAAAAGTACGAGCCAAATTTCTAAAACGCTTATAAACACCAACAGTATCACTGATATTTTTTACGAGTTTGCAACCTTTCATAGATTAAACAATATGCTTGAAGACAAAAAATCGAACGAGTTTCAAAAGCAAATAGAATAAATGCATCCTTGATCATTATCGATTTTTAAATTTGCGTTTTATTATTCTTTTTTGACGTAAAAGTTAGAAAAGCGATTTTTGTTTTTCACTCGTCTGATTGTGTGAATGAAGTCACAAATATGTGATGTTGGTCAAAAAACGCTGGTTGAAAGAAATCACGCGATTATGACAGCAGCCGTCAAAGTGTTAAACTCGAACTACGAGTGATATTACATGTCCCTAACTTTTTACGATATGAAACCACTTGATCGTTCTATGAGTTTCCACAAATTTTCATTTCAATATTTCAAAAAAAAAAAAAAGAGAGATAGAAGTATTTAAATAAATACCAATGCTAACTCGTACTTTCAACACCATCTTTGAAGTACATAAAAAGTAGGATTTATATATTACATAAATTTTTACGAGTGGTACATGTAACATTAATCTCAGAGGTGGAGCTAAAAATAAAAGTGAAAGAAAATTGAGAGGACCGAGAGAAATTTGATCAAGTTTCGAAGGATTATACGTAGACTGCGGATTTTTATGCATTTATAGGAAATTTAAAGGTGTAAAATTGCACAGAATACACGGTACATGAAAAAGTATACAAGATATCCAAATTACGATACTTTTTATAATACTTGATAGATGAAGTAATTTTCTACCGAAGTTCTACTTTTTTCTCTTTTACTATATTTCGAAAAATATATGAAAAAAATATCTAAATTACGGTTCTTTTTATACTTGATAAGTGAAATCATTTACTACCGAAGTTCTTTTTCTTTTTTTTATATATATATATATTCTGCAAAATATATCCGTAAAAAAAGTATCCAAATTATAGTTCTTTTTATAATATTTGCTAGATGAAATAACTTTCCACCGAAGTTCTACTTTTTTCTCTTTTACTATATTCTGAAAATACATCCGTAGAAAAAATATTAAAATTACAGTTCTTTTTATAATATTTGCCAGATGAAGTAATTTTCCACCGAAGTTCTACATTTTTCTCTTTAACTATATTCTGAAAATACATCCGTAGAAAAAATATTAAAATTACAGTTCTTTTTATAATATTTGCCAGATGAAGCAATTTTCCACCGAAGTTCTACATTTTTCTCTTTTACTATATTCTGAAAATACATCCGTAGAAAAAATATCAAAGTACAGTTTTTTTTTTTTTATATTTGACAAGTGTAATAATTTTCTACCGAAGTTCCTTTTTCTTTTTTTTTTTTGTTTGTTTTTATATATTCTGAAAAATACATCCATAGAAAAAATATTAAAATTACAGTTCTTTTTATAATATTTGCCAGATGAAGCAATTTTCCATCGAAGTTTTACTTTTCTCTTTTTTACTGTATTTCGAAAAATGTATCCGTAGAAAAAAACATCCAAATGACAGTTCTTTTTACAATACTTGGTAGGTGAAATAATCTCCTACCAAAGTACCATTTTTCTTCTTTTTATATTCTGAAACATGAATTTACGTAAAAAATCCGCAGTCTAATTATATAGCACAGTGAGTTCAACATAAAAAAAAAAGTTACAAAAAGCAAAGAGCACAATATTCTTCACTGAAGCTTCCATTTCGCAACTAATCGATTCGACATATGGCCAGTGTACAAATACACATCGTGAATTTTGAAAATTTCTTTCCCCGAGAACTTTCCACGACTTATGGAAAAATGTTACAGCACGTTTTCAACACGTTCCTCTTTTTTTTTTTCCTTTTTGCTTTTTTTCGCGGAGATTCGACTGGTATCGATAGGTGTCTCGTTCGTTGCACGGTAGAATGAGTATATGTATACTTGGGAGCCACTGGGTCAGTGACACACGTGAAATTTTTCCAGCCATGACGGCTCGCCTGGCGCGGTTTGAAATGCACAGGCAGATGGTGCTCGTCATACATGGGCGTGTCAGGACGGGGCCGTTTAATCGGTTAAAATCGTGGTTAATTGAAAATGAGTCAATTTACGCGTAACATGAGACACCGAGGTCAGCTCGAAACGTTTGTTGTCTCCTTGGGACAACAGCCGTAACATCCGGTCGACGTTGACGGCCGCTAGGGGCATGCTTTTTCGTTGGAACCAGCCTTTTTTCACGCACCATCTCCAATTCCTCTGTTCTAGTTTCGCTAGGCGTGTACAATGGGTTCGCGGAAAAACGTCGGGTATAATTTTGCGAATATAGTGGAAATATATGTAGCGAAATATAACGAATATATTATATACGGTAATGCTACTTTTTTCTTTTCCTTTTTTTTCTTTTCTTTTCTTCTGTTGGGTGAATACAATTTTTAGTAGCTGTGATATATGATATAGCGAATGTATAAAGTACGTTATTCTAATATTTTTCGAAGAACAGTAAGATGTATTGGATTGTCGGATAAGTCTTAAATCTTCTTTAAATATGAATTATAGACTTCATTTCAACACTTTGCTTTATTACAATTAAACCAAATATTCACTATTTTGTTCAATTATCTTCCACCATCTATTGAGTAATGCCATTATTCTATCTGTGTAGAATTTCTAATGTTTTTGAGGAAAAAATTCTTCCAGGTGATTTTTGCAGTCCTCGGTTAAACGCAAATTAAGACTATTTAAAAAAATTTGTAACGACCGGAATAAATGATAGTCTGATGGAGCAAATGTAGGAAATAGTGGATATTAAGATGCAGAATTGCAAGCATAGCGTGTTATAATAAGTGTATTAAAATCTTTCAAATTTTCTATTACCCGCCACTCTGTATCTGCAGTATAACTTCAGAATAAAAATAAAAATTTATAAGGGGAAATTTTTAATAGGGTGTCCTAAAGTACAAGGGATTTAACTGCCAACGATACTGTGAGATTACTATTGGATAGCAATTTTAGTATAATACTTTAGAATATTACAACTATAAATATAGAAATTTCCAAGTTAGTCTATAGGTAATATCCTGAAGTATGAAGAATTTAATTATCAATAGTGCTATAAAAGTTCAATAAATATTAAAGTGCTATAAAATATCAGTAGTAGTACTTTGTATTTGCAAAAGATGTTTATTCGAACAATTTTGCATTACACTTTAACCCTCTATGGGCCGAATTTTTGTTTTAAATCCAAGAAATTGGGGAAACGAAAAATCAGCAATTATAAACCTATATATGCAAATGAAAAAAAATTTTTCCGGTTAAACAATTTTATTGCAATATATTCACTATGTGACTTTCAGGTAACAACGGCCTATAATGTTTGCACTTCTGTGTAAAATGTCGATAAATTAAAATGTGACCTGAAAGTTACACGGGCCCATAGTGGGTTAACTCTTTGATTACTATTAGCTATAAGCATTTTGGAAATTTAGCTCGTACACTTTTGTCATCGACTTTTCGCCTGAATTTTATTCTTTGTGCACTTCAATTTTAACATTAAACCTACCGACACTTCACATATACCTATTCCTACCGCGAGTGGTCAAATGACCGCTTTAAAAAAGACGTATTTCTCAATATAGAGTGACGATTAAGAACAATTAGATAGTGAACAAAATATTTTCTTATATTTAAAAATAAGCAATGTTTATTTTATTCTTTTTCACCGCATTTTTTACAAATTATAAGATTCTCGATTGCATATCGCTCGTGGTAGGTTTAGTGTTAATTTAACAAAACAAATTTTATACTTTTACCAATTTGAGAATTGTTAATTTTCAAGCTTTCGGAAACAGTTCGACAAATTGGACAAATTTTCCCTGAAATCTGCCGCAGCGAAAGAGCTAAATGTGATTATGTTAAATCTATCAATTATAATCGTTTATTCATATGTTTTCAACGTATGATATTTTATTAAAACAACAAATACGTTTCGGATTATTCAGTCCCCACCCACGTGATCCACAACTGATACGGTAAAATTGCGATGTTATGACGTCAGAGGTGACATGGGACCGATAAGGGTTAAGTACGGAGAATAGAATGAACACACTACGATTAATAAAAATATTAATAGAAAATTGGTTCTGAATTATTCGATCCGCTTCGAAAATCATCCGACGAAATATACCGAATGAATATCGCGGCATATTGAAAGTATGGTAAATTATTCAAAATAAAATACATAAAATATACATCAAATGGAAATCACACGCTACGATATATATATCCCATCGAATTAATCTCAATATTTTAATTCAAACCAAGTACCGCGTTATCCACGTTTATCCTGTCGAAAAACTTTACCGGAAGCTACGCTAAACTTTTTTTTTTCGAACTATATCGTATAACGAGAACGAACGGCGAAAAAATCTGTCTGGAAAAAAGTATTTTCGAGGAAAAGAAAACAGAAGAGACTGGTAAATTCGAGGAGCGTTAATTGTGTAGCTCCACCCCGTGAAAATGATCGCTAAGTTTCTGCGGAGGGGTCGTACTACTATTTGTCCAACTTCACAAGGAAACTACGAGAAAAAGAGAGAGAGAGAGAGAGAGAGAGAGAGAGAGAGAGAGAACGATTGGCAGAATAAAATAAGCGGGTCGAATAAGGGGTAGAAAAGGCAGGGTTTTATTATTGCACACCAGCTAATGGACCCACTATTTTACTTCCCCCTCCCCCCTTCTCTTTATATTCCCTTTTTCCTCTTCTTCTTTCTGTTTTCTTTTTTCTCTCTTTTTTTCTTTCTCTACTATAGAAGTATACGTATTAAAAATTCATACATGTCTAGTAGCAGCATACTAATAATCTGTACACCAGTTTCCCCGGATCAATAACCTACTTTCATGATTAATATATACAGTACATCGTCCAGGATTATTCGAATGCTCGCTTTAATACGAGCTACACGGCCCTGGTTTTAATACTCTTCCTTCTCTACGAGAAGAGATGTCCATCGTTCCGTCTGTCTTTTAATCCCAGCCTTTTCGTCGATAACTGAACCATTTCCTTCGAATTATTATAAAAAAAAAGAGAGAGAAAAAGAAGAAAGAAAGAGAGACGATTGAAATTATAATTTTCCATACAGGATATCCGAAATGATAAGAATAGTACAATTAGATACGGACCGGTTCACTCGTGAGAAAATAAATCGAAATTGTAGAAATATGCTTTTTGTAACGTGAACCGAGGTGAAACCGATATTGAAAAATTGTTGACGCATTAACGCGATTTTGATAAATTTCTGCGATCAGTTTTGAAAGTTTATGAACGATCTGTAATCGTTGGAAAATTACAATTGCGACACCCTGTGTATATTGTTTCTAATTGAACTCATTATTGAGCTGCAATACCACGCGATATATTTGGAAAATTTGCAAGTGGTTCATCATCGTTGTGTAACTTACATTTCTTCAGAAAGAAGAACAGTTTTTAAACCACCCTCTATATTTCCTGTACTCTAACACTAGGTTTACTAGCTTTTCTTGAATGCACGAGAAACCGAATTTTCCCTCCGAGAAAACGATTTATTAGAGACAACTTAATTGTATAGTGTTAACTTACAGATTCGGATGTATTTTCGTATCGTTCCATTGATAAAATAGAAGAAAAGTTGCTGGAAAATAATAGCAATTGTTTTTTTGTAATTTCGCTTGTGAAATCCCAAATGCGTCAAATTGAAGTGTCCCATAAAACTAGCATTAACTTATTATTCAGTTGATTCGGTACAAGATGAATTTTCGAAATACCTTAAAAAATACACAGTTCTATTGCAACCTATACTTTCCTACAAAAAATCATCGTTAGTAAACTATTTTGTACACTGTTTAAAAAATGTACCCTAATATAGATCGTTACTCACATCCAATAAAAAATATCTCTCCGACAAACTTTCAAAAATATGCAAAGGAGAAAATTCCTTAGAAAAATCTACAGTTGAAGAACTTAGTATAAGGGTGATTCGTAAGGCGCTTTATAATTTACAAATTATAAGATTCGAGAAAGAATTTTAGAGATCGAGCGTGAAATTAAACCTGCGACCTCCAGACTGACAATTTGGGACATACACCCATAGCCAAGGCGCCCTCTTATTTTCCTCGTTGCTTGAAAAAAGCAAGTTCGATAGACCAACATCTGTATTTCTTGGTGACAAATCACAATTAACATTTTATTTACCGGAAGTCGAATAATCGGCTTTTCTGTGGTCAACGGTTAGGTTAGGTTTATTTTAACACTTTTGCAATCGAAAACATACTCGTACGTCATTTCAAAGTTTTTAACTGAATACGGACAATGCAATCCTACGTCATTTCAAATTAAATTCACCGTATTCATTTGATGAAAAACGATATTTTTTCAATATGCTTTTGTGATATTTAATTTTTTTTAATTTTGGACAACAGATGACTATAAGCATCGTACTGAGAAGTAATACTTTCTGTATTCACATAACTACGAACAGCAGAACCTTGTACTCGAGTACAGACTTTTGGAAATGATATGGTCTAAATATTTTTCCGGTTATCGCCCGTCGCAAAAGTGTTAATTTTTAATAAAATTACACTGCTTCGAAACAAAAAAAAGCAGAACGATATAACGAGTGTTTTTAAGGTGTAGCTCTTTAGAAACAAGAACATACATTCCTGCTGAATAGCCAAAAACTGTCCTGGCGACAAAACGGCGTTCAATTGACAAGGGAACACTGCGAACCGTAATTCACATATTTGTATGAAACTTCGTGGATTTATAGAGTGATCCAAGATAAGAATAACGGTATGCTTCATTCGTGCCCAATCTCTCTTTAAAGGTGTGAAAACTAACCTCAAAATCAAATTGGCACTCCTTTTACGCGTATATCTTTCAAAGTACAAGAAATAGAAAAAAATGTTTTAAGTAAAAGTTGAATGGTACAATAAGCACTATAAACTTATATTAAAAAAATTTTTAAAAAGTCTCTTCTTGAAAAAAATTTAAGAAATTGTTTAATAATTTTCTTAAGGTAAGTTTATAGCGCTCATTGTACCCTTAAACTTTTACCCAAGACATTTTTTTCTATCTCTTGCATTTCAAGAAATATACGCGGAAAAGTGAGAGTGCCGATTTGAGTTTGAGATTAGTTTTCAAACCCTAATAGGCGATTAGACCACGAATGAAGTATACCGTCATTTTTGTTTTGGATCACTCTATAAACCCACAAAGTTTCAATTCAAATGTGTGAGTTACTGTTCGCGGTGTTCCCTTGTGAGTCAGCCATTAGTGAGCGGCAACTTCAATCATGAATAGTAGATAGTATTAAACCGTGCCTAACTCTGTACATAAAAAGTCCCCTAAAAAGACATGTATAAACTTTCCCAAGAAGCATTATTAATTGACACCTCTAATTCGTGGCCGCGAAGGTTCGTTAACTCGGAAGCAGGTGTTATCAGCTCTCTGAGCCTTTGATGCGTCGAGGGTGAGAGGTGTAGCGGCGGGTTAATTGGAAAACACGCGTTCAAGGTTGAAAAAATCTGAGCTCTCCGCGAAACAGAGGAGCATTAGGCGCATTGTATGAAAGTGGAACGGTAATTTCCGCTTACCCGCGAGTTCCCCGGTTATTTCGAGACCGAATTACTCGCTCCTTCGTTCCCCCAACCCTGCACCCTCGCCATTCCGCCCTCTTGGAGATGGAGGTGGGGTGGAGAAGGAGAAAGAGGAGGAGAAGGAGAAAGAGGAGGAGGAGGGAGAGGTAGAGGATTGTGTGCACGCGCCTTTTCATCGATGGCCTACGAGCCGAGTTTTAATTAATCACGTTCCCGATTATTGCAACTTCTCTCCTCCTCCACCTCCTCCTCCTTCTCCTCCCCTTTCTCCTGGGTTGGACAAGTTGGAACTATTGTTTAGCCCTTTGTTCGCTGGACGATCGATGAAGGAGGTTAACGAGACCGATTTCGCGGATAATACTTCCCGATTCCTCCCACCCTATCGCGTTTTCTCGTTCACTTGGGGGAATTTAAACCTTTCCTCGGATGAAAAATTTCGCTCCGCATCGTTCACGGGGCGTTTGACTATTTCGGGGTAGAGAAAGGTTGATCGCGTGTGTTTTTTTCTTTATTTTCCACTAGAGAATGGATTGATGTTGTGGAAACGGATTGAACATGGTGCAGCAGAAGCAATACAACGTTGATTTAAGTATTTAGATCATATTTCTAGCAAACAGAAAAGTAATCAATTATAATTACAAAAATTAAAAATACGTTCGAGGAATTTATTTATCAATATTCAGATTTGTTTAATAACAGGCTAAATACGTTCACAATTCATTGACAGAAATATGTTGAATACAATGAAGCTCACTTTGATTGAATAAATTTCGCTTTTACTACGTTATCGAGATTTGAAATTTCATTTTCCGACTCGCTGTTTTATGTGCAACGATCTGATATATTAGAAACATGACTGTGAATGCATGGGGAGAAAAAAGCAGTTGTTAACGAACAATAGGAAAATGTTCCAAGAAAACTTCTGTAGCACTCTGTGTACAAGCGGAAACGCATGGTACACGTAGAAACGCGCGCATACTTTTCCCTTGACGAAGTGACACATACACACACACATACACACACGACACACAGCCTCTTGAGAGAAGCAAGCACGTTGCACAGTTTGTAGGGCCATTGAAGCACATTAACAGCGGCGAAACATGCTCGTATTGAAATTGTTCAAGCCTAATCCACACTTACGCGAAGCATACCCGATCTCCTTCGACCCATTCTGTTGATTTTATTTTATTTTTATCAATGAATCATAATTTCATAAGTTGGAGACTTGAAAGGCACAGCTTAACGTTCTCGCGCGTTCCCAATCACAATGTTATCGTGTTACACACGGTGTTACACTCTGTAGCTTGCTTAGGAATATAGCGACGGGTAAAATCGTTTCGCGATAACAAACGGCGGCCAATTTGCTGCCGGGAGTTCCGCTGAAATCCCTATCTCGTTCACGGGTTTAATTGCGGAATATTACTCGCTCTGAATACACGCGTGTACGTAAAAAGAAAAACGAGAAAAAACAACGACTGTGAGAGGGGAAAAAAAATAGGGAGGGGATAAGAGTGACCGAACGAAAATGAAATAGGGAGATTGAGAATGACTGAATGACTGGGAAAAAACTGTCACCGAGAAGGGAAACTGGGAAAAACTGAAAGTGACGAGGGAGAAACTGAGGAAAACAGAGGGTAAGAATGACTGAGAGGTTAAGAGGGAGAGATGAACTGAAGGACGACTGAAGGGGACTGAAATGTAAACTGTAAATGGGAGAAATTGATGGATACTAAGAATGACTGGTAACGCGAGAGAGTGGAGGAGAGTAAGAAAGAAAAGGATCTTAATCTGTACCCTCCGTCAAGCATTAACACGTTTACCGTCTACGGAGTATGAATATTATTTAACACTTCGATGTCCGCAAGTTTTTAGCATTGCTATTAGATTAACACCGGTGAAGAATCACAAATTCTACTGCACGCCGCCGGTGATATTTACGTAAATCTTTCCCAGCATAATTAGTTATCACAATGCAATCACAATGGCTGTCGAAGTAAATCCGGAAAAATTATTCTACAGAGAAAAACGATTCAAGTTTAAGGAAAATATCAATATACTATAACCGTAATTGGTGCAAAAGTAGTATATGATGTCTTTATTTTAACGAATAGATTGTTCAACAATTTCCCTACTCCTTGGACACGAGCATCATCCTGAAAAACATAGATACACCCAATTGACACTTTTCAACCACCTCATACACAATTCGTAAACGAATTACAACGACACATGTAGTTTATAAGACAGCGTACACAGACGGTCTTAGAGCATTAAGCAGTGAACATTGAGAATCAAGCATTGAACATTAAACACAAAACATTAAGCAAAGCATCAAGTAAAACATTAAGTACACATTAATTACGCGGTAGTACAAGTAGCATACAAGATTCATTCACAAAGATACAACATTCAAGAATATACATACACTTCAAACATTGTTATACTTGTAAATATACGTTTTAATACAAAGTGTGTTACTCAAATTCAATCAAAAATACAGTCCACTATTATAGAATCCGAGAAACTACTGTAACGAGTATTTACAACACTCAGAAGCAGCAAGCATCGTTTAATGGTTGCGAAGATCCTCCGTCAACACTGTAACGCACCCAAACATATCTGCCGAGTTTCGGATTCTGTCGTGAAAAAATAACACTAACTTGGAGGCAGTGAAATTATCAAACCATTTTCTTATTTTTGCAAAGTTTCGAAAGTGTTGTTCGACTAAAGAGTATTGGCATCGATCTGGATAAGTGATAATCCGCCAGTGTTCAATCTGAAAACTACGCCGCGTGCGGAAAAACTTCCCAGCTCAAGTTAAAAACAATTTGCTGAGTGATTCGAGCGACATGCGGTCCAACGTTGTCGTATGGAACTCGTATCAAATGCAACGTCGAATATACAGTCCATTTCGATTAATTCAACTATTCTCATAAAATTAAGTCGGCATTAGAAGTACGAGTTTCATTATCAATTGTGACAGATAACGCGTATGCAACAAGCATTGTTTATGTTTCGAAAGAGTCTAGGTTGTTCGTAGATAGAGTGCGAATATATGTGTAAATTGTAAGAACAGCTAAGAATTGTTAGACGTTTAGTATTTCTAAAAAAAGATAGACATGTTAAACTTTTGTCCGCTACTGTATCGATATACATAAACGTCGGAATTACGACAAAAAAGTCATTTCTCCACGCCTTATAAAAACAGCGGTTCAAAATTACACGAACGTGACAGCAGCCGATAAGCAATGGCTAACGAAATCACCACGCATATGACATTGACCGTCGAAGTGTTAAGTTACCTTAACTTGGCTTTTCTAACTCGAGATATTGACAACCTTCTTCGTTCTTATTCATCGAATACATTCCTTATACATATATTTATGTCACGCGTTCGTTAAAGAGTTGTTTGCAACAAATCGAGCATCGAGACGAGAGACGTGATAGCTGCAACAATTCGTTCCAAGATGGATGTACTTACCACGCGATAATGAAGATTGCTAGCGCGATAACAGATGGCACCACCTAGCCTCGTGTTGGCGAGCTCGTGCAAACTCTCGCCGCGGACGTAATCACGTAATATCATCGCCTCTGAATCGGTTGTGAACCGCAGTACGTAGCTCGTGGCAACAACGCGATACAATTGTAATCGGAAGTGTGCGTAAGAAGCAGTTACACGCACGTTTAATAACTTCGCACCGTTGCTCTCGTGTAATATCTCAGTTTACATGACAGCCAGTGACCTCTTTGTTTCGCGAGTTCAGCGTATAGCTGGTAGAAACGATACAGCGAAATCGGAAATTATTCTCGTTAATCTTCCGCGAACCAGGTGGGGTTAAATGAACCCCGACGATTTTAACCCTTTCGTTAAAGCAGTCTGCTCCGCCGGAGTAATGCCACTGAACGGGGCACCGCGCCGAAAACTGTGTACATTACAATACCAATAAATTGTACCAATAATTGCTCTTTTCCAATTTCTTGTAACGGTTCCAGAAAGATTTTTTATTATAATACTTTTGCACCATACAAATACTCCATTGTTGAATAAAAAAAACAGAAGGAACTTGTTTCGACGTTCTACTTTTAGTAGGATTAATCCAATATGGGTCAATAGAACCAAGAGATACTCTACAGGTACAGTAGAATCTTTTTGCCAACTATAATCGGCGCTCGTATACACAGGTCGCCGCGTGGATGCCGACTATAGTCGGCGCTTGTAACAGAAGGGTTAAAACTACTGTATCTTTTTTTCAAAATATCTGCAATCGGTTTGGTTTCTTGAGTAACTGGAGTTGCGACGTTGTCGTTTCATGCCGCGATAACTTAGTCTTGATTAACACTTTATCGACTGGAAGCCTATTAATCGACTTTTCGCTGCCAACGCAATAAATTAATTAACCCTCGCCCAGCCAATGTCGGGTCACTTTTGACCCATGTCTTAATTACCCTATAGCAAGAGAAAGTGAACGATATAGTAAGCCCTCTCGCGAGAGCAAAACCCGAGCCAGTATTGGATAGAATGAAGGGGTTGGTAAAGTGTTAAGATATTAGGACTATCATTGGTAAAGAAACACATAGCGAAGAGAAAAGATAATCAGAGACTACCTCGAGACTTACGTAAACGACTGCATGAACATCTTGGAGAAACTCCTCAAGAAACACCTCAAAAACGAGCTAAAATAGCTTAGAGGTGTTCTGCGTGTCCAAGAAATAAGAATCGCAAGGTATAAAATACATGCATAAAATGTAATTCACTAATATGTCGAAAACACTCTCATTCCATATGTAGAGAATGTATCGAATTATGCAACGAACAATCTCGCCAAGACAGACTATTAGAATTGAAGTTCCTATTACTTTTTAACCCTTTCGCTACGGCAGATTTCACAAGAAAGGTAGACGATCGGTTTTCAACCGGAAAATTTATCAAATTGGTTTTGCAAGTTTGAAAATTAATGATTTTAAAATTCGTAAAAATGTAATATTTGTATCGTTAAATTGAAATGGAAGTGCGGAAAGAATAAGATTCAGGCGAAAGGGCAATAACAAAGGTGTACGAGCGAAATTTCCAAAACGCCTATAGGCGCCAACACTAATCAAAAGGTTAAGGTTTAATATGTCTAGTTTATAGCAATAAGTGAAAAAATATATTACGAAGAAAGAGTTTTTAAAAGATTGTTTCCAAAAACAGTTTCGATTTTTAGTTAGTCAACAATTAAACGATTATGCTTGTGTTTTTAATAATAAATCATATACTTTCCGAACATAAATTTTCGTTTTATTTGGATCTGATCCTATTGTAAAATCGGCGAAACGCAATTTTAAAGTGCGTTTTTTTTCAAATGATGTATTTATAGATGGATAATGATCGAGGTATAATTAACCCCATATGGTTCAGGGTATATTTCAGGTTTCATTTACCTGGTTCGCGGAGGGTTAATATTGCAACCACCTCGCTATATTCCTTCCACTGGCTATACCGTTCTTTCTATCCTATCGAAGACATGTTCTTTTCATATCTTCTTCTGTTCGGTTATTAATCACACAGGAGTCATGAATGAAAGGTGAACTCGTTGCAGGATACCGTATTTCGTAGCAGTCGGTGTTATAGTCCAGGCTACAATATAGCGAGATCGTAAATTGAACTTTTAAGAATTGGCACCTATTGATGTTGCAGGACTCAGAACCATGCGTTGCACTCTGTTTTAGGTTTTCAATGATAAATTAATGATAGCATATGTGATTCATTTAGAAATGAAAAATATATAAATATTAGTTACTATATGAAATATTTATAATGTTTTCTTTGTCCACAACTACACAATTTTTTCGCATTTTCTACCTACATTTACTACGAGTAGATATATTAAGATGTTAAAGACATCAGTAAAACCTTTATCTGTAATGTAATTGTAAAGCGTGTACGAATTTTTTTTCTTCAATGTATTATAAAAGAACCGTTAACATTGGATAAAAGATTTCTTCTTACGGTCCTGAGCATGGTTTCAAGTCTTTAACCCCTTGCCGTATAATGATCAATCATACTCGATGAAGGTGTGACAAAAGAAGTATTACATGGCTATCAGATTTGTATTTTTCCTCTAACTTCAATTTAAATTTAATACTGCTGATTTCAAAATGAAAACTGTACATAATATCTTGACTTTCTTTAATTTAATGCTGTATTGGTGCAGTAAATATTCGAAACTAACATATGTAATGACTAAAAAATCGTACGACATGGGGTTAACTGCCTCTATTATATATCAATTCGTTTGTCTTGATAATTGAAACATGTTTACTTTAACGCTTTATCAATTTTACAATTTTGCTGTATCGTGTCTCGCACTATATCATAATAATGTTCACGAATAAACGTCACTTGCACAAAAGAATGCTGCTACCTAATGATTTATTTATAAGCTCACCATATTGCTTCTAGCGACTATACCTGTATTTCAGAATCATCAACGAATATCTAATAGCTGCCTGCTTCGATCTTGTTCAGGCCAGAAGGGGTGCAATCAAACTTTTAAGGGTCTCTCTCTCTCTCCCTCCTTCTCTCTCCCCCCCCCCTCTCTCTTTCTCACACTCACACACAGTGTCGTTCAGTCTCTCTCTCAGTCTCTCAGCCTCACACTCTAATTGTCTCTCAGTCTCATTCTCTCAGTGTCTCTCTCAGCGCTTCTCGGTCTCTCTCTCTCTCTGTCTCTCAGTCTCTCTCTCTCTCTCCCTCTCCCTCCGTGTCTCTCTGTCTCCCTCTCTCCGTGTCTCTCAGTCTCCCACTCTCAGTGCCTCTGTGTCTCTCAGTCTCTCTCTGAGTCTCTCAGCTTCTCTCTGAGTCTCCCTCTCTCTCTCTCTCAGTGTCTCTCAATCTCTCTCTCTCTCTCAGACTCATGCTCTCAGTGCCCCTCAATCTCTCTCTCTCTCAGTGCCCCTCAGTTTCCCTCTCTTAGTGCCGTTCAGTCTCTCTTTCTCTCCGTGTCTCTCCATTTCTGTCCCTCTCTTAGTGTCTTTTAGTCTCTTTCCCTCTCTCAGTGTCTCTCAGTGTCTCTCTGTCTCTCTTTGTGTTTCTCGGTTTCCCTATCTGTCTGACTGCCTATCTATCTATGTTATTTTTTTCGAACTGCGAGAAAAACTGGTGCAAGTAGGTCGAGGTTCTTTTTAACCGTGTGTACGTGCGTGGAACTACAAATCGTGCAAGGGGTGCAACCCCCTCGGTGGCATTGCTTCCGTGTTTAGAAAATAAACGACGACGGAAGGGGCTGAGCGGGGGAAAGAATGGTGGGTTCAGCTGAAGACGTGAAATACGCGCGTGGCACGTGCGTACCACAATCCCTAGGATCGTGTCTAAATATTTTTCTCTAGAATGGAAACACGCTGTACCCCTTTCCTTCCCTCTCCGTCCCCTTTCCCTCTATTTTCAGATGAATCCTACTGCTTTTAAATACTTGGTTCGTTTGCCGGTCTCTGGTGGCACAGATTGGAAGAGAAGGCTATTGCTTCTCCTGAGTGATTAATCGTAGTATGGTGATTCGTGGAAAATTTTCAAGAGAGTAAGAGGGGGAACAGTGTACGCGGGTGATCGATGTGGAAATTAGTATAATGGTTGATTCAGAAAGTTTTTAGGGGAATATTGGCAGGCGTGTAATTTCGATGGTTGGTTATTTGTCGCGGTATGTTTTGTTTGATGAGAAATTTTCTGGTTTTGAAAAGGTTTTCCGACAGGCTTCATGAAAGATTGCCGTGTATTTGATGTTCAAGGATTGATAATGATTTTTTCAATGAGAACCTTGTCCTTATTTCGAATGTTTCGGTAGTAATAGTGCCTGTGAAAGCTTCACCGTGTTTGCCGAGGTTAGGTTAGGTTTCTCGTTCATTTTTGCAGGTTATGTGATTCTTCCGTAAAGAATTGTCGCCATTTTCTAGAATCCTGAAATTAACAATGTTCTCTAGAATTTTTTAAACAAGTTAGATGAAATTATTTTTGTTTTTAACATAATAATTTTTTTGGAGGTTTTTCTCTAGAATTTTTTAAACAGGTTATATGAAATTATTTATGGTTTTCACTATAATAATTATTTTTGGAGATTATGTGACGTTTTCACGAAGACTGGTCACATACTGTAATTAATAATTGTATTCAAGTGGACCTTGATGAATGAAATAAGACAGATTATATCTGTCGTTTATTTTTTAACTCTTTGCACTCCAAAATATTTTTCAATTTTCTTGCCAATAACTCCCTAGTATTTTAAGTGTTTTATTTGAAATTTATTTCTAAGCACAGTTCCTCGCCTGGTACTTATTTTAAACAATTTTTTTTTTTACTAATTACATTAAATGTAGCTCTCAAACTTTGTTGTAATTTATATTTATAGAATTTCTGAATTTTTTAACTAAGAAATACGACAATTTCAATATACAAAGGAGAAATCAAATACATATAAAAACTTGTTTCATTTACATTGTTCTTACATTTTGTAATTTTGAAGGGTATGATATCGTTTGAAACCATTTCCAGGATGCAAATCTAGTTTTCTTTCGCACGTTGCACAAAAAAAGAAAATGGTTTCTCTTCTTCCTTTTTTACTTTTCGATGTAAGCAAACTGCATAATCCTTGTGTTTTCCTTCTAGATGTAAGAAAATGAAACGAGGCTTCCATCTAAACGATCGTTTTCGTCACTTGTTCCAGGCCTTCCCAATTTCATATTTATAACACGAAAATCACCAATAAGTCCCAACAAAATGTTTTCTCGAAATCTTTTGTGGATCATAGGTTCTCTTCCTTCATTTTCAGTTTTTTCTTTATAAAAAATACACGCGTTCACTAAAGAGATTTCAAGTGAAAGAAATATTTCCTCTAACACTTGAGTATTCGACGTAAAAAACAATAAGATATCGTCTATTGGTTCACCACATCGACACCACCCATATATTTGTTACAATGTATGATTATTTCCTGTTGTTCCATTTCCCTTATACTATCGGAATGTCTTGCCCTTCTAAAGACATTGTGGAACGTAGATCTTAATTTTGTACTAAGCATAGTTATTATTCTCTTGTCCCTCCACGTAAAAAAGAAGTATTATAAAATATAATACATATTTAAACTGGCAATTTAAAAATGTCGAGTGTGACGCGCTACAGGAGTTCCTGTGATAAAAACTGATGTCGAGTCACACTCGACAAAGAAGTGCAAAGGGTTACGGTTCTTTCATTTTTCTATGAAATATTACCACCATTCGTCATGTATTATAATGATTGTTCCAGGTAGCTTCACTTATGCAGATTATATCTGTTATTCATTATTTGTAGATTACATCATTGTTCCATGAAATATTACACCACTTGCCTTCTATTGAAATCATTAACAACACTCGGATGATTGATGTCATGTCAAATTAGATAAATTATATCTCTCATTCGTTGTTTTCCTTCTTTTTTCTTTTTTTAAGATTACACAATCTTTCCACAAAACCATTTGCCACATCTGAAAACTAGTAATGACATCTTAGCTACTGCCAGTCTGGTGTCTGTTACAAGATTCCCCCATAGTTAGCTTTGAAACTTACCAACAAACTCGAACTCACCTTATAACCTAGCCTCCAATATTGTTCAAGCCTTGATACTTCTTCAACTTCTAACCGAAGTTCTTCCCTTCCACATCTTCTTCCCAAGAAAACAACGAGGCCTAATTTTCAACCTAACTCCGTTCAATAATCGACCTAACCTAACTTCTGAAAAATCACTTCCCCCTCTATTTGACGAAAAATTGTGCACCACGACGAAATAAGATCAGCCTAAGCAAATCTCTCGAAAAATCATGTTCTACCACTCTCCAGGCAGATTTTACGCCAGTGATAAAAATTCTAACCTAACCTCTCGAAAACTTCCAGTAGTCCAAGTAAATTTTTCCACGAAGGTAAAATCCATACCCGGTGGGAAAAATATACCATGAAATTATTCGAAGGTTGAATGTGAAAATAGGTGTGAGTAAGCGTGGCTAAAAACAAAAAGGACCGTTAAGCCTCTTTTCATTGTGCAAGATGGCAGAAATTACAGATGGGAGTGGAAGGGTGGTGAATCTTGAAAGTGAAGGGTTGAAAGGAGGAGAGAGAGGTTCTTTGAGGGATATTTCTTGATACGAGCGTTCATAAGCAAGAGACTTAGGCATCACGGTTCGATTCCCTTTCTATTTGATCACTCCCACGCACATAACGTAAAAATGGACTAAAAACGTTCTTAACACATTACCAACCACATGGGGAGATCTCCCCGTTTTCAAATAACCGATTGAATATCTCTCCCCATTTTTGAAAGAAGTCACTGCATGAACGATTTAAAAAAAAATATATAAATTTGTATAAGATTCTAACCGGAAATGTAAAAGAACTCTTTGAGTCTTTCAAGCAAAGAAGATTACTACTTCGCGTTGTTTGTGAAAAATGCGCGGTTGGCTAAATGTTAAAAATTTATATCCGGATTGTATGTTATATGTACATATAAATTCATCGAAGCTATCTCGAAACCATGAAGTCACAGTACATTGCTCTCTGTCTCTCTCTCTATCCTTATAAACAGCTGTCCTTATAAACAACCAATCCAACCCTCGTCAACAAACTGCGTTAAATTTAGTCTTGATGCCAGCACGACGATTGGTACACATTTCGGGAACCATAAAAATTTTCCGTAGAGTTTGTTGAGAATTCTGGCGATGCCACTTTGATGTTCACTGAGTGGTGAAAGGAAAAGAAAGAAAAGGAGAATGTAGTTGTGGATTTTTCAGTAGTAAAAAATGGAAAAATTTTGAAAGCGTGCTTGGAAGTTTTTGAAGTAATTTCTTCAAGTCTGAACTGAATTATTGAGCAGTATGATTAGGAGAAAATGTAGATCTGATTATTCGTCGAAAGAAAAAATGAATAAGTAGAAAAAATTTTCGAAAAGTTGGAGATTGCAAAAATTTTTGTTCGGAGCTTAAAATGAAATCGTTTTTTCTTCTTATTTAAATGTATGTTAGTCTGTAATTAATAGGACAGCCATTTTGAACGAAGAATTGAAATATAGTCCAAATAGCTGCAAAAAATTGTGGTCCTTAATGTTCAGTAATGTAAAAAGATATTTCCAAACCCTACTCTAAATCTAGTAGATATCCAAAATTAGTAAAATCCTCGTTTCTATCACTAAAAGTGAAGAATAGAAAGAAAAAATGTATCAAAACATTTTATTTAATATAAAACGTATTGAAAGTTCTTTTATTCTAAAAAGATGAAAAAAGAGAACATCGAACTACCTAAGAAAACTTTCCCTCGTCTTTCTTCGAATCACAGTGTATCATAATTGAAATAAATACAATACTATTGTTGATACGAGACATAAAAAGTAATAAAAAAAGAATTATACAGTTGAAAATTTATTCGTATTTCTTGAAAAAATTAATTCAAAATTTCTAAAATCGTTCCAAAATTAAACCAAAATTTGTACAATTCTTCATACGGTGTTTATGTAACTGAAAATAATATTAAACAAAATTTTTGACTAAGAATAATAATTTCTGGAATAAATTCATCTGAATGTTATTTCAATTCCATGTTTGAAATTGTACAGTCTCTATTATTTATGTTAAACTAAAGGTTTGCTAAAGATAAGTAATAAATGAAACAATTGAAAATTTGTCCGTATTTAATGAAAAAATTATTTCAAAATTATGAGAATTGTTTGAAAATGACCTCAAAATCTGTACAATTGTTGGTAAATTCGATCGAAAAATATCACGGAACACATTTAAGCACAAGAAACACGTCTTGTACCAAAAGAATGTTTACCGCGAACGTAAATTCTAAATCGAACCTAACCTAACCCCAAAATTCCCACAATTCTCCCGAAACACAGTTCAGTAGTTCGCGTCGTAGAACTTAATCAGGCGACAGTGAAAGACAAGTTTAATACGAGACATGAAAAGTATTAAAAAAAGAACGTACTTCACATTTTTGTAAAATTTTATATCTCATGCTTTTCTATCAGCCATTCAGCCTCGAACATATTTATTCAAGTACGAGAAGCGTACAGAGCAAAAGTGCAATGGATGAGGAAAGGGGATACATATATATATATATATATATTATATATAAAATAAACGTTCGTTTTAACGCTAATGAGAATAAGTATATCGCAGCGATGCGTCATCATTACCTGTGCATGACAACGTCGAGCATCAATTAGGTATTATTGTAAAACATATTACCCGTGATTCTATGCGGCTTGTTTTTCCCATCTGCCACCAGATGATGCTGGATTGGATGGAGACAGAGAGGAAGAGAGAGAGAGAGAGAGAGAGTATTAAATAAATCAAGAATCTCTCATCATGAGCACGACTGGCAAACATCCGGGGGAAATTTGTCTGTTTTTAATTTAATATTTAACATCACGCGGCGGATAATGCAAATTTGCATCGTCACGTGCGCACAGTAACGAGTGAACACGGTTGGAGATAAATTGGAGATCCGTCAGCGTGAATAACGAACGGATACATAGGTTCAATTGTATTTTTTTTCTTTCCCTTATTTTCTTAACGGCCATTCGTTTGTTCGTTGCCTCTTTTTTATTTTTGTTTTTTTTATTTGCTTTTCGATAAAACGAATGGAAATGTTTGAAAAATTATTGTGACGAAAGGTAGATAGGTTAGGTTGGTAGATGTGAGAGATACGACTGCCAGTAATAAGTGAGATTTATCATTATTAATTATATTTTCATGAATTTGAAAAATGACGTAGAAAATCACGATGTAACTGATACAGTGAGATTTACTTTAATGGGATTTTCGAATGAATTTTGCGGTCTGATGGGAACAGTTGGTAACATTGGTTATAGATTAGAGGAAATTGACTTGAGTTTATATAAAAAGGATCTGCTCTTAATTTATAGTACTAAACGTACGTTTTAGTGAAAATATTTCAAAACTAAGATTTAAATCTCTAAGTATTTAACACTAAACCTACCAACATTTCACATATACCTATTTCTACCGCGAGTGGTCAAATGACCGCTTTAAAAAAGACGTATTTCTCAATATAGAGTGAAGATTATGAACAATTAGTTAGCGAATCAAATATTTTCTTACATTTAAAAATAGATAATGCTTACTTTATTCTTTTTCACTGCATTTTCTTTTTACAAATTATAGGATTCTTGATTGCACATTTTCCATATATTATACATATTTTTCATAGTTCAGAGTCTGAGTCGTTTGTTTTCCTGGTCAACTTCAAAACAATCTTCGTCGATATTATACATGTTCTCTAATAACATGATATTCTTAGTCTTGACATTTTTGGGATGAATATACAAATGATCAAATAAAAGCTACAATATAAAAATGTAGATCAAACTGGATAAAAGAATGGATAAGAAAATGGAGAAAAGATCAAATGTAAAACTTACTACAAAATATTGCTAATTTGTTCACTTCTTTTAAAAATGGCACTTATAACACTTAATATATAAAATAGTAGTAGGATAATAATAGAATTGAAATGCAAAATAATAATAGACTGCCAAATATGCTCTTTGTAGCTTTCACGTTTCAATTCTCTCTGTTCGGATCACAAGACATTATTAAACGTAGCAAGAAGCTGAGTAGGCCATGTTCTCAAGCTACGGTTTTCTTTACATCGTAGATAACACAACAGAAGACAAAGGCCGACTCGTGGAGAAAATAAAAATTATTCAAGCGGTCGAATGACCGTTCACGGTAGAAAAAACAGATTACAAAATTTTTTTCGGAAAATAAACGATAAGAAAAAAAGTGAATATTAAAAAATACATTGCACATATAATAGAAGAAAAGTTATATGCAGGAAATTCTAAACGAAATTTTCAAAACGATCATTTGACCGCGTGTGGTAGGTTTAGTGCTAACCTTAGAAGAAGAAAAACTGTTGTGGGCTGTTATTTTATGTTGACGGAGGATAGAAGGCGGAGGAATGATAGAGAGGATCGTAGGAAAAGGAAAGGTTGCGTTTCGTCCTGGGCCTCCTAGTGGACTCGTCAATAAGGCATTCTAGGAGACCCGTGCCTTAGACGCGGGGGACTGAAGGAGTTAGGTTGGAAGGTGTATATATACAAACAGGACCTCTCGGGAGCGCTAGCGAGAATGGTCTCGTCCCTCTAGCGGTGGTAGACAGAAGGGTCGCCACACTGTTAAATCGTCGAACTCTCCAAACTTAACCTAATCTAAACCTCCTCTTTATCAAATGAATCACGCCGTAGAATCACTCAAGAAACATAACATCACATTACTATGTACATTTAAATTACAAACATTCCCCTCATCAATTTACCAATAAATCACGCTGTAAAATAACGCAAACAAACATCGCATATACTTCGTCTGTATTGCAAAAACAATCATTACGAAATCCTTCCGATGAGTTGAAACTAAAAATCATCAGGAAAAAAACAAAAAAGAAAAAAGAGAAAGAGGATCTACCAGCTTCCAAGATGGCGTTTTCGTCCCTAACCTACAAACTGGCCACCATTGTTTCACCACCACGTTGCGATTACCGCTCATTAGCTTGGGCTATCGTGTACGGAACAAGAGCAAGTACTGTCACGAAGAGGAGAGTAGGGGGGCGACTAGAAAGGAAAGAGTGGAGGGGAGTTAGGGGAGAAAGCGCGTGTTTCGCCAGGCGAAACGTTCGCTGCCTTTGTCCCAGAACGATTTATCCCTGGACCGCAGTTCGCTTTTTAAATACGGTTCCACTTTTTGTCCCGTTTTTCTACAAATATCGAAATACCTGGCGAGAGCGTCTCTCCCTTTTTCCGTGGCCATTGAAACCTTTAGAAATGCTTTCCTTCTTTGTCAGGATCGCAATATCCCCCCACCGTCGCTCTTCTTTTTTTCCTCTACTTTCTAACTCCTCCTCCCCACCCTTTCTGCACCATCCCACGCTCTTTCTCCTCCGACCATTTCGTTCTTGTCTGCTGCCACACTAAGAATGCATCGAACGTTTTTCTGCGCTCATGAACGAGAATCGCGAAGACAGAATGAAAGAGGAAGAGGTTATGTTATTGGCTGTGTTATAGGAACGTTGAATCGTTGGATTTTAAACAGCTTTACTCGATAAAGTTTACAACAATAATACATACGGTGGCCCACAAAAGTGTTCGTACATGAGAATGTATTTTGTTCAACTTCGTTTTATTAATGATTTAGTAGTGTCTTTATTAAATGTAGCTGTACATAACTGAAGTACATTTCTTAAACTTCAATGTCGGATAGATTTGATAATTTCAATGCAACAAGGACATAGGTTTTAGGTTTATAGAGAGATAGACATTGTAAAATTGTAGTCCATAACTTAATGATTAGCTGATCTTCGTTGAAAGTTATCAAGAACTGTTAATGGATGTTTATGGAGACTATTTGGGTAAAATCAAAGATTGTATAAATACGATATTGTCGGTGTTAATACAGATTTTAATTATAAAGGAAGATTTGTTTGTTAATATTTCGTAATTATTACTTGCTGTGAAAAAATGGCGGTTGAATATGAACATTATAATGAGATTAGATTAACGTCACTTCGTTTCAACCGATAGTTTTGTAAGGCTCCATTTTGGACACTGATTACTCTTGTAGTGGAGATGGGAAATCACGGTTGCCAATAGGCTAGTGTAATTCCCCAGCTAAGAGGATCACGTCTGCCTTGAGAGATTTTTATACGACGTTACTGATCGATATCGACAGTTCTGGACCTCCATTTTCCATCGGCCAGTGATTCTCAATTCGATTCCTTACATCTTGAAAAATTCAAATCTCTTTCAGGTGCAAAATAGAAATTTTTCAAAGTCCGAATTTTACAAATATAAAATAAATATTTTCAAGCATTCCATTTCGTCAAATGTAGAATCAATTTTTAATCTCACCGGTATAAATATATTTCCATAAATGTAAAATCAGTTTTAAATCTCGCAAATATAAAATAAATATTGTCAAATATCTCATTTCCATAAATGTAAAGTTAATTTTAAATTTCATTAATATAAAATTAATGTTTTCAAATATTTAATTTCCATAAATATAAAATCAATTTTAAATCTCACAAATATTAGCATAGTGTCTTACATTGGTACAGAAAACTCATTTTCCAATTAATCACCTTGTAGTTCAGTTTCAGACGTTTTAATGATGCTTTACAAATCCTTTTCTTCGTGAAAAACAACCCATACCGTCTCTCGATTGTGTTTTCGCGTGGCGACTACCTATTTGTCGTTCGCCCCTGGCTACTGACGTGACCAGGACCGAAATTCGACGCTGGAACTCCATGCTTGAGCAAAAGACCGGCCAATAACTCTTTCCACAGAGGAGTTTCCCTTTTTTTTTTCATCCCTTTTGTCGACCTTAAACGACCACGCCCCTGGATCGAAGGGTCATCTGGTTTTCTTTCCTGGATAATTTAGACAGCGAGCGCGCGCGGCGTCGATTAGTGTAGTCACGTGACGTCGTAAACCACCATGAAAATCATTTTCTCGATTCTCTTGCGTATTATCACGATGTATCGAATGTGCACTATATCTTCGAGAAAGATATTAGGCTGTTGCGTCTCTAATGCGTTATACACAGGGTGTCTCAAAAGTATAAGCATAACAAATACAAAAACAAATAGTCGACGAGCACTTTTAGCCAATTTCTTTTATTTTCGAATTAAAGTTTATGTTAATGGGAGAGTGAAATCTAATGTTTTTAATAAATATAATAATTTTAGATTTATAATATTTTAATTTGTAACATTCGATATTTTTTGGGAGACAGAAAGTTTTTTCTTTCTTTTTTTTCCTTTTTTTTTATTGTTTTTCTTTGTTGGGTTAAGATCGATGGGGTTTCAGCGGAAAGTTCGAGGGACACCCGGTGTATAGACAGTTCCGCGCTTATCGCCGCGAATTTCTCGAACATTTACTTTCAGTACTTCCGCCATTTATCGGAAAATATTATGCGACAAAAGGTGAATGCGTCGCTCTTTATCCCTTAATTTCCTCCGCGTCCTGCTCTTTACATCATCTCCCCTTATTCTTATCAATGTCTATGCTAATTCGATCACTATTCCACCGTGTTAAACTACGTTTACACATGAATTGTCATTTCAAACATTCGTACGATAATTATCATGTGACTTGAAATAATATTAACGACATTTTATGTATTTAACAACGAATTTGAGTAAGAACAATAATTTTTGGAATAAATTCGTCTGAACATTATTCCAAATTCATGTCTGAAATTGAATAGTCTCTATTACATTGAGCAATTTTATTAAAAATGAATGAAAAATGAAACAATTAAAAACGTTCATATTTTACAAAAAATTAATTCAAAATTTATACAATTGTTTCAAAATTACCCCAAAATTTGCACAATTGTTGGTAAATTCAGTCGAAAAAGATGACGGAATACATCCAATCACAAAAAAACATGTCTTGTACCAAAAGAATATTTCCAAGAATGTAAATTCTAAATCAAACCTAACTTAACCTCAAAATTCCCACAATTCTCCCAAAACACGGTTTAATAGTTCGCGTCTTAGAACATAATCAGACGACAGTGAAAGACAGGAAACGTCATTTCCTTTCCCTTTGCTATAATAAAAGTGACGTGTGAACCGTCCTGTAGAGGTTATGCCAGGTGAGAAGGCGGCTTTTCATCGTGTTTCGCGTGTAGTACATCTTATCTATCAGCTACGTTGTTTCCTGCTCGGTTCCCTGGAGCAGAAGCAACAACAACAACAACCGGACACGGTGTGCGTGACACTTGGCCAAAGGAGTGATAAAAAATTCCTCGCGGCACGCACACGCGTTATTCGCGACTCGTTTTCCTACCGTGCGGTGTCCAGTGAATTCTTGAACGCGTCTCGCGCGACGTGCGTGCGCATTCGATTACGATACACCGGTGAGAAGCTGCCTCGTCCATGTAAATTCACCCTAATTGCAAATGTCCACTGTCCGATGACACGTTTACGGAAAGCTAATAAATTTCTGTAATACCAGACCGCGACGAGGTTTTCACGATTAAAAAATTTTTTAGATTATTGGAGGATCATGGGTATGATCGCCATGTTGTCCTTAAGGCGTGTTTTTATGTGGAGATAGAGAAATCTCTATATAAAATCTCTAAAATAAAAATCTCTAAGTAAAAAGTCTATCGAGTGGTAGTCGTGGAACTTGTTTTTCTTTTTTTCAGAAGTTCCATCGAGAAGAATTAATTGGAAAATTTTTGGGTGAAAACTAGATTTATTGGCCAACTGTGAATAAATTTTGGTTAGGTTTCATCGGTATCTTTTGAACTGTGTTTTTTTTTTTGCATTCATAGGCAATTTAAAGATGCAAAATTACACAGAATGCACGTAATATAAAAAATATATAAAATATCCTAATTACAGGGCATTTTATAACACCTGACAGGTGAGATAATTTTCTATCGAAGTTCTACATTTTTTACTATATCCTAAAAAACTATGAATTTGCATAAAAATCCACAGTCTAGTAAATACAGCTATCCATAGCAACATGAATCTATTTTTCCATCTTTTTTCTCATGTACACTGCGCAAAAGAAATAGCTAATCTAAATTCCTTTAGAAAATTGCAGAAAATTATGAATCATAACAAAATTAACTTAACCTCCCTTACAAAATCACAAAAAATATCCATCAACGATAGCAAAATTTACGCTGACAGAATCTCCTCACTAAACTTCCCCGTGTAATTAACGTTTCCCCTTTTACCGAAAGAAAAAACAAAAAAATCACGATAGCCTAATCACATGACTCCAAACTATCCGACACACGAGCGATTCTTCTTCCTGTTAAACATTAGAATTGAAAGTCTGTTTAAACAGACGTTTCGAAGGTTTCCACCCGCGATCAAGTGAGAAATTGCTGTCCGATCAATCGTTCGCTGGTGTATCCTTTCCTGAGGTTGTCTTCTCTTTATTTATCTGGATCAAGTAGTTCGTCGTCGTTTACCGTCTGATAGATGTGCAGTCAAACTTCTTGCAGGATCGTCGTTCGTTTACACGATAAATACGACACCGCGTATATCGAGTGCCCTGACCAAAGGAAACCCCATGCTAACTCTGTCGTGCAAATATTGCCCTCCCCCCCCCCCCCCCCCTCTGTAAATGTGCGTGAGGACAACGACGTCGACGTAGACGAGACGAGACGTCTCTCCACCTCTCCGTGTTTCCTACCCGACCGTTCGTTATACTCCTCCGAAGTAACGAATGAAAAGAGGTTACTGTTTATTTACGCGAGAACAAACCCTTAAGATGTCGAGATTCTTATTGGAATAAGTTAACGATAGTCTAAACAGATAACAGGGTTAACAGCGTCGTTCAGGTTTTAGTCTTGCATGTAGAAAATCGGGTTAGAACGAGTGCAAACAGTAGAGAGCGTGGATTTATCTATAGTAGTCATAGAAATTGCATCATTTCAAGAATATGAAAATTTTTTATTTAACACGCTCGACCTGGAGGTGATCTTACTTCAGTTTTCAGGAGGCGAAGAATGCTCAGCGGATGTTTAGGTATACAGAAAAGAAGGAAAACTTCATGTCTGTTTAAAATGTTTCAATAAAGTACACTGCCGTTCGTAAGTATTAGAACACTCATTGTAGTTGAGCAGAAAATATCTAGTTTAAATCATATTTGTTCACCAAAGTGTCATATATTAGTAAAAATATATGTATGCACTTATACTTTGAGATTCTAGAATGAATCTTTTCTTTCTTAGGATAATTTTCTAATGCCTCTTATGTCTCAAATAATTTTACATTAAACTTATAAAGGCAGTGTGTTCGTAACAGTAGTTCTCCAAAAAAATATTCCTCGTATATTGCTTTTTTTTTTTATTAATGATTGTTCGGAAAACCTGCCCTTGAAATTGAGGATAGTAAATATATCTTGTATAATATCTCCAAAATTATTAGGCGACTTTAATATAATATTAAATTAATATAGTAGAGGAATTTTTATTTTTCAAATTTGTAAGCGTCGCTTGTGAAAAATGCATGCAATCGGCAGTTTTAGCATGATTACATAATAAAGCATAAAATTTTTTGTAAATTCTCCCCTATATCCATAAGGTTTTGAACAATAGAAAAAAAGATAATAAAATTTCCGTTCAATTTTGTTTCCCCCTAAAAGAGAAAAATATTTTTCATAGATGATACAAATTATAGACGAAATTTACAATATATTATATAAATTCTCCAATTTTGTGTCCACAACGTTTGGATATTTCGGTTGATGTAACCTAACCTCACTCCCTTCTTTATACTCGAGAGGTCTAAATCACGCAGTCCGGCCATTAATCACTTTCTGATCGTGATATTCTTCGTAGGTGGCTACCGTGTGGTAGCACTGTTTACACGGGGTTTTTTTTGTCTAACAAATCAGCCGGATTCCCGCGATTTTCCGGACGATATTCTTATCGGTCCGTAATGCAGACGCTATTAACTTTCGTCTGTGATCTTTCCGATCTAGCGAGCCTGAAACTCAATGAGAACATTTCCCACAATGTGAGAGATAGAGATCTAGGGTTTTTTCTGCTCGTCCTTTGCACGCAGCCAGGCCTGCTTTTGACAGGCCCCACGAGGGCCATGGAATGAAGGATTCCCCCTTTTTTCTAGAGGGGTTACGCGACACGCTTTAAGAATAAGAAGCTGTGCAGGATATTCCTGATTTTTAAAATGAAATTTTAGCAAAAACTACGATACTTATGGAAAATGATCTTTTCCCCTTTGCATGCAACTTAAATAATACTATTCTGTTTTTATATGAAGTATTTGGTATTTCTTTTTTCATATGTGTCCTTGCAATATTGCGTCTGAAGTCTAATAACGAGATGTTTTCATTCGAAGCAGTATAAAGAGCATGAGCGTTAAATGTTATCAATTTTTATCATAGCACATTCCATGAGCTTCAAATGGGTATCGTTATATTTTATAGTATATTTCTTATAATAAGGATTATATTTATTTATAATTATGCTGTCAACTATATTATATAACTTATTATATAACTTATATTATATAATTATACTGTCAACTAAAAGGGTGTGTTAGTAGTCTCATACACGAATATGCCAAAAAGGCAAAACAAAAAAAAAATACGAAAAGAAAGTTCACTAGAAAACAGCGTACGCACCAAAAAATAATTTTACCGCATGGGTTGTAAATTTACGTGTCAAATACTTTTATAAGTTAGGCAACATTGAAACAAAAAGTAATTTTGAAAACTAGAATGTAAGTGTTTAACAAATACACATTTTATTTGATATAATCCTATTACAAGTGATGAAAAAATATATATATATTCAAATACCCATTTGGAGATCGCGGTAGCAAATGGATTAATTTTATTCCTTTACCATAACCTCGAAAGTATCAAACAATGGCCTGAAACAGAATTTCTCCCGGAATGAATACTTTTCAAAAAACATTCACTCACGTTTACGTACAATGTTTTCCAAAACCTAACCTTTACAACGGCTGAAAGAAAGACGGCGGAACAAAGCTTGGTCGGTCGTGAAAAATTAATTCGACTCAAGAATATGAAAGGTGTATCAACTGTCGTTTTTTCAAAAGATTCCACCAGCGGGAGCTGCGGCGGATGGAAGCGGAAGTATGGAGTCCCTGCGAAGGATAAACGAGCCGCGTCTGGCGATCATTATTGAATTAAATTGCCTGGAAAATTTTTGAGATATCCTGGTTCCTTAAATTAGCAAAGTTCTCAAACTTTCTTGGAAAGTTCCATCAAGATATGAATGGGCGGGGGGTTGTGAGGTGGGTGGAAGAGGTTGGGGCGTCGTCAAGTGTTTCAGATTATTTAAGACGAGGCCCAGGCCTTGGCTGGCTTATCTGTCGCGAATAAATCCGTTCTTTTGCTTATTTACACCAGATTACCTAGGTTCCTTGGATATATAACTAAAGGATGGCCAACTTATTCTGACCCAGCGGAAACAAATCTTGAGCAAAGTTTTTAGAATTTTGTTTCACGTCTCTTTAGACCGGGAATGAGAAGTTGAATAATCGTGCAAGAAAAGTGTTTGTTGGAAACGTTGAAATCTTTGTTAATTCTCTTTTCTTGTAAAAAAAAAAAAAACGAAGATATTTTTCATTTGTAAAATTGATATTTTCATAAAATGAAACTTGCGTCGCTGTTTATTTAATTGGCAACCTTGCGAACCAGGGAGAAAGACACCGAAAGTGCAAACACGAGAGAATGGAAAAACATATTACTCTCGATCATTCGAAACCCATTTCAATTCTTCTTCTATTCGCCTTTGAATAAATCTAAAAATATTTACCTTTTATTCATCCGATAAAATTGCTGTCCCAGTTTGTATTGGCAGGCCTCTGCTAGTTACCCGCCGTACCATTGGCGATCAGATAAAACGAAAAGCGGCAGGTGATCAAAGGGTTTGGCGGAACAGAAGAAAATGGAAACTTCCAGCTTCTGATTACCGAGGGCTCGTCCCCGCGTGATTAATTAACGAGTCGCTCGGCGGCGTTTATTTGTCGTCGTCGTAGTCGTCGTCACGCCTAGTTCTTTTCTTTGTCGGGGTTCGATCGATTGAAAAAAAAAAAGAAGAAAAATACAGGAAAAGGTAAAAAGAAACGAGGAAAAAAGAGATTCGAACAAAAACAGGCCACGGCCCCGTGAAACGCTACGTGTGTAATACAAAACATCGAACGATTGGCCTCTGGTAAAAAAAAAAGAGAAACGTTCTCCTTTGCAACCCCGTAAACTGCACTAAAAATTCTGAATGCTAAGCCATGAGAAAATTAATGAAGACTCTCATAGAAAGACACGCGTCTGCGTCTTGTGTAGACAGGAAAGATATAGCTGTTTAATTCGATTCTCGAGAATGTTTCGGTTCGCCTGTTCTTGGTTGTAAGCTAACCATAAACTAGGAAAACAGTCTCCACCCCCTTAATGTTAGCCTTCACTCATTGTCACGTTACTTGAAACGGACCAATCAACAATGTCTTGTACGTTGTTTAATCCGTCTGACGTGATTGGGAACTGTACTTAATTTTTTTAGGTTAGAAGTTTAGTATGCTATGCATATTCTGGAACATCGTTTTAATAATTGGCAGGTCTGATTTAATTTTATTGGTACTTTGATGAATTTGACACATCATATTTCTTGAGACTATGATACACAATTTATTCAAAAAATTCCCGGACTTATAGAACTGTGGCCAGCGTTATGGAATTAAAAAAAAAAAAAAGATACTAGACGTTCCATTTAAAAAACTGAAGATAACCCTAATATCTCAAGAAAAAAGTAAGTTAATAGTAAAGTAAGGTAATAAAAAAAAGTAGATTAAAGCATCGTACGTCCCCCTAGACACCATGCAACTTTTGTTTGAAACATTTTTTCGTACAACGAATAACTTACGAGTTATTTGAAGTCGTCATGTTAAGAGACTCACGTTGTATATAAAAGCATACAATTCTTATACATACAAAAACTACGAACGCACAGATAAATTTTTATACGAATTAGATCCCGTGTTTGCTTCAGTAAAAAACTAACGCCCGAGAAAGAAAAGCGCGCTGAGGTACTCATAATCAAGTGTTTATAAAACTGAATCCTTTGCGGACGGAACGGTTTGAAGTTGGGCACCCTGTAGAGCTTCAATACTTACTTTTTACAAACTATTATTTATCCTATGTATATGTGTGTGTTTCCCGGCTCTATCAGTTGTTTCCTCCACATGCATATAGGGGTTCATCGTCTACATTTATGGTTTACGTTGAACACGTATATATGTATATGCGTCGATCGTCCGCAAAAGGTTGATAAAAGAATGTAAGATTTGGATTCTGAGAATGTCTGAATCTCGTTTTACAGACTTTATTTTGAATCTGGGTTTATATTATGGACTGATGTGCCTTATTGCTTAAAAATGATAAATACGCATGGGCGGCTACATATCGACATACGTCCTCAAAGAGTTAAATCCTTTGATCAGATCTGCCAATTTTCCCACTGTGAAATAGACACATCAACGCTGGTAATCCCTCTATAACGTAATTACCGTTTCCATAGTGGAACTATTATACCTCCAACCCTATATACAGGTATATGTATAACGTGTATTCGTCATACAGATTGGTATTTTCAGTATCATGAATTGCCATATTCACATAAGATAGCGGAGAGTGAACAGAGTGGCGGCGCACGCCATATTCTTGTCCAAGCAAATCACATGTTTGTAAACTAGGCACAATTCCCCATACATCATTGTAGTATCAACAGAAAGGAATTGTTAGGGTTATAGTCTGGGTTTATGATAATATCAGGTGAAAAATGAACACAGGCTCTGCGGGGAGAATCGAACTCAGGGCAGCCCATGACTCTTATATATACTCGTTTCGACAACGTGATTCCTTATCCTCCTTTGTGCTTTTCTTGATATTCTAACCACTCGTAGCTGGAAGAGTCACTTCTGCCATTGTGACAGCGCGGCCGAAACGAATCGAGCAGATGAACTATCGTTAAGTTCCATTCAGGGAAATACGCCTTTAGTGTGGAAGGTTGTAAATGGACTGTTAATCGTATTTATTGGTAACTTGATCCTGTTGGTAGGAAATACGATGTTGCAGGATATAATAGGAATAATAGGAATTTATGTGACAGAAAAGAATGTATGTTGTACCAACTGTTTTAGTAAAAAAAAAAAAGAAAAAAAATTACAACTGATTTGGGGTAGTAATATAATTTAAAGATTGTGAGAATAGTGAGTTTTAGGATGTTTCAAATGTTGAGTAACTGTCAGGAGTGTCGACCTTAGAAATTTTTATTCCTTTACCTCGTGCAAAATAAAAATTTCTAAAGTTGACGCTCCTGGCAGTTACTCAACATTTGAAACATCCTAAAAATCACTGTTCATCCTTAGAAAGTTTGATTATATTTCTTCGTAGAAAATTAAAATTTCTATGGTTGACACTCCTGGCAGTTACTCAACATTTGAAACATCCTAAAAATTACAAGTCTAAAAATGTTCAAGTTACATGACTATTTCGTAGGAAATATTTTATCGATACTATAATTTTTAAAAGATAGTAATTTTTCTCATTAGTTCCTTTTTTTCAACAATTCACCTTGGAGCATTGCAGCACGGTTTATCGTAACAAAAAGTTTCCCAGTAAAATTCTCCACGTACTCCGCTCATTTTCATTCGTCCACGTCGTTCCCCCTCTAATTGAGCTTTCCTTCTCTGTTAAGCATTCATGCCTCGAAAGACTGCTCGGAATATCTTAAGATATCCCCGAGATTACGCGGCAGGAGGAAAGGTACCTAGCATGACTGCAGTGTCTCGCCTCCATATTGTCCCTCGATTGTATAATTTTACCCATAAATCCTGTGATAAACGACAAAGATTCGATTTTTCATTCGAGAAACGCGACGCGTTATCGATTAAATCGTTTAACATCTTCTAGGAAGAGAAAAATTGCTAGGGAATTTTCGATTTTCTTGTAATTAGTCCCCTCGAGTACTGTACTTGGACGTTTTAAAGCATGGCACTCAACTCGTTCGGTGGGTTTCAAGGCTCTTCGAGCATTGAAAAGAGTCTCTGTACTTCAGTCTGAATAAATACACTGACTAACGGGGGACTTCAGGTAACCTAACTTGAAAAGATCTCGCATGAAAGAGACTTCCCTTGACCCTCCAAACGGCATCTTTAATAAAATCGGCTTCCTCTCGATCGTCGAGTAGCCTTTCACCAGGACTCGTCTATTAGTAGAGGCCTCTAAGGACTTATCCTTTCCTAACTCAACCTAACCTCAAAAAAAAGAAAAATGAAAGAAAAAAAGAATAAAAAGAAATCGAACATGTGTTTCGATGAAATGAAGATTTTCATGAAGGAAAGGAGGGAAGAATTTTGTGACTAGGAGAGAGAGTGAAGAGGATTGATGATGACAATCGATTTTAACCTAACCTCGGTAAAAGGGAGTTCAACGTATGTTTGGACGAAACGAAAGAGGCAAAATTGGTGGCTGTAAGGGAGAACGAGAAGAGGGGTCGACAACGAAAATCGATCGGAAATCGATGAAGACAACGACGGAAGGAGCGCGTTATGTGTCGTTCTACCTGCGTGAGCCCATTGACAGTGCAGCACTATCGACAATGCCAAATCACCGGATACGTTGCATCCGCAAAACTTATCGCTCCAGAGCCGGAATTTCCGTCCGTCCTCCTGCCCTCCCTCTCCCCCCACCACCGCGCTCTTGCTCGTTTAACCACCGTAGTGTGTCGAAGTGAGGTTACGTGGAATTAGGATTCTCATAATGGCGGATAATGCAGTGTTACGGTTATGAATTGCTACCGGTGGTATTAGATCATTTACCGTCACTCTATTTTTTTCCTCTGCAATGTGTTGCTTTCCACTCAACCCATAATTGCAACGAATGATTCATTTCTTTTCTTCGGTAATTTGAGAAAAATTCTTACCCTAATTGCTGCTGTTAGCGAGATAATTCGAGGTTCTTTAACGATTGATGCTTCGTACATTTTACATCTCGACCATGAACCAACAAATCCACAGATGGGAATATCCTATCGAAAAGATGATAGTTGACGTCCAGCTTTTACCGTAAATTACTATGATCTAAAAATCCCCTCCAGTTTAACTAAACAGTTTATTGAACAATCACCGAGAGAAGCCCAATTTCTCTGTGGAAAGAATTTACCAATCAGCTAAGAGCACCTAATCTGACCTAACCTATATTTAAAAAAGAAAGTAAGAAAAGATTTTTCCAAACAGTCAAACATCGCACGACGAGCCACCACAAGAAGGAAAAATCATCCGCAGAAATATTCCCACGATTCCCCTGGCTACCTCTCCCATTTCCCCTCTTCGCCCATTCCTCCATGAAGCTCGATTCCTCGTCGACGTAGAAGAACACCGCTCCTCGTCGTTGGCACACGTATCTATTTACAGTAGCTCCTTCCTCCTCCACCTCCTTCTCCTCCTCCCTCCAGTCTCGTTTAATCCGCTCGACGGCGCTCCATCGACTTTTTTCACCTCCTTCCCCACACCCACCCCCTGCTCCTCCTCCTCCTCTGTCGAGGTAGACGCTGGTTGGAAGTAATGACATTGGCACGTCGCAACAACGGAGGAGATTCAACGTGGCGCCGCAATCGGATCGGTAATTAAATCGACGTGGCTCCCTCTATCTCCCGCCTACTTCTCCCACCTCATCCTCTTCCCTCTCCCCGCACCTCCTCCCAGCCTCCAATGCTCCAGTGGTAACTGCAGAGCTTTTCCGGCTGGACGCCCGCTGACGGACCCAGGAAAAACAAAAGAGGGAAACTATTCCATTACACACCGTCTGTTTGATCCTGGGTAGCTATATCGATCCTCCTCCGCTGCTACCGCTCTCTCTCTCTCTCTCTCTCTCTCTCTCTCTCTCTCTGCCTCTCTCTCTCTGCCTCTCTCTCTCTGCCTCTCTCTCTCTGCCTCTCTCTCTCTGCCTCTCTCTCTCTGCCTCTCTCTCTCTGCCTCTCTCTCTCTCTGCCTCTCTCTCTCTCTGCCTTTCTCTCTCTCTCTCTCTCTACATCTCTCCTTCTGTGCCTCTCTCTCTCTACCTCTCTCCTTCTGTGCCTCTCTCTCTCTACCTCTCTCCTTCTGTGCCTCTCTCTCTCTACCTCTCTCCTTCTCTGCATCTCTCTCTCTCACTCTCTCCCCCTCCTTGGCTGCCACGCTCTTCTGCAGCTGCACACGTATGCGTGTATGTATATGTGTGTATAGAGATAATTTGAATCAGGTGGGTGGTAGGAGGAGAAGGAGGGCTCACTCTGTTCCCGCTGAGATTTACCCCTCCCACGCTGTAGCTGAATCGTTGAACAGGTTAGGTGGATTGTTTTTTTCTCTCCTCTTTTTTTCTTTTTTCTAAGGGTGATGATGTTTGAAGGAGTTGACTAGGATTGAGATAGGTTTTTGGTGGGTTTGGTATGAAGGGGACATGTATTTTTGAGATTTAAAATGTTCGTCGTGGCGGTAGGAGTATATAGATGGGAGAACTGGGTTGTAAGTATCGAGTGTAGGATTTGATTTCAATTTTGGCGTAGGAGAGAGATTCGGTAAATAATTTGGTATCTCTATAATAGCCAAGATAAATTTAACGACGTTGATTATAGATTTACAAGCTTGTACATGAGAAAACTTCGTTGAAAATCATAAACCATAGATGTAGTTCTTATTTTAGTACCTAGAACAGGTTTGCAGTGTAATAAAGCAGCTCTATGTTCAACAGAATCAATTTGATGATATTATTCGTAGGTTTGCGAATGTGTAGATAGAAAAATTAACGTGAAAATTATCGATCTAATTACTAGAATTTGTTTATTAGGCTTACAAGTATATAGGCAGAAATACCTTCATAATTTTAAACCGGACATCTGCTTTTCACTTGACAAGTATTCCTAGAAAATTCCATAAATAAATCCCAATAGAATTTTGGCTCTCATAATAAAAATTCACAACCTTTTACCATAAACTAACACCTACATAGATGGAACACTTTTCCAATAAAATAATAGTTCTCGTTTCACGATTAATTTGTAGCATAAAATTTGTTCTTTAACTTAAAGAATCATCAATTACCACATTGGACACGTGAGATTCGTCAGAAATTTATTAGAGGTTAAACTCTGTTCCGCAGTTCGAACGATTATCCGGGATTGAAGTTTTTCGGAAAGCTGGTCGACAGATTAATTCCTTCGAAGGGAAGCGCGTCACCGTTTAATTCTTCGGCGGCAAGGGGATGGAACTAGGAGTCGCACGGGCCAATCGAGACGCGCGATTAAGAGCTAACAACGGACAAAGAGTCGAACAATTCGGTACCGGGACACGAAAGGCAGCAGAGATTTAAATGTCTGCTTAAGGGATCAGCCGATAAGACGGTCTCGCTGCAGAGTTTCATTTGACATTTAAATCGAACTCAATCTTCAAGAGCATAGAGTCACGTACATGACCTCTCGCGACTGTTGCTCGCCGTTTTGTCTAATAACTACGTCTTCCCTAAATGTTAGAAGAAAAAACTTTGTCGTCAATATGAAAATTTAAATTCTAATTTTCTAAGAAGAGTTTGCAAATATTTCAAGATAATTATTAAAAAATTTCGAACAGTTTTATAGATAATACTGACATTTCAAAAGGATTAGATAACTGTTAGTTAATTTAAATATCAAACAATTCTAATATTTTAACGTTCCTATACTAAATTTTCGAAAGAAAAATTCGATATTCAATTTTCAGATAATTAAAATGAAGTGACTGTAAAAATTCTACTTAATCTGAGAACGTAGCAAAATTCTGAAGAATGTCATCTAAATTTTGGAAGGGTGAAATATTATTAGAAAATCCCCAACAGCCTTAAGGTTAGCAAAGGCACACTTCAAGATGGCGAAATAAGTCACCACTTAACCTCAAAACCTGGATTCTAATTTTCCACGAAATTTCAAGGAATTAGAATGTTTTTTTTTCAGAAAATTCCGAAGACTCGTAAAATTAGAAAAAAAGTACCGTAAGACTTCGAAATACGGTCGATTAACCTAAATTCGGTACTCTCCCTACGGCTAGGAATGATCCAATCCAGATTTCCACCTATCTTTGATACGCTCGAGGCAACAGTGTTGATCCAAGCCCGAGGAAAATATTATTTGAATAGAAGAACAGAGTTCGCTGGGCGAATGTAATACGGCTCCGAGTATCGTACTTTCCTCTAGAACTAATTAAATAGTTAAAGAGTTAATTATCGCAGGTGAACAGGGTCGCGGAATGCGAAATCGTTGTACCGCGATCTGCCTGCCCTCTGTGAACTCGATTCACCACCTAACTTACGCCCCCATTGTGGCCGCATATTCATGTGTACCTTAACTCGATAATTAATTCCACGACAGTTAATTTTTTTTTTTTTTTCTTTAATTTGTTACATTTTCGTCGTCGTCCAAATTAGTTTGATTTAATTTGAGGAAATTTTTGTGGAAATAACGCTCGTTTAATTTTACACGACGTCAAGGAGTTTTTACTTATTTTGTATGATTTGACGAAGAAAGGTATGGCTTTTTAGGAATAGGTGAAATTTCCAGAAGAATGTTTTTTTAACCGAAGAATAAGGAATAGTTGGGTTTTTTTGGTAGATACTGTGGTATTACGTCACTTAGTGTCTTTAGAAAAGAATTATTATGTATTAGGAAATATTCATACGATTTTTCTATTAACGATAAACTTAAACCAATTTTTTGCAGGATTAATTAGCAATATCTGTTATGCAAGGTTAGTGTCAGTGGAAGATTTTATTTGTTTAATTGGTTGCAGAAGCTCATTCTAAACTAGCATTAGTCAACGTGAAAAGTGTATTTCTTTTTCGCGACAATGTCCAGACCATATATTGCTTCTCTGACTTGTCGAAAAATAAAGGATGTCGAATGAGTAGTCTTACTGTATCTTACTTATAATTCAGACTTGTCTCCTTGCGAATTATCATTTATTTTTATCAATGTCAAATAAACACTTTAAAAACGATACCAAGATCAACACAGCATTTAATTTACTTTTTACAAATAAAACTCAAGACTAGAATGTATCAGCTTATAGAGCAATAGGAAAAGGTCCCAGAAATAAGTTGTAATTACTTTATTAAGTAAAACTGTGTTTCAAGAAAGTTCAGACTACTTGAATGTGCCATTCTAAATGCGCACGAAATTTATCCGATACCTAATATAATTTTTTATTTGTATATATACAATTCGTTCTGGAGTTCCAATCTCTCAGCATCCATTTTAATTGCAATCTAACCTAAACTTGACGCAGATAATCAACGTTAAACCCATATTGTAAATATCCTATTTTTCTATGTACAGTTTATGAAAAATTGTTAATTTTTACATTCCTGAAAATTCCTTTTGAACGAAGTTCAAATTACATCTCGATCCAATATTCCAGAACATTCCCTATATATGTACCTAACATTTAATTTTCATTGGAATTTCCAGGTGTACCCAAGTAATAATGAAAATGATAAAAACAATTGATAACACATTTACAAGAAACATCCTGTATATTCTTAACACTTTGACGTCCGTACGTGTTGTGGAAAATTTTTCGTCTGTCGTTGGTATTTCACTTGATCGTTCATATTGTAATTACAATGCATCGTATTGAAGCATGAAAATTTCAATGACTTTTGCTTGATTCTGTCATTCGATTTACACAAAATCCTGAAGATACGTATAAATAAATGTAAGCATTTTTATTACAATAGAAATATTTTTACGAGACATCAACGTGATACTACCGGACGGCATAGTGTTAATATAAATTATACATAGTGTGTATATATAAAAACGATGAAACAGCTCGGTGGTGAGAAAATTTCTTTTATAGTTAGTCGATGGAAAAAGCACGTAGCAGACGTGGAAAGTTACGGATACGTGGAAATTCACGAATCCCGTGGGAGAGCATGTCTCATGTGTCGACGAACCCTCGACGCGTTACGTGTCAGCCCGTAACACCCTTTATTACTCGTCACCGTTTAAACGCTCGAAAGTACGCTAGACGCCTTCCCCGTTATTACCGCGAGACGTCGCGAAAACTTCGGAACGTGCGACGGATGAGAAATTGTATCGTCGCGACGTTCACCAGGCTGTTGTTGTCTCCTGGTCCAGAGAAAAATGGTTCCCCGTGCCATCGTTCTATGCCTGGTTGCTACGAGAATTACAATTAAGCCACTCGATAATCTGCCCTTATGGGGAAAATTCATGCAGAAATAATATACCAGAGTCGAAATTTTTATTATAAAACTTCAAGTGTGATCCAGGCTTAACGCGAATTTGATCTGGTTTAATGATTCATTTACTGACGCAATTGGCTGAATTTAACTCGACGGAATTTTTTTTCGTGCGTGTACACGGGGCTTAAGTAACATAACTAGCATGGTGAATTTAATTTTTCCTATTCCAAAGTCGATTTCTACCTATTCTGGATTAAACCAAAGCTTAGGGAGCACAGAAGTGTCCAATTTGTAACAGTAGAATTTTTCTCAAGCGTGTTCAAGGCTTAAATGACATAAAATTGCAAATGTATGAGATTTTTCTTCTCTGATTTAACTTACAGTTTTAGCTGAACTTCGTCCAATCTTCCTTGAGGACTTGATTGACTTCGTCGTGTATGTTCTTGTCGATATAATTTTCTTCAAGCGTGTACAGGGCCTAAGTAACGTAACAAGCATGGTGAATTTAATTTTTCCTGTTCCAGAGTTGATTTCTACCTATTCTGGATTAAACGAAAGCTTAGGGAGCACAGAAGTGTCCAATTTGTAACAGTAGAAATTTTCTCAAGCGTGTTCAAGGCTTAAACGACATAAAATTGCAAATGTATGAGATTTTTCTTCTCTGATTTAACTTACAGTTTTAGCTGAACTTCGTCCAATCTTCCCTGAAAACTTTATTGACTTCATCGTGTATGTTCTTGTCGATATAATTTTTTTCAAGCGTATACAGGGCTTAACTGACATAACAATGAAGCTAAATCATGATCTTTCTTACTGAAATGATAATTCACATTTTCCCCAGATTTATCTAACACCCAGTTATCCACTTTTATTCAGTGACACATATTTCAAGCGTGTACGAAGCTTAAGTAATAATTAAGAGTATTTTTTTTTTCTTTATATGATTGATTTATCAACTCCAACATACTTTTGCAATGAAACTTATAGAAAAACAAAAGTTTCGTTTTGAAAGGAAGAAAATGATTACACGTTTGCCACGTTTCTCATTCTTGATTTCAGAAAATCTTGCAAAAATAGGGTAATGTAAGCCAAAGTCCGATTCCTAGCTGTGGAGCTGAATAAAACAAGGTACAAAATATATTAATCATTTACTCTCCAAGCACTTTTCTTTTGTACGATCGATTTATCAGCTCTGACACACTTTTGCAATGAAACCTTTTGAAAATCAAAATTTATGTAACGATGAATAAAATTTCACGAATAAAATCTGTATCAACATCGATGAAACCTTTGAAAATCAAAAATATCGTTTCGTAAAAAAGAAAAACATTGTACACATTCATAAATTTATTTATATTTATACATTCTATTAATTTGCTTTATTTCAATGTGAATCAAATTTGAATTTTTTTTTTTATATTAACCCCTTGTTTATTTACAATCTGTCTCTCACGATATTAAGTAAATTGTATACAGATATTTTCAATAACATGAAACTATTCGACCCATTGGTTAATACTTTTACACTTTCCTGGGAGTCAACTCTTATTAAAGAGTATATGATTTAATATGCATTATACAATTATAGTTTTATACCTTTTAAGTCTTGAACTGGTTTTAGTATCTTCAAGTATGTTTGCTGCCAGATGATTAGGGTGTTCTGTTAACCTATCCTTGTATTTGCTATAGTGTGTTTTTATTTCTTCTTTAACTGTGGGAATATTTAAGTCTTTCCTAATGATATCATTTGGAACAAACCAAGGGGCATTTACTAGATTCCTCAGAATTTTCGATTGGAATCTTTCAATTATTTCGATGTTAGAGGTTGATGCAGATCCCCAAAGCTATATTCCATATGTCTACACAGACTTAAGAATATTTTTATAGATAAGTAATTTATTTTCAAGCGTTAGCTTTGATTTATTTCCTACTATCCAGTACATATTTCTTAGTTTAAGATTTAGTTGTTTTCGTTTGGTCCATATGTGTTTTGTCCAAGTCAATCGCCGATCTACATATGTAGATGTATTCCCAAATATTTTACTTCTTTGCTTTGCGGAATAATTTTATCATTTAGGAACACTGAAGGACACGTTTTTTTACGAAGTGTAAATGTAACATGAGATGATTTAGTTTCATTGTCTTTAATTCTCCATTGTTTAAACCAATGTTTCCCAAGGTGGGTTCCCATAGGGGAACAATTTGATTGTTAAGGGGGGCAATTCAAAAATGGACTCGTCCAGAGTTTAAGTTAACCGTATGGTAATAACTCTTTGCAGCAAGCATCAAGCGCAAGGATCTCACTAAATTTAAATAATAAATAATTACTAATAATTAAAATAATATAGAAAAATCTTTCATTAAAATTATTCTTAATTGAGTTTCAGTTCTCCATTATACATTTTGAAAATTTACTTGTTGTGTTTCCTTAACAATTTCTTAATGATTTCTTCCTAAAACCTATAATTTAAGTTTCTTCAGTGAACAATTCAATTTTTGAATATTAAAAATTATGTATATGTTACATAGGGGCATATGCATTTTAGAAAGGCTTAGATGGGGCATGGCACAAAAAAGGTTGGGAAACACTGTATTAAACCATACATTGCTTTTATCCAGATAATTTTGCAGTTTTTCAGAGGTCATTTCAAGATTTGAATGACTTGAAAGAATCGCTGTGTCGTCTGCATATGTAGCCGTGATAATTTCTGACATTGTAGGTAGATCAGAAGTATACAAAAGGGCCTAACATAAAATTTGAATGAAGTTATAGTCCTCATTTGAATGTCTCCATAGCGGCGCCTATAGAACACAGAGAGTTAATCGAATCAACCGAACATTCCTCGATGCAATTTTTTTCTGAAACGTGTGCGGTGCTTAAATGACATTATGATAGCGCAAGCTAAGGATTTTCCGGTCGGGGTTGTCGGAAGAACGATTTCGATCGGTCGCGTACGATATTAAGCCATGCTTCGCAGACGGCATTTATTATTCCGTGATTTTTATCGGAGTATAAATGACTCACTCGATACTTCCCGCACCCGGAAAGAACCTAGAGGGTGGAAGAGAAGGAAAGAAGAAAAAAAAGAAGAAGACGTGACTCAGCCGATGCTCATTTTCCCCGCCCTGACAATTCGCTCGACCCCCGGGCGTTTCGCTGAAACCGATAATATCGAATAAAAACGGCAATTCCAACCACGGAATCTGATTCGTCGGAATGTATCCTGGGTCATGTGGACCGCTATTCGTAATCCAACCTTTGTATTAACCCTTTGCACTCCTTTGTCCAGTGTAACTCGACATCAGTTTTTATCACAGGAACTCCTATAACGCGTCACACTCGACGTTTTTAAGTTGCCAGTTTAAATATGCATTATATTTTATAATACTTCTTTTTTATGTGGAGGAGCAAAAGAATAATAACTATGCTTAGTAGAAAATTAAGATCTACGTTCTACAATGTCTTTAGAAGGGTAAAACGTTCCGATAGTATAAGGGAAATGGAACAACAGGAAATAATCATACATTATAACAAATATATGGGTGGTGTTGATGTGGTGAATCGATAGACGATATCTTATTGTTTTTTACGTCGAACACTCAAGTGCTAGAGGAAATATTTCTTTCACTTGAAATCTCTTTAGTGAACGCGTGTATTTTTTATAAAGAAAAAACTGAAAATGATGGAAGAGAACCTATGATCCACAAAAGATTTCGAGAAAGCATTTTGTTGGGACTTATTGGTGATTTTCGTGTTCTAAATATGAAATTGGGAAGGCCTGGAACAAGTGACGAAAACGATCGTTTAGATGGAAGCCTCGTTTCATTTTCTTACATCTAGAAGGAAAACATAAGGATTATGCAGTTTGCTTACATCGAAAAGTAAAAAAGGAAGAAGAGAAACCATTTTCTTTTTTTGTGCAACGTGTAAAAGAAAACTAGATTTGCATCCTGGAAATGGTTTCAAACGATATCATACCCTTCAAAATTACAAAATCTAAAAAAAATGTAAATGAAACAAGTTTTTATATGTATTTGGATTTCTCCCTTGTATATTGAAATTGGTCTTATTTTTTAGTTAAAAAGTTTAGAAATTCTACAAATATAAATTACAACAAAGTTTGAGAGCTACACTTAATGTAATTAGTAAAAAAAAAAAATTGTTTAAAATAAGTACCAGGCAAGGAACTATCCTTTGAAGTGAATTTCAAACAAAACACTTAAAATACTAGGGAGTTATTGGCAACAAAATTGAAAAATAATTCGAGGTGCAAAGGGTTAATCGATCGTGTGTTTTCTTTTTCTTTTTTGTTTTTTATTTTATTAACTTTCACATTACAAAAGAACTTTCGTTCAGCTCTCTTTTGTCGTTTCTCCGTCAGTTTCGAACAGAAAGAATTCGAATACAGACTTTTAAACTGCAGTTCAGTTTATCCGCTGATGATCCAATTTTTATATTTAATATCTTTTCGAAACAGATAAAACTGCAACTTTCAGCTCTTTAAAAAAATATTTCCATTCCCTTTTTCACCCGTTTTTTCGCGATCAGATTTCCATCAGTCAGAGGAGGAGGATGCAAAAAAGGATACGATAAAATAGCGGAAATTTATACGACAGATTGTACGATTGTCGCGCGTTTGAATATGAATAAATATGGAAACTAGACTTAAGTCGAGCAAAGCCGGTCGCCCGTTCGATCAAACGTCCCTTTCCCTTCCCCTCTCCTATCCATCGCTATCTCACCGTTTATATTCTCTCTCCTTTTTCGCGGATTCTGTATTTCCCTCCCTGTCACCCTCCCCCGTCCCTGTTTTCACAGTGGTGGCTCGATATCGAATATCACCTCTGCCATAAATTCTCCGGGCATTATTTAATTAAAGCCCTCGGTTGTAATTTATATGTTTATGCAGCTGCTTTTTATTCTCTCGACTTTATTTTACGATACAGACTGGGAAATTGGCGATTTTTTCCTACTTTCTTTGCCTCGAACGGCCCTTTGACACCGTTTCAGTTGAATACAGATGGAAACCTATCTGTGAAAGATTTCATTTAAACCCTTTGACTGCTATGGACACATATATGCGTCTGCCTAAAGCCATCGATCTAGATTATGGACACATATATGCGTTCAGAGATTGTTTTTGTCTTACATCTCTCATGAAAACAAAAAACTGCAATTTTTAAGATAGACACATATCTTCGTATTGCATATCAATAAAAATAAAAGGATTCTGTTTATATTGAACACTTATTTTTTATTTCTTAGAGTTATTTATTTCTTCGGACGACAGATGATTGTAATTGTTGCAGTAGCATATCGTAATATTCCATTTGCGTGTTACATTAATTTTTATTACTGCAAAACCTTAAAAACGTCTAGTAATTTTGAAAAACTTGTTCTAAGAGACGATAGGGAAGTAAGTGAAAGAGAGTCAGAATTAAGCAGGGATTGTGACGATAAATTTGGAAGATTAATATTTCTACATAAACGGTATATTTTAGAAATCATATAAAAATGTTGCATTTCGATTTGGCGTAGGTAAAGAATTAAAATAGTAATTTAGTTACACATTGTATAATCGATTATGGTATAGCAAAGCTCACGCTACGCGAAAAAGTATTCCGTCCTCACAGAGCGTTTAAAGTTTCAAATACTCGGCAGTCAAACGGTTAATTATTGGCCATTTCGTTCGACGCGAGGAAAAAGAAAATATCAAAAGAAAATGAAAACTCGCTCGAATGGATTTTCTAAAATAGCGAAGTTTTGTTCGATAAGAAAGAAAAACAAATTGATCACTCATGATCTGTTGTTTCAATAGATTGTAGAGAAGCACTCGACACTTTGCACCAGATCGTTAAATCACCGCTAATGACTATAATCGGCTCATTGAGAAACACCCTAAGCTCGTCAGAAACGCTAACCCCAAACAATACGTTCATTTCGCACCCCATGCTACCTGTTTATTTACGTCCACAAGAGTTACTCCCCCCACCTTTATGACTGTGCACCATAAATCAGGATGTCCCATGAAGCACCATCGATCCGACAAGAGAACCACCTCTCGACTTCTCTTTACTCATCTTGATCAATCAGTTGCAGTGTTATTTATTACTGTTGTGGGATAAAAAAGAAAGGAAAAGTATATTCATAGAAGTCAGGAGAAAATTTGTATCTGTGTATTTGTTAACTATCAAAATTATCTTAAACTATGATAACAGCATTTGTGAAAAGTAAAAAAGATATAACAATGCTTCGAGACTTCACCTTCCAGAGTAAAATTCTCTCGTTCAGAATTCATAATTCAGTGTCTTCATTTTTGATTTTCTAGACAAAGGACACATATACACACAATCTCTCTCTCTTTTGTACTCATACACAGGCACATATGTGCGTCACTTAAATAGAGTTATTTATTAAGTGAATAATTAAAAAAAAAAGTAACATTAGGAGGAATAAATTAATAATATCAGTAGTAAAGAAGTGGAAAAAATAAAGACGAGTCAGTACGTCCATATATGACAGTAGACGCAAAACAAGGAAGGCAAGTATGGTTGGAATCATAAAAATGAAATGACTTTCTTCTCAGCGCCAATTACGCCGATACTGATCATGGGCAGAACAATTCTTCAAAATATCTAACGAGTAAGATACTTTTCGCTAGCAGTGGTTAAACCCCTTGTCGTACCAATTAGCTTGACGAAAACCTAGGCTCAACCGGTAGGGGATGACGCTCTCTAAATGAGCCAAAATGATGCGCAAGAACGTTCGCAATACGAACCGATATAGTCGAATAAAATGCTCGCAGTAATGGGAAAAAGTAACATCAAAATTCAGCGAATGTTTATAGAAAACTGAACCTATCTGACCTCGTAAAATGAGGTCACGTATAAAAAGTACCCCGTAAATGAAGGGATAGGTGTACTGAGGCACACTTCAAGCAACCCTGACAGCCTTTGTATTTTCAGGTTTCTGTCGACTCGTTTGCTCGAAGATATAAACTTAGACCAATTTTACGAACTCCCTACATTTCTTCCAATTACTATACCTCACACCATCCAAGTACACACATACGCGAAAGTATTCGAACGCTTACGTTTTTTTAAATTTAACGAATGAAATATGTACATTAAACTAAGGTATTTGAAATAATTTGGCACATGTAATATCGTATAGGTCTTAAGATAACACAGGTAACATTTGAAAATAATTCAACGACGTATACAGTTTTTATAATAGATTTATTATAGACATGGATTATAAGTGGCTCACAAAAATATTCGAACAATACATTTAATAGTGATTTAAATTGGATAATTCAAAGTTTTAATAGGAAGTTGAACCACATTTTGCTTTTATAATAGCTCTAAGTCGATTTGAGTGGACTAACTTGGAAGTAATATTTGCATCTAACGACTGGCATATTTCCATAATATTTCGTTTCAATTCTTCTTTCGAAGTAACAACTGTATTTCGTAGTCTTCTTTCCACCTCATCCCATAAATGTTCGATAGGATTAAGGTCCGAACTTTGCAGTGGATGTGGCAATATGTGCGGAGCGTTATACAGCACCCATCATTTCACTATTTTTGTGGAATGCTTTGGATCATTGTCCGATTAAAAGCAAAAATTAGTTGGTAGATGCAATTTTGCTGCACTGTCTTTCAAATTGTTTTGCAAAATTTTGAAATATTTCATCTTATCTAAGATCCTATCGATAAACACAAGGTTTTCTCACCCCCCTAGCTGCTATACACCCCCATACCATTACATATCTACCATTATGTTTAATAGTTAGCTGTAGATTTCTTGTATCTAATTTTGTATTTTGTTTTCGCCAAACACTTTTACGTCCATCGTTACCAAAAATATTGTATTTACTTTCATTAGAAAATAATGCTGTATCCCAATACGAATTGCCTTTATTAAGAAATTCTTTAACAAATTTTAAACGTAAAATTGTATTTTTCTTGCTGATAATGGTTTCCTTCTTGAAACTCGTGCATGTAAACCATTGTTTCATAACAGTCATCGACACAATTCTGGATCTACCAAAATTGGACCAAACGAATTGTGTTCTTGTGAGAAGTTAGAAGGATTAGTTTACTAAATGACGTATAAAAATATTTGTTGAAAAATACTGAAATTCTAAAAATCCCAAAATTCCCAAAAATCTGAAAAATACAAAAATTATCTGCAAAATATATTTTTTTAATTTTCATTGCAAGCTCAGGTAAAAAAAAATTGTAAAAGGCGACTGTTACTATTTTCTTCGTAATTCCAATCAATTGGAACTTTTTCAAAGTATTTTTAACACATCATCTAGGAAACTATTCCTTCTAACTTTTCATGAGAACTCAGTTCATCTGGTTCAATTTTAAAGAAGTTATTCTGTTTAAAAAGGTGTATGAATACTAATGGAAGTCACTGTAAGTCTCACTTGTCACGTTCATGTTTGGCTCGACTTTAATTCCTCAAATCAGGCTCGTAATGTTTATATTTAGACCGAATTTGATTCTACGAGTTAGGCTCTTGATGTTCGTGTTTGGCTCGCAATTGATTCCACGAGTCAAACTCGTGATATTCGTGTTTGGTGTGAAATTATTATCGCGAGTCAGACTCGTCAAAGAACAGCAAGAGGTTAACTTGAGCCACGACCAAGGTTATTGCACTAACTACTCCACTATTGAAAAAAAACGACCCCCTTTCCATGGGTCACACGTGAGACGAATGAACACGAGGGTGAAAAGGTCTTCCCCGTCCATCTCGGCTTACGGTTTCGCCCAGTATCGATGCACCTCGTCGTCGCTAGTTTAACCCTTTGAAACCTGAGCAATTGTTCCTTGACTTTCATTTGGGAGTCGTTGCCTCAGAAGAAGGAAAAGAAAAAATTGATACACCTCGCAGTCGGTAGTTCAACCCTTCGAAACCTGAGCAATCATTTCTTAATTTTCATTTGGGAGTCGTTACATCAAAAGAAGCAAAAAGAAAAAATTGATGCTCCTCGTCGTCGCAAGTTGAACCCTTCGAAACCTAAGCGATTGTTCCTTGACTTCCATTTAGGAGTCATTGTATCAAAAGAAGCAAAAAGAAAAAATTGATACTCCTCGTCGTCGCAAGTTGAACCCTTCGAAACCTGAGCAATCATTTCTTAATTTTCATTTGGGAGTCGTTACATCAAAAGAAGCAAAAAGAAAAAATTGATGCTCCTCGTCGTCGCAAGTTGAACCCTTCGAAACCTAAGCGATTGTTCCTTGACTTCCATTTAGGAGTCATTGTATCAAAAGAAGCAAAAAGAAAAAATTGATACTCCTCGTCGTCGCAAGTTGAACCCTTCGAAACCTGAGCAATCGTTCCTTGACTTTCATTTGAGAGTCGTTACCTGGGAAGAAGAAAAAGAAAAAATTGATACTTTTCGTCATCGTTAGTTTAACCCTTCGAAACCTAAGCGATTGTTCCTTGACTTTCATTTGTGAGTTGTATCCGAAGAAAAAAAAAAGAAAAAATTGATACACCTTGTCGTCATTAGTTCAACCCTTCGAAAGCTGAGAAATTGTTCCTTGACTTTAATTTGCGAGTTGTTGCCTCAGAAGAAAGAAAAGAAAAAATTGATACATCTCGTCGTCGATAGTTCAACCCTTCGAAAGCTGAGCAATCGTTCCTCGACTTTCATTTGAAAGTCAATGTTTTAGAAGAAGAAAAAGAAAAAATTTCCACTGGGTTTAATTACTTGAATTTTTTTATATACATAGATTAATTAAAAATTGAAACGGTAAAAAGTGTGAGTGAGCCGATGAGTTAATTGCATTAGATATCCCGCGTCGTGACATCGCCAGTCACGAGAGCTTGTTGCCTCCTCGCGGAAGCTGTTAATTGACTGACAGTCGTTAATTATGTACCCGAATTCGTTATTTCATCGTAGATAGGAGTTACGTTAAATGCCTTCGTTGTGGAGTTTTGGAGTAACCATAATATTAGACTTTGGTGTTTGCTCAAAGGATTCAGGGGATTGGTGGAGGAGTTTTGCTTCCTTGGTTACCAGATTGCAACCGGCTGGACGGTTGTTTTCACGTGGAAAAGGCTAGATGCACTAATTCACCTTGTCGAATCATTTATTTCTTAACACTAGGTTTACGGGCTTTTCTTGAGTGAACGAGAAACCGAATTTTTCCTTCAAAAAATCGATTTATTAAAATTGTGTATTGTTAACTGACTTACAAATTCGGATATATTTTCGTATCATTCCATTGGTACAAGTGAGGAAAGTTTGTTAGAAAATAATAGCAATTGTTTCTGTAATTTCGCTTGTAAAATCTCAAATGTGTCAAATTGACGTGTTCAGTAAACCTAGTGTTAAATTAAGAAAAACTTTTTCTTTTTCATATCTGTGAATTATTTTCAATTTAATTCGCTGTCGTAAAATTTGTTAAATTATTTCCAAAAGTTCCAGAATTTAAAATTTGTTTCCATAATTAACCTTTAACGCTCATTTAGCTCCGCTGCGGAAACATTCGTCATTTGTTCCGTAACTCCGTTGTCTCCGCTGCGAAGACATTTTGTTTTTAACATGATTACGCTCAAGATGCCTTGTTATTTGTAGATAAAACATGCAACGTCGATAATATTGAAGTAAAATTACTTTATGACCGTTTTATGGCAAAAAACATGGATAATAATCAACGTTATGATGAGAATTTTGAACTGAGTGATAGTGAAGATGTATTAGATTTTGAAGTATTGCAAAATCATCTAAGTATTTTAACATCTAATGATTATGTTGATGATGGTTCTAATACTTCAAATAGTAGGAGCGAAATTATATCGCGAAAGAGACGAAGAATAGGAATTATTGAAAATGAAAGTGAAGATTCATTAGAAGACTTAGATGAATGGCACGATATTACAGAAAAATTAAAAAAATGAACTGCTACTTGATCAGTACCATAAAAACAAACAGAAAAGGTGTCCCAATAACACTGAAGAAACCAAAATTCTATAAAAAAAGAACTATCGCATTCAAAAAGGGAAATACAATGCTCTTAGCTTGGAAGTATAAGAGAATAGTATCATTTTTGAGCAACTGGAATAATGCTGAAATGACAACCACTGAAAGATTTATACGAAAAGGTGCAGAAGAAGTAATTGAAAAGCCAAATGTAGTTATCGGGTACATAAAGTTGATGAGTGGTATTGATCGGGCTGATCATTGTGACTCAAATTATTGCTTTTTGAGGAAATCACTGAAGTGATGGCGGAAACTGTTTTTTGAGGGGGAATGGAGATATCTATTATAAATTCATACATTCTGTATGAAACCGTACAACACAACAAAAATGAGAAAGCTCTGACACATTTACAGTGCCGAAAAATTTTAGTCGATCAACTCGTAGGATATTTTCGTCGTGAAAGAACGAAAACTTCTACATACTTCATATAAGGAGGAAAGATGTAAAGAGGGAGTACGTTGTATGTTCTAAACGGAAAGAAAAAGAAGGCAGGCGTCAAACGGGCGATTACTGTAACACTTGTCCAAAATATACACGGGGGATTGCATCCAAAGATATCACAATCGTGAATTACAAAATTAAAAATTTATCCTTTATTTACAAGAAAAAAATTATATTTATAAAATACAAAAAAAAAATACATTCACAAGCATGTGTAATTTTTTCCAATTAAAATAAGACTTCGTATATATCAGACACTCCATTGCAAAAATCTACCGGAGTTACTAGTAAGTAATGGTAGAGAAATAGGCGGAGCGCTAAAGGTTAGAACGGAAGTGCGCAAAGAATAAAATTAAAGATTAAATTACGATGAAAGAATGGCAACGGAAGAGTACGAGAAAATCTCGAAAGCGTTTATAGACGCCAATCGTAATGAAAGGGTTAAGTCGTATCTAATACGAAAGGTATTTCTGATCATTAAAGTGATTGTTCCCTCGAACCTTCTTCGTTCCCCTCTGAAAAATCCAGCATCTCGTATTAACCCTTTAACAGTCTAATAAAATCATGCTTTACGGTAAAAGAAATTTATATTTTGCACATGCTTTTTTAATAACTACGTTATGTGTGATCATTTTTGAAACACGAAGTACATAAACAATATTTCGTTCCTTTCTAATTTTCTTCCTAAAAATGTCTCTGGATCTAGACTGCCTCGCTCTGCTCGTGACTGTCACGAAATAAAGTGTTGAAGGGATAACGCAGCATCATTGAAAATGAAAATTGAAGAACTCGTTAACAAAATGATCGACTCATCCAGGCCTAGTATAGCGTTAGTATCATTAGGGGAGGTTGAAAAACACTGAACGTCTTGTTTGTCATCAGAATCGCCTTTGCCACGACCCTACAAAGCACCGACACTCGACACCGTTTGCCCTTCCTCCTGATGGTCACCAGGTAACTGACGAGGCTGGCAGATAGGTGGCTTCGTTTATGGGATGGTGTACGATTTCCGTAAAGCAACACCAAGGCGATATTAAGCGAGTGTCTAGACACCGATGGGGTTACCACGATGACACCTGTTCCCTATTCCCTTTCTCTACCTGTTCCCCCTTTTTCCATTTCTCGTTTCACCGACCCTACGAAACGAAATGGCTTCCACGATCTTTCAGAGATCCAATTGTCCCACGTGGATTTCTATGTTTCCACTATTCTCCTCTGACAATTCGATAGCGTCCGTCTGGTCGCTCGAAGGCCTCTCTTGGATTAAGATTGCCCGATGTTGTACGCGTAGGGTGGTACGTAGGAATAATCCAATAGGTCGGTTCAGTAATACGGAGATCCAAGTGGTAAGGTTTATTCTTGGTATCTGTTTGAAGGGTTAAATCAGCTGCATGGTTGTACGGGTATGACGGATATGTTGTTGATTTAATTACAACGATTGGAAGACAAAAGAGGGATGGTTAGTTTAATTAGACAACGATTTCTTCGAATTCGTGACGAGCGAGGATTGTAGCCAATGAAAATTTCCACCTTTGATGTTTGTGTCAAAGGCGAGTAGAGTGACAGAGTCATACTTCCATTTGGAGATTAATTCCGAGCAATTAGCGAGAGATTCAGTGTTTGGCTATCCAAGTATTTACTAAACTCGAGCGGGTTGAGGCATTGCAAGATCGGAGGAAACGGAAGCGGTCTTTCTCCTCTGAGTTGATCTACCGGACCTCTGGAAGGATACAACAGGTCACGAGAACTAGATCATAACCTTAAAGTTAGTTGCTTTTCTATGGAGGCCCAAAAATTGAGCAATTTTGCTATTGGATAAAATGTAATAGTATATATTAGGAGTTATTTATTAAGTGAACAATTTAAAAGAAAAATAACATTACAACGAATAAATTAACACTTAAATTAACACTATTTTTCTTAAAACTTTCATATAAATCGAGGTATTTTAGTGATATAAAGATATTTCAACATATATGTATTAAAACTGCAATAATTACTTTCGTAATTAATATATTTTATTGAAATTTTCAGGAGTTGTACATAAGTAGTATTAGTGTCGTTTTTTACTATGATAATCAGTGAAACAGCTTGCTTTGTGTAACAGTACAAGGACGGTAACAAAAGAGTACGAGGAAGTCCCAAAAGCGCCTATAGGCACCAATAGTAATAAAAGGGTTAAAGAAAAAATTGAGAACAAATCATCCGAAAAAATTAACATTAACAATGAAAAAGATGCCGAACTTCCAAATATTTTAAGCGATGAAGATGACACATTTGTGCGAATTAAAAAGAAAAAAATTGATCGTTTTGACTTACAGTAGCGATAGTGTCATCGAATAAAATTTACTTTTCTCTTCTGAAACGCCATTATTTATTTTTTTTTTTTTTTGTTAAGCTATTTGAAATGAATATGTATTTCTAAAACTTACATGCACTAGCTTTTATTTCCAATATTTTTTCCTTTGACCTGACAGACTTTATGTACGCGATTTTCATTCGCGTAAAACGAATCCACGTGGAACTTATATTAAGATACACTCTTCCCTAAATTTACGCGGAATATATCTACAAATATATGTATTCACACTTCTTTGAATAATGAGAGTTTCATTTCCAAGAAATTTAGTCACGTTTTAAAACAAAGAAAAAATGGAATTTCTATAGAAGAGGATATCTCTATTATTTTTGGGTATTTTTCAATTAAATTAATCACACTTTGTTACACGGATATTGTTTCGAATAATTGAAGGACGGGTTTATTTTAATATATCTATAAATATATCTATGCACACTTCTTTGAATAATGAAACTTTCGTTTGCAAGAAATTTAATCTCGTTTAAAAGCAAAAAGAAAATGAAATTTCTATAGAAGAGGATATCTCTGCTATTTTTGGATATTGGCAGACTTTATTTACGCGATTTTTATTCGCGTAAAACGAATCCATCTGGAACGAATACTTCGCGTAAATCGAGGAACGAGTGCACTTTCGTTATTATTTTAAGTGTTAGAGCCGAGGGATTTTTCCAATAAATCATCTGGCGTTTAACTCTTCATAAATGGGTTTAGAAATCGTTTAAATTTCGTCGTCGAAAGTAAAAGGTGCATAGTGATGTTTGTCTCGTTCATGCGCCATTCGCACCAAGATTCTGCCTCTGACAGGTGGGATGATTTTCGAGGCTTGTCGTCGATCGAGATTTGATGGTAATATGGTAATATGTGTTCGTTTCTTCGTTTCTGATGTAGTAGATATACCATGCTTTTCTTCAGATCTCTGCCACATTTCGAGCACACCGTCCATCTCGATTTGCATCACACTAGTTTTCTTGATCCTCGAACTACGCTTCTGTATTTTTTTCTTTTTTTGTTCTTTTTTTATCTGTCCATTTTTCACAAACTTTGCAGATTCTTGACTTCATGTCGATGTCCAAAATGTTATTGTATATATATACTTATCAGGGAAGGTTTACATGAATAATAGACAGTTTTCTTCTCCAGGAAAGCTCGTAAACACTATTCAAAAGGAACAAAATGGCATATCACTCGACTATATAAAGATATTGTGTAAATCATTACCTAATCGTATATTCCAAACGATAAATAACAATGGTGGATATAGAAAATATTAATAAAGTATAGTTGTTGCGATAACACCGTAATTTTACGTTTCAATTAAATCGCGTTTATTCAAATATCGCAAGAGTATGTAGTTTACCTCCGTTGGTTCCTACAATTCAGACATAGGAGTACCTCGGCCATTGTGGCATCCGTTTAATTAATATTAACAGCAGATTAAACTTATCTTCCTACACAGGAGCCTTCATGTTTCTTTTTAGTATTAGGTCTTTTTGACTTTTTAATACGATCAAAGTTTTATTCAGAATAAATTAAAATATGAGTTCAGTCAAATATAGAAATATAGTTCTTCGACCAATAAATAAGTAGAAACGTTTACAGTGGGCTAGAAGACACGAGAATTGGACCATTGAGGATTGGAAACAGGTCCTCTGGACTGATAAATTTAAATTTGAAATATTCGGTTCAAAGCGAAGAGTATTTGTTCGACGATCGAATGAAGAAAAAATGTTAGAACAGTATATAATTCTCACCGTGAAGCATGGTGGAGGCTCTATTGTGGTATGGGGATGTGAATCGATGACAAGTGTAGGTGATCTTATCAGAATTGACGAAAAAGTGAACAGGGAAATGTATAAAAGAATATTGGAGCAGCATGCTATACCATCCGGATATCGTTTAATAGGCCGAGGTTTCACATTACAATAAGATAATGATCGAAAACATTCGTCCAAATTATGCAGAGAATACATAGAACATCTACAAAAAGAGAAAAATCTGAAAAACATAATTTGGCCACCACAGTCGCCAGATTTATCGCCAATTGAATTGTTGTGGGAAGAACTTGACAGAAAAATGTTCGCCAGCACTATCATTCGATCCAAAGAACACATGTGGAGATTACTAAATGAATGTTGGAAGTACATAATTCAAGAAACAATTGAAAAAGTAATTCAAAGGATGCCTAGAATAGTTCAAACGATACAGAAATCCAAAGGAGGATACTTCGATGAAAAAGCTGTTTAAGGAAATGTAGACACAAAATCATTTTCGGTGTTGATTGTTTTATAAACTGTACATATTTTTGTCAAAATAAAGTAAGATGCTTCTAAGTAATATAACGAAGTAATTTTTCATGAAAATCCTTCATTATATAAACAGATAATTTCGAATAACACATTTCTTATATGGTGGTTCCAAACTTTTGGCCGGCAGTGTATATGGGCTAGCGAAATATATAGATATGCATACCTATTAATGATAAAATACCAAGAAGAGAAGGAATTCCTCGTTTCGTCTACGATTCATCGTCAGACACCGAAGCACAATTAGCGCTTCCTACGAGAAGCAGCTGTAGAAGCTGAAATTCTTCAAATTCCTTTACCAAAATTTAATAGAACATTCTCGAAGACATATCTTTCCGAAAAACAAGAAAAAGAGAATCGAATTTTTGAAAGTATCACACTGGAATGACCCTTTATACCGTAATAGGATCTACCTGACATTGTCACATCTCTCCCAAGCATTCTCTCTATCTCTATTAGAATTTCAAATGCTTTTTACACTTAACCCTTTCGCGCCGAGTGCCGCATATATGCGGCATCCACTCGACGACCTGTGGGTACGGGCGCCGCATATACGCGGCATTCACGCCACGAGTTCTGGGTATGAGCGCCGCATATATGCTTATAAATATACTTATTACATTAGAGCAATGATTGTTTTTTTCAGCACAGTCCCTATTTAAGACTTAGAACAACATATATACAGAAACCACGCGCACTGTGCATATTTCCGGCGCGAGTGTCCGTTCAGTGAAGGTACTTCGGCGGACGGGGCTGCCGTAGCGAAAGGGTTAAACCGATGCGTTGGACCTCATGGATCGTATAACCTACCGTTAGAACTTGAGCACGGGCCTAAACCGCAACGGAATCTCCTGGTTTCTCTGCAGCTCTCCTCGGATTTAACGAACATCAACACAAATACCTCGACTCCGTATCGCCCTGACACGTTTACTAGCTCCAAAAAAGCACTCGGCCGCGAGTAGACAAACATCGGAAGCCTAGCAGAAGCCTAGCATGGCGATCAAAGAAGTCAAGAGGGGCTCATAGAGGCTGGGCCGGATTATTCGCCCCTATCGCTGTTTATTCCGTTCTCGCAAGTCGAACGAGAGGGGTATACAATCGTGAAGAATTATCGTTGACGAAAGTCGGTCTTCCTACGATTTCAGGTGTACTCTTTATCATACAGAGGCACACAGGTAACGGATAAACGGATCAATCCGATCCGCAAGTACAATGGGCGACGGTTAAAGGCGTAATTAAGAGAATTTCCGCTCGATCCAGGGTACCAGGGTGTTCACGGTTTACCGGGCCTGCCGCGAATGAGGAACGACATCGTCGACCTAATTAACCACGACGTCAACTCCGTAGGCGTGGCTCTATCACTCACTCTCTCAGTTTCTCTCAGTCCCCCTCTATCTTTCTTTCTCTCTTTCTCTCACAGCCTCTCTCTCTCTCTCTCTCTCTTCTCTCCCAAGTTCTCTCTGTCTCCCTTTTTAGCTTTGGAAGTTAACTTCGCTGCAGTCGAGCGATTCAACCCTGATAAAAGCGGAGTCGTGTGCGCGCTTATTCATCGCCGCCGCGTAAGTACCAACACGCGTAAGCAAACACGTATGACACGGTGCAAGCGGTAGGACGCGTGGCAACGACTGACTCACAGGAACAAATCAGAGGGACCCCCTGCCATTCAATATGCATGGGTTTATCATTCGTAACGCGAACTACGAATGAATCATATTCGAGACGTTCTCAGCCTAAGCACTCGTTATTTCACCAACTCTCTACCCTCCTCTTCCCTTTACTTGGCTAGCGGCCCCTTCCCGCCCTAGAGACCTTTCACGACCACGATTTTCGGTTTCTGCTACTCCTTCGAGGGTGAGAACGATGGGCTGCGTCGAGATAGATCTCTCGATTGCTTCTTCCCTTCGCTTCAGCGTGCAGCCGATACTGGCAAGAGGGAGGAAGAGCTGTTTTCTGTCAGAAAATTAGTGTACAATTTCCTGAACCAAGTGTGCGATTAAAGTAAACTATTATGTATGCTGCTGCTGTTCAACAGCTTCATCCTGCTTCTGGAATGTTTTCCAACATGATGCCAGATGTTTTCCCTTTTTTTTTTTTTTGTATGACAAATGATGACTTGGTCCATCCAGTACCATCCAATTACACTTGGATGATATTTATTTAGAACATCTTCATTTTTTTTACCATTTATGCAATGCCTCTAATATTGTTGTTTGTTTATTTTGTATAGTTACCATCCAACTGATGACTTGGTCCATCCAATGCCATCCAATTACACTTGAATGATATTTATTTAGAACATCTTAATTTTTTTTTTTTGCCATTTATGCAATGCTTCAAAATTTTTTTATTGTTTTTTATAGTTCCTATCTAAATGATGGATCATATTTATTACATATTTCCTCAAGTCTGAGTTTCATTGAGTTCAATTAGAACATATAAATTACAGTTTAGCACAGCTTGCGATTCTTTACAATTACAGTTTGCAAATTACAATTTTTAGATTCCTCTAAATACGTTCCTCTTATTTCTAGAATATCCGAAATATTTCCTTCATAATTACAGCCCCATTTACACGACCTTTAAACCACTTGCCATCTGTCCTAACCTAAATTACAATTCAAAAAGCGCAATACCTATTCTTAGAAACTTCACAATCTCCCCCGCCAATTTTTCCATTTAGAAATCATGTTAAAATTCGTCCGCTGCTAAAAAATTGAAAAACAGATCTGTAAAGAGTAGAAGGCGAAACGTAGGATTTTGAGGTCCAACCCGAAAACTACATAGGCGTACGCGCGCGCACAAAGTAACGAATAAAAAGAAACCTCTAATGTTTTTACAGTTCCATTTTCTTTTCTTGCTCCCCACCTGCTCGCCGACTCCCCCCCTCCCCCCAACCTCTCCCTCCCCCACGTCTTTTCATTTCTCCTGCTCGTTATCGAGCCTTCTTATCTCCTCTTTCATTCTCTCTCACTCTTCAACGGTGGTCTTCACACTTATCACCGGTTTTTCTTCCTCCTTTTCCCTTTCACAGGCTAACGCGCCACGCCATTTACATCACCATTCACCGTGCCCTTCTTTCTTATCGTTTCCCTCCCTTTTCTGTCTCCTTTAATAACCACTCGTTCACTATCTTCCTCGGACAACAGGGGACCCTGCACCTTCCCCCTTCCTGGCCGTTGCTATAGTCGGCTCTATGGAGCTAGATTTCTTTTCTTCGAACGTCACCCCACCATCAGGACCTCTCTCTGCAGAGACCCAGGAATTCAACGGAAGATTCAACCCTTTGTCGGGTTACTTGGCAGAGGAACTTCTCCCCCACCTTATGGTAACGAGCGATTTCCAGGCAGATGAGAAAAATATTTGCTCTGGAGAACGTCTTCAGGGACGTAAACCTTCCGCAAACCAGGTGGGGGTTAAATTAACCCCAGTGATTTTAAAACTACTGTATTTTTTTTTTTTTTTTTTTTTTACGTAAAATATCTGCAATCGGTCTGGTTTCTTGAGTAGCTGGAGTTGCGACGTTATCGTTTCGTGCCGCGATAACTTAGTCTTGATTAACATTTTATGGATTGGAAGCCTATTAATCAGCTTTTCGCTGCCAATGCAACGAATTAATTAACCCTCGCACAGCCAATGTCGAATCACTTTTGACCTATGTCATAATTACCATATAATAAGTGAAAGTGAACGATACAAATCGTCCTTTTCATACCAATATTATCGAAAACACGTGTTTTCCCAGAATTTTGTGTCTTCTAGCATGTTAAGTATACAAGATCGCTAATACCGTCGCTTGTTTACGATTCTAAGCGAAAACACTGCTTGCTACGTCGTTTCGAACCCTCTTCTAGCGTTTTTCGTATGTAGAATCGCCGATGTCGTCGTTTTCACGCCACTGTTGGCGAGAATACGTGCTTTCCCAGAATTTTTTGCATTCTAGCATGTTAAGTACGCAGGATCGCGAAGTTTTTTTGAAAATTTTTGAAGCTGTAAGAATAAGCGCAAGAGTAAAAACCGAGCCAGTATTGGATAGAATGAAGTAGTCGGTAAAGTGTTAAGAAATGCGGACTATCATTGGTAGAGAAACACATAGCGAAAAGGAAAGATAATCAGAGACTACCCCGAGACTTACGTAAACGACTACATGAACATCTTGGAGAAACTCCTCAAGAAACACCTCGAAAACGAGCTAAAATAGCTTAGAGGTGTTCTGCGTGTCCAAGAAATAAGAATCGCAAGGTATAAAATACATGCATAAAATGTAATTCACTAATATGTCGAAAACACTCTCATTCTATATGTAGAGAATGTATCGAATTATGCAACGAACAATCTCGCCAAGACAGACTATTAGAATTGAAGTTCCTATTACTTTTTAACCCTTTCGCTACGGCAGATTTCACAAGAAAGGTAGACGATCGGTTTTCAACCGGAAAATTTATCAAATTGGTTTTGCAAGTTTGAAAATTAATGATTTTAAAATTCGTAAAAATGTAATATTTGTATCGTTAAATTGAAATGGAAGTGCGGAAAGAATAAGATTCAGGCGAAAGGGCAATAACAAAGGTGTACGAGCGAAATTTCCAAAACGCCTATAGGCGCCAACACTAATCAAAAGGTTAAGGTTTAATATGTCTAGTTTATAGCAATAAGTGAAAAAATATATTACGAAAAAAGAGTTTTTAAAAGATTGTTTCCAAAAACAGTTTCGATTTTTAGTTAATCAACAATTAAACTATTATGCTTGTGTTTTTAACAATAAATCATACATTTTTCAAACATGAATTTTCGTTTTATTTGGATCTGATCCTATTGTAAAATCGGCGAAACGCGATTTTAAAGTGCGTTTTTATTCAAATGATGTGTTTGTAAATGAATAATGATTGGGGTAAAATTAACCCCACATAGTCCAGGATTTGTGGTAACTTTTGTTCATCTTGTTCGCGGAGAGTTAAACGAGATCTGAATGGAAAGGTATAGCCAGTGGAAGAAATCTAACGAGATGAAGTTGCACGGTATTTAACATCTTTTTTTTTTAACAACCCTGTATGACAAGCATGGTATTCCTTTGGAGGATTTGATGGAACTTTCAGGAGAGATTTTAGCACACTTGGATCTCTGACAGACATGGACAGCTTTCTGTTGAATATTAAAAATAATTTAGTGTTTAGCTTTTTTATGGTATAAGTAGAATTTCGAGAGTTAAGGATATAGGAGCTTCAAGAAAATATTAACTTTTACATGTGGAAAATTTCTACATGTATGTATTTCCTTTACTTTTCTCTGGAAGAATTATTATTATAAATGTTGAAAGCATAAATCTTAGAGATTAATATTGGAGATAAGTATAACATAAATATTGAATATTCAATTTGATCTGGTGATTGGATTTTGTATTTTTTGAAGGGGTTTGGTCTGATCCTGTAATTCTAAAGTGAATATTACTTCAATGTATTTATAGAATTGTGAGGTTAAATTTGTTTCTTTTCTACAGTTTTGTTTATATATTTCTTATAGTTCTATTTTCATTGAATAAGCCTGTTAACTGATTTGATGGAATTTACAAGCATTTGATTAGCTCAGAATGTAATCTGATCCACATAATTATTGTTATTAGGGAACCCCTAGTTTGGACCCTTCTAATTGTCTATTCCAACCCTCTAATTCCAGAAGGCAACCCTTTCACACCTATAATCTACAATGAAAAGACCTTTGAAGTACTACTTAATTGTTTCTTTTATAAAATATGCTTGAAAATCCACCTTAACTCTACAATTACAGAAAAACAACACTTTAATTCCTCCTCTCCCTAAAGTGAAACAAAAGCCTTGAAAATATTCTTCAACATTTCTGAATTCTTTTTTGAAAATCCACCTTAACCTTATAATTTTAACTTTCGAATTACCTTCTTCCCCACTTCTGAATAGAAAACACCTCAAAAACACTTCAATTTTTCGACTAACATTATAATTTTCAAAAATTAACTCCTCTTACTTTTCCCTCCAAAATAATGAAAGACTTTTAAAATATTCGTCGAATTTTTCGTTTAAATGCTAAGAAAATAAGTTTGTTTCTTTATGGAAAACAAACCAGGACAGAAAAGAAAAGTCGTCACTCATCGGCCAACTGAGGTTTTCAGTATGAACGCTACGCGACGCCACAGTCGATGCACCAGCGGCTATGGCTGATGAAAACGACCTAGCTTCGTCCCGCTCGGGGAATAATTAGCTAGGTTTTTGCAGCTACGAATCACGAACCCCACGATAATCAGTAGAATAAGACATTTTTCGACCTCTATCGCGATATATCTGCGGTCAGATATTGCGTTCTCCTTTCTGGTCTTCGTGAAGGGTAATTTTTTCCCTCCAACACTATTCACGTGACCCCTTCGATTTCCTTCAATTCTTATTTGGATCGGCTTGTATTTTACTGGTCAGTATTTTAATTCCTTTTTGTCAGTATTTAAGTATCCTTTGGTTAGGTTTAGCAATAAGATTAAAATACGTGACGCCCCCACTAGCAGCTAAACAAATACCAATTGGTCAAAAACGGAAACGGAGAAGACCAAAATTAACAACTAGGGCACTTAAAATTAGCATATTAATATATCAAAATGTTAAAATGTTAAAATGTATGTTTTTATAAATAAAACAATAAGCATGTTTTCTTATTCATTAAGTAAAAACTTGTAAATGTCTAATTTGATTTAATATATAAAAAATCAAACTATATATATTTGTTTTCCGTATCAAAGACATTTTTAAATCTAATTATTTTTCGACTTACAATGAGTCTATAATGGAATAGGTTTAATGCTGTGTTTTTTCTGCTTTATATTGTCCGTTTATTAATTTTATACTGACCGTAATTATACTAACAAGTAATTAATTACATACTGACCGTTTTTTTATTTATACTGACCATTCGCTATTTATGTACTGACTATTTTTTTATTTACATACTGACCGTTTAGTATTTTTATACTAACCTTTTGGTAATAAAATACTGACCGAAAGTTGATTTAAATACTAATCGAAAATAGATTTAAATACTGACCATTTAATTTGTTGCTATTTGAATCCTGGGAACTCAGAAGCTAAAATTCATCGGTTAGGTTGGATTAGGTCGGATTAGTTAGATAAGAGGGATTATTTCGATTATAATAATGTATTTGGTTTGCTTCTTAATTAATTTTATGCGAGAAGTACTTATAAGGGAATGGTGTTAATTATTTATTCTGGAGATTCTCTAGATTTTGTTCTGGAATTGATAAAATGGTCACAACAGGTTGAAAAGTGCATTTTTTAAGCAAATTAAGATTATGAATTTTTGTACGTTTTTCTAAGATACCTATTGGAAAACATCATACGGTAATCTAAAATTTGACTACCCTGTAGTCTACTGTTTTAATATATTTATAAATCATTTCCTTTCACAATTAACAGTCGGTAATGTAGATCACTTGACATCAATAGAACGTTGCTTTTTTTTTAATGTACAGTGTTTCGCCAATTTTCATTGCTTTTTCGAAGTTCCGTATTCCTGTTGGTAAATAAAGATGTCCTAATGTATCGAGAACTTGAGCAGGTTTTCTGCTCAAGTTCTCCAAACTAAATCGAAATAAAGATCAAAATTACACGCTCTATGAATTACAAAATGCTAAAACGACACAAAAGCTCCCAAGAACAACAGTAAAAGTGCTATTTTATCTTTCCATTTCTTTTCTTTTTTCTGTCGAGCCTGAAAATGATTCTTTTCTTTCGACTTCCTCGAGATAATCCACTTCGTTGTAAAGCGTACCCTTAATGTCCGCTGATTTAGAGTGAATGCTCATCGCGTTTAAAAGCAATGGAACTAGAAAGTCGGAAGATGTGGGGGAAAATGAAATCAAAGCGTTACCGCCAGATAAGCCACAGGAGTAGCCATCTTCTCTCTCTCTCTCTCTCTCTCTCTCTCTCTCTCTCTCTCTCTCAACTCTCCCTCTCACTCTGTCTCTCTCAACTCCACCCTGCCCCCCTCACTCACTCTCTCTCTCTTTAGTGGAGAGTTAACGACAGCTTTGCGAGCTGCATAAATTGATACACGAACAGGGTGCACGCGGATTTTCTAATTGCAATTTCTCGTGCCCTGCATTCAAGGTACAAAAACAAAAAAAGAAATATTATACAGGCGAACATCGTATGATAGTTTCACATCATTCACATCATTTTTTCGCTTGAACTTTCAGAAAATAACAGGGAAACAATTTTTGTCCGTAAATGTCGACGTGTGAGTTATGGAATTTTCGAATATAGTTTGATGAAGTGGTAGCAGAGAAATCGTCAATTCTCTTTTTTTTTTTAATTTCGGAAAAACAGAAATGGAATAATTGATAAACAATTTGCGGTTGGATACATTTTTTAGGATAACATTTTTCACAGAGTTTGAGGTAGTTGTCGATTGGATTGAACTTCAAATTTGATTTTTAGTCACCTTATATTTTTACATCTGATCGAGTTTGGTTAGGCCCGAGTGAATTACTTAACTATAAATTAGCTGAATTTAAAACAACTTTAAACTAAAATCTTAGTAAAGATAGGTTAGATTAGGTTAGGTTATGTTAGCTTTCAACGTTAATTTAGGTTATGAAATCATCCAACTAACTCCAAGAGGAAAATAAATCTGCCTTTCCTTTAAATCACAGAAATGTTAAAGTTTCTTTTTAAAGAATAAGTTAACTTATCTTAATTTAAAAATCTTGAATCTTCCTTCCCTCGCTTCTGATTAAGGGAAAGTATATTTTAGTGGAAAAGTTCAAAGGAAAAGAAACTCTTCTCGGTTATTAAATAGACAAACAATTGAAGCGTGACAGTGATAATCGAGGGGGCCAACGAATCGTATTCAACGCTGCTGGTATACGAGGCCATTCTCACGCGTATTTCTCGCGTACAAGTCCAGGAACAATTCCATGAAATTGCCTTTTAACCTTCCGCTGATCCGTTGTAACGTTCATCATGCGTTTTCCACGCAACCGTTCATATCCACGGTGTGAACTATTGTGTACAGACTCGGCTGCTTTCAACAAATCTAATATAGACGTCCCTTTGGAATGGTCGTAAGAGGAAAACCGATTTTTTATTAGAGATAAATTGAATTGAAATTTTTTTGGCAATTTCTCTCTGTCGAACGGTTTTTGTCGAATAGCTTTTTGAAAAGTTGATAACAGAGTAATCTGTTATAGAGAAGCGTGTGATTACTATAGACAAGCTTTTTTCTTTAAGGTTATATACTTCATAAAAATTTTAGGCAGGGAATTTTTTATATTTGGTTGACACAATTATAATAACCTAATTTACCTCTTAAAAATTGTGATAATCTAAATACCGCTTAAAAATTCTTTTACCTAGCTTAATATAATTTAATTCCTAGTTAAAATTTTTAATGATACTTCCAATGATTAATTTCTTGTTTATGCTCGATTTTCAGGCACCGACGCGCTCAGGATGCTGGAACTTATGGTTCCGCAGCACGTGGTCCGCGGGCAGAACATCAAATTGGAGTGCAACTTCAATTTGGACGGGGAGACATTGTACTCGGTGAAATGGTACAAAGACGGCAACGAGTTCTATCGATACGTGCCACAAGACAGGCCGCCGGTGCTCGTTTTTCAACTGCCAGGTGTCACGGCGAACGTAAGAATCACTTTGTATTGATTTTTCTCTCGTCTTTCCCTTGTGCCGATGCACAACCCCCTTCTCCTAGTTCCTCCAACGCTGTGTTTTCTATTTAAAGCGCGTAGCTTTTCATTTTTATCGCGCTTTATTGCCCGGTTTCCGGTCCGCGAGCCTTCTCCAGCTGTCATGGCTGCCGTAACCTAACCTAAAAAAAAGCACCACTTTTCTAGAGTGTCTAAGAGTATATATTTAGACATTTTTTAAGTGGAGAAAGAAAGACTGAGAATATTTAACTGTGAAAAATATCATGCACAGTAGAAACAATGAAATGAACACCATAAAGGGTCTACATTCGTGGTGAAGCAATTTTTCAAATAAAAGTACTTTTCCTCAAAAAGTATACCAAGTCGTTGACATACATAACCATTCCAGAAGAGTTACTCCAACATCATGAACCATCTATATTTGTTTAGTACCAATTTTCCAAACATAAAACGGAGAATTTCCAATTTTTATGACTATCCTAACCTAACCGTACCAGCATTCTACCACCGTAAACCGCCTATACTCGTTTCCTGCCAGTCTTTCACGCATAAAGAGGAGCAGTCATCTTCTAGCGATAAATACCAACTTTTTCCCTCCAATTCCATGAATTATCGCGAAGGAAAAGCTGCCACGGACAATTTAACTGTTAAACGTTGCTCAACGCAATTAATTGACCCGGATTAATTGGTCAGAACGAAGTTCCATAGAAGACAATTCTCTTCTTTCTTCCAGATTCACAATTCAACCGAGAGATCGGTGGTTCTCTACTCGGTGAACTTGATGAGCACGGGAAGATACAGATGCGAAGTATCAGCAGAGGCGCCATCTTTCCAAACGGTTTCTGATCACTCGGACATGCTAGTAGTAGGTAAGAAACGTTCGCAGTAATACAGACAATATATCTTAGATATTTCGGTATTTCAGATCGTGCGATAAGAAGTCCTATAAGACGGTTAGACTACTCTTATATCTTGTCTGTGGTAATAGGTCTATTCTGTACCTCGTTTGTGCTAGCACAAGCATCGAATGTCCCTTTTTTATCGACCATGCTGTCAAATCCGTGAGATTTAGCATCAGGGTCGTTTAACGTTAAGGAAACATAGGTTAATTTTGGAATGCTCCTTTCCTCTTTTTTTCCAGTGTAACGTTATGTACAATTAGTCACAAAAAAGCATAGGGATGTTTCTGTGGAGAAGGACAACGATCGTGTTTCTTTCAAAACTTTCGCTATTCTTTATTATTAAAAAATAGTACAGAGTACGTTGTATTGTTAAAAGATGTCTCTACGTGTTCACATTCAAAGAGATCAAAAATGTCTCTTGAAACATTGGTCAAACGCATGCGTAAAAAATGGAGAATTTATCAGAAATTAGTTACAAGATAAAAAATAAATACTTTCTCAAAAATATTATGGTTAAACAATTTCGACAAAGTTTGTATTTCCGTAAATAATTTATTAAAAAGAAAGGCGCATTTCGAAGTGTATAGTCGCTACCATATAAACAGGATATTTTCTAATATAGAAAAATAATTGCAATGATGCACTTCTTTTGTTATTTCTGTGCCTTCAATTCCGTGCAATACTTTCCACGTGTATACAGGGTATCTCACTTACAATCAGCATTTCAATTATTTCCGCTGTTATAGAAAATAAGAAAGGATGACTAAAGAGAATTCATATACTTTAATGACGTGTCTGATGATAAAATATTTTATCCAAGATCGTCGACACTTTTTACATATTAACTTCCGTATCTTATAAAAAGAGTTTGATAACATATGACGCGTTGACCTTGAAACAATTGAATGCAATGAATGAATCGAGAATATTCCACATCATTGAGTAAAAATAACGAAATGTAAGAAAGATATACATCTTGAAGCGACTGACTGCAAAAAATGAATCAACAATATTCCACATCATTGAGTAAAAATAATGAAATGTAAAAAAAAAATGTAAGAATGACGGAGCAAACGAGAAATAATAAATTAGTTTACTTCATTAGTTATTAAAAGTGCTGACCACTCACATCGATACACTTTTACACGCGATAAGTGAAAAAACAAAAAAAAATACCATGTAAACTTTTCCTACTTAGTTTCTCTTAATTTTTATAGCTGCAGAAATATTTGGAGACTCTGTTATATTAGTATTGTATTACATACACATCTTTTGCACATACTAACTGATTCCTTCAATAAAAAAAAAATGGAATAAATAAAATTCAACGTGTAAGGTTTATTTCCTTTATTTCTGTTACGCTAAATGTTCAAAATTATTCACCTGAGCCGCGATACATTCAAACCTATATCCAACATAGTAACAAATTCGGTGTTGACAAACAAAGATATTCAGGTGGTCTGCTTCTCGTGACTCACCCTGTATATATGTGGTGTACATGGAAACAGGAAATAGTTTTTAACTGTGTAAGAGTTAAAAACTCGTATTAAGTATTTGGCATCGTGTGAGCACCATTAAACCATTCAACTTTATCCTTAAGACATTTGACGTATCTTTAAAAACAACAAAGATATTTGAGGTGCAAACGTTAGGTGACTCACCCTGTGTATATATATATACACACATACTGATTCTAACCTATAAAAATTCGTGATATGTTGTAGCTCTGCCGGAAGACGGCCCGGTTATCACTGGCAGGCCAGGGAGGCATCGCTATCAGGTCGGTGACGTGGTGCGATTCAATTGCACTTCGGCAAAATCGAAGCCAGCTGCTATGCTCAGCTGGTTCATCAACGGAGAGCCTGTAAGTGACTTACGTGGAATTTGTCAGAGAGCGATGAAATTTCGTGGGAAAGATCAGTGACATTTTCTTTATCCCCTCCCATCCCTAGTCATCGTAATTGCCGCCTGTTACAGAATCAACTTCTTCCACTGTTCACTCTCGCTCTCTCCGGCCGCCATATTGATTTTTAGAGACAGTTGTGGCAAATCCACTGTTGCATCGTTACTTGCGCTATCCGAGCTATAACTAATTGAAGAAGCTAAAATTTATTTAATTAGATTCATTTATAGTTTAGAGCGTGCAGAATAAGAATCTGAAAGACCTTTTTACTAATGTGAAAAATCGAGAAAATTACAGAAGTTTAAAGAGGGTGGTGTTTGGAATTTTTAAAAATTATGATAAAATATATTTGAAATTAATTGTCCGATCAGTTTGAATTTTTGCAGTGATGTGTGTATATAGTTCAATTATACTTCATTTTAGCTAATATAATAATTTTAACTTCGTTAATTTTTTATTCGGTGCCAGAGGAAAGACTATCTTTTCTGGTAGATGTTCTTTCTCTTAAAAACGCTACCACTTTGTTAACCACACCAGTTTCTTTATTTTTGCTCGTTCATGTAATTAAGGACACATTGTGGATTATAATGAGGGTCTGGTTTTTGTTCCAACTGAATCCAAGCTTTTTTATTTGATATTTCGTAAGAACAAAAATTGTTAAAATATGTGGTCACAGAAAATGACTCGCTGCAACGTCATTAACTGATCCTGGTGGATTAGTGTCGCCTGCAAAATACGCTTTTAACGACCTTTGTTTGTTAATTCCTAATAAATGTCGTTCGCTACTCCTCCCATTTCCAATTTACCATTCCTTTTGACCTGAAGCCGACTTACCTACGAAAAAGAACCACCCATATCATTTGCTACATTAATAATTACCTGGTTACGACCTGGTCAACCCTCGGTTAATAAGTCATCCGTGTCACTTCGCGTGTCCGCCATCTTTGTTAATTCCCCCGAGAACAGATGTAACCGTAACCAGTCTTGGTCAGTTCGTCCAACTGGAACTGCACGATTCATTTAATATACACGAGAGAATATCACAGAAATTTCACGCTTTCGATTATTTTTACTAAAATCTGAAAAGAATTGAAAATTACAACACGAAGACAATGATCTTTCAGTTTTCACATTTTTTAATTTTTCAATATTAAAACAAGTTCCCTGACAAGTCCTTATATATTCCATGGTCTACAATGTACCCATATTTTGTTTCGTAATTTTTCACCGAACAGAACGAAAGAAATCGAATTCAATTTCAAACTTAACCTAACTTCCCCCGCAATATCGAAACCTGTCAAAAATTTCCTTCAACCAACTACCCAATAGATAGTTTAGGCGCACCTTGTCCACGTTTATTATTCGTCTCGTCTGCACCCTTCGTCTCACTGACAGACACGTGAGAACCAGCCTTTTTTTTTCGTTCAGGTCGACACGCAATACTTGAAGGGGCCGCACATAACGGAGGTGGATCGCGAGGGTCTGGAGACGGCGGTATTAGGACTAGAGTTCCGTCTGCGTACGAAGCACTTCAAGAGGGGCGACCTAAAGATCAAATGCCTGGCGACGATAGCGACCGTATATTGGAAATCGAACGAGCTCAGCATAGAGGGTGAAAGGCCTCTCAAGATGCCAGTTATGGAGAGCAGAGAGACAAGGGCACAAGGCCATACGCACGCAGAACATATCTTAGGTGGTAAGGAGAAAGAGAGGAGGGAGGTTAGCTGGGGTAGAATGATCCAAGTTTCGCATAAAAAAAATCATAAAAAAGAAAGTTATTCAGCGAAACGAAACGCGTGAAAGATACAGAACACCTTTTCATAAGAAAATTTCATTCAATAGGAAAAGCACTTTGAAGAGCGCTTAAGGAGTAGACGTGCACTTGGCTGAAGTGTCTTGAGAGAAGGGATTGATATTAGCACAGACATAGTATGGGATAGACCAATCACCTTATCGGATTTTATGTCTCGCGTTCTGAAATATCGATCGTGCGAAATAAAAAATCAGAGATTTTGTTATGCCCTTTACGCCTTTAGAGCGATGAATTTAGGAATTATATTCAGAACAAATGTAAAAGATGCTTTTGTAAAATTCGCATATAAAAATACATATGGACCGTTTATTTTGAAAGTGACGTAAGTCAATTTTTTCTTCTTTCGAGATATTTAAAGGTTTACATTTTAGTTGATTGAAAAATATCAAAGAAGTGTACTAAGTTTACCAATGTTTCTATGAATTTTAATATATGTAAATTGACTATACAAATGACTTCTATGTGAGTTTAATTAAATCAATATAATCTATCCGGATCGTAAATGAACTTACACCACTTTCATAATTATCGAACTGTAAAAATCGTTAAATTTCAGTTACCCAAAATTCAATTTCACTTGAAGTAAGTAATGTTTTATTCTGATTCTGTTTATAAACAGAAACGGGAAATAAAATAGTGTTGTTTATGCTCAATATTAATTATTTACTTATATACTATTCCAATTATACAATATGTTCGTGCATGCAATATTATAAATGAATGCAAAGGTGACAAAATTTTTTTTATTCCATCCATTTAATTTACCATCGTTTTACACTTCTTTTACATATGTAGTGCTTAATTAGACTACGGAATATGGACTTATACTACTTTCATAATCAATGATTATACAATATAATTGATTAACGAACGTTCAATTGATCGAAACACATAGATACTTTGAAATATTAAGTGTGAATTGTTTATAAAAAAAATGTTTACACTAAATTATACGTAAATCATGTGATTTCTTAAGTTTCTCCAAAAATGGACTTACACCACTTTTAAAATAAACGGCCCATATATTGGATTACGTGGTTAGAATTATTCGCGATCTTCTTATATATATAGAAATAATCATATTCTGAACTTTATTTAGTTTCATTGTTACATTTAATTCTAATTCCAATCACTACCAATTCTTATTCACTATATCATTATCAAATCTTATTCTACGGTGAATCTATAACATTGGAAACTCCAGGAAACCCCATAGAAACTCTCGATGTGGGACAAAAAAAATCCATTTGGTAATAGGTCTATTCAGTATTTCATCTATGGTTTGAAAACGACTGATGTGTCAAGCTCAGATATAACTGCTAATGCCTATCCAATTTTCGAAGTGGACGCCCTCGTAAAACGAAATATGCCAATGAAAAAAGTTATTTCAGTGGTTCTTTAAGACTTTAAAGAAATTAAGATTTAAGTTAAGAAAATCTATATTTAAATTTAAAAAATCATTAAAACCCCGCAATCGAATTAAATAAATTAAAACTTAATTTAAAAAATCATAAAAATTTCAGAGTTGAATTTCCGTTTTAAAAATCTTGAGAAATTCATGAAAAAGATTACGAAGTTCAGGAACATTTTGTATTTTCCATATTTTCAAAATGACAACTAAAGTTTATCATGGCACTTGTCTTTCATCGTTCATTTCCGTCGTCGAGGAGTTCTGAGAACCCTGAACCCCCTCAACGATCCCCCGCTACTGAAAGATTAATCATCGAGTTCGAATGCCAAGAAAAAACGACTAGCCACGCTGATGGTATCAGCAGAAAAATAGAAAAAACTATGACGTTAAATCAGAGAACGATATCGCGTCGGCACGTATCACTGTTTTCCGTTTGTCGACAATTTGCTGGCAAACGTCGAGTAAACTGTGTACTGCTAATATATAGCTGTAGATGCAGTTTTCTGGCCAATATCGATCGAATTAGAGTCAAGCGATACGTCGTTCCGATTTTCCGCTCGAATTTCTCTACCGTCCATTTCTATTTTCTATTTTTTTTTTTTTTTTTTTTTTTTTAAGGTTAAGTCGGTTTAACAACGTTGCATTTCACTAAAAATCTCTGATATTTTTGTTTCAGGAAGCGGATGCAGCACGTTAGCACCTAGCGTTTTTCTAGTGATCACGAGTTTATTGACTCTACGATAAAAAAGGAAAAAAAAGAAAAAGGGACACAAGGCGGTGCCGCGTGATTTTCGTGCTCATCCTTTTTAAAGGCCTCCAGGCTGATTCGTGTCGAGAAGCCCTGTGTACAAAATTATCCGTGTTGTTTCTATTTTTTATAATCGCAGTTAGTGCAGTTAGCGTGAACATAGGCGAGGGAAAATATATGTCAGTACGTTTTAGTGTGTTAGTCGTGGAAGGATGTGTAAATTCTCGTACTCACTGGGTCTGCCTGTGAATCTCCCCGTTCATCCGAAAAAAATTTCCTCTTTTTCCCTGTACTCTGACAAATGTCTGTAATTGTAGAAAGAAGAAAAAAATATATATACTCAATTTGTAAAGAAGATACGTGGAGATTCAAGGACTGACCAAACTAAAGATAATCACAATTATGTCCAAGATTTTTATTCAATCGTTAAGAGTTTAAAGAGAAAGCGTGATTTATAAATCCACATTCATCAGAGTATCTTCAGCCTTTCTAGAGTGTGCAATCTTTGGCTCTACGTATGTTTTCCTTTCCTCTCCTCTCCTTCATCTCTAATTATCAAAGGAATGCGTGCGTGTATGTGAGTGTGTATGCGAGGGAAAAATAATAATCGAAATGCATGAGAGTAACGAGCATATTTATATCGAAACTTATACACGAGTGTTTCTATCGTCCATTCGGGAGAGAACAAGAAAGACTTTAGCCCGGTGAGTGTTCTCTTTCGTCGTAGCTTTTATCAATCTAGTCGCTATTAATCAGCCGCAGAGATATATTATCCTAGCGTTATTCTGAGCCACAAGTGTGAGCGTAGCGTGTGAATTTTACCAAAGAACAATTCGAAAACATTTTACGCGCTAATAACATTCCTAATTGTTAATTACGAGTGAAAAAAACGGATAGAGCAGATGCATCCCCATCATCCACTGCTACTTTTCGCGTAAGCTGTATTTTACTTATAAGAGCACACTGTACATATGTACATAAATTGAACCGACTTTTATCTTTAACTTAACGTTCTGATAATAAAATGAAATCGACGGGTGAAAGCAAACCTGTTTGTTGTGTGTGTGTGTGTGTGTGTGCGTGCGTGCGCGCACGTGTCATTCACCGAGAAAGAGAAAAAGAGACATGTAATTTTCATTAAAAAAGAAAAAAAAAGCTTTTAATTGTAAGACACTGTGTGTATGTAAAAATTTACATTGTAAACTAGAAAGATCACAAGACAGAGGTATTGAAGAGACATCTCTCGGTGAAGAATTGGTGCCGCTTTTTTCTGGAATGACAAGACTTGGCCGACGGTGACTTGGCGAAGAAATTGGATATCTTCTGCTCACCACAATGCCCCGTGTCTTCCTCATCTTCCCACTCAACAGACAGAGCCTCTGACTCCAGGATCTTTTCAGCTGTAGACCAGCTGAACCTGACAATATGTGGGAACCCAAACACAGGATCCACATTTTCCGATAGCCACTTCTTGGTTTCTGGATCATTTGGATAACCACTTCCAAACTCATTTGCTATATTACCTTCGCGAAATTGCCAGGCTCTTATAGCATGATCACGTGTAACTTTGGCACAAATACTAGCAGCACTAACAATAGGGTAGGTGGAATCAGCCTTCTTCGCAACTGTGATCTTCACATCTGGGAAAATTTGCTCCAATCTTGCTTGATATTTCTCTGGACTGCCCACAGTGTCCACATAGATCTCTGTAATTCGTGCACCAGCCTCAATAACCTTTTTTGCTAGCTGAATAGCAGAATTCATGGACACCTCGTTTAGAGATGTTTTGGTGCGTTTGTACATGCTGTTTGCAATGATACTAGGCGATATTACATCTACAGCCCAACCCATTGTCTCATTTTCCTTACAGATCTTATCAAAAATTACATCCCTCTTCTCCTCTGTTAAACTTTTTGAATCTGCGCAACCCAGATCGACGAGAAGCTGTTTCTTCGACAGAGGTGCATACGAGATCCCATAAACCATGGGTCCAAGGACTGGACCACGTCCAGCCTCATCGATGCCAAGCTGACATGATTCATCTTTGCATATTTGCGGTACCTAGGTGAAATTTGAAACGTTGAATGCGTCGAAGTTAAATGTTTTGTTCACTCGGGAGATGAATGATTTGCGAATGAACATTTACTGGAAGTGTATTCTCAAAAAAATCGATGGCTTACGATTAAACTGTGTTTATTTGTAACGAGTTTATCCTATATTATTATATCGTAAGACGTATAAGGTTAATTCAATTGCTCTTTCACAATCGTGTTCCTATTGAAGTTAAATTCATAAGTTCATCGACATCTTAAATTTCATTAACAATAGTAGAAGAATCTTTTTACTTGCGAAAGGGCAATCAAACATTACATAATACCAAAGCAAATGCGTGGAATTACAAAAAGAGGTTTATTTTTTTAAATCTTTCAATCGTTAATAGAAGGACGAATTCATGTTACATTCAATGTTTTATCATAACCTCGTAACACGCCGAAAAATTTAAAAGCAAATAACAATTAAAGCAAACGAAAGACATCTAAGTCACAATAAATGAAATATACTTTTTTTGTTTCTACGTACCTTTGACAAATGAACTTTACATATACTGTGATCCCAGGCCTCGAAATAAGAGGTTAAGTTTCCTCTGCAGGTAATTTCCATGTCCTCTTCATCATTAGTACAATTTTCATCAAATTTTGCCTCTTTAACGTTATCCATAGTGCTCTTCCCGTTTTCCATTATGTTTTCCCGCTTTCTCATGCACGATAGATAATCTAACCTCCAAATAAAATGTCAACGTTCAGATTAACCGCCAAAAACGAAGGTTGCGCGTATCGATAAGTCGATCATATCGAAACTATGTGAACCATTATATTTTCGCAAACGGGCTTCAGTTCTTTAAATTGTAACGGAACTACATCGACGAAATTTTTAAATATCGGCGACATTTCAAAATATTTTCACGTGATCAAACGATCGATTAGACATTTTGAAGAAAAGAAAGAAAAAAAAAACAGAAGGAAAGGGTAGATCTTGATGGCGCGCATGTATCGATAAACAACGTCCGGTATCGACCTTTGTATTTCACCGTCGATGGGTACTGACTACCTGTGTTCATGTGTACGCGTGTCCTCGGTAGAAATAGTTGATGACGCCGTGTGTTAATAATATCGTGTGTCGCAAAATATAACCTCTCAATAAAATGCTCGAATCCTTATCAGTGTTGTTAAAGGTTTCGTTCTCTCGAAGAATTTGATTTTACACGCTCGAGACGAGTCATAAACGCTCTGTAGAGCGCATCGCAACATGAAAGTTATCGTAAAGAAGCTTCAGGGGAAAGAATGCGTTGTTGACGTGAGTAATAGGCATTTTGGCTTGATTTCTACTATTATTTACAACAGAAACGTCGCTCGATGAATTTATATTGGCTCGAATATCATCAACGACGTTTCTCGAAGGTTCTCCCACGCTTGCACACATTATTCCTATGTTAATTCCAAATCGTCATGTATACCGATTTCTTTACTTACGTTTTCCTTGTAACAATTTCAACGATGTTAGAACACGTTTTGAGGTTATTCTATTGGTTAAGTAATTATCTGTTTCAAATAGATTATGCCCTCAGACACTGTCCTTCAGTTAAAGCACAAAGTCAGTGACCTTTTTGGCATAGATGTTCCACAACAGAAACTGTTGCTTACTGGCAAGACATTAGCAGGTAAGACAGAACCTGCAAAGATAATATTGGAGTTTTTGATTAATGAAACTATTTTTTCAGATGAAAATCCATTGAGTTTTTATCCAGGGATCAAGGATGGGAGTAAGTTAAATCTTTTGGTTGTTAAAAAGACAGAAGAAGGATCTAGCGAGGTAAAAGCTTCGCACAGCAAGTCTGGCACACAGCTGTTAAGAGATGAAATCTCTAGAGTTCTGAGGCATTATTATACACAATCAGAGACAGAGTCTATAGTCAATGAGGTGATAAAAGACCTGAAATATAAAGTGAATAGCCTTAGTTATGATGACTTAGAAAGATTAGTAACCGCAGTGCTCCTGGATCAAGAGGACATAGCTTAAGAATAAAATCTTTGGTTTTTCTAATTCATTTTTTTTTTTCTTGCTTACTATTTGATTATTATAATACACTTTTATTTAATTAAAACGAAAAAAACGTTGCTTCATTGTACCCTGTAACCAGTAGTGTATTTTAAATGATCATAGGGGAAAGTGTGCAAGAACAACATAGATGTATATCAAAAGATCAGTTTCATTAAAAAGTACATAAAAGTATAATTGTAATTGCACTTCAATAAACACAGGTTTCTCCAGAGTCGGCCAAGTCCAGCTGACGAAAATATCTTGCAACTAGGCATATAAATAAATTCAGGGCCCCTATTTCGTATACCTCCAGTTTCATCTAAAAAGAAAAAGAAGTAGTAGGCTGAATTAAGATTTAGATTATGAATTAAATAGAGAAAGTGTTGGTGAATGATTTCTGTGTTTCTTTGTAATACAAAAATATTTTTACGTTTCATAGACGATATCTTCAATTTACTTTCTTATTTATGTCAATGGGAAATGTAATATACATTTATGTAATAAAATTCATTTATTAAAAAACACGAAATAGCGTTTTCCTCCTTGGCTAATGTGACAAATAGAAATTTAATCTTTAATTAATTACCGATTTTGCACGCATTACTGAACATGTTCTGGCTAAAGAACGTAAACAGGAACACATATCCGGTGTTAATGGCATCTCTAAGATAACCAACAATGCATATATCCATTGACCCATTTCATATTCAATTTTCGTTTCGGTTTCAATATATTCCACCAGATATTCTAATATTTGCTCTACCATTGATTGATTCAAACAGAAAACTGTATTCAATGTTGGGACTACCTTTCTTGTCTCCTCTCTACCTGAACAGAATTTGATCCAACCGTTTTCATCATCTATACTTGGCTGTAAGATTAAAGCATTAACAGCCAAACAAGTGTTTGCCAGAAGTGATTAATCAAAAAGCATTTTAACACATACCATATCAATCTTTAGAGGTCTCCATTTACGTTTTTCTGTCTGAATTTCATTTTTCAATTGACTTATGTACAATCTAACATTTGAAAAGTCTGATACTTGACACATTTGCCAATCCAGCGTAGGACTAAGCCATGGTGGTGCTTCCACACATCCTGACAACTTATAATGTTGCATTTGTATTATTAATATGTTACTTATTTGTTCTTAAGAATAACATTTTTATATTACGGATAAGTAATACTAGAAACCAAATTTTACAAACTTACATGTTCCACTTCAATTGTAGGCTTTGTAAAACATTTTCTATCGACATCAGCTACGACAACATCGGCACATTGTTGTGCTTCTATCCTAAAAATAATTTAAAATTACTTATTGTCCCGTTGATATGGAATTACGAGACGTTTACTTACACTACTCTTTTGATATATTCTTCTCCAGAAGTTGGAGGCACAGAAAGGTTAATGTTTTCGTTAATTTGTCCGACAATGAAAGCAGGCTCCAGTAAATGATTTGTCATTTTATTTATTATTTAAATATCTTTTTATACAATTGATTATTTATATATCTAACAAGGTACGTTTTCTGATTCGAGATAGGTTATAGTTGGTATTTACACCGCAAGGTTAATACATCATATCTACTTCTAAAGTAAAAAAATAAACCGTCATAAAACTATTCCAAAATATATACATAAAAATATTATTTGTTTAATAACTGCTTCTTTTTATTTCAGATAGGAGATAGGTAATTAAAAAATTTGCAACTTCTTGTTGATCGCCATTGCATCAATCAAAAAGTAGTACCAGTAAATATTTATTAAAGAATACTACCATAGACGAAATAGAGAATAGACCTATCACCTAATATATTTTGGTCCTAAAACAGGGTGGTTCTACAAAGGTTTTCGCAGTTGCCAATATTATTGATAAAGTATAGAATAAAACCGCTTTAGTAATAATTGACATTAGAACTAAATATAACCATGGAATTGTAAATAAAGTATAGGATATAGTTATCCCCATATGAATATTCTACTATTATCAAAAGATCGTAAACAGTTCTAACCATGTAATCCAATGTATGCATCTTTATATATAGATTTTACAAGAGAACGTTTTTTAAGTTTATCGATTTTAGCATTTTACATGACTGTATTCCGATGGCGTACCGTTGGCGCCCTGTCTTTCTGAACACGTTGTATTGTTGGCAATGGAAAACTTATTGTAAATAAATTTAAGCGTTATTGTAAGTTAGACCTTAGGGAAACTAAAGTTAACTCTGGAAAGATACTTCGAGCGCGATATTCAAACTAGAAGATAGTCCTCTGTTATTAAATTGCGAATTATCACGGACCACTGGGATAAAGCTCATTACACGTAAATAGTCATAGCCCAGTCATGTAACACTCGGTTAAAAGAAATGAAACGCAGTTAGATGACCAATAAGGCTACTCGCTGATGCTAAATTTGGATAACATTGGAGTTGCTAATAGTTGTTAATAGTTGTTTACCTAAGAAACTAAAGGCTATAAAAACCAGTGGACCGGATATGAAGGAGATGAGAAAAGCCTCAGCTTCTTTCTTTTCCCCTTGTATTCCGCATCATTGAGAACAGATTTTTTAAACCCAAGTTTTTGAGTTCATTTGTGTTTTAATTAAGAGTCGTTACAAGTTTTGTTTAATTAAAAGTCATTACAAAGTTTGTTTAAATTCATTTAATTGCGGTTAATTGAAAGCTATTATCAAATTCAGTCGATTTATTTGATCTTAAAGTTCCTAAGATCAGCGATAAAATAATCTCGCACACGAACGAACAGAGCTCCACGGGCAGTAACCTACGTCTTGTTCCCTCAAAATTACTAGAAGATCCGCAACAACTGAATTGAATATAATTCTTAAACTCGCTATTATGGTACTACTGAAGGTACTACTACTAAACTCCAAAAATCAACTCGTGATTTAGCATTGACCATAGCACATGTGGTTCGCTGTTAAATGGCGCAATCTACACTATCAAATTTTGCAGGCTAGTTTGATATCGTAGCTAACTACTAGATGACACCACGTATATTGTCAAATGTGTGGTACTGTCTTACAGTGATCTACACTCCCTGGCCACCGAATTAGGACCACTACAAATTTTAAGCATTTTTCGCGTTTTGCGTAAAATTAAAAGGCTTATTGAAATTGTAATGATATAATATTAACTACTAACATAATACACTACTACTGTAGAAAGAGCAGTTAATTTCCAAGTCTGACTTATACTTTATACCTTGTCGGTGGAAATAGATCTACTGTGTTATCTTGTTTGTGTTTGCGATATCTGAAGTAACGACAAATGATAATGAATTATCGACTACAAATTCTTATTTTATGTATATCTGAAAAATGATTAGATGTCGTTCTTCAGCACGTGTTCAACATCAACATAACCAACGATGAAGAATCGGTGAAATCGAAAAACAGTAGTGAACAATTGTAAACACTTAAATTGTTTAGAGAACAGTTCTTAATATTTTAACTCAAGTGTTGAATTTTAAGATAAAAATAAAATGACGAAGAAATATAATTGGAAAGCGAGAAATGTTCCAACAGTTGAAATTGACAACATTGCAACTAAACAGGTATTCCTATAACAAATAAAATACAAGAAAAGATAAGTGACATTTTTAATATTACACTTTTGTATAGATTCCCATAGAGATCGAACATCGCGAGGATAATTATGACGCTTGCAATGCACTTGTCCTTCCTAGCAAAAAGAGAAAAACAAAGAGTACATTTAAAAAAGCGGTCACAACTCGGTTACTATGCAAAAAACGTAGAAAAGAGTTGGAAAAAGTTGTAGAGAAGAAAAAGAAGAAATTACAGGTAAGTTCTTGAATGTGAAACTACATTACTTTCATTTTAATAATTTCAAATATCCATTAACTTTGAGTAGAGAGCTGAACTTCTAGAAGAATTGGCAAAAGTCCAAGCACCGATAGAAGAGCTAAAACAATATGTGTCTCTATCCAATATGCAAACTAAAGGTTTGAAGCGTCATTTCAGAGAAGTAGCATTTCCTGCTAAAGAATATGTACCTAAATCAAATGACGAGGTTGAAGATGATGCCTCAGAATTACCCATAAATGCTATAAAAGGTAGTAAGAAGAGGAGACTAACAATTTTGAAAGATCAGAGGAAAGAGGAAGCTGCTTCAGATCCAAATGTTCTTGGGTTTGATGTAAGTTGATGATTTTAACAAAATTAATATAGATATTAATAATTGTTTGCTCTAGGAACCCAGTGATAGTGAATCAGAGTACAATAGTGAAGAAAATGAAGACGAACAGAAAGAGAAAGCATCTGAAAATGTTGAGATAGAGGAGAATGAAAAGACTGACGAAAGAAAATATGTTGCAAATGAGAAAAGTGAGCCTGCAGAAAATGATAGTGCAACAAATAATAAAGTACAGCAAAAAGAAGAACCATCTGCTGCCACTGTAAACAAGGCACCTTTAAAACTGCAAGAACCAATAGTAAAGAAACCTGCTATATTTGTATCGTTGCAAAGAAAGCCAGAGATTCAAACAGCTAGATTGAAATTACCTGTGGTAGCAGAGGAACAAGTTATTGTGGAAGCAATTAATGAAAACTCCGTTGTGATAATCACTGGTGAAACAGGTAGTGGTAAAACAACTCAAGTGCCACAATTTTTATATGAAGCAGGCTACGCTCGAGAGAAATTAATTGGCGTAACAGAGCCTAGAAGAGTGGCTGCTATATCAATGAGCAAACGTGTTGCAGAAGAAATGAATCTCACTGAGAAAGAAGTTTCTTATTTAATTCGTTTCGAGGGAAATGTTGGAACGGAGACAAAAATTAAATTCATGACTGATGGAGTTTTATTAAAGGAGATACACAGTGTATGCACTTGTTTTGTTGAATTTAACGTATATTTTACGAAGTAATAATGATAAGAACTTTTTTCTATATTTCAGGACTTTTTACTTACGAAATATTCAGTAATTATTTTAGATGAAGCGCATGAACGTAGTGTGTACACAGATATTTTAATAGGACTGTTGTCGAGAATAGTACCACTGCGTAATAAAAGAAAGAATCCCCTGAAGCTCGTGATAATGTCAGCTACATTGCGTGTAGAAGAATTTGTGGAAAATAATAGATTGTTCAAAGTAAAACCGCCAGTATTGTCAGTGGAATCGAGACAGTTCCCTGTTACTATACATTTCAATAGGAGAACAAGTACCAATTATGTTTCCGATGCTTTGAAAAAGGCTGTAAAAATACATACTCGCCTTCCAGATGGGGGTATTTTAATATTTTTAACAGGTACATATAAAAAAAAAAGTTTATTTTTTTAAGCTTACAAGTTACTATTATAAAAATATCATTCAAATTTAGGTCAAAAAGAAGTGAATTTTGTGGTACGTAAATTGCGTAAAGCCTTTCCAATAAAAAATAAAAAGGAGCCTTGGAAGAAGCCAAAGAAATTGCAAGAAAATGAAGATTCCTTAAACAAAAGTGATAATCCGGACGAAAACGACAAAAGTGGTGAAAATGATAACGATGATAATAGCGACGATAATAATGATGATTTTCGTTGCAAAAAGGCTCTTCGTTACAACAAATTAAGACAAAAGAAGCAAATTCAGTTGCCAAAAATTAATTTGGATGAGTACGTAATCCTATGTACATCATTTTTTTTTTCCGAAACATTAATTATAAAATTCTTTCATTTTTAGTTACTCTGTAATTCCCACTGATGACACTCATGAAGACCTAATTGATGTAGAAGATGACGAAGAAATACAGTTAGATGAAAATGAAGAAGAAGACGAGGATGTTATTGACTTAACAACTTGCGCAAATGCACAATCATTATGGGTTTTGCCACTCTACTCTCTTTTACCAAGTTACAAGCAAGCAAGGGTAGTTAAGACTCGATAAAAAAATATATATCAATAATTAATTAAATAAACAACGCAATTTTTATTCTTTAGGTATTTGACCCACCGCCAGAAGGCTGTCGCTTGTGTATAGTATCCACTAACGTGGCAGAAACCTCCCTGACTATACCCAATATAAAATATGTGATAGATAGCGGAAGATGTAAAACAAGAATGTACGACAAAGTAACCGGAGTAAGTACATATAGAATTTGCTATACAAGCAAGGCATCAGCCAACCAACGTGCAGGGAGAGCTGGTAGAACTGGTCCTGGCCATTGCTACAGGTATTCATATTAAAATATATAATTTAAATAGAAATGAATTAAATATTTTTTATGAAATAATATATTTTTGTAATGAATATTGTTAGATTATATTCTTCAGCAGTATTTAACAACGAATTCGAACAGTTCAGTCAATCGGAAATTCAGAGGAAACCTGTAGACGATTTACTCTTACAAATGAAAGTAATGAATATAGATAAAGTAGTAAATTTCCCATTCCCAACACCACCAGATATAGTGCAATTAAGAACTGCAGAAAAACGACTAGCAATTCTTGGTGCTTTACAACAACCTCCTCTTGACAAACAAGGTAAAATTATCAATTAATAGTATTTAACAGCAATTTAATAGAAAAATTAAACTGCACTTGGTACTTTTAGATTCCTATAGTGCTAAAGTGACACCACTTGGACACAGTATTGCCGTATTTCCAGTTGCTCCCCGTTATGGGAAAATGTTGGCTCTCTCTCATCAACACAATCTTCTGCAGTACACAGTGTGCATGGTTGCTGCACTATCTGTTCAGGAAGTACTGATAGAGGCATTCGAAATGAACGGTGCTTCCAAAAGCAAGTGGCTTCAGATGAGACGCTTCTGGGCTGGAACAGGAAACAGCTTACTTCTTGGTACATAAACTTGACAGCAATTAATATTCAATGTCACGTAACATTAATTTACGCAAAATATACTGTCTACACAGGTGATCCAATGATCCTCATCAGAGCAATAGGAGGTGCAGAATATGCTGGAACTAAAGGAAACTTGCTTTCTTTCTGCGAGGAGCATGGTTTAAGGCACAAAGCAGTCATAGAAATTAGGAAGCTTCGGCAGCAATTGACAAATGAAATCAACTTGAATATACAGAATTTAAATCTCGTTATTGACCCACAGTATGTATTGTATATACAGTTTTGTGTTTAAAAAAATAATTCTTATACTAAACATTAATGCAGGATGAAACCTCCAGTTGATACAGAAGCTAAACTACTCAGGCAAATAGTCTTGGCTGGAATGGCTGACCAGGTTGCGAGAAAAGTGATGCCAGATGAAATTAACGAGGACCAGGACAAAGCAAAATGGAAATACGCTTACAAGTAAGCTTCAACACCTTTTTGGTATAATTTAGATGTAAAATTTTACTTCTGTTTAGAACTACGGAAATGGAAGATCCAGTATTCATGCACTCTTCGTGTGTTCTTCGAAAAACATGCCCTCAGTGGGTGGTTTATCAGGAAATATATGAAACGAATAAAATGTATATGCGTGGTGTCACAGCTATAGAACCAGAATGGTTGCCAAAATTTGCTCTATCTTTGTGTCAACTTGGAGAACCTTTAAGTGACCCTCCACCAAGGTTTGTTGAACATTCTTAACCTCATTTCCTATTAAATTTAATTTATTACGTTTTGTAATTGTATAGATACGATGCAGAGACGGGAAAAGTTATATGTAGCATAGAGGGAACGTTTGGAAGAGCAGGTTGGAAATTGCCAGTAATTGAGATGGAGTATCCATTATCTGTAGAAGGAGTAAAATGGTTCGCGTACTTCTTCTTAGAAGGAAAAGTATGTCCAAAGTTGGAACAATTCGTTCCTTTGTTGCTATCAACACCTCGGAGCATTATTAAGACATGGGCTAAGTAAGTTACTTTTATTTAATACATAAAATTAATTTGAGAAAGGAAAATTGAAATAAAGATTTTTAGGTTAATACCGCGGACGCAAGAAATGACGCAATTATTATTGTCACGCGGAATCATGTCCAGAGAGAAATTATTATGTACTTGGAAAACAGACAGAAGTTGTAAGTATATGGGTTTTTTTGTGAATATATAGGTAGGACAATAACAATGAAAATAATTGTCATTTCAGTTCTCTTGTCGGCTTATCAAAAATGGCTGCCCGAGTCGGCTCATGGACACGTTACTGTCATTTGGCCACCTGTATAATAAATTTGATGACCTATATTATCTTAATTGTATATTGTATATACATGAATATTTGTGAATATGCAAACATTTAATACGTTTTAACAACAGTTTATTCAATGAAAACTGCAACATTGCATACGATTTATATTATTACGTAACTTAACTAGAAGCTTCGCTTTGGTTTTTGATGAAGTATATTTTACGCGTATGTAAATCATAATTCAATACATGGCACTTTCGCGACATTCGCAACGATAGCTGCTTTTTTTTTTTTATTTTTCATGTGTATATTAATAAATTATTATCATCTTAGCCTAGATTAACATCTGATATTCACTAACAGAACGTAGTGGTGCATAAAAATACGTGTAATGATGAAAAGTATAATGAAAGTATTTACAAACCTTCATGACTTTGCTATAAATGAAAAATTTGCACGATACACCGGTACACTAAATGTTCATTCTACACAGTAGAAGTAATCTTCTCGGTTGAAGTTGTTGGCAGTGCTGTTGGCAGTAAACATTTCAACAAACGCACTGCGATCTGGGAAACGGCACTTCGGGACCAAAATTCATTTTTCAATTTTTAATATTTACGACAAATTTTTTTCCGCAAGTGACAACCCTTTCAAATTTAGAAGTCCACAACATATTACTTCTTTTAAATAATTCTGTAATCAAAGATAGTACTCTGAAGACATAATTGTAAAATTTAAAGTGAAACTGTTTTAATTGCTCACTACAGAATATCAGAATACAGGATTGTATAATACTGTTATGCATGTAAGCAAGTATATTTTAATAATATAATTATTATGTAATAATGTAAGCATTTTTCAGTCTGTGTACAAACAAGATTTATAACAATTTAAACTTGAAGATTTTCAAAAAAATGTTTAAAACTGATAGATGTCGGGTTCTTTCCATATGAAAACTCAGGCTATTACTAAAAAGCGTGTAAATTTGAAGGGTTACCTTCTGAAACTTTGAAATTTGTGCGCGTTTTAATTCTGAACATGAAATGCTATATAGTCGGTTGAATAGCGGTACGAAAGGGATTGAGACGTTTTGTTATTACGTGAATATTATCTGTTTTTAGTATTAAAAAATAAGTAAAAAATAAATGCATTATTAACTGTAAAAAATAAGTTTTTGTTGCAGGTAAATCGATATAAAGATGTTTTTAATTTTAGCCACGAAATACCGTTTTCCAAAACACTGTGAAATGTCTAAAAACATTGATTATGTCACTCGGCCTTCACAGCTTTTTTCTCCTTCCTCTTAATCGGATTCTTTTTACAGTCTTTGTAGACATTGTTCAAGTCAAATGCTGCTTTTATGTTGTCCTGTAAACATTTCCTTTTTAACAACTGTAACAAGATTGAAAGGTGAGAAAAACCATACCACACATACCAATGAGAAAAGGAATTTAACCAGTTTGCCTTTATGATCCGCGTACGGACGTCTCTCAGCCTCTTTCGCGTCTTTAAATAAAATTATAGTGGGAAGCTGTTTGCTGGTGCTAGCATCGCTGATATGATACTTTACCCCTGCATCTGGATACCTTCCTATGTCCACTTTCCCAAACTTTAAATTCTCCAAAGCATACCTGAAAATGTGTTATGTGTTATTTTTAAAGAATTAGGCAGCTGTATATAATATAAAAGAATTGTCACAAACTCTGCAGAAAGCTCAGAAAATATTGGTGCAAAATTAACACAAGCTGGATTCCAGGCTGTGTAAAATGCAACCAGCCAAACAACTCTTGTATCACGATGTAGTTCTTCCTGCAATCCATTTGCACCACGCAAATAGGTCACTTTCTCTGGGCCCTGATATGTTGGCTCTGGGAATAGTAGACCACATACTGAAATTATTTAATTATTCAGTAATAATTTGATCCAATGGATGACTGTGTTGTAGAGAAGGAGCATACAAATGAATATAATTGCAAATATTATTCCCATGCGAATATCCGCGTAGAACCAAAGAATTAAATTAGTCACTTTAGTGTAAACAAAACTGGATGACAAGTAGCTTATCATGGTAACACTTCCAGTTTTTCTTGTCCTTATCATTATAACTATCATAAGAAAAAACAGAATTTCTGTTTCCCTCTGAAATTAGAATAAAACTATTATGTAACACATGCTTTGCATAAGTAATTTGAAAATATTTTTATTTTTTTATTTTCCAATAACTCACCCCATCGAGTTCACATTCGGCTTGTACAAATAGGTAATTACACAAAATTGGTACACGCTTCGAAACAATATATGAAAGGCTAAGTAAAATGTTTATGAAATAGTAAGGCTTCAACAAAAGTCGCAAATCTTTTTTAAAAGGCATCCTTGTAAAACTAAATTTCAGGTTATGTACGATCGTTAACAAAACTATCAATATTATGGAAAGATTTAACGATTGTTCAACCTTCGATAAATCGTATTTTATTGAATACGGGAATTCTTTGAATAATTCGTGGAAATATATTTCTTCTCCCCTTTGATTTGCAATGAAAATAGAGAAGACGCTCCTCTACATCGATTACAAATTGTCAATGTTAATAAACCTTTCCATGTTTACTCGAATATCGGAATATTATCAAGATTATTCCTATGTACTTATTAAATGTGACACGAAATAGCGAGCAGAATTAGTACAAACGTAGCTGAACGTTAGCATGATTTCACTTTGAGGAAGTAAGTAATAAATTAGGCAAGAATAATTGGATAATCTCATTGGTCAACGAATTATGGTACATGTTTAAAGTAAATGGCATAAATCGTCGTAATCAATTATACTATCTTATAGTTATTTGTAGAAATATATTTGAATTATAAATTGATCGGTATTTATGATAATTCAGATAAACTACAAATAATCGATCTCGTCTATCGTTAAAGCAGAAAGTACGGTTGAGATATGCATCGTAGATAAAGCAGGTTATTGTATCTGGTGAAAATACGTTTCACTGAACCTATAATCTCGCTGAATTTTTCCACGTGTTTGATAAGATATCCGAAACATTCTAAACGAATGTAACATTATCATATTTATTTTTGTTAATATATTCCTTCGATATATGTTATTTATTACAATGAATAATTTTATTCTATGTATAAATTTCTAATAAAAATGGTTTATGTATTACAGTACAAACAAATTATGCTCTTTACAGTTCATTGACATTTGTAGTTTATTAGAAGGCTGTTACTAAGAAACATTAAAACAATATTGTAACTGTACATAACGTCATATCAGAGATATGTCCCCACTGTGCTTATGGACAAAGATCATTTAGCCAATATATTCTCAATAAATACTGGTCAGTAGTCTCCTTATGAAGCTCTAAACATGAAGCACCTGTTGGTTGTTTGTCTACTTGCACACATCTGCTTAGAAACTTATGCTTCTAATAAGAGCATTCCTTTGGTAGTCGTTACATGGAATTATGAAGGAGCTACACAAAAAGGTAACATTTTTCAGGAGTAACTTTACACTGGTGTAATAAAAGTCTTTTTTCAGCATGGAATGTTTTGAACAATGAAAAGAGGAGTGCTCTGGATGCTATAGAAGAAAGCTGCAGTCTCTGTGAACAGGAAAGATGCAGAAAAACTGTGGGATATGGAGGCAGTCCAGATGAATCTGGAGAAACTACTTTAGATGCCCTAATCATGGATGGGTATATTTATCATTTTTTCACACATATAAAGATGATGAATTTCTTTAATTTATTAAGTATTTTAATACTTCATTCAACAGGGTTACCATGGATGTAGGTGGTGTAGGACTTTTAAGAAATGTTAAGAGTGCAATTTCTGTTGCTCGCAAGGTATTAGAGAATACAAAACATTCTTTGATTGGTGGAGAATTGGCCACACAATTCGCAATAGAAATGGGATTCAAGAAAGAATCCTTGCAGACAGAAGAGTCAAGGAAAATGTGGCAAGATTGGAGAAATAATAATTGCCAGCCCAACTATTGGAAGGTAAGATACTTTTAGCACAATTTTTGAACTATTCTTTACACTTAAATTATACATATCTTTCCAGAATGTGGTTCCAGATCCAAAAAGGAGCTGTGGTCCATACCGTTTAGCAAACACAATGGAAAATAGTGTAGAAGAGCATGAATCATATGTGACCGAAGAAAACCATGACACAATTGGTGTAGTAGCTATAGATTCGAATGGACACATAGCAGCTGGTACATCAACAAATGGCGCCAGAAATAAAATTCCTGGCCGCATTGGGGATTCACCTATTGCAGGTGCAGGTGCATATGCTGATCAAAAAGTTGGTGCAGCAGCCGGTACTGGTGAAGGTGACATCATGATGCGCTTTTTACCCAGGTGAGGGAATAATTTAGTACAATGAAGTTTTCTTCAATGTTTTTTGGGTCTAGAACATATGGATGTTCTTTTATAGTTTCTTGGCCGTGGAGGAGATGCGTCGCGGCGCTACTCCCACTGAAGCAGCAACCACAGCGATCAGCAGAATCGCTGAACATTATCCTACATTCACTGGCGCGGTTATTGCAATAAATAAAGATGGAGAATACGGAGCTGCATGCAATGGAATCACTCGTTTCGCTCATTACGTTGCAAATCCTGAATTAGAAAAGCCGACTATGCGTTTTGTGAATTGCATAGATACCACATACAAAGTTGTTACTCTCATGAAAAATTAATTGCCATTTTTTGGCTTTCTGTTACTCATCATGTGAATGTTAATTGTATCTTTTAAATAAAATAAAAGTTGAAAGAACTGCATAAATACAATAGTGTTAATTCTTTATACTGTTAAAGAAATTGTGGAATTGAAACTTTGATCGAATTAAATTTACTTACGTCGTATTCCGTCGGGTGGCAGTGCCTTCGTCGCATTTGTTGGTGTAGGTGACATTTTTTGTGTCATGATGCTTTTTATCGAGAAATTGAACGATAAATGTTGAGTTAATAATTGAATTGTGTGGTTCTGAGCGTATGTAAAGTACATACTCCGATCTTGAACATCTTAATTAAATCCCAGTTTCTGTCCCACGTGGAAATTTCGTTTGCGCTAACGAATTAACCTCAATCTTTAAAGGGAAACATACACAACAAAAATGCCAGAAACAACGGAGGAGGACATGGGGATGTCCGTTCGTTTAACGAACGACGATTTTAGAAAATTGTTGATGACTCCAAGAGCATCTGTCCCATCTGCCACACCTGCTTCTGTACCTGGTACTGCTAGAGATGCCAGCGCAAAGACCGCACAGACTCCAAATGTCAGTGGTGGCAGCCGAGCAGAGCTGAGAAGGAAGAAGAAAAGTTTCTATGCAAAGCTGAAGAAGCAGGAGGAAGATAAGATGGCAGAGTTGGCAGAAAAGTACAGAGACAGAGCAAGAGAACGTAGGGATGGTACAAATCAGGATTATCAAGCAGAGGATCCTATGAACAATGCCAGCGCGTACCGTGCTGTTGCACCAGATTTGAAATCTGGGATGGATGCAGCCGAACGTAGAAGACAGATGATTCAACAGTCTAAATTCTTGGGTGGTGATATGGAACATACTCACTTGGTAAAAGGACTGGATTATGCTCTCCTTCAAAAGGTAAGAGCTTACAGTATGATCTAATTAGACAAAATATAAATTTACTAAGAAAATATACGTTTCTTAGGTGAGAAGTGAAATAGAAGCAAAGGAGCACGAACAGGAACAAGAAATGGAAAAACTAGTGAAACCAAAGGATAAGAAAGAGAAAAAAGAGGGAGAAAAGAAAGATGATGAGATGCAGTTTAAGACCAAAATAGGACGTAATGTATACAGAACTGTAATGACCATGAAGTCCAAACAAATTGAAAGAAATGAATTGTTCACACCTGGTAGAATGGCTTATGTAATAGAATTGGACGATGAAAATACGGACGTGGATATACCAACTACCTTAATCAGAAGCAAAGCAGATGTACCTACCATAGACAATACTCCTACATTAACAACTAACGACATTGTAATAAACAAATTAGCGCAAATCTTGTCATATCTAAGACAGGGCAATCGTCATGGGAAGAAGGGAAAAAAGAATAAGGATGGAAGGTCCAGACCTGATGACATGAATGATATGGACATTGCACCAAGGCCCCAAGATGAAAGCATTTATGGAGACATTGGTGACTATGTCCCAACGATTGGCAAGAAAGATTTGAATCAACAAAGGGAGAAAAAGAAGGGCTCTTACTTTGACAAGCCAGAAAACAGCATGGATACAGATGACAAAGCAAATACTCCACAGTTACCAAGTGTCACACCTTCTAGTACAGAGAACAATGCTCCAAAGAAAGGTGCATTGCTGAATAAATTGGCTGCAGAACCGGAAGGTTATGCAGAATGTTATCCAGGTTTGGACGAAATGCAAGATGCCATTGATGATTCCGACGATGAGGTAGATTACACGAAAATGGACCTTGGTAACAAGAAAGGACCCATTGGTAGATGGGATTTCGATACACCTGAAGAATATAGCGAATATATGAACAACAAAGAAGCTTTGCCAAAGGCAGCATTCCAGTATGGAGTAAAGATGGCTGATGGAAGGAGAACAAGGAAGTACAACAAAGAGAAGAACGAGAAGGCTGAATTAGATAGAGAATGGCAGAAGATCCAGAACATTATGAACAAAAGGAAACCCACGACTGTATTGGATGGTGCTTCAGAATTCAAAGTACCTAGATACTGAATATTCGAAAGATTTATACCATATTTTATTTGTAATTAATTTTCTTCTTTTAAAATACTATATTATGTATAAGCTGTAGAATATAATTGATTTGTTCGATTGATTGTTGAATGTAAAAAAGTTACAAAATGCAATAATAAAGACTGTACAATATTTTCACAACAGCCTGATTTGTTTAGTCATGCAATATTATGTTTGCTAAACTGATAACGTTTAATCATAACAAATTATATAAGTTCATTCATTTTTATCAAAAATCTAGACATTGATGACCTGAAACTGGTTAGAACCGGTACAAAACTGTTTGAGTAAACAGCCTATCAATGACCTATGACCAATTGATAGAAGAAAATTTCATTCGAACGCGTTCCAACCGGTTTCAACTTATCCTATTCATGAAATGTTATTAATTTACATATTACATTGATTAATTTGAGATTTAAACGTTCCGAGTTATTCTCCGCAATAACAACGAATAGTTTCTATACTCCAAAATATGTGCTATAAGAAATAAAATTCTAACAAAATCATACGAATTTCATTTCCTATAACTGTATTCAATTTAATTAAAATTGCAATGCCACGATTATCTACACGATAATAATGGATTATCGATCATCATAGTAAAAATATTTAGAATACTCTTCATAGTAAATTCTGACTTATTCAAATTTTATAATTAATTCATAATCAACGAAGATTCATTTATAATCAGATTATACACTCAATTGCACGTTATATCTCGATACCATAGCCAATTAATTGGAACATTTCTTACTCTCTGTACTACGAAATTCGATAGTTACATTCAAGCGATAATCGATATTAAATAAGGGAGTTCCTATTTATGTTTCCAGGAAATCGGTGAGATGATCTCTCAAAGCGACGGGGAATTACGATTTAAGATTTACGTAATTCGTTCAAGACCCGGTATAATAAATGAATCCGCAAGATAAAGAAAGACGGGAAAGTAATAAGCAAGAGGAATAAAAAAAAAAGTAAGTTCTTAACACTCGTGGCTGATATACCCAGCTTATATAAAGGAACCGTGTTATAATACTGTCCAGTCAGATAGTGGTAACTGTTGCTACTGTCAAGTAGACAGTCTGTGAAGTGAATGCACCTCAGGACAAGTGGAGGAAGCGTTCAAACGTTTATACGATATTCTAATGCTTTTTCTGAAGAATTTCCTTTCCGTACGCTCCTACGTCGTGAATAGCGTAAGATTGATATTCCTTGAATTAGTAAATATTATTGTTTATACCGCGCTGACATTAGTACCGCTACAAACATAGTTTTAAAGTATATCACAATATAGTTTGAGATAGCATATTGAAAATAACCGTGGTGACAGTAGATCGTATCATAAATCTAACGCTAGATGCACACATTGCTGGTAGACGGAGATTTCTTTTTTTATCTTCTTTGTACACATACTCTAGATTGGTAGATAAACTTTCCCTCTGCACACAGCTTCCTCAATCTATCGTCTTCTCTTTGCAGTTTGCATGAGAATCGTATGGTGAAAGTTACGCGGGAGAGTGTTGACGTGTTACATATAGGTATGTATATACTCGGTGCACTTTGATCGCTAATAATTGGCATGCATGATATTTGGCTGTTGAACCAGCTGGAGGATAATTGAATTGATGAGGTCAGAGATAGAATAAATGAATTCTTTTTTAAATTAAATTATACACTGAATGATGTTCACATTTGAACAGACTGTATGAGTGCAGACATACCATAAATAACATACAGGCATATGGTAAAATAAGGGTAGTGATTTACGAAGTGAGAGCCGAAATTGTACAGTATCTTTTTTACGACCTTATCAATTTATATTATAATATTAAATAAATTTTCTTACACTTATGTTGGGTAATTTGTATAATTTAGCGCAGGAACAAATATAAATGGTAAAAATTCACGTAAAACTAGCATGGACTACATTGTCATTGCTGACACTGTTATGTCAAATATGAAAATTACATCGTTTGCATTATATTAGAACAATAATATCGTTAATTTTTGAAAACAAAAAATAGTTTCTCCTTCGTCTTTGTTCTTTTTTTTTTTTTTTTTTTTGTTACATAGTAATGATTTATGCTATTTTTGATCTGAACGATTCATTTGGAGATGTTAAAAATATTACGTTGAGGTCACTGTGCTCAATAATCATCGTATAAATTTAAATGAAACATCCAGACGGCGATGGCGCAACTAAAGGTGGCCATAATTGGCCAGAGCTCCTTCGCAGCTGAGGTTTACAAACTCCTTAGACAAAACGGTCATCAGATCACAGGGGTCTTTACCATCCCTGACAAGGGAAACAGAGAAGATCCTCTAGGTATGCTTAATCCTAACACTATAGCGCTGTTATAACCTTGAATTTCAACTTTTCCAAGGTTATTGTTAATTTAAAATTACAGCCATAACTGCAAAGGCAGACAATACTCCAGTCTTTAAAATCAAATCTTGGAGGAGCAAGGGCGTGACCTTGTCAGAAGTCTTTGACCTGTACAAGACGGTAGAAGTCGACCTCAATGTCCTGCCATTCTGCAGTCAATTTATCCCTATGGAGGTTATTAATCGTCCTCGTCATCGAAGCATATGTTACCATCCGTCCTTGCTGCCCAGACACCGTGGAGCTAGCAGCATAAGCTGGTCAGTGACTGAAATAATCATAACAACGTGTTACGTGATTATATTCCCATAATGTAATAAACGAGAGTGATTTTCTGTGAGCTTGTCTGTCCAAATGAAAGAGTGGGGGGAGATACTGGAGAAGTAAATCGATGTATACGGATATTGTAGAACCGATTGGTCTCGGTTTTCATTCTCGCTACTATCAGAATGCATAATGCGCGTTTGGTTAAGGCTCTCTGTAGCCGATAAGTTGACTGACAACTTAACCAGGCATCACTGAACAACCATTCTACTATGTAATGTAATTTTCCTGTCAAATATATTGCTATTTTTTTTACAATCCTTAGGACTCTGATGGAAGGAGATCACACAGCAGGCTTTTCCATCTTCTGGGCTGATGATGGTCTTGATACAGGACCAATTTTACTGCAGAGATCGTGTAAAGTAGAATCTAATGATACCCTGGATACACTGTATAATAATTTTCTTTATCCTGAGGGTATCAAAGCTATGGCAGAGGCTGTGGATATGATAGCTAAGGGGACTGCTCCAATGATACCTCAAACAGAAGATGGAGCCACTTATGATCCTATGTTGAACAAAAAAGAACTGCAAAAAATCGACTGGTCCAAACCAGCCAAGAGGATCCATGATTTTATTCGTGGTCTTGATAGCACACCAGGTGCCTGGACTACCATAAATGGTGTGGAAGTCCGTCTATTTGGATCCAGTTTATGGAATAATAGTGAGGTACCCCAGCATGAAAGTCAAGTGACTGTGGAAGATAGGACAGGAATCATTCATGAGGGTGGATTGCTCATAAATACCATTGACAATAAATTTGTAAATGTGGAAAGGATAAAGATTAGTACAAGGACTATTCTTGCAAATAAATATGGTCAGAAGAGTGAAGATACTAATATTAACTTCACCAAGGAGGAGCAGCAGTCTGTAGAGACTCTAAAACACATTTGGACAGGCATCTTGAACATTGATGTTGACGAAGAGACTGACTTCTTTGCTTCTGGTATGTTGAAGAAAATGTCAAGTTATTAAAAAAGCCTAATACTATATTTTATTACAGGAGGTGGAAGTATGGATGTTGTTAGATTAATAGAAGAAATCAAGGACAAAATGGGAATAACTTTACAGAATATTGATGTATTCATGGCTCCAGTATTCCTTCAATTTGCTGCCAAATTGATTCTAGTAGCTAGAGGTGTCTCAGCTTCCAAGGACATTAAATACGATGCAGTGGAGATGCAAGCAAACAACATGACTCTGAAATTCCCTAAGCAGTTGTTTATCAATGGAGAATTTGTAAAGGGCCAGGGAAAGCCCATAGACACGATCAATCCACATGACGAGAGTATCATTTGTTCTGTTGAATGTGGCTCTACCGAGGATGTAGACAGAGCCGTGAAAGCCGCTAAGAAAGCTTTCGAGGAGGGAGAGTGGAGCAAAATCAGTGCTAGGGAACGTGGAGCTCTTTTATTCAAGTAAATTATTTAAAATTACTTACCATTAAATTACTTCTTTTCTTCTAAATTTTTTACATAATTTTTAATGTATTTTTACAGACTAGCAGATTTGATGGAAAAACACAAGGAAGAATTGGCCACCCTAGAAAGCCTTGACTCTGGTGCAGTATACACTCTGGCCTTGAAAACCCATATAGGCATGTCTATAGAGACTTGGAGGTATTTTGCAGGCTGGTGTGATAAAATCCAAGGCAGCACTATACCAATATCCCATGCCAGGCCTAATCGTAACCTCACTTTCACGAGAAAGGAACCTATTGGTGTCTGTGGCCTTGTTACTCCATGGAACTACCCCTTGATGATGCTCTCCTGGAAAATGGCGGCTTGCCTAGCAGCAGGCAATACTGTAGTGATGAAACCTGCTCAGGCTGCACCTTTGACAGCCTTGAAATTTGCAGAGCTAACTGCAAAAGCTGGTTTTCCTCCTGGAGTTGTGAATATTGTACCTGGAGATGGTGCAGTGACTGGAAATGCAATCTGTCAGCATCCTCTGATCAGAAAATTAGGTTTCACTGGGTCTACACAAATTGGACAGTCCATAATGAGGTCCTGTGCTGAAAGTAATTTGAAGAAAGTGTCTTTGGAACTGGGTGGTAAGAGTCCATTAGTCATTTTTGAAGATGCCGACATCCAACAGGCAGTCAAGGTTGGGATGAGCAGTGTGTTTTTCAACAAAGGCGAAAATTGTATAGCAGCAGGTATATCTTTTCATTTTGGTAAGAAAATTATTATTGGAAAAGGTTGAAATACTGTTTTCTTTCTTTTTCACAGGTCGACTTTTTGTTGAGGAATCAATCCACGATGAGTTCATCACGAGGATAGTAGCGGAGACCAAGAAAATCTCCATAGGAAATCCCCTAGATAGGAGCACAGCTCATGGTCCACAGAATCACAAGACTCACCTGGACAAGTTGCTGCAGTTTGTTCAACAAGGAGTTAAAGAAGGAGCTAAATTAGTCTATGGTGGCAAGAGGCTGGACTGTCCAGGCTGGTACTTTGAGCCAACAATCTTTACAGATGTTAAAGATGATATGCACATAGCAAAAGAAGAATCTTTTGGTCCTATCATGGTCATCTCTAAATTCAGTTCCAAAAACATAGACGAGATGATTGTCAGAGCCAATGATACAGAGTATGGATTGGCTTCAGGAGTTTTGACAAAGGATATCAGCAAAGCGCTGAGATTCGCAGAGAAAATAGAGGCTGGAACTGTGTTCATTAACACTTATAATAAGACAGACGTGGCTGCACCATTTGGAGGTTTCAAGATGTCTGGCTTTGGCAAGGATCTGGGTCAGGACGCCCTGAATGAGTACTTAAAGACGAAGACAGTTACTATAGAATACTAAAAGGCTCGTTTTTGTCTTCATCTCTTTACACAATAGCATTTTTTTTTCTCATTGTTTGTCTTTCACTGTTCATGCATTGCACATGTGTTTTCGTTTTTATTGTAAATCTTGCATCTTCTTCTACTTCCATTTGTATTGAATAAATTTTTAATATATATATTTTGTACATATGCGTGTTGTTTTTATCGACTGAGAAGAGATAATCGTTATCTCTTTGTGGAGACCCCGTGTAGATGGATCAGAGCAGAATCTCGCTCCCACGCAAACGATGTTACCATAAACAGTTTTTTCTACGCTCTGTCGAAACTCCAGATGCTTCGACCTGATTTTTTGTTCAGCAACAAGTGTGCTGCTGGCTGTTGTGCCATTATTCCCTCACAGAATCTCTCCCGCCCCTCTCCCGTTCTTTCGGCTATTAATCTATTTTCTTAGAGGGTAACTTCAGGACATTCTTTGCACACCAAATAGAATGGTGCATCACAGAATTGCAGTAGATAAAATGAACGATAGAATACGTTGTAATCTTGATTCTAAGCTGCTTATTGACAGCTGTACTAATAGTTTTAATTATGTAACAAATTTTATGGGAGTAAAGATTATGACTGTCACACAATATCAAATCTAGGTATTTTTATTTCTCTTGCTTAGTAGTAGTAGTAGTAGTAAAACGGGTAATTATATCAATGAGAGTCCATCTCACCAATTTCAATGATTTTCAAATATGTTGTCAAGTGCAACATTTTAATCATTTTTTTTTCTGTACATATGTAGTTTTCGAATTGAACGTAAAAATATTTTTAGTACTATATACCGCATTTCTAACGTTTCGGATAGTTCGAATTAGATTTGTATTAGATTTAGGTTAAACGTGGCCTATATTTCGCAATAAAATAGGTTCAAGTTTGACTTTTTGTTAGGTTTATTGCTGCAGCTAATTGCTGGCTGGCAATCGCCTCACGGCAGCCGGATCAGTGACAGTAGTCCAAACCTAATACAAATTAACTGAAATAAAACTCGAATTTTGCATAAATTAATTGAAATCAGGCCAAAATTTATTTAATTACTAGGCGGTTTGTTATGAAATATTTCACAATCCACAGCTATAATATTAATTTACGTGTTATACGCGGAAAGCTTTGTCCGAATAACTCGAAGACTAAGGCCGAACGGTGATTATATGCGTAGAAAAAAATTATTCAGGATGTTGAACTTTACAATGTATTTGAAAATCATTGCAATCGGACATCCATTTATATAATTACCGTAAAAAGTGTCGACAAGAGTATTAAAATAATTAATTACCGAAATATTGAATACTAAAATATGAAATATTAAATATTTTATTAAAATGATACGTGGAATAAAATATTTTATATGGGGCATGCAAAACGTTAACCAGAAGACAAACAAAGACAAACTTTCTCCTCGAAGTTAATGGAGACACGTGTTGCTTGTCCTAAGAGCTTTTCCTAACCCCCCATAAAGGTTACGTATAAGTAGGTGTGCGCATGGTCAACAACCCCACAGAGCAGGGAACAGCTGTTCCCATAAACATATCGTCTTGCTTTGTTTTTCTTTCATCCTTTGAACCAACCCCGTTTAGGAAACAGTCCCGTGGCAATTTTTTAAGGATCATACGCCCTTTCTAAGATCCCGTTCGATTGTAAGAATAGCGTTCAAAATGAATTTATGGCTGCTCTTAGCTTTCAGAAATGATCTCAAATCTACGGTAAAGGAATTTACCGATCCAGTTCTTTCTAATGGTCACGAACGTCATTTTCTTTTTTCCAACCACAACGTTGGACTGAAATTTTTTCGGAGATTATCGAATTATTATGAAGGTAGAGCGACCGTGGGTTCCTCCGTGTAACATTATTCATCGTGAACAGGAAATGCAAATTTTTCTCTGGCCTGGCTGTGCCCCCTCGTCGCAGGACACTGCCCTCTGACCCTTTCACAATCCTCGTTTGCCTTTTCCCTTCCATCTATCTTGTTTTTCCACGGTGCAGTTCTTTTGGTAGCTTTGCCAGAGATAAGTGCCTTCGAAATGACTCCTAATGATCTGAATATTGCATCTAATATTCCTCGAAAATTTGGTGTAATTTACTGCAAGTCAATTTTCAATATTTAATTCAACTTTATGTAATATAAGTATATAGATTTTAAATAATCAAATTAAATTTCTAAAGTTCTCAAGAATACAGTCATATTTGTACATTTAAGAACAGCATACAAATATAATAAATGAAACTTTTAATATTTTTAAAGTACACAGCATGTTGCCGCTCTTTTCCGATAACAATTAGACAGAAATTGTTAATGTCCAATAGTTCTAAAAACTGAACTAAAAACTTCGTGAAATCACACAATCAAATGAAACTCAGACCGATGAAATTGTCATCTCTTCTAAGAATGTACTACACCCGTGTAGCATATATAATAACACGCGAGGTGTACAAACATCGGAATATAAATAAACATAGGAATCAACACGACAACAATGGCAACTGTACGAAGGCGCGTTTGCTGTGAAATTAATGCGGCCAAAATCTAATTTGCGATCCACTTAGCAATTCCATTGGCCAGCCCCTGGCGAGGAGAGGCCACTGCAACCCATGTCCAAGTGTCGCGGGTCCCCTCTTTACTTGATGGAGCTCACCACGTGCTTCTCTCTTTCTCTCGGAATCCTCCCCTTCCCGTTGCTATTCCGCAAATCAAGTTCACCGTTCAGTCGCCCTCGAGACGTCGTTCTAGATGGTCGTATTATGTTCTAATCGCCATTGTAATTCACACGTTTCAATATATAAACATTCAGTTACTAAAATAGTGCAGTGATTAAGGTTTACAATATCACATGGAATTGGTATTACTCACGTCATGATTATATCAACGATTTAATTGTTATCTCTCTGAAAGAGGAAAAAGAAATTAATTTTGTTGATTAGCCTTATGAAACGTGTGTGTATATCTATATATATATATATATATATGTACATTAAATTAAAAGGAAAATGTGTTAGTTTAGCATGGTAGTGTGTGAAGGCAGATCTCTATTTTCTTGTGATCCCACTGGATATCGCGCTGGGCGGAAACGAATATCTTTTTGTGGGCCACGCGCGTTCGGTAAGCCGATCTATCGGTTGTCCCATCAAGCGAGGTATCTCTCGATACAAATGTGTCAATCTTCGCTCGTTTACAATCTTTTTTTTTTTCTAGATTCATAATATGTTTTCTTCTTGAAAACGTAGATCTACAATTTAATTATTTGTGTAATATTAAAGGAAAATATTTATTGGCATTAAAGGAAAAATTGTTCAGATGGTATCGGTGTTCTCCTCTCGTTTATATACATTCAAGTACATCTTTGTTGAGAATACTGATGTGATATTTCATAATTTCATAGATCACAGTTCGACAATTTAACTATTTCTCCCGACAGCTCAATTAACTTTTTTTTATCGAAACAATTTTTCAAATGTCGAGAACATCCTTCTAGTGAATTGTATATTAATAACTGAGTTGATTATGAAATTTAAATGCTTTTCATCGTGTTAATGCTCAGAACGGTTTTGGACAGTGCAGCTGTCGCGTATTATAATTATAGCGCGAATATAAATGAACTTTCCAGACAGGTCAAGGCTTGACTTAACTGGCCACTGTCTCCAGTGTCCTTTCCATGTTGAATCGATTTTATGTAGCTCGGACAGAACAGCAATACGGTTCATGGAAACGCGTGGTGAATTCTTTTTTTTTTCGAATGGAAAAAGTGGCGTTCTAAGGGGCTCTGAGCGAATGGCATGGTACTTGGACGCTAGCTTGTTGATTCATTCGAGAAAAATCAACCGTATCATGGCAAGTATGAGTCATCCTGGGTCACAACAATACTATACAACTCGCCGAGAGATACTCGTCAGAAATCCTCAAAGTATTTCCGGCACACAATTTATATACCGAGATCAGGCTTATACGTTCTTCCTTTCATAATTATTTGACACCCTGTAGATCAACATATAATCGTCATCGGTTGATGATATTGCAGTTTAGAACGTAAATTTGAGATTCAGATTGAAAAGAAAAACGTAATATTTCTTATATAAAATTCATACATTGATACATACTTGCAAATTAAATAATTATTTGAAATCGTACATAGTGCATCAATATAGGCCTCATTATTGTCGATAATAGTATACTTCAAAGAGTAAGTTTAACGTCTAAAAGAAAGGAAAACAGGGAATATGTTTCGTTTTTGATCTAATCAGAGTTATAATGTTTGAATGACAAAGCGATTTTTCATTCATAGCGATTCATTTATTCTTGAGACGGAGGCAGCTGAGACCCTTATCATCGGTCCACCGTAGAAAAATACATACCAGGTGGACCTATAATACTGGATGCATTTCAAAGGCCTCGTGTGGTCCACGATTGCGCAATCGAACGTTCGCCCTGCGAGGCAACAGTGGCGAATGATGTTGGAGATTACAGTGTACCTTTGTTTAGCATCGATGAAAGAATAAGGAAGCCCTTTGTTGTTAATCTTCTGTACCTTCTTCTATTTAATTTCCTTTTTATTACACTGATAACATAGAAACTGATACTCTCCTTGTTGATCTCTCCGATATTTTTCTTTATCAATGAATCGAAAGCTGATAGTGTATCATTATTCAATATTAAAACAAAAAAAAATGTTTATTGTTTCTTTTTCCCATTGACCATTCTTATTGATAATTCCTACGGTCTCGTTGTATTGAGATCGAATATTTTTCTGATTAAAAAATAGTGCGTTGCATCCAACAGCAAATCTTTCTTGTTAGTCTGCCCCTGAAAATTCTAATTTAACACAAAAAGAAAAAAGTAATCTCTTCCTATTGATGATACTTCTAACCATAACCTAAAAATAAATTTACTCTGTGAAAATCTTCTTCGAAATTATTTCTCGAAAGAATAAAATGAAAAAAAGGAGATAACGTGGTAACACGTGAAACACTTTGTGAAGCCTAAAGACATTCTCGTCCTTCACCATGCGTGAAGCAGATGTTCATGTTTCACTTGATGCCAACCGGGGGAGACCCGCAAGCCCCATGGGGGAAAAAGATAGGACTAGAAAACGTAGAGAGGGAAAAACACTCGGCCAGGTCAAGGGACGAAGGCGAACTTAGCTAACGAAGTAGAAAAATCCTCTGTAACCGTGTCAAGAGATACCAAGCTGACCCTTAAATGTTGTACACGTCAAAGCGTGCTTTACCGATTGGGTCTTCCCTCCTCCAGGCCACTTTAATCAACATTTTTACAATGGTACTGGGTAATGTATTCATCCAATTAACATTTCAAATTGAGAAAAGGAATCTTCTTCAATTTAAGTTGCTCTACTTCTTGATTATTGTGGAGAATTTTAAAGGAATAGGACCAGGAAGGGTCAACTTATTTATAATGAATGATTAATTCTGTCTTTTCTTTTTTTTTTCATTATTTCTGAAAATTATTTTAAATACATATCAAAGCTGAGGAAAATATATTGGATAGGCTGTAACAATAAGGATTTCAGGTAGAAATAATCAAAAATAAATTTACCTTTCATTTTCTTCGATATTTGTTGAAATTCAAGTTTTTAATGGAAACAGTACTTTAACAGAGATCCAGTAACTTGATCCAGGTTTGATTTTACAATTGCGAGAGATAGCAAAAGATTGTTTCTTCTTTCATTCAGAGTATTGTTGGTTTTCTTTTATGGCTCTAAATCTGTGTCGACTATCTTACATAATGGTAATAGGAAGTAAGTTTGAAAAAGGAATCTTACGATTCTCTTTTACTATTATTTCAGCTTGGAATTCATGAAGAAGGAAGTGTGCAGGGTTTCCATATCTCTTATTGTTGGTACTTAAAGCTAAATCTTATAAAGGTGATATCTCGTATGATGCAGCTATCCGCCCCTTCCTGTTTCCTTTTCGCATGTAGCCAGCTAATCTCTAGACCACAGCATCCTGTGGGTGGAGAAACAGCTCTGTTATAAAGTATCTGGACAAATGTCAAAACAGCTCAAACAAAAGGCACCCTCTGACCAATCTACACCACTTGTTGTGCCAATCTTCTTCCGACAACTTCTTGGAGCAAAAAGGTTTCAGTGTTAAAACGTGCAAACTGTCAAAATTTTAATTGTACATATAATATTGTGAGTGTTGAAAGTTGAATCTGACTATTGGACAGTAATCATGGAACAGTGAAAGGCAGAATTCCAGCATTTCTATATACTATCATCATAGAGGAGTGTTCTGGAAATGTTTAAAAATGATCCTGAACTGGCTACGTTGCGGCTCGTCATCGGGCACTTTGCTTCTTTTTAAAACGCAAGCTGCCTTTTGAAGGGCAACACCGTACTCAGTGAACTACGTCAGTGAACACTTTCTCTTCATTCACTTAGTTAACAACCGTCGATCTTGTTCCTGTTTTACAAGTTACATAAAAAAGAAAAAAATATTGTTAAAGTCATACCTACGATACGACCGCAATAAATAATTCTAGCTATTAATATTCAGCTGACTATTGTTTTTCTCTTCATTCTTCAACAGACACGCATACAACCACATAATGGAGTCCTCCATTACATATACTTTTGCAGATATTTTTATTTCGTCTTAAATAATTAGATTCATATATAACTACGAATTATCGAGATAGAGAAATAGAGAGAAGAGGATAAAGGGTGTAGATCGTATTATACGAATGCTGTTAACAAAATTATCATCGTGTGTTTACGGAAAAATTCGAACGCGAGATAATTGGTTAGCTTTTTATGAAACGTGTCCGCGGACTCTTTTTTTTTTCTTCTCTTACCCCGCGTGGGATAAAAGCTCGTACGTGCAATCTTTCTTTTTCGGTTTACGCCCGCAATATGTAAACGCAGAAACGCGGATATCTGTCGCGGTATTTTAAGTTTAACGGAGGAAAGAAAAAAAAAAGAAGACAATAAACAGAGAACTACAGAAGAGAAAAAAAAATGAAAAAAAAAAATAACATTAGATTCACAATAACAACGAGAGGAAATTTCATCGTTTTTAAAATTGTTCGCGTAAAATTTGTCCCCTATAAAAAGTCAGTCTCATTTTTGTCTACGACTTGCCGCGATAAATGGCGTGTTTCCATTACAACTTATGTACAATTCACGATCTTATGGACAACGATGATGTCACGAATTTCTTTTTTCTTCTGTAAGTACACGAATAGCGTACAAAAATAACAATCTCCATTATATATTTTTTTTACTTTTTTGTTTAATTTTTAATTTTTTTTGTTTTGACGATATTTCAATCATCCAAGAAAAAGAACGGGCAGGAAAGGAATTAAAGAAAAGAAAAAAGCTTTATATTAACCATCTAGGTCGTGAACCATCGTTGTCCAACGTCGTTCGGAGCATCATCACATGGGAAACACAGTCTCCTTGTAAGCTAACTCCGATTTAAAAAAAACTCTTTCTTAACGTTAAACGTTTGATAAAGTTTCAAGAGTTTAGAACCATTAAAAAGGAAATGTACAACAACACGTAGAACTCTTAGCTTCTGCCCTCAACGTGCCCCCCTCCCCTAAACCTTTTTCGCAGGTAATAAAAGCGCTCAACTATCAAGGAAAACGAGACTCTCATAACCTATTCATTCAATCTGTCTATCCAGCTGATAGCTGGGCAATTCGTAGCGCTCGAGCGATCGTGAAGTTGATCAAGGCTAAGAAAATCATTCCAAGAGTACGAGTGGCTTATACGAAATGAACTACAATAATGAGACACCGTTTGTTGGCCAAAAACGTAAGATTGTTGTTCTGACTGGTTTAACAGACAGAGATATAGTTGAACAGCAGGTACTTAGTTTGGATGTAGCAACACAATCAGCGACAGGTACACAGTTGTTTCTGTTCATTAACTTAATCATTGTATGGGACAGGTATAATTTATTTAAACAATTCAGATGACAAATTCTACTTTACGAAACTGTTGGAAGTTCCTTGATACTGATTAATATCCATTTGAGAATGCAGGTAACTTTAAAGAGCGATTAATGTGGTTCTCTGCATGTTTCGAATGGAAACTTGTTATAATTGGAAACTTCGAATAGTTTCAATTTGTCAACAATTAATTTGATCCGCTGCCTAAAACTCAGAATATTGTACAAAATCAATAAACAATAGAATCTAGAGTTTTTGGCCTACAAAGTGTCCGCAAACGACTTCCTTAAACATTATATTGGCTAAAAGGGGATGTTCGATTCACGTGTCGATCACCAGAAAAATATAATTTCACGAGAACTCGCCTAAAATTTAGCACGACGTTGACTTCGTCATCGAGCCTGACTACGCGTTCGATCTAAAATTGGACGATTCGATGACCAAGCGTCTTTTACTCCTTTTTTTTCTTTTTCTTTTTCTTCTTTTTTTTTATACCTTACTACGTATTACAACATTCGACGAGCATTATGTAAATCGGCGGGAGTGAGAATGCCATCAATTTAAACGCGTAATGGAACGAAGATATTAAAGCTAGACAAGGGATTGGTGATTTTTCTTTTTCTTTTTAACGATAAAAAGCGACGTAGAAATAGCGATGGGTCTAACAGCGTTAGCGATTAACCTCAACAACCTGCGTTTCGAGATCTCGAAGTCAATAACTATAAAATGTGTCTCGATAACCTCAAGAGAAACAGAGTCGACAATAAAAAGATAATCGCAACGGAACGAAAATTCATTTATAAAGATTATGTTACTTATGCAAGGTGACATTTAGCTAATTCAACAATATTAATTTACAATAAACATTCACTTTAGGTACTGAAATGCCTTTAATCTCTTCCTTTTACTACGCACAATGTTCTTTCAACGTTCACATAAGACACGTATGACGACACAATAAAATTCCAAGTGATCGTGTTGATAAAAATTATTCTCCTCCATATCGTTCACGGAGGGGCTTCGTGTGGACCCAAATATGTTCTACAATTTCCAATGACACCTTCGAGACCTCGAAACAATCCAGCATCTAATTTCCCGTTTGCCCATCACTGGACGTACAATACTAGGTGTTCAGAGCTTTGGTACAGGCACGTAGAAACATCATTAAATACTATGCAATGTTGGTCGCACGCTATATTAATTTACACATTCGTGGATCAGTCTAGTCCTCAAGCGTCTCTCGTAAATACACCACGCGTGAGAGGAGAAAAACGGTGACATATAGGCTGTCAGTTTCTTCTATCTTGTCTTATTAGTCTTGTTATACAGCCTCTTCTCCCAATTGATTCTGTCTCCATAGTGTCTCCAGCGTGACTTCACGATCGCTCGAGAGAAATCAGTTCACTCGACACAGTTACGAGCAATCACGGTCGAACGAAGAAAGGTACGTAGCCGGTGCTGTCTTGCTGTCCGGGTCGTCGACGAGGTTAGGTCACCAGAAGTGCGACTGGACATATCCACCGCCCATACTAATAGGGTTGAAACGATGTGGATGGATTTTCTCCATCCTCATTGCGCCAGGACCACCACTTCCACCAAGGAAACCGCCATGGGGCCCTCCGCGGGGCCCGAATCCGCCAGCCCTGCCGATCATGCCAGGGCCGCCACCACTAATTCCCATGCCCATGCCTGGCGGGCCACCGATACCCCTGCCCCTTCCACCGCTGCTTACGCTGCTTCCAGCACCTAAAAACGTCGGCACAAAATCAGTGAATATGGTTTATACGATAATTTCGAAGGAATTCGAGATTATGGAGAATGGTTTAAGAAGGATATGAAAATGTGCAGGGTGTAAAAAAGTAACGGAAACGGAGATGTTTAGTTAATTTTCTTTTCTCTTGTAACATTTTTTTTTTTGCTTTTCTATCCGTTACACTTTTTCACACCCTGTGCAGAGGTGTGGCTGTGGAGAAGAATAAAGTGCAAACAGATGCTGATTGTTCGTTTCTAATTGTTTTAATCAAATTTAACGAGTAACTACAGAATCACCGCGGACCCGTGTAGCAACAAGGATAAGAAAAGTATGAGATACTTAAATGGTGGGGGGTTTGGGGGGAGGGGGATGTTTTGTCCTGACGACGACACGGTGGTTCCCCCATTAATCTTTTTTCTTTTTCTTTTTTTTTTAACGATCTTTCTTCCTTAGAGATTCTTAACGAGTTGGAACCACATTGGAAGGGATCATCAGCACAAACGCTACACAGCTGTATCGCGGTTAGGCCGGTTTCTCGATACAACATGCCACACATTCCATGTGTCTTCGACGCGTTTATATGGAAATATTCGTACAACAAGTGTTACGTTTTGTCTTTAGTCTACCCATATACCGTGTACATAATTGTAACTCTCTAATTATATCGATGTAACGTGTCCTATATGTGTTTATGTACGTGTGTGTCTTTCCACAGGCACGCAGAGTGGACAGAAAATAGTATGAGACGATAATTAGGTTAAGTTGCAGATTAATTTCTTTTTTCTTTTCTTTCATGAAAAGGAAGATTCGACAAATTGTTAGAGCGCCAAATCTATTACCAATTACGATATAATTATTTTATGGAAACTTAAAAATGATTAATGATAGATTTTTGGCAAAATACGCAATATGAAGACAATTTTAAAAACTATACCGATAAATATTACTGAGTAATTTTTGCAAAGTACTCATTCTGACCGTTTCGACAGTTCTAGTGTTAACGAATGGAATCATCCTTTTCCAAGTTTCTGTTCACTCTGCGTACACGAATGTTAATCATTTTGAACGCTAGTTCTCGCTAAATTGAGATCGATTTACAGTAAAACGTTGATCGTAGAACTGTTATATATTTTTTTTTCTTTTTTATAGCTTTCTTTTTTTTCTTTTTTTTCATTTTCTTTCTTTTTAAGGAGAAGAGAAAAATACGATGAATATATTATTGGGAATGTCGCAGGCATTTTTAACCGAAACCTAGTGACCTCTCTGTCTCTCTAATTTCATCGCTCTCGTTGTTAATTATAAACATTCTTGCAAATGAGAAAAAAGATTTCTCGACATTTTCCCCAATTCATTTTATTCGTCAATGACCACTTTTTAAACAAATTTTTTTTTTACTCTCAGTATCGGAGGGTGAATTTTCTTTTTGTCTTTCACTGAAAAACAGGAAGAGAGCGAAGAAGAGAGAAGTACCATTTTGTTCTTTTTTTCTCGTTCGTTCTCTCGTTTAGTTTTTTTTTCCTTATTCCATATCACAGCCATCGTTAGCACTACTGGACTTCGGGATTATAACCACTTCGCACAATCTTCGATCCTCTTTTTTTTTATGACCTTACAATTTACTACTTAACACGACGTTAAAAATTAGAATTTTCGCCGACTTATTTACACTGAAACGACTCGCGTCGTTCTTTCCCCCGAAACTTAACCTTTTCTTATTTTGTTTTTTGCTTTTATTGCTTTCGATCGACGTTAACACAATAAATCGGAAGATACTTTATTTTTCTTTTTTTTTTTCTTTGTTAAATCGTATCGTTAAATTTAAGGAAGATTGTATATATTAATTCGTGAGAAATAATGTTTGTATTTTAGATGTATTTATTTAATGGAAAGAACAGCGTGAGTTCACTTCGTAGCACGAATATATTTCTGGATACTTGAATAATCTTACTCATTAACTAACTTAAGTACTAATTAAGTGTTCTCGGTGTTAATTATATCATCCAGCCTTTGTGTTTTTTTGTTTCATCATTCCCTCTCTCCTACCGCAGCAATTCAATCTTCCAGATACTTTTTTTTTCCGTTCTTGAATGGAACTTCGCAACGATAGAGAAATTTTACAACAAGATTAATCAATTTTGTTCTTATCAACGGCTCAAATACCGGCGCATTCGCAATATTAAATTCCTAAGAACTTCGATTGATTCTCTAAAATTTGAAATTTTATTTTCTCAACTGGAAGTGCACAACCCATCCTTCTCTTATTCATTAAGAGAATCTTCTCATTCTTAATTCATTTTAAATTAATTAAACGATCAACTTGTTTGATTATTTTATTAATATTGTTAGATGAATTTTTTATTAGTTAAAAATCGATGAAAAACATTTTAAGACACTTTGAGGATTTGAAACCTAGGCGCTACTAGCTACGTGGAAAGCAGACATCACACAGCCACGACCGATAATGAACACTCGGTAACAATAATCGATATTTTCTTATATGTGACAGCTGCAATTTCAAGTCTATAAAATATTTATTTTTTAAATAGAAGAAATGGTTTATTTGACAGTAGAAAGGTTGTACACGCCCATTTTTACTCGTACCAAGCACCTGAACGCATTATTAATATACTAGCGTAGTGGATCGTATCTCCTACTGGGATCTATTAATTTATTACATCAATATGGACATACATCGAAAGCATCCTCGTTGTAACGACGATACGTGCAACACGAAAAATCGACTAACAAAAGTAAACAGGAACGATTGTCAGGGTCGTAGGAGATACGTGTCTCGAATTTAAAAAAAATTCGAGATCCACCATATTTTTTTACTCGCTTGATTCATGTGTGTGCACGCGCGTGCACACACACATACACATATATATTTATAAATATATATATATATTTTGTATATAGATATATATATATTTAGGATTGAAAGGACGAAAGTTAGTAACAGCGAAGATCGTTTAACTATTTAAGGAGAAATCGTCTTCGTCCATTCAGACAATAACGATTTTTCCCACTAATTATACATATTAATTGTCGCCGACGTAGCAACGAGTTTCATCGTTTGATCATCAAATGACTCGACAACGCTTCTTCTCAGGCCTATTCTCTTGCCTGCTGTCCAATATGTCTGCGACAGACACAACAAACTTCACATAGAATGAATAAGTCTGTAAGTATTTTCACTACCTATAAGTTTATCGGAGTTGATTCAGTGAACCCGATGAATGTACCATCATGAAAATTGTGCAACCTTTGTAAGGAAGGACTCATTTAGCTACACAGAGTCACTGTAAAATTGGGTACACATTATCATTCTACCTAAGCATATAACCCAGATCGTTTGTTTCATCTTACTTAACACACTGACCCTAAAGAATTTAGAGACTTGTTCTTGTTACGAGCAAAAATTGTATTTCTGAGCAAAAACACCTTTAACAAGATGCAAAATAGGGTTACCAGTCTCCCATTATTCAGAGTCAAAGTGTCTCGAATCATACATTGTGAACATTCCATGAATATTTCAAAGCTGTAAAACTGTTATCATAAAGCTTGTTCTCCTTGCAGGAGACTGTTCGAACTGGAGACTAGCTCCGTGACAGATTACAAAGTACTCATTTACATTTGTTGAGCAAATCGTGTTGTTCTGAGTTTACAGACAATTGTTCTCGTAGTTTGTTAAAAGTACAAGTACGACCTGTCGCATGATATAAAAGCGAAATTCAAGTGTCGCGAACAAAGATATGTTTGACAGAAAAAACGGTAGCGAAGTACCCTAAACTGACCGAATGAGGAAAAGCAAAGTTCTTATTTTCTTCTCTCAAGTTACAATGGTGGTAACAATGTGCTGGTATTTAAGCGCACTTAATCATGCCAATGTGTCATCACACCGATACAGGAATTTATGATTACAACTGCAAGGGTAACGAGTACCGAGAACAAGAATTTGCGTTCTTCTTTTTTTTTGTTTTTTTTTCTTTTTCTGTTTTTAATAAAGGTAATGCGCATAACGTTGGTATTTATTCCTGGTCAGAGACAGACGCTCTCCTTTGTGGATTGGCGGGCATAGAAATGAAAATGGTTCATGTTAAAGAGTTATTCGAAACACTTGATCAAGACAAATGTATAGTTGGACAAATAGTTTTACCATTTGGAGCAGATAACGAAACTTTGATAATTCTACAAATATGAAATTTTGTAGAAGTTATATTGTTCAAGTTGTCTGTGTCCATTTTAGTAGTCGAAAAAGATTATTTTGAAAGTTCACCTCAGAAAGGTAATTATTTCTCCAAATACATTTGTCTGGTATTTTGTATATGATAATCATTTGATAGAGGACACAGCCATGCATTGAACAAGTTATCTGTTAAAGCCACACGTCGCTGCAGATGCATTTGCCTTAATCTGAATTAGCAACGACGCTCGCTAAATAATAATTATTCGCAGGCATACAACGTGTGTTTGTGTGTGTGATGGAAGAGGAGGAGGGGGAACGTTAAGCAAGTTGTATTATTTATATATTGCTCAAAATTGTAGAAGCCAAGGATATTGTATCTTTGTATATTTGAACAACTTTGGAATATTTCTTATCTTTGAGCAACATATAAGCAAATCGCAAAATAGTGTTACAAAAAAGTCCTACTCAGGATACACAAAGAAAGTATCTTTTCTTTTTTTCTTTGAACACAAACACTACAGGCACTCTGTTTTTAGATACGCAAAAAAAACTTTTAACCTTAAGTGTTTATGATAAAAGAAAGAAAAAGAATCGCACGCACGTTGACTGAAGGATCATATAAGAGGAAGTAACAAATTTTATATTGAACAGAAAATGTATTTCCAAATAGTCTTAAATAAGTAACAGACATATATGTATATATATGTAGTACGAAATGCCATGTCTTACTGAAAAAAAGTACAAAAAACAGCTTAAAGACATATGTAAGTTTACATAATTGCTGACACAAAAATAAAACTAGGATGATGCTCCACAGCATGGTGGTTTGAACAAATTTGAGAAACGATGAGGCAAAATCAACATAGTAACAGCAGCAGCGGCAACTAGAAAAACAGAGTTACAATATTCGTTGACCTATGCAACGTCCAGAAAAAACAAACTTCTAAAACCAGCCTTGTGTGCAGAATACAACTTAGAGAGTGTTTTCTTTTTTTTCTTTATTTTTTCTTTTAACCACAAGTTGCCACTGACTAGCAGGATACAACATTTCTTTTCATCTCGTTTTTCTTGCTTGTTCACTAAGAGATCATCACACACAAAAAACATATTTTCTATCACAGCAACACTACGTATGTTTGCATATCTGTTTTTTTCGTTTTGTGTCCGTCTGCAAGGAGATATCTTTTTTTTGTCATCAACTCAATACCACTGCCAGAGTCTTCTCTTATTTTTTTTTCCTTACACGTGAAACAATTTCATGCGCACAACGTCGAAAAAACCCGTAACAAAAACAGAGAGAACACAGAGAAACAAAACAGGCGCGACAAGAAACGTGTCTCCATTAATATTCGCAGAAAATTTGCTGCATTACTTTCGTTGCACGCATTAGAACGGAAACAGCATTTTCAATCTTCGCTGTACTTTGACTTAGGTGCAGCCATATCTGGCAAACAATTCAAATATTAGACATGTTCTCACATTTTACAACACACGCCGTCGATGATGCGAAGGGTCGTTCGATTCAAACCTATTCGAGTGGAAAATTCATTTCGAATCCAAGGATCGTCCACATCCTCGGCAGCGTGTTCCAAAAAAAAATACAAAAATTTGGTACACCTTGCAACTACATTACAATGACCACTACACCTAGTTTTCACTTACACGCGTGTCATCGCGAGGAAAGAAAAGAAACGAAGAAAAAATTAACACGACAAAGAGAGAGAGAGAGAGAGAGAGAGAGAGAGAGATGCGTTTCTATGGAAACAAACAAAAATTGTTTTTTTCTTTAAATCTTGGTGCTTCTACAATTTTAACAATGACAATAATGAAACTCAATCGGTTTACTGCGACTTTTAGTAAGAAAGATTTATAGAAAGCCAAAATGCAGACCTCACCTGTCAGTAAAAATCGATATCTACATGATTACGCTTATTCACATGACAGAACAATTATTGCTAAACTATTTTTACTTTAAAAGTTTATGTTTAATTGTACGCTGAAGTGGCAATTTCTACTGTCAGGTTAAAAAATGAAAGAAACTCGGGCAAGACTAGTAGTCTATATCGAAGAATATCGTGTCGAAGCTACTTACCCCGACTCTGGTTAAAACCGGCTTGCCATCCAGCGTAGTACGCCGCCTTCTGTTTCCCATGTTCTTCTGCGATTTTTACGCTAAGTGGCTCCGAACCACCTTCCGGTATCGTACCGTGTAGCCGTGCAATCGCCTCTTGCGCTTCCTCTCGTTTATCAAATCTGTATGACATACAAAACGTTTACATTGGAAACTTCATATCGAGAATTAACAGAGAATTTCCTCTTGGCAAATAATGAACATAACCTATGCCAGATACCCGGCTGCTATACGAGGATGTGTCAAGAACGATCGAGAATCTGATATATAGAGCATAATATCTGCCAAAATTAAGAGAAATTATCAAACTAGTTTGGATTCTATTTCCAGCTGGTTGACACACTTCTCGTACTATTTCCCCTACAACAAACCGCGTCGAGGTTGCACACACAATTCACGATTTCAGAAACTAAGTGGGTCACCACCACGGTCGGAAAGTGGGGTAAATCGGAATTATGCAAGTGAAACACACACGGCACAGAACCGTGTAAAAATAATTTGGCAGCAAAGATCTCGGAAAATAAATACAAGTATCCGATATGCGCGAATATGCGTTGCATAATGACGAGGCGGTTTCTCCTGCTGTGAACAGCTGTATCTGTCACCTTTAAAATGCTCTGTTCCAATTTTCCCAAAGACACAGTTTACACATGTGCAAACACAACAGGAAAATAATTGATTGACCAAACAAATGCAAAAGAAAGAATCATTTCTATGGACACTTCCGTCATACCTTGCTGCCAACTTAAGAGATTACGTTACTAATTATGACAAGAATGGCAATATGCCAAGAAGTATAAGCTATACTTTCCATTAGCATGGCAATTCGCTCTACAATGCTAAATGAAACTCCTTCTTTCTTTCTTTCTCTCTTTCTTTCTTTAAAAAGGAGAACATACCTTACAAATGCCACACCTCTTGGTAATCCGGTGATCTTGTCTTTTAAAATGTTCTTCTGTACGATGTTTCCATATTTGCTAAATATATCATCAATCTGACTTTCTGTTATATTTCTGAAATAAAAGTATTCGGTATTAGTGTGATTACACAATGTGGTAATTTGTACCTGCCAACAAATAGCTAATACTATAGTGTACCTTGGCAAATTTGTAACATAAAGATTGGTTTCCTTGATCTCTTCACCAGATGGCCGTGCAAAAGATACTTTGAGCCTTTTGTTCTGGACTTGAAGTCCATTTAAGGTATTTATAGCTGTGGCTGCATCTTCAGCTTTTGTATAATTAACAAAGCCAAACCCATAACTATATCCTGTCTATAAAACAATAGGGTAAATGTACATTGTGCAAATATACAAGTATACTTGATGCTAAAATGTACCTACTTTGTAGTCTTTCATAACACGGCAAGATTCCACAGAGCCAATAGTTACAAACAGACTATAAAGATCTTTCTCTGTCATACTCTGTGGAAGATAATTGATAATAAGATTTGTTCTTGGCTCTTCATTGCCTTTGGTGTGCTGCTGTTGCTGATGCTGCTGCTGTGACTGCTGCTGCTGCTGAGTTTGAGGTTGTTGTTCTCGTTGATCTGTCATTTTCATAAATTCTTGTTCTACTTTCTGACTCGTTTGTTGATTCAGTGTTTCTTGCCGATCCGTTGTCACCGCTGGCTGAGAGTTCTGTGGCTCTGACTGCTGCGTACTCCAACTGATACATCCCGGTGAAACCATTGGTGAGGTCAGCAAATACAAAAAATATAAACAAAATCATTACTACGTCTTCCCCGTACAACGCCATGATCGATGCTCAGTCTGCAGTTTCAAATGCTCTCACTTTCTTTAAGCGATTGAAAATAAATAGAAAATAAATCTGCATATATACATATATGTATATGATGCCAGACCTGTGTGTCAGAAACAAACAAACAAAGGCAAGTAAGGACAAAAAGAAACCAGCAAGTAGCTATGAATGAAAGTGAACTAAATCAAACCAATATGTAGCATGTTGATTGAGCTAAAGGAAAGAGAAAACTATTTTTCACTATTAAACAACTATGTGTATATATAGATATTTTTATTTTTCGCGCAAATAGTTTTGATTCACGTAGGATGGAACGTAGGAACAAGTGTTCACCCACAAACTGCTTGTGTATCATAACCTTTTCATGTGCAAACGTAACACGTATAAGATAAATTGAGAAAAATGCCCATTCGATCGTACATAGGCGGGGAGAAAACGTTTCGATAAAACTATTTTTCACTATACTAACGTTTTCACCGAGTCTAGTACAGCAGGTTCATATAGAATAGTGAAAGAAAGAAAAAAAAATGGAGAGCAGCACGCTTTGTTAAGGGGAACTTCCGCTAACTCGAGTTCCGATCGTGTCTCGTTTGTTTATTGTTTACGCACCGTGTTTGATTTTTATTAGTGACTGGCAAACGTGCTATTTCCTCGCGGGTGTCATTCAATAGCGAGCATCGATAAATCAGTTTGTCGGCGTAGCTTCAAACTAACAAGTAGGACAGAAACAGACATGTGTAGTAGAGCGAGAGAAAAAGAAAATCGCTTTTCGAAGGCAAGGGACGAAGCTTAACCCTCTGGCCTTATTTCGAAGAGGCCCGGGGAACGGTGACTGGCCCGGCGGATTCGTGAATCGACCAAGCTGTCAGAGCAGGGGTGGGAGCGAGAGGGAAAGAGGGCACGGTAGTCAGGGACGAGAGAGACGAATATACTCCAAGATAAACTTTCGTGTATAGGGTAGGATTGCGCTAGTAAGAGGAACGGAGTAAGATATACGTACCGAAGCGGGAGGGAACCTGTGAAAGAAAACGCCGTGCGATGGGGAAGAGAGAGAGAGAAAGAGAAAGAGAGAGAAAATCGGCGAAAAGCGCAGCACGCACTCACTCGTGTCACGCGCGCGAATATATGCAACCCGTTAATGTACGCCAACAATTATGTAAGCCCGTTGCACCATCGTGAACCACGGTACACACTCGTTATCACCGTTTTGCTTTCTGTACCCGCTATAGCTTTCACTATCGCCGAAAGGGACTCCGGCGTACAGTGAACAGGGGGGAAATCAGACAGCGAAGAACCGTACACGACAACATACGACGCGAACACCACAGCGTACGCAAACGTACTGAGCCCCAGCCCTGACCTGCCTCGCGCGACACCCTCTCGCGGCACGCTACCCCCACCATTAATGCGTTTTCTCACCGACCGAAGGTACAGCGCGTTTCACGTAGTTCGCGCAGTCCGCGTATAGGGTGCTCGTGCTATTACAAATAATGGTTTCCTTATAAATTACAAGTATGTGGAAAAGGATTTCATATTTCTTTCTATTTTTTTAGAAATTCCAATGACCTAGTTATGTATATATAGTTTCTTTGAATGCGTAAAAATAGTAACATGATGAAGGAGGTAATTGTTTTCATGATGAAATTACTTATTATCTTTGTTACTTAAAAATTATAGGAAATTTTAACCCGTTACACTCCATTGGTGTCACTACGACATGCGTGATTATTATGAAGAATATTCAAATGTAAATTCTTTTTATATTATTATAAATAACAAAAAATTAACTAGAGGAATAATAATAAATGAATTTTTAAGTTTCACTGCAGTTGCTCGTTGACCATGTTGGAAAATTCTCAGAGTACAGTGTTCAAAATTATATTTTTTTCTTTTTTTCTTTGATCACACAGTATGCAACGTGTAGGTCTTACTTAAAATGAAATGACCGGTACAGCAGAGATGCGCATGGGGCGGAACATCCCGCCTAAATTTCTGGAGTGTTTACACGAACCCAGGTCCTATGCCAATTTATTTCATTCCCTCAACGGCCACTTTTGAATAACTCGAACACGGGACTACCTTTCTTGTTGTTATCCTATTCATCACGCTATCGTAATTGTTGTTCGATACGTTTGCAGAAAAAAAGTTGTTTGTAACAAACCACGAAATGCATGATGTTTTAAAAATCATTTAACTCCCTGCATATTTACAGACACAGGAAAAACATTGGTAAAACGTACCTTGGCAATGTCTTCCATTGAGAAACTGCGAACATTCTGAACTTATCCGTGGTATTTTTACATAGTTTTTCGTTTTCACGCGGAATGATGAAAAACAAAATTTTTACAAACCCAGATATGACACTTTCGGTTTTGGTTCGAGTATTACACGTACATCATTTTTTTCACACCCTATTTTGTTTCAGTGGATGAGGTTACTATACCAGTCATTGAAATTTATACGCATTACAAGTTATAAAATAAGAAAATATAGCACTTGGCAATATTACACGCTAAAAATAACTACAAAAATGTTATTTTTATTTATGTAAAAAAAGGCTACTTTTTATACGAATATCAAATTTTCCGCTACGCTCGCGAGACACTGCATTGCGCTATTACGCACTGCCACCACAGACCGATTCGCGTAACATAAACGTTACTTTGTTCCGCCGTTTACTATATAATAAGAGACAATAATAAGCACAAAAATGCAGTAAAAGTAACAAAAAAATATCAGAAGCGTAGAAGTGCATTGAAAATTCGTGAACGAATTTTTCTAACCTCTCGATACATCCCACGGTTAATAAAACGCAACAGATCACTATGGACAAATTTTTCAGACCTTTTTGCCCTCGAGAAAAAAGAAAAAAAACAAACGATAGAATTAAATTCAAATAGGAAACTTACCCCGTTTGGGGATTCATATTGTTCTGCTTGGCTTCGTTTTGCTCACGCGTATCCATCTCGAACATCCGTGAAACATAATTCTAAACGTTAGAGTATCGTCTGTGCCAGTGGCCGATTTTTCATTTTTGCTAGTTGTGTTCAGGACGTTTTTTTGATACAGTGGCGCATTTTCACAAGATCCTACACGTTTTTTTGTCCACGATTGCGCTGGTCACCGGTGCACGTGCGCATTAACTTTATCGGGATCAAGAATCTCTGGTCTCCACGGAGGATCAGTTCGATTCAATGGCTTGTTTCGCGATTGTGACACACTAATGTGGAAAATTCGCGGTGAAAATTCATCACACTTCGACTTCTAATCCAAGTTGTTTGAGTTATTGCCAATTGATGTTTTGCAACGTTAACAAATGACAAATAACAAGTATAAGGAGGACTAGATCATGACGACGTTATTTTTCGTAGCAAATAAATGAAAAGCTAAATACTTGAAGGGTGCGCGCAGCGAGCTGCATCTAGGTTTGCAGTGTGCAGCAGTTGTTAGATGAGGTTAAGTTTCTGTTAAGTATCTCTTCTGGCGTCGTTGGGATCGTTCTTTAAATCAATTGCTCGTCCTGTTTCTTTATTCGATATTGCAATGATAATGGTTATTGACATATAAATACGTATAAAAAAAGTATAAATACATGTAAAGTAGTTCGATATCATGGGATAATGAGTTAAGGTAATCTATATGTGGATCGCTACCTTAATTAAAGAATTGAATAAATAATTCAATATTATGTTGCACAAGGCACGCAATCTTGAATGCGTTGCTAGGAAGTAAAGAGATCAATCCGTAACTTACAAAAAAAAAGCAATAAGAAGAGAAAATTTTATCTCAATACTGAGAATCCTTTGGCTCTTGTAAAGTGAAATGGCCTACATTGGATATACCGTGTGTTCATTCCTGCAGGACTATGAACTGGCGTTTCATTGTTTTCTTTGTCCCATGCATGCCTGGGAGACTCTATGCCAAAGGGACTATAAAGCTTGGTTGGTGTTCTTCCAAGAAGCTGACGTGAACGTGTCTGAGGGGTTTGCATTTTACAAATGCTATTTGGAGACTGTTGCTCCTCCAGTCTTTGACGTCTACGTGTAGAACTTTTGAACTTCTAAATGGCAAAAAATGAAATAACCCATTATGATGTAAAATTCAAAGTTTTGTTCAAGGTATCTCAGAAGAAAACAAAACACTTCTAACAGTAAGTGTACTGTATAGAATTTTCTCATTTTCCTCATGGAGCACCCTGCATTCCTACTTGCTATTTTGAATCTTAGTTGAATTTTTTGCTAACCTGAGAAATGGTACCAAAGGTAGTGCGTACTGAAGATATGGTTTTCGATAATTTCTCGGCTCCGCTCCGCAGAGCACGTCTGGAATCTGCTGACATATTTCCCAGCGTCAGGTTGTTCCAACTACGATCACCTGCTTGTTTATCTTTTGACATTTTTTCCTTGCAAGAATCAGATTTTTCCTTTTCGAAACGATCCTGAAGTCGTCGCCTGAGATTTTTCGAGTTCTTCGTGATCTCTGGCGAATTCTTTACACTCAGAACTTCCCGGTGAAATGTGAACGAAACGCTGCGCGAATCCGGTCGCATACTTTTTAACTGTACACCTCTTCGCTCAGCGAATCAGTCACGATTTCTAAGTTGCCTTAAAAATGTTAATTAAACCAGTATCGGTAAATAATACAGAAAATCGAGGATTCTTCCACATCCCTCAAATGTACGTTGAAAGCGTCGTTGCCAACCGCCAGCGTCCCGAAAACAGGAATGGCCGCGACGTATGAAAGCAATTTAAAATAGCTTCGGCTTAAAAATACCCTAAAATTTAATAGAAATTTCTCTGTTTATGATTTACCCCTGAAACCAATTTCCAAATCATCATTGCACTTAAACGTACAAAAAAATGTTGTGTCCAACGATAATTCCATTTGACAAGTATGCCGTTTGATTTTTTTGTGCGATAGTATCGATCTTTCGACTGTAAAAAGTTTTCATTGAAAAACAAAGAAATGTATCTCAACATATATAAATATTGTTTTTGTTTAAAGTATAAATATTTTTCAAACTTATAACTTTTCAAAATTACGATAATTTCGAAAATGAAAATACATAGCCGGCAGTAAAGAAAACTGTCATAGACGCGTGGAGATCATTTGCATTTGTGTATTCGCGTCTCAGTGGTGGTCATTACGATTAGTTTGATATTTGCTTAATTATTTGTGGCATATTATTCAATAAAAATTTAATTAACCCCGTATATTTTACTTTTATTGACGGCTGGGTTAGATAGAAAGGATATATGAATGACGTTTGACGTTTGAGTTATGTTCTGATATTTTCCAATTAGAAAGTAATCACAATGAAAAATCATTACGAATAAATTTGAACTATCTTATTCTATATGATGATATCGTGGATATATTAACGAGAAAAGTATTTCTTAAATTACATCTACACTTGCACATTCTGAAAGGCGGGCTTTAACCTCAAAATGAGTTACAATAAGAAAGTTTCATATTTTTACAATCCAGATGTCGGAAATTTTCATTATGGTCCGGGACATCCTATGAAACCTCACAGACTCGCTGTAATTCACAGTTTGGTACTTAATTATGGTTTGCACAAAAGAATGCAGATTTATCGTCCTTATCGTGCGAGCACTCATGACATGTGTCGTTTTCATTCAGACGAATATGTAGAATTTCTGCAGAGAGTGACTCCGCAAAATCTACAAGGATATACTAAGTATTTAAGCCACTTTAACGTGGGCGATGATTGCCCAGTTTTCGAAGGATTATTTGATTTTTGCTCCATGTACACTGGTGCATCTTTAGAGGGTGCTACAAAGCTGAATAATAATTGCTGTGACATCGCCATTAATTGGAGTGGAGGACTGCATCATGCAAAGAAATTTGAAGCCTCTGGTTTTTGTTACATCAACGATATTGTAATAGCAGTTTTAGAACTATTGAAATATCATGCCAGAGTACTTTACATTGACATTGATGTCCATCATGGAGATGGTGTTCAAGAAGCATTTTATCTCACAGATAGAGTAATGACTGTATCCTTTCACAAATATGGAAACTATTTTTTCCCTGGCACTGGAGATATGTATGAAATAGGAGCAGAAAGTGGAAGATATTATTCTGTCAATGTGCCTTTAAAGGAAGGCATCGACGATGCATCTTATGTTCAAGTATTTAAGCCAGTTATATCGCATGTAATGGAGTTCTTCCAACCAACTGCTATTGTCTTACAATGTGGTGCAGATTCTTTAGCAAACGATCGTCTTGGTTGCTTCAGCTTAAGTACAAAAGGACATGGAGAATGTGTAAAGTTTGTGAGGGATCTAAATGTACCGTTGCTCACTGTTGGTGGAGGAGGATACACATTGCGCAATGTGGCACGTTGTTGGACTTATGAAACTTCTTTGCTCGTTGATGAACAAATTAGTAATGAGTTACCATACACAGAATATTTGGAGTATTTTGCACCAGACTTTACGCTACATCCGGATGTTGTAACAAGACAAGACAATGCAAACAGTAAACAGTATTTAGAAGCTATTACGAGGCATGTGTATGATAACTTGAAAATGATACAACATTCTCCAAGTGTTCAAATGCAAGATGTTCCTTGTGACGCACTACCACCGGAAGAAGAAAGACAACCTGAACCAGATCCAGACTCTAGGGTAAATGTACAAGATACAGATAAGGTAGTTGAACCAGCCAATGAGTATTATGCTGGAGAGAAAGACCAGGATAAGATGGATGTGAGTGAATCATGATAAAAGAATAAATAAATTAGATATTTTCAATTAGAACTGATGTTGTACTAGGTAACTGACATATGTGCATACTTGCACAATTATAGAACTGTTGAAAACTAATTTTTCCTCTTAATTTAACAATTGTAAATATATTTGAACTGTAAATATTCCCGAGTTTATTAAAGTGATTTCTTACTTAATTTAAATTGGATCATTATGTATGTATGATAAATATGAACATTATATATATACATTGATTTTCTATCATGTGAGAATCTAACAAGCCTGGGTTTTAAATAGTCATTAGGCAAGTTTATTGTTTTATGTCAGACAGCATATTGTCTACAATGGTACAATAATGACGATGAGGATGATATTAATAGTAGTAATAGTATTAATAGCAATAATAATAATAGTAATAATTAATAATAATAATAAGAGCAATAACGATAACGTTTTTATCTCTGTTTCGGGGCTATCTTGCTATATCACAGAGAATTAATCCTTAATATATATCGTTCTGTTCCTTGCTGTATTCAGAAGGTGCAGAACTCAAACGATGTTTTTTTTTTACTCTCTTCATCTCTAATAGACTTGCTGCACGGGCTTCCAGTAATATATATACTAAAAAATGTGACTAATACACAATAAATTAGGTCTTTCGTTCATTTTTCTTCTTTAAATTAAGGCGCTTCATTCTGTACATATCCTTTCGCTTTTTTTTTTTCGTAAAACTTTACAAAAGTTTTCTCGAAAAATAATACAAGTACAAAAATACTCACAGTACAAGAGGAACGGAAATATTGTATTTCAACGCTCGTGTTTTTTTTTCTTTCTTTTTTTTCTAACTTACAAGAAAGAAAATGCAAGACCACGATAGATCAGCAGGAATAGAGAAAAATCGATCTCCTTGCATGTATGTAATTATCATAACACGTTAGCTTTGCAAAAGAGGCACTGAAAACACAATATTATATATATTTTCACGATAGACAAAGTTGACTCGATATAAAGCATTCTTTTCTTTCTCTTTCTTTTTGCAGAAACACATCTCTTTCCTTCTTTTCCTTTATATATATATATATATATATATATATATATATATATATATATATATAAAGGAAATTTCCTTTATATTTCCTTTATATATATATACCTGCCTCTATTTCTTTGTCTCCAGTTCTTACACACACACGTGCGCGCGCGCACGCAACGTACAGCATGTCCACAAAAGAATGTATCTATTTATTTTCAAGTTATCACTTTTTTCCAAGTGTGTGTAGATGTATGTAACAAGCATTGCGAAAATTTCACTTGACATATAGTTCGCGCACATACGTACTGTTTTTACAAAACGTGTTTTAAACGACAAAGTGTTTTGTGTGGTAGGAGTATGCGAAAACGATATCACTTGAATGCAATGTTGATTTCTTTTTTTTTTTTTTTTTTTTTTTTTTTCATGAAGAGTTACATATATTGAGTCTCTGTAAGGTATGCTGAGAAACTTGGGGAGATTATTTTTATGACAAAAAGCATCCTTGTACTTTACAGGACCGAAAATATATTTCTGGAAAGGATGATCTTTTATGGACACATTGTATACTTAAATTCAGTCTCATAGTAAAAAGCAATTCCATTTGGTGTTAGATTATGTCTCGTTGAATTTCACTCGCGGTTATCACGTGCATGTAGGTAGTGATAATATAGGCGATAGTAGTAGTATACTACGTAGGCAGTGCTATAAAAAGTCCAGCGATCCTTGGAAATCCAGAAAAAACAAAAACAAAAAAAGAAGAGTCCTTAAGAAAACGAAGTTTTCCCTTCGTCCCTATAGAATTTTTCTTTTCTTCGGTTGACTAGATGATCTTGTTCTTTGATCTACATTCTCAATGGGGGATGGGGAAGGAGCGCCCGCCTCGAGATGATAACGAACCGAAATTTACGTTTCGAAGTGTTTGTAAATACTGGTCACGTATGTCATGACTTGTTGCCAATCGGGTCGCTCCAATTGACACATTTCACCTATATTCTGTGAATGAAAAAAACCTATTAATACTTTCCACTCAACCAGTGTGGTTGAAGCCGAATATTTATGAGTGCAACTCATCTAACAGTATCAGTCATCGGGCTTGATTCGACTAACTACATGAGGGGATTTCGCTCCACAAAAACGAGGTGGAGACGTAAATGTTACATACACTAGAACCGCCTTCACTGCGATGCGCACGATCGTGTATTAATATATATTAATCCGCGCGAATGTCCATAGGTCGTACTTAGAGCCCACATATATGAGCACAAACGTTCAATTTTATTAGTTCAGTTACGCACCGTTCAGTACGAAATAGGTTCATATAGAAATTGGAGTATAAATTTGCATCGCACTGAAAACGATCTAACTCGATATGAAAAATTATTACAGTACCCAGGGAACTATTTACGCGTAACTTACCAATGTAGTAGGTATCCCGACGCTCTCAGCGGCGGAGAACGCGATGGAAAAATTCCTTCGTTTCTCCACTGGCGTCAACGTGTCGTATGGTACCTTGTGTGGCAAATAGGAATGGAGGATGGCACAGAGCGCCAGACCGTCGTTCCACGAACTACTGAAGTTCGTAATATCAATATTTCGGTAGCCAAGCGTCTTATTTTGACACCACTTGAGTAACGCATTCCGTTTCGAACCACCATTCTTAATTAATCCACACAGAGGATCTTTTCTTTCTGATAAATCTGTGACGCTGTTGCGACGTACAAAGTCGATCGCTTTGGCGTTCAGCGCCGCTGAGTCCAGCAATTCTCCAGGGCTTAACACAACCGGCACTGTTGACTTTGTCTCTACATTAATTATTATTGAAAACTTTTATAACAACTCGATGCTTTAGCGATGGATTAATGTTGTATCAAATACAGTAAGCAAAGAATTAAGCGAAGATATTGTTAATTATTGCATTCTTGTTGGCTTAGATATATAATCAATTACCTGACAAAGGTTTTCTTGTCATTGCAGCTTGAGTTTTGTTATTATTTGTCGTGTTTGCCGTGCAGATTAAGTTATTTATCTGTTGTTGATCCCTCAATGGAGCTTTTAGTGTCATTATGTCGTTCGTACCGATGGAATTGAGAGACGATGTGGAACTGCTACGACTTCCAGGACCTAAAATGAAAATTCTTAGGTTGTAGTTGTATAGAGAAGTTATGTGGGATTGTTTAAAAAGTTCTACGTATTTCGTACCCGCTTTTGCTTGTTTCGTGGCATTCTCAATACTCTCTATTAAACATTTCACAGAAAGCCTCGAATCTTGACGAGAAATGTTCGCTTTACGACGAGCTGCGATCTCTTGTTGAACACTGGTCAACACGCACTGTTGAGTTTCTGTGGGCGTACTAACTGGCCTTTGCTGCGGTTGTTGTACCTTTTGGTTTGCTGCAAAGAAGAAAGAAACATTATGAAATACTATGCTTTTCAGTTAATGTAAGCACAAAACATAAAATATAAGCAGTAAGCGCTATGTTTACATATAAAAAAAAAGCGTAACAACTGTAATCAATGAGAAAAAACTTTGGTTACATTATTCTAACCTGTAGTGAGAAGACCACACGTACACGCATACAAACACGCACGCACGCATCCACTCACCTACTCCAGTGTCAAAAGTACAGGTTGACAAAGAGACAAAAACATAAAAGCAAAAATTCCAGTGGATGAAGACAAATACTATAGAAAATCATAGTAAGCTGGTATTATGATGTAATGATTAATCCAAATAATGTGTGACGGGTGAAAAATATAGCAGGGCCTAGAAGAGACATGTCTGAGACTAACAACAAGAAGGGTGTATTACAAGTGTTTTGACAACATCTTTTGCTAGAGTAAGAAACCAGGACAGACAATGGGGAGGTGTTGAACTCTGCAAAAGTACAAGCAATCACGTTTCCACACTACTTTTTTTTTCTCATATTGTACCTATTTGACGTCCTGGTCTCAGTTCCACATCTTCTACAATTGTTTCAAATTTCTCTCTCAACGATGATGTCCTCCCTACCAGAGATTTATCCTTTGCTGCTGATTCACTATTATTCTGACTTATTTTAGAATCTGAATTAACACTCTCACTCTTTAACATCTCACATTGCGATGACTTTTTTTCCTTTGTAACTGCAGAACTTGACTCTGATTGAGATAAGTTCATGTTCAAGAATTTCATGCGCTTCAGCCTGTTCACCTCACAAAGGGTCAAGTTTTTTCTGGTTTCCTGTAAATCGTTATCAAATTTCGTTGTTCCACTGGAGGTCTTTTGTGTTGATGTAGAATCTAATGTTTCTGAATATGAATTCAGAGGATCTCTTGATAAGTGTCGTGAACCCACTGATGCTGTTGGAATATCCATAGCAGATCTAGGTAAATTTTCTAAGGAAGAGAGAATCGGAAATGTTCCATGCTTTTCTGTGTAGCTATCTACATTCTTCTCGCTTTTATCCCTTCTATTAGCTGTGTATGTGTTCTCTGTGTTCTCTTTTTTTGAAAAATTTAAGTCATCTGACTTCCTGTGTAAGTAAGATCCAATAGGAACACTCTTTGGTCTTGAAGACATATCAGTTGTATCTTTATATTGTATTGCACTTCTGTTATCATAATCACTGATCAATTCCCTCTTCTTTCTTACTTTCTTCATACTATTACTGTATAGATTATCAGTGGAGCAGGTACGTAAATTTAGATTATCCAAAGAAGTGGAGAGACCTCTGTTTTGTAAGGCAGAACTGAAAACATTTTGCTTTTGAGTGGTGTCTAATAGGGAATCTACAATTTCACTACCAGATTTGGATTCACTCTTTTTTAAAAATAATCTGCGTTTCTTGTTGAGAAAGCAATTGTTTTTATCTTCATATTCTGTAGGCAACTGTGATAGTAAGGAGTTCTCTTTGTTCATTGAATCAGGTACAAATCCGTCCTCCACTTTCGATTCATTTACATGTTGAGATTCTTGAAAATTTTCTATATTTATAGCATTATTACTTACTTTAGTACTTTTCTGTAATGCCTTCCTCATTTCTGGATCCACTTCGAACTTTAAATCATCCATTACATTTTCTACCCCGGAATATACATAATTTTTAGGAACAAAGAATCGACTGTTTGAAATTTCAATACTATACGAGTCTACGCCTATATTTTGAATGCCTTTAATGTCATTCAACAAAGAAGATTTCGTGGTTGCACTGTTTTCTAAAATAGGTGCATCTGATATGTACAATTTTGGATAATCTTCAGTCATTTTAAGAAATCCATCTGAATCTGCCTTTTCAAGGAAGGAAATGTCAGTATTCGATGTTTTATCAGAATCGACGAATTCTATGGATGAACGTGTGGCCAGTAAAGGCTGGTCTTCCAAATTATCAACCGCTTTCAATTCATGATCGGTTTCATCTAATTTTACTGCATTATCGCTTTGATCTAATTTTAAAACATCCTGGTCAGAAGATGGACAAACCTCGACCTCTTCTCCAAAAATTAGCTGATCGTTCAGATCTAGAGACTTTTTAGTACACGACACATCACAATCATCAGATTCTATATCATCTTCAGGATTCAATTTCAACTCTTTATTTGCACCGGACCCAATCGTTGTTTCCAAGAGATTAGTAGTTTTTGAGGCAACTTTTTTTGATTCATGACGTTTCTTAATAATTGTACGGCCACGTTTTAAGATATTGTTCGCGGGCTTGCGAAAATTTCCATTACCTATAGTGCTGCCTGACATCCGGATGAAAAAAGAAAAAATGAAAAAAAAAAAAAAGAAAAAAAAAACAGACAATATGTATTGTATTAATCACAGTCCTGGCACCTGTTGATTCGTGAAAACATCTAATAATATATTCCGATAAATTTTTCCTAATTCACCGTGACAACTAAAAGACTATATCGTTCCGTGTTCGGTAACAACAATAAAAGTGTATACAAAGTAGATTGCCTCAAAGCTATTCTACTTACCTTTAGTCAGTTTGTCGAGTTGTGCTTCCAGGGCCCTCAATTTATCTCTCTGCACCTTATTCTCCATCACAACTCTTTCCAGTTCACTCTGAGCCTCTGTCTTGAAATCATTCGCCACTCGTACGGTCATCAGGAGGTCTGTTTGGAATTGTTCCCACTCTGCTACTTCCTCCTGCCTCAATTTTTTTTCTTCGGTCAAAGCACGTTCCAATTCAAATTGACGCGATTGAGCCTCGCGTTCTCTTCGCTGAGCTTCATTTAAAGCAGCCTTCAGCTCCCTCTTGTCCTCCAGATGCCTCTGACACTGTGCTTGCAGCTCTGCCAAAGAGTCCCTGACAAGCTGCAACTCCGTGCTCACGGATAATCTTTCATCCTTCAACTGGTTTAACCTATACTCCAGATCATCAATGGCTGACTTCGCGTTATTGCGCGCTACCTGAAAGACAATTAATTAATCTTTTGGCTTTCAATAGGTTAACATTCATCATTCTACTACACATACTTTGTATTCTTCTTGGAGCTGTGAGTATTGGTCTCTAAGGCGGTCGTGATCGCAATGCGAACGTGCCAACTGCTCTTGCAGGGCTGCCGCTTGCGTTTCTAAAGTATCCTTTTCTCTTCGGGCTGCATCTAATAGCTCATCAGCCTCGCTTTTATTCTCTACCTGTCTTGACTGTTCTAATTCCTCGATTTTGGCTCTGGCATTATCCAATAATGTAGCTAACCTGCTGATTTCTATGGTTCGATTTGCTCCTTCCTGCCTGGCCTCAGCCAATTCCATGTCCAGTTGCTTCCTCTCAAGGTTCGCTGTTTCCTCCGAGGATTCCAGCAAGTGTACACATTTTGTTAAACGTTCTGTTTCTGCTGCACTGGCTTCAGCTGCTGTTCGAAGAGTCTTCACTTCGGATATTAGTTCCTCTTGTTTCTGTAGCAACGATTCTCGTTCCTCTTGTGCACTCTGCAATTGATTAATTTAATCGGTAATTTGATTATGATTTTTGGGGGACATTTTTCAGTGATATTAGACATACTTACTTTTAGAAGATCTACTAATTTTTGCTCTCGTTCTGTGTTGTAACCTTTGGAGGATTCTTGAGGCTGTTCTTCCCTTAAGAGTAAACCCTGCAAAGTATCCACTTTGGAACGTGAATCTTCAAGCTTCTCTGTCTGTCTACACAATGACTCCAGCAGCACATCCTTTTCTTCTGTTAACCTTTCGTTGTCAGCTTGTAGTTCTGTAAGCTGTGCCTGTAAATCAGGATTATATAGTAACAACTTTATGTTATCATTTAACGTTTCAAATTAAAAAGATGTGCATACTTGTAGATCGCTTAATTCTTGTATCGTTGCCTGTAACTCTTCATTTGTTGAATAATGCGTTTCTTCCATTTGCAAAATTCTATCCTGCAGACATGCGACAGAAACCTCTGATACAGAACTAGATGAGTGTTTGTCCCAATCCAAAGTGGTACACTGAGCACTATCTTGGGGTATACTTGTGACTGGTGTAGAACCTTCATCTTGGGGGATTGCTATTGATGCCGGTGCTGAATTATGCAGCCTCGAGGCATCCAGGAGTAACTGTTGTTTTTCTGAATCTGACAATGGAGAATGTGCTACGTCCCTGAGTCTTGCACGAAGAGTTTCGTTCTCTTCTGTGAGGCGTTCTAATTCCAAACTATGCTGTTCCTGCATTTCCAAAAATGAATTTTAACATATGTAAGATGCATTAAAAAATACAACCATGATACATCATTGAAACATTTTATGATTGCATTATAAAAAGTAGTGTGATCATTGGCATTTCTTTTCCGACTGGATATCTTCTCTGTTTTAATTACGTTAACAAACATGTTGCTAAACGCTTACATAAATGAGAATATGGTGGTTGATCGGATTCTAATTACTCGAACCAAGTAGCATAAAGAAATATAATACGCCTGGCCGCATAATATACTATGACACTACCAAGAAATCTAAGTTCATAATTCAAGGCGAATGACTTTTACTCGATTTCAGTTCACTACGCGGCGAATATGTCATTATTCTAGGTTAAGTCCTAGAAAAGTTTCGATGATCGTCTCAATACTTTCGAAAACGGTAATAAGTGTCTATTTACGACTTGTCATGCAAACATGGACAATTAATAACGTAAGGTTCTCCTTGTCGTTTACCGTAAACGAAGAGAGGCAACGTTTTTTCATAGCGTTCGCGGTCGTTTTGCTTCACAGGCTTCTTTCCTTCGTAAACACATCCCCACGCTTTACGCCCTCTGGCCATCCTTTAAATACGCGGGATAACGTTTTAATTCAACGTATGAAAACGAAAGAAAAAAGAGACAATCGTTAATAAAATTTTTCAAACAGAAAAACAATATCGAAAATTTTCTTGTAAATTGTATCTCAACCGGTAAATTTTTCAACTCTAATTTTATATAGTTCATAGATTTTGTTGTTCTACCACAATAAAAAAAAACCTAATTTAACATTCTATCAGATTAAAGGATTGATGAATCTTTTAATCATAATTTTTCACTTTAGATTTTGTATTTTTATCTCACGATAAATACAAGGTAATTTTTAAAAAAATTAGCAAATTCTTCTGAAGAACTCTGAAATCATAATACAACGTCATTTATGTAATTCTATTTCAGATTATTATCAGACATTATCCAAGTGGTAATAATCAAATAAACCTAATTATTTGAGTCACGACTTGATTCAAGCTTATATATTCTCGATTATGTAATATTCGCTTTTTACAATATTGGTAACTATGAGTTGGGAAAAAGTATCACCCACGTTCACCTTGAATCATTGACTGTATATTGCGAAGAATACAATCGCTTAATCGGTTCTCATAACCTCTTTTCAACGTGAGGAAACCGCCCTCGAAAATAATCCTCTGTGTTTGTTTTCTTTGTAAGGTCGACAATGTACTGAGGATCGAGGTGGGAGAAACAAATCTGCACGTGAGGAGAATAAAGAGGGGGGAAATGAATGAGAAAAGCAACTACGGAAACTATTTTTTTCTTTCGCAGTATCCCAATTTCATCTTATCGAAATTTAAACATTTTTAAATGCAACGTAAACCTTACTATTTACGTTGTTCGAAAATTCCGCCATTTTGAAAAATATGTTTGGTTCAAATGATCGATACTTCATCAGTAGTCTAGTAGGAATCAACCAGTGCAAATAGTTCAAACTACATGTACTACGTTGCTAATCAAATTAAGACACAAGAATTATTCTAATTATGATTTTCCGCTACTTTTTATTAATATTAAAAGATTACCTTGAGAGAAGCGAGTTCAACTCGCAGCTCGTGGAGATTCTGAGAGTCGCAAGATGCCTCCCGTAGATTCAACTCAAGTCTCGCTCGTTCCTTGCGTAACACATCGATCTCACGCTCGAGCTCCTGCATCCTGGACCCCTTGCCGGGTCCTTTGGGATTGAGGTTGCCCTTCGCGTGTCCCTTCGTCCCTTCCTTACCAAGGGAGCCCCAGTTACCGACCGACTGGCTTTCGTTTTTTGCCTCCAGCGAGGAGGCGCTGGATGCCTGACGCAGCGAGATCTGTTGCTGCTGCGTCGGCTGTTGCTGTTGCTGCGGCTGGGTTTGCTGTCCTCTGCGAAACAGCGATTTGAACTTCATCATGGTCGCTCGTCACGCTTCACTTTATCCACTTAACCGAAATTAAATTCATTATTCGTTGTTAATATCGTTCAGTAAGACACATTTGTTGTTCGAACATTGCACCTGGACCCGTATACGGGGTGCGTTTTTGAACAAAGCCATGAAATAATTGTTACATAGCAGGGGATTTTTGGACTTCTCACTGGGCTTTTCGACGCACTTGACTCGGTAGCGTGATCTCGATCGATGAGAATTTCATTTTGGATTTTTACCAACAATTTGATATTACTATTACAACCACTATATATGTGCGTATCATACACAGTTTTCTTATTTAAAGAAATTTTTAATTATATATATTCGAGAACAAGTGACCAGGATTCACGGTGAAGGATTTTAATATTTTCAAAATCATTACATATCTTAATATTACACATATTTGTTCATACAAATTTTTCACTTTCTGAAAAAAAAAAAACCACTATATCTTCGTGTAATACCAAGGATCTACATTAAAACAAATTAGTATTCATATAACCACAGTATTTTAATGTTATACACCGTTTCGATGCAGTTTTTCCACTTTTTAAGCAAATACTATACAAGGCACGTATAGTATAAGGATGCACGGTGTAATCCTACGGAATTCTCCGTAAGGAGAGCGTGCCACTTTCACGGCGTCCAATTAACATCGAGCTTCGGATTTAACCGGAATACACCGCAAACAACAGACTCCAATTTTTCTCCTCATCTCAAATAACGTCACTCTACGTTCAGGTTATTATTCGAAGATTCGATAATACGGAAATACGTGATCTGCACCAGGAAATTGCTCTCTGACGAGTGTTCACGAATTCTCAGCCGCCGACGGCGACCACTTGTTGCTTCGAGCAGCTTGGCCGCCAAGTCTGCGTCTTCTCAATACCTTCTCGAGATATATGCTCGCATCCTTGAACGTCGAATTCGTCTTAACGAGACCTTTCCAACGATTTATTTAAGCACATTCATTGTATCACATTGGACACTCGTGCACGCTACGCTCCTTTATCTGGATCCACGGTTATGGATACGAATACTAAAAATGTTAATGACTATTTTTTAATGTAGAAATTCCATGAATTTTCCCCTGAGAAATACGGAGAAACGACACACTCCCCACGTCAGTCCATCGAGAACTGAGCACAAGTCTCAACAAGTCCTACCCCCACTATTATGTTTCCCCTTCCCTGAGTCCCCACTGGAAGAAGGGCTTGGAACGCGTCTAGGCGTCGAATGTGCCTGAAATTTACGGTAACGATGATGCTGAAATTGTTCTGGACCACAGCTAATACCGATCTGAAATATTCGTACTTATATGTACATCGAATGTATTTAATTATCTACCACGAATAATCGTTATTGCGATGCTATCCTACAAGATGCATTCGAGATAGGAAGTGAAATTTTTGTTGCGTAACAATCTAGATTTCTCACGAGATTGACTCTGTCAATCTATGTATCGTTATAATAATATACATTTAATTATATGAGTTTTATCGTACATTTATACATCTATACCTTCCAGTATTGCATGTATCTTGTACAATAATAAAAGATTTTCTCGAATAATTAAGGATGCCATATTGGACCTGCAGTAATTGAACAAAATTACATAACATGCATCTACAATCAGAAAGGGTCCTGTATGACCGATTGGGCCTATATGGTTGCGATCGTTTGCTCTCTCGTTCAGTATTTCGACAGAGATCTCAATCGAGAGAAAAGAAAAGAAAAGAGACACATAATTGCTGAGAATCGTAGCGGGGCTTAAAACAGACCGCGCCAACTCCATGGGAACGAGTATACACTACGTGGAGGATGCTTAGACGAACACTTCAGGGCAAAGGAGGAGGTGGGGGGAGGCAGAAGCTGCTTAAGGAGGCCACGGAATCTGCAGACGTCTCACCGTCGACCAGTTTTCTCATACGGTCGACACATGGTATGTACCCGGTGGCCCGAATTTCTCCTCAGAGTTGCCTCTCTACCTGTACAGAACCCTTGACCTGTACCATAATACAAAGCCGATTACTAGCATTTGTTATCATATGTCGCTTATAGGATCAAATGTATGTCACAGAGGGTATTCATGTTACTTAATGAACAGAGGAGGAGAAATTCACGTATGAGAATAATTTAACCATTTTTTATATTTTGAAATGAAGATTCTGTGATTTAAAAGTCGAAATATTGAAAATGTTATTCTGGTTTAGATATCAAGCTGATACTAACAATACACAGTCTATACTAGGCCCACTTTAAATCTTGCCAAGGTCTAGGTTAAATCTAAGTCTAGACTAGGTCTAGGTTAGGTCCGGCTTAAATTTACATCCAGATAATCGTAATAGGAGAAACCCATACCAACGGAAATATTAATTACAGGTAAAACTAAGAGAAAATTAAAGGAATATTATACACAGTGTTCCAAATTTTATCGATCGATAAAATAAGAACGATAAAAACGAAACAGTGTATTTTCGTTAATTTCTTACTTCTTTTCTTCACATTTCGAGAGTCTATTAATATGTGAAGAGAATGTTATATACGTGAAATTAAAATAGAGTAGAGAAATTATCCAGAGCGCAGAAAACCAAGCCGATGCATTTCGACGGAACCGATGACTTTGCTCTGACGATCGTAATCTGATACAAGCCGATTCCATGACGAGGGAAATAACGTGAGCAAAGTGCACTTTATTCAGGGATACACCTGATCGCGTGTCATACGGCTAACGCGCACGTAAACTCGCCTACCTTTGTAACACTATCGCTGGGAACCAGAATCGAACTTTTCCTCGTCATCAGAAATATCGATGACCATATTGAACCAAAAAAAGAAAAAAGAAAAAATTGAAACTTCGCTCTTCTAAACAGCAAAAAAAGAAAAATTAATATCGTAAAAATGATTTGTTCGATCGACTTGTGTTTATCAAAAATGTTGTATTTCTCTCTACATTTCAGAAACATTATGTTGATGTTGTTCCAAAGTGTCCGGACTAGCGTGTACTGCGAAAAAATATCTCGATTCGACATAATGAGCCCGTTGTACGGGGTGTTGCGAAAGTCAACATTCAACGACCCAGTTCGCTCTTTCTCCTCCTGTACGTTCTCGCGAGAGAGTCTGTAGACGCGTTTATTAAGAATGAATTAAATCGATGAGAAACTAACCTACTTTACCGACGCACTACTTCAAACGATCTACAGCCAGAATGTTTTCGGTGCGAACTAGGTTATGTGTGGTACCTGTTGCACTTCACAAAAATTTACTCGTGGTATTAAATACATCTAACGATAATTATTACAAATTGAAGATCTAATATGTCATTTTTTATTTCCATACAAAATGTACGAGAATCAACGTACACTGTAGATCGATGTAACACGATATAAGCGATTAATTCGATTTTCCTACACTTTCACGACTTACAATTTAACGATTTGCATAATCACCAGAGCAAATATGGGAAGAATAACTAACAGCGCGTGTTTGGAATTTCGATGAATATAAATATACCAACGGGTGATCAGATTGTTCGACTGCATGGTCCCCTAATTGTTTGAAAGAGTGCATAATTGCAGTCTGGCGTGTAATTAGCATTTCTCCGGCGTACGATGATGGATGCCAGAGAAATATCAACGGGAGAATGTCTGTGTCGAAGTAGATACGTCGTTTACGTGTTATTCATACCTCGATTAATATTCTATACGATACCTCTATGCAACAGGCTATACGTCACTGCGTTCCACGCCAGTGTTATCTAGAGATCGATTAACAATTTATTATCTTGGCAATTTATATCGATGTTTCAGTTGACCCTCGCAGATTTATTCTAAAAATAGATCTTTCGTACGTTTTTAATATTACGTATTATTTTTGGGTAATTTTAAGGGTACAAAAATTATATTTCAATTTACCTATATCTATAGCTTTGTAATAAGGGTTGAAGATCGAATAATCTTTTATCATTCTTTTTCGATGTTGAGAAGAAATTTTTTTCGTCAGAGTGTATCGCTACTACCACTCAAAGGATTAAAAATAGAACGAGATCAAGTCTGACGGTTAATATACTTCGTTCGCATAGTATAGTTTCTCTGAATCACTGTAACATCGAACACATGAATCGTAATCGCGATTCGTTGTCGAAAGAATTACATACGTTGCTAACAGCGTGGCTTTATCTGCGTCGAAAAAGACACGAAAAAGATATCGTTATCACCAGGTGTAAAATTCATAGGCAGCGCAATTCTGTTTCTCTCTGTCCAGATAACGATTTCTGTGAATTTTGATACATTGGTTTCCGATTCATTTTAATATTAGCTATCTGAGACATCTTGTACCTTCCATTGTATGTTCGCGAAAATATTATCAATGATTCAGTGAGGTTAGATATTGATAGGTGATCAATAGATGTAGTAGATCGTTATCGATAAGTGAAGTTCTCTCTATGAAAATGAGTTCAAATACGTCACTATCCGAAATATTCTTCGTTGGAGACATTGTACCGGGTGTACCTCGATTTTTGAATGAAAAATAAAAATAATCGTTATGTTTCGATTCCTTTTTTTAAAGAAGAAATTCATATATGCAATGGCGATATTTGTATAATAAAGAATATAAAAATTTTCATTTTCATTATATCATCGATACACTGATTTATATTTTTTTGTCATAGAAAAATATTCACGGTTATACCGTTACATGGATCAGTGGTATAATATGAACATAAAAATCTATCGCAAAATAAACGATAAAAATAATAAAATGAAAAGAATTTTTTTTTCTGCTGGACGGTGAACGTGTTAAAACTGCCGGTGATCTACTCGTGAAACCGCGTATTTTTGTCATGTGGCCAAGATACGCTTGATACAAAAATTTATACTCAAGTGTAAACAGTGACGACCATAGTCATTTGTGCAAATATAGAACGGCGAAGAGGGGAGAAAACGTGAGGATGGTGCGTGCGTTCTTTGTTTCGCCTTATAATTTCTGGATGAATTTTTGGAACTGGTAGATAAACGATTACAGGGAGTAGATAAAGCTACGGGCACGAAGTTTACGCTAGTTCTTCGGTGACGTCATACATTTCCTAGTTCTCTACCAATTGACTTTGCCCTTATTCAAAAGTCCTTAGCACGTTAAACGCCACGCTGGTCTCTGCGGAACGACGCTAGACTTTTCGTCTAGAGGCGGCGTTAATTCTCGAATAATGAACAGCTTCAAATTTAGAAAATAATTCCTTATTATTCATTAATGAAAATAGTTTCAACAAAGACACGGCTTTCCACTGCAGGCGTTATAAAGTTACCACTTTCTTCGTTAAATTTATCGTAACATTCTTTGCGAAACTTTCGAAACTGAACGGCTAAACGAGAAGTCGATCGAAATCAACGTGGCGCTTAACGTGTCAAAGAAGCTCGTATTCATAGCTGTATTCGTTTATGATAGCATGAATTTTTCACTAAGGAAAATTGTACGTTTTATAATATTATACTCCTTCTGTCCCATAATAATAGTAGCAAGTGAATATTTAAACGGAAATTATTGGCGAATGAAGCTATAAGTTATGTTGTAGCGCAAAATTGCGAAGCCTTCAATCCAAATCATGTTTCATGACATCTGTCATTTATTTTGACACATCTTTTAATTTTTAGGTTAACCTAATTATTACGAATTATAACTATTTTTCTAATTTCATCCGCTGATCGAAAATAATAGTTTCATTTCAGTTGATTATCAACCCATTGTAAAAGTAAGATGAAAAAAAGAGAGTTTTCAAGGAAAGATCGAGTTGCGATTGTCCAATTCTTGATGCATCGAAAGAAAAACGAAAAATTGCAGAAAGGCGCAATTACGTTAGTTGCAAAACAATTTAAGTGCAACAGAATGACCGTATCAAGAATTTGGAAACGTGTTTCTGAAAATAATTGTCAAGGTGAATCTTATGCTAATGTTGATTCTTTGAAAAAACAAAACTGTGGACGTAAATGCAAAGATTATGGAGAAAAACTTGAAAAACTTGGACATATTCCTCTTAGCAGAAGAGGCACCATAAGATCAGCAGCTCACGCCATTCAAGTTCCCAAATCTACATTATTCCGAATTTTGAAAAAAGGAAAATCCATAAAACGGGTTTATAGTATTCTTACAGAAAAGAATAAGAAAGATCGCGTAGAATTTTGTCTTCACAGCCAAGGGATCCTACCTACAAGTTTCAAATGCAGTATCGAAATTATTGAAAAATCCAGAAATTAGCTAAACATTCAAAATAAAAATTAGGAGTAATATTTTTAATTTATTGTTTAATTTAATCTAGCTTTTGATAATAAATGTTGCGTTCTATATTTATTTTCTTTTGTTACTATTATTATGATATAAATCAAATTCATCAATTGCTACTATTATTATGGGACAGAGGGAGTACTATTCAGTCTCGAAAAAAAAAAAAAAAAAAAGTTGAAGTATACAGAAGAATACCCATAAATGTTACGAGATATACACGAATCTTAATTTATGAAAAATCGGTATTTGGTAACTATTATCGATTCCACTTTATGTTGGAAATTTATCGACCATCGATCGCCCATGTATACGACATCCTCAGACGATTTAATGCACTCTGTAACGTGTGTTCACTTGGCTGAGCCATTCTATGGTGCTTCGCCTTAAATATAAAGAAGTTACCGGATTGCAACGAACCACTCGCTCATTGACTTTTGATTCACTGGGTATGTAGGTTGTTCGACATCGACCAAGTGCCGTTCTCATTGTCAGAGTGGGTCGTCGATCTATTGAGCGGTCACCACTCAGGGCCCCGTAAGAATCAGCCTGCTTCTCAACCCCTTCCCCCTTCCTTCGCCCCTCCTACTCCGCTCTTCTTTTTTGTCTCCTCACTCACGCAAAGAGCCGAACTTAAGCTCGTCTTTAAACTCTAATTAAGCGATCACAATGGACAGATGTCGCCGCGAACTGTTATACCGACCTACAGTAATCCCTGTAATACAGTAAGCGCATTCGAGGCTGACTAGGGAAATTCGACAACCTGAAGATTAAAAGAAATTTGAAACTTTGAAGAATTGTAGTTCAAATTCAAATACAAATCGTCCCTCGATTTACACGGCAGGTTTTTTACGTGAATGTTCTTTACGTGGTAAATTATAACACAATTTACGCGGTAGTTTTTACGCCAGAAAATGTTTTCTTAGAAGTTTTAAAGGTAACAAGTGAACACGCAACCTAATGATGAATGTAGCAGTAACTACGAAGAAACAGATTCATTCACTGCAGAAAATCTTTGTGGTTTAATGAAATGTAACAAATATCAACAAATTTAAAGAAATTTATTTGAAAAAAAAATTGAGAACAAATCATCCGAAAAAATTAACATTAACAATGAAAATGATGAACTTCCAAATATTTCAGGTGATGAAGATGATACGTTTGTGCCAATTAAAAAGAAAATGTTGATTGTTTTGAATTACAGTAGATGGTGACATCGAATAAAATTTACTTTTGTTTCCTGAAACTTCATTACTTTTTTGTTAAGTTATTTGAAATAAATATGCATTTCTAAAACTTATATGTACTAGCTTGTATTTTCAATATTCTTTTTTTTTTGTTCTGACAGACTTTATTTACGCGATTTTTATTCGTGTAAAACGAATTCACGTGGAACGGATACTCCGCGTAAATTGAGGGACGCATGTAAGTTCAAAACGCCTCCTCAAAGAAATTGTGTGCTCTCATGTTATCGTAAATATTTACAAAACTGTATGATATGGAAGATATCGAAGATAAAATTCAGGGTTGTGCAATCTTTTATGTTTTATATTGTGGTGGTAAGCAATTTTTGAGGAAAAAGGTGGGGATATATTTTGAAGAAGAAAAATGTTTTCAAAAATTCTTTACCAGCACAATGTAGGATATTAAACATCGTACAATTTTGAATGTAGCTTTTTTCCATATTTTCTACAATATTATAAATATTCATGATACCAATGAAAACCCATGATTTCTTTGACGAAGCGTTTTCACCTCTAGGAGAAAACTTACATACATCGTCGAAACAAAGAATCACTTCGTTATTAGCGTCAGTTAAACTACATTTTCGAAAAGTTTTGAATTCTTTTGAATTTTCGGATTATCGAACTTCTTTTATGAAAACAAAAGTACATTAAGCTGAGTAAAATGAACTTGCCATTTTATTTGCAGGGGAAAGTAAATTCTAAATTTTTATATTTTTCATTATATATTCACGAGAGTATTACCAACGTATAAATGAGATGCTTCTCATAAAAATGAGCCTAAACACAACATCATTCCAACTATTTCTTTTATTTCCGTTCGAAAGTAAAGATACACCCTGTAGATTTTCAACGAAAAATAGTTCCAACCAAGAATAGTTCCAGAATTATTTTAGGGCTCGTTTTCATCGAGAGAACTGGATCTGATCGTTGATAATATCTACACGAATATATAGTAGGATATACAAAAATTTTACTTTCGCTACAGAGTGTTTCATTCATCCCATCAGCTGTACAAGTACAGAGGCTCACAAATTTCAATTTCGTGATTAATATATGTTCTTTAGGAAACGACGTGATGTCTGATGTAATGGAGAGCATGATTTACGGGTGGTTGGAACAGGATCAGACCAGTTGGCCGGTGGTAGGTTACACTAGACCTCTTACGTCAAACGTTATGATTCAGAGGAGAATGTTGGGAGGAAGAAATGCGTACAGGTTTGCTGATTAGATACCCCTACAAAAGGAACGAGCCGATTAGTAGTTAATAGGTAAAACAGGTTAAAATTGACCTGTGTACAAAACATTAGAACTCCATATTTTTTTTTTTTTTTTTATCAAATTAACTTCAAACACATTTTTTCGGAAATATATAACTAAGAACACCTTTGCAAATTATAATAAGTGTTCGTTTCTTGTTCTATCTGAACGAAGTAGCACGTTTTTTTATTGCTTGATCAATGTTATATATATATGCCAAGAAAAAGTCCATTTTTTGGAGGCATAAATATCACTTAGTGCGAAGAGAAATAGACGTAAAATTTTACGCAATGATTTACCAGAAATAAATTTTTGGTAACCGGGCAATTTTTAGCCTGTATTACAAGGCTTGCCCCTTTAAATCGGTAGTATAAGTTGGAGCAAGTAGAGTGTTCTACTCTGCTGCTTTGCATTCTCGAGGGTTCACGAAGCGATTTTTGAAGAGGCATCCAAGTCCTGGCGGAAGTGGTAACGCTCTTCGTCGCAGGAGACAGAGGGAGGAGAAGGAAACTGCAGTCGGCGTAAAAAAAAGAACTGGTTTAAAACGCGGCAGCACTTTCTGCAGATCAGAATTCGCCCATTTGCTGAGTTAAAGCTACTTGCAGGTTACGCAATCGACCAACGTATCTTGACAGCGAGAGAAAGTATATACTTCAACTTCCACTTTTCTAACTCACACGATACGAATCCTCACTTCTGGGAATGCAACAAGTGATTCTTATCTGCCCTTGTTGATATTCACCTCTGATTTCGTTGTCATTTATTACGTTGTCTTTTCGTAATAAAATACTGTTAACTATAAAAATTTAATTAAAAATTTTATAAGATTTATAAATATAAGTTGGCTCATGAATTGCTTTATCATTCGAAGATTGCTATAAACTTTTAACAGAAATTTTCAGACATAACGGAAGAAGGAATTATTCAATTTTTAAATGGTAAAGGGAGTTATGGAACACCCTGTATAATTTTTTGAACGACTGTAAGGATGCTGCATTCAAAAATAACAAACCAATTATAGGTGATCGGTATGAGTGTCAACGTGTCGGTAAAGATTATTTAATCCTTTTAGTGCCGATCGGAAGAATTGTACCTAAGCGAAGAATACCAAACCAATTTGATGTAATTTAGTAAGGTTTGAGAAAAAAATCACAAAAAAAAAACAAGAATGATATTTACAAAATTCGAAAAGGAACGTATTACGAAATAAAGGGAGAACGAACTAATGTCAATTGTATTTCAATATTTGTTGAAAATTATACTAATCATATTTATTCAAAATCATTAGAAAAAATGGGAAGATTAGTTTTCTTTCATAAAAAGTATTTGTAAGTAAGAAGAATCACTGTTTAGTCATAGTTTAATGCAGAATCCGTAGTATAAAGCATAAATACTGCATTTTTAATTGTTTGTAACAAAATGATTACTATCAAAACATAAAACTAAATGACAATCCCATGATGCGCAGCAAATATCAAGAGGATTACCTGTTTCCAAACAAGTGATTCGTGTAGCTAGTATAATGTCAGTGGAATAACATTCTAGTACTATTATAAACATTTATGGTTATCCGGATATTGAAAATGCGTAATATTTACTTACTATAACTCACACAAACAATTTATTTAGCATTAATACGAATAGTAAGGTGCCATCGCATACGCAACGATATATTGTCGTTGGCATTTTTAGCAAGTGTAGCTAACAACGATATATCATTGTTCGGCACTAAAAGGGTTAAATAATCCAACATAACCTAAAAGTACCCCCATCTATATACGGTCTATATACCGTGTGACACCGAGAAATCGTGGAGAAAGGAACGTGCACAAGGTTCATCGACCCTGCGTGCAAACTACCGACGAACTACTACGCATCGTACGTTTTCCTTTGCTTTCTTTCTCTCTTGCTGTTGACCTTTTTTCACTATTTCTAAAGAGGACCACACTACACGCGCCTACTGGGTGAAACGTGTCACTGGTTGGTTCGCATCATCGCACGAGACGCGCAATGCATATACACTCACTTGTGTCGGTGGTCTAGTCTCGCCTCGTGTCCGGTAGGACGTTCAAGTTTTCTGCTCGCTGGTCTTTTCGGGCTGAAAAGCGACGAGACCACGTCCCGCTTCCGACCCGAGCACGACGGCGGCCTTGGATCTGACTTCGACCTGAAATTCGAAACCAGAAAGTCGTATTCATCGATCTGTTTAGTCGTAGTTGCTAAAATAAGAATAAAACTTTGGAGAACGAGTAATTTAGACCATATTCAGTGACATAGTAACAGGATTATAATACGTTGAATTTTCAACGAGCGAAATGTTGCACCAGTGCTATACCAAGGAGTATGCAAATTACTAATAAAGGATTGTGCAACACGTAAGCAACGATAATACTCCCACCTGCGCCTGGCAAGGACTTCTCGAACTCATTATCGAATTACAACGATTTAACTTTCTGAACGGTGATTGGTCTTGTGTTACTTCTAACACTTCGATTCTAACGGTCGTTTGATATCGAAGTGAAAAAATCGAGCATGGCTCGATTTGTTACATATAATCGATCCGTAAATCGATATCGTACGAGACTAATTTCATTACCATTTGATCGAGTATTTCGTAAAGTACGGCACGTTCACTTGGTAGCCGGTTTTATCCACGATGAGTTCATTAGGAAAGAATAAGGTTCAGGAATTTCAACGAGCAATTACAACATGCATCGAGAAGCGACGCGTTGACGGGTCACTTCCATCAGTGACCGCTGGTCAATGCCCTCTGCTGTTCGATCCGTTTATTAGAAATGACGATCCCGTGAATCGGACCAATTTCATTTTGTCTCTGTATATACCTGGTTAATACTCCTTACGTATGTGTAAATAGTGAGCAAGTGCTTTCAATGAGAGAGAAAAAAAAGGCACTATTACTGGTTTGTCTACCGTGCGATTCTTGAACTCGCCCTTTATTTCGCGTCACACCGATTTACATTTTAATAATGCGATATCGTGTTAAACCTGTAGTCGATGATTGAACCATTTTTGTAATTATGAAAAAATAAATTGAAATTAGAACACAGTCGAACTTTTAATTCGACCCTTTAACAACTGGAAAATCTGTATAAGACGAATTTTGTTAATTCCCTTCCATTCCGCTATAAAAACCTCTGTAAATCGAATCTCTTATGACCCGAATTATTTTTTCAACGTTTTATACGTTATTTTTTACGTTTGTATCTTGAATTCTGAGAAGTTCAACCTCTACAAGTTGAAGTTTGAATCTATAAATTGAAGTTTTAACATCGCTGCTTCTGGAACTCCAAGTACCGCCCCCGCCCCCCATTCCTCGTGTGGAAACTAATCCTCGTTTGTTATGCCTTTGTTCCCCCCACACGCAAACTGATCGTTTTTTACTAGGCAAGACAAAAGCGTATAATTTCTGTCGTTAGATTTGTTACGCATCTTTGTTTCTTTATCTCCTTCCTTTTGATTCTAAGTCACAGTTGAAAATGCTACTAATTTACAACACAGTAACATATTAGCACAAAGTAAAATTACAGATCTTTTGATAACGCATAATAGCCTAGTTACAATGCAAACTGTAATTTATCTTTTCTTTTATATTTGTATTGTTTCTATGAGTATAAATATGCAATAAATATCTACATAATTGATTTCTGAATGTTGAATTTGTCTTTCCTTGAATATCTATAAATCACAAAAACTTAACCCATGTATAAAGTCGAATTTAAGCCGGTTTTTTATTCGTTAAACCTCTCTTATTCGGTGATTTCGATAAATCGAAATCTCGTAACTCAAAGATTTTAATTCTTCCTTTGAGATTCGAGTTACCTAGATTTTGTTGTACATCAAAACGGAAAAACAAACTTTATTAGCAGCAAATGTACAATAACGATAAGAAAAAACCTCTTTTCATTTTGTATCTTATATTTTTTTTATTGTTATATAATGGATTTGGTATGAATTTATCTTCTAATGGAGAAAGTGGCAAAAAAATTATTTTTTGTAAGAGACAAAAAAAGAATTAAGGGGACACCCGGGTTTGAACCGGGGACCTCTCGATCTGCAGTCGAATGCTCTACCACTGAGCTATATCCCCGATAACGTCAAGTTTTAAAATTGTGGTATATATTGTTGGTTACAATCTTTATAACTTCAGTAAATACAATTTAAAATTTTGTTATTAGAATTATAACGAAATTTTCATAAAAGTTTTGACGAACTTTGAATTTATATATATTTACGTTAAATACAAGTCAAATATCTATTATAATACAGTGGTGAAATTGTTGTTTGGAATAAAAAAAAGTGGTGCCAATGGTTACGACAGATTAATAATGAAATTTTAAAAAAAATAATGTCACTACCGGTTTTCCAATGTGTGACAAACAAGCCAGAATCAATTGAAACAGATCCGTAACGACTGTGATACTAAGCAAGGAAGTTCTAAATATTATGTATCTACTTATCAATAAACGAACAAGTTTCGCCATCTATGTGACGTTACACGATCTTTGATTGTTACCGACTTCTGTCGATAAGGCAGAGTTTTCGATAATCGAATTACCAAGTGTTTCATAAATGCAGAAAACATTATAAAATTAAATGTGGAAATAAACAAATGCGCTTTCGTTTCCCAAGAATGTAAACACGCACATTCAATGACTCACATGTGCATCGTAGCAGAAAAAATGAAAGTAGATATTTCTAACTTTCGCTTGCTCGTACGACGTTAATAGAAAACATATTGCGGAAATATTTTCGCTACGATGTTCTAAAGACGATCTGTATGCGAATTTTTCAAATATGAATTCGTTTCTTTTTTTCAATCACTTACCGGATTCTAGTGGGCTTGTTCGTGCTCGGTATAGAAGTGGCTGGCGCCCGCTTAAACGGTGACCGCCCTCCTGAACCAACGGACATTCCGCTTCGAGCCTGTAACAAATCGTAAATCAACAAATTATTAATATGAAAATGAAAGAAAAGTTTCGTAGAAATACAATTAAACGGTACACCATCCTCCCACTTCTCCACATGATCGTAAAACAGCTTCCAGACCCGTGTCTGTTTGTAGTATACGCGAACATGCGCGAACTCTGGACTAATAATACAGGTGCAGCGTGGAAACCGCAAATGTGACATCCTTGACGGGATATCTTCTCTTACGAATACGAATCCGATCTGTTCGCGTTGCACCGATACGTGTAAACGCGGGCTAGAAATGAAACATGCGCTAAATAATTATAGAAACGAAGGACGCCACTCGAAAAGCGAAACGGTGCAATACCGTAATATACCGCTAAACGCATAGTCTAGAAATATCGTGAGAAGGACGAGCGTAATCCGAGGAACGAGATATATATATGTACCCTGTTCCCTCCAAAAACGTCCAACAATTGTCGAAACATGTTCACATTAGTTAAATAGATCACTCTGGATATAATCGATATAACATCCCTTGCTTGAGGTTTTAATCGATTAGTCGATTACGATTGAACTTTCACCATTTCTTAACCTATAACGAACGCAATTCACGATATATGATTGTTTTTTTCACCGAAGAACTGCATTTCTCGCGTACATGTAACGAGCAAGTGAATTAGAGGTATTACGATAAGAAATGATAAGTCGGAATATATCTAAAGATACAGGCTCACTGGTGATAGATAATAATCGTTTGTTTATATTTCAAATTTTCTAGATTAATGATAGTTCAATTTTGTTCATCCTGATTTTACGATACACTACTTGATTCAATAAAAAATATACAATTAATCAAGTATAGGATAATGAGGATGTTGAGTAATGGCCAGATACTCGGTTCATTGAATAGTTACTAATATTTCGTATGTGGACACAAGAGTTAATGATGGTGCATCGAACTGGCACCGGTTCCCAGGAGAACTGATGAGATTTTCAACGGCGAATATACACGGGAGAGGTTCAATCAGAAGGGTATATACACGTCCGTATACATACGTAGCTGTAAAGGTTCATCGAACTTCTCGCTGCGCGTACGGGTTCTCGGGCAATAATAAAGATGCATGCCCGGTACGTAACTACGTTCTGTACATACGTACGTAAGTACTACCCTGCACCCGTGGCAAGCTGTTCAACGCGAAATACTCGCGGCGCACATACTAAGCTCGCGATACACACGTGACCCGCGCCCGATCCTTATATAAGGTGTCCCCTTTGTTTTGCCCAATCGATCGTCAATCATATCTTAATTTTTCATACACACTCGATTTTTCAGTGAAACAACACTTTTTAGAAAAAAATATTTTTACGTTTATTATATGAAAATTGTGCAATTAATTGTAAATACTCGTGGAATCGCCTGATATGCAGGGAATAAGTCAGAAGGTACTGTAGCATGATACATAGCAATACAACAGCATCTAATGGTATATATATATATATATATATATATATATATATATATATATATATATATATATATATATATATATATATATATAAGGTGCATGTACACGACCGGTTACTCTTAGCTGCTGCCACTATGTCGCGCGCGATTTCTGTTTACCAAAGGAATTGGAATTTCTACAGAGAATTGTATTGAATGACGCGTAATCTAATTATACACGATAATTGAAATAAGATTTATTATGTTGTAGCATTGTACGCGAATTTCACTCTCACTGTGGAATAATTTTTTACCAACTTCCTGTAGGATTTGCAATAAGCGATTCAATTCGCGGTAAGGTGGATCAGAGTACAGTTAATTTTCCTACGAACGTACAAGGTAGATTAGTAACGAAACAAAGTGTATATCAAAGTGCAATTAAAAAATGAAAAGAGCGGTGCATCAATGTGAAAGAGAGAAGCTTCAGAGACGAGGTTTACGGACATTTTTCATTTGTTGCCGCAGGGTGTGGCGGCGATAGGCTTATTTCCTCGGCCTACACTTTGTCAACGGGAGCAACGGCTCCGCAGGCACCGCTGCCAGGAGCAGGCCCACACACGCAACACCCGCCAGCCGCGTGGTAACTTCTATTATCGCCTGCCTCTCGCTTCAACGCCCCCAAAACCGCTTCAACAAGTGCCACCAATTCTAACCTAACCCTGACAGTTTGTTAACCTCTACCAGTGTCCCACGTGTCCTGTCAGATGTACACTTAGGCGTGACATAACCACGATGACGATCGCACCTGCACATAGGTGTCCAATTTTAGGCGTCTTGTGATCGCGGCTGAACGGCAGTATAAACTGTAAACAAGCGTTCGTCGTGGCAAAAGAACGAACCGGTTGCGTATCGAAGAGAGAGAATCGAACTGATCCGCACGATTTGGCAGTTCAATGCGAACTGGCTACGTCCATGCCATTTCATTCCACGTTATTCCGCCACTGTGACCTCTCCTGCTCTCCCTCCCTCTCTCGCTCCCTCGCTCTTTTTGTCTCTTTCTCTCGCCACCGACTCGTCCCTTCGCTTGGTATCACTCTGCACGCTGGTAACACAAACAATCGACTCGTCGATTTTCACCGGTGTCGGTCTCTCTTCGCGATTAACCGCTCTTCGGGTAACCCTGTAGGAACCAGTAGATAGATGATCGACAGGTTAATAAATATCACTTGTGACAGGAAATATAACGTTGCCTGGGCTCGACGTATATAGTATGTTATACAAGGTGTTTAAAGTACGATGAAATAAATTTTATCGCGATAACCGATAAAGTGAGTTTCGAACGCAGTAATTGCATCGAGGCTAACCCTAAAATGCGAAGTGTCATTCTGTGATCGTGAATGTAGAGAAAAAGTGGTAGATCGACGGCCTCAGTACACTCCGTCATCGTTCGTGACGCGTCGAAAGAAAAATCCTAGTCATCTCGAAGAAATCTTTCGACATTCCATCGAACATGCGGAAAAAAAAACGTTGCACACGCGCGACGTTGTCATGGTTTTTTTTACCGATCGTAGGTACGTCGTAATGTGACGCGCACACGTGTATGCATAAACCATCTGTACGTTGTATCATTCAAATGACTCGTTCAACCTTGCTGCACGCGAACTGGGTAACCTTCTGACCTAATCGCCGCTAATTTCATTTGCTGTGCTTGTGCATTAGGTAACGCGCGAATCCCCGTGTGCGCGGTGGAAGCCAACCGCGGAGAACGTACGCCGGGAGTGCTCCTGTCGCGCTCCAAATACCTGTTTGTCTCTACCCACCTGGCGTGATTACGGCTCGCGGCGTCCCACGTAGATCTAGCCATGGATCACGAAGCTGGGACCCCATGTTACCGTCCTGAGAATCCATTTTTCCCGGCTATCTTCGATTGCAAAACTCCCTTAAAACAGATTTTCCTTGTATATAGAATTCTTTGCGTTGTTATGAATACTCGAATGTTAATTCAATGTACATGATAGAATAACGATGAGTTATCGCCACTCTTAAGGTTAACTAGGGTGATTTTTCTTTTACCGATACAGTAGCTGGAATTTAATTTAATTAAAAGCCAAGGTTAAATTAAAATGATACAATTTCTTTCCTGAACTTGAAATTTCTTCTGCCCGGCGTGGATAATGAGGTGTTAAATTAGTGGATGTAATGTGACAACAATAAATTTCCGGATTTTTTGGGATTAATTAAGATTTAATTTTATGATATTTAATGCCGCTAAAATAACAATTAACCGTATTAAACTATTTTCTGAAACAATTTTGACCTGTTAATTAAACCAGTATGTCTCTCGATGTAACTAGATACTAAAATTTCCAACATTTTTCCGGATATTAAGTAACTCTAAATAATTCCAACTGATATCCAGTGAATCTCATAATTAAGGATCGCAAATTATCATACAAGTATCAGGTCAGAACCATCTAGTGGTACAGATTAGTCGTTAAAATTAACGGAACAACCGACCGAAGATGGTATCTCATGATTTTTAGAACGCTTCGGTGCAACTTCTGTAATTGCTAGAACAGTTAGCACAGTGACGGAGGGGTTAAAATGATTAGAATAATTACAGGCTACTCACCGGTGTAACTTCCTTACCGCTCGATGCCGCTGTATTATCGATCGAGCATCGTGAGAGGAATTAATGCAAATTTTTTCGTTGGGATATACACTGCGGAGTGTCGGGAGACACCAGGCAAGAAGAACCAATGCGGAATTACATGCGCAGCGAACGACAGCCCGCGAGAGACTGCCGGTCGCAATGACGATGCATCGTCTTCGACTAGGATGGGTAAAATGGATGGATGGATAGACATCGTAGCAACGACGACTAATCACCACGGAGCACTAATACTAACGCGTCGACGTTCCAAATAAATATGCATCCGTAGCCGTGTAATTTTAAAGATGTCTAAAGAAAATGGCAAAATAATGGCTCTCTTTGCTTTCTCCAAACCGCTGATTGTCCGAAATGTTTCTTTTTTTCATATTTATATATATCCACTAAATGAATAAAAATATCAACCGATGCAAAACGATTTCTCTTTGTTCAATTGATATAATCCTTTGTCCCATAATAACGAGCTAGACTCGTGACATAGATTTTGGTTAAGATTCGACAAAAACAGTTATATTAGTAACAAACATTGTGAAAATGTTTAAGATTGCACAATATATACACTGCATAAAGAAAATATAAAAATTCGAAGAAGTTACTTTTCTGCGCGAAATACCTTAAAAATATCGGTTTCTAATTTTTTTAATTACGGCGCACTCTTCCGAAAAATCTGAAAAAATTGAGGATGATGGTTGTGTCAATACACTGTTACTATAAAAATATAAATATAGCCATATTTTTTTTTCACAGGATATCCGCATTTTTTGCGTTTTTTATTTTTTACAACTGGGATTTGCAATGAAAAAATCGGAAACAATTCCCTAAGATATATTTTCATGTATGTAATATGTGAGATTTCTTTTCAAAGTTTTAGCTTATCATTAAATAGGAAAAATAGTTCAAAAACTGATAATTCGAATTTACCTTATAACTATCCGTACGGTCGAGCTATAGAGTTGAAACTTACAATAGTATCACATATTTTCTTTTGCTAAGCTATCGAATGGTCTATCGCACAACCAAATTGGTTAGAGACAACTTTTGACCCCCCCCCCCCCCCCCACCTAACCTGCTCAACCCTTTAATTCTAACTTTCCTTTTAATCGATAAGACCAAGGATTGACAATTAACAATTATTACAATTGACATACGATCGATCATCAACTTTAACACACTCTTGCAATGAAACTTTTGATAATCAAAAGTTCCGTTTCGAAAAGAAAAAATTACACATGTTTATGGATTTCTTTATTTTCATTTATTTCGTGAATTCGTTTTACTTCAATACGAATCAAATTTGAATTGAGTTACGCTTTATATTATGAATGTCGCTGTAGCGGCGCCAGTGGAGCGCAAAGGGTTACTATCTTATGCACAATATGCTATAACAGTCTGGGATCTAAGTTCATATTGCTTCTTTTATACCGACATGCTACTGTTCGAGAAAATTTTCATTTCTCCTTCAACGTTCTGAGATAATGTCCGTAAAGGGATACGATTATTTCATGGATGGTTTACTCTGTGTATATGTTACGGTAAATGTGATTAATCCGGTGATAATGTATAATTGTCGGTTATTACATATAATCACCACTAAACTTGGTAAATGTGACGAATTCTTGAATATTTATCAAATTAACCGGTGAGTTTATATAATTCCCAACTCGTAATGGCGAATATGTTAAATATCTCGACTGATTGAGCCAGTAGAATACAGCGCAGTTTTTTGAGTAGTTACTAGTCAGAAGGATAGTTTTTCGTTGGACATTATGTCACCAGAGGCTACGAATAACAATATTTTATAATTTACAATTAAAAATTCGATAAATAGTTATTTTAAGTCACATGGATGTAACGTGAACGAAATTTGAATAAGGGACTGACATGTCTTGTCAAATGAAAGACCTAAGTAGAGAAAATAATTTTATCATTAGAACTTATACAAAACAGTTACATATCAAAAACAAACTAAACCCATATCCCAGAGAAAAAAAAAACATTTTTCTAAATAACGTTTATTGCTACTACTACAAATTATTAAATATTTTAAGTTTACTTATTTAGACATATTAGACTGTTATGACATTTTGAATTACAAAGTTTGCCAGACTTTTTACATTTGCACTTATTAGACTTGCATTGTCCCTTGCAAACACATCGCTAATATCCCTGACCTCTAGAAAGAGATGATTTCCTAACACATTCTCGAAGTGATGTTGCTATATCTGGAACATCGTCAAGCAAAATAAATTGTTCTTCACAAATTGTGAACCGATTTCTGGTATACAAGTGTGAAAGTCTTCCTTGTTGGTCTACGTTATGATAGAAGCCAAGCAACTGCGTATACTGGACAAATTTTGATGAAGTTATAGACCTTTATCACATTTATCAAATTTAGTGGTGATTATATATAATAATCGGCAATTATAAATAATTACCGGATTAATTACATTTACCGTAACATATACATATAAAAATAAAAGAGGATTACATTGGATCGAGTGAATTGAAACACGGTTGACCCACCCTCGGCTGACAGGGTGAAATATTCCTTGTGTAACTATCAGGGTGGGTCAATTGGACTCTGATTAGAACAACAGCTTGAAATATTATACCATTTCAGTCTTACTATACTTCTTTCAGAATCTTAATGCCATCTCTTCATATACTCAAGTTACGATACCAGTGAAATAATAATTTTAAACCAAATGAATCACGAGGAATATTTTTGATTACCTGTTGGGAATCTAGCGTTCTAATCTGTGTGGGCCAACATATGGCAATCTATTGAGCTAGCTGAGATAGGCAAGTAATCACGCATCGACCAATATATCCATCGCACTTCGACCGAGCATTAACACCATAACAGTGTAGAAATTATAGCTTGTTTCAAATACTCGTCCTAATAACAACAGCATGATAGATGACTCTGGTTTAGGAAAAACGGTACACCAGATGACGCGATGACGGCGAAAAGCATTTAGGTTACACTCTGGTTTCTCATTGTGGGTCATCATGGAAGCGTAGAAACTTGCTTGGAAACCTTGGACGTATTCAAGGTTCTTCATGTTAAACCTAATCTGATATTTCAATCCTTTACCTTCCACTTTCCTAGAAAACGTAAGATTCTGTAAAAGAAAAAAAAAATTGTATTCGATAGAAAATGAGTGAGAATAATTATCACGATGGCGTACAAACGTTTCTAAGCTCGTCGAAGCTAACCCAGACCTTGCTTCCAACTCCTAACAGCGGAACCAGAGTCGAGGTGTGCAGCTGCAGGCGCAGACCAGGTGACGAGTCATACTCTGGCGAGTATATTACAACGTACACGAGTTCTCCTGCCAAACTAGAACGGTGTATGCTAAAGATAGGTCGGGGATCGGTCTGTGTACCTACAACTGTTGCGGGGGACAAGGGCAACCTTGGCCTTAGAAGTTTATATAACGAAGAAGCGCGAGAATCACGAGCTCAGTCGCGCCGTTTCGTTTCAAACCTAGACCTGGATGAGCTTTTTCGGAGCTCGTGCTTCTTAGTGCACGTAAACACTCTGACTTGTTTTTGTTTTCTTTTTCATTACCATTCTAACCATTTAACATCGATCTAAGAAGAATGGTTGTTGTGTTTCTTCTTTTTTCTAAAAATTCTAATAATTGTTATTCGATTAAATAATACTATAGTAATTATTCAATTAAAATATAGGAACAGTGATTTCCTTTGGAAAAGTTCCTTTTTTCGGTGGACAATAAAATAACAATTGTAATCAATGATAATTTATGTTCTGGATGTTCTCGATCTGGAGACAATTAATGATTGACACTATGATCTATAAAAGTGGTTATGAAAAATGTTGATTGTTACATCAGTCACGTTCCATCAGCGACAAATATGGTAACTGTTTGTTGTTATGTTGGAAATTTCCAGTGATTACGAGGATGACAAAAAGGAGAGGATCAGTTGATCAATGAGGAGTGCAGTAGGTTGGCGGACAGTTTGAGAGGTAATACGAGCGTTAGTGTATAACGTTTGTGGACCGTTGAAAGTGAAACGTTATAGTCGGCTGAGAGGAAGAGGAAGATCACCGGAAAGCGGGAGGAACGCGGTTGGATCGTTTAAACGTGACTATGGTGAGTAGTAGCAAGTAGCCGTTCCGGTGTGCTTTCGGTGCTGGGAAACTGTAACACTGCACTTCCTGCATCAGACTGAATAAATAATTCTAGAATAGCAAATGGTAGAATGAAAATAGTTGAAAATTTGCAAATTCCAGTATCCGAGTAGCTGAAAGTTTGCAAACTTCAATATCCGAATAGTTGAAAATTTGAGTAATTTGAATATTTGAAAATTTGAAAGTTTTGATATTTGAAAATTTGAAAAATTGTATATTTGGATATTTCAAAATTTAGATATTTGGATATTTGAAAATTTGAAAAGTTGGATATTTGGATATTTCAAAATTTAGATATTTGGATAAAAATGTGGATATTTGAATATTTGACAATTTGGATATTTGAATATTTGAATATTCGAAAATTAGAATATCCTAAAATCTGAATATTTGAAAATTTGAATATTTGATGTGTAATACAAGTTGGCGTTCCGAAGATCTACAGACTTCACAATTTTCACGCAGCGATATTTGAACATTGTACTTTTCAATAATTTCGTTATAATTAACATGTAGCTACGTTGGAACCTGATAGTAAACATATGTTCAGGTAATGCGGCAAGCTTAGAATTGGAAAAAGGCGATGCATACGATTCTACTCTGGGCGTTGGTCGCCCTAATTGGCCGAGTCCACTGCAAATGTAGCCTAGTGCCGATTGTGGATGACGAACGGTTGCACGCCTACGCTTGCACGCACGGCGACCTGAACGACCTCGATGAGATATCTAGTGACGCGGACTGGATAGAGTTCACGGTGTCTCGATTCCATCTTATTCCAGACAACGCTTTCTGGCGCTTCAAAAACCTCCAACGATTATCCTTCTACAATTGCCACGTGAACTTTATCGCCCCGGACGCGTTCGCTGGGCTAGACAGGCTACAATGGCTCATATTCCATGGAACGAAGATTCACGCAGCCAAAACCGCTTGGTTTCGTCCTTTGACTAATTTAAGAAAACTTGTTTTGGACAGGTAAATCACATTTTCAATAGTTAACCTATGAGCAACAGGGTTATACTTCATTTCATGAGATTAGTGGTAAGATTATGATAACAAAAATCTCCATGAATTCGTTAAAACAAGAAAAAAGAAATGTTATATGTGAAATATTAAACATTTCTGGTCTATTCTTGAGGTTTGTTGCAACTACGAGGATCAAATTTAAGACCACCATGGTCAAAATCAGTTACCAATTACGTAAAAGCAGTCTGTTCAATGGTGTCGACGATACAGTTGTCAACTTTGCATCACAGACGAGATACACAATAGACTTATCACATAATTCATATTTTTCTCCTATCACTCCGAAGGATCCTACGGAGTTCCCTGCAGTTTCCAACGTTACCGATTCAGTAGAGAATAAGATTACAACATAAGTAGTGATTGAAATTAGAACTAAATGTAACAATGAAATTACTATTCATCCCATGCGCGTGTAACATTCCTGTCAAAAGATCGTGAACAATTCTTATTACGTAATCCAGTATACATGTATATTTATATATGCAAGCGTAACAAGACAGAATCTTTTACGTCTATCCTCTTACCATCTTCAATGATTTGATTAAATATAATTCCTAAACTCACCACTCTAAATCGTAAAGGGTATAACAAAATCTCTAATTTTTCTACACAATCGGTATTTCAGAACGTAAGATATAAAGTCCTATAACACGATTGGTCTATTCTGTACCTCGCCTGCGCTGCGCGCATATAATTGCGAGCATGATGTCACTGCATCTGAAAACATCGGCAATAAAAGCATCGTGGGTCGAAAATTTGCATGATAAACGCGGAAGTAATATAAAAGTAATAATGTATTTCATTTTTGTATCGCAATATACCTACGTTAAGATTGTTTACAGATGCGGTTTGGTTCATATAGAACCTGATGTTTTCCGCATGCTACCTAGAGTGGAGACTCTAGACTTGCGTGATAACGATTTGGATTGTTTACCGATCGAGGAGCTGCATTACTTGCGCTCGCTCAAGGTTGTACGCATCGATGGTAATCCATGGCTGTGCGAATGTCGACAAGGGTTAGACAAGTATTTTCAATCACGGCTCATTGTTCAGGAAATAGAGTGTACAAGACAGATTACTGTCTGTAGGAAATATCAATGCATGACACCGATACGCTTTCCTGTACATTCTTCTGCTCTAACGACATATTTTGACAGAGTAAGAATCACAAAAAAACAACTCTGACGAAATTCTAATACTCGACAGATTCGAATTATTCTTTGGTTATAACGACAGTGATTTGAATTACAGGAACGCACGGTTATTCGTGGAAAGGAATTTCAAACGAACGTGTTTACCTCTCTGGATAGACTACCGGATAAAACCACCTGGATCCTTATTTCTGGTCTAACGATAGAGACGCTTCCTAAATACGCGTTTTTCCGTTTTGGAAATAGCTTAAGAAGCTTAGAATTGAACGACTGTGGAATCAGCGTAATCGAAAATGAAGCTTTCGCTGGATTGCATAAATTAGAACGACTCTCCTTAGTCGGTAATCAATTTCCAACTTTGGGCTCCGACTGGTTTCGTAATCTGGTTAGCCTTCGTGAATTAATTCTTCAAAAGAATTACATAAAACAAATCGAACGAACAGCACTATGGAATGTTGGCGATACATTGAGGTATCTCGATATTCGAAATAATTTACTTCGATGTATCGCTATCGAGGAATTGGCCGAATTAAAAAAATTGGAGAAGCTAGATGTTGCTGGAAATCCGTGGTTGTGCAGTTGTCAAACGAATTTGCAAAACTTTTTGACTCAAAGAAATATAGCATTTGAGATCAATCCTAATAGATGTTATAACAGCGAGAATGAGATATCAGATGGCAGCATAGGCTGGCGCCAGGAACAGGTACAACGCTACTCATTTTCAGTCCTGGTTTAAAAAAAACGGCACAGAAATGTATAAATTAAATTAAATTAATTATTGTATTGCCTTTTTATTTAGACGACTGTCAAGGACACTTCAATGACCACTGGCAGGGTGCACTGGACTTCTTTCGAAGACACTATCAAACAATCGAACATAACAATAATCAGGCAACCTCCTTCGACACCTCGACCAATAGTTCACGTTGTCACGCCGCAAACTGCTGTTTACGAGGGCTCGTGTTATCCTGAAAAACCCGACAGATCGATCTATGCCTGCAAGGCCATCACATCGATCGAAGACTTAAACGTAATACCATCAACTGTGCAAACGATTAAAGTCAGTTTGTCAGACATTAAAAAAATTCCTCCAAACACGTTCGTACGTTTCAATGGATATCTCACGAGACTTGAACTTGAAGATTGCGGTATAGAAACTATCGAACCTCGTGCCTTTACAAATCTGCATAATCTACAGTATTTATCTCTTCGACGTAATCAACTGGAATCTATAAATGCCGAGACTATCCAGGGTATTTACAGTCTAAAACATTTAGACATATCCCATAACAACATATATCGAATCACGAACGACGTGTTTGATAATTTGCCGTATTTAATACATTTGGATGTGTCTGACAATTCTATGAACTGCATAGGTGTAGAATATATGCAACAAAGATTACGCTACTTAACCTCTCTAGATGTCTCGAATAATCCTTGGAGCTGTTTATGTGGGACGAAATTGGCTGAATTTTTAAACACTTACAACATTAAATATGACAAACATTCATTGCTGTTAAGAGAAGATTGTTACGCTTCGACTAAAATGGAAACAACCATCGTTCCTACAGTTTCCGCTACAGCTAGTACACCAATTTACAATGAGACTATAGAAGGAACCTGCACGAGTACTCAGGATAATACAGAGATTCGTTATCGATGTACAGGTGGTAATTTATTTTTGCTACAATCGATACCAACAAATGTCACTGCCATTGAATTCTATGGGGGTCATTTACCGCGATTACCTTCAGATACATTTGCGAGATTCGTGAATTTACGTGAACTTATTATTCGAAATTCTGGTTTAACCGTTGTGGAACAGGGGGCGTTTAACAATTTGCATAAATTAGAGAATCTCACGATTCAGGATAACCCTCTTGAGATGATAGAGTCTTCCTGGTTCGTCTTGGAGAATTTAGAAAGGTTAGATTTGCGTGGTAATTCTATTAATCATATTGAACCGGGTTCGTTTCGCAATTTAACTAAACTCACTTATTTGAATCTCGAGGGAAACGACTTGAAATGTATTTTCACCAGTGATTTAAACGATATGCCTCTTGTGTATGTCGTCGAATTCTCTGGAAATCCTTTAAAGTGGAGATGCAGAATAGAATTGGAGCAATTTCTGGAAGCTAGGAAAATTAGATTTGTAAAAATCGAGAATTCCTGCGAGGGGAAAAAGATAATGAGGAATCTTCTTTTACAAAATAAAACCGACGGTTCTTTCGATTGTCCATCTGACTGTTCAGCGGCTACTGACATTGTTAGCCATTTATTGATCGTATTTGTATTACCATTGCTGATAACATTGGTCTACTAAATGGCATTGTATTAAATACTTAACAATGGTACAGTGATGTATGTGTTCATTTGTTACAAATTGCATATTTGTAATTGAATTAGGAATTAGATTAAAATTTCTGCGCGCTGTTTAATTTTTTTTTGTATTAATTGAAAAATACGTTACGGAAATTGTGACGAAATATTGTAACGCAGTGCAAACGTCTTAAAACATTACGCTTAAAATGTCTTGATGTACACAACGAAATCAAGAACTTGTTAACGATGTACATAGCTGCCAAGAGAGACCTAGCGAGAATCCAGAATTTATACACTTTTTGTTTGTTATTTTAATTCATATTTATTGATGTTATTTATGTCATACTTTTCCTTGTAAAAATGTTCTATATTTTTATTTGTAATATATATTTATTGTAAAATGTTCGCCAAAGAAATTTGATGTTTCAACGACTGTTACTGTTCGAGAAAAATAAAAAAGTGAGCAGAAGCAGCTATGTAAGAAGGATACAGGCCAAGGGAGTATTAACTGGACTTCAGCTTAAATAGTTGTGATTAACAAGTGAATAAATAAATTATCTATTGTTAGCAAATATAACCTTTCTTTAATGGATTATAAGAGATTTTTGTTATTATTTGTAATAATTTATTAAAAATGTTTTGAAAAATGTAATTATCAATTTCATTTATTTGTGAAAAGGTATTTTCCACCAGCCCGGCTAGCTCAGTCGGTAGAGCATGAGACTCTTAATCTCAGGGTCGTGGGTTCGAGCCCCACGTTGGGCGGATTAATTCTTTTTCTTTTTTAATTTTTTCTTTGTTTTCAGTTTTTGTATTGTAATATTTCTGATGAATAGAAGCAAATTGAGAATTAAGTTAATTATAAGTTAATTTCTTAGAAATTGTATGTATTATATTGCTTATTTTCAACTTCCAAACTTTTAAGTACTGTTTTAATAGTGTACTTACACATGTTATTTTCATTTAATTAACATTTAAATTATTCGGATGATTTTTTTTAAATAAATGATTTTATCATTTCAGTGCAAAATAAGATTAAAAAATAAATTACAAAAAGGAAAAAATTTGCGTACACGAGAGAACTTTTCCTGTTTCTCTTTCCCTTTTAGCAGAGCGTGGTTTCGATCCACGGACCTCTGGGTTATGGGCCCAGCACGCTTCCACTGCGCCACTCTGCTGTGATATTAAAGTTAGCCTTTATATTTGATATCCTTAATACTCTTAATTTTATTCTAAAAAAATTTTACATTATATTTTTCAACGATAAAGTAAAATTTTCGGATCTTACATTTTGACTACTGCATACATATAATTATAACAATATAATAAAACTGGTATAAAATGTAATTGTAGCAAACGTTTGTTGATTAAACGAATAAAACGTATTTATTGATCTAGAATCTTACAATTGCATGTATATTAGATTGCAAAATTGCTTGCGTGACTTTTGTAATGATTCACATTTTTTTGGTATACAATTTCTGAAAAGATTCGTAACGCTGTCACTCGCATGCATTTATATATATACATATACAGTATATTCGCCACGAGTTGGCTGGTAAGGTTATGTGCTTTCACTCTGTTCCACCTTTCCTGCTAAATATCATGTTATTAGCTACAGTCAGTGAGGAAGGACGACGACGACGCGTATATCAAGACAAAGTGAAATAGAAAATTCCACACACTGGCACTCCCAATTAATATTAAACCTCCGAAACTTTTCAGCCATTCAACATGAAATTTCCACAAATTATTCTCCATAAAATAATCTACAATGTAACGTACGATCTTTTTGATACCTTAATTCGTTGAACTTTTATGAATGTTTAAATTCGATTTTCATCAGCGAAAAAAAATTTTATATTCAACAAGCCGCTATTTTCTTATTTTCCAAAATTATTGAAAAATCATACACTACATTGGAGATAATCTATTTCTGTTAAAGTTAGCTCAAAAATTTTTTGTTTTTTTATATTCCAAACATATTTGTCGCTGGGTGCAAACGAACAAGGTTTCTCTGGACATAAAGTTAAATAATGTTGTATAACTCTACCATTTTGTACTTTTACACAATAAAAAAAATATGGAAATAGAGCTAAGATGTTGCTTAACAACCTTTATAAAAATCTTGATTTTTTACTAAATATTTATAGGCGAACAAAAATGTGAGATTCACCTGATTTTTTTAGGCAGCCAGAGTTGAATACCCCCTTAAGCGAAACGATAGATGTTCCAGGAATTGCTTGGTTACATCTCTCTTCGGTACACTCACCTTAGGTTCCGACAGGAGCGAGAGTGAGACTTATTGAGAGCAAAGGAGACACATTGAGAGCGAGAACAAAAACGCATTGAGAGTGACCGTGTAATTTCGTGTTTAATCCGTATAATTCAAAATCATCCGTATACGGGGTGTTGCTTCTACTTTTTTCACCCACTTGCAGCCATCTGACAAAAAAAAAGTTTAGAACAAGAGTTGCAGGGTATAGAGTGTACAATAGATATCAGTAAAAAAATTTTGAAAACAGTTTGTTTTCATGGCGAAATCGAGATCACCTTGGGTTTTACAAATAGGAACATATATTTTTCTTTTTTAAATATTTAGAGAACATTGAGACGAATTCAAAACACATATTACATGATATTTTTACCAACATATTACTCGATTCACGTGCAATTAAATGAAATGCATTTTTCTTATGTTCTAATCGCGTGTTTACATTCAGTAATCTCTTCCGTATCAAATAATGTTTACACTGTCTTGAAGTCAAATACAACGCAAAGCTAAATATTTCACATTTTCACTACTGTAAATCAAGTAATATGTTAGTAAAAATATCATGTAATGTTTTGAATTTGTCTCGATGGTCTCTAAATATAGTAAAAAATATAGTATATATATGTATGTATGTAACTCTCCCCCTCCACTAACGTTTCTTCGTTCATATAATAGGAGCTATTTGAATACATAGACAGTGGGGCAATAAATTTGATTATCTGTATTATTCGGTTTTTTCATCGTCTTTTTCACTCTCTTAAAATGCTTCAACATAATTAAGGGGTAGTATATGTACATTAGCACTTCGTAGGAATAATCATTTGCAAATATTTCGAAAAATTGTGAAAATACGGATGCGGTAATAGCCACAGGGCATATGCGAGACCGATTTATTATTCGATTGTTTGTTTTGTCTAGTGACCCTGAGAGGGCTTCGCCAGCATTTGTTCTAGGTGGTAGTTGTGTATCGACCTCCGTGTGATTAACATGTATATTCTTTATATTCGTTAAACTTATATCCATTCTTATGTTATATTACGTCATCAATAATTGTCGTTCCTAAACCCCGGATACCTAATGTTCTATCAAAAATAATTTTTTTTTTCGATAGAACAGTAATAATAGTAACGATAGTTTAATAATTAATTATATTTAACGTAGTATATTCAAGGATTTCATAATTACAAGTTCTTAGGACACGTTGTTAGGACACTGTAAATTTGTTTGCAACTGTTGTGAGCTCGAATAAACGGTATACTGCGAGCAATTAGTTCGTACAATAGAAGCTCAGCAACGAGTTCGGTAAATCAGATATTCTGACGATGTTAGTTCGGAAATATGAAGTTCAGATAAATGGAGTCCAACGGATTTATTCTTTCCGACGGACTGAATTTAACGGAAATGTACTCTCCTTCGATTCTCTTGACGGCAGCAAATCGTCGTCGCCACAAGTGTGGTGAAATTTTGAAAAATTACTTTTAGTTAGTGTACCCCATAGAAAATTCATTGGATAAATTTTGCAAGTTATTGGAGAGGTTTTCAAACGAAAACAATTAAATCTTAAACTAAGAAATATGTACTGAATAGTAGGAAATAAATCAAAGCTAACGCTTGAAAATAAATTACGTATCTATAAAAGTATTTTTAAGCCTGTGTGGACGTATGGAATACAGCTTTGAGGATCTGCATAAACCTCTACATCGAAATAATTGAAAGATTCCAATCAAAAATTCTGAGGAATCTAGTAAATGCCCCTTGGTTTGTTCCAAATGATATCATTAGGAAAGACTTAAATATTCCCACAGTTAAAGAAGAAATAAAAACACACTATAGCAAATACAAGGACAGGTTAACAAAACACCCTAATCATCTGGCAACAAACCTACTTGAAGATATTAGAACCAGTTCAAGATTTAAACGATATAAAACTATAATTATACAATACATATTAAATCATGTATTCTTTAATAACAGTTGACTCACAGGAAAGTGTAAAAGTATTAACCAATGGGTCGAATACTTTCATGTTATTGAAAATATCTGTATACAATTTACTTAATGACATGAGAGACACATTGTAAATAAACAAGACATTAATAAAACAAAATTAGAAAGGTTTTAACCTGTTAAATACGACGGAGAAAAATGCCGAATTTATATTAAAAGATCGGTATTTCAATTTTTACACCATAACAATTATTGAATAATTTATACTCAGTTATATAAATGATCTCAAGTCGCTATCTATTATCGAATAGAAAGCGTTGCTTCTGAAGAGATTAACCGAAAAAGCAGTTAATTTTCAAATCTGCTTCAGATGAAATAACGACACCACAAGTTGAGAACTGCAATACCAACTGCTCTAACAATAAAGACGAGAAAAATTCTTATAGTAATGGACGAAGGAATCATGAATGATGATCAATAAAAAAAAAGCACGATAAAATTTTTGATCAAATTTTCATGCAGGGAATTTGAAAAAAGAGATTGAGCTGCCCGTGAAACCGAAAGAATTTATATGATTTTGTTTATAAGATGTAACAACACACTCTCGTGACTTTACCGACTCTGAAAGCTGGATTGAACATGATTCTTAAATCTGCCGTTCTAAATCGTAGAGTGCGTGGTAGATTCTCTACCCCTTGTTCGTAACGATTTGGCGAGCAAGATGATATGCTCTCACTTTATTCCACCTCTCCTGCTATCAAATGCGTTGTCGTTATTGGCTACAGCCAGTGACAAAGGATGACGACGAGCACATTGAGACAAAGTGAAATAGAAGATTTCGCAGCATTAGCGTAGCCTCCCAGTTAATACTAAACCTACCAACAATAGTTGACAGTTTAACTGGAAGGCTACGTCAATGCTGTAAAGTCATCATTCTATTTCACTTCATCTCGATATGCTCGTTGTCGACCTTTGTCGCTGACTGTAGCCAATAGTAGCAACGCATGTGGCAGCAGGAGAGATGGAACAGAGTGAGAGCGTAAATGTTTTTAATCGCCAACTGGTAGCAGACAGAGGGTATTTTCTTTTTACACTCTCAATAGCTTAGGGTAAGTGACACCGTTGGTTCAAATATGTTAGGTCTCAACTATACTTCATCCGCACTGACATTAATTTTGCGTACATTTAATTACGATAAAAGAAAATCTATCATGACGGAAGATGTAGATCGCTTAGGAAAATACTTTAAAGAAAGTTTGAAACCTCTAGGGAAAACACAGGTAAGCGAAAACAATCCAAAATGGTCAAAAACGGTTAAATTTCTAACCTATACTACAAATGTTCACTGTTGTAGGTACTAGAATGTCGCGTTTGCGAGGACGTATTTGCCGTAGAGGGTGAAAAAGTACCAAGATTATTGCAATGTGGTCACACAGTGTGCCATGCGTGTCTTTTACGTTTGAAACCTTGCGCGACAGAACAACAGGTTTTGTTGTGTCCTTTTGACAGACAGCCAACAAGCATAATCCAAAATAATGTTTCTAACCTGAAGAAGAATTTTGCATTGATAGAGTTATTGGAAAGGCTTGAACAATCTGATAATCAGAAAGCATTGGTGTTCGAAAGAGAGAGGCTTCATTCTAATCAGACTTGTGACGAGGATGAAGCTCACACTGCAGTGTTATATTGTACAGTGTGTGCATCCCATTTGTGCGTATATTGCGATAGTACCGTTCATTCTTCAAAGACTCTGAACAAACACAAACGTGTACTTCTGTCTGATAAGCCAAAGGACAAGCCAAAGTGTCCAGTGCATACAACACATGTAGCAGAGTTCACTTGCACTCAGGAGGGTTGTCACAATTCTCTCATGTGTTATCTATGCAAGGATTATGGCAGACATAGTACTCATAAGGTAATATATAGAAACAAAGGAATGAAATTTGCATTCGCCTGTCTGTTTTAATTATAGCTAGCTTTGGTGGAGGTGGAAGCAGAATATATCAGAAAGTCCATTGTCACTGCTATGCAGAAAATGACACAGTTTATGGAGAGCATGAGAGACACAACACACAGAATAGGTATGTTACTTATGCTATTTGTATTCCCTCAGAGATTCAATGAAAATAATCTTTATTATCGCTATTGTCTTCAGAGACAGTGATAGAAGACCTAAAAGGATGGGCAATAAAGGATGCCAAGCAGAGAGTGCGTCAGCACTTTGAGGAACTTAGAGCTCTGCTGGCTGTACAAGAAACTGCAGCAATTGCTTGTGTTGAGACAGAAACACAGGACAGATTGTGTGCTCTGATACAACAACAACAGGATCTGACAACTACAAGGTCTCAAGTGGCTGATGTATGCATTCAGTGTGAGAGTATTTTAGAATCAGAGGATTGGAAGCTACTGAACAGTGCAACAAAGGTCAAAGAAGTGTTGTCTACATTGGAACAACAGCAGCAGCACTATGCTCAATTAGGCCATAACTTTCTTACCCCTGAATCTTCCATACCCATAATATTCAGCAGAGTATGTAAACAAATACGATATTCTCAATGTTACAAGTATATAATAATTTGCATATTATTATAGGATAATAGAGTACACATTGGCACTAAGATAGATATGCGAGTGGTAATTTTGGGATTGGATGGTGCTGGAAAAACAAGTATCCTGTCTGCCATGAGAGGCATCACCCTTTCAGGTCCACCAATCCCCACTATTGGATTCAACGTGGAAAGTTTAGAGTACAAAAATCTGGTGTTCACATTGTGGGACGTTGGAGGAGAACAGAAGTTCAGACCATTGTGGAAACACTACTATCACAACACACAAGCTGTTATTTTTGTAGTGGATGCAAGTGATAGGTCCCGATTTGAAGAGGCTCAGAATGAATTATCAAAAATTGTCAATGACCGCGAACTCAAGGATGCTTTGTTCTTCATTTACGCTAATAAACAGGTTAGACAAGTGCACAATAATTTTCTTTTCACTATTATTTAACCAGAAATCTTTCTATTCTATAGGATATCGCTGGTTGCGCCAGTGTGGAAGAACTGACAGACATACTGTGCCTGCAAAACTTATGTTGCGGCCGAGCGTGGCACATACAAGGCTCGTCTTTAGTTACGGATGCCGGTGGCTCGACACAGGGTCTTGATTGGCTGACTCAACAATTAGGGGCCCATGGAACCTTATACACGATACCCACTGTGTCGTAAAAAATTATAAACTGCGAAACCCACGTTTGTATGTACCTATGATTACTCTGTAATTTATGTGTTGCACATTCCGTAACTATATTTCCCGATTATCCGAGAATTGTAATAACGTGTTTGAGGTTACGTTTCGCTTGATTGTATTTGATATTGATATAACCAATTTCATAATCGCGCCAACGAGGTTTACAATACGGATTAACGTACAAAAAATAAACTATCTGGCCACATCTAGAAAAGTCTTATTTATTTTATTACATTGGTTACCTGGTTGCATTTTGATACATTAATCATACCAATTATTTATATTCATTTATGTTCACTCACAAGAGAAGATTGGTAAATGTCAGACACGAATTCTAATGAATTCCTTTGCAGAATTAATTTTCATCCTAATTCCTAAGTTAGGTTAGCGAGTAATTCTCGTAGTTTCGTTAAAAAATTCGCGTTCAAAATTTACCAAGCTTCTTGTCAGTCAAAAGTACCTCTGACACACATATAATTCACAAACACTCTCGTACTTTTCTTTTTTTTTTCTTCAACTTGGAGCGAGCTTTTTTGTTTCTTTTTATCTTCCTTTTTGTCTTAATACACGCGTACACTGTACGGAAATCGAAATAATATATAATATATATATATTTATATATAATATAGCATCATTAAATTACATCTCAATTATCATCTTTCAATTGCATATAAAAAACACTTGACAAACAAAAACGGAACAACTTAGAGTCTTTTATGGAGCTGTGCCATGGGAGGGACACGGGGGCAAGATGACTCTATTTGTATAATACATATATATTATATATGTACTATGTATGTATATATAATGCTGCGGATGTTGTGTGTGTTCTTTCAATTGCACCACACAAAATGAGCACTTTGATTTGTTTCTTTCTCTTTGCCCTTTTCTCGACACACAATGTTCTTTTTCTCACTGATGAATTTTCCATGGATAGACGGGGAATGGGGGACTTATGAACGAACAAACGATCAATCGAAGACTAGGTTAAAAAGTGTTTAGGCTGTGCGAATACGAGGCCCTGTTTTGATTAACCAAGAGAAAAAAAAAAGAAGGAAAGAAAAATTTTGGCTCTCACTGTTTGAAAATTTGCAGAAAATGTAATAGGTGTAGAGACGGACTTTCGTTCAATTCGATCAAATGGATCCCCGGGCTTGATTTTATTGTAGTTTCTTATCGCTACGTGATTTTTTTGTGTTTCTCGTGGGAAGTTGGTGCGTGTCGCGGCCACACAGCTCCTGGAATACAGTCTGTGTTCGTGTCGATCACGACACACTATTTACAATTCATCGTGCTCCTGGAAACACAAGAAAAGAAAAAAAAAATTAACAGTTACCATTGAAATTGGGAGAAGGGTCGAGAATTTTTGTTGAATTTAATTCTCAACCACGAGAAGTATTTCCAGCCATTACTTTCTACAGAATGATTCAAAGCTATAAAATAATGAACAAGTATTATTAATGATTAATGCTTACTTCAGCATCAGGGATACTGTTATCCTCCTCATCTGCATCCGCATCCTCGTCTTCGTCGTCATCCTTGTTATCTTCGTTCTCTTTGCTCTCCTTTTCTGTCTGCTTCCTTTCCTCCTCGTCTTGAACTTCCTTCATCTTCTTCTCACCCTCCTGAAACACAGGAAAAACAATAAAACAAATTTAATACTATCTTACAGTGAAAATCATATTAATTTAGCTTGTGCGCTATATTCAGCAACGAGGAATTCCAGCTTTTTATCGCTCATTAGAATCAGCAATGCTTTTTACATCATTCGATATGATCTCTACTGGTAGTTGAACAAAACTTTTTTTTTTCTTGTATACTTACGTAAGTGGGCTTCCAGACTTCTTCGCCAAATTTGCGGGCGACTTCAGGGTCGTCTGTGATCAGAACATTATCGAAAATCGTTCCGGACTTCACTTGCCAGAGATCAAAACCGACGGCACAAATTTCATCCCTCTTGTATAATTCAGGGTCAGGTGTGTAGTCAGGATTGTCGATCTCTGGATGAATCCAAGGTCCCTTGTAATTAGGGTTGTCGATCTGCTTCGGTTTCCATTCACCCTGAATAACAAAAAAATGACCATTTTCTTCATTTCCATAAACAAACAATTTTTTAAATACATTTCCATAAGGCTACTAACCTTATATTCCGGGTTATCGATCATGGGGGCTTCCCACTCTCCATCCATTTCATCATCCCAATCTTCGGGTTTGGTGGCCTCAGGATCAGGAATGTGTCCTGGCTTGTCCCAATCTTCTGGTTTCTGGTCATCAGGGTCAGGGATGGTTGTTCTGTCATCCCAATCGTCAGGTTTGCTCTGAGACGGGTCCTTAATTTTCTTTGGTGGAAGGAATTCCCAATCAGTCTCTAGATCTCCAGATTCTACCACTTGATTGTCAATAAGCACCTGAAAAAATCACGAAGACTCCGATAAAAATCTTAAACAAGAAAGCAGATGCAATGTATTGGTTATTTCATTATTGTCGTTCTTTGCTACATCTCGTAAATAAGCAGTTCGCTCATACACATCTCTTATAAGCAAGATAATCATTGCTCTTCGAGGTCTTTTAGCACCTATTCTCCACAGAAATCAACGAGAACATGTGACTCTAAGGCTCGATACACCTGCTCTATTTTAAGCTTCGCTACAATGTCCTACCTTGTACGTGTTGTCAGGACTGACGATCAACGTGTATAAGTGCGTGTAAATATCATCTTTACAACGGATGTCCTTATTGATAAGGAGATTCTTGCCCTTGTAACTAAAGATTACATGGACTTTCTTTGTTCCAGGTCCACAAATATCAGGTCCTGTAAAGAAGCATATACATTTGAGTGTTACATTTAGCAGATTGTTCGCGTTTCTTGGATCTCTGCCAGAAACGTACTAAACTACGTATTTTCGACGTGAGAGGAAAAAATAAATATCAAAAATACTGTTATCAAAAAGGGGTACTGTATCTTTACTGGTGCCTGAAATATGTATGATTAACATATTCAGGGCATAAGTCAGAAGTTACTCTTCGAGATCCTTTAGCACTAATATACCATAGGGTATAGCCAGTAACTCTAAGGCTCGAATCTGCTCCAAAATTTCAAAGAATAACTCTCACCAAACATAATCTGATATGGGCTCTCTCCATGCATGTCCTTCTGTTCCAGTCCACAGTCAAACACTTTCAGATATCCACCACCACAATCAATGCTCTGTTCATGCTTAACAGTGAATTGGATAACAAGTGTTTTGTCTTTATTGCTGAAGGGTTTGAACTTCCTGCTCAGGGCATAGAATCTTGCATCCTGAGAAGTTTGGATACCTGTTAGAAAAATAGGATAAATTATTATAAAATTTATGCCACAATGTTACAGATGTTTCTTTAACTTTCATATTTACCCTTGTCATTCTCTGGATCATTCCAGAACTTTCCATGGCTCAGAACAAACTTTCCAAATTCCTTTCCTGGATGCTCAGAGTAGACCCAGTTCTTTTCCCAAGAATCTGTAATTAAATTCATTCGTAAATTTCTTTATGATTAATTAAAAAGGAAAGTAGAGACTTGTTACACGTTAGAGGAATATTTATTTATGAAAATTCGGCAACACTCAAATGTCGATTATTTATTTGCAGGAGGAAGAAAATCTGGCGGAAAATCGATACACGCGTTTCTCGAGGCAACTGTACTTCCTCTAACCATTCAACGCAGATCGACCGATCGATTGCGCGTCATGTCGGTGGAATGCGTACCGTGTGCTTGCGAGACGGTTCTCGTGCCACATTCAAACCAATTTCAATCTCTAGTTCCCACATATGGCCGCGTAAACAATTCTACAACGCTCGATCGCACGACCAGATATTAATTATGCAGAATACCGTGAGCACACAAAGGTAGACAGCACTACGCGACACACACAAGGGCGTATGGTTACCAAGGAGAAATACATCGCACGCTCTCCGTTCTTACCTAACGCCAGATTTTCCAGAAAGTATACCGAACATGGCGACATTTTCTAGGAAAATCAGCTTAATAATCAACGTGGGTGCGGCTTGCATACAGGAAAATTGAATATCATACCGTTATGATTGTTCTAGACTTCGCTTGCTCGTCTACGGAGCATTCGAGATGGAAGATGATGCAGGGAAATGAATGTATCGGTTGAAAATGTTTTCCAACAGATTTTACTTACCGTCGAGGAACTTTTCCTCGAAGTAGACATCAGCTGAGACAACGGTAACCGCCAGTAGAAGCAGAAATGAGCTGAAGGACCGCATTTTCAGACGCCGGGACAACGAAAGTCCGGTCGACAAACAGTTGCTCACTCAACGACGAACTAGCCGATAATGCACGAATCGTGGACGTGGTTGGTGAGTTAGCGGCCGCTGGGGCGGACAGATGGAGGATGCTGATTGGCTGTACGCCGCTGGCCAATCGCTACTGACCACGCTCGACCAACGAGGCGCCGCGCCGTGGCAAGTTTGGCCATGCAGTGCGCACATAACCTCACGTCACCGATTACCCGACGTTATCTGTCGTCGATACGGTAGGAGATAAGGAGGTTTCGTTGCATGGAACACTCCCATTGGCTGGTTACACTTGGGAGGGATATTCGAATAAAGAAACGTTTCGTATAACCTATCAATTTGTACAATAAATTAGAAGATAATTATACTGTTATTCAATGACTTCCTATATTGTTCTTCGTTGAAATTTATTACATTTGCAACTGTTGAAAAGACTGACACCTATAATGACTCGTGTAAGAGTGTGGTTAAAAAGAACCGAGGCACATTATTCAACATTATTTTCTTATCCTCCTTCCTATCCTATCTTAACACATTGTACGCCGGCCCCGCATTATTGCGGGATTTCTAGCCTATCGATTTTGACGGACGTTTAATTTTCGTTAAAGCGTATATAGCAAATATTAAGTAAAAATACAGTAAATTTTTCTGAAAAATATAATGTCTACTATTTTGTGAGAATACTTGAAGTTTTTAATACCTGTTCTCTCGAGTATTTATTCTCCGTAAAAAATCAACGTGACTAAAGACACTTGGGCTTTCGGCTGTCGATATTTCGTCGGCGTACAGTGTATTAAGTAACAATAATTTTGAGAAAAATCGAATAAAAATTTCACCGGCTGTCATAAATATATGCCCTTCCTCTGGGTGTTTTCTTTACGGGAATTACTATTCGAATATCATTTGAATGTAAATAAATGTGTCAGTTTGTTTTCAACCTAACACGCTTCTGACTAAATTAATCAACGCTCCGGACAGCGAGCATCGCGCGTCTTCTTATCGGACACTTGTGTAATCAGTATGCAGGGAATAGGTCGTTAGATAACGGTGCTACGCCGGTTATCGAGAATTACGCAATACACAAAATTGCTTCACACCTGCAACGAATATAAGACTGTCTACGAAGTGATCATCGAAGCCCTATGAGAGGTATTTGGACTCGATGCACACCAGCGACGTTTGTCTCGATACGGTGACGCTGTGTATTTCGGCAGGTTCAGATATACATACATATGTATATATGTATATGTATATTTCTAATATGATACAACAAACACGAGTCTACGATTATCGCTACGATGCGAACATGTGCTGAATCGCATAACCAGTAACAAGAACGCAACGAAATCACGTTGCTCGTGACTATATATACATCGGACTATTTTAACAGTCTTATTTTCTCCCTTTGAAAAATTAATCCAGTATACACCCGATCGAAGAGAGTGTCACAGACAGCCATGATGAAGTCACTTATCAACTCCTCGCGGCGTAACAACCTATCCAAAGGATGTATCAGATTTCCAGGCGTATTGTGTACGAACTGTTGCCTTGGCAACGGCTTGCAGCAAGCGCGTTTGGCCTGGTCGAGCAGCCGTAAATTCACAAGTGAGGCAAGCGATGCTCAGTCACACAGGAGGTGTTCTCCCCGGTGGATGAACTTAGGGAAAATTGACAAAAACCAAAAAAAAAAAGAAAGAATAGATATAAATAAATAAATAAATAAATAAAAAGAAACAGGAATAATGATGCGTTCGAAAGCAACTGCTGCCCTGTTAAAGTTGAAGGAGATAGACAGGAAGTATAATATCAAGAGGAACGAAGGCAAGAGGGTCCAGAGCAACGTCAGCTCCGAGAGTAGCTCGATGGATAAGGAGGAGGAGGCTTCGAGGAACTTCTCAGCCAAGTTCAAGGTTACCTCTGACAGAAGCAAGCCTGAGGTACCTGAGATCTCATCGAACATTGTCGCAGAGGAGAACAGAGTCAAGGTAGAAGTTACTGTCAACCAGACACATCTCAAACATTATGGACGAAGTCAGAAGTCGTTGAAATTTTGCTTCTTTCTTTCTTATCTTTTTTTTACCATTTTTTTTCTCCCCCCCCCCCCCCCCCCCTTTTGTTTTACTTCATTCTGAGACTCCTCCGACGGTTCTCCGGTAACTTCAAGTAACCGAAAGATCCTTGTCTTTCGTTTAAACATGAAATACTTGAACAGGTATCTCCAAGAATGAAGATGGAGGTGAAGATACCAAGTAGCCTAGCGAGACACGACGAGTCCCCAGTGTCTGAGAGTTCGTCTTCGAGGAAGTCCTCCAAAGTCTCTCCCAGAACGAAATCTATATCTGAGAATTACAGAAACGACGTGTTCGAGGAGAAGAGCGATAGTTCTACGGTAATTGAGTCACCGAGAAGTGTTTCATACGTGGAGTCCTCCTCCAAGGGACGAAATTCCATCTCCAGCGTGAAATTCAGGATCAACAGATCAGGATCTGGGGATTTCTCAAGGGATAATAATAGACACAAGGACTCGGATGTGTCTGAAATAATTTCCGAGGTGATTAAGTCGATAAACGAGTCTTCGTCGAGAAAAAGCGAGAGAAAATTCAATGTCCGAGAGTTGGCACTGGCTGAGGAAAATATCACAGCGTCGAATATCGAAGAATTGATCAGGTTGAGCACGGGTAGGAGCGAGGTTATCTCTGAATTGTCGAATGTGGTGAACGCCACTTCCGGAGACGAGCAGAAAAGTCGGTACGACGACGACACTTTCGAGGAGCCTTCCAGTTCTAGTTCTGCGGAGGAAAAATTGAGAAGGACCTTGGGAGAGGAGGAAGAGGAGGAGGAGGAGGAGGATGAGGCAGGGGGTACAATGATATCTGGGGTGAAACAGATCAAGATCACTCCTCACAAGAAGAGTGAGAACAATCACGTGACGACCGTCGAGGAGGATGGACCGACGAACCGGTTAATTGAATTGTAATCCAATTTTTCTCTTTTATTTGTTAACCTTTTGCACTCCAATCGCTCCCGTTACAGAGACATTCGTAATGCGGAGCATGAACTCTGTTCAAGCTTCATTCATTATTGAAGTAAAGCAAAAAAGATAAATTTATAAAATTTTTTATTTTCGAAACGACACCTTTCATTTTCGAAAGTTTCATTGCGAAAGTGTGCTGGAGTTGATAATCGATCATGCGAGAAAAATACTCGGAGTGCAGAGGGTTAACTCTTTAACAGTTTGTCCTGTGATAGTCACGGGTAGATCGTCAAGTACCGAACAGTTTAGATCGAGAGAGATTTTTAGGAAGAAAGTTAGAAAGGAACGAAATATTATTTTTAGGACTGTGATGTAGGATTATGTACTTCGCACTTCAAAAATTATCGCACAGAACGTAGTTATTAACCCTTTCGCTGCGGCAGATTCGACTGCCTAACGTGCATAGCGAAAGGTAGATGTTCAATTTGCAGTCGTAAAATTTGCCAAAATGCTTCTAAAGGTGTCAAAATGTAAAGTTTGTTTCGGTAATGAAAATGAAAGTGCGCAAAGGATAAAATTAAGGATTAGATTACGATAAAAGAAGTAAACAGAGGAATACAAGAAAATCTCGAAAGCGCCTGTAGGCGCCAATAGTAGCGCTAGAGTTAAAAAAGCACTTGTAAACTATACATTTTTTTACGGTACTGCATGATTTTATTAGACTGTTAAAGGGTTAATCCTTTGCTCTTCACTGGCACCCGCTACAGAGACATTCGTAATACGGAGCACGAACTCTGTTCAAGCTTTATTCATTATTGAAGTAAAACAAAAAAAAAAAAAATAAATAAAAATAGATAAATTCATCAAATTTTTTATTTTCAAAACGGCACCCTTCATTTTCGAAAGTTTCATTGTGAAAGTGTGCTGGAGTTGATAATCGATCGTGTAAGAAAAATACTCGGAGTGCAGAGGGTTAAGGGTACAGTAAAACCTTGGTAATTGCACTCTCGATACTTGCATGCGAACCTTGTTAGTTTTGTCGACACGGAACACACGACAGTGGGAAGAGCGAGGATTTTAGTCTTACTGACACAGTAGAAGTGGAAGATTTCTTATAGTAGATTGGTTACTGCGATTGTTGCAGGATCTCGATACTTGCAGGATTTTTCAGTTCTGTTTCGTGCAAATACCAAGGTTCTACTGTACTTAGAGTTTAAAGATAAAAAGAGTTTGGACTGCTGAGGTTGGAAACCTCATTAGAAAGGAATTTTGAGAGAGTAGCAACACTTGGAGGCTACCAGTACATGTTTTACAGAGATAGAAAAATTGAACATAGTTAGGAAATCTTGAAGACACATTAAAAATTACTTTCACCCATTTTCCCGATGATGAACAAATTAAACAGTAATCATGTTGATGTCAGAGATGTCTTCAGGATATTTTACGATTATTTTCATCCTTTTCTTGAAGTATCAACAAATTTTCCCACCTCGCAAGCATTCAATAAACAATTCATGCATTTTTTTTAATTAATTAAAAATATATGAAGTATAGAAATAAATTCTTCCCGACTTTTGGGTAAAATGAATGTTTTATTTAACACGTGAAACGCCATACCGGTTTCGATCGATTTCTCGTTCAGCGGTTCAGTTTCGAAAGTTTTGCAAAGAGTGTTCCAATCAATTTAACAAAGAAAGTGGTAACTTTATAACGCCTGCAGAGGAAAATCGTATCTTTGTTTAAACTATTTTAACGGAATCCATTAATGAATGATAAGAAATTATTTTCTAAATTTGAAGCTGTTCATTTTTCGAGAATCAACGCAGCTTAAACGAAAAGTCTAGCGTCGGTCTACAGAGATCGGTGTGGCGCTCAACGTGTTAAAAAGAATGAGAACAGACCAATCGTCGATGTAATTTTCATTACTGTTGACGAATTTTTACTATTTTTCTGCCAGCTTGCGAATACCATTTCGAATATTTCGATTTCGTACTGGTTAGATGACTTCAGTCGGAAAGAATTAATTTCTACATCTAAGAAATAGCGACAGTGTGATATTAAAGGCATCTGAAGTATACACTTTCAGTACATCCTGCATTTTTTTCCACCCTGTGAAAGTATTTTGCAATGAAGATACGTGCCTTCGAGGACACCTATAGGTTCTCCAAGTTAACCAAAAAGGATTTGTCCTTTTCGAAATTTCCCGTGAACAGCTGTTGAATCGTTATTCTCTCCCAGGGACAAAGAAATAGTCGAGCTGGTGCCACCAAAAATAATGCAGAGCACGAGTGAGTGCGACATAGGGTTAGACGAGGAGCTATCGAATTACGTGAAGACGACTGAGAACGTCGACGAGGCGGTGCCGATCAGTCTTCTGAAACAGTCCAAACAAATAACGACAGCGAAAAGACAGTTGAAAAAACCCAAGAGACAAAGAAAACCGTCGATCGAGAATACCGAAGAGAAAACTGACTCCTCCGCGACATCTGAACACGAGAGATTAACGGAACGGCAAGAAAACAATATGGAGGCTGACGCGTTGAGGTACAATCGCCCACCGATTTTTTTTTCTTCTTTCATCAGTTGAAATTAGAAAAATTAAAATTCATCTTTCTGTTTCTATCAGAGAAAGTATAAAAAGTCAGGAAGAGAGTGGTTTCCAATGTGAAGGGAATAAAGAGGAGTGTGGCGATTTAGCGATGGGAAAGATTGAGGTGGGAAACGCGGAACCGGAAGTGGTCTCCAGTGAGGAGATACTTTTGAGCGAGACTCCGAAAAAATCGGACGTTACCAGCACTCTGAGGAAATTGAACAAGGACGCGATTAATGCTATAGTTAGGAAACGAAGAGTTGACATAGAGAGGGTGGCTACGAGCAAGTCCAGACACTGTAGGAATTGTGGGAACGTGGTGAGAGTTCCTCCTGCTGACGTGTCGAGAAATCTTAAGGATGAGGACAGTGACGATGGCTCCACTCTGGAGAATGTTAAAATGGTAAATTCGAAGAATTATTAATTTTCTTCTCGTTAGGAATTCGTCGAATATTGGGTCAATGCGAAAAAGTTCGTGCTCGTTTTCCATAAATGACACGAAATTATTTATTTGCAAGTAATACTTGTTGTTGCATGTGCATTTTTAGCGGATTTTAGATTAGTTTCTTTATCGAATTTTCAGCATTTATATAGTTAACATAAATCTATAAAATATATTTTCTTTTATTTTTATTACAGGCTCAGATAAAAAAGTTGCAAAAACCGAATGTTACTATTTCTTTCGTAATTTCGACTAGTTGGAATTTTTTTTTTAATGTTTTTACACATCATTTAGTAAACTAATCCTTCTAACTTCTCACGAGAATTCATTCGTTTGGTCCACTTTTGAAAAAGTTATTTTCTTTTAAATAGTGTCTGAATATTAATGGTAGTCACCGTAAATTGTAAAAGTTCGATTTGAGCACTTGATCTGATGTTTTTAACGAAATGTAGCAAAGATTTTGAAACTTCTGTAAATTATTAAAAATTTTTCAAATTATAGATACTAAAATTTTGTCACTCCACGTTTTACGTCTGTTATTTCTTGAACGCGTCTTTATTTTTTCTACAGTTTTTTCTCTTTAGTACCTTTATTTTTTACTCTATTCTGTTTTAAAGAGTGTCCGAATATTAATAAGAGTCACTGCATATATAATATTACGTCAGTGCAAAAGTTCGTGCCCGTTTCCCATAGATGACACTATGAGAAATTATTTATTTGCAAGTAATACTTGTTGTTGCATGTGTAATTTTAAAGCGGATAAGAACAGCGATATTTCACTGTTGGTTCATCAGCAGACTTGTGTTTTGACAGTTTTTACATTACAAAAGTAAAGTTTTACATTACGTTATATCATATTTTATCAATTCCGGAAAAATGTAACAATAGGAACTGCTGTAAGAAATACTTAGGACGTTTATCAAGACTGTGCATCAGCTCTTCGTATAGTAAAAAAAGGATATGCAAAATTTAAATATTTTCAACTTTTTTGAATTTTTTTTTCAATATTTTCGATTTTCAATTAAACAACGAGCCACGCTCTGACCGAGCTTCTTTGTCAAATAATATCGTTGTGCTTAATTTATTGCAAAACAATCGCCGAATTTCAACTGAATAAATTGCAGAGAGATTTAACGTCGACAAATCGATCAGAAGAAAAATCACACAAAGCAACGAAAATTATATAATTGACCAATAAACAAATTTTACATTCCAAATTTACCGGTGCTTTAATGCGAAATCGGGTACAAACTTTTGCATTGAACTATTTATTTTTACGAGTGTGGATCTACTTGTAAATTCAAATAGCCTAACGAGAGAACAGGCGAAAGAAAATTTACAGACACAAGAAAGAAAAAAAGTTCAATTGAGCAAGTGAAAAATTGCTTTCTAGACAAGGGATTATAATCGCGATCAAAGGAAGAAAGAGAGGAAAATGAAGAATAAGAAGATCTCGAGGTCGTCGAAAAATCGAAAGACGTCGAATTATGGGAAAGTCGAGGGAAAACAGTCGAGATACGATTGTAGGCAAATGCAGCGTATGCGAAGGCACGCAGCGTTGCTCAGGTTGCAGCAGGAACGCGAGGACATTCGTAATTACTTGCTGGAACTGGAACACACGCGATTAGAATTCGGTCTGGGCGAGCAAGTCACCTCTTCTCAATTATCCGCCTTCAGGCCGCTCGAATTTCCAAAAATTGCAACGTTCATGAAGCCTGGTACGTAATTCCCCCTCAATTTCTTCGTTTCCCTGAAATAATGTCCAGTTTTAATTATATCAAACACAGCGACAGATCTTTTCTGTGAATTAGCGAATTATTTGACATGTTGAATGCCATGGGGGTCATCGGTGACCGGCACTAAATTTATTCCAAGCGTCATGGGGGTTACTGATGACCGTTGAAGCCAAGATTACTAGAAACCCATAATTCGAGTAAATTTCAGTATTTAAAAATTTTTCAATATTATCGTTGTTACTACAATAGTGTGAAGAAATTAATGCAACGATAGAACACATAAAAATAGTGTTATTTATATACAGAGTGATTCTCGCAACTGGGAGGGGCTATAATTTTCTTGTAAATGATGATAGAGCAACGGTTTCCAAATTTTATGCTACTACGCCTCCCTAAAAAAATTTTTTTATCTCCATATTTTTTATCTCCCTCCATATCTTTCAATAGATATAATAATATAGGCATATTTTAAATAATAATGACATTATGACAAAAAAATACTGCAAACTACACAATCGCAAATATCTTAAGATATACCATTGATTCTTCAGATATATCTTTATTTATTTGTAGATATTATGGTATGAACATTAATTTTTTATTAAAAAGTTTTGGCGCCTCCCCTGTGGATCCGCGCATCTCAGATTGAAAACCGCGGTGATAGCGAAAAATGGTAGAGGACGATATTGAATTACGTACTAACAATTAGTACTACTCCCTCTGTCCCATAATACTAGTATCAGTTGATGAATTTAATTTGTCCGATAATAATAGCAGCAAAAGAAAATAAATATAGAATGCAACATTTATTATCAAAAAACTAGATTAAATTAAACAATAAATTTAAAATATTACTCCTAATTTGTATTTTGAGTGTTTAGATAGTTTTTGGATTTTTCAATAATTTCGTTACTGCATTTGAAACTTGTAGGTAGGATCCCTTGGCTGTGAAGACAAAATTCTACGCGATCTTTCTTATTCTTTTCTGTAAGAATACTATTAACCCGTTTTATGGATTTTCCTTTTTTCAAAATTCGGAATAATGTAGATTTGGGTACTGGAATGACGTGAGCTGCTGATCTTATGGTACTTCTTCTGCTAAGAGGAATATGTCCAAGTTTTCCGAGTGTTTCTCCATACTCTTTGCATTTGCGTCCACAGTTTTGTTTTTTTTCAAAGAATCAACATTAGCATAAAATTCATGTTGACAATTATTTTCGAAAGCACGTTTCCAAATTCTTGATACGGTCATTCTGTTGCACTTAAGTGGTTTACAATTAACGTAATTGCACCTTTCTGCAACTTTTCGTTTTTCTTTCGATGCATCAAGAACTGGACAATCGCAACTCGATTTTTCCTTGAAAACTCTCTTTTTTTGGATTTTTCTTTTTTCAAAATTTGGAATAATGTAAATTTGGGAACTTCTACTAACAGGAATATGTCTAAGTTTTTCAAGTTTTTCTCCATAATCTTTGCATTTACGTCCACAGATTTGAAAAAGCGAATCAAACTACACTATTCGAGTGTGAATATCAGTTAACTAAAAAATGTTACGAAGAACATAAGGAAACGTGTCAGAAAATGTTTGGAATGTAATGGTGAAACATTTCAACGCTTATTGTTAGTAAAATACATTTGTGACTTAAAATGTTGAATATCTCGTAAAGTATTGTCTTCAAGATGACCCTACCCTAATACTTTGATACGCAGAATAGTGAGAAGAATTGAAAAATGTTAAAAACAGTAGAGCTACGTTTAAAAAAAAAGTGCAATTGCACCGGGGAGGTGCATCGGTGAATGTGTAACAAAAGTGGTGTAACAGGAAGAAAGTATTTAGTACGCCATTCAATATTGTCCTCTACCATTTTTCTCTAACATCATTTACAAAAAAATTATAGTATGTCACAGTTACGAGAATCACCCTGTATAACATGTATGTTTAAATATTATGCGCTTATTCTGCTATGTGCCGTAAATTCATGTTGGCGTTACAGGTAAGCCATATAAAATTAGCGTGGCATTCATCCCATTGATTACCGGGTAATTATTAATTTCACTTGGCTAGATCTATTTGTAAATTTGTTAATTTTGAGAAGTTTAATTATTAAGTTTATTCTATTACTGAATTACTCAATTATTCGGCATCTTTAACTGATTAATTTATCAATTTATAAATGTGAATTTTAATTGTTTAAATACAGCGGTATGTTTCTTTTTTCTTCACAATTATTAAACAATTTTTATTTGAAGGTTTATGAATTTCTATGGATTATTACGGTGTATGTGTTACGGTAAATGTGATTAATCCGGTGATTATATATAATTGCTGGTTATTATATACATATAATCACCACTAAATTTGGTAAATGTTATAAAAGTCCATAATTTTACCAAAATTCGTCCGGTTTTAGTCTAAGTTTCGCTTATAACGGCGCTAAAACCACGAGTCTAGCGATTCTGCATACTTAGCATCATCTTTGTAACAACAAAAATATTTTCCCAATATTCCTATCTTTATCGTTTCTTTAATAAAAAAAAAAGAAAAACAAGAAAGATTTAATCCAATTAATCGTACAAGGCTTATAATCAAGGGAAAACCTTTTCCTCGTGTTAGATGAGGTTAGACGAAACCCGAGACGAAAAAATGTTATTCCCTTTTTCTGACTTATTTTTACATGTAGACATCACATTTACTAAATTTAGTGGTGATTATACAGGGTGTCCCAGAACTAGTGTAACATCCGGAAAGGATGCGTGCAGACGTCAAAGTGTTAAAAAAGAACATTTTTTCATAAATAATAAAACGCTTTATTTCTTTCGGATAACGAATAAAAGTATCGAACGCAGTTATTAAACGACTTACTAATTTATTTGTAATTCATGAATAACGAATAATTTCACATTATTCTTAATTTAAAATGACATAACATTTGCCGCGATACCTATGCTGTGCCAGTACGTGTGCCGGGAGCCCGACCGAGCGCCCGTGTATAAGAGCCGTGCATACGTGGTTGAGCCCGCGGTCTCTGGGCGCTGTGATTGGTCAGTGTTTTTCGTTAATAACTCGAAAACGAAGCTTCAAACAACATTTTGGTAAACGAAAAGGTTGTTCAGAATCACCTCAGCTACCCCCTATTTCCGGATGTTACACTAGTTCTGGGACACCCTGTATATAATAACCGACAATTATACATATCCATCGGATCAATCACATTTACCGTAACATATGAATTACATCAATAACGCATTTCTCTCGGAATACAGAATTATTGATTCTCGGTTCAATACTGTACCAGTTGAATTGAACCATTGGGTCATATGAATTTATGAATTATTCAATTATCGTGATATAACGGGGAGCGCATCCTTTCTCTGAACAGATCTTGAAGATGCAATGTCAAAGGGCAGAGATGGGGTTGCTGGGTTACAGGAGAGAATACTGATGATAAGGCAGTGGCTGAAGGATCAATACATCCTTTACAGGGACTACAGCAGCTTGGCACAAACGGTGAATTCAAAGTACATTCCTGCCAGTCTAGAGGATGCAAAGAGGGTACGTACATATTTTATTCATATCTTCCGCTAAAAAAAAAAAAAAAAAAAAAAAGAAATCTAAAGCAACTGATGAAAAACTTCTCCATCGTTTGAATATTGCCTAAAAATAATCCTGGTAGCGTTTGAACGCTTTTCAAAGAAATCTTAACACTTTACCGACCAGCTCATTCTATTCAACACGGGTTCGGTTTTTGCTAGAGCGGTTATTTTTACAGCTCTAAAAATTTTAAATTAAAATTCACGAGAGAGCTTCAATTCAGAGAGAGTTCACTTTCTTTTATTATAGGATAATTAAGATATATTGGGTTGTCCGGAAAATTCGTGCCGATTTTTAAGTAAATAAGCCAATTTCATACTTCAAAGTCTTTCTTTTTGTTCTGTAAGGTATGTATTTTTTAATTTTACAATTTTTCGTCGTTTTTCAGGAAATTGAAAAATTCCGTTTTACCAAAAACTTTGTTTCTTTATTTTTTTCTTCTTTAATATCGGAATTTCCACTTTTAGATGTTGTCAACCGTTTGCGAAGAATTTTTTCTGACAGGCTACTGCCTCTTTAAACATGACACACATAATTTAATGTTTTACCAATATCCTTTCGTTGAAAGAAAAATATTCAATGTCAGAAGTGTACTCTATTTCCTTAGATCTTCAAAACTATATAACTATATATTTGCTTAGCAAAGCAATTAATAATTGCAATGAATGGACTTTCAAAAGACACGTGAAACAATAATCTTTCAGAATATGTACGAACTTCGTGTTTTTATATAATTTTATATGCTGTAATATATTCAAACACAACCTATCGAAAATCGGCACAAACTTTCCGGACAACCTAATAGATCAGAAGTGACCCGGCATTGGCTGGACGAGGTTTAATTAATTTGTTGCATTGGTAGCAAAAAGCCAATTAATAGGCTTCCGGTCGATAAAGTGTTAATCAAAATTATTAATCATAGCATGTTTATAATTAACACTTAGAAAACCGCGTATCTTTTACAAACGACGCGAAGTAGTAATCTTCTTCGCTGGAAGACTCAAAGAGTTCTTCTACATTTTCCGGTGAGGATGTTTTCTTCCGCCACCCGTTAAAATCTCGTACAAGTATATATATTTTTTTAAATCGTTTATGCAGCGATTTCTTTTAAAAATGGGGAGAGATATTCAATCGGTTATTTGAAAACAGGGAGATCTCCCCATGTGGTTGGTAATATGTTAAGAAATTATTGTACGAAAAGTTGGAAGATTGTAAATCATGATTGAATTCCTATCTGATGGAAGCTACTCACAGAAGTCACTCATTACTCATAGAAGAGCTAACAGAATTCACATGATTTTGAGATCAAATTTTTCGTATGGTAATCTGGATCGTAACATAATAAAAATAGCCGGAGAATGCGTAAATTTCGAACGAAAATCACCTCGACAAAATGGTCCCAAGAAATGGAAAAGAATTCTATCGAAAATTACCCCAACAGTCTACACAATTCTTAGAGAAAAAAAAAAAAGGTTCTCAGATCAAACACCTTTTTATATAACAATTTCCCTCCAACACCGCTGTCTTAGAGTACTTGAAAGAAAAAAGTGAAGAAGAAAGAGAGAGTATCGACCCAGGTAGGAAGTAAGTACAAACGTGTGTACATGAAACAATGGAAACACAATGGAAAAGACGCGGTAGGAGGAAACGAGCCACTCGGGATTCCCTGTTCGTTGGAATCCACGAAGACTCGACAAAGTTTTCTTTTTCTTTTCTTCTTCTTCTTCTTCTTTTTTTCTTTCATTTTTCTTTCACTTTAAGAGGAACGTGTGTACGTTCGAAAGTTTTAACGAGATAATCCTGTTTCAGATGATTCGCCAGCTACAGAGAGCGACGATTAAGGGCAGGTGACCGGTGGCCGTTTCTGCGAACGAAGGGGCAAGAAACGAGCCAGAGGCACGTGCAACGCGATTCTATACTAGCTGGCAGAAGTGAAATGTATTTGTATGCATCACCCTGTATACTCTTCCTTTATGCCCTCGCGTGATCAAATTTTCTCTAAATTTTGTACTTGTAGCGATAGATTTTGTGAAATAAACTGTTTTTATGATTAATCTACGCTTTCGTTTGTTTTGGTATTACATCGGATTTTTAAGGGATATTATTTAATTATAGAATTGAATTGTTCTATATAATTGGGATAATTCAAAACTGAAAGTATATTGGAAAAATTTAAAGGTGATACATTTTAATACTTTCGTTACTGTGAAAAATTACAGTCACCCGCTATGAAACAATCTGTGTATACTACTGGCAACTATGGTCGTTTGCCAGCGAAGTAGTCATTGGATACTACTTTTTATTAGTACCAGATGCACGTTCTTAAATCACATAAACATAAATTCCTGTTGGATATTTTTTTTCTTATTTTCAATAGTACTTAGATGTTCGTTATAAATGAAACATCCTGTATAAATGGTCAAAGGTGTTATTACCGTAACAGCGTGATACACGCGTCTCATACAGCTGTACTATGTAATTGCTTTTTGGCACAGACGATTGTTGTGAAAAGGAGAAATATCAATTTTTGAAATAGTCGAAAAACATTGATAAATATCGAAACTGATTCAGCGTCGATCAAATTCATCAATAAATGATGAATAAAAATGAATTTCAAACTAATTATACTTCACCGATAACTGACTAATGATAAAATTGATTTTGTAACAATCACGTTCAGAAATAATTCATCAATGATAAAATGAATCCTGAAACAATCAGGTCCATAAATAATTGATGAATGAAAATTAAGCTTAAATCAATATATTTCGTCGATAAGTGACGAATGATAAAATTGATTCTGTACCAAGCACATCCAGAAATAATTCATCAATAACAAAATCAATCCTGAACTAATCAGATTTACAAATAATCGATGAATTAAAATTAATTCCGAAACAAGAACTGTTGAATGATAACTGTCGAAACTGATTCGGTACCAACTACGTTCAGAACTAATTCATCAATGATAAAATGAGTACTGAAACAAGCAGGTCCACAAATAATTGATGGATGAAAATTAATTCCCAAACATGAACTGTCGAATAATAAAATTGATTCTATACTAACCACGTTTAAAAATGATTAATCAATGACAAAATGAATCCTGAACCAACCAAATTCACAAATAATTGATCAATTAAAATTAATTTCGAAACAAGGACTGACGAATGATAAAACTGATTCCGTACCAACTATGTCCATAAATAATTGACGAATGAACATCAAGTCTGAACCAATATACTTCACCAATAACTGACGAATGACAAAATTGATCCTAACGTAATCAGACTTACCAATAATTCGTAAATAACGATCTGATCCTGAATCAACCAAACTCAACGACAGCAGATGAACAAAAGTTAATTAATGGACCAGATGCACCAATAACTGATGAACAAAAATGAATCCTGAATCGGCACCAACGCCAGCCATCAATCACAGGGTAAAGTGCAGGCATCACCAAACGTTCCACTTTCAGCATGAGAAGTGTACAGTGAAAAAATTCATCGGTTCCACGAAGAGGAACGAGCGTCCAGGCCGGTGTCTGTGCGAATCGATAGCCTGATATCATGGCAAAAAGGGTCGACGGAGGGAAGAGCAGACCCTTCACGCAGCGATCCACGCTCTGAGAGCGTGCGTGTTGCACGCGCACGTGCAGGAGCTCGCCGAACAAGCGCCGGTGGAGCCGGCGTTCTTTCATTGACGTGCTGCTCTTGTCGCGATTCCCCCAGTCCCGAGCGAGCCTCTGCACGCTCGTCATCAAGGAATCTGTCGTGTCTGTGGTGCAAGTGATTACTCTCGAGATCGAAACTTTATCATTCGCGGACTTTGACATTTTTCACTGTGCTGACGAAGTAGAACACACTCGTTTGAGAAAATCTTCCCCGGTTTATTGAAGGTCGAAGATTTCGAGATCCCGAGGACACTTCCGGTGAGCGTTATTAATTGTCAAATTTCATCTTTCTTTCAGGATTTTTGTTTTCAGTTTAACCAGTTTTCTAAATTTTGCGTAAGGAAAATTTTTCCAATTTTTTTTTTTTTGAGATCCTGAGAGCATTCCCAAGTGTTATGAATTGTCAGATTTCATCTTCCTCTTTTCTAGGATTATTTTTTAGTTTAGCGAGTTTTCTGAATTTTACATAAGGGAGTTTCCAATTTTCTTTTTTTTTTTGTTTCGAGATACCGAGGACTTTTCTGGCGAGCGTTATTAATTGTCAGATTTCATCTTCCCTTTTTCCAAGATTTTTTTTTAATTTAGGGAGTTTTCTGAATTTTGCATAAGGGAGTTTCTAATTTTTTTTTTCCGAGATACCGAGGACTTTTCCGGCGAGTGTTATCAATTAACAGATTTCATCTTCCCTTTTTCTAAGTATTTTCTTTTTTTTTTAGTTTAGTGAGTTTTCTGAATTTTGCATAAGGGAATTTCCAAATTTTTTTTTTAAATACCGAGGACATTTCCGGCTAGTGTTATTAATTGTCAGATTTCATCTTCCCCTCTCCTAGGATTTTTTTTTTTAGTTCCGCGAGTTTTCCGAATTTTGGGAACTTGGAATTATATATGAAGTCTGTTCTCTGATTTCCTTTCATTCAATTTGATTTTGCAAAGGGATTGCAGAATGACGAGGATTTACTTTTTGAGTATCTTTTCACTTTTCTTTTTTTGAAAGTTTCTGTTTTGACAAGAAGTGAGCGTAAATGCATGGAGCGAGTTTTGTTTTACCCGCCGGATGTCAGTATCATGTGGATATTTGAATAGATGACATCAGCAAGCGTCTGGAACAAGAAGTGTCGTGCATGATTCTTACCTTATTAAATATACAAGTAGTACGTTACACCTCGAAGAGCAAAACCGCATATACTGTGTCAAGGTTCAACGGATCAATTGAAATTGTGCAACTTTAGACCGGTTTCTACAAAGAAAACTGACCGACGGTTAATTAACCTTCCTTGTCAGCCAATTATATATATCAAAAAGGAAATTATATCACTTAGACTACTCTTCACTTCATCTTTTCTCAGTGAGAATCTTTTACTCCGGAAATAGATCGATTCTAGATTTTGAAAAATTCATAATCTCCATAGTTAAAATTTTCAAATCTGAAAACGTCGAATTTTCCAATATTAAAATTTCCACATCTCGTGTTTTCGAATTTTCAAATTTCCACGCCTCGAATTTCGAAAATCACCATTTTTCCCGAAGCTCAAATTGAATTTCAAACTTCATTAAACCCCGCTCTATCTTTGAAGTTTCTTCTCGATTGAATACAAACTACACCAGACGTTTCACGAAGAAATAAAAAAAAAAAAAAAACCACTCGAATTTTAACAAACAACGTATCCTAATCCCACCAGGAGCCGCGAAATCGCGCCGATTCCCACGAATTTCTCCCAAGCGTCGATCACATCGAACACACGTAGCACACGTCCAAAGCATATCGCAGCGGCTTAGAAATTCGAGCGCGTTTAGAATGGCGAAAGTGATCGAGAGCTCTCCCTGAATCTCCTCCTTCTCTTCTCTTATACAGACCTTATCCTTGAAGGAATCGAGGCCATCGCGTGTGACGTCGTTTATCGACGTTTGTCTCGTCGAGGTCGTTGTCGTCGTCGTCGTCGTAGTCGTCGTTGTCGACGACGTGTGGTCGTTATTGGAAAAACAACTCGAAATGTGACGTTTTCTAATATCCGTTTCCGTTCGACCCTAATGTGTGCCTTTCTCGTGATGCCAGTTGCTCGCGAGTACATGTCACTCGTGTGAAATAGAACAGGAATTCTGTGGGAGAGGGAGGAGAGAAACAAGCCAGTTGGATGGGGAATGGTGACGAGAGGGGGCGACCCTAATGATGCTAAGCCGACAAAGCGAGAAACTTCTATTCGTCTCTTCCCATAACATGGGAATTCGTGATGGTGATAATTAATAGGAGGAGGAACAACTGTACTGTGGAACTGTGGGCAGTTTTGGGACTTATTTACCATTTTGTACGGTCTCGAATTTTTTTTTTGAATATTTTCTACGATCTGTGGGGAGATTTTAATCTTCAATTGTATGGTAACATATCTTTTTGTGGGAGGAATAGTGGGAGTAGGAAAATGTGAGTAGTTTTGGGATCGATCTGCCATTTTATAAGGCCCACAATAGTCTAAGAATATGACTTTCTTCAATTATTAATTACTAGATTTTAGTCTTCAATTTTTATAGTAATAGTGTATGAGAGAAATAAATGATCATATTTTCTTCTTTTCTTTTTTTAAATTCGTGCAATCCACAAAGTATTGTGTTGTCCGAAAAATTCGTGCCGATTTTTATGTAAATAAGCCAATATCATACTTCAAAGCATTTTCTTTTTGTTCTATAAGGTATGTATTTTTTAATTTTACAAATTTTCGTCGTTTTCCTAGTAAATTGAGAAATTCCATTTTATCAAAAACTTTGTTTCTTTATTTTCTTTAAAATCGAAATTTCCATTTCTAGATTTTGTCAACCATTTGCGAAGTTTTTTCTGACAGGCTACCGCCTCTTTAAACATTACATATCTCGTTTGATGTTTTCCTAATACTTTTTTCTTTTCGTTTAAAGGAAAATATTCAATATTAGAAGACATCTTCAAGACAGTATAACACTGAGAAGAAAGTAGTAATTGCAACGAATAAACTTGTAATATACTCAAACGTTATCTATCAAAAATTGGCAGGAACTTTTCGGACAACCTGATATTTTATAGGAGGTTGAATTTTAATGTCCGCAATCAATAAACTGCGCTTATCGAGGTTATGTCTCTCTTCCTATCCTGAGCGACAACTGTGCGTGAACTACTGTATAATCTGAAGAATGCACGCATGTTTTATCGACCACGAGTCCGTTGTTTCCAGCTGCTTTTTATCTCGAGGAACACTGAAATCACCTGATTTTTTTCAGGTTAACCTCAACCATCGTGCAAAGAGAACTTAACATAAGGTCAAACGAATCTCTGTTAATTCCATAAAGGCCACTGATCACTTCAGTATGAACTCTCCTCAACATTTACCCTTATTTACCACAGTTGACCTTTAGAGAGTCGCCATTTTCCTTGAAAATGACCGACAATTATGTTTTTTATCACCGGTTTTATACCTGAGTAATGATCCAACGACCCCATAATAATTGGATCATCGTTAACCTCAGAATGAATGTCACTTAATCGGTCGTGGATCATACAGGGTGGTTAGTTTAATTACTAAACGCCATCTTTCACCGTCATCGAATGTTCACTGACCCAGTATCCATTAAGTAACTTTCAATCGATCTCCCATGAACTTCACTTTACGACCCCTCTATGGGGCTATATTTACTTCAGGACGTTGTCGTCGGCCATGATGGATATCACGTGGTCTTGAGTGGGTCATGATTGATCCATGGTGGCCATTGAGGAACTAGAAAACCCGTGAGCGTCTTTGGAATTGTCTTCTTAAACGATACAGTAGCACTTCTTATTCAAACAATTTATTCATAGTGTATATAATAGTATTTGTCAGCGAAATATTTTTTTTTTCACAATAAACGTAGTAATATTCTTCACAAAAAAAAATATTTCTTAATAATAAACATGGTAGATATTGTTTTAATTAATTTTTTTTAAATTATCTTGATAGATTAAAAAAATGTTACGTGACACATGATCCACAACAAAGAATTCCATTGTAATTCTATGTTCTTCTTCTTTTCTTTTTTCTGCTTTTAATTTATCGAACACGGAACAAGTGTAGATAGGATTGTAAATGATCGGTTGCTCAACAAAGAGTGAATCGATTCAACGATGCTGCAATGACTTTGTTCCACAGTCGACTCTTTCGATTTCTCTTCAGTTCAATGAGATACTTTCGACCAATTAGCACGGCCACTTTTGATGCGTCATCGTAAACAACGAGGATTCCATGACAAAGGATTCTGTTGAATATTTTTCTTCTTTTCTTTTTTTTTTTTTCTCTCTCTATCTGTCGATCTATCAATCACTACGACTTCTATTGGACATTGAAGTTTCTGAATAATCCATTGTAACGATCTCTAACCATCCTGCAATGGCAGAAAAATCTTTTCCAAGTTCTTTCGTGCAATTACACTTTTTCAAATTATCCTGCTCGAAGTATGCCGGAAAAATTTTCTACAATCGCGTGTTACAGACTGGGAATTACTATAATCTCGATGGTAAAAAGTTATACTCCCCCTATCCCATAATAATAGTAGCAGTTGATGAATTTAATTTGTCTCATAATAATAGTAGCAAAAGAAAATAAATGTAGAACGCAACATTTATTATCAAAAAACTAGATTAAATTAAACAATAAATTAAAAATATTACTCCTAATTTTTATTTTGAGTGTTTAGCTAGTTTCTGGATTTTTCAATAATTTCGTTATTGCATTTTAAACTTGTAGGTAGGATCCCTTGGCTGCGAAAACAAAATTTTACGCGATCTTTCTCATTCTTTTCTGTAAGAATACTATAAACCCGTTTTATGGATTTTCCTGTTTTCGAAATTCGGAATAATGTAGGTTTGGGAACTTGAATGGCGTGAGCTGCTGATCTTATGGTACTTCTTCTGCTAAGAGGAATATGTCCAAGTTTTCCGAGTGTTTCTCCATACTCTTTGCATTTACGTCCACAGTTTTGTTTTTTTTCAAAGAATCAACATTAGCATAAAATTCATGTTGACAATTATTTTCGAAAGCACGTTTCCAAATTCTTGATACGGTCATTCTGTTGCACTTAAGTGGTTTACAATTAACGTAATTGCACCTTTCTGCAACTTTTCGTTTTTCTTTCGATGCATCAAGAACTGGACAATCGCAACTCGATTTTTCCTTGAAAACTCTCTTTTTTCATCTTACTTTGACAATGGGTTGATAATCAACTGAAATGAAACTATTATTTTCGATCAGCGGATGAAATTAGAAAAATAGTTATGATTCGTAATAATTAGGTTAACCTAAAAATTGATAGATATGTCAAAACAAATGACAGATGTCATGAAACATTGATTTGGATTAAAGGCTTCGCAATTTTACGCTACAACATAACTTATAGCTTCATTCGCCAATAATTTCCGTTTAAATATTCACTTGCTACTATTATTATGAGACAGAGGGAGTAAAATTTATTTCCAAACAAATAAAATATCTAATATGTTCTCTGAACCTCCATTTGCAAAAGATACGATTATTGCTGTCGACATAATTTCACCTCTTATTATTCAAAAAAGAAATCCTGTGACACCGTTTGTACATACGTAAGATTTTCTCCAAGTATCCACTAGCTCTAGTTCCATAGCTATTTCAAATAATTTCCAGGCCTCGAGACACATTATTTCAGGTTAGAAATATTAATGCTCCGATTAGATAATAACCTACTAAAGAAAGTCTCTGTTTTTCACGGTGTTGCCATGCGATAATAATCGCGGATTACACGGGGTTGCATGATATTTAATGGAAAAAGTGTAATTCGGCTTCTAACGGGTTCAAATCGATCGCCACGGCCAACGAGAAGCGTGTAATTACGCTACGAGGCGAGAATGTGTGTGTAGAGTGGATAGCCGGTTATCCTGGAGGCAGCCAGTGGAACAAAGAGAAACTATCGGACACATAGTGTATCTTGGCCAACCGGCACCGATATTTCGTAATCCTGCCGCGAACTGTATCACGTGAGAGAGGTTTGATCCTTCGATACCACCTCTTGCCGGAGGCACGGTGTACAATTAGAGAACAAAGGGGAATATACATAAGCTTAGAGGAGAAAAAACAAAGTTTCGAGGAATTTATTAAGGCTTGTATTTTACTGGTCAGTATTTTAATCCCTTTTTGTCAGTATTTAAATAATTTGGGTAGTATCCTTTGGTCAGTATTTATACTAAATTATCAGTATTTAAATAAATCTTCCGAAATTAGCAAATAAGGCACTCGCGATAGATTAATATTTGTAAGATTACAATATATTAACATGTTAAAATGTTAAATATATATTTTTATAAATAAAACAATAAGCATATTTTCTTATCCATTAAGTAAAAACTTGTAAATGTCTAATTTGATTAAATATATAAAAAATAAAACAACATATACTTGTTTTAGGTATAAAGACATTTTTAAATGTAATTATTTTTCGACTTGTAATGAGACTATAATGGAATGGGTTTAATACTGTGTTTTTTTCTGCTTTATATTGTCCGTTTATTAATTTTATACTGACCGTAATGATACTAACTAGTAATTAATTCCATACTGACCGTTTAGTATTTTTATACTGACTTTTTTGGTAATAAAGTACTGACCGAAAGTTGATTTAAATACTGATCGAAAATATATTTAAATACTAGACCATTTAATTTGTTGGCATTTATTAAGGTGTACATAATCGAAAAATAATTAATCCTTTGCGAATCAAGTGAATAAAAGTCACGTGAACAATCATCAAACTTATATGAATTTAATCCTCCTAAACTATGTGGGGTTAATTTTACCTCGGTCATTATCCATCTACAAATATGTACATCATTCGAATAAAAACACATTCTAAAATCGTGTTTCGCCGATTTTATGATAGGATTAGATTCAAATAAAACAGAAATTTATGTTTAAAATATGTAGGATTTATTTTTAAAAACACGAACATGATAATTTAACGTTTGACTAACTTAAAATCGAAACTAGTTTTGGAAACAATTTTTTTAAAAACCCTTTCTTTGTAATATATTTTTTCACTTGTTACTATAAATTAGACATATTAAACCTTAACCTTTTGATTAGTATTGGCGACTATAGGGGTTTTGGAAATTTCGCTTGTACACTTTTGTTATCGCCATTTAAATTTAACGAAATAAATATTACATTTTTACGAATTTGATAATTATTAATTTTTAAACTTGCAAAACCAATTTGACAAATTTTCCGGCTGAAAACCGATCGTTTACCTTTCTCTTGAGATCTGCCGTAGCGAAAGGGTTAAAAAGTAATAGGAACTTCAATTCTAACAGTCTGTCTTGGAGAATCATTCGCTGCATAATTTGATGCATTCTTTAAACATAGAATGACAGTGTTTTCGACATATCGGTGAATTATAGTTTATGCATGTATTTTGAGTCTTGTGATCCTTATTTTTTGAACACGCAGAGCACCTCTGAGCTATTTTAGCTCGTTTTTGAGGTGTTTCTTGAGGAGTTTCTCCAAGATATTCATGAAGTCGTTTACGTAAGTTTCTGGTTAGTTTTTAATTATTTTTTCTGTTCGTTACGTGTTTTTCTACTAATGATAGTCCTAATTTCTTAATCAAGTCATTTAATATTCTTCTTTTAACGAAAAGGGAAAAGAAGTAGTGTATAAAAAAAAATTATTTGCAAATCGTTAACAAAATTTAAAGATGAGAATTTCGATTTAAAAAAGATAAAGAAACAAAGTCTGTGGCAAAATGAAATTTTTCAAATTGCTGAATAGACGACGAAAAATTGTAAAACTACAAAATACATCTCATATACAATAATAAAAAATGAAATTAGCGTTTTGAAGTATAAGATTGGCTTATTTCTTTAAAAATCGGCATAAATTTTCCGGATGATTCAATAGAACTATAAAAGTATAGCATACACGGTGTCTCGTTAAAATTTTCCTACTTTTTAAAGACATTTCGTAGTATAGCAAAAAAGGGGCGTACCTAACCTAAAATAAAAGAGTTACGGTACATTATTGCATGTACAAATTATGCACTTACAGATGTCAGACGTGGCAAGGACACGCTTTCCTTGTTCGAATGGCACGATATTTATTTTTAGCCAACGTTAGGAGCCACGAGAGGGAGAGGTGGAAGGGCCGAGAAAACACGATCGTTGCGATTTTCTCCCCTTTGCTCGTCATTTTGTCCGTTTCTCGCCTTCAAGCCTGGCCTTTCATCCTTCCCCGACGCGACGCGTCGACTATTTTCGTGGCGGAGGCGAATGCAGCGTCACGGCGCCAGCGTCTACACAATAAGAGAAAATTATACGAATCCCGGAGAGAGACGTGTATTTGCATCGTAAAGTTGGCTCTAAAGGAGCTGCCATAACTTGACCCTGTGCAGCACGAACTGCGTTATGGTGTTTGCTATGTATAGTCTGAGAGACCTAACTTATTTTTAATTGAATTTGCGGAAACTTTTACGAAGAGCACTTTTAAGACTGAAACACGACCGCTGTCAAGTTTGCGTAATTTCGTTCAACTAGTGTTTTTCAACAAAGGAGAAATCGATTTTCATGTAAATAATGAGTAACAAAATACAAATTCAAAGATGGTCAAGGACACGTTTACACTGTTCGTCTTTTTTCTTTTTTTAATTCGTTTGGTTCTTTTGTCTTTCAATATTTGTCTTCAAATTTGTGAAAAATACTGACAGCAAGATTCTCTGATTTTCACGTAAATAATGAGTGATAAAATGCAAATTTTAAAGTCAAAGGTGATCAAGGACACATTTACACTGCCTGTTCTTTTTTTGTTTTATTCGTTTGGTTCTTTTGTCTTCCAACATTTGTCTTCAAATTTGTGAAAAATACTGACGACAAGATTCTTTAATTTTCACGTAAATAATGAGCGATAAAATGCAAATTTTAAAGTCAAAGATGATCAAGGACACGTTTATTCTATCTTTTCTATTTTTTTTTTCAATTCGTTCAGTTTTTGTCTTCAAACTTGTGAAAAATGCTAGTGACAAGATTCTTTGATTTTCACGTAAATAACGAGTGATAAAATGCAAATTTAAAAATCAGAGATGAAAGATACATTTATTTTTGCTGTTTTTTTTTTTCTTCCATTTTTTGTCTTCAAGCATACTGTTTAGTCTACATGAGGTTGCAAACTTGTGAAGTACACCGGGTGGCGTGTGTAAATTTGTGCATGATAGGGGCGGCTGTGTTAATAACGAAGTTACGATCAATAGTGTTACATTATGTTTTTTCTTGTTAGAGCAAAAAAATGTTTGTCCCTTCTGGAACATAATTAATCGTCAGAAAAATGATTATTCTCTTGAATTAATTTCTTTTTCTTTAACAAAAGAAAATTCTTTGTGAAAGAATTAAATGATCTGGATGGATTATCTTTTAACTAAAACTGCAAATTACAGTCGTTAAATTAGTGAGATCGTGAAAATAAAATAGAAGAAATACTGGTAGCCTCAAATACTCAACTCGCGCACACTGAAACGCCATTAAAACTAACCTTTAATGGAGGCAACTGTGACTCCCAATTCTGTGGCTTCCCCGTGATAAACGAAACGAGGCGGAAATTGATGGAAAGTCATCGTCGATGAGTCACAGCCCCCTGTATCAAGGGCGAAGGGTGGCAGGATACGCATAATGTCATCGTCGGAATTAATTCTCTGACCATGAGGGTGAGCAGCGCTATAGCCAGGGAAAAAGTGCTTGTTAAAGCATCTGGAAAGGATGACGCACTCGAGCCTCCTCTAAAAAAAAGTGCCTCAGTAAAGAATCCTCGTGTCGCCTTTGCTAATTACACTCATCTGATCATCTTACCGTGAACTACCTAAGCCTGACAATTTTTTTACACACTTCTGTAGGTTCGAAACAAATCTTATCTCATTTCTGATACATTGCCAACGCTTTATGTAACTGAAACGACGCCTCTGACACAATATTAATTGGATCTTTTCTCAATTGATGCTGGATTATACCTAACCTCTCTTCCAGTATCTGTCTCCTTTTGTCATTGGAGGATTTATTAGGCTGCATTTTTCCTTCGAAAGACTTTTAACTTCTACAGTAGATCTCCTAACACTATTGTTCAAGTTAGAATATTTTTATGTCGAATGTTCTATGATGTTAAGTACTTCGATATATCTCTAGCTTCGACTAAACGTTATTTTATCCCACTTTTTCAATTCTACAAATGTTTATCCTGAATATTTCATGATGTCAGATATTTGGGTAGATTTGGAACACCCTGTAGAATCGAAACAATACCTCTGACACAATATTAATCGGATTTTTTCTGATCAATCGGTGCTGGATCGTACCTAACCTCGTCATCCTCCATACTCTGTCTCTTTTTCGTCACAGGGAAATTTATTAGGCTGTCTTTTTCTCCTGGATGTCCTCTCGCTTGTACAGTGGATCACCTTGGGTGACTTCACCACCGCTACTGCCCACACGTTGTTCGAGTCTCTCTTAAAAGGACTATAAACAAGCTGGAAGATACCTGATGCACATGTACGACACGTGATCCCATCGAATAACCCCCATCTGACCCCAATTTGCATCGAATTTTCATCACCTGAAAGGGGGATCGGTGTTAGACGCTTTTTTTAGAGGTTAGGGTAACCAATCTCCTTATGATGGGGGATCTGAGAACGACATCTTTCATCCGGAAGCTTTAAACGTGCTCGTAAATCGTATCGCGGCTTTCCATTCGAACTCTTTCGTAAGGAAAACGATTGTAGAAGAAGGAGGAATTGTGGTAGCCTTGAATAGAAGAGAGAGGAGGAATTGTGGTGGTTATAAATAGATTGAAGGAGGTAGGAAGCGAGAAATGTTTGGAGGAGAAGTGAAAAGAAATGAATGGTTGTAAAATACGAACGATAAAGAGGAATTAAATGCTGAAGGAGTAGAGAATGATTGAAACGTTCGAAGAAATAATAGATTGAAATAATAAATTTCTCGATACACGAATTCTGTAACTATCTAATTTTCAAACATTCCAAATTCTAAATCCACAGAAATTTCTTAATTTCCGAAACTTTGAAACTTTAGAATAAAAGAAAAAACTTACCTAAATTTCCTAAATTTCAAATTCATCGATATCTCGCGACAGAAAATTCAGTAACTTTTTACTTTGAAAGTACACGAATACCAATATACCAACTGACAACGACCTTTCCTATAATTTTCATTTACTAAGTGCTACTTGATCGCATATTTCGACCACTGTTAGAACTCCCCCGAGACGACACGAGCCTGAAACGGTAAAGCATCCATGGAGTCGAGAGAAATACACACGCACGAGTGCGCAAAGTCAAAGAAAGAAGAAGGGGAGAGAAACAACAGAGCAGAAGTGTGCTCGAAAGCGAAGAAGTATAGCGGCCAGGGGCGAGAAAGGCGAGGAGATAGGGGAGAAGAAGGGAGACAGGGGAAAACACGGAGACAGAGACTAAACACGGGGGGATCATGGTGGTCCATGACGCCACGACTCGTGGGAGCGTTACTATAGCCTCACCGAACGACAATACATCTAACCTGCAAGTCGAGAACGATCTCTTTGGGACAATAACATGTTATACGTGTGATGTTCCATTGAATGAAGATATATTTATCGAATATTAAGCTTCTATGGGGTCTTTCATGTCGTTGCAACGAACATTTTCTTTGTCTCAGGTAGTGTACTTCGAAAGAGAGCCAGTTAAGCCTTGATTGTACAGGGGAATTTGAAACGTTGCGATGCTGGGAGACATAATGGGGGAGTACAACGTGTATGCTCTGTGAAACGAATTGTATGATTGGCTTGAAACGGCTGAGGGAGTTGATGACGTGTATAGCTGGAGTTTTCATGGTTTTAAGTGTCTACTTGATCATCAGAAAGGTGGTTGAGGAAAAAAAATATAAATAACTGTCCAGTAGGTCGTACAGAATTTTCGTTTCACCAGCAAATTGCAATTGACAATTTTCAAAAGTAAATATTAACCCTTTGCACTCCGAGCATTTCCTTTTTTTCTTTTTATAAGATCGATCATCGTGATCAGCACATTTCTGCAATGGAACTTTTGAAAATCAAAAGTTTTCAAAAGGTTAACTTTGAGGAAGAAACGTAAAATAATTCTCCAGTAGATCGTATTGAATTTTCGTTTCACCAGCAGACTGCAATTGACAATTTTCAAAAGTAAATATTAACCCTTTGCACTCCGAGCATTTTTTTTTTATATAAGTCGATCATCCTTATTAGCACATTTTTGCAATGGAACTTTTAAAAATGAAGTTTTCAAAGAGTTAAATTTTATTTCAAACTTTTGAACATTAACTTTTATTTCACCAATATATTTTAATTCGGAACTTTTGAAAACGAAAAGCTTTATTTTGAAATTAAAAAAATGACGCATGCTTACGAATTTATATATTTTACTTATTTTATCAATTTGCTTTATTTTAATATAAATAAGATTTGGTAAGTGTCGGTTATAGCGGCAAAGTGTTAAATTTTAATTCAAAATTTTAAATATTAACATTTATTTTACCGATATATTTTAATTCTCCATTTTCGAAAATAATCGAGGTTACAGGAAATATTTGCCAGAGGCAATCTTGTCTCCTGTCCGGTGTTTTTTTATTTTACCAATGAAATTCTGAATTGTGAACAAACTGTTCGTTGAAACGTAAACGTCGCTAGTTCATGCGTTACACTCGAGGCAATTATTCGAGGTTATGATTCCCAATGGCCGTTCCGTTGATGGGAGAACGCGACACGGAGACAGTGCAACGGGAATCTGGGCGAGCAAAGACCGCTTGCACGGTACAGGTTGCATAACGGTTTCGCGCAGCATCCACCGTGTACAGTGTCCGATGTCTGCAAAGAGAGAAAAACGCGCGAACACATACGAACGGTTGACCCCTCGAACCGTTCAATCGATACGCGTTCTCTTCGAAACAATTGCGAGGTATTGGTATCCCTGATGCCTACTCTAACCTCACAATCTTACACACTTCCGCGGTTGTCAGCTTAATCGCCGTGTAATTTATAAAATGGTTGCTCGTTACGTTACTTCAAGTAAATTTTGGACAATTTTCTCGTGCTGGATAAAGAAATTGTTCGTGGCAAAGATTTATAAAGATTTTTATTTAACTTTTTGAATTAAAGCCAAAACTTAAGGGGTCTGAAATAACGATGATAATTTTATGGTGACATCTTGTTTAACTTTAAGTTCTGCGACAGTAGAAAAATTTGTGAATTATTCGTGCAAAAGATTTACTCCTTCGTACATATCGAATAATTTTTTTTTGGAGGGTTTTTCTTTAATTCTTCGAACTAAAACTCAAAGTTAAGAGGTCTGGAATAATAAAACTCCGCTTTTTCTAACTGTGTGGAAGATTAAACAGTGAACATACATGAAAACATTGAAACCAGGGCGAAAGGACAGACTAAATCAGTGTCGAAAATGATTCGTTTCGAATTCGAGGCAAAAACTGGAAATTTAGAATGCTTAGTCATTTGAAAAATTGAAACTAATGATATTTCACCACAGATACTAAGTGAACGTCCACTCCACTGACCCGTTTGGTCACTAAACCCTGTCGCAACATCCAAATTACAAACTCGCGGAAACCAGAAGTCACAGCAGCTCTGTATCATCAAGAAGATAAATTAATCTAACGTTCATTTGTCAAAACAGTCCTCCGTTAATTATAATCAGCATTTTTTCGCCATCTTGTATAATTCTAGCCTCAAAATTTCAAAATTATTCTCCCGCCATTTTTATTTTTTCTTTTCTTCCACATTTTTCCACACGTTTGACTTTCGATGGGCATTTTCAACGAAACAGTGGATAAAAATAGCACCGGCAAGTAGCCGGTGAATGAATATCGGAACAAACGAGAGGTTGGATCGTTAAATCGAGTTCCAAGAAGCGAAATCTCGTTACTCGTTCGATGGTCGAACGGTATCCCACAAAGGGGACCCTTTTGAGCGTCTGGACGCTCTTTCCAAGGTCCAATTCATTCGACCGCAAACGACTTCCTTTACCATAGGCCTCTTTCTCTTTATTTACCTCTTCACTTGCGCGTCGAATTAACGGGTCCACGATCCATTCACTTTCCGCTGAAATCGTTGGTCACTACGCGCCCCGTTATATGATAGTTCTTACAAATTTCATTAGCTACTGTACTGCTATTAGTATCCGTTACACTACAGGGCCACCGAGATAAATTCAGAATGTTTTCAGTGAAGTCCTACAAACAAAATATTTACAGAAGCGCAGCAATAATCGAATCGCTTCGTGTTGGAAAATCGCCCTCGGAAATAATTGTGCGGTGTGGCTACAAAAAAAAGAAAGTAGTGTATGATCTAGCTAAGAAATTCAAGGATTCCGAAAACCAAGATAAGGTTCCAACAGGACTCCGCTCCACCTCACAAGGCAAGTAAGAGGCAGGCCTGGCTTTACGGAAACCTCTGTCATCACTAGTTCCCCGACTTATGGCCCCCTCTAGGGGATTATTAAGAAAATTAGGAGATTAAACTTGAGTTAGGAGACTCATCCTGTATGGTAAATAACTTTAGAGCTGTAAATAACATTATATATTCTATATTTTAAGTTCCACTTTATATAATACTCTTTTACGCAAAATTTGACGATTTATCCAAATTCGAGAAAAAATATTAGATGTTCCATTTAAAAAACTGAAGGTGATCCTAATATCTCAGTAAAAAAGTAAATTAATGAAAAACAGATTAGAGCACTGTATGTCCCCCTAGGTACTATGTAACTTTTGTTTGAAACATTTTTTTGGTCAACGAATAACTTACGAGTTATTTGAAGGCTCACCCTATATATTGTAACACGTGTTTATATGTCACCAGCATTTAATGCACAGTGTATAAAACCCTATTTACGTGTTCAGAAATTTTACAAGTAATCAACAAAAACCATATTTCTATATCTTTGGACGTTGATGTGTAAACTTTCTATTAAAAAAATTATAAACTTACATTAAACAAAATTTTATATATCTATAAACTTACTGTTATGAACATACTATTAAAAAAAAATTGCTGTAGTGTATAGATCTACAATATAGTGTAAAGGAATTTGCTATAGCACGTACGTCAGTTAAAATAGCATAATTATCAGGAATTTCTGTATCATAAATTTTACTGTTACGCTGGATTTTTCATATGACAGAACAGAGAGATATTCCTTATGATTATTTTCTCCCGGGGAAGGAGATTTATGTTTCCACGTAGCGAAGAAGGATGTGACAGTAGAAGAAGAGATCCTGAGAAAGGAGATTCCTAGTTGGATGAGACAGGCAGAGAAATTCCTCTTGGCTGGCATTAAATTTTCATTAAAAGCAATTAAACTGATACCGGGGAGAAAGGATGCCGAAGATAGAGTAATAAACTAGGTTCTTTTAATTATACACTGCAGGCGTGTTAACAAATTCCCCTCGTTGTGATTCTTTGAATAGTTCTTTTCACTCTTGGAACTTTCTTAATCTCCTCCGTACGAAAAGGAGAAATTGATAATTAATTTCAGTGCAACGTTTCAAATCCTAACTGCGAATAAAATAATAAATTGACTTTTTGTAAAAGGAAAAGAGAAGAAACGGTTTAAGACAAGAATACCGATAATTCGAAACCTAACCTCAAATAAAATGGCCGATGTAGCCTACAATAATCTTGGAAACGTGTTTCGTAGCTGTAGAAGAGACAAGAAGATCGTTCGGCACGGAAGGACGTTGAAGCTCGAGGAAAAAGGATGGGAAAAAACGCAGAAAGAAAAAAACCACGATGACTTGCGATCCTGATGATACTTGTCTATCCTTGAATTAGCCTCTATGGTAATTTAACGATCCACAACGATTTTTGTGAAAGCTCTTCGAACATTATTTCCTCCATATTATTTTCCAGTTAACAACTTCTTTTTATTTCTAATTGCTGGCTGCAGTTCTCGGAACTTGCAGAAAAATTCAGCATAAATCCTCCCATTATTCCTACAATTGTATTCGCAGAGTTTTGTTTACACGAAGGATTAATTGGCAATTATGCCAAATTTGGCGATCGCTTGTGAATCTTTCGTTTCTTTTCGTTGATCACCTGGTAGGATTTTCTCCGAGAAATGAAATTTCGATTTATTTCTATCTCATATTTGGTCGTCATCTGAGAATCTTTTTCTCTTCCTTCCCTCCGAATTTCATAATTGCTCGTCCAATGTGGTTAGGTAAAAATTAATTAATCAGCAGATAGGTTTTTCCAAGCGTGGATCGTTAGTTTGCCTCATCAGAGCCGCGTATTTTTCTTCGCAGCATTGTTCACTCTCGTCAAATCGAGGACGAAACGGTATTAAATCGCCGCCTTTGGAAAAGAACGTGTGCATCGTGAATGGAGAGTTTCTCCACTCTTATTGCGGGGCCCCTCCTTCTGTCCATGTATAACGGACGTTTTACTTTTTCCTGTTAATACAATTATTCTACACCTTCTTCTCTTTTCTAGCCATTTGTAATGTACACAGAGAGAAAAATTCCTCCAATGTTATTAACATAATATGATGATAATTCTACCATTTAATTCTCTGTATTATTAATGTTAATAAAAGTCTATAATAATACTAGTATTAGTAGATACTATTGTCTGTGTTTTAGTTACTAGTATCACACATTTTAGGCACTAGTATAAGAACTAGTACTATTATCAAACGGCCTAGGATCTAGTATTTGTCTATACTAACTAGTACGACAATACTAGTGTTTAAACTGTTCTATATCATGTAGTACATGTATTTTAATTACTAGTATCGCAGATTTTAGGCATTAGTATTTAGGGTAGTACAATTATCAAAAGTTCTAGGATCTAGTGTCTGTCTATACTAATCAGTGCAGCAACATTAGTGTCTATACTGTTCTATACTATGCATTTTAGTTGTTAGTATTTGAACTAGTATTATTATCAGACGTTTTAGGATCTGGTATGTACTTATACTCACTAGTATGGCAATAATGGTATCTATACTGTTCACTATTATACGATGTTTGTACTTAATAGTATCTCACGTTTTAGGCACCAGTGTTTAGATTAGTGCTACTGTGACACGTTCCGGTATCTAGTATTTGCATTTTAAATTCCCATATTACATGCTGGTTACTCTAATCTACTAGCATCTATAACAGGACTACAATCACATGCTTGAAGTTGTAATACCTATAACAGTACAAGTATCACACGTTATAGGCTTCAGTATCTAGATCAGTGCGCAGGAGTATCCACATTTTAACTACTAACAGGATCGAATATATATTGTAAATAGAGAAATTCGAAATTTAATATCCGTCTATGTGCTGTGCCACATTTTAAAAGAAAATTCCCTTTTCTTCGCTTGAAAAAATATACGTTAAATATATAAATATATAAATAATTTAACAGAGTCCAAAAATAATCCTTTTCTCAATCTAGAAAACGCTAGTTTCCTTTTCTACGACTTGGATGGAAATCTTAATGAATTCTATTGTGATATGTATCTGTCTTGCAACATTATTTACCAGGTTTTATCAGGTTCTCTTAAAAGAGCTAATTTGTCAGTGGAAAGTCCACGATACAACGAAAAGTAGAAGCAAAGTTTCCCACAAGTATAATATTTTATGATTATCTTATTCGTGATCGTTTCGCAATGTTCTCTTACGTCAGGAAAAATTGCATTGGTCGACGTATGGATGGCAGGAACGTGCCTTTTTTTCAATCTCGTTTCCGACGCTTCTTGGGCAACATCGTGATGAACAGGAAACCGTCGCGAAACAAACTTCCGGAACCGAAGACATCTTCGTTTTCCACCGGTTAATTGCTAAAGTAAATTGGGTAAAATACCATCAGAATTGCTCAATTAGTGATAAAAATCGTTACAAGTGGCAGTTGTAGATGTTGAAAAATTGCTAAAGAAATTTTGTTTTTAAATTAAAACGAGTTCTTCCGTTTTTACATCACCAATCGTAACGGAATAAAAATTTCACAATAAGTCCATCAAAAATAAAATTTGAAAAAATCCTTCAAAATTCACAGCAATTTACGAATAAAATTTGTAAAAAAAGAAAAAGCGTATAAAAAATTAAAGGAGAAGAGGTAGTAGAATTTAATTGAGATAACAGTTAAAGAAAAAAAAAAAGGATTCCTCCGCGCGCAAGTATACATCGCTAAATTCCCAAATGTAGAAATGTTCGAAAGAAATCAAAGTCCCAGAGTTATATAATCACCTATCAGATCACAGGTCTACACGGAAATCCTTCCACTCGTGAATCGCTGAAAGTTACGGCAGTGGCAACAGTGTTACAATGGTTACTTAAAATTCCAGCAATAAAAAATGAAAGGACGCTAAAAAAAAGTTACAATAAAAAAAAAGAACTGGAATATCGAGAAGAGGAGCGTACCGCTCGATTCGATGCAATATTAGAGGGGACAGAGAAGACACCTTCTGTTGATGCATCGCACTCTGTTATTTCCAGACACCGTTAGCCTTTATTCCACCGAACGTTTTCTTTCGTGGGTGGCAGCTTTCTCGAATGGAGCTTTGCTCGCCTCGATATCTTGACCCTCGTCAACTGTTATCTAACGGGTCTTGGTAGGAAACTGGAAAAATACCCGTTTGAAAAGAAGAAAGAAATGGAGAAAAAATAAAAGAAAAAGAAAAGAAAGAAAATATCGAAGAATTCAGTGGATCGTGAGAGGATCGTTCGCAATTAGAAAGGACAGACAGCCAGTTAGTGACACGCTGAATAAGAAGATAATCGATAAACACTGTTGCACCGCTGTGACGAACTGGTTTGCGCAGCCTTCCGGGTTTTGGACGGCGTCGATGCGTGAACGTCACTTTGGAAAGCTGAAGTTTGACCTGTCAGAGTTGTAAAACGCTTGCGAGCACCTTGGTAGAAAGTTTGAAGAGGTTTGATGAATTCAAATAAATTCTAACTGTCTTTGAACGTTAACCCTTTGCCCTATAACAACGTGCTAGACTCGTGTCAGATTCTGGCTAAAGTTTGATAAAAATAGTTATATTAGTAACAAACATTAAATTTAATTCTACGTTTCCTTTTAATTTATGAGATCAAGGACTGGTAATTGTAATTAATCTACAGTGTATTAGCGTCTTTTGCATAAAATGGTATTAAAATAGTGAATAGCTGACGCTTAGATGTATAGTTAGCAAAAGAAATCGTAGGTCAAGGGGTTAAGTATTTCGTTAGGAAAGATTTTCTGAATCCATTCAGGCTCTGAAGTTCAGTAAAAAAATAATATTGGGATTGCAATACAAAAGAGTGTTGTTGGAAAAGAATCAAATTCAATAGGTTCAAACTTGCTCGTTCAAAATTATATATTGTCTTGGAATACTAAACCTGTCCATTTTACGTTTATACTTTCAAAGAAAGTCGATACTGATAAATAAAAAGTGATTTTTTTCTCTATTTGAAAGGTTCAAACGTGTTCAAACATATTCAAACTTTCCCGCTTAAAGTTGAATATTCAATTGGCAAATTTTTCGTTCGAATACATTCGTCCACAGGTATTGAAACATCATTTTGATCAGATATTTTCGACATGCCTATTTCATATTTATATTTTTAAGGAAAATCCATATTGATAAATAGAAAGTGATATTTTTCTCTATTTGAAAGGTTCAAACGTGTTCAAACATATTCAAACTTTCCCGCTTAAAGGTGAATATTCAATTGGCAAATTTTTCGTTCGTATTCATTCCTCCACAGGTATTGAAACCTCGTTGTGGCGAGTTGTTTTTGACTTCACTGTACGCAGAGAGAAGTCTGAATCTTCATTGAAAAGCTGGCCCGTTCACGGGGTCACAGGGAGAATAGCCAGGCCGAACACGTGAGAGACAATGGCTTCGTTCGTTTTGCTTGGAAGTTGCGAGGCGGCTTATGTACACGCTACACCAAGCAGAAACTTCAGTCTCCATTACATAAGAGAATAACCGGCCCTCTTCTTTTCTTATTTCCTCTCTTTTCCACCGTGTCCGTCACTCGATGTTGAATCACTGTGGGTGTCTAGACGAATTTAATTAAGCTCAGTGCTATTCACTTCCTCGAGATAGTGTCACAGACTCATCAATTGGAAAATCAGTTCGAGTTCTCGATTGAAACTGTGCGTTGCACTTTTACGTTGAGTTTCAGACTCTTAAGGGGACTTTCTCGTCAAAATTGATCAAAAAATACATTTTTTTTCTACGTATTTCCATAGTACAATATCTTGAAAATTTTCTGTAAAAGTTTCAAGACGAAATTCGTAACGGTGCAGACTCTACAACGATAGAAGCGACTTTGTGTTCGAGGGTTGAGAATGTAAAAACAAAATTTTAACTCTTTTAATGCTGAACAAGGATATATCGTTGTTAGAAACACTTGCGAAAAGTGTCAACGACGATTTATCGTCGCGTATGCGATGAAACCTTACTATTCATATCAATGCTAAGTATTATAAATGGCTTGTATTTTACTGGTCAGTATTTTAATCCCTTTTGGTCAGTATTTAAATAATTTGGGTAGTATCCTTTGGTCAGTATTTATACTAAATTATCAGTATTTAAATAAATCTTCTGAAATTAGCAAATAAGGCACTCGCGATAGATTAATATTTGTAAGATTACAATATATTAACATGTTAAAATGTTAAATATATATTTTTATAAATAAAACAATAAGCATATTTTCTTATCCATTAAGTAAAAACTTGTAAATGTCTAATTTGATTAAATATATAAAAAAATAAAACAACATATACTTGTTTTAGGTATAAAGACATTTTTAAATGTAATTATCTTACGACTTGCAATGAGTCTATAATGGAATGGGTTTAATACTGTGTTTTTTTCAGCTTTGTATTATCCATTTAGTAATTTTATACTGATCGTAATAATACTAACCAGTAATTAAGTCCATACTGATCGTTTAGTATTTTTATACTGACCTTTTTGGTAATAAAATACTGACCGAAAGTTGATTTAAATACTGTTCGAAAATAGATTTAGCCCTTTTAGTGCCGATCGAAAGAATTGTATCTAAGCGAAGAATACCGATTTGATGTAATTTAGTAAAGTTTGAGAAAAAAATCACCAAAAAAAAACGTAAGAATGTTATTTACAAAATTCAAAAAGGAACATATTACGAAATAAGGGGAGAATGAAACAGTGCCAATTGTATTTCAATATTTGTTGAAAATCATACTAATAATATTTATTCAAAATCATTAGAAAAAATGGTTTAATTTGTTGTCATTATAAATCATTTGTGTGAGTAATAGTAAATATTACACACTTTCAATAGCCGGATAACTATAAATGTTTATAATAATAATAGAATTGTCCGGAGTTGTATGGCGTTGTCTGAAGTTGCGTGAAACTGTTTGAATTGCGTGGAACTATCTGAAGTTGTGTTCATTTCTGTGACTTATTTCCATTTTCAGTTTAAGAAATAGAGGGAGATCAATGTAGAATTTGTTGAATAGGAAAAGAAAGATACACGTTCTGTTTCTCGTTGAAATTTCAACCTGAGGTCAGAAAATTTCCTCGAAATCGCTCGCTATATTTCATTCCACGCTCTTGGAATATTAATTCACCGTCTTCTCTTTGCTATGGTTATTCAAGCATCAAAAATTTCGGGACAATTGTGCAATTACACATCGAATATCAAATATTGCAACTTGCTATATATTATCAAACCTGATATTTTAATGATACTGGTAATTCAGTAGAAAATATTAACCCTTTACGCTTCGTGTAAATATTCTCGTACGATCGATTTGTCAACTTTAACACACTTTTGCTACGAAACTTTGAAAAACGCAGAAGTTTCACTTCGAAAAGAAAAGAATTATATACCTTTGTGAATTTATTTACTTTTATCTATTTGATTAATTTGCTTTGTTTAAATATGAATAAAATTTGAACGGATTTATGGTTATATTTATTTTATGAATGTCTTCGAGCGCAAAGGGTTAAACACTAAAAGACAGAATGCTTGAAATTTTCGATAAAAATCTAAAGTTACGACAGTGTATCATCGTAACCACCGAAAGATTGGTGTTTCAAGGATAATATACGGGAGCCTAACGTTCGTCCTTCTGTTGAAAAATCGACGTTTCGTGAGCAAATGGAATAAGGCCAAGGCGAATAAGATCCAACTAGCCAGTATGTTGTAGTTATGCTAGTTGGCAGAGCTCATGCGAATAGACAAAGGGAATCCATTGGCTTTACCGGAATAATCGCGTCTAATCTTACGAATCGTCATTCCACACGCGTTTATATCCCCTGTTTATTATTTTTTTCACCGAGCCAGCACACGACAGAAAGTGACATCATATTCTCTTCACGAACCAGTTCTCATTGACTTTAATACCGGTTCCATGCATCCGAGATGTTACCAACACACACACCAGGTGAGGTCGCAACCTCTGGATGGGTTCAGAACCACGTGTGTCGCCTCATCCACCTCTGATAAACGTCTCAGACTGTGGACAAGATTTGTGAAAGAGTTCTATTAGAGTTTCAAGTGTAGTTTGGAACGTGTTCCACCGTGGCAGAATATTGACAGACAGATAAAAGTGAAGATTATTCACGAGTAATACAATTTTTTTAGTAAGATTCAAGTGAAAAACAGTTTTTTTTTTCTAAGATTGAAATTAGTTTCTTTTTTTAAATGGAGTAGTCAAAATGAATCATCCTAGTATATTGCTAAAATATACGAACATACAATGAAGTGAGTAGTATTCGTGAGTAGTAAAATTTTTTCTGAGATTGAAATTGATTTTTTTGTAAGGTTGAAATTAAAAAGAATTTTTTGTAAAATTCAAATTAACTTTTTTATACGGAGTAGTCAAAACATAGAGTAGTCATATTGCTAAAATATACAAATATACAATCAAATGAGAACTATTCACGAGTAATACAATTTTTTGTAAACTTGAAATTAATTGTTTTGTAAGATTGAAATTGAAAACAATTTTTTGTAAGGATTGAATTTAATTTTTATTTTAAATAGAGTAGCCAAAATGAATCATCCTAGTATATTTCTAAAATATACGAATATACAATCAACCGAGAATTATTCACAAGTAATAAAATTTTGTATAATGTTGAAATTAATCTTGTTTTTTTTTTTTTTTTTTTTTTTTAATGGAGCATACAAAGTTAATCATCCAATTATATTTCTAGAATATACAAACATGTAATCAAGTGAGGACTATTCATTAGTAATACAATTGTTTGTAAGATTGAAATTAATCTTTTTAATACGGAGTAGTCAAAACGAATCATCCAATGATGTTTAAAGAATGTACGAATATACAATGAACAGCTTGAAACCGATTCTCCTATATCAAAACGTGGATAGACAGATGATACTAGTACAATAAAACCTCGGTACTTGTACTCTAGATACTTGTATACGAATCTTGTTTATAACATTTCGTCAATACGTTACGGTGATAGTTGCTTATTGTCAGTTAAGAAAAATGTGTGAAACGTGATAATAGGAGCAATGAAATTCTAATCTAGTCTTGCTGCCATCGGTATAGGAAAATTATTCTTAACGCTAGGTTTACAGGACACGTCAATTTGACACATTTAGGATTTCACGAGCGAAATCACAGAAACAATTGTTACTATTAGACTGTCAGGAAAATTTGTACCGATTTTCCTAGAAATATTTTTACTAGACATCAACGTGAAGCCACCAGACGGCATAGTGGTAAAAGTTACAATGTACAGCAATTTAATATTAACCCTTTGCACTCCAAGTATTTTTTTTTTTTTATGATCGATTTGTCAACTCCAAGCACACTTTTGTAATGAAACCTTTGAAAATGAGATTTTCGTTATGCAAAGAAAGAAATTATACATTTTCACAAATTTCTTTATTTTTATTTATTTCACTAATCTACTTTATTTCAACGTGAATAAAATTTGAATGGAGTTATGGGCTGTATTATGAATGTCTCCGTAAATTATAAAAATAATCCTTTTCTAATTTCTGTTCAACAATATTTCCAGTTAATATCTGTCTTACATCTTTCGGAATATATGCGAACTTTATGTTTCCATCTAATTGTATTCATTGTAATGTATTCAAACAGTATCTATCGAGAATCGGCACGAACTTTCCAGACAACCTAATACTTCCAGGCAATTCTTCATTATAATTGCCAGGATTTCAACAAATACGAATAAAAGAGCAACCCTATTGTAATATAGTGAATCATCTCCTTCAAGGATTCGTTCACGAGGGAGAGCCAGAACGATGTTGCAATCGCCTGTGGCAAGTATAGTCGCGGATCCTCCTTGTCGGTGCGATCCTTAAGTGAGGAGGGGAGTTAGAGAGAGAGAGAGAAATAAAGAGAGAGAAAGAGAGAGAAGGAGAGAAAGAGAGAGGTTCACCTTTCACCCTGGAGTAACTGTAGAACGAGGAAAGTCAGGGGAATGGATTATGCCGACGGAGGTGAACAGCTGGGACTCGATCTAACCTGCCACGATTACGTTTCTGTTGCCGCCTTCACCGACCAGTATTAATTTTCATTCACCAGCACAAGCTGTGGAATAAACGCTCTTCATCCGTTAAAATGATTTTTCAACAGACGTACTTTACTGACTTCACGTGCTCCAGTTTCTCCAACTAACGAAGTTTGGCTTCCACGTGGAGCTCGAAACATTCCTTTATGTCCTTTCAGAGTTTTACGTGTCTCTTCGAACTTGATATTTTTACATTTTCGGATTTTTAGGTATTGGAGATGGGTTATGAAATAAAAGTAAAAGACTGAGATTCTTTTATCTAAACTTTATTATGACGACGTGGAAGGACGTCTTCCAAAACGTTTGATTATTATAAAACAAGTGAGTGTCAAAACCCGTAAAGGTGAGCAGAAAGTCTGCTGCTCACTTAAACAAAAGGAGATCTGGAAAATGACTGTTTATTGTCCAGGGTCTTAAGTATAAACAATTAAAGGCCTATGAACACGATGACATCTGGTCCGCTCCATTATTCTCATAAGCAGTGTTTGCCATTCATAACACAATTCATTTTTGCTTGCTAGCTGACGCAATGTTAGATTATTAGTAACAATCCAACATTAGGATTCTTGAATCTTTCCAGTGTGAAATTAGAAAAATTTTTGTAATTTATGAATTTTTTAAATTTCGAATCGTTGGATGTTTATGTATTTTCAGACAGTTTAGTTTTTATATCTTCAGACAACTGAGTTTTTATAACCGAGGCTTTCCACACGAAGTAACAGTCATTTTGCTTTCCTCGACTGAAAAGTCGAGTTTCTACTGGATGATTATCGGCCAGCCGGATCGCGAGGCTCGTGGAAGCCACATGCTCTTCCGTGCTGAATCAGGATCGAGCCGGTGCATATTTGAAAAACAAACGAAAGCGTGTTTACGTAAGCGCCTCCGACTACTTTTCGTCTTCCTTGCCCATTCCTCGTTCAACGAACCACGATAACAAACTTTGAACGGTTTCTGGTCAGCGTTGCTGACACGCGAGTTCATTCACTCTCTTGCCTTTTGCCTCCGCTGATCGTTCAGTTCTTTTTAACGTTCGCTGTATTATATTAGTTTCCTTATACCTATATACATATTTTTACTATTTTTCTTTGCTTCTTTTATTCTTGGAAAAGTTTTACATTAATTTTCATTTTTTTCCTTCTCTAAATTCTTTACATTCCGAGAAATGTGTAATAGAATCAATTTCACAGTAGGTTGTGATCATTATTTTTCTTAGAACTGAGATCTTGGAGAACGGGTTCTGAAAGGTTCTAATTGGTCGGTATAGCTCCACTGTTTTGACGCTTTTCCACCTTTCAACATTGCTCCTTACTTAATTCAGGCTCCTAAAAGTCAATTCGTCCAAAGCGAATTTTAGAATTTTGGAAAAATACAAGAAAACTCTGTGTGGTTCCTTTGACACTTTGTCACACTATGTCACCCAAATCTGGGTAACAATTATGTTTCCGTAGAGGCCCCGTCACCCATAAGTGGACGACTCTTTGCTTCGTCGAATTAAGCAGAATTTTACGAGAAATTTGCAACAGTTTTCATCAGTAACATGATTATTTATATACTTTCAATAAATATAAATATTTTCGTCAGTTGAATCCCTTTGCATATTACTATGACTAATATTTTGAGTATATGTAATCTTATTCCTTGATTAAGAGTTCCATAAATTTTGATATTTCAATTTTTGATCATGTGGTACATTTACGAGAAAAATCTCAACAAGTAAATGCAACGCTAATTTCCTAGATCTAATTTAATGTCTTCTTCATTTGATACTTTTATGGACAAAGTACAGCTTTCGGTTGAACATAACGTTGGTAACTTTATTATTTCATACCTGTGTGCTTTATTTTGAATATATTGTTTAAATATCCATCTACTTTTCCGAGAAATCGTTGTTTCATTAAGAAGAAACAAACATGCAAAGATGTGTAAAATTGAAAATCAGGGAAAAGGTATTTAAAACGATTCGAATTGTGCTGGAAGTGAATTGGTAAAACCAGAATTTGGGGCTCCCAGGAAACGTACCTGATTTACGGTGGGCGATCAACGTGTTATCTCTACAATGGTACCATAAATCTGGACCAAGAATCTTCTATAACAATCCCTTGAAAATGATTCTCAGACTCCAAGTGAATTATTCTTCAAGGAAAGGGCAAAGAGGAGTAAATTTTGCTTTGTCAAACCTCGTCAAACCTCGTCAAACATCCTCAAACAACAGTTCCAATCGTTCTTACTCGACGTTCTTCAAACGTTACTACTCGGCACTGGTCAGAAATCAAATTCTTCAGCCTTCCATTTAACTCTCAGTGATTGTACCGCCTGTCATAAAGTGGCACAGAGCTACAGCCAAGTGACCTCTCGTTTCTTCGTGCAACAAATGGAAAATCCGTCTCTCATACGACGATAGTGCCACTTTGTCCACCCAGGGAACAGTATTATCCGGCTAAGAACAATTCGATCGTGATTCAGAGTGGAGAGCGTGGGCGTACTGCGGATAATCGGCTCGAGAAGGGACGGAGGGTCGGCGGTTGGATCACAAAGTGAAAGTCCTGGATCAGCGTTTAGTCGCGCCGCGGCCACGGAACTGAACGTATATACTCTGTAACGTGTCCAGACGTTCACCTCTACTCGAGTTACTCCCTCGAACTTCGTCTCTGCTTCTAATTACTAACTCGTGTTACAATGAACAAGCTACGGTGCAGTGGTGAACACGTGAACAGTTTGGATTAAGGAGCTACACTGTGATCTATGGAATTGCAGAAACAAGGTTAATCACATTTAGAATTATTACTTGAATGATTGTGCTCGCGGTTCGACGCTCCGGAGGATCTCTGTCCCTGACGATGTGAAATTTGATCGAAAACTTTCCTATTTCATTCTTGAATCTACTATGAAATATATTTCCTGTTTTTTCTTTTTTTTTTCTAATCTTTATTTAAAGAGAAATTCAAATGTTTTCACGGATTTTATTTTAACGTTCGTCGATGATTCTGTGTCCAGGTATCACGTTCCCATATTTTTCAGAATTTTTCTCAAGTATTTATCTTGCGTTTGATGCGCTCGCAAGGATGTCGACGCGCCGGAGGTATTTAGCGATCAGAACTCTAGGAACAGTAGTTAATTGTAATTTATACTGTTTGAAAAGTTGATCGACCGCTTCCATAAAAGGAAATCCCAGATTGAGTAGATCTGACGGTGTTATGAAACCTAAAGTGCTCCATCCCAAGTTCAAATGATAATTGCACGATTGCTAATTGCTCTATTAGCGTGCTGACATAAATTCCATTTGAAGGGGTAATACATTATTGATCGTTTTGTTGCCGATACCTCATCTCGAATCCATATCTCGAATTTTATAAAAGAATGGAGTCACCGATTGATCAGTATCCATGTTTCTCATTTATTTCTCCGTCTTTTTTTCAATTTCGTTACCCCACATTGCAATTTCAATTGGTCCTCCACGTTTCCTATTACTCTGGACCTTTTACGTGAAAATCTGTCGTTAAATTTAAATGCTCCGTGTATACGGAATACTTTTTTGGATTTTGTTGTCATACCGATCGATTATACCAATGTATAACTAAGTTACTATTTTATTTCTTTATCTATGAAATGAAACATTTTAATTTTTTTCATACATATTCAATTTCTTTTTTTTTTAAATATCATTGTCTTAAAAACATGTCTATTCATCGTTACAATACTCACTTAAATCTTACTCTTCATCTAGTTCACTATCGTCACTTAGAACAAGTTCTTCAAAACTACTTGATATTTTTTAAGGGTTCATAGTAAGAAAAAAATCAAATAAAAAGTTACATATACCGCAAGTGAAATGTTACGATATGATGCTGCAACAATCACAATCGTTTATCATAGGAAGAAATAACTCTCTGAAAAGTAAAAAGTAAGTGGCTGATACGAACACAATTCTATTTATTCTCGTTGCTATACAATGTTCAAAATATGGACCGTTTATTTTAAAAGTGGTGTAAGTCCATTTTTGGAGAAACTTAAGAAATCACATGATTTACGTATAATTTAGTGTAAACATTTTTTTTTATAAACAATTCACACTTAATATTTCAAAGTATCCATGTGTTTCGATCAATAGAACGTTCGTTAGTAAATTACATTGTATAATCATTCATTATGAAAGTAGTATAAGTCCATATTCCGTAGTCTAATTAACCACTACACATGTAAAAGAAGTGTAAAAAACTATGGTAAATTAAATGGATGAAATAAAAAAAATTTTGTCACCTCTGCATTCATTTATAATATTGCATGCACGAACATATTGCATAATTGGAATAGTATATAACTAAATAATTAATATTGAGCATAAACATTTCAATCAACTAAGATGCAAACCATTAAATATCTCGAAAGAAGAAAAAATCGACTTAGGTCACTTTCAAAATAAACGGTCCATGTATGTCTATCTTTAAAGTTGATGACGTTTGTTTTCGTCAGATCTATAAGATAGGAACTGTTACCGGGCGCATATATACGTCCATAATCTACATCGATTACTTTAGACGGACGTATATATACGTCCATAGCAGTGAAAGGGTTAAAAGTTTGTCAATTTTTGTTATCAAGCGTCCATTGATACTCGTTACTTGTATTTGTTCCGAGTTCGATATTACGCAACGTATAAAGCGTTAAAGGGTGACAGGTCGTTGAAATCGGGACGGTGATCGATCAGGGAAGCAGAGGAGGGCACCACCGATCACTTTCCTTATTATTTCACTGTGTGAAAGGCATAACCTCGACGGCAGTGCGCGCAATAACGGAAATATTAATGCACAGGGCTCGCTCGAACTTTCGACCAGACAGCGTAACGAACCACGAATCGATCGTTCGCTTCGATCCACCATGCGTGAAGGCTCTCCGCCGGATTACGGTACATTGTGGCGTTATTTCGTACGCTAATGGCCAGCCTCCACTTCTCTCTGCCGGCTTGAAAGCCTCTACTGTAAATAATTCGTTCACACCTCGTGCATTCTAAACGAAAAATCATCAAGAAACTACGATCCTAGACGTTTCGAGAGAGAAGATGTACAAATAAGAAACAAAAGTATTGTTGGATATCGTTTAGAAGAATCGCAACGGCTCTAGAAACTAAGTGTCTCTTGTAAGATTTCTGTGTAAAAGTTGATCATAATAAATAGTCAACATCGGAATCTAACAGTATTGGCAGACATAATTTTTAACCCTTTGACTGCGGGGTACTTGAAACTTAAACGCTCTGTGAGGACGGAATACTTTTTTTTCGCGTAACGTGAGTTTTGGATATCAATTAAATTACTATTTTAACCCTTTGCGATCGACACATTTCTCTGGTGGGACTACCAGCTAGTTGGAGCAAGTTTCGATTTTTATAATTATTTTTGGATAGTTGATTTATTATATATATTAGGTTGTCCGGAAAGTTCGTGCCGATTTTTGATAGGCAGTGTTTGAATATATCACTACATATAAGATTGTATGAAAACATAAAGTTCGTATGTATTCTGAAAGATTATCGTTTCACGTGTCTTTTAAAAGTTTATTCGTTGCAATTATTAGTTTCTTCGCAGTGTTATACTGTCTTGAAGCTGGAAGAAAATAGAATACACTTTAAAAATTGAGGAAGTTATGAATATTTGAATTGGAAGTTATGAATTATCCTAAAAAAAGAATGAAGTATGAAGAGAAATGGTGTAAACGTGTGTAGAAGTAAATTGAATAAATTCTTTTATTTTTCTGTTCGTCACGCAATAGTGCGTTGTCTATGGAACAGTACCCTGTAAGAGTTGAAAATTCGAAAAATTGAGGAAGTTATGAATGTTCCAAACCACGTAACCGCGCTATGTTCGAGGTATGATAAATTTTCCAACTTTCGATGTGAATCACTCGAAAACTAATCATTCTATTGACCAGAAATTTCGCCAAGGCGTTTGTATATAGTTTGTCTGTCTACATGAACCACTCTCGTAATTTTACCTCCGCCACATTTCGTTTCAAGCTCGTCGAAATAGCTATATATCTTCTTTTTTAAAAATGTGCTTTTTCATCTTCAAAATGCTGCCATTTCATGAATTATAGAAAATTTGTCAATTTTCCTTATCCGTTTAGATAAGGACACTGTGTAGTTCATAACGAGCGTGCATTTGTTGTTCTAAATCAATCCAGTAGAAAGATTTTCGAACTTAAATGTACGTTGCCCTCTTAAATTAGGTTGGCATGGATAAAAGAAAAAATGATTAAAAAAAAATGGCATGATAGAAAAGCACTAAGAAAAATGTGCCGAATAGCGGCTGCCCTGGAAAATATACAGCGCATGATGCGCTGACTTATTATTCAAAAAACACGAAGAAAAAAAATAAGGAATCGCGAGTCTGTAGCCTGTGAAACACGCATTATCTTCAATCAGATACACTGTTACAAAGTAATTATTATCTTGTTCATGTAATCGTGCCAGTATTCCTAACTGTGCTTATTAATTTACCGCCATTTGTAAATTTTCAAACGCTACTTGGAACCTCCTTTAACTACACCTCGTTTTCTATTCGCGATACAATTATGTATGCATATCTCCGCTATTTCTAGGAAGAAACATTTCACAGAACGTTTCCCACTCTTTCATAATGTTCACCTGCAAAATTCCATTTTAACCAATTATCGTGCACCATTATTTTTCATTGTGACAAATCAATATTTCTATTCCCTCGCGTTTATGCAATTACACTATTCAATTCTCCAAATAATCTTATTCAACATGTTAAGCGCCATGTCGGTTCCTGCAGACCGACGACTTTTCGTTTAGATGGCGTTAATTCTCGAAAAATGAGCAGCTTTAAATTTAGAAAATAATTCTTTATTATTTATTAACGGGTTTCGTTGAAACGGTTTGAACAAAAATATGGCTTTCCTCTGATAGGCGTTATAAAGTTACCACTTTCTTCGTTAAATTTATTGTAACATTCTTTTGACAAACTTTCGAAACTGAACGGCTACACGGGAAGTCGATCGAAGTAAATCTGGTGCTTAACGTATTAAAGGAGAGTATTAAATTTTTCAAATTTTTAAATATTGCATTTTTCGTACAAAAATATTATCAGCGTTGCGATTGTAAATTAAATATAAAACATTCGTATATTTCAATATTAAACGCTGAAATTATTACATTTTAAAAACGTGAATTTTTCACGTTTCCATTTCCCTTTGTTTCGAATTCGTTGTAACATTCTCTGAAAAATTTTCGAAAATGAACGGCTAAACGGGAAGTCGATCGAAATCAACGTGGCGGTTAACGTGTTAAGGAAGAGTATTAAATTTTTCAAATTTTTAAATATTGCATTTCGTACGAGAAAACTATCAGCGGTGTAATTAAGAATGAAATATAAAACACTCGTATATTTAAACATAAACGCTCGAAAGATTTCATTTTAAAAACGCGAATTTTTCACATTTCCATTTCCCATTTGCTACGACTGTGTCCCTAAAAATCCATCTGTATAATTATATTTTCTTCAGTTAGTGCACATTATTTATCCGTGATAAATGAAGAAGGCGAACAATTCCGAAATTTGCAGTTCTTTTAAAAAGATTTAGAAATTCGGTAGATTTTAGTGAAATACAAGTGATCGAAAGACTTCCTCGAGCTATTCCACCGCTACTTCGACCACAAATGATTTGATCAGATAAGAGTCATTGACCAGAGACGTCAGCGGTACAGTTTTTCTAAGGAACCGCGTTTTCGCGTCGATTGTCCCTTAAATATCGAGTTGTAATTAGACGGTACACCAAGATGGCGTTGCTGACGATGAAATGATCTCCAGATCCAGGAGGTAGAGGATCCATTGGCATCAAAGGAAAGATTTTTCACCGTGATTACCACACTGGCCACATGGAGTCATCCATTAAATCAGTGGTGCACAACTCTCGCGTATATATACGCCGCGGCTCGTGGATAATTTACGATCACGATTATTAATCCCGTAATAGCGGCGCCGCTCAGAAAACGGAATCGATGCTTATTTTCTAACATAGAATCCCCCCTTCCATTCCCTCCACGAGAATACTATATTGTCTGCTAAAAGTTTCCTAGTACCGGTGAAAATTTTGACAAAATTTTCTTAGCGAATAGTCAAATTAAATAAAAAAATAAATAAATAAATATATCTTTTTTGGAGAAAAGATACGTTTCATTTCTTTCTCTTCTTAATTTTTCTGCCAGTGTATTAGATTGTTTTTGGCAACAAATTAAATCGTCGGTATTTAACCCTTTTAGTGTCAAACAACGATATATCGTTATTAGCTACACTTACTAAAAATACCAACGGCTATATATCATCGTTGCATATGCGATAGCACCTTACTATTCGTATTAATGCTGAATAAATTATTTGTGTGAGTTATAGTAAGTAAATATTATACATTTTCAATAGCCGAGTAACTATAAATGTTTATAATAATACTGGAATGTTATTTGAATGACGTTATACTAGCTACACGTATCACTTGTTTTATAACAGGTAATTCTCCTGATACTTGCTGCGAATCATGGGATTATCATTTAGTTTTATGTTTTTATAGTAATTATTTTGTTACAAACAATTGAAAATACAGCATTTATGCTTTATACTACGGATTCTGTATCAAACTATGACCAAACAATGATTCTTCTTACTTGCAAATACTGTTTATGAAAGGAAACTGTTCTTTCCAGTTTTTCTAATGATTTTGAATAAATATTATTAGTATGATTTTCAACAAATATTGAGATACAATTGGCACTGTTTTATTCTCCCCTTATTTCGTAATATGTTCCTTTTTGAATTTTGTAAATATCATTCTTACGTTTTTTTTTGGTGATTTTTTTCTCAAACTTTACTAAATTACATCAAATTGGTTCGGTATTCTTCGCTTAGGTACAATTCTTTCGATCGGCACTAAAAGGGCTAAATCTAATTTTCGATCAGTATTTAAATCAACTTTCGGTTAATATTTTATTACCAAAAAGGTCAGCATAAAAATACTAAACGGTCAGTATGGAATTAATTACTAGTTAGTATCATTACGGTCAGTATAAAATTAATAAACGGACAATATAAAGCAGAAAAAAACAGTATTAAACCCATTCCATTATAGACTCATTGCAAGCCAAAAAATAATTACATTTAAAAATGTCTTTATACCTAAAACAGATATATGTAGTTTTATTTTTTATATATTTAATCAAATTAGACATTTACAAGTTTTTACTTAATGAATAAGAAAACATGCTTATTGTTTTATTTATAAAAATATACATTTTAACATTTTGACATATTAATATATTATAATCTTATCACGAATGACCTAGTTGTTAATTTTGGAAGATTTATTTAAATATTGACAATTTAGTATAAATTCTGACCAAAGGATACTGACCAAATTATTTAAATACTGATCCTTCATATTTAAATACTAACAAAAAGGGATTAAAATACTGACCAGTAAAATACAAGCCTTTTTTTCATTGTATAATCTCTGGATTGTGGATGTTTATGCATTTACAGAAAATTAAAAGGTGCAGAATTTTACAAAATGCACGTAATATGAAAAATATAGAAAACACTCAAATCCTAGTGCCTTTTATAATACCTGATACGTGAAATAAATTTTTCCCAAAGTTCTACGTTTTATTTTTTATTATATTCCCGCAAATATTGAATTTTCATAAAAATCTGCAACTTAACCCTTTGCAGTCGTATTTTCCGTAGAAATGGTAGTCGTACTGATAGGAATGATTTTTATGCAGCCACTTATTGCCTAAATAAACATGTAAATTTTACTCAAATGAGTTTATTTAACACTAAGTTTACGGGACACGTCAATTTGACGCATTTGGAATTTTACGAGCGAAATTATAGAAACAATTGCTATTATTTTCCAGTAACTTTTTTGTTTTTACTTTTATTAATGGAATCATACGAAAATATATCCGAATTTGTAAGCAAGTTAACAATATACAACTAGGTTGCCTCTAATAAATCGATTTCTTGAAAGAAAAATTCGGTTCCTGTTTCACTCGAGAAAAGCCCGTAAACTTAGTGTTAAGAAGTTTGTATTATTTTATTATCTTGGTGTTCGCTATTTTATATAGATTTACCTATAATTCCCGGGGTTCGAGCGCAGAATTAAGAATCTCATTAAAAATCTTTCCAACATTTCCAGACAACTTTTCTTTTAAAAATGATCACGCGAATCGTTTCACGATTACATTCGTTACCGACACTTAGATACACGTTTCTGAGCATCTTAAAGAGGTTTATGAGCAACTTAAACAACCATTTGTATGGTGTAATTGAACGAGGAACTTGATGTAAGCAAGAGAAATGAAAATTGTCACTGTAAATGCACGAATGATTGAATTGTTCATCTTTCTAAGCAGTCATACTGCATCCGAACTTTCTGCAGGCGTTATACATGTACGCATGAGAAAATACGGAGGATTCATAAGCCCGTCCAAGCCGAATGAAAACTTGCGCACGTAACTCACGACTCGTGAGGGAGAAATTTTCTTTGTCTGTGCACCGTCGCATTTCGTAATCGTTACTTAATGTACTCGTCGAAGATCCAGCCGGTTTACGCAACAGAAAACTACGCTTTTCCTTTCTCAATTCCAAAAAAAAAAAAAAAAAAAAAAGAGGAAAGAAGAAACAAAACGATAAAAAATAGGAAAAAAGGCAATTGAAAAGATAATTCTTCCTTGAGCATGAGTTACAACGTTAGGTAACGCGAAGGCAGTAGAATGACAGAGAGTTAAATGGGTAATGCATGAGCGTTAGAACTCGCGGCTAACCTTGAAATTTTTTATAAAATAAAGAGGACAAAGAAAGGAAAAAGAATATAATCTTCATACATCGTTTTTTCTTCCTTAGAATATTTTGTCTACACTGTAGAATCGTTTTCCATTATTTTAAATTATTTTAAAAAATTTTGCTTTTTCTTCTGTGTGAAAAATTCCGGTTTCTTCCTTTCCGGAAAAATTTTTTAGGAAGCACATTCCTTAGTTCAGGTCTGTGATTCTTTTTTTTTCTACACTGTGGAATTTTTCTTCCACTTGTATAATTTTTCGAAACGTCGAAACACTTATTATCTGCCGCAATAATTTCAAAACCGCAAAACTTGGGAAAGAAGAACTCCGATCGCTCCATAGAACTCTCCAGTTCTCAGTAATGATCATTATCACAGATTCGAGTGACGTGTGAGCAAAAATAGGGCAAAGAGGGCAAGAAACTATGAAAGAAAATGTTCTGAACTATTCCAAGTGGGATTCCTTGCCTGTTGTACTTTTCTTAGTGACTTTGGATATGTACACTCCCGTTCATAAGTATTAGGACACCTGAATGTGAAGCATATTGGAATTTACTGAAATTTAAAGGATTCTATTGATACCTATCGAAATCTACTAATATTTGCTGAAATCTACGAAAATCTGTTGAAACCTACCGAGAGCTGTCGATTTATAACGAAAATCTACCAAAGCCTACCGAGATCTGCCGAATTATAACGAAAATGTACTGAAACCTACTGAGATCTGTCGAATCATAATAAAAATCTACTGAAATCTACAAAAATCTACGAAAACCTACCGAGATCTGTCGAATTATAACGAAAATGTACTAAAATCTACTGAACCCTACCGAGATCTGTCGAATTATAATGAAGATCTAATGAAATCTACAAAAATCTACGAAAACCTACCGAGATCTGTCGAATTATAACGAAAATCTACTGAAATCTACCGGGATCCGACGAATCATAATTGAATCTACTTATGTTCTACTAATGTCTATCGAAATCTCTTGAAGCTTATTGATCTCGATTTAAATCTACCGAATTCTACTAAAAGCTACTTACGTTTTTATATATTCTAAAATTATTTAAAAAAAGAAAAGAATGAATCTAAAATACATCTAAAATTATTCTAGAAAAAGAATGAATGTAAAATACACTTAAAATTGCCCTAAAAAAAAGAACGAATCTAAAATAAACCTAAAATTATCATAGAAAAAACAAAAACAGAAAGAAAATTATTAATTCTAGAATCTCAAAGTACAAGTGCATATGTACATTTTTAATAATATATGATACTAATTTTGATGAGAAAATATGATTTAAATCTAATAATATTTTCTGCTTAACCATAATGGCTGTCCTAATTCTTATTAACGGTAGTGTACCTCTTCTGTGCCACAGAATCCCTCCTTTCCAAAGCAATTTTCATAACATACATTATTTAGGCTTATTCTTATTCTACATCGTGAAACTTGTTCTTACTTGGACAATTTTTTGAAAAATTTAACAGTCTGAAAAATCTCAGAGGGAAGAGAAAAAAAAAGATTCCGATCATTCCAGGATATCCTCCGACTCTCGAAAATTACCATGGTCTCGTTAACTCACAATCAGCGGCAAGTGACTCGTGAGTAAAAATAGGGCAAAGAGCGTTTGTGAAAGCAACGATGCATTAAGAAAAATAGAGTGTACTGGCGATGAAAACGAGCAACACCTGGACATTCCTCAGCCCCTGTGACGGGAGTTTGCGCACCGCTGAGCCCAGTCAACCGATATCAAACGTCGATAGACTGGTAATATGGCGTTTGTATCGGCAACGGGGCACGAACGAGCGAAAGAGGAAACGAGAGAGGAGGAACGGTTCTACCTGGACGAAACTCGCTGCCTGGCAACCAGCCTCGCCACCAGGCGACTGTGATATATATTGTTGGTCCGTTGCAAAAGCTATGGAAATCACTCTTTCCACTCTGAGCCTCCAATGTTCTGTGCACCTTCATCAGGCCAAGCTTTTTATCCAAGCTTTTCAGCATTTTTTTCTCTCTATTTTGTTATTCTTTTTTTTTTTTCTTTAGCCTAACAGTGTTTGCATTGCACGATGTGTCGCTACGACAGAATGTGTCCCTTAGGACACTCCTATTTTTAGGTGTAATTCATTTTCGAGCAATCACTTCTTTCTTTCTTTTTTAATTACCTGCTCCACTTGTTGAATTTTTGGAACTTTTTCTGAGTAGTTGAAATCATGGTTTTTTGGTTTCTCATTGAGTGTCTATGGGAAGGTTGTAATCATTATATTACATTGTTAGAGATACACGAGTTTTTGAGTTACCAGTGCTTTGCTTTTTCACACTGATTGGTCTTCCAGGAATCTTTTATGCGTGTAAAATTACAGTTATGGCTCTTTGCTCCTGTATTTGCAATTTTGATTTCATCTGGTTTTTGCTTCTGCTGATACTTGGTGAAAGGTTACGATTGATCATGTGCCTCGTTCTTTGCTTTTGTATCGAATAGCCTAGTGCAATAATAGTTTTAGGCAGAAGTTTTTGTCTCTGAGTTTTTCAAATAGCCTTGCCACTTCAAAATTGCAATCACAATTCTTTGTATCTCCATTTTATCGCCTTTTTATAGTACAGCGATTAAAAGGATAGGTGTTGCAATTTTTAATTGCAATTCAATCACAATTACAATTTTTTATTACTTCCTTTACAAGGCTTTTATCAAGCCTCGATGCAAACTTTAACCCTTTGACTATTGCTGGCGCCTATAGGCGTTTTGTAAATTTGGTTCGTATTCTTTCGTTATCTTATTTTCATCTGAATTGTATTTATTGCGTGCTTCTATTTTAATTTAACCAAACAAATTTTACATTTTTTACAAATTTGAAAATTATTAATTTTTGAACTTTCGATGGCAATTCGACGAATTACTAAAAATAGAACGTCTATCTCTCTATCGAAAACTATCGTAGCGAAAGGATTAAATCTCCATGAAGAATATTTCATGCAATATCAATCTCGGAACAGTATATGTAGACACGTTCCACTTTTCCATGGTGCATGAACCTCCTGAAATTTTCATTCAATTAGAATTGCAATTTTATATTCATCATTACCATGCAAATTGGATCTTTGTATTCTTAAAATCATCCTTATTATTTAGCATAGGCACAGTTCAAGCTCATTAGTGTATAAAGGAATGTGTAACTTTTCTACGAACATTGTGTCACAAAAGTTTGTATTCGTATGAATTTTGCGATGTACGATTGCATAGATTTATCGTTTCGAGCGTTAGCATACTCTTAAAAAATGCTGTGTTGTTTAACACATTTTTACTTTTTTTTTAACATTTCACTAAATAAATTACTTTGATTTGTCTAAGTGATATGAAATATTAGATAATTCCAAATTACTTGCACGCTTCAAGGGTTATAAATGTAAGAATATTACTAACAAGGGAATACTTCTAAGTGATAATCACCAATGTTGATGAAACTTTTGTATGCAGTAGTTCTCAATAAAATATTTTACAGCTATTATTCCTTCTTTTTTTTTTATCGACAATCGTTTACTGTGAAGGTGCAAAAATTATCCTCAAGGTTGAAAGTAGTAAACATATTTAAGCTTAACACTTTGAATATTATTAGAGACAGAGGAACGGTGTGTATTGATGAATTGTATATTTTTCAACATCAAAATCCGCAAGCGTCGCTCGACGAAAAATACGCTCGGTCGGCTAAGTGTTAATAAACGATTCATCGTGACCTAACCTAACTATTACTATTCAAATACGACGCTTTTCCCTAGTTTTACGTACACTTCCACTTCTAAAATGCTGGTACGTTGATAAATGATTGATTTTGCTTTTTAAATATGGTTAAACGTAAGCATTGTTCAAACAGAGACTTGCTTTGCCACGGATAAATATCATCCTACGTATAAATGTGAAGCGTGTTAATGCTGATTGCGGGCCGCGTAACAGTTCACGATACTCGGACCGGTATCCTGTGAACCACGTGCGTGTACACACCATGAATACTTAAAGTCAGTGCGAATAACTCTTTCGTAATCGCTCGATTCGTATTCTCCAGTCGGTCATCGTTCAGCCTTAACGCTCTATTCCATCTCGGAGGGAATATAATCGTCTAATCAATTCCGATAAATAATACAATTTATTTCCTGAAAATTTCAATGTGTAAAACCTTTGTCTTAAAATCAGGTAACAGGAAGACGACTAGGCCATATTCTCAAGTCACGATTTTCTTTACATCGTAGATAACATAACAGAAGACAAAGATTGACTCGTGAAGAAAATATAAATCGTTCAAGCTGTCAAATGACTGTTCGCTGTAGACAGAATAGACTACAAATTTTTTTCGGAAAATAGATAAGAAACAAAATGAATATTAAACAATGCATTGTACGTGTTATATTAGAAAAGTCGTAAAGTTAAATGGCGATGCAATAACGTCGTATGCAGAAAAATCTAAATGAAATTTTAAAAACGGTCATTTGACCGCGCGTGGTAGGTTCAGTGTTGATCTGTATAAGCGTAAGATGTGACGTCTTAACCTTTTCGCTACGAGCGTTTTTTCCGCCGAGATACTCCCACTAAACGCGACGCCGCGATAAAAAGTGTACGTATTGTGTGGAAATCAATACAAAAATCAATTACAGTCAACTCTCCTATAACGCGATACTTTTATAACGAGGTTTCCATATAACGCGATACGAATTACATTAATCTGCTTTCAATTACAGTCAACTCTCCTATAACGCGATACTCTTATAACGAGGTTTCCATATAACGCGATACGAATTACATTAATCTGCTTTGTACTAAAAGTCTGAGTTTCTTATAAACACGGTACGAATTAATCGCGTTGTAGGAGGGTTGACTGTAATCTCTTCGAAAAACATTTGCTCTTGTGGCGATGATGTTGGTGGAGGAGAAGGTGCAGGAATGATACAGAGAATATATCGGCAGAAAGGGAAAGGTTGCGTTTCGTCCTGGGTCTCCTAGTTGGACTTGTCGAGGAAGGCATCCAAGAAGACCCGTGCCTTAGACGCGTGGGACTGAGAGACTCAGATTAGAAGGTGTATACATACAGACAGAACCTCTCGAGAGGACTAGCGAAAATGGTCAGAAAATGGTCCCTCTAGCGGTGGTGGGCAGACTTTTTTATCGTTACTGGAATGCATGGCCCGTGAGAAGCAAATGAAATTAAAAAGATATTTGAACAACCAAACTGCAAGTCCAGAATAAATTGTGAAACGTATAAAATAGCGAGCGACTATGATTGTCCGTCGTATATGAATGGCTCTTACGGATAGCAATTATAGTCGCCTTTCGTAGCGAAAGGATTAATGTTGTTCATCTTGTCAGGTTATTCGTTGATATAAACACACAGTTAATTAATACTTTGACGGCCGGTGTCACATTTACGTGATTTCGTTCAATCAGCGTTTTATAATGAGTAATAGAATGCAGATATAGAAATAAAAGATTGTCAAGGCACATTTACACTATCTGTCTTCCTTTTGTTGAATTCTTTTGGTTCTTTTGTTTTCCAACATTCATCTTCATATCAACAGTTCTTTTGTCTCCAAATTTGTGAAAAATACCATTGTGGCAAGATTGCTTGCTTTTTACATAAATAAAATGTAATACGTAAATTGTGATTAGGTGATTAGAAAGGTGATTAAAATGCACCTTAAAAATCAAAGATGGTCAAGAATGCATTTATTGGATTTTTTGTTTTCAAGCATGCTGTTTAATCTACATGAGGTTGCAAACTTGTGAAAAATACCGGCGACATGTGCAAGTTTTTGCACGATAGGGGCGGCCGTCAAAGTGTTAAAGTTAATATATAAAATAACGCAAATGAAAGTACGTGGAAATTATATTAACACGATACGCACGTGAGAGAAGCATGACAAAGACTGCATCGCAAAATCGATAAAGGAACCAAGAAGCAAAAGAACTCTGTGAACGATGTCACGCAACATCTACAAATATCAATTGCCATTCGGTCGATAACTTATCGATTATCCGTCACATCTAAAGGGTTTGTAGGGACACGTAGCCTTAACTTAGGTTGACAGCCTAGGAAATATCCCTAGGGCAAGATGGGTTGGCGATATTCGCCAATGGAGAGTATAGAACACTGCACATACTTTACACTATCTTAAAGTCTGGATATGAATCTGATTGAGCACGTGTGGAACGAACTTGGAAAAAGAATAAGGAAACACAATATTACAAGTAAAATAGAATTAAAAAACGTTCTTCCGCAGGAGTGGAACAATATCGGGTCTGAATTCACAAAAAGTGTAGTCCATTCAATGCCCCGAAGACTAAAAGAAGTCCTTAAGATGAAATGACTACTAACAAAATATTAAGCCTATGTTTTAATTAATTATAAGTGTTATTATTCCTCTGTGCCAATAATTTTCTCCATCTATAAAATGCTCAAGTAACATATTCTTGCTATTATTTTGTGTATTTACTTTATTTACATTATTGATTTTTGTTATGTAATAAACTAAGATAGATAATAAATGAACATGTTAAAAAATTGTATCTTTCGATCAATTTGTTTAGTAGTTACAAGTATTGGTATCGTAAGAATCATACTGTGCCAGTACTTTTGCCCAGCACTATGCATAGACAGTAGGCACAAATGGCAAAGGCAGTTACCCAGTGGGGCAAAGCGCGCCCACGCGTCCCTATTAGAATGTAACCAACCGCTCTTCGATGAAAAAAAGAACATTCTGTGTATAAATAAAGCGGTTTCTCACGGGCGGGCAGATGGAAAGTGCGCGGAGGGAAACCGCGTGGGCGAGATTTCGCGTTATCGATCCTCGAATCGAACCCACGCTGCATCGCGTAACTGGCGTTCACTGTTTATCGGCAGAACAATAACCTCTCCAGAGCCTTTTTATCGATGCTCCAATAACGGCTGTTCCTAGATCTTCGCTCTGCCAGAACCATAATATCGTTTCGCGCGCTTTGTTGCCATGAGTTCGTTAGCATAGTTGGTACATGTGCTTAGGAATCTTGTTGAAGTGTAATTGTTGGGCTAGATTCTTTGTCCGGAGATAGTTGAATCTCGCCGGTGAATTACAAAACGGCTATTAACGCTGTCTTTCTTAATACGTTTAGGTTAGGTTAGGTGTTCGAACCCTTATTCGAATGTACGATTTCCATAGGTGCGAATGTATAGAAGCCACGATATAGAGAGGTCGTAAAATCGGTCAGATGTCAAAGTAAACATGTTTTAGCTGACAGGATACCTAAATTGACAGAAATACGATCAGATAAGGACTTGAAACCACCACGGTCAGGACTGTACGAAGAATTTTTGTAACCTATGTCAATGTAGCTTATATAATGCATGAGAGAAAAAAAAACTTGATACTCGTATAACAATTATGTCAGCATATGTACCCATAATTATGAAAGTGGTCTGTCAAAATTAAAAAAAAAATGAGTTTATCAGTTATTTCACATCACATTGTTTTAAATTAAATTAATTCAATGTAATTTTTACGATATTGTCAAAAATGAACCGTTAGATAGTGCTTGTTATTTCAACATTATATGGAATTCAGTTAGTGTTAATTATGAAAGTGGTCTAAGTGAAAAATATAAAAAAAATGAGTTTATTAGTTATTACAAATCAGTTGACGACGATAATAATAACGATGGCAACATATTTTTTCAACTAAAGACGCAAATTCACTGTTGCGAATTTGTGAAAAAAGAACCGTTAGATTATGGTAAAGTAGCACTGACGTGGATGAAAATTTCTCAGTCTTCAAATACTAATATTGAAAAAATAAACCATAAATTTTTGGTACCTGGTCATTCCTTTTCACTGAATGACCGTGATTTTGGGATTGATAGAAATGAAAATCAAAAAAGTAAATTACTTGTACAACCCTAAGCGTTATTATGAATTGATAGAACAGCGTAGAAGAAAAACTCCATTTTCGGTAAAACAAATGTCGCAGCCGGATTTTATTTCAACGAAACCACTGGAAGAGTCAACGACAAGGAGAGTAAAAAATACCGCGGGCGAATCTGTCGCTTGGCTGAAAATTCAATGGATGAGATTCTTGAAAAATGCACCTTATAAGATATTCTGTAGAACTTCTTTAGATGATTCTGAATTCCACGTTTTGGAACTTTCATCTAAAAGAGGAAGACCAAAACTGTTATATACATAATATAGAAATATTTTTTAATTTATTCAAATGTAATGCTTTAAATATCTCGAAACAAGATCATCAATATTGACGTCAATGTTACTTAACAATAACCATATAGAATTTTCGAAGTTTTCGCTTGTTATTCTTGTTTGAATTTTTGATTTATTATATACTGCCGAAAAGACAAATAACTTTTCTTGGAAGGGAGGGTAAATTTGTATATTTCTCTTTCACCAAATAAAACTTGTAAAAATCTGTCAAAGCAACGTTCTTAAATTGTGATTTTAGTGAGTTTTCAACTATCTAATGCTTAGATAGTTGACGTTGAAAAAATACAAGATTTGTCAATATAAACCGTGTCTAATAATGTTCGAGATATTAGCTCAAATATCTTTACTATTCTGAACATGGAGTGCAATTTTCATCCTTTAATTGTGAACGATTGCCGATAAAAAAGTTTGTTAAATTTTTTTAAAACGTGTTGAATTTTTTTTGTGAATTACTAATATATCAGAATTTCCTCAGTTGAAATAATAAAATAGTAATTATGTGATATTTCATATCACTTACACAACTTAAAATATTTTAGTTAATAAAATGGCTGGCAAAATGTTGAAATAAGGTAAAAGTATATCAAACAACGCAGCATTTTTTTCTTTTTTTATGTGTACTAATGCTCGAAACAGAAAAACTTATGCAATGGTACACTGGAAAATTCATAAATATATCAAGTATATCCATGTTTTTTGTAATATCGAGAAATCTCCCCGAGCGGTTGGCAAAGTGTTAATTTACCAACAAAAAAGTTGTATAATTGTGGAAAGAAATTCGAAATATTTCAGATAGTAGCTAATATTTACATATTTTCCTTTTGTGAATGAAAACTTAACCTAACTTGACAATTGAAATATTAAAAATGATATGCTATTATGCATTTATCATTGGAACCCTCAGACTGCAACATACGGCCCTGAGTGCCGCAGCATCAATAGGTGCCGATTTTTGAGAGTTTAGTTTACGACCTCGCTATATCGTGGCCCCGACTATACATTCTTAGTTATATACTTTTCTTCACAGTTGAAATACTGACAATTCAAATTGAAATTTTCGAAAATTCTCGAAACACGCAATTTTTCTTTTTAATTGTACCCTCAGAAACATACCAATTGCAGAGTAAGGAAAAATGATTTCTACACTCTTAGAATTACCTATCATTGAAATCAACGTTTCCAAGGATACACGCTCCCTCCGTAGGCACCGGTCTTTGTTCTAAAGAGTTTAGGGGACGGCAAAAACAGCAGGCAAAGTCAACGTTCCCGCTCGACGACCAGAACTCGTTCTATTCTTGTCCCATTCTTTGTTTCCGCGGAACGAATGCGCTCACGTCCACTAGAAACCTTAAACCAATAACCATATAACCATCGTGAAGTATAGCGGGCAGAAGGGGACGGAAAGGGAAGAGGTATAAACTTGTTATATCAAAGTGCTGTTTGACTCGAATTTCTAACGGGTATTTACTGACCGTCGGTAAATCAGTTTTTTTCCTTTTCGAATCGCGGATCCGGTCTTCCTCACGGTGATTAAAGGTCTTCCCAGCTGGAAAAGGAAACATGCCCGCTGAATGTATCATATACACATACGAAAATATACATGTGTACACATGATACATGTTCTACAGTAACGGGAATGCGTCGTAGCGTTAAAGCTACGTCGACCAGGCGGGTTGCCTGATGAACGGTGCGATTTAACGGCGCCTGTGAAACTTGCCTCTTAATTATTACCGGCAACAGGTTACTATTTACTTCAATTTTACTTCTCCAAGTACAGTAGAACCTCGCTTATCCACACCTCGTTTATACAAACAAATTCAAATCCAATCTCAGATATACGAACTTCTAAGTGAGCTTCTATTATCCGAATTGAGGTCATTCATGCTTTTGATTATACGAATATGTATTCTGTAAAGATCACTGATATACAGGGTGGTCCACGCAATTGTTTCGAAGAGCAGTACATCTGTAGGCCTTCAGATTTTTGTGAAGTGCAACAGTGTATGTGCAATTAACAATTTTTAATCATTTCTTTAAATGGAAATGCATACTTTTTGTTGAACAAATTCCTCCGTTCATTTTACGTAAAAAAATATTGGAATACAAGGGGAAAAAAGTTATTAGTTCTCGAGATATTTTCAAAAAATGTCTCACTGTTGGTAAAATACATTTTCTTTTATTTCGTGAAATACAATTACAATTTTCCAAATTCTTAGTTTTCGTACTCGAGTTACGATACGTAATTATTACTGAATGATGAAATACTTACTCATATAAATTGGTTTCTCTTATATCAGTAATGTCGAAACAGTATTTACGTTTACAACGTAATCACGAAGCGTTTGTGCATCTTTTTCAATGAAAAATTTTTTGAAAATATGTCAAGAATTAATTATTTGTTCGCCATGGTACCCCAATAAATTTTTACGTAGAATGAACAGAGGAATCGATCTGTGTAATAAAAAATATACATTTCCATTAAAAAAAAATAATGCAATTGTTGATTGCACATACACTGTTGCACTTAAAAAGAATTTAAAGGCCTATGGATATACTGCTCTTCGAGTCATTTATCTTCCTCCCTTGGTAGTTTTTCGTAAATGCGTTAATAACAGAGTTATACCTAATTTTTCCAGAATATTTACCGTGTATATACATATAGAGATATGGCTCGCTAGAAAGATGGAACAAGCACTGGGAGGAAGGGGAGAACAGGCGTTGCGAATTTTGCAATCACAGATTTGGAAACCTGGAGCACATGATAAGAGAGTGTAGGGAATTAGAGAGGTGTGTCAGCTCGAAGGAGGTAATAGACGAAAGGGAGACAGAAAACGCTCTGAACTGGTTGAGAAATGTAGAAAAGAAAAGGAAGGAAAAGAGTAGGGGGATAAAACCAGGGTAGATATGCATAAGACTGAAAGAATAGGTTAGTAAATGGATGTATAGATGAACGAGTGTAGACTAATATAAGATGTATATAATTGTAAACCAAGTTCCTTCTTTTGACCGTGAGCCGCGAGGTCGAGTAAATAAATAAAACAAAATACATACATATATACATGGTATAATATTCAGTTACAAAGTACAAAATATATAATTCTTAGTAACAGTAAAAACTTAAACAGTAAATTGTAACTACTTTTTATGTCATAACACGAAATATTGGTATTTCTTCATGACGAGTATACTCGTCAAAAACAGCCAACTGGTTAAGGGGTGACATTTTATTTATTTTTTAAACAAATATCCTTTCTCTTTGCATTTTAAATGTTTCACATATACGCACTTTACAATACAGTATTGTGTTTAATTAAAATTATTATTTCATACGTTAGTTTCTTTTTGATGCTTACAAATATCGAGTCAAATGACGGAATTAGTAACGGTGAAGATAAGTTCGATTTTAGATTTATTTAAAGACCAAATCGGTAATTTCATAAATGAAAGATTTGAATTAAATAATTGGTTAAAAACGGAATATTAAAATAACAGTAAAGAGTGAAATTGATCCTGACAGCATACAGGAAAGACAGGGTTCGAATAGATGCTACAGATTCTGAGGGAAGTTCAGGAAGAATAGAGTTTAAAAAAGATGAAAAAAGCGGCAGAACCGCAATTAGCTGTAAATTGTAATAGAACCGGTGGATTTTTCGAATTTCAATCGACAAAATCATAGATGAAACTCAAGTAATTATGCTAAAAAGAAACTAACTTCAACTTTAGCACGAAAGCTTCGAGTGCAAAGAGTTAAACAGTTTGTTCACTAAGAGGAGATACTTTTTGAAGGTACACATCGTGTACAATTAACGTGATACACTTAAGATAATTGAACTACTATGACAGCACAGTATCATGCACTTTAAACACGCGTGATTTTTTTAATTCTTCGAATATTTAAAAAATCCTTTTTTCATCTTATTCTACACACCTCAAGTGTCGATCAGTCGAAAGAAAAAAGTTTACAAACTTCGAGAATTTTTTCTAATGATTTTCAAATATTCTTCTAACATGTAATTCGTTTTCCAGGTGAAAAGACGGCATTCCTTATAGTTTTGAAGCATCCCTGCCAATTGTGGAATACAGAAAATAATGGCCAGGCAGCAGACAGCCGACAGGAACATCCCCCATCTTCGGGATATCTTTGGTTTTGGCAACAAATGGGAAAACACTCGTCTCCAAGCTGAGGAGAAGGCTCCAGGACACGACAGTGCAGTGTCTATGGGCTCCACTTCCGGTGAAGAGGAGAGCCCGAAGAATAGCAAGAAGAAAAAGTCCCGTCGCCGCGACAACAGTAAAACTTTGACCGAGAGCGACGTGAAACATCTGGAGAGACATCTGTCTATGAAGAAGACCATCCGGAAGAAGATCATGCGCGATCTGCAACAGGCGTTCGTCGAGGACCCGAATGAATTTCGAGTGGACGACATCCCGCCTGAACAACTCAAGGCGGAGATCAATATCCAGAGTCTGAGCTTCGGGACACCATCCCAAAAGCAAGGGCGCACGCGTGGCAACGCTGAAAACACGTTCCTGGACATGTTACGTGCTGGAGGTATGATACTTTCCTTATTCAGAGGATGTTTGAGACTTTTGGACGTGGAATTTATTTTAGGAATGCTAGGTTAGATTAGGGGACCTAGAACTGTCTGAAGAAAAATTATTTACGTAGGATTAAGGTCTACAGCATCATCTAAATTCATAATAATTGGAAACTGGAGTTCCAATGGGACTCCTGATATACACAGTCTATTCAAAAAGTTCCTGGAGTGATATAATACTATACAACAGCTTCTAGTGGCGACATCTTCGTTTTAAATCTAAACTTAGTTGCGAGTTTTGAGGTTTTCACAGTCCGGTTCTGTACAATTAATATTGTTTGAGGCTTTGCTGTGTCTAGGAAGATAAGTCTCCTAACGTTTCGCCAGCATTGCAGCTAGCTTCATTAGGGGTCTGAGGACGCTCTGATAATGATGTGTGCCAGAGACTTACACTCTTTTATAGTAACCAAGTGCATATTCCGGATCATTGTTAGCCAATCAGGTTTTAATTGGTCAGCTGATCAATTGAATGTACTGTGTATATATGCATTTCCTAAGTTTGAATATTCAGATTCGTTATAATTTACTTCTTAAGTTGCAGGATTTCTAAAACTTCTTATTACTTTTCTCAAACGATATACGTTGAGGAAAAGAAAAATGTTTAATTCAACTTAACGCAAATAAAGGATGAAAACGATAACTTAATCACACGTCAATCAATACTACCTGTACAGAAAAAACAATTCCGTTCATATACAGCGTTTGACTTTCAAGTACTCCGCACTCAAAGGGTTAATGTTTCCTTCGTTAATTTCTCCTTACTGTTAGGAATATTTGAAAACCCCTAATAAAGCCAGAGGATTTGGAGTTTCTTCCTGCACCTCAATAGCAACGGACGTATCATAAACCCACGCTAACTCGAGTTAAGTTTCGTTACATTAGGTTTTTTCGAAAATCCAGTGTTGAAATTGTACGCAAATAAACCCTCTCACTCTCTAAACGCGGAAAACGGGTAATTTTAATCTTAATAAAAATAATCTAATTTTAATATCCATAAAACTAGTATTGAACTATTCGTATCTTCTAGAGTCCATTTGAAGTGTTCCAGATTCCACTAATAACCTCAAACTCCACGTAAAAAATGTCGAATAACTAGAGGATGATTTGAGATATTAAATTGTTGTAAATTAGAGTATAATTTTATTTTAGTAAATTTTTACAGAACAGCAATAACATAGATGCTTATTTCAGGTCTAGAGAAAAATTCTGCAGACGGTGATAGGGACTCAGGCCACGGTGGATCACCCACGAGAGAGACGCCAAGTGCACAGGATACAGACGAAGAATCGAGCTATCCCTACGACACACCGGTTGCAACGCCATCGAAGAAAAGTGGCAACTTCTGGAGACGTTTCACTATGAAAAGTCGCAACAAGCGGTAAACGCTTGTTCGAACGATCATGTTCACCTGACACCAGACACTTTATTTCCACTTCTGTAACTGTACCAACGTAGTTATTCGAGCAGAGCTTGCAACTGTGATATATACCATGAGAGAGAAAACCGCGTCAGCACACTTCCCAATTCTTTTGTATCCGATCTTCAGAAGCTTCTGGCGTCCATTCACAGAGATATCAGGACCAAAGTATCATTCGGCATAATAAAAAGGAATATAAAAACAAAAAAAGAAAGAATGTTCAACGTTCAGAAAGTCACGTTTGTGCACATATCACGAGGATATTTTTGTGAATACTTTTCGGGCCCACTTTTCTCGGAGAGGAAATCTTTGTAAATAGCGCTGTTCGTGGTACTAGAAGCTTCTTCGAGATCCCACGAGACCCCAATGTTACATGGAAACCCCTTTGATGTGTACTTAAAGTAATGATTGTTAAGTATAAGAAACGCAACGAGAGATGTTTAGCCTGTAAGGGTAGTTAGTTTGAATTCTTTTCCTGTTTCTTTTATTCTTTTGTTTTTCAATTTTTAAAGTAAGGAGACAAGGAGAACCAGAGAAACATAAGTATGCACGGCCCTTCTCCATCATACCTGTACATTGTTAGTATTAGCTAGTCAAGCAGGTTTTACAAGGGGATCGAGAAGAAAATGATTTCTCTGGAGAGAAGAATATTTTCGAGAGTAATTCGTCCCTATTTGATACTGCTGTTTTTCCCAAGCGAATTTGATACGCTGAATATTTACAGAATTTTCAATAAGAAAAATTTTTGGACCACTGTATTGTAGTTGACATATAAAAAAAAGAAAAATGAAAAAACGAAAAATTGTGATCATTTTTTTGGCGGGTACTTAAAATATAAAAAAAGGGAACATCTTTTTATACCACGAAGTAGTATTCGATTCTCTGAGAAAATCTGAAAAGAAAATTATACTTGAGGATTATAATATAATTATATATGAACTTTGATATTTATTATTGCGTAAGATATTGTGAAGAACAAGAAATTCCATTGTTCCTAATTGTACTTGGACATAACCTATCCACAACGTCCATGACGTTTCCATGCTTCCACGAGACCATCAAGATTATTACTATTGATAATAAACATTTACCTGGTACGATCCGTTAACTGTAAATGTATTATACTCAAGGATCATATGTTAGATTGTAAAGGTAGCTATTAAAGAAAAAAAAAAGGAAAAAAAATAAAAGTTCTTTGCGAACGTTAATCACGTCTTTTGTTCATTCTTCCTCTTTTTTTTTTTGGAAAAAAACAACTTTTATTATTCGTCACAACAAAAGTGCCTTATAAAATCTGATAGAAAAATAAGTATATATAATTATACGAAGTTACAAAACAATAGTTCGCATCAACAATTAGCCCTTTTGAGCTTTTCATTCGTTTGTGAACTTGGGTGGTCTTTTCTCGATGAACGCTGTCATTCCTTCCTTTCTGTCAGCCTGAAATTCCAATTGTATCATTGAGCAACAAATTAACATTTTTTTTAAAGCTGATATATTCTCCTGAAGAAATTCTTACAGTAGCAAAGGTACCATGGAACATCCTCTTTTCAAAATGCAGACCTTCCTTCAAGGTGGTCTCATAAGCTGCAAAAGGAATTTATATGTTAAAAAAACAGCAATTATTAGTGCAATTTTGATAATTACCAGTATTGACGGATTCTTTAGCCATGGCAACAATTAACTGGGAGTGTGAGGCAATTTTCTCTCCCAATTTAATTGCCTCTCCTACCAGCTGGTCTGCTGGGAAGACTTTGCTGACCAAGCCTGCGAATAAAAAATATTTATAAAAAATACAACAACACAATTTCTCTTCTTATATCTTTTTCAATAAACCCACCACTCTTCTCAGCCTCCTGAGCAGTGATCTGGTTCCCTGTGAGCACCATTTCCATGGCTTTGCTCTTACCAACCACTCTGGTCAGTCTTTGAGTACCTCCAGCACCAGGAATTGTCCCAATAGCAATCTCAGGCTGACCAAATTTGGCCTTTTCACCAGCATAGATGATGTCACACATCATTGCTAACTCACAGCCTCCTCCTAGCTGAATAGAAATGTGATTTTAGGCCCTGCAAATTTTTGTTTCATTTTCTAAATTGTGTAAACCTACAGCATAGCCATTCACGGCAGCAATAATTGGTTTTGAGATTTTTGAGATATGGTCCCAATTTGCTAAGAAGTTACCTCCGATTGTCTGAGAGTAAGTATTGTTTTGCATCTCTTTGATATCGGCACCTAAAAAAATGATTAAAAGATTAGAAAACATTCTGATTTGAATTGTCGTTTAAAAAGTTATTTTACCAGCTGCGAAGGCTTTCTCGCTGCCGGTGACAACGATAGCTCCAATATTCTCGTTTCGGTCCAATTTCGAAACGGCATCGTTTAATTCCGTTATTAATTTATCACAGAGGGCGTTCAGAGCTTTGGGCCTGTTCAAGGTTACCAGAGCTACATTCTTTTTTTCTCCTGTAGTTTCGACTTTGATGTATTCGTAATTTTGAACCTGACCTGTAAGTCCCGTATTTTTCTTAATTTTAAGGTTATGGAAAAAAAATGTTGAAAGAATTGCAATTGCTGACGTGAATTGATCGATAAACTTCTTTGCTAATGAGAGTTACATAATGCTTCGAAAAAGAGTCAACAACCGGCGAATCCATTTATTTCATTTTTCAAGATATCATCATTTTTTCCCATTTACATATTTTTCAAACAATTTTCCTACAAAAAATTTCACGAATACAATGCATTTGTACATTTGTGCATTGTATTCACTGGAATTCTAAAAATGTCAGTCCGGTGATGTTAGCTTCCAGACATCACCGAGTATCCGGGTTCGTAGAATAAACTACAACGTTGGCTAGATAACGCTCGATATTATAAAACATCTGTGATAATTCTCGTCAAATTACCTTCGATAATTCAAAAAAACAAATACTTCAGCATGAGACAAGTAACCATTACCCATAAAAAAATTACAATTAAAAAAAATTTGAAAACACCTGTCGCATTCCCATTCGGTAATACTTACAACAATAGAACTTCACATTGTTGATAAAATAATTTGGTTTCCTGCCAATTTGCAAACTTTTGCTGAACAAGACTTGACCGAGACGCGTGGTTGCCATGATTCTTTCTTAGACTTTTTAAACCGTTACTGCTTAAGACATGGACGTATTATCAACGAGTATTCACGACGGAATGATAAGCAAAGCCTGTTGCCAATGAGCTGTGAATAAATGAGATACAAAAAGGAATAATATTTCAGCACGCCTGCTGGAGACAGTAACGTAGCCAAAAATCACGAAACCCTGTCAGTTTTATCAGAGTTATCAATTTGTATAATTTAAATAGTAATTTTAATAAAACGATCGTATAATGTATTTTGATACATCTCGTCATACGATTTGCAGTTATGTTATCAACTTAAGCAATTTTGACAATATTAATGTTAAAGAAATACAAGTATTTTACTACATGGGACACCGTATGCATAAAAAATTAATATTAATATTCCAGAGTTATTTATTCGTTAAGTACGTTTTGGATCACTCAAGTTATGATTGCGGAAATGTTTACTGTTTAAATTAGTGTGTATGTACAGTTAACTGTGACGTAATGTAAAGGTGCTTATAGTTGAGAATGATAGAAAATAGACATCGTCGCGCCACATACTGGTCATTGTTGAAACAACGTTGACCTGTCGATAAGCAGATGTAAATGAGGGAAAACAATTGCGGTTTTATTTAAATAAATTGAAAATTATTGATATGATCCGATGGAAAAGGAAGTGAAATGATTCTGAATTCCTTGGTGTGACACTTGATGAAGTTTCAGGTTGAAGATCTGAATGTTCTCGAAGGGAACAAAACGCACTGTTTGTATCAAGTTAAATATTTCGTGAAATTGTTCTTTTTTTTTTTTACACTAACTCTATGAATCCAAATCGAAACTATAAGATTGAAGGAATAAGATATGAAGTACATAATGATATTAAGAAAATTTATTGAAAAATAAAAAAAATTAAATACTTTTATAATTAATTCTGTAAATTAAAATTAGCAAGATTTCAGAGTTCACAGAATAAAATTAAACTACAGTTTCACGGAAGTATTCCACGAATTTCGATATTCATCAATATTCAAAATCAATATTAAGAAAAATTCAAAGTAAGAAGAATAAACTAAAATATTTCGTAACTTATAATCTTTTATCTTTTTTCAATTTCCTTATATTAAAAAATAGTTATAAAAGTTGAAATGCCCATAAATGGGAGGGGATTAAGAAGTATGTGTACTATAGTCAAAGCTCTATGGAATCCGTCGCCAAAGTGGGAGCTTGCCAGGAACAGGTAATGGCAGTGTGTACCATCCGATGAATGAATTTTATTTTACTGCCAGTTCAGGGACGTTCGTCTAGCAACGCTCTACGTCATGAGAACACCGCTATGCACTCTACTCCTTCTTATTCTCACCTTAAGAAAACAATCAGCTGGTAATAAAAAAAATGAAAAATGTAAAAATAAGAGAAAAAATTCGAAATTACTTCAATTCAAATTCTAGCATGATAATTTAATTTTTCATTCTACTTTTATCAAGATCTTAAATTTTATCTCGTGCAATACAATCGTCAACTTCTGATGATCTGTGACACAACCAATGTCAATTAACTTTGGATAAAGAATAAAAAATTACAATTATCAGTTATATGAAAGAAGAGTATTTTTCAATGATATCAGAGGAAATTTGGGAGCAAGATTTGTCCATGGAGATGCAGATAGGTGCATCTACAGAGGGGTACGAGAAGGTTGTCTTATACTGTGGGGCAAACGAGATGGCGGTTGAGCTTCAAACGTATCTAGACTTTTCTGGAGTGATCTACACCCAAGGTAGCTTTCATTCCAGGCAATCTCCGTGCTTCTTGGACCCTGTTCATGGAGGCACCTTCGTCATAAATATCCCCTTCGATGAATGTGCCACTGAGAAAGTAAACATTTTACAAAAATTGACGATGATCTTCTAAAAAAAAATTCAACAATCATTTGCTCGACATTGCATTTTTATTTCAGATTGGCGATAAGTATAAGAATATTTTGATCCTCCAGCACGACGATGAACTGATTACGCCAGGTGACGCTGCCTTCGTTCTGAAATGTGACTTTTCCATGGCGAAACAAAACGAAAGTGATAAAAAGTAATTAGTACCAATTTTTTTTAAATGCTATTTTATCATTTTTTGAATTTTTTTTTCCCTTTTAATTTTTTGTAACTGATTATGTTTTCTCGCGATTGATATGACGATTATGACGCTCGTTATTTACAGAGTGGGCAAGTCGAGTATATCTTTGGTGGACGCTGATCCAGGCAGGGATAAGACGAAGACGTTTGGCTACGTGGAAAGCGAGACCAATAGGGTCATTTTTATGCCTCATGGAGTACTTAAGATCAACGACGAACTATAGATCACTGCCTGACATGAGGCTAGGTGGAAAATTTACAAATTAAGCAAAATAGACTGCTGAAAATTCTTGGGAGATCACCTAATTTTTCCTGAGACTCTTGTGATTAAATTTTTAAAGTTTGAGGCTTACTTAGTATGCTCCACAAGGAGCTCAAGCTATCAGATGTTCCTTTTTTAATAAAAGAAAAAAATACACAATTGAAAATAGATACTATTTTTAATAAGTAATTTTTTATGACCTTTTTTCTGCAGCTTTGAATAGATTAATCTTCAAAAAGTTAGAATAGAACACATTGTTCAAAAATAGATGGGTATGAAAATTCATTGTTCAGATATAGTTGATTTTTTTTTTAAATACTTCCGTTATTTTTAATAATGATATTTCAGCAAATCTTCCAGCTGCTTGGACAGTTATAAAAATCAGTCGATGAATCGTGCTATCAATAGTAGAATTCCATTATGCTTTGCTCAACGAATGTTTTTCTCTTTTTGACCAGAACAACGTGCCTATCAATGTTGTTAGCTCATTGTACCCGCGATTTGGTTTCGAAGATACTCAATACGATGACCTGGTAATCTCCTATCACATTGACATTATATTACGCACAGTGGTGGATATCTTTTACTTGGAAATTTTATTTTAACGCTGGTGAACTAAATAATTAAAAAGTGGTAGAATTCTTCCATGGAAAAAGGTGCTCTTCGACACAATAACAACGACATTTTTGCGTAACATTGATATGTACGAGTACTGAACACTTTACCGACCAGAAGCCTATGAATCGGCTTTTCGCTGCCAACGTTTCTCAATCTAGGAGCCTATTAATCGGTTTCTTGCTACCAGCAACAAATTAATTAATTGCCCTATAAGAGAAAGTGAACGATATAATAAGCCCTCTCACGAGTTCCGATTTAAAATTTGTAGAGCTGTAAGAATAAGCGTGATAGCAAAAATCGAGAGAATATTGAACAGAATGAGCCGGTACGGTCGGTAAAGTGTTAACATGCAATCCGTGAATTTTGAACTTAGGGTGAGACATATTTTTCAAGTCGAATTCGAGATCGTTAATGACCTAAACTTACAAAAAGATGCCATGCTGCAAAGGATGACAAAGTGATTTCAAGATTATTAAGCTCATCAGACTCTATGAGGATGTTTGACCGCGTGATTCACTGACGCTCTTGCAAAAAATTATATTCTTGAGAGTATATTCAACATTCCAACATAAACCTTGTTTTCCAATCTAACGTTTTAATTACTCAAAAACAGGAATACATTTACTTCTTATCGTAAAGTTTAGTTTAAAACTTTTAGTATCAATTATGATAAAAGCATTAATTGTCTTTTCATTAGTTGTATTTTCGGTACAACGCTGCACGCTAGTGAATGAATCAACGGAAAGTTAATCGGTAATTGATACCATTAACACGATACAATTAACGAAACAAGGCAAACAAACACACAAGAAAACGTGTATCAAGTAATACAGTATTTTGTCATCATATAAGAAGATCATTGATTGTGGGCTATTTGTTTTCATCCTGTTTTTGACAAACTCTAGAAATTTCTCGAAAGAATCCAAGAACTTTCTTCTAGCCCTTTGTTGAATAAAATTCGATATACATTTCTTTAAAAACATTCGACGTGAATAATAAATTTCACTGATTCTACAAATTTCGATACTCTCCGATTAAAAATCAGCAAATTCGACGCAAAAAAAAAAAGAAACAAATCACCTACCAAATTCTCCTTACTTAAAAATACATTGGCAAACAGATCCTTCAATTTAAAAGATTTACCATCATAAGACAATTCTATCGTTGAAAAAGAAGAAACGAAATCTTCCTAACAGCAATGTTTTTTCAGCGATATAATTTGCGTCAGATATAGTTACGTATTGACCTCCCCACTATGGTGTTTCTTTCTACATATATGAAAGATCGGCCAGTGTTCAACAGATCGTTGTATGTGACGAACGTATCTTGTACATAAGTCGTAGTTCTTCCTGTTTGTGGGCAATTGTGCGACGAACTGTTTAAAGACACTATGGCGACAGTGAAATTTAAAGAGACTAGTTCTCCATATACCAAACAATCTTCTTTGTCATTTGCAGAGGACTGCATTTATCGAAAGTGAGCGATACTACTCTTCATTCAGTAAACTTTCATATAAAATTTGGTTTTCTCTTAGAAAGGGAAGAAACTGATTGTTAGATGGTCTATTTTAAGTCTTTTCGTAACTTGATCTGAAAAGAAAGTCAATGTTATTTCAGGTATTTAGAAGATGAACCATTGCAGAAAGGATTGAGACATCCTCAAGTGAAGGTTGCACTGTTTGGTATTGGAAGAGCTGGAACTATTCATTTATCTAACATCAATACCAATCCACGTCTTAAGCTGCTTTACATTGTGGATGATGTTGAATCTAATTGGTTGAATCTGAAGGAATACTGGCATCTTGATGATGTTACTTTTCTGACTAGTAAACAATCAGATAGAGTGTACAATGATCCCAAGTAAGTAGTTGATGTTCTCAAAAATCAAGACAAAACCTTATATTCTGTTATATTAATCAAGTTTTATCCAATATTAACCCCCTTATTTCCTATTGATCCTTTGAATCTGAGAAAGTATTCAGTTTCAGAGTCCAATTAACAATTGAAATCGTTGTCTTTTGTACAGCGTAGACGCAGTGATTGTCGCGTCGCCTACGTACACACACGAGACTATCGTTAAAAGTGCACTGGAAACGAAAAAGGCTGTGTTTTGCGAGAAACCAGTGGCTGGGAACAGCATACACACCTTGAAATGCTACGAGACAGCAAAGGAAGTCGGTAAACCGCTGTTCTGTGCTTTTAACAGGCGTTTCGATCCCAGCTACTCAGCTCTTAGGGACAAAGTAAGGAATGGTGAGATTGGACACGTTCACATCATCAAAACAGTCGCCAGAGACTGTCCTCTTCCTAATTTAGAGTACTTGAAGATGTCTGGTGGAATTTTTCACGATTGTATAGTCCATGACTTTGATATAATCAGTTGGATCCTTGGGGAATATCCTACCAAGGTAATAAACAGTGTGAATCGCTGTTAGCTAGAAAAAAAAAAAGAACAGTTTGTTAGATATAAAAAGTTTGGTCCCAGAAACAGTACAAACTTCGAATCACTCGTACAATCTTCACATAAGACTTGAAGTACTTTGTAATTCAATTTCAAGTCTGCTAACTGGTAAAGGCAAGTTGTCTAATCATACTAACGCCGAAATCTCCAATTTCGACGGATTTATAATTCAATATATCCCAATTGCCAGTTCATAAAAACAAACTAAAATCCTTAGCTACTCAGTTGCAACACTATGACACATTTCTAATCTCAAGTTTTATATAAATATTTTATCACAGGTCTTCGTCCAAGCATCCGCACACATTCCAGAGATCAAAGCAATGGGTGACTACGATACGGTAGTAGTTTCCCTCTATTTTCCCTCAGGCACTTTGGGCGTGATCGATGTATCTCGAAACAGTACATATGGCTACGATCAGCGTTTAGAAGTGTTCGGACCTAAGGGTATGATCACAGCAGACAACCAGCTACCTCTTTCTGTCACGACACAGTATGGACTCCAAGGGGTCAACACTCCACCAATTTTGTACTCCTTCCCTAATAGATTCATGAATGCCTATCGGCGAGAGTTGGATCACTTCGTGGATGTAGTGCTAGGGAAGGATGAATCCTCTGTGCTACCCAAGGAGACTCTAGCTGTGTCTAAAATCGCGTCTGCCTGCGAAGAATCGGTTCGTACAGGGAACATGGTGGAGATAAAGTGGGCTGAGGGCGAGTTGCCATAAATAGCGTAAAAGTATCCATTTAAAGAAAAATCATGCTGCCATTCTGTAACTTACTAGAGTTGTTACTTTTTTTTTACCGGGATTCGAGAGACTTACACACAGGTTTCTTTCTTTCTGTTTTTCTCTTTGTTTTTTCTTTCTCATCGGTATAATAATATAAAGAAAATACAGAAAAATACCATATACCCTAAGAAGTATAGATAGTAACGATACAAAAGTTTCGCGTTGCTGTCTGTTTACGGTGGAAAACGAAAGAGGAAAGAATAAAGATCCCCATAAAAAACAGGTTCCTCGTTTTCTTTCCTTCAACTCCTTTACAAAAAAAGAAAAGAATAAAGAAAAAAAGAAGAAATGGAAAACGTCGTAATTGAGCTAGTGTCGATGGTCGCGAATTTTCACTTTAAGGAGGAACTAATTTTGTTTTCAAGGCTGGATGTTCGAAACGTTCGTGAAATTCGTTTACGATTATAAAAAAAGAAAAAGGTTAACACGTTTAGATGTAACCGTCGTTTTATTAATTTGGTAAAATGAAAAAAAAAATTCACGAACGTGGCTAACCTCCGATTTAAACAATGCAAGCTGCCCAGCTAACTTAGAACCACTTTTTTCTTCTTATTATACTGATCCCTAAACATACGTATTGCGATAATGATACAAGTTAGATTATCAAAACGCGCTGATAGCAGATAAACTCGCGACTCGATAGCTCCTCTGCTTCCCCTCCCAAAAAAGAAGGAGAAGAAGAATAAGAGCAGAAGATATGCACAGAAAGTACATAGCTTATCAATATGGCGTCCCTAGTTGCTTCTGTAGCAACCTTCTCACATGTTCAATGTACAATCGCATCGATATTAAAAAATTGCTACCATACATCAAGTAGAAATCCCCCTCCCACTTCCAATTTACTTCGCAATCTTTCTTCTCCCCTCCCGCGATTTAACCCTTTCGCGGCTAACAGCGCCTATAGGCGCTCAGGCAGAGTTGCTCGCTCTGAGCGAACAGCGCCTTTTGGCGCCGTTCATTTGTTATCAGTAACTGCTTTTTTTGCAGAGATTCTTTTTATATTGTAGCAGGCGACCTTTTACCGAATACATTTTCTGATTTTATCTGAAATTATTAAAAATGTTAAAGATTATCTAAGATGATTAAAGATTGTTAAAAATTACTAAAATTGTTATTATTATTAATATTATTGTTTGATCGGCGTGCCGGCCAGCCGCTTCAAGGAAATGACCAACAAAATCGGCTCCGCACACCGTGTTAGGAACGACTCGCGTATCGTGTTGTCTGCGCGGTCGATCTTCCACTGGCACGCCGGCTGCCCAGAGCGCAATTCATTTCTGAGCGCTCCGCCGCGAAAGGGTTAAAGTCTCAAATTTTTGGTGAACAATGCATCGGTGGCTTGAGTCTTGTCCCCGTTGAATCTGCGTAGTTCTGCGATCACTTGAACTCTGCCGAATCCTAAAGACTGTATCTCCTTGACTGTCTCCTCTGTGAAGGGGTCGTGGGAGAAGACTGTGCTCTCTATGGGGCCTGCTCTGCTCGACATACCGCTGAAGCCCTCTGGTTTATCTATCAAACCCATGGAAGGAAAAAAAGAAGAAGAAAAGAAAGATACTGTTTCCATTCTTGAATTAGTTACAAAAGTGAATGGATAGAGAAGGACCTGTTCTAGTTGGATGGATTTTTTTTCTTGACACACGGTGCAGAAGGATTTTAGAAGGATTTAAAGAAAACAGGATAGCCCAGATCCTTACCATGCTGTCGACGTTGCTTCTTTGCATCCCTAGAACCAGCCTCCAAAGCCCTGAGTCCTTTTCCCTCACCCTTGTCATCTTCCACGTCGTAATTGCTCATGTCACTGTAGCCACTTAACCTCAGCCACTCTGGCAACTCCCCTGATAAAGAAAGAATCAGTCATATCCAATGAAAAATTAAAAAAAAGAATTGTCCGTGATTATAAAAACTCTATGGATGTTCACCTTCTGCCAAGAATGGTGTCTCAGCACCAGTAGTGCCTATTTGGAGCACGTTCTTCTTTAAATCTATGCAGCACTGATGCCTTTTAAGCATGTCCAGACCGAGCAACATGTCCATGCTTTGTTCCGCGAGGACAGTGAACGAGGTTGTCAGGTGATCATTGCCTATTTGGATTTGTACCATGTGTATGCGACCAATTATGCTCTGTGTACCAACTCCATGGGCAATTCCAGCCCACCTCGTGTCCACTAGCCGCATTATGTGGCATCTTTCCGCGCAAGCATCGGACATTATCGTCGACTGTGCACCTAATTTTTCATAGTATTTTGTTATCTTTTGGTGAGATGCGAAATGCGACTTGTAAAAATGTGGCTTGTGTAGGAGGCTAAATTTAAACTACTCCCTCCATGAACAGCAAAGAATGACTTTCAAAATGCACGATTTAAAAATAGACGGGCAAAGGCAGCCAAACAAAGACATTTAAAAATAATCTTGTCTCCAGTCCAATGGTGTGTTCATTGGTAAATGTAAATAGAGTTAAGAATACTGTATACCTGTGTCAATAAATGCTTTGACTGGGAATCCATTCACTTTACAATTAACATATAACATAACAACTGAGCCAAAAATCTCTGGATTATATTCCATTGCAGCCTCCATGTTCGCTTCGATATTTTTCTGCCTGATGTCCTCAGCAATGAACCTTTGTGCCTCTGTATCGAAAGGATCTGCATTCATCATTCTGAGCCTCTGTGCTTCACGCTCCTCTCTGAGTTTAATCTGTTCTTTGAGTACAGTGGAAAACCTCTCTGTAAAAAAATACAAGTTCTTAGTCTGATGGAATCCCTTGGATATTCAAAGAACAGTTGGAAACTCACCAAGGTTCCCAGAAAGTAATGCACTAGCTAGCTTAGGATTATTCTGACTGAGCAATGCCAGTTGATCAGGGTTAGCTAAGAACATATCTCTGATTATCTCTGGGTCATCCTCCTTTCTTGGGCTCTGCATTCTTGCTATAGCACTTGAGCTAGGTGCCTGCCGGCTGTTCGATGTTCCTGGTACTCTGATGGTACTGAAGTCCAACATGGGAATAGCTAGAGTAACGTATCTTTCAATTTAGTACGTTCTTTTCTTTACTATTCCATATGCGTTCTTACATAATCGACATATCAGCTAAGCCCACCAACTATTCCCACAAAATCAAATTAGTAACCGGACAAGCATATACAGACTGACAAAACCAGAAACAGAGGAAAGGCAGAAATGAAAAAGCCTATTCTAAAGAAGGGGATCTAATCTAAAGCATGCTCTGTGTGTTGACATAGTTGGAATTCGTTTCACTGGGATCGTGCTTTATACGAATCAAGTCACAGAGCTTTGATTTCACAAGGAAGGTGAAGAAAAAAAACGTAAATCGAAGCCGAAAAAGCTAACCTCACGACCAACCCGCCTCGAACCATCGCCACTTTAAATAATGGTGCTGTGTATTGGAAGCTGACCTCCGTTAAGCGGGTGAAGGTTCAATTCCGCTGCGCTGTGATGCATATGTTGCAAAATCACTGCGTCACCATCCCTGATCCCATGATCCTTGAGTGATTTCTTGTCGTTCATCAATGGCAGCCCATTGAACGCGATCACCATCTCGTGGACGGGGACGTTGCACTCGATCTCGCAGAGCGCCTTGAAACTCTCCAGCTCCATATCCTCAATAACGTCCAGGACGAAAATGTCGTCGCTGAGCGTGGTTACCGTTACCTTCATACTGCTCGCTGTTCCGCGCGGGTCAGACGATGATACGATACTAAAGGGGCCACCCGATATGCACACGTGATATTTCACACAAGAAATTTGTCGCCGCTCCCCTCGTGCACGGTATGGCCGTACGAAGAGCGGCTACGAGATGTAAACAACAACCCAGCTCAGCAAAAATACTGACTGGCCTCGAGGCACAACCTGAAGACCACTTATCTAGCCTCGAGATATCGAGCTCACCGCGTGCAGGAAATTCGTAATCATGATTCCTATCGCAGATTAGTTCAGGTTAGGTCCGTTTCCCGCTATTTCTTTTAAATATCAAATTTCACTTATAATCTCAACGACACATTTTACGGATTCAAAAAGGTGTCATAGGTCGATTTAGGATAGCATAGTTATTTTAAGGCTTGTATTTTACTGGTCAGTATTTTAATCCCTTTTTGTCAGTATTTAAATATGAAGGGTCAGTATTTAAATAATTTAGTCAGTATCCTTTGGTTAGTATTTATACTAAATTGTCAGTATTTAAATAAATTATGTATTGATCATTTTTTTATTTATATACTGACCGTTTGGTATTTTTATACTGACCTTTTTGTTAATAAAATATTGACCGAAAGTTGATTAAAAACTGATCGAAAATAGATTTAAATACTGGCCATTTAATTTGTTGCCTTATTTTAATATGTTAAAAATTATTGCCTCATAATATTCATGTTTGGTAAACATAAATGGTAGTTTTAACGATGGATTTTTTATGTGTAAAAGATGAAAAAATCAGGAAATGATTTTTGGTTTTAAATATTGGATTTACACGTATAGTGCGAATATTATTCTAAAAATTTTGATCAAAGGACTTCTATTTTAGCTTTTCTGAGAATTTAGCGTAGGTTATGTAAACCAAAATAGAGAATAACCATTCAAATATTGTCCTATTGGGTATTCGTAAAATTTCTCGACAGAAATAAAGAAGTTTCTTTATCACTTCACTCAAAAAATTCTTTTAATGGTTTCTCTAGAATTTCTTTTGTACGAAACATTTTTATTTCTGTACTTTTCATCATTTATTGGTAAAGTAGAATTCTACACGTATCTTAGTCAACAGAGGGCAGTAAAGTGAATTACTTCAAGGTTTTTCAATGACTAATATCAAGCAAGTTATCGTTTCCCCACTTTAGTCCAGAAACAAATTCACAGATGTCAAAATCTTTTTGCTTCTACGTAATCCTGGTTCAGGCAAATCTTGTTAGATCACAACAATAAGGATAAATAGGGGAGGATTTATAGATTTCGCTATCAACGATCAGTTGTACACCCTATGCATGGACAATTTCAGAATTAAACGTCCCATACAAGGTACCTCAGATGGATAGAGAGATAGCTTTATCTCCCTGGGTCAATGGCGATAATTTTCAACTACTGCCCAAAGAAATTATATGCATTTATGTGTGAATTTTTATCTTGCATCACCGTGTGTATATTCATAGCATATGTATTTGAATTATTCTTGACAGTAGACAGACATCTTGGACATTAATCACGTGCTTTCGATTACTTTATGTGAATAATGTATGTGTACGTTAAAATTAGTTCACGTTCTCTAATTTTTGTTTTAACTTATGTGAATGTATTTTCGATTTACCTTTTTATTTGTCCCATTGGAATAAGCACTTTAAGGAGATATGCAACCTTGGAAGCCTAAAAAGAATCAGGTGAATTTCACATCTTTTTTCGCTTATAAATATTTAGTAAAAGAACAAGATTTTTATAGGGGTTGTTAAACAACATATTAGCTCTATTTCTATATTTTTTTACTGTGTAAAAAAAAGTTGTACAATATTATTTAACTTCATGTCCAACGAAATCTTGTTGCACCCAGCGACAAATGTGTGTTGGAATATAAAAAATAAAAAATTTTTGAGCCAACTTAAACAAAAACAGATTATCACCAATGTAGGGTATGATTTTTCAATAATTTTGGAGAATAAGAAAATGGCGGTTTGTTAAATATAAAATTTTTTTTCGCTGATGAAGATCAAATTTAAACATTCATAAAAATTCAACCAATTAAGATATCAAAAAAACCCTACGAAATATTATAGATTATTTTATGGAGAATAATGTACAGAAATTTCAAGCTGAATTCATGAAAAGTTTCGAAGATTTGCTTGGTGCAAGGTCGGAAAACACAGTTTCGAGAAAAACGCGTTTGAAGTTACAAATTAATCTTCCTCTAAAATAAAAGAATATTTTTACAAAATTACCCTTAATCTGCAATTTGGGGGCCATAAAATGACCCTTCTGTTTCTAAGAATTCGTCAGCAGCTTATCTTTTAGCTTTCTTTAGGAGTTGTCGAGTTTCTTTCGAATTTACTTGAGCCCGAATTTCTGTATGTATTAGCCGACGTTTGTCTATTTTCTTCGAAATGTTGTATATACACACTATTACCAATCTTTAAATCCATAAGTTTCATAATTAATAAACTGTTTTTGTAGCCATCGTTAAAAACACTAGCACCGATTTGCTGTAACGAAACGAGATTTGTATCGCCCCATTTGAACTTCTTAAATCATCTTTCAACTTGGCTTTTGCTGATTGTTCCCTCGCCAAAAAGTTCGTTGAGATCGCGGAATGTCTGCGCTGCATTCCAACTTTTCTGAAAGTGGTACAGCATATTATAGCGAATCTGGATATGATTTTCGATACGCATTTTCACTATCTGAAAAGAGAGGATTATTGTTATGAAAAACAAAAAAAAAATAAACAAAACGTCAATTTTCAAAGAATAAAATAGTCGCGATAAAAAGCACCGACTCAATAGTTGCACCAAATTTTCTTAACCTATTTTCTAAATGTCTTTCATAATCTTTATCCTTCGTTTTACGGTTAAATGTAAACACACACTGAGTAAAAATTTTTTATGATAATCGATCGATTATATGAACGAAAAAAGAGAAGGAAGAGTGCACTGAAGCATGGAAAATTCAAGGGATCTGTCCCCTGAGGGTTACGACCACGAGGACACCGCAGGGGGCACCATCCCCTATATACCGGAAACGGATGCAGAGGTGCATATTAGACAGGTGGCACGGAATTTCGCGCAGGACAAGCTGATGGTTAAATTAGCCCACGATTTCGACAGCTCGCTCGATTACACTCGTAACCGGATGTTCCGGGATAAACATTGGAGCAAGGTGTGCCCAGAGCAACGTTGCACAACTTTTTACTGTGTAATTGTGAACGTTTTCGAACCAACATATTTAGAAATAAAAAAAAAAGAAACGTAAGAGAAATTCTTGTAATATCTCTGACCTTTTATACGAATTAATCCTTGACGTGTATAATACTTTTCGCAAACGTAACTGGTATATTAGGGTCATGACAGACCTCAAATAAAAAGTGCAGAAAAATGTGTTAACCTGATTTTAAATAAACTTCTATGAATATTTTGCTCTTGGATACTGTATAAAATGATGAAACCATGGAAAATTAAGCTTTCGTTATAAAATGAGATAGAAATACAATTTTTAAAATTAGGCAACAAACGATTTGCGTCCTTGGGGTCACTGATGACCCCATTATACCATTTAATCGTTAAAATTACCTATTTTCTAACATGACTTGGATTAATCTGATATTTTCACAAATTAAAGATCATTTAATTTATGATACTTTTCTGACACTTTTAAGAATTGTAATTGGTATTTTCTAAGTTTCGAATACCTATTTTTTTTTTAGAATGTTTTTAAAAACTACAATTTATGTTCGTTTTTTGTGTTTAAAAAAAAAAAGGAGAAAAAGAAATCACTTATTTCATTTGAATTTCTTTTCGAGGGAGGATAAAATGAGCAAATATTGAAATCTTCTCCATGAAAATGCCATTACACGGTACAACAGCCTCCTGCAGGGACTAGGGATAGATTAAAAATGGAAGGTGAATCGAGAGTGGGCATAAATCGATTTCACACTCCCGCTGAGTATAAATTAATAGACACTTAGGGGGGGTTTGGGTATGTTTCGAGTGGGTACCAGGATGTTCACGGGGATGTATCCGCTACCAGGTGTTGAACATAGGTTCCCGGGTGCAAGGATGTGCCATGGAAAATCGGTTAGACACGCAGAGAACCTCCTGTCGAGGGAAGATACACTTCCATGAACTCTCAACCTCTTTCTTCTCATAGAAACAATTTTGTTTTCATAATTTATAATATATCTCGGCAAATGAAGTAAAATTCGGAAAAATGTACAATTGAAAAGAAGAATAAAATTACAAAATAGTAATAGTAAAATTCTACTGTATTATATCGTTTGACATTTCTTCCTTTATTCGTTCTTCTCAAAAAACAAAATGAAATAAAGTTGCAAAATTGTAATTATAAAATTCTACTGCATTATGTGTTCTTAATATCTTTTAACACATTTTTCTTTTTTCATTCTTCCCAGAAAAAATAAAATTCTATTGCATTATATGATTTTAATATCGTTTAACATATTTTTCTTCTTTTCTTCTTAGAAAAAATAAAATTGCAAAACCGTAGTAGTAAAATTCTACTGCATTATACACTCTTAATATCGTTTAAGGAATCTCTTTATTTATTCATTCTTCCCAGAAAAAATAAAATTGCAAAATTGTAATGATAAAATTCTACTCCATTATATGCATTTACTATTGCTTAAGCCAGTTCTTTTTTTCTTCTTTAAAAAAAGTAAATTGCAAAACCGTAGTGGTGAAATTCTATTAAATTATATACTCTTAATATCGTTTAGGATATTTCTTTCTTTTTTCATCCTTCGTAGAAAAAATAAAATTGCAAGATTGTAATAATAAAATTCTACTGAATTATATGCTTATAATATCTTTTAACATATTCCTTTCTATTCGCATTCTTCTCAGAAAATTAAAATCGCAAAATTGTAATAATAAATTTCTACTGCATTATATGCTTTTAATAGCGTTTAATACATTTCTTTATATTTCTTCTTAGAAAAAATAAAATTGCAAATAATTTGTGAATTTTATTATTGTTTAGTATGTTTATTATACGTATAAAAATATAAATTGACAGGGTGAAAGGACAATTCGAATGTCTTCTTCCTTTCCTTTTTGCAATAGGTGTAATTTTTTTCCTCGACGATTTCAAACTGCAAATCAAATCTGGAGCACACGTGTCAGAGGATTTGCCATTTAAATTCGTTCCCCTTCGGTTATCTCTAGATCTCGAGGATCAAAAATCCCACTGTACAATGGACCTGTCTCGTTCCCGTATTTTCCTTTAGGATTAGAGAGATTCGTATAGACTGTGGTTTACGATTCGATTTTTACCCAACGAAACAGTACACCTGCTCCACGAACATCGACATATTTATTCTTAACATTTTATCAACTTATTTCGATAAATTTTCTTTCGTTGTAACCGAAAACAACGACCGTGGGAAAGGGACAAATCGTTTCCTTGATTTCGTACTAGAACCAAACAGCAGATGGGCAACATAATTCATCGTGATACCCTCTTAATTTCTAGTGTGTTAATTGTTCAGGTTAGATGTTAAATGAGTTTTGTGGGAAATCGATAATGGGCCATACTTTATGTTCCCTCGTCGTGTCAAGGAAAATTTTCCAATGCACCTTTTCCCAGGCCAAATTGTACCGTATTTATGCTACAAATATCTCTAAAAAGGTCATCAAAGGTCTATCAATTGTTTCTTTAAAAAAAGTAGTTAAAATATTCAAAAGTATTTAGTAAGGCACTTCTTCCATATTAAAACATAGAACTTTTTCAAAGGACATACTGTAATATTATTTAATATCTTCTTTCACACCAAGTTAATTTTTATATAATATTTATGTACAAAAATAAATTGCTTCTCTCTAGAAATAGATATTAAAATATTCAAAAATATTAAAATAAAATTCTTCCATATTAAAACGTTAAATTTTTTCCAATTTTTTCAGAGGTTATAGCGTAATATTATTTAATATCTTCTTTCATTCCAAGTTAATTGTTATACAATATTTATGTACAAAAATAAATTGCTTCTCTCTAGAAATAGATATTAAAATATTCAAAAGTATTAAAAGTAAATTTTTCTATATTAAAACAGAATTCTTTCCAATTTTTTTAGAGGTTATAGTGTAATATTATTTAATATCTTCTTTCATTCCAAGTTAATTTTTATACAATGTTTTTGTACAAAAATAAATTGCTTCTCTCAAAAAATAGATGTTAAAATATTCAAAAATATTAAAAGAAAATTCTTCTATATTAAAACATAGAATTTTTTCCAATTTGTTCGAAGGTCATATCGTAATATTTTTTAATCACTTCCTTCATTCTAAGTTAATCTTTCTACGATGACTCTGCACAAAAATAAATTGTTTCGCTCACGAAATATTTATTAACACAATCAAAAGTATTAAAAGAAAAAACCTCTATATTGAAACATAAAATGTTGTCGAAGGACATTACGATATTTTTTAACATCTTTCATTTTATATTAATCTTTCCACAATGTAAAAAAAAAAAAAGAATACATTTCGCCTCCTCTAAGTATGCCCACAATTTTTTGTCTTAGAAAGACATTTATCCAAAAGATTCCCTTTTCCTATTATCATAAATTTTCCATGAATTTTTTTTCGTATAGAAATGAAATTCTATTTATTATTTTCAATTCTCCACAGTTCACCGGAAGTGAAAAAAAAGAAAGGGGAATCTGAGAACAGGCACGCTTGACATGTGCCTGTAAAAAGAGCATCTTTTCGTGAATCGATGGTGTAACAGAGAAAGAAATTGATGCCGCGTGGCTAGCACGTGCATGAAAAACACCGTGCAAGGGTTTATAACTCGAGGGTTAACCGCTTTTGCGACATTTGGCCTCGCCAGGGCAACCTGTAATTATGCGCTCCGTAACACGTTCGAACTGATTTCTGGAATATTATTAACTCACCGCTAGGTAATATTATTTAATAGACCTGGTTGGCCCAACAATATGTTCACTGGCACTTTCTCTCGCGTGACAGTAGCCTTTACTATGACAAAAGAATATGAACTTGTAAAATATTATTCAGTTTTCGGATGAATTTTTAATTCACTATTTTACATTTAGTAAAAATGTTAAAACATCAGTAGTTATTTTTCCAAGATAAATGTGATTTAATTTTAATTCTAAAAAATTCTGTTTATTCGATGTATCACCAGATTTTCGTAGATTTTCAGATTATAGTTGTTTGTGCAATTATAATTGGACTACGAATTTTTATGCAAACGTGTGTTTTTGAGGATGTAGCAAGAAAAGTAGAATTTTAATAGAAAATTGTTTCACCTATTAGGGATTATCAAAATTATTTTTCACAGATCTTTGTAGATTATCTGTAGTTTGACTATGGTTATTTATACAATTATAACTAAACTGCAGGTTTTTATGCAAACGTGTGTTTTAGAGGATGTAGCAAGGAAAGTAGAACTTTGATAGAAAATTATTTCACCTACTAGGGATTATCAAAATTATTTTTCACAGATCTTTGTAGATTATCTGTAGTTTGACTATGGTTATTTATATAATTATAACTAGACTGCAGGTTTTTATGCAAACGTGTGTTTTAGAGGATATAGCAAGGAAAGTAGAATTTTAATAGAAAATTGTTTCACCTATTAGGGATTATCAAAATTATTTTTCACAGATCTTTGTAGATTATCTGTAGTTTGACTATGGTTATTTATACAATTATAAGCAGACTACAGGTTTTTATGCTAACGCGTGTTTTTGAGAATATAGCAAGAAAGTACCATATATAATTTTGTGCAATTTTGCCCCCATAATATAAGCACCGTATTTTATTTAAAAAAAAAATTAGCGTCTTGAACGTGTGATTATAAAGACATTCCGCAGAAGAGGAAAAGATTATACAGTGACTCCCATTAATATTCCGGTCTCCTTTAAAACAGAATAACTTTTTGAACTTTTTAACCGTGTTCACCTCTTAACAAAAATTGAACCTCTGCAGTTCATAATTGGAAATCAACAAAAATTCTAAATAATTACGTTATTTTGGCATTTGGAAATGTAAATATAGTGTATTTTATTTTTAATAGAGGCATAACTTAAAAAATGAGTAATTCATTAGTAAATAAGCTATTGACGTTCGAAGTATTATTGAATCAATGACGAGTTAACTCGTTATCCACAGTTAAAAGGTTCAAATTAGACTAAACAACGTGAGTTTTCTTTTTTTTTTGGAGAAGCTAGAAGGATTAGTTTATTCGACGACATGTAAAATAGTTTTTGAAAAAATTGTAATTGTTTGGAATTGCGAAGAAAGTAGCAAATATCTCGTTTTACAATTTTTCCATTTGGGTGTGTAATGAAAATTTTAAAAATATGTTTTATAGATTTAAGATATTGTTAATAGATATGTTAATATCAGTGAAAAATATTGTTTGATAGATATATCAGTTATACATCGCAGTTGTAGATTGAAAATCGCTGAAAACTTCGATTTTCGTTATTTTTAACAGTTTGCAACTCACAGGAACTATAACCGATTTTATTGAACAGGTTTAATGTGTCGTTTATAGTAATAAGCGAAAAAATATATTACAAAGAAAGAGTTTTTAAACAATTATTTCAAAAAACAGTTTCGATTTTCAGCTAGTTAAAAGTTAAATTATGTTTGTGTTTTTGAAAATAAATCGTACATTCCCCAAACATAAATTTCTGTTTTATTTTGATCCGATCCTATTCTAAAATCATCGAAACACCATTTTAAAGTGCTTTTTTATTCAAATGACATATTTACAGATGAATAATGGTCGGGGTAAAAGGATTAAACTAAAATAAAAGGGTTAGACAGACTATTAGAATCGAAGTTCCTTTTAATTTTCAAGATTTAATATATCTAATTTACAGTAATAAGTGAAAAAATATATTACAAGAAAAGAGTTTTTTTAAAATTGTTTCCAACTACAGTTTCGATTTTCAGATAGTTAAAAGTTAAATTATGCTTGTGTTTTTAAAAATAAATCGTACATATTTCAAACATAAATTTTTGTTTTACTTCGATCTGATCCTATCGTAAAATCGACGAAATACGATTTTAAAGTGTTTTTATTCGAATGATGTATTTGTAGATGGATAATGATCAGGATAAAATTAATCTCACATGGTTCAGAGTGTGACTTTTATTCATCTGGTTCGCGGAGGGTTAAACAGACGTTAGTCTTCGCGACATTTCTGCGAGTTGTCCTCGAAAATCGGGAAACCTCCGTGTTCCTTATCAGATCAATGAAGAGGCGTAACCAGCAGCCCGGCAACCAGAGTTAGTCAGGCTCCGCCACAATTCACCTCGACGAATGAGGTTTTGGCTGTGGCTTCAACCCCTCTGATGGCTCCCGCCTTCATCCTCCCGCTTTTCCCTTTCAATTCACCCCGACCACCTGAGGCCTGGTTTCATCCGTGATCATCCAGTCTCATTTCGACTCTCGGACAGTCCAACGTTTCCCATCAAACTCACGCAAACTCATCATCGATGCTCCGCAACACAATCTTTCTCTCAATATTAATCAAGAAGAAAACTGCTCAAACGACTTACTGCTTGTAAATGAATTAAAATAATATTCTACGAGAAAGTTTTGTGACAGTGATGAACGATTCGATTATTGAAATTGTGTCGAAGTAACCGCAGAACAATCGTTTGACAAGGTACTCAAGGATGAAGAGGGCAATTGTTCAATTTCCCGCTTCTAGTGTGTTCTTGGAAGTGTTCAGTGAAGGGATTCTAGGTTAGATATGAGTGGAAATCAGGCAGAAAGGGTTTGGTAAACGTTGATAAAAGTTTGAACAAACTTGGACACGTGTCCTGGCCTCCTGCTGGCACGTGCCGTTGTTTCGAAGCATTTCCAGCACACGCCGGGGTCACGTGTCGTTTGTGTCGCCCCGTTTGAATCCCCGGAACGTGATTGAGAATGATTGCAAAGGAATTTCCGTCGAGTATTGCCGGTTAATCCTGGTGCAAGTGGGTATAGCAGAATACAAAAGGGGTTGATTTAAACAGTTCGACACTCTAGTGGTGGAAGAAAACAGGAACTCGTCTTCTTGTAAGCTACTCACAGATATCATTTCGAAGCTTTATTTGGGATTTTCAAGAAAAATACTGCAAGATTGTTAGAAATTGCGATGGAAGTATTTCAATCTCTATTGAGAAATCTTCGAAAGAGAGCCACGATTAACTCAAATTTCCTCGTTCTTTCAATTAGGAAAACTATGGAAGTTGAATTTTTCTGAGCTGTTACTTATCCTGTGAACTTTATGAAAAATTCTGACAAAGTCTTCGAGATCATGTGAGGATTTTTAAGTTAGCATACTTCACCTAGTCGTCAATTCTAGTCATTGGTACCAAAGATTTCACTTGGGAGGAGAGGTTTATTGGAATGATTTGAAGAGGATACAAGTGGCTTTTCAAGATGTATTCCATGGATAATCTCGAGTTGGATATGATGAACCGTCAGTATATGTACGAGGCTCATAGTTTTCTTGGGAATCCAGCTATACCAGCTCTACCACCTCACTGTGGAGCACCCACAACTGCCACTCTTCCTTCCATTCCGTCACAGTTGGCTTCACATCCTGCTGGAAGCACCGGGAGCACAAGTGGCAGCGAGATTTATCTGTACGATGAGAACAGCAGTGACAACGAGAGTGTTTATAGCAGTGATCAGGAGAATCACACCAGAGAGTGAGTATTCTTCGTTCAGAGTTCTTCTTTCGATGGATTTCAAAGGGAGAGTCGAACGTTTCGAAGGTCATTGGAGGATGATAGAATATGTTTGAGGAAAGGGTCTAGCAGGCTAAGACCCTCCAACCAATCTGGTTGCGCGATAGACCATTCGATAGCTTATCAAAAGAAGATATGTGACACCAAGTTTCAACCCTATAGCTCGATCGTGGGGGTAGTTACACGGTGAATTTAGATTATAAGTTTTTGGACTATTTTCCCTATTTAGTGATATGAAAAAATTCTGAAAAAGATCTGACATATTACGTATCTGAAGTTACATCTTACGGAATTTTTTCCGATTTTTTCGTTGCAAATCCTAGCTGTAAAAAATGAAAAACGCAAAAAGTGCGGATATTTTTTGAAAGAAAAATATGGCTATTTTTATATTTTTTTAGTAGCAGTATATTAACATAATGATCATTCTCAATTTTTTTAAATTTTTTGGAAGGGTGCGTCGCAGTTACAAAAATTAAAAACCGATATTTTTAAGGTATTTCACACAAAAAAGTAACTTCTTTATGCAGTGTATGTACTATGCAATCTTAAATATTTTCACATTCGAAAGAACAATATACAAATTGACGAAGGTGAATACTTTTTATGGTTTTTGGAGAATTGTGAGTTTAGATATGAACATAGAAAATGGAGAAAGCTTAATAGCAATTTTTAAACAATAAAACAGGAGTTCATAATGTATTGTATTAAGTGATCATAAATATTGTTTAAACTTATTTAAAGCTCCCTAGATATTTGTAACACTAATGTAATTTCATTTAACAGCTTTGTCGAGAGTTTGAAAAATGTTAAAAATATTAAGAATGTTTTACAAGTATTACAGCACCTAAATAGTAACTATTAGGTGTAGAAATGAATTTTTTTCTTACTGGAGTCTGGAAATATTTGCAATGGTATTCGTAGGCTATCAAAAAAGTAACAAAACATCATCGACAATAATGGAAATTATTTCGATGCTTGTTCAGTTTCTATTTGTTTCAAATGAAACACTCGTTGTACACAAAAGCTGGAAAGAATTCATTTCTACGCCTAATAAAATATAAAACGTTAGGTATCTATTGCATTTCTACTTACTAAAAATACAATTCTGCTCTAGTTTCGCTACTCTTTAAAAATTCGAAGTTAAAGAGAACTTTCTGCTTCCACAAATGATGGACAAATTTCAGCAATACCTTCAAAACACTGGAATTTATATAGCATTACTTAAAATAACAAAAAAGAAATTTGCAAATTACTGGAATAATATTCTCTAATCATAATATTGTCAAGACTAGAAATATATTAATTCGGAAAGTGTAATAGTCTAAAAAGTCTTTCAAACTGCGTAGAATTATCTTCTAAGTACACAGAATTACAGTGAGTGTCTGAAAATAATTTTCAAGCAGCCTAGTGGGACTCAATTAACACGTTGATCGCCCACTGTAAATCAGGTACGTTTCCTGGGAGCCCCAAATTCTGGTTTTACCAATTCACTTCCAACACAATTTGAATCGTTTTAAATACCTCTTTTCTGATTTTCAATTTTACACATCTTTGCATCTTTGTTTCTTCTTAATGAAACAACGATTCCTTGAAAAAGTAGATGGATATTTAAACAATATATTCAAAATAAAGCACACAGGTATGAAATAATAAAGTTACCAACGTTATGTTCAACCGAAAGCTGTACTTTGTCCATAAAAGTATCAAATGAAAAAGACATTAAATTAGATCCAGGAAATTAGCGTTGCATTTACTTGTTGAGATTTTTCTCGTAAATGTACCACATGATCAAAAATTGAAATATCAAAATTTATGGAACTCTTAATCAAGGAATAAGATTACATGTACTCGAAATATTAGTCATAATAATATGCAAAGGGATTCAACCGACGAAAATATTTATATTTATTGAAAGTATATAAATAATCATGTTACTGATGAAAACTGTTGCAAATTTCTCGTAAAATTCTGCTTAATTCGACGAAGCAAAGAGTCGTCCACTTATGGGTGACGGGGCCTCTACGGAAACATAACTGACACCCAGATTTGGATGACATAGTGATCAACGTGTTAATACAATTAACATTAATAACACTTATTTCATTAAAATTACTTCAATTACTTTGAAACATTTTTACAAATGGACGCTGCCATCATTATATTATTCACAAACGGTGAAATAATCATTTTCAGACGTAGTCGAAGCAATAGACGTAACGGAGCATCTGGGAAAAGTCCAAGACAGGCGGTGCAACAGAGGCAAGCAGCTAATATGAGGGAGAGAAGACGTATGCAGAATATAAACGACGCTTTCGAAGGACTTAGGGCTCACATACCTACCCTCCCATACGAGAAAAGACTGTCCAAAGTGGACACGTTGAAATTGGCGATTGGTTACATAAAGTTCCTAAATGAACTGGTCAGAGCTGACAAGGGTAACGATCCTCTGACTGGAAATGGCGGACTTTCGAGGTGTTCCGGTCGTGACGACTCGAAGAAAGTTATAATTCGTGGTGAGGCCAATACCGATTGTACCAATTATTTTGTTTTTCTCTTTCGAAGAGAAATTTGTTCGGCAATTGTCCGATGAGAAATGGTTCGCGTGCATATTTTGATAGAAATTTAGATATTTCTTTTCTAGTTGTTCAAAGAGTAAGCTGATGATTGATTCATTGTGAAATTCTGTTAGCTGGATAGAATTAAGGTTGATTCGATTATTGGAAAATTTCCTTTGCAATCTTTACAGAGAGAATGTTAATGATTAAGAGCAGGTTGCTAAAGGTTGATAAAATCAGCTTGCATTTAAGCTTTCAAAATTCAAGAAACTCGAATATTTCAGCGATCATTCATCGAAAATTAAAATATATCGTGTCGTAGTAAAATTCGTTAAATGATATATGATTGAAATATTCGAGTTTCTTTAATTACGTATGCAAGTTGGTTCCATTTTAACAATTTGCCACCGTTTTCCCGGATTGATACAAGAACTGTTCGAATAAATTGTTAGTAATTCTGAAACTTGCATTTAACATTAGAAAATTCGCTTTACGATTATTCAAGAAAATGTTACTGACTGATTAACATAAAAAAATCATAAATAACATAAAAGTAGTATTAAAATCTGTACAATTCATTCAGCGACTTTTCAAAGAAAAATTGCACGGAAAATGTGAAAGAAAGTTTTTTAACATGGAAGATATTAATTTAACATTTGCACGGTTGTAGTCAGATTCGCATACATTATCGCGACATGTACATATATCCTCGTAAACAAAACAGTCTTGTCTACTAACTCCAGATTCCTGTTTTAAAAACACCAATGAAAATATAATCAGTAGACAGTGGCAGCAAATTCATATCTGTGAGAACATGGTAAAAAGAAGTAGAACCTCGGTAGAAAATTGTCTCACCTCCCAGGTACTATAAAGAAACACTATAATTTGGATATTCTTGTACACCTATAAACTGTAATATTACTCCAATTTTATCTGAACACTATGACTTCTGATGACACCACGTTGGTATCGCATGCAAGCTATTGAAGAAATGCCAGTGACACTAGGTTGTTGTCGCTTAGAAATATTTCTATTGCAATAAAAAAAGCTTACATCTATCAATACAGATCCTCGAAATTTTGTGTAAATCGGGTGACAGGATCAAGTAAGAGTTATTAAAATTTTGGATGCCCTGATACGGTACATTGTAATTACAATATGAACGATTGTGCGAAAAAGACACTGGTAATAGATAGTAAAATCTACGTTAGACATATCGGCGGCAGACGAAAGATTTTCTATCACACGTGCAGACGTCATAGTGTTAATTTATCTAAGGCTGAACGGTAATCCTAAAGTAGCGCATCAATAGAAACTGAGATTGCTGTGATTGTCAGCTTCGCAGCCTAGAGCACTGGCGCTTTTTGACACAGGATAGAAACTCGATCGCGCCGCTTGGAACTGAAATGGTTAATATTACAGAAAAGAACGAATAAAATAAAAAAGAAATTGATTCTTCGGTCTAAAAAGACGCATCGAGGACCGTGCGAATGTTAAAGTAAAATAAATTGAAGTAGTCGAAGGATTAATCATTCTCAATGGTAAAATTTCAGGTAGCGAGGGGAACCCTTTCATATTTCACTCGTTGTCTTGGTCAAGGAAATCGGACATCTCTCCGAACGGAACGATGTACGCGAAAGTATGGACGCCAGAGGATCCGAGAACATCGAAAACCGGCTCGACGTTCGAATAAAGTGGTCAGATTTTAAATCTATTAAATCTGGACAAGCCCACTCGTGTTATTTAGTATCTAAGGAGAATTACTTCTAGTCGATCTTTCGAATTGTCTAATTTACAATGATATCAGAAAGATTTGATCAATTAAAAAGCAAATCATACTAGTCGATCATTTCGTGTCTCTAGTCAATAACAAAATGGCGGACGACAGTATTATCGTTATTAATGATATTTCATTTAATGTTTAATTGGGAACAAATATTACTAGTCTATAGTGTCATTTATTAAAGAAAAAGGACTAGAGAATCTAAAGTAGAATCGAAAGAGAAAAATTGTACGGGAAATGTTCAAGTAAAATTTGATAGGTGAAATTGTATGTGTACGAATTATTTTTGATTTCTTCTTTCGGAAGTGCTCAAAGATACGGAAATTCTGTCAAGATTTTTCTTCCTTTCCGTTTCGTTCTGACAGAATTCGAGTGAAATAAAAGTTCGTGTTACGATTGTACATAAAATATACAAAAAATTAATAAAAAAAAAAAAGAAACAAGAGAACAAAGAGAATGCGTAAATAGTGTAAGTAGATATCGTTTGTACGTGAAGTGTGAACAAGAAAGAAGGGAGAAGGATAGAATGCCATTGAAGCCAAATAAAGTAGGTTCTTTAAGTTTACACGTCTGGTTTCTTCAATTTCTCCCTTCGATCCTTTTCTTACTATTTTTCGAATTTCGTTCCTTGCTGTTCGAAAAGTATATATGCCCCTAATTATGAAAGTGGTCTAAGTCAAAATTTAAAAAGAAATGAGTTTATCAGTTATTTCGCATCACATTATTTTGAACTAAATTAATTCAATGTAATTTTTACGATATTGTCAAAAATGAACCGTTAGATAGTGCTTGTTATTTCAACATTGTACGGAATTCATTTAGTGTTAATTAAGAAAATGGTCTAAGTGAAAAATATAAAAAAAAAATGAGTTTATCAGTTATTGCAAATCAGTCAACGACGATAATGATAACGATGGCAACACATTTTCTCAACTAAAAACGCAAATTCTCTGTTGCGAATTTGTGAAAAAAGAATCGTTATTCGATTCAAATGTAATCATTTAAATATCTCGAAACAAGAAATATATGACTTAGACCATTTTCATAATTATGGGCACATATAATTCCTTGTAACAGAGTTTCTTCGGTTAATTTGCAACTTTTGTATTACCGTGGGTTTCTCGATGACTATAGTTACTTGAAAAATCAATATGCCCTGTCGTGTGTGCTCTTCAAATGTTAAATCGAAGGTTGTTCGTTTGTTTCTACAGGTAAGAATAAATTCTCAACCTCATAATCTGCAAAATTGGCTTAAATTTCAAGTATTTCACAGCTTCCGCAATATTTCCTGTTTCAAAGTGAGTTTATTTAAATAAAAAAACAGATTTAAGAAAAAAGCTTAGAGAAGTTAATATTTCTGAAGACCTGAAAGTGTCTCAGAAATGGCGGAAGAACAGAGAAACTTAAATTCCCAATTTTCTGATCTACGAAATTTCCAAAATTTTCATGATTTCTCTTGTTTTCCATTTCCAAGAGACCTCATTCTCCAAAATTCACGCTACCAAAAATCCTAAAAACGACTAAAGGAAGTTCATAGGAAAGAATATTTCTCAAAATCTGATTAACTCGAATATATCCGAACACTCTCGAAAATTTCCAAAATTTCTCGTATCTCGAGTTCTAAGAATTCCAAGTAACACAAAGTAGGATAGAAGTGCAGAATATTTCGCGGGTCCCATTGAAACCACACGACGATTGAGCACGAATATGCTTCGCAACGAAATGGCGGTGGGCTCGGAAAGAAAGGAAGGCAGAGGGTCGAAGCTGCGGCAAATTCTGCTGTGCAATTCTCTAGGAGAGGGGAGCAACACTCCGTAGACACTCTGCAGGAAGGGGAGGTGAATCGTGGGCGGGAACGTCGATATTGCGGCGTCGCGACGTCCCGCGACTCGGGAATAATGGCGTCGACGGGTGTGCATCTTCCCACGAAACGATCCTCCGTTCCCTCCTCGTACTTCCGTGCCACTGGTTTTCCACCTTCGTCCAAAAGTGCTTCTCAATGGTCGTTAGACACTAACGAGCAAAATTCCTTGAAAATTTTAACACCGTCGTCTTAACACTTTACCGACTGGGAGCCTATTAATCAGCTTTATGCTATCAACCCAACAAATTAATTAACCTTCGCCTAGCCAATGCCGGGTCACTTTTGACCCATGTCTTAATTATTCTGTAATAAGAGAAACTGAACGATATGGTGAAATTCTTTCGCGAATTTTGATTTAACACTAAACCTATCACGCTTGGTCAAATGACCGTTTTGAAAATTTCGTTTAGAATTTCCTGCATACGACTTTATTGCATCGCCATTTAACTTCGAGACTTTTCTTCTATTATACGTACAATGCATTTTTTAATATTCACTCTTTTTCTTATGGTTTATTTCCCGGAAAAAAATTTGTAATCTGTTTTGCCTACAGCGAACGGTCATTTGTTCGCTTGAATAATTTTTATTTTCTCCACGAGTCGATATTTGTCTTCTATTATGTTATCTACGATGTAAAGAAAACCGTGGCTTGAAAATATGGCCTAGTCTTATTCCTGTTACGTTTACTAAAGTCTTGTGACCCGAACAGAGAGTGAAAGTGCCATTTTCAAAAGAAGTGAACAAGTTAGCAATACTTTGTAGTAAGCTTTACATTTGATCTTTTTACCATTTACTTATCCATTCCTTAACCTAATTTGATCTACATTTTTATATTATAGTTTTTATTTTATCATTTGCATATTCATCCTAAAAATGTCAGGACATTCGAAGAATATCAAGTTATTAGAGAACATGTATAATATTGACAAAGATTGTTCTGAAGTTGACGAGGTAAATCAACGACTCTGACTCTAAACTGTGCAAAATATGAATGATCCTACATGATGATAATGAAGAATCCTATAATTTGTAAAAACAAATGCGATGAAAATGAGTAAAGTAAGCATTATCTATTTTTAAGTATAAGAAAATATTTTGTTCACTATCTAATTGTTCATAATCTTCACTCTATATTAAGAAATATGCCTTTTTTAAAGCGGTCATTTGACCACTCGCGGTAGGAATAAATATATGTGAAATGTCGGTAGGTTTAGTGTTAAAATTCTTAAAACTGTAAGAATAAGCGCGATAGCAAAAACCGAGCTAGTATTGAATAGAATGAGCCAGTTAGTAAAGTGTTAACACGTTCGCTAATTACCAGTGTTACACACTTGTGACGTATCAATTTCCATTGAGAGCCCAGTGTCACAAATGTGTGATGACAATTTCTATGTTATCACTTCATAAACAAGTAAAATTATTTATACGGCCCAGCGTCACATATTTGTGATACATTGAGAAACTAAATTTACATGCTCGTTTACCAGATTTGAAAACTCTCTGAATAAAAATCTACAGTAATAGTAATAGTAATATTTACTTATTTACTCAGCCTCACGGCCAAAAGTAGGGACTTGGTTTACAATTGTGTTTTATTTTAATTTTCACTCATTCATCCATTCACCCATTTGTCTAATCTTCTCGTCCTATGCCTATCTATACCTATCAATCAATCCTGGTTTTACCTCTATACTCTTCTCCTTCCTTTTCTTTTTTAGGTTTCTCAGCCAGTTCAGAGCTTTCTCTGTCCCCCTTTCGTCCATTATCTCCTCCAAGCTGATACCTCTCTCTAGTTCCTTACATTCTCTTACCATGTGCTCTAGGTTGCCAAACCTGCTATCTCTTCTTCCTTCTAGTATTTGTTCCTAGGTATCTTTCAAGCGACCCACACCTCGCTTGAAATCTACAGTATATTTTGCAGAATTTCAAAAAAAAGAAAATGTAATAGACTGGAATTTCTTCTCTGCGGCGTGGTAGAGGACGTGCTAATGTCCATTCGAATTGTTCAAATTTCGATTTATCACTCGACACTGCCGATCGTGCGCATTTTTCGCGAGAGACGCTTACGAATTTGACGTTGAAAAGTAGAAAACTCGTCAATATACGTCGTTCCTCTGTTTCTAACAATGTTCGAGATATTAGCTCAAATATGTTCGCTACTTCTAATATTCAGGATGATTTTTGCCACTTGCTTGTGGATCACCGATAAAAACAAGAGAAATACGTGCCAAAATCAAAGTTTCATCAATATCGGCGAATAAAATCCTTCCCAAAATAAGAAAGTTCTACGTTCTTTCCGATACGAGGAAAGAATCGAAATTACGTTGTTTCCATGCAAAGAAAGGATCAAAGTGTTCCATTGAAAGGGACTTGTCCATCGTGTGGACCCGCAGCACAACGTAGGTAGGCTATCAGCTGTGAAAACAGCATTGTTTATAGACACCGTGGCACAATGAGGTGTAATTGAATCCATATTCTACCCCGTTGCGCTGGGGCGCCCCTTTCGAAAGCTAGCGGAACGCCCCTGGTGCTCTACAGGGGAGGTGGTTGTACTTAACGGTTCGGAAATCGAGGGTGGTCGTCGATTTGTGGACAATTAGGGACGATACACTATATCCCCTGAGACGAATCGTGACAGTTTCGACTATTTCCGAACGTCTTTCTTCCTCTTCTTCCGCTCTTGATTATTTTCGTTCGCGTGTTACTTTGATAAGTACATTTACAACTTAACTAAATTTAATTTAGCTAACTATTATGCCGATATTTAGACCACTTCTGCATACCCTAGAGAACTCACACGGTTATCATTAACATTACGACGACTTTCGTAACTTTCGTAAGTTTCACCAAGAGGAGGTAATTTCTGTCAAGACTTTACGAAATCCGATTTTTTTAGTGTATACAGTGAGGTGAAATGAGAAGGAGGAACTTTGATAGAGAGGATAGGCGGAAAAGAAAAGGTGCATTTCAGTTTGGGTCTCCTAGTGAACTCGTTAGTAAGACATCGTAGTACTAACGCTAACAGCGACAACAGAAAAGAATTACCAAATTTCAAATATGCTCTACAGACAAACGATTAAATATCTTTGAAGTTAAATGAAATTAATAAACAAAAGAAGATCTACGGTAACTAGATTTAGCATAGGAATAAAGATGTCGCTAGTAGAAGTTGTTCTATAATATGAGTCCGGGAACTTTTTGAATAGACTGTACCTCTCGATTTATACGAGTTTCTTTTTACGCGGTTATCAATTTACGCGATTCCCTTTTTTCATTTCTCATCTGAAAATATAAATATAAATAATGAAAAAGGGAACGATACTTCGAAATAGGAAGTATTTGAACAATGAAGACAGTGAGTTTGTGTCAGTCAAAAACAGAAATTTGATGGTTTTAAATTATAGTAGAGAGTAAAAATTAATTATGATTTTTATGAATTTTTATATCATGTTTTCTTTTCTTAAGTACTTTTTTTTCGCATTGGCGGACTCACTTTATGCAGCTTTTTTCGAGTGAAGCGAATAATCTGCGTAAATTGAGGAACGAGTGTATAGCAGAATGACTTAAGATGTTCAATGACTGACTTATGATATCTTAAAGTACGTATTAAGCACTTACCTTACCAATAAGGAAGCAAAATTTATCGATAACGAAAGTACCTAATAATCAACTTGAAATGTCTGAAAAATTGCAATAAATTTATATCTAAATATCGCAAAGGACGTGGCAAGTATTTTAAATTACGGCAAGGGAATCAGTAAGTATCTATTTTAAAATACTTTCAAGTGCTTCGAAGTACTTGACAAGTATTTAAAGGCGTTTTCAATATCCTGAAACATGTCGATTATTTTAAACCATCAAATAAAAATATCTAAATGACAAATAAGATTATTCCACGCCGATAGTGGGACTGTTCCCTTATCAGGTGATCAAAAATGGTTCACATTTATCTACAATTGACGCAGGTGTGTCCATACACCTGCCATTATCATCCACCACTTTATGATGCCTCACATTTTTATTTGTTCTATCGTGCAATATTAACTATCACAGTGACATCAACCATCGAAATTCAATATTTCGCATGAATCAGAAAGGATATCTATCGAAATGAACTTTTAACAACCATATAAATTCTTCTTTTCTCACACCTTGACCAAAATCTACAGCACGAGTGAGACTCGTTATTATACAAGAAGTTAACACGTTGAACGCCACACTAATTTTACGTGGCTTGCCTATAACGCTAACATGAATTTACGGCACGTCACAATATAAGCCCATAATATTTAAGCATACATGTTATATATAGAAATAAAACTATTTTTATGTATTCTATCATTGCATTAATTTCTTCACACCATTGTAGTAACGATGATAATATTGAAAAATTTTAAAATACTGAAATTTACTCGAATTATGGGTTTCTAGTAATTTTGGCTTCGCCGATCACCGGTGACCCCCATGGCGCTTAGAACAAACTCAGTGCCGGTCACCGGTGACCCCCATGGCGTTAAAGATTGAAGTACTCCACAGTCAAACGGTTAAATTTCTATTAAACGCAATCGTGGTAGTCATTTACTGTATGTACTTCATGTATAATGCCATCGAATGTACTTTAAAATAAAGTAGTCAGTAGTAGAGTACCTTCAGTGCCACAGTCCATGACGATAATTTTCGTTATGCGCGTATACTGCTGTCCATAAATTATCGAACACTTGCATATTTTGAGCAAAATGATTATTAACCGTTTGAGTGCCACGGACCTTTGAAAAAATTCAGTCGAAGAATGCCAAGCGGCGCGATGTTGGATTGTTACTAATAACAATGCGTCAGCTAGAAAGCAAAAATGAATTGGGTTATGAATGACAAACACTGCTTCTCTTAATGATAGGCCTGTAACTGTTTATACCCAAGGCCCTTCCGGGTTTTGGCTCTCGCTTGTTTGATAAACAATAGAAAAAAAAAAAACTGTCGAACCGTCCTTCCACGCCGTGAAAGAATAATAAAGTCAAAAGTCTTCTAAGAGGAGCACAGTCTCTCATTTTTTTTATTATAACCTTTCCCAAGTCGTTAAAAGGACACCAATACGCGATCGCGCTTCTTTCGTCTTTTCTTTCCTTTACTCGTTTACGTTACTTTGAATTTTTAATAAATGAAAAAATTCTTTTTAACAACAGCTCGAAACTTACGAAAGCATGGATTTTAATTTAGTTGAACATCCATAAATGGTAACAGTAAAAACACGCATTGACAAAGTTCAGAAGTGTAGTTAGTTCGATTCTACAGACCTATTAGCTGGCACTTTTGAGCACTGAACAGGAGAAGCGCGATCGCGCCGCTTGGCACTCAAACGGTTAACTCTTTGCAGCACACTTTTGCACGGACCCATAGATATATACGATGCGATATTCGCATGTCAGTCGCCGCGATTGACTGTTACTACTACTTATCATATTTACCTGTTATCCTTTCTTCTGATCAAACATTTTTAAAGTACGCTATATTACTTTGAAAAATAACAAACGAATAAAATTATAAAAGTGATCAGAAATTGAAATAAATGAACACTTATACAGGATGGTTCACGCAACGTGTGCACCGTTATAACTTCCAAAGCCATGTACATATATATGTATGTCGAAAGGTATCCTGAACGAAATCAGCTATCTCGAGTCATATTTGAGAGAATGACTTGATAACTTGATATTACGTGAAGAAAATTTTCAAGTAATAAAGTGAAATTACTCGTTAGCTATTAGGTTTAGGGTTAATAACGGTCAATACTTTTTTACTTACAATTCGATACTCTACCATATTTTCGTATAAAAAATATAGTATTCTGTTTAAAAAAACAAAGTTGACCTTCAAATCTCCGAAACGCCTCCACCTATAAAAAAAAAATTAACACACTACATAGTGTACCCTTTTAAACTATGTAACTTTTGTATATAACATTATTTCGTGCAACGCATATTTTGGAAGTTATAACGGTGCACACGTTGCATGGACCACCCTGTATATGCAGTAAAGGAAGAATTTTATACAATTTCATTCACGATGAGATTTTACGAGAACAGCGAAATTGAAACTGAATAATGTTAGTAAAGATATGTGAACATTGAAAGACCTGCCAATATTCAGCTGTTTACAATTGCTGTGTTACATGTAACGATAAATTCTATGTTAGGAAACAGTTATAGTAAAAAAGTTTAGAGGGCGTATATATACGCCTTTCGTATATATAGATAAATCAGTGAGAGCGTATATATACGTCTTTCGTACAGTCTGCGACACTTGATTGAACGCAGTAATATTTTCACTGTATTTTTGTTTAGTGAAGTTTAAATTAATAAATTTTATTTTTTAAGAACAATAGGTCTTATTTAATGAAAGTGTACACATGTACTTTGAAAAGTTATTTATTCGTTGTAAAAATATTCGCAATTTTAAGAACAAGTATGAATATTCTTGCAACGTTTAAATAAACACGGTTCGTTTCTTCGTTGCATCTGTACTGTTTTTCGAGTTTCTTCTGTTTTAACTTGTTTATTCAGCAACTGACGTATCGAATACGAGATTATTTGGCATTCACGCAATAATGGGTCATGTAAAACAGTTAAACAATACAGAAACGGGAAAAATTCAGGTGTTAAAAGAAGAAGGGTATTCCAACAGAGAGATTGCGAGGAGATTAAACAGAAGTTAATTTGTCGTACGTTCAGACTTGAAAAATAGTGAAAATTATGGCAAATTATACAAAGGTAGAAGTAAAAAAGCCTTGTCGCCAAGAAATAAAAGGTCGCTTTTGCATATCCTATCAAATCCTACATATAGTGCAAAGCAAATTGCTGAAAAAGCTGATGTTTCAGCAAGTGTACGAACTGTACAGAGATATTTAAAAAAGGTATATACCAACTATTGAAAGAAAATGTTTGAAGAAGAAACCATGTTTGAAGGATCACCATAAAGTGGATAGACTCCAGCAAAGATAGCATACAATGTGTTAAAACGTTGAGGATAAATGGGTTCGTATAAGTTATATACTTCTAATAGATTGCACTTAAGCCGTACAAAGAAAAAAAAAGAACGAAAAAGAAAAGAGAAAAAGAAACATTTTATATATGGTTCTAATATACATATGTATCTATTTTTAGAGAGATGTAGCGGTTTTAAGAGGATGAAAGGCGTGAAAGTTCAATAGTCCAGGTTGAACCTAATCGGCTCGAACGTCACGGTACCGTGATCCCGTGAAAATTAGCAAACCATAGAATCGCGGCTGCAGCCCCTTTTCGCGTATCAGGGCCGCATTAAGAGTACCCTCTTGTCACGAGGGTCACACTTGTGCTGATCCTCGCAGCTGGAGTGACGCACAAATAAAGTATTAATTCACGATTCATGTCGTAATACCGTAGCATCTCGCTGTACGTTACATTCATACCGATCTACTATCCATCGTCTATCGTTTTATTGAAGAAAAAGACAAAACAGAAAAAATAGAAACGCTTCTCCATTGATATTCGGTTCATTGAGAAATTTCTGAGAGAGAAATTTACAATAAAATTTTGCATTGAAGAAAAAGCAAAACAGAAAAAATAGAAACGCTTCTCCATTGATATTCGGTTCATTGAGAAATTTCTGAGAGAGAAATCTACAATAAAACTTTGCATTGAAGAAAAAGCAAAACAGAAAAAATAGAAACGCTTCTCCATCGATATTCTGTTCACTGAGAAATTTCTGAGAGAGAAATTTACAATAAAATTTTGCATTGAAGAAAAAGTAAAACAGAAAAAATAGAAACGCCTTTCCATCGGTATTCGGTTCACTGAGAAATTTCTGAGAGAGAAATTTACGACAAAAATGTATACTAAAGAAGAAAGAAAAAGTGCACGTTTTGCTTGAAATGAATATATGAAATATTGAAAATGAGAATGTAAAATAATAAAAACATTAAATCAATTGAAAATTCTTTCATTCAAAAAATATAAATATTATACATTAATACAATTAATGAAAAATCAGTTCAATAGCTTCGGTTACCATAACGAATTTAAGGTAATACTCCTCGTATTCATAAAATTACTAATATATGAAAAATCTATGTATATTTTACTTTCTTCGAGTCATCGAAAAAGTTTATTTTACATAAATATAATTTTTTTTCAAGAATTTACTATTCTCATTTATTTACTTGTTAGCTAATTAAGCCTCTAATTAATTACAACTACCTAGCTTATTTATTTCCAATTTAAGTATCTCAGAGATTTTCTTTTGTTTCGCTATTACACAAGTCAGAGAAAATGGATTTTCTTTGAATTTTCACCAAACAATTCATCAACTGATGAATTAATCTATCTTTACGAAAAGTTCAATGTTCTACAAGAATTTCTTCCGCCAAAATTCCAACTGAACCTTCCTTAAATCTCCAACAAAATAATCCCCCGTAAATTATGAGAACAAAGCAGTACACCCATATTTCGCGTTACGACCTAGATACGTTCCAGAAAAGTTGGCCGTAAAGCGAAAAGCCGTATAACAAATGAATTCTTTTGATACAAACCCATACAAATCCAATTGGATCTGTTCAAATTTTTTATAAAATAATATAATTTTTAGTTCATAAAGCATTTTATTCTTTAACATTGTGAGCCGTAAATCGAAAAAGTGCCATAATTAAAAAAGGCCGTTATAGCGAAATGCTGTATAAAGAGCGGCCGTATAGCGAGGTATGGGTGTAATAAAAAAAAAAAAAAAAGCAAAGGTAGAAGTATCAAATTTGTGACTAGTGGTTAGAAGGTGGTAACACGAGAAGAGAATTAATAGTTACATCCACAGATAGATCTCCAGGGTTCCGTTACACAGAATGAGGGGTGCTCTGAGCAAAAGAGAGCAACCATCCACCCTACAGCTCCCGCCATAGACTCCAACCCCACAGAGTGAAAATTCGGATAGGCAAGTACCTGGACAGCTGCATGCTACAGGGTGTTTTCTGAAATAATTCCAGGGAAATAATCGTCCCCTCTGTACCCCTCAGATCACTTTTATGCTTGTAGCTTCTCCCCTTTAAATATCCTCTCCATGTAGACTGTTCATGGAGATAATGTAACACTTGATTCGATTGTCGTTAGTGGACGAACGATTATGAATTGCTGAAATAATTTCTATAGATTTTTTTTTTTTGAAATAACATAAACCTTGTTCTTTTGTAATTAACGTTCCACGAACTAAGTGGGGTTAAATTAACTCCAGCGATTTTAAAACTTCAAAATTTCTACAATCGGTTTAGTTTCTTGAGTAGCTGGAGTTGCGACGTTGTCATTTCGTGTCGCGATAATTTAGTCTTGATTAAGAAATTAGGACTACCATTAATAGAAAAACATGTAACGAAGAGAAAAGATGATCAGAGACTACCTCGAGACTTATGTAAACCATTACATGAATATCTTGGAGAAACTCCTCAGGAAACACCTCCAAAACGAGCTGAAATAGCTCAGAGATGCTCTACGTCTCCAAGAAATATGGATCGCAAAACTCAAAATACATGCATCAAATGTAATTCACTGATATGTCGAAAACACTATAATTCTATGTGTAAAGAATGCATCGAATTATCAAGACAGATTATTAGAATTGAAACTCCTATTACTTTTTAATTCTTTCGCTACGACAGATTTCAAGAGAAAGGTAAACGATCGGTTTTCAACCGGAAAATTTGTCAAATTAGTTTTGCAAGTTTGAAAATTAATAATTTTCAAATTCGTAAAAATGTAATGTTTGTTTCGTTAAATTAAAATGAAAGTGTGGAAAAAATAAGATTCAGGCGAAACAGCGATAACAACAGTGTACGAGCGAAATTTCCAAAACGCCTATAGGCGCCAACACTAATCAAAAGGTTAAGGTTTAATATGTCTAGTTTATACTAATAAGTGAAAAAACATATTACAAAAAAAAACAGTTTTTAAAAAATTGTTTCCAAATACAGTTTCGATTTTCAGTTAGTGAACAGTTTGTGTTTTTAAAAATAAATCATGCATTTTTTAAGTATAAATTGTTGGTTTATTTGGATCTGATCCTATTATAAAATCCACATAAATAAAAAAAATTGTAAAATGTCATTTTTACTATTTTCTTCGCAATTCCGATCAATTACAATTTTTTCAAAAACTTTTACACGTTATCGAATGAAATAATTTTTCTAACTTCTTAAAAAGAAAAATACTCACGTGGTTTGGTCTAATTTAAAAAAGAATTATATTTTAAATAGTGTCCGAATATTAACCCCTTGCCCTATAAAGAGTTAAACTCGCGACATAGATTTTGGTCGAGATTCGACAAAAACAAAAAGTTATATTAGTAACAAACGTTAATTTTAATTCTAATTTCCCTCTTAATTTATAAAGTTGAGGATTGTCAATATTAGCGTTTCGTATGTAAAAATGGTACTAAAACAAATAGCTGATGCTTAGATGTATAGTAGGCCTTGCAAACCGGTTAACCGGTTTTTTGTTAAAATTTACCTAACCATAAAACCCAGGCTTTCCCGGAAAACCGAAAGAAAGACAATTATATATTTTTTTGTTTCTTCAAGTGATAAATAATTTTAGTTTTCTACTGTTATTCATAAAGTATTTATATTTTAATTTATTTATTAAAAATGTTTGGTGTTACTAAAAAAAAATCTCTCATTTGCATTCCAATTTTCCTTGGTAGAAAATTAATGTTCCAATTTCGAAACACAAAGTTCAAATTTTCAGTTCAAATTTCCCACATTTGAACAAAGCTGCTCAAGGATGAGATGAACGGTGTCTTTCAACGTTATCCACGGAGCGCACACACTCCGACACTCTCGCTGTAATATTGATTCGTTGGAGACGAGGTCGCAGGTGAGACTTCCCACGATCGTTGGCCAACACTGAGGCAAACGTCAGGGATTTGTCTGGAGACACTTCACTATCCAACATTACTTCCTCAAACACTCAGATATAATTCAAGAAAAATTCACGTAAACCAACCTCCATGATCATTTTCAAAATTAAAATTCAATATGAACTTCTCCTTTCTTCCACTATTCTGTTTACTATGGAGTAGAGAAGGAACGATTACAATGCATCGTTACTCCCTCAAAACACTCAAATATAATTCGATAAAAATAACTGTATTTATTAAATAGATTTGTCTGGAGATACTTCGCTATCCAACATTAGTTCTCCAAACACTCCGATATAATTCGATAAAAATTCACGTAAATCATCCTTGATGAACATTTTCAAAATTAAAATTTAAAATTAACTTCTTTCTTTCGCTATTTTGGTTACTATGGGATAGAGAAAGAACGATTCGAACGCATTGTTAGTCCTTCAAACACTAAAATATAATTCAATAAAAATAATTTTATTTATCGAATAGGTTTGTCTGCAGATACTTCGCTATCCAACATTAGTTCTCCAAACACTCAGATATAATTCGATAAAAATTCACGTAAATCATCCTTGATGAACATTTTCAAAATTAAAATTTAAAATTAACTTCTTCTTTCTTTCGTTATTTTGGTTACTATGGGATAGAGAAAGAACGATTCAAATGCGTTAAGTCTTTTTAGTCTTCTTTTATTACATGCTTCCGTATGCACAGTTACATTACAAAATCGTATCGCACAGTGATTTACATCCCTGGATTTAGAACAGATCCATGTGATACCAGGACAACGTTTCTGAGAGTGAATAATCAAAATTTTCTCTAAATCATTACTAAGAGAAAATTCGAGGAAATATTCGAATTAGTGCATGATTTTAATAATAATTTCATTTAACACAGAAATGTTGTCCTAGCTCAGGGTAAATTCTATTGGACACTCATCCTCCCCTTGTGCCTGGCTCTAGGCCCTCTTCCTCTTCACCCATTCCACTTGTGTAAATCTTACAAGATGCAAATATAAAAGTGAAACAACCGTCTAGGCATTTAAATTCGAGGCTGAGATCCTGATTCAGCTAAGCTCTGGTTCTTCTGTATTCAAGTCAATAGTTCACCCCGTTGCTTACATAAGAGTTGATGGAACTTATTATTATATTGATGTGATAAGAATCGTGTGAGTTTGAAAGTTAATTTTCTATCAGCCAGATCCTTCTCCAGTGTTTGTAAAGTGTTTGGATGAATTCTAAATAATTCTTCTAAATACAGAAACGTGTATTTCGTATTCTACGATACAGCTAATTTTAAAATAGAAACCAAATTAACTTCAACATACTGTCATCCATTTTCATCACGTTACCAAAGAAAAACACCGGTTTAACCATGAATAAATTCAAAGGAAATTCGAAGATACGCGAGTTTCTCTCGCGAAGCTACGTTGTTTAAATCTGGTTGACAATATGTTCCGTTATAGACGAGATAAAGTAAGATCTACCAGAAAACCACTGACTTGAATAGAAATCAGGGTGTTCCCAAGGGAAGGACGAAGTCGCCGGTGAATCACGCCACGTTAAAAAAAAAAAAAAAAAAAAAAGAGAAAAAAATCTATCAGCCTTTTTGTCACGTTAGAAAAAATGTTTGTTTTTTTTTCTTCCCCCTGTGTGTAATGGAAACACATATGGCATTTCGCTTGCTATGCTTCTCTTTCTTATGGGTACAGTAATAAACGTACAGCACGGAGGACAATTCAAAGGAGTGTTTGCCGGATTTTTAGCTGCTCCCTTCTCTTTTCTGAATTTGAAAATATACAAAAGATCACCGGTAGAGCATTTGAAGTGTCCTAAGCGCGTTCTTCTTTTTTTTCCTCGTTTTCCTCTTTTTCTTTTTTCTTTTTTTTCTTCCTTCCTCTTTACACAAATCTTGCAGGCTGTCCCAGGAGCAAATACCAAGTATATCTGTTTCTTGTTTCCTGTTCCAGTGATCAGTTTTACAACGTGCAACCTGGAAAAACCTACAAGCGTCGAGACAAAGTGGTGTTCGTCCTCTCAGCCAAGTTTTCCCTTCTTCTTTCGTGTATAATTATCTTACAACGAGTTGCTTGTTTCTTCGGGAGGGATTTTCTTTTTTTTTTATTAGCTAACTCTCTCTCTCTCTCTCTCTCTCTCTCTCTCTCTCTCTCTCTCTCTCTCTCTCTCTCGCTCGTTTTCTCGTAGAAAAATGAAAACACGCTTCACAAACGGTGTCAAGAAGTTTGGTTCACTTGCACACTTTACATTATCTTTTGTTCTCTCTTTTTTTCTTTCTTTTTTCTCTTCCTCGCAACAGTGACGACTCGAGTGTCGAAATACCTTTACGGTACGGTCTTCGTGTGCCAATATTTCGGCCAATCAAAGCATTGCTGCCATCTGGACCTAGACCTGATTTGATACAGTGTCCTGAATTTGTCCGAAATGGGAAAAAAAGGAAAAAACAAAAAAAATTGCTTCTACGTTGTCGATGTTTCTTAAACATCGACGATTGTCAGCTTACCAATCTACGTTAACACATCTAGCCTAAACGCACGTTTTTTTTTTTTTCGTCTATTGTACATAAAACACGTATATGTACGGAGAAAAATCTTACAAATAAAATTTACAAGCGAATAGAAAAAATTCTAATCGGCGCAAAGAGGCGCGAATGGATTTGGAACAGAATAACACGTACTATCTCTACAATTCTTGGATTTCCATAGAACTCATTGTCTATATTAATCTATCTTTGCTCCATGTAACAAATCCACTGGCAGCCCTCAGTTGGCGTAGACTTTGGTGAATGAAAATTTTTCATCTAGGGACACGAAACTTTTCAATGGTCAATCCACAGCGTTATTAGGAACATAACAACAATAATAATTTATTTGTACACGAATTGAGACTGAACACAAGATAAACGAGAGCATGGACGATCTCACAGAGGCGTTTATATAGTTCCCGTGAAGTCTTTGGCAACTTTGACCTAACCTCGGCAGACAGTTGAAAAGTTTACCAAGACTTTCGAAGGGAGTTTCTTCAATGATTCGATTGCTAAAATTTGGCACGGTCTGCTGTCTTTTGTATGTATGTGTATATGTATCTGTGTGTGTGTAAAAATATTATCCTCAACCTGCTCTCTCTCTCTCTCACACACACACACTCCTTCTCTCTCTCTTTTCTTCTCCATTCCTCTATAATCGTACCGTATATAATCTTAAAATGTACAGCGACACTACACCGAGATAATAAACGCATAAAATACTCTCCATCGGTATAAACGCACTGTTGTCCCCTGACATATTTTTTACTTTCTCTCTCTCTCTCTTTTTTTTACTCGAATTTTTTCCATTTTTCTTTTTTTTCTCTTTTATTTTATTTTTTTTAAATGTTTTTTAATTTTTTGACAAAATCGTCGATTACGAATATTCCACCAAAGAAACACCATAGAATCATCGTACACCTTGGAAGGGAGATTTCTACAATAATTTTCTCTGACATTAGTGATTTTGTACTTGAATGGAATCAATGGAATAAATTAATCGTTTAATGCTTAAGTACTGCGGGCTAACGTAATTCTATTTTGTCTTGACGCCTCGAAAGTGTACGATAACCAGGCGGATCGATGTTCTGTGGTGATCGAAAAACTCGATAAAATTTAATAAATCGATTTTCCCTGAGTGGTGACGAGCTATCACGGAGGCACCGTGTCCTCCTGATCTACCACTATGTCGCCTTAAAGTAAGCCTAAATTCAATGTCGTCTTTCCGCACAGAACACAATTACCTTTTTTTTTCTCGCTGAGAAAAGAAAAGAAGAAAAAAAAGAAACAATTTTCCGGGGGAAATGAAGATTCGTATCTACAGTTTCAAATGGAAAGACGCGTTCCACCGTTAATTTATCTCCTTATTTTTATAGTAAAAATTTCACGCCAGTATGATTCAATTATATTCAATGCAATAATTCCAATGTAAAATTACAGCAAAAGCCGTGATCTAATCAATTAACAACGATTTTTTCCCGTTTCTTTTGATTACGTCACATTTTCCGGTGTGGCTGCCATCGATTATGGCAAATTTAAGAAGGTACGGGGGCAAAAAAATCGAGAAGAATCGCAAATGAACCCGCCGCTTGAGAACGAAGCGCGTGTCGAACATTTTCCCTGATTTTAGCATAACCTCGAAAGTCTCGATTGAAAGGGCTGGAAAACAATCACGAAAGGATTCATCAATCCACAAACGACCCGTTTCACGGCTGTTTTTTTTCTTTTCTTTTATTTTCTTTAATCGGTGGAAGGCAGTGCTCGATTCGTACATCTAAGGTATACAGTACGTTTTACGTCTTTTATAATTAGAGTATACAGTTACGTGGCCGTGAAACGGGTCAAAGTGCAACCGTTTACAATGACTTATGACAAAAAGGTGTGACCGTTCCGTTGCCGTCTTGACTCAGCAATGATGGCAACGTGACAGCGAACGAAAGAGAACGAAGAAAATGAACTCGCACTCTTCCTTTCCTCCCCTCCTTTTTCTCCTTTCATTAATGTACACCTACTCGTAATATTATTGCTATTCGTCGCGATAGATTAACTTACAGTCTAAGAATTTGTACATCTGCGGATTTGCCAACGATTGATGACGACGACGACGACAATGACGACGATGATGATGGAAAGATTGTCTCAGACGTGCTCGATGACGCGCAAACCAAGAGAACGAAAACAAGACTAGAACGTCCCCTAGCGTCTAAGGTGATTGCTTCTAACCTAAATATTGCTCTTGAACTTTGATTAAAAAGAAAAAAAAAATAAAAAAAAAAAGAACGCGTGCATTCACATACTATATTATTCACGTGTGAATAAAATAGTGAATTTTTCGGATTAGCGAATATGAGTCGATTTAAATGCAAATATGGCCTAGGTTAGACTGGGATGTGTTCCTTGCCAGTTTCTACGGCATTATAGCACGTCTCGTTAGGCTACTTGGCCTCGTTACGTCTGTCATCGGTCTCAGCACGCTCGCCTTCCATCTTCTTTTCCATCTATCTTCAGCTGGGTTTACCAGGCGGTCCGTGGCTAGTTGGGGAAGGTCCATGCGAGTGAAGATTATGAACATTACCTACTTGATTACTCGCCAGGCTGGACATGGTGGGTTGGTACATTGAAGGCATGTAATTACTCGACGACTGTGGCACTGATCTGAAATAATAAACTTAGACTTCTAATCTATTCTAACCAATTTTTTGTTGTGCCCAGCAGGATCCACAGAAGGAACGATTAGATCTCTAGTCTAATACCGGTGAAAAATTAAACGTACTAATGAAAGAGATAAAGAGAAACAAGGACAACACAGGTACGTTCCAAAAAAAGAAAAAAAAAGAAGAAACATGAGTAACAAAATATAGAAGTGTTTTGTTTTTACCTTGGTACTCCACGCAGAGGATCCGGTGTAACGGACGCGTTCCTCACCACCCCAGAGTTGCTAGCAGGTGCAGGGGACACTATGTTGCTAGGCTGACCTTGATGGTACGCCGTTCCAGCGGGACTATGTCTGTTCATAATAATCACAGAAGGAAATGTATATTACAGTACTTGTGTTTCTAATACAAGGTGAGCGATAAGACACAGAATACCTCAAGAACAAAGTTATGAATTTAATAGAGATATTCAACCCTTTTAGTGCCGGTCAACGATATATCGTTATTAGCTACACTTACTAAAAGTACCAACGACTATATATCATCGTTGCATATGCGATAGCACCTTACTATTCGTATTAATGCTGAATAAATTATTTGTGCGAGTAATAGTAAGTAAATATTACACATTTCCAATAGCCGGATAACTGTAAATGTTTATAATAATACTAGAATGTTATTCCACTGACGTTATACTAGCTACACGAATCACTTGTTTGAAAACAGGTAATCCTTCTGATACTTGCTGCGCATCGTGGGATTATCATTTAGTTTAATGTTTTGATAGTAATCATTTTGTTACAAATAATTGAAAATGCAGTATTTATGCTTTATATTACGGATTCTGCATCAAACTATGACCAAACGATGATTCTTCTTTCTTACTTGCAAATACTGTTTATGAACTCAATTACATCAAATTGTTCGGTATTTTTCGCTTAGGTACAATTCTTTCGATCGGCACTAAAAGGGTTAAACGTTCTTGTTTCTTATCGAATACCATAATATGTATCTTGAAGAACAGATACGTTACCTGATCGTTGGGCTGGGTTGAGGAGCGACCAACGACGTCCTGTGCTGATACTGCGAGAGTGAAGCTGCAGCTGGAGGTGAAGGATCCGGAGGCAGACCGTTTTCCAATGTCGTAGAATGATTGCTGGAGCTCGAGTGAGGCATATAGGTGTTGTTCACTCGAGGCTCTCGACTCACTCTTGGCACCGGGGCGGCTGCACCAGGTGGAACGTCGGGATGTGGAACGTTGGGATGCGATGGATTGACTGTTGGGTGTATGTTGTTGACTGTAATGAAGAGGCATGATTAGATATCGAAATAACTGGCTGTTGATAAATTCTGTTACCTGGATGAGCACTAGGTTGAGTCGTCAACGGGATAGCGAGCCTAGCATTCACAGCCAATAGGTGGTCTCTTCTCTGCAGAAGACTATTTACATGTTCCTCTAGCCTAAGGTTCTCTGCTCTGAGCTGATGAAGACAGGAAAGGAGGGACGCGACTGCAAATAGAGGTCCATGTTCCTATAAATCAATATCTCCGTCCCTTGTGAAGGTTGTTAGTAGGATCCAATAAGCCAGAAAACAACATACTTTGCATTTTGTTGTGAGATACGGGTTATTGGGATGAAGTAATGCGACAGAAAATTAATCATGCATAATTTATTTCTTGATAGCGGAAGGAAGATCCCCAATTTCACCAAACCCATGCGACTGAAAGCATGTGTTTCCTTGCCGTACACTCACTGTCAAAGTGCTGGGCTTGCTCCATCAGAAATTGACTTCCTTGCTCCCATTGTCTCTCCAGAAGTTGATCTAAGGTCTGCGGTATCGCCCCGCCTCCTAGAGAACCAGTACTGGTCGTGCTGGCACTAGCGCTGGTGTTGGTGTTTGTATTGCTAGTGGTATTAAATACCGAGGAGAATGACGTGGGCGGCGCACCTGTTTGATTGGACCGTATCTGTTTGTAAAGAAATATATCATGATTAGAAAAGAGTTTTTATTGATGTTTATCGGGTCGATTGCAAAGATACATACAGACGCAATCACTCGACTATGTAGCTGTGGACCAACCAGATTCGTCGTGGAATTGCTGGCTTCTGTGAAAATCGAATGAGCCTCCAATTCTTGAGAAAGAGTATCGGACATTTTCTGCGCCATCGTCGAGCTTGGATTCAGCTGATTTCCTAACATATGAGGCGCACTGACCCCATTCTGAAATCTATAAAACACTTCAAGTCAGAACATGTACATTATTCAAACTTTTTATCCTTTCATACTTACAATTTTACATCTTTCTCCTCTTTTGGATTAGTAAGCGTCGGAGTGCTGGATGCAGAAGGTGTCGGAGTGGTAGAAGCTGCACTGGCACTTTTCCTTTTCCTCCTTCCTGGTCCACTGCTGCTCATACTCTCAGAACCAGGACTGCTAGGTGGTGACTCCTTGACTGTGGGACCCATGGTGTTGACAGAAGCAGAGCTAACGTTACTAAAATGACCACTGCCCAGTGTTGGCCCTTGAATAATAGATGGTACAGGTGCCACAGTTACAGCAGGTGGAGGAGTTTGATGATTACTTCTGCCTCCTCTCTTGGATGTTGTTACCACTGCATTGTTAGACACCGATGTTACTACAGAAGAGGCTGCTAGTTGAAGTTGCTGCTGAATTTGGGATTGGGACTGCGATTGTTGCGGTAATGCTGGTTGACTGTTGGATGATCCACGCTTTGGCTTACGAGACTTCTCCTGCTTGTCTGATGATTGAGAGCTAAACAAATAATAAAAATGCATAGAGTATATATTTGATCATCCCAACAGCCCTTTCCTGCAAGCTTGAAAAAAACAAGATAACACATACAAGGAAAGACACATATGTACAATATATATACACCAGATTTGACTTTTTTTTCTATCGTAATATAAAATTCTGTAAAATTTATTGGCATAAAAAATGGAAAATAAACGGACCGTTGTACACTGCCATTAACAACGTCACGTTACTCCTTTCCTTCGTTCGTTGCCCTTGAGGCCCCTTGAGGTAAAAAAAACAAACATAACCTCAAAGTGTCCTTAAAGCGACAGACGAATCATAGGACGCGAGAGAAAACACAGTTATTCACGATATAATACTAATCCCCGATGATTTTCCACGATTTTTTGTCACGTGAGAGCGAAACGAAAAATTGTCCCAAATTGATTTTCTCATCTCTACAGCACATCGTGTCGTATTTACGTATCTTCCAATGGCCACGAAGTTCCCAGAAGATTCCCAAACAACCCAGTCGTACCTCGACGAAACGATATTTACGGCCACAGTGTTACAAAATTCGTACTGAACAAGATTTTTCTACCTGAACGATTTTTACGAAACGCAAGAAGAGGTTAAAAACAAAGAGTCTTGTTTATCCACCTAGTCGGCCATTTTGATGCCCCCCATTTTGGCGCGTGTTTCAAACCGGACTCAGTTCAAACAGGAAAGAATTCTTAGAAAAATTGTTGTATCAACTCACCGAGACCTCTTTACAGGAGCTTCTTCGGCCATAAACCTCTCGGAACTCGGCATAGCGCTCGTCCTCGGCTCCATGCTGGCTGCAGTAGTGATGATACTCTGTTGCAACTGCTGATAAAGCGTCGGAGCACTCGTCACCACGCTCTGTACCGTATTCGGCAACGCAGTGGCAGTCAAAGGAACCGACACAACTATGCTGTTTGACGTGGTGGTTGGAGATTGAGTAACGAGCGAGGATTGGGGCTGCGTTACCGCCATTATCACAGGTGTGGTGGTCGCTTCTGTCGTGATTGATGTACCTGACGATTGAATGGGACTCTCAACCTTTAACTTAAGAGAAACAATAATAAAAATATAGAAAGCATACATTACATATATATTTCTCAATATGATATCTCACCTTTTTCGATTTTTCCGGCTCGGTAGTAGTACTTAGGCTCGTAGCCTCGGTTATGGTCGTCTGTACGTTATTGCTCGACACAGCTTGCTGTACAATGGAACTAACAGCGACCACGACTGAACCACTTGCCTCCGAGCTGACCGATTGATTTGAATTTTCATTCCCTATAACGGTCGGTGTACGCGCTCCCGTCTTTCTCTTTTTACTGTGACTCGACGCCTTGTTCGACGACGAGGAATTCGATTTCGTTTGGCCACTGCTTTTGTGACCGGAGCTTGTGTTTGATCCGGATTTATTCGTGGCGGCGACCACCGACGCGGCGGTAGTGGACGCGGTGGTGCCATCATGCCCGAACACGCTCTCCGATTGGGTGACGATCGTCTCTACGAAGTTTGAAGTGGTGAACTTACCAGTGTTTGCGGTGTTGTCTTTGGGTGTATTACGGCCGCTACCGCTTTTTTCGTCAAGGACGCCATTTATCTCTACGCTTGGACTAGTATTCGATTTGTTTTTAGAATTAGTAGCGGATTTGGAACTTGAACTCTTTCGTTTACCACTTGATGAAGACTTTATCGGAGTCTCTGCTTCTTTTTCAGGAGACGAGTCTGACGAGCCATTGTCAGCTGGTATTGGCTTGTACGGTGGTATAGTTTTTACGTTACCACCTTTTTTCTATAAAATCAAAGGAAGTACGGTCGTGAGTTTAAAATCCATGCACGAATTTACGGGAATTCGTTGAACTGTGATACCGACCAATTTTGAGTAATGATGCTGACAATATCCACAGTATTTAACATTGTCCAGATAGTTGCCAGCCTCTTCGCAGAGCAAGCCAAGAGCCTGTGCGCATGTAACGTGAAATTGCTGCCTGCAGCCTGTCTTGTTGCACTGCATGCAGGCTCCCACATTTGCTCTACTACCTCTTCCTTGTTCCTCACAAATGTAACATGACTAAAACAATGTCAATGTGTCAGACCTCAAATGTAACATCTAATAATGAAAGATTCTTGTACAGATCCTTACTTTACTGAACCTTTCTGATGGTATCAGTTGCAAAATAATTGGCTCCATTGTTGTCACATTACCAAATCTAACTTCTGGTATATAGAGTGCACAGACCACATGTGCCCATCCAGCCTGGTCTGTTCTCTTGAGTGCCCCATCACGGCTTGGACACAACTCACAACGCTATTATACAAAGTAATAAAACATTCTTTCGTGCCGTCCATGGTTGTAAATTGCTACAGTATTTCCATTTTCTGTGTGGAAACTATTATTCTTCCTAAATGGAATAAGTAAACGATAGACTGTTTAAAGGAAACTTACCACACGGGCACTGCGCTCCTGTGACTCACATTTTCTGCAGTACCATGGTCCTGTTGGTACTGTGACGATACCGTAGCATGCTAGAAAAACAATTCTATATAGTATCGTACAGTGTATACAATACAACACAGACAGGAAACAGTTTGAAAGAGCAACCTTGGTGTACAGCAACAGTACAGCCTTGGCCATCGCAGTACACCAGTGGATTTTCAGTCCAACCCCTCTCGTCAGAACACACGCAGCACCCTCCAAGCATCTCCTTCATGCTGTGCTCCAAGCAATTCGGAAGACGAGACTAGCATGAGGAGCTAGGCGAGCCGTAGGCGGAGACGTGACGCGAGGCAGCCCCGCTTTCGCAATTGCATCCTGGCTAGCTGCGTTCCCCGGCTGGTTGCTACCCTGGCTATTATCCCCGATGCTCGTGCACACGCGTCACGCATTCAACGGTGAATCGTGTGGCTGACGTATTGCCGTACCGCGTTACGCCACCCCCGCGGACGATCCACCACGTGGAAACGATCCAAGGCTACGCTTCACCACGTGCTACTCGCGAATATCCCGTGTCGAAACGTGCTCGGACGGTTTGTTATTTACAAGGCGCTCTATTTGTTTCGCTGGTCGGCCATCTTATTTTGTTGTCGCGCCTGCCGTTCTCACGCGTAGCCACGCGCTCTGCCGCGAAAATCGGTAAGTTAGTTTGAGCGCGGTATAATCACATCCTACTAACTTCTCCCAGCTCTTTAATTCTTATGTCATTAACCTTGTATCAAAATATTCGACGTTTGTTTTCATTGTGATGACGATCTAATGTCATCCTGCGTTTCGTAGGTAGGATATGTGTACCTCGTAAAGGTGTATTACTTGCAATAGCAGATCCAGTATAGTAATTCTCTGTTGTTAGCCGTTAATTGTGATCTTTTTTTTATGTATTGTATATAAATGTTTAAATTGTGACGAATTTAAGTGTGAAGATAATTCATGTGTATATACACTTGTGCATTGGCAAATGTTTACAATCTAATTGTGAATTTATATTTCGCCAAAAGAGAGGGATCATTGATTTCATTCTGAGAGCAGAATCAAGAGGGTAAATCGTATAAGTGGTTAGTGTACGACCCCGTAGCCAGGTGCGATTGACCAATCACAAGGTACGCCAGAGACCATGTTACTTATCTCAGCTTCCAAGAATACGAATCACGAGTGGGGTGGATCTATTGATCGACTGTTTCTGACGCATTGAAGAAATGTGACAGAACTTTTAGCGATTCTACGCGAGATTTCTCGCGTTGGGGACTATATTTTAAGTTTCAGAGTTTTCCACGATCATTTGCGAGAATTCGAAGACGACGCCAATGGGATTTTAGCAGTGTACCGTATCAAACTCCCTCTTAAGGCGAAATTCATACGGTGAAATGCACAACGAACGTTATCGATAGGACCTAACCTGTTCGAAAAGTTTTCAACCATCGAAAATGTAAAAGTTAATGTAGCATGGGATTCGGTAAGCTATTAATCAAGGAGGAATCAGATATCGGTTTCAAGTTTATCGCGCACAGGTATGTGCATACTAAGAGGGTTGCAAATAAAAAGTGGGGTTCAAGAGTGTATTGGATGTGGATCTACTAGGTTATAGGGAAGTTTTCAGTGAACCGATGTATGTTTGCGTGATGATGCAGGTGACATGACTGATCACGTGTGTAAGAGTTCGGTGGAACTGCGAAGGATTATAGCGCGTTGTATGTTGTACCGATGAAATAAATAAACACTACACCGTCTAATTTAAGCCTTGCGTTAATTATTGACCACTCGTTACAATCTACAGGTTGTCTTTAATTGCACGGATAAGAGTGATTGAAAAATTTAATAAGAATAATAAAATAGCAGTAATAAAAAATTAGTGTAACTTGATGCATTCTTTTTTTTTGGCTCTGCAAATGGACAAAATCGGCACAGGCATCGAACGCAGAAATGGGGTATTCATTTCCATTTTGCAGAAAATGTCTTAGTTTAAAAATACATTTTCTGGCTTTCTAGTCGCCAGATCTTGCTCAGAAGTATCTATACTTCCGATCAGTATCACTGTTTCATAACGAGCTTTACTGTATCTCCAAATTGTAAACTGTCTTAATAAAACCGCGATATATAAGCGTAGTGGAAACAATGGTTTTTGTTTTCATTCTTCAATCTCTGTCCCAAATAACCGGCGTCCCAATTAACCGGAATTCATTGTATATCGCATTTGTTACTTATCTGAAAAATGCTGCTTACACACATTACAGGAACTTCCAATATCATTTCCTCTTATCTACGTGCATTTTATCGTAAACTTAAAAACTGTAAAATTCTGCAGCAAGATTTTCTGCTATTCAGTCGTTCGATCGATCGGAACTATACATTTATAGATCGACCAGCAATCAATTCACGATGATAGAAATATTCGACTATCGATATTGTTGCTCGCGCCACCTGTTTTATCAATAACCCGACTTGTGGGAAGTACCGGCGGTTCCGTATTAAATGTCCCGCGAATTGAATCGACTATTTAACCCGATGCAGTAGAGTTGTACTCGTATTTCTCGTTGCAATTCATTGGAATTCGTTCTGCGAGCATAATCGAGCCACAGGGAGACGATAGAATTCTCACCGAATAAACCGAAGAACAAAGAAAATCGTCGTGAGTATTACTTCGATATATTTCTAGTTATTTTTGAAAAATTGCTAGCGTCCGTGATACGAAGTGGAACAAGGGGGATTCGCGAGCTGTCATTCTGACAGCAACGCGTGTCACCTACTATCGAATTGCGTTTCGAGCTGTTATCGAGGAAAGTTCCTAATATTCAATTTAACAAATCGACGTATTTACAACTTTACTGTAAACCATTTGCTTCATCCTTTTGGTATATTTGATTATTTTTTAGTGGAAAATATGTGATCGAAAACATTCCGCGAATCTAGGAAAATAAAATAAGCTTTATTTTTGTTTTTAAATTAATTTTTCTTAAGTTTAAACTCCTTGAAAAGCGGAACTATAAAAAGGTTAAAAAAGATTCACCTTTTTTTTTTTACATTTGAAACTTGAGAAGATCTTTCTTTATGTGTGAAAGGTAGAAAGAAATGAAAAAGAGGTATCTTTTCGTATTTAATTTTCTTTTGTTCCTTTGTGTGTTTAAAATTGTACAAACAATGGAGCCCGTATATGGCGGCACGAAGTAAACAGAGAGATACTGCTTCAAATACACGGACAGTCTTGGTTCACTCAAATCACTGTTATGACGTGACCACTCTTGATCACAGCTGCGAAATCGCACTATCTCATTCTTACGATTTCCTAGTAATGTTACATCATATTTCTCTAGGTATCATTTTCAAGTAACGAACTATCTTACTTTTCACCTGCGAACTTAATCATTCGTATCATTCCATTTTCCCCATTAACATTCCCAATGTTTCATAGCTTTGGAAAATATCGGAAGGTAATGTATACATTTCTTCGACACAGCTGATCAATAAACAAAGATACATAACCTATAAAGACTGATGTCGAGCCAACAGATCATTATTTCCCTCGATAAAAACCTAAATAGAGAGGAAAAATTAAAGAATCTCAAGTTCACGACCACCAGCTCGAAATTGACGAACATTTCTAAATGAATTCGTATCCCGTTAAGGTTAAATTAGCGTTTAACGCGGCTAACGGCTCTCCGTAGCATTCGTGGCCGGACTAAAATTACGCAGGATTTATTTTCATGCTGCGCTATTTGTCAAGCGGCCTTCTACGTGGTCACGCGGTTCAGTGACTCGAGCATCATGTTTCTCAATTGTTTGTGGCCATTGTTGTCGGCTATAATCGGTTCATACGATGCCAAAAAATTCACTCTGCCGTCCCACGATACGGAAAATATTACATCGGTTACGATAACGGATGACATTTTTTTTTTCTCTTTGTTTTATATTCCTCATAAATTTGTAAACAGGGAAATTTGCATTGATCAAAAATTGGAAATTTTGTTTACTTTTATTTTCTTTTTTTCCTTTTTTTTTTTTTTGAGATAAAGACAAATTGCGGAGGTGATAATTAAGGGACGGAAAAGTTTAAAGAATGTAAGGAACGAGGTTGGGGAATGCTGTTGGTATACGCATAGCGGCAGCGCGATAGTCGATAGATCTACTGCGCGTGCTACGTTGCGTTATATTCCAGAAAGTTGGCAGCTGGTGGTCAGTGTACCGTGATCCAGTGGCGTTTACAAATCTTCCTTCCAGAATGAGGTGAGGAGAAATTATGTACTTCAGCGAATTGGTCGTCCTCCAAAACTGGTCAAAATTAGTGGATGCGTTCTTTTTCGAAATAATCTCTGGTGTTCGAGATCAATATCTTTCAGATCAGTTTAACAAAAAAAAAAACAGTTGAATTTTTATTTTTGTAATATTTGAAGCAGAGGAATTGTTTCTCATGATCCAAAGTTCATTTTAAATGTTAGAAGCCGGAAAAATATATCTCTCGACGCTCAAAAAAACTGTTTTCCTTGAACATTTGAAGCCAGAATGCTTTTTTTTTTTTAATATTAGAAATTGGAGTTTGTTTAATATTGGAAAATAGAATTTTATTTGATCCTGAAAACACATAAAACAAGTTTCTTGCAATAATTTTGTCAAGAAGATTCTGTTAATCGATGTAAAATTTGTCTCGATGTGCAAAAATGAACCTGTAATTTTTTTCCAATTAAATTTTGGTGGATTTTCGACTCAGGATCCGAAATAGAATGTCTCCGTATCGACTATGGGGCTCCATAGAGGACGGGGTCATCGAGTTCGAGTCCCTGACCACCGACACTCTCGAAGGAGCTCTGAACGTCATAAGAAAGAGCTTCTTCATCTACGAAAGTGTATCCAGGGGCGTAGACTTGCTCTCGGAGCCTGGTGCAACGGAAGAGCTCGAGGAACTTTGTTTCGATGCTGCTAAAGATGGTGTCAGCGTGGTAGCCATCGACGTGAACACCGGAGAAGTCGTTGGAGTTGCTTTCAACAAGATCCAGGTAGAGTGTCCCATCTATTGCAACTTCGAATGGAAAAAATCGAACTTACGAACTATCACTTAGCTCTGTTCGAACGTTTTCAGGTATTGAAAAATTCCACGGAGAAGAGTGCATTCGAAATCTTCAGCGAGAATTGTAAACATAAGTCGTCAAAAGCCCTGGTAGACTTCATGATCAACGTTGACTCTAGGATAAACCTGTTCAGACATTACAACGCTGAGTGCATATTCGAGATAATGTTCCTGGCCACGTTGCCTGGCATGCAGAAGCGCAGAATAGGAGAAGTGTTAGTGTCTTCGTCCATAGAAGTCGCGAACGAGCTGAAGAGAAATGGCATCACGGTGAAAATACCTGTCACCGTAAACGACGACAACACCGTGGAGAATCTAGAAGCGATACCAAGTTTGGTGTCTGCGATCATGACCTCGAATTATTCGCAGAAAATCGCAACGAAGTGCAGTTTCGAGAGCCTGGTCACAGTCGGTTACGATCAGTTCAACTTCAACGGGAAAACGTTCAGCGAGAGGATAGGCAAGGAGCATCAGAACTGTGTACTGGTAGCGAAAAGACTGTTCTGAAATGCGGACAGACGGAATAATTTATTCTGTATATGTATTATTAAGAGTTATGATATCAAAGATAATTATGTTCTATATTTCTACAAAGCTCTAGTTATATATACACTTTCCACCACGTGAACCTAAACCGTTGTTATCGGAACCGAAACTGATTCACAAAGACTTGTGATAAGACAACAACCCGATATTACGCGTACTTCTATAAATACATACGAAGAAGACTGCTGTCTCGCAGTAATTTTGAACGTTGTACACAAGTCGTTCTTTGTAATAAAAGCAATCGTTGATTCTCGAAGCACTCTTCTATCGTCTCGAATACTTCTTCTCGAACACTTCTTACTGTGCGTCTAGATCCACAGATAACGGGATTTTAACGATAACCTCTGCTGATAAGAGAAACGGTCTTTTAGCGTGTAGATTAATTGTCGCGAAGTTTCTGTTTATCAAGACGCTAGAGTTACACCAACACGTTTACGTTAGCGTGTACATGTATGTATGTATGTGTGTGCATAGCATATGCAATAGCCAACGGATATCTAGTCTGATCGTGGCAGCGCGTCTGCACAGACAGAGACTCTGTTCAAAGGCTTCCTCTTGGTTGTTCCAGCAAGTGGCACTGCTTATCTAACCCTCGACAGCTCAAAGGTGATTACCGACGTACGATCAACGCTCACTGCAAACCATCTCAAACGTAAACGAGCCAAACTTTCTACTCTTTTATCTGTCCAGCTATGTCGTTGATTCCCGATGATCAGTTGGAGTACAAACTGCTCACACAGGAAAAGATTCAAGAGGCTCTGGACCTTCAGGCTCGAACAATGATGCAGGAAAATCTGGCGATAGGTTTGGGGATGTTTGAAGAGGCTGGAGCACCAGAAGAGATGAGAATGGTGTTCAAAGAGGTGATCAAGGACGGTGCAACGTTGATTGCAGTTGATAAGAGGACGAATGAATTGGCTGCAGTAGCTTTCAACAAGATCCATGCAAGTTTTCCCAACTTCTTCACTTCCTGCTTAGTTTCCCTCTCATTTAGGAATATACCTGTGGTACTATCGACTTTCACACCGACAACTTTCTCCGAGGCCTTTAATGGATCACTTTAATGTCTCCCTCTGAAGGCTAGACCGAAGCCTGGTGAGAAGGACGAAATGGAGGTATTCGTCGAGGAAAACCTGAAGCACAGGTCTACCAGGCAGCTGGTCAAGTTCGTCGGTGACGTGAGTGTTTCTCCGTTATTGGCTGAATTGCCTTTAATTTAGACGGTGGATCTCTAATTAGAGGCACAGTCCGATCTATGTACACAGCTATGGTTTAATTACAAACGACACTTTTTCGAATGATCGTAGAATACAATTGGTTAACGTTGAATTCTAACGGGTCCAATCGCAGATCGAAAGCAGCGTGGATATTTTTCACAAGTACAACGTTCACGGGGCGATGGAATTATTCTATCTTGGCACCAATCCACGTTATCAGGGCCGTGGGATAGGCTTGAAAATGGTGGAGAAGTGCATCGAACTTGGTCGAGGACTGTCGAGTGGATCGATGAGAAGATATTCGTTCGACGATGATCCTGTGGAACAGCATACGCGACCTGAGCTGATTTACGGCGTGTTCGCGTCAAGTTACAGCCAACGAATCGCGGATAAGCTGGGTCTTCAACCTCTGAACGAGGTTCGATACGAAGATTTCACTTTTGCTGGCAAAAAAATGTCCGAGAGGATCGGCGATTTTCATAAGACGGCCAGACTACAGGTTCTTAAGTTCTGAGTTAACTAGAAGATCTGACGAATAGCTGTATTAGAGATCCTTTTTTTTTTTATTTCCTGTAAGAGTTAAATTGCTCGAGAAGTACAGAAATCAAAAAGGAAAAATTTGTTAATGGATGGTACTTATGAGAGGCAGAATTAATACAGAAAGAGGGGAATTGGTGGTAACCGAGATTAGAGCGTCTCGAAAAGGTTTGGATCTGGAATCTTTTCACGTGATACTGTATATGGCTCAACAGGTCTTTAATGAACGTTCCAAATGAACGTTTCACTTAGCCATTTTCGAGAGGTATCTTTGAAAAGTGGAGAAAGAGGATTCCACTAGTTTAAATTGGTTTAGGAGGATCTTTTTTTCAGATAACTTTCTGGCTGGTGCATAATTAACCTCATTAGCAGGTGGTTGCTTTCAGTGACTTAATTGATCTCGTTAATACGAGAGTCGACGACTGGGTGTGTAGGTGATGAGCTCCGTTTGACGAAAGAAACATATTTTTTTTCTCTTTCTTTTATGTATAAGTACATACGTATGTATATGTAGTATGTATTAACACATTTACAATCTGGTACATAGTAGTGGTTGACTATAGTGTGAATATATTGAGCGTAATTACGAGTCCAAAAATCATCGACGACTGTGATGTGCATTCTTTTTTTTTTCTGCTTTCAGAATTTGGAAATTTTTGATGGTCGAAGTGTAGAATATTAAAATTTTAACGTATAAAATTGCAAAGATAAATCTACGCAATGTTTGAGAAATGTGTTTTAATTTTGTCTTCCTGGATTTTGTAATTTCTCCCCTCTGCTCTTTCTCTCTTCTTTCAGAGACTCAATTTTGTCACATCTTATCTTCGAATCCTTGGACTCCCCTCGTTCGAGGACTCCAACCACTAGGCTGCCAAAAATAGATTCCGCGAAACAATTATTGAAAAAAATCCAACGCGCAAAATCTGCCAAATTCACCGATTTTCTGATGTTGAACTTGCCAAATTAGGGAAAGTGGAATTATTTTGGCAGGCTAAGGGTCGAAGTGTCTACTGTACAATAACTACCATCAAAATGTCATAGTTAACGTCATATCCACGGGGAAGACACCCAGTTTATAAGTATATACGTGTATGTATATATACGGCACTGCAGATCGCTGGTAAATAGTTTTTCTTCAAGATTCTACGTATTTTTTTTTTTGTTTTTCATTTTCTTTTTGTCGGTAAAGCGTCTATCTGTAAGAGATGCGAAAACTCACACGGTGTTCCTTTTTCTTCAATATTATCGTTGCACATTATCGAGCTAATTAAACTTGTTAATTATCTCTGTTAACGAACTCGCGCGCTACGCTTCTCTTACAAAAATATTCAACCGCGTAACTAATCAGACAGATAAATCTCATTATCGTTCTTTCCTCTTATCGGCCATATTGAACCTCACTGCAGCGCAACGGAAAAAAATGAAACATTCCTAACTAGGGCTTGCAAAAACTGGATAAAATTTCAAAATTCAGTTTTCGGTTAACCGGTTTTTAGTCGGGATTTTTCATAAAGTATAAAAATAAGTAGACTATTACTTTAAATATACAATAAAACCTACCTTATATATAGCAGAGCTATAAACCAAGGAAAATAAATAAAAATATACAACGCAAAATTTAGCAATTCGAATTATTTTTTATTTAAGAATTACATAAAATAAAAAGAAAAATAACATAACTGTATTATTAATATTTCTTTATGTCAAAAGAATAGAAAAGTAACATAAAACATAACTTACAAATCTTGTTTTTTAATAAAATAATATTAAGAAAAACTAATGGGTCCAACAGATCATATTTCATGGACGAACGTAATTTGATACAGAAATGACCACCGATCGAAAAACCTCTCTCACTGTATGTTGGCGTGGGTTTAATCGATGCCAGTGCACATAATAAGTTTTCGAATAAGTTACGGACTTTTTTTAGTAACACCAAACATTTTCAACTCTTTTTGGAAGGGTGACTCAAAAAAATACAATTGACTTTCGGTTTTTCGGGAAAACCCGGATTTTATGGTTAGGTAAATTTTAACAAAAAACCGGTTAACCGGTTTGCAAGCCCTATTCTTAACCTCACTTAAACCTCGTCCACAAAACTCGCCGCCATTTTCTTCATTTCGAGAAAGAGTCAACCCTTCGAGGTCTAGGTCGTTTGATTAAAAAAATAAATCACTATCAGAAGCCCAGCTGTACACAGAATATATGTATGTATGTTAATATATATATATTTTTTAATAAGTTACTCGTATTAACGTCTTTTTTTTTTGGCGATAACAACAAGCGCGAATAACTCGATGAATGTGCCTGAAAGGGTTGACTAGAGCTAATCGCTCAATGAAAATGATTCGCTGAAAATAAAATTCGATCTGAGAACAAAACAACCTTTGTTTCCTTTTTTTTGCTTTTTCGTTTCTTTTTCTTGTTTTTTTTTTTTTTTCTTAATTCTGTCCCCTTCTAAGCGTATAACATCTCTTAAAAAACTTTAGAATCATTTTCTTTGTCTCGTGTGTATGTGTGTATATAACTTGGTTTAAATATTCCTCGACGATTTAAGAAAGTTACAAATTGAAACTGCCTCCCTTTGTGTTTTTTTTTCTTTTTTTTTTTTGGTTTTGGTTTTTCTCTCTTTAGCAAATATGTATAACATGACCTTAACATATACATATATATTTATATATGTATATATATATATATATATATATATACGATTAAATGCTTTCGACTATAGTGTAATAATATATAGTATAGTAGTACGTTTCGTTATTGTTTCTTTTGTTTCATTGTTATTATTGTAATTGCTATGGCAGCACCTGGGAAAAAGTGGTCCTTGGTGAAGTTATGGGCCTGCATATTGGACCACATGAACAGTTCACTAAATTAAAGGTGAAAATTGTAAATGGGTGCAAATAATGAAAATATTCCATATAAACAGCATGGAATATACTTAAAATGATAGTAAAACTCTACTGAGAAGAAATTGGCGTCGTGGCAGCCATATTGGTTGGCCATTTTTTGTCCAAAATTTCCTAAAACAATAAAATCATTTGATTGAAATTGTTAAATGTACGTATACCTATAATTGTCATAAAACAGATAATCCAGAGGCCACTTTTTCCTGGGATCTGGTATAATTACGTTCTGGAACGCTTATTACCGGTGTAAAAAAAGTCGTGGACGTATATATAGCTTCTGCAAGCGAGCATGATTGACGTATTTTCATCATTTTTTTTTCCTTTTTCTTTTTTTCTTCTCTACAGTTCCGTAATTCTCCAACAACAAACTACGCTTAACTCACGATACTTTTGTATGTGTACATGTCTCTATGTATAACACGTGTCTAAATAAATACTTACGTAACTATATAATAATCGTTTGCACGAGTTCTCGACTCGAATCGGTTGTCTTTTGTTCGGAGTTTGTCTCTCTTTGGCACGAATTTTACGATTTCTCGAAATTTTGATTTCACGCGACAGTATTGTTTTCTTTCTTTTTTCTTTTTTTTTGTTTGTTTTCGTTTCTCTTAGGGACTTTGAGTGTCAGTCCGGGGAGAAGGAGGAGCTGGAATGACAGTAATAGAATCTACCATATTGGATTCTAAACTAACTAAAAGATAGATTAAACTAAGTTTTGTTGGTTAAGTACTTCTGCCTACCCGCTAGAAAGCGCTTGTACAATACTTTTATCTAATTTTCATGGTGTAATTGCCCATATGAAATTGATGTTTCACAATTTAGAATATTTTTCGATGGTCATAAAGTGAGAATCTTGGTTCAGTATTTCACAGATACCCTATACAGAGCCAAATTCAGTACAGGAAAAGTATTCGCCAATAGACGCTAAAAATCGCGGTAAGTAACTGGAAAATTGTGAATTGGCATTGTCTACGAATAAAAACATTTGTACTAATATAAAAGAGGGATCGTCCCAAGCGAAATTTTCTCTTGACTAGATGTTTTTTTTTCTTCCTGTATCACTTTGCTCACGCAAAATTGAGCATCGACGAACATACACGGTTACATACACTCACGCTTATACTCTATTTGTAATACTGAAAAATCTGTCGTTTTGTATTTTCTTCTTTTTCTTATTATTTTTCTTTTTTTTTTCTTTTTGGCAACTGTATTGCGCTTAACTAGATTCTTATGTGCATCAAGGGTTGAATCACAGAATCTTCGGTGGAACCGCCATGTTACAAACAATGGCGTCTCGTGGAATATTTGGAAATATGGCGACCAAAGCTGCCGCTCTATATTGTTTCCTCTGTCTTTGGTTGCCGTTCTTGATTGACTTTACAAAATATTTTTCACATTTTTACCATTTCTCTCTCTCTCTCTCTTGACTATACTCACATTCACACTCACACGATTATTTTCTTCTATGTTGTACTAGTTTCTCTCTCTCCTTCTTCTTTTTTTTTCACACGAAAAATATGAAATATCTCGTTTGTGTATATATATAAAATAAAATATAAATTGGCAATAACGTTTGTGTGGCTAGACGAATTGCTTGCGCCGGCAAATACATAGGAAACATCGATCGCTTCTCTCCTTCCTTCTCCTCTTCTTATTTTTTGTCCATATGCCTGTGTATTTGTGTATGTGTGCACAAGATAATCGATATTATCTCTCCCTTCCACCGCTAACCTCTATCACAACTGTACAGGAAAGTTTTCACCCGTGTGTCCAGAGAGGAGACTGAGCAAAAAGACCACATCTAGGTCAGAGTGGAAGATTAATTAGATCACCGGGTAGAATCGACCCCCAGAATCGTCTCTGTACACATCCTATGTCAATTGCTATAAAACATCTACGTCTTGTGTTTCCCTTATTGTGCAACACTTGAATGAATTTTTCTAAAACGGTTAAGTTAGGTTTAGTCACACTTCAGGGTTACTTGTAAGGCTTCCAAGATGGAGGATCCTCTCGTGGACACCTGTAAATTGCTCCTGATTGCTGGTTCATCTCTGTGAAGGTTCACACTGTTCATCTGGTGACTGCATAGTCAAGTACGAGGGTTGTGTGTCCCTAAAATGGAACCTAACAAGAAGAGCCAGACCTCCCAAGACAACAGGAAGACCACAAACTGCACAGATCAGCTCCCCTGTCACTTCAGGCGACCATATGATATATTCTAGAATGTCAACCAGAAGATTTCCCATTCAAATCTTAGATTTCTTCATTCTGAAAAGTTATGTTCACTTACCACCATGGATATCCATCTTGTAGATACTCCACCAAATGCCTGACAAAGGCAGAGAGGCTGTGGTTGCAGCCACAGTGAAGACTGCACTTTCAGACATGGACAGGAAATTCAGTATTGAGATGGTGAAAACAATGTAAGAGATTAGAAAGATCCAACCATGAGTGGAGATGTTTGAGCAGTTGTCTATGTTCTTGAAGTGGCAGGTGAGTCCATGTTCCACAGTACGGTACAGTTCCACTGGGGATAGACCCTGAATATTTACAAGGAAGAGATGTTTTCAGTGATTATAGATGATTACAATAACGAATCAGCCAAGTTTGTCCACATACCCTGCCTATTCCAGGCACAGTGTCTATCCAGCACATGGATAGAACAGCGAAGAGAACAATTAGGTGGATGTAGAACAGTGTTTCCAGAACTGGAGGCTTTGGAATGTGTTTTGGCTTGATTGTGGGATCAGGGTCGGTCACGTGAAGCAGTCTGCCACCCTCTTCCTCGGATCCTCGCCTACGTATGTCTCTGGAGGATACCAGTCTTGACACAGTGTACAAGAATGAGTTCTGTTGGCTGGCAACTATCTGACACATGTTCTGTTGCTGCAATAAAGAATCAATATTACCTTCTACCTAATGTTAGCTTTGAAATTTGTTGCATAAATATTAACTCCTTACACTAGCTTTGAGTTTATCTGTACTTTATTCAATAGGTAGTTTGCAGAAACTTTCGAGCTTTGTAGTGTTTGCACGTGTTGTGCCGACTTTAAAAATACAACGAAGGACCACCTAATGTATGAATTGGGAACTATTACAAACTTGTTGATCCCTTGACTGTTGAACTGTTCTAAAGGCTGTTCTTGGTGAACTGTTCTCTTTGACTGTTGATTTTATTCTGTCTGTTCTATCTATTTTCTCTGACTATTCTATCTATTCTATCTGACTATTTTATCTATTCTGGTTGTCGTCTCAGGGCTCGTCCTCGCCTGAGACATGTTGGGGTAGGTTCACGCTGATTGGCGAATGTTGTATACCATACTTATTACATCTATTAGTTATATGTTTAGAAGTGGAAATTATCAAATTTTACCACAGTTTTTCCAGGAAAACTCCTGGCGGCTTTAACCGTAATTTGTTTATAATTGCTTTTTTTCTGTACTCAGAACAAATGACGGCTATAGCCATAATTTGCTTACATATCGCCAAAAAATGGACGACTATAGCCGTCCTGCATACTTTCATTAATAAAAAAGAAAGAAACATTATTAGTACGGTCACACAAGGCATTACTTGTGACAAATCAAATAATCATTAAGCTGTAATGAAATGTGATCTTGAACTACGTGTACAGCTATTTAGGCCTATAATATGTAACTTCATATTTTCTGAGGCCAGTACCAACTTATATATTTCTTTTATTTTATATTATTACTAGTTAATTGTATTGAAGATTCTTCTAGCGAATACTCAGTGTAAATAAGCACGTTTGTTCAAGATCTTTCAGTTTTAATATTAAGTTTTATAGTTTTTACATTTTATTTTTTAAATAAAACTCTAAATACTTAATAATATTTTACAATATAAATAAACGTACTTCAAACAGAAAAAATACATTTTTAACACTCTTTCTTATGTGGACACAAAATGATCCTCCCTTAAGCTGACCTTACACCCTCTAAAACATTAAGCGTCCTAGGGTTAACCGTTCGAGTCCCAAGAGGTATTTGAAAAACCTTGTCGAAAGATCCCAAGCAGCACGATGGCGCTTGTTTTATTTACATCGAGAACGGCCAACCAACGCGATAGCGCTTGTTTTATTTACATCGAAATCTGATAAAATGCTCTATATCTCGATAAACGATAAACAGTAAAATACTGGAAGAAGGTGGCATTTAACACTTTACCGACCGGTTCAATCTATTCAATACTGGCTCGGTTTTTGCTATCATGCTTATTCTTACAGCTCTAAAAATTTTTAATCAAATCTCGTGAGAGGGTTTACTATGTATCGTTCATTTTCTTTTATTATTGGATATATTACGTCCGTAACCGTCAAATCTAGCGAACCTCTCTTATCTTCGGGGAAATCATAGAAATCTTACAATAGCCAAACCCTCTGCACTTACCAAAATTCTTCCGAACAATTATAGCTAAAGGCCACCCAAATTTGCTGTTATGGGAAATGTGTTTAACGTGAGCATTTTGTAAAATGACCGGCCATTGTGTAGAATGTCCGTTCGAAAAGACATTGTACAAAATGCCCGTAACAAGTGTCGGTCAATCTATAAAATGTCCGGTCATTATACAGAATACAAACAAAATGTACGTACACATAGAAAAAGGTAACGATACTACGAACAAATATCAGTAAAGCTGAACAGCACTGACTTCAACAGAATTTAAATGCATCGATATTTACACATCAAGGGGAAATGTAGCGGGTCTTTTCGACATGAAATTAGAACAGTGCTATCGCATGGAACTCAAACGGTTAAACTATTAAGCACGAGAGACACGAACTGTTAAAAAAACTCTAATAAAGCAATTTTGCTGGCCTTCGCTAGGATGTACGTTAAAGCATACAAATACCAAATGAAATCCTGAACTCAAAAACATCCTTTCTGTACGATCGTGTGATAAACCGTTACTAAGAAATTCTAACATTCACCTCTGTAATATAGTAGCCCTCCAACAAGGTGAAGAACATAGCAAAAGCAGCTAAGGCTCCCACGTAAACGAAGGTCCAAATAGCCTTGATTCCCCATGAGGCTCTGCTAGACGTCGTATGGCCAGCTACTTCTCTCCCCCTGCACCTGAACTCGTCACAGAGGCCATAATCCACGGTGAAGAAGAGACCACCGATTATAGTAGTGGTGGTGAAGATCCTCTGCAAGCTCATCACTGAAATACAGCCGATTTAACCCTTTTAGTGCTGATCGAAAGAATTGCACCTAAGCGAAGAATACCGACCCAATTTGATGTAATTTAGTAAGGTTTGAGAAAAAAAGTAAGAATGATATTTACAAAATTGAAAAAGGAACATATTACGAAATAAGGGGAGAATGAATTAGTGCCAATTGTATTTCAATACTTGTTGAAAATTATACTAATAATATTTATTCAAAATCGTTAGAAAAAATGGAAAGATCAGTTTTCTTGCATAAACAGTACTTGCAAGTAAGAAGAATCATCGTTTAGACATAATTTGATGCAGAATCCGTAGTATAAAGCATAAATACTGCATTTTCAATTGTTTGTAACAAAATGATTACTATCAAAACATAAAACCATATGATGATCCCATGATGCGCAGCAAGTATCAGGAGGATTACCTGTTTCAAAACAAATGATTCGTGTAGCTAGTATAACGTCAGTGGAACAATATTCTAGTATTATTATAAATATTTATAGTTATCCGGCTATTGAAAATGTGTAATATTTACTTACTATTACTCAGACAAATAATTGATTTAGCATTGATGCGAATAGTAAGGTGCCATCGCATATGCAACGATATATCGTCGTTGGCACTTTTAGTAAGTGTAGCTAACAACGATATATTGTTGTTTAGCACTAAAAGGGTTAATGGCATTTCTTCGAGAAGCTAGTGAATTTCGAGGAACTTACTCTTGCGACAGAAGAAGAAGTAGTAAACCAAGGAAAAGACAAGAGTGATCCCTTTGATAGGGTCCTGGAGATGACAAGGAACCCTGTCTCTATCCAAACAGAGGGTGATCACTATACCAGAGAGGGCGTAGATCGAGCTAATCTTGAGCAGATCGCATCGCGGAATCTTGATCCTCATGCTGTTAGGGATCAAAGGTGGCGGAGGTGATATTCTGCCAGCTACGAAGCATATCAGCCCGAGGATGATGGTGGAGCTCAAAGTAGCGAAGAGGAGACCTGCAGAGGTAATTAGATTACGTTGCACAGAGCTGACACGTTGGAAATAAGGATAATGTTCGTTAACACGTTGACCGCCACGGTAGTCATCAGTGACCAGAGTGCTTCAAATGTTTATAATTGTAAAAGTTGAATGAACATTGACAGTTAACGAATTTTGAACATCGTCGCTGATTAGAAAATACTTTGAAATAAAATGTGCACTTTCAACAATTAAAAATTATTATTAGAAGATAAAAAATGAGAGATTATTTTTTATCAAATCTTCTATTTATCAGCGTATTATATTAAAGCATTTCAAACATAGATGCGAGCTGATTAATACAATTTGGGCAGTAAGTGGCGACCTTTTTTGGTCCGATTTTTAACAATCTTTATTTCAAAACTTGCAAGATCTTTTTGATAACATTCTTTGCAAACTTTTCGTATCAGGTATGCTAGCCCTTCCTCTTTGTGTTGTAATTTTCTTCGGATAGATATATTTTACAAGCGTTGTAAACAGCCATAACGTAAATAAATATTCCAAAATAGTTATCGTGTGACATCGAGCGCATTAAGGCGCCATGGTGGTGGCCTGTAACCACCAGCAAGATAAACGTCCCATGGGAAATGTTGACTTTACTCGTGGTTGATCTTGCGATCTTTCGAGTTTGGCTGATTTTGCACGTTTGTGTCGATTAATTACTGACTCGAAGGACCACTTCCGTGTATCGGAAGATTAGTTAACTATTATCTGAATTTCTGTACCGTACAATGTTCGAGTGTCTACCAAGCAATGGACACATTAGCAAAGTGAATTCTACCGTTTCTAAATTCTATGCCGAATGATTGTAGTGGTTCTCTTTCTGTAGCAGAATGGATTCTGATTCTCGAGGTCTAGAAAAAAGTCGAAGAATCCTCAATCAGGATACATTAAGCCGGGGTGAGACACGCGGATTGGTTCATTAGCATATACAAATTATATCTTCTCTTTATACTACAATCTTCTTTCCAATGATTTTATTTACGTGTATTTAAAAAAAATCCCAAAAGGTAAAAATAGTTAGGAAAAAAACTAATTATGTATACTTATTTTCAGAGCTGCTTTATGGGAGACGCTTTTTTTCTAGCGGATATCAAATTTTCTGGGCGAATGACACTCATTTCAGTTATCGTGACTTCCAACCGCTAATTTTCCTTTCAAATTAATTACTCATCTGGAAAATGTTGCTTCGTTCGATTCACTATACACATAGCTATTGTTGAATGTTTGAATCGCCTATTTTCACAAACTAAGCTTCCGTTAAAAATTGTACAAAAAGCAAACTGTGTCTGGCTGCCAATTGCCATCGTGGTTATTAACGTTTAAATTTTATTTTCATCAATGAAAAAAATTGTACGTTTAACAAGCCGCCATTTTCTTATTTTCCAGAATTATTGAACAATCATACGCTACATTGAAGATAATCCATTTTTATTTAACCCTTTGCACTCGAGAAGTGACTCTCAGTCACCATTTGGCTCGATACAGCAAATCGAATGACAATTAAGGGGCGATTAACAACTGTTCTTTTTTAAACAATGTATTTCCCCTTTATAGTATAAATGGTTCACGTATATGCACTTCATAACACAGCATTGTATTTCATTAAAATTATTATTTCATACATTAGTATGTCTTTGATGTTTATAAAGGTCGAAGCAAATGACAGAATTAGTAATAGTGAAGAGAAGTTCGAATTGAAATTATCTAAAGACCAAATCAATGATTTCATAAATGAGAGGTTTGAATGAAATAATTGCTTCGAGAAAACGGAAGATTAGAGTAACTGTGAAAAGTGAAACTGATTCTGACAACACAGGAAAAGACAGAGTTCAGATAGGCAGTACAGATTCTCAGTAAAGGTCAGGAAGAATAAAGTTCAGGAATAATGAAAACGACTACAGAATCGCAAGTAACTGTAAATTGTAACGGAGCCATTGGATTTTTCGAATTTGAATCGACGAAACCATAGATGAAACACGAGTAACTATGCTAAAAAGAAATTAAGAAAAATGCAACTTCAGCACTGAAGTTTCGAGTGCAAAGGGTTAAGTTGACTCAAAAACTTTTTATCTTTTATATTTCAGATACATTTTTCGCTGGATGCACAGCAAACTAGGATTCGCTGGACATGAAGTTAAATAATGTTATACAACTCTACCATTTTGTGTCTTTACACGATAAAAAAAATATGAAACTAGAGCTAAGATGTTGTTTAACGACCCTTATAAAAATCTTGGTTTTTTACTAAATATTTATAGGCGAAAAAAAAAAGAATGTAAGATTCACTCGATTTTTTTAGGCTTCCAGAGTAGCATACCCCTTTAAGCTATCGAGCGCGAGGAGGCATAACTTTTTAAAAAACATAATAAACTAATTGCTTTGCCTCGGCAGAATGGACGACGGGGCGTGTGAATGGAAAACTAAATTTTACAACTCAAAAATAGCCGTTTGTTACGATCGTGCCATAAACCGTTCTAACGAAGCCCTAACAATATCAATAGAGAGGATTTATCAATAGTAGTCACTGATCTGGATACCTGTGTAAGCGTTGGAAACATTGCTGACGCTCCCCAGATAAAGGGGATAGGTGATTATCAGAAACGTGATGGAGACGATCACGATGAGAAGGGTGGCTACGAAGCTAAATTTTTGCCAGGCTGCCCTATCCGTGTCGAACAGCTTATCGCCAGCTTGATAAGCGACATATGGCGATTCCTCGGTATCCGTGTACTCCTCGATCTCGACATCGCTACCTGTGCAGCGTAGCTCTTGTTGCTCCTCGTCGTCGACCATCGTCGAGACGCAGCCTGTTAGTCCAGCCAGCTTCGCGGTTTTCTTTTTCGCGTTCTCTTTGCTGAAAAAGTGGAATTAAAGCCGCGCTGTTCAGACAGTCTACTCGTTATATGTATAGATGTGTGACTTTAGGGAGATAAGGTTGAAAATAGCGTAGTAATCGAGAATGGCGTAGCAATTTTGTAGAAGGATTATTGAGATATTATTAGAGCCACTTTAGACGATACGATTTTTTGATTGATTCGATGATAAAGGAACGCTCACATGTTTCTGTTCCTCGCATACAGTTTGTCACAAAAGTATTCGACCATCCTTTAAAGCAGAATAACTGTTTGAAAATGGGATCAAACGACTTGAGTTTCTTTTTTAGAAGTTAGAAGGATTAGTTTACTAGACGAGGTGTATGAAATATTTTGAAAAAATTACAACGATCCAGAATCACGAAGAAAATAGAGAAGGTCACTTTTTAAACTTTTTTTTTTATTTAAGCTTGTAATGAACATTTAGAAAAATACGTTTTGTGTATTTGCGGAAGTTATATGTATGCTGAAAGTTTCATTGAAGTTGGTTAACGTTGATACGAGCTACAAAATGGTTAAAGATGGTGAAAATCGCAGATTTTCACGACTTTCGGTTTGTAACCGTAATAAATCGAAAGATTCTCACATGTTTCGATGTCTGTCGCTTCTTTCTGCATATACCAATTTCGATAAAATTTTTTAGCATATATATGTACATACACATATATTATAAATTTAACCCATTCACTGCCAGGTAAATTTAGAGCATTTTGCCCAAGATTTTATTTTAAGGAAAACACATAGATTTTCACAAAATATAATAATATTTAATTGCAGATATAGTATTAAAATGGATTTACAGTAATAAAAAAAAAAAAAATTACGAGATATCTCGTAGTTGGCAGTGAATGGGTTAAAAATGTATTTTTAGAAATTTTATTATAGGGTCAAATAAAAAAGTAGCAAAAACGACATTCACTAATTTCTTCGCGATTCCGATCAGTTGTAACATTTTTACAAATTTTGGTACATATTATCTAGTAAACAAATCGTTCTACCTTCTCAAAAAGACTCAAGTCGTTTGGTCGAATTTTAAAAAAGTTAATCTGCTTTAAAGTATGGTCGAATACTTTTGTGACAGACTGTATGAATCAACACTAGGTTTACGGACATTTTCCGTATAATTATTTCTACGGACACTCGCCATATTGTCAGATAGAAGAAAATACGTATTTTCTTAAAAACCCCTCAAAATTAGGGATTTGAGGCTTTCACGGTCCAGCATCGTACAATTGTTATTGTTGAGGCTTTCCGGTGTAAGCCGTGTCCTAATGGAATTGCATTTGTTCCGTTCGTGTATTGTGTTACAGACGACATTTTGGGAACGGTAATCTGCGTCAAATTAATCACGCAAACCTAATCAGAAAAGGATGATTTCAGTGAAAATAACTCAAAAATATTTACTTTTCAATAATATAATTAAATTTCTGAATTCCAACAATAATCTATAACAGTAAATCGTGTCTGACGGTAGTAAGTGTGATGTATCTATACTGACTGAAATTGTATGCTAGTTGCGTATATATTTGTATTAGAGAGGGTGTGGTTGTGAGTATGTTTTTGTGGTTGATGATGATTGGTGAAGATTGACAATTTTTAACTCGAGGAATTGTGAGCGTGGCAAAGATAGGCTGATGGTAGCGGTGTAGGTAATAAAGTCATTAGGTCGGTAGATCTGGTAGGTCATGCTAATTAAAACACCGAAAGTGAAATGAATGGACCCTTGTTTCTGAATGAAACACACGGTACTATGACATCGGTTGGCCAAACGTCTTGTCACATGCATAACAGACGTCGCTCGGGTCAATTTTCTGGCGCAATAAAGGAAAGCTTCGTACCTGAACGCAACCCAACAATAAAACAATATTCTACCTAAAACCCCTGAGCAGCACAGATGAGATATTGCAAACACCATTTCGTAACCAACAGAATAATTTATAATTGAAAGAAAACGGAAAATTTCTCTCTCCATCAACTCACAAACCACACCCATAACTAAACACCTACACCAACCACGAAAATACACGTCCACCTTCACATACACTCTTCCACCAATAGAAAAATAGTACGAATTAATAAAAAAACTGCTTTTTCCAGTAACACGTTAGATACATACCGATTTCCAAACAATCAATATAGATACTCGCGCACACTTATACTTTATCATAATATATTGCAATTTATATTCAGTAGAATTCTTCGTGTGCATTATTTCTCAAAATTCTCATGCACCACCTAAGTCCTATATCCCGAGTAAATGTCTTAAATGGTTTGACTTAAAAGAGGAGCAACGATTCGGTTCGTGACGGCCATATCGCGAATCATAATAGTCTTTATTGCTGCTACGTGTCTTATTGCAGGATGTCTAGGATTTGGGAAAGGAAAAAAGGTAAAACAAATTATGGTTCGGTACCGAACAGCATTTCCAATGTTTCGCCAGCATTGCAACTAGCTTCATCAGGAGTTTCATCAAGACGCTAGCTTCATCAAGACGAACTGATACTGATGTGCGTAGTGCGTTGTACTACTAATATAGTGTACCTTGTTCCGATTCAGTGAGCACCAATCAGAAGGAAAGTACCTTTAGATTGGTTAAGGGAACAATTAAAAAAATTGTTTTTTTTTATTTTTAAACGAGCTAGTTATTCGTAGGCACATTCAATTTTGTGTACACATTTTCCATAAACACTGAATACAAATATCGATAACAGATCCGTTTCATTAGACTGTTCTTGCGTGTTTGAGACATTGAGTTGGAAGCAGAGAAGTATCTCAGTTTTATTTAGCATCTTCTTTGATTTTTTTCACATTTGTTATTGACGTAACAATTTCACGAATAAAGCATATTTATTACTAGATTAACTACGAAATTAGCCGAACCGTCAGAGAAATCACAGAAGCATGTACAAGCTATTGCGAAGCGTCATAACGTAAAAAAAAAAAAATCCGTAACGTGTTTCGCAAAAGTCAATAGCAGAAACGTAAACGCGCACGTACAACGGTTATGTAGGCGTATTCAAAGCGCGATTGAAAGATTGATCAGAGAAAAATTCAGAGAGAGCCATTTGCAGGCACGCGAGACAATTCAGCAGTCGTTTGTTGGATCGATTCGTTTTTTTCTCTCCCTCCCCCTATTTCTTTTTTTCCTTCCTTTCCCTTTTCCTCCGCTCTCTGCATTTTTTCATTCTCCCGTGCTTGCATCAAGGAGCACGATTAACGAGCACGTTGCATGCACGCGGCACGCTCACCTATGTACACTTTATGCCCTCCAGAGAGAGATTAGATAACCGGTCTTTGCTTTATCGTTGCACAGGAATCGGGGAATTTCGTGCACGGCCCCTCCTCGCCTGCTATACAAATCACTCGGCAAAGAATTAATTTTTCCCTTTCCGTTTCTTTTCTTTTTTCATAAGTTTTAAAAGAATTCCATGGCATTTCGCGATAACCCTGGATTATTATTGCACCATAATCTAATCTTAACGAGGGTTTTTTTTTCTTTTGTTCTTTTTTTCACGTCGATGGCCATTTTGCGGTCCTTTCTCTGCTTTTATGCTGTTAGATCCTGGTGTTTAGGGTTTTTAACCCTTTAACTGCGGGTGTGGTTTATAAACCATATACTAAAATTACAGCCAACTTGTATGTTTACGCTTTATTATATGATACTTTCTTACTTTGTATACTTTTTGTAATTTATAAAATAATTAGAATTATATTGTCTAGTATTATGATTTGATTTTAGTAAAATTGTTAAAGTAAAGCATTAGTATTTCTTGTACTTTGTGGAAAACTCCACATCCTAAAGATATAGGGAAATAACGGATTCTTTTTCCCGACTGTTTTATACCATGTCGGTCAATTAGGGTTTGGTCGGCCAATAACGGTAATGAGCGGTTGAATAAGAAATAAATGTGGGCGGTTAAATAGAGTGAAAGCTTGTATTCTGAACTATACTTCGCGAGTGCTAATACAATTCTGTTCTTCCTGAAAATCCTAGTCAAGAGGATCCCCTTGACAATATGGCCTTTCTTAGCCTTAAGGCAGAACCATCCAGCAAAAGACTGCACATGGTCCACTCAAGCCTTCGCTTTTTAGACTTTTCTAACAATTTCTTTTTTTTTCCGAGCAAATTATAAAATTGAGATTTCCTTTTTGCACTGTTGCACGAATTTTTGTTTACATGCTGTATACTTTACTATAGCAATTTTCATAAACCAGAATCGCACTCTGAGTAATTGTGTATTTTATTACATTTTCTTTTTTCTAACATGAAATGTATAAAAAACCCCGAATCCAATTCATTTAACTGATGCACGCTTTTGGAAGACCAAACATTAGCAGTACAACGGATCGACCTTCGAAAGGCCACAAAAAATTGAAATCAAACACCATCGTTCTTGCAATATGATGGAGTGTTTTGTAACGCGACACCATGGACATACATTCACGATCAGCCGAGTGTGTCTAAGCAGCACGGAACATGACACTGTATCGATGACAATAGTTCCAATCTTGTTTTCTCTTTAACGAAAAGAAAAATAAAAAAAAAGCAAAGTAAAACGTAAAAAACATTTCGGACAGAATGATAATGAAGCAACTACGAGTGACGAGGGAAGAGAAAATAGAACCTGGAAATGAATATTAAATCGCTAGCTTTTAATCCTGGTCGACATTGAATTTAATAAAAAAGAGTAAATCCACTTTAAAAACGAGACTGTCCTTCTCTATTTAATTAATGAAACGTATTTACATTCGTCCACTGTTCTTTTTTTATTTTATTTTTGTTTCCTCTCTTTTATTTTATTTTTGTTTGTTCAACGGGATTGGTTCGTAAAACTTGGTGAATTTAATAGAACCAGCCGAAAGAAGACAGTTTGTACGTGGGTTATATTTAATTCTGTCCAAATTTAATTAAACTGACACAGGTATACGTATAATTGAGCTAATTAGATCGAAAAAGGGCTCCTTCTCTTTTCGAGCAAAATGCAAATTATTCATCGAATTTACAGAAACATGAGATGCTATTTTTTTTTTTTTTTTGTTAACACCCTTTGTGGAGGAAGAACTTTTATTTAAACGTGGACAATCGATCGACTGTTCCAGAAACAATTAATACCGCGTTGCAATGAATCATATCTCTCGTTGCTAAAGGGGATGGGAGTGGGGAGGGTGGAGGGAGATCAGATAAAGCGTGAAATCCGCGCTGGAGCAGATTTCGTTTTGGTATTCAACCTGTCTGTCGGAACGATATCGATACATATCGACGATAACGGGCAAACTTGTCCTCGTTTTATTCTACCCGGTGTGACAGATAAAAAGAATATAAAACTGAATCGAAGAATTTCTTTTCAGAATAACCATTGGATATATAGGCGATAATGCAAGTTTATTCGTATTGTTTTTTATCTTTTGTATATTTTTGTGAAAAAGGCTAAGGCACTTCTTGGGAAAAGGAATGAAAGTTTTTAGTCTTAACCAGTACGTAGCACAGAACAGTTCGAAGCAAATAAATATAACCATCACCAATTATATATATATTTTTTTTTATTAAACCCTTGCCGGGTCGACCGCTAATCATTCCTACAGTATATAAAATACAATAGAGTACAATGACACAATACTACATACAGTGTGGCAAAACAGATTTTGCTGTGCATTATGCACACGATGATGTACAACGATCGTTTTTCCACCACAGCAAGCCAACAAGCGTGTAATTGCCCCGCGAAATGTCTTCCCCTACTCCTGGCCATCTTGAATTGGGCCATCACCCCTGTAGGTATGCAACACCGACTACCACAACTCTAGTGCACACAAACCGACGAAAGTTAATCGATACTCGGTAAAAAGAAAAGCAATTACCTGTCGAAAAAAGAAAACTCTTGAAACATTTAGTAGAATTATTTCATTCGAAAAAGAAACAAAGAGAAAAAGTAGGAGCAAAGAGTTAAAGTAGAATTATCTACTTTATCTCATTCGAGAAAACAAATTGTATAATGTAATTGTTGAATTATTTCGTGAAATTTGTGCGTGTGTGTGTGTGTGTGTAGTGTAGTGTAAGACGACTATAGTAAAATGTGTCAACATATTAAGAAAGATTATTATAAATACAAATAGGAGAATGAACCTAGTAATCATCTGTTTGGTGTGGGTAAACGCTGATATTCTCTTTTTCTTTTTGTTTATTCTCTATTCGTAATTAATACTCCCTCTGACCCATAATAATAGTAGTAAAAGAAAATAAATATAGACGCAAGATTTATTATCAACAAAACAGATTAAATAAAACAATAAATTAAAAATATTACTTTTAATTTTTATTTTGAGTGTTCAGATAGTTTCTAAATTTTTCAATAATTTCGTTACTGCATTTTAAATTTGTAGGTCGGGTTTCCTTGGCTGCGAAGACAAAATTCTACGTGATCTTTCTTATTCTTTTTTATAAGAAATGGTTCGATGGTGCTTGAAACTCGTTTTATCGATTTTTCTTTTTTCAAAATTCGAAATAATGTAGATTTGGAAACTTTAATGGCGTGAGCTGCTGATCTTATGGTGCCTCTTCTGCTAAGAGGAATATGTCCAAGTTTATCAAGTTTTTTTCCATAATCTTTGCATTTACGCCCCCAGTTTTTTTTTTTCGAAGAATCAACATTAGCATAAGATTTACCTTGACAATTATTTTCGAAAGCAAGTTAACCTTTGTCATCCAAGAGATCATAAAAAATATGTAATATAATACAATTTTCCGAATATTATGTATAGAAATCAGTCGTGCACCTGAAGGGAATCGACATTTATAAAATGTGCGTATAATTCCAACCGTAACAATATCTTTTGCACGAATGAAATTAAAAATTCCGATCTATTCGTATTCTTTGTTTAGAACTGTAGTTTACATATGTGAAATCTGATAAAAATAGTCCAACATTTTACGAAAAAAATTTAGAAAAAATGTTAATTTTTAACATATCTTTTAAATAAATTAATTTTTCAAAAATCTGCTTACACCATATTATTGGCCTTCTAAAACAGCACAATTCGCATTTCGAATTTCTTGCCTACGGCTAATAGTTTCCGAGATATTTGTAAAAATAGCTTTATCTACCCCACATTTAAGGGCTGTTTTCACCTCTTTAGAGTGGATATTCGCACATAAAAAAAAAAATACGTATCAAATATTTTTTCAAGATCTACAACATATAAAAGTTTCATCGAAATCGGCGTGTAACGTTTGGGTGATGTCCCTTGTAAGTCATATATTTCTTGTTTCGAAATATTTAAAGGATTACATTTGAATAAATTAAAAAATATTTCTATATCATGTAACATTTTAATTTAGAATTTTGTTAGCCTTGATTAATGAAAATTTATCATGAACGTGAAATTTTGTGTGAATCTCACGCGAAAATGTTGTTTCTGAAGTTTAAATTAACTTAGACCGTTTTCAAAATTAACCGAATGACTTATAAATGACTTAAATCGATAAAAAAACTACGTGTTTTATTAGAAACAAAAATTTCAATAAAAGTATTCATTTACATTTATTAATTATTTTTAAAAAGTAATCAATTTTTATCATTTTAGGCTTTTATCATTATGAGTTTTGAGATTACGAAAATATTCCTGAAAAACTGGAGGGATGTAGAGTAGTAAACATATATTTTTACGTTTTTCTTCCGTTACTGGTCTATCGATGGTGTATAATGGAAGCAAGTTAATATTTCCATATATTTTTGGTCTTCCTCTTTTAGATGAAAGATCCAAAACGTGGAATTCAGAATCATCTAAAAAAGTTCTACAGAACATCTTATAAGGTGCATTTTTCAAGAATCTCATCCATTGAATTTTCAGCCAAGCGACAGATTCGCCCGCGGTATTTTTTACTCTTCTTGTCGTTGATTCTTCCAGTGGTTTCGTTCAAATAAAATCCGGCTGCGACATTTGTTTTACCGAAAATGGATTTTTTCTTCTACGCTGTTCTATCAATTCATAGTAATGCTCAGGGTTGTATAAGTAATTTGCTTTTTTGATTTTCATTTCTACCAACCAAAAATCACGGTCATTCAGTGAAAAGGAATGACCAGATACCAAAAATTTATGGTCTATTTTTTCAATATTATTATTTGAAGACTGAGAAATTTTCATCCACGTCAGTGCTATTTTACCACAATCTAACGGTTCTTTTTTCACAAATTCGCAACAGTGAATTTGCGTCTTTAGTTGAAAAAATCGGCTGATTTGTAATAACTGATAAACTCATTTTTTTTATATGTTTCATTTAGACCACTTTCATAATTAACACTAAATGAATTCCATATAATATTAAAATAATAAGCACTATCAAACGGTTTATTTTTGACAATATCGTAGAAATTACATTGAATTAATTTAGTTTAAAATAATGTGATGTGAAATAACTGATAAATTCATTTGTTTTAATTCTGACTTGGACCACTTTCGTAATTATGGGCACATATTACATGATATTTTCACTTATTACTGAAATTGTTATGAAATGTATTAACAAATTTACATACGTGCTGTTACCACTAAGAACATGTATTAAACTGACTGAAACAAATTACCAAATAGCATTTACCACGTTAAGCGCTACGCTAGATATCGTTTAGGTGGCGTTAATTCTCGAGAAATGAACATAATTCCTTATTTTATTGGTTAAATTTATTTAATTGGATTAACGAGTTCCGTTAAAACAGTTTAAACGGTTTAATCGAAAATACGGCTTTCCTCTGCAGGCGTTATAAACATATCACTTTCTTCTTTAAATTTATTGTTAACATTCTTTGAAAAATTTTCGAAACTGAACGGCTAAACGAGAAGTTAATCGAAATCAATGTGGCGCATAACGTGTTACATAACAGACGAAAAGATCGTGCATGAGAATTACTGGAAGACAAACGGCTATAATTCGGGAACAAGGTCATATCGGGTATATGCACATATGAACTTTTTCTCTTATTTTAGCGTATTGAATTCATCCTTGAAGTTATGCCCGCACATTTTGAAACACGCTGTATATTGAATATTGCGAATTGTTTTATTTTTTGTAAGCATTCTTACAAATAAAACATACGCGCGTTTTTCATTTTCCGAAATAATAGATTCGTTTATTCGTTAGAGCGTATCGCAGTGAAAGGGTTAAAAATAGTCTTTCCGTACAAGTAACATCATTATCACAACTAATTGAGTTAATTAAATTGCAAATTCAATAAAGAAAATCCGTGAAAAGAAAAAATGTAAATTATATATTCACTAACGATTCACGGGAATATAAAATGGGAACACAGGCATGCATGGTTTTCGATACGATGTGGTTTCTATTAAATATAAATACAATAAAAGCAAATCTGAAATTGTTTGCCTCTCCTTTTATTTTCCTCTGCGGCGGAAGAATTCGCGGTTTACCAGTTCGAAAAGTTGCAGCACGATTAAAAAAGGCGACGTTTACGGGTGGAACAAAGGAATCTAATTACTGGCAACTTGACTCGTCACAAGTGGTTGGAGACAGAACCGTAACTCAAGCCTCTGAAAACAATGGGATAAAGTGCGAGGCAAAGCGACAGAGCCCCGGCTTTCTTCCGTAGTTTAACCCATTTCTGGGAATTTTTTTCGCCGCCTTGGAAAGCCGGGATACGACAAAAGAAAACCGTTGAATAAACTTTCCCCCCTTCCACTCTCCTCTCACTTCTCCTCTTTCGCGTTCGCGTCTTCTTTCGTTTCAGAGAAATTTTCTACGAACTCTTCTCGACACCTACCATATATATATATATATATATATATATATATATATATATATATATATATATATATATATACATTATATGTATATGTAACATTAATTAATATACTCGATGGCACAGTGTCACGTTTCGATGTGCCCGGTGAAAAATTCATTCTTCGACCTACCTTCACCTATACCACCTATATTCGACCTTTATTCTTCCCAGGTCACATGCATACACAGTCTATTCAAGAAATTCCCGGATTTATGCTATAGAACACAACTTCTAATGGCGACATCTTTGTTTTAAGGCTAAATTTAATTATTGTAGATCTTTTTTTTTTGTTTGTCAACTTTATTTAATCTGAAAGTATTGGGTTGGAAGGAAAGTTCGAAGCGTTTTCTAAACTGAACTTAAAAACAAAATTTATACACTCCTACAGAATTTTATTCCACTATGTATTTGCCATTTTGATTTACTACTTTTTGTCATCTATATGGTAACTTTAGGATTCTATCTTTGCAGAATTTTGCATCTTTTCAAGAGATGAACTTGTTCATGCGGTTTTTGTAAGTTTTCAGAGAATCAAACTTTTTTCCATTAACACTAGATGTACGAACCGGTCAAAACGACCGGTTTAAAGATTTGCTCATAAAATTTCTGTTTTAAATTAAATTTCAAATTCTTTTGTAAGATTACGAAAATTCTTATTTATATGTATCGAACGATTATTGGAAATGATTCCATTTGTTGATACCATTTTTACTGATATATGTATGTGGTATACCTACATATACCAACCATACAATAATTATTTTAGGTGCTGATGTTTATAAATTTTCAATTTACTTCGAATATTTTCAAATAATATAACAGAGTACTGATACAGCTTTACATATTCTCCAATGTCTTTCCAGGTAAGCCTCTATTCTTATAATTTTACGTCGTTTCGAGTGTTAGGATTTTATTTTGTATTTTTGGGTACTTCCCTGTTTTATGAGAAGTGAGGTGAAAGCTCTTTTTTGCTTTCGTATCATCCTTTGCGTGCGTTTCGTATAAGCTGTCTGGCAAATGTTGCTGGCTTCTGTACTAAAAGTGTTACTGAAATTACATATTCACGAGTAATCATCAATTTTATAGTTTTCATTATTAGTCAAATTTATTGTGAGCGATTGAGAGGAATAGCAGAAATTACGGAGTGTGTTTTACATTGTGAGAAGTTGGATTTTTTATTATAAATTCACGTTATTCTTGGATCCATTGTAAGTAAATTGTTAGCGAATATTTCGATAATATAGAATTTAATATTCTCAATATAGCTGGAATTAATGCTTGGATTCTATAACGGGAACAAATATTACCAGAAAGGATTTTTTATTTCAGTTAGCAGAAGAACTTTCTACTAGATATGAAGAATTATCCTAAGCAGAAAACCTAAATGAACTTGCTAATAGTAGGTACAGCTGAAAATTGTAGACGAAAATGTTGTCAAATCGGATTTTTCAACCAAAATAAAGCCACAAATATCTGTGCTGGTTGTAAAAAATATGTTCATGTGAAATGTACACCAAAAAAATTTCGAAGAAAAATCTCCGAAGAAGTGTTCAATTCGTGGGTTGACTTGGAAAATAGCGTGGAGAGAGGGAGGAGAGGGATGTTAGCATTTTCCAGCCGAGGAATTAGCAAACGTTGGGCTGTGGAAGTGCAAACCACGGCGTCGAGGAACTCCCCAGCTTTGAAACGGGACACTTTCGAGCCTCAAGTGTGCTTGAGGGATTATAACTTCGCGCATCCCTGCCCGCTGCCAAGATCCAGAAACTTTCCTAGCCCCCTTCCACCCCCCCCCCTCTCTCACTCTCTCTCTCTCTCTCTGTAATGCCAGTGGAAAGTTTCATCCGGCCTCGACAGAATTTACACAACTTCGGGAACCGCCAAACAAACTTCCTCGTAAATTGCAATTTTTTTTCTCCTCCATCTTAGACTCTTCCCGATTCAATCGAGCGTAATGTGGCCAATTTTGTAAAGATCGTCTCGTTTTTCACTCGGCGTTAAATAGTACGAGTAACATTCGTCAAATTTCTTCAACTTTATTTTGATCAATATACTATGGTCAATTCAGAACAACTTTTTGAAAGATTATTGATAAGCTAAGTACTGTAGTACTGTACAAGTATTAGCTACAGTAAATACTGTACAGTTACCATACCAATTACTTGCAGTAATTACCAAAGATACATTTAGCGCCAGATTTCAAATGTCCGATATTAGGTACTAATTCTTAGATACTGAACATCATCCTAGCTGCCATGGTAATGTGGTAATGGGATTTATGTATGAAGAGCAATCGTGAAAAATTTTATATTTTCTTTCCAAGTGTAAACTCTTGTATTATCAATTTTGGGCAACAGAACAATGTGGTACAAAATATACTTATTTCTATTATTCTTCTGTTATTATTTACTAATTGTGTTAACTGTATTAATTTATGTGTTATTAATTCTTCTGCAGTAAACAAGTTCATATACATATTCTATTCATTATTTAATCGTAGAAATACTAGGTACTGAATACGTCGAAAAACTTTATACAGGCGGCCCTCCACTTTCACACATAATTGGTTCCTGAAAATATTTGCAAATGTTGAATGTTCGAAAGTAGAGGGCTGTAAAATAAACATCAAAAATTGTATTTTATATAATAAATATTTATTTATTAACAAAAATATTTATTTATCAATAATATATTTAAAATGTTTATTTATCAATATACATTGTATATTATTAACCCTTTTAGTGCCGATCGAAAGAATTATACCTAAGCGAAGAATACCAAACCAATTTGAGGTAATTTAGTAAGGTTTGAGAAAAAAATCACAAAAAAAAAACAAGAATGATATTTACAAAATTCGAAAAGGAACGTATTACGAAATAAAGGGAGAACGAACTAATGTCAATTGTATTTCAATATTTGTTGAAAATTATACTAATCATATTTATTCAAAATCATTAGAAAAAATGGAAAGATTAGTTTTCTTTCATAAACAGTACTTGCAAGTAAGAGGAATCATCGTTTGGTGCCATAGTTTGATGCAGAATCCGTAGTATAAAGCATAAATGCTGCATTTTCAATTATTTGTAACAAAATGATTACTATCAAAACATAAAACTAAATGATAATCCCATGATGCGCAGTGAGTATCAAGAGGATTACCTGTTTCATCAGTGGAATAACATTCTAGTATTATTATAAACATCTATAGTTATCCGGCTATTGAAAATGCGTAATATTTACTTACTATTACTCACACAAATAATTTATTTAGCATTGAAGCGAATAGTAAGATGCATACGCAATGATATATCGTCGTTGGCATTTTTAGCAAGTGTAGCTAACAACGATATATCGTTGTTCGACACTAAAAGGGTTAAGATAGGAAGAAGATGTCCCTCACCTTGAATTCGAGTTAAATTAAAAATGACTATGATAAATTGTTGCGGCAATGTATGAGTGAGCGTGAGCTACCGCGTTCCGTGAGAACGACTGCATGGAAGAGATCAATTTTTGCATTATCGACAAAAATCTTTAAAAAATTGAGTTTTTAAAAATATACGAAATAGCGAGTTGTGCGAAAGTCGAGGGCCGCCTGTACTAAGTTCCTAAGCAAAATACTAGTACCAATATCTCATACAGTAGGTGATCAAATTATTATAATCACTTCGAAATTATGTATCACTCATTTAGAATTTGAACCAAAATAGAATTGCAAATACACTTAAACTTACGAAAATACACGTTCTTTTTTATTATGAAAGGTATAGTTACGTTTTTAATTAAATATAGCAAAGATTTTACAACTTGTATGGATTATTAAGAATTTTTTAAACTATATATACTAATATTTCGTCACTTCACACTTTGTATCTACAATTCTTTGAACATGTCTCTATTTTTTTCACAGTTTTTTTTATTTAAGTACAAGTTTCTCAATCAGTCGTTGTTCATTAGTTATCACTTCTGATTCAATTAGACACTTCAATAATTTCCATAAGTTACATATTGGATTCATGTTTGGTAAGATACCAGAATAAAATTTCACAAAAGCATATATTTTATTGTTATTGAAATCACAATATCACCGGAAGCAAAAGATTTTATTTATTCATTTGTTCATAATAATTTGATCACCCATTATACATTGGCAATTGATGTAGTATCAAATACTAGACACTGTACAACTATTTATCAAAATTGCCAATTCCTTCCGGTGCCTTCACTCTATTCGATCAAACCGTAATTTCCCTCAATTTACCAAAACACGTTTAATCGACGTCGATAAATGTTTATGAAACACCAATGGCTCCCGTTTACATACGGGCTGCTTTTATTTATCCGCCACGCAGGCGAAGCTTATCCGGAAAATATTGATGTGTTATCTGTGTAAATACAATTGAATCGCGGAAAGAAAAATGAGAGAGAGCCAGAGAGAAAAAGGGAGAAAGAGGGAAAAAGAGAGAAAAAGAGGAAAAACGACGCGGCACGTCACAATATTCAATTACACTTCCCCTTTCCACCTAGGCCTCTTATACCGCGCACGTTAATGCACCGTATCGTAAAGTAAACACTCGCGCCAATAAGCCTCGATATCTACGACCGATTTCCGTCTCACTGCACAACATAACACGGCAATTCCATACATTCGCTAGCGACACTAGAAGAAATCGAAGAACCAATAACCGACACGCCACTACATCGTCGATAAGACACGAACGAATTTATTTTCACGCATGTATTACATCCGCCGTGGGTTTAACAATGTATCTCCTATCTTAAAATTATTCTGTCCGCGTTACGGTTTCTGTTCTCAGAGAATAATAATTCGACTGTAAAAAAAAAAAAGGTATACAGGAGACAATTCCGTGCATATAGGTTGTCAACGAACTCACCACGTAAGTGTACGTGGTAAGTGTGTGTATAGTGGTATTGCGACTTACCCTTCGAAACCTAACCTGACACCGCCCAAAGTGTCACTATGAAGCCGCTTTATATTCTTCCTTCGGGAGCTATTCGATTCCTGTGGATGCAGCGTTCACCCAGGATTCACACTCGTGAAACGTCGTAACACAACGGCTCGCTTTTCACGAAACACGCGAACCGCAACACAAGCGAGGAAAAACCGCGACTTCGTCCCATCGTGAGACGGGGACTGCCTTCTATGCGGGCTCTGTCGGCTGGCGTACAGGGATGTACTTAGGGACCTGGTCACCACTGAAGATTGCTTCGCCTCAAACCAAAATTTTGTTGGATTTTTATATTTTGCTTTATTTTTATTTTGTGGAAGTTTCGGATTGAATGCTTCTAGACTATTCTGACATGATCTTGAAATTTCTACGAGAATCGTTGAATTGTGGAAACTCGTGAGATTTGTATATGTAAAGTGTTTTATTTATTTGTGTGTGAGAGGTGTGTGTATGTGCGTTCTTAATTTTTTCAAGTCGTGGGAAAATTGATAGGGAATATTTTTATGTTAATTTTCGACTACACTTAGTCGTTTGAAATCCCTTCGAAGTGTACGAAAGAATTTATCTATACTACAGTAAAGAATTAATATTAACAAATATGAGTATTTTTAATTTTAGAAAAAAAACTAGAAAACTAGAAAAAAAATTGTTCTGATTGTTCTAAAAATTGTTCTAATTTCTCAACAAATTTCGATTTGTCGAAGAATACGTTACTTATCTATCGATCATCACGTCTGTAATGAATACTAAATTGAGATCAATTTATACTCAAGTGGGACATATACGTTTTACTTGTCACAAAAGGATGAAATATCTTTCGAAAAATTGTCCAAGTATGAAAAGTTACTCCCTCATATTAAAATGATGAAAGTGATTAAATCATACGCATGTATAAGTGATATAATACTTATGAATTCTTTCCACGATTATAATTTACGATTCTTTCTGAAGTGCCCTAGTGCCCCAATGGAGCAGCCAGTACTGGTGTACCGCGTATGCGCAGTTAGCACGTGCATCTGTGGCAGAATCGAGCATGTGTTTCCCTCTTCGTCGAATTAACTCCACGTAAATGATGAATTATTAATTGAAACTTGATGAACGTCGCCGGCAGATCTCAAAGAGCGATTATTTCTTCGGTTTCGTGGCTTATTGTTCCGTATATCCGGAACCGTTTTCTTTCACAAAGACGGAAAATCAATGATCCTATCGTTATCGACGAAGAAACTCAATTACCCGCTGAAAATTCCTATCGGCGCGTTTTCAATAGGGCACTGATTTGTCCTCATCGAAGCGAACATTTTTCGACACTCCAATTACTTCCGGGCAAAATTCGTTAACACCGATAGGTTTTCAATTGCGCGGGAAAAAATTGTTACTTCAAATTTGATTCGAGTAAATCTAAAATAACGAAATAATTCGATAATATAATTTTATTCTCCGCCGTTACGGATTATAATGCGAACAATCGGCCAGTTTCGATGTGATTGAAAATTCTGTGGATTCGTCGTACGTTATCAAACCTTATACAAATTGTAGGCGTGTAATCTTGTAACAGTAACTCTACGATATGATGTTGAATTTTCAATCGTAAAAAAAGAAAGACATATCAGACCTATGTTAAAAAATAGATAAAATCAGTCTCTTTACGAAAGAAAAAAAAGAAAATGCAATAGATAAATTATGGAAAATATCTTTTTTCAACCCTTTCACGACATAAGTAAAAAAAAAAAAAAACAATTACACAGTACGGATGAGTGTGAGACACTGGTTAACGTTAACAATAGTTAATGCTGTTTAAAAAAAAACAAAGAGAAATTTCTTCAAGGTCATTTTTTCTGAGATTTCAAGGTCATCAATGTTTTGCTTCGCAACTGCTACGGTATAATTTTCTATATATTCTCGCGAAAAATTTCAAACTCTGCTTCGACGTGACTTTGGATCGATCCAAAGTCGCAAGAGATAGGACAAGAATGAAATTTCTTATTTTTTTTTTTTTTTACTTCTTACTTATATATATAAACATTATTCAAAATCTATGTTTTGTTTCTAACTATTATGAATTCAGAAGTTCTGAAGTTTATATTCCGAAATCAAATTTAACACTGTCGTTTGGTGGCACCACGTTGGTGTTTCGTAAAAATATTTCTATTGTAATAAAAATGCTTATATTTATTTATACGTATCTTCAGGATTTCGTGTAAATCGGGCGACAGAATGAAGCAAGAGTCATTGAAATTTTCATGTTTTAATATGATGCATTGTAATTACAATATGAACGATCACGCGAAATACCAACGACAGACGAAAGATTTTCCACAACACGTGCGGACGTCGAAGTGTTAATTAAAATTTATTTATATAAAGTATATTTATATTTGTATAACATAGAATTTATTTATATGTATTTCATATAAAAATATATATATATATATTTTTATATTTTATTTAAGTGTCCAGGATTAGATGCCTTTCACCTACAAGGAGAGGGTAAAAAACGTGCCGTGTATTCCCTGGTGATTAAAAAACACAGAAAGGCACCTGTGCGATCGCGATCTTTCGCCGATTCCCGAGGCTTCGCGAAATTTCAGGGTGGCAAACGTCGTGAAAGGCCAATTCGAACTATGCTATTGGATGCTCACGTTTTCAATGGAAACGGTTGAATTATGGACAGCCGAACCTCTTCGCCAAAACTTCCGTCTTCCTTGCAGCGTCTGAAAGTTAGATTTAACCTGGTCTAAACTCACTTTTCCATCGATTCCAGTTATCGTGGATCGAACCGTTACCGTGAAAACTTCATCTATAAAAATTTCATTCTCCGCTCTGACGAATCCTTCGAACCCACATACTAGGGATCGTAGATCATAGGTAGAAAAGAAAGAGTACCACGTTTCTGGATGCACGATCCGTGATTAGGTGGTTCAAAGGTGGAAATTGGAGCGGAGAAACGAGAAATGGGGTGGTAAATCAATTCGTCTGGCAATTAGGGGAGATGGGATTTAAAACAATTATTTATCCATTTTTTATTAATAGATTTATTGTATTAACTTGATTAGGAGGCCAATTAATTGAATATCCTGTAGGAAAATTTAAGAGCTTAGCGTTTTAGCGACCCACATGTTCGACAGCCTCGTCGATCGGGACGGTGACCAGGTTTATGGTGCGATATATCAAGAATTTGGAAACGTGCTTCCGAAAATAATTGTCAAGGTGAATCTTATGCTAATGTCGATTCTTCTAAAAAACAGAATTATGGAAGTAAATGCAAAGATTATGGAGATAAACTTGATAAACTTAGACGTATTCCTCTTAGCAGAAGAGGTACCATAAGATTAGTAGCTCACGCCATTCAAGTTTCCAAATCTACATTATTCCGAATTTTGAAAAAAGGAAAATCCATAAAACGAGCTTCAAGCACCATTAAACCATTTCTTACAGAAGAGAATAAGAAAGATCGCGTAGAATTTTGTCTTCGCAGCCAAGAGATCCTACCTACAAGTTTAATAAAATGCAATAACGAAATTATTGAAAAATCCAGAAACTATCTGAACACTCACAATAAAAATTATGAGTAATATTTTTAATTTATTGTTTAATTTAATCTAGTATTTTTTGGTAATAAATGTTGGATTCTATATTTATTTTCTTTTGCTACTATTCTTATGGGACAGAGGGAGTAATTGTTAGGTTAGGTTAGATTAGGTTGCATTTATAGGTTATAATAAATCTTATAAAAATAGTATCTGAATATTCCGATAAAACTCTCGATCGAAATTGGGTTAATACGATCAGTTAAAGCAGCGGTGAACTTTCTTTGACCATTATATTCGGAATTGACTGTGTAGTCAGGTTTGGCTGGGCTAAACGATCCTCACGAACCAACCATTGTACCCTTTCTTAACCCTTCTATCGAGGTTCCTTCCCTTCTCTTCTGAGTTTCTTTTAAGGATAACTGTTCTGGAAGAAAGTGGATGGTTTGCTTCTTGATGTTTCTGTCAGATTTTAATTCTGCCTCGGTTGTCCTGAACGGTTGTACCCGGAGAGCAAAAGATGTCGTTCTTTTGTAACGGAGACCAAGTTCGAGAAGATAGAAGCGATTGTTGCGGCTTGATTATATATCTAAGCTCGTGTTTTCGATTGATGTACGAGTCATTTGAAGGTGGCTACTTTTGATCGATACTTTTAATTGATATGAATTTTGGTACAATGCTATCATACTGTATTATCTTTGAACAATACTGATTGCGAAAGATTGAATAGTAATAAATGTTGATCATAGTATATTTGGTTGGTTCTTATTTTTTGACTTACAATTTTTTTTTCTGTCGCATTTTCTGACATTACGATACACTGTGAAAAGATGATTTCTAGGAGATTTCAGAGTGACTGAAATTGAAATGAATGAAACTTTAAACTGCAATAACGTAGTCGAAACTAAATTTAATTAATCAAACTAAGTTCCGGTAGATTCAACACATTTCTGTCAACGAGTTGTAAATAAACTTAAGCTATTACTATAGAAAATCTAAATATCGGCAATAAACTCTTCAAACGTCTAACTTTTTAATTGTCGTCTCACTTTTTAATACCTTTTTCTTTTTTTATTAAAGAATCATATAAATATTTAAACTTACGTTGTGTTGTCCGTCTATTAGCTATTTCTATTCTAAATACTGTATTAGTATTTGGTGTTGCCTCTGATGCACTACATCCGAATTTTAATACGTAAAAGAAAATCAATGATATTCGATTAGAATCCATCTTTAGCTTTTAATACAACCTGAATCTAGCTTTTCCAGCGGAGCGAGCCTTGCATTTAAAACAGTCGACTGTAGTTTCCATTTTTCCATACGACAGTCGACATGATTCTAATTCGTAAAAACAAAACATCGCTGCAAACACCGTCATTTCGTATGCAACGATTTAATATCACTGAAATATAAAAATTTCAAATGCAAATAATATGGAGATGAAGTAAAACAAAAAAAAAAAAAAGAAAAATGAACTTCATGTAAAATTAAGCAATACTATTCTGTTTAACCGGATAAAAAGAAAAAAGCTCGTATGCAATACGGATTTCCTTTGTCTAATCACCTTATCATAATTTCAGGAAGTGTAGACACATATAATCACATTATCATAATTTCAGGAAGTGTAAAAAAAGATTTTGTCTTTCATAGCTAAGGACCACTCTACTGTACACATTTTACCATAATCTACAAGCATCTAAACGACGACGTATTTTTAACCCTTTGCAATTAAAAAGTTCCTGCCGGTCCACGCTATATTTGCAACCTTGTTTTATTTTATTTTCTATATAAAAAAATCTTTTTTGAATAATAATAATATAAATGAAAAGTATTCTTATAATACAAGGTGTCTCAAAATAAATTTTCTTTTTAAGGTGTTTATAAAAAAAAACAAAAAACAAAGACGTTTGTTGAAAAAATTTGTAGCAGCCAGTTACAGTCCACACTTGGCGCACAGATGACCAGCGCAGTTTGTGACATGCGCGCTGGCAAAACTATTTTTGAGGAAACCGTTTTAAGCTGTTTAACTTTTCTTAAATATTACAAAGCATGTTTTTCGTAGAAACTTTCACCGTCGGCCTCAATAGTAAATTTCTACGTCATAAACTAAGATTTGCGAAAGGTTCGCCGTACAAGGCTACGAAGTTGAACATGTACATATATATCACAGGTACCGAATCTAGAGGAAATTCCGCTGCGTTGCCAAGTTTTCTATGGCAAACTCACTAGAAAGCCTCGCGGTTCTGAAAAAAGCGCGCTAAGGGCGTAAAGGATAAGCGTAGGCTAAGTAACGAAATTCCTAATTGGTTAATACCGACGCATCGGGTTAACCAATCAGGAAAAGTAGTGAAAACGTTTCAAGGAAGGCTGAGGAAAGCTCAAGGAGACATATCAGTCATTCTCCAACCTCCGAGCTAATGCTTCTAATAAAAAAGAGACTTCACAAAGTAACTGTGTGAGTTATTTTACCCTGAACACGATCCCTTCCTTAAATCCTATAAACTTTTAATTGTTATTAAAATACAGACATCAGGAAATTATTTCTTAAAAATAATGTCATCTAAATGTGAACCTTCACGCTTGCAGCACTCTTCTAAACGAGAAGCAAAATTTCTAAGCACTGTGCGACACGTAGTCTCCATGATGGCCGCCATTTCATGACGGATATTCTCCTTCAGTTGAATCAAAGACCTCAGATTAATAACTGTATACTCTTGATTTAAGACATCCTCATAAGAAAAAATCCATAGAAGTCAAATCAGAGCTACGTGCAGACCAGTTTATGTCTCCTCTTCTGGAGATCAATTTTTGTGGGAAAATTTCACGAATTCGTGGTAGAGGCATGTTAGAAGTGTGAGATGTTGCTCCATCCTGCTGGAACTATATTCTTTGATTATAATCAGTAAAATTCTTCAGTTCAGGTACTAAGAAATTGCACGCAGAGAGCCAATCAAATCGAATATTTCTTTTGAGACACCTTGTATGTAATTAGCATCATTTCCGGAATGCGATGTCGAGTCACACTTGACATAAGACCGTAAAGGGCGAAGAGTCGTCGTCGAAAGCAATTAGCCTGAGGTATTTAGCTTTTGTACGATTTATGACAGGAAGTTAACCTGCCTGTGGTCAGTAAAAGTGAGAATATGCAGACTTCCAGCGGTAGCTAGTGACTCAAAGTTTTCACATAGCTATTTGGTGTCGTAAGTCTGGTTGTTTAGAAGAATGAAAGAGAAAGTTTGGAGTTTGCAAGTAATTCGACGTTGCATTGCCCTAAGTTTGTGAATATTGTTCTTCAAGAAGATGGTCATAGAGTAAGGAAGGCAAGGTTGCCATCTGGTAAAAAGACTGTGAGAAAGAGCACGGTACTTATTTCAAAACTTCAGAACAGAGTGAATCACGTAGTATAGGGTTGTCCGAAAAATTCGTGCTGATTTTTAAATAAATAAAAATAATAAAGAATGTTTTCAAAATTGTTTGTACGCGTCATTCGTAACACAATTCGTTTGAACCAATTTTGAAAAAGTTATTCTGTTCAAAACGGTGTCTGAATATTAAGGAGGTATGCAACCCTGGAGTCAAAAGTCTAAAAAATCGGGTGAATCTCACAATTTTTTTCGTCTATAAATATTTAGTAAAAAACCAAGATTTTTATAAGGATCACTAAGCAACATCTTAGCTCTATTTCCATATTTTTTTTACTGTGTAAAAGTACAAAATGGTAGAGTTGTAAAACATTATTTAACTTCATGTCCAACGAAACCTTGTTTGCTTGTACCCAGCGACAAATGTGTTTGGAATATAAAAAATAAAAAATTGTTGAGTCAGCTTAAACAAAAATAGATTATCTCCAATGTAGGGTATGATTTTTCAATAATTTTGGAAAATAAGAAAATAGCGGCTTGTCAAACATAAAATTATTTTTCGCTGATGAAAATCAAATTTAAACATTCATAAAAATTCAACGAATTAAGATATCAAAAAAATCCTAAGCAATATTGTAGATTATTTTATGGAGAATAATATGTAGAAATTTCAAGTCGAATGGATGAAAACTTTCAGAGATCTGCTGGGTGCAAGATCGGAAAACACAGTTTCGAGAAAAACGCGTTTGAAGTTTCAAATTAATCTTCCTCTAAAATAAACGAATATTTTTACAAAACTACTCTTAATCTGCAATTTGGGGGTCATAAAATGACCCTTCTGTTTCTAAGAATTCGTCAGCAGCTTGTCTTTTAGCTTTCTTTAGCAGTTGTCGAGCTTCTTTCGAATTTACATGAGCCCGAATCACAATGTATTAGCCGACGTTCGTGCATTTTCTTACAAATATTGTTCGCACTATTACCAATTTTTAAATCCATAAGTTTCATCATTAATAAACTGTTTATGTAGCCATCGTTAAAAACACTAGTGCCGATAAATGCCGCTATGTCGACTATTTTCTTGCCACAAAATGATGTCTTAGTAGCAATTCTCCATATTATAGAATTGACACTCTCATTACTATTTTACGTAAAAATATACGCTAAGACAGTCTTTTTTAAATTATTTCAATAAGTAAATGTAGAAAGTTATGCTTAATGACAAAAAATCAACCGAAATCTTTCTCCGTTAGAAGTGTTACATTGGCCCTTCTTGCTTGACATGACATGCAGTCGTTTGAAGTCTTATAACTCCGCTATTTTTGAAAATTTCAAAAAATCCTTCTGCTATAATATTCTACAAAATACGTTAAAAAAGTACAACAAAAAAAAAAGAAGTTTCGAATTTTTGAAGCCGACAAGATTGCATACCCTCTTAATAGGAGTCACTGTAAATACAATCGTCGTTCACACAACTCACGGTAGATGAAATTTCAGTTGACGATGCACTCGAGAAACATCAGGACCGTGTATATCAACGGTCTGAAATCCGCTTCAGGGTGGACAACTATTGTTTCCACTTAGTTAAAGACACGAAGCCGGCGGCGATTTCGCGGCTGTTCGAGGAACACAGGCCGGATTAGAGGTTAATCCTCGCGATGGGGTTGGTTGCGTTCTTCTCAGGGATGTAGGCGTGGGAAGCACGTCGAGCCCTGCGCATAGCACGCGTGCTGCAAGGCGGTTGTAGAAGCCGCGCCGGAAGGCTTAGTCTGCGCGCGACACTTGTCCGAGACGCGTCGCGTCAATCTCCTATAGAAAAAAACGCGTCCCGACGCTCGTTTCTCTTACTCAGCCAAAAGGAAAAATCATCTCGATTACTTGAATAACCTTTCGATCATCGTTAGACAATGATCTTACACCTCTTCGACACGATACCATGGATGGTACCATGGGATTTCTCTCATATATGGCTATTTTAAGAATTCTGAAACTGTGAGAAAGAATTTTTATAAAAAAGAAACATCGTATTGGTGTAAAATAGACGTCGAACAGCTGATTTCGCTAAATTCAATCGTCATGGAAGATACTTTTATTGGAGGAACTGAAGTTTTTGTGAAGATCAAAGATTTAGAAGCTTATTATAATAGACGATCATTTTCCTACTTGTAGAGAATTTCTTAAAGAATCTTTTTATCGAAGTTTTGAGTTGGAACAGATAGCAGGTGATATCGTACAGTTTAGAAACGACGAATGGAATAATTGCAAGGTTGTTGCGTGCAACTAAATGCTCCATTCTCTGAGTAGTCTGTACCAGCCAGACTATTTCATCCTATTGGACACCTGTAATAATTCTAAAGCATGTATTCCCGTGGAAAACTCATCGGCAAGTGTTTGCAGAACTCTGTAAAAAAAGTTGAAGAACATTTCGTACTTGGAAGACAAGTTTTGATATCTTCTGTTAAGCTGGAATGATCAATTTTAAATAAATAAAAAAGAAAAAAAAAAGAAAAGTTGCAACGAGTGGATCAAGTGGGGGATTTTCGTGTGAAACGCTTCGAAGAAAAGACGAGAGTTTTCAGTTGTGAAAGAGTAAGGTTCAGTGATGAGGCTGGAAAAGAGTAAGAAAGATCGGCTGGATCCTCGTGGAAGATTGATCAGCGAGTCTGATAGAGCCAGCAGAGGAGACGTCGCTGTGAAAGGGGCTTGAAAAGAGCAAAGAATGAGAATCGTGTCAAGCTCAAGCGTCGAGTGAGGTAAGAACGGTCGAGTTTTATCGTCGATTAGCGTGACGACTCGTTAATCGTCCTTGCGCGTCCAACGATCGCGACGGATGTATCTCTACCGTTGGATCACCGTTGCAATCAATCGCAAAACTTCACGAGACTAGATTCTTCTGTTTGAAAAAATGCCTGAAATATCAATTGTAACTTCTGGCTTGAATTATCAAACGACGTTTCATTTCTTTGGTTTTTTTGGTTTTTCAGGAAACGTTGTTTAACGTTAAACCTACCGACACTTGATATAATATATCTATTCCTATCGTGAGCGGTCAAATGCACAAGATTATGAAGATTATCAACAATTAGACAGTGAACAAAATATCTTCTTCTATTTAAAAATTAATAATGTTTACTTTATTCTCTTTCACCGCATTTTTTTTACAAATTATAGAATTCTCGACTGCACATTTCCCACATATGTATTTTTCACATTTCAGAGTCTGAGTCGTTGTGAAATAAATCATAATTATTTTCCTCTGTATCATCTTCAATATCAGAATTTTCCTTATCGTCTTCGGAATAATTTTCGTCAATATTACTTATGTTCTCTGATAACTTGATATTCTTCAAATGTCTTGACATCTGTTGGGATGAATATACAAATGATAAAATAGAAATTACGATATCAAAATGTAGATCAAACTGGGTAAAAAGAATGGATTAAAAAATGGAAAGAAGATCAAATGTGAAACTTACTACAAAGTATTAATTTGTTCATATTTTTGAAAATGACACTTATAAAACGTAATATATAAAATAATAGTGGGATAACAATAGAATTGAAATGCAAAATAATAATAGACTGGAAAATATGCTCTTTGTAACTTTTACGTTTCGGTTCTCTCTGTTCAGGTCACAAGACTTTACTAAACGTAGCGAAAAGGCGGCTAGGCATACTCTCGAACCATAATTTTCTTTACATTGTAGATGACATAATAGAAGTCAAAAATCGACTAATGCAAAGAATATAAATTGTTCAAGCGGTCAAATGACCACTCGTAGTAGGCAAACCAGACTACAAATCTTTTTCAGAAAACAAACAGTAAGAAAAAAAGTGAATATTAAAAAATGCATCGTGTGTATAATATAAGAAAAGTCGTGAAGGTAAATGACGATACAATAACGTCGTATGCACGAAATTCTAAGCGAAATTTCCAAAACGGTCATTTGACCGCGCGTGGTAGGTTTAGTGTTAAGAATTTTCCATTTATCCCTCGTTGACAAGTGATAATTAAGAATAATTTGCGATTTCTACCTTTCTTTAAAATTTCGAGCTGTCAAGATTGAGTTCAACTGAAATTTTATCGTCTTCGGAAAATGATTTCGCCGCTATTTTCCCGAGGATTTTTCCTTTGCACTTGACCAAAAATTTGCGATTTATCTCTCAAGAAAATACAGTTCTTGGTCAAAAAATTAGGGCCACTCACAACTTTCAACACTTGTTTGAACAAAGTGTAAGGTATATTTGTGTCTGAAATTTTGCGCGTGTATTCCTCTGTCGTTGTAAAAGGTGTACAAATTTTTTCGCGAGAAAATAACAGCCACAAGAGAACAGTTATAGCATATACAATAATACCCTTTGAAAAACAAGTCTGAGGTAAAAATTCACCCCACCGTTCAACTTAAACAAAGAACTTCCCTGCTATACTTGTTCAAAGCCTGCTATCTTCGGCCTGAACGCTGTATTACTCGTTCTATTAATACCAAATATATTTTGCATCTCTTCCATCCCTGTTCCCAGGTTTTGGTGGTCAATGTAACGTCTCGGCGATTATGTCACAGGTCTGACAGCGTCACAGAGGGGAAAGCTTGGTCTCAATCTGCGAGTGACAGTACCGTTCGTGTATTTGCGATTGTAATGGCTCACGTTAACGGTACTCCGACGTTTGCGCCACTGTTCTATTATTGGCCACCAGACAGGTCTCTTTTAATAACGTCCTTTTCATTCCCTTAATCGGTCGATGCCCATTAAATCTGTGTCTGTCGCAATTCGCGAAATAAGAACGAACTCGAAGCATCGTCGTTGTACCATGATCACGCGAGTTGTCATTCCTCGGGGACTCGTCAACTCAACTTTCGCAGGAATCGACGTTTTCGGCGTGAATCGCACGGGAGTAATTTCTTTTTCAATATCTGAGAAACTTGGAGCCTCTATTTTTTATTTCTGTGATAGTAGGTGCTTATTTAGTCACAGTTTCAACTACTATTTCCTTATTTTATTGAAATTTGACTTCAAATGTTCCTAGTGTTACCATTTTTTTAAATCTTGTGCATTTATGTGTTTATTCTTTTATATTTCACTTCAAATATATTTCTATTGTTGCCACTTTTGGAGACCTGGAGCCATTATTTTTTTAGTTTTTTATATTTTATTATTACTCTATTAACACGTTCACAATGGCTTTATTATTTTTACTCTCCTCCATAGGACAGACCTACTAATTTCGTATCTCTTACTCTAATCCTCCATAGCCTGAACTTTTTTTTTTCATGAGAATAAAAAAAAATGTACGTAACGCGAAATCAACAAATATCAACTGTTCGGTTGAAAAAATTTAAAATTTGTCGAGGTGAAGGATTAGGCGGCACGATTTGTAAATTGGTTGTATAAAGCAACAAATTAAATGGTCAGTATTTAAATTTATTTTCGATCAGTAATTAAATCAACTTTCGGTCAGTATTTTATTACCAAAAGGTTAGTATAAAAATGCTAAATGGTCAGTATGTAAATAAAAGAAATGGTCAGTACATAAATAGCGAATGGTCAGTATAAATAAAAAACAGTCAGTGTGGAATTAATTAATTAATTAATTAGTATCATTACGGTCAGTATAAAATTAATAAACAGACAATATAAAGCACAAAAAACGCAGTATTAAATCTATTCCATTATAGACTCATTGTAAGTCGAAAAATAATTACATTTAAATATGCCTTTATACGTAAAACAAATATATATAGTTTTATTTTTTATATATTTAATTAAATTAGAAATTTACAAGTTTTTACTTAAAAAATAAGAAAACATGCTTATTGTTTTATTTATAAAAATATACATTTTAACATTTTGACATAATAATATATTATAATCTTATAAATATTAATCTATCACGAGTGCCCTGGTTGTTAATTTCTAAATACTGACTACTTGGATTTAAATATTGGCCCTTCATATTTAAATACTGACAAAAAGGGATGAAAATACTGACCAATAAAATACAAGCCTTTATAAAGTGCTGATGCGAACAATATTTAGTCAGATGATGTTTTATGGTTACCTGTCCATTGTTGTTTTCAAAACACAAGTGGTTCAAATGAAAAATAATTATTTCTATTTTTTTGAAACTCACGGTAACGGTGTTATTAGGCTCGGTAGCAAATATTTCTATTACCGTGCCTCTGTTGTCTTATAGTAGTCTTTTTTATTTTGTCAATTTTTCTTTGAAAGTAATATTTAATTTTGTGTATAAATACATGCATTATAACCTGCGAATATTTGAATTTTTGATGAAATTTATTTATAATGTAAGATGAAATTTTTCAATTGCTAGGAAAACGACGAAAAATTGTAGAACTAGAAAATACATACTTTATGGAACAAAAACAAAATGAAGTATGCTAAGCTTTGAAGTATGAAATTGGCATATTCACTTGAAAATCGGTACAAATTTTCCGGTCGATCCAATACCTTCATTTTATATATTCTGTGATCCCTTTCTTGATCATTTTTGTTTGCTTTTTTTTATTTTAAATTATGTAGATTTACTGTTAACATGTCTCATAGCGACCTTCTTAGGTTACGAATCGATAGAGTTAATTTCAAGGACAGGGAGGTTCGTAAAAAAGCCATATGGTCGATTGACATTGGTCCAAGCATCGATTTCAACAGAGGGATAGTCTAGGCTTCGTACAGCTTCGGCATTGAGCAATATTTAAGCGAAATGCGAGCTGGATAGGACATAGAGTTCTAGTTGAACAGATGCCAACTTGTCCATACATATATCCTTCGTGGAAACACAGCAGGAGTTCAGATAGATAGTTCAGAAGTTTGTTCTCTGGTTTCCCTGGCCAATCCATTTTTGACTCCATTAAATATTTATCATTCTTGCGAGATCAGAGTCTCCGTGCCCTTCAAAACGAGCAAATTAGAGAGTACCTTTCTTATAGGTTAGCTTTTTAATTTTGTGTTCATTTTAATAAAAATTTGCTAAGTTATATACAGCATTTATGGACATATATCTCCATACTGATAAAAAAGAAAAGAAAAAACAATAACGGCGAAAAAATTGAAAAGGTGTTTTAATTCTAACCTCTAAATTTTTGTCCAATGTGTTTTTCGATGTTATCGTAATTTTTATAAGTTACAACACGGTAAGTTTTCTATTCGTGTTTGATCACGAGAGAATTATAATCAGAAAAGGACAAGTGTACCATAAAATGTGGTGACTTTTTTTCTGGGCTTCCATATCTCGAGCCACGAAGATATAAAAAACACTCGAACATGTTTGCAGAGTTCATTTTCAGGCTCGTTCAACGATCAAAGCGATCGTATCTCGCTGAACGAGCCGTTATTCTTCTGATGCATCGGTTTCCTCGTATCTTATCCGGATTCTTAAGGGATCAGCCGCCTTTGAGACGGTGCTTGTTCAGGGTATGAGCTTACCGTGGAGAAAAGTTGCTGAAACTCGAGGCCAAAACTGCATGGAAAAAGTGGAAATACATTTGCAATTCCTATATGGAAATATAATACTGCCGATGATTTTCTCTTTTATTGAAGAAGAAGAAGAAGAAGAAGAATGAAAAATTTTGTTAAATTTGTAGAAGAGAATTTGGGAAGCTAGTGAAATAGAATCTGAAAGTTGTAATAAGTTTTGTAATAATTCTGAGTTAGTCACTGGAAATGGCATCTGAGGACACAGAATTTTTGCCAAATTTTGTGAGGAAGCGAGGAACATGAAATTTCAAAGAAGCGGAAATTTTTTAAACAAAGTGTGGAAGGTCAATTTTTGCAAAATTTTAACGAGCAAAGTTGACAAGTCATTAAAATGATTCCTAAAGGCATTGAGAATTTAAAAGTAATTCTACTAAACATATAGAAAATTCTCAAATGCAAAATATAAAAAAAATAAAAATTGACGAAAATTGAAAAAATTCTCAAATGCAAAATAAAAATTGATGAAAATGAAAAATTTGGCAAGTCGTTAAAATGATTTTTGAGTGTACTGAAAGTTTAAAAAGAAATTTCATTCAACACACAGAAAATTCTAAATTTCAAGATAAAACTCCAAAAATTGATCAAAGTTGAGAAATTTGGCAAGCCATTAAAACGATTTCTAAGGGCACTGAGAATTTAAAATAAATTCCACTTAACGTATAGAATTTAATTCTAAATTACAAGATGAAACCAAAAAGTGATCAAAATTGAGAAATTTGGCAAGCCAATAAAACGATTTCTAAGGGCACTGAGAATTTAAAAATAATTCCACTGAACATATAAAAAATTCTAAATTTCAAGATAAAACTCCAAAAATTTATCAAAGTTGAGAAATTTGGCAAGCCATTAAAACGATTCTTAAAGGCACTGAGAATTTCAAACAAATTCCACGCACCGTATAGAATTTAATTTTAAATTACAAGATAAAATTTCAAAAAATGTATCAATGTCGAACCTAATAGGAGAATTTTACAGATGGATGCCAATTAAATCTGACAAAATAGAATCTCTGTTTATTTGCCGAACAAAAGGAAGATAATAAGAAAGTTTTTCCAAGTTCAAGGTAAAATTGACTGATGACGAGTTCGAACGAGGGATTAAAAACAGCACTTCCTTTGTTGTCTCGGTCAGTGGAACGGGCGCTGTTTAATCAGACGCCTACTCTGCGACCATGAGGGTACCTGCACTCACTGCCGTTCGAATTTAATTGCCGTTGGTTACGTGAACGTGAATAAATAAATACCCAAGGCTTGGCCTCCCTGACTTCGATCATTCGGATCCATTCTTATCGTAAAAAATCTCTCTCACCAGTAAAAAAAAAAAGGAAACCAAAAACAAAAAAAAGATAAATAAACAATGAAAAAGACACTACTAACGAAAAAAAATGTTCAACTTACAAATAGAAAATTTCGAATTATTTTATATTATTATATAAGATACTATATAGATAGATTAATTCGAAATTTTCTATTTCTTAGTTGAATATCTTTTTTCATTATTTTTTTACTTTTCTTGGTTTTCTGTTTTCTTTACTTGTTATTGGAGGTAGAGATTTTTTACGATGAGAATGGATCCGAATGATCGAAGTCAGGGATGCCAAGCCCCAAGTATTTTTCAATCAACGTTGAAAAATTACGATCAAATATTAAGAAATGAATAGCAAAAGTGTCTTTTAAATTAGAAGAAGAAACAGGAAATTCGCGGAATAAAAATTTCGAATGAGTTGATTCGACGAAAAGGCATCCAATTAGGCTTTCAGTTCATAGAAACAACATTATCGGAACTTTCTAATTACCATTACGTGGAACATTAGTGACATTTATTAGTGGGCATGTTTGCGGTGGGGGGTCCAACAGGGGAACCACTGTAGTAAACTTCCCGCAGAGCACGCACACACATGATTTCAGTGCTCGTTACTCGCTTGGACATCGAGTTTCGTCCATTTTCAGTGTTGCCAATTAATCGTGCCCTTTGTCTGATCGATTCTACCTGCTGCTTTCAATCCCCATTCTATCCGACGTCGACCATTATTACAGGCCTCGTAATCAACAGCTATAACTGCAGAATCGAGCCTAAACGGAAAAAATTCTATGGAAAATGATCGAAGTATAACTGCAAGGAAATCTAGTAATTTTTCGAAGAGTTTCCGGTAGAAGTGTTTCCCTGGATGAAAGAAAACAGAAGAAAACACAATTTTAAAAAATATCGATTACCATCCCGTGTTTTCGACAACCTGTTGTAGATAAAAATTTGTATTTTCACGCTGGAGGTTCGTTTAATTGGACAGGAGCAATTAAATAAGTTCGTAAAATGCAAACGAACAGTTTTTATTTTATTTCCTCGTTGTACGTATATACAGGCATATATGCAGGAAAAATTATATGGGAAAAATTCGCCGCTAGGGGGAACGGCAAAATCATGATCCACGATCCCTCTTGTTGAGAAACGTCGAGAAATAATTGTCCTCCATTTTGCAAATAATTGCACCATCGATCAGTCGATATAATTACGGAGGATATTGAAAAGAACCGGCGAATACCTGTCGACATTCGGAAAATTCAACGAAATACCTTTACTTTTCCAATATTAATTAGCAAATGAATTGATATCGATGGAAAATTGTGTTTATTACATTTGTTTGAAATTCTGTAATTATTGCAGATGAACGGAGGATGCGTACAAATGGGAAAACATGGAATGTTCGTTATTGGCGAGCTAGTAATGGTTAATTGTCATGAAAATAGCAGAGATTTGTATCTTAATAAGAGGATTCTCAATTTTTCATCCACCACGATCGGTTAATCTTCGAAATTTCTTCATCGACAGTTACATATTGTACGAATTTTCTACTCAAAGTGACTGGAGGAGGGAAGGAAAATAATTTCTGGTAAAAATCAGTATTACAAAATATACACAGGTGTTTAGTAGCAAGAGTTCTCCCGATGAGAACTTAATGACGTGGGAAAGGATGTTAAAAAAAGTAGCCTAGATTTATTATAGATTTGTTTATTACGATTGCTACGCTGGACTGGTTACCCTAATTTCTCTTGGCGAGATTTCACTTGACAATGTTCTCTTGATGAGAACTCCACTGACTATGTTTTTCTTGAGAGATTTGAATCGACAATATTCTCTTGACGAGAACTCCTCCACTGACTATGTTTCTCTAGAAAGACTTGAATTGACAACGTTCTGTTGATGAGAACTCTACAGACTATGTTCCTTTTGAGAGACTTGAATCGACAATATTCTCTTGATGAGAACTCCACTGACTATGTTTTTCTTGAGAGATTTGAATCGATAATATTCTCTTGACGAGAACTCCACTGACTATGTTTCTCTAGAAAGACTTGAATTGACAACGTTCTCTTGATGAGAACTCTACTGATTATGTTTCTCTAGAAAGACTTGAATTGACAACGTTCTCTTGATGAGAACTCTACTGATTATGTTTCTCTAGAAAGACTTGAATTGACAACGTTCTGTTGATGAGAACTCTACTGATTATGTTTTTCTTGAGAGATTTGAATTGACAACGTTCTCTTGATGAGAACTCCACTGACTGTGTTTCTTTTGAAAGACTTTGAATAACTATATTGCAAGCTTTCGTGCGTGTACCTCATTGAATCATCCTGATTGGTGATTTCCAAGACGATTTTCCACCAATCAAATTGTCTCCTATGCATTCACACCCTCTCTCCGTTGCGCCTTAAACGCTCTATTTTAGGGAAAGGATGCATAATGACCGAAGAAGTGTTCGGCGAAGGAATGTGTGGAAATTCTATGGAATCTCTGCGACTTTCTCACGTAAAGTGGGCCACCGGCCAGGCAAATATCGGTGCCTACTTGTCTCTTGAACTCTTGGGCCATGTCCTCCTTGGCGCTATGCAAATAAAAATATACGTAGCGCCGCAAAGACGAGGCTCGAGAGCAAAACTCCTTACGGCCAAAAGAGTAAGTGCAGGTTGGACGTCTCCGCGGTTCTTTTGAGCACCGTTCCCCGCTGGTAGTGGATGATCGCTCTCTAACATCGCAGGTTATAGGTTTCGTATTGCACACGTGCCCTTGGGGCCCAAAACGCAAAAGACGCACTGAATGTCTCTTGAACTCTTGGAGTCTCCAGGATTTATGGCATCTCGAGTCCTAGTAACCGAGTGTCGCAGGCAACGCGAGAAAAGGACACTATTTTCTATTGGAAACAAAATAGTTATGTACCTGCGACGTAACCACTTGTAAAGCCATAAATCCGGCTACAGGATCGCCCTTAATATATCCTATTTTAAGACTAAACAACAGGTGTTAGAAAAAAATTGATGTTGATCATGCTCATAACATGACGATGGATTATAGCGATAAAATAGAAAGTATACATTAGTCATACTCGGTTGGCAGACTAAGGTGAACGACACACAACAAACACCATCAAATTCTATCGAAGTCACCCATGTCTGCTTTTGTCAAGGTGTTTATAGTTTCAAATTTATTTAAACTACCACTACCATTGTTAGCAACAATTTCTTTTCGAGGGAAAAAGCTATTCGGTTACATGCATCCGTACAGGCAACAAATGAATTGGAAACATGAAACTCACCTCACTCACCTACGGTATCCACCGATATCCAATCACAACAGAAAATATTAGGTACATGAAATGGCTGGATTCATGAATGAAACTTCAAACCTCGATAACATAATGAAAACTAAATTTAATCAAAATGAGGCTTCAGCGTATTCAACGTATTTCTGCCTAGAAATTGGAAATAAATTTAGCTTAGTGTAAAAGTTTGAGTATTAGCAATAAATTACTCAAATGTATGCTCAATCATTATTCGTGAATGCTTTTTCTTTTTGTTGAAAAATTGTTTAACACCAAACCTACCGACACTTGATATACACATCAAAATTGTATATAATTATATAATTTTAAATAAAATAAAATAAACTTTATATAAACATAAAAATATGATGTATATAATTATATTATATTATTTTTCATTTTAATATTTTCTATTTTATATCAAAATTATTATAATAATATATATAATATATATTATTCTAATAATTTTAATTTTGATCCTTTGCTTTTGAATTTAACAGGTAAGGATTTCATTTTTGTAAATTGGTGTAGCGTCTATATTATTAAAATTAAAAGCTTCATGCAATATATCAAAATTAAAACTAAAAACTTCATGAAAATACCGCGGAAATTGCAGAAGAAAAATTTACGATCGTTTGAAATATTCTGATGCAGATGGAAAGAAAAATCTGAAGGACAGGGAAAATAAGGTGTGAGAAACAGTCAGCTGGATAATATGTAGAGGCGTGTTTCTCGAACACGGTGGACATCGGAAATTATCGAAAGGAGTACTTCGTTACACTCTATCGATTACCGTTAACCGTCGATTGAGGTTTTCGTGGCGTCATTACCGTCGAAACCGCAGTTACTCTGAATGTGGTATATTCATAGAGGTCAGGATAATTGCAGCCGCGGTGACGTTCGACCTCTGACCGGAAGTAGAGTCGCCCTTTCGCCAGATTGCCGTGAATTCACGTAGAAAACCGTGAATTCATATCCTGTCATCGACCTTTTCCAACCTACTACCAATACGTATAACCTCATTTCTATATATCACGAGAACAAAAAAAAAAATGGCGAACCTTCCATCATAACTTTTCCGCAGCTGCCAATCGATTATATTTATTTGGAAAACTCGAGGAAGGGTGTGAAGAATTATTACCTGAAAAACGTGATCTGAATACTCGATTAATATTTAATTTATGACTTTACTAGTCAGTATTTTAATCCCTTTTTGTCAGTATTTAAATAATTTGGTCAGTATCCTTTAGTCAGTATTTTAAATTATTTAAAAAAATATATTTGTAAGCACATCATAGGTTTAGCAACAAGATCAAAATATGTGAAACCTCTACTAGCAGTTAAAGAAATATCAATTGGACAAAATCGGAAACGGGGAAGATCGAAATCAGCAACTAGGGCACTCGTGATAGATTAATATTTATAAGATTATAATACATTAATATGTCAAAATATTAAAATGTATATTTTCATAAATAAAACAATAAGCATGTTTTCTTATTCATTAAGTAAAAACTTGTAAATGTCTAATTTGATTAAATATATAAAAAATAAAACTATATATATTTGTTTCACGTATAAAGACATTTTTAAATGTAATTATTTTTCGACTTACAATATGTCTATAATGGAATAAGTTTAATACTGTTTTTTTTCTGCTTTATATTGTCTGTTTATTAATTTTATACTGATCATAATGATACTAACCAGTAATTAATTCCATATTGATCGTTTAGTATTTGTATACTAACCGAAAATTGATTTAAATACTGATCGAAAATAGATTGAAATACTGACCATTTAATTTGTTGCCTTAATTTATTACCCAGTGATCATTTTTTATTCTCGCAGCAATTGCAAAAGAATATATATATTTTTTTTCTTACGTTTTATCGTTATCAACGCAGTAACGTAAACGAACGTATGTAGAACCATTTTTGCATCGTTTCACCCAATTACGATAGTTGGCCCAATTTTCTATAATTTTTTCATTGATCCCTGATGAGGTAATAGGGAATAGTATGGTGTGCCTGTCCCTCTCTTCTTTATTACATAACCTCGAGTGGTTCCGATTACTTGATTGTGTGGACACACTTGTTGGATACGTTTCACACTTGTCACACTTGTCGGCCATCTTAATTAAATATTTCTTAGCAATTTCCTATATCCGTATCTGCGTTAAATGAAATTCAATTGTAACACGTGGGCATATTTAAGAAAAATTGAGAAAAAAAAGTGTTGTAGAATGGGAAAAGGTATTATTCGAGAAGGAACTATGATCAATTTGGTCTAATGTGGTAACGTATGGGATTCCTTGAACCGGTTCAAAGGAATCTTATGAAAAGTAGCCTTATCGTCACGAATTGCCGCTATAAATACGACTCTGATTGGTCGATTGCCTCGCCACTTTGCTCTCGTGCACTCACGAGGGCATTCTACGAACTACAGTGTGCTACTATGCTTTTGTGCAAACGAAAATCAAGGTCCGTTGCTGCGATTCGAATTATAATAGGCTTTAATGTTGCACGATACATTAGTAAAATGAGAAAGAAAGAAAAAAATGAAAGTTAACACTTTGCCGATCGATCGGGGAGATACAGTTGATATGAGCTGTTGTTTTTGAAAATAGTGTAAGTCCATTAATTCGTACATTGAGATATTTAAGGGTTCGCGTTTGAAAGAACTTAAAAATATTGGCAAACGTTCATCAATTCGGGTAATGTTTCTAAAACTATAAATTTGTTAAATTTGATTATTTAAGAATAATTAATAAAAATGTTAAAGAAAATAAACCAATTTTTAGCTACAAATGGATTTATATCACTTTCAATAGAAATATGTTATAAAAAATAAAAACAAGTGGAAATTTAAGTCCATATTTTATAGACATTGGCTGTACAGAAATATATTTCTTAATGTAAAAAAAAAAAATAATAAAATAAAGACATATAAGTACACGAATAACCAAGTTTATTAAGAATTAATTTCACTTAAACTGTTGACAGTAATAATGTTTTTTCTTTAATTGGATTTCTTCAAAAATGGCTGTAACCAGCGTCCTTGTCATAAACCCATCGCCTTCTGGTCGAGGCATGTTAGTACCATTCACTAACATACTTAGAGTCTATAGTTTCACGATAGTGCACTGTGTTACAAAGTAAAATTTATATTGCAAGCACTACTAGATTATCCAATGAATCCATTACCATAATGTTAGAATACATTTTTCAGTACATCTCCCCTTTTCATAGGATACATAATTCTGGTATATAAAAATTCTGACGAATGAACAGAGTTGTGGGTTCGTTGCTTCTCAAACTACACACCAATCGTAAGCGTGCAATGTTGTGTTGAACAAGATTTATTCGCCGTTACAGAGTTCGCTGGTTTAAATGTTTAGTTAACTCGAGTACTGAGTTCCCTCAGTTCGCTGTCCTGGACTACCTGTTTTACCTTTTTTCGAGCGTCCTTATATACCCCCATTTCACGAGCGCGGACCGTGAAGAGTGCCCTTTCGGTACATGCTTCAGGTATCTAATTTACTAATTGCGCTCGCACCCTATTGGTGCGTGCTAATATTATTTGCTATTGGCGCGGGTTTAGGTGTGACTTATTCTCTATTGGCGCGCACTAGCTATACGCTACAGAGTTCTCTCTCATCTCCAGCTAAGCAAACAACGAAACAACTTAAAAATACCTGAGTAAGCGAGGAAAAAATAAAGAAACGTGAAGGGTAGAGGATTTTTCCTTTCTTTCTTTCCTTTTTCTTCCCTTTCCATCCCATAGAGCTTCTTTTCTTGGGCTGTCGTAAAACGCGGAGGCGACGAAGGACAAACTGGAATCTCTGGATGGTCGTTGAAAACACTCCAAGTGCGACTCGCCTTTGCCACTCGATATCGAAAATCCTTTTCTCTTCATTCTGCTCGGTCGATCGAGCCGCTAGCTCGTGGACAATTCTCTCTTCCGTCGGTCCAGGGACGTTCGTTCGTTGTTTCTTTAAAGCGTTTCGATCCCCAAGATTCTTTTTTTTTTTTTCTTTTACTTCTACTTAACAAATCTTCAGCGAGACGTCGTTTCACAGTGGACAAATCAGATTTCAGATTTATCGTTACGGAAAAACAACGATTTTAATCCTTCCGTTACGGTAGATTTTAGTATGCCTAACGTAGATGTTCAATTCTTGGTTGTGAAATTTGTCAAATCGTTTCTGAAAGTTTAAAAATTTTCAAAATTTGAAATTTCTCTTGTATAGATTAAAATGGAAATGAGCGAAGGAGCAAATTAAGGGTTAAATTGAGACGAAAGGGCGGTAACAGAAAGGTACGAGGCACAATACATCGTTCGTTCAATATTCCAGTAAAACACTTTGCACAGATCAGTTTTTTATTTTTCTGACAACGACGCACCACACCAAAAAATAAAAAAAAAATCCGGATAGCAGTTATATCCAGGTGGTTTTGCTGACAAAAAATATAAAAATAGCTCCTTTCCTATTTCAAAAGATTTTTCGCGTTTTTTATTTTCCATGCATAGGATTTGCAACTAAAAAGTAGGAAAAAATTCCCTGACATATACCGCTGTATTCTCGACGTGCCACATTTTTTTTTAAACTTTTAAAGTATCATTAAATAGAGAAAGTAGGGCAAAAACTGGTAATTCGACTTTTCCCTATAACTATCCTTGAAACTTGATATCAAATAGATTTTTTCTGATTCGGTTTATGGGGACTTTTAATCCCTTTATTTTGCTATATCTTTTTCAAAGCGCCTATGGTCGTCAACTTCAATGAAGACATTACATATGACTGTCAATGATGTATTATTTTTGATAGGCTAGGTAAATTTCCAGGAAAATTAGTAACATGCAATTCAGTTACTTGCTTGTTATTTTAATTTCGTAAAAATTACGTTAATCAGCTTGACGTAGACTTACAGTTATATTTATGAAGTTTCTTTCTTCAGACTTAGATTCACCTGTTTTCATTTCAACCGAGAGAAATTTATCCAAGTAACCTAAATTATTCCAAGCTTATGGTTAAATTTCTTTTCAATCAGAGATGTTTTATTGCATTTTTTTTAAAGAAATCACCCTCCGAGTCCAAGCTTTCCTCTTCTAACACATAAAAATCGCGATCAGATTAATTTCACAGAGTATCCTTTACCTTTCTGTTAAATCGAAACTATCGAATTCACGAGGGAATCAATTCGCCCGATGAATAAAAGTGGCGATGAGAAATGACGAACGACGGGTGTCGCAATGGAGAAGGCGCAGAAATAGAGGGCAAGCGATAAGGGAGAGGAAAATAAGTAGACAGAGCCAACAAGTTCGTCCCGTTTCTATTTTTATTTCCTCTTTGAACCTCCAACTGATGGATGAAGCTTCTGAACGCTTTTCTACTCTCTCCCCTCTGCCCTTTACTCGAACATCTTTGTCAACACTTGATCGTCTTCGTCTCCAGTCACGATTTGAACACCTTTATTTTTAACAATTACCAGCGACGACCACGATTATAGATTTTTATGGGAATGTTCGAAAAGGGGAATATTCTAATGACTCATTCAGAGATAAGATAACTTCAGGATGTATTGGGTTAGCCAGAAAGTTCGCGTGGTTTCTTGCGATTCTTCAATTTGGGTGCTCCAAAATGCAACTAACTTCAATTTGTTTATTTAAAGCAGATCTGGGTTTATATTATGGATTTATATGCTTTATTGCTTAACACGTCAATTTGACGGATTTGAGATTTCACGATAGAAATTACAAAAACGATTGTTATTATTTCCTAGCAACTTTTTCTTACTTTTATTTATGGAATGATACGAAAATATATCCGAATTTGTAAATATGTTAGTAATATACAGTTATGTTGTCTCTAACAAATCGATTTCTGGAAGGAAAGATTCAGTTTCTGGTTCACACAAGAAAAGCCCGTAAATCTAGTGTTAAAAGTGATAAATACGGAAAGAAGTAGATTTTAATGAACATGGAATTATGAAGGTACCTAAGAGATGGAAAAAGGTCCTACAGTAACAATGGCCAATACGTCATTGAATAAAGACATTTCTTTATATTAAAACAGTTACTTTGTATTAAACTTACTAAAAACCACACGAACTTTCTGGCCAATCCAATGGAACTTTATCTGTTATAATTTCTAATATGTTGCAAACGTGTACACATCTTATATTTAAAACATGTATCGTATTTAAATAAAAGTATTTTTAATCGAGTCAGCTGAAGATTTTAGAGCGTGTCATTATTGTCATCCGTCAGTTCTGGTCATTACACAGTGTGAACAAATCGAGTAGTAATAATATTCGAGAACTTTATCTATTGTAATTTATATGAGAAAATAAAGTTCTTTTTTTTTTTAAATTAGATTGCTGAATTTCGCCTGTAATATGTTCTTTTGTAGGCAAGTCGCGTTAAAAATTGACGCTGGTCAACCTGCCCTCGAATCGATTTTCATAGACAATGACCTGGGACTGCTATAGTGCACTCGATGAGCTATTTGTGCCATTTTCATTCACGATTCGATTCTTTCGTTTGTGGTGTTCGAGGAAAGAGTGAATTATCCAGGTGAAGGATCGAGAAGATTATGCGGGAAGGGAAAGAAAAATTGGAAATTGCTTGGAGGGTGGAAGAATTGCACATTAAGCAAGGAAATAATGGAGAATTGGAAAGAAACGGAGGATTGTAGAAATCTGAGCGGAAGGAAATGGAGAATTAAGTGACAAAAGATTGGAAATTTTATTCAAGGGGAGAGATGGAGAAAATTAAGCGCGAGGGGAGAGAAATTGTGGAAATTAAGTTGGACAGGAATTGATAACATTGAATGAAGATATGGAAAGTGAAATGGGAGAACAAATTGCAATTTAAGTGAGAAAATAACTGGTGTTAGAAAAACGCATTAAGTAGGTAAATAAATTCGAGACACTTAATAAAAAAGGGAAAAAAGTAAATATGAAGAACAACTGTAGGTTCATCGTAGAGCAGTGTTTCTCAACTTTACGCTCCACATTAACAACTCGAAGATTTCGATGCACCTTCTAGTACAATAATTAATCAAATTATCAAAAAATACACTACTCGAGTAAATAAGTAAAAGAAAAAATAAACATAGAGCTAAAACTGTTATCTAATCTAACTTCCTTTGGTGAAAATGAATTTTATATTACAGTTTGTACATTATGAAACGTAAATCGAAAATCTGTGTTGCAACGTTGATAATTTATCGCTGATAACAGTGATTTTCTCTGATTATATCGGTGACGATATGACGAATGCAATTCTCTAATCTCTCTCACTTCCGTCATTTTATAATCGCCCTCTGAGAAACGCTATCATAGAGCAAAATATTAAGAAATTATATTTGGATCATTTTGATATCCTGATAAATTGAGGGAAGTGGAATAATGGGGACAAAATTGGTGTTGCTGGAGGGTAGAAAAGAATCGATAGGATCATTTATAAGGAATTATGTAAAACGAGGTCTAGCTGGCTAGTAATGGAGGCTTAAAGTCCATCGTTTGGCCCAATTAGCGGCAGTAAAGCAACTAAAGTAACGATAACGATTCGTGCAGACGTTACACTATACGAAATACCGATGTCATTCTTCACAGGCAAAAGGAACATCATTTTCAAAGATCTACGCCATCTTTCTTTGTTTCTATTTTCTATTTGAGTCGTTCGGAAAATTCGCGTCGATTTTTAAGCGAATAAGCCAATTTCATACTTCAAACCTTAGCATACTTCATTTTGTTCTATAAGGTATGTAGTTTTTAATTCTACAATTTTTCGTTGTTTTTCTAGCAATTTGAAAATTCTGTTTTATCAGAAACTTGGTTTCTTTATTTTCATTGAGATCGAAATTTTCATTTTTAGATTTTTTTAACCATTTGCGAATAATTTTATTCTGACAAACTTCCGTTTCTTTAAACATTACATATCTCGTTTGGTGTTTTTCTAGTATTTCTCCATTTTTGTTAAAAGAAAAATATTAAATGCCAGAAGTGTATTCTATTTTCTTTCATCTTCAAGATAGTATAACATCGAGAACGAAGTCATAATTTATAACAAATAGACTTTCGAAAAACATGTGCAAAAATAATTGTTCAGAATATATGCGAACTTCGTGTTTTCATTTAATTTTATTCGTTGTAATATACTCAAACACTATCTATCGAAAAAAGAGGTTAGAAGGATTAGTTTACTGGATGAAGTGTGAGAAACATTTTGACAAAAATTCGAATTAATTGGAATTGCGAAGAACATAGTAGAGTTCTCTTTTTACAACTCTTTTATCTGAGCTTGTAATGAAAATTTAAGAAATATATTTTGTAGAGTTATGGTTGTTATATACAGTGGGCAGCAAGAGTATTCATACACTAGTATAAATTATAAACAATTTGCAATTTAGAAATTCTATTTTGTCAGAAACTTTCTTCCATTAGTTCTTTAAATCGAAATTTCCATTTTTAGATTTTGTTAACCGTTTGCAAACAATTGTTTGTTTATATGGTACCGTTTCTTTAAACATTATGTATATAATTTAATGTTTTACCAGTACTTTTCCGTTTTCGTTGAAAGAAAAATATTAAATATCAGAAATGTATTCTATTGTATTTCCTTTCATATTCAAAACGGTATAACATCGAGAAAAAAGTGATAATTGTAACGAATAGACTTTCGAAAAACACGTGAAAAAATAATCTTTCAGAATATATGCGAATTTTATGTTTTCATCTAATTTTATTCATTGTAATGTATTCAAACATTACCTATAAAAAATCTGCACGAACTTTCCAGACAATCTAGTTATATCGTTCATATTTTCATCCATTTTCATTTCATCCATATTTTTGTTATATCGTTAATGAATTTTTATTTTACCATTGACATGGCTTTCATCGTTTTTTCAAGCATTTCAGTAGTCACAAATTCTTGCCCACTTTGCCCATTTTGACCATTAACATTACCATTTCCTACGTGCACGCGTGATTTTCTCAATTCTTCCGTCCTTTCGTAGTCGAATCGTTTTCGAAAATGTTCCAGGTAATTGGGCGTGAAATTGCTCCGGAAAATTTGTTTATGGCCGCGACGAAGAACGACGAAAATTCGCGGGCCACCGTCTACATGGAAGGAGGCAGGGCGCCCCATTTCCGCGGGACATTGCGAATTTCCGGAAGTGGGGTCATGGTCGAGTACTCGATGAAATCGTTTCATCTGCCCTTTCCTCACCCTCTTCGCCGAAACTTTCGGAAATTCTCATGAAAAATTCCCCTCGAATCTCTCACGCATTTTTATCCTATCTTTCTTCTTCTTCCGAGAGAAGTTGATACCTCTTTCTGTTTGCTCTTTCCAATGCTCAGATTGCCTTCCATCGCAAAAAAGAAAACAAACAAAAAAAATGGAAAGAAAAATACTCTGCAAAACTTTATCCTTTATGCACACAAAAACTAAGGAGTTTTATGACAGAGTTTTGTTTGGCGTTCAATCCGACTACAAATAAATATCACTAGCTCACGAATCACTCTACTACTATTTTATTAAATCATCACACTAGTCTACAATTTAGAGTCTGTTCTCTTATTGTCTATTTCACTGTTCCACTCTCACATGTTCACGTAAAAAGGCGCAGAAACTCTTTATTCGGTGTACGGAGCAAAACTTTGCCTCGTGATCCGGGTTTGTCCACAACAGAGAGCCAGGTTGGAGCCAGGCAGGATTTATGTACATTTAATGTCCGAACAAGGGAGCGTCTTTGGAGCAGTTATTCGTTTTGTCCATAAAAATCTTTTTTTTTTTCTTTTTTTTCACCTGAAAGTAGTGAAGTGTCGCCTGGAGTACTTCCTCCTTATGCACTAAGTTTTGTCCATAAAAATCGTTGATTGGTCGTCTTTTTATCCCTTGCTGGGGGTCCTTTGGGCCAGGGCGAGTGATGGAGTGGGGAGTCGACAAGGAAAGATGACGAGGAAGTGACGAGGGCGCTACTCTGGTGGCCGTTAGGAGCACTATCCTCTTTACAGGGTGCGCTACACTATCTAATATACAGGGTGTCCTGTAAGTGGTGGTACAAGGGAGTAGTAGTTACTTAATTCCGCGTGAAACACTGAGAAGGAAATGCAGAATAAAATTTTTGAATTTGAAGCTTCATTTTCGAGAAAAGAACACATTTGAGAATTTGTTTAATTCATAAATCGTTGCAAGTGATGGCTACGTTTTCCCATACGTAACTATGCTCTTTTTATTCAATCCTTCTGAACGTTTTTCGACGTATCATCGTGGAATTTTAATTGACCAAATGCTATAATAATTTTTTGTTATAATTGTACGATGCACGTTATACTGTCACTATACACGATTTATTTAACGTCACAAATAAAAATCTAGCAGTGACAGGTTTGGAGATTATGGCGGCCAAGGTATTCCGCCATTGCAGCCAATCCGGCATTGATAATTTTCATTTAAAAAGTGTTTTACTTCAGCAGAAACCTGATCGAATATAGCCGCGTTCCTGAAAAATTTACAAACTGACTTTTCTCGAAAATGAAGACTCTAATGAAAACATTTTATTCCCCAATTTCGACTCAGTTTTTCACGTAAAATTCACCACTGCTCTTTTGTTTATTTTGATTAAGACACGATGAAAGTATTTTTATTATTCTAAACATATAATGGCAAAATAATAATGAATATGTTTATATAAAACGACATTTTTACCCACGGGGTGTTTATCTTGTTAGTGGTCATGAGTGACCACCTTGGTGCACTCGATGTCACATGATAACTATTTTGGAATATTTATTTACGTTATGGCTGTTTACAACGCGTGTAAAATATATCTATCCGAAGAAAATTACGACGTAAGATGCAAAAAAAGGAAGGGTCAGCATACCTGGTGCGAAAATTTTACAAAGAATGTTATCAAAAAGATTTTGCAAGTTTTGGAACAAAGATTGCTAAAAATTGGACCAAAAAGGTCACCACATACTACCGAGATTGTATTGATCAGCCATATCTATCTTTGAAATGCTTTAATACAATACACTGGTAGATAGAAGATTTGATAAAAATTAATCTCTCATTTTTGATTTACTAATAAACATTTTTAATTGTTAAATAGTGCACATTTTATTTCAAAGTATTCTCTAATCAGCGACGATGTTCAAAATTCATTAACTGTCAATGTTCATTCAACTTTTACAATTATAAACATTTAAGCCACTCCTGTTACCCATGACCACCATGGTGCTACAGGAGAAACAATCTGTGGTCACATATGATCACCATGGCGGTCAACTTGTTAAGGAACACCCTGTGTAATCTTCACTCCTTTCGAAATATTTAAAAAACGCAACTCGATGTTCGTACACCGTTACCCCTCGTAAAAAATTTCCAACCTCGAATTCTCTGAATCATCGTTCTCCATTTAGAAAACCGAGAAAATATCGGAAAATGCTCCACTTGTACACCTGACCTTTAAACCCACAAAAAATTGGTAAAAGCTTCACCTGGAGGCAAGTGTGCTATTTCCCCCCCCCCCCCCCCCCCCTTTGAGAAACTTCCAACTTTTGGAAAATATCAGAAAAAAAAGTTCTCTGCCTACCACTTAACCTCTAAACGCTTCGGAACCTTTAAAACACGCACCTTTGCTCCAGTATAAATACTAGATATACCAACCGCACAAAATGACCGGTTTAAACATTTGCTCATAAAATTTTCAATTTTATGTTTGTAAAATTATGAAAATTCTTATTTATATGTATCGAACGATTATTGGAAATGATTCCATTTATTGATACCATTTTTGCTGATATATGTATGTGGTATACCTACATATACCAACCATACAATAATTATTTTAGGTGCTGATGTTTATAATTTTTCAATTTACTTCGAATATTTTCAAATAATATAACAGAGTACTGATACAGCTTTACATATTCTCCAATGTCTTTCCGGGTAAGCCTCTATTCTTATAATTTTACGTCGTTTCGAGTGTTAGGATTTTACTTTGTATTTTTGGGTATTCCCCTGTTTTATGAGAAGTGAGGTGAAAGCTCTTTTCTGCTTTCGTATCATCCTTTGTGTGCGTTTCGTATAAGCTGTCTGGCAAATGTTACTGGCTTCTGTACTAAAAGTGTTACTGAAATTACATATTCACGAGTAATCATCAATTTTATAGTTTTCATTATCAGTCAAATTTATTGTGAGCGATTGAGAGGAATAGCAGAAATTACGGAGTGTGTTTTACATTGTGAGAAGTTAGATTTTTTATTATAAATTCACGTTATTCTTGGATCCATTGTAAATAAATTGTTTGCGAATATTTCGATAATACAGAATTTAATATTCTCAATATAGCTGGAATTAATGCTTGGATTCTATAACGGGAACAAATATTACCAGAAAGGATTTTTTATTCCAATTAGCAGAACTTTCTACTGGATATGAAAATTCATCTGAACCAGAAAACCTGAATGAACTTGCTAATAGTAGGTACAGCTGAAAATTGTAGACGAAAATGTTGTTAAATCGGATTTTTTCAACCAGAATAAAGCCACAAATATCTGTGCTGGTTGTAAAAAATATGTTCATGTGAAATGTACATCCAAAAAATTTCAGTTTGCATAAATTCCGCTATGGAAAGTTAAAAATTAAATTACTATTACTACCATTTATTATATAGTGTATAAAAATCTAAGTGAAAAATATAATTTTCTATTTTTGTCTATATTTTTATTTTTAATTAATCATTGTTCATATATTAATTTAGAAATACTGAAATCTTTATTTGTTTATATTTTAATGTAAAACTATATATAATAAATAAACATTTAACCCTAAATAATAAATCTTTTATTTTAAAACACAAAATGAAAATGACCATAAAATGACCGATTGGTAGAGATAGGTATATATCATATTCTTGGTATATCTCGTTAATCGGGTTGATACGATTAGTCGACGCGGAGGCGTTAAAGTCCAGGTGGTCGAACGCGAGGAAACGCGATGGATCTCTGCCGGTGCTACCGGCGATTACGTTACACGCGGTAGAAATTCGATTTTCACCTCCTCTTAGGATATAAACGAACTGGATGCGTCGGTCTTCGTGCGTCGACAACTTTCCAGTTGCTTTTTAATGAACTTTCAGCTAGAAGTAATTTCGAATTCCAACGATCCTTCAACTTCCGCCGTAATAAAACAACCCGTGGCTCTACGTTGAAGCGATTAAGAAACCTGTCGTAACTGTTTTAAAAGTTCTGACGGACGTCTTATGACGCTTCCCTTAACATAAACCGAACGAATTTCAGAAGGAAATTTCGCGACACCACCAGCTGGAACAGTCTTGAACATAACTAGAACTCCGCACGTTACGTAGAATCTTCTTGAGGTTACTTTTCTTTTTGTTCTTCTTCGTGGAATATATAGAATCCTTGTTAAACAAATTAAACAAATGATTTTTTTCATTCGTGTGAAAAGAATATGTAGAATAAATGCAGCTGGATTTCATAGCTGTATTGTTATATAAAAAGAAAGACAAGAAAAGACGGTGAAATAAATGTCCTTCATATTTTCGTTGTATCGTACTCTTGTTGTGATTGTAAGTTACGTTGTGCAATAAGACGTGCTATTCATTTATACAATATTCCATGCATCTCTGTACAAAGCTTATAACGAATGTTTAAATTATTTCCACTGCTACTGAAAATAAAAAGGAATTCATTCATTGCGTACGACGTTTCCAACGTGCTTTCAGAGCCCGTACATTTTGGAGCGCGCCAATAAACTTAATACATTGCATACAAGCACTTTCTTAATTAACATTTATAAATTCTTAATAACGTCACTTATTTCAGGAATATTGCTATTATCGGTAAGTTCATTTTCACTTGAAATGTCATTATATCCGATAAATTATCGGTACAATAATTCATTTTGACTTTCATTCTCTTCATTGCTACGAGACATTTTTGTATTTTTTTTTTTCTAGAATTAGTGTCTATTTAATAAATTCATTTAAAAGCTATTTATTCACAAATTAGAACGCTAGTTTTCAAATAATAAAATGTTGTATCACAATAAAATGAATAAAATGCTTTGTACAGTAGGATATATAAGCCGAGAAGATTCTTCACGATACAAAGACAATGCTGACCGATTCTTTTCCATTCTTTTGGAATTTTCCCACGCATTTATTTCGCGATCCTTTGGTCACAACTAGACTGCGGATGTTTATGCAAGTAAACTACGTCTAAATGTTGTCACGGACGAAGATGAAGAATTTTTGTTATTTAAAAAAAATTTAATTTTATTGTAACTCTTAAACTACACTTATTCTGAACTTTTACAATAGGCTTATAATATACGGTTATACAGAAGTTGACTGTGAGAGATTCAAACCACTAATGACTCGTTCTCTGTTTTCCCCTTTGTCTTTTATACTTTTCTTTCTTTGGTAAATATTTGTCTCGGGTGATCGGGTGATCTAATTTTATCTCGCTAATTGTTTTCGTCTGGTCTAGGTCTCAATGTGTGATAAATATTCAAGAAATATGTATGTAAGTAAATATGCAGTAGGATAAGTACGAAACATAGTACGATTTATATTGTTATTTTTACTTGTTATAATTCGAACCACAATAAATTACCATAACTTTTTCTAAGTTATCGACTGTAAATTGATGACGTTTATCAGTTAATATTAATCATGCGGAAAAAGATCGTTCTAGTTCGCAAGACGTAATTGGAGCATATTTCAGTTTGTGTCAGTAGCCTCAAGCTCTTTTGGTCTTTCAACAGCTACACCTTTCAAAATGTCTGCAATCTCTGATACGGTATTAAAATTTAGATTTCTCCCTACAACTATTTGTATCTTTAGAGAAATCCTTCAATGAGAACGTATTTTCGAAGTACACAGTAAAATGCATATACTGTTACATACATATGTATAGAACATGCAATAAAATTAATGTATATGTCGTTTAAGCGAAATATGCAAAACATGTGCATTATGTAAAATGTGGAACATAAAAAATATATTTTCGGTATATTTGAATGACGTAATAAACTTCTATCCAACAGTGATGATAGTAGAAGTTCTTCCACGGTCATCTTGAAAGTCGTTCCGAGGTTGTACAAATTTTGATTTCAATTTCGAAAATAATTGAAACAGATTTCAGTGTATAAAAATGGGAAAACCTGTTTCTCTTTGTTTTTTTCTCATCAAATGCATGTCTTGAAACAGTACAAATTTCCAGACTTCGATTCATTTTACTTGAACTGTAATTACGGAAACAGGGCGCATAGTAAATTTTCAAAAAAGTTTTACAGGAAGAGCATGTTAACTGCGTCTTTGGGGACACTCAGTTAGGCACATATCCGGCTATAATTGTCAGAGACGCAAAATTTGATGCATTATACATTTTTTTCTTTTTTTCGGGCAACATAAACTCTGTTTTATTTCCAACAGCAGCGAAAATAATTTCCCTGCACGTTATAACCGAGACATCCGATACATTGTAGTTAAAAAATTCTCAAGGTTAACCATTTTTCACCCTTTCTACGTCGTTCTCAATATTCATAAAATATAAAGTATTCCATCTGATTAAGGTACAGTATTTTCATCTTCGTTTTTATTTTTTTCCATAACAGAAGAGTAAGGTGGAAAGGGGTGGGGAGAGAGGTGATGAAAAACAGGGAAAAGCTTTCGAGAATAATTTTCACGAAGGAAGGGAAAGCTTTTTTCTTAAAAGAAACAAAGGTGATGGCGTATACGTGAGCTAGGAGGGAAAGTTGAAGAATGCAACGGAAGGGCGAGAAGCCTGAAAATATTTTTCTGCTTGGCAGGGGAAGCATGGAGTAACGGACAACGGTGTTCCATTGGCCCGAGGGGCATTTCACCCGCTACAGGAAGCGGAAAAAGCACGAGACATGGAGAAATACGGAGCAGAACTACCGAAGCACGAGTGGAGCCACCGACTTAGCCTTCGTGGCAGTCGAAGGAGTCATCAGGTGAGCCGACATACCTAATCTCGAACTTAACCTTTTCCTCTTGCAAACGACTACTCTTCCTGACTCTTTCCTTTTACTATTTTCTTCTTTCGTTGGTATATTTTACTTTACAATTCCTTCTTCTTTCTTTTTTTTGAAACGTGACGTATCGTACCTAACCTCAAACTTAACATTTTCTTTTTGCAAAAGACTACTCTTCCTGCTTTTGGTTCATTTTTTATTTTTATTTTTATTTTGGTTGGTATGTTTTATTTCATAATTCCTTTTTTAACGTGATACATCGTTCCTAACCTCAAACTTAACATTTTATTTTTGCAAAAGACTACTCTTCTTGTTTTTGGTTCTTTTTTTATTTTTATTTTTATTTTGGTCGGTATGTTTTATTTCATAATTCCTTTTTTAACGTGATACATCGTACCTAACCTCAAACTTAACATTTTCTTTTTGCAAAAGACTACTCTTCCTGTTTTTGGTTGTTTTTTTATTTTTATTTTTATTTTGGTTAGTATGTTTTATTTCATAATTCCTTTTTTAACGTGATACATCGTACCTAACCTCAAACTTCATCTTTTCCTTTTGTAAACGACTAATCTTCCTGTTTTTTTCCATTTTTCATTTTGTTCCTTCGTTGGTATGTTTTATCTTATAATTTCTTTTTCCTTTTTTTTCTCGAACGTGACTTATCGTACCTAACCTCAAACGCATCTCCTCTTTTGGAATAAATTTTTTTTATCGACATTAAAAAAGTGTTTTCTCATGCAGTAAATTGGTTGTAACCTCAAATATGATCGTTCTTTCGTTGGAATGTATTATATTTCTCGTGCCATAACAAGAAATATTGTTTGCGTTATAAACCATGCTCTTCCTTAAAAAAAAATTCTTTCTCCTACTTTGCTCTGCATATCCTTTTTTATTCCTTCAGATCCTTTCGTCTCGAAAATATTCTTCCCGGCTTCACCTGTTCTCTTTTTTTATTTCTCTCTTTTCGTTGCATGGTATATTTGACGTTGGAGGGAGGGGAAAGAGGGGGATCACCAGAGAGGTTTTTAGAAAGAGAGATACGTAAAGGCGAATTTTTCTCCTTCCTCTTCCTCTTCCTCGGTGAGGAAGTTCCGAGGAATGGAAAGTTCATATTAAGAAAGTTAGCTGAGAAACGTTTTTCGGTCGACCACGTGTAATATTGAAACGACGGAAGTTGCATCATTGGTGTGGATGGGGAAACGATTTATTATTACGATTACCTAACCTCTATCTCAGTTTCCAGACTTCCCTTTTGTATGTATATGTTTGAATGCAGAATAGCATTTCAAGTATTTCTCTGTATTCTTGGAGTTACACAGAAGAACTTAATAATACATCGACTGATATTAAGTTTCATTTAGAAAAAAGAATAAAAAGCATGCACATTCGAAATTCTAAAAAAATTCTTTAAAAATAAGTATTATCAAATCTAAAACACACAGGGTGTCTCGCCTAATTCGGAGTAGTTAAAGTACCTCAACCGCCGTTCGGGAAAAAAATGTCAGGCAAAATGAACGATTTAAAGGAACAAATATTCTGACTTTTTTCTTAATTTCAAAATCACCGACATTTTTTTTTTTAATATATTTTAAATATATTTTTGGCAGGCTCGATATATTTTCATTACAAAACAAAAAAGAATAAGAAAAACGAATTTAACAGTGTATAGTGTGTTAATCTTCATGTGATCTTGAATGAGAGAAAATTACAAGAAGTGTGTCACTAACTTGAAAAATTTCATGGTTTTATTACAATTTACAGCTGCTTACAATTCTGCAGTTTTCTTCGTCGTTGCTGAACTTTATTCTTCCTAATCTGTCCTCAGAATTAATCTGAACTCTGAATTAGCATCTATCTTAACTCTACTTTTTCTATGTGCTATCAAAATTAGTTTCATTTTTTTACTGTTGCTCTAATCTTCCGTTTTCTCCATTTATGAAATTATCGATTTGCACTTTAAACAATTTAAAATCGAACTTAACTTATCTTCACTGTCACAAAGACTATAATTTATGAAACAATAATTTTAATTGAACACGTCGTATGCACGAAATTCTAAGTGAAATTTCCAAAATGGTCATTTGACCGCGCGTGGTAGGTTCAGTGTTAAAAGCATAACCTTAAAAAGACAAGAATATGTAGCCATGATGCAGCTCACTATTTTAAGTTACCATAAACAAACCTAACCTGTCTTTGTCACTTCTATGGTAAATAAAGTATGACACGATGTACCGTAGAGTCAAGTGTACTAATTTTTAGGAAGCGTATTCATACCATCCTAGATTCCCTGATAAATAAGAGCATACTCTCGCAAACATCAGAGCGTTCTCTCTCCCCCCTCGAGCATGGTTCTTTGTCGCGTGGCACTCGGAAGAGCGTAACATGCAGCTGTTCATCCATTATTCAGAAGTTTATTCGCGTCACGGAACGCACTGTCGCATATTATTACACCATCCTCCCTATCTGCACCTTCGAAAGAAACGATAATCTTGTTAGGATGAAATGAAAATTGGACTTCCCCTCCATTCATCGAGATTAATTAATCGACCTGCCGCTATTACACCGCTGTTCGATTAATCTTACTGTTCTTTCTACTCTTGGATAATCGTTCTTCGTTATGGCTATCCGAAAGAACAACCATTCCACAGATTTCTTGATATAAGGGGTGATCCAAATAGAGGGTCTAACTTCGGGAATTTTTTTTTCGAAGAACTGTCAGGTGAAATTGAATGGAAATTATATTTTGAGTGAACTAAGAGTTAATTGATTGGAAGTGACAAAATTTTCCATTGAGAAATATTTCGAATTGCTGAAGATATGAGTGAAAATAGGAGGTGATGGTAGTTTTTATGGTAATGTTAGGTTAGGTGTGTTACTATACACCCTGTGCAGGACAAATTGCATCTAAAAGGATAAAAATTCGACTGAATTCTGAAAGTAGATCGAATGTAGATGCCCTAGATGATTCTATTAGATTGTTTGAAAAATTTCTGTCTATTTTTAAGTAAATAAGTAAATTTTATATTTCGAAGTACTATTTTTGCTTTTTTTCTTCTATATGTACCGTTTAATTTGACAATGTTTCGTCGTTTTTTCAGCAATTTGAAGATTCCATTTTCCCAAGAACTTCGTTTCTCTATTTCCTTTAATATCGTACTTTTCACCTTTAAATTTTGCAAATTATTTGCGAACAATTTTTTTTCTATAGACCATCGTCTTTTTATCAGTATGTTTTCTTTTCAGTAAAAGGAGTATTTCTTTCCATCTTCAAGACAGTATAAATCCAAGAAGAAACTAATACTGATAACGAATAGACTTTCAAAAGACACGTAGAAAAATAATCTTTCAGAATATATGTGAATTTCATGTTTTCATCGAATTCTTTTCGTTTTAACGTATTCAAATGCTACCTACCGAAAATCAGTGTGAACTTTCTAGATAATCCAATAGACTTTTCATATCTCATATTGTTCCAAATGACAGCCATTCGAACGAAAACTTCTAATTTCCGTCATTGTATTACAAATTTTTTACAGTTATAAAAAAATTGCCACCATTTAATTTAAAACAAAAAGGTCAAGGAATATGCAAGACTTGCAGCAATATGTTGCTTACATTTTCTAAGATATGGTGTAAAATTGCAATAATTTTTTAAGTATGTATTCGAAATTTCCAAAGCATGTTTTCGAAAAATTCTAAATTCCTTTCGAAAAAATTTATTATCTTAAGCAATCTAGATGAAGGAATCAGAGTCATGCCATTACGGTACATCATATATACACTCCCCTTCATAAGTATTGGAACACCTGAATGTGAAACATACTGAAATTTATCGAAATTTTGAGAATTCTATCGATATCCATTGAAATTTACTATAATCTGCTGAAATCTATCAAAATCTACTAAAATTTAATTGAATTCTAATTGAATCTACTCTGTTCTATTAATATCTATTGAAATCTCGTAAAATTTACTGATCTCAGTTTAAATTTACCGCCGTTTGCTAAATTTTACTAAAATCTTCAGCATTGTACCATAATCTATTTTCTGAATATGAAACAAGCTTTATCATCGTTACAAGTTTAATATAAAATTATCTGATGCATAGAAGGTATTATAAAATTATCCTAAAAAACATGTTTCCAAAATTAATCTAAAATTATCCTTAAAGAAAAAAATTATTCGTTCTAGAATCTATGAATATTTTTACTAATATATGACACTAACTTTGGCGAGAAAATATGATCGAAATCAGATAATTTCTGCTCGACTATAACGGGTGTCTCAATACTTATAAACGGCAGTATACATGAAAAATCTAACCTAACCTCAAAATTAAAAAGTGCAAAAAGAAACCAACAGTTGTCATTGCTGATTGAATCAAGCTCACATAATTGGACAGCTTTCCACCAGAGATGGCTCTGATTGATTAATCATGATATCTCGACATTACGACGAAAAATCTAACCTAACCTAATCTCAAAATTAAAAAGTGTAAAAAGAAACCCGCAGTTGTCATTGCTCGTTGTATCAAGCCTCCATAATTGGACAGTTTTCCGCCACAGATGGTCCTAATTGATTGACCATTATGTCTCGACATTACGGTGAAAAATCTAACCTAATCTAACCTCAAAATTGAAAAGTGCAAAAAGAAGCTCACAGTTGTCATTGCTGATTGAATCAAATACCCATAATTGGACAGCTTTCCACCAGAGATGGCTCTGATTGATTAATCATGATGTCTCGACATTACGACGAAAAATCTAACGAAAAATGTAACCTAACCTAACTTCAAAATTAAAAATTGCAAAAAAAGTCCGCAGTTGTCATTGCTGATTGAATCAAGCCCCCATAATTGAACAGCTTTCTGCCACAGATGGCCCTAATTGATTAATCATGATGTCTCGACATTACGACACGTGTGATAAATTAAAATGGACGATGTCCAATCTGTTACACGCCACTTCGAACTTTCCATTGTTCGTCGTACAGAGGCGTCGCAAGGTACGCGAGAATCGTGTTAACGGTGGTGATAAGGGACGTGGCAGGGACGATGCAACCAGACTCTTATCGTTTCAATGAAATTCAGACCACGCGCGGACACATCCGGCGAATTCTTCGCGGGCGTGTGTGCACGCGTGAAAATACGATAACGTATCCTATCGAATGGAAAAAATATTCTCCTCTATCGATTTTCCCTTCCATCTGTTGTCGACCAATTTCCCTGTGAATCCAGACTAATGCATCTTTCTTCGCGTACGAAATTAACGAGTGGAATTTTTGCAATTTAAAATAAAACCGATTTTTTTGATGCATTTATTCATCGGATGTATAATTGATCGGGTTGGTCGAAATATGGTAGCACCTCAAGTGGATTGTTTTCAGTTTTCTATTCGAATCATTCGCGCGTGTTTTATTATCAATTTCTCGGCTAGATTGTCACCTATCAGATGACACCGTTCTTAATTTGTAAATACTGTTTGTAAGAGAAAACTGATTTTTCCATTTTTCCTACTGATTTTGAATAAATATTATTAGGTTGATTTTCAACAAATATTGAAATACAATTGGCATTGATTCATTCTCCGTTTATCTCGTAATATGTTCCTTTTCGAATTTTCTAAATATCATTCTTACTTTTTCTTTTTATGATTTTTTTTTTCTCAAATGTTAGTAAATTACATGAAATTGGTTCGGTATGCTTCGCTTAGGTACAATTCTTTCTGTCGGCGCTGAAAAGGTTAAGAACAACGTCGTCGTTTATCAAAAAAGCTCGACTAGAGCGTGACTCGTCGTTTAATGGAAAATCATCATGTTTAAATTTTGCAAATCATATATTTTTACTGCACGAAGAGCTGACTCACAGTCTTGGTGAACGTCTCAACCGTTTTCTACAACAGTTGCTATTGTTACATTTTTCCGGAACTGATGAAGTATGACACGACGCGAATGAATCTTTTCTTTTCTCATTTTCGAAACCCTTCTTTATAACGTTAGAACTGTCGAGACACAAAAGTCTACTGGTGCAATAACTTCTGAATAACTCTCTTTTTATTAGCTATGAAATTTGCACATGTCACAAGTGTCACTTGCAAACAAATAATTCGGTGCCAACTACTGGAAACGGGCACGAACTTTTGCACTGACTCAATACATTCTTTAAACTCATATATACAGTGACTCTCATTAATATTCGGACATTCTTTAAAACAGAATAACTTTTTGAAAATTGTGCCAAACGAGTTATGTTTTTCTGAGAAGTTAGAAGGATTAGTTTACTAAATAACACGCACAAATAGTTTTGAAAAAATTCCACGTGGTCCAAATTACGAAGAAAATAGTAACGGTCGCTTTTTACCACTTCTTTTATCTGAACCCTTAATGAAAATTTAGAAAGTACAGTTTGTAGATTTACGTCGATTATACACATTCTGTGAAAATTTTATTGAAATCGGTTAACGCTGCTATGAGCTACAAACGATTAAAAACGACAAAAATCGAAGTCTTTCACGACTTTTCGATAAATTGATAAATTTGCGATAAATCGAAAGATTCTTACATCTTTCAATGTCTGTCCCTTGTTCCTGCATCAACCGATTTCGATGAAATTTTCAGCATGCATATAACGAACGTAAATCATCAAACTATATTTTTTTAAATTTTCATTACAAGCTCAGATAAAACAGTTGTAAAAAGAAAACTCTACTGTGTTCTTTGCAATTCCGACTAATTAGAATTTTTTCAAAATATTTTGCACACATCATCTAGTAAACTAATCCTTCTAACTTCTCATAGAAACTCAATTCATTCGGTTCAATTTAAAAAAAGTTATTTTGTATCAAAAGCTGTTCGAATATTAATGGGAGTTACTGTACATACGTCTCTTATTGAATAATTCCTTTTCAACGAAATATCGAAGCTTCGTACGATTTGAAGAACAAAAAAACAAAGAAAACAAGATAATAAAAAAAATGGCGAAGTAAATGAAAGAAAGAAAACGTTGGATCTACAGTAAAAATCTGCCAATTCACGAACGGCGCTCTATAATTATTCTCTTCAGCAGGGTACACATATTTTTATAAGGAATGGCTCATTTGTAAATCTAGTAAACTAATCCTTCTAACTTCTCATAGAAACTCGATTCATTCAGTTCAATTTTAAAAAAGTTATTTTGTTTCAAAAGGTGTCCGAATATTAATGGGAGCCATTGTATGTAACTTTCATCATTCACGACTCTTATTTCGAGAACGTAAACCAAACTTCTGTATTTTATTTGTTAACCATGTAGATTAACAACGTTCGAATACTTCCATGAGCTGCTGTACGTGTCTTCAGCCTCGAGTTTCCGCATTGTGAAATGATATTCCGCGTTTGCATGTCCACGGTGCTCGTTACTGTATCGAAATCCTGTAATATGATTGACACGGGATCCTCGGCCATTGATAATTATTTTGATACGATATCACGCGTTGCGATATTAATCATGGTGGAATTAAATGTTAAAATTAATTGTGGAGAAGTGTTCTTACTCTTGTGATATATTTGTTCAACCATATACAGGTTGGTTACCATGTATGGTAGAAAAAAAAAATGTGTTCCTATTTGTAAAACCGGAAGTAATCTCGATTTCGCCATGAAAACAAACTGTTTCCGAAATTTTTATTTACTGTTATCTGTTGTACACTCCATACCCTGCAACTCTTGTTCTAAATTTCTTTTTTTGTCACATGATTGCAAGTGAGTGAAACATCGTGCGTCGCGTTAGAGGTAACATCCTGTGTAAATATACGATTTTCAGGGAACAGATGGAATATTCGAAATATTTCCAGTGAATTTACGACTGTAGATTACTATTAAATGTCGTGTTCAATGGACGAATTAATTCTCCTGGGCCTCGTAACTCGATTAATTATCGTAATACCCGTGTTTGCACAGACAGAGGACGAGTTAGGCACTATGGGATAACAAAGATCATTTTCGATAGCTGAATCGAGAAGATAAGTAGGTTAATTATGGACCAATGGTGACTGGCGGTATCATGTTGTGGAATTGGAAGTTAGATTACCATATTGTGGTGAACTTATTCGAAAAATTATTTCGTCTAATTTGACGGTAAATATAGTATCAGAAGTTTGCAATTTTTTAAGGTATATTTATATGGTAAAAATTCATGTAAAATTATTCGACGTCTTCTTGGAGTATTTAAAATTATTATTTATTATTTTTCACTTTCGTAGAAAGTGTTTCAAGACGTCAAAAAATCAAAACTAACCGAGGAATTATAATACAGTAAATTATAATATATGTGACATTTTTTGTATCATTAGTGTCATAAATTATTATCAAAACGCAGTGAGGAAAATGGAAAAAAGTTCTACAAAAATTAAACGAGTATTTTTCAATGAAATTCTAACCCAATCTCAAACACTATTTCATTCTAAATATTTAAATACCTTTTAACAGCGAATATTCGTCACACTGATCCTTTCAAACAAGATAAACGATCATTTACTATTAAAATTTCAATTTCCCAATGGTAAACTCAGGTACTCGTGTAATTCCTTAAGCAATCTGCGCTCAATTCAGGATAGAATGAAACCGAATACACGTTTCTGTGAATTATTAAATGCTACACTGCGCCAGATCAACTCTCTGTATCCTACTGCAATAGAGATCAATCCGAAGAACTGCCAGGTTTTGTCAAACAGAGCGCAACAATTTGCTGTGGCATTTGCTTCTCGAAAAAAAAAAAAAAAAAATTCCAGTCAATTTCCTTAATGGCGTTCAACAAATTGCTCTTCATTCGCTTGAAACACCCTCCTTTGTAACCTGCTTTTCAATCTCTGTGTATTTTACAAAAAAGAAGAAAAGAACTAAAAAAAAAAGGGCAAGAAAAAGGAGAAATATAAAAACAGAAATAACTCTTCGTTTCACGTGGATGAATAAAGGGAAATTCATTCGTGTGGAAAATAAACGTGCGATTAATTAATCGTTCGGTTTGGTTAAAACGCGAAAGACTCGAGTGCTCGTTCAAGTGAATAGGTTTCCAGTGATGTTTGAACATTTTGCTAAAAGGAGTGCAGTGCTCGTGTCATCTGTATGCCCCATTTCAACGAGCAATTATTACCGAGTATTCGGTCAGATTTCCTGCTAGTTGCGACCACACCGTTGCCATTTTAGGTTCCTCCTCTGGTGTTGCGTTTCGATCGTTGCTTTAAAACCATCAAAACTTTATCGTTTTACAGTGAGACATTAATTCGACTGTGAAACATCACGGTTAGGATTTTCCACTTGCAATTCGTACCAAGTGGAGCATGAGGGAGTGAGAAATGCCGGCTGGATACGCGCAAAGTTAGGTTTGGTTACGTTGGGTTCTTCTGGCGAAATGAAGGGTTATTCAGAGTGATCTGATTCGAATCTCATTAGTTTTAGGATTGTTTGGATTTCTAATCTCTCAATGCCTTCATTTTCGAGTCTCTCTAAATCCCCAGTTTTTCTAATCCTCGGTTATTTTCTAATCTTTAATTCTCCAAATTTCCCACTTTTGTCTGATTTTCTATTTCTTCAGATTTCTCAACTTTTCAATTCTCATTTTTCTAGATTTCTCAATTGTGCAATCTGTAACTTTCTAAATTTCCCACTTTTTTCTGATTTTCTATTTCTTCAGATTTCTCAACTTTTCAATTCTCATTTACTCGGATTTCTCAATTTTCTAATTTTTCCATTTCCTTGGATTTACAGATATTTCCTAATTTTCCATTTCTTCCGGTTTTATCAATTTTCCAATTTCCCCATTTCTTCGGATTTATAGATATTTCCTAATTTTCCATTTTTCCCAGTTTTATCAATTTCCCAATTTTCTCATTTCTTCGGATTTGCAGATATTTTTTAATTTTCCATTTCTCTTGGTTTTATCAATTTCTCAATTTCCTTATTTCCGCGGATTTGCAGATATTTTTTAATTTTCCATTTACACCGATTTATCAATTTTTCAATTTTCCATTTACACCGATTTATCAATCCTAGATATTTTCAAAATTTCCCAATTTCTTATTTTCTCAGTTTCTCAATTTTTCAGTTTCTATTTTCTCAATTTCCTCAATTTTCTTGTTTCCCGGCTTTCGCTAATTTTTCAAATTCTCATTTCTGCGGATTTCTTAATTCTTGGTATTTTCCAAATCTCCCACTTCTCTCAATCTTCAGTTCTTTTAGATTTCTTAATTTTCCAATTCCCATTTCCTCAGATTTCTCATTTTCTTGAATTTACATATTTTTCTAATTTACCATTTCCCGATTCCACAAATTTCCAATTTTCTATTACCTTGGATCACTATATTTTTCTAATTTTCCATTATCTCTGGTTCAAGTTATTTTCCAATTCCCCATTTCCACCGATTTCCCAACCCCCGATATTTTCTCGTTTCCCATTTTCTCAGATTTCCAAATTCTCACGTTTTCCAAATATCTATTATTTTCATGAATTTTTCAGTAACCCAAATATTTCAAATTGTCAAATTTTTCTATGCATATCATAAATGTAAACATTTCTAGCAGTTCTTATCAACAATATTTAAAACCGCCTCCTGTTCCAGAATTAATCTTTTAAATTGGCCCTTGTCGTCCCAGAATCCTTCGTAAATATTTCACCGACTACGTCTTCCGTTGCACCGAGAAATATATATACATATAACAGGATCCCCGATTTGCTTATTCTTCCCACAAGTTCTACCTCCAGCCTGCATTCTCATTGGCTAGGCGGTTTTCGTAAACCATACACGCTTGCAAGCAATTTTCTCGAGAATACCTTACGCTTTGTCGCGTTCGAGCAAGAAATTGTTCTGTAACAATATTCTTCCTCTCGTGAAATTCGAATTTCTAAGAGAATCTTCTAGGTTAGGTTAAGCTACGTTGAAATCACTAAAGAATACTCCACATCCTCATAATTTTCTTCCACGAAAGTCTTTGAGAGCTTTGGAAACCAGTAAACTGTGTGCAATTCGAAAAAAAAAAAAACATGAAATTATATCATTAATTTTTACGGGAATCTAACCTAACTTAATCACAATGGTTAGGGTTCACAAAACGGAATTAGAAAAAGGAACTAGAAAATTAGAAAAATAAAATATTTGGAAAACTGGAAATTAGAAAATTTTTAGGTAATTGGAAAGCTGAAAATTAGTAGAAAAACCTGGAGGCTTAAACACTCGTAAATCGAAAAACTGAAGAACGAAATATCCAAACGAACTAAAAGTTAAGCGCATATACATCATATAAATATTACAAGACTGATTTTCTCGAAAAGATATTTTGATATAAACAAATTCTGTTAGATTTTGAATTTATGTTCTTCTTTTTTTTTTTTTTACCTAGGATCACCCATCTTGGTTGTCAGCAAAAACTGAAACTAGCAAAAAAATAAAAAAAAATAAAAAAAAGAAGACATCAAATAAAATACGAAACTTTGAATTTCTCTTCGAATTTTCAAACGAACTTGTAGAGACAGTTCGACGATAGAAATTGGCGGACAGTTGTGGACAAAGGTGTCGAACTCGCGTCCGGAAACAAAACGCGCTGTCCCTCGGGAATTCGACGTGGATTGAATTAACAAAATCCTTCGACACGCTGCCCGGAAGCACAATGTCGGCTTAATTCGCGTAGCTCGACGGAAATAACACGCTTTATGGAACTTTATCGATCAACCTGGACAAGATTAATGAGTTCCCCTCGTTCACGTTCAAAATGTAATTGCTTTCTATCCCAGGAAGATGTTTGGAAAACATGTTCCTCTTCTGTTGAAAAATTTTCTCCAGAGAGAAACAACAATTTCCCGTGTTTTCGATCTTTTTTTTTTTCTTTTCGTTTCTTGTTCCAGGAGAAAAAGTATTTCAAAATATTGTAGCGAAACCTTTGAGTAGAGGTTAGGTTAGGTTAAGTTAGATTATATCCGTTGCAAATGAAAATTGTTTTTGGAATTATTTCGAGAAGAAACGATTTCTTTTTTTAACGTTTCAACACTTTTCGAAGGGAAAAATTGCTCGAAAATATTCCCATAGAAGTTCGAGAAGGGGAGTTTCGGTTAGAAGTGAGATGGAAAGTTGAAAAAAAAAAGAAAAGAGAGTAAGTTTGCTCGTGGAAGTCGATAAATTCTCCGAATAAGCATCCCTCCTACTCCTTAGGAAAGTCTTAATTGCGTCAAAAAGTTTCTTCGGATGGTAAAACGTTTCCTAATTCTTTCAGTGTGCCTTAACCAATATTATCCCAACTCGAAGTACATCTTCTTCTTCGTTCCCTTTCGGATACCTTCGACAAATTAAACCTGTACCATTTTCTAATTTTCCTCGCGTAATTCTACACATTTCTCCGGTTTTATCTTTGTGATTCAACTGAGCCTAAGAATTTTAACCTATTGCGTTTCGAGTATTTTGTTTTTCACATGATCGCTCATCAACTTTAACAGACTTTTGCAATGAAACTTTTGAAAATCGAAAGTTCCGTTTTGAAAAGAAAAAATTACACATTGTAAGGATTTTGCTTTCTTTGAATACTTTTTTCCCCAAGGAAACACAGGATTCTTTATTCTGTAGGACAGAAATAGAGGATTTATTTGATTTCGGTTAGGATAAAATGGTACAAACTGAAACGAATACGATTAACCCATTTGTATCAGAGACGTTCAACAGCCAATCGGTCCGTATCACCACGCATCAACCAGTGTTTTACCATTAGCTTTGCTTAGAAATTACATATAGATTTTCCATTTCCACCGATTTTCCATTGGACCTTCCGTTTCCTAAAATTAGCGGTTCTTTTTTCCTGCGTGAACCTTTCCCGCGCAATCTTTCCCCCTGCAAAGAGAGAAATTTTGTACCGAGTGGCTACCATATGGTTGTAACCCGTTACTATTGACCATCGCAAAGTTAGAATCCTCGAGAGCCGAGATCTTCCGGTTTTAACGTACCAGCAAGGCCTTGTAAATTTTCCTGCTAGGTTTTTGTCAAAAATAGCGGTCCATAAACCTATGGTAACACTCGGTGTTCCCGAACAATTGCAATAATCGTAAATTTAACCTAATCTAAAATAAAAATTCCAAATAGATTAGGTTAGATTCGTGGATGATTAATATAATTTTAAAACTTTATTACAATACTTCAAGTAATTAAACTAGCTTAAATTTAAACTTTATCAGCGAAAAATAATTTAATTTGCTAAAACGTTTAAGTTACGATAACGTAACGTCACCTAATCTAGTCGAAAGGAAAGAGTATATTTTTAAGAAAACACTGGAACTATAATATCGCTACGTAAACGTAACAAAAATATATGGTATCGTATAACATTTCACGTGTCCAATGGAAAACATACGGTGAAGGGAAGAAATTACCAATCGAAGAAGTAGCATAAAGAGCAGCACAGTAGACCGCTACAAGGAAAAGCCTCGAATTCAAGACGAGCACAAACGACACACGCTTTCCAATTTTTCCTGAGAGGACAGATGTTAAAGGGAGGATCACAAGGATCTCCTTTCGCCTTTGAGATGCAGCAAAAAAAGAGGAAGTAAAAGATTTATATAAAAGACTGCCAGACAGACTTAGATACAAGAGAGAGAGAGAACTGAGAGAGAGAGAGCTGAGAGAGAGAACTGAGAGAGAGAGAGAGCTGAGAGAGAGAACTGAGAGAGAGAGCTGAGAGAAAGCTGAGAGAGAGAGAGCTGAGAGAGAGAAAGAGCTGAGAGAGAGAGCTGAGAGAGAGAGAGCTGAGAGAGAGAAAGAGCTGAGAGAGAGAGCTGAGAGAGAGAGAAAGAACTGAGAGAGAGAGAGCTGAGAGAGAGTGCTGAGAGAGAGAGAAAGAACTGAGAGAGAGAGAGCTGAGAGAGAGAGAGAGCTGAGAGAGAGAGAGAGCTGAGAGAGAGAACTGAGAGAGAGCTGAGAGAAAGCTGAGAGAGAGAGAGCTGAGAGAGAGAGCTGAGAGAGGGAGCTGAGAGAGAGAGCTGAGAGAGAGAGCTGAGAGAGAGAAAGAGCTGAGAGAGAGAGCTGAGAGAGAGAGCTGAGAGAGAGCTGAGAGAGAGAGCTGAGAGAGAGAGCTGAGAGAGAGCTGAGAGAGAGAGCTGAGAGAGAGGGCTGAGAGAGAGAGAGAGAGAGAAAATCGGAAGGAGAAAAAGTTCAGAGAGAGACGTAGCCAAAGAAAGAGAGTTACAGAGGGAGAGAATCGGTAGGAGATAAGATTCAGAAAGAAAAACAAAAGAAGAACCAAAGAAAGTTACAGAGAGCGGGGGAGCGGAGAGAAAGAATCGGATGGAGAAAAAGTTCAGAGGGAGACAGAGCCAAAGAAAGAGACTCGGAAAGAGATAAGATTCAGAAATAGAAAGAAAAGGAGAACCAGAGAAAGTTACAGAAAGGCTGCGGAGGGGAGAGAGGAGAGAGAGATAAAATTTTAAAATCCATTGCATTGGTCTGAAGAATGTCGAGGCGCAGCTACTTGAGAAAAATGGAAGCGAGTGTTTGTTGCCGCTTCCCAATGGAAAAGAAGTTCCTGTAGTATTTTCACTCCGCGGGGAAGCGTTTCAGGAAAACTTTAATAACCTCCTCGCTGCCTTCTGATCACTGTATCACGTCCAACCGTTGCCAATATTGTTACACTCGAGAATCTTGGTTGTCTATTAGATTAGCTTGAATCTTTACCGAGATTCTATTGTAACAAGGATGTTTGTTAAAATCGGAGATGATACTGGCAATTTTTCAGGGAAATCATATCAGTATTTTCTGCGACGATGCAGGATCTACGCAGAATTTTCTGTTTTCTTCTTTTTTCTTTAATTGTAAACTTAATTTTGGAAATAATACTTGTGTATTATCAAAGATTTGACCTAACGATACAAAACTGCAGTCGAAATTATTAATTATGTACAGTTTCAGATGTAGGTACTTTTGAAAACTGTTAATATTCTCAGGTTCGGTAGCAGTAAAAATTTTTAGGAAAAAAGAAAAAGAAATTTATAATAACCAGAATTAGCAATTTAAGTGTCTTCAAATAGAATATCCAGATCTTGGACACAGGATCACGAGGCAGAAGCTCTAGGAAACTCTCTAAGGAGACACGAGTTGAGAAACGAACGACGCACGAGTGGTATTAAATTTCTATTCCCTAATCAGACATGAAGCCCGGTCTTTTCAATCTCTGCTCCTTTCATCGTGTCTTATCCACGAAGTTCTATCGATCCTATTGGCTAATGAATCTTCCTCTTTGAGATCTTTGGTTTTATACTGGCTATTTCGTTGAAAGAACGATCATTGGAAAATTATTCCATCGAGCAAACGTTATAATTCTTAGTATCTGCATACAAAGAGATAATTTTCATTAGTAATTTTCATTTTATTCTTTCGTCCAATCATCGTGAGTTGCTTGTATTTTAATCTTTGGACATTTCGATGCAAAGTTAATTTTAAAAATTGAATTGGAAATATTGCATTAAAAGTTCATCTGAAGAATTAAGAGAAACAATTAAAATCAACTTAAACAGTTTTAAAAATTAAGATTAAAAACTTTTCCGGAGAATTTAGGGTGGAGAGAGAGAGGTGAGAGGAGCTTGGAGGAGACTGACAGAATCGAGGAAGACTCGAGAGAGTTGAGACGAGCTGAGAGAAGGCTGAGAGAGTACTGAGAGAGAACCGAAGGAGAGTTGAGAGAGACTTAAGAGGAGCTGAGAGACGTTGAGAGAGAGCTGAAAGAGCGTTGAGAAAGCTGAGAGAGAACTGAGACAAGCTGAGAGAAGGCTAAGAGAGTACTGAGAGAGAACCGAGGGAGAGTTGAAAGAGAGTTGAGACGAGCTGAGAGAAGGCTGAGAGAGTACTGAGAGAGAACCGAAGGAGAGTTGAGAGAGACTTAAGAGGAGCTGAGAGACGTTGAGAGAAAGCTGAAAGAGCGTTGAGAAAGCTGAGAGAGAACTGAGACAAGCTGAGAGAAGGCTAAGAGAGTACTGAGAGAGAACCGAGGGAGAGTTGAAAGAGAGTTGAGATGAGCTGAGAGAGTACTCAGAGAGAACTGGGAGGAGCTGAGACGAGCTGAGAGAAGGCTGAGAGAGTACTAAGACAGAACCGAGGAAGACTTGAGAGAGAGCTGAGACAGGGTGAGAGAGTACTGAGAGAGAACTGAGAGGAGCTGAGAGAGCACTGAGAGAGAATTGAGAGGAGCTGCGAGAGCACTGAGAGAGAACTGAGAGGAGCTGAGAAACGTTGAGAGAGAGTTGAAAGAGCGCTGAGAGAGCTGAAAAAGAATTGAGAGGAGCTAAAAGATGTTGAGAGAGAATTGAAAGAGTGCTGAGAGAACTGAGAGAGAGTTGAGTGAGAACTGAGAGAGGACAGATAAAGTACGCGAAACCATAAAGGATTACGATGCTGCTAGTTCACAGATCGTGATTGCAATCCCCGAACGAATCGTACCTTCGTAAGAATAGAATCACGTGTAGAAAGGAATCAAATCGCTTTCAGGGATTTCAGAGTATTTTCATGAAAAAATATCCTTATTGATTTGAAGATAGTGCACGAAGTTCATGGATTGGTTGTTCCTTCGTTGAAAAACTTCTTTCTTTTTTTGACAACTGAGATCATTTTTGTACTGATCTCTTTGCACATTTTCTGGCATTTTTACTAGGTTGGTGTTTAGAATTGTATCGAGTTGTGACGAAATACCTTTAAAATGTAAAACACTTACATACGATATTTCTCCCTTAAGATACATCCCAAAATACTCTAGAAATACATCATATGGTACTACTAAACTACACACGAAACAATATCGCTCAAAATACATCTAATTACTAACTACAAAGCACTCTACCTAAATTATCCTAACTAATCTCCTCTGTAACTTAAAACTATAGCAAGAGCTGAATATTCAGAATATTTTCAAACTAAAGAAAAGTTTCTCTACATACTCACCATCCATCTTTATCGTTTGATTTGCTTAGGGAGAGGCAGCAGCCAGATCCGTGACAGGGTCCGTAAGGAGCACAAGAAGATGGGCTAGTTTGCGACAGCACGTGAGCAGCGACGGTGGCAAACCCAGAGTCGAGCTGTTGCTTGATCCCCCGGGATCCAAGACCTCGACGCCGTCTTCACAGCCGCACACACCCAACACCCCTCGAACACCGCACACCCCTCTTAAAAAGTCCAACTGGGAGGTGATTGAACACTTCACTGGGCCACCACGTCCCTCCATTATCACGGTGAGGGGTTACATTCATTCGATAAATTGAAAAATAATTTTTTGTAACCTGTGAGGTGGAAAATATATGTAAGTCTGGTCGGTGTGATGATAAAACTGCGATTAAAGAAGCTAGTTCAGGGGCCAGTAGAAAATGTGACTGCACACTTTTTAAATCCACCCGGATGATTAACCCTTTCGCTACGAAAGGCAGATTTCAGCGGAAAGATAGATGTTTCACTTTCAGTCGTAAAATTTGTCAAATTGTCTTCGAAAGTTTAGAAATTGATAATTTTCAAATATGTAAAAGTGTAAAATTTGTTTCGTTAAATTAAAATGGAGGTGTGTAGAAAATAAGATTCAGGCAAAAAGGCGGTTAACAGAAGAGTACGAGCCAAATTTTCAAAACGCCTATAGGTACCAACAGTGATCAAAGGGTTAAGAAAAGTACGCTTTTCTTCATATTGTTGAAAAAATAATGAAACAGAAATAAAAATGAGTTTGTAAAATTCACTAGAATGTAAATTGAAAGTAGTTTGATTGTAGAATACAGAGATTTCTAGAAACGTCCATTGCCTGAGGATTAAAACAGATGGGAATGTAAAGCTGGCTTGGTTTGAAGTAAATGATAGCAAAATAACAGAAATTTTCTTTAAAGAGAAACGAAGGAGAAAATGGAATATTACGGTGGAGAGATTCAATGCCACAACGTATCAGAGCAGTTATACGTATAAATGGAAACATAATAAAACATTACTTCTTCATAAATTTATGTTAACTTGAATAGTTACTATATCCAGGATTTTTAAAAGGCTAAATTTTTCCCAGTTAACATTTCCTCCCTCTGTTCTCTCTGTCAAATAAACGAATATTTATGTCATTCTGTTATTACTTATTTCAAACTAAGTCAACCATATATTTTCTATCTGTTTCAAGAATGCATGTTCGCATTTTACAGTTCTAAAATACCAATGTTTTTTCTCGAAAATGGTTAATCGAAAACTGTTTGCTAGTGATAAAGTAGTGGATTGAATTTCAATGCCATTTTGTAGGTTATGTTAGGTCCACACAGAGCTAGGAATATTTTTTGCACAATTTTTTTATGATTAAAATGTTATCGATCAGGATGTAAAATTTGATTAAACGTCGATAGAGTAGAATCAATTTTTCCTATTTAGAGAAAAACGATCGTATGTTGCTAAATCTACCCTAAGCTGACCAGTTATACATTTATATATATAATTAAACAATACACATTTTGTAATAATAAAATCTGTAACAATAAATAAAAATTTTGTGCCAGCAATAGTAGTTACACTAATTTTATAAATTAATTAAATAAATATTTAATTATATTAAAATTAATTTAAATAATTAATATTTACAATTATTATAAAATTAATAAATTAAAAAAACCAGAATTAGATACCCTACTATAAAAATAGTATAAAAAATTAATAATTAAATGTGAATCGTTGAAATTAATAAATACGGCAGCCTTTTATTTTTATTAGGGAGATTTGTATTTTAATCGATAATCCACAATATGATTTACTTAAATTACATTTATATATCGCTGTTTGAAATTTTTGTATTAATAAGTGAAATTTTCAATATTTTTAATAATAAGAATTTAAGTGAAAATATAATATTTATGATGTATTTAAAATAGGCAACAAATTAAATGGTCAGTATTTAAATCAATTTTTGGTCAGTATTTTATTACCAAAAAAGACACTATAAAAATATTAAACGGTTAGGTTAGATTAGGTTATGTACAAATATTTAAGATCATATTTGTTTAAACAATGCAAATTTAGTATAAATACTGATCAAAGGATACTGACCAAATTATTTAAATATTGACCCTTCATATTGAAATACTGACACTTAATATTTAAATACTGACAAAAAGGGATTAAAATACCGACCAGTAAAATACAAGCCTTCAAGATAATACGAAAATATAATGTATTTAAGATAATACGAGTTATAACATAATAAATATTTTTGGTTAAACAATTTTAATTGTTATTTTAAACGAAGATTTAAAAGTAAATTTATTTAAATTATTTAAATTGAAAATAATTCTGGCCTGCCATGTATTTACAAGATGGCACCCTCGGGGAGCGGAACTAATCGAATTTCCGTTAATTTAAAATCGACCAAAAACAGAAATTAAGATAGAGTAAAGGAAAAATATAATTTTGAAAGGAAATAACGTTTAATCCTCTACTTGAATTGTGTCCACAGATGGGAAGAGGGTCGGAAGTTGGTGTTGGCCTGACGACCGGAAGGGAAACTATACAGGATGCAAGCGTAAACACGTCAATAACGCAACCACCGAGGAAATGCGCGCTTTGTCGTTTTTTGAAGGCGCTCTGTGCTTCTCATCGCTTCAAAAACTTGCAGGTAAACGTCGACCAGAGAGAAAGAGCCAAAGAGAGGAAAAAGGAAAGTAGAGAAATCTTGTCAGTCCTGTCCTGAACATTTTCACCGAACCCCTTTGCTCTGGGAAACTCACTAGCAACCTTGTTAGGGAATCCGCGTCCCTCGTGAGCTGTCCACTTGCATTATTGGCGACGGAAACAATGTACAGGTCTTTCCACAGAACGTAGACGCGTTGAAACATTGTTGACAAATTTTTATAACCGCGTGAAGAAATTTTTCGTACAAACATTATTGTAAAATTAGTGTTCTTCTTCTTCCTTTTTCCCCATAAAAATTTGGCAGCAGTAAAATTTCGTTTCTGTGTATCTTACGTGATATTATTAGGTTGCCCGGAAAGTTCGTGCCGATTTTCGATAAGTGTTTGGGTATGTTACAATATATAAAATTATATAAAAACATGAAGTTCTCATATATTCTGAAATATTGTTTCACGTGTCTTTTGAAAGTTTATTCGTTGCAATTATTAGTCAACCCAAAAAATATCTAATACAGTTCACTCTTCTGTAATGCAATTAATTCGTACCGCGTTATAAGAAATTCAGAATTGATACAAATCAAATTGACTCGAGTGAAACTGAGAAGTAAATATAAATCAGACTATATGAAACTTGCATTTGCAGATGAATAAGGTTACGAAATAAAATTTTATAGATACAAGAAGCAATAGATGTTCACATATTTCAAATTGTATTTATTGAATTTAAGAGTTCGCATAAGAAAATTAAAAAAACAGAAAACGAAGTAAAATATGAACTATACAATCAATACATTCACTGTTATATGCATTTTGTGTCATTTAGTATATTTTCTTACGGTTTCTTCCACTTCAAAAGCAAAACTGTATCGTAGTTCTTTGTTCCATCGCGCTAACAGTGACAACGAAAAAGAATCTGCTCTACAGACAAACGATTAAATATTAGGTTGTCCGGAAAGTTCGTGCTGATTTTTGATAGATAGTGTTTGAGTATATTACAACATATAAAATTGTGTGAAAACATACAGTTCGTATGTATTCTGAAAGATTATTGTTTCACGTGTCTTTTGAAAGTTTATTCGTTGCAATTATTAGTTTCTTCTCTATGTTATATTGTCTTGAAGATGGAAGGAAATAAAGTCCACTTTTGACATTGAATATTTTTCTTTCATCGAAAAGGGAAAATTACTGAGAAAACATCAAATGAGATGTGCAATGTTTAACCCCTTGCCGTATAATAACGAGTCTCACTCGTGATGTAGATTATGGTCAACGTGTGATAAAAGAAGTATTTATACGTCTATCAAATTTGTACTTTTGTTCTAACTTTAGTTTGAATTCAAGATAGAAGACTTTCAAATAAGAATTGATACATAATATCTCGACTTTCTTTATTTAAAACTCTATTGGAATACTGAAGACATTCGAGACTACGTAGTAACCAAAAATTAAGAGCTGGCAGCCTATCAGAAAAACTTATTCGCAGACGGTTGACAATATCTAAAAAGGGGAATTCCAAACTTAAAGAAAATAAAGAAACAAAGTACTTGATAAAACAGAATTTTTCAATTGCTGGAAAAACGTTCAATTGAAAAAAAAAAATTGTAGAACTAAAAAATGCATACTTTATACAAAAAAAAAATGCTTTGAAGTACGAAATCGGCTTATTTGCTTAAAAATCGGTACGAATTTCCCGGACTATGGAAATATTATATTCATACTTTTGAAACACCCTGTATTGCCTAGATCTGTTTCCTTTTCCCTCTCTTCTGTTCTTAAAGTGAAATAATAAAAATTCACGAAATATTAGACATATTGTACATTATGTATTATAGCTTTTGAAACAGCCTGTAATATCCTCCCCACCTCTTTCTTCTCCGCATACTTAAAATAGGGCTAACATGTTTACTGCTGTATTATATCGACCGTTTGTTTTGAAACTGGTGTACGTCCATTTTTATAAAAAATTGAGAAATCACGCAATTCACGTATCATTTAATGTGAACTATCTGTTTATGAACAATTCACATTTAATATTTTAAAATATGTTTGAATCAATTGCAAATTCATTAGTAAATTACCTTGATATACGCGTTGATTATGAAAATGGTGTAAGTCCATTTTACATAGTCTAATTAAGTCCTGCACATGTAAGAGAAAAGTAAAACTATGAATTTCACCAACAAAAGCGTAATGTAATGGAAATGGATGGATTGAAAAAAAAGTCTTGCGACCTCTGCATCCAGTTATGATATCGTATGTACAAACATGTGACAGCAAGTTGTGTTATTCGAGCAGTGTACAAGTAAATAATTGATACTGAGAGTAAACAATTCTCCCCTTTTATAACCAAAATCAGAATAAAACACCACTTATTTCAAGTGAAATTGAATTTTAGATAGGTGAAATTTAACGATGTTTACAGTTCCATAATTATGAAAGTGGCGTAAGTCCATTTACGACTCAGATAGATTATATGGGTTTAGTTGTGAAAAATCGTGCGTCGCGTTAGATGTAACACCCTGTATATTTACATTTCTCTTTCGGTTGAGTCGTTAAAAAGAAAAAAAGAGAGAAAAAAGAAGAAGAAAAGTGGCTGTAACCACCGTTGCAATAAAAATCACGTTAAATTGATTAAATTTTCGAAATTACATATATAGAGATACTTTGGAACGTCCTATAGCGTGTTGTTCTATTTTCTACAATTCCGCGGATAATATCGCTGGAATCATTTCGAAACTTCAAGAGAAATTTGGGCAAGCAGAAAATTCGCAATTTTCGAGACCGAACAGAGAAAGTTCCGAACTACGGGGAATTAGTTGTTCACACTCGTCACGATCGCACAATACACCAGTCAGCTAAACGCGAGAGCATGAAATCGCGCAACAAGTTCGTGCCGACCGGAAGTCCCGAACAGTTTCGAACTGCTGTTACTGGTCGTTCGTCCTCCTCTTTTTTTCTTTTCGTTCCTGTCCCGTGGTCTACAATCTGCGGTAACTAACCTAACATTTCCGACAATTTATGTACAAAGCAGGCGAGAATTTCAATATATGGTCACTTGGATTAATTAAAATATTTTAACAAATTCTCAGAGGCAATAAAGACAATTGTAAAAGTGAAATATTGCAATGCGATAAATGAAACTGGATTTATATTACTATCGCATATTTTGCAGTTCTGAAGAGAGAATTATCAACTTTTTGAACTTAAACTGTTAAAAAAAAAAAAACAAGTAAAAGTATGAATTGTGAGAATTAACAAATGAATATGAAAAGTGCTGAAACGAATTCTAGAATTATTTCTCTTCAGCTTCATTTTTGAATTATTAACGAAAAACACCGACCAATCAGAGCACACAACTATTAGAGCGTGGTTCTCAACCACCGCGTTTGGTGATTCCAACCTTATTCCTTGATCAGAAGTTTCATAAATTTTGATATTTCAATTTTTTATAATGTGTGCATTTACGAGAAAAATCTCAACAAGTAAATGCAATGCTAATTTCCTGGATCTAATTTAATATCTTTTTCATTTGATACTTTTATGGACAAAGTACAGCTTTCGGTTGAACATAACGTTGGTAACTTTATTACTTCATACCTGTGTATTTTATTTTGAATATATTGTTTAAATACCTATCTACATTTCCAAGTAATTGTTGTTTCATTAAGAAGAAACAAAGATGCAAAGATGTGTAAAATTGAAAATCAGAAAAGAAGTATTAAAAACGATTCCAATTGTACTGGAAGTGAATTGATAAAACAAGAATTTGCTCTTCCCAGGAAACGTACCTGATTTACGGTGAACGATTAACGTGTTAAAACTTCTCATCCAAAGTCCGGCAACATTTGTCGAGTTGCGAAGCTCGTTCTACATACTATTTATCTATACGATAATCTAAAATTAATCAAAGTTTAAATAAACGTTCGATTAGATTAATAATAATTTCAGCTATAACTCACAGGTTGACAGTCGATATAGTTATTTGTTTCTCGACTGAAAGCGACAAACGCAATAGTACGTCTATAAGTATGACAAACCTGACGGTACGAGGTCAGAATGTCAGAACTACACAGGTCTGACTTCACCAGGCACTAATTAACGAGAAGATCGTCTTTTTAATTAGCGAAGCACAGACAGCCTCTAACGGGCTCTCCTTTACCGGTGAAGTTTCTAAATTTGGACGCTGGACACGTTCTCCCTGGTTTTTATAACCTTCAAACAATTTTTCTACGTCCCGTCCTCTGTTCTTTCTCCCGCTTACCGGTTTATGTAACTCCGACGCCAACAAATGGAGGGAAACAAATATTTCCGGCTTGATTTAAAGTTAAAAATAAATTTTTAACTTTATTTTGTCAAATAATTGGTTAGAGAGAGAGAGAGAGAGAGAGAGCCGAGAGAAAGAACTGAAAGAGAGAGAGAGCTGAGAGAAAGAACTGAAAGAGAGAGAGAGAGAGAGAGCTGAGAAAGCTGAAAGAGAGAGAGAGCTGAGAGAGAGAACTGAAAGAGAGAGAGAGAGAGAGCTGAGAAAGCTGAAAGAGAGAGAGAGCTGAGAGAGAGAACTGAAAGAGAGAGAGAGAGCTGAGAGAGAGAGCTGAAAGAGAGAGAACTGAAAGAGAGAGAACTGAAAGAGAGAGAGTTGAGAGAGAGAGAGAGCTGTAAGAGAGAGAGAGCTGGGAGAGAGCTGTAAGAGAGAGAGAGCGAGAGAGAGAGAGAGAGAGAGCTGGGAGAGAGAGTTGAGAGAGCTAGAGAGAAAAAAAACGTTCTTCAATTGAAAAAAAAAATTGCAGAATTAAAAAATACATACTTTATAGAAAAGAGGGTATGTATTTGTATGTGGACAAATAAATTGAACAATTTTGTAGGATTAACGAAGGAAGGAGACGAGAAATAAAAGGAGAACTGATTCGAGCTTTCAACGATTCCCTAGTTTCTTATACATTCTTTAATTTTAGGGCTCACTAGTTCTGGCGTGATTCCAAGTGAATATAATCTCTGCCCGACTGTCTCTCTTTACGTCCGCGTTTCTTTCACTCGATTTTTACATGGGACTAAATTAATCCTAGTACAGAAACTAGGGGAGAAGAACGAACGCTTATTCGAAGTTCAATACAAATATCGGGGATATTCGAAATTGTTTTTTTTAAAGGTTATGTAAATTTTTACGTGTTCAAATCTCACAATGGTGTGTTTGCCTAACGCACCGGTATAAATCGCATAATACACTTTCTTGCGATTTTCTGACGCTATCAAAAACGTCTCATTATAATTTTAATTTTACTTGTAATGTTCATTTAATTACATATATTTTGAAATAAACAAATAAATTTCAATAGTATTATATTCTTATTACTTTCATTGATTTTTGCATTGATTAGCTACCCTTTCTATGATATTAGATTGTCCGAAACGTTCGTGCCGATTTTCGATAGATTTGAATATATTACAACGAATATAATTAGACGAAAGCAGGAAGTTCGCATATATTTTGCAAAATTATTTTCTAACGTGTTTTTCGAAAATCTACTCGTTACAATTACCAGTTTCTTTTCGATGTTATACCGTCTTGAAGATGAAAGGAAATAAAGTACACTTCTGACATTTAATATTCTTCTTTTAACGAAAGGAGGAAAGTACCGGTAAAACATCAAACGGTGTATGCAATGTTCAAAGAAACGGTAGCATATAAAAAAAAAAATATTTGCAAATGGTTAACAAAATCTAAAGATGGGAATTACGATTTTAAAAAAGATAAAGGAAAAATTCTAACTTTCCACAAGAACACCACTTGTTTTGTCCAATTTTAATAAAGTTATTTTGTTTTCAAAAATGTCCGAATACTAATGGGAGTTATTATAGGTTCGGTAGGTTGGAGAGTAGGAGTTAAGTTCAGAGGTCAATATAGGATGAGGCGATGGGGTCTAGGTAATTGTGTAAAGACCGTTCAGGTTTATCTCACGTTCAGTAAGTGTCTTAATACTTACGGACGGAAGTGGTATATTAAAGTGGAAAATAAAAAAAAAATCGATGTTTTAAAAATTCTAGACTGGAATCTACCCTTTAGCCTCTTTCATCAACGACAAAATTCACTCAAAATTTTCAACTGAAACATTTCGTAATCAGTAATAAAGAAAAGCGAGGGTACCTCGCTTATAGTATCGTATTTACAGCATCGTGAAACTGAGATATCTCGCTTTTACTAGCGAGAAAGGTTGACAAACAGAAACAAAAAATGTTCTTTCATCATCAACCAACAAATACAAAAATTCTCACGATCGACAAGTTCAAGCAGAAAATCGTCAGTTCAGTTTCAATTAATTCATTCATCAAACTTAAATCAACGTAAATTCTTCCATTTCACGTATCGGATTTACTCGACGCATGGAAATGTGAACAGCGAAGCGATGAGCAATTTCTACGTAGGCGTTTCGAGAAAGGTTTTGAAAGACGGATATACCGTTTCGTTTCCACTGTGTCGGATTTTAAACATAGACGCTCCCTGTCTCTCGGCTGTATTTCCATGGAAATAAATGCACGCGCCTCGCTCAGGTGAACACACGACGCGTTATGAATTTCTGTTTAGCCCGAAGAGTTGATGAGAACCAGTGTGACGCGCTTTCCAATTTTCCACGCCCTTGGGAACTGGCTCTTTGATGGATTCGCGATTACATTTTTGGCGGATGAGAACCCGAGGAGAGAGGGAGAGGCGAGAATATCTCGTGGAAATTTTGAGAAAAATGGGTAACGTTACACTAGCGTGTGATAAACGAGTTGTGAAATACATAGACAGTCTACTCAAAAAGTTCCTGGACATATAGAACAACTTCTAATGGGGACATCTTTGTTTCAAGGATAAATCTAATTATTGTAGATATTCCTTTGTTTATCAACTTCATTTAAACTCAAAGTATTGGGTTGTCCGGAAAATTCGTGCCAATTTCATACTTGAAAACATTTTCTTTTTGTTCTATAAAATATGTATCTTTTAATTTTACAATTTTCCGTCGTTTTTCTAGCAAATCGAAAAATTCCATTTTACCAAAAATTTTGTTTCTTTATTTTCTTTAAACTCGAAATTCTCATTTTTTGATTTTATCAACCGTTTGCGAAGAATTGTTTCTGATAAGCTACCGCCTGCTTTGAACATTACATATCTCGTTTGATATTCTTCTAGTTCTTTTCCTTTTTGCGTTGAAAGAAAAATATTCAATGTCAAAAGTGGACTTTATTTCCTTCTATTTTCAAGACAATATAACACTGAGAAGAAACTAGTAATTGCAACGAATCAACTTTTAAAAGACACGTGAAACAATAATCTTTCAGAATACATACGAACTTTATGTTTTCACACAATTTTATATGTTGTAATATACTCAAACACTATCTATCAAAAATCAGCACGAACTTTCCGGACAACCTAATATTTAATCGTTTGTCTGTAGAGCAGATTCTTTTTCGTTGTCACTGTTAGCGCGATGGAACAAAGAGCTACGATACAGTTTTGCTTTTTAAGTGGAAGAAACCGTAAGAAAATATACTAAATGACACAAAATGCATATAACAGTGAATGTATTGATTGTATAGTTCATATTTTACTTCGTTTTCTGTTTTTTTAATTTTCTCATGCGAACTCTTAAATTTAATAAATACAATTTGAAATATGTGAACATCTATTGCTTCTTGTATCTATAAAATTTTATTTCGTAACCTTATTCATCTGCAAATGCAAGTTTCATATAGTCTGATTTATATTTACTTCTGAGTTTCACTCGAGTCAATTTGATTTGTACCAATTTTGAATTTCTTATAACGCGGTACGAATTAATTGCATTACAGAAGAGTGAACTGTGTTAGATATTTTTTGGGTTGAGTTGCGAGATCATAATGCGTGCAAGAATGTCTGGTTGCTATGGATCAGGGGTAAATTTAAGAAATAATGCAGTACAGATGGAGAAATACCAATGGTATAATCACCGAATTGCAAAATTTCGATTAGAAACCTTTTACGAGACTTAGAAACGAGATTCTTTCAACTTTTTAACAATTCTGGATACCTTGGAATCTTCGATACTTCATTATTTATGGTCTAGAATCCCTTGGAATTTTTAGTAAATGCATTCTTAATAATTTCCGAACCTCTGGAATTTTTAATACTTTTTATTCTTAATAATTCAGAACCCTCTGGAATTTTTAATACTTTATCGTTGATTCAGAAGCTCTTGAAATTTTAAATAATTTTTCTTTTATCAGGTGGAGATGCTGTACCAACGCTACTTCCTGAGAATGAACCAAAGCAACATGACTCACGTTCTCGGCCTACTAGCGGGGCTGGCCCTCGCCCTGGGCCTACTTCTAATCCTACGCATAGTTCTCAAAGACAACCAACAGTTTTTCATCTCCCTAGAGAGACCGGAAAATTTATCTTTGGCAGTTACATTGGTTGCATGCATCGCCATTTATGCCGGTGAGTACCTAACCTGAAGATCTTCAAACATTCCTTATTAACACTAGGTTTACGGACTTTTCCTACGTGAACTAGAAACCGAATTTTTAGATTCAAGAAACTGTATCGTTTGGTGCAGTCAGAAACATAGGTTTCCATTAAAAAAACATAAGTGCAGTTGCATTTTTCTGATGCACCGATGCACAAAAGTGCATACAAGTAGTTGCATATTAAGTATCGTTTGATACCATTTTAACTTTTACTTATAACATCTTCTATTTCCAACCGTTTAGAAGGTACAGCTTATTCCAGTTGCGTAGGACACCCTGTATACTTTTAGTAAGATTAACCCTTTACACTCGAGAGGCGCCGCTACGGTGCCCTGGAGTTTTATGCTGGAATTCTGATGACGACTAAGCAGCGGGACTTTTTGTGGCCTTCAATAAATAAAAACAGTACCTGTTTGTAAATAAATTTTATTGTTTGTATACGTTTGTTTGAGTATAAATCATCTTAAAGTACAGTTGGGGCCAAGATATAGCGAGGTCGTAAATTAAGCTCTTAAGAAACGGCACCTATTGATGCTGCGGCACTCAGGGCCGTGCGTTACAGTCTGCTTGAGGGTTCTAACAATAAATGAATGATAGCATATGATTTGGTATTTAAAATATTAAAGACCTCAATAAAACCTTTACCTGTACTCGTACCTCTAAAAGCGGCTTCTCCCAGACGGAAAAACCCTAATTTGTTCTAGCTGTACGTAGTTTTCAGAAAATATATTAGAATCAGTTCGACTTTCAAACTGTGAACATCTATTGGAACTCAATAAATTAGAAAACAAGAAAGAAAAATTGTAATCTGATTAAGAATTTTTTCTTTGATATATCATACAAGATACATTGACGCTGGATACAAAAATTCTTCGTACGGTCCTGACCATGGTTTCAAGCCCTTAACTGCTCGTATTTCTGTCAATTTCAATGTTTCGGCAGCTAAAACATGTTTACTTTGACTCCTGACCGATTTTACGACCTCGCTATATTTTGACCCCGACTATACCTGTAAAACATTTGTCTAATATAACCAAAGTTGTCTCGAGTTGCTAGTTGCCAGCGAGCGAAAAAGTCCTCGAGTGCAAAGGGTTAATCCAATACGGGTCGATAGAATCAAGAAATATTTTATAGGTACAGTAGAATCTTTCTGCCAACTATAATCGCTCGTATACGCAGGTCGTCTCGTGGATGTCGATTATAGTCGACGCTTGTAACGAAAGGGTTAAATATTTTTCCACTAAAAAAATTGTACGTGGACTGAAACAAGTGATAATCGGAGAGCACTATGTTCGATGAGGAGGATAGGTGAAGTAAAAAGTCCCAATCAACGTGTAATCATTTTTATTGTGTCTTCATCGAAACGTGTGATCTAGCCTTATCCTACTCGAAAACGATACCTTTCCTTTTGATCAATTCTGACAGTTTTTCTTTCACTTTTTCACACGATTGATCCAACTGGGTGTGATATTTACCCAAATTAGAAGTTTCTTTACTTCCTAGAAGTTCGTTGTAAATAATTCCCTTACAATTCCATCATATACCGATTAAAACTTTCTTCGAGTGCGATTCATCTTTTGGTGTGACCAATGCTGATTCTTTTACCAATTGGTGAGATCACTTTCCTGCAATATTGTTATAAAAAATCCACTTTTCATCTTCTGTAATTATTTGCTTCAAAAACGCGTGTTTTTCATCACGCTTTGACAGAGAATCGCATACAAAAATCCGATCCGTCAAGTCACGGGGCTAATTGAAAAGGCTGACGTATCCAAATTGTTTCAAATGTTCATATACCATACTGTTTGATATTTTCAACATCTTAGCAATGTCTGCAGCAGTATGTCGAGAGTTATTTAGAATTAATGCTTTTATTTCGTCGTTATCAATGACGGATGTGCATTTTGCATCTTCAAAACAAAATACACTGGTTTTTGAAATGTGAAAATCGTTTCTAAATCATACTATCTCCAATAGCATCATATCCGTAAATCACACTAGATCTTCCTGTTCGTCTCAATTACATTTCTCACCCTTAATATATTAGTAAAATATTAAGTGTCGAAAATGTACTTTCCTGTTCTCCATTTTCTTTCTATGCTTACGCTCACAAATATATTAAGAAATTTATTGCCTTTTTCTTTAAACGATGTCTCAAACTAATTGAGGCTAATTGAAAAGACTGACGTATCCAAATTGTTTCAAATGTTCATATACTGTATTGTTTGATATTTTCAACATCTTAGCAATGTCTGCAGTAGCGTGTATCGTGGATTTGTTTAGAATAGCAGTGAAAGGGTTCATTGCTAACTTCTGTTTCAAGTGTTACATCCTCAAAATGACATTAAAACGCTCAAATTTCTGTCTGCAAGTATTGTTCTAAGTTGTAACTTGAAACATTTCACAGCAGTTTCTTCCTTGATCCTAAAACCTAGGAAGAATGATCCCTTGAATTTCGCGAACGTCAGAAATTATAACATTCCTCATATAAAATTTTGAACAACAAAAAGACAAAGGATGGTTACAGTCTGCATGTACATATGTCGTTCCCAAAGGAAATTTCAATTAACCTTCGATACCTAGAGCCGTACAAACAATGGACAAAGAGCAGCCATAGTAGAAAGAGGTTCAAGATTGTCATGGGACACCAATGGCAAATAATCTCGGGTTACAGAGGCTCGGAAAGCTCGAAAGTACACTCGTCAAAGGCACAGAAATGTGAAACAGTCTGACAAAAGTGAGCAGTTACTTAATTAGCTTAGATTTGATATTTGATCAATGATAATTCGACGTTTGGAAGCCTGTATTCAAGTCGAGGGTGACCACTTTGAACAGTTTCTATGAAAGTTGTTAAATAACAAAATTTACATAAAAGAGGCTATAATTCGGTAAAAAGGTCATATCAGGCATATGCTCATATGAATCTTTATTCTTACTTCAGCGTTCTGAATCTATTCCCGAAGTTATGCTGATATTTTCGGAAACATCCTACATAAACACTTCGATGCGTGATTAAAGGAATCACAGCAATGTGATTTCGTTTAACCAGCGTTTTTTGGGCGATGTCGCTGTATTTGTGACTTTATTCACTTAATCAGATAAGTAAACGACAAATCAGTTTTCCGATTTTTATGTAAATATCGAATGAAAAAAAAAATGCGAATTTAAAAATCAAAAGTGATCAGAGGCAAATCTATTTCGTTTGTTTTTGCAATTCTCTCGATTTTTTGTTTTCAAACGTACCGTTTAGCGTATGCAAGTTTACAAACTCGTGAAAAACACCGGCGAGCAAAATATGGGCAAATTTTCACGTGATATGGTGGCCATAAAAGTATGAAAAACTTTATACATTTTCATAGACTAGTATGTAGTATGTTTTTCAGAAAAATTTACTGTATTTTTATCGAATGCTTAAAATATTTGCCAAAAATATTGAAATATTTGTATTTTTATTGAACCTAATCGAAAAGAATTTAGAAATACGTCGATGCTTTCGCTACGCTGTCCGTCAATTTAACGATGAGCAGCTGATTGTAATGTTTAGTTGACGATAAGTTGAGATAATCGTGTATCGATCGGTTCGTTAGATGATTACGATTAATACTCGAATCGTTGCGACTGGCCCAGATGGAAAGCGTAGTTTAAACTAGATTGAAACTCGATCGAAAGGCTCGGAAGACTTGAACGACTCGAAAGAGTGGACTTAACACTTAGCCAACCGCGTATTTTTCACAAATGACGCGAAGTAGTAATCTTCTTCGGTTGAAAGACTCAAATAATCTCTCTGCATTTCCGGTGAGGATGTTTTCTTCCGCCATCCGTTAAAATTTCGTACAAATTTATATTCTTTTAAGTCGTTTATGCAGTGACTTCTTTCAAAATAGAGGAGAAATTTCCAATCGGTTATTTGAAAACGGGGAGATCTCCCCATGTGGTTGGTAATGTGTTAAGACTGGTTTAACACGTTGAACGCCACACTAATTTTACGTGGCTTCCCCATAGCGCCAACATAATTTTACGGCACGTCACAATATAAGCCCATAATATTTAAGCATACATGTTATATATAGAAATAAAACTATTTTTATGTGTTCTATCGTTGCATTAATTTCTTCATACCATTGTAGTAACGATGATAATATTGAAAAATTGAAAAATACTGAAATTTACTCGAATTATGGGTTTCTAGTAATTTTGGCTTCACCGGTCACTGGTGACCCCCATGGCGCTTAGAACAAACTCAGTGCTGGTCACCGGTGACCCCCATGGCGTTCAACGTGTTAACCACTTAACGTCCAGGTTATATGTAATATAACGTAATACGTAATATGTAATATATGTAATATATGTAATATATGTATTATATGTAATATACGTAATATTACGTTGACCAACCTTAGTGAAAAAAGACCACATCTTTGGATTTTTCAACATTTTTTTTTCATAGTTTCCATTTAACGTTTAATTTTTTTGAATATTTTTTTTATAAAATTGTCTTCAATAAAGCTTCTCATAAATTAAAAGAAAAAATTAAGGTTTCTTTTTACCCGTTTCATGCTTTTAAATAGGGATATTAAGCGGTTAAAGATTTACACTTGCACGAAGAGATACTTAACGCTGCATAAAAATCCGCAGTCCACTTATAACACACAATTCAACAAATTTGTTCAGTACAACTGTGATAGCATCCTTCTTTTTTTTTATTTTTTTACACAAGGTATCACTTCAGGAATAAACGGTTGGATTTTAATTAACCATTGTTGGACAATAATTCCTGTCACTTTCCAGTTGCCATTTTATCAACAGTTTGACCCATTTCCCAAGGGGACTGGTCACGTTAATTAAAATTTTTCTCGAAAAATGTGTTTCTCTCGTTCGAGGTGCGGGACTATTTCCAGTAGAGAGGAGGGAAAGCATTGAAAGGAGTAAAGTGCAAGGGTCAAAGATGAGAGCGGCAGAAGAGGGTGAGAGGAGGTTGACGAATCGTTTTTTTGACGCCCGTAGGCGTTTTTCAATCCATAAACTCTGTTTTTCCTGTCGCTGGAAAAGGTAACTTTTCGATGTGTGAATTGGGAAGGGAAAGAGAGAGTTTCTCTTCCGTTGTGATTGAGTTTCCAATTACTGAAAAAAGAAAGAGAAACAAAAATATGACAGCATTCGGAGAAATCCTGTACATTTTTATCACTTGGCTGTGCACAAGTGAGAACATGGATGTACAACTGTGATATACGTTTGATACCAAGCGTAACTGAACAAAACTGACTTTCACATAATTCTTCAATATTCACAGAGAAGTCTGGGAACCATCTAAATGTATATACCTACACAATGATACAGTAGTACAATTGACACAATGCTACGTTTCTACTACCGAAAGTTCATATTTAACTTAACCATTAACTTGAAGCAAACGAACTTAACCCAATTTAATTTAGTCACAACATTATGCTAACATTTAGAATACTTCTGCATACCCTATAGAACTTACACGGTTATCATTGATATTACGACGACTTTGATCATTTTCGTAAGTTTCACCAAGAAGAGGTAGTTTCTGTCAAGACTTCACGAAATCCGATTTTTTCAGTGTATACAGTGAGGTGAAATGAGAAAAAGGAATTTTAATAGAGAGGATAGGCGGAAAAGAAAAGGTGCATTTCAGTTTAGATCTCCTAGTGAACTCGTCAGTAAGGCATCCTAGCACTAACACTAACAGTGACAACAAAAAAGAATTTCCAAATTTCAAATATGCTCTACAGATGTTTTTTACACGAATTCGCGATGCAACACGATCCACTTTAATAAAGACGTCAGTGAAGGTCGTAAGTCTTCACTTCAATGTTTCGACACCGCGTATCGTAATTTCCTTACGATCGTTTCCGGCGGTAAGGAATGATAATTGAGATGTTAGCTTTGAGTCTTAGTTTATGTGTGTTGTTGTCGTGAAAAGGTTTTTTTTTAACTGACTCCTCGTTCGAAGAATCTGCTGAAAGTAAAGGTGAACGAGGTGTGTTAGCAGGGGTGAGACATGTGGATTGGTTGAATTGCATTTTCTCGGGAGTGGCTAGAGAATCGGTCGAATGAACGTGATTGGATGAATAATTTTAGTGGAAAGTGACTTCCTTCCAGCTAACGGTCACTCTCAGGTAAAGAGAGTACCTTAGAGTGACATACGCGGAAATTCCACATAGCAGGCAAGAATCTTTATGATGCACTCTGACTCAGGCAACCCATGTTCGAACAAAGAAACGAAAATTGAAATTCTAAGCTATAAAATAAAGGCGAAAATATTGAAACTAAGAGACTAACGGTGTTCAATGGCTTTCATAATGTTATTGTTGCTACGGACGGGTCACGGTTTCTTCAATAGGTAAAAGGCAAATTAAGAAATAGAAGGTGGTGTTAAAAACGTGAGGAAGAGATTAGAAACTCTGACTCGCTTTCTGAATAGGGAAAGAGGACAATTGAACAACAGACAAACGATTAAATATTTTGAAGTTAAATGAAATGAATAAATAAAAGATCTACAGTAACTAGATTTAGCCTTGAAACAAAAATGTCGCCATTAGAAGTTAGAAGTTGTTGTATAATATAAGTCCGGGAACTTTTTTAATAGACTGTGTATGTACAGAGCCTCGGTAACTCTGAATCGATAGAAAGTAGGGGGATAGAAGTATTAAATAAATAAACAGATATGTACAAATAGATACAAACACGTATTTAACACTTTGTTTTACGATTTTTTAATCGCTAATTATCTTCGCTTCAGCTAATAATTATTAAATAAAAAGAAGTGAAAATATTATACTGAATTTCTAGTTTATAATCGTCAGTCTTAAATGAAGAAACTGAAGTTGAAGCAAAAATACTAATTTAACAAATACACAGTTATTTTTTTGTTTCATCTTGGCCATATTCTACACGAGTATGATTCGTCGTACGGAGTTAAACTTATTATCATAAGGGCGACTACATATTTAACGGCATAGTGTTAGTGGTCGTTATAGTGTTAACATTATTAGTAAAAGCTACCTAAAATATTATAAATAAAATATTATTATTAACACATTTTTAGAATTATTAATAAAATGATTTCTAGAAAAACTGTGGTAAAGAACTTTTAGAACTTTTTTCTTTAAAAAAAAAAAGAATAACATTAAATCATAAACACTAAATTATCAATAAACGATAAACTAAATAATTGAACGAAATTATGGAACAAAATTCGTTAGAATTTTCTGAGACTTGAGTAAATTTTAAAAAACTATAAAAAAACTATAGGAAATTGTCTGTATATCCAATCAATGCATTTAATACTTTCAGAGCTCCTATTATGCAAAAACTTACACATGCTACTGGTATTTTTCACAAGTTTGCAATCTTATATACACTAAAAAGTATGCTTGCAGACAAAAAATAGAACAAATAAAAGAAACAGCTAGAATAAATGCGTCCTTGAGCATCTTTGATTTTTAAATTTGCATTTTATCACTTGTTATTTACGTGAAAATCAGAGAATCTTGCCATTGGTATTTTTCACAAATTTGAAGACAAAAAACTGAACGAATTAAAAAAGGAAGAAAAGATGGAGTAAACGTGTCCTTGAACATCTTCGATTTTTAAATTTGCATTTTATCACTTGTTATTTACATGAAAATCATAGAATCGTGTTGCCAGTATATTTCACAAATTCGAAAACCAATATTAAAAGACAAAAAAGCTCAAACTAATTAAAGAAAAAAGAAAACAGATCGTGTAATGTATCCTTGACCATCTGTAATTTTTAAGTTTGCATTTTATTACTCATTATTTACACGAGAATCGATTTGTCGTTTATTCATTTGCTTGTGCGAACAAAATCACAAATATGTGACGTCAGACGAAAAACGCTGGTTAAACGAAATCACGCAACCGTGACAGCGTACGTCAAAGTGTTAAAACACCTGTACTCCTTTTTTTTCTCAAGATATAGTGATATTTGAACACCGTTGAAATTGCAGCGTTGGTAGCAGCCATATCTAGACCAGGAATGAACGAGATCTGGCTGGCAGGCGTGAGCGGAATAGTCCTGGTGACTTTGCTTGCACTGCAAGTTGCATTGAATATACATCTCGCTCTTGGATCTAAGGAACATAGAAGCGGAGGACCATTGGCTGCAGCCTGGGCTGTCTGCTTTTTTATTTACATGGCGTACGCGTTGCTGCCAATCAGATTACGACACGCGTGCATCGCTGGACTAGTTTTCTCAGTGGCACACCTGATCGGCGCGTTCGCTCTCTATCCAGCCCACTACCCCGCAATGATGGAACACGTGAGTGACATTTTCTATACACACCCGACTACTTGGAAAATTATTTTCTGTTACTGTTCGTATGGCAGGAAATTTATTGCAATTTTGTTTCTTTTTTTTTTATCGCACAATACTTCCCTCTCTAACTACAATTTCTATTTTTGTGGTCTGTTATATGTATCGAATGTTTGGAAAATTATTTTTTTTTATCTCCATTATGTCAGAAAGGGACTCTAAAATATTTTTATTTTCCTAAATTTTCCTTCTAATCTAACATGAAAATTTTCTGACTGCTCGGATGGCAGAATATTTATTGGATTTTCTTTTTTATTTAATTTTCATTTTATCTTTGATTTCTATTATACGTATCGAGTGCTTGGAAAATTATTTTCCGCTATTGTTCATGTGGCAGGAAATTTATTGTAATTTTCCTACTTTTTTGTTTTTTTAATTGCAAGATACTTCTCCTTCTAACTACAATTTATATCTTTGGGCTCTGTTATATGTACTGAATGCTTGGAAAATTATTTTTTTTATCTGTATTATGTCACAAAGGGACTCTAAAATATCTTTGCTTTCCTAAATTTTCCTTATAATCTGACATGAAAATTGTCTAACTGCTCTGTGGCAGAGAATTTATTGGAATTTTTTGTTTTATTGTACGATACTTCCTCTCTAACTTAACTTCTATTTTACCTTTGGACTTTGTTGTATGTATTGAGTGCTTGAAAAATTATTTTTTGATTGCTCGTGTAGTAGAAAATTGATAGAAATTTCTTTTTGGTTTATTATATAATACTTCCTCTCTAACCGGACTTCAATTTTATCTTTGGATTTTGCTATATGTATCGAATACTTTGAAATTTATTATGATCTGATCTGATCCCTTGTATGTCATAAAGGGACTCCAAAAAATATATATACTTTTTAAACTTTTCCCTATAACCTAACCTCAATCTTTTCTTTCGACTTTGATGGAAGAAACGCTGAATATAGGTCAGGTAGAAGTCTTCCTTGGAATTTCTGCCAACCTGAAGATCGATGATTACGATCTTCCACACCCTGATGTGTGAATTATCGTCGTAAATCTTCCTGCAGAGCGGGTCTAATGCACCTGCAAAATTCCCTAGTATAACGGGGTTCCCTGGGAGGTCTATCCAGTGGAAGTCTATTATTAACATCGAACCTATGCAGTGTGTCGTGATACGGGGGCGTGTTTTTGAGCGTATCTCGATCTAACAGCGCATCGATTGCAGCGTTTCGGCTAATAATCGCGTCGTTACCGTGGCCAACTCTCGTTCAGTCCGCTATCGAAGTTCCTACAACGTGCTTGCTCCCTAGAATTCCCCTAGATATACTATCACGCGATTTTTATTAAGACAGGGATAATTCAACCTAACCTAACTTACAGCGCACATGTTCCTTTCATGATTGCATTTCTTCAGAAAATTTATTACGATGAAATTGTAACAGTCGAATGAAGAAAGATGGCGTGTAAGCTGTATTTATAAATAATTTATTTTTCTTTTTGTAATTTTTAGAATTCTATACTTCTAGATTTCAAGTTCCCAAATTTTTCAATTTCAAAATCATCCAAATTCCAAGTGTCTTCATATCAAAAGTTCATAATTCTGGATTGGAATAATTACAAAATATCTAACACACGCTGTGCCTGGCATATAAATTAATTTTCCATTAGCTATCAGTCAGAAATGTCAACACAGCCTCGATCAAAAATTGATTTCCGATATTCAAAAAATTCCAAGTTAACCTAACTCACGCTACGTCGTAAATTAAGTCACTCGTTGGTAACGTGACACTCTGTGTAGAAAGAATAGAAAGAATAATACAAATCGAATTAGCTTCGTGGAATAGGTTAGGTTCGAAATTCCGCCATGAATATTCCAGAATTAATTCAGCCAGCAACAGGAAGCAAACTTTCTAAACTAAATACACAGGTGATACCATTCTGCGTTGCTCTATAATGGAGAAACTATGACGTGATATGGCAACGGAGTACGCGAAGCTTCTAATTACCGACGCAAGCCTTGTTTCCATTGGTTTTGGTCGACGTTCAAGTTGCGTTTTCATTCGATTCATCCTCGAAATCCATGATCTTTCGTGGGAATAATGGCAGATCTAGTTAACGAGGTACAAAGCTGGCCACGATTTTGGGATTATTAGAATGAAATCCTACGATAGATAGCGGGTGTTCAATGAGAAAATATCCACGACAGAATCCTATGTGGCGTTAGGGGATTACCAACTGCACGTATTCAATTGTTCCACCATTTTGTCTGACTGAAATACCTCTAGACGGATATGGTGTTGGAGTATCGGGGTATTAGACTGTTGAAATTAGATATCCCGGTGGCTAATAGGTTTGAGAAGATTACAAAAGGAATTATGGAAAGGGAAAATTGAGATATTTTTCTGCAAGATGAGAAACATTGGAGTATTTGAAGGTAATTGGATAGACAGTTCTGAAATGTTTAATTAAGCGAAAGATATTAAAGTTGTGGAGAAGTTAAATTACTATTTTCAAAAGAGTTAAAATATTTTCAAGCATTCTTTTGTTGGTGTATGATGAAAAATGCATTCAGAGTATTTCTTGGATTATTAAATGCAGATTGGGATCCTTAAGAATGCTTCAATGTAAGATGAATTTTTGTATAGAATAATTTTGAGCATTTTGAGTATTTATGAAAGGCAAAATACTAAATACCTTTGGAATATTTGGAATTTTTATCGAGCGACGATAAATTAATTGCATCCCGTTAACACGAAATGTAGAGTATTTAAAATTGACCAAAAAAAGTTGAGTGTATTTGAAAGTAATCGATGGTGAAAATCTTGCAAAAAGTATTTATAAATTGATGTTGATAAATATTTAAAAATATGAATTAGTAGAAGAATTAAAATGTGACGGAATCCAACAATACTTTGAAATTGAAAAGTATTTGGAAGAAATCGAAGGATAGGAGAATGAAATACTTTTTCAGTGAAAATGCGAACTCGTTGTTTGACACAAGACCTCTGTGATGATCGGATACTGAATTTGACGTCTAATTAGAACGAGTTACGTTACTCCGGTAACGTTTGCTGATAGTATTTTGTTCGATTAATACTAACCCTTTGTCCAGAAGATTTAACCGTATCAAAGAGCAAAATTGCCTCGGCTTTTATCATTCAGCGAATTGAGAATACTCTGACGAGCCGACGTCTCTTCACTTTTCCACTGAAAGTGCTCGTTTCATGTGACCTCAGTTCCTCTTTAATCCTTGCCACGTTGTTTTACGAATATTTGTCAAAGATGAGCATACTTTCAGTCTGTCGAATTGGAAGTTTGTTTTTTAGTCATTAACTATTAAACGTTGATATTTTGGACTTTCCATATGTAGAATTTTTAATACATTTGAAATCTGAGTTATCGCATTTTGCAAATTTTTGGATTTTTGAATCTTTAAATTTTTTAATATTCGAGATATTCAAATTGTAAAATATTTGGACTTCTAGATTCTTTAATTCCCAAATTTTCCCTGTTTGTTAAATTCTACAATTTTCCAAATTCCAGATTTTTTAATTTTCAGATTCCCAAGATTTCAGATTTTCAAATTCTCACATTTTTTAACTCTCAAATTTATGGATTTCCAAATTCTTAGAAGTCCCGATTGCAAAATTTTCAAGCTCTAAAACACTTAAATTTCTAAATTCCCAAATTTACAAAATTCCAGATTTTGAAACTTTTAAATTCTAGATTTCGAAATTCTCAAATTTGTAGATTGCCAAGTTTACAAAATTCCAAATTTTGAAACTTTTAAATTCTAGATTTCGAAATTCTCAAATTTACAAAATTCCAAAATTTGAAGCCTTTAAATTCTAGATTTCAAAATGTTCAAATTTATAGATTCCCAAATTTACAAAATTCCAGATTTTGAAACTTTAAATTCTAGATTTCGAAATTCTCAAATTTGTAGATTCCCAGATTTACAAAATTCCAGATTTTGAAACTTATATTCTAGATTTCGAAATTCTCAAATTTATAGATTCCCAAATTTACAAAATTCCAGATTTCTGAATTCTCAAAATCCACATTTCGAAATTCCCAAATTTCTAAATGTTCAAGTTTATATATTCCTAAATTCTTAAATTTACATATTTCCAAATTCACAAAATTCCACACTTCCAAATTCCCCAAGTTGCAAATATTTTTTTTCGTAAACTTACAGCTTCCCGAATTCCCAAAGTATTTAAAATCTCTGTGCTTCCACACTCTGCAATTCTTCTTGTTCTTCACTCTCTCAACATTTCTACAAATTGAAAAACTCAGTCTCTAGAAGCGACCATAAAGGAGATGTACAACGATTGAAGAATTCGCACGGCGCCGCGCGTGCGGAACATATGCGACCGCTGATAACAGATAAGAAAAACAGATCGATGACGCTAAAGTACAAAGCTGACACGGTCTACTCGGAAATCTCATGGCAACGGTTCGTTGTTATTGGATTTCCTCCTAGCTCGGTGTCTTCATCCATCAACCCCTCTGCTTACCCTCTTCCCACCAATTTATTTAGCTTTTATAACATTGAAAGCACCGGATATAACCTCCAGCTTTATTGATATAAGAAAAAACGCCATATCGTTGCTCTCGCATACAACAGATTTCTTCGCAGTTATCACACTTTTTTAATCCAATTTCATATTTATAGAATCGTGAAATTAAGCGAATATTATCATTTTCAATTTTGAATAAGAAAATTAAATTCACATAGAAAATTAACTGTGGAAATATTTTAATTTCCATTTTTTAATGGAAAAATTAAGGTTTTGTTATTACTTTTTGGATCAAGTTAGGATTTACGAACTGTTTTTCTGTTTTTTTTTTTGGTGTTCAGAAAAATTTCGATATTGTTTTTCTTTTCTGTTTTATTGTAAGAAAATAGGGAAAGATATATTTGTCAGTTTATTTCGAGCTAGAAAACTAGTTTTTTCTGTTGTGACATTTTGAGGTTGGGCTAGTGTTTACAGAGGAGGATCACGGTAGAGTTGCCTGGTCAAGAATGTATTTCTAAGGTTCATCAACGAATTAATTAACGACCAGGTTGTCTCAGCCCGAAGCACCCGTTATCTCCTCAAATAAATAGCTTCGTTAATTAGTAGCTGTAAGAAACTAATAAGCCGGATCCTACCTCTAGAAACAGACCCTTAGAACCGAGAATGAGTGGACTGAAGTGGTCCCTTTCGAAATTGAATTAGATCTTCAATCTACCTCAACCTTACTTCTTATTATGTTACAGAAACAAAGAGAAAAATTCAAATAGCCCTAGTAACACAAAACATTGGTTAAATACTTTTCTTTTCCAATATTGACAAAATATTTGTTGAGCTACACTTTCCAACGTGAAAAAAATATTGGACCTGAATATTGTACACATGTTCAAGAAATGTAAAATAAATATTCAGAAAATATAAACTAAATATTCATAGAATATAAGATATTAAAAAAAAAAAATGTAAGGGAGATGTTTGAAAAATATGAATTGAATATTTAAATAATATTGAATAACTATTTCAAATCTAAAGAAAAGTTAAAAAAAAGGATTAAAACGTTCGAAATTGTACGCGTTGTCTATGAGATCACACTTTTCTGCCTTTATTGTACTGCTATACTTAGGTTTGGGGAAATCCTGGAAAAAGAATATCAGTGACGTGAGAGAAAGGAAATCCTATTTCAGTAATTAGGAAGTCGGAACAATGGATAGTAAAACAGAGTTTCAAAACGTCGTTCGTTTATGAGTTTACGCACTTCTAACACTCTCGTTAATTCCTATGAGTCGCGGATCCTTCAGGCCCGTTTTACAACCTACTTGAAATATTAAAATAGAGGAAAAAAAAGGTTCGGTCCAGAGTAAAAGAAATATTCGGTACAGAACATGTATATTTGAATCCCTAATGAATTATAAAGTATATACATTACGTTCACACTGTTGAAAAAGACGCTTCGCTTCTCTTAAGAACTGCGGATCACGCGGGAAAAATTTCAAAGATCTGGGCTCACTGACGTTAAAGTCTCACTGATGTAATACTTCAACTTTGGCGCCAATTTAGAACAATATCACAGTTATTGAAAAAAAAAATTACATTAAATGTACCTCTGTACATTTCTAAAACACGAAAGTGTTTTGCAGATTGACAATACATAAAGGCTCCCCATCTGTGAAACACTTTCGTGTTTTAGAAATGTACAGAGGTATATATATATATATACATTTAATGTAATTTTTTTATCAGAAATGTTGTCGGTAGCACGTATGGCTGAATACTAATCTCTTCGTTGCAGAGCGAACTGAACCTAACCTAACCTAACCTCTTTGTCGCAGAGCGTTTCATTTTTTAGCGTTACATTTTCTGAAGCGGCCCCCCATCTGTAAAACACTTTCGTGTTAAAAAGAAAAAAGAAAAATCCTAGAGAAAGAGCAGGAAAACAGTGAAAAGATTGGCTGAATGAGATGAAGGAATTGTTCAGGGTGTAACACTGGACAAATTGTTGGGGTGAAGATGCTAGGCCGTGTTTCATGGTAGACAGGGTACACACAATCACGGTGTGACTTGAAACGTGATGTCCAGTTCCATTAGGTGGGAACCGGCGTCTTTTGTAGCCGTGCTTTCAACGCACGACTGATCAATTCCGACGGCTGTCGTCGGCTCATAGAACCCGTCAAAGAGGAGGACATGGCGTACATGTTAACACGTCCTCGAAAAGGGGCTGTCCCGTCGTGCAAAAGGAATACGTTATGGAGCCAGATCAGAGGAAATTTCTTCTCTAACAATAAGCGAGAATGGAATTGCTAGTTTTCTGGTAACATTTGAACCTTTATTTTTTTTTTTAAAGTGGTATAAGTCCACTTTTGGAAAGAAAGTGAATTGATGGTAATTTTAGTAAAATATAGGTATTCTCTTTTTATATTTATATACAATCATACATTAAATGGAGTACGATTTCTTGATAAAGTAATTAAAAAAATTTTAGCTATAAAATGTTATCGCAAAAATCTTTCTTTTGAAAGTGGAATAAGTCTATTCCTAATAATTATAATTAAAACAACTTTCTAATTGCAATTATTACTGATTAGAAGGTTTTCATGATTTTTATAACAACAAAATTTATATGTATGCATGGGAGGAAACTAGCATTTAGAGGTGCAGAAGAAGTAGCATCTTGCTGCCTGAAACATATTCAGAATGTTACAATCCAAGACCATATTATAGCATACAGTGATATGTGTAGCGAATAAAATCGAAATATAAAGCTCGCATTGATATGGTTAAGGATTGTTCAATCAGTTAAAAATAACATAAATGTTATTGACCACAAATTTCTATTGTCAAGTCATTCATTTCTTCCAAATGACAGAGATTTTTGGAGTTGTGGAAACAGTATTAAAGAAAAAGGATGATTTGTATACTGCTTAAGACTATTATAATCTAATAAAGAATTGCCGAAAAATATAGTTTCATTTTGTATGAAATGAAACGAGAAGATTTTGTCTCAACCAAATCTCAAAAAGAGGCAATATTAAATAGGAAAAAAAAATACAGACGGAGAAATTATAAGTTGTCTGAAAATATGCTGGGTGAGATTTAAAAGAGATGAACCGCACAAATTTTTTTTTACAAAACTAATATGGAAGGAAATGCTCCATTTAAAGTTACTTTTTTATTTGGAAAACAAGGAAGACTTAAACATCTCAGCAAAATTACTATGTTGTTATTGTATAAAACTCCAAGACCTATAACAAAAGAGAAATATAGCGATATGATGAGTTTACTGCCTTACATACTACCTATTTACCATGAATACTTCACTATGCTAAGTGTAAACGAGAAATAAGTTTATATTATAAAAAAGTTTTTTTTATTCTTACTTATCTTAACGAAGTAATTTAGTTTTTACACTTGTTTATTTATTTATTTATTTTTTTAATACAAGTGAAATTAATTCTTAATAAACTTGATTATTCGTGTACTTACATATCTTGATCTTATTATTATTTTTTACATTAAAAAATCCATTTCTGTAAAGCCAATGTCTATAAAATATGGACTTAACTCTTTGCACTCGAAAGGCACTGCTACGGCGCCCTGGTCGGGTATTTTATGCGGAAATTCTGATGACGACTAAGCAGCGGCACTTTTTGTGGTCTCCAAGAAATAAAAACAGTACCTGTTTGTAGATAAATTCTTGAGCTCTACGTCTTTCTTTCCGCATATTGTATTTTTTACACTGGCGATAAGATATATTTATTTCAATTTTTGTCGTGGACCCGGTTCGGTGTAAGTTCTTAGCGTTAGCCTAAACTTTACAGCCATAGCAGTGAGAACTTTATTTTCAAAAACAATTACAGAGTGTAATATTTAACAGATTTTGTTTTGTAAAACGTAGAAATAAATGAATTATTGAAATTTTATTATTTGTATACGTTTGTTTGAGTATAAATCATTTTAATGTACCTGTAAAACACTTTCCTAATATAACCAAAATCGTCTCGAGTTGCTAGTTCGCCCTAAACAAAAAATCCTCGAGTGTAAAGGGTTAAGACTGTTTTAATTAGCTATAAGTGCCATTATTTCTCTGTGCTAATACTTTTGTCCACTTATAAAATTCTCAAGTAACATATTTTTGCTATGACTTTGTGTATTACTTTATTTACATTATTCGTTCTTGTTATTTAATAAACTAGGATAAACAATAAATGAACATGTTCAGAAATTTTGTCTTTAAATCAATTTGTTTAGTAGTTGTAAGTATTTGTATCGTAACAATCATGCAGTGCCAATACTTTTGTTCAACACTGTATATAAATTCTACAGGATGTTGGAGATGTTCCTAACCTAACCTACAATTTCACAGAAACTTTTTATATTACAGTTCATTCCTTCTTTCGTTGCATTAAATTTATTTTATACATGTATTCTAGGCATAAATTAAACGGGTCCAACCGTACATCGTAAACCTGCCTATTTAATATTTATAGGGTGTCCCAAAGTTAGAGTTTGTCAATAGGGTCACCTTTTTAATACCTATAGACACTATCGGTTAAAAGTTTAGAATCACCGTGCATTGCAAGTTGTACAGAAACTTGCAGAAAAGAGTTTGCAAGTTTAAACATTTTTTTTACGAATTTCTTATTAGTTAAATCAATCAAAATGAGGTGTATTGCTATTAATCTTCTAACGTCAGTTTCGAAACTATAAAGAATTAATGGCAGATTCAATATCGATGAAAATTGGCAGGTGATTTCGAACTTTCGGCCGAAACTTTCCAATGAATTATGGATTTCGAAAGATTGTCAACGTTCAGATTAATGAGAAATTAAATAGGAACTCGAGGGAACAGTTTGAACTAGGGCTTGCAAACCGATTAAAACTGAAACTCGTTAACCTTTTTTTTGTTAAAATTTATCTAACCATAAAACCCAGGTTTTCCCGGAAAACTGAAAGACAATTATATTTTTTTTTGTTTCTTCAAGTGATAAATAATTTTATTTTTCTACTGTTATTCATGAAGTATTTATATTGTAATTTATTTATTGAAAATGTTTGGTGTTACTAAAAAAATATTCGTAACGGTCGAAAGCTTATTAAATGCACTGGTATCGATTCAACCCACGTCAACGGACAGTGAGAGAGCTTTTTTGATCGGCGGTAATTTTTGTACTAAATTACGTTCGTCCATAAAATATGACCTGTTGGACGCATCAGTTTCCCTTAAATATTATTTTATTAAAAAACAAGATTTGTAAGTTATGTTTTATGTTACTTTTCTATTCTTTTCACATAATGAAACATTAATAATAAAGTTATGTTATTTTTCTTTTTATTTTATATAATTCTTAAACCAAGAATAATTCTAATTGCTAAATTTTGCGTTGTATATTTTTATTTATTTTCCTTAGTTTATAGCTCCGCTACCTTTAAGATAGGTTTTATTGTATATTTAAAGTAATAGTCTATTTATTTTTATACTTTATGAAAAATCCCGACTAAAAACCGGTTAACCGGTTTTTCACTTTATGAAAAATCGAAAACCAGCTTTTGAAATTTTATCAGGGTTTTTGCAAGCCCTATTCTGCATCACTGTGATAGATGAACTTTTTCATTTATTTTACTATTTGATCAATTTACAAATTTCCCATTCAACCCTTTTAACCTAAAGCCTTTGTATTGAAGTTAAATCCTTTTTTAGTTTCTTTTTAGAAACATCGATTATTTTCTTAAAAATTTTTATTAATTACTATTGTATAATAAAATTTAAAGACAGTAGCCGAATTGATTAACATTTACCAATATTTTTAAATTGATTCAAACGCAAACCCTTAAATATCTCAATGTACGAATAAATTGGCTTGTACCACTTTTAAAAACAACGGCTCAAATGTTGATAAAAGCTTCGTACATTTTTCCCTTGGAGCAGATGGTATTCAAAAATACATTCAAATCTTTGAAATTTTATCGGGATTTTGCAAGCCTTAGTTTGAATATCCGTACCCGTATTATGAAAATGTTTATTTATGTTACATTTTTAAGTTAAAAATAAAAATCTACGTTACTAGTATCGAATATTCTTTTACTTATTGATAAATGATTGGTGAGGTAGCTAGAAATAAAATCGTGATAAAGGTTATAGGTTATGTTATGCAATTGCTGAAGCTTTGTGAAATGTTAGATTTCTTTCTAGGCTTCTTTATTCGAAGCCTTGTCATACTTTTGTACGCGCATAAAAGCGAGTGGGGCAAAAAGGCCGACAATCTGCGAAATTGTAGAGTAGATCTGACAGAATGAAACGAACAAAAGAATTCTCCCTCGACGTTCTTTCAAACGTACTGATATTCGACACGATAACTTTATTACGAATAAAAGATTCTACACCTTCTTTGATCTCGAACAATGTGACAAACAATATTTTTGTTACGAGGAAATAGTGCAATATTCCCTTCTACCGAAATTTTCATGTTAAATTTTTAACTTCAATGTTTGAATAGTATTTGAATAAGATATTTTGACATACTACAAACTGGAATAAATGAAAAATTCCCAGCTATTACGAATTAACCCCTTAACTTGTGCGCTCGAGTTAATTCGAGCGCGCTAAACAGGCCAAACTGTGCACACTCGAGATAAATCGAGCGGCGTTGTATTTTATGCTGTTATAATTTTTCACACTCGAATATAATCGAGAATTGAAAATAACAATATGAAAGCTAAGAAAAAAAAAAATCGTTTTATTGATATTTATCATTTACATAGGATTGTAAGCTATAACATTGCAATATTCGGCTCTTTTCTGCAATGTGGATCAAAATTCAAAATTAAAATACAAATTTTGATTAATTTTGTATTTTTTTTTTATTGTTTTTGCAAAGGCAATGTTCTAAAGTGTGTTTTTTACATGAAAAAAAATTGATTTTTTTTGGCTGGTTTTTTTCAAAAAATCTGTGCGTTAAGGGGTTAAATTAGCAAAACTTATAAAATTTTGAATTATCTGAAGATTTTAAAGCTTTAAATTAATTCAATATCAAATATCATGTATCAAAAGGTTAAAAAGCTTTTTACTTAATAGGAATTTCCAATCTATCATAAGGTATTTGAAAATTTTCTGTTAAAATATTAAAAAAGATTAAATTGGTAAATTTGCTGATGTTCTAAATTATTAAAAAATTCGAACGTTTCTAATTAATAGAAATCTCAAATTTTTGGCAGGATATATCAAAATTTTCTGTCGAAATTGAAAAAATATTAAATCGGTAAACTTACAGTTCTAAATTATCAGAAAATTCGAAAATTTTTAATTAATAGGAATTTTCAACTTTTCACAAGGTATTTAAAAATTTTCTATGAAATTTTGAGAAAGATTAAATCAGTAAACTTGTTGAAGTTCTAAATGATCAAAAAATTCTAATATTTTCAACTAATAGAAATTTTCAACTTTTTACAAGGTATTTAAAAATTTTTCTATGAAAATTTGAAAAGAATATTAAATCGGTAAAAGATTCTAATATTTTTAATTAATAGAAAATATTCAATTTTTCACAAGATATATAAAAATTTTTCGTCAAAATTTGGAGAAAGATTATATCGATAAACTTGGTTAATTCATATAGGAACGATTTAAGAATATTTTAAGAAAGAAGATTAAAATTGCGTGAGTTTTCGATTGGAAGCACTACCTTCAGAACGTTTACTAGAAAATGTAGAGAGGTGCTTCGCAACAATTTGCTAGATTACATGGTTAACGGGTGTTCATGGGACGTCTGGGATTTGAGATCCAGAGGAATTTCCCCTTCGAAACGCAGCATTATTAGCCATTAAATTAGTTCACTCAAATAGTTTTCGATGTTACGGTAATACAGGGACAATATATTCAAACATGAGGATAAGAAATTAAAGGAAACGCGGTAAAAAAAACAAAAGAAACAAAAAAAAGTAACTATATTCGATTAAATTGTGCATAGATAAATATACTGCAACTTTACAGTTAACACGTTAAGTGCAATACTGATTTTCGTCGACTTTTCTTTCAGTGGTTCAGTGTTGATAATTTTCCAAAGAGTGACACAATAAATTTAACGAAAAGAATTTGTAACTTTTTGCATTACTCGCAAAGGAATGCTTTTTATCTTTGTTTAAAATGTTTTTAAAGCAAAATCCATTAATGAACAATGAAGTCTTATTTTCTAAATTTGTTGATCCTTAAGTATCAACGCCGTTTAACCGAAAAACTTAACGACGGTTCATAGGGATTGGTATGGCGTTTAACGTGTTAAGTAATAAACGAAAAGCAATTGTTTCGACAGTTTAAAAATCCATGCAGAATGTTAAAGTGCTCATAGGTATTATAAGAAATATAATAGAAAAGATTAATTAGGAAGATGATAATTAAGATTTTCTATCTCTGTAACAATGTTCGTAAGTCGATATTCTTTTTATCCAGGCAACCAACATACAGCACGTTATTATGAGAACACAATTTTGATATAACACGATACAAGAATTGCGAAATGCTAAACAATTTTTCGTTTATCAGGCACCGATAGAAGAAAAAATAACGATAATTGTACAAAATGGTTCCTATAGGCTCTATCTGCAGCTAACTTGCAAAAGTATTTACTTGGATATCTCAGGTTAGACTCGACAACCGCCATAAAAAATGTTACTGATTACCAAACAGGCATATAACAAGATGCATGTACTAACTTACGATAAATAATTAAATCAGTAAGATTAGTAACTTCAAAGTCATACTGCATTACAGAGGGTTAAAAAAGAAAAACGAAAACAAATGATAAATAAAATGAAACTATAATCACCGGTAACAGATCTTCTAAATCAATAAAATAAATAAATAAATAAATTAATTAATTAATTACAAAGGTTGATATATTAGTAACTTTAAAATTATACCGGACTATGGAGGATTAAAAGAAAAAAAAAGAAAACAAATGATAAATAAAATGAAACTATAATCACCGGTAACAGATCTTTTAAATCAATAGAATAAATAAATAAATAAATAAATAAGATATGGATATATTAGTAACTTCAAAGTCATATCGAACTGTGGAGGGTTAAAAAAAAGAAAACAAGTAACAAATAAAACAAAACTATAATCCCTAGTAACAGATCTTTTACATCAATAAAAAAATAAATAAATAAATAAATAAAAACAAGCAAAACAAACGATTCCCTGGAATCCAACGAAATCCCCCAAAAACTAAGCGTATCACGTCGAGCAAACTTTTCCAATACCGGTTTATTATGCAAACAAAATGGCCGCCGCATCCATAAAATGGTTCTGTCCTCCGATAGAAAGTTACGAATCCAATTACGAAGTCAACCTAATGGCGGCGTGGACATCGAGGAAGAAACCACTCGGGAAGAAAAACAGCCGTCTAGCGCAGATACAGAAGAAGGGAGCCTCAAGGGAGGGGGGGGGGGAGGAGAGGAGTTTTTCTTCCTCTTCTTCAAGGAAAAGAAGTGTTTCCTCGAAGGAACGGAATTTTTTCCCGATTGCTAAATATTTCACGGACCTTTGTGTGTACCTTCTCGATGGAAGTAAGGGGAAAGGTATTCTTCCGATTGGAAACTGATCGATTTGAAGTGAACTGATGGAAGTTAATTTGCTGGTGAAAAGTGCCACAGGGAAAGATATTTTGGCCAAATACGAGGGTCAGTCAAATATAAACTGGATTTGTTTTTTTTAGCAATGTTTCATATGAAGATAATTCCTTAAAAAGGATGAAAGTTTTATTAAGCATTAATTCATTCTCTCCTTTCGTAATATGTTCCTTTTTGAATCTTGTAAATATCATTCTTACATTTTTTTGTGATTTCTTTTTTCAAACTTTATTAAATTACATCAAATTGGTTCGGTATTCTTCGCTTAGGTATAATTCTTTCGATCGGCATTAAAAGGGTTAATTGCGGTGTGAGGCCTAGCGTTGTCATGCAGAAGCAGTACTGAACGGATGGGAACTCCCCGTCTTTTCGATCAACAGACTGCCTTCACTTTGTCTAGCAGCGTGCAGTAATAGTCAGCAGTGACTGTTCTTTGATCGTGTAGAAAATCTAAGTACACAACACCTTTATAATCCCAAAACACCATTGCGAGAATCTAACCCGTCGATAAGCGAGTCTTCGCTTTTACTGGTCCCTATTCATCGCTTTCTTTCATCGCTATTCCATACTTGTTCGTTTGAACTTTGGGGTATAGACCCATGTTTCACTCGTAAGAATACCACACAGAAATGTGTCTACTTCTGTTTTATAGCGATTCAGTAACCTCTGTGAAAGTTCAATGCGAGCAGTCCAGTGAGATTCGTTCAAAAGACGTGGAACCTATCTAGCCACGATTTTTCGAAACTTTAATTCCATTCGAATTATGAAAGCCCAATTTCCATGACTAATGTTAACTTTTGAACAAATTTCGTCAATTTTTATGCGTCGTATAATGCTCGATAAGTTTTTGAACAGCTTCAATATTTCCTGATGCCACACTTGTCTTTGGACGTCGCGGATGAGATGCGTTCTCGACGTGTTGACGTCCACTGAAAAGCGATTTACACCAAGCAAACACTTGAGTTTTTGATAATGTCTTATCATCGAACTGTAAAAGCAGTCGATGCAGAATTTCAACAGGTTTTGTGCCCTAAACGGTTAAAAACTTCATTATAATACATTGTATAACGGAAAATGGTACTGAATTTTCACTCATTGTGTTGTTTACTAACGAAACGAAAAGTAGAGCGTCACAGGAAGTGTAATGTTACCAAAACACTCTTGTTTCAACTCCCAGTCAGTTTCATCGACCTACGTGACGCTGTACAGATATGGCATGTACATAATCTGGTTTATATTTGGCTGACCCTCGTATTATGAGAATTTTCGTGTTAATATTTTCATTCTGTGTGACGATGTTGATATTAATTGACAGCAGGTGAATCATCAATTGTACTCGATAAAAAAAAAACGGAATTTCGAATTCGAGATTGAAAAGTGATACATTTTACCTAATAAAGGTGTTATCGCGTCACAGCGTCGACGAGTATTTCCGCGACGATAGTATAACGCGGACTTCGATTTCCTTTTGGTGGATTCCAGTGAAGTCTTTCGAAGTATGCAATTGGATAGTGGACTGTATGAATTTTTGGTTGTATCAAACACAATATTGAACTACGATATAGATTTATTATAACTAGTTAACGAGATATGTACAATATTGGTGTCTGTGTCGAATGTATAACGAAAGGTATGATGTGTTACGAAATAATCTCTTCCTGAGTGTCTATGCGTGTCAATGTATAAATTCTCTGTGTGTGTTCTGATTTGCTGTCTAAATGTGTAGTGGAGGTGGTCGAGATGTCTCCATTGGTGTTTCAATATTCTGGGGGTGGCTGAGGTGTCGAGAAGGTAGGGAGATTGTTGCTAAAAAATGTTTGTTATATTGTAGGGAATCCCTACTGTTTCCTGGTCGGTCGCGAAGTTGGCCGCTTCTGGTAGCCAGATGGAAGGGTTTCGGTAATTTGCTGTTAGAAATAAAATTTGCAGGCCGTGTCGCCTAATCCCTTGCCTTGCCTGCCTTGAAGTGTTTTATGACCGAACAAAAGGATCGTCCAAATGCGATGACTAGATGTTACCACTGTCAGTTGCTTAATCTTTCCAAATTACATAAGCTGTTTTATTTTAGTGGAAGATAGTGCTAGTTTAACAATGGACGGCGTGGATTGTAGCAACGTATTTACATTATTCGAATTTATTATGAAAATGGATTAATGTTTTCGAGTAAAATTTTGTTTAGCGATGAAACTAATTTCACAATAGATGGATTCGTTGATTAACAAAATTATCGTACCTGAGGGTGATGGAAATCCTCGTGTTATTTATGAAAAATCTCTACATTTACAAGAAAGCACTATTTGGTATATATTTTGAGTGTACAATATGAATTTCACGTCGCTTGCAACAATTAAGCATATCTTATGACTCTATATGGAGGATTTTACATTCACAGTCGCAAAAAATTCAATTAACCCAGGAATTGAAAGGAAGAGACCATTTACAACGTCGCAATTTCGCTGGCTGGATTATTGAATAACGAACAACAGACTCATAGTTTTCAAGCGAAATTTTATTTAGTGATCAAATTCATTTCACAATGGATTGATTCGTTAATAAGCAAAATTATCGTATCCGAGGCGATAAAAGACTTCTACACCCACAAAAAGTCACTGTTCACTGTGTATTTTGGGCAAATTAAAATTATTCGACCATTTTTCTTCGAAGATGACGCTGAAAATGCTGTTACCGTGACTACTGAGCGATGTCAATCAATGTTGAGTGACTTTTTATGCTCAGAATTGAATCATATCGACGCGTCTGACGACTGTTTCGAACAAAATCCTACCACGTGTCACATAACTCGAGAAAGCGTTCAGTTTTCGCGATTGAAACTTCGTCAACGTGTAATTTCGCGAAATGCAGATTTTAATTGGCCTCCAAGATAAGAATTTAACACCTTTAGATTCTTTTTATGGAGTTTTTTGGTAAGTCGAGGCTATATTAACTCTTTGAGGCACGGTGGGATTAAAAGTGTCCCACCTTTTTGATGCATCGTAATGCATGGTGGGACATTTTTAGTCCCATCTCGAAATATTGCAATTACTGCATGCGTATATGTTTCTATTTCGTCTTATTTACGTAAAGCAGTTGGTAATAAAATGTCTGTGCAACATGGGTCTATTTTATTACCTGAAATCCTGTGCCGCAAAGAGTTAACAAGCTAGAAACAAAGAATGATCTAAAGAACAACATCCCAGTTGCAATTAGTGAAATAACTCCAGCAACATATAGAAAAGCGATCGAAAATTTCGATCATTGAATTAACGTCGATGGATCATATTTTCAATAAAAACAAAAAGGAACAACTTGGAAAATTTCCCAATAATTTGTATTTTATTGAAAGAAATAGAAAAGTATGTGGTCAGTTGATAGTAAGAAATACGCAATAAGTGTGGATGAATTTATATTACCATAAATTTCACGTGAAACATATTTAAACTTCGAAAGATTCTGAACACCTGTAAGAAATCCTACACTCGGCGGTGAATTTACGAATTTTGTTGGTTGCGGTTGTGCAGCAATTTCTCGTTTGAAATTCATTTAATTCTCCGATGGAAATCACGAGCAGGCGCGATCCAGAATACGAATAGAAATCAGAAAATTCCTGTGTACGGATTCGTTTCGTCGTATACAGTGGCTGGTATACGAGGAAAAGCGTTTTCCACTCGAGACGAGGGGCAAAGAGGGAGAGAAGGAACGCCTCGTCAGTATGCGTACGTTTCAATCGGTCGAACATCCTCTCCTCCTGCAGTCATCTTGCTGTAGGAAACACGGTTCACCGATTTTATTACGCCTATGTGTGAATATTTCACCTCGAATTTTCATTACCGCACGCGACACTGTCCAACGATCGCTTCAGGGAATTTTCTCACTGCTAAACTGCGAATTTTTATACATTTATGGGAAATTCAAAAATGCAAAATTGCACCGAATGCATATAGAAAATACCCAAACTACAGTGTTTTTTTTATAATACCTCCCAGGGGAAATGAATTTTCATCAACATTCTCGTTTTGTACTGTAGTCTCAAAAGTATGAATTTGCATCAAAATTCGCAATCTAATAATTTCAAAATTACTTACCACTGACACCGCAATTATGATTTTCAGCGCAATTAAACCGAGAATCTTTTATTCTCAATTCTTTACAATGTTGCACTATGAACCTTTCTTTCTTTCTTTCCTTTTTTGTGTTTTCTTTTTTTTTTTTTTATTTGATTACAGACAATTTTACGGAATATTTAATATGTAATATTTAATGGCTTGTATTTTACTGGTCAGTATTTAACTATGAAGTGTCAGTATTTAAATAATTTGATCAGTATTTATACTAAATTGTCAGTATTTAAATAAATATGGTCGGTATTTAATATTACATAGTCATTATGTAAATATAAATGTTCAGTATTTAAATCCAAGTGGTCAGTATTTAAAATCCAATTGGTCAGTATTTCACTTTTGGTTGGCATCAAGTCAAGGTTGGTACTATTGTCACTAGATAGGTTAGGTGCGAAACGGTCCGTTTATTAACTCTTTAACAATTTATCCCGTGACAGTCACGGGCAGAGCGTCAAGTACTGATTAGTTTATATCGAGAGAGATTTTTAGGAAGAAAGTTAGAAAGGAACGAAATATTATTTTTCGAACTATGATGTACTTCGTGCTTTAAAAATGATCACACATAATTATTAAAAAAGCACGTGTAAAATATACATTCCTTTTACCGTAATGCATAATTTTATTACACTGTTAAAGGGTTAATTTTATACTGACCGTAATGATACTAACCAGTAATTAATTCCACACTGAACGTTTTTTATTTATACTGACCATTTTTTTCATTTACATACTGACCGTTTAGTTTTTTTTATACTGATCGTTTAGTATTTTTATACTGACCTTTTTGGTAATAAACTACTGACCGAAAGTTGGTTCAAATACAGTTTGAAAATAGATTTAAATACTGATCATTTAAATTTGTTGCCATATTTAATATCGTCGAGACGTGGAAGAAAAGGAACTTTAGTCCTTTGCACTCCACTGGCGCCATAAGAGGGGCAATTATACACACGGACCAGAAATTTCATTTATGGTTTATTCACATTAAAACAGAAAAAAAGGAACAAAATAAATGAAAGTAAAGTCATTCAGATTCCATATTCACGTCTAAGAATGTCTTTATTTTCATTTATTTTGTTCATTTATTCCATATCTCAAAGATATCAAATATTCCACGGAACTTTTGATTTATCGAAAGATTTTTCATTACAAAAGTGACATTAACGACCGATGGTATGAAAAAAAAAAATACTTTGAATGCAAAAGGTTAAATTAGCTGTGAATAGAAAATAATACACATGTAGATGTTTTACAAAACTGAAAATTTCAATGTCCAAATAATTCTTCATCATTCCAAAAGGAGAAAGCGGAACGAATAATGTCGTTCGAAGCGTGTATCGACCACTTTTCAGATATTTTTCATTATAACAGTCGATCATTGAGAAAGGAACGTGTGGGCCAAGGCTCTGCCCCGCATGGGGAAGAAATTGAATCAACGAAACGAGGGAATATTCGGTACTCCCTTTTACAAATATTTCTCCGGTACAATATCTCACGAGAAAAAGGGGGAAAAAAAAACAAAGAAGAGAGAAAAATTAAATTTCCTCGGAAAAGTATAAAAACATGAATTTTTGAGGTCCTATCCCTGTGGAAATAACTATGTTAATGACGAAGTAAAGGAAAACAGTGTAATTTCTTCTTGTAAACGGATTTTTTTCGAGGTTAAGCCCCCAGAGCCCGCCATTTTCTCTCTCTCTAACCTCTATCCTCTCAGACAAAAGTATACATGAATAATAAATCTCGCAGGATGACGAGTACAGGTCACTTGGAAAATCTTGTTACGAACCTTTTGTTACATTTCTTCCTTCGTGTTTTTCTGAAAGTTAGTTCTGACCGGTGATTAATATAATTGATCAATTCGAACGGGAGTCAGCGACCCCCTGCCATCAAACTCTTTGGACTTTTCCTCTTTAAACGACCGGTTTTCGTGCTACTCTACTTCCCCTTTCCTTACCACGAGCTACCAGCTTCCGCTTTAATGGGATTTCAACGCGATGCTCTTATTTCTTTCGTGGAATTTGAAGCCCTGTTACGATTCAATTTTACAACAGACGTCTACCACGGAGAGGGAAAATCGCCTAAATTCTCATCCAGCTTTAAATTCTTTCATGACGAGTTAGATGTTGCTCCGATAACAAAAATCTTGACGAATATAGCGTTAACCGTTGCAAAAATCATAATAGCGGGGATCGGGACAAGTTGATACAGTGAAAACAATTTGCAAGCGAAATTCAAGAAAATTTAATAATTCTGTTAGGAGTTATTTATTAAGTGAACAATTTAACCCTTTATGGGCCCGTGTAACTTTCAGGTCACATTTTAATTTATCGACATTTTACACGGAAGTGTAAACATTATAGGCCGTTGTTACCTGAAAGTCACATAGTGAATATATTGCAATAAAATTGTTTAACTGGAAAAATGTTTTTTCATTTGCATATATAGGTTTATAATTGCTGATTTTTTGTTCCCCCAATTTCTTGGATTTAAAACAAAAATTTGGCCCATAGAGGGTTAAAAGGAAAATAACAATACAATCAATAAATGAATAATATCTGTGGTAAAGAAACGGAAAAACAACGACGAATCAGCGCGTCCATACACGATGGTAAGCATGAAAAGAGTAGAGCGAGTATGGTCGAAATCATTGCAAAAATGAAATGACTCTTTTCTCGGTGCTAACTACGCTGATACCGATCATAGGCAGAACAATTCTTCAATTTCGATGATCATTTCTCGAATTTAACCATGATAATGCATCAAATAACGGTATTATACATTAATATTAGGTTGTCCGGAAAATTCGTGCCGATTTTTATGTAAATAAGCCAATTTCATACTTTAAAGCATTTTCTTTTTGTTCTATAAAGTATGTACTTTTTAATTTTACAATCTTTCGTTGTTTTTCCAGCAAATTGAAAAATTTTACCAAAAGCTTCGTTTCTTTATTTTCTTTAAGATCGAAATTCTCATTTTTTAATTTTGGCAACTGTTTGTGAAGAACTTTTTCTGATAGGCTACCGCCTCTTTAAACATTACACACCTCGTTCGATGTTTTCCCCGTACTTTTCCCTTTTCATTAAAAGAAAAATATTCAATGTCAGTATAGTATAAATTCCTTCCATATTCAAGATAGTATAACACTGAGAAGAAATTAGTAATTGCAACGAATACACTTTTAAAAAACATGTGAAACAATAATCTTTCAGAATACATGCGAACTTTATGTTTTCATACAATTTTATATGTTGTAATATGCTCAAACGCTATCTATCAAAAATCGGTACGAACATTCTGGTCGACCTAATATATATGTATATATATTTTTTTAATATATGTATATATATTTTATATATATTTTTTTAATTCAATAAATAATACCGTTATTTGATACAACATTACTACCGTTCAATTCGAGAAGTGATCACCAAAATATTCAATTTTATTCAATTCATCGAAATATACATACAAGGTGGGGCAATAACTATTAGCACCTCAGATATCTTCGAGACTATAAGTTTCACAGAAATATTTGCTGAAATAAAATTGCACAGTACGAAGGGGGCCATCCGGTGGAGATAATAGTTTTTTTTTCAGGTGGAGGTACTTCGGACATTTGAAGGTCACCTTCATTTTTTTAAATGGATCGGTATATTTTTGCTTCTTTATCACGATAGAGCATTTTAAAACGAGTTCAACGACCTATTACATAAGGCCATTGAAGGTCATAGAAAGTAGAGAAAGGCGATAATACTTATGGTTTTGGTAGTAAATATATATATATAAAATATTAAGTCTCATTACTTAATTTACACATCTGGTACAATCAGTTCTACACATTATTATACACATCAAACGTTCAGCTTCGACCTTCATACATTATATTATACACATTCGACACATACACCAATATTGTGACATATCTTGTTGAACTAGTTCTAATTCAAATATATATCGTTGTTCAATATTGTGTGCGATCCATCCAAAGAATTATACAGTCCATTATACATATCGCAACTTTCGACAGGCTTCACTGGACTTTACAAAAATACCAGTTCGAAGCCCGCGTCATCCTATCGTCGCGAGAATAACCGTCGACGCTGTGACGCAACCAAACATCCTGACTTATTTTATGTCAAGGTGCATTGGAACGATGAATAGCTGAGGTTAATATACGTAATGCCTAAATCGTGTTAGAAAGGTCCAAAAAGCGAAGGCTTGAGTGGACCATGTGCAGTCTTCTGCTGCGTTTCCCCTTCCTAGGGATAGTTCTGCCTCAAGGCTAAGAAAGGCCATATTGTCAAGGGGGTCCTCTTGACTAGGATTTTCAGAAAGAAGAGAATTGTATCAGCACTCGCGAAGTACAGTTCAAAAATATAAGCTTTCACTCTGTTTTAACCGCCCACGTTTATTTCGTTATTTAACCGCTCACCACCGTTATCCTGATTATTCCTTACAATCGTAAGGCAAAGGGTTAAAGTTGAGAGTAAGCAAACATATTTCAGCTAATATTTCGAGCACTATTAAAAACAGAGAAATGGTCTATGTATCGATCAATTTTATATTTTTCAACATCGAATCTGCAAGCGTCGCCCGTATAAAATGTGTGCAGTCGGCCACGTGTCAAGATACTGTGCTTTTTTTTTAGGTTACATTAAGAAAGATCGGGTTACAATGATTAGATTCTCGAAATATCTGCTTTTCAGTTAAATTTGGTTTAAATAGACATAAAGTGCATTTTGATGTACACACATGATGAAGCGTACGAAGTTTGAGGTTATGTTAGATCAGATTTGATGTTAGATATTTGAAAAATATCATAGTACTCCGTCACTCCCATTTTAAATCAAATTAAGCTCGATCATGTTCAAAAAACACTCTGTAGTTAGGTATACACGTGAAGAGAAAGAAAAGTAACACAAATATCAAACGAATTTTTAGGTTAGGTTTTTTTATTTCATTTTTAAAGATAGAGGAAAAGCAACAGTTCGATAAATTGTTTAAAATGTTTCCTATTATTGAACGATATGGCAAGCAAGGTTTCACTGAAATACGTGCCAACGCTTTCAATTCCTCTGAACTATACAAATTCGCTTAGAAAGGTCTCCATTCGTCCATTGCAGACAATGGCTCTCAATTTCGATAGAGCCACTTTCACGTCGGGAACAATGGACACGCTGGATGCGCTAACAAGACAAACTCGAAGACAAAACAAGCAAAAAAAAAAAAGAAAAAAAAGAAAAAAACGAAAAGAGAAACAGAAGATAATCCTTATGAGTCTGTTGTGCGAATTCTGAGGCAAATCTAACGATACAATCTTCAACCTTCCCCTACCAACTGATGAAAATAATAATTTACTCGACACAAGTAAAGTAACAAACCGTTAGACGAAGTTCGGGGATTTTATTTCTCCGGGTCTATTTCGGCAGTCAGTTGAGTGGTTCTAACGACGTGGAATATCTGCTTAAATTTCCGAGGCAAACCGCGGAACAAACGAGGAGCGGAGCCGCCATAAAACTGGGGCAGGCTGAATTTTAAGGCGATGAAAAATGAATGGTCCCTCCCGTGGGACGGGAATGGAGGAAGAGGGAGAGGTTTGCAGATCTTTAGCGAGCAATACAGAAAGAATAATCGTTTCGTGAAATGGGGATCTCGTTGCTTTCCACGGTTTAGCGATTATTACTCGATTTAACATTTTTGAACGCGATAAAAAAAGAAAGGAGAGAGAAAAAGAGGAAAGGAAGAAAAACAGAGTAACAAAATCAAACGATAGGTTGGCAGGTTAATTGTAAATTGTAGGGCAGCTGGTTTGTAAGGGACTGACAGATCGATGATTGACATAAATCACTAGAATTTCTACCGCCCTGTACTGAAATTACTAGACAAGGAAATCTGACGAAACGAAAAAGAAAAAGAAGAGAGAAGATGGACATAATCATAAGCATAGTTAAAAATAAAATTTCTGAGTGCAATTTATTTTTCCTTCCAACTGGAATGGTGTCAGAAATGATTTTAATTTTTACAGGGTGTTCCAATAAGAACGACAGAACTTTGAATTGAAATGAAACGAAAGATGTGGAAGATAATCTAATACTCGTTGCTTTATTTTAAAGTACATTCGATGGCATTATACAAGAAATACAATATTATACAAATTGCCATCATGCTTGCGTTTGATGGAGTGAATACGACGAACCCATGTTTCGATGACTTCTGCACGAATAATGTCTGCTTTAAGATCATCAACAGTTTGTGGGTTCTTGGAATAAACAGGAGACTTAACATAGTCTCAGAAAAAAAGGTCTAATGGCGTCAAGTCGCAAGATCTTGGTGTCCAGGTGACAGCCGCCGTTCTTGATAAAATCTTATCGTTCAACTTCGATCTCGATAAAGTGATAGGTGCAGAAGAAGAGTGGCATTTGGCACCATCTTGTTGAAACCACATTTTAGACAAATCATATCCATCGAATTCAAAGTAATGCGTCATCAGTCACAGTTACAGTCGCACTTTCTTCGTTTTGAAAAAAAATTAAGGTTAATAACTTCACTGGTAGAAAAACCACATCCAACAGTAACTTTGTTTGGGTACAATGATTGCGCGACTATTGATTGAAGATCAGTATCTCCCCAAATTCAGCAACTGTGTTTATTGACAAAACCATGCATCCGAAAGTAAGCTTCATCACTGAAAATGATTTTTGTGGGGAAAATTGTGTTTGTCGTATTCACTTCACCAAAACGCAATCACAGTGGTTATTTAAACGATACTGTATTTCATGGATAATGCGATCGAATGTACTTTAAGATAAAATAGCGAGTACTAGATTATCTTTCGTACTTTTCGTTTCGTTTCAATTCAAAGTTCTATCGCTCTTATCGAAAGACCCTATGTTAATTTTTTAAAGTAAATGTGAAAGAATTGTTTTCACGAGAATTTCTCAGATAATATTCTCCGCAAAATATTGCGTAGCTTTAATTATTGGTTGATACACTGTCCAGTGTACACAAATAGCAGAATGATACATATGCTAAAGTGAAAGGTGATAAATGACTAGAAAGTGCTGCTTTAATTCTAACACCAGCCCTAACAAGTAACCTAATATCTCGCTAACCCTTGAACTTCTGGGAAATTCAAGCAACCCTACCAACCTGCACGGTTGCCAATCAAAATATATTCCTATATTTTCTGCAACTTGCTTTTGCGAAACCATCTTTCGAAATCTTTAAACGTCCTGTGCAACATCGAGAAACAAATTTCAAATTGTTTGAAACTTTTGAACGAAACTTTTTTATACATTATATACAATTTTTTATTAAACCACGATTAACACTTTGCGATCTGTACATTTCTCTGGTGGGACTACTAGCTAATTTCTAGTCGGAGCAAATTAAAATTTTTAAAGTTATTTTTGCATAGTTGATTTATTATATACAATAAATTATTTTTTTCGGGATACGGAAACGACAAAAAAATAATTGTCTCCATATCATTTTCTTAACAATTTTCTGTATATTATTACTCTCATTATCTTGAAAATCATCACTAAATTCATTCCTTTTTGGGAATCAGAATGTGTGCTTGTTAGCAGTTTTCTATGGGAAACTAGGATGCGGTGGTCAATTATTCTATTAGATTTACTCTGTTCCGAAGTTCTGGGGTAAGCACCGTGCTGTTTCTCACAGTCCTCTTACCAGAAGGCATCCTTGCCCTTCCCACTTCGTGGCCAGCTCCTTTAGGAACGACAATCACACCCTTAAGGCAACGCAACGTCGGGCTGCTTGCCACCCCCAAACTTTCTCTTACATTCTTCTAAACAAACATACCTACGACACCCGATAGCTACGTGACTTCGAATCACTAGCCATCGCCGGATGTCTACATATTTTCATTCACACTGGACACACACAGACTAAGTCCCTGTCATAAATCGTACGAAAGCAAAATAGCGTCGGGCTAATTGCCTTCGACGACCCTTGGAAAGACATCGTCGCTAACATGCTCATTAAATTTTCAATTGAAATTTTATTATTAGAGACTATCGGAGAATCGTAGCAGTTTCTCGGTAAACCAAGACCTAACCTAACCTAACCTAACCAAGAAGGAATTCCTTAGGGGAGGAAGGGAAGGCAAAGAATCCTCTAGACAAAGAATTCCGTAAAAAGTAAGTTGAGAAATTTCACACAAATACTTAGAGAGGGATTATAAAGAGTAATTAATATATATTGTACAATACTTTTCGGTCATAAAATAACAGATTTGCACACCAAAGAGAAATCACGTGACACCGATTTCTAGAAGAAAATTGAAATGCCGGCAAAATTGAAGTGGTATCAATCGCAAAGGGTTAATAATTTCTCGCTCGATGTATTAAAAAATTAACGTTCATTCTGTACACAGTGATTTTAAAAGGCAAAAAGATGTTTGGAATATTCGAGATGAAATTGAAAAGTCGTGCAGGTGGCCGTTGTCGAATTCTTAGGGAATTTTTCGCGAGAAACTGCAAATGAGGGAAACGTGTCTCCGCGAAAAAGGGAAAAATCGAAATATCGCCAGTTGGCTGAACCGGAAAATTCAATTGCCGTTTCCAAGATTTCTCATTGGTCCAGTCTCAAAACCGGAAATATAATCGGAAAGGCGGCTGACGGAAGTGCAGGTACACCGATAAACTCGGTCACTTCACTTCCGCCACGTTCGCCAATTAAATTTCCCAAGGAAATGCTACAATTCCCAGGAAAGTGTCGTAAAATGTTACATTCCTTAAAAAGAAGAAAAAGATTCGGTAAATCGATGAACGAAAAAAAGAAAAAAAGAGAAATTACCGCGATAAATTTTCCATCGTTTTTTTTATGCAATTAGCGACGATTATAAATATATCATCTAGAATAATTTTTCTTGTTTTATCTACGAAATTATTTAAATTCGTCCGTCTCGTTCGAACATTTTTAATATAATTTTGCAATTCGGATGAATTTACGTCATTTCAACCTTTTGAAAAGTAATACGACTTATGAATGGCAAAGGGAATAGAAAGGAAAAAGAAGCAGGACTCTTTCGTACGATTTCACAGGGAATTTTCATGAAATTACAATCTCTCTCATGTTTTCTGGCGAAAATGATTAAAAATTCAATAGTTTCAAATATCACCGTTCGCGTTGTCTGGCTGTTTCAGTTTTACTCAACATACAATCGAACCCGATGTTCTCAAAATAAAAATCATCCAATTGCATTATTTAAAATAATATTAGGTGAGCCAACAAGTTCTTGCGGTTTACAACGACAATCGTTTTCCTGCTCTTTGAAATGCAACTAACTTCAGTTCAAAGTGTAAAAACAAAAGGAGATTTAACAGCTGACAGTTGACTATACATTTCAGCGAAAAAATTTTGAAAATTTATTTTGATTTGTAAATCTAACAGAATTTTAAAGCTGGACGTGAAAAAGGAGCATTTTCGATGTGTAATGCTTTTTTATTTCAAACAAAGAAAACACGCAACGGGAACGTGTAAAAAGTTGTGTAACGTGTACGAGGAGAATACTATCAAAGAACGTACATATGTGCGAAAAATGAGTTTGCGTGATTTCATACTGGGGATTTTTCTTTTAAAAATATGCACCACACTCTGGCCGGCCACAGGAAATTGATATTGACCAAGTGAAGAGTATAATCGATACTAATCCTTGTTAAACAACGTGAGATACTGCAGACATTCTTGAAACATCAAAGTTGAACAGAAAAACTCGCTTACATTAACTAAGCCGACTTGACGTTTGGGCTCCGCATGCACTAAGCGAAGCAAATCTCTTTGTTAGAGCTTCGTTGGCACGATTTATGGGCACGACTGTACCGAACGGCTATTTCTGAGTTGCAGAATTTACTTTTCTATTCATACGCGTTTCCAGCCATCCTGCCGGGGCAAGGCAATTAGTTCATTACGTTTTTTTAGAAAGTTGTGTCTCCTCGCGCTCGATAGTTGAAGGACATGCCATAAATTACGAACTCCGAAGAGGTACAACTTGCCATGCTGGTATTTTGACCAACGAGTCACCCAGAGGAAATTCCCGGATTGTTGCTAACTTTCGACACCCTTTGCAACCATCTCCCACCCTTCTAGAAAAATCGCGCTAAGGGTGCACTGAAAGGGCGTGGGTAGCACGGCTAGATGCGCTAATTGGTAAGTAATTTTCAGAATTATCTGCCAATTAGCGTGTCTTTAATTAGACGCGTCTCGAAGACGCTCGAGACGCAAAAAACGGAATCAGTTCAGCCAAGAACAGTAACTAGTTAGCAATATAGAAGCCTCGGAGAATAAATAGTCTCGAGGATTAATATTGTCAAGGAGCACATAGCTCACATAGTCTATCACTCCAAGTCCAGCGCAACGTGGTCAATAGTTAGAATTTGTTCACTGAAGTATCAGGGTGGTCCTTCGAGAAGTCTAGTAAAAATAAGGTCGGTACACCACGTGCAAACACAACAAGGCTCGACAATTGATTTGTGTATCAATTACCACGAGCATAAATACTCTCGTAGCCCAAATTTCGATCTGCGATTCACTCAGGAAGCGAGAGAAAAGCTATCCATTTCCCAAGCGAATGGTGAAGAGTTAAAAATGGATTGTCCATGACAATATTGTAGTATCGTAGTTCAAGACGTAGAGAGTGTATATTTCTAAAGACCGGAAGAGGGTCATAAAAGAGAAAGGGACCAACGAAGACCAGGTCCAAGGGCTGGCGAGTGTTTTTCCGAGCGATGCGTAGGTCAGGGTGATGAGTGCATGGTGGTGGGAGTAGAGTGTGTCTTTTTTTTCTTTGGCAACACTTTACCACATAAATGGCGCAGAATTCAAATCTTGCGTGAACTTTTGGACACCCTATAGAAACATAAATTAATAAAATTTGATTCTCTACAAAAATTATGAAGTTACACAATTATTCCAGGAACTTTCCGGACAAACCATGTATAAGAAGAAACCTGTTAAAATGTTTAACTTTTTAGAACGACATGCTATTATAGTGGCTTTCGCGGATATCGTTACGAAATTGTATCGTATTGTAGACCTTTAACGATAAATTGGCGATCTTTCGTGATATGTACTCGTCTATAAGGTAAACATAACATCATAGTCTCTTATATTGACCATCGTGTACAAGTTATTAATCTCGATCACGTTAAAATTACATTCAATTGAGTTTTGAAGGGTTTCGAGTATTAGTAATGAAGAGGAATATTTATTTAACAACACTGCATGCATTATACCGTACACGAGAGGTGTAATTTCAAAACTGGCTATGTCTACTCGAAACAAATTTTAACCCTTTGCGCTCCTATGACGCCTCTACGGAAACATTCATAACATACACCATAAATCCGTTCAAATTTTATTTATATTTAAACAAAGCAAATTGAACAAATAGATAAAAATAAATAAATTCGCGAAGGTGTACAATTTTTTCCACAAAGTGACACTTTTTCGTTTTCCAAAGTTTCGTCGCAGAAGTGTGTTAAAGTTGATAAATCGATCGTATGAGAAAATTTACACGGAGAGTAAAGGGTTAAGATAATTATGAACTTTATTTGTTGAACGTACAAAGTAAAAATTGAAACATATTTTGTGGCAAAACGTACAATTCAAGAAATTAATTGAAATTAGTGTATAGAAATTTAAAAAAAAGTTATTTTTATAGTTTTTGAAATAGTAACGGTAAATTGTTGTATATTGCAATTTTTTATAACGACCCTTGGTTATGAATACTTTTGATAACAGAGCACTCGTACCGAGTATCGAATATTCAAACAATTTGTTTTAATTAAAATTAAAACAAAATAAAGTGAAAGTACGAAGGAGCCCGTACGACACGCCGTGCCTGACAACAAAAATAAAGTTATCTCTCTGTCATTATATAAAGAAAAGCCCACAGTATGTTCAAAAAACGATATAAGACGAAGATCTAGCTATGAGTGTAAAGATTGTAACGTGAGTCTATGTGTCGTACCATGTTTTAAAATATATCATACCCAATTGTATTATTAACTATTAAAGTGAATTGTTCAAGTTAAAGTATGTGCAATATATTTTTAAGAAAAATTATAATTTAATCATCAAATACTTCATTCCAATTGTACTCGTGTAGAGAACGGCATTGTCCGTCAGACATTGCAGTGCTGTATCGTTTAAAAAAGAAAAATCTTTTTTTTAAAGGATATGGTAGTACTTTTAGAATTACAAAATGATAATTTTTTTCTTTAATAAGAAATTAATTTCATACTAACTAATCGCACATTTTTAAGTTCATACACCGCGCTTTATTTATTAGCAGATTTCACATTAAGTAACAAGTATATACACATAATGTATATTCATTTCACTTATTTTTTGAGCAGTAAAACATGATTTTTGGTTATTGCCTCGGGCCCCCATAACTCTAGGAGCGACTCTGATTACCATACTGAACATTTTTACCTGTTGTGTTAACCTTTGCCATCCAAGAGATCATAAAAAATATGTAATATAATACAATTTCCCGAATATTATGTATAGAAATCAGTCGTGCATCCGAAGGGAATCGACATTTATAAAATGTGCGTATAATTCCAACCGTAACAATATCTTTTGAACGAATGAAATTAAAAATTCCGATCTATCCGTATTCTTTGTTTAGAACTGTAGTTTACATATGTGAAATCTGATAAAAATAGTCCAACATTTTACGAAAAAAATTTACAAAAAATGTTAATTTTTAACATATCTTTTAAATAAATTAATTTTTCAAAAATCTGCTTACACCATATTATTGGCCTTCTAAAACAGCACAATTCGCATTTCGAATTTCTTGCCTACGGCTAATAGTTTCCGAGATATTTGCAAAAATAGCTTTTTCTATCCCACATTTAAGGGCTGTTTTCACCTCTTTAGAGTGGATATTCGCACATAAAAAAGAATACGTGTCAAATATTTTTTCAAGTTCTACAACATATAAAAGTTTCATCGAAATCGGCGTGTAACGTTTGGGTGATGTCCTTTGTTAGTTCGCGTCAGACTCTGCCGTTCAGGAAAATAACCTCGCATAGAATTCAGCCGTACCTAAAAGGTTAATAATAAAATTTACAAAAATATCACGATGCACTGAAATTTAGCAATAATAACGTCGTATAGGTACAGATATTAAGAACGTTTTAAGAGCGACGTTGTTTCGAAGTATAAATAAATAATCGTGGAAATATTACGAGGACGTAAATTGCATTTTTATTACATCGCTGGTTATTTCATCGTGAATACGAAACTCGTTAATTTTATCACGAGGATGATAACTAGCTTCGGAGACAGCCTTAAAATCGTGCAAACATTTCACGATCTCATCTCTCTTAGGAGCGGCGACAGTAATTGAATTGCGGTTTAATTAAATATTAGCAACATTATTAAACGTTACGAGTGGACGATTTGATGAAAGTATCCGGTCGAATTTGCTCAAGGAAAACTTACCTTTTGTTGACCTTTCGACGAGCTGCTTGTGTGCGTATGTGTATGTGTGTTTGTGTCTGCATCGCTTCAGAGGAGATCTGATACTTGTTTGTCCATTGCAAGAGTCGGTTTCTGCGGTTAAAAGAGACAGAGATACTGAGAATTTTGGAAAATGTAATTTTCGAGAAAAGACAAATTTCTATTCTAACGTCTCGTCCAAATACGACGCCTAGATAACAGTATTCTGTAATGTTTACACGTTGTGTCTTTTCGAATGAGATACATGGTGTTGTTTTAGTAGAAGCTTGGACAATTTTAATAATGGATAGGTATACATTGCAGCAATACGTTTACGTTATTTAAACTTATTATGAAAATGGGTCATTATTTTCAAGCAAAACGGCCTAGCAGGGTAAAAATAGATAAGGGATCCCTCCGAGTTAGGTTTTATTTCTACTGTTTGCTAAATCATGTTTTTTTTTACCAGAAAAATCACTCTGCAGAATTTTAGATCTCTATCCCTTCGTTTAAGTGTAATATGGGAGTAAAAGCCGTAAACTTTTTTATTTATTTTCTCACTTATTACTTAAGATATTTAGATGAAAAAGAAAATATAAAAGAGCTGTAGACTAGCTTTACTTGAAATACTTTCTCGAGAATTATAAATCAATTATTAAGGGTAGAAAAAATTAATTTATTTTTAGAGAGTGGCTTTTCGAAACAACCTTCCAAAAAAAATCAGAAATAATACTTTGTTATCGAATTATAATATTATATGCAAAAGTTTCAAGTTCGACTGGTAAAAGGTAGTTAAATTATTTAAAGAATAATATAATATTACGAATATGAAAAGTTTTTTTTTTTTTTTTTTTAACAGAAAATGTACTTGTCGCAAGTCTGAATAGTTGTCATTTAACCCCTCAACCTATGATTTCATTTCGCAACTATATATCTAAGCATCAATTACTTGTTGTTTTAATACCATTTTACAGACGAAACGCTAATGTACAGATTAATTACAATTGACAATCTTCGGTCTTATAAATTAAAAGAAAAATCAGAATGAAAATTAACGTTTGTTACTAATACAACCGTTTTTGTCGAATCTCAACCAGAATCTCTGTCACGAGTCTAACTGGTTGTTATAGGAAAATGGGTTAAGAGCAACTAGGAAAGAACAATTGCAGTCTATTTGAGAAATCGAAGTATGAACAACGATTGTACAGTATTAATAGTTTATATGATGCGCGACATAAGTTTGTATTTTATTAAAAATAAATATGCAGGCATGTAAGTTGAATGACTTTATATAATCTGGAAGCAACATTGTATATCAACATTTAAAAGTCGCTATCGAAATCTTCGAAAATAAAAAATAAAAAAGATTTCTATCGGAAAGTATAAAATTCAGAAAAACTTAGGAACAATTAGTTTCACTGCAACAATGTTTCTGATACTAATATTAATATTCAAAAATTACTATCCAAGAATTTCTGATATTAAAAAATAAAAAAGATTTCTATTAGAAAGTATAAAAATCAGAAAAATTTGGGAACCATTAGTTTCAATGCAACGAAACTGATGCTAATATTAACATTAACAGAACGCTATCCAAATCTTCGAAATTGTAGAATAAAAAAATTTTTATCAAAAAGAATAAAAATCAGAAAAATTTAGGAACCATTAATTTCACTACAAAGATGTTTCTGATACTAATATTAACATTAAAAAGTTACTATCTATGAACTTGTGATATTAAAAAATAAAAAAGATTTCTATTAGAAAGTATAAAAGTCAGGAACATTTGAAAACCATTAGTCTTAATGCAACGAAACTCCTGATGTTAATACTAACATTAAAAAAATCACTATCCAAATCTTCGAAATTGAAAATAAAAAAGATTTCTATTGAAAAGTATAAAAATCAGGAAAACTTTGGAACTATTAGTTTCACTGCAATGATGTTTCTGATACTAATATTAACGTTCAATTGACTAATATTAACATTCAATTCTTGGATTACTATCCAAGAAGTTTTGAGGTTGAAAAATAAAAAAAAATTTCTATCGGAAAGTAGAAAAATCAGAAAAATTTGGGAACCATTAGTTTCAATGCAACGAAACTGATGCTAATATTAACATTAACAGATCGCTATCCAAATCTTCGAAATTGAAAATAAAAAAGATTTCTATTGAAAAGTATAAAAATCAGGAAAACTTTGGAACCATTAGTTTCACTGCAATAATGTTTCTGATACTAATATTAACGTTCAATTGACTAATATTAACATTCAATTCTTGGATTACTATCCAAGAAGTTTTGAGGTTAAAAAATAAAAAAAATTTCTATCGGAAAGTATAAAAATCAGAAAAATTAAGAAACCATTAGTCTCAATATTTATCGATGCAACGAAGCTCCCGATACTCGAGAAATATCCAAAGTTAACCTGGCCTAGTATATCCCTAGTAAAACGAAGGGGCTTCATTTATCAATTCCGTAATTATCAGACGGCCTCGAAACTACCGAAGCAAGCCAGCGTGAAATTCATTTTGCAGCTGACGGTGGTAAAAAGTGAACCAGCTACCGGAGCACTCTTGAGATATTACCAAAATATTTTACGCGCCTTTCGCCCGGAAGTTACCCTCGTGTAATACCGCTGTCATGTCGCGTTAACTCACTTTCAAATTCTGCTTGAGAACTTCCACCGATATTTACACGAATTTTCCAAACATTTACCCAGGGAACATTTACTACAAATTCACTCTCAAAGAAACATTTTAAAACACTCTGTTTGTGAACAAATAAAAATAAAATATAACAGAACGTTTTTTATTTGAAAAAGCAAAGAAAATAAATTAGGGTGCACAAAAGTTTAAAGCTTTCTCTAGCTTCCTGAAATTCGATGCTTTAAAAAAGTCCATGGAGGTTAGTTTCAGGTTGAATAAGTACGCCATCTAGAATTTTCAATGAAACGCACACTTCTCTAGAAGAAGTGTAAGAATTTACTACTCCCTCTGCCCCATAATAATAGTAGCAAAAGAAAATAAATATAGAACGCAACATTTATTATTTAAAAACTAGATTAAATTAACACGTTCCGTGCCATGTGTACCACCGATGGTACACGTTAAACTTGATCTTCAGGCCACGTGTACCACCGGTGGTACACGCAGTCATATTTATTTAATGCGCTGAAAACATGTATTTTATGACAAATGTAATTCTGTAAAATATATTTCAACCAAAAAAATGATGCATTATACAAAATGCACTATAGAACAAAACATAAGTTTCTTTAATTGTTATATATACAATAATTAATAATTACATTTAATGGTGGATTTTGTTAAAGCAAGGGAGGCATAAAAACATTTTTTTCGGGCAATCGCTGCAAAACGTCATTACTCTTATAGTTTTTTGTATATGAATATCTAATGTGTAAACAATAATCTAATGAAAGTAAATAATAGAAACTTCTTTTCCAACAGAAACAAATGAAAAACAAAAACCGTTATCTCCGTATATTTACCTACTCCTTCTTTTGTTAAATATATTATTTCTCTCGTTTTTTATTTAACAAATTCGAATGCAGCAGGTTTTTTATTAATCGAAAAGTTTCGAACCGACTAACTTTTGCAATCGAACTGATCGCAGCGCCACGTGTACCATAAGTGGTACACGATGTGATAGCTACTCTAAACAAGAGAACTACTTATGTATTGATGATGTAATGAAATATTGTGTGATAATATATCAATCTTTAGTCAAAATATCAAATGGCCTGAACGACAAGTCAGGCAAAAATGGCTTGGCACGGAACGTGTTAAACAATAAAATAAAAATATTACTCCTAATTTTTATTTCGAGTGTTCAGATAGTTTCTGGATTTTTCAATAATTTCGTTACTGCATTTTAAACTTGTAGGTAGGATTCCTTGGCTGCGAAGACAAAATTCTACGCCATCTTTCTTATTCTTTTCTATAAGAAATGGTTCAATGGTGCTTGAAACTCGTTTTATGGATTTTCCTGTTTTCAAAATTCAGAATAACGTAGATTTGAGAACTTCAATGGCGTGAGCTGTTAATCTTATGGTGTCTCTTCTGCTAAGAGGAATATGTCCAAGTTTATCAAGTTTTTCTCCATAATCTTTGCATTTACGTCCACAGTTTTGTTTTTTCAAAGAATCAACATTAACATAAGATTCACCTTGACAACTATTTTCAGAAGCACATCCAAATTCTTGATATGGTCATTCTGTTGCATTTCAATTGCTTTGCAGCTAACGTAATTGCACCTTTCTGCAATTTTTCGTTTTTCTTTTGATGCATCAAAAACTGGACAATCGCAACTCAATGTTTGCTTGAAAACTCTCTTTTTTTCATCTTACTTTCACAATGGGTTGATATTCAACTGAAGTAAAACATTTAATTTCGATCAGCGGATCAAATTAGAAAAATAATTATAATTCGTAATAATTCGATTAACTTAAAAATTGAAAGATGTGTCAAAACAAATGACAGATGTCATGAAACATTGATTTTGATTGAAGGCTTAGCAATTTTGCGCTACAACATAACTTACAGCTGCATTCGCCAATAATTCCAATTTAAATATCCACTTGCTACTATTATTATGGCACAGAGGGAGTAATTGTACTTGAGATAAAAATTGCGTATGGGATTCGAAAAGCATTTTACACGAATACCGTGAGAAACGGAAGAATTGAATTGAATTTTCTAATAGATCTGTGGTAATATCGCCATCTGGTAAGCTATATTGTAACCGTTGAACAGGAATTGGTTGCCCTACGGGTGTTCCAGGTTGCCCCAAATGAATAATCTATTCACTAGACATAGAGCCAATGATCCAAATTTGACCAAGGAATGAACTCGAAACGTCAGGTCCTGTTTTGAATAATTCAGAGGATCATCTTGCGGGTTTCGTGAATAATTCCTGGCTCTCAGACACGCAGAACAAACCCTTTCCGCAAATTACTCGGATAATATGATTTCATTCTGCACTAACTGGAGGCTACGTCGTTTTTACTCCAATTTGCAAACAAAATTATTTCGCTGTACAGGAAAATTCGAACTTTCTCAAAAGCTCTGGCAAAGTTTTGTTCCCATTAAACGAGAAATTTCACACTTTTGTAAATGTATTTTTTGTAACCTAAGAAAATTGAATAACTGTTTTTTTTTTATAATTTTATTGAACCTTTTACTTGCAGTGGCTGAAGATGAATATTTTTGTTTTAATTAATAGAAAAAATTCGGTTGCTAGAAAATATACAGATTCTCTACGTTTGCTTTATATTTAATTATTTTCTAAAATGTTTCTCTTCTTTTAAAGGAAACAAATTAATTGAAATTGGATTGTGTTTGCTTTAGTTTTAATTTGTTGACGGAGAAACAAATGGAAAATCGAATTGTGGAACGTGTGTTAGAGAAACGTTAGTTGGTTAAAAAGAGAAAAAGAAAAAAAGAAAACATAGAGAAAGAAAGTGGAAGGGTAAAATTTGTTGGAAAGTGGAGCACACGTAAGGGAATCGAGCAATCCTACAGGTGGTTTCGGATCAATTCACCTGACCAGCAATCGTTGAAGATGAGTATTGCGATTAAAGAACCTCTCCGAGACCTTTGAAGTAGATTATGTGTTATATACACAGTTTAATAAAATGCAGTTGATAAAAGAATTGGGGAAACTGTTCAGAAATAAATCCACTGCTCCATCATTTAAATAAAACGATACGTTTCATTTCGAACTTCGAAATGTTCCAATATTTCTACTTTCATCAATTTCTAATACATCGAAATTTTTCCAATTATTAATTTTTAATCTTTCCAAAATTTTTCAGAATTTTCCTCAAACGTTGCACTTGGTTTCATTAATATTTTTTATTACAAATTTCCGAAATTCCTGCTTTTCAGAATAAGAATTTGAGAGAATGTTCAGAAATAAATCCACTGTTCCATCATTTAAATAAAACGATACGTTTCCTTTTCGAACTTCGAAATGTTCCAATATTTCTACTTTCATCAATTTCTAATACATCGAAATTTTTCATTTATTAATTTTTAATCTTTCCAAAATTTTTCAAAATTTTCCTCAAACGTTGCACTTGGTTTCATTAATATTTTTTATTACAAATTTCCGAAATTCCTGCTTTTCAGAATAAGAATTTGAGAGAATGTTCAGAAATAAATCCACTGCTCCATCATTTAAATAAAACGATACGTTTCATTTCGAACTTCGAAATGTTCCAATATTTCTACTTTCATCAATTTCTAATACAAAAAACTAGATACGTTACATTTTATTTTTCAAAATGTTCCAATATTTATATTCTCATAAATTCCCAATATTTCGAAATTCTTTAATCTATCAATTGTAAAATTTTCCCCAAATTTTCCTCAAATATTACACTTAGTTTTACCAATATTTTCAATGACAAATTTTTGAAATTACTGCTATTCAATCTCACCAACTGTGATGAATTTCTCACATTTGATCGGTAATCAAAATTCGTACCTTCCTAACCTCAAAAAAAAAAAGAAGAAAAAGAGAGAAGAAATTCTCTAATTCCTCTAACTTCGATCAATTTTCCCAATAGCCAATTCCATTAACATTCCAAACCGTCCCTAATCTCCATTACTCTCCCTTTACCGTATCTTCTGACAGGTTCGACCTAACCTAATCTCTACGCTTAAATCGAAAACTATGGATTCTGTAGCAGCAAATGTGGCAACTCGATTAATATTGAAATGGAAATCCAAGCTTGGATGGACACAATGTCGATTGCAACGTTGAGAGGGCATCAAAGGAGCACGGTTACACGCGTACCAAGTGTTTCCCGTGACGCTAGGATCGGTTTAATTAGAGTGGCCATTGCAATTAGTATGCTCGTGTTTGTATCGGCTTGCTTGCAACTTCGTAAACTCAATAAACCAACCCTTTGACCAGCTACGGGCTCCTTTTCGCCAAGGAAATATCGCCCTGCTAAGAGACTGGCATCTCTTAATGCTACACACCGGGTGTTCATAAACTAATCAACGCCATTTTCATATGTGTATCAATATTCTACGAAATTGAATCAAATTAAGGATTGCTTTCTTTTTTTTTTTTATTTGACATCGTTAATTTTTCTATAGAAAAGAATTGTTAGGAATTTAGATGCAATTAGCAATTTGTAAAATAGAAATGGTTTTATTTAACGAATTTTTATTCCACGAAAAATGTATGCGTTTATAAATTTGAAAACAAAAGCTTTCGAAAATTCTAATTCTTTTTGCAAACGTTTAAATATTAAAAAATTCTTTTATAATTATTACACGGTGCTATATTAAGAACGACATGGCGGAAAAACTAGAAATAACATGGTGGACATGTTATATTTTCCCCAGAGAAATTTCAAAAGATTATTTCACTCAGATTTAAGCTAAATATCCTAAAAATGAATGTTTTCAGACAGTGAACGCTCGTTTGAAAGTTTTAAGCTGAAGTTTCATCTAGAGGAATCAATTAAGAGCATTAACGAAGGTTTAACAATGCTATTCTCTTATCTAGTGTTAGCTGTCGTTTTGGGCTGCTGAGCTTCCGTTCTTGATTCCTTTCTTCCACTTTGGTAATTCAGTGTTAGAGCTTCCCATCGACCGTGTTGAGCCTTCCTTAATCGTTTTGTACCCAATTCCCATCCTTCCCCACCTCCTATAGAATACTATCTTCAGCTTTCGTATGATCCTCTTGTCGCTCCTGGATTTTCTGACCAAAAGTCACTTCTTAACACGGAAATCTCTTCTTTTTTTTTTCTAAACTTTTATTAATTTTTGTCCTTCAAACATCCATAAAAAAATAATTCCACGATTTTTAATTTTAGTAGATTCTAAATTTTCTTTCTCGAAATCGCAATTTTGATTAATATCCTGCAATTACCAATTTCATTTATTCCACATTTTAGTAACATCTTCGATCGTTTTCTAAATTTCATGCTTCCACTATTTTTTTAAAATTATCCAACGATTTTTAATTTTAGCAATTGCAAATTTTCTTTCTGGAAATCTCCATTTTATTAATATTCTATGCAATTTCCAATTTTATTTATACCACATTTTGACAATCTCTTTGATTTGATTGTTCAAGTTTCATATTTCAATCATTTTTTTTTTTAATTATTCCACGATTTTTAGTTTTAGTAATTCCACATTTTCTTTCTGAAAATTCCAGTTTTATTAATATCCTGCAATTTCCAATTTTATTTATTCCACATTTTAGCAACACCGTCGATTTTCTTTGTTAAGTTTCATATTTCAATCATTGTTGCTACATGAAATGTTACAATAATTCTCGCGTCGTGCTCCCTCAATAAATTAATGTCCGGAGAATTTCACTAAAGTTAACTGTGTTACAAGCGTGCGAAATTGAGTTCTCTATGTGGGTATGCGCTTCGAAAGCTGTATGAGTTCTGTTTTCTGTTGTCCTGCCTTTACATCGAATTTTTTTGTCTTCTGATCGATTATTTACTATTTTCTGTAAGTGGGCGTGTGTTGCACTATTAATCACAATTTTAGTGGTAGAGGTATTAGTGATTTTACAGATAATAGTTGATTGTGGTGGGCTGTGCTCGAAGAATTTAGCGGGAATCTCCAACTATCTTTCAAAAATTATCCCACGATTTTAATTTTAATAATTCCAAATTCTTTCTCTTGAATTCCAAATTTTATTAATATCCTGCAATTTCTAATTTTATTTATTCCACATTTTGGTAATATTTTCCATGTAGAAAATCCGATCGAATTTTATTTTAAGTTTGCAAGATAATTTCAATTTATCGGATGTTTTCGAAGTTTTCAGTTTCAACGATGCGTTCAATTTTTTGCAACAGCTGCTGAGTTCCATCGTCGTAGTGGGTGGTACCAATATGGCGGGCGTGTTGACGCACCATCCTCGAGAATTAGCGCAAAGACAAGCCTTCCTCGAGACTAGACAATGCGTCGAGGCTCGTCTGACCACGCAAAGAGAAAATCAGCAACAGGTAGGAGATTTATCAATCAAATTCATCGATAAACATTTCTAATTATTTTTTTCAAACACTATAAAGAATATTTTTAATACGACAACTTCGAAAATTTGTAAAGGAATCTGTGATTATCACATTTTCCCACGTTAGAACGTTATTTTTGAGAGAGAGAGAGAGAAAAAAAAAAGAAATGCTTCGATTCAGAATTCATTTGAAAAAATCAATCGAGATTACAATTGATATTCCTCTCGATATTTTTAAATATTATTTTTTCATGCAAAATAATTCCGAAAATTTATTTTATTGTATAAAGTATCGGTTATTGCAGAATTTATCAACCTAATTCCACGGACTAGTGAATAATTCCTCGGACAATAGATTGTTCCCGTAAAATCGGAAGTTTCGCATCTGTCAAATATTAAAAAAAAAAGGAAGAAAAAACGAAAAAAAAAAACGTTCTATCAGTACAGTTACGTTCGAGGACGTGAATTATTTATGGAAGAAATCACTTCATCCCACTGTCGAACATTCATTTTCAATTGGGACGAAATGCTCCCGAAACAAACGAACCAACAATTTTCACTCCGCGAAAACAAACAAATACATTAAGCAAAATTCAGCAATCGAAGAATCACATTTTTTCTTTCCTGTAAGATCATCTAATCTTTGATGAAAATTACAGAACAAAAATTAGTTTACAGGCGTTGAGAAAACAGCAGGTAAAAGGTTTCGGGAATATTGAAGGAAAATTTCGTTAAAATTACCTGGATCTTTTACGAACACCGGTTATGGAATCGATCAAGAAGAAAACTTTTGAAAAATATCTAACCTACGCTTTCCCGCTCTTGTTACATCAGTTAACCACAATTATGGACGTCATTTGTGCGAACATTAAAATTACCAAGTTTGAAAGTCGAACCAGAACTGGCGAACGACGTTCAATCTGCACTAGTTTCATGGACGAAACAACCTAACTAAATTCGGATCATTAGAGTTACCCTTTGCACCGACGTCCCGTTAATTAATGCACTTTCCTAATTGTTTATTAATGACATCACCGGCCACGTGTACGAAATATGCCTGCCGAGTATTATAACAGGTGCATTCATTAGTAGATTCAACAGTTCAATTATACAGACGCCATTTTGTAATTGTTTAATAATTTATAAGGCAAACGAAACGCGAAGAACGGGATTCGAAATGCTTGGAAATAAAAGCAGAATGCTTTAGATTAATACTTTTAGATAGGAATTTCTTATTTTTTTCGTTTTTGTTTCTGTGTACGGCGAAGATTTCTGTGTACTAGGGACTTTTAGTGAAATTATTTCGTCAGAATTTCTGTGCTGGAAAACCATCCAACAGCGGGAGAAGTTATGAGATCCAGCAAACAGAAGTAAAGCTTTCATGGAAACTAAGTAAACCAAACCGCGAAAGGAATCTGAAAATTAACAAGATTTGTTTACAAAGACGACGTGCAAGAAAATCTCTAGATTGTCAAGAGAAATAAAAGGATTCTTTTAAATTAGAGATTTTTAATTCCTAGATGACGCAAGAAAATCTTTGGATTGCCGAGAAATATAAAAGGAGAATTTTTTCAAATTCGAGAATTTCACTTTCTAGATGACGCAAGAAAAACTCTAGATTGTCGAGAAAGATAAAAGGAGAGTTCTTTCAAATTCGAGAATTTGGCATTCTAGATGACGCAAGAAAAACTCTAGATTGTCGAGAAAGATAAAAAGAGAATTTTTTCAAATTCGAGATATTTGGCATTCTAGATGATGCAAGAAAAACTCTAGATAGTCGAGAAACATAAAAGCAGAATTGTTTCAAATTCGAGAATTTCACTTTCTAGATGACGCAAGAAAATTTCTAGATTGTCGAGAGAGATAACAGCAGAATTTTTTCAAATTCGAGAATTTGGCATTTTAGATGATGCAAGAAAATCTCTAGATTATCGAGGCAGATAAAAGAAAAGGATTTCCTTAAATTTCCAATTTTCAGTAATTTCCAATCATTTTTAGAATCACTGATTTGATAAAACTTCTTCAAATTTTCTACAGAAGAAAACTGAAATTAACAAATTGTGAATAATAGAATGTAGTCTGCAAATTAATTTTGAATGATAACAGTCGAAAATTATCTAATAACCTTTGTTAATCTGATCATTATGAAAAAGAATCCGTAGACTTGTCAACTTTCAAATTTTCGAATATTCAACCTGTAACAATGTTTAGGAACATTTTCCGATCATACGTCGCTTATGAATTGAAATTGCGAAAAATCTCCAACACAGGACACGAATATTCGAAAGAGGAAAGGTTGTAATTAAAAAACAGTAATGAAGAGAGGAAGATTGGTAGGAGAAGTGACGAGTGAACAGAAAGGTGATGGATCTTAATTTTAGGAACGTTTAGCCAGTGACAGGGGAAATAAACGAAGAGAGAGAGAGGGACTTTAGGGTTGATAAACAAGCGAGCTTGGACAGTGGGCGATCGTTATCGCGACAGGTCACGGATACCCGATTAAACTTGCACAATGGACCTAGTCACGGGCTTAGAATGTTCGCTGGAATTATAAGCGATGCCCGATAACACGGTATCTTTAATAGACTTCCGGCGTTTCTCGACAATTATTTCGCGTGATGACTAAAAATAAGTTGCGCGGTTAACAACCTGGAAAATTGGATGCCTATCTTATTTCTTTCTCTCCTTTTTTTTCCTAATCGCAACAGCCTCAGGTGCCACTTATTCATACACAGAAATAAATGAATATATAAATAAGCAAGCAAATCAATTTTATTAGAACTATACACTTTATTAGAAGGTAACACATTGTTATTCATTTTTTTATGCTTAGGAGTAAAAAGATTTAATTAGTTTCTAACCTTTGCACTCCTTTGCACGTCCTACTGACTTTCTCAAAATAGAAAAGAAAATAGAATTGAATGAATATGGAAGTAAATAAACTATATTAGAAGAAACGCGCAATAACACGTTATTATTTATTTATTCTATTTTAGAAATAAAAATATTTAATTAGTTTCTAACCTCTACAGTCTTCTACGTGTCCTAATCACTTTTTCCAAACAGAAAAGAAACCAGAATATAATGAATACATAAATAAACTATATTAGAAGAGATGTACAGTAACACGTCATTATTTATTTATTCTACTTTAAAAATAAAAATATTTTATATGTTTCTAACCTCTGCAGTCTTTTGCATGTCCTATTGATTATTTCAAAACAAAAAAGAAAAGAAAATTAAATGAATATATAAATAAACTATATTAGAAGAGATGCGCAGTAACACATCATTATTCGTTTTTTCTACTTAGGAATAAAAATATTTAATTAATTTCTAACCTCTGCAATCTTTTACGTGTCCTATTGACTTTTTCAAAATAAAACAAAAAATAAATAAATAAATAAATAAAATTGTGTTAAGAGAGATTCGCAGTAATATCATAGTTTATTTGTTCAACTTTGAAAATTGGAATATTTATTTATTTTCTAACTTCTGCAGTATCTTCGATGTCCTATTCAATTTTTCAATATCAAGAGAAAAGATAAATTAATAAACAAGTAAATCAATTTTATTAGAAAAGATACGCGGTAACACATTATTATTTAATTGCTTCATTTTGGAAATTAGAATGTTTATTTAATATTCTAATGCTGACTTAAAAACTAAACTGAAAGAATAAATAATTTGAAAAGTAAATTAATAAGCAACCGAAACAATAAATGAATAAATAATTTGTGATAATGGAATACAGTACCAAGTCGTTAGTTGCTCGTTCTATTTTGTAAATAAAGATATATGGTAAAGAAAAAGTAGGTTATGTCTAAAAATATCGGAATTCTCCATAAAGATAAAAATCACGTGCAGAATTACAGAGGACGAGTTACCTTATCAGTGTTAAAAGGTGGCTGCATTTTGGCATGTATCCAACACCGACATCTGTGTGAACATAACCTCACTCCATATACAAAGTTCACGGAAGGCAAGTCATGCGTGTGTATCGCAAGGCTGAGATAAGCTGGTAACTATAAGCCAATGTCGAGCACGTTGTACCGGACCTATGCAACGTAATCGCGAGTGCATACACTTCGCTGCGAGTTTCACGAACACGAAGTCCCACCGCTTCGAAATTTCGATTATCTATACTCAGCGTAACACCGAAATTCTGCAAGTGGAACGAACCCTCTAGAACATGTAACACTATGGTTCGTTGATAAGCAACATTTTGGCAAACGATACTCCCTGATGGGATTCCCTGGGCGACTAAGTTTTCATTTACAAGATTTTATTGAGATTCTACAATAAATAGAAATATTTCTTGGACTGGTTGCCTGTCATCAGGCGTCCAACTTCTCCATCTTTCGAGCTATATTATTAAAAAGCAAAGCAAGATAGAGCATATATTTATAAGGCATAAATGCTTCTCTAATTGACCTTTATCCAGCTATATGCTTTAGTGTTCAAAATTTGGTAAAAAAAAACATAGATTGTACTTTGCGTATTGCCAGCCATTAGGCGTCCAACTTCTCCATCTTTCGAGCTATATTATTAAAAAGCAAAGCAAGATAGAGCATATATTTATAAGGCATAAATGCTTCTATAATTGACCTTTATCCAGCTATATGCTTTAGTGTTCAAAATTTTCCAAAAAAATATAGATTGTACTTGGTGTATTGCCAGCTATTAGGCGTCCAACTTCTCCATCTTTCGAGCTATATTATTAAAAAACAAAGCAAGACAGAGCATATATTTATAAGGCACAAATGTTTCTCTAATTGATCTTTATCCAGTTATGAGCTTGAATGTTCGAAATCTTGTAAAAAAAGAAAAAAAAAAAAAGTTGTACTGGGCAGATTGCCTGTTAGCAGGTGCTTAACTTTAACATCTTTATACTTTATTATTATTAGAAAACAAAGTAACTTAGACCACACATTCATTGGACAAAAAACATTCCTCATACTATCCTCTATGTAGCCTGTTGTCTATACACCGGAGGTTCTCGAACGCTATGCAAAATGATTCCCGATAAGTGTGGCCACAGGAGGAACGAAGATTGTCAAATCATCATCAACGTTTTTCACGTTGTGAAGCCATCTATATTCCACGATTGCGCAATGCACCGCTCTTACCACAGCTGATAAACCTTCTGGGAGTTGATAAGCCACGGGTTTCCTGCAGAAGCGAGCTATCTCGTCCATTATCGTTCACGTCAGATCATAAGCGAGGCGAATTGCGAGACAATTTGAAGTGCCGTGTAATTCTTGACCAACCAGTAATCTGCTGTCTTCCATGATTATTTGGATATACAATCAATTCTGGTACCCTTTTCATTTCCCCCTTCGCCCTCTTTCGTGCACGATTTTCAACGAAGAAGGAAATGAATTACGCTTGTCCTTAACGAAATTAAATTTCGTTCGTTCGCTCGGGATGGAATTTCCAAGAGGATAGAAATTAAAGCCTTCCGCCTTTCTAAAGGAGAGCTTTCCTAGAATTGACTCTGGGAAAATAATTAAATCAACTCGACGTTTTCCTGGGAAGGGTGAAGGGAAACTTTGGTATTTTTGTTGAGTCGCATTATGGCTACGATTTTAGCAATTCCTATTTGATACCATCGTGGCCTCGCTTTTCGGTCATTTAGTACACTACCGAGGTTTAATTGTTCAATATTCCGCGTACGCAGAAAATACTGTCGAACTGATTTTCAATTTTTTTTTTTTTTTAATTTATTGCTTAAATTTGTAAACGAGTTTGAAGAGGTCAATTTTAGGAACGTTTAATTTTTCAAATAGTTTATCGTTTCAAATTACCCAGTTAGCTGTTGCTATCTCTTTGAAAAGTATGTACCTAAAATGTGTCGCAAAAAGTAAGCGATGACGAGTATACTCCAAAACAGCTAACTGGTTACAAAAACAATACGTTTCAGGTCACATTTGGAATAAATTGCTGTTCCATATATATACATAATACTTCCGATCATATTTCAAACAGGGATACCAACCAACAAACCAAACGTAGCGAAATGGTCATGTTCCTCTTCATTATTTATCCCCTAGCTTTCGATTGAGGTTATGAAATATTCAGCGCTCGGTTTCTCCTGTTACCCAGCGGAGAATCTGAAATTGCAGCGGCCCTTTACCACGGCTAATTTGACGCGGGATAAATCGATCGACAGCACAGAGAGAGGACACGACAACAGGTTGCATGCACGCAGTATCGCGTACAATTTCGAATCATACCCTGATCCGTTAATGCACACTGTTTCCGCTGGAAGTCACGTAGCGCTACTGTCCATCCCGTCGTGATGAAGTGTCAATTACTTGGCTCGCTTTGTTGCCCCGGTGTATTAAATTTCGGTACCAGATGCCGATTCGACCTCGATTCATTTGCGTTAACCGACGATTAGGAATGTTTGACAGAATCTATAGGTAATGAATACTTTTTATCAAGGAGATTTAGGAATTTTGAGTATGGTTTTCGAGTTAGAAATAATTGCAAATTTTTTTGTTTTTCTTAGGTCAGTAATGAAAATTTAACCCTTTGCACTCGAAGTTTTCTGGGAGAAACTGGAAATTTTTTGTAGTTGTTTTTCAACACAAATACTTGTATTTCACCTATGGTTTCATCGGTTCTGCAGCTTTTTTCATCGTTTCTGAATTTTACTCTTCCTGATAGTTCCTCAGAATCTGTAACACCTATCTGCACTCTGTCCTTTCTATCTGCTGTCAGAATCAGCTTCATTTTTTACCGTTATTCTAATCTTCCGTTTTCTTGAACCAATTATTTAATTTACATTTCTCATTTATGAAATTATCGATTTGGTCTTTAAATAATTTAGAATCGACATAAGATACAGTTGATCAAAAAGAGAGCTACTTTTTTTATACCGGTTTATAGTTCGGCATGTAAACACGAGTATACTTGTGATTGGTGAGCAAAGTGTTAAGATAAACTACGAAAGTTTTTGCATCGATGAATTACATAAATATTTTTAAAACTAATCCTAGATATAATACATTTCGAAAATATCATTTTCATTTTTCCTTGAGCAGGGAGAATGTCAGGTTTCTATCGAGTAAGTTGTTTAGCCAGAAACATAGTTATTTCAAGATCTCGTGCAATTTGTTAATTAGACGCCTAGAGCTACGCCATTGAATATTTCAATTTCACGAACATTCAGTCCGGTAATTTCATTGGCAAACGGAGCATGGATCCTTCGACATCTCGATTTGTCATTATTAACAGCTACGACTTCTTGAATTCCCTCTGGAATTCCTACCATCAAGTTAATTAACTATACGATGCAAGGAACTTGCAACGCATCTAATAAAACCCATTCACCTAAGCTTACATCTGGCAGAAGCCATAAGCGAACACTGCGAAACTTGTAATTCCAAATTTTAACGCACCTTCTTTTCACCCGCGTTTATTTTACGTATGAAATTGGTCGTACGATTTTATGGGGAACTTTTATCGAGGTGATTGGATAACCTATGAATATCAAAATGGCGCCCTCGTGAATTTTAAAATGGCTCCCTATGGCCTGCAACGGAAGGTCGTTTCTGACATGAATGATCCAATGGTGATCTCTTCTTTTTATTTTTAAAAAACAAATCTGTAGCGGCCAGCTACAAGCCCACACTTGACGTACAGATGACCAGCGCGGTTTATGACGTGCGTGCTAGTAAAACTATTTTTGAGGAAACCGTTTTAAGCTGTTTAACTTTTCTTAAATATTACAAAGCATGTTTTTCGTAGAAACTTTCATCGACGGCCTCAGTAGTAAATTTCCACGTTAAAAACTAAGATTTCCGAAGGGTTTGCCGTATAAGGCCACGAGGCCGAACATGTGCATATAACAAATACGGAACCTAGAGGAAATTCTGCTGCTTTGCCAAGTTTTCTACTAGAAAGCCTCGTTCAAGGCCTTCAGGACTCGAAAGCCCTGAAAAAAGCGCGCTAAAGACGTAAAGGACAAGCGTAGGCTAAGTAATGAAATTCCTAATTGGTTAATACCGACGCATCGGGTTAACCAATCAGGAAAAGTAGTGGAAAGTTTCAAGGAAGACTGAGGAAAGCTCGAGGAGACAAATCGGTAATTTCCCGACCTCCGAGTCAACGCTTTAAGACATTTCCAAAGTTAACTGTGTGGGTGTATTCTATCCTGAACACGATCCTTTCCTTAAATTCTACAAATCTAAAAATATTCGATATTTGGAAGATTATTTCTTTACTTTCAACGTAGTCTGCGAATTATTTTACTGGATCTTATTTTCAAGAGAAAGATGTAACTGGAAACACAATAAAGCTCAGGCAAAACTATTCAACCTAACCTAATCTAAAATAAAAATAAGAATAATCATAATTTAAAAAATGGACAATAATTTAAGAAATGGGATTCTAAGTGCTTCCATTTCCTAACCTCACTTTTCAATATCTTCTGTTTCAACTCCAGTTTCCTTTTCTTTCGTTTCCAATGGGAATTTTAATCGGTACCTAACCTCACTTTCAAGTGTCCGCGGATCAGAATTTAGAAAGATCGGTTTAAAAAAAGTTCTTCAGTTACAAGCAGGAAAAGAAACAATGGAAAGAAACGGAATTTCCAAGTGTATTTCTGCGAAGCGTTACGAGAACGAGAACCACGAATTCCCATACGATGCTGGTGAATTGCATTCGACGTTTTCTGACGGTGAATTTCCTCGAATTTTTTTCAGGAACGGCTTCTATTGAGCGTGTTACCGCGCCACGTAGCCATGGAGATGAAATCCGACATCGCGGGCAAGCCAAAGGACACAATGTTCCATAAAATTTATATTCAAAGGCACGAGAACGTCAGGTGAGCAGCTTTATTCCTTTTTTTTTTTTTTAAATTTGTTTCACACGGAGCATCAAAATATTACAGACATATACAACTTAAGTACTCTGACTATAGCAAAGAACTGTTGGCCAATATTCGAAAAGAACAAACAGAATTTTTTAAATTACAATTATTCATAAATTCTCTATTACAGAAAAATCAATTTATCTTTTTTTTTTTCATTTTCTATAAATTGCAATAGAAATTCTTCGAGTTAGTATTATCGAATTTAGGTTAGGTTAGGTTCTTCATTTTTTTTCGACCGCTTAAATTCGAATAATTCGAATGCTAAATAAAAATTTACCAAAAATTCGTAACCTCGGTTAAAGAAGAGATCAAAAAATTATTTATTCGTGTCACTATAAATTTGAATAATCCAGATCATAGTACTAGCTTTCAAATAAATTCAAATGAAACTGCAAACATTTAAAAAGAAAAGAACTCGAAGTATCAAAGAGAAAGCAGAAAATTACTAGACAAAAATGTTCTAGTGAATAAATGATGAACAAAATTATGTACCTAACCTAACCTAACCAAACCAAAGAGAAAGCATGATATTACTAAACGAAAATGTTCTAGTGAATAAATGAACGATCCTGGACAATCGTTGTACCATTATACTACATTTCTACGATTGCATTAGATAAGTTGGACCTATGGGGATAGAACCCACTCAGATTCTCATTCCTTCCGCTAGCTAACTTCTCATCTCTGCATAATAGTACACCTAGCGCCATTATGCAACGAGCTTGATCCACGCGTCCGTCACACGTTAGAGTAACACGCGTCTGACACTTTAGGCACGTTAAGTGGCGTGACGTGTCGCTAACGAATTCCAATTAACACGATGATTTAATTACGTATCAGACACCAGAAGTATGCAGTTACTAACCATTTTCCAGCATCCTGTTTGCTGATATCTGTGGATTCACCTCACTCTCCGATCAGTGCACCGCAGAGGAGGTCGTCAGATTATTGAACAAACTTTTCGCCTGGTAAGTGTACCGACTGTTTACTCGTTAATTTAGAACATTATTTTATATTATTTATTTCAATTGTATAAAGTACACTGGTGCACTCGTTTGAATTATTTTTTCTTTGTTTCTTTTATTATTTTAAATATAACAAATACAGTGGATTCTGGTTAATTGGGACACATTCGAACCGGACTAATTTGTCTCAATTAACCCCTTGCCTTGTAACGAGTTAGACTCGTGACACAGATTCTGGTTCACATTCGACAAAAACAATTATACCGATAATAAACGTTAATTTTGATTCTAACAATTCTTTTAATTTATAAGATCCAGAATTGTCAATTGTAACTGATCTATAATATTAGCATTTTGTATGTAAAATGATACTAAAATCACAAGTAGCAGATGCGTAGATGTATAGTCTGGAAGAGAAATCATACGTTAAGGGGTTAAGCGGCTGTTTCAAGAAAGTGAATTTCAACAGGCAAAATTTGAACAACGTAAAAAATGAAGCCAAACACAATTTATTGGAAAACATATGTAATATTCGGTCTTGAATAAAAATGTGTGTTTAAGCATGCAAACGAAGCTAACAGTAAGTAATAATGTGGGACTGGAAGATTTGGCGAAAGCATATTGTACTCGTATATTGAATATTGACATAAGTAAACTTATATACTTTCTTCTCAGTGAAGAAAAGAATACAAAAAATTTGATAAATTTATGTATTATGCTCTATTTTTTGTTTTGTTTCAAATATGTACACATGATAATTAAAGTATACATTTCAAAAGAAATTTTAAAAAACAATTCCTTTTGATAAAATTTTGATAAAATTATTTACCTCATTCTCTTTTTCTTTTTTTTTTTTTAATTTTGTTCTAAATATGTATACAAGATAACTGAAGTATACATTTCAAAGGAAAATTCAAAAACCAATTTTCTTTTCTTTTTCTGTTTAACGTGGTTGTTCATTTTGATTTCTGAGCAACTCGAATACTCTTGAACCTTATCGGAGAGCGAAAATAAATCTAGCAGCACAAATAATTGAACAAACTAAGGGTACTCTTTCAAGTTATGTTTCAAAAAAATATTGAAGACTAATAAAAACTAATTAACTACTGTAGGAAACAGGTATTCGTTGATTTTTCTAATCACGGTAACATGTATTTAATTAAACAAATAAATGAAACAGGTGCCCGCTCAAATTCTTCATCTGAAAAATATTCCCCAATTTTTGAAAGTTGTAAACAGAAAATTGTTCTTTTTCTTTTTGAAGGTTTGATACGTTGGCAGCTGAGCACCACTGCCTGCGAATCAAGTTGCTTGGCGATTGCTATTATTGCGTTTCCGGTCTTCCGGAACCGAGGCCTGATCACGCGCGTTGTTGCGTGGAAATGGGTTTGGACATGATCAGCGCAATTACGTGAGTTTTTACGTCTTGCTAATTTTCCAACATGCCAGATTCTTTCACTTTTTTTTGGCTTTTCGCCAATCCTGGTTAAACCTTTATTTACAAGTACTTTTAGCATAACCGATCGTTCTAAACACAAAAAAAAAAGGAAAAAGATATTTTACTAAAATCAAATCATAATACTAGACAATATAATTCTAATTATTTTATAAATTATAAAAAGTATACAAAGTAAGAAAGTACTATATAATAAAATAAAGTAAAGATACAAGTTAGCTATAATTTTAGTATGTGATTTATAAACCACACCTGCAGTTAAAGGGTTAAATTACTGTGCGTATGTTCTTTCAACAGAATTAATCGAATAAACCACTAATTGAGTAGAGAAATAAACAATACAGAAAACTGTATTATTCCTACAAGAGTAGGGAAATTAATTGATTAAAAATAAGAAAAAAATGTCGGTACTTATAAAACATTTAGTATATCAAGATATTACCGATTGCGTGATGGATACATAAAATTGGATATTCAAAAATAGAAATTTCATCAACACATTCCGTTCCGCTATCGCTAATAATGTTCAAGGTTTTCTAATTTCTAATTAGCTCAAGCATGTTCACTACTTTTAGCTTTAAAGGTAATTTCTGTGACTCTGAACAATTATCGATAAATAAAAAAAAAGAAAAATATGCGTAAAGAATTTTTTTTTGTTGAAACTATTGTATGCCAAAGTTTCGTAAAATTTGTTATTATTTATATTTCTTTCTTAGTAACATTCTTACATTTAAGCATCCATAAAATCTGCAAGTAACTTGAAATAATAAAATAATCATTTATTTCACATCACTTAAAACGTGAAGTAAGGTAAAAATATGTTGAACGATACAGTACTTTCTTGTCAACGTGCGGGAATGGTATATCACAAAATTTACAAATTCTTTTCGTAACATGGGGATCGGCAAATTGTTAATACTGTATAATAACGTTTGTACAAGTACAGCACGGAAAGAAAAATTTCTATTAAATCGAGTGAATAAAATTTTACGTTACTTATAAAGCACCCTATATATCGGACGTGCGTATTAATTATGAAATATAAAGAAACCGGAGTAATGTGGTTAATTTAAAAATTACGTTACATTAGATGGAATTTAATTAAGAGAGAATAAATTTTTGCACAATTATTGAAACACTCTGTACGTACTACGTGAAATTTAAAACAGGACTCGATTATTTCGTACTTTTAAAGGTTAAAAGATTTTTGTTTGATCCCAATGGAAGTTGTTTCTATTAAAATCATCTTAGCATCGAGCTCTCAAGAGTGAACGAGCTCGTTTCCGCGACCACGGCTTCTAGCGCCATTTTATTCTCGAAGGAAATCATTCCTTTGACGAGAACTGGCGTTTTTCAACCAAGAACCATAACGAGAATTCACGACTCACAAGCCCGTGGCTTACTTTGGCTCGTTCACTTTGTCTCCAATCTTTTCCCTCGTCTGCCATTTCCGTCAGACAAGTGAGCAGCGCGACCAGCCGCGATATTTGAAGCCATTCGTGCATTTTGAAACCACCTGTAGTTGTAAAATCAGCGAAATTAAACAGAGTCCTACCTCTCTTGTACAAATTAATTCGTGTCCATCTTTTTAAGAAATTTCTCGTTTATTTATGAAGAAACCAAAGTTCATTTTATTCTACGAAATAATCAGCATTAATTTCTACACACATTTGGACCATTTATTTGGAAAGTGGTGTAAGTCCATTGCTTCTTCTTTCGAGACATTTAAGGATTTGGATTTTAGTTGATACAAAAATATCGAAGGGATGTACCAAGATTATTTCTATAAATTTAAATATACGCAAATTAATTGTATAAATGACTTGTATGTGAATTCAACTAAACTAATACATATACAACAATCTGGGTCATAAATGAACTTGCGCCACTTTCATAATTATCGAACTGTAAAACTCGTTAAATTTCACCTATCTAAAATTCAATTTCACTTGAAATAAGTGATGTTTTATTTTGATTTTGTTTATAAAAAGGAACAAGAAACAAAATAGTGCTGTTTGTTCTAAATATCAATTATTAGTAGTACACTACTGGAACAATACAACTTGTCACATGTTCATACATGCGATATCATAAGTGGATGCAGAGGACGCAAAATTTCTTTTCATTCCACCCATTTCCATTATATTACGCTTTTGTTGGTAAAGTCTGTAAGTTTTATTCTTTTCTTATACATGCAGTGCTTAATTAAACTACGGAAACCGGACTTACACCGCTTTCATAATTAACGGTCATACAAAGTAAAATTTAGCCTAACGTACATGCCAACTAAAAATTCGTACAGCAAGGGGTTAAGAATTAATATAAGTTAATAAATTCATATTATCTAGTGTGAAAAGGTGTATATAAAATATCCAAATAATCAAAGAGATTCCAATTTTGAAACCCTCAGTACACTATATTCTTTTAAGCAGAATAATATTCTGAAATTTCATTGAAATAAGACTGTAGTAGGGATGTTCCACCGGTCTCGATCGAAGTATATTCTTGAGGTGTAATCTAAAAGATTCCAATTTTGAAACCCCCAGTACACTACATACTTTTAAGCAGAACAATATTCTGAAATTTCATTCAAATGAGACTGTAACAGAAATGTTCAATCTGCCTCGATCGAGGTTTAATCTAAAAGATTCCAATTTTGAAACCCCCAGTACACTATATTCTTTTAAGCAAAACAATATTCTGAAATTTCATTCAAATGAGACTGTAATAGAAATGTTCAATCTGCCTCGATCGAGGTTTAATCTAAAAGATTCCAATTTTGAAACCACCAGTACACTATATTCTTTTAAGCAGAACAATATTCTGAAATTTCATTGAAATAAGACTGTAGTAGCGATGTTCAACCGGTCTCGATCGAAGTATATTCTTGAGGTGAGATTCCAATTTTGAAACTCCCAGTATACTATGTATTTTTAAGTAGAACAATATTCTGAAATTTTATTCAAATGGGAATGTAATAGAAACGTTCAATCTGCCTCGATCGAAGTGTAATCTAAAAGATTCCAATTTTGAAACTCGCAGTACACTATGTATTTTTAAGTAGAACAATATTCTGAAATTTTATTCAAATGAGACTGTAATAGAAACGTTCGATCTGCCTCGATCGAAGTGTAATCTAAAAGATTCCAATTTTGAAACTCCCAGTATACTATGTATTTTTAAGTAGAACAATATTGTGAAATTTCATTCAAATGAGTACTGTAATAGAAACGTTCAATCTGCCTCGATCGAGGTGTAATCTAAAAGATTCCAATTTTGAAACTCCCAGTACACTATGTACTTTTAAGCAGAACAATATTCTGAAATTTCATTGAAATGAGACTGTAATAGGGATATTTAACCTGTCTCGATCGAGGTATAATCTTGACAATAGTTCCCTGGACAATCGAGCCTCATTTTTCAAGGTTGTACCGTGAGGTGGGGGCGGTAAACGTGAACATGCGAGTAGGGATACACACAGGAAGGGTGCATTGCGGGGTTCTTGGTCTAAGGAAATGGCAATTCGACGTCTGGAGCAACGATGTCACTCTAGCCAATTACATGGAAAGCGGAGGGATACCAGGGTAAGCTTGCTCCTCCTATTTTGAGAAAAACTTTAATCTAAAATAAATATCGACGTAAGAAGTACATTAAAATCATCTTCTCCGAGAGTGAAATCTCTCAGACGTTTAAATAAAGAAAGAACTGCTATTTCTGAACTCAACAAATTTCGAAAAATTTAAAGTAAATGTACAGATTAAGGATAATTAGAAAAATATTTTGTTTGCTTGTTTGTTTGTTTGTATACAACGGAAAAATTGAAAGAGCGAGGTACTTATGAATGATAAAAAACAATTATTAGTACTGAGGCTAGGAATTCTTTTCATTTCTGAATATAAATGATAAAGACTTTTTGAAACGACCTGTAGTATTAGTTTACCAATAAATCAACCGAAATTCGATATCTTTCAAGTGTAGTAATTTATCGAAGTACGATTTAAATTCCACGGTCAGCCTATCAATTTTAATTAAAACAAATTGTTTGAATATTCGATACTCGGTACGAGTGCTCTGTTATCAAAAGTATTCATAACCAAGGGTCGTTATAAAAAATTGCAATATACAACAATTTACCGTTACTATTTCAAAAACTATAAAAATAACTTTTTTTTAAATTTCTATACACTAATTTCAATTAATTTCTTGAATTGTACGTTTTGCCACAAAATATGTTTCAATTTTTACTTTGTACGTTCAACAAATAAAGTTCATAATTATCTTAACCCTTTACGCTCCGAGTAAATTTTCTCATACGATCGATTTATCAACTTTAACACACTTCTGCGACGAAACTTTGGAAAACGAAAAAGTGTCACTTTGGGAAAAAAATTGTACACCTTCGCGAATTTATTTATTTTTATTTATTTGTTCAATTTGCTTTGTTTAGATATAAATAAAATTTGAACGGATTTATGGTGTATTTTATGAATGTTTCCGTAGAGGCGTCATAGGAGCGCAAAGGGTTAAAATTTGTTTCGAGTAGACATAGCCAGTTTTGAAATTACACCTCTCGTGTACGGTATAATGCATGCAGTGTTGGTAAATAAATATTCCTTTTCATTAATAATACTCGAAACCCTTCAAAACTCGATTGAATGTAATTTTAACGTGATCGAGATTAATAACTTGTACACGATGGCCAATATAAGAGACTATGATGTTATGTTTGCCTTATAGACGAGTACATATCACGAAAGAGACTTTAGACTGTCTCGGTGGTTACTACGAGGTAGAAGAAGGTCATGGGGGTGAGAGAAACGCGTACCTGAAGGAGCACAATATCAAAACGTACCTAATAGTCCCTGGAGACTCGTTTAAGGGCAGGTTACCCTCCTCTGGATTGAGAAAAGGTTTGCCAGCCAATGGAAACGTGTCTAAGGAGATGAGGGTAATGGGACATGGGTCTCAGCATGGGAAACAAACCAAGTAAGTGACATGTTGTTATTTAAAAAAAGAATTCAAAGTCTGATGTTTTCGATCTTGAAAGCAAAAATCTCAGTTTTTAAGATCAAAAAATTTTTCGTTTGTTGTAATCTGGGAATTTTAATTTCGAAAATTAGAAATATGGAAGCCTATGAATGTAAGTTTTAAAGTCCCACATTTTGAAATCTAAAGATTTTAAATTTAAAAACTTCGAAATGTGGAAACCTATGGAACTAACTTTTAAAATACCAAATTTTGAAATCTAAGGATTTTAATTTAAAAAATTCCAAATATGAGGACATTGAGGTTAGATTTCCAAAATTCGGATAATACGAATTTTCCCAATGGCTAAAATTTGTAATCTTGCCATCCAGAAAATCTCGAATTCGAAGGCTTGCAATTTTTATTTTAGAATACAACATCCCTTGAAAGTTTGTAAAACTAAGTTTTAAAATCCTAAATTTTGAGATTTAGGGATATAATAATTCTTAAAATTCAAAATTTGTAGACACTAGAAATCCCAGATTTCCAAAGTTCTGAAATTACAAATTTTCTCACTCGCTAAATTTCCTAATTCTGCAATCCAAAAAAAAGCTTAAATTCGAAGGCTCGCAATTTTGTATTTTAGAATACAATATCCCTTGGAAGTCTGTGAAACTAACTTTTAAAATTTCAAATTTTGAGATTTAAGGATACGCTAATTCTTAAAATTCAAAATTTGTAGACACTAAAAATCCCAGATTTCCAAAATTCTAAAATTACAAATTTTCTCACTCGCCAAATTTCTTAATTTTGCAATCCAAGAAAAACCTAAATTCGAAGACTCGCAATTTATTATTTTAAAATACAGTATTCCTTGGAAGCCTGTGAAACTAACTTTTAAAATCCTAAATTTTGAGAACTGAGGATTCTAATTCTTAAATTTCTAAATTTGGAGATACTAAAGCTCCCAGATTTCCAGTGCTCCGAATTCACAAATTTTCAGACCCAGTCTCTCACACGCTGAAATTCCTATAATCCTGCAATCCAAAAGATTCTAAATTTGAAATTTCAAAATTTCTAGAACTCTCCATTTCAAAATGCAATATCCCTGAATTGTAAGATTCATCATATTCCTAATTTTCGCATTCAATCGAAATTCCTACGTTCCATATCCCAACTTCAGCAAACCTATAAACTTGATAACCTAAATTTTCGGTACAGCTATGTTCTTCAATATTCCAACAGGAAACTTAATTTTAGACAATGCGATACTTTGTCTTTTCCTCTTTGTTAACACCCATTTACCTCTTAAATCCACTCCCATTGTATCCAACGACTTCGTTCCAACGCTTTATCGCTAGCTATTATTTTATCTCCGGATCTCCTCCTTCCATCTTTTGTCCTGAAGATGGTTGCCAAACGTGAAAATCCATTTCAATGACGTAATTGCTTAACCAGCTGTAATGCATTCCTTGAAACACGATACAAAATTTCATAATGTACAAAATACCTCTCGCAAGATTCTTTCTAATTACAAAACAGAGAATAATACAATCTTTTTTTCTCATCCACAATTATCAAACCCGAAGCAAATAAAATTTGTACAATCCGAAGCTATAACAATTTCCTTCCTTTTTCTTCTTTTTTTCAATTTAAATAAAAAATGGATTTTCTTTGGGCAAATGATTCATTCACGAACAGATTGGGCTTTGGAGAGACGGCAGAGGCTAAAAAGGATCCTGAAGACGAGGTGAACGAGTACCTGATGAGAGCAATAGACGCGAGGAGTATAGATCAACTAAGGGCAGAATATTGCACACCCTTTATACTAACCTTTCGACGGCCAGATGTCGAAGAAAAGGTAACATTTGTTGAGTTCGGTATCGTGGAAAAAATAATTGAGTCATTTTTTGAAAATACAATGATCGTTTCGAAAGTTCGTGGCCTCATCTATCTGATAGCCATAACGTTCAAATTTGATTGATACATCTTGAAATTGTAATTGTTTCATATAAGGACTTCCAATAAAAATGATAGAACTTCGAATTAACGTGGATACGTGTAGGCATATGTGTCCATATTTATGAAAGTGGTCTAACTCAAAATAAAAAAAATGAGTTTATCAGTTATTTCACATCATATTACTTTAAACTGAATTAATTTAATGTAATTTTTACGATATTGTCAGAAATGAACCGTTAGATAGTGCTTGTTATTTCAACATTATATGGAATTCATTTAGTGTTAATTATGAAAGTGGTCTAAGTGAAAAATATTAAAAAAATGAGTTTATCAGTTATTACAAATCAGCCGACGATGATAATGATAACAATGGCAACATATTTTTTCAACTAAAGACGCAAATTCACTGTTGCGAATTTGTGAAAAAAGAACCGTTAGATTGTGTTAAAGTAGCACTGACGTGGATGAAAATTGCTCAGTCTTCAAATAATAATATTGAAAAAATAGACCATAAATTTTTGGTATCTGGTCATTCCTTTCTACCGAATGACCGTGATTTTAGGTTGACAGAAATGAAAATCAAAAAAGCAAATTACTTGTACAACCCTGAGCATTACTATGAATTGATAGAACAGCGTAGAAGAAAAAATCCATTTTCGGTAAAACAAATGTCGCAACCGGATGTTATTTCAACGAAACGACTGGAAGAATCAACGACAAGAAGAGTAAAAAATACCGCGGGCGAATCTGTCGCTTGGCTGAAAATTCAGTGGATAAGATTCTTGAAAAATACACCTTATAAGATGTTCTATAAAACTTCTTTGCAACCCCCCATTTCCAGGAGTTACACTAGTTATGGGATACCCTGTATAGTAGTTTTTAAGTAGGTTTAAATTGAACGGCAGCGCAAGGGTTGCAACGCGTGGAAAGATTAACCAGCGAAGGTTGTGACACAGGTTTTCGGGAAATACTCATGCAGTTAGTGGGCCGAGACCGTGTCCGAGGCCTAAGTTATATTAATTTATTTATTTTCAAACAATTAGAACTGTGGACAGGTATCCGTGAATACGAATCTCCACTGTTATTTATTTCACTATATAACGGTTCGCTTACGGACGTTTTGTGGCGCGTGTCGCGATGTTTTAGTCGTAACTTCTTCCCTGTAGCCTCTTTACTTCTCCTTTTAAGTCCTTCGCCAGAAAAAGGGGGAAAGGTATAGAAAGAGAGGCAATCATAGAGAGGAAAAGAGAAAATCGAGAAGTAGGGAAAAGCTTAGAAATTGTGGAAAATTTCGGAGCGCGAAAGACAGTGGAAAAGGGTTATAAAAAGTAGGGAAAGTGAAGAGGTTTGCGAGGGCCTAAGGGTGGACACTAACCAGGCCCAGGCCAGGCCCTGGAGCAAGCGTGGGAATTGTAAGAAATGCAAAAGATGGGAGTAAAATGTAATAGAAATAGAATATGCAGTGGCGTATGCGGTGCTATGATCGCCACAGAACTGATTTATTTGATTTCAGAGCGTCTTTCTAATCCAATTTTCTACAATTTTATCGGCAAAAAAAGAAAAGATTCTTTCGTTAATCTCGATCTGAAATCGAGAATAATTTTGTTCGTTATTTAAAACAATTTTTTCAATCTTATTCGGCACACACGAGGCTAATCAGGATAAAACATTTCGAATGAACTGTTACAGTACTCGAGGGAAAGGGACAGGATGCTCTCGGCATATTTCGTCTGCTCTGGTTTCGTGTACACTGTGGCCGTGATTGCTATAGCAATCACTCTGTACGGGTAAATAACAAGCTTAATATTTCGACAAACTGTGTTATATTTATTTTATTATTATTATTATTTTTAATTAATATTATCTTTCTTCTCGTCGTATTAACGATTGGATATTTTTAAACGAAATACCGAATGTATCGATATTAATCGTCGTATGACTGACAATCTAGGACGAAAAGTGAAGTCGGGTCACATCTGACCCATCGTAATGGTAACCAATCGTTATACGTCCAAATAATTGTCTTGCTTAGTTTTAGTTTTATCTACATCTACAGGATGGTTCAAAATAACTGGCAATAACATCAGAGCTTCTAACTTCATGAATTACCAACGAATTTTAATTGTTCCTTTTCAATTATCTAATGATACAAATAAAAGACAATTTATTATACCACATGTTCAAAATGACCATCTTTACATTTAATACAAGTGTCGAGACGCTTTTTAAAGTTTTCAACGATGTTCGCACATTCTCACAGTTATTTCACGCCAAGCCATCTCCAAAATCTTTTTAAGTTGCTCCAATGTAGTGTACCTTGAATGGGAGATTTGTTGCTCCAGAATTGACCACATAGAAAAATCCATAGCATTAAGATCAGAAAAGTTTGAAAGCCAAACATCTTTATCTAAAATCTCCGGAAACAATTCTCGTCAGAGCCTAATCGATGATTTTACTCCATATGCAGGGGCCCAGTCCTGTTGAAGGATCCAATCCCTGTTTCCATAATGTTCGCGAGCCCAGAATTCCAACACATCTCTTAAACTTTGTTGCTGATAACTGGCAGCGTTGATTTTAACACTGCGATCCATAAAAACCAGCGAGGTCTTACCTGTGGCACTGATACCGGCTCAAACCATCACAAAAGCTGGAAAATGATGGCGCTATTTTAAAATACGTTTCAAAGAGTTCCCTGAACCTTTTGGTAATAATTAACGATGAATTTGTCGATTGTGAATTGGCTGGACAGTGAAGATCTTCTCATCGGTGAAAAGTATCGAACCATAGCGAGCACCAGCAAACAACTTCTTAAGGTTTTTGACTTTGTTCAGTTGTTGTTGTGCCATTTCTTCCATAAGGTAATGACCACGTCCCACACAATGTAAGAACAGAGTTTCAGCTTATGTTTAGCAATTCTTCTCAAGGATTGAAGACTCGTATTAAGATCCTTGGCGAGCTTTTTCATTGATTGAACGGAATTTCGATAAATTCGACATCTCACCTTCTGAACATTGTTCTGTACGATGGTTGTTCGTTTACTCCCTCGTCCAGGTCCGTCCTCGTTGTTCTCAATTTTTTTCTAACATTTTATTGCCTTATAAATAGTTCGAAATAGCACTTGTATCATTTTGCAATATCACGTTAGCACTGTAATCATTTTGGTACAAGTTTAGCATCGTCACTCGCTTTCTTTTGACCATCGGAAACCTTCTTACTATCAAATTTTCTTAGGCTAAGTGTAAAGCTATGCAAAGAATCAAGGAAAAACATTTGACGATTACACTTGGCAAGATAAAACGTGGCAATTTTTAATTATTTTTGCCAGTTATTTTGGACCACACTGTACAACTAGTCACCAACTTTTACCATTATTCACAGTGGACTCTTCACTTTTCAAATCTCCTTTCAATTCTCCTACACAGTCATAATCCGAAATTCATCTCCCTCAAACTCTTAACACATTGAGCGCCGGCCTCGCGATGTTGCGGGATTTTTTGTTACTTTGTATGGATATCTGACGCATCGATTTGCATGCATTTGCCATGGTTACGCCGTTCTGCATTTGTTATACTCCAAGAAATAAAAGATATACAATGGTTCAGAAGCAATCAGAAGAAGAATCACTCTTCAACAGTGTATTCAGAAGTCAGTACCTGTTTCGTCTGCTTACGTCTTTGATTGAAAAGTATAATAAGTCTTATTATTCTGCACCTTTTTATCCATATAATATGAGCAAAGTTACTAATGAATATATTGCTGACTCTTATAATATTACTCAATACTTTTGTTTTCTGTTTATATTATATATCTGTAATAATCCACTATGAAATAAAAAAACTGAATTTTTCGCTATGTTTATAAATTAAAAATTTCGATTTTGTTCCTATTCTTCGTTTTTGTTCAATTGTACATGACGAATATTCAATCGAAATATACTATTTTACGAAAATGTATAAGATTTTAAATATTTTCTTTAGCTACTCATTGTTCAGAGACAAGCAAATGAGGCTGACGTTTAGGCTTTAAGTGGCTGATATGGCGCGCAATGTGTTAAACAGCCCTATTTTTTCATCCTCGATATTGGTAAAAGTTTCATAATTCCACGATAAAATGATGGAAATTGAAAAGAAGATTTTAAATCTTATAGGAGATAAAAATAAGCAACATTCTCTTTCAGGAGTGTACACTTTTACACGTGCGTAGGGGTTAGCACTTTACTGATAGTACTGATCAATGGAATCCTATTGGCAGAGAAGAACAAGGTGAGTCTATTCCCTTTCTATCAACCGAATTCACGTATTGTAAGCAATTTCCAGCGCGAGCGAATCGATCGTAGAGACTCTTTGGAATCTTGCCACTTCCTCTTAACCTTGAATTCGTGGCGGGATTCCAGGTCACTGGCGAAGTCATCGATTGTGTTCTGGACACACGAAATGAACTACCTTTCAAACATAGGGACAATTATTTCATGGATCATACATTTTTCTTCTTTTTTAAGAATAGAAAACGTTCGTAGATATTTTTAATGATATTTTGAAACACGCAAACCCATTGTTAATAGCGATGGTTTTATATAACTGAAAATGTTTTTTCCCCCCTTTTTGTTTTAAATAGAAACAACGTTGCTACAATTTTTTCCAGACCTTTTTTTATCTTTGAATCAATCGAAGCTTTTCATTTCTGAATCGTGAAACCGGCATATGAAAAATATCGTATTTCGAAAAATAAAAAAAAAAGTTGTTCGCGTAGCTGAAACGCGGGAATTTTTTTCTTAATTACTTTTTTAACCTGAGCTACACAAATATGTTGAACAGTATTGAATTTTTCTATTTACACAAAGATATTTTTAAATGGTTGTAAAAGTGGTTCAAATGTGTTTCGGATTCTCTGTTTCGTAGTCAAAATGTTCTCTTTTTGATTCTAGAGAGTGCCTCAATATTTTCGAGACTTTGCGGTGCATGTGTTTGAAAATCGAGGGGTTGCACAGGCCCTAGCTACATGCGTCGTATTTCTAACTTTCGTTACAGCTCTATCGCCATTGGTAAGCTCAAACTGTACAATACTATTAATACTAATGAACGATATTTGATCCTATCACCCGAAACTAATCTACTGCAAACTGCACAGCAATTGAACAGTAAATTTCAAATTTTCATTCGACAGCATTTCAATAATAAATATCCAAATAAACTTCTTTATTAATAAATAATAAATAATAAACTTCCGACGTAATTTGTGTATTAAATAATTAGTCAATTTCCAATGTAAATTATGCATTAAATAAATCATTTCCAATATAAATTATGTACCACGTGATCGATAAAACCTGAATATAAATTATTTAACAAATGTATATACAATAAATTCCTTGACGTAAATTTTGTACCAAACAACTAATCTAAAAGTATCTCCAATAAATTGTTAAAATAACAAATCTTCAAACCTAATTATCCCTACTGTCCTTCTCGCTTACACTTTTGGGTCACACACTGCAGAGCATATTAGGTTGTCCTAAAAGTTTTTTTCATTTCAGTGCTAGAGACGATTTGTACAATCTTTTATTTTCGGTATAATTCTACTGGATTGTATACAATCCATCCCGATTTTGCATTCTCCTCCTTTTCTTCGGAAGACTTGTGATATGATTTTTCTAAAATTGCTGTGATTTACTAGCAAAATATTGTTCAAAGTAGATTTTTGTCTCATTTAAAATCTTCGATTCTAAACCTTTTGCACTGATTATGAACTGTTTAAACAACCACAGTGTTGCCCCTATAGATAACATAAATTTAATTTGCAGTATCCTTAGCTGTCTCGCCTTTTTTAAAACAACGCAACGTTACATGTCGCAAATTTTCCTGGCTTTCCATCTTTTAAAACGGCACAGAAAAATCCAGAAGACACTTTACCAAGAACGAAACATATCGTTGGGAAACTAGAAATGTACTAATGACTATAAGATTAATTTTAAATAGATTGGATTGCGTGTTTACTTACAATGTTGTCAGACAAAGCAGTAAAATAACGAAAAGAACTTTCGGAACTACCTAATAATTGTAGCACCACGACAATTTTAAAGAGTTTTGGAGTCCTATGTAATATAATTACAATGTAATATAATGTATATATAACGTAATATATGACTAAATATGATAAAGGAATGTTTAAAAATATAGTATTTATACAAATGTAATTTTCATTACGAGGACAGCAGGGTTAACCCTTTTAGCGCTCGATCGAACGAATTGTATCTAAGCGAAGAATACCGAACCAATTTGATGTTATGACGCGGGTTATAGCGTCTTTGGTTTGGTGGAGTTCTGGCCGACTATAACTAAATATCGCGATCTTACGAGAGCACTGTGCCACTTATGTCTGCAGCGTTAAAATGTCTATTTGTCTTTGTCACTCGTTCACAAACGGGCGCGGAAACGTCGTCTTGGTAGCGATGGGTCTAAACGTTGCCTCGTGGTCCGGGTTTGTCCTCTCCAGGGAGCAAAGTCAGAGCCAGGCAGGATTTTTGTCCGTTCGATGTCGACACAAGGGAGCGTCTTGGAGCAAGTATCCGTTTTTCCATAAAAATCATGGATCGGCCGTCTTTTTATCCTTGCTGAGGGTCTTTTGGGCCTATTCTTATTTTGGGTCTATTGGAGTGGAATAGTGGGGGTGTCGAGGGAAGTGACGAGGGCGCTACTCTGGTGGCCGCTCGGAGCACTACCCTCTTTACGGGGTGCGCTAAATGTAATTTAGTAAGGTTTGAGAAAAAAATCACAAAAAATAAAGTAAAAATGATATTTAAAACATTCGAAAAGGAACGTATTACGAAATAAGGGGAGAATGAATGAATGGGAATTGTATTTCAATATTTGTTGAAAATCATACTAATAATATTTATTCAAAATCATTAGAAAAAATGGAAAGATCAGTTTTCTTTCATGAACAGTATTTACAAGTAAGATGAATCATCGTTTGGTCATAGTTTGATGCAAAATCCGTGATATAAAGCATAAATACTGCATTTTCAATGATTTGTAACAAAATGATTACTATCAAAACTAAATGATAATCCCATAATGCACAGCAAGTATCAGGAGGATTACCTGTTACAAAATAAGTGATTCGTGTAGCTAGTATAACGTCAGTGGAATAACATTCTAGTATTATTATGAACATTTATAGTTATCCGGTTATTGAAAATGCGTAATATTTACTTACTATTGCTCACATAAATAATTTACTTAGCATTGATGCGAATAAATAAGGTGCCATTGCATACGCAACGATATATCGTCGTTGGCACTTTTAACAAGTGTAGCTAACAACGATATATCGTTGTTCGGCAGTAAAAGGGTTAAACAATCTCTGATTCCTGTTTAAAAAAAAAAAAATAAATAAATAATTGAAAATTTCTCTTTGACGAAAGTTGTTGAAAGTAAAGATGAATCTACATTTAAGAATACAAAATGGACCCCTTGTTCCGATTCCAGCTGACGCTGGAGAGTGGCCGCGTGTGCACCAATGGCACATTGTTCTCCGAATGGCCGGATAATAGCAGCGTGATGTTCCACAGTATCGACACGCCAGTCGATGTTTGCTATTACACCGTCTTCGCTGACGTAAGTCCTGGATGATCGATTCGACTCGCATAGCCACTCCACGTTACCGCGAATTAACTCGAGATGAACTTGAAATGTGCCAGAAAGCCACTTGTGCATTCTAGTGGCATGTGAATGACACTTTATAGTTCCCATGAATTTCTAATTAATAAAAACCGCTCTAAGTTCTTTGTTTTACTTATGGAAAAGAGATTTAGGCAATTTGTAATTTAATTTGCAACGAAACAGAAATGTTAGGAATATTTTTCTGATACCAGACATTCTTCAACGAAAGGCTTTGCTACACTTGTACAGTGACTCTCATTAATATTTGGATACTTTTTAAAATGAAATAATTTTTTAAATATTGGATCAAACGACTTGAATTTTTTTTTTTAGAAGTTGGAGAGATTGGTTTACTAGATCACGTGCACGAAGAATTTTGTTATTATTTTCCTCGCAAATCCGACCACGTGCGATTTTTTCAAAAATATTTTTACGCATCGTCTAGTAAACTAATCCATCCAACTTCTCAAAAAAAAGAACAAAAAGATCGTTTGGTCCAATTATAAGAAAGTTATTGTGTTAAATGCATGAAATACGTCTTTCAATAATAGCTAACTTTTTTTTTCAATCATCCTGTACAATATTCCTACATTTTTTCCTTTTTCCGTTTTAAAAAATCAAACCGTTACAGCCATCACTGTGTTGCAATTATATCAGATCTATTAAATTTCAAGAATTGCGTTCAGATTTTCTAAAACTGTAATATTTTGTTACGTTTTTAGGTTAGGCATGGTGTTTTAAAAAGATTCGAAAACTTAACCTAAAATCTTAATATTCTTTAAGAAATTTACAATCATTTGTCTAATGAAGCTGTAGAAGAATAAAAAAAAGAAAACAGAACTTATGAATTATTATTTGTCTTAATTTGAAAAGAAAAATTATTTTTCCATGAAATTTGTGTGAAATGAATTTTTCCTAATTGCAGCTTTTCCCAGTGCTTGTGATGCTGGTCATGATAACCTGCGCTGTGTATCAGATCCTAACCTCAGTGTTCAAAGTAGCCATACTGAGTTTAGTGGTAGCTACATATTTGGCCATCAGTATTTATGAAGCTGTTCACGAAAGCGACGTAGAATTGACTGGAAGATGGCTAGCTGGAGTTCTAGTGGTCTTCTTCATGACCTGCCTAATTGCACACTCTCAACACACAGAAGCTACCTACAGGTAATTTATTCTTTTAGTTTAGGTTTGTAATTTTTGACGATTTTTCTATTTTCTAATAAAAAAAAAAAAAATAACGAATGAATATAGATTGGATTTCTTGTGGAAGCTTCAAGCTACGGAGGAGAAAGAGGAAATGGAACATTTGAAAGCTTACAATCAAAAGCTGCTGGCGAATATACTTCCGGAACACGTGGCGGCGCACTTCCTCTCCACTGTTAACTCAGACGTAAGAGAAGACAAATTACTAAAATTTCTAATTTAGGAGACTGGATTCTAATTTCTAAAATTTCAAGCCTAATTTCTGAAATACTAAAATTGAGGGACTTGAAATTCAAATTCTCGAAATACGAATTTTAGGATATGCAAATCGTAATTTCTGAAATACCAAATTTGAGGGACTTGAGATCCAAATTTGGAAAATACAAAATTTCAGGATCTCAAATTTCGGAATTTTCGAATTGTAACTTCTGAAATACGAAATTTGAAGGAGTTGAGATACGAATTTGCTAAATACAAAATAAAAAAAATTCAGGATCTCAAATTTTGGAATTTATGAATTATAATTTCTGAAATATCAAATTTGAGGGACTTGAGATCCAAATTTGCAAAATACAAAATCAAAAAATTCAGGATCTCAAATTTTGGAATGTTCAAATGGTAATTTCTGAAATACGAAATTTGAAGGACCTGAGATCTCAATTTCTTAAATTCTACATTCTGTAATGCAAAACCTCAAATTTGTTAGGTCCGATCTTTTAATTTCCAAAATTACAAATTTCCAGATCTAATAATTCTAGTTTCTAACATTCCAAGTTCGTCAACTTCTTGGAAATATTCTAATCAAAATTTCTCTTGAAAATTCTCAAAATATTTTTTGATAAAATTCCCTAAAATATTTTTCAAAAAGTGACCTACTGCAAGCAAAGAGAAAATTCTCCAATTTCCCAGTATACTGAATCAAACTTATCTCCCATCTCGTTGACAACGACATTTTCCACGAAATTAACGATCGCAGGAGCTGTATCACGAACAATGTGACTTCGTTTGCATAATGTTCGCCTCGATACCGAACTTCTCCGAGTTCTACGTGGAGCTCGAGGCGAATAACGAGGGTGTTGAGTGTCTCAGGCTTTTGAACGAGATCATCGCTGATTTCGACGAGCTGCTCGCCGAGGAGCAATACAAATACATAGAGAAGATCAAGAGCACTGGCGCCACCTACATGGCGGCATCCGGTGAGCACCAATCCTCCTTCTCCCTTTTTTTCTCTCTTTCTCTCTTCTTTTACTCAACCATTCCCGATTACATTTTGCAACGAGAAACACGTTGATTAAAATTCGCCACAATTATGTACGCAGCTAATGACCAACAACAGGCGATGTTGGTAAACACACAAACAAACCTTTTCTTTTTTTAATTTAGCTTCTTTCCTTACTTAAAAGGTAATTTGCATACCTTCTTCGTGGAAACGTGATCAAAGAAAAAAGAAAAATCTTTTCAATTTTAAACTTCTAGAACGTTTCTTCTTTCTTTTTTTTTTTTTGCATTGAGAATGCTTTGAATATTTTTAAATATTTTTTGTGTATTACCAAGCCTCTGTGAGATCTTAAGACCTTTTTCTAATTTTTAAACGTCAGGAAAATGGAAATTTGACGATTTAAAAATGTTTGCATTTTTTTTTTTAGAGAAATAGCATAAGGATGTGAGAATTAAATGTGGGAGATTCTTAGTAAAAGTTTTTTTTCCACCTTATATTTGTAGGATTGACGAAGAGCACCTGCGACATGAGAGATTACAAGCATGTGACCGCGATGGCGGACTACGCGCTCAGGATACGCGAACAGCTGGCCTCGGTTAATGAACACAGCTTCAACAACTTCCGGTTGCGTGTGGGCATCAATATTGGACCGGTAACGTCAATCACTTTCGTGCTAACCATTACAACACCTAAGCTGACCATTTTAGCAAATCCAAAATTAAATCACGCATACTTTGGAGGTTAAAAATGGAAGTTAAACTAGAAAATAAATTTAAGAAGCACTTAGATTCTATTTTCAAATAAACTGATATTAATTTCTAGCCTCCTATTTTTCCCTGTTAGACCTGAGAAATACACATTATAAATATCATTGGCAAAAATTTTCATTGTAACGAGGAAGAAGCTAAGAGGAATAAAGAAAAAAATTTGTACCAACCTATTTTCATGTATTTCTGTACACTATCCTTGTTTAGCTTCAATTTTCATCAAACCTCTAAAATATTCACTTTAAAGTAAAAAAAAAAAAATAAATAAATAAAACAATAAAATTTCCAAAAGATATGCAAAAGAGAGAATAAATATTAACCCTTTGCGGTCGAGGACTTTTTCAAATGTACTTCTTTCTGGGTCGAATATATTTTTTTTGCATAAAGATATCATGTACTGAAGCGTTAAATATATGTTAATTGAAAAATATTTCGTTTAATGATATTTCAGAGTTTACTAAAGAACGATAATAATTATTATTATTTGAGAATACACAAATATATTTTAGTGTTTGCATTTTTTCAGAGTGTAAACTTTCTCAATGTGAAATTACTGAACGCAAATTCGTCTTCACTGCTTCTAACGTAGTTATCAACAACAAAATCTTCTTTTTCCTTATTTTGTGACATATTTTGGGCTTAGAAAATAAATTTTAGTGAAACTAATTTTGATTTTAGCAAGTGTAAATTTAAATCGCTAATATTGCGATACCTCTACGCCTGTGCTACATGTATCAATGTCAATTGCAATTCATGTAAAACGAGAAACAAAAAAGTAATGGTCTATAAAGTGTGTGACGTAATAGTAACAGCAAAATATAGGAAAATATACCCAATGACGGTACAGATAACGAAATTATTTTTTGCCACGTTTGCGGCAACATTCGACCATAGAGTTAAAAACTAGAGACTTCAACAGACAAAGGATTAGACCAAAAAAGTTTCTATGCCTTGTTTTCATGAACATCATTACGCAATTCTTACCTCAAAAATTTGACCAATATTCTTAACCGACAAAAATCGACAAATAAAATCCTCGAAAAAATCTGATCTCCACAAGACAATATATTAACTAATAAAGAAAAAATCCTTAGGACCTGTTTCCATGTATCCACGTATACTACTCCCTGCACTATTTTCTCTACTATTGCTATTCTTGAAACTTGGTCAAACTTAATCAACATTCGTCAGAAAATTAAAAAAATAAAATCCACGGGGCAGGAAATGAAATCTAGAAAAAGAAAAATAATGCTCTGGTCCTCTTTTCATGTAGGTCGTCGCCGGGGTGATAGGCGCTCGAAAGCCGCAATACGACATCTGGGGTAACGCGGTAAACGTGGCCTCGAGAATGGAGTCGACTGGTGTCTTAGACGGGATTCAGGTCACTCAGGAGGTTCGTGATATCCTGATCGGCAAAGGATATCCGCTCACCTGTCGTGGTAGCATTCAGGTCAAAGGCAAAGGTAGCATGGTTACCTATTTCCTCGATGGTCCACGTGATCCAACATACCCTAACAGCAATCCGAACAGCAACGAAACGAAAACGAATTCCATCAACAGCGAGGGCAACACTGCCATCCCTGAATCACCTAACAACGTCACCGTTTGAACTATCTATGGATCGTGCGATCTATGATCATAACCTAATCTAAAATTCACGATGATGAAACGGAAAGTATATATAACCATGGTCCACATCGAGGAATTATTTGTTTTTCCTGAACGACGCGAAGTAATTCCAAAGAAGAGGAAATTGTACTTTATGGAAACTTATCTTTAAACTAAGCTTTGAAAGGAGACAAAGATCAAAAGAAGAGATCTTGCTCTATTCGTAAAGAAATTGAAAAAGATAATCATATTGTCGTGTTTTTGAAAGGAACTCGGTGTATTGTACCAAGAATCCGGTTATCTGTGAATTAATTTGATAGAAGAAAATGAGAACCTATGGAGAACGTCCAGTTAATCAATTTCTCAGTCATGCAATCATCGACTGCCGTCCCATGCAACGGTTCAATCGATCTCCAAAAGTCGAGTAGTCCTAAGAGAGCTCAAACTATCTTCCATATCCCATTTCCAGAAAGTAACCTCGTACTTAAGCCGCGATAACGGCACTCTGTGTGTGATTAGGTGTTTCGATTTTACTTTCAGACGAATCCTTCGAAGCAGACAGCCTGATTAATCCGTGAACTTCGATTGGTTTTCTTTTCTTCCGTGGAAAGGTAATCTAAACTGTCAGGAACTGATGTTTAAATAGTTTTCCAATGGAAAATGTTTTTTTTCCCCACGGATATACGATGGGAGAAAATTGAAATACGAATAGGATGCTAAAGATAATTTAAAAGTGTAAAATTAGAGTTTGCAGTGTTGCAAAGTTTGGAGGTTAAAAATAGTTGATATATCCAAGCTTAGATAATCATCCAATAGAACGTTGTTATAGGAAAAATGGAAATTCGAGCAAGGGAAATTTCCCGAAAATTAAAAAAAAATTTACCTAATTTTGCAGGAATGTAGTTCAAACGGCATTAATGCCGAGACAATTTCTTGTTTCGATAACAAAAGTGTCCTAGAAGTGAGGACACTCTCTCAAAAAACTGTGATTTTTTGTATTATCGGGAGAAAAAGTTAAATTCAAAATTGTGTGATTTTTGTTAACCTGCATAGCGAAGAAAAAGAAATTTAGAAAAACTTTTTTTTCCTTTTTCAAAATTCTCCCCCACAGTTTTTCAAACACTCAGAAATTTGAATAGCGTTACTTGAACTACATTTTTCATTTTTTGGTTGCAAACCTTCCCTCGTGAGTCAATACTGAAGGCTGCGTTTAATTTTTGAAATGAAAATTAGAATAAATTTTAGAATAAAGAAACGGTCAATTTCCAATTATAAACAAATAATTATTTCATCCTGCTGTCTGCTTCACGAGTTCATGTTCTACTAGTCAATAAGAAAGAAGGAAGAAGAAAGAAGAGAGGTTAGGGTGCGTAGAAGCTTGATACAACGAAACCGTGGCTGGAACCTAGATTTCGCCATTTCGTTTTAAAAATGGAACGGGACCACGGCGAGAACGAACAAAGAAAAAGAAAAAAAAAATGAAACTAAAACAAAAAATACAGAACGAAGGAAAAGTGATTCACAGTTTGAGAACGAGAAGAAAAGACTCACTATTTTTACATTTCTCTTTTTTCGTCGGTCAATGAGTTTCTAAGAAAAAAGGAACGAAAAAATCAAAGAATTATCCTCTATAAGCGAGCGTGTGTGTGTGCGTGTGCGTGTGTGCGTGTTCTTTAAATATTTTAAATAAAAGAATACAGGCGTTTCTGTAAGGTGCAATTCGAGCTGATAGTAGAGATTGTCTATCGACTAAACAACGCCATTTCCGGTTGCACGTGTGAGCCTATCTGAGCATCGAAGACTATCTTTCTCTCTGATTTCGATCAGTTTCCTCTAACCTCTATTCGACTTTCCCATGAAATACTAGTCAGTCAAGAAATTATCATTTACTATTTTATTTCGCAATTTTCTTTTTTCAACTCATTCGAATTATATTTACCCTTTTCTTTTAATTCCTGAAACATTTTCGATAGAGATATCGAATATTTCTGATATTTCGGACGAAACGAATTTTTACTTTCGTTTTTCAGCAACAAAAATGCATTAATAAGTTTCTTTATTTTTCGAAAAAAAATTTCTTTTAACTTTTCGATGATGAAAAATATCTGTTAATTATTGAAAATATATTATCACATAAGAGATAGAATATTTTTGATATTTTAGACGAAACAAAATTTTCCCTTGTGTTTTTCAGTTACAAAAGTGCACTAATAATTTATTTATTTTTCGAAGAAAATTTTCTTTTAACTTTTCGATAATGAAAAATGTATTTTAATTATCGAAAATATACTGTCATATTTTTTATATCTTTTTCTTCGAGATGCAGTTATTTTTCTTATGGAATTATCGCTGCCGATGCTCGGAAGACTTCGAGCGTCATTCCACGTAATATGCAACGTTGTGTATATACGTAAAGTAAACGATTATACAGTCGCTCATGCACAGTGTATAATACTGCATGTGTGTCGAGCCACGTGCTCTCGTACACGTGCCTCAGGAGGAGAAAAAACAAAAGAAACGAATACTGCGCCAGATAAAAGTTCAAAACCAATGCAGTAACGGGACGAAAAAAAAAAAAAGAAAACGGAAAGAAAGACATTCTAAAATTTCTACAAAATTTTCTCTTCAGAAATATCCTTAACGGTTTATCTGGACATTGGAATTCACTTTCCGTTAATTTTCGAAAAGAAAAATTTTGGATCGTTACCGTCGCATGGTTTTGAAGGGAACTATAAACGAGAAAAAGAAAAGAAATAAACGAATTCTAATCGTCGTGTATAGTATCTATCGTGATGGATGTAAAACTTTTCCAGAAAAGTCTAATTATTAGTCAATTAAAATTGATCTTAAGCTGATAGAGTGAGCTTTGGCGAGATTAAATGAACGTTGATAAGGTTTAAATAATATTTTGATGTCGCTGGCAGGACCAGCTGGTTGATAGGTATTTATCGACACTAACGTTCGAGTCAACAGGGCCATCTGTCGATACCTCGAGTTAGTACTATCACTCAACTAAAAAAAAAAAAAAAAAAGGTTCAATTCCACAGATAAGTTCCTATTTTTCCTTTCTATCAGCAATTACGCACAATTTTTCTGAATTTTCCAAAGAATTTTATTTATTAATCAAATAATAAAAAGAGGAATGAAAATTGAAGCACTCATACTACCTCGACGTATCGATCGAAGAAATCTGTCATATCAAAGAATTTACGTGTTAAGCGTAACCATGTGTCAGCTTCTTAGGCATAAACTGTATATACCAAACGATCTCTTGCTGTTATGACTGGTGTTGTAGAAATCCTTCATCGAAAGAAAAAAAAAAAGAAAAATTGAAAATGACCTCTCCAAGTAGAAATTTCTCGAATTTTTCTGCAATACACGTCTATAATGGCACGTTTCTGCCCTAAATGAAAGAAAGGCCAATATCGTGAAATGGTACAGTTGGCCGAGAGTAACCTAAGAAGAATAATCGATAATTGTGCATAAAATGGTACACCTCGTCGATTTCGATAAAATTCAAATATGTCATTAAGATGAAGATTTCGAACTACTTTTTCTTATGCGTACAACCGTCACTCGGTTTTAATTTTGAAATATTCGACAAACTGCTGCTACCAGTGAATTCTGCATATACATACCTACGGGTCAGTAGCAACGCTGCGTCAATATTTGTTGCCGGCTGCGTTACGATGGATTAGATAAAGTGACATTTAATCCAATTTCAATGCTCATTCACAAATACAACCAACATGTTTTCTGCCTCCTTTAATCTTCGTTTGAATAAACTTGAAACTAGAGATAAGAGTGCAGTTAGGGTTCGATGTTATTTTATCTAGCCGCCTTAGCAACGGCCGGTAAGCAACACTAACACATGCGAACGCATAATTATATAAGCAAAATTCAATGTAGCAGTTGCAACAGTTTTTGGCCACTATCTTGGAAATGAAGAGATAACGGCGATTTTATGTATAGGATAAAGTTGTTCGAAATCTTTACCTTAATAACATATTTAAATTTCAACAAAATCGGCGAGATCTTTATGCACAATTGCCGAATTGTTTTACTTCCCCTCCCACTTTATTCGTGTATAATTTCTCGATGGCCTAAATACACAATTTCGAGTCTGTACTGAACGTGTACCATAGGTATGTTCGCGTGATGTGATTTGTCAGAAATAATGTGAAATAAATTTTTATTAAGAAAAAACAAACAAACAAGAATATAGTATCTTTTCTGTCCTTTGTGTACCACCTTTAAGGTTTACCAGTTTCTGATCTAGTTTTTACGTAGGCGATTAAGGAAACTGGTTTGTCGGTCAGTTTCCTTGGTACTGTAATCGACAATTCTCGGAAAGTGCAGAATGCTTAACTTGAAATAATTTCCAGGAGAATATGGAAAGCGAAAATAATTCTCAATTAAAAATAACTTTTATCCCCACGAAATGTTCGAAATATCTTTCGAAAGTTTCCTTTGCACTTGGAGAGATATCTTTCGGATTCAAATGGCCCACCGAAACGTAGAACATCCCTATGTTCCTATTTTCAGAGTAATTTGAGATTTACAGATTGGCACCACTGTCGCACAGTTCTCGGAGTAACCGCACGGAAACACGTGCTTTATCCGTTGGCTTCTATTACGAAACGTATTGCTTTATCTTTGCTGCACAACATGAGATTTGTGAAACTTTCATTGGCTAAACATAAGTGCCATCATGATTATTGTGCTATCGTTGTGCAACGGAACCACTGACGCTGCTAATGGCTGATGTATACGTAAGGTCAGATATTTATTGATTAATATAAAACAGTTCATCATCTCGTAAAAAAACTTGTATTCTTCCTCTGCTCTAATTTACGCAATTATGTATTTGCATGTGCGTGTTCGCATCTAGCATGATTTGGTGCGTTGCATAAATTAGTCGATTAGAAAAAAATAAAAAAACACTCAGTTTTAAGTGTTGACTGAACATATACGAATTGTTCTACGGCACTTGCACTCTTGCTACGAAAAATTGCACGAATATTAACAATTACAATTGATCAAAATTCCATTTCACTGAATTAGACGATAGTGATAGGAATTACATCTAAGTTAATAACGACACGAATTATATCCAGTTACGCCACCAATAAAAAATTATACGTAACGAAATTAGTCGCTGTACACAAAGCAAGATGAATTGCACTAAAGTCTATGAACCCTACTAATTACATCAGAATAAATCTACAGTATCTTTAAACCAATCACGTTCAAATTACTCGATCTTAATTACATACAAAAATTAGTCTCCAATTAGTAGATCAAATCGGTGATCTTAGGTCACATTCAAATCAGTTAATTTTAATTATATGAACAATTACTCTCAAATACACCGAAGCCAATAGACATAATGGCATCAAAATGAATTTACAATACTTCTACATTAATCACAGCAGAATTAACCAATTCTGATTATAGCATGATTTGCCACGGTTAAGGTACAGGGTAGACCAATCATCCAATGTATTTTTTTTTTGTCACGTGACTGAAACTAAAACTCTATTTTACCATTTTCGTGTCACATCCTACTGTATCGATTCGAATTGGTGTCATATGGACCGTTTATTTTGAAAGTGGTACAAGTCAATTTTTTTTTCTAGTTATAAATAAAAAGTAAAAAAAATACACTAAATTAATCATAAATTATGTGATATCTCATTTTTCTTTTTTTTAAATCGATTTACACCACTTTCAAGATAAACGTTCCATATTTTACTGTGCTATTAGTGATGGGAATTATTAGGTGTATGCAAAAGTTTTAGTCCTTTTCTTTCAATTTTTTTCTATTTATACATATTATATGGATTATGAATTAATGTTCTAAATATTTTCCTTCAGTCTTTACGACTTTCTGCCATTTATCCGTCAAGTTTTGGATCCGTTGCGGAAATAACATTGGTTTGAAGGCAATGAAATCATCAATTTAATTATTTCTGCAAAGATTCGAAAGTGTTGCTGCATCAATCTGGATGAGCGATAATCTGTCGGTGTCAAATCTGAAGATTACGCCGCGTGCAGAGGAATTTCCAGCTGAAGTTAAAGACAATTTACTGAGTGTAATTCGATAACTGTATTAATTCGAGCCGCATGTGATCCAGCGTTGTGGTATGGAACTTATATCGAATGCAGTATCGAATATACAGCTTTTCGTCCATCATCTACCTTACTGTTGCTTCGTAAGATTATTATCATCAATTGCTCATGAACTTGACGTTACAGATAGATCAATATCAATCAAAAAATTGCACAAAAAAGCGGAAAATTATATCGATTAAAAATTATACACATACGCTTGAAGGAAAGACTAAAACTTTTGCATACACCTACTAAAATCGGGAACATTGATAGCCATTTTTTATCTTAACACTTAACGGACCGATCGGGAAGATCTCTCTGTATTACGAAGAAAATGGATATGATTAATATATTCGTGAATTTTGCGATGTACAATTTCGTAAATTTGCCGTTTCAAGCGTTAGCATACTCTTAAAAAATGCTGTGTTGTTTAACGCATTTTTACTTTTTTTTTTAACATTTCACTAAACAAATTACATTGATTTGTCCTAAGTGATATGAAACATTAGATAATTTCAAATTACTTGCACGCTTCATGGATGCATAAGTGTAAGAATATCACTAATGAAACTTTGGTATGCAGTAGTTCTCAAAAAAAATATTTCACAGGTATTATTCATTCTTTTTCCTTTTTTATCGACAATCGTTCACAGTGAAGGGGCAAAAATTATCCTCGAAGTTGAAAGTAGCGAACGTACTTGAGCTTAACACCTTGAATATTATTAGAGACAGTGGAGCGGTGTATATAAACGAATTTTGTATTTTCCAACGTCGAAATCTGTAAGCGTCGCTCGCGTAAAATACGCGCGGTCGCCCAAGTGTTAACACTTTACCGACTGATTAGAGTGATCTCCCTGTTTCACAAAAAAAAATAGATACGCTTGATACATTCGCGAATTTTGTGGTGCATCATTGCATAAAGTTTGTTTTAAAACGTTAACGCACATAAAAAAAAAACCAGATGTTTAATATATTTTTACTTTATTTCATATTTTACCAAATACGTTGAATTCATTTGTGTAAGTGGTATGAAATAATTAATAATTATTAGTTTATTATTTGAAGTTAAACGTTTGACGAGTGCTTAAATATCCTAAATGATAATCATCGATATTGATGAAACGTTGGTATAAATGGTATTTCTCAAAAAGAAATGTTCGACACATATTCTTTTTATTTTATTTGCAATCGTTCGCAATGAAGAAATGAAGAATCATTCTTAAAACTGAGGATAATAAACATATTTAAACTAATATAGTGGAATGATATAAATTGACGAATTTTCCATTTTTCGTCCTTAAATTTCTAAATTTTATTTTTTCAATTAAATTTCTAAATAAATTTCGGTTGGTAATGTGTCAAAGAGTGGAGAAGAAAATTTCGAGTCTCTCAATTCTGTTACGGATTTCAGTCTCACAGAGTGGAAATAACTTCTGCGCGGGAAAACTTGTATAAATACATGTAAATGTTCATACGTACGTACTCTAGTCAATAAAATTGATAATCCTTACTCCTCTTAAGTAAGCACAAACTAATATTCACGATACACGTTAATTTAGAATTTTATCTACTGGACGAACGGAATGTAGTAAATATTATTTTGTTTATTTATTACTGATATTATATAACGACACATGACTATTGTCATACTTTGACAATAGCTTATATTTATATGTATATTATAAAATAGTGTTATCGAATAAAAAAGTGTAACTTGAAATTTCAAATCTGAAATTATATGAAATCTTCGGATGAGTAAGAATAGATTTAGTTATTTGTATTTATATACGTTTGGGGATCTTAACACTAAATCTACCGACATTTCACATATATCTATTCCTACCGCGAATGGTCAAATGACCGCTTAAAAAAAGACGTATTTCTCAATACAGACTAAAGATTATGAACAATTAGATGGTGAACAAAATATCTCCTTCTATTTAAAAATTAATAACATTTACTTTATTCTCTTTCACCGCATTTTTTCACAAATTATAGGATTCTCGATTACACATTTCTCACATATGTATTTTTCACATTTCAGAGTCTGAGTCGTTGTGAAATAAATCATAATTATTTTCCTCTGTATCATCTTCAATATCAGAATTTTCCTTATCGTCTTCGGAATAATTTTCATCAATATTACTTATGTTCTCTAATAACTTGATATTTTTCAAATGTCTTGACATTTGTTGGAATGAATATACAAATGATAAAATAAAAATTACAATATCAAAATGTAGATCAAACTGGGTAAAAAGAATGGATAAAAAAATGGAAAGAAGATCAAATGTGAAACTTACTACAAAGTATTAATTTGTTCACCTTTTTGAAAATGACACTTATAAAACGTAATATATAAAATAATAGTGGGATAACGATAGAATTGAAATGCAAAATAATAATAGACTGGCAAATATGCTCTTTGTAACTTTTACGTTTCGGTTCTCTCTGTTCAAGTCACAAGTCTTTACTAAACGTAGCGAGAAGACGGCTAGACATATTCTCAGATCATGATTTTCTTTACATTGTAGATGACATAATAGAAGTCAAAGATCGACTAATGCAAAGAATATAAACCGTTCAAGCAGTCAAATGACCACTCGCGGTTGGCAAACTAGACTACAAATCTTTTTCAGAAAATAAACAGTAAGAAAAAAAGTGAATATTAAAAAATGCATTGTGTGTATAATATAAGAAAAGTCGTGAAGTTAAATGGCGATGCAATAACATCGTATGCAGGAAATTCTAAATGAACTTTTAAAAATGGTCATTTGACCGCGCGTTAGGTACACATTTCGTACGGCGTTCTGCTCGTTGAACGTGCTCCCAAAGCTCGCTCATTTTGCAGCGCGCCAATGAATTTAACACTTAGCCAACCGCGTATTTTTCACAAACGGCGCGAGTAGTAATCTTCTTCGCTTGAAAGACTCAAAAAGTTCCTCTACATTTCCGGTGAGGATGTTTTCTTCCGCCATTCATTAAAATCTCGTACAAATTTATATATATTTTTTTTAATCTTTCATGCAGCGACTTCTTTCAAAAACGGGGAGAGATATCTAATCGGTTATTTGAAAGCGGGGAGAACTCCCCATGTGGTTGGTAATGTGTTAATACAATGCACCCAAGCACATTCTTAACACTTTATCGACCGGAGCCTATAAATCGGCTATTTCCTGTCAAACTTTATGGACCTAGAGAGCTTATTCGGTTTCTTGCTGTCACAAATTAACGGCTTGTCCTATAATAAGAGAAAGTGAAAGATATATATATATATATATATATAGCAAGTCCTCTTACGAATTTTGATTAAAAATTGTTAGAGCATTAAGAATAAACGCGAAAGCAAAAACCGAGCCAATATTGAATGCAATGAGCTGGCTGGTAAAGTGTTAATTAATATTTATAAATTCTTAATAACATCACTTATTCCAGGAATGTCGCTATTATCGCTAAGTTTATCCGATAAATCATCAAACGATAATTCATTTTGATTTTCATTCTCTTTATTATTATGAGACATTTTTGTATTTTTTTAGAATTAGTGTCTATTTAATAAATGTATTTAAAAGTTATTTTTTCACAAACTAGAATGCTAGTTTTCAAATAATAAAATGTTGTACAATGATAAAATGAATAAAATGCTTTATACGTATAGTAGGAGACACAAGCTGAGCAAAATCTTTCGGATGGAACGACAATGCTGATCGATTTTTTTCCATTCTTTTAGGATTTTCACATGCATTTGTTTCACGATTCTTTTGTCATAAATAGACTGCGAATGTTTATGTAAGTAATATAGATACAGTTTACAGCTAATTGCAGTTCTGTAGCTTTGTTTCATCGTTTCTGAACTTTATTCTTCCTGATCTTTCCATAGAATCTGTAGTATCAATTTGAACTCTGTCTTTCGTATGTGTTGTCAGAATAATTTTCACTTTTTACTGATACTCTAGTCTTCCGTTTTCTTATACCAATTATTTAATTCAAATCTTTCACTCATGAAATTATCGATTTTGTCTTTAAACAATCTAAAATCGAACTTATCTTCACTGTTACTAATTCCTTCATTTAGCACAATAAATTAAGATGAACACCTCGGTGAGACCTTTGCATTCCACTGACGTCGGTACAGGAACATAGTACGGACTATAACTCCATTCAAATCTCATCCACATTGAAATAAAGCAAAGTGAATAAATTCACAAACGTGTATAAATTTTTCTTTCGAAAAGGAAACTTTTGATTTTCCAATAGCTCATCATAAAAGTGCGTTGGAGTTGTTAACACTCGATTTAGAGGATCTGTCAATTTAACGGATTTGGGATTTCACAAGCAAACCTATGTCTGTTACTTTCCAACAGGTTTTGTTAACTTTTATTGATGGAACGATAAAAAAATGTGTTCAAATTTATCAATAAATTAACAGTATATAATTAAGCTGTTTCTAAATTAAGTAAATCAATTTATTAAAGAAAAAATCAAATATTCCGTTTATTTCTTAATTTGACGGTGTGTTCGTAAAAATAGGTACACAAGAAAAGTCCGTAAACCTAGTGTTAAATCGATCGTATAAAAAAAAATTACTCAGAGTGCAAAGGGTTATACAAGATACATTGACGCTGGATACAAGATTTCTTCGTACGGTCCTGATCATGCTTTCAAGTCTTTATCTGCTCGCATTTCTGTCTATTTGCGTGTCTCCGGTAACTGACACATGCTTACTTTGTCACTTGACCGATTTTACGACCTCGATTATACGGTCCTGAATGGCGCAACATTAACCTGTGTTGATTTTTAAAAGTTTCATTGACAATCTCGCTGTATCGTGACCCCGACTACATTAACACGTTCAACGCGGTATCGGTCTCCGACGGTATCAAATTTAAAAAACAAATTTTATTTGATATAAAATTGTTTATAATATAAAAAGATATATTTACATTTCCTTAATACAGTGGATTCCGATTAATTGGGACACATTGGGACCGGGCTAATTTGCCCCAATTAAGCGGCTGTCCCCAAAAAGCGGATTTCAACAGGCAAAATCTGAACAACGTAAAAAATAAAATCAAAAACGATTTATTGATTCTTTATTTAATCTTTTAGGCACGGCTGAATTCTGCGCGAGGTTATTTTCCTGGACGGCAGAATCTGACGCGAATTAAGTTTCAAAAAAATGTTTTTTTGAAACGATACAGCACTGTCTGACGGACAATGCCGTTCTCTACACGAGTACATTGGAATGAAGTATTTGATGATTAAATTATAATTTTTCTTAAAAATATATTGTACATCCTTTAACTTGAACAATTCACTTTAATAGTGAATAATACAATTGGGTATGATATATTTTAAAACATGGTACGACACATAGACCCACGTCACAATCTTCACACTCATAGCTAGATCTTCGTCTTATATCGTTTTTTATGAACATATCATACAATTTCGTAACGATATCCGCGAAAGCCACTATAGTGGCGTGTCGTACCTAAAAGGTTAACGAAGTTCTTTTAGTTATCTTCACGCACTGTATCGGTTGACAATGTTTCGAGTAAATATGCAGCCCAATCTGTTTAAAGTTGATCTTATGGTGATTAGTTGTCTTCTACCTTTCCAATAATATGGTTCTTTCTCGATAATATATATACCTCTTGTAATGTTCCTATGCCATCTTAACCAGTTAAGTGTGTTTGACGACTATATCCGTCATGGAAGAATGGCAGAATTTTGTGTTATGTCGGCTATATCCGTCATGCGTAAAATTTTGTTACAATTTGATATTTAAATTGTAATTCTGGCGAAAACTAAATTATATTCGTAAATTTTAATATGTTTAGAATGTTTAGGGGTCAGGACGAAATGAAATAAACAAATGAAAATTATAGATAATTTGAGTTGGATTTCTAACTTCCTGAGAGCTAACTTGTAAGCACTGCAGTAACACTGGATCTTTGATTATCCCGATTTTCATCTTGACGTGTCATAACCAAAAAAACAAAGTATATTAGATTCTCCATCTGCGATGATGTCCGACATGCAAAGTGCCACTGTGCATCGTTCCCTGTTTCAGAACATATCACACGAAAGCAACATTATAAATTTTTAATTTCTACAAATATTTAATTTTTTTTTTTAAGTTTTTCGTTAATTATGTGTAAATATAGCTTTACGTTGATCCATTGTGTAAATATTACTAATAAATTCATTCATTTTCTAAAATAAAGTCGTCTTTTTGACCCAATATTTCAACAGCGCCACTTACTCTGTGTTTGACGACTATATCCGTCATCGCTTGATTATCGCGACACACACTGGGGCGCACTTTGCAAAATGATCGACACAGTTAACTGGTTAAAAGATAGAAAATCAAGAAATGCACTTGCAACACATGACGTTACGTTGCTTTATAAGAGTCAATAGCGCTTGGAATGCTACAAATTAGATTTACGCTGTCTACGACGATCATATTGTGACCGTCCAAATAGATCATAATTGATGCAGAATGTTTAGAGGTGAAGATTTTATATGAGATAAAAAAAAAAAAGAATCACCTTGCACAATATTTTATTAGTAAACCATATCAGTTTTGGAAAAATCAGGTCATAAGCCTTCCTAGGAGAAGGAGAAGAACGAGAAATCGGAATTCTGTAGAATTATACCGAAAACAAACGATTTTACACTTCATGTCTAACAATAAAGCGAAAGGAACTTTTGGGACAACCTAATAATATTTGGTCCTGAATACAAATGTGTGTTTAAGCATGCAAACAAAGCTAACAATAAGTAACAAAATAACGTTAGCAAGTAATTAAAAGTAAGTAAATAAACACATATATTATGTAATGTATAAATAAATATATTATGTAATATGTGGATGTATGTAATTATTTTCTTAGAAATTTATCCAGTGTAACTTGGTACATTTTTCTTTGGCTCTGCAAATGGACGAAATCGGCACAAGCATCGAGCATAGAAATGAGGTATTCTTCATTTCCATTTTGCAGAAAATATTGTCCTAGTTTAAAAATACATTTTCTGGTTTCCTAATTAGTCACCAGATCTTGCTCAGAAGTATCTACACTTCCAATCGGTATCACTGTTTCATAACGAGTTTTACTATATCTCCAATTGCAAACTGTACGAGCGTAAACTGTCTTAATAAAACGGTGATATGTCCCATATAAGCATAGTGGAAACAATAATTTTTGTTTCAGTATTTGTCCCAAATAAACGGCGGCCCGCTTAACCAGCGTCCCAAATAACTAGAATCCACTGTATTTATAAGTAACACAAATTTTGTATAATATTTTGCGACGACGTTTCCTTTTGCTTCTTGAGATATGCAAATTTGCAAATTGTACTTATTTCGAAACTTTATCTTTTTTTTTATTTATATTATTAACATTATTCATCTATTAAATTTAAATAGCTTATAAAGAGCATAATATTGAAAATATTAAAGAAATAATTTATTATTTTTAAATATTTATATTTATAAATAAATAATACATTAATATTTTTATACTGAAAATATAAAGTTTTAATTAAACTATATAAACCTGTTAAAAGAAATACGATAAATTAATATCCCTACAGAATTAGAAATTCCATTTTCAATTATTTCTTTAATTAGAATAAAATTATTCAATAATCTTATTAACAATAAAATGCCTCTATTTGGCTTTAATTAAAATTTATATTGAGTTACATAAAATTACAGTAGAATGAAATAATTCTGATTTTAAATGGAAATTGGGGTTGAGTTAGGTTAGGTTAAAATTAGATTCAATATCTGTCCTAAATAAACGACGGCTCCGTTTAACCGGCGTCCCAATTAACCAGAATCCATTGTGTTACAAATACATATTGAAAACATATTTTCTTTTAGAAAATTAATACGATGAATTTCATTTGAAATGACTTAGACTACGTCTACGATCGCAAAAGTGTTAATTGAAATATCACGTAGTACTTCTACCATTCAGTTATCAACGGAACCCTAAAAAAGAGTGCAACGCACGGCCCTGAGTGCCGCAGCCATCAGTCGGTGCTGATCTTGAAGTCTTTAACTTATGACCTCGCTGTATCGTGACATCTAGCGCAGTTTGATATCATAATCTTGTCCATAACGTTCACTTTTTAGATGTACTTCCTCACCGATATTAATTGTTTTGCTCGATGCATTTTTTTTTTTTTTTAATCGCCGTTCTTAAGCGTAAAGTGCGTTTCGCGAACCTGTGTTTTTGTTTTGGACGACGTCGATATTAAAGATAGTGTTGGAATTTGTATATTTGTGAAGAAATAACACGTATTGCTTTTATAGATTGTTTTTTTTTTTGTTTTACTAATATTATTTATAAACAGAGGAAATCTGTATCCTAGTTGATGAAACAGTGAACATGGCTCTCATTAATATTTGGACGCCCTTTACAACAGAACAACTTTTTTAAAATTGCACCAAACGAATTGAGTTCTCGTGAGAAGTTAGAAAGATTAGTTTATTAACCAAGAGCATTTTTGAAAAAATTCCAGTTGGTCGGAATTGCGAAGAAAATAGTAACGGTAGCTTTTTACAACTTCTTTATCTGGAATTGTAATGATTAATGTTACTACGAGTTGCAAACAGTTAAATGTGACATAAATCGAAGTTTTCCACGATTTTTGGCTTAACCTTGTGGGTACATTTGACGTATCAGAACGTTATACATTTTTTTGGTCAATGTTGCACATGACGTTCTGATACGTCACTGAAATTGATACAATATTTAACATGCTCATTCTTGTTTATTTGAGAATAATTTGTATCAGTTGCAACAGAACAAATATTTTCAGTATTTTAGTGAATCTTGTTTGAGATACACAGCCCCATAATGGCAAAAATAGAGAATATATTTTATCAAAGTGATAGCGGGGCCACAATATAGCAAGGTCACAAATTAAACTCCCAAGAATCGGTACTCGTTGATGCTGCGGCATTCAGGGCCGTATATTGCAGTCTGAGTGTTCCAATAATAAATGCATGGTAGTGTGGGCTGTTATGTTGACGGAGGATAGAAGGCGGAGGAATGATAGAGAGGATCGTAGGAAAAGGAAAGGTTGCGTTTCGTCCTGGGCCTCCTAGTGGACTCGTCAGTAAGGCATTCTAGGAGACCCGTGCCTTAGACGCGGGGGACTGAAGGAGTTAGGTTGGAAGGTGTATATATACAAACAGGACCTCTCGGGAGCGCTAGCGAGAATGGTCTCCTGTGTCTCTGTCCCTCTAGCGGTGGTAGACAGAAGGGTCGCCACAGTAGCATATAATTTTTAACGTTTCAATTGTCGAGTTAGGCTAAGTTTTCATTCACAAATAGAAAATATGTAAATATTAGCTACTATCTGAAATATTTCGAATTTCTTTCCACAACTACACAACATTTTTGTACGTTCTACCTGCATATACAGGTAAATTAATAATTTGTCAACCGCTTGTGGAGATCTTCCAATATTGCGAAAAAAATAGATATACTTGACATATTCGTGAATTTTCCAGTGTACCATTGCATAAATTTTCCTGTTTCCAGCATTAGTACACTCAATACAAAAAAAAATGCTGTGTTGTTTAACATACTTTCAATTTATTTCAACATTTTACCAACCATTTTACTAACCAAAATATTTTGATTCGTGTAAGTGATATGAGTTATTAGATAATTATCATTTTATTATTTCAACTGATGAAACTTTGATATATCAGGAGTTTACAAAAAACATTTAACAACTTTTTGATCTGCAATCAAAGTGAAAGGATGAAAATTGCCCTCCATGTTCAAAGTAGTGAACATATTTGAGCCAATACCTCGAACATTATTAGATACGGTGTATATCGAGAAATCTTATATATTTTTAACGTCAACTATCTAAACATAACTCGCGAAAAATGCGCGCGATAGGCAATGTGTTTAGATGTTAAAGACCTCGGTCAAACCTTTACATGTAACGATTACGTTACATGAGTATGAATTTTTTCTTTCATACATTATACAAGCTACATTGACGTTGGTTACAAAAATTCTTGGTACGGTCCTGACCATGGTTTCAAGTCCTTATCTGCTTGTATTTCTATCAATTGACGCCTGACCGATTTTACAACCTCGCTATATCGTGGCCCCGACTATACAGATTTTCTTCGAATATATTACCGATCCTCCTCGATAAGAGCTGCTTTCCGGACTGATTTCTTCGCGGGTATATACGTAACGGAGTCGCGATAAGATGTAGAGGGGACACTGTGTGCAAAATATCTAAGGACGACATAACACGTTCTTACTGATTCAGTGAAAGGCTAACTCTCTATCACGATGAGTGGTCCACATATCAGTTGGAGACTTGATCATTTATACATTCCCCGAATTAACACGTTTAACAACCGCTGTTGGACTAACTGAAAAGGTAACGACCTCAGTGATGGTGTTTTTCTTTTCTTCGGGAATAGTGAAACCTGTTGAGAGTTACATGGAACAGAATGAATCTCAGCACAGACTGATGTTGTGTGCAAGGTGTTTGCGATTAAAGTTACGAACGTAATGTCATCGTTCTCGAACTTCATCGACGATTTTGATCAATTATCTTCTAAGTGAACCTTTAGTCTCTGTGTAAATAATTTAATAATTTATCTGTTTGAAACATTACATCGGAATATTTTTAGTTAAAAAGTATTCACAGTATCTGAACGAATTTTTACGAAAATTCGGATTATTCTTGAAATTAATTTAACGAAATTTCAACTGAATTTTTACGAGGAGAGAAAAGTCTGTGATTCTTAACCCTTTGATTACTGTTGACGCCTGTAGGCATTTTAGAAACTTAGCACTTCCGTTACTTCCATTTTAATTTAACGAAATAAATTTTACATTTCTACAAATTTGAAAATGATCAATTTTTAAACTTTCGAAGACAATTTGACGAATTCTACGAGTGAAAATGGAACATGTATCTTTCTATTGTAATCTGTAATAGCTAAAAAGTTAATCTGATCGTTTTTCGAAGCAGTCCCACAAGCAGTTTCATAAAGTCTGTTCAAATGATTATAGTTATCAGTTCTTAACACTAGGTTTACGGGCTTTTCTTGCGTGAACCAGAAACTGAATCTTTCCATCCAGAAATCGATTTGTTAGAGACAACATAATTGTATATTACTACCGTATTTACAAATTCGGATATATTTTCGTATCATTCCATAAATAAAAGTGAGAAAAAGTTGCTGGGAAATAACAACAATTGTTTTTGTAATTTCTCTCGTGAAATCTCAAATCCGTCAAATTGACGTATCTCGTAAACCTAGTGTTAAAAGTGATGGATCGTCGGTTTTTCGAGTTTTAACACAAAAATGAAGATTCGGAAGAAGTTAGAAAACATTACGTAAAAAACGTAAATTCAAATGGTTTTCTGTTGTAGAAAGAAGGGGGGTAGCATCCAGTACAATTTCTGCAGTATTTCCGCGGGCTCAGCACTACGATGAAAATCACGAGTGGAATTCATACAAAGTTACACATCAGTGGCGATAATCACGTCAAATAATCCGTATACAAAGATCTACAGGATTTGATCTAGCGTTATCATAGATCAAACAGCGGATCATGGCGAACGAGGTATATAAAGTGACTCTCCTCAACAGCGATCATTTCTCCTGAATCATTTATTACACAAAAAAGAAAACGACTGATTTTTACAAAAAGAAACAAAGAAGAAAGAGAGAAAAGGAAAAAAAATGAACGTAGCAATTCGGTTTCTTTCATTTTCATTCGAAAGTAACAGAGATGTTGCAAAAAGTACAGCATCAACGGTGACAATTGTTTTCCTTTTTCCATAACGATACATATTGAGCAATTTTTACGTAACACGGAGATAATAAAATTACGAGAGCGCGTAAATATTTTCGTCATATAGAAGTTCTGCATCAACGAATTCAACGGGCAACATTTCGTACATTTCTTCCTGAACAAATAGAGAAAGTGTTTCTCGATTGATCGAAGTTCGAAGTACTCGATCTTCCTTTTCTCCGGCGAGGAGAACAATTCCTCGGGTACTTTGTAAGATACTTGAGGAGAAAAAAAAAAAAAACGTTTCAACTCATCGGAACTCATCGATTCTCGTCACTTTCCAGCTGATACCGAGGAACAGTGAAATGTCTATGAAGAAGAAGGGAAAACGTTGCAAATGGATAAGAGACGTGTCCGTGGAGCCGACTATGTGGCTCTATATGATGGCCTATATGATCACATCTGTGGTGGAGCAGGCTTTTTTCGTTCACAAGGCTTGCCGCGTCGATCACGGTTACTCCGAGGAAGTTTGCATGAAACTGAACGATAACGAGACTATAAAGGCCGAAGTACAGGTAACGTACTTTCTAATCCAGCGAGTAAATAAAATATTACACAAAAAAAAACAAGAAAAAAAGAAGGAGCGTAATACCAGTCATCGAGAAAACTGTCGACGAAAGTGTAATAGCGTTTGCTCAGGTACTCGAGATAAAACACGAGTGTATGTACTCGATTATGAGGAGAAGCCTCGATGCTATTGAGTATTATCTTGAAAAAAGAAAAAACAAGAACGTACTTCATTTTTCACTAATTTTCTTTTTCCTTTTTTTTTTTATTACAAATGATCTGGATTGATTAATGAGAAAAATATTCCAATTCTTGCTTCCTGGATACTAAAATGGTAAGTTACTATGGATTTCCACTTGTTCCAGCCGGAAACGATCATTCTGGCTAATTTCCAATTTGGTAATTTACCATTTTGGTATTAGAATTATACCAAATGTAACTTGTACTTTCTCTTGCCACTTTAATTAGTTGATCAGAGCATATTGGTTTTTTTCTAATAACATTGCAAATTGTCAACTGTCCAGGTGACGGTCTCCGACTTCCATCAATGGAACAACATAGCAGGCCACGTGGTCCCCATAATACTGGCGCTGTTTTTTGGAAATTGGAGCGACAGACGTGGACGAAAACTGCCGTTGCTTCTTGCGTTACTAGGGAAATTCGTGTACTCTTTCATGGCTGTGATCAACTCCATTATGGACACATGGAACTTGAACACACTGGTGTACACTGCCAGCCTTCCTATGGGAATGTTAGGTGGGGACGTTGCCATATTCGGAAGTTGCTTTGCCTACATATCAGACGTCTCCACTGTTGAACAAAGAACCCTTAGGATCACCATTTTGGATGTGCTGTATCTTAGCACTATGCCAACAGGTACTTACACAAGATTAAATCCTTTGCACTCGAAGCTTTCGGTGCGGAAGGGGAATTTTTCTTAGTTTTTCTTTTTTAAGTATAATTACTTGTGTTTCACCTATGGTTTCATCGATTCAACTTTGAAAAATCCAACAGTTCTGTTATAATTTACAGCTACTTGCGATTCTGCAGATTTTTTTATTGTTTCTGAATTTTATTCTACCTGATAGTTTCTCAGAATCTGTAGCATTAATCTGAACTCTGTTTTTTCTGTATGTTGTCAGACTAAATTTCACTTTTTACTGGCACTCTAGTCTTCCGTTTTCTTGCACCAATTATTTAATTCAAATTTTTCACTTACGAAATTATCGATATTGGCCTTTAAATAATCTAACATCGAACTTATCTTCACTGTTACTAATTCCTTCATTTGGCTGAATTTTTATAAACATTAAAGACAGTCTAACGTATGAAATAATAATTTTAATTAAACACAATGCTGTATTATGAAATGCATATACGTGAACTGTTTGAAATGTAAAGAGAGAAGATATCTGTTTAAAGAAAAGACAGTTACTGTCGCCCTTTAAACCAAGTGGCGACTGAGAGTGACCTCTCGAGTGCAAATGGTTAAATCTCTAACAAAATCTTGGCAGAAAAATATGCCAGTTCTAAAGAGACACCATTCCTGTGGAATTTTATGTTGGAGATCAAACAATTTTTAATATAGATAGGCACAATGTTTTATTGGGAACCAAAGAGTCCCAGTTGAATGAATTTTTGGGTATAAAAAGAAGAAAAGATTTGAATTTCTCCTTAAACTCTATTAGCTAATTCTAACATAAGACTTCACGTGTATCAAACTAAAATTCCTCTACAGATGTCACAGATAGATAAGATTAATACAATGTTTCAGGTGTAGCATTAGGATCCTACCTGTTCACGGATGTGGTTAATTCATCATACACCACTATGTTTATCATAAACACAAGCTTACTGGCTCTAGCCATTTTATACTCGCTGATAAGGCTGAAATGGCAAACACTGCCACAGCAACAACCATTGGCTGGGACAAATTTGTTGACTGATTTCTTCGATAAGAAACACGTGGTAGCCACGATAAAAACGGTGACCAAGTCCAGGCCGAATTATGGGAAGCTTCATCTCTGGCTTCTATTCATCATCATGATGCTGTACACATTTCAGAGAGACGAGAAACCAATGAGCTTCTTGTACACTCAGCTGAAGTTCAAGTGGGACGTGAGCAAATTCAGCAACTTTAGAACATTCCAATCTACCACTTTCATTCTAGGTCAGTTATGGGTGATTTGATTTGCTTTCTGAGCGATTGAGATAGGTCTCAAATTTGTTCAAGGTGAATTCAGAGAGCTTTCGGAGAGCTCTAACAGGGACAATTTATTTTTCTTGATAAAATTAGGATGGACATATGATGTTTTTAGAGCAGACTTCCATTACAATTGAAAATTGCAATATCTTAGGAGACTAAAACAACACCTATAAATAACTAAATATATATATATATATATATATATATATATATATATATATATATATATATTTTTTTCAATTTAAAATGAATCTGGGAGAAAAATTGCAAATCTTAAACATTCTAAAAGACTCAACAAACCCTCAAACTGTAATATAACGTAACTGAATGGTAACTTAACCCAAAGATCACTATCGTCATCACAGCTTGTTCTAATTCCTTCTACAATTCTAAGAAAAAGAAGTACTTTCGCTCGTAAAAGTGGAAAACAATGAGACACATTAGTAAACTCTTTCTCCGATTTTAGCAATGTTAATCGGTGTGCCAGTAATGAGCAAGCTAATGGGGATCAGAGACACCATGATAGTGGCTATTGGCGCGATAGCACACGCTTCTGGAAGACTGATATTCGTGCTGGCCCAAACACCAGAATTATTCTATGTTGGTAATTGACCCTCGATTACTTATCAGTAGAATTAATTAATTTCCTATTTAAATGGCGTATAGTGTATTCATGTATTTTTTTTTTCCTGGGAACACAGGTGCTGCTGTGGCTGCACTGGGACCTATAGTGGCGCCAGTGTTGAGGTCGATGACTTCGAAACTCGTTTCTGTGGAGGAACGGGGTACTTAACCCAAATACCTCTTGACATGATCAATACCGAAAAATATTAATATTGTGAATATTTTCACATTCTGAATAGTCTGTGCAATATCTAATATTTTTCAAATTTTATATAATAATTTAATGATACAGTAATACAAGGAAAATTTTTAAAAACGAAGAATGAACTGTAAAATAATTTACAGGTAAAGTATTCGCCATGTTATCGGTTTGTGATAACGCAGTACCATTGTTCAGCGGCATCCTTTATTCTCAACTATACAACGCGACCATAAACACAGCGCCCAGCTCTATCTATTGGTTAACCTTCTCGACTCAGGTCACCGTGTTACTTTTAATTCTGTCAGTATAAAACATTACCTCATCTCGAAAGAGAAAAAAAGATCAAAAAATTCTCGACATGAAAAAAACAAATCCGATCTTATTTTTTTTTTCAGAGTGATCAATTTTTCAACCACCAAGATGAAGTACGTGGAGGAAGAAACCGACTGTTCATCCGTGTCCACCACAATAACCACGCCGCAACATGGAAGCCAACAGGACGATGGACCTTCGAGATAAATATAATTGAACAGTTATTTTTTTTTTTTTTTTTTTAATTCAATGTTTATAGTTGAAACTAGTACAAATTATACGTAACAGAATTAAAAGATATTTAACAATGGAAATGAAGCGCTTTATTTTTCCTACTTGGAAAAAACCACAATTGATCCTCCACTACGTCAATCCAAGCAATGAGTCACGGCAATTAGATATTAATATTAATCAGGCACTGATTCATCCGTACTTTTGTCACTTTTTCTTCAAACTTTGCACCCGTTTTCCTGACTCGTGATCAGAACGATCCACCGTGTCGCGAATGCGATATTAAGCTAACTTAACTTTCGACTGATCGATTGTTATTCAGCACGTGCATGTTTCAAGCATGTCAAGGATCCTGTGATTATTGTTGATTGTTTGGAATTTTCGTAACAGTATTATTCTAACCTCATGTAAATATGTCTTTCTTCGCTGTTAAGGGCAAAGAGGGCGTCATAGTGTCCATGAGAAATAAATCAATTCGCTAAAATAAACTATTATATATTTTTTTATATCCACTTTTTCCAGAGAAATAAAAAAAATTTTGAAATATTTTAAACGTTTTGTTTTTAAAGGAAAATCATACGAAATGATCGATTTTTCATCAAATCTTTAACGGAGATTTCTGTCGTACGGTAAAATCGCTTCTGTAGGAATGTGGTCAGGTTATCAGGAGTCGGCAAAAGGAAGAACAAATGTGAGAATTAACAAGTATGTGACACATGAGCAAATGCAAACGGGAATTCCTCGTTTCGATTATACGGGCTATATCGACGCGTGTCACCAAACCTCTGACCCAGTTCCGCATCCACCTCTTGAAAATCAACCGAGTATAAAAGGTCTGCAAGTGTTTTGCAAACCTAACCTGTTGATCTTCGAACCGTGACAGTGGTGGAAGTGGAAGAAAGATCCTCACGAAGCTGATTAACCCTATCATGGTAATATAAATATCGAAGTAAAAAAGAAGGTAGCTGTAGAAATACTTTGCTTAATTTTATTTCGCACAGATATGAGATTTTAATACAGGAAATTAATTGTATCCTATTTTTTAATAACTTTTTAAAGGCATGGATATTTTCGAGGATTTTATTTTGGGACTTCGGGATTTTATTTGGAAAGGAGGAAATTAGTATTTTGGGAATTTTTAGAGGTAGAATTGAAGAAACAACTGGTTTGCAATTAAAAAATTCATTTTTTTCTCTTTATTCTTGATTTGATTGCAATTGGACAATATTTTTTTCTTATTCTTTATATTTTTCTTTATTTTCTCACGGATAAATTGAAAATTGGCTTGTAAAACGTAGAAAGTTGCAGAGTAATTTGTATCAATTTTAGAATTACGTTGCCACTTGAATAGTCTACAAATTTCTTTCACTTCCTTGTGAGCGCGCCGGTTATGTACCGGGTGGACAGATCGTCCGTTCCTCCGTGAAATTTTAGCTATTGGAATAATCGCGACGATGCATAAAATCGAGAGCAAGTTTCGAAAGAGAAATTATGCGAGACTGCTTTCCGTGGCCATTGAACTTATGCTTGTGGAATTCCAGAGCACCGAAGAAATCAAGCCTAACATAAAAATTATTAGAATTCATATCCGATTACATTTAACCATTAAACATTTAATAATATCGTATTTAGAACCTAACTGCATCAATTATCAAATTAAACATAGCCAAGTCCCAAAATTCACAGTATTAAACAACCATACAACAGATTTTTAATTATTATAAAATAAATCTTTCATCTCTATTAAATAAACATTCGACAATTTTTTCACTATTAAAAATAAAAATTGCAACAATCTTCCAGAATATTCTAAAAACACAGTCTAATGCTAGATTTTCAAATTACAACCATAACAATCTTCTAACGAAATTCGAATTATTGTAAAAGTACAGGTATTCATAATTATCTCCAGATTTCAACTAAAAGAATAATTGCCATCGTTATCGCCGCTGCAGCCATGTTTGCAACTTTAATAGCAGGCAAACGGCCGGATACATCGGTCCCAGCAGGAGCCATAACCGCTTACCCTATACCACAGAGGCCTCCGTACGCGCCGAACCCATGGGTTTATCCGAAACCAACAGTGGAGCCGATTCATCCCTGAGAATTCACGTCGAGCAAGCCGATTCCAAGGAATCGGCTCCTTAGCAGCAACGTAAAACACCAGTCACGTTGCTCACCGCAGCAGAATGACGAGATTTTTGCATTGGAAACATGAACGGACTTTGAAATAGCTTAGTCTTGGATACACGAAGCCGATATCGCTATAGTAGCCTTTCCGTAGAGGTTATTTAAAAATTTCCATGAATTTACATATTTGATTAGTTTATTGCCATGTATAATATTGTTTTAAGCTAATTCGAATAATATGAATAACAATTATCTTTGTAACAATGATAAGGAAAAAGTATTATTCCTGTTACAATGCTGTTTTTCCTTTCCTTTCTACTAATGGGAAATGTTAGCAAGGTAGAATTCAGATGATAGATGGAATGAAGATTAGGTATGCCTTGCTTGAGACTCAATAGCAAGTTGGAAATAAGAAGAAAATATGAGGAATGGTTTTGGACCATGGTCTAAAGGTACAATGAGAATATGAAAACTATGCAGAATATATAAAGGGCATAGAATACTTAGTACTATGCCTAAATAGTATAGAAAATACTTGTACAAAGTATTTTAGTATTTACATATTAGAAAATATATAATAGACAGATAAAATATACAGAATATACAGAATGTACAATAATATATAATATAGAATGTACAGAATGTACAATAACATGGTATACAGAAAATATCAAAAAATGAATTCCTAAAGAGACAAAATTTGAAAATTAAAAAATGTATGTAGAATAATATGGCAACAAATTAAATGGTCAGTATTTAAATCAACTTTCGGTCAGTATTTTATTACCAAAAAGGTCAGTATAAAAATACTAAACGGTCAGTATGTAAATAAAAAAATGCTCAGTACATAATTTATTTAAATACTGAATTTAGTATGAATACTGACCAAAGGATACTGACCCTTCATATTTAAATATTGACAAAAAGAGATTAAAATACTGACCAGTTAAATACAAGCCATAGAATATTCCTCAGTGTGCACGAAATGCATAAATAATAAATAAACAGTGTTCAAAAGGATATAAAAAAAAAGGATTCAGAAGCATATAATACAGACAAAAGGGATATAAAACCTACAAAATATACATACTAAATATCCAAAGATTATAGTACACAAATATGTAGATTTTAAATACGCGTTAAAACGTTGTATATTTACAACAGGAACGGTCATAATCGCGAACTGTGCCGAAGCTGTATTATTTTCCCACTCCTAAACTCCCAACCACCAACTGTCCTCGTTATTTTCTCCTCTCGTAAACCAATGCTGATATAATAAACGTACACAGTGAAGAATAGGCGTCACGTATTATTTGACCCTCTCGCACGCGAATGTCACGTAACAGCTAAAATACTTCCATGTGACCGGTTTTTGTGTTTCCCAAACAAACGGTCATTGCAATAGGTCGAAAATAAAAAAGAAAAAAAAGAATGCTTACCGCAATTGACAAACTTTTTGCATCGTCGCTTCTCGTTGCATCTTTTTCATCAAATCACGAACTCAGGTTAAGCTGAACGAAATTCACAAGTGGACACACTTCAGTACACACTTATTTAAACACAATTCATAGGATAAATGCGTGAATATAAACGAGTTTTCGAGGAGAGACGCTTCTGTCATTGACGGCTACGAACTGCGGACGCGAGAATGAATAAACACGGGTTCTCCCAAGCCCACTTTAAGCCGCGATATGTGGCAATGTAAACACCCTTGACAGTGGCTGTGTACGTGGAAACAAGTTTTTGGCCTGCTATTCTGATCTCGTGGTCGCGTGCCAGGCGTGTTTGAGCCTCGAATATTTCCGTATTTATAATATGTAAATAACGAAAGAGGTTCAGGTATATACATTTTCGTGTTTTTGAATCGAACAAATCTTGTTTCGTTTAAGAAAACATGCACCTTCAATTTCTCAATGCAGATTCTCAATTCCTTCTTCGCTAGTCAGTTTTTCCTCTTCAATTTCGAAAATTACAAAAATTTCACCAAACACGATACGCGTGCAAATACGTTTTTAAACATCGACGAAGAAAGTGACAGCGGCGTAAATTTTCCACAACATACTTTTTTCCCCATAAAACATTGTTGCTGTCGCTACATAAAATACTACGATGAGTCATACAACTCGACCTGAAGTTGTTTATGTTTTTTTTCTTTTTTTATCGTATGCGATGTAACTTCACAGTTTTTTTTTTTTTTTTTTTTTTTAGCGAAGCATATTGTTCCCATGCACACATATATATATATACATATGTAAATACGTAAATACATTCCCAGTAGTAATCTGATTAATATGAGCCGTTTTTTTTTTTTAAAGTAGTATAAGTCCACTTTTGGAAGAAAGATGAATTAATGATAATTTTAGTAAAATATAGGTATTCTCTTTTTATATTTATAATTATACGTTTAACGGAGTACGATTTCTTGATAAAATAATCAAAAGAATTTTAGCTGTAAAATGTTATCGCAAAAATGTTATTTTTTTTAAGTTCATTCCTAATAATCATAATTAAAACAACTTTCTAATTGCAATATATTAATAACGTGACGCGTTAACACTAAACGGAGCAAAATGCATTCATGTTTCTCCTTGTTCCATTTTAATCGCTTATTCGCTGGTGACACGGCAAAATCGTATTGGAATAGGAGTCGCGATACTTCGACAAGAATGTTTCCAATAAATGGCGGGATATGCGTGCGCGTTACCAAATAGTATATGCGATATATGTATACACGTAAATCCCTCTATGGGAAACTTCAGTCTCTATGCTGAGAGTCACTGACTGAACGAGTTAAGGACCGTACAGCTGGCGAGCGTACCCTTGAGCATACTGCTTCGTTAAAAAAAAATTGTTCTGCCAATATTATAATATTTTCTTAAATATTATTTATTTCGCGTTTGTTTAGAACGTGATTATATAGAAAATTCTACATATACAGGGTGGTTCAAAATAACTAGCAATAACGAATTTTAATTGTTTCTTTTTAATTAACTAATAATACGCATAGAAGGCAATTTATTACAATACATGTTCAAACTGACCACCTTTACATTTAACCCTTTCAGAGCCGATTGAAAGAATTGTACCTAAATGAAGAATACCGAACCAATTTGATGTAATTTAGTAAGGTTTGAGAAAAAAATCACAAAAAAAAAAATGTAAGAATGATATTTACAAAATTCAAAAAGGAACATATTACGAAATAAGGGAAGAATGAATTAATGCCAATTGTATTTCAGTATTTGTTGAACATCATACTAATAATATTTATTCAAAATCATTAGAAAAAATTGAAAGATCAGTTTTCTTTCATAAACAGTATTTGTAAGTAAGAAGAATCATCGTTTGGTCATAGTTTAATGCAGAATCCGTAGTATAAAACATAAATACTGCATTTTCAATTATTTGTAACAAAATTATAAATATCAAAACTAAATGTTCTAACATTTTATTGCGTTATAAATAGTTCGAAGTAGCACTTTATCATTTTGCGATATCGCGTTTGCACTGTAACCATTTTGATACAAGTTTAACGCCGTTATTCGCCTTTCTTTGGCCATAGAACATTGAGCCTTCTTGTGATTCGTCTGATTTTAAATATGAATTGCTATTGAAATAAAACAGTTACTCTTAGAAAACTCCGCATGCAAAAATATAAGGGTGTTGCTTTTATAGTCGCAATAACCTAACCTAACCTAACCGGAAAAAAACCCAGGACTTCGAAGTCCGTCCTGGTCATGTTCAAGGTCAGGCCTAGCTGAAAAGCTTGACTTTTGTATTTTAGGGTATAACTATTGAAGACTGCTTTTCTTTCTGTGAGTTCGACGCTAAACAGTTGGTGGAACAGGACGTAGAAAGTCCTGATATTTCTGTCAGCGTTCCTTCTTAATTAATTACATGTATATATATATATATATATATATATATATATATATATATATATATATGCTTCCAAAGTATATCCATTAACAATGGCAAACTACAATATTTTCTGAATGCTTTCTACATACATGATTCTTACATGTATAGCAGTTTTGCTTTGGTTTCTATAAGTTATTCTATTTTATTCGTTTGTTTCTGCCTCCTTCGTACATTGATAGCATCTTTCTCCTTTAGTTGATTCTATATCTTTTGCTGTTTTTATTCTGAGTTTCTGTCCAATCAAAACTTCTGTAGCGTATAACTAGTGCGCACGAATAGAGAATAAGTAACACCTAAACCCGCGCCAATAGCAAAGAATATTAGCACGCACCAATAGGGTGCGAGCGCAATTAATAAATTAGATACCTGAAGCATCTACCGAAAGGGCACTCTTCACGGTCCGCGCTCGGGAAAAGGGCATATATAAGGACGCCCGAAAAAAGGTAAAAACAGGTAGTACAGAACAGCGAACTGAGGGAACTCAGTACTCGAGTTAAACTAAACATTTACCAGCGAACTCTGTAACGACGAATAAATCTTGTTCAACACAACATTGCACGCTTACGATTGGTGTGTGGTTTGAGAAGCAACGAACCCATACTTCTAAAACATGTACAAATTTTGTTTGTAATCCTATAATGTTCAAGCTTCTGTTTTTTTATACCTAAAATCTCTGACAGATCAAAGATAAAAACCTTTGACAGAAATATTCTTAAATACAACAACCTATAACTTTGAAAATAAACTTTATATATAACTCCCTTCTCTTAGAATGAATTTTCACTTCCCACTGCTGTGTTTGAATGCTTGATTGTAACTGAAACTGTTGTGAGAATGCTGCATTGTTCCTTCCCACTTAGTTCCGCGATTATTTGTTATTCTATGGAAATAAGAGGAGCCTCGGGGTTCGCTTCACGTAGACCGTTTCCTTCTTATGCACTGTACTTTTCTTATATACATATAGCAACGGGGACTTCTGAATACTAAACATAAATGTGCACACGGCAATAGATAATTTTTTGAGAATTTTTGCCACAAGGGAAATAGTCCTAATTTAAGGTTTTCCAACTTGTGAGTTCGAGGAACCCCCTTCTGAAAATGGTAGGGTTAACCCATTCACTGCCAGACGTATTTAGAGCGTTTTACCCTAGGCGCCGAGATTTTATTTTAAGGAGAACTATATTGCAGATATAGTACTAAAATGGATTTACAGTAATTAAAAAGAAAAAAAAACACTACGAGATATCTCGTAGCTGGCGTCACTGAATAAAATATTATAATGGCTTTATAAGTTTATACTTATTCCGTGACGAATTGCAATCTAAATTTGTAGCGCGAGGTACGAGATATCTCGTAGCTGGCAGTTTTGGTAGAGACGTTTACTACGAGATATCTCGTAATTGTAAGTGAATGGATAAACCTACTGACTTAACCAGTTGAGCTGGAAAGACGTGCCACACACGTCGAAATATTTTTATTTCAAAGTCGCCAATGACGTGCTGTACACGTCGATAGGCAATTGTATATAATTGATTTGTAATCGATTGAAATCATGTGTCGAAATACAGTTATTTAGTGGATATTGCACTTTTTAATATTTATGTTTTATTTTGTAAGAAAATAATAATGGCAAAATGTTCTTACACGCGCATCTGTGAATTAGTTGCCAGCGCAAGTGGTTAAACGTAATATCCAATGAATTATTTAACAACGTTATTTCACGGTGTCCACGGAATTTTTCTAAATTGATTCCTTGAAATCATTTGGAACACCGTTTGTGAGGGACGCTGTAGCATTCACTTTCGATGGACGTTCCTGCACGTGCGGCACGCGCGTACACATTGAAAATTGCGCGCTCGCGTTCACCAGCTGAGTGACTCGTGCATCGCCGCTCTTTCATCTTGTCAGTTGGTTTTCCTGCTTCTTCGGGAGCAGTTCGGATGGCAGGTGGCTCGTACGTGCCACGATCCATCATCTGAACAATCGATCCCTTTCAGTCTCGAGTTTCTTTCGAGCAGAGCCAACCATGCGGTTCCACGTGACTTATAGGGGAATTCTCACGGTGATTTTAGCCCTACAAATGGTCTATTCGCAACCGGAGGAGACGTTCCCAAATATTTTAGGGGGCATCGAGAATGTTGCCAATACTGCCTCGAATTTTCGTGAGTATTATTTTAGACGAGAAATTCTTTTTTTTTTTTTTTCTCCTTGTAGAGATCTCTGGTATACTTTTGTAATTTGTGAGGCTACACAAGTTTTCTAATTAATTCACGCAGTTTGAAGGAGTTTAAGATTTTGAGGATTTTTTATGATTGTTCCCTTTGCGTTTTATCGCTGCATTTGCTTTTTAAGCAGCTAACATAATCTGGAGAATTTGTATTTAAACAAATTGTCACGTTTATGTTGTGTTTTTGGATTTTATTTTGAAAACTAATAAACTGACTGTAGAAAACATGAAAAAGAAAAAGGAAGAGAGAGATACAGTAGCTTGTATCGGACTAAATAGTCCAATTGTCTCTGGTGATGTGCCAACAGGAGAAAGAACTTTCACTTGGTCACAGGCTTATACAAGCTGATCCAAAAACTCGGACACTTTGACGCGTAGAATTATCTCCTTTTAATTATACAATACTTAAGCGGCTGTTAGTCATTTTTTGTTGATACAAAGTGCAGTTCGAGCAGTGTTATCTTTTTACGAATGTTCGCATTAATTAATCTCTGACGAAACAATTAACTAAGAGTTACGATTTAACTTAACCTTTATAAGAATAACGATTAACTTGACCTTTCCCTTGAAGAAACCACTCTTTTCGGAGTTTATAATATTAACTCAACCGGAAAGTTAATTCATCGGTGTACCTTCATCTTTGTCGTAGAACGACTAAAAATTATAAATAACCACGGTTATTGACCATTTTTAAACAAATTATCAAAAGTAAAAATTAATATTCGTAAAACATTTATCTTAAAAAAATCCCCAAAAATTGTCCAACATTCGAAACAATGAAAGAATTAAGTTTTCACCATCCTTTGGACGCTAATATTAAAAACAAATTTCTCTCCTATCTAAATAAATTTCCTAAAAAATCAAAAAGTCTCAAAAGGTAGCATAGAAAAATAAAAAATTCGTGAAAAATTCTGAAAATCGCAATTTCCTTCACAGAATACTGATTAATGAATTTCCACGAAAATTCTCTCAGTCACAAATCCCTCGAAAAATGGCGAAAGAACTTGTTCAAAATAGAAAAAGGGATGTCTGTAATTAGAAATCATCGATAAATATCGCTGCACACTTTGTTCCATAGTAATAATTATTTCCTTACTATTTCCATAGAGATCAAATTTAAAACATTCAATTGTTACATAAATGCAGCAAATAGATCGCAAAATAGCGATTCATTAATCATACAGGAGGCATTCGTGTGTTTTTGTAGCAGAGGACGTCATTTAGTTTACAGACGTACGAGTTCCGCGTCTTCTGTACCGAGACACGACAACAGGAACTGCCTTATTATGCTTGCGCTGTTACTTTTTTACAAACTAAATTACGCGAATGTGAAATATCGCGGCGTACATATACCCACGCGCTCAGCACTGCCTCGAGGATATCGTTTTCATTTCAGCGCCTCGTTCTGCCGCCATTATTCATTATTCTCACGGTCACTGTCACTGCTTTGCCAGTTATATATTTACTTCTTTCTTGTGTTTCACTTCGTAATATCGTATAACAACAACAGAGAAACATTGTTTAACACTCTGTTTCGATATATTTTCTCAATCGGATTGTCGAGTCACGTTAATTCAAAGATTTTTCACCTAACATTTCTCACCTTCTCGTGGCCATTGCTTTTTCTTATTCTTTTCTTATATTTTGTAAATTATTTCTTCACTTTCACCTTGTTTGTTTAATTCTCGTGGATTTAATCTTTCTCTCATTGAAAGTACTTTGTGTATATACATTTATTTCTATGTTTTGTACACGATATGTGTAGCCATTGTTGTGATTTTACAATTTAGAAAGAAAGCATTTTCTATTCTTCTCCATTTTCGTTCAACTGAATAAAATATATCAAAAGTAGAATACAAATAATATTATTGCGATCTTAGAAAATTTCTTCTCTGGTTAAGGGTTAAATAAATTACTCTTTCTTGTAGAAACTGATCATTTTCAATCAGCACACATTTCCAGCAAGCTTCTATTTCACAGAAAATTCTCCTAATAAGAATTTCACAAAATTGCGTCGCTTGTAAATCATCCAAAGTACGAATAGAAAAAAAATTCTTCCAAGATTATTATATAGGCATCATTTATAATAACACAGTACGAATGACTTATTTATTCACTTTTCAAGTTTACCGAAACACGATCTTTCGTAATATCGTAGAATTTACGAAACACTTGGTTGCAACGTGTTCTTCGAATCTAACGTTTATTTAGTCCATCGGATCATTGGACTAACGCTAGTTCATTTTTCAATTACACAATTCGTTACTCAATCGTTGTACACGATTGTATCGGAACGTTCTATTGAAAAAACTCACCGTTTCACTAGTTGGAGTTTACATCTGACCATGCAAAAGCACAGCCAGGTGGTAATTGGGAAGCAGCACGCACTGGCTCGCACTTTCACCAATCGATCACCCATCGATCATCTACCAAGACAAGGATGGGTGGTATTACAGTGGAAACTGTGCTGTTTAATCGTTTGTTCCAGTGACAGGACTCATGCAACGACAGAAAGCACTGATACACCGCGTGACGGACACGGCCTCCGACTACAGTATGTGTCAGTTTAATCGAAACTGCCTTCTGAACCGTGATTTTCAAACCACCCTGTGTTTCTTCCAATAAGCAACATTTTACTATTTATTGTGACTCATTTAACGAGATTTCTTTTCAGCTCTTAGAGTAACTTTTGTCGGATTTGTTCATTATATTTTGAGCTGTTCTTTTATTTATTTTTTTTTTGGTCAATTGCAAGTTTAATTTTGAACTAGAATTTTTAACTGAACTTTGGATCCCATTTATGAATAATTTTCAGTTCAAGTTTAGAGCCAAATTTCTGTTAATTTTCGGACCAAGAGATATAGCAAGATTGAATGGTCAAAAGTGACTTTCAATTGATTTTACCTTTCGATAGCTTATTGCAACAGGAAATCTGCATTTTTCGACACCTTTTCTTCGTTTTCGATTTCTTACACTTAAGCAGTGCAACGAAAAAATCTGAAATAATTCAGAACCATAAGTTCCCATGTTTATAATATTTTAGAGGTTTTTCAAAACTTTTGCAATAGGGAAAATATGATGAAAACCGATAATTCTAATTTATCCTGTAGTTACCCTCTTGATAGAGAAAGAGGGTTGCAACATGGTGCACAATTTCTTTTGATAAACTATTGAACGGTGCATAGCCAAGTAAAATCCGTTCAAGGACGCTTTTAACCATTTTGTCTTGTTACATTCTTTAGCCCTAAATATCACGCAATCTTTGGTCAAACTGGATCTATTTCTTATTTAATTTTTGCCCTAAATTTGGATCCAATACTTTCCTAATTTTTCCCCCGAAATTTAAGCCCAGATCGGATTCAACTTTTAACCCCAAGTATTAATATCTCATCTGATGTGAAAATAAGTTTAAAAATCTTGGTTCACAAGAAGGCAGTTTAAATCACGTCTCTTTTTTACGACCACGTTTACAACGAACAGTCCAAAGTCAATTCCAATGCTTAACATCGTCGTCCATTAATATTATCACGATTGCACATGATTACGAAATTCCTAAGAAGCTTCTTCTGCTCCCGGAGCATTCCTCGCTTTGACCAATGCCAATTTTGCTGACAGTTTCCCAACCATACACTCTGTACTCGACACCACAACCTAGTATCATTAATTGAGCAATCCCTTATGGGGTATAACATGTGTAATCACGATCATAACCTGTTTGAACGAGTTCAAACTTAAATCTGTTCGAATCTAATTTCAAAAATTCACCAAATCCACTTTTCTACGACGCAGGCTGATCCTTTTAACAACAGAGGTTAATTAATTCCGCAGAATAATAATTTTTTGCCCATTAACCTCATCCGTCCTCCATTTTCTGACGGTCCATTAGCGAACTATGTCCAAACTCGTGGAAAACTTCCTGCTGATCTAATTATGCACAGGCAATGATCACTATCCCTTCTCCTCTCTAGCATTTATCGCTTGCAATTACTTCTGGAATCTCCACGAGTTCTAAATCTACACGGAATCTCCGAATCCCAGAATTGCTTCCCTACAAACATTCGCAAGTACCCTGTCACTCACAACTACTTGTCCAACTTCCTCCTTTTAATTCCACTTAAGGATTTAGTGAAATTCTCGAATGGAGTTTGAAAGATTTTTTAAACTGAACGAAATTATGAAAAATATTTGTTTAATTAATACTAAACCTACCACACGCGGTTAAATGACCCTTTTTAAAATTTCGTTCAGAAGTTCCTGCATACGACGTTATTGCATCGCCGTTTAACTTTACGACTTTTCTTATATTACACATACAATGAATTTTTTAATATTCACTTTTTTTCTTATCGTTTATTTTCCGAACAAAATTTGTAGTCCGTTCTGTCTACTGTGAACGGTTATTTGACCGCTTGAATGATTTCTATTTTCTCCACGAGTCGGTTTTTTTCTTCTATTAACGTTATCTACGATGTAAAGAAAACCGTGACTTGAGAGTATGGACTAGCCGTCTTCTTGCTACGTTTAGTAAAGTCTTGTGAGCCGAACAGAGAGAATCGAAACGTGAAAGCTATAAAGAGCATATTTGCCAGTCTGTTATTATTTTGCATTTCAATTATATTATTATTCTACTATTATTTTATATATTATGTGCTCTGAGTGCCATTTTCAGAAGAAATGAACAAGTGAACAATACTTTGTAATAAGTTTTACATTTGATCTTTTTCCCATTTTCTTGTTCATTCTTTTACCCAGTTTGATCTACATTTTTATATTGTACTCCCTCTGTCCCATAATAATAGTAGCAGTTGATGCATTTAATTTGTCCCATAATAATAGTAGCAAAAGGAAATAAACATAGAACGCAACATTTATTATCAAAAAACTAAATTAAATTAAACAATAAATTAAAAATATTACTCCTAATTTTTATTTTCAGTGTTCAGATAGTTTCTGGATTTTTCAATAATTTCGTTACTGCATTTTAAACTTGAAGGTAGGATCCCTTGGCTGCGAAGACAAAATTCTACGCGATCTTTCTTATTCTTTTCTCTAAGAAATGATTCGATGGTGCTTGAAACTCGTTTTATGGATTTTCCTTTTTTCAAAATTCAGAATAACGTAGATTTGGGAACTTGAATGGCGTGAGCTGCTAATCTTATGGTGCTTCTTCTACTAAGAGGAATATGTCCAAGTTTTTCAAGTTTTTCTCCATAATCTTTGCATTTACGTCCACAGTTTTCTTTTTTCAAAGAATCAACATTAACATAAGATTCACCTTGACAAGTATTTTCAGAAGCACGTTTGCAAATTCTTGATATGGTCATTCTGTTGCATTTCAATTGTTTTGCAGCTAACGTAATTACACCTTTCTGCAACTTTTCGTTTTTCTTTTGATGCATCAAGAACTGGACAACCGCAACTCGATCTTTTCTTGAAAACTCTCTTTTTTTCATCTTACTTTTACAATGAATTGATATTCAATTGAAATAAAACAATTGATTTCGATTAGTGGATGAAATTAGAAAAATAGTTATAATTCGTAATAATTAGGTTAACTTAAAAATTGAAAGATGTGTCAAAACAAATGACAGATGTCATGAAACATTAATTTTGGTTGAAGGCTTCGCAATTTTGCGTTACAACATAACTTACACCTGCATTCGCCAATAATTCCTGTTTCAATATTCACTAGCTACTATTATTATGGGATAGAGGGAGTAGTTTTTATTTTATCATTTGTATATTCATCCCAAAAATGTTAAGACATTCGAAGAATATCATGTTATTAGAGAACATGTATAATATTGATGAAGATTGTTCTGAAGTTGACCAGGAAAATCAACGACTTAAACTCTAAAATGTGAAAAATGAAATGTGCAATCAAGAATTCTATAATTTGTAAAAAATCCAATAAAAAAAGAATAAAATAAACATTGCTTACTTTTAATTATAAGAAAAGATTTTGTTCACTATCTAATTATTAATAATCTTCACTATATATTAAGAAATATGTCTTTTTTAAAGCAGTCTTTTGACCACTCGTGGTAGGAATAGGTATATGTGAAGTATCGGTAGGTTTAGTGTTAAGAGACACCTTACATAAATCTTTGGACAAGTATTTATGAGTCACAGTGTATATTTAAATATTAAAGTATTGGGTCAGTGCAAAAGTTCGTGCTCGATTTTGTATTAACTCTAGATTTATAGAATTTTCTTGAGTGCAAGAAAAATAGAATTTTTCCTTTAAGAAATTCATTTATTAGAGACAACTTGATTGTATATTGTTAACTTATTTAGAAATTCGGATATATTTTTGTATCATTCTGTTAACACGTTAAGCGCCACGCCAGACCTTTGCGGATCGACGCTAGATTTTTCGTTCAAGCGGACTTAATTCTCGAAGACTAACAGCATCAAATGTGTAGAAAATAATTCCTTATCATTCATCGATCGGTTTCATTAAGGCAATTCAAACACAAATTCGTTTTTCCTCTTCAGGCGTTAAAATCAGTCATTTTGACTGGTTTGGTAGTTCTAGCGTTAACGAAGTAAAAAACTTTTTTGGTTTTTAAAATTATTTCATATGAATATATAAAATTCAAGGTGGGACAATCAGAACTTTAATCGCTCCACCAACTGCGCTATTGAAGACAAGTTAGACGTTTCAGAATATAATGAACACAGATTGCTTTTTATTAGCTGAGTTAATTGAACTTCTTCAATTTGTATACTGTTCTTTCGAATATAAAAACGTTTAAGGTTGTACAATATACACATTGCATACAGAAAATGTAAAAATTCGAAGCAGAAGTTACTTTTCTACGCAAAATATATTAAAAATATCGGTTTTTGATTTTTTTTTTTAACAACGAAAAATCTGAAAACATTGAGGATGATGGTTATGCTAATGTACTGTTACTAGAAAAATATAAAAATAACGATTTGTTTTTCAAAAGATATCTGTATCTTTTTTTTTTTTTTTTTATTTTGTACAACTAGGATTTGCAACGAAAAAATCGGAACAAATTCACTAAGATGTTCCTTTATACATGTAATATGCCAGATTTTTTTCAGAATTTTTGCATATCACTAATTAGGGAAAATAGTCCAAAAACTGATAATCCAAATTTACGCTACAACTACATGTGTGTCACATGTTTTCTTTTGATAAGCTATCAAATGGTCCATCGCACCACCAAATCGGTTGGAGAGCACATTTGACACTCTTAGCTTGCCAGACCCTTTCTCCTAAACACTCTTTACGAAACCTTCGACACTGAACGGTTGAACGAAAACCCGACCGAAATTAGCGTGGTATTTAACGTGTTAATAAAAGCGAGGGAAAGCTGCTGGAAAATAACAGCAATTGTTTCTGCAATTGCACCCGTGAAATCAAATCAATTAATGTGAACTTAGTGTTAAAGTACAAGTAATTTGGCATGTATAATGGTCAATTTGTCGATGTGAAGTATCTGTGCAATTTCTTCAGTTGGATTATTTTGCAACAAATTACTCACAACGACATGGTTTATCAAACAAGGTCAAGCAGAGTGTGACTCGTCGTTTAGTTGAAAATCACCATGTCTAAATTTTGCAAACTGATTTTTATTCGGTATGAAGAGCTGGTCTACGATCTTGATAAACATTCTGAATGATTTTTACAACAGCCCTCTTCGTTACACTTTTCCAGTATTCATAAAGCATGACATGAAGTAAATAAATTTTTTTCTCGCCCATTTTCAAAACCTTTTACTATAACGTAAGAATTGACAAAACACAAAAGCCTGTTGACGATCTAACAATTGAATATCGGTCTTTGTATCCACTGTGAAATTTACACATGCAACAAGTGTATTTTCCAAGTAAATAATTTAGTGTCATCTATTGGAATCGAGCATGCACTTTCGCACTGATCTAATCCAATAAGAGCGATAGAACTTCGAATTGAAATGGAAAGAAAAGTATGAAAGATAATCTAACATTCTCTACTTTATTTTAAAGTACATTCTATGACATTATACACGAAATACAGTATCATATAAATAACCACCACAATTGCGTTTGATAGAATGTATACGAGAAACCGAATTTTCGCTACAAAAGTCATCTTCAGCGATGCTCACTTTTTGTTCTACTTTTTGGGTAGATGACTTTGTCAATAAACACAGTTGCCAAATTTAGGAAGGTGCAAATCTTTAATCAGTAGTCGAAGGATCATTGTACCCAAAAAAAAGTTACCGTTTGGTGTGTTTTTCTATCGGTGGAATCATTTTTTTGAAAATAAAGAAGGTGCGACTGTAATTGTTCCTGGTGAGCGTTACAATTCGATGATTTAATTTTTCCTTTGGCGTGAATTCGATGGATTTGATTTGCTGAAATGTGGTTCCAACAAGATGGCGCCACATATTACGTTTATCGTTTAATCGAGATCGAAGTTGAACGATAGGATTACATCGAGAACGCTGGCGAACACTTGGTCACCAAGATCTTGCGACTTGACTCCATTAGACTTTTTCTTGCGGGATCATGTTATGTCTCTTGTTTGTTCCAACATCCCACAAACTATTGATGATCTTCAATTAAACATTATTCGTATTATCGATAAAATACGACTTGATTTATGTGCTAGAGTCATCGAAAATTGTGTTTGCCGTATTAATTCCGTCAAACGCAATCATGGTAGTTATTTATATGATATTGTATTTTATCTATAATGTCATAGAATATACTTTAGAATAAAATAGCGAGTATTAGGTTATCTTTTGTATTTTCCATTTTATTTCGATTCAAAGTTCTATCGCTGTTATTGGAAAACGCAATAGAACGTGTAGCAACTTTTCCTGACATTTTCAGTCTCCAGTGCGGTAGAGAAGCCTAGAACTCTGTTGATAGATGCTACCAGAGCTACTACAGGCTATAGTAAGTACTTCGAGTCACCTAACCATGCTTGTAATGTTAATCGAACGAAGGACAGTCGACAGTGCTGCGTCCAAGGGTCTGGAGTTCAAGCTGAGGAGAGTTTTGGAGAAATTTCGTGCCAGGATGCCATATGGTATACCAGAATTGGGGATTCCTCCGTTGGAGCCACTTCACCTTGACCATATCGACATCGAGATCGATAATCCTGACATAGGGAAGTAAGTACGTCGGCTGATTAGCTCCTAGGTCACGTTCCTCGCGAGTCATGTCAGTTCGAATGAGGTTTGGGGTCTTGGAGAATTCTTGCAACCTCCTGTCTGAATTTTGGTTCATTCTACCTTGAATTTTGAACGATTCTCTGACACTTTGAAGAGTTGGAAGGACTCAAGTAAGGTTTATGGAAGTTAAAACTCTTGTAGACACATTGTAAACCATTTTAACCATACTTGGAGGATTCCATGAATATCCTTGAAGGTGTCACAATTCACAGAAAAATATCAGCTTCATTTTTCATAGATAATTTATTTTACTAAAGTATTTTATTTCCATTTATATTGTCTATTTTGTAAATCATGTTAGTCATACTTGGAAGATTCCATGAATATCCTTAAGGGTACCAGAATTTATAGAAAAATATCAATTTTATTTTTCACAGACAATTAATTTTATTCGAGTATTTTTTCCATTTATATTGTCTATTTTTTAAACCATGTTGGCCATACTTAGAGGACTCCATGAATATCCTCAAGAGTGTCAGAATATATAGAAAAATATCAGCTTCATTCTTCACAGACAATTTATTCTACTCAATTCTTTTTTTGCAATCATATTTGTTCACCATACTTAGAGGACTCCATGAATATCCTCAAGAGTGTCAGAATATATAGAAAAATATCAGCTTCATTCTTCACAGACAATTTATTCTACTCAATTATTTTTCTGCAATCATATTTGTTGACCATACTTGGAAGACTCCATGAATATTCCTCTAAGAGTGTCAAAATGTATAAAGAAATGTCATTTTTATTTTTCACAGACAATTTATTCTACTCAATTATTTTTCTGCAATCATATTTGTTGACCATACTTGGAAGACTCCATAAATATTCCTCTAAGAGTGTCAAAATGTATAAACAAATATCAATTTTATTTTTCACAGACAATTAATTTTACCCAAGTATTTCTTCCAATCATATTTATTGACTATACTTAGAGAACCCCATAAATATCCCTAAATTTTATTTTTTACAGACAATTTATTTTACTCAATTCTTTTTTCCACTTGTATCGTCTATTTTATTTAACCAGACAGTTTCTGATTATAATTCGAGGTTAACAAAATCCCAATGGAGATCAGTGATACTTTAAACTTCCTACTAAAAGTGTAGTAACTTCCACAATTCCCAAGACGAGGCTAGTGACATTTAAAACTTCCTATTAAAAGTGTAGTAACTTCCACAATTCCCTTTGTTTGAGTCAATTCATTGTATACAGTCTATGGTGGCATTCTCTTTGTCAATTCACATGTATCCAATTTGTTTTCCAGCGTGTCTCTCGTCATAAATGACCTATACCTGCACAATCTGTCGACCTTCGTGACCAACAAGGCGAAACTATCGTTAATCGGGCCGACAATTACAGCCAACGTGACTATTCCACGAATCCACGTGGAGGGCATTTACAACATATCCGGGAACCTCGGTCAAATGGTTGCATTGAATGGTTCAGGTCCCTTTCAGGGGGACATAAGCGACTTCCAGTTGTACGTGAACACTATGCTAGGCTTCTCGAGAAGAGTGTACTTGAAGACCTTCGACCTCGACTTCGCGCTGAAGTCGCTGGAAATCAATCTGGAGAACTTCATGAATGACGAAGAGCTGAGCCGCGTAATGAGCAAAGTATGTCAATTTCTTTTCTCGATTAGGATCTGTTAGGGCTTCGTTGGCACAGTTTATACCACGACAGCAACGAACAGTTATTTTTCAGTTTTAGAATTTAGTTTTCCATTCACACATGCCATCTTTCATCCTGTCGAGGCAAGGCAATTAGTTTATTAGGTTTCTTTAAATAATCGTGCTTCCTCAATTGTTTAACCCTTTCGCTACTCAACAGTAGTAGCCAACGCGCCTATATGCGCTTTCAAGATTTTCTCCTGCTCCTCTGTTACCATTCTTTTTTCGTAATCTAATCTTTAATTTTATCCTGAGACCTGACCTATCCTAATTTTATCCTAAACTTGGTTTGCATGTTAGGAGGTTTAGCATGTTAGGAGCCAATCTCAACGAGCACCTGAATTGCGATTGAGTATGATCGTACCTGACAGAGATTTGGTATGTAATCGGGCAATCACGGAACAATAAAATCGCGGAAGGCGTCGCGATGACAAAAGTTAACAGTTATCGTCGTATCGTCAAATTAGCCGATTCAATTCTTGTTCCGTATCAAGCATTTCCTTTATTCTGGATTGAACCTTTCTTTTTCTTTATTTTAATATTCTAAAGAAGTTGTAAGACGGGCCTAAAGGATCCGCGACCCATAGGATTAGCCAGGACCATCATAAGTGCGTACCCTAGGTAAACTCATAACCAAACGACGTTTCCAGAACTCAGTTTTACCATCCATTGTTCCGACTTTCTAATTATTAAACTATTACTTTCCTTCTCTCATGTCCGATCTCCATTTTTTCCGGAATTTCCTAAAACCCAGACACTTCACACTTTTACCACCACTTTCTACCATCCTGTTTTTACTCTGTCCATCTATTTAAGAAACTTCCTACGATTAATAATCGATTTTCTATATTCTCCCATTTTTTCACTTCCCAAATTTAACTCCGCCCTCAGTAACTGAGATGCGTGTTCTCTTTCGAATTTCGAGACAGTCTTGTTCCGAATACTAACCAAGAAATAATCTAGCATTCAATCAGTCCAAGCACTGAACGAACTAACAAGTCTTTTTATACTGTAACGTTTGAGATAAAGTATACTTCGTGACCGATTCAAGCCTCGTTAAACAGTATACGATTTTTTTTCTTCTGATCTAAGTATGCAATACACCGCAAACCAACGCGAATACACGACAATTCTGTTTGTGAAACTTTAGTATTACTGTTATTAAATGTCTTTCTTTCTGCGTTATTTTACCATCAGTATGATTTATTTTCGTTCGACCGAGGAAAGTGTTTACAAGAAGACCGAAGAGTACGTTTACAATCCTTTGCACACTACCGTTTTAACCCCTTAACACGTTCCGTGCCAAGCCATTTTTGCCTGACTTGTCGTTCAGGCCATTTGATATTTTGACTAAAGATTGATATATTATCACACAATATTTCATTACATCATCAATACATAAGTAGTTCTCTTGTTTAGAGTAGCTATCACATCGTGTACCACTTATGGTACACGTGGCGCTGCGATCAGTTCGATTGCAAAAGTTAGTCGGTTCGAAACTTTTCGATTAATAAAAAACCTGCTGCATTCGAATTTGTTAAATAAAAAACGAGAGAAATAATATATTTAACAAAAGAAGGAGTAGGTAAATATACGGAGATAACGGTTTTTGTTTTTCATTTGTTTCTGTTGGAAAAGAAGTTTCTATTATTTACTTTCATTAGATTATTGTTTACACATTAGATATTCATATACAAAAAACTATAAGAGTAATGACGTTTTGCAGCGATTGCCCGAAAAAAATGTTTTTATGCCTCCCTTGCTTTAACAAAATCCACCATTAAATGTAATTATTAATTATTCTATATATAACAATTAAAGAAACTTATGTGTTTTGTTCTATAGTGCATTTTGTATAATGCATCATTTTTTTGGTTGAAATATATTTTACAGAATTACATTTGTCATAAAATACATGTTTTCAGCGCATTAAATAAATATGACTGCGTGTACCACCGGTGGTACACGTGGCCTGAAGATCAAGTTTAACGTGTACCATCGGTGGTACACATGGCACGGAACGTGTTAACCTATCATTTCTTTTCCTCATAATATATCTACGATCAGCTACTTATCATTTTAGTACCATCTTACATACGAAACGTTAATGTATTATAAATTAATTACAATTGACAATCCTCGGTTTTATAAATTGAAAGAAAAGTTAGAATTGAAAATAATTTTTGGTATTAATATAATTGTTTTTGTCGAATTTCAACCAAAATCTATGCCACGAGTCCAACTCGTTGTTAAGGGGTTAATTACCGAAAGAAAGTTTAAATTTCGACGTCGTCCTATCGTCGCGAGAATATCCGTCGACGCCGTGACACAACCAAACAATATTACATATCAATTTTTATTTGAAAGTCCTCTAAGTTGAATTCAAACTAAAGTGAGAACAAAAATTCATAATCTACATAGTTGAAGAGAAATTTTATGATTTCTGTTTAGAGGAAAATTCAACTGAGAGTGGATTTCGTAATTTTTGAGTGAAAAAAATTTGTTTCATTTATGTATTGTGACCTTGGTGACTGTACGAACGTTGAATCTGTTAATTTCTGAGCTTCGAATGCCTGCAAAAATTGTATTTTCGAATCTAGCAGTGGCACAAGTGATGGAAATTTAACCGGCATTGATTACGCTAATTTCCCGAGCTATGTTACCCTTCGAAATTTCAGTATTCACAGAGCAACTCGCGGTGACGAAGAATTTCTGATGTCTCAGAATGGTACACCGCAACAAATTAAAGGAACAGGAAATTGAATTTGCATACGTTTGCCTACAGGTCTTTCAAGAACTAACTCCCAAGGTGGTGGACGTCATCAAGCCAGACATACTTCCGGGTATCAGAAGCTACATAGGCGACAGAATTAACGAAACCATTCACGACCTCACCATAAGGGACGTAATTAGCGTTCTTGTGGGTCATAACGATATCAGAGAATTTGCCGATATCTTGGTGCCTTAGTATTCAAATCAAAACGCAGTTAATCCTCTATGGGCCCGTGTAACTTTCTAACTTTCAGGTCACATTTTAATTTATCGACATTTTACACAGAAATGCAAACATTATAAGCCGTTGTTACTTCAAAGTCACATAGTGAATATATTGCAATAAAATTGTTTAACCGGAAAAATTGTTTTTCATTTGCATATATAGGTTTATAATTGCTGATTTTTCGTTCCCCCAATTTCTTGGATTTAAAACAAAAATTCGGCACATAGAGGGTTAATACTTAGCCTAATACTTCGTTGAGGACATGCAAACTTTTTAAACTGAGAAGTAGATTGCAAATTTTTATGCAAATTCATATCTTTGAGAAACGAAGGAAATAGTAAAAAAAAAGAAAAAAAAAAGAAAAGCAGAATTTTAGTAGAGAATTGTTTCACCTAGCAGGTATTATAAAAGCACTGAAATGTGGTTATTTTGCATATTTCTTCACGTTACGTACATTTCATGCAATTTTCTATATCTAAGTGTCCTATAAATGCATAAAAATCTACAATCTACTGGTAATCATGACACTTAAATCGTTAGCAGATAATATACTCATACATTTGCATACTTCTTACTGCAGAGAAATTGTTGTGGAATTTTCTAAAATTTTTCTACACATTTGGAAAATCGGTGAAATCCAAATTTCGTCTTTATTTTTCACTTTTTTTGTGTTTATAGCGGAGTATAGTGTCCGTTAACACGTTGATCGTCTACAGTAAATCAGGTACGTTTGTTCCAAGACCCAAATTCTTGTTTTACCAGTTCACTTCCAGTACGATTGGAATTGTTTTACAATACATTTTTTCGTATTTTCAATTTTACACATCTTTGCATCTTTGCTTCTTCTTAATGAAACAACAATTCTTTGGAAAGGTATATTGGTAATTAAACAGTGTATTCAGAATAAAGCACACAAGTATAATAAATAATAATAATAATAAAGTTACTACAATTATATTTAACTGAAGGCTGTACTTTGTTTATAAAAGTATCAAATAAAAAAGATATTAAATTAGATTCAGGAAATTAGCGTTGCATTTACTTGTTGACATTTTCCTCGTAAATACACACATTATGAAAGATTGAAATATCAAAATTAATGGAACTTTTGGTTAAGGAATAAGGTTACATGTATAGTTGAGGCCACGATATAGCGAGGTCGTAAATTAAACTCTCAAGAATCGGCATCCATTGATGCTGCGGCATTCAAGGTCGTATATTGCAGTCTGAGGGTTCCAATAATAAATGCATGTTGGCATATGATTTTTAACGTTTCAATTGTCGAGTTAGGCTAAGTTTTCATTCACAAATAGAAAATATGTAAATATTAGCTACTATCTGAAATATTTCGAATTTCTTTCCACAACTACACAACATTTTTGTACGTTCTACCTGCATATACAGGTAAATTAATAATTTGTCAACCGCTTGTGGAGATCTTCCAATATTGTGAAAAAAATAGATATACTTGACATATTCGTGAATTTTCCAGTGTACCATTGCATAAATTTTCCTGTTTCCAGCATTAGTACACCCAATACAAAAAAAATGCTGTGTTGTTTAACATACTTTCAATTTATTTCAACATTTTACCAACCATTTTACTAACCATAATATTTTGATTCGTGTAAGTGATATGAGTTATTAGATAATTACTATTTTATTATTTCAACTGATGAAACTTTGATATATCAGGAGTTTACAAAAAACATTTAACAACTTTTTGATCTGCAATCAAAGTGAAAGGATGAAAATTGCCCTCCATGTTCAAAGTAGTGAACATATTTCAGCCAATACCTCGAACATTATTAGATACGGTGTATATCGAGAAATCTTATATATTTTTAACGTCAACTATCTAAACGTAACTCGCGAAAAATGCGCGCGATAGGCAATGTGTGTAGATGTTAAAGACCTCGGTCAAACCTTTACATGTAACGATTACGTTACATGAGTATGAATTTTTTCTTTCATACATTATACAAGCTACATTGACGTTGGTTACAAAAATTCTTCGTACGGTCCTGACCGTGGTTTCAAGTCCTTATCTGCTCGTATTTCTGTCAATTTCGATGTTCCGGCAGCTGAAACACGTTTACTTTCACGCCTGACCGATTTTAGGACCTCATTATATTGTGACCCAGATTATACTCGAAATATATTAGTCCTAGTAATATGCAAAGGGATTCAGCAGACGAAAATATTTATATAGATTTATTGAAAATATATAAACAATCGTGTTACCGATGAAAACTGTTGCAAATTTCTCGTCAAATCCTATTTAACGCTAAACCTACCACGCGCGGTCACATGATCATTTTAAACTACATACGACGTTATTATATCGCCATTTAACTTCACGACTTTTCTTATATTACAAGTACAATGCATTCTTTAATATTCACTTTTTTTCTTATCGTTTCTTTTCCGAAAAAAATGTGTAGTCTGGTTTACCTACCGCGAGTGGTCATTTGACCGCTTGAACGATTTATATTCTTTGCATTAGTCGATCTTTGACTTCCATTATGTCATCTACAATGTAAAGAAAATCATGGTCTAAGAATATATCCAGCCGTCTTCTCGCTATTATTATTTTGCACTTCAATTCTATCGTTATCCCACTATTATTTTATATATTACGTTTTATAAGTGTCATTTTCAAAAAAGTGAACAAATTAATACTTTGTAGTAAGTTTCACATTTGATCTTCTTTCCATTTTTTATCCATTCTTTTTACCCAGTTTGATCTACATTTTGATATCGTAATTTTTATTTTATTATTTGTATATTCATCTCAACAAATGTCAAGACATTTGAAAAATATCAAGTTATTAGAGAACATAAGTAATATTGACGAACATTATTCCGAAGACGATAAGGAAAATTCTGATATTAAAGATGATACAGAGGAAAATAATTATGATTTATTTCACAACGACTCAGACTCTGAAATGTGAAAAATACATATGTGAGAAATGTGTAATCGAGAATCCTATAATTTGTGAAAAAATGTGATGAAAGAGAATAAAGTAAACGTTATTAATTTTTAAATAGAAGAAGATATTTTGTTCACCATCTAATTGTTCATAATCGTCACTCTATATTGAGAAATACGTCTTTTTTTAAACGGTCATTTGACTATTCGCGGTAGGAATAGATATATGTGAAATGTCGGTAGATTTAGTGTTAAGATCCCCAAACGTATATAAATACAAATGACTAAATCTATTCTTACTCATCCGAAGATTTCATATATTTCAAAGTATCATATATTTCAAGTATCGGTAGGTTTAGTGTTAATTGTATGAATGAAAGCGTCATTCACTTATAGATGACGAAGCCTCAGTGGAAATTTAACTGTCACTTAGATTTGGGTGACTTAGCGATCAACGTGTTAAAGGGGAGATTACGTCGTGTCTCATTTTCTTGCCTTTTAAAGGTTTGTAACAGAGCGTAGGTACATCAATCCTCTCTTTAAACCTGATGTACCCTTATCAGAATGTGTTATCTATTAAATTAATAGTCTGAAAACGTGGAATGAGAAGTCGTGTTTGGAGCATGTCGTGATAGGGGAAGAGAGTGGTGTGAAATAATGCTTCTTGCTTGGCAGCAGTAGAAGGTTCCGGTTTCTAGAAGTGAGAAGTTAATTTGCACGGAGGACGATAAATCTGAAACGTCTGCGCAATATGGTTAAAGAATTGTTGAAGCTTGAGTGCCTCTTAAATTCCTCGGGTTGTAAAAAAGTTTCCTTTAACAGAATGCTTAAAGCACAAGGCGAACCTTTGCAAGCGTAAATATTTCGTAGATAGCAATGAGATAATTCAATCTCTTTTGAAATATTTCGTAAAAAAAATATTTCTTCCATTTTTACAGCGATTTTTCAACGATGAAGCTTGAACCTTCTTCTGATGGAATTGGCGTGAGTTTTCTTTGTATTGAAATGTACTTTGATACGTTCTTGGAAATATACAGATTATTACTATTTGTAAAACTTTGAACACCTTCCCTAAATCTCTGAAATTTTATTTGAAAGTTGTAAAAAATTGTATGGAAAATAAAGAACATAAAAATGTATTTGTGAGAAGATTGTATTAGAATAAGCGAGAATAGGTTTTATCAGAGGTGAGTTTCATTGTTGAAAGAAGGGTTAAGGGTCGTCCACAATGGTACAAAAATAAAAAGTCACGAGTCTAGCTGAAATTCAATGAACCGGTGTCGAGGGACGAGCTCCATGTTTAATTCATCGATATGCATGGCGGTTGTCGTGTAGCATTCTTAATTCGCTGCCACAGAGAGCGAAAGTGGACGGTCCTTCAGTTGAATCGCGTGTCACGAGCAAGCTGACGCTATTCAATAATCGTTTTCTCAGCTAATCCAATCTTTCGTCTATTTCAGAAATTAATTTTGAAAATTTCATTAATTTTGATCGAAAATAGTGCACTTAAATATACAAATAAATCAGTGTCAGTTAAATAAACGAAGAAATTACGTGATCAATACTCTTTCGAGCTTTAAAATAATTTTGATACTCTATTTTTCAATATTCTTCAACATTCAACAAATTTTCTTCTACATTTTCCATTTTTTTATGTTTTGTTGCATCGCTAATAGATTTGAACAGAATAAAGGCTGAAAATAATTCCTAATTAAATTAGTTAGCACCTACGTGGCGCTAGTTGTCACTTAAATCCAGAGACCTATCAAAGGGTAACTTTCAAGAATTTTTTCCAATAAAACTAGAGGAGATATCAACGCGAATCATTTTGCATTATATTCCTAAATATTCCTAATATCATCTTCTATTTTTATTTCCTCGCAGACAAAAACTTCCACCTGCTCAAAATTATTTTTCTGAAAAAAGATCCAGAAATCTTTCGACAGACATGTTTTACGTGCCTCGAAATGCAAAGGAAATGCATAGCAACGATTTTCCCTTTGTCTATCCTTGAGATCATCCTTCATCTTTCATCAGACAATCAGAGAAACGTCTTCCTCTCCCTCTCTTTGGAAAGGAGCTGTCGACAGGTCGATCCAAACCGACAAAAGCGACGAAAATAAATTTCATTTATCGTTCTCGACCCCTCTCGTGTCTCTAAATCGAAGAAAACTGCGCAGTTCCACGCTGCTCGATGATTATCTACTAAAACAACTCGCCGGTGATAATCGATGCTGGCGACGATAACTGTGGCAGTGTACAGATTAACGATAGGCCAGTAGTAACAGAACCAGGTTACTCGAGCTGTTTATCAGTTCTCAGCTCTTACGATACCATTCAATTAACGGATTAATCAACGTTCGTGTCCACAAAGAAAGGGGAAAAAATATTAGCATTGTCAGCGGAGGACGTTTTTATTCCTTTTTCATTTTTATCTCTTTTAACTTTTAAAATCGAGCCGAGATAATGGTTAATTGCTTCGATGATCTGCAGCGATAAGAAAAGCATATACTACTGTCGTTCATAATCATTTTCCCACGTAATCTTTCCTCTTTATTCAAATACACGATAAATTTTTCGAAAGCAGTCAGTTCTTTTTTAACCCTCTATATATATAGCACCGCTGTATATTTTATACATCATATTTTGTTTGGTTATTGCTACACTATTGCATCGTTGCGTTATTACATTATTACCAGTCAGTTTATTTACATTAATTATTAACTCCTGCTTTTCAACATTTGTCAAAATTTGGAATTGTACTCAGCCGTAATTTTTCCTTTCGTAAATACCGAATAATCGAGTCGTAGATGGTTAAATGTTAATTAGAAAACAAATGGAGTCCTTGAATTTTTCATTAGAAATTTGTTAAATTTTCTCGGTCTACGTTGTGTTTATATAAATGTATTCACATCCATGAAAATAAATAAATAAATAAATAAATAAATAAATGATTGATGAAGTTACATGGTTCGGCCTGTATACAAGGTGAATTTCACTTATTAAATGCAGAAATTAATTTTTTTCAATTTTTGAGTGCAATCGAAGTTTTATTTAAAAAAAGAAAAATGAAGACAGATCTATTTCCAGAAACAATTTCTATTATTCTTGATGACCTTTCATTTTTTTGGCAGTTTGTGAATACCATTGCGAATATTTCGTTTTGAATGATTCTGTTAATTATGTTAAAAACCAGTCTGGCAATATTTATTTCTACACTTAATACGAACGTCTAAATTATTTCTATTGGTATCAAATAAGTAATGATAAATAAATCAAAATAAGAAAATATTACTCAAAGAACTTTACATAATTTAAGGACGTTACGATGATTATCCTCAACCTGCAAGATTATCCTAAACATTGTTCCAAAATCTTCGTAATTTTTTCTTTTGTATATTAACACATCGAAGATCGATCGAGATCTCATTTTGCGAAAAAAATGGGTAAGCTCGATATATTTGTAAATTTTTCGATATACCGTTACATAAATTGTTTTCGAAAGTTAATACATTATTAAAAAATTATTATATATTAATATTAGATAATTATTATTTTATATTGCAAGTTAATTACACGCTTTGTAGGTGCTCAACTGTAAGACTTTCACTAACAACGGAACATTCTTAAGTGATAATCGTCGATATCGATGAAACTTTGATACATTATTAGTTTTAAAAAATATATATATATTTTACATGTATGTTTCTTTCTTTTTCTATTCACAATCGAGAGGCACAAAAATCACCCTCAAAGTTAAGAGTAGTAAAAATATTCGAGCTAATATCTCGAAAATGATTAGAAACAAAGAAACGGATGTATATCGACGAATTTGATATTTTTCAAAATGAAATTTTGAAGAGTCAATGTGTTAACATTTGTATCATTCTAGAAGTGATGTTCTGGAGATTTTCTTTTACTATAAACTCCTTTAACGACGTTCTTTTAGTTTAAACAGCAGTAGGAACAATTTAGATGTTCCTACTCACTCAATTATAGGTGAGATATCTCTTCTATGTACTATATGCGTGTATATTTCCCCATATGATTCCATGCGTGATAGTGAACTGAAAGGATCAGTGAAATATAACAGTGTAGAGAGGCGAGAATCGCTTTTATCAATGGCAAGGAGATGCTTTTCTCGACTTCCTGCGTTGGTGAATAAGAATCCATTGACGTACAAAGGGTCTCTCTCTCTCTCTCTCTCTGTGTCTGTCTGTCTCTCTCTCTCTCTCTCTCTCTCTCTGTGTCTGTCTGTCTGTCTGTCTCTCTCTCTCTCTCTCTCTCTCTCTCTCTCTCTGTGTGTGTCTGTCTGTCTGTCTGTCTGTCTCTCTCCTCCTCTCTCTGTCTCTCTCTCTCTCTCTCTCTCTCTCTGTGTGTGTGTGTGTGTGTGTGTGTGTGTGTGTGTGTGTGCGTGCGTGTGTGTGTTTGATCTTCAATTTAGTATATTCTATTCCTAGCCAGAGGCATATTCTGCTTGCTGTTCCGCAGGAACACCGTGAATATGCTGTTATTAATTAAAAGTTGTAACGATATGAAAAGGCAAACTTAGAAATTTAAAATTTTTAGAAAAGCACCGAAGGATTTTAACTTGACAGAAATTTCAATTTATCTTTGTAAGCATTTCATCGTGCTCCGAGGTGAAAAATTTTATATTATTTCCCCGTGATATTTTTTTAAACAGAAATTTCGACATGCTCCAGGATTACGATATTAAAAGAGTTTTCCTTTGAATTCCCTTGACATTTCAGTTTTCCTTGTTCTATCATTCATTCTAGAACAAACAAGTTTCCTTCGTTCGACGTGTCTTCCTTTTGCACGCACAAAGAATTTCCTGGTTATTCAAATCCCTTCCTTTCAAACGGAAAAAAGATGTTGAGACGAATTTTCATTGCTTTCTGTTTTCCTCTTTCACAGAAGTCCCAGCAACGAGATCGAAGGTGAAAGGATCACCGTTGAAACTTTTCTCTTTCCAATCTCCACCATCCCCTCCACTCCATAACAACAGCTCCCTCTCTTTTACACAGCGAATCGCGATCGAAACGCGTGGAGTCAATTATCAACGTTATCATTCCTATGTAATATCGTTATCGTTAAATCACCAAATACTTGCACGTGCTCTGCTACTCTTGCGTCTCGAGTGGGCGTTTTCAGAGATAACTCTTTCACAGATCCCCTTTGTCCACCCTTCCACTGGTCAGATAATCGATAATCATCCGCAAAATGCTCTTCCATTTATTTCATTCGTTTCTACGAGGAAAGAAAGAGGTGTCGATGCTCGCAGTTCTTCTATAAAAATCTCTCGAGCTTGATAGAATTTGCACGTGATATACTACAGGCTTCAACCCTTTGATCACTCTTGGCTTGGAAATTTGACTCGTACTCTTCTATTTACTCCCTCTTCGCCTGAATTTTATTTTTTTACGCATCTATATTTTAACCCTTTCGATACGGCTGTCTTCCGCCCATATGCTTCCGCTGTATGGATACTTGAATCGCAAATACTCGAAATGCTACTTTACAGGTCTGTTTCGTCACGAAGGTGTAGATTGCCACGACAAAGAATAAAATGAGCTGTTTATTTTGAAAGTAACCTAAGTCTATTTATGTTTAAATTGAAATATTCAAGAGTTTACAAGCTCAGATGAAGGAGTTGTAAAAAGAGAATTCTACTATGTTCTTTGCAATTCCGACTAATTAGAACTTTTTCAAAATATTTTGTACAAATCAGCTAGTAAACTAATCCTTGCTCCAACTGCAAAGTTGATGTATGTATTAGAAGAAGATCGACAGAAAATTAATAATAATAGTATTTGAACTTATAACTGAATTTAAAGAAATGAACTATTTAAAAATAACACTTGAATATACGAATGAATAATGAATTAAAACTTCTACGTGAAGATTGAGTCCTTTTGTCTAATTTGTTAACACTTTAACAAGGTTCAACAAAACTCTGCTCTAACACCTCATGGACCCTCTGACACTCATTTTGCGGCCATAAGTGTTTACCTACCCTCAAAAATAACACAAAAACAAGAGAAATATTAATCAAAAAACAATTTTTTAAATTTGTTTTTTAATAGTGCAACATATGTCTCTAAAAACAATGTTTCTCTCCAATTTTGTTACAAAAATGATCAGAATTATATCTAAATTTTAATTTCGTCGATATTTCCACCGTGAGCTTTTATTATTGCTTCGCATAATTTCGGCATTCTGTTCAATAATCTTGTGAGTGATTCTATTCTGGACCATGCGTCTTATAAGTGTTGCCAGAGGATTTGTATAGATATTGGGGCCACTTTTCCTACCTGTCAGTCTAGTTCTTCCCATAAAAGCTCAATGGAATTCAGATCCGGGCTTTGAGAATGCCAGGTCATAATTACAATTCTTTTTTCTCGTTTCAATTGTTCTAAATACCCACAGCATAATTTGGAGATGTGTTTGGGGTCGTTATCTTGTTGGAACACGAAGTTTTCTCCGATTAGTAGTGTTCCAAATGGAAGGGTATTTGTCTTCAAAATTCCTCTGTAACGTTCTTTATTCAATATGCCATTTATTTTGACCAAATTGCCCACAGATGTGTTCCCAAAACAACCTCAAACCATAACCGATCCTCCTCCGTGTTTTACTGAAACATGATGGTGATATGCAGGATTCAAGGGCTCGTTCTTCTGCCGATCTTCGGACAAACTTCCTCCGTTTTGAGCTGAATATCTCAAACATAGACTCGTCGGTCCAGAGCACTTTTTTCCAGTCTTCCAATGTCCAATCTTTATGCTTTATTTTATTTGCGTAGAAGCAGTTTTCGCATGACAATTCGTCCATGCAATCCTGCTTTCCGTAAGCGCCTTTTGACTGTTGTCAAACTTACTGGTTCAGGGCGAGATGCATTTATTTCAGCTGTAATTTTCGGTGCCGTTTTTCTTCTATTACGTTTTTCTTTTATTATTATTGTAATTGTCCGATCTTCTGCTGGTGTGGTTATTTTTGGCCGCCCTGATCGCTTTTTGTCGGATAAATTGCCACTATTTTCATATTTTTTAACATTGTAGTCCAAGATTCTACGGTTTAACTTCAATAGCTTTGCTATTTCTCTGTTATTTTATCCGGTGCTATGATGGGACACTATTAGAGCGCGCGTTTCAATCGATAATTCTTTTCTCCCCGACATTATTTGAAATTTTCGCAAATTTCTTTGAACACTTGAAAATCAACTGTTTACTGTATGGAAGTTTAACGCGGTATGGAATTTGAGAAGAATAAGATGCCCGTATTATCTACGTTCTTATTCCCTACTGATCGTTATACAAATTTCAGAAAAATGGGTTTCTTTACCTGAACTCTTGCCGTTTTTCATAAAACACTGTAAACTCATTTACAATACCTGATTATGTATGTACAGAATATTTTGGATGATTTGTATTAGCTTTATAATTAGAATTTAATGATGCGGACATTTTCATAACAATAAAATGCCTGTCATTAGAATAGTAACGAAATTTGAAGGTGGGTAAACATTTATGGCCAATAGTGCATATGGTACGCCGTCAAAAACTGTTGCCGTTTCAATTAGGGGGTTCCCACAATTCGATATGCATTATCGAATTGGTTTCAGTTGACAAAGAAAAATAAAAGAAAATTTTGCTCGGAATGTAACATACAAATAAGTGAAAATCCTAAGCTCGAAAACAGCTTTTCGGTGCGATCGTGCCCCAAACTGTTACTAAGGAATTCTAACAAGAGGTGAGAAAGTTGTTGGTTGAATTAACGATACGTACAATCTGTAAAGGTGAAAATTGCCCCCAATGATTGGAAGAGATCGTGCTAGGTAATTTCTTTCCTAGAACGAAATATTCCGCACGTGCCAGCCACAGATATGTAGTATCGCGAAAAAGGAACTTGTGAGGAGTAGGAACTATCCGAGTAAAGGCAACCGCTGGCCAGAAGGGGCGAAAACTCTTGGCCGGTGGGAAATCCCCACGAGTCATCGGGCCCAGCGACGCGTTCGAGGCCCTACGAAAATCGAAGCATGACCATATTTGGTCATATGCGAGTGAAAACGCGTTCGCGTGGTGGGAGGACGAAAAGTCCTTAAAAATGGATGTTCTGGAAAAGAAAGGGGAGTTCGTTGTTAACTAGAGAGAGTCGTTAGTCGTATTTAGTTGTTACGAGTTGATTGATTTAGTTGTTTTAACATTAATAGAATAGTTTTAGTTAATTAGACATAGTTTTTCCTTTCTGTTCAATAAATAAAATATATTTTACTATAGATATGAACAGTATTATGAAGAATGGTTTGATTGCTTGGTGTTATCCTTTTCTCCTTTTTTCTTTTCGGCTAAATTTATCGTTTCGCTCTTAGGATCGGTCGAACAGCACGGAGTAGCCAATGATAAATGAATCGTAAGGAGGATAATCCTATGACTGATAGCCAAGTTCGCTGGCTACAATGTTAATGGAGTTACAGAACACTTGTGTAATGAGTGGAGGCAGATTCGTAGAGAATTTGATGGGTCTAACAGCGATATTGACGAAACTTCAGACTTCTAGTGAAAGAGCAGGTCTTGCGGAATGTACAGTGATAGCTGGCTGGTTTCCAAAGTCCTCCAATCCTGTGGTAGAGGTTTGGTGCAGCCACATGTAAGAAGGGTACTTGGCCATCTCAGTTAGTTCACCTCACTCTACCTTTCTGTGATATCTGAGGGGCTTGGTGTGGATTTTAGTAGTGGCACCGAGACAGGAGCAGTAAACCAGCTTCTCTATTTAATCTCTGCAAGTGCCTTTATGCGTCAAATTTGAAAAAAAGGAAAAAAATGCTAATAACAGCAGTCTGCAGATTGTTGAAACCTTAGAAGACTATTTGGCTTAGAATTATTTAATTCTCTCGTGGGTTTATTTTCCTTTTTCTTCTTTTTTTATGAACTTCTGTCCATTCGTTTGATGTAAAATTGATCTTTTTAGTACTTATATTTTATGATTCGAAAAGATCAGTTACAAGGATTTTTGGTTCAGAATTATTTAATTCTATCGTGGGTTGTATTTTTCTTCTTCCTTTTATAAACTGCTGTCCATTCGTTTCGTATAAAATTAATTTTTGTAGTACTTATGTTTTATGTGAGTTGGATTTTTCTTTTCCTTTCTTATAAACTTCTGGCTATTCGTTTGGTATAAAATTGAACTTTTTAGTACTTATGTTTTATGATTCGAAAGGATCAGTTAGAAAAATTTTTAATTCAGTATTATTTCATTCTACGCTGAATTATACTTTTCTATTCCTTTTTATAAACTATTTTATAAACTATATTTTGTTTTCTTCTTTTTTTTAATACTTATGTTTTATGATTCGAAAAGATCAGTTATACAAATTTTCAGTTAAAAATTATTAGGCTGTATCACGGATTACGAGTTTTCTTTTTTTTTTTTTATAAACCTTTGGTTGGTATAAAATTGATTTTCCAGATACTTATGTTTTATGATTCGAAAAGATCAGTTAGAAAAATTTTTAGTTCAGAATGATTAGGTTCCGTCGTGGGTTGTGGGTTTTCCATTCTTTTTTTTTTCTTTTTTATAAACTTTCGTTTGGTGTAAAATTGACATTTTTGGTGCTTATGTTTTATGATTCGAAAGGATCAGTTAGAAAAATTTTTAATTCAGTATTATTTCATTCTACGCTGGATTATACTTTTCTATTCCTTTTTATAAACTATTTTATAAACTATATTTTGTTTTCTTCTTTTTTTTAGTACTTATGTTTTATGATTCGAAAAGATCAGTTATACAAATTTTCAGTTCAAAATTATTAGGTTGTGTCACGGATTACGAGTTTTCTTTTTTTTTTTTTATAAACCTTTGGTTGGTATAAAATTGATTTTCAAAATACTTATGTTTTATGATTCGAAAAGATCAATTAAGAATTTTTAGTTCAGAATTGTTTCACTCTATCCTGGATTGTTTAGTTTCTTTTTATATAAACTTTTGGCTATTCGTTAGGTATAAAATTGATCTTTTTTTAATACTTGCGTTTTATGATCCGAAAAGATGATCCTCTTTTAAGATCACTACAAAGAGGACAACGATCTGAACGTCGATTTAGGTTCGAAAAAGTTTTATGAAACATTATCCCTGATATCATGTCTCATTATAATGCCACGGTTATCAGTACTAAGGCTATTACAGAGGAAGCTTGCCTTTTGATCATCGGTCTACCTTCAAAGTACTTTTCCATTGCACGCAATGAAACATTACCGTCGTTATTCTTCAGCTTATGCTTCGTTACAATCTACAAGCCTCCAAAATTGCAGTCATTTTTCTTCAACTGGAATAAAATTCACTGTTTTCAATATTTCGAGGGAGTATTTAAATATTCGAGTTACAGAAGTTTCGACTAGTCAAAGTTTCCGAGTAGCAGAGGTGTAACCAGAGATGTAACGAAGGAAAATTCGACTTAAAGAGACTCTACACGTGAGTTCAGCTTCTCGATTTAGAAAATTTTCAAACAAAGAATATATTTCATTTCCAGATGTTAATTATGTGTATAAACATTTGGATACTTTTATATCGTTGAAAATGCATGAAATATTTATCCAAGATAACTACAATGAGCACAGTGCAAAAATATGTCATAATTACTTAAAACAATTAGAGGGCAATGGTAAATTTAAAATCATGCAATGGCCGCCATAAGCACCCATCGAGTTATTATGAGACGAAGTGGACTGTAAAGTGAAAGCAAAGACTCTAAGATCAGAAGAAAAAACAGCTTTGGATCTATTTGCAGAACGCCTGGAAAGGAATTCAGAAAGATCCTTTGAGAACAACTTATTCTCAGTCAACCTTGAGTTCAGAATGCTGTTATTGCTCCAAAGAGGCGGACACGTGCACTGCCGAGCATAACTATAGCACTAATACAATTTTCAAGAATTTTAAAGTCCTAACTAATGATTTCTAAACATTACTAATATCACTTATATTACTAATATCGTGCAAAGAGTTAGAAAGAGATAATATGTCAGAAAGAAAGTACAAAAATAACATTTATTTAGAACGAAATGTCTAACTGGTGCACATTTATAGCATTAACGTATTTATTCCAATTTCTACTTAGGTTTTCACACGTGTATTCAAGACTAACAATATTTTTGCGTTTTAGAAGTGTAGGTGCAAAAATCATTTTTTCTCTTGCAATATTTGAATTACGTTTAAGAGCATGGCGGAACGGACCAATAAGAAACGCCGAGGCCACGTTCCTTTACAATTTCTTCACAACTTTTTCAATATATTATTCGCAATTTTAACAATTTGTCGTTCACTTCGAAGATATAACTTATTTTCAGATACTCTTTTTCTTATTTTTCCTATAATCCGAATTTTCCGAGTAAATTGATTTAATTATACAGAGTGTTTCATATTGAAGAAATGAAAGGGATGAAAAAGGAGTATAATTGAAAATGATGCATTAACAGATTTATAACTCTTCAGAACAGTATTTACAAACACTAATGATTGTGTAAATAAAAGAATACAAAATATTTCTACTGATTGTTTATTTTTTTACTCTTTTTTTACTATGTACTGTTACAATGCCACAATACAGTACACTATTGTAAAGTATTGTTGAAAATGTTCTCGTTGCTGCATACATTAGTCGATTTTTTCGAAAATGGAATCCTGCATGAGAAAATATTGTATCAAAGTATTTTCTTCTTTTTTAACGTAGAATCATCTCCAATGCCAGGTTGTACTACGATTTCCGGTGCACCCTGTATAGACACAAAGGAAAAATGAATTTTAAATAGAAAATAAATCGCATTTAAGCAATCATACGTCGTTAAACGCACCTAAACGCGGAGGAAATAATTTTAGTTATAGGAAGTTTATAGAGGATTATCTAAATGTCAGCACTGTATATATATTTATACAGTATGTTTGTTCAACCGACATAAGTTGCTTTGTTTTAGTAGAAGGTAGTATAATTTTAACAATGGACGGTGCGCGTTGCAGAAATTCGTTTACATTATTCAAAAGTATTACGAAAATGGACCATTGTTTTCGAGCAAAATATTGTTCAACGATGAAGCACATTTCACAATGAATGGATTCGTTAATAAGTAAAATTGTCATACGTGGTATGATGAAAATCCTCGTGTTATTCATGAGAAATTTCTACATTCGCAAAGATCACTGTTCGGTGTGCATTTTGGAAAAATGGAATCATTGGATCAATTTTCCTCTAACATCATGGTGGAGATGTTGTTACCACGAATGCTGAGCGATATCAATAAATGTTGAGTGGCTTTCTATTGCTAGAATTGAATCATATCGATGTGTCTGACGTCTATTTCCAGCAAGACGATGCTACGTATCACTCAACTTGAAGAAACATTCAGTTTTAGCGATTGAAACTTCGTCAACGTGTAATTTCGCGAAATGTAGATTTTAATTGGCCTCCAAGATAAGAATTTAACACCTTTAGATTTTATTTTTATGGAGTTTTTTGGAAAGTCGAGGTTATGCTAACAAGCCAGAAACAATTTATAACCTCTAGAACAACATTCGAGTTGGAATTCCTGAAATAACTCCAGTAACATGTCGAAATATCATTGAAAATTTCGATAATCGCATTGATATTTGTAGACGCAGTCGTGGTACACATTTGAATAATATTCTATTTCAAATTTAGTTGTAATGTACGATACTTTCCATAAAAAGAAAAAGAAACTTGAAAAAATTCCAAACAGTTTCTGCTTCATTGAATAGAATCATTTATAATTTAATAGAAATAGAAACACATTAAATATAATTTAATTTATAATTTAATATAATAATTCATTGTGTTTTTTTAAATGTAGGGGTGTAGCTTGGATAATTTTATATTACCAGAAATTGCATGTGAATAATATTCAAGGTACTAATGATTCTGTACTCGCACAAGAAGTTCCACGATCGACGATAAATTTCCGGATTTTCTTAATTGTGATAACGCAGTAACTTCTCGTTTGAAAACTAATAAACGAATTGATACTTGCAATCGCAGTCGTGGTACACATTTGAATAATATTCTGTTCCAAATTTAATTGTGATGTATGATACTTTCAATAAAAAGAAAAAGAAACTTGAAAAAATTCCAAACAGTTTCTGCTTCATTGAATAGAATCATTTATAATTTAATAGAAATAGAAACAAATTAAATATAATTTAATTTATAATTTAATATAATAATTCATTGTGTTTTATTAAATGTAGATGTATAGGTTGGTTCATTTTAAATTACCAGAAATTTCACATGAATAGTATTCAGGGTACTAAAGATTCCAAACTCCTATAGGAAGTTCCACGTTCAACGATAAACTTCCGAATTTTATTAATTGCTCTAATTTCTCGTTTGAAATTTAATAATCGAATTGATGCTTACAGACACAATCGTAATACACATTTAAACGATACAACATTCCACACATAATTATATTAAATCATACTTTCAATAAAAAGAAACAGCTTCAAAATATTTTAAACAGTTTGCATATAATTAACAAGAAACATAGAAGCATGTTTTTCAGATAATTCTGCAAATTTCGATTCACAAAGATTTTTACAACCAAAAAGAGAGAACGATGTAAAATTCCAGTTTCACGGAGGTTTTCGAGCTACCGAGATTCTAAGTAAAGTATAAACATTTATGTCTTAGATCAATTGTAACAGATCCAAGATATCTTTCGTTGCACCTAATGGATCTAATTGTTATCATTCTTCATCCTTTGGTGTTCGAAAGCAAACACTAGACAGTCAAAAAGTTCCCGTCCAGTGATACATGAAGTTATGTACAAGCTCGATTGAACCCGTTCTGTAATCTTCAAGAAACCCATACACCACTGTCATGACAGCGATCTGCTCTTCTATTTTTCATCCCGCGGCGAGAATCCACGGAAAGCAACAGATGGCGGATCCCGCAGAGCGACAAAGAGCCAGCTAGAGTTTCCTCGGATAGAATAGAGAGGGAGAGCTCGGCGCGGAACGAGAGAGAGAGAGCAACGGAAATCGGACATGCGTAAGATCCAACGATATAGAGCACCGGAGGAAGGCAGTCGCGCTTAAACGACGCCCGGTGTCGGACGTGCTAACGCAATCGCGAGAGCTTCATCTGATCGCATCGTCTGATCCATAATTGTACACCTGGTGAACTGGATCCTGAGATAAACCATGCGGGAACTTGGCCAAATAAACAATCCTCTTCGCGAAAATTTATTACGGGACATCGTAAAACAGCTCTGATAAACTCTTCAAATTCAGCATCAGCTAGACGTTCATCATTATTCGAAAATACATCGAAACCTCTGCCCTCCTCTTGAGGATCCAGAAAAGATTATTATTATTAGAAGAAAAAGAAAGGTAAAGAGAGAGAAAGAGAGAGAGAGAGGAAAGACTCGAAGAAGTGCATAGATGATTTATCTTCCATGGTGGTCATGGCGATGTAAAATGGGCCTGAAGTCTGCTGAAGCCTGTAATCGCTAGCAGGTGATTTAGCTGAAGGATTTACTCTGAGATAACAGAGTGTGTAACTAACGGAAATATTCGAGCGGTTGATTTAGAGGAATTGCATGGTAAACAGACGATCAGTGTGAGTGGCTTCTGGCGTCAATTGGCGGAAAAGAAGTAAGCAGATATTCTCTGGCTGAGACTGTGTGCAAAGATTCTGCGTAAGCAAACTGGAAAGAGCTGTTAATCTGAGGTCAAGATCGTAGAACATCCTAAATTCAAGGTTTCAAATAAACCAATCCACCGGTTGCTTGTTTCCCGGCAGCTCTGAGGCTTCAACTCGGCGGAAGTAAAGCTCGTAAAGTGGCTTAGATCGTTCGCTGTCAACTGTTTCGCTTTCTTCGAACCGTCGATTACCTCTTGTTTTCTTTTCCTTTCTTCTCTTTCTTTCTTCACGAAGTCGAGTGAAGCTCGCGAGAGACAACATTGATACAAAAGATACAACTAGAACGAAGAACGTGTCTAGATTGATAGGACAGTTTCAGGAAATGTAAACAGGTGTCTCTGTTACTTTTACGACACACACGAGAAGCCAACTGTGGATTTCGAATAGAGAATTGAAGGATTTCCTCGTTGCCTGTTCCAAAGATTCGACTGGTATCATCTGCCTGCTGAACTAGTAAAGACATCGAGGACATTTCTGGCGATGACTTCCGGTTTGCTTGCTGAGGCGGTAGAGACATCGAGGCATTTTCTGGTGAGTAAAACATTCGCAGAGCTTTAAGAAGCATTTTTCTCTGTGATTCTGTAGAGGAGATAGGAATGCGTGATAGGCTTCTCGATAATGCTGGCGATAAAACCGACAGTAATTTACTCTTTAAAGAGGTATACTTATCTGACTGGGAAGATATTGGGACGTATTTCTGAGCGTTGTTTTTTCTATGGACTCTCGTCGAAAGGATTACAAACTTTTTTGAGTTTGTCATCGTCCTTTTTCTTTTCTTCTAAGTGAATGAAAATGTCAGAATTCATAATAATTGATCGATGAAAGAGAATAACTCTGTTAGCTAGAGAATTTAATTTTTTCCACTTTCCCGTTGACACCTGTTGTGTCTCCTTTTTGAACGTTTAAAGATTCTGAAATACTTCAGCGAACTTTTAGATCGTTATTCTTCCTTGAACACTTGTTCCAACTTTCCTTTAATATTTCATATATATAATCTTTTAATTAATGCAATTGTAACACTTGTTCGTCGGTGACATTTGAATCTGAAATGGATTCTAAAGAAAGCTTTATCGCTGATTACTATACTCCCTTTGAGCAATTGAGAAAACTGGATCCCGCTTGTCCCTCGAAGAATGATAAAGATAATCCTGCGAAATCTGGGAATTATTTTTTTCATTAGAAGTTACATCGATTTAGCTTCGAAGGGAAGGAAAAAGGTAATATAGATCATTTTAACCGATACGTTCATCTCGGTCGTTTGTTGTTACGCTTCGAACGATACGTTATCAAGTACTTTTATAACAATAAAGACGTAAATAATCAACTCGGGCGAAAATCTGCATTTCATTATTGCCGATTATTAGATTTGCTTTTTAAATTCCTTTATCTGTAGCACTTGTCACTGTCACAACTTCGGTACAGTTGTAATAATATAACATACACAGATAAAACATTTAACAATTTCGAATTATATTTATCATAGTTTTTCATCATTTTGTTTCATGCATTGCATTTCATCGCTTATAATAAATTATTTCTGCTGATATTACAAATAAGAACAAAATTACTGAGTATCGTTTCAAGACGTGCATCCCAGAGATAATAAAAATTATGTCGAACGAAGATTATTCCAATGTCGTCGACATTTTCTTTTCTCTTACTGTTTGATGACATTTTGAAGTCATAAAGTTATATTAACATTATAACAACCAGATGTTAGTATAGGATGATCCAACGTACACGTTGCCTACACGTTTCTTTTCAATAAAACACCAACTATGTGGAACTTTTCCAAATTTCTTTCTTTTTTATTGAAATTGTGATTTATGATAATTATGCGTGGGATGATAAACCGTTGAAATGTGTACCACGACTGCGTTTACAAATATCAATTCGTTTATTAGTTTTCAAACGAGAAATTACTACGCTGTTACAATTAACAAAATTCTGAAATTTATCGTCGAACGTGGAACTTCTTGTGCGAGTTCAGAATCATTAATACCTTGAATATTATTCACATGTAATTTCTGGTAATATAAAATTATTCAAGCTACACCCCTACATTTAGTAAAACACAATGAATTATTATATTAAATTATAAATTAAATTATATTTAATTTGTTTCTATTTCTATTAAATTATAAATGATTCTATTCAATGAAGCAGAAACTGTTTGGAATTTTTTCAAGTTTCTTTTTCTTTTTATGGAAAGTATCGTACATTACAACTAAATTTGGAATAGAATATTATTCAAATGTGTACCACGACTGCGTCTACAAATATCAATGCGATTATCGAAATTTTCAATGATATTTCGACATGTTGTTGGAGTTATTTCAGGAATTCCAGCTCGAATGTTGTTCTAGAGGTTATTAACTGTTTCTGGCTTGTTAGCATAGCCTCGACTTTCCAAAAAACTCCATAAAAAGAATTTAAAGGTGTTAAATTCTTATCTTGGAGGCCAATTAAAATCTGCATTTCGCGAAATGACACGTTGACGAAGTTTCAATCGCGAAAACTGAATGTTTCCTCGAGTTATGTGACACGTAGTACGGTTTTATTGGAAACAGACGTCAGACACATCGATATGATTCAATTCTGAGCATAAAAAGTCACTCAACATTGATTGGCATCGCTCAGAATTCACAGTAACTGCATTTCCAGTGTAATCTTCGAAGAAAAATGGTCGTATAATTTTAATTTGCCTAAAATACACACTGAACAGTGATTTTTTGTGGGTGTAGAAGTCTTTTATCGCCCCGGATATAATAATTTTGCTTATTAATGAATGAATCCATTGTGAAATAAATTTAATCGTTAAATACAGTTTCACTTGGAAACTATGGGTCTGTTGTTCGTTGTTCAATAATCCGTCTAGCGGAATTACGACGTAAATGGTATTTTTCATTCAATTCCTGAGTTAATTGAATTGTTTACGTGTGTAAATGGAAATCTATGTACAAAATCCTCCATACAGAGCCATAAGATATTCCCAATTCTCGCGAACGACGTAAAATTCCTGGTGTCGGTTCATTTTCAACACTTTCACATACAGTATCAATATTTTCATTTGCCCGTGCAGTTTTCTGTCTTCCACTTTTTGGTGTATACTCAGTTTCTTCGAATTTCCTCACTAATCTTTGAATCAAAAACTGATTTGGCCCATTCTTTACACCAAAAATGTAACGAATTTTGCAATGAGTATTTTTCGAAAAGTGCCCATTTTCTTAATAAGTTTAAATAACATGAAAGCATTGCTACAATGTATACCTGTTCATAGTTAAAACTATGTTACGTTCTACTAAAACAAAATGGCTCATGTTATTTGACAAGAAGTAACGCTTAGGCGTCACATTTCAGTGACCCCGTATAATAAATTATTTCCGCTGGTACTAAAAACAAGAAAAAACGACCAAGTTCGTATAATTTCAAGATCTGTATCCAGCAGTAACAAAAATTTCACGCCACAAGTCATGTTGAACGAACATCATTCCAGTGTCATCGACATTTCCTTGTTTTTACCGTTTGATGTCACTTTGAGGTCATAAAACTATTTTGTAGCAATATTTTATAAATATTCTAATATTTTTATTAAAATTTTTATCAACTTTTATAAGGTCATGGACCTAACTTCATAAAAAGTAGATGTTATTATATTAAAGAAAAACCATGTGATCTTGAAGAGATCTGTCAGCTTTTTTTTTTTTTAATCATTGCCAGATGCATGTTGGTCCAAGTTATTTTTTTCTACTTTCAGTACCAATGAAAATAATAAAGTTTCGATGTCTATTGTAAAATCAAAGGTTTTATTGTTTGTATTCCAGACACATTTATCGGTGGATGCAAGTGAACAAAGTTTCGCTGGACAAAAAGTTAAATAATGTTGTACAACTCTACCACTTAGTACTTTTATACAGTAAAAAAAATATAGAAATAAAGCTAAGATGTTGCTTAACGACTCTCATAAAAATCATGGTTTTTTACTAAATATTTATAGGCGAAAAAAATATGAGATTCTCCCGATTTTTTTAGACTTCCAGGGGTTACATATCTCCTTAAATTTATAAAAAGCAGATGCTAACGTATTTGCAAAATATGACCTTGAAATGACCTTGGATGCACTTATTTTTTATCATTACCAAATGCACTTCAGTTTGTCATTTTTTTTTCCTATTTTAATTATCAGTGGAAAGTGATCAAATTTCGATGCTCGTTATAACTGAAACACCCTGTATAATCGTAATTTCATCCTACTTGTCATAGGTAGTAAAATGGCGCAATTAGACTACATGATACTATCAACATGTTGCTCGCATCGTTACAAATCTCAAGTATGGTTGTTGTGCAAATATTTAACTTTCCACCGAACGTACTGTAATAACAAAGAGGATAAACGAAGATGTTCCTTATTGAACATGATCTTACGTTATAATTTTAAGAATTCGCATAGGCAAATATTTGACAAACATTGTTCGAAATATAACAGCGAACGTCCGGGATGAACGCATCAGTTAAAATTATCGATATACTGCGTACTGTCCTGCAGTACACGTGTCCGTGTGTTCATAATGAACTTTTATATATACTTTTCGACATGATCCAGAGAATGAAATATTACTTATTTATTCTAAGAAGTAAAAGGAAACGAGGAATATGTTTCTATTTAACCCTTTGACTACTGTTGCCGCCTATAGGTGTTTTGTAAATTTGGTTTGTACTCTTCCGTTATCGTATTTCCATCTGAATTGTATTTACTGTGCGCTTCTATCTTAATTAACGAAACAAACTTCACATTTTCACAAATTTGAAAATTATTAATTCTTTGAACTTTCGATGGTAATTAGACAAATTTCACGAGTAAAAATGTCGTAGCGAAAGTGTTAAACAATCAATTTCCGATCGTTTCGTAGAACAAATACAAATCCTTCGAATTTACATAATAACCATAGTTCACAGCAGGAATATACGCGAGAAAAATGCGATAGCACTTTCTCGGGAGATTTTTCTACATCACGAAGAACTAAAGGAAAAAAGAAAAATTGCTTGATACTTTCACGCAGGTACCTCGACGAGTCTACGATATTTCCAAACGAAAAAAGAAGAAAAAAGAAAATTACTTCTACTCAACTTAAAAAAAGAAAAAAAACAGATCTTCACTCGTTTTCACAGTCCCTTTAATAAAATAATCCAATACGTCTGTACAAGTACCAGGAAACGGTAACGTAGATATTCCCGTGACAGTTGATGTATTCTGGGAACTGGTTGCCATGCATGGAAGAATATCAGAAAATTCCAGTCAATTCTTTTTCCCTGAAACTCAGTGTACTCTCTCTTTCTTGCTCTAAAGAAGCATCTGCCTCTGAAGAAGAAAAATATAAAGAATCTGGCGTCGAGATATATTAAGGTGGATGGTTGGTTGGTTGAGAATTCACCGTGTCTGAGACGAGTTTAATGCTCCTCTCGAGTCCAGCCTGCTAGATAAATACTATCATAAACTCTGGCCTCATCTGATCGCCTGCTGGTGCTTCTATGATGCTTTATAAATAAACTCTCTGATCGTCCCTGGCGCGCCTCTAATCTCTACACCAGCATCAGCCTCGTGATTTTTAATTAACAACACGTCCATAAACCAGGTGTTAATGTTGGATTGCTCTACTTATGTTTCTTGAGCTGCTGTTTCACTGTGTACACTTGAATCAGATTCTTTCCTTCGACGAAACGGCACAGATAGAACCGTTAACAGGTGTTTCGCGATGATTCTCGTTCTCGTGACCGTTGAGATGTGTTTGACGTTGTTGGAAGAGTATTTTCGGCACTTCAGATGATCGTTTAGATCAGATGGTAAATATAGACGAAATTGAGAAGGAATCGAGTTAATAAATTTGGAGAAACTTGAACGTTGCATACTGTTTGTTAAAGTTTGAACTGAGTTTGAGGTTTGATAGGGTAAGAAATAGTTCATAAAGTAAGAGAATCTCACAGAAAATGTCAGTTCTTGACATTTACCTGGAAACTTGCAGTCACCTGTCTGTAGATAATTGAAGGAAAGTGTGGAAGGTGTAAGAAAATTGAATCCTATGAAATTTATGAACGTTACCCAGAGTTATATTATCAGACGATGAGACGAAGGAAGGAAGGAAGGAAGGAAGAGCCTTGAGCAATATTTCTCTTAGAGATTCTTAAGCACTTGCTCGAAGATAAGAAGCAAGAAAGTGCACAATCTTGCTTACAATCTTGTGTAACACGAATTTGAAAATAAATTACACTAATTGTCTTTTATGTTTCGTCTTTCGAAGTAAGAATGCAACAATAGGAGAAATGTGTGCTCTAAACTTCATGGATTGTTTTCAATGCAACAGTAGTTATATTTCGAGAACTCTGGCAATTACAGGAAATAGTTACTCACGCTGGTTAGTCAGAATTGAATAAAACTAATTTCACCAGGGCAACAAGGCGAAGTTTCAACCTCTGATGTTTGAAACAGAGAATATTTCGATCGTTCAAGCATGATCAAGTTCATAATGAAGTGATTAATTAGTCCAAGGGATTTGATACGTTTCCAGGTAATGGGGGGGGGGGGGGGGGGATATACGGTGTTTACCGCGTGAAACTTTGCAATAACTCCTTTATTTCGTGGTGAAGAGGGAAAAGGGTAAAGGCGATCAAGAGGGAAAGTTAATTACTAGTAGTTGCTCAACTGAACGGAGAGAGGATATAAAGAAGCTCGCAAACACGGTGCCAAAATTTTAATTCCTCCAGAGTTATTAAGCGAAGATGAAAACAAAGTTTCAAGTACTTAGTTTTTATTTACTTATTTTTATATACAGTCTCTGGCCATCGAATTAGGACCACTACAAATTTTAAGCATTTTTCGCGTTTTCCGTAAAATTAAAAGGCTTGTTGAAATTGTAATGATATAATTTATTAACTACTAACATAATACACTACTACTGTACATAATATTGTTAACACATGTTAATATCTTGTATTTCCACCCTTTGCTTTGATGACAGCTTGTATCCTTTCCGGCATGCTCCGTATACATTGCTTGATCATATGCTTTATATCTTCATTATTTTCCCAAATATCTGTCATTTTTCTTTTCAACTGTGACAATGTGGTGTTTGGAGATTCATAAACTATTTTTTTAAGTAGGCTCCAGACATTTTCTATTGCATTCATGCCGGGAGAATTTGATTATTACCACGATAGTAACAAATCAATTGTTATATATACATCATTATCAATGTATTTAGTAATAATTTGAATGACCTAAGACAATTTTCCATATATGACGTACTGTTATAGGCATAGAAGTGAAATTTCCGTACGTGGTCCTAATTCGATGGCCAGGGACTGTAATACGGGTATAAATCCAATGTGTACACGAAATTGTCAGAATTGCAACGAAATAGGAAAAATAAAAAAACAGTCGTAACAACTACTATTAAACAGAAATGCAATTACGAAGAGTTTATGCTCGAACATTATCTACACAATGCTTAGTGTTTTGCATCAAGATTTTTTAAAACTACGAATACAACCACGGAAAAATTTAACTTTATCAGTAACCATGTTGGCTGATTTTCATATTTGATAAATTGAATCACTAGAACCTAAATTAGTTTTATAATACCAACAGTTGTAACAATTAATATTGAGCAGAATTGCAATTACAGAGGATTTATACTTGAACATTATCAACACAGTGCATAGTGCTTTGCATTAAAATTTTTTAAAGCTACGGATAGAGCCACAGAAAAAATTAACTTTATTCGTAACCATGGTGGTTGATTTTAATATTTGATAAATTGGGTCACCAGAAACTAAATTAGTTTTTACAGTAGCATAATGGAATATGTGAGTTCTTTTTTTGTCTTTGTGGGCGCGTAAAAGTAAATAGAGTAGTAATTGAAGACAGGATATTTAATCATTTAAAAGTTTGAATAAAGAAGATAGATCGTTGATAATTCTGCAACCATACGAGATATACTTAATAAATAAATTATTATCATAATCATTAAGCAACATGGTCTGTTTAATTTAAACTCAATACACCTGATAAATTTGTAGTACATTCTCTCCAATATTAGGTTACATTTTGAGAATTGCGAACACCAAATTATTGAAGCTTAGTTAGTCTAATTGAAGCTCGATTGATTGAATATAGAGTAACATAATGGTGTAAATATTTTGTATTCTCCGTTTTCCACTTTCAGTATGCTCGATAAATTTATGCTAGACTCTCTCTAACATTAGATTATATATTGAAAATTGGAAAAATTAAATGTTCGAAGCGCACATTGATTGGAGACATGATTAATTGAATATCAAAAAAACTTAATGGTGTAAATATTTTATTTTTTATTTTATCCTTTCTCTCTGCTTATATGCTGTTTCGTTAGGCGTGTGCGATCCATATGGGAGCTGCCTAGCTCTATTATCGCGTGCGTAGATGATGTTTGCATGGGGGTGTCGGCTACGTGGTTCCATTGAACGAACACTCACGCACTGCACTGTTACCCGCCAATTTAATATTGAGCAACTATTTCGAACGAATGGTAGGACACGATGAATCGAGTGTTCTACCATCGAATATACGTGCGTTGGATTCGACAATGGGTGGAATCTGTCTCGAGAAAGCGCGACGGTGAGGAAATCAAAGGAAGATTCTAATATCGTCCCGAACGATTGACGATAAAAAGAATAAAGAAGAGATACGTTAGAAATCCCGAACGATGGATTCTAACGATCGAACACGTCTCGATAGACTGTTAACGAACGAATCTAACGAACTAATGTAACGACTTCTCAAGAAGAAGTCTGACAAACGAATGTGTTTCGAATGAATGTCAACGAACGAATGTCTTCTTTAGCAGTTTGCCCGATCGCTGTTAAGGAGGGTGATACGTTGATTGGTAGCAACCGAAATGTTAATTACCAATCAACATGTCTAAAAGATATCGTGAACATCCTTTCAGTACGCCCTTAGCGTTCTTTTTCCTGGAAAAGTGGGGCGATACTTCCATTCGCGTATCGTGTTATAGACGACATTTTGCGAACGGTGAATTGCGTCAAATTAATCACGCAAACCTAATTAGAAAAGGATGATTTCAGTAAAAGTAGCTTAAGAATGTTTAGTTTTCAATAATATAATTAAATTTCTGAATTCCAACAATAATTTATAACAGTAAATCGTGTCTGATGGTAGTAAGTGTGATGTATCTATACTGACTGAAATTGTGTGCTAGTTGCGTATATATTCGTATTAGAGAGGGTGTGGTTGTGAGTGTGTTTTTGTGGTTGATGATGATTAGTGAAGATTGACAATTTTTAACTCGAGGAATTGTGAGCGTGGAAAAGATAGGCTGATGGTAGCAGTGTAGGTAATAAAGTCATTAGGTCGGTAGATCTGGTAAGTCATGCTAATTAAAACACCGAAAGTGAAATGAATGGACCCTTGTTTCTGAATGAAACACACGGTACTATGACATCGGTTGGCCAAACGTCTTGTCACATGCATAACAGACGTCGCTCGGGTCAATTTTCTAGCGCAATAAAGGAAAGCCTCGTACCTGAACGCAACCCAACAATAAAACAATATTCTACCTAAAACCCCTGAGCAGCACAGACGAGATATTGCAAACACCATTTCGTAACCAACAGAATAATTTATAATTGAAAGAAAACGGAAAATTTCTCTCTTCATCAACTCACAAACCACACCCATAACTAAACACCTACACCAACCACGAAAATACACGTCCACCTTCAGATACACTCTTCCACCAATAGAAAAATAGTACGAATTAATAAAAAAACTGCTTTTTCCAGTAACACGTTAGATATATACCGATTTCCAAACAATCAATATAGATACTCGCGCACACTTATACTTTATCATAATATATTGCAATTTATATTCAGTAGAATTCTTCGTGTGCATTATTTCTCAAAATTCTCATGCACTACCTAAGTCCTGTATCTCGAGTAAATGTCTTAAGTGGTGTGACTTAAAAGAGAGACAACGATTCGGTTCGTGACGACCATATCGCGAATCGTAATAGTCTTCATTGCTGCTACGTGTCTTATTGCAGGGTGTGTAGGATTTAAGAAATGAAAAAAGGTAAAATAAATTATGGTTCAGTATCGAACAATACCTGCTTGGACGCGTGACGTGCCAAGTACAATGTTGTACGCGAGATTTTAGGAGTGATTACTGGACTATGGTTTTTTGTAGACTGATCTAAGACGTTGTTCGTCGAGGTTTCCAAGTTAGTCAAGAAGCTCTAAGAGTTGTCTATTCTTTAATTGGCGATTGACAGGAACCAATCAAATCGAATGAAAATTGTCATCACCCAATTGCGTGCGTCCTTGACGCGTTTTATAGGGAATAGGGGGTAGCATGTAGAGGTGGAAATGGAAGTTTAAAATTTGGCAACGTCTCGGAATTTCCACTGTCAGAACCGGCTAGGTACGCTCGTCCCTTTGGAAATTCACGTTTTATGACACGGACAATTGGCTGTTGAGATCCTGATTTGTGTATTAACACTGTCACGACCGCATGTTTGCGCAGTGAAACGTCGCCAGGGGCCGGCAATATTTTTGAAGAATGAATTTAAAAAAACTACGTAAATTCACGAAATAATTCAACATTATTATACAACAATATATTTCCTTTGTGTGATAATTATTAAAATGTACAAATATAAAAGAAAATTCATGACAACATAATAAACTTAGCTGCTTTTTATGATATAATACGTGTAAATAAACATAATTTATCGGGGTTATTAAAAAAAAAGCATTAAAATATATTATGGTTTAATTATAATATATTTTTTTATTAAAAATAAAATAACTCCATTTTAACTAAATTCCGCATTCATTTAATATTTCTCTTTTTGATGATAGACTATTTAGCAGTCAAAGGGTTAAGCAACTGACGTTCTAAAAAACTTTGCAAATGGCTTGCCAATGGTACAACGTGAGTGTCACCGGCAAACAACGACTGGCCTGCCTATGACACCACGTTGGTGTCACCGGTCGTGAAAGTGTTAAGAAGACCAATTCTAAAAAGTTTCAAGAACAACCGATTCCTCAAAAACAGCCTTCGAATTTGTGTGTTATGAAACGTGCTAGCTATCTGCGTGTCAAGAGTCTTCTTTTATGCAGATTTCTAACTGTTACGGCCTGCAGAACCTGTTCAAAATACCGGATTATACCTACAAGATATGATGAGATGGATAGTTACAATGCCAAGGCTAAACCGTGGAACAGAATCCTACGTCGAAATGATCCTTAAGAAGCTTTTCGTTTTATGACACGTCTGTGGCTAATGAGAACGAAAATTAAGACTTTACACGACCGTTTTGCAAAGAAACCAATTTTTCTCAGCGAGAAAATACACAAATTCGATCAATACGTGAACCTCGTTGTCTCAAAAAATAGCCTTTCTTCGCGAGCTTGTCACAAATCGTGTCAAATAAAAGATCGATCGATTTTCTGTTCCTTCATAAGGAACAAGGTGTGAATAGTTTAGGACAATTTAGAAAATTTAGCGGGATATTATTGTAAAAACTGTTCGAAAATGTTAGAAAAGATTTATTGTATGGGGAATCTATGGAATAATTGAATTATCTTTTCAAAATTTCCCTATTGAAATAAGCGAAATTTGTTAGAGGTGTTTCTAAAATTTTGCAATAGGATACTTTCAGAATGTTGTAGTTATCGTCCCTGAGGTCTTCCTACGAATATTCGCAGAACTTTGTTATGGAAATTTCCATAGATTTGCCGTGAAGCACCCTTACACTATTCAAGTTAAGACTTCCCAGAGTTTCTCTCGGAAATTTTGTAAATTTCCGAATGCCAGCTTTCATCGTTTCCCCGTGAATGCTTTCGAAATGTGTAAGTTACGATTTCTGAGCTTCCACTGTTGCACACTTGAAGAACTTTTAAGTTATGTATTGTTTCACACCATCAACTTGAACACCCTTTTTACTGAAGTTCTTCAACGGAATCCGACGCAGAATGCTGTAATTCAAGGAAGAAACAGCACTTTGTAATACAATGGCGTTAAATAACGCTCGCCGTTGGTTCTCACGCGATTCCCGCCACTTTTAATCAGGATAATGTGCCTGACTATAGGCGAGGTCGTTCTACTGCGAGTCTCGAGGACGAAATATTTCGCCGTGCGTTCACCTTTGACGATTAACCCTTTGCGGACACGTGTCGGCATATATCCGTCCATGTTTATTTATCGTTTTTAACTCCTTGACATACAAATAAAATGCGCGTCGACGCGTCCGTAGAATACCATTTAATTTGGCTCAACTGTTGACACTCATGTGCAAGCTTAGAAACAGAACGTTTTATTTTCAAATCTACAGTCCCCTGGCCATCGAATTAGGACCACATACGGAAATTTCACTTTTATGCCTGTAACAGTATGTCATATATGGAAAATTGTCTTAGGTCATTCAAATTATTACTAAATACGTTGATAATGATGTATATATAACAATTGATTTGTTACTATCGTGGTAATAATCAAATTCTCCCGACATGAATGCTATAGAAAATGTCTGGAGCCTACTTAAAAGAATAGTTTCTGAATCTCCAAACACCACATTGTCACAGTTGAAAAGAAAAATGACAGATATTTGGGAAAATAATGAAGATATACAGCATATGATCAAGCAATGTATACGGAGCATGCCGGAAAGGATACAAGCTGTCATCAAAGCAAAGGGTGGAAATACAAGATATTAACATGTGTTAACAATATTATGTACAGTAGTAGTGTATTATGTTAGTAGTTAATAAATTATATCATTACAATTTCAACAAGCCTTTTAATTTTACGGAAAACGCGAAAAATTCTTAAAATTTGTAGTGGTCCTAATTCGATGGCCAGGGACTGTACATTTCTATATAACATTCAATAAAGTTGATATATAATGTTAATGTACAATAATTAAGTAATACTATAAAATAATAATTTAGTAGTAATAAGGCGTTCGCCGAAGACAGTTCTTGACGTCTCGGAGACGTCAAAGTCTACAATGACACAATGACGTCTCCCAGACGTCATTGTATGTCAAGGGGTTAAGCAATAAAACACGTAAGGCAATAATAGGATAAAGTAGCCGAATATGAGACTCATTCCTTTAAGCAAGCACAATTCTTGATTAAAAATACTTCTATTAAAATATGATACATATTTTAAACGTAAGATGTAATACACTTTTGCAACATGTTAGAAATTATAACAAAACAGATAGAGTTCCATCATAATATTATGTTGGTCAGAAAGTTCGTGTGGTTTTTCCGTTACAAACTTTCCCACTGTTAAACCCTCAGCCGACATATCGTTTTCCTTGCATTTCATTTCAATGACCATCCAGAAGGGTGGAAAAATGCTTGGAAAATCATGGTCGGCGCAGAAAAATATTTTACGAGCAATAGAATGCTCCTAGTGGCTCGTGAGAACTTCTACGAGCATAGTTAAGAGCAAATGACGTCAACAGTCGTGAATGAAGGAGCAATGGTATCGGCGGAAGTATAAACTCGTAGGCAAGCGTGTGTTTTCAGCACGTATAATATGATCGCTACTGCTCTTTTCAACTCAAACGATTACTATTGCATTCGTATACTGTCCCACCATTTATCACTCGAATATCGCTCCATTCTCGAGTTTGTGTCATCATTTCACGTGCAACTATTTTGAAATCGATTCTGCTTTAAACACGTGATAACAACAAATCGCTGTAAAAAATTTAGTTTTTTTTTTTCAAATCGAGAGAAAGCTTCACTTCAATCTGAGGATTGAAAATAGATGTTAGTTTCAACACGGTTCGCGATAAATTCGCGGAGCATTTAACCCTTTGCGCTCGAGAAGCGACTCAGTTGTCACGATGCATAGTGCTTCAAGCTATTATATGTATATAAAAATGCGAAAAAAAATTCAACAACTTTTAAAATGTTTAAGATATTTTGATAAATTCTTTTTAAGGTATAGGTAATATAATATTACATATTATATTAAAATATCAGTAATGTTACCAGTACAAATATGGCAGAAAAGTAGAAACAAGGTTATGCAATTAGAAAATACATTCTTTTTCCTTTTCTGGGTTTTTGTTTTTATTGGTTGTTATAGAACGTTCCGTAACGGTTTAAATCGACTTTGTCACGGATTATGAGAATATATTTGATTCCAGAATATGGTTGAGGTTGTTTTTATTAAATGTTTATGTTGAACAAATGAGTGTCCTTACGACTGTATCGATTATAAAATACTGTAGACTTTATGTGGGTACAGAGTTTTCATAGGAGCTTTGGTTGCTTAATTCTGGCCAATCAACGGTCAGGGAAAAAGAGGTCTGAGGTCGAACGTCGCTTCTTGGGTTTTCTCCCAACTTCAACCCTTCCTACCTCTGATTGTTGCTCGCCTTTTCCGCGTTTAGATTCGCAACGAAATGTTGTAAATATTCCAAATAGTTATACTTATAAATAATATAAGTTACTATTAATAATAATTATAATGATAATAACAACAATTATTATAATGCTAATGATGATGATGTAATCGTATTATTTTCTTTTCTTCTTTTTCTTTTTCACCTTGTCACACAAAAGAATGATGAAAATGACTGAAAGAGTCGTCGAGTATTACACAAAAGGTTAGGTCTGAAGTACTTCGAAATCACAGAGTGAAGATAAAGTACTAGATTATCTTCCATACTTTTCGTTTCATTTCAATTCAAAGTTTATTATAACTGACCCTATACAATTTTTCTTTTCTTTTTCTTTTCTTCTATTGGAGATCTTTAGGAGAATATATAAGTTGGAAAGATTTTAGAAATTCTTGTGGAGATGTTTGTACACTCTCCGTTTTAATTTAATACACAATAAATCCAGATTCACACCTCCTGCGTATTTCTACATTTCGTCAGTTTATCTGCTACATGCGCGATTGATTCACATTATCCACCCACTCCCTTCCCACTTTCTCGTTCGTCATAAATCCTAACCTATAATTTCAATTCTCGAAGTTTGTCAATATTCATCAGTCGGAAAATTATATTGGAAGAGCGCTGTATGCAACGTGGAATAAATTGTTAATCACGATCGTTGTTGCAATTCTGTATGGGGGATGTAACGTGTATTATGCAAGAGGAAAGCGACCCAATAATTATGGGACTGCAAGCCTACTAACATAGCTCGTTAAGGGGGTAAAGGGGTCTAGAAGACCCACAAAAAAGCCTTTCTGTATAAACATTTTTTTTTCTAAAAACTACTCGATGGATGTTTTTTCGGTTTTTAGTATTTGTTGTAAATATGTTGAACTGTCTAAATTAATTTTTATGAGCAATTATACTGACATATACAGAAGTTAGAACTGAAATACGCAGGCGCCTTACAAAAATTTCTCCAAATTTGCCAGCACGATAGCGCCTCGTAGAATCGTTTGAAACAAAAAACTTAGAGATCATTTTAAAGCTAATGAGTATAGTTTCTATATGAATCTAAAATCTGGGAGGATTTCTGCAAAGAAAATTTCGCAATCGCGGGTAGAAGCAAAATTTTCGATTTTCGCGTAAAATTCTCGCCTTGTTTTGATTATAACTTTTTGTAAACATTAAATTTGGCCAATATCATAGGTTCACATAGAAACTACATTTATATTCTTTCGTTTAAAAAAAAAATTAAGCGGATCCGTTGATTAGTTTTCTCTCAAACGTGTTCGCAAATTTGGAAAACATGATTTCGAGAAAAACGCGTTTAAAGTTTCGGAAGAGGGAAACAGGAAGAGGAAGTCAAAGGAAGGATCGATGTTTCACGGTTTGTGTATCGTATTTTCTTGCGCTAATAATCGTATCAGAGATGAATATGCGTGTGTATGTGCGTTTGTGCGCGTTCAGATTGCAAAATGACGGAGTGAGACAAAAGAAATAATTATTAAGGACGTGGAATTAATCGGAAATGTCACGTAGAAACGTGAAAGCTAACTGGATTGCAGCTCATCCTCCCTTTTTCACTTTTATTTTTACCTAAATTCTTCACTCTCTCTTTTTCTCCGCGTATCTATGCGTTTGTATCCACGCTTGTATGCATATGGGGATTGTGAAGAAAAAAGCAGAAAAAGGAAGTTTTCCACCTGTTTGTTTTGCCTCGTTACTGCAACATGTAGACTAATTCGTCTTTTTTTATTCTATAAGAAGCTCCTCTGTCGAACGATACATTAATTACTCGAAATTACTTGTCCGAGGGAAATTGATCTCTGCAAAAGATTACTTAATTCTTCTGGCTTCCCTGTTAAAATATACTCCTCTAAATAAATTCTGGTTTGTTAATAATAGTTCTGATTAATCAAATATACTTATTGTTAGTTCGCAACTTTCCGATTTTCGAAAAATCGGCATTTCAACTTTCTCTATTTTGCAGCAATCGAAAGACATTGATAATTACAGATGCTTCGAAATTCTAAAAGTTGAACTCTCTCATTCACAAATTTAATATATATATATATAAGCGTTGAGAGTTGAAAAATTCGTTAAAGAAATCAACGAAACATGTAAAATTTCTGGCTTACATAAACAAACGAAAGTAATCGCGTGTTCGAATGCACGTGGTTAGCCGAATACGTGATTACAGAACCGGAAGCGTGTGACGGGGTAGAAATTTCACGATCGTCAGGAGAGTAAAGTGGCAAGCACTGTGAAAACGATCCATTCTTCACCGCCATGGGACATTCGATAATTATCAAACAAAACTTCCACGTGCATCAAAACTACTACAAAACAAGGAATAACAAACTCGATTTTACGACACGAGAAACAAGCTAAAAGCTTTCACATAAATTGAAACTTTCATCCGTGATTGCTGCGTTGGAAGCCAACGTTCTAGAAAATCTAAGCAAAACACGCCTAACTTGTACCTAATTACAAATTCTTACTTGATTTTCTTCAAAATTTTTTCCTTTTTTCTTCTGGTTTTTAAGTGTTGCAGAGGAAAAGAAAGGTTCGTAGAAGAGTAGTAATATAAATACAATAATGCGTTTAAAAATTCCGATAAATTGTACCTTTCGCGATGTAAAGATTTACTCTTACGACAAGATAATGTGCCTGAAAAATACTCCCTCTGTCCCATAGTACTAGTACCAGTTGATGAATTTAATTTGTCCCATAATAATAGTAGCAAAAGGAAATAAACATAGAACGCAACATTTATTATCAAAGAACTAAATTAAATTAAACAATAAATTAAAAATATTACTCCTAATTTTTATTTTCAGTGTTCAGATAGTTTCTGGATTTTTCAATAATTTCGTTACTGCATTTTAAACTTGAAGATAGGATCCCTTGGCTGCGAAGACAAAATTCTACGCGATCTTTCTTATTCTTTTCTCTAAGAAATGATTCGATGGTGCTTGAAACTCGTTTTATGGATTTTCCTGTTTCAAAATTCAGAATAACGTAGATTTGGGAACTTGAATGGCGTGAACTGCTAATCTTATGGTGCTTCTTCTACTAAGAGGAATATGTCCAAGTTTATCAAGTTTTTCTCCATAATCTTTGCATTTACGTCCACAGTTTTCTTTTTTCAAAGAATCAACATTAGCATAAGATTCACCTTGACAATTATTTTCAAAAGCACGTTTCCAAATTCTTGATATGGTCATTCTGTTGCACTTCAATTGTTTTGCAGCTAACGTAATTACACCTTTCTGCAATTTTTCGTTTTTCTTTTGATGCATCAAGAACTGGACAATCGCAACTCGATCTTTCCTTGAAAACTCTCTCTTTTTTCATTTTACTTTTACAATGGATTGATATTCAATTGAAATAAAACAATTGATTTCGATCAGCGGATGAAATTAGAAAAATAGTTATAATTCATAATAATTAGGTTAACTTAAAAATTGAAAGATGTCTCAAAATAAATGACAGATATCATGAAACATTGATTTTGATTGAAAGCTTCGCAATTTTGCTCTACAATATAACTTACAACTGCATTCGCCAATAATTCCCGTTCAAATATTCATTTGCTACTATTATTATGAGAATTTTTCACGCTACTTTTATAGGAATTTTTCACGCTATTCTTCGATGAAGAGATTTCGAAAAGAGGTTAGAGATGATTAAGTATTAACCTGTCCTATCCCTCAGCTGGATAAAAGAGATGCTGTTTAATGGACGCTTTAGCAACATGGCGACACGTGAAGACATTTTGTAGAATCGATACGCTAGAAAGACACACTGAAAGAGTAGAAGAGGAGAAGGAGGCACAATATAGGGCTAAAGTAAAGTGGCGCTTGGTTTACTCCACGATGTGTCATCTCTTTAATTAATATCTTCGAGGACCAACAAAGGCGCTTCGCTGTTTTAATACGATGAGTCACGTGGCGAAATGTCTCATGGAAATCGAAACAAGTCTCACAACTTTTTACTACCTCTCACCACCTCCCTAACTTCTACAATTGACCACGAGGGGAAAAAAGATGGAAGGTAGATCTCGACCAATTAAGTGGAACAGCTTTTTTCCTCGAGCCACCTGAAAACAAGTTTTTCTCCTTTCCTCTTTCTTTCTTTCTTTTTTTTTTTGTATATTTTTTAAGGTGTCTTCTGACGGTGCTTAGAAATCATCTGGCAAGAAATGATATTACGATCCAGCTAAAAAATTGCGCAACAACTTCTGTTCTTGGAACACTTTTCAAAGATTAACGAGACATTTCTTTTCTTACATTCTCAGGAGACGAAATTCAAGAGGATTGGATTTTGCTGAGAATTTTTTGTGGAGCCTACGGCTAGGTTAGGTTAATCCAAAGTTGCCCTAACGCGACGTTTTACTCGTAATTACTTCTTCAGTAAATTTTAGTAGGAGCTTCTGTGTTTTTTTAAGCTGCAGTTATAAATGAGAATTTCAAACAATTTCTTAGTATCTTTTGCTGTTTCTTCCTTTGTCTAGTACCTACAGTGTTCCAAAGTTTGAAAGAATTGGAACGTGTATAACACTAATACAAGCCTAATCTTTTTTTTTTTTTTTTAGTTATGAAAGCAGTCTTATGTATTGTCTACATGTAGTATCTACTATTATAATCCAATTTTTACGTCTTTAATTATTTAATGGCAATTCTTTAGAGGCCCAAAGTTTCGTTAGACAAAAATTAACGTTACACAAAAAATTTCTTTACAGAAAAATTAACGATCCAAGAAAATTTTCGATAGCAATTGTATTCTGTTTTATACACTTTTCCAAGTATAAAAATTGTTTTATTTCTCTACTTGGGACATCACGAGTTAAGAATCTTATGAAAAACGTACTTTTTGCTTGAAAAATATTGTTTTAACCTATCTTTTTTTTTCCATATTGTGGCAGGGACAAAAACAAATGAAAAAAAAAACAAATTTTTAGAGATATCAAATGTGCGAAAAAATTTGTTCGGAAGAACATTTGATGATGGAACTTCCTCTTCTCTTACTGAAAACTTTACAAAAAATCCAAACTTAATATTTCTAGTAATACAGAAACTTGAGAAAAGCGTTAGCGATGAAATATGAAAGAAAATCAGTGTTTTAATTCGAATTAATTTGCTCGTTGGAAAAGACTTGTTTCAGTAGGATATATGTACATATATGACTGTAGCCAGTTTTATATATGTACGTGTTATCAGCTTTATATACGATCACAATTAGTGTAATCGTATTACCTAATCATTCGTCTTTGCAATATTCTATTGTGTCGTGGTTAGGGATAGAACTAATCTCACAAAAGGATTAATATCGCTTAGAAACCGTTCTGTTTATCCGTCGGCTAATAATCATCTTGTCGAGCTGGGGAACTCGAAACACCGAGTGTTTACTCGAGTCTCCTCATATTGCGACTCTAATGAACTTTGAAGATCCGGTGAATTTCCTATTGACATGTATGACTTCATCATACAAGGACAATTACGAAGATAGGAAATTAAGCAATTACATTTTGCAATTTTCAAATATTGCATTAGATTTGTTCCTTTTATCGAAGAAAATTTTTACTTGAGTTTTCTTTACTGCTTCAATGAGCTATAGAATTTTTCTTTTTTGGAAAATTGGAAAATTGTTAATAATGAATTAAAAAGTAGTTTTGAGATTACGAAACAAATTGTGAATTGTTATATCACATTTTTGAATATCTTTGCTGAAATCTTTTTTTAATTTTTATTTTTATTTACTGTATCAGTGAGCTGTAGAAATTTTTTTGGAAAATCGGAAAATTGTCGATAACGAATTAAAAAGAACTTTTAAAATTACCAAATGAGTTGTGGATTGTTATATCATTCTCTAGAATTTATTTACTGGAATTTTTTTATACAAATTTCTAATTGAGTTTTCTTTTCTGTAACAGTGAGCTATAGAATTTTTTTCGGAAAATTAGAAGATTGTTGATAGTGAATTAAAAAGAATTTTTAAAATTACGAAATGAGTTGTGGATTGTGATATCATTTTCTAGAATTTATTTACTGGAATTTTTTTATACAAATTTCTAATTAAGTTTTCTTTTCTGTAACAGTGAGCTATAGAATTTTTTTCGGAAAATTGGAAGATTGTCGATTGTGAATTAAAAAGAAGTTTATTGTTATACCATTTTCTGGAATTTCTTTATTCGAATTTTTTTCATGGATATTTTTATTTGAGTTTTCTTTACTGCTTTAGAGGCTGTAGAAATTTTTTTTGAAAAATCGGGAAATTCTCCATAATGAATTAAAAAGAAATTTTGAAATTTCGAAGTGAGTTATGAATTGTTACACTATTTTCTTAAATTTCTTTATTGAATTTTTTTTGCGACCTTCAGTAACTATAATACATTACACTGTGAACAATATTTCATTTTAGTATTACAAAATGAATTCCAATACTTTTCTCTTCCTTCTTCGCTTCGTTGAACAGTTTAAAATAATTTTGAGAATAAGAAACTGTCACTAGTATTCCAGAATTATTATTAGTACACAATTTATCCTTTATTTGATTGTTAAATTTATCACTAAGACCCCTTTTTCCGGTTTGACATCAAACGCACCAGATCAAAGAGCGATTAACGGCACAAAATGGCGAATTTGATCAGCTCTTAATTGATATGTCACAGAAAAGCCCCTGGTGAGAGTAAAATGACTTCCTGGACAATAAAAATTTGTAACCCTTTCTCCGTATCAATTGTTCTCATTAATCACCACTAATATTTCAACTATTGCGGTAACAAAATTCGAAAATATTCAATTTACGAATTTTTCTATATAACTTAATCTTCACACGCTTTGGATAATATATTTTTTTTAATTTTTGCATTCCGGCTTTCCTTGTGTTTTTTTTTTTTCATTTTGCACCCTTTGATTTTTCAGCTTGAGCTAGGCAACGGTAAAATGATTTCCTCTTTTTAGAACCTTTGTTATCTGGAACTTCAAAGCCAAATAAATTTTTCATTTAATCCAAATGAGATTTACATTCTTCGTAAACAAGACTTTATCGTTCTTTGACGAATCACAGAGTAATTAGGGAGGAAATGAAACATTTCAGTTCGATCCTGGTCACGATCTACTTTCGATATCCTATTATATTGAATATCATATTTTCAGTATGTCGAAAATTCTATTTTGAGCGAATATACGTGTGTATAAATAACGAGCTATCGATTTCACGATGCTCGTGAGGTATAACACCGTGGTGCATAAACATCGCGAAATACTTCTGCATATTTTTGTAGGGAAGTTATGATATCAATCGCAGCTTTAAATCACGGCCATATTCGTTACGATTAGCATTTGTGGTTATTACCATCAAAGGAATATTACGTTTCATAAATAAAACTTCAAAACGGCAAATATCTCCTCTCTTTAAAAAATAAAAAATAAAAATAGAAGGTTCGAAAATGAAAAAAACCGTCATTTTCCTTTCAATTACCAATCGACGAACCTACGAATTATAAAATCACTAGACTAGTGAATTCGGTGAATGACCAAATCGCCGAATTACCAATCCACGAAAAATTATGACGAGCGAGAATTGTCAGATATTTAGGTCACTAGGCTACCTGAGAAACGAGGAAATAATTTCGAAAATATTCCCATTATCGGTATCTCTGTTTCATACGATTTATTAAAAAAAGAAATCGCCGTTTGTTCATTTTTTTTTTTTTACAATTTCCTTCCACGGTTGAATTCTGTGAAATTAAAAAGCAGAGAGCGAATATAACCGTGGGGAAAATTGCAGAAATTAACACGCCCGGGATTTCTCCCTATCCCTTCGTAGCAGAGACTTGTAATTACGATGGGATTAAGGTTCGTCAACCCCGGGCAATGCCCGAAATAAACTTGGACCGACAAAGTGACCCACGAAACGCGGGGTTGTTTCGAATAAGTGGCTCGTAACGAGTACCAGCCATGACTGACGAGCAATATTTTCGACTGACCGTGGCCACGTTCCAACCTGGCCCATTTCTAGTTCCATTTTGCCTCCAACGTCTAGTTCCTTTACCATTCGTCACCTGGTAGAACTGAATTTGTTACAAAAATTAAATAACCTTATACTATTTCGTTTTATACGATAAGTTTCTTTCTTAGAAGATGATACAGGAGTTTAGAAATATTTTGGAATGCAGAGATAGGATGAAATTCAGCGAATGAACGTTTGTTCGTATTATACGAAAAATTAACGTCTCTCGTGCTCTTTTCAGGTTGAAATTTACAGAATAGTTCCAGTGGAAATCCATATGTTTTGCAGAAGTGATTTTTTCTTTTCTCTAGAACATATACGGCTCTACATTTCGTTTATTCGATATATGTAGCTGCCCTCATGGCGTCCCATATGTTCAAAGTGAGCCTACTTCTTGACATCTACAATTCGTATTTTGAAAATAATTTGAAAAAACATTGTAAACCATGTTTTCTTTAAAAACACTTGTGGAATTAAGAATAGAATATAGATGGTTTATTAAATTAAAGTGTACAGATAATTTTGATATACGTAACAGTAACGTTACCCACGCTTCTCAACTTTTCATATAACACTGTTCTCATCCTTCACTTGCCACACTTTATAACCAGCCCTTTGGTGGACCGCTCGTCACTGGAATTCTTTCCATTGGGCCTGATTTTCGTCCCTTGTCGCTCACTTTCTCTTTTATTGCACTTAGAACTCCGTTTTCTAAAAACTACGATACTACGTATTATTCTGTTCGTTCACTAGGGTACTTCTGTTCATTCGTTAGAAATTTGTGTTCATTCATTAGTCATTTGGCCTATGCTTCTCATAATCCTATATCAGACTCTTAATTAAGGGTATATCTGTGAAACATTGTTAGAATTGTGTTCTGAGATGATTTTAGGAATTAAACAGCTCACTTACAGTAATAAAATTGTGGAGATTCTAATTTTAACAGACTTGTGGCTAAAGCGTTTATTCACTAGGCAAGTCACTCTGTTAATCCCTAGTTAATCGGTTAATCTGTTAAAATCCCTAGAAATCTGATGAAAAATTTAGAACTACTCTATCGTAGGTACATTCGTTAGAATACTTTAGAATTCTCAGTTATAGAAAGAGTTTATACTGTATTCTTTAGCTGAATATAATAAATGTATCTATATACAAATATTGCAATTTATAGGGTGTTTTAAAAATTGCACAGTAAAAAATCCCTAGATCCGTTCGAGATAAAGATTTTTTTTTTTTTTTTCTTAAGAAATTTTATACAAATGGTCTCGATTATAGGGAGGAGTGAAATATTTTTCTCGATAAATGATGTCTTGGAACGTGGTACGCCCATCTGAAACTTTTTAGTTTCGCGGAAAGTAACTAGATTCTTGTTTGAACTGCTAACAAATCTGTCTCGTGCCTTTTTTATTGGCAAAAGGGATGGATATCGAGGGTCTTGACGCATGTGGATTGATCCCGAATCACACGATACGATTTTTTCTCTGGTATCGACACATACACTACGCCTCAACGCTCCTGTCGTATCAGTTCGATCCAACGTAACGGGTGAATAAGCTATCGACATGGAATTGCTGCACGTTCAATTGGCGTAATAGGATATCCTGCCCTCGCCTTCGTTCACGGATAATAAGGGACCGATCAGGATAAATAAAATGCGGAAAAATGTTTTCTCGGGAGAGTGGCTGTTCTGGTGGCGAAATTCTTCCACTTTCATCCCCCTCGATGCTTTTCACGAGGAATCTTGATAGCACGAGCCCTCATTCTGAACGATTTCGAGCGTTGTGTTGATGGAATTGCAATTTCCTGATTTAGAATCAAGAACGGGATACTTTTAACTCTTTTTCTTTTTTTGATAAATATTTAGAGACTTGCCAATGGTCCTAAAATTTTGACAAATTTTATGCTGGAATAAAAAATGAAGGTTTTTTCAGCTAGATTAAGTAAACAATAAAAGAATTGAGAACATTTTTGATTTTTCATAGAAAAGAACAATATTTCAATTGTTTCTTTTACATCCTTCAAAGGCTTCGGAATTCTTCTAGATTTAATTTTAAAGACACTTATGTCGATACAAAATGAAATTTTCCTTTCTCTGAAAATTCCTTTATTTGTCATTTGCTTTTTCTTGCTCTTAACAATTATTCGGAGACTTGCAAATTTTTCTAATTTAATTTTGATCAAAATTGTTGCTAAATTAATATTTACAAATTTTATGCTTGACTAAAGTGAACTTAGAAAAACAAATTGAAAGCTATTCTATTTCTCACAGAATAAAAATATTTCAATTGCTTCTCTTACTTGCAGTCATCATTCAAAGGCTTCGAAGTTCTTCTAGATTTAATTCTGAAGGCACTTATACTAACACAAGCTTGAAACATTTCTTTCCCTAAGAATTCCTTTAGCTCTCATGGAAAAAATAATTCCAGTATTTCCTCGCCTTTCTGAAAGTATTTCGGAATTTTTTTTCAGTTTTTGTCAAAACTGATTTTGTCGACTTTCAAACTTGCAACAAAACGGAAGACCTCGAAGAGATTGTATTCGAACAGTCTGTTTCTGACTTGGCGACGAATTGACAAAAGTGTAACAATTCCGAAAGTTTACACAAGTGATACCGTGATATTTGTATGGAAGTCAGGATGAACAAGAGATGGTAAAGTAAGTTCCGCATTTCGCAACATGACAGACAAAAGATCTTACTCGATGTGGCTTCTGCGGTCCGCACGTTTCTCTATACTCTGATAATCGATACTGACCCACGATCCATTATTCTTCATTTCCCTCTTACCCAATTCCTCTGTACAATTTTTTACGTGACCTAACCTCGTCAAAAAGTTGCTTTTAGTCATTTTGAAATTGAAATTTCCCAAGTGGAAGGAAGGTACGTGCAACGTTCAAGGGAACAAAATGACTGCACAAAAGCCTCCATTATCGACAATACTTCACTTTAAAAGAGTCAATCAAATTATGTTTAATAAGAGAAAAAAATAGTTTCTTAGAATTTCTGCAGCGGAGAAACAATACTCTCTACGTTTTTGTGTTATCGAAGTATATACAATTTCGAAGCTAATTAAGCTACTGAAATTAACTTTTCGTCGATTAGTTATTCATGGAAGCCATGAAGCTCAAGACAATTAAACCTAATTCAAACTAGGCGACGTGTTGGTTGATTTTTGATTACATTCCTCCGAATAATATCCGATTCAAGTGCTTCGATGGCTACAGTCATTCTCACCACACAATTACGTTTGAAACGTCCGTAAAAAGGGGCGCGAAATTTCTTTCTAAAAAATGTTCAGAAAGTACACAGAAAAACATAGATCCTCGGAAAGAGAAAGTTTCCTTTCAAAAAAATCCAACCCGCAATTTCCAAAGCGATTCAAGCAAAAATTTGCCAGATATAAATATTCGGAAAAGAAATTTCTACGCAGAGATCCTCTTGAAAAAAAAAAAGATATTCTCGACAGGAAATTTTCCTGGAAAAAGATTTTTACCTGGAATTCTGCCGGCGAACGAGGTTTCTACGTAGAAAATGCAACTTGAAACCACCTGAAGCCTTCTAAAAATATTTTAATAAAATGTTCCAAGTGTAAATATTAAAAAAAGGAAAATATATATTTCCCAGAAACATTGTCGTGGTTCCTTTATTCTCGAACATGAAACAACTTCACCTGTTCTGATGCCACGTGAATCAAAGCTGGATTTAGCTTCAAATTCTGTCGACAATAGTGCTACGAAGGTGGCGAAACGTTGGCTGTTAGAGTTACATCCGCACACGTGACCCCGTTTCCGGTCCCGTCACGCGGCGAAAGCCCGCAAGTGCGCGTCCGTGGCTTCGCGAATCTACTGGTCACAAATCCGTCGGATAAGGGAAGATTTATTCGTGATTCGTCACCGTTTACCGAGCTTTATTATGGGGCCAGCTTTACGGCAGGCCTTTTACGAGGATACGTCACTGAAACGGAAACGATCCTTCATTGTCCTCGACGTGTATCCCTCTGCAATGGATTTATCACCCGCTAAACCGTTCCTGAGCCGGAAGTTGGATGCTGGGAAATGCTAGAGGAAAATAAGTTAGGTTACGTATGGAAAAATAGTGGCTAAAGAAAAAGAATCTGTAAAATGTAATTCAATCCTTTCGCGTTTATAAATGAGTCTGTCTGAAATTTCTGCTGTACAATGTTTGTAGTGGATATATAGGCAACAATACAAGTTTATTAATTTAGTTTATATGAAAAGAAATCTTTGTCTTAATTTATATTTGAGGAACACATTGTTGTATAGAGTATAATCATAGGATTGGAATTCACACAAATATATATGTATAAATGTTTATTTAATTGTTATATGTATTAATGATATTAATGACATTTCGTAATATATTCACTTTCCTATATCTTAAAGCAAAGTAACACGCTATTATTCTTTTCTCTCCTTTCCATTCCTTCATTCAGATTACTCTTCTTCACGACTCTCTCTCTCAGCTCTCTCTCTCTCCTCTCTCTCAGCTCTCTCTCTCAGCTCTCTCTCTCTCAGCTCTTTCTCTCTCTCAGCTCTCTCTCTCAGTTCTCTCTCTCTCTCAGCTCTCTCTCAGCTCTCTCTCTCTCAGCTCTCTCTCTCCTCTCTCTCAGCTCTCTCTCAGCTCTCTCTCTTCTCTCTCTCTCTTCTCTCTCTCTTCTCTCTCTCTCAGCTCTCTCTCTCTCTCAGCTCTCTCTCAGCTCTCTCTCAGCTCTCTCTCAGCTCTCTCTCTTCTCTCTCTCTCAGCTCTCTCAGCTCTCTCTCAGCTCTCTCTCTCCTCTCTCTCAGCTCTCTCTCTCAGCTCTTTCTCTCTCCTCTCTCTCTCAGCTCTCTGTCTCTCTCCCCTCTCTCTCAGCTCTCTCTCTCAGCTCTCTCTCTCTCAGCTCTCTCTCTGTTCTCTCTCTCAGCTCTCTCTCCCTCCTCTCTCTCAGCTCTCTGTCTCAGCTCTCTCTCAGCTCTCTCTCTCTCAGCTCTCTCTCTTCTCTCTCTCTCAGCTCTCTCTCTCTCAGCTCTCTCTCTCCTCTCTCTCAGCTCTCTCTCAGCTCTCTCTCCTCTCTCTCTCTCAGCTCTTTCTCTCTCCTCTCTCTCTCAGCTCTCTGTCTCTCTCCCCTCTCTCTCAGCTCTCTCTCTGTTCTCTCTCTCTCAGCTCTCTCTCCCTCCTCTCTCTCAGCTCTCTCAGCTCTCTCTCTCTCTCTCTCTGCGAGCGAGCAACCTGCACGCATCAATTGAACGTATTTGTAGTAAGGTTTCGCGAAAGAAATTTCATATTCCGCGATACCTAAAGTAATTTGAATTGATATCAACGTGATTTAAATATATCAACTCTTCCACAAAGTTACTCTATTATGATCTCAACGGTGTGTAATAAAATCCCTCGTTTCCCCTCTTTACTATCTTTTATTTCACAAACGAACAAGCAGAAACGAGTCTGCGAGGTTATAATTGAAAACAACACCATATTTTCCTTCACGCTAATTAAGTATCATCCCTGTCTCTTTTTTCACATCCACCTCGTCTCCATTATAACCTAACCTGAGCTTACGTCAACGTAGAGAAACGCAATCGACCATGCCTTTTTCTTTCTCTCTCTCTCTCGCTCTCTCTTCGTCGGTTTGGCCAATAATTGAATCGTACAACTCCTTTTTTTTTTGCCCCCTCTATTTTTAATTCAAGATCCACTCGTCGATCTCTTTCTTCTTTTTTTTTTTTCTTTCTTCTTACTATCCTTTTCTCGTTTGGGAAAAGTGGAAGAAGAGGGAGCTTGTTCCAATTTCGAGATTTCTTTTATCAGAAAAGCAGACAAACGCTAGGCAAGACTCGTCGAAGGAAGTTGTCAAAGGAGCGCGTTGAATTCGTGCGTAAAGCGAATCGCGTGTGCGGCTGCATATTCATAGCGGTGGAATCATATGATGGATCGCGATCCCCTGAATCGATCATGGCTGTCGCTTCTTCTCGAACGAGTAGGAAGATATGGCAAACACGGTGCTAGAATTGAAAATAAGGAGAACATTCCTTTCAAAGTGTTGATTTCTTTGACTCGGATTGAGAACGCGTTAGATAATTTTGCAGAACGTATAAATTTCTCTTGTAGGATAACTTTAAATTACAATTTTCAACTTTATTTGAATTTCGAGGAAATAATATTATTTCTTCATATTACTTCTTTGAAATTTGTTGATTATTTTTTGCATTTTTTCCCCTTTCATTTCGACATTTTGCAAAAATCTGTTTAGCGAAAATTTGAAACAAAGTTTACTGTATTACCAAGCTGTGTATTCGGAGTAACTGTGTGTTTTAGGAAGTACTACCTAGCCTTAGATCCGTGGGTAGTGGTGCTAAAGAGACTTCCAGCCACTGTTTGCAATCCAGTTACCATTTCTCGCGAACAACCTGCTTCTACAAAGGTCCATTTAATCAAGTACACCTAACAGATGTACAAACTTCCTGTAGGGACAGTCTTTAGCTGCTCCTAACTCACACTTCACACTCTATATAATGCACTTAAAAACGTGCTAGAAAAAAGTGAAGTGACATTTTCCAAGTTCTAGGATAACTCGAGAACTATTCGATATATTCACTTCAAATTTTACACCCTTAGAAATTACATTCTAGAGATATCTCTTTACATAATATAACAATATCTTTCGTAATTCTTTTGTAATAAAATATTAAAGAAATGTGTATCTTCGAAAATACGATACTTCGCATATATTTTATAGCATAACTTTTTGTACAGTAGATATTTTTTCGTGAAAATGTTTGTACACCTTCCATAAGGATTGAGAAATATGGTTGCCAAATTTGAAACTAATACACCTGGAACTTTTTTATTAAAAAAATTTCTAAGTGTAAGAAGTTTCTGGCCTTTGGTTGAATATTTGATTTTGTAATTCATAATTGTTTCAACGCGTTTTATTTCGGCAAAAATAAAAATCATGTGACTTTCTTGTGGGTTGATAAATATATTGGTGAAATTACAGATCGGAATATCGAACAGTTTCCTTCAAAAAAATTCGCGAAGTTTGGCTAATTTTTTATCTTAACAGTCAGGTTTAAAACCTAAAGCATACAGCTTTTTATTAATTACGGTGGCACATATTTTTCACCTATAAATATTTAGTAAAAAAGCAAGATTCTTATAAGAGTCGTTAAGCAACATTTTAGCTCTATGACCGTTTTTTTCTTTTTTTTCTATTGTGTAAAAGTATAAAAGAGTAGAGTTGTACAACATTATTTAACTTCATGTCCACCGGAACCTTGTTCGCTTACATCCAGCGACAAATGTGTCTGGAATATAAAAAGTAAAAACTTTTTGTTCCAGTTTGAACAAAAATATATCACCTCCAATGTAGCGTAAGATTTTTCGATAATTTTGGAAAATAAGAAATTGGCGACTTGTTAAACGTAAAATCTTCTTTTTCGCTTAAACATGCATAAAAATTCAACGAACTAAGATACAAAAAAAATTCTAAGCTACATTGTAGATTATTTTATGAAGAATAATGTGTAGAAATTTCAAGTTGAATGGATGGAAAGTTTCGGAGATTTGCTGGATGCAAGGTCGAAATACACAGTTTCGAGAAAAACGTGTTTGAAGCTTCAAATTAATCTTTCTCCAAAATAAAAGAATATTTTTGCAAAATTACCCTTAATCTGCAATTCGGTCTTTATCTTCTGTTATGTTATCTACGATGTAAAGAAAATTATGGTTCGAGAGTATGCCTAGCCGCCTTTTCGCTACGTTTAGTAAAGTCTTGTGACCCGAATAGAGAGAATCGAAACGTGAAAGCTACAAAGAGCATATTTGACAGCCTATTATTATTTTACATTTCAATTCTATTATTATCCCACTATTATTTTATATATTACGTGTTACAAGTGGTATTTTCAAAAGAGTGAACAAATTAACAGCACTTCGTACTATGTTTGATCCTTTTTCCATTTTTTGTTCTTCTTTCTTTTGTTGTTTACCCAGTTTGATCTACATTTTTATATTATCATTTGTATAGTCATCCCAACAAATATCAAGACATTCGAAAAAGTGTTAACGACTCAGACTGTAAAATGTGCAATCAAGAATCCTATAATTTGCAAGAAAAAAAATGCGGTGAAAAAGAGTAAAGTAAGCATTATTTATTTTTAAATCTAAGAAAATATTTTGTTCACTGTCTAATTGTTCATAATCTCCACTCTACATTAAGAAATATGTCTTTTTTAAAACGGTCATTTGACCATTTGCAATAGGTATATGTGAAATATCGGTAGATTTAGTGTTAGATTGCAAATCTGCGATGTCGGCTGAAAAATGAAATCACGCAGTCGTGGCAGTAGCTGACGAAGTGTTAAACCAAAATATTTTGTAAAATCTGTATAGATGGGGAGAAAAATTCCTCCAAAACTAAGCGGCAAGGTAGAAAATAATAAATATCTCCAAAACAGGAGACTAAAGAGAATTGGAGAAAAAGTGTCTCTCGTTCCTTCTCAAATCGATCGAAGAAAGAAGGGAAGGTTTCTTAGGCTGGTGTATAACAATTCGAGGGCGATGATAAGAAGCGGATATATCTCCCCAGTCGCTAATAGAGGGTTAATAAAACGGCAAACAGGGGCGTGTCTATTGAGTTTCCCTGCTCCCCTCTCATCACCCTCAGTCGCCCTCGTCAATTTGCCAATTCGTGATTTCATTGATCGATTCCGCTAAAATAATTTAATTATCCACGTGTGTAGTGTATTACATATGGTTGGGGAACAACAATATGGCGAAATCGTTAACCTGATTCTAGGTTAGAAAAGTATATCTTCCTTATTAATTCAAACGAATGAATATAACGGTAAAATAAGCAAGTGGGATAGAAATGATGTGTGAATTTTGAAAATGTATTCTCAGTTGGGAATTCGTTAAATTCTCTTGTGTGCAAATCGTATATAGCAGTCGAGTATCTAATTAGCGAAACATAATCCGTTTCAGGGAAGTGAAGAAGCTTGTGCACGCTGAAATAAAGGGACAAAGCAACCACAAAAGCTACAAAATGGACGTATACGTGAGTGAAACCTCAGTCTTTCTGTTATCTAATAATATACATAGCGGTTATTTGGTGTATATTAACACGTTGATCGCCCATTGTAAATCAGGTACGTTTCCTGGGAAGAGCAAATTCTTGTTTTACCAATTCACTTCCAGTACAAATGGAATTGTTTTAAATACCTCTTTCCTTATTTTCAATTTTACACATCTTTGCATCTTTTGTTTCCTCTTAATAAAACAATTCCTTGGAAAGGTTGATTGGTATTTAAACAATATATTCAAAATAAGACACACAGGTATGAAATAATAAAGTTACCAAAGTTATGTTCAACTGAAGGCTGTACTTTGTCTATAAAAGTATCAAATGAAAAAGAGATTAAATTAGATCCTGGAAATTAGCGTTGCATTCACTTGTTGAGATTTTTCTTTTAAATGCACACATTATAAAAACTTGAAATATCAAAATTTATGAAACTTTTGATCAAGGAATAAGGTTACGTGTACTCAAAATATTAACCGTAGTAATATGCAAAGGGATTCGACCGACGAAAATATTTATACTTATTGAAAGTATATAAATAATCGTGTTACTGATGAAAACTCTTGCAAATTTCTCGTTAAATTCTGCTTAATTCGACGAAGTAAAGCGTCGTCCATTTATGGGTGACGGAGCCTCTACGGAAACATAACTGTCAGATTTGGGTGACGTAGCGATCAACGTGTTAACAAATAGACATTTTAAATATATGTAAACCTTCGAGAATACTGCAATTGTTATTAAGACTTCGACATTCGCACGTGTGATAGAAAATTTTTCGTTTGCCACTGGTATGTCTCGCGTAGATTCTATTATCTGTTACCGGCCATTTTGTACGATCGTTCATATTGTAATTACAATATACCGTATCAGGGCATGAAAATTTTAATAACTTTTACTTGATCCTGTCACCTGATTTACACGAAATTTCGAGGATCTGTATAAATAGATGTAAGCTTTTTTATTACAATAGAAATATTTCTACGCGACACCAATATGGTGTCACCGACACTTTTTCGATAGCTTTGCATGCGACACCAACGTGGTTAGGTTATGTTAGGTTAGGTTAGGTCACCGGGCGGCATAGTGTTAAGACATCATTGAAATTTATGTTTTCCATTGCACATCATTTATGCCGATTAGACAATAATTTTTATAAAAAGTCCGACTACACTGTTCAATAAATTTGACTTTCAGAAAAAATCTGGGATATCCATTGGATGGTTTTTGTAGAGTTTCTCGTCCTAAACACGAATAATATTTTGAAGAATATGGGTTACTGTAAAAATACACCATTTTTGGGGTAAAAATGAGACATTACTTGAAAACCTGTAACGTGAAAACGTCTTGTTTCCATTTTTATTTTTTTCAATCACTCTAGTCTCGAAAAATTCCCCAACCTTCTCTCGACTGTTTCAAAGGGAAGGTTCTAAAGGTTCCAAGTTTTTTGAAAATTTCACAAAAATCTAACGTGAAAACGTCCTGTTTTCATTTTTCTATTTTTCAATCACTCTAATCGCTAAAAAATCTCCAATCTTCTCTCGACTCTTCCATAGAGAAGGTTCCAAAAGTTCCAAATTTTCTGAAAATTTCACAAAAATCTAACGTGAAAACGTTCTGTTTTCATTTTTCTATTTTTCAATCACTCTAATCTCGAAAAATTCTCCAATCTTCTTTCGATTTTTCCAAAAAGAAGGTGCCAAAGGTACAGAATCTTCAGAAAATTTCATAGAAAACTAACTTGAAAACGTCCTGTTTCCATTCTTCTGTTTCTCAATCACTCTAATCTCGAAAAATTCTCCAACCTTCTCTCAACTCTTTCGAGTAGAAGGTGTCAATGATACAGAGTTTTCAGAGAATTTCACAAAAGAGGAGATTCGTATTTTTGGCGTTCTGAATGAAGAGAAATGGTATTTGCAGAACTTCTTGGATCTGTGGCTCATTGTTCGAGACACCGTGGCTTGGCTTAACGAGCGTGTTCAAGAATCTCCACTGGTAGAATGGTCAGAAATAGAAGGTACAAGATAGAAGACAGGCTTTCTGGTCAGTCACGAGTGGTTTCTTCTTGTTTCGATATGAAACGACGGTAAATACCCTTTGTCAAGGGGAACATTCATTTTCTATCCCCTCCCTGGCTATAAACAATCGTTTTGCTCTCGAGGTCCCTCTAAATATCAGCGAGACAATTCCTTCTTCAGTTTTCCTTGCATCCTGTAATGCACAGCTTCGTAGCTAGTCCTTGTCCCTCTGAACACTGAATTTCAGTTATTTCGTTTATTAGACAGGAAATTGTTATTTGTTATTGGTTTCAATTTCCCGAGAATTTGCAAGGAACAATCTTTATCACGATTCATCGTAATCTGCCTGGAAATTTCTGTAGAATATACGGAAATATTATTAATATTCGAATTGGAAATTCCTACATACTTAGCTCAGACCGTTGAAAAATATTTCTGGGAATATTTCGAAAAATCTTCGAAACTTTTTCGAAGATCTTCATAATAAGTAGAGTATTTGTTTTAACTTTTATAAATCTTCAAGCATACTACTGTAGCAGGATTTCGAGCTAGTTTCCGTTTATAAACGTGGAAAATGTTCGGTTGTGAAAACCTAAATCTGTTCAAAGCAAAGTTTTAGGCGACACGGCTTGCAAATTTACATTTATGACAGCAAATTTCAGAAACTCTCTTATCTGGTCGACCAGACCAAATGAACCATAACTCGACCCTACAATATAACAACTAGTTAACTAACAATCTCCCTACCTTCTCGACACAGCAGCCATCCCCAGAATACTCAAAAAATCAATCAACACACTTCAACCACTTTCATTACATATTTAACTCTTTGAGGCACGGGATTTCAGATCAAAAATAGACCCATGTTGCACAGGAATTTTTTCGGGTTTTAAATTGAAACAAAATTGGTATATTTTTATTAATAAATGTATAACATCATGTAAAAACATAACAAAATAGTGATTAGTGATAGTGAAATAGTGATTGTTTGAAGACATTAACAACTGCTTTACATAAATAGGGCGAAATATAAACCTATGCACATGCAGCTACGGCAAGATTTCGAGGTGGGACATTTTTGTCCCACCGTGCCGTGAAATACATCAAAAAGGTGGGACACTTTAATCCCGCCGTGCCTCAAAGAGTTAAACAGCAAATAGAAACACACACCAAGTTTATAATGCACAGACTTCAGAAGAAGCATGTACAATTGTCAACATACAGTTAGTTCTACACATTATTACACACATCAAACGTTCAACTTCGACTTTCATACATTACATTATACACATTCGACACGTACATCAATATTGTAACATATTTCATTGAACTAGTTCTAATTCAAATATATATCGTTGTTCAATATTGCCTGTGATCCATACAAAGAATTATACAGTCCACTATACATGTCGCATCCTTCGAAAGGCTTCACTGAATTTTACAAAAATACCAGTTTGAAGCCCGCGTCGTCCTATCGTCACGAAAATACCCGTCGACGCTGTGACGCAATCAAACAGAAAGCTCGATCCGTTTTATGGTTTTTAATTGAACGAAAAAAGTAAGCATCCTCGCGAGTGTTAGATTCCAATGTTAACTATTTATTATGGTCAACTTTTACACAGAAATCTTACAAGAGACACTTCATTTCTAGATCCATTGCGATTCTTCTATACTGTACGATCTTTGTAATAATAATCATGTCAAAAATGTCTTTCTAGTCCCTTTAAGGGTTCGGTAGTTTGGTTTAGAAAGTGGTGGGGATGAGGAGAAGGGCTGATAGGAATTTTAGGACTAACAAGGGGAGACCACGTCCCATGGAACACCGATTTTTTTGAAATTTGGCACAGATGTTCTACTCGGAAAATAATTAGACCCATATTTTGCCAAAAGTGTAGGTAAGCCCCCGTTTTCGAAAAATTTTGAGTTAAAACTCAAAGTTCTCCGATCAAGCTGAAATTTTACACAGACGTTCTACGTGTAATTTTAGGGATACATATGTAGGCATTTTAAGCGTTTAGGGGGTCGAAGGCCACGTCAAGCGGGACGATGGCCAGGTAGCGCGTCTAGATGGTCGAAGGACACCATTCTCACCCCTCTTTTTACTTGAGGAACACCAGGCTTGGCAAAGCGAGCCACCTCGGGGTTTTCCCAAGTCGAGGAGAGGGGACAGAACGGTTTCCCTTTTAAGAAGGGAAGACCAGGACGCGGGGAAGATAGAGTAGAAATAGATAGAGTGGAAATAGGAAGAAAGAGCGACACTGACGGTTAGCAAGAAGTTTAAGAGTACGCAACCGATAAACGATCATCCGACAAGTTGTATTTTTATTTGAAGTCTTCAACCCTTCCATCTTCCCAAACTCCCTACACATATTTTTTTATTTTGCAAAAAAAACAATTTTTAAACAATCAGCATGTGCTATAACTACCATAAAGTTAGCACTATTTTCGAAGTAGCGGCGTGGCTTGGTGGATAGCGAGACGTAGGTTCGAATCCCCTTGCTTGCCTTTAATTTTTTTTTTTTTCTATATTGTTATATATTTTATTTATGTAAGCCCTGAAAGTGCACTACTTTAATATTTGAAACGTTTACGATCAAAGATGATTTGTATGTCGAAATTATTTTGTACGCTAGCTACGAGGGACCGTTAGAAGTTTGTAAGAAGTCAGGCGAATGATTCAGGATTGGTGAGTAACGGATCCAAGGGTCGTATGTATGTGCAGAAGATGAAACAGTGTTTGGAGACAACTTATCTTAATTAAACGCTGACATAAAATATTATTCATTAGCGTAGAGCGATATCCAACACGAGTAAATTATTACGCGATGAATGATAGATGACAATCATCATGCGCGGATCATTCCACGTGAAAATACAAATGGATTAAGCAATAGTGTTTTCTTTTAGAATCCTCGGACACGTTTTTACAATACATCGATGATTTTCTCGCAGAAGATAAATTTTGCACGTCCATAGTCTTCGGTTTGATAGCTCGAGAAAAGCTGCGGGAACTTCGGGGAACGTGTATTATTTATGATCTCGATATTTATTCCTTTCGTTACAAAGGAAGATCCATTTATCAGGCGCGATTGTAATTCTGACTGTTCAGAAAAACGAAAGCTGAATGGAATTTATCTTCGTCCTGTTTCAATGGAAAGGAGAAAGGACGTTTATTCTCGAAGGAAAGAAAAGACGAAAGAACCATCGATTGCACTCTACGTTAATTTACAATATTGTCGTTTCTTCTTTCCTTTCCGTTAATAAAAAGGAACATACCAGGAAACAACAACAATGGAAGCGTACAGGAAACGTTTCAGTGAAATTCGACCTGCAAACGTGAAAATTTCGTGTCAGTTATCGACGAAACACGCTCATCCGTCTCAATTTCCACTGAACAAAATTTATATTGTCATGTTTTCATTAATACGGCTTCGATATTGTCCGTACGAAAGGCTCTTTCAGTTTGTAAATTGAAAGGAATATGTATGGTCTTTTCCAAAGGGCTACCCATACCTTTGCTTTCGATATTTCCCTTTTATTTTTATTTCGCTGATATGTGTACACGTAATAAAGAAAACATATGTGTCCATAATTATGAAAGTGAAATAGCCTTATTGTGTCACTGGGCGTTAATGAACTCTGCGCCTTCGATATGTTTTACCTTTAACCCTTTCGGGTTAAACCCTTTCGGTTTAACCCTTACGGCGGTTTAGTCCGCCGTAGCGCCACTCCTGAACGGGACCTCCCGCCGAAATCGTGCACATTGCGCGTAGATAGTGTATTTTGGAAGAAAAGGGTCCAAAAATTAGGTCGCGATTTTACCGGCATGTCGGATATATCCGGCGTTCGTCTCCGGAGGGTGATCACATGAATGTCGGATATATCCGGCATTCGGCTCCGCGAGTTTTCATGTGGATGACGGATATATCCGTCGTTCGGAAGGAAAGGGTTAAGCGGGCAAATAAAATCCTCGTTAACCCTTTTGTTGTGGCAATCCGCTACGCCGGAGTAATATGTTGTGACCTGCCTCGAGGTGAGACACAATTTGAAGCTAGACTAAACAAAGATAAGAAAGGCTACCCAGCATCCTAGACGAAACAAGCGATAGGTCAAGGTATAAAAGAGGCACGCGACAAAGCGGAGCAATCAGTCCAATCAGTCTGACATCAAGAGATCATTATGGAGATTCGTCATTCAGCATTCAAACATTCTGTATATATATATATATATATATATATATATATATATATATATATATATATTCAGTGTAATAGTTAAGTGTAGCGAATAAAAGTGTTTTTTTAAAAAACAAAATCCTTCGTCTTCGCCCGTGACAATGTCACTGAACGAAACAAGTAACAATGCTGAAGTTAATACGCCATTGCGTCGAAAAGTGTGCACATTGTACATCAGTAGTCTTCGGTATTCACATTTTCAACACCACCTTGGCATTCTCTTGTATGTACACTTTTTTTTAGTGTTACATTACAACTGTTTCGTCGTGTTATATGATAAACATGAAAATAAGTACATTTTATGTATATTCAGTTGTTTGCATATTTACAGATTTTGCAATTATAAATAAAGCTACAATTTAGGGTAATGAATATATGAAATTGTAATTCTTAGTAATTTAATTGAGAATGGTAAATTTTACAACAGAAGTAACTTGTTCCGACGTCCAGAATATATTACGTGCGTTCAAAATATACTTTTAGAAGGATTGATCCAATACGGGTCAAAAAAGTGCAATTACGTTAGCTGCAAAACAATTTAAGTGTAACAGAATGATCATATCGAGAATTTCGAAACGTGCTTTCGAAAGTAATTGTCAAGGTGAATCTTATGCTAATGTTGATTCTTTGAAAAAGCAAAACTGTGGACGTAAATGTAAAGATTATGGAGAAAAACCTTGATAAACTTAGACATATTCCTGTTAGCAGAAGAGGCACCATAAGATCAGTAGCTCACACCATTCAAGTTCCCAAATCTACATTATTCTGAATTTTGAAAAAAGAAAAATCCATAAAACGAGTTTCAAGCACCGTCGAATCATTTCTTAGAGAAAAGAATAAGAAAGATCGCGTAGAATTTTGTCTTCGCAGCCAAGGGATCCTATCTTCAAGTTTAAAATGCAGTAACGAAATTATTGAAAAATCCAGAAACTATCTGAACACTGAAAATAAAAATTAGGAGTAATATTTTTAATTTATTGTTTAATTTAATCTAGCTATTTGATAATAAATGTTGCGTTCTATGTTTATTTCCTTTTGCTACTATTATTATGGGACAAATTAAATTCATCAACTGCTACTATTATTATGGGATAGTATTAAACTTGTAACGACAATAAGGCTAGCTTCACATTTAGTAAGTACATTTTAATAGATTTCAGTAGACGTCTGTAGAATTTAGAAGATTTTAATAAAATTTAGCAAACATCGGTCGATTTAAAGCAAGATCGGTATTCTTCGTAGAATTTCAATAGATATTAGTAAAATACAGTAGATTCAAATGAAATTCAGCAGATTTCGGTGGATTTTAGTAAATTTCGATAGATTTTAGTAGAATTTAATAGACTTCAATAAATATCCTTAAAATTCTCTTTTCAGTCAATTTTAGCGTACTTCACATTCAGATGTCCCAATATTTCTAAACGAGAGTATACATACGCTAGTTCTGTACACAACAGAAAGTTGAGCATTCCCGTTGTAACGTTAACAAGCAGAAAATTGACTAACATCACTTTTGCGTTAAACGGTTGAAGCGTGTCCAATTTAAAATTACTATCGTTAAAACAAAAAAAAGAAAAAGAAAAAGAAGAAGAGAAGAGAAGGTCGTTCGAAGTGATTCACATTATCGCCACTTTAGATGCAATTTCGCCACGATAAAATAAAACACGGATACCACAAACATGTCTTTTTATTACAGAAGAATTTGGTGAATGCCATCGTTGTATTTGTCACGAGGAACCGCTTGGAATTTACACCGCATTCCGTTTTCAACCGAGCTTTGCTATTCGAAACGTTCCTGGCGTAGAACATCAAAGGAACCAACGGACAGTTATGCGAAATGTGCGAATATTATGGTGACACTGGTGTTCCTCCCTATTTTATTGTTTCATTATGTAAGAAAAAAGGTGTCGAAAGCTAAAAACACACGAAAAGTTACTTCCACGTCAGAGTTAATCTTCCTACCCTTCTGTACATTGTCACTTTTCAATTACTTTTCTGTTACACTAGCAATCAACATCGCATAAAACAGAAGAGAAAAAGAAAGGATCTTTCGTAATCTATAGAGCAGTATCACGGACGTATTTTATTATAAAAAGCGTCTTTTTTTCATTTTTTTACAACTTTTTGCATTTCTTTATGCAACTACTATACGATTTTTTTTTTTAAATATGTATTTTGAAAACGGTTATTAATATTAACCGTTTTAGTGCTAAGCAATTTTTGCAAGAATGCACGAAAATTGCGGTACATATTTTGATTTCTTTAAAGGAAAAAATAATGTTGTCAAATAAAACACTCTAATTTAGACAAATATCAATCAATTTTAATAATTCTTTTTGTATTATAAAGAATAAATGTTAATTGTGATTGCGAATAAGAAAAAGTAAACATAAAAAATTACGTTAGATTACGTTCACTCCCACGGAGCACCAAAAACACACTGAAACTTTTTATTATAACTTAAAATACTTTTTTTATTGAAGAGATCACGTTCTTTTTTTGTTTTGTCATAAATTGAGTGTAGTTTTTTACTGAAAATTTATTGCGACGCGAAATTAACCGTTAGAGCGCGACTTTATGATAAGGACGCGACTCATAGCTGCTATTTTTGAGGATGCTTGACTTTCTAAGCCTTTGTCAAACTTTTCCTATTTGTAAGCCAATATCATGTTCCAGAAAACGTTTCATGATCGCAGAAACTTTGCGTTTCTACGTCGCTCCGATTCATTTTAACGTCTGCAGTAGAAAATCCCTTTAATCACTTGCAACGATTTCAAAGTAATTTCGTTATCGGGAAAGAAAAATAGAAGATGGCGAATCTTCGATGTGAAGAATGTCGACGGAATGCTCGTTAAATTAGTTTCACACTGCTCGAGGATACACGAACTCTTGGAATTCAGTGAATTTCGAGGATTTTTCAATGGTAGCTTGAAGATTGGCACAACCTCGGGCGATTCTCTTTTCACCTGAGGAAAATAACCGTTTCGATTTACCTCGGCAGGATCTAATGAAACACGCCCGCAAAGAGTGTCGTTCTTTGGTAAATATTTCTCCAAACTGGAGAGCTCGTTGACGCTGTTTTATCGAAGGATGATTTCCTTCTTCCGAACCATCGATAACTTTCTGTTTAGATCTTTCTGTTTTCGAAAGCAAGATTTCTCGTATTTGCGATTTCTTTTGGGAAAGATATCAAGTATTCTATTTCAATATGAAATTTCGAAGGTGTATTGCGAATATTCTTGGGAAAGATTCAAACATTTGCTTGTTTAACAATATCGTCAGGTTATTGGTGGATAAAATCACACACACAGTTTCTAATGTGTTTAATAATTTATTAAAGTTAAAATAAATGAAAGCACGCGATAATTTCAACGCGAAGACTGACCCAAAACGACAAAAAAGGAAACAAAGAAAAGAAATGTAAGACAAAGGAGATTGTGGACGATTCCAAGAGTATACAGGGTGATTCGCCTAACGTTTGCACCTCAAATATCTTTGCTGCTTTTAAAAATAGCCAAATGTCTTAAAAATAAAGTTGAATGGTTCAATGAGGCTCACACGATGCCAAAAATATTGGATTGTCCGGAAAATTCGTGCCGATTTTTAAGTAAATAAGCCAATTTCATACTTCAAAGTCTTTCTTTTTGTTCTGTACGGTATGTATTTTGTAATTTTACAATTTTTCGTCGTTTTTCAGGAAATTGAACAATTCCGTTTTACCAAAAACTTTGTTTCTTTATTTTTTTCTTCTTTAATATCGGAATTTCCACTTTTAGATGTTGTCAACCGTTTGCGAAGAATTTTTTCTGACAGGCTACTGCCTCTTTAAACATGACATACATAATTTAACGTTTTACCAATATCGTTTCGTTGAAAGAAAAATATTCAATGTCAGAAGTGTACTCTATTTCCTTAGATCTTCAAAACTATATAACTATATATTTGCTTAGCAAAGCAATTAATAATTGCAATGAATGGACTTTCAAAAGACACGTGAAACAATAATCTTTCAGAATATCTACGAACTTCGTGTTTTTATATAATTTTATATGCTGTAATATATTCAAACACAACCTATCGAAAATCGGCACGAACTTTCCGGACAACCTAATATTTTCGATTTAATGTTACGAGACACCCTGTATATACACGCTTTTCGCACATACTGATGAATATGAGAGAGCGTAACTAGTGCCTTTAGCAGTCAAAGGGTTAATCCTTTACACTCTAAAAGCGAGTCTCACTCGCCATCCTATTTCCTACATTAACTCCAACAATGATTCTCACTAACTGTCATATTATTTATATTAATAAACTGATCTAATTGGAATCTGTACACTAGTGGTAATAACAAGCATTCAAAATATATTTTATAATTATTTTTTAATAAAAGAAGCTTGGATTCCAAAGGGTTAATAATTCTGAATTTTTTTACTATATTTATTTCTATTATATTGCCATAACAAAATTTTACAAATGTATTGCAAACAGTATACACTTTTTATCGACGTATAAAAAGAAGAAACATTTTCATTTCGGAGCTACTGGATTGGCCAGGAAGCTAGTACGGTTTTTAGTAAGTTAATACAAGGCAATGTTTAATGTAAAGAAATGTTTTTATTCAACGATGTACTAACTAGGATTAACCGGTTTTTTTGTTAAAATTGACCTATCCATAAAACCCAGATTTTCCCGAAAAACCGAAAGTCAATTATATATTTGTTTTTTTGTTTTTTCAGGTGATAAATAATTTTATTTCTCTACTGTTATTCATGAAGTATTTACATTGTAATTTATTTATTGAAAATGTTTGGTGTTACTGAAAAAAAGAATCCGTAACGGTTGAAAACTTATTAAATGCATTGGCAACGATTCAACCCACGTTAACAGACAGTAAGAGTGTTTTTTCGATCAGGGCTAATTTCTGTAGCAAATTACGTTCGTCCATGAAATGACCTGTTGGACCCATTAGTTTTCCTTAAATATTGTTTTATTAAAAAACAAGATTTATAAGCTATGTTTTATGTTACTTTTCTATTCTTTTTGCATAATGAAATATTAATAATAAAGTCGTGTTACTTTTCTTTTTATTTTATATAATTCTTAAATAAAGAATAATTCTAATTGCTAAATTTTGTGTTATATATTTTTATTTATTTTCCTTGGTTTATAGCTCCGCTATATTTAATGTAGGTTTTATTATATATTTAAAGTAATAGTCTATTTATTTTTATACTTTATTAAAAAAAACCCGATTAAAAACTGATTAACCGGTTTTTCACTTTATGAAAAACCAAAAACCAGGTTTTGAAATTTTATCGAGTTTTTACAAGCCCTAGTATTGACCAATGATGTGCTGTGTATCGAGGATTATTTTCCATTAGACATTTTATTTGTTCATTGTCGATCTCTTGTGGTCGACCAGAGCGTGGTGAATCGTGAAGTGAAAAATTTCCGAAACGAAATCTTACAAACCACTTTTGGCACTCACATTCTTTTATAAAATTCTCCCCGTACACCTTGCAGATTTTAAATGTTTGCGATGTCTTTTTGCCTTTTTTAAAAATAAAAACACAACGTGCCGGAAATGCTCCATTTGGTTTTCCATCTTTCAACTTCCGTCAAACTTACCAATTGAACTGGAACAAACTTAACAAACTCTTTAGCCATATTTTGAGGTTAGGTATTACCTATCAAATGACTATCTGCTTTAAACAAACAAATTGAAGTTAGTTGCATTTTGAATCGCCTGAATTGAAGATTCACCAGAAACTACACGAACTTTCTGGCCAAACCAATATTTCCTTGTTTTAACTCCTTGTCGTACAAATTTTTAGTTACAACGTATGTTAGTCTCGAATGCTCACTGTTCCAATACAATTTTAAAGAAAGAAAGTCGAGATATTATATATCAATTTTTATTTAAAATTCCTCTATCTTGAATTCAAATTAAACTTACAACAAAAATACAAATTTGATAGACGTATAAATACTTCTTTTGTCACATCTTGAACATAATCTACATCACGAGTGAGACTCGTTATTATACGGCAAAGAGTTTATTTTATGTTGTTTTTCATTTTTTAATTTAATTCTTTTACATTATTTTATGAGAAAGTCGTTTATGTTTGCTTAACCGTTTGAGTGCCAAGCGGCGCGATCGCGCTTCTCCTGTTCAGTGTCCAAAAGTGCCAGCTAATAGGTCTGTAGAATCGAACTAACTACATTTCTGAACTTTCTCAATGCGTGTTTTTACTGTTACCATTTATGGATGTTCAACTAAATTAAAATCCATGCTTTCGTAAGTTTCGAGCTGTTGTTAAAAAGAATTTTTTCATTTATTAAAAATTCAAAGTAACGTAAACGAGTAAAGGAAAGAAAAGACGAAAGAAGCGCGATCGCGTATTGGTGTCCTTTTAACGACTTGGGAAAGGTTATAATAAAAAAAATGAGAGACTGTGTTTCTCTTAGAAGACTTTTGACTTTATTATTCTTTTACGGCGTGGAAGGACGGCTCGACAGTTTTTTTTTTTCTATTGTTTATCAAACAAGTGAGAGCCAAAACCCGGAAGGGCCTTGGGTATAAACAGTTGCAGGCCTATCATTAAGAGAAGCAGTGTTTGTCATTCATAACCCAATTCATTTTTGCTTTCTAGCTGACGCATTGTTATTAGTAACAATCCAACATCGCGCCGCTTGGCATTCTTCGACTGAATTTTTTCAAAGGTCCGTGGTACTCAAACGGTTAAAAATCAATTTTGGTGTTTCAATATCTTGATGTTTCAATTCTTTCAGTTTCCATTTAACCCTTTAACACCCTTCAACTCAGAATCATGAGATTAAACCGCACTATATTTACACGTATGTCACTGGAAGGTGTTAAAAATCTAATTCTGACATTAACTTTTATCTTCTCGGTCGAGCTCTTACATGTCTTTCCACGAATTTTCTTACATCGTATCATAACGTTTACCTAATACTCGTACGAAGAATATTAATTATCCAATCGTCGTTCAGCGATCTACAAACTTTATAACAGATAGGAAGAGAGAAATTATTAAAATCGTCCTTCGTTTAAACGCAAACAACGTCATTGCCTAGGAAAATTTAATATTCCAGTTAGGCAAATTTGTCGAATGGCTGCTGATCGTTGTAATTTCATTGCCGGTTCGAAGATATTCATTAACACGTTAAGCGCCACGCCGATTTTGGTAGACTCTTCGATCAACGATTCAGTTTTGCAAATTTTGCAAAGAATGTTGGTAACTTTATAACGTCTACAAGGGAAGGCCATACCTTTTGAGGGGAAATGGTAGGAGAAGGCAGGAGTTAATAAAACCGTATTCGGTACACTTTCAACCTCGGTTTAACTCGACGCGGATCGAGGAATAATATTTTGCTAGCGCAAGTACCAGTGATAAATATAATCGTGACAAATATGATATTATACAATAAAATAGACTAACGCTGTGAGGCGAACGATCGAGCAGCACGACGTTCTGCCACTCTGTCCTGGTGCTCGCCGGTCTTTCGGTTTTTATACCCCTATCCTTATTTATTATTAAATTTAATTAATAAATTTTACAAAAAAACTAGGATTAGATACCCTACTATAAAATAAAATAAAATAATTAACTATTAAATGTAAATCATTAAAATTAATAAATATGGCGGCTTATTAATTCTATTAGAGGAACTTATAATTTAATCGATAACCCACGATAAGATTCACTTAAATTTACATTTATATATAGCTGTTTTCAAATTTTGTCTAATTTATAAAATTAACAAATTTTAATTCATTAAAATTCAAGTAAATATGTAGTGTATTTAAGATATTAAGAGTTATAGTATAATATCATATTTTGAATAAATAATTTTTAAATTATTTTGAAAGAAAATTTAAAAGTAAATTTATTTAATTACTTAAATTGAACAATATGCTAATAAGTGTACAAATCGCCCGTCAATTTCACCAAAATGGAATAAGTCGCGGGAAAGAAAAAGCGCGCGTAAAAAGAGCGCCAACTTTCACTGGAAAGTTGGCTTTTCAGGGAAAAACCCTGATCCGTACGAATCTGGCTACCAGATGCGAGAACTGACCATAGCCAGACTCGTACGGCCTTGGCGGAGGGCAAACGCATTTTTAATGGCGTGGCTACACTTTGTTTAAACTTTCTCAATGAAATCCAATAATGAATGATAGGGAATTATTTTTTAAAATTTGAAGCTGCTAATTTTCCGAGAATCAACGTTGCCTAAATGAAAAGTCTAGCGTCTGTTAACTCTTTGGGGCACGGTGGGATTAAAAGTGTCCCACCTTTTTGATGCACCGTAATGCATGGTGGGACATTTTTAGTCCCATCTCGAAATATTGCAATAACTGCATGCGTATATGTTTCTATTTCGTCTTATTTACGTAAAGCAGTTGGTAATAAAATTTCTGTGTGTTAGCTTTTCTTTATTTTAAATAAAGACAAAAATTAATCTTATTTACGTTGCTAACGGAGATGCTATTCCTCATTTGTTTTGTTTATGTGAAAAAGAGAAGAAGACGCACCTCGTCTGAAAGACGAGAAGTCACTTCCGATGCGTAAAGAATAAAATATCTAATCTAAACCTGAAGAGTATTTATTCAAAACCCAATTCCCAACACTGTGCAACATGGGTCTGTTTTATTACCTGAAATCCTGTGCCGCAAAGAGTTAAACGATGAGATTACATCTGCGATGCACAGACATTCGAAGTCGCACGGTGTATCTTGAACACGAGAAAAAGTATGAATAAAAAATCGATTTATCAAAGTCTGGTAATGTCTTTTTTTCATTTTCGACGCCTAATAATTAGGATTATAGACGAATAGAATGTAGCTGATAGATTAGACACGTTTCACAGTAGTGGGAGAAGTGCTCTCGTTTATTTTGGAAATTAATTCATGGAGTTTGCCGAGATTCGCAGTGTAAGCAAACAGAACGGGCTCCCGCGTCCAGAAATAATCCGAAATTGCGGAATATGCACTGTTCGCCTATCTAAATGATAATAAACTCGTATATAGTGTGTTGGAAAGATACGAAGTGCTTAGTGTCACAATTGCGACCGTTTATTTTGAAAGTGGCGTAAGCCGATTTTTTTTCTCTTCCGGAGATATTTAAGCATTTGCATTTTAGTTGATTCAAGTGTACTAATTTTGCCGATGCTTCTATGAATTTAACAGTAAACCTACCGACATTCAAACCCAACGGTGTAGATCAGCATGTAGAAATAAACATTACACAAATAAAATTATTCAAGCAAAATCTGTGTGACTCTGTCTTATCCACTTAACCCTAACAGATATATGTGCCCATAATTATGAAAGTGATCTAAGTCATATATTTCTTGTGTCGAGATATTTAATGAATTGCATTTGAACGAATTAAAAAATATTTTTTGCATTATACGACATATTAATTTATAATTTTATTAGTCTTGATTAATGGAACTTTATTATGAATATGAAATTTTGTGTGAATTACATACGAAAATGTTGTTTTTAAAGCTTGAATTGACTTAAACCATTTTCAAAATTAACTGAATGTCCTATAAATGACTTAAAGCAATAAAGAACTATGAATTTTATTTGAAACAATAACTTTAATGAAATAACTCATGAACATTTATTAATTATTTTGAAAAAGTAATCAATTTTATCATTTCGAGGTTTTAAGATTCTTAAAATGTTCCTGAAAAACTGGAGGGATGTATGATAGTAAACACATGATATCTTTATGTTTTTCTTCCGTTACTGGTCTAATGGTGGTGCATAATGGAAGTAAAGTAATAATAATTAATATATTAATATTCACATAATAAGTACGTTGTCATTAACTTACCTGAACCGCAATCTGTTGACATAGTAGTAAAATATAATATATAAATTATTTGCCGCCAATAATTAGTTTCGAAGAGCCCAACTGAATTATATTGTTAGATAAACCGGAATGAATAAGGCGTTTAAGTCATTATTTGATTGTCATTTATTTTAACGGCTTATTATGTAGTTCAGAAACGCGTCAAAGAGGGCCACGCGCCATTTTCAAGTTATGTTTATATAATTTCTTTAAATTTTTGACTTAGACCACTTTCATAATTAACACTAAATGAATTCCGTATAACGTTGAAATTATAACCACTATCTAAAGGTTCATTTTTGACGATATCGTAAAAATTACATTGAATAAATTTAATTTAAAATAATGTGGTGTGAAATAAGTGATAAACTGATTTTTTTAAAATTTTGACTTAGACCACTTTCATAATTATGGGCACATATGTAGTATCGTAGTTTAGAACGTAGACAATGTATATTTGTAAAGACAGAAAGAGGGTCGTAAAAGAGAAAGGGACTGACGAAGATCAGGCCCAAGGATTGGCGAATATTTTTCCCAGCGATGCGTAAACGAGGGTGAAAAGTGCATGGTGGTGGGAGTAGAGGATGAATGAAGATTTTCTTTTTGTAAGAAGGGACAGTTGACGTTGGTTTTTGGAAAGTAAGGACCTGTACATTGCGAGCTACATCGGTGTCGAATTATTTATGTTTTATTCAATAATTATTCTTATGTTTTTTTAAAAATAAAGTATAATCACTAAACCTAATACCACAGATATGACCATTGGTAAGACAGCATTTCGAGACTTAGTAATTAATTAACCTTGTCACTATAGCGAAGAGTAGAAAAACGACGTTCTCGGGTTAAAACAGTTCCACTAAAGTCGTGGTGGAAGAAGACGTCGAAAGGCGGGTATTTTTGAAAACGTTTAATTGACGGACGCAAGAAAAGCCTACGTTTGACGAACGGTTAAAAATCGAATGAAAAAGATATAGAAAAGAGTGTATTGTAACGTAGAAAAGACGCTAGAGAAAATAAATAGAAAATAAATAGAAAATAAATAGTATCAGTTAAAACTACCCTCTCCGAATCCCTCAGACTCCCCATAGACCATATCCATCCTACGCGATAGAATTTTTGATTAAAAAGGGATTAGTACACATTTTTAGACAGAAAATTGCAAAGTTTGGCAAATCGGTCAAAAGGAAACGCGCTATTAACTTTTTGTTTCGTACTGATTGTATTTTCATGAAAATATTTGTGAATATTCTCGAAGGTTGAAGAAATTTATCAGAGAAATTAATAAATCGAAATCTTCCACAGATTTTTTTCCAGAGGAAATGGGTAAATTTTGAGAAAAAGAACGTTTAGACGTTCTTATAAAGTTTCGATTTTCTTGCAGGAGGACATCGACTTCAACAAGCCTAACAGCCCGCATATGCAGAAACAAATTCTGAAGTTGAAAGAGGAACAATGCCAAGAGAAAAACGTTACAGAATCTGGTGAGTAATTGAAAACTTTCTATTCTGTACAAAAATATGAAATGCATTCGTTTAAATATAAACTGTACAAAGTGAAATCGTTTTCGTTCTTCTTCAATGCAGAATGTTCGAGAATTAATTAGTAATAACCGGTTGCAATGTTTGAAGTTCGAATGAACATCCAGATTCATTAGCAGCTCTAAGCGTGCTTTAATTCGTACTTTTTTCGGTCCAATTAGTCGCGCCGGGTAAACAGAAGCATGGCTGTACTTTGAAGACTCCATCAGGACTACTCCTCATTTTCCTTGGAAATTCTGACGATATTTCGCGTCGAGAAATTATAATAATATTCGATTTTCAACATTGAAGCCCGATTATTAGTTGTTGACAGTAAACTTTTGAATTGATCGTTCGATTCCTTTGAAGCAGCTCAAAATACACGACACCTTTGTAATCCCACCAAATTGACAACATGATCTTCTTTTGATGCAATTTCAATGCACGTTGTGCTGGTTCATCACTCTTCGACCATGATCGTGTTCGGTTGATGTTATATTTACACAACTCAGTTTTCATCACTAGATATTTTACAAATTCCGAAGAGAGCACAACGTTACGACTTAAACAATTCTTTAACAAAAAAAAAAAGAAAAAGGAAAATATTCAAGGATGAAGCAACGATTGAAAGTGTATTTAATAAATTCGCCGCGACTATTCAGATTTTTACAACAATAGGCTAAATGTACTTGTGATTCGTTGATAGATATGTGTTGAATCTGGTTGTTTTGAATATAATATATTCGAAATGTGATTGTCTCGATTAATAAAATGTAATTGTCACTACATTATCGTGGTTTATAGTTTCACTTACAAATCCGCCATTTTATGTATATAACGACCGAATTATATATTTTAATATATAACGATCTGATATATTGGAAATCGAAATGTACTCCAAATGTTTCATTATTGTTATTATTGTATTTTAAGGATCACTGAAATTTCCGCTTAAGCATTTTTCAGACAATCGATGAAATTTATTCCTCCTCTTCCTATAGAGTGTTCCAAATTTCACCCAAGAAGTAATTTTGATAGAAAACACAGATTTATAATTAAAAATTGTGAATTTTTTATTCATTCATAAAGTATACAGTATAGGATTATGTATGGAATAGCATAAATGACCTCCACTGCTTTGCTGGCATATACGCACTCTTCTGTCGAAATTTTCCATGACCGTTTTGCATAAATGTGGCTGAATTTCGTTGATACAGCGCTCAATTTTCTCCTTCAAGGCGTGGGTGGTCGTGGGCTTGTTGGCATAAACCTTAGACTTCAAAAAACCCTAAAGAAAAAAGTCCAATGGCGGTAAATCACACGATCTGGGCGGGCAATTCTGATCACCAAAACGGGAAATTACACGACCAGGAAGTGACTTATGCAGTAATTGAATTGTTTCTCGGGCTGTATGGCATGTGGCACCGTCTTATTGAAACCACATGTCATCCACATCCATATCTTGCAATTTAGGCACAAAAAACTGGATTATCATGTCGCGACAGCGAGCACCATTAACTGTTATTGCCTGATCAGCCGCATTTTCGAAGAAGAATGGTCTCTATGATGCTTGCAGCCCAAAATCCGCACCAAACAGTGACACGTTGTGAATGCATTTATTTCTCAACAATCTCTCGTGGATTTTCTGAACCCCAAATGCGACAATTTTGACGATTAACGAAGCCATCAAGATGAAAATGAGCCTCATCGCTGAAAATGATTTTGTTCGAAAAATCAGCATCCACTTATTGTTGTTCCATAATTCATTCAATGCGTTATTCTTTCATGCAGTTATCATTTTTAATAACCCTGAACTGTCAACTGTCATGCTATCTTTTTTTTCTTTTCGTTAGCGACACTTTACCGCACAAATGGCGCAGAATTCAAATCTTGCGTGAATTTTAGTTCACCCTATAGTATAGTGGTACTTTACAAATGTTTATTCTTACGGAATGTATGAACGTTTCGCGTGTACATTCATTCATCTCTAGTATTGTAGAACAAGGAATAGAGGAACACCGCTCAATAATATCCAGTTTCCAGCTACTGATGCGAACATGCCAGAAACAATCCTGTAATTAATTATTCGCTTTGGTGAAATCATTCACTCTCGTACCCGTTTCATCGGTTTTATGGCTGGGATTTCGATGATTTCCACCTCACACATTTCCCTCGATCCTCCTGGGAAATTTATGGGAACGACAAATGCACCGAAATATGTACCTTCTCCTCTATGCGCAGCTTTTCCATACACATACGTGTGCTATTCTCCGCGGATTGGAAAAATGCCATGGATTATCCGTTCAAAGGGTCAATGTTCACGATTTGGAAAATTTACGGCAACGCGGTGTACTTGGGAAAAATTTCAAGAGGAAAACTAGCGAGAAAATTGAAATTGCTGAATGCCACTAGAATTCGAAGCTCTGTGCCATTCTAGTAGCACCTGCGCGTTCTATTGTCTGAACAAATACAGCTCAATTCTTTTCACATATAATTCCTGACATTTTCGTTGCATGAAGATAGATTTGTATTCTTTTTTTAATGAAATATTACCTTTCAATCTCTGCCTATTGAAATTCGTTGGAATTACAGTTACAGTCTGTCTCAAAAGAGCGTGGTTGTGTAGCTCTTCTGCGACCAACTGTTCACCTCTTTTCAGGTGAACCTCTTTTTCTTTGACTCTGAATCTTTTCTCTATTCCTTATTCATTTTGACATAAACTTTCGCGACGTCGTGTTTCCTTGTTTAATTCAATCGTACTTTTCCGTTTCCTTCGTTCTTTTAGATACTTTTTGTGTCACTTGTGACCGAATAATGCAAATTTGCATAATTTTGCTGCCAAACGATGTTCTTTACGATATTTTTCTAATTACTCGCGATTAGTTGTTTAATACTAAGTCGAACGTTGTATCACGCTTTGAGATACTGTCCCTTGAATTGCACTTAATATTCTACCGTTTTTACTATTACTTTTAATATTATTTACTAAGGCACGGTCCTCTAACTGATACTATTTCCTACTATGTACATGATTATCATGTTTATGGCGTTGAAATATCTTTCTCTCAACACCATCAGTTTCTCAGATTCGTAATGTTTGTTACTGTAAAACCTTTCTTTTCCTGAACAAGATAGAATTGCTCCCAAGTTGCACATTATCAAACGATCATTTTTCTCAACTACACTGTCCTCTTTCTCCCATTCTCTATCAATAGAAGATTACAGAAAATTGAACGATGTCATATTTCTTCTCGTTTCGAAAATTTTACGAACTAGATAGAAAGCTTCTGTGTGATGTGTTTAAACGAATATCGAAGCAGGTTCGATTTCCGCTAATTTCCAGCTAATTGACATGGTTAAACGAGAACGACAGCCAGATGGAGAGGCGATAGGTTGCTGAAAGTGGTGCACGTGCAAAGTGACCGCATGAGTGCGCATGCAAATGCCTAAATGTGATTCCCCTCCCCTACCCCTTGTGCACATGTGAGACTTAATGGATTCCTATTCCTGTAACTGGCGTGCGGCTCATGTCAAAACCTGAATCGTGGAACGATGAATTTGAAGTTAATGAGACAACGACAGCAACCCTTAAACTTTCCTCGCAAAATCGAAACCGTTTTGTCAAGAAAGGAAAGAAACATTCCTTCGATACTTTCCTTGATCATTCAGTTCGTAAATTAAATTTTTCGGTGGCTCCTTAATTGTTTAAGTGCCACGGAGCTTAGCAATAATTCAGCCGAAGAATTCCAAGCGACGCGATCGCGCTTCTTTCGTTTCTTTCCTTTCTTTTCTCATTTTTGTCACATCCGCAGGTTGATAAATAAAAATATGTTCCTCAACAACAGCTCTGAAGCTTGTAAAAGCAAGGATTTCAATTTAGTGGGATCTCGATAAACGGTTACAATAAAGACGCATTGACAAACTCTGAACGTGCAATTAGCTCGACTATAGCTGACATTTTTAGGCACTGAACTGGAAAAGCGCCATCGCGCCGCTTGGCACTCAAACGGTTAAATGTGAAAAATCGTTTATTAGAAATTCTCCTCAGCAGACTGTCAATTCTCATTCTTGAAAAATGTATATTTCGATGGTTCTTCAATACTAAAACTATCAAGGTCAAAATGACGAGTTTCAGAGATTTTCCTTTAAAATTACCAACAAAATTGCCAACCGCGGGAATTTTTCGCGAAAGTCGCTTAGAAATTTAACAATGAAGAATAGAAAATTCGTCAATTTACATCATTCAACTGTATTAGTCTAAATACGTTTATTACCCTCAATTTTAAGAACGATTTTCATTTCTTCGTTGCGGATGATTGCAAATAAAATAAAAAGAAGAATATGTGTCGAATATTTATACCAACGTTTCATCAATATCGGTGATTTTCATTTAGGACATTTAAGCACCCGTCAAACGTTTAAGTAACTTCAAACAATAAACAATTAATTATCAAATATTTCATACCACTTACACAAATGAAATTAACGTATTTGGTAAAATGTGAAATAAAGTAAAAATATATTAAACATCGTAATGTTTTTTTGCTTCCTTTTTATATATGAAACATTTAAAATGTAAAAAGGAAAGGCATCTATTAAAAGAAAAAAAAAACAACGAAACAAAAAAGCAGCTATTGTGGCTGTTTAATTGTCGTTCGAGTTGCTGTATCGAACCAAATGGCGATCTCTCGAGTGCAAAGGATTAACCCCTTAACGAACAGTTTTTTTGAAAAAAATCAACTTTTTTTTTAATGTAAAAAACACTTTAGAACATTGTCCTGGCAAAGAAATAAAAAAAATACGAAATTTTAATTTTAATTTTGGATTTTGATCCACATTGCAGAAAACAATTATTTATTTTTGAATAAATAAGCGTTATAGCTTACAATCCTATGTAAATGATAAATATCAATAAAACGATTTTTTTTTCTTACCTTTCACATTGTTATTTTCAATTCTCGATTATACAGTGTGAAAAATTATAGCAGCATAAAATACAACGCCGCTCGAATTAACTCGAGCGCACAAGTTAAGGGGTTAAACAACATAACGTAATTTTCTTTTTTTTTTTTTTTGTTAAGCGTGCTAAAAACAGACAAATTTATGCAAATAAGCATTAATATCGTATTGGTATAACTGTAGGAATTTATAATAATTTCCAGTCAGATGGAATAATTGTTATATTCGTTTTAAATGTTCCAATTTTTAATTATCTACCTAAAGTGTACCTAAAGTATACTAAGAACCATCAAAATGGCGGGTATAACGCGTACTTTTACCCAATCTTCGACAGTGAAATGTTGCTACCTGACTGGTGCACGAGCAAAGCTTTTTAGAAGCAGAGTAGAGCGAGGATGTTTAACTTGATGTGCTTGGGTCGAGATAGCTGAGATCCTTCTGGCAAGTTTTGTCGAAGTCGGACGTAGGATACTGCCGGTGTTATATCCCTAACCGCTAAGTCTAGTGAATCTCTCTTGTCTTCGAGAAATCCATAGAAATCCTACAAAGCTTAAACCCTCTTAACTTACTAAAATTCCTTCGGACAATTATAGCGAAAAACCACTCAAATTTGGTACTAAATAAAATAAATCGGACAAAATCCAGGTGTGTCATTTGAGGCAATTGTCTTTCTTTTTCTTTTAACAGATGTCCTTTCTCTTTACATTTTTAATGTTTCACATATTCACATTTCCTAATGCAGCATAGCGTTTAATAAAACTCTTATTTCGTATATTAGTCTGTCTTTGATTGTTCTAAAGATCGAGTCAAATGACAGAATTAGTAACAGCGAAAATAAGTTCGAAATTGAATTATTTAGAGACTGAATCGATAATTTTACAAACGAGAGATTTGAATGAAATAAGTAGTTCAAGGAAACAGCAGATTAGAATGATGGTAAAAAGCGAAACTGATTCTGACAGCATAATAAAAAACGTTCAGAAATAAAGTTCAGAAACGATGAAAGAAACTACAGAATCGCAAGTAGCTGTAAATTGTAACGGAATCATTGGATATTTCGAATTTTAATCAACAAAACCATAGATGAAACACAAGTAATTATGCTAAAAAGAAACTAAAAGAAATTCAACTTGAACGCTATAGCTTCGAGTGCAAAGGGTTAATGTACAAGTCAACCGAAGAATGCAGATGAACTGTTTGAGGTGTTACAAACAGAATGGCGAAAAATTCCAATGGAAATTATTAATAATTTATACGAAAGTTGTATAAGAAGAGTCGACGCTGTAATTAAGGCAAAAGGAGGCCATACAAAATATTAAAGTATTTAACAAAAAACATTAAAACATTATATAATTGTTAATAGTACATTGTACAAAAATATAAGTATAATAAAATATATATGCTCAATCTAATTGTATACGTTCTTTAACCGACAAAGATGTAAATTTGTGATATAATGTAAGTGGCCTAAGACTTTTGCACAGTACTGTATCTTTGTTTAGTGAAGTTCAAATTAATAAATTTTATTTTTCCAATATGATAGGGTCTTATTTAACGAAAGTTTACACATGTACTTTTGGAAGTTATTTGTTCGTTATAAAAATGTTTGCATTTTTAGTCAAAAGTAAGAATACTCTTACGAGTATCCCAGCTATGATCTGTCTACCAAAAGTAGTCAAGAAAAAAGACTACTTTCTACTATTAAAAAAAGAAAAAAAGAAACCGACTCTTTATATCTGTGTTCGCATCCTCATCCGCCCAATCAACGGCGAGGCAACAGTTTTATGACTTTGCATACCTGCCTCGCCGCGCCTACATGTATCAGTTATTTTGCAAGCTACGTATACGCTATACAGATCAATAAAATCAGTTTTAGGCTGAAAAATATACATCAATATCTTTTCATCCGTTTCTACAAAGATTTACCGTTATTTATCTCGAAAATGTTGAATTTATTTGTCATATATCACAGGTAAATCCTGTCGAATTGGATCGTGCAACAGAAACAAAGCGAATTCGTCTTGTCTTGAATGTGAGAAATATATTTGCAGAAAATGTATATTCCAAACAGGATTTATGTGCAGAAAAATATCTTGTGTAAGCAAATTACAAAAAAGAAATTGCTTTAATAATAAATACTTCGATTAGAAAATGTTTTTGTACGTTCCTTAGTTAAAAAGTAAATTATTTTATACGTTAAATGTTGTTCCTGATTATTTCTAACATTTGAAAGCACATTTTTCAAATACCCCGTCAAATTGACGAGTGTGCTAGAATCAGGTATACACTGAATAATGTCAATTCTAGTGTTAAACGTGGAAATTTGTTCACTAAACGTTAGGTGTAATTATTAATTTTGAAAAAATGGAAAATTCTGTTTACTTTAGGTGTTGGTAATTTGAAAAATTGAGAAATTTTGCCTCTTTTGCCTATCCTACGGTAGTTTGAAGTTCGAATTAAAAAAGACAAATACAAAGTTGTTTGACTACGAGATAATGAATAGGAATTAATTAATTAATAATGGAAGGCTATCCTGGACGAGAGGGAAATGGCGGAGGTGTTGGGAGGAAAGGGCAGGCTAATGGATTGAAAGAAAAGGTGCAGGCTCGCATAATAATGAAATTACGAGGCGTAGTGTGACAGAAAGCATATATTGATCCTAATCACTTAATGAAAAATCGATTTGCCTCCTTTCGCCCTTGAGGCAACCAAGTTATTGCCTGCCAAAAAAAAATTCCCTTCGAACGAAATTGATAACATCGCTGAAAAAGTGTTTGAAAGGGACGTAGAAGTAAATAAAAAAATACCAATTGAAGTCCGTAGTTATTGTCTTTCGTCCTTTATTTTAATTATAAAAATGAATTTTATTCGTCTTCCACTTTAATTATAAAAATCAACTGCAGCAGGAGAAATAAAAAAATGTACCATGGAGAAAAGCATGCATTTTCTAACCAAATAAAGGATAATATTAACGAAGAATTCCAGTAAAAGCAGCATCGAATGAAATTAAAAGCATTGTTTAAAAAGAATGTCTGCAAAATTTAATAACACTACTAAATAGAATTCGTGATATTCATAACAAAGAGCAGAAAATCAAATTACAAATTGTACTGGTAATCAGAACACCGAAGAAGGTTTCCTTTCTTTAAAAAAAAAAAGGGAAAAAGAAAAAGGAAAAGCACTGTTCAAATACCGTTCATCGGAACATCTAAAAATTAATTGAGAAAAGGAAAGATCAAGGAAGGAATGCATCGATCTGAATGAAGTTTCTTTCTTAAAGAAAATACATTTCTTTCTTCTCGAAAGTTTGCAGAATTCAAAGTTGCAGCAACCTCGAGACAAAAATTTGTAAGCAAACGTTCGCTTTCCCAATAGCAGCTGTGCGATTCGTCTTTCCCTCGTCCATCAAATCTTCGACCAACCCTTTCCGGTTTCTAGGTCGTAAAAAAAAAGGAAAAAACGATATTACGTCTCTTCCTCATCTATTTCCTGAAGCACGTACGGCCCACTTCCGGTTTACCCGACGAAATCACCGAATCAGAATTCTTCACGGTTCGCCACCATCCCTTTTCTCTAGTTTATCCAATACAGCTTCGAGTTAACTCCGTGATAGAACGGGTTTATCGGTTTCGAAAGCGCTATCTCGCAAAAGAGGAAAACGAAGAAAAAGAAGAGATATCCTGAAACGTGGAAGCTGTGATTAAAGGGGATACCTCGAAACGGCGAAAATTAAATTTTTCTTGCGACTTTGGTAATCGTTTTTTCCGTTTTAACAGATTCGAGACCGATAACGTAGTCCTACCTTATTTTATCTGGAATTCATCTTACCGAATTTCCAAAAGAAAATCCCTCTTACGGAACGGACCGTAACGGTTTGAAATCGTCTTTGTCTCGGATTATGAGAATATGCTTGATTTCAGAAAATGGTTGAGGTTATCTTTATTAAATGTTTATGTTGAACAAATGTGTGTCCTTACGATTGTATCCATTATGAAAAACTATTGGATTTTGTGTAGGTACTTAATTTTTATAAGAGTTTTGGTTGCTTGGTTCTGGCCAATCAACGGTCAGGGAAGAAGGGATCTGAGGTCGAGCGTCGCTTTTTGGGTTTTCTCCCAACTTCAACCCTTCCTACCTGTGATTCTTACTCGCTTTTTCCGCGTTATGATTCGCAATGAAATGTTTTAAATATTTGGAATAGTTATACTTATAAACAATGGACGTTATTACTAATAATAATTATAATGATAATAATAATAATTATTATAATGCTAATGACGATGACGATGACGACGATGACGACGATGATGACGATAATGACGATGACGACGACCATGATGACGACGATGACGATGACGACAATGACAATGTTTACGACGTCGATGACGATGATGACGATGATGACTATGATGATGATGATAATGATAATAATAATGATGACGATGACGATGACGATGACGACGATGACGACGATAATAACGATGACGACGACCATGATGACGACGATGACGATGACGACAATGACAATGTTTACGACGTCGATGACGATGATGACGATGATGACTATGATGATGATGATAATGATAATAATAATGATGACGATGACGATGACGATGACGACGATGACGACGATAATAACGATGACGACGACCATGATAATGATAATGATAGTGACGATGATAATGACGATGATGATAATAATAATAATATAATCGTATTATATAATAAATATAAGATATACATGATTACGCTATATAATGTTACTATGTGTGAGGTAAATGGCAGCGCGTTCGTAACAATCCCAGTATTTAAATTTAAATTTTAAAAGAAAATCCTAGTATTTAAACATTTAAGAAATACAAATTTTTTAAAAGAAAATCTTAGTATTTAAATATTCAAGAATTACGAATTTTAAAAGAAGGTGAGATGACTTCTTTGTTTTTTATAAGAAATATTACTTTTCCAAATCAGTTTTCCTGCAGTTCAATGTAACAGCGGTTAGGTAATCTATTCTAGGTATTTTTCAAGTTATATTAATGTTGTTTCGTCACAGCTTTACGGCATAGACGTTAACGTCATCGGTATTACAGCAAATACATTTGTTTGACGTGTCACGTTGTCATCAGAGGGGGAAAGACCGTTGTCGCGATACAAGAGAATAGCTGTCGCGATGAATCGTACTAGCCATTGTTGAACGAAAAATGACAGACATGCGAGGACTCGGAAAATGTTCCCGGTTGAAAAATTGTTTCGGAACCCCTTTTCATCCAGGAAACAGATTACATTATCTACACGAATAAAAAAGAAAAAAGGAAAACCCTAACCTCAAATTTCTACAGTAAACGCATGGTCAGGAATAAATACAGTATGTGACAAAAGTATATTACAAATACAAATTGCAAAATACGATTCTTCATTCGATTCACGTGTTGACATAAAAAAGTAGATATAAATACTCACGCATATTCTCTTTCACCGTCTTCCATCTTATTCTAATAAATAGACTTCGGATTTTGATGCAAATTCATATTTTTGAGGAAATATAAAAATTTGACAAAATGATAAAAATTAAAGGTGCAAAATTGAACAAAATGCAGCGAATATGAAAAAATATAGAAAATACCAAAATTATAACATCTGCTAGGTGAAATAATTTTCTACCGGATTTCTACTTTTTTTTTTTTTTACTATTTTCTATATTTTTCATCCGATACGTGATCAAAATTCCTGAACTCTGTGTTTGATAATTTATTGATAAACTACGAATATTTATGCTTTTATGGGAAAGTTTGAACTGCAAAGTTGCATAGAATGCACTGAATATGAAAAATTATATAAAATACCGAAATTATAACATCTGCTAGGTAAAATAATTTTCTACTGGATTTCTACTTTTTTCTTACTATTTTCTATATTTTTCATATTTGGTGAATTCTATACAATTTTGCAGTTTTAACTTTCCCATAAAAGCATAAATATTCGTAGTTTATCGATAAATCATCAAGCACAGAGTTCAGGAATTTGTATTACGTAACGTACGAAGAAATCAGAATAAAATAAAAAACAGAAAGAAGGAAGGCACAATTAAGTTCGCAAGATTAAAATTAAGAATGAAAATGTCAATGCGTGAATCAAACAAAAAGTCATATTTTGTAATCCATATTTGTAATATACTTTTGTCACATACTGTATTCTTGACCATGCAATTATTATAGAAATTTTAGGTTAGGTTCTTTTTTATTCCCGAAGATACGTAATCTGTTTCTCGGGTGAAAGCTGTTTCGAAACAATTTTTCAACCCGAAATATGTTTTTCCAATTATTTCACTTAACAGGTATTATGAAAAGCACGATATTTTAGATATTTTAGATATTTTTCCATATTCTGTGCAATTTTGGATCTTTCAATTTCCCACAAAAACATAGAAAATTCGCAGACTACCAATAAATTATCAAACACAGAGTTCAGGAATTTTTGTCACGTATCGTACGAAAAATTGTTTTTCAATTCCTCTATTCTAAATGGAAGTAAAGTAGAAAACAAGGAGAGGAGATAGTTTTATTACACAACTTTGGGAATGAGGAGTTTTGCACTTTTTCGCTCGAACACACTCGACACCAGAGCTCGATATATTGCTTTTCGTGTGCATAGAGAGAAAAAAAAAAGAACAAATGGTTACATTTTATGAAACACAGGCTGGTGTCCGGAAGTTTGGGATAAAATATTGTGCTGGCCATCAACGCCACCTGGAGAGTTGGCCATCCTGCCCTGTCCATCCTATATCGCCGGATTCGATGTTCAGGTAATATGCGAAACCAACAACGACATCCATTAACGGTATATCCGATTAAAAACTTCACACGATAATTCATTTCGAAAGAGCGACGAAGTACTGAGCGCAGAAATGAATTTCCTCTGACTTTCAATTACGATCCAAGTTTTTCATTCAATTCTTCAGATTTCAGGGAAAAGGTGGGACGTTCAATTTTCAGCAGGAAGAATCTGTTTCAAATTGTTTTCGAAATTTCTACAACTAATTAATTTTCATATTTGCCAAAATGTAAAATTTGTTTCGTTAAATTGAAATGGAAGTGTGATATGAATAAAACTCAGCAAAAATGTGATAAGAGAAGACGAGCCAAATTTCCAAAACGTCTACAAGCGCCAACAGCAATCAAAGAGTTAAAAAGAATAAAAAGATCGTAGGAATAATTCACGTTACCCTGGATTTTTCGCGATGTTTCTGACTGCTTGTGAATATTTCGATTTGAACGGCTCAAGTGAACTATGTGACACCAGTCGGAAAAGATTCACTTCTACGCTTAATATTTTCACCTGAAATATTGCAGAATGTTTCATCTATCCTTAGACAATTGTTGTAGAATCATCTTATGGAAAAATAGAAAAATACTGACTATTTAAAAAAGTAATACTTAAAAATCTGCGAAGTATCGATTTCTCGAGAAATTTCTTAATTCAATTCTTTTGATTAAGAAAAGAAATTCTCATTTTTGATTAAGTAATAGAGGGACATTTATAAAATATCCTCGCTAAATGTTTCATTTAATCGTCAGTGTATTTTTTGAGATATCAAAACAGATATTATCCGTTTGACTTTATCAATATTTCGAATTTTTATCCGAAATATCGTACACACACGATACGGTTAATATTAGGTGTAGAATTAGATTCTTTCCAATTGGAATTGCATACTGGAATACAATCATTCAAATTGAAATATTCGCGATGAGTATTCGCAAGCTGGCAGGAAAATGAGGAAAAGTCATCGAGAATAATGGAAAGGATTCCAATGATAAAACCGTTTTCATTCTTTTTAAATAAACCTTCGATTGTAACCGAAAGTCGGAAAGAATTTATTTTCAACACCTAATATACCTCGAGCATCTAAATTATTCTCGCTGCTATTGAAAGTAAGAAAGAATGACTAAATAGGTTGTATTAAGTGTACCAATGTGTTGAATATTTATTTGCTAAATAAATACAACAGAGTTTGATCTAGACCAGGGGTCGGCAACCTTTTCTGGCCGCGAGTCAAAATCAACTAAAATTTGAGTATTGAAGAGACGTTTGGGTCAGAGATATTTTCGTATTGAAACAGTCTTTTAGTAAATAATAAGATATATTTTATTAAGAAAATAATTACAAACATAGTTGAATGAACTTTATTTATAAACGTTCTCTTCGATATCAATGGCTCCCCTGATGTTGAACTTGTGACGTTAATTTAGTCAAGTCTGGTTTCTGTCAATGTTTCTTTCATGTTTATGTTTTATAATTTATTTTTATATATTATACTTTATTTTCGGAACTAAAGTGGGTCACTTGAAATTATCAAATGGGTCACTCAGTGACCCTCGGGTCATAGGTTGCCGACCCCTGATCTACAGTCCCCTGGCCATCGAATTAGGACCACGTACGGAAATTTCACTTTTATGCCTATAACAGTATGTCATATATGGAAAATTGTCTTAGGTCATTCAAATTATTACTAAATACGTTGATAATGATGTATACATAACAATTGATTTGTTACTATCGTGGTAATAATCAAATTCTCCCGACATGAATGCTATAGAAAATGTCTGGAGCTTACTTAAAAACATAGTTTATGAATCTCCAAACACCACATTGTCACAGTTGAAAAGAAAAATGACAGATATTTGGGAAAATAATGAAGATATACAGCATATGATCAAGCAATGTATACGGAGCATGCCGGAAAGGATACAAGCTGTCATCAAAGCAAAGGGTGGAAATACAAGATATTAACATGTGTTAACAATATTATATACAGTAGTAGTGTATTATGTTAGTAGTTAATAAATTATATCATTACAATTTCAACAAGCCTTTTAATTTTACGGAAAACGCGAAAAATGCTTAAAATTTGTAGTGGTCCTAATTCGATGGCCAGGGACTGTAGACAATAGTAAACAACCAAAGTCTTCGCTGGACGCATATATGCGTCCATAGCCCACACTGATAGCCTATGCTGGACGCATATATGCGCCCATAGCAGTCAAAGGGTTAAGATATTAGACGAAGTACGAAAATGGGTGGATGAATTAATTTCATCAAACGATCAAGCTTTCTTTCAAGCAGGAATCTGTAGTTTACCTGAAGAATGGCGTCAAGTATTACAAAATAACGGCAGTTACATTTAAGACCGAATAGAAACTTGATTTTGTTACAAATAAATGCTGAACTTGATAAAAAAAACAGTGGATTATTCATTTGTACACCTAATACATCCTATTTAGTCATTTTTTGTTTTTTACTTTCAATAGTAGCGGAAACAATTTAGGTGCTCGAGGTAAAATTAACACCCTGTTTATATATTAGCATGTAGAATATTTTCAATTGGCTTAAGTTAAAATGAACAAATACCCCAGTGAATTTCAATCTCATCGTACTCGTTAAAACTCCTTGAAAATGACCATAGTTAACTTAGTTAAGATTAAAGCTTCAACTGTCCAGGCGAACGCGTCACGAGAATGCATGCCAAATGGCCAGTGGTTTTGGAACAACGGTACGGAAGACAACTGGAGCAACTATACGCAGTGCTACAGGGACTCTCTGGTCACTCTCCTTATACCTCTGCCAGCTGGCCAACAGAACAACGACACTCTCATTCAGGTAAATGCTGATTGTTATATTCGATAAAGATCTCGCGTAGGATGAGAACAGGTCCGACTTAATGACTGGACAGATAGAAGTATAGATCACGTTAGGTGCATTCTTTAATAGGATTTATAGGATTATTGTTAGCCTCTGCTAGTTGTGTGGAACTTGCCAGCTGATGTCGTAAGAAAAATGTCACGCTGACGTCTTGGTCGTTTGATCGAGTATTATAAACGAATGAACTGTATTTTTATTTGACGCGTGTCTAGTAAGGGACGGTCCCTTCTGAAGCATTCAGTTTTCTACGTTACAGTATCGCGTCCGACGGTCAAATCGCGAGCTCCTTGACCTTTGTCTCTCGGAGGCTTGTAGATTTCTGCTTTTTTCCTGAGCTGGTGAACAGAGCTTTTCTCCCACGATTTCCCTTTCCACCAACTGCAGGAAAATTATCCTAAAGTGAGGGCAAAGGACCAGACTTTCCGTTTCCCAAAATTGGCGGTTCTTTTTTCCCGCGCAAAGAGACAGTTTTTACCAAGCAGCTGATAACACACATGGTTGATAATACGTTGTTCGCTATTGATCATGGCAAAGTTAAAACCCTCGAGTGCCGAGACCTTCCGGTTTTAGCGTACCAGCAATCTTTATGTTTATAAGAAATAATTCATATCTATTCTATATTGTATATTCCGATTTGTTTGAAACTTTACCTATATAATCTAAAGAGTCACATCTTCTTACAATATTAATAATATTTCGGTAAGTGTTGTATAATATACTTATTATAATTAATAAAGTATTTCATGGTAAGTGTTCGAATACTTTCGTGAGTCACTGTATATCATATACTACTTTTGTACCAATTACGGTTATAGTATATTGATATTTTCCTTAAACTTGAATCGTTTTTCTCTGTATAATAACTTTTCCGGATTCACTTCGACGACCCTGTATAATTGACCAATAAACAAAATTTATATGCGAAATTTGTATGTATGTACTTAATGTGAAATAGGGCACAAACGTTTGCACTGAATTAATAATAAGTATGGTAGATAGAACTAGGTAGTGTATTATTTTGTGCCACTTTTTTTCGTTTATTTCCATTTTGCACTTTAATCAAAATTGAAAGAGGAGTTACTCTGATTGGTAGAAATGAAACATAACAAAGGGTAGCGTACGGAAATGACAATAACTCTTCGAGAAAACCGGAAATCGATGAGAATTACACGATTGACGTCAAACGTTTTTTTTCAGAAGATAAACGACAGGGATTTAGACGTTCGTTCTAAATTGTGCTCCGTCGTTGTTTCTTGAATCGTCTTTCTAGTGCTTGTAGAAAACCTTTCGACCATAAACAAATAAAAATTTTGCGCTGTAACAAGATCTAGGATAGTTAGCCAGTCTTTAACGAGAGTTTATAGATTAAATTGTCCTCAAGCTTTATAATGTCGTCCATTAGTCTCGTGGAAGCTGGTAAATGGCTTAATTGTCGCGAATCCTGTTTGCAGAAATTCGTTCCCATAGTGAGAACCATCTCGAAAGTGGGTTACACGGTGTCTTTCTTCACTCTGGTCGTAGCCTTCTTCATTCTCGCTGTTGTCAAGTAAGTATCAACCTGGAATAATTGACAATTCTTATTTCTGAGCTGTAATTCGACGTGATAATTCGAAAATTGCCAATATTCATCGATCAATTAAAAGATCGCAGTTAACTTTCATTATTTCAATGGTATTTTATTATATACCATAACAAAATAAAATATATATAACAAACATACATATATATTTATATATATGTTGTTCATGTTTAAAAATATGTATTTTTTATGTTTAGTCAAAGTTTGACAAAAAGAATTCGAAATATATTGATATATATATATATATATATATATATACAGGGTCCGTCAGCAAAATCCGGACAAAATAAACAGTTCATTGGAACACTTGCTTATTTAGAAATAACTTGTATTAATGAAAAAATTGGTGTGTAGATTAATTAGGGGATCCTTACTAAGTATTATTATTCAATATAACCTCCTTCCGCTGCGATCACTGCTTCGATTCTTGATCTGAAGCGTGAACATGCCCTCTTCAACTGTTCCTTATCCAAGTTCGCGAATGCTGCCTCTATAGCGGCCTGAAGGGATGCCACGTTGGGGTGCCTAGACTTATTAGACACCCTTTCAATAACGCTCCAAACGTAATAATCTAGAGGGTTCAGGTCTGGACTATTCGGAGGCCAGAATTCTTTGGACCAAAACATATCGACATTATCGGATAGCCAGTTTTGTACTAAGTGACTCGTATGAGCTGGTGCGCCATCCTGTTGAAAAATGTAGGACCTCCCAGATGCTATGGTTTCCATCCATGGCTTCACTGTCGTACTTAGGATCCGGAGATACACTTCCTTGTTAATGGTTTCTCCCTTTTTAAAGAAATGTGGCGGCATAACGTCACCCTCACTCGAGACGACGCTCAGGACGTGAACACTAGCCGGAAACTTCGTCCTGGCTACTACGGGGACATCTGCGGGATCGTGAGCGAGCCATCGGTCGTTCCTCCGGTTCACCTTGGCATCAACAGTGAAAATCTTTTCATCAGAAAAAAACCTGAGGCGACCCGCGGCTTCATTCTTCAACGAGCACAGAATCAAATTGCAGCGAGCAATTCTCTTGGTCTTGGCTGCCTCTGACAGCATTTGTCGTACCTTGAGCACATACGAGGTATATCGCAAGTCTTCTTGAGCGATTCGACGTATGCTGGCCTCACTTACCCCCAAAATGGTCGCCAAATTTGTAAGTGACGTCCCTGGGTTCTCCGAAATGAGTTGTTGAGCTCTTTGGACGACAGCCGGAGTCCTTACAGACCTTCCTTTTGAATGAGTTCGTCTTGTTGGATTAGCAGAACCTTCCTCGGACTTCTCTGCAGCCGCATACCTTTGCACAATATCGTAAACAGTAGATCTTGGGTATTTAAAGAATAGAATAATTTCAGCTGCTGACCGCCCAGCGCGAAGCGCCTCAATTATCGCTGCTCTGCGATTATATTCCACACTCGATCTAACTAACTCTGCCATTTTGAGGTTACATACGTCTTATACATATATCTGGCTTGCTTGAAAACAAAGAAGCATCTACTGCTGAAATCACATATAGCGGGGAATTGAAATTGAATTTTGTCCGGATTTTGCTGACGGACCCTGTATATATATATATATATATATATATATATATATATATCATATTTGGAATTCCTTTTTTATCAAACGTTGAACAAGCATATAAAAAAAAATGTATTTTTTTTTTTATCAAACTTCTATATACCAAATTTTGAACAAACGTATAAAATATGGTATATAGAATATAGAATAGAAAAGTTTTGTATAAAATATTGTATATATATATAGAATGTATATATAATATTCACCGTACAATTAGAAAATCGAGGTTGACTTCCTTGATTTCAATGGTATTTTATTATATATATAACAAAATAAAATATATATATAACAAACATACATATATATTTATATATATGTTGTTCATGTTTAAAAATATGTATTTTTTATGTTTGGTCAAAGTTTGACTAAAAGAATTCGAAATATATTGATATATATATATATATATATATATATATATATATATATATATATATATATATATATATATATATATATATCATATTTGGAATTCCTTTTTTATCAAACGTTGAACAAGCACATAAAAAAAAATGTATTTTTTTTTAACAAACTTCTATTTAGCAAATTTTGAACAAACGTATAAAATATGGTATATAGAATATAGAAAAGAAAAGTTTTGTATAAAATATTGTATATATATATATAGAATGTATATATAATATTCACTGTACAATTAGAAAATCGAGGTTGACTTCCTTGATTTCAATGGTATTTTATTATATATATAACAAAATGTATGTATACTATATAAATATTATTATATACTATAATATATAAATATTCTATATAAAACTCTTCTATTCTGTATTCTATATACCGTATTTTATATGTTTGTTCAAAATTTGGTAAAAACAATTCGAAATATTAGCAAAATTATAGACGTTTCGTAAAAATACAAAAAATTCGACTTAATTTACGTTTTCGAAAGCTGCTGCTCAGAAATTTCGATAAATTCGCTCAAAATTTCGCACATATGTACATTCTGCACACCAACTTCACGTCATTCTTACAAAATTGATAAAAATATCTACATCACTTTATTTTTAACAATAATCTATACATTTCTCAAAAAAAAAGAATCTATATTGCGTTTAAATTTCTGCAAAAAAGAAAAAAACTTCCGAATCTTCCTCAAACATGTCCAAACACACGTGCAAAATTTCAAACGCAAGTTGTTAGTATTTTCTTGAAGAAAAAAAAAAAGGAAAAGACGAAAGAAAACATTTGGAGCCCGATTTCGAGCGAACAGCCCCCAAAAACCACCTCGAACAATTTATACTGACGTCTAATCGCTGTAATCCCGGATCACTACTTCAAGTTTCTCCCGAATTGGACGTAGGAAACTGCGGTGCCCACGGAACATGCTGCACATGCACCTGTTCGCCTCGTTCATGCTACGCGCCTTTATGGAATTAATGAAGAATATCCTATTCGTCTCTGGGATCGCTCTAGCCTCGGATGTGATGATCAGAAACGGTGAAACCTACTGGCTCGTAGACGAGAAAGAGAGTAACTGGCTGTGCAAAGTATTCATCAGCTTCTGGCAGTACTTCATCCTCGCCAACTACTTCTGGATACTGATGGAAGGCCTCTACTTGCATAATCTCGTGTTCCTCGCGCTCTTCACCGATGTAAACTCAAGTATAGCTGGCTACGTGTGCCTTGGATGGGGTGAGTCACCGTTACAAACGTATCTTCGACTAAATCTGTTAGTTCCTTAATTCTAAAGTGCATGCTCAACTACGCGGTACATTAAAAAAGTTCCTGCACTTGTGCTTTCTACTGAAAAGTTTTACAGTTAGACATAATTTGATTTTTTCATTTTCTACATAGTCTCCTCCTCTGTTAATACAATCCTGGTTACGTTCATACAGTCGCAGGAAACATCTGAAAAATTCGTCACCTGGGATACCCTTCAAAATCGTTGTCACTTTACTTTTGATTGTTTTCACATTTTCAAAACGAGTTCCTTTCGTGGCTAATTTCAGTTTTGGAAACAGGAAATAGTCGTCTGGAGTCAGATCCGATGAGTAGGTAGGATAGAACCGTGACAGATTTTTTTAGATAGAAAGGAAGAAACAGTTGTCGACGTGTAAGACAGAAAAAATTGATCCGACTGGTACAATTCTGGTCTGACTCGTCAAATTCGCTTTAGAAGTCGATCCACTACTTTTTGATCAAATTTTCAACACCTCTGACAACGTTTCAATAGCCATTCGGCGATCTTTCGTGAGAAACACATGCACTCGTTCCATATTTTCGTTCGTTCTGCTTATTGACAGACGCCCTTTTCTTGGGTCGTCTTCGAGAGTCTTGCGACCATTCTTAAAACGTGTATACCACTCAAGTATGTAACTATTGGATTGACCAAAAAATTCGTGCGGTTTCTGGCGATTCTTTAATTCAGCTGCTCCAAAATGCAATTAACTTTGATTTATTTAAAGCAGATAGTCATTTGATAGGTAGCACTTAATCCCAAATTATATCTAAAAAGTTTATTTAATCCAGTTGAATTGGTAAGTTTGAAAACCAAAAGAAGCATTTCCGGCACATTGTGTTGTTTTATTTTTAAAAAAGGCAAAACCACGCCGCAAACATCTAAGATCTGCGAAGTGCATTAGTTTAGACAGCACTAAGTGCAATATTAGGAAGTACGTGGCAAGTTAGTGTCCGAATACTTAACTGAAGCAGTAATATCTTTCATGGATTTGTTTAATATCTTTCATTGCAATTATGTTTTCAGGCCTTCCAGCTATTTTCGTGTCCTGCTGGATCGTGGCTAGGATCAAGCTTGACGATATGTACTGCTGGACCACTCACGAGGATCCCTATCTGTTTCTTATCATTCGTGTGCCTACTACGTTATCCATTTTGGTAAGAAAATGGCGTCGATCATTCTATACTGAGTACACAAGCATTATTCTTTCATCCCTTTCTTTTAATTCATTTCTCTTAAATCAACGAAAATTTAATTGATTAACCTTTACATGGCGAATACAAGATCTATTTGGACCCGTCCCTATAAATAGTCGAACATCAACAGTCGTTTCAGTTTATATAATTTACATTGCAAAATACCGATAAAACTGTAACAAATGCTTTGTATCTGCATAGTAGTAACAATTAATAAATATCGTATGTTTCTATGTATCATAAATGCATTCATCTTCCTTTAATCATTGCATAGTAACAGTATTTTCAAAACAAAGAAAGAAAGAAAGAAAACAGAAACCTATATATAAAATAAGTATTTTTTAAAAATATTTTGTAAATAATGTTTAACAATTCTTTTAAAAAGCAGAAGTTTATGTATAAAATAAAATAAATATTTGAGTGGAAAGCCCATTATCAATAACATAAGTAAGATGTCTTTCTCATGGGTCCGAATTGACCCTGTATCCGCCACTGGACAATTCACCATGCCAGGATTAACTATAGTCGGGGCCAAGATATAGCGAGGTCGTAAAATCGGTCAGGAGTCAAAGTAAACATGTTTTAGCTGCCGAAACATGGAAATTGACAGAAATACGAGCAGTTAAGGGCTTGAAACCATGGTCAGGACTGTACGAAGAATTTTTGTATCTAGCGTCAATGTATCTTGTATGATATATCAAAGAAAAGATTCTTAATCACATTACAATTTTTCTTTCCTGTTTTCTAATTTATTGAGTTCCAATAGATGTTCACAGTTTGAAAGTCGAACTGATTCTAATATATTTTCTAAAAACTGCGTACAGCTAGAACAAATTAGGGTTTTTCCGTCTGGAAGAAGCCGCTTTTAGAGGTACGAGTACAGGTAAAGGTTTTATTGAGGCCTTTAATATTTTAAACACCAAATCAGATGCTACCATTCATTTATTGTTAAAACCCTCAAGCAGACTGCAACGCACGGCCCTAAGTGCCGCAGCATCAATAGGTGCCGTTTCTTAAGGGCTTAATTTACGACCTCGCTATATCTTGGCCCCGACTGTACCATCAATTTCTCGCCACTGTAACGAGAACCCTTTGTTTCGAACTTCACAGATCAACTTTGTGCTGTTCGTCAATATCGTCAGAGTATTGCTGTCAAAGCTAAAGTCCACAGTTTCCGAGGAGACGCAAAGATACAAGTAAGTTTCTCCCTCTAATCTCCGATAACCTTACAAGTGGCTAGATTGTTTACCTAACCGAGTTCTCAGAAAGCTGTTGAAAACTACCCAGTTTCTTCACTTGAAAGATAAATCTCTACAATTCTCCTTTGAGAATCTAAAGGGTCGACTTACAAGCGTGAAAAGCTAGCGTTATTTTACAGGAGGTGGGCGAAAAGTACCTTGGTCCTGGTACCTCTGTTTGGCGTTCACTATACCGTGTTCCTGGGAATGTCCTATAGCATCGGCGTGAATGAAACCGTTGAGGTTGTATGGCTCTTCTGCGACCAACTGTTCGCCTCTTTTCAGGTGAACCTCTTATTCTTCGACTTCGAATCTTTTCTCTATTCCTTATTCATTTTGCTACAAACATTCGCGACGTCGTGTTTCCTTGTTTAATTCAATCGTACTTTTCCATTTCCTTCATTTTTTTTAGATACTTTCTATTCAATCACTTGTGACCGAATAATACAAACTTGCATAATTTGCTGCTAAACGATGTTTTTCTAATTACTCGCGATTAGTTGTTTAATACTAAATCGAACATCGTATCACACTTTGGGATATTGTCCCTTGAATTGCACTTAAGATTCTGCCGTTTTTACTATTATTTTAATATTATTTAATAAGGCACGGTCCATCTACCTGATACTATTTCCTACTATGTATGTAAATGTTTCTAAAATTAACAAATAATGCACCATGTTACCCCTTGGATTATCCTCCTTGCTCACGAACATACTACCTATCCTGGACTTTCCAAGCTGATACGATTAGGTGGCATAATGTCGTAGCGGGAAAATCAGGCCCAAGGGGTAAGAGGTCCTAACGGGACTTGCAATTATGTTTCTTTACGACACGTCAATTACTACTGAGGTGACTACGAGTAGGAATCAAAAGACTGTAAAAACTTAGAGCTTCTGTATTCATAAAATACCTTCTAATCCCGACGATGATTGGAAAGGAAATTTAATTAGTAAAATTGTCAGAAAGAAGAAGGTCATAAAACCAATTCGTGTAAAGCGGTAATTACCATGGATCGCGACACTTTCGTTGCTAGAAAATTCTTATTCTTCCTTGGTTCTCCGTCCTAATATAAATAAATTTAATCTCGTCCTGCGCTAATCTTAATTTCCTCTCTCTTTCTTCTCTTCCAGGGCTTCTTCGTAGCAATCCTGTACTGTTTCCTCAACGGCGAGGTGAGAACCGAGGTGTCCAGGGCGATCAGAGGAATGTACATGCAGATGCAACGCGTGAAAACTTGGGAGGTATTCGAGACATTCACGTTGGTAGAAAGAACTCTGGCGCTGTTTCCATCGCGACAGGGAAGCCAGACGCTCCACTCACTCGATGGCGAGTACACAAGGTGTCCTCTCTAACCTATGAAATCCTCTGCACGTCTTCATGCCGTGTCTGGTCTATTCGCTTACGTGTTACACCACGCCTCACTTCGTCTCTCTGCCAGTTTACATGTCTGTTCCATGTGTCTGTGTACCAATCTTTGAGGTGGAATTTTCGGTGAACCGCAATATGAATTAGGGTCAGTAATGTGTTCCTTGTTCAGTTTTATAATGGATCGTATTTTTGATACTTTTGTAATTTTACCTTGCCGAGACTGGTAATTTCAATTTTCGAGAGTTATCATTTTCATCCTCTAAACGCGAGAGTAGCCGCGTAAAGGATTAAAGTGAACGGTATAGTATCAGATATTTTTTATGGGTACATTTAGACGGATGTGTATCCGTGCTTGCTTGTTTTTGTCAGTGACGAAACGAAAATTCCTTTCTTCATCAGTGCCATCAGTAATTAACCTCATGGAATCTCGAGTAACGTTAACGTTTAATTTTCCTCAACGGTTATTAATTTTCCTGTGTTTCAAACTTCCAGCGAAGTCCTCTCCTTTCATCACCCACCACCCACCACTTCAGTTCCCTCACCAGGAGAAGTTAGTCTTTCATTTATTAGCGCCTTCGTTTCTTGCATCTGCATTCGTCGGTACGAAGAAGATCAGAGAGAATCTGGTACGAATTGCTGCTCTCTCTATCAGACCATCGATATTTTTCAACCAAGAAAATAAATTGAGATCTCCTAGAAAGAGAATTATGCATCTCTTCCAGTGGCAGGCACACGCACACATGCACATACACACATACTCAACGATCGATGATGCTTCAATGTTACATATGGAATTATTTCCTCGTCGGTATCAAGGCAAATGTGTATTTTCTCGCGGCTCTAATTAAATATCAATCTTACACAGAGTGGTTCTTTTAACCCTTTGTCTTACAATGACGAGTCACACCAGATTATGATCCAGATGTGGCAAAAGAAAAATTATATGTCTATTAAATTTATACTTTTGCCCAAATTTCAGCTCAAATTTAAGACTAAGCATCGCTAAATACAAACCATTTATAATATCCTGACTTTTTTTTCATATAAAGGTGCATTGGAACATTAATATATGTAATTCCTAATAAATCGTAAGGCAAAGGGTTAACTGGAAACGATGAAACATCTGAGGAGTGGTTGATATTTTCGAAAAAATATGTTTTCACAATATTTGTTTGACATTGAACAAGATAAATAATTGATCTACAAGTGTGGCGGTGGGGATGGATATCAAAGTCAAGTTAATTACTTTAAACGGGATCCTGCATCTTTTTCCTTGTTTCCACTCGTATGGTAAAGTTTGTTGAAATAAATGCAATAACCTATCGTACGATATCATTGCATTGCAAAAAAACTTTATAAATAAGATCCGAAGTTGGATATCGTTGCATTGGAAAGAGTCGTAAATTAGATTCAGAGTCAGATGAACGCAAGCCGCTAGCATACAAAGAAAGATTCCTTCCAATTCTTATTTAAAATCTTAATCTAGAAACGTTTCTCCGATAGTTTCGTCAACCTTTCTCAAAAGTCTCCTGGTAATATTTCTGCAATATTCTTTCAAACGTTCCTTCGAAAATTTTCAACAAATATTCTTTCCATACCTTTGTATAGTAAAAAAAATATCTCGGGAAAAAAGAAAACGGAAGAACCAGTCGCGGATAAATTTTTTAAATTCAAACCTCGACACACACGCGCACACGCTCACTCATTCACACTCACTCACTCACTCGCTCATGGACTCGCTTCCTTACTCACTTTGTCACTGACTCCTTTTTTTATCTCTCTCTTTCATCTACTCACTCACTCACTCACTCATTCACTCGTTGACTCGCTCACGCTCTCACTCATTCGCTCACTTTCTTACTCACTCACTCACTTCTTTACTCACACACTCACACCCACTCACTCACTCACTCATTGACTCACTCACGCTCGCTCGCTCACTCATTCACTCATTCACTCACTTTCTTACTCACTCACTTTCTTACTTACTCACACTTACTCACACACTCACCCACTCACTCACTCACTCATTGACTCACTCACGCTCGCTCGCTCACTCATTCACTCATTCACTCACTTTCTTACTCACTCACTTTCTTACTCACTCACACTTACTCACTTACTCATACTCACTCACGCTCTCACTCATTCGCTCGCTCGTTCGCTCATTTACTCACTTTCTTACTCATTCACTCACTTTCGTACTCACTCACTCACTCACTTTCTTACTCACTCATTCACTCATTCACTCACTGACTCACTCACTCATTCATACACTCACTCGTACACGCACCGGGTGCCTCAAAAGAAACAGATTTTTGATACTCCGCTTGATCATATAATAATTTATCAAATGAAATTCCAAGTGTACGTTCCTCGTAGCAGCCTCTCTGTATTTTCATGTTACTCCTGAGAGTGGAAAAGAACTATGGAGGATTAAGGGGTGCAATGTTTGAGATATTAGTACGCGAGGAGGTAGTCTAGCGAGCAGCAGGGGCTACTTGGAGATCGCTGGGAACGGGCAGAGTGTGCATCGGGGCAACCAGAGTCAACAAGCGAATCACGTGTCGCCTCTCTACTGCAAATACACGGACCAATCGTTACTCTCCTCCTGCTCGAACGTGAGTGTAACCAATATTCCACCTAACACCGTGTCACATCCTCTCCTTTTCACATGATCGTATCCACGAAGCGATATCGACAAACGGACGTCTACGAAAATCTTTCATCCTCGATACCGGAGAGAAAGAAAAGAAAGAAAGCAAAAAAAGAAGAACGAAACAGCTAGCAAATGTATCATTTTAATTGAAACTCAAGGAAAAATTCATTTTTGGCTTCAGGTTTCAGAAGTGACAGCTTGCACAGGATCGAATGTCGACAGGGTACGGGAGCAACATCGTTGGAGCGACTCAGAATGCTGCCATTTAACGCACGAGCTGCACAGTTTACACAACGGTCCCCCATGAGTCGTGTTACATCGAATGTCACTTTTCTAACCGAATCACCCGTGGTCCATGGTTGTATAATTACCGAGAAACGCAAGTTCCGTGGTTTCACACAGAAATTTATCAAACTTACGTGAAAGAAAAAAAGAAATCTTATATCACGATACACACTCTGCTCGAAAATCCCTGAAAATTCTGCTAGACTTTGTCGCGTTTCTTCGTTTGAGCCACATTTTCAAAGAATTAAAAAAAAAGAAAAAACAGAAAAAAAGAAAGGAAAATAAACGCGGTAAGATTTTTCTTCGAAAATCGGACATTCTGATGGAAAGTGTCTCGCGCGCCAGTCGGTTCATTCATAAGACGAGAGTAATTTGTCACAGTGACGATACATAGTGCAGCCATTAAATTATTTTAACGAGCGCGTTAACCAACCGATCCATCTTCCCTCGTTTTATTAACGCGCTGTGAACCGTAACAATGATAAATAATCCCGCGGAATTTCGAGCAAACATTCGTCCATTTATTTATTTTTTTTTCTTTTTCCTTCCTTTCCCAATTGCAATCGTAATTGCCAAAGCCGCAAGCTTTAAGGACGCAGGTTTACCATTTTTACACACAATTCTTGCGTCCCTTACAACCAGAGCAGCAAACCCTCACACGACGACTCGTTAATCCGGATCGTATCTGTCACTTGTATAATCCGGATTAAAAGGATCCCCGGCGTGTCGATATTTTCTTACCAGCGTATACAGGGTGAGTCTCTCAACACACTTCAAATAACACGTATATAAGTACTCGTTTTCCAAAAAAAATGTTTCAAACAAAAATTGCATGGTATCTAAGGTAACGTGCAGTGTAGGGCTTGCAAATTGATTGAAACCGAAACCGGTTAACCCTTTTTTCTCTTTTTTTTAAATTTACCTAACTATAAAATCCGGATTTTTCTATAAAACCGAAAGTCAATTATATTTTTTGGAGTCATCCTTCCAAAAAGAGTTGGAAATGTTAGGTGTTACTAAAAAAGAAATCCGTAACGATCGAAAACTTATTAAATTCATTGGTAACGATTCGACCCACGTCAACAGACAGTGAGAGAGTTTTTTCGATCGGCGGTCATTTCTGTAACAAATTACGTTCGTCCATGAAATATGACCTGTTGAACCCATTAGTTTTCCTTAAATATTGTTTTATTATAAAACAAGATTTATAAGTTACGTTTTATGTTACTTTTCTATTCTTTTCACATAATGAAATATTAATAATAAAGTCGTGTTACTTTTCTTTTTATTTTATATAATTCTTAAATAAAGAATAATTCTAATTGCTAAATTTTGCGTTATATATTTTTATTTATTTTCCTTGGTTTATAGCTCCGCTATATTTAATGTAGGTTTTATTATATATTTAAAGTAATAGTCTATTTATTTTTATACTTTATTAAAAAAACCCGACTAAAAACCGGTTAACCGGTTTTTCACTTTATGAAGAACCGAGAACCGAGTTTTGAAATTTTATCGGGTATTTGCAAGCTATAATACAGGTCTTCAATCTGTTTTTTTGACCTCGAATGACTATAGTCGTTGAAATTGTCTCGAGAAGGACTACAATCGTAGAAGTTCAAAAATATGTGGTTCCGTTTAAAAAAAAAATCTAAATTGACCTTCAAATCTCTTAAGAAAAGAAGTTATATATACCACGTAATGGGAGCTTTGAAATTAAACAATTTTTGTCTGAAACATTTCTTCCGATCTTAAAAAAGATATAAAAGTTATTCAGATGTTTTGTCTTAGGTGAATCACCCTGTATATCCTACGTGTTTTATCAGCGGCACTCGATAATCCAGATCGTACCTTAACTCGCGTAATACTCGTCTAACGTAAATTACGGATTTCAACAGGATTCACTGTTCCGCGTTATTTTCTTACGATCTATACGAAACTCGATCACTCAGAGATCGAACTATCGATACTGCGTATATACGCGTATAGAATCTGTAACGGAGACCAAGAGATCGATGAGAATTTTATTTTTTCTTCTTTTTTACAGTCTCTTGGTGTAATGACTCGTTAATCCGTATCGATTCTCTCGATTAGTCCTTGTTAACGCGGTCCCGTTTATCTCTCTGCAAGAATAATTACACGTTAAGCGCGTACCAATGTTTGTGCTGTAAATTCAAAACAAATGGATGTTTCTAGATATATTATGTACGTGTGTTTACGCTGCGTGTGTGTGCGTGTGTGTATACTCGATTATACGAATGTTTATTCCAGCGTGTGCAGAAAATTTTCCACGTGCAATCTTATCGATATCATCGTTATCTGTTATCACTGGGTGTCACATTCTCGACCGATCGACATACGAGAGAGTGTATTAAGTGTAATTAAAAAACAATCGAGATGTACCTTGCCTTTAAAAAAAAAACAAAAAAAAACAAAAAAAATACGAAAGAGTGAGAAAAGTGTGTGAATGTGTGGTGGTCACGTGGAATTATTCACGTGACTCGCAGACAAAACGACTTGGTCGTCAATTAACTGTTGTAAATAATTGTCCTCTATGTTTGTGTCATATATTTTCTTTTTCCTTTTTCTTTTTCGAAGAGACAACATATCATCGTTACAGAAGCAAAGTGTTCCTTTTTTTTTTTTTTTTTTTTACTTTCGAGAAATCGTCCCGAGATATTCCCTTTCAATGGATACACCAGTGGATATAATGAAGTATCGATCGAACGTACAAACACGATTGCCTAACCGATAAGATTTTGTATGACAATTCACAGCTGCCCCAGAGTTTCCCACTTTTACTCCACTGAAGGGGTGGAATATCCTGTGAAAGGAGATATCTAATGAAATTTTCCATCATGAGCTCTATTTTACGCCAGAGATTAAAGCCAGGCTCACGTGTGCTCGATGTAAAATGATTCTAAATGGAAATAAAAGAAAAAAAAAGAAAAGAAAAGAAGAAAGGAAAAGGAACAAAGGTGGAATTCATTTTTTTTATCCTGAAAGAAAAGCTTCCTTTTTCCAGCCTTGATCAAAATATCATGTTAAAATTCAACGAATCGTTTTATTCGAAAAATCGAACAAACTAGATCTTTGTACTAGCACTACATTTCTCTCTTTGCTGTTATTTACAACTTCCATCATCCTTCACGCTTGGCGAAGCAACACGCAGTTTTGACTATTTAATTATTCGTCGCGATGTGGCCATATTCGTTCAGAGGTGCTCCATGTGTAGAGACGTCCGTTAATAGCGTTGTTTTCTTCCCCAACAGATTAGGTAATAAACTGAAAGCAAAAGAACAATAAATGATATGAACACCTTAACTAGGTTTATGACACGGTCGGATCGTACAGGTACTTTTGAGTTTGGAAATATAGGTATAGGTTTTCGTTATCGATTAGGATAATTATCCCACGTGCTATCGATGTAGTTAATTTTATCTAATAAATGATAACTCGCTGATTAAACTCACTGCTCGCTGACTCTCTGTCTCTATTGTTGGATTCCGGGTAAACGGAATTGACAACACTTTTACTTAGAAGAAACTAACAATTTATTTACGTGGCTGTGGTCTGCACTCTGGCAGTGAATACTGAATTCTGATATTTGGCTATGGGTTTCCGGATCTTTTATAGATTAAATAACAATAGGGACAACAACCAAGGAACGGTATGACTAAGGAAGGATGCGAAGTACAGGATGAGTAAGGAACTAGGAACCGAGATAAGAGTGTTTGTGTCAGGATAAGTCGAACGGTTGTTTGCGTGGTGATTAAACGTGTTGGTCATCCAACACTATCTGTATCTCTCTGTATTTGTCATTGTATTCCTCACTGTGTCACTCTTAATTCTAATACACATTCGCTTAGACACCAATTTGTCACATCTTACTTTCTTTTCTCCCTCATACACACATTCTTTCTCTCTCGCACTCACTTTCCGCGATCACTCACCTATTACCCGTGTTTTCGGATTTGTTTACGAGTAGGTTTCTAACACCAGTGAGAGACTTACATATTTATCAGCTGGCGAAACAAAGCACGTTTTTTCTAGATTTCAGTCTTTCGTCAACGGTTTCGTCTCCCACAGGAATTTCTTTATTACTCATTTTTATGCGTCGAAGTCTACCCCACCGAGAGAAAAAGCAGAAACAGTCTTTTTACTCGACTATCCTTGGCAGACGGGTCAGGTTACCAAGTTTAAGTCGTAACAGGCAAAGTGCAAGCGATAATAAATGAAGATAAAAGAATATCAGCTATGGATTCAACAGACTGTCCAATGAACTGTGGGTATACATAAAATGTCCGTGCCATTTGTGAAATACCTGCCCGTTATATATATTGCCCAAAAAATTAGGCATTCTACATAATACTCCGGTCATTTTATGAAATGCTCACATTAAACACATTGCCCATAACAGAGTGTCTAGCAACAGCGCGGAAATTCCTCCAAGTTCGTCACTTCGGTCCCTTGACACGCTGTTTAGTGGCTCACCCCTTCGGAAGGCCCATTTTTTATGGGAAGACTAGGTTATCGAGGACAAAGAAAAGTGCCTTCGAGGCCAGAGGGTTGTACACCCAACTTTCTCTCGTCGGGACGTAATTTTGACTAAAATTACATAGTGACAATGATCAAAAATGTCACATTCTCAAAAATAACCTTTTCAGTACCATAAACCGGTCCATGCCATAAACCGCTGCGCGGACAAGTGAAAATGCAAAAATTGTCCAGAGAAACGATAGCTTCTTGTAAGGAAGAAATTCGAGGAAGAGGAGATGAATGTGTGTCGATACGTTTTGGTAAAAGTTCATGGAAAATCCGCTTACCATGTGGTGACGTTCGCCGCGTCGTCACAGGCGTTTATATCCTCATTGAATGCCCTTCCCTTGCCACAGTTCTGCAATCGTGGTCGACCGTTCACGCAGACGTAGAAACGTTGACAATCGACATGACTACGGTACAGATGAATCCCTTCTCTCAGATCTGAACTCTTCAATTCGTCTGGACACCGGAAGCCGAGGTAAGCTGCAACGTTGATTCGAAATGATCGATTAGAAGCTTCATGAAGAAATAATTGTACGGATAATTCTTTAGAATGATCTGTTTTAAGCAGAGTTTACACGAAGTTAAGGGGAATGCTATAGAATCTCAAGGTTAATTGGAAATCGGAGAGAAAAATATCTTTTTTAAATGTTTTCTGTTCCTTCCTTTTTACGATTTTTATGCAAATTTTGTATGCAGTGGAACGGAAACAATGTCAATATCGATTGAAAGTGATAGGTGGAAAAAAACTCTTCTTCTTTCTTTTTTTCAAATTTTTCGTCCTGCAAAGTTTAGAAAATTTTTATATGCATGCAGTAAATGTGAAAAATTTATCAACAAGCTAAATCATTTTTATTCTTTCTTCTATTCTTCGTAGAAATTTTATGGAAATTTGTTTTCTGAAATTTGAGAGATGTTATTAGTAAAATATGTAGGAAAAATAATATTGAAATTGTAGAGATAGTCACAAAATTTAATTTCCTTTTTATAAAAAAGACGAAAAATATTTTTTAGTTATTAATTTTACAATTTTCACGCAAAATACTGGTCCTCTAAGGCCTCTTACCTTCAGCATCACAGTCCGGCACCTGATCAGGCCAGTCACAGCGATAGGTGGCAGAGTTGAAGGCCAAACCTTCGGGACAATCGAAGATATGTCCCCTACCATCCGCGCAATTTATGAATTGTCCGCAGTTCTGATTGTCCCCGACTTTGAAGTATCCATATTGGTGAGGACAGATGTCAGTTGCCTGTGGAGGTTCTAAAAATTTGCAAAAGAAGATATGTTCTTCGTTGGAAAAATGTAATCTAAATGTGTCGTATTAATTAAAAAATTTGTATAATTTTATATTATTTTTAATGAAATAACAACGAACATACTTTGCAAAGGGGAAGATTGCAAAAAGCGTTGCAAGCACAGAATAAAAGAATTATAATGATATCAAAATAAAATTTGTCAAAGAATTCCATAATATTACGTAGCATAAAATTTGTAAATGTAATACAAAAATAACAATGTTCATTAAAAAAAAAAAAAAATTGAAATTGTAAAGAAAGCTACAATTTAAAAAAGAATATTTAAAATATTCATAATATAATAAAAATACGATAAAATTTTGAAATGTAGTATAAAATGAAACAATTCGGTATATTTTATTGTTTACTTGAAAAAGAAAGGAGGAAAATATCAGAAAGAATTTTTCAATTTCCATGAAATGGTTCTAAAGTCAAAGATGATGCAAAATCAGACGACACTAACGTCTATTTGGTCTTCCTTGGCAGTCCACGTCTATAGGATAACCACATGGATAATTGAATCTTGCTTCAGGATTGAATACCAATCCCTCTGGGCATAATTTTTCTTCGGCTACACCGTCGACGCATTCTATATAAGCGTCACACTGTACTGGATCCGGAAAGCGACCATTTCTCTCTGGACAGGAATTTCTCTCAACAAGAGCAGCTTGTTTGACAGTCGCGTAATCTCCGTGGTTACCACCCAGGACAAATCGATTTTGACTGGCACCTGAGAGAATCGTGTATTAATTTATCTTTTCTTTCCTTCCCCCTTTTTTTAATAAACAGAATTTTACAAATTAGATCTTCGTTAAAAACAGATATCTCTATAATTTTTGTCTCTAATACAAATATTGCAAATCTGAGATTCTGTTAAAAATAGAAATTTTGACGAGTTTTTGAACTTTTCAACGATGGAATTTCAAGCATTATAATTTTTGTCCTTTATACAAATTTTGCAAATCTGAGATTTTAATAAAAATAGAAATCTTGACGAGTTTTTGAACTTTCCAACGATGGAACTTCGAACACTATAATTTTTGTTTCTAACACAAATTTTGCAAATCTGGGATTCCGTTAAAAACAGAAATCTCGTCGGATTTTTAAATTTTTCAGTGATAGAACTTCAAACGCTGTAATTTTTGTCTTTTATACAAATTTTGCAAATCTGAGATTCTGTTAAAAATAGAAATCTTGACGAGTTTTTGAACTTTCCAACGATGGAACTTCGAACACTATAATTTTTGTTTCTAACAAAAATTTTGCAAATCTGGGATTCTATCAAAAATTGAAATCTTGTCGAGTTTTTGAACTTTTCAATGATAGAACTTCAAATGCTGTAATTTTTGTCTCTAATAAAAATTTTCCAAATCTGAGATTCTAATAAAAATAGAAATTTCGTCAAATTTTTCACTTCTTCAAGGATGGAACTTCCAACGATATAATTTTTGTCTCTAATACAAATTTTGCAAATCTGGGATTCTATCAAAAATAGAAATCTTGTCGAGTTTTTGAACTCTTCAATGATAGAACTTCAAATGCTATTTTGTCCCTAATAAAAATTTTACAAATCTGATATTCTATAATAAAAACAGATATCTCGTCGAGTTCTTGAATTTTTCAACGATGGAATTTCGAACACTATAATTTTTGTTTCTAACACAAATTTTGCAAATCTGGGATTCCGTTAAAAACAGAAATCTCGTCGGATTTTTAAATTTTTCAGTGATAGAACTTCAAATGCTGCAATTTTTGTCTCTAATAAAAATTTTCCAAATCTGAGATTCTAATAAAAATAGAAATTTCGTCAAATTTTTCACTTCTTCAAGGATGGAATTTCCAACGATATAATTTTTGTCTCTAATACAAATTTTGCAAATCTGGGATTCTATCAAAAATAGAAATCTTGTCGAGTTTTTGAACTTTTCAATGATAGAACTTCAAATGCTATTTTGTCTCTAATAAAAATTTTACAAATCTGATATTCTATATTAAAAACAGATATCTCGTCGAGTTCTTGAATTTTTCAACGATGGAATTTCGAACACTATAATTTTTGCTTCTAATAAAAATTTTGCAAACCAGAAATTCTATTAGAAACATAAATGCAAATTTGAAATTCTATTAAAATCGGAAATCAAATTTAATATTTAAAAAGAAAAAAAATGGAAGAAATATAAATTTTTAAATTACAAGTTTTCGTTGGAAATAAAAATAATCGTCAGAGTTTTTTCTCCCTGTTGAAAACAGGAATTTCTGTTAATACTACAATTTTAGAAATAAAAATTTGTATCAACAATAAGGGAACAAAGAAGAAACAGGAAGTACTCTGACCTGGTTGTTGAGGGTTTAAGGTGAGTCATATTAATCCACTTATGAAGCGTGAGGATAAAGTTATTATGTGAATCTTGGCTTTTAAACGAATTACTACAGCCACCTGTTTCGTGATATTTCTTGGCAGAGTTTCTCAACCAGACATTTACGAAATCCTCTGATTTATTTCCGTATGCTAATAATAAATCACTCCGAAGTGATTGTGTATCTTATTAATTTATTATTCCTACGGGGATCCATAATGAATCTCTTCCACGATTTAGAAACTGATTCTTTGCAAAATTCATTTCACCAATAGAGTGATTTCATTTCATCAAATAGGGTATTTGAAACGAAACACATAGGCGTGTAAGTTGAATGATCCTCTACACCAGTGGTTCCCAAACTTTTTTGTCCTACCGCCCCCTTTCCAGAAAAAATATTACTTAGCGTCCCCTGGAAATTAATTTTTTTTAAATTTTAATTGCAATTAATAGGAAATATATATGTATTAATGTTTCTACCTTTTTCGTAAAATATCGTAAATATCGTGTAATATAATATAGTAAAATATCGTGTAAATTAAAAACATTAAACTTTGAAATTATGAAACTATTTATTGAACTCAGAATAGAATGCAATACAATCACCGCCCCCTGAATCGCTGCAGCACCCACCAGGGGGCAGTGGCGCCCACTTTGGGAATCACTGCTCTACACAAAGAACACGAGGTGTTCAGCCTCGAAAGAAGAACAATAAGGGATTCCCAGAGTATCAGCATGGTTAGCCTCTATTTTGTAACAGGTTACATAAACATCGAGGATGATCTCGTTGCTTGAGGGGAAGCTGTAACTTCCACCGAGATTCAAGCTGAAGAGTCTTCTTCAATTTAGACTGGAATAGCCGAACGATTATGCGGAGGTACGCTAATAGAGAGAAAGAGAGGGAGTGAGGTGTACGGAGGTTAAGTCGCATCGTCGAACTTTCTCCGTGGCAAGTTTTTCGATAGCGAAACATGAATGCATGAACAAACACGCTTCAGGACCGGTTTTGGACTCAAGGTGTTCCATTATGCAACGGGCCAGGGTTTCCCAATTCGAAGGTCCGCGAAAATAGTTGCATACACTCTTCGAAACTCGATAATTAACATTCGAGCTGTTTATTTTGAAAGTGACCTAAGTCCATTTAAGAGTTTGTGTTTCAATGAAATTAAAAATATACGTATGGGATAGTAATGAATCCTTAAATGTATCTAAGAGAGTTAAATTTACAATTTCTATTAAAATAATCGCAATTATTAAGTGAATAATATGTATTTTCTTACGAAGAATGAACTTAAGCCACTTTCAAAATTAACAACTAGATTTGTCATAAAATTTGAAACAATTCAAATCCATTCGATATCATTTAAAATGCTTCGAATTGATAAAAGAATATTTAATTTATTTTATATTTCATTACAATACTTGAAAAAACACCATTTATGGAATTCAGGAAATCTTCTAACTATATAAATTACGTTTAATTTCCGTGTCTTTGACGTTTTTGTTTCACAACACAGCACTCGGTAGCTTCGTATAGTAAAATATTTTGTTTATTAAAATCTCCCAAATTCCAAAACTTCTCAAAAATATTCTTTCTTTCTTCTTCTTCGTAATTTTTTATGCAAGTTTTTTCACAACGGCTGTCTTTGTTTCGAAATATCTTTACAGGTGTAATATTTCCAGTTTGAGTATAATATCTTTTCTCTGAATTCCGTTTAATTTTTCGTACTTTTTGGATATATGTGTCACCATTCTTTTCTCTGTTGTCATCTGTAACTTTATTCTCTGATGGCAAATATTGTTCTATACTTTTAATTCGTTTTCGATTTTTGTTGAAATCAGTTTCTAATTAGTTTTCACTCACTGAATTAAACGGTCTTGTTGTTTTGTTCTTTTCCATGGGTTTAATAATTTCTATAATTTAATACTTTAGGTTTAAATTCATTTGTAAGTGTCAATATTGCGTGAAATTTTTGCATTGCATTAATTAAACGTACTGAGTATTCAACTAAAGCAACTATCCAAAAAGTGAGGTTAACTGTTTAAATACTAATTAATTAATATACCAACTAATTAATAATTAATTGTAATTACCATCATCACTGCCTTTGGATAGTTGAAAATCCGTAGTTTCTGACATTATCAATAATGAATTGGACTTAGGCCACTTTCAAAGTAAATTTTTCAACTTTCAAAATAACTGTGAAAATTTATACGTCTAAAATTATCGTATACTCTGAATATACTTAACCGCAAAATGTTTTTTATGACGGCTAACTTCAAGTGGTACATGTTACTACAGTTAACAACAAACTAACAACAAAATAAACGGCTCATTTCACCATTTCTCTTCACTTACTAAATATATTTTTCTATATAATTATGTTTTTTTTTTTTCTACAGAATTATGGTTGGAGGATCTTAATTTTCAGGACCTTACAGATTTGTAAACTACGATCTACCGAATGTGATACGCGATTCACCTATTATTTCTTTTCCAGACTATACACCTAAGCATCAACTACTTATTGTTTTAGGACCATTTTACATACGAAACGCTAATGTATTATAGATTAAATACAATTGACAATCCTCGATTTTATACATGAAAAGGAATGTTAGAATTAAAATGAATATTTGTTACAGATATAACTGTTTTCGTCGAAACAGTTGAAAACAAAAAAAGGAAACCCACGTTGAATTTAGAAAATTGTAAAAATGAGTGATTGAAAAATTGGAGGCTTTTTTCTATGTATAGTGTCCAGTCGTGGGAGTGATTAAAAACAAAAATTGTTTTTAAGAGGATTATCGGAGAATTCATTTAAAATTAATAAACTGAATAACCCGGTAGATGTGAAAATTAGAGAGAAATTGTGTAGAAGAGACGTATGGTGGACGTTAAAAACAACTTTGTATTCACCTTTCCCATAACATGCTAATATAGAATCCGCGTGCAATAATATCTGAATGTTTGCTTTGGTCTTTCGGCTAATCTTCGTTATACCGTCACTTCATATTCTCAGAATTTATGCGAGTGTACATAGGACAGATTTATAGCACAGATTCACATGGTGTGTTCAAACGGACGTCCAATTTATTAAGACAGTTTACGGTGTCCCATAGTATACAATATTAAATTTAGTACAACAGTTTCGCTACACCAATTCCAGGTTTAATATCACACATAGAAATACTTTCTTGTCGCAGAGAAGCAACTACAGTGACTCTCATTAATATTCGAACACCCTTTAAAGAAAAATAATTTTCTTTAAATTTGAACCAAATAAACTGAGCTCACATAAGAAATTAGGACTAGTTTTCTATATGGTATGTAAAAAATATTTTGAAAAAATTGTAATTTGTCCGAATTGCAAAGAGCACCGTGAAGTTATCTTTTTACAATTCTTTTATCTGAGCTTTTAATGAAAATTTGAAAAATACATTTTGCAGATTTATGTTCACTGTATACATACTGAAAATTTCATCGAAAGATGTAGGAATTTTTCGATTTATCGAAATTATAGAGAAAAGTCGTGAAAGACTTTCGATTTTTACCATTTTAAGTACATAGTTTGCTGCCCATAACAGTGTTAATCGATTTCAATGAAATTTTCACAGTGTGTGTAAAATTGACATAAATCTGTAAAATGTACTTTCTAAAAAGGAAATTACACTTAATCCAAATTGCAAAGAACACCGTAGAGTTCTCTTTATACAATCCTTTCATCTGATTATGTATTGAAAATTTACAAAAATATATTTTATAGGTTTATGGTAAGTTTACGGAAACATTCATCGAAATTAATTGATGCAAGAACAAGAGACCAGCATTGAAAGATGTAAAAACTTTTCAATTTATCGCAATTGTAAGCCAAAAGTCGCGAAAGACTTCGATTTTTGCCATTTTAAATAGTTTGTTCTTCATAGCAACGTTAACCAATTTTAATGAACTTTTCACAGCGTGTGTAAAATTGACATAAATCTATAAAATGTACTTTCTAAAAAAAAAAAAAAGAAATTGTAATTAATCGGAATTGCAAAGAACACCGTAAAGTTTTCTTTTTACAACTCTTTTACCTGTGTTTGTATTGAAAATTTAAAAAATACATTTTGTAAATTTATGTTCGCTGTATATATGCTAAAAATTTCATCGTAAGGTGTAGGAATCTTTCGATTTATTGGAATCATAGAAAAAAGTAAAAGACTTCGATTGTTGCCACTTTAAATACATAGTTTGTTGCCCGTAACAGCGTTAATCGATTTCAATGAAATTTTCACAGCGTGCGTAAAATTGACATAAATCTATAAAATGTATTTTTTCTATTTTCATTACGAGCTCAGATAGAAAAGTTGCAAAAAAACATCCGTCACTATTCTCTTCGTAATTCCAACTAATTAGAATTTTTTCTAATCCTTTCAACTTCTCACGAGAACACAATTCGTTTGGTCCAATTTTAAAAAAATTATTCTGTTTCAAAGGGTGTCCGAAGTATAATGGAAGCCACTGTATATAAACCTATGAAAATAATCTAAAATCCTGTAAAAATGAAACTTTGATCCCATATCTTTCTTTTTCTACCTTTGAAAAACAATTTTTCTTCAAATCTGAAAATCTTTCGATTTTCTTTTAATAAGAAATTTCTTATCTTTCTAAGCTTTTCTTCATCTGTCGACGAAATTTGTCATTGATCACCTAACATCATCCAGAAAAAGAGAAACAGAGAAATTCTTGATATTTCAACAAAATGAAAATCCACTCCTTTTGTCGATGAGAATAAAAATCGTGCAGAAAGTTTCGTTCGTTCCAGAAAGTCTCGAAAGAACAACCTGTAATTGTGGTTATAATGTTTGGCGAATGATCGATCAGTCTGATAATCTTAATGAGAAGCAGCAGATTTTGATCACTAAATAGAGGATGTGAATTATTCTGAGATGCGTAAAACGTGACATAATGGCGCAACGTAGATTAAATGGTGCCGCTTTAACGCGTCGACCGATGAATTTTAACAAACCACGACTATTTTTGTCGATTGGATAACTTTAAATGCCGGCAAACGAGATGCTTCCTCGGTATTTGCACGAACGAGCATACTGAACTTCGTACACTTTCTTTCTACGATTCTCTTCGCTCGAATGGAACAAGAGGAATCTCTTCATGCGTACACTTCAAACCGCAAGTGAGCCAATGAGCGTCTGAAGCTTCGAAATAATCGAAGAAATCGATTGGGTTGTCCGAAAAATTCGTGTCGATTTTTATGTAAATAAGCCAATTTCATAATTCAAAGCATTTTCTTTCTGTTCTGTAAAGTATGTATTTCTTACTTTTACAAATTTTCATCGTTTTTCCAGCCAATTGAGAAATTCCATTTTATCGAAAACTTTGTTTCTTTATTTTCTTTAAGATCGAAACTCCCATTTCTAGATTTTGTCAACCGTTTGCGAAGAATGTTTTCTAATATGCTACCGCCTTTTTAGACATTACATATCTCGTTTGATGTTTTCCCAGTACTTTTCCCTTTTCGTTGAAAGAAAAATATTCAATGTCAAAAGTGTACTCTATTTCCATCCATCTTCAAAACAGTATAACACTGAGAAGAAACTAGTAATTACAACGAATCAACTTTTAAAAGACACGTGAAACAATAATCTTTCAAAATACATGCGAACTTTATGTTTTCATACAATTTTATATGTTGTAATATATTCAAACGCTACCTATCAAAAATCGGCACGAACTTTTCGGGCAACCTAATATTTATCAGTATTGGAGAATAATTTTTCACTTTGAGGAATTAATGAGATTTTATAAAATACAAGATGGCAGAACAGGGTACGAGTTTGTCGAAGAATTTCAAGGTTCGTCATATTATACTTCAGATTGAAGTTATACGAAAGAATGTTTTTATTACGTTATTGATGAACTATTTTTCTATGAAATACTCAGTTGAAATTTGATAAAAACGTCGAAATCACTGAATAAGCTATAAGGAAAGGAAAATTCTTGAAGACAAATTGAACTTTGAGAAGCTGGAAGTTGTAGAAACTGAATTTATTCGGTATATTGTTCATTCAGGAACACTAAATTTAGCCCAATATTCAGTGAATTAGCAATTACAGAAATTCTAATAGTACATTACCGTAACCACTCTACAAATCCATTACTATACCCAATCTTAATCATAGAAATCACGGTGCACCCACAAGTAGCTTGTTCCAATCTATGGTAACCACAAGAAACTTGCCATTTTCATTCTATATCTATTCTAGTTGACTATATGTTCTCCATTAGTGTCAGAATATTATTTAACAGAAGATAAGAAAACTAACATTATTAAAAAATTACTTTTATTAATAGGAAAAAATTGTTATAACAAAATAGAGACAAAAATTTTAAAAATAGCATAAAATTGAATATTTTAATAACCATAATGCTATGGCAGCGTCAAATAAATATTACTACTATCAATTAAATAATAATAATGAGAACAATCATTTTCTTCTTCTCTAAATTGAACACAAAAGTAAAATGTTAATATTTCTATGATTGAACCACTTGCAACCACTAATATTTCTAAGTGTCACCATATTATGGCACCATGAAACATAGAAATACACGAAAAATGCTACTCACCGATGGTAACGAGTAAATAACATGAAGAACAACAACTTTTTCACTTTTTTAACAATTATTACTGTAATTGCTATTAGCAGTTACAATTGCAGAAGAGAAACACAATTATGATGGTGATAATGGAAAGAGTAGCACAAAAGGCACACAGAAGACACGAGAAATGTCAATGACCAAGAATGAAAAATAAATAAATAATTACACACATTCGTCAATTAGCAAAGAAAAGTTTAGAAAGATAAGAAATTTAAATAAGAAAGATTTTCAGATTTGAAGAAAAATTGTCTCTCAAAGGTAGAAAAAAAAGATCAAAGTTTCTTTCTTACAGGATTCTAAATTATTTTCTTAGATTCGTATACAGTGACTTCCATTAATATTCTGACACCCTTTAAAACGAAATGACTTTTCTAAACTTGAACCAAATGAACTGAGTTCATATGAGAAGTTAGAAGAATTAGTTTACTAGAGGACGTATGAAACATATTTTGAAAAAATTGTAATTAATCCGAATTGCAAAGAACACCGAAGAGTTCTCTGTTTGCAACTCTTTTACCTGAGTTTGTAATGAAAATTTGAAAAATATATTTTGTAGATTTATGTTCGCTGCATATATGCTGAAGTCTTCATCAAAAGATGTAGGAATTTTTCGATTTATCAGAATTATACGCCAAATGTCATAAAACTTCGATGTTTGCCATCTTTAATTGTTTGTAGTTTATAACAGCGTTAACTGATTTCAATGAAATTTTCAGCATGTATATAACGAACATAAACCTACACAAACGTATTCTTTAAATTTACATTACAAACTCTAATTAAAAAGTTGTAAAAAACGATCTCTACTATTTTCTTTGAAATTTAAAAAAAAGTTTGTGTTACGCATCATTTAGTAAACTAATCTTTCTAATTTATCATAAGAACTCGATTCGTTTGGTCCAATTTTAAAAAAGTTATTCAGTTTTAAAGGATGTCTGAATATTAATGGGCATTATTTTGAAATAAAACAAAATCTATTCATTTGTTCAACCATATCTATTTGGCTACCTGTGAAATAATCCCCATTGCATGTGTATAATTAACATAAGTCTAAAAAATCTACTTTTCAAATTTTCATTACGGGTTCAGATGAAAAAAAGAATGTAAAAGGCGACCGTTACTATTTTCTTCGTAATTTGGGCCACGTGGAATTTTTTCAAAACCGTTTGCGCGCGTCATTTAGTAAACTAATCCTTCCAACTTCTCACAAGAACACAACTCGTTTGGTCCAATTTAAAAAAAGTTATTCTGTTTCAAAGCATTTCCAAATTATAATGGGAGTCACTGTATGCTCTGTGGCACATTAATGTTTTCACTTTCTCGAATATACGATCATCTCTACTCACAGCTCGCGAGGCCTAGGAGGCCGCAGGCGATCAGCAGATGAACGATCATCGTCGAGGTCATCACGAGCTCCTGCTGTATCGCTTCCAAAACCAAAACTACCTGCCTCCTCTTCTTCGCCAGCTTTTATCATCTTTACTCACGTCAAACACACTCCTTGACCACCTCTTCTCTCCACGTGCCCCATTCATTCCCTCCACCTCTTCTGTTGGCCGAAATGTGTTTCCTTTTTTTGTTTCTTTCTCTTGGGTAGAACACTATATTGCATAAGAGATGTTTCAGTACAGGGTGCTTGGAAACGAATTGTTAAGAGCTACATTGGCTCCTATTAATATTCGAACAGCCTTTAAAATAGAAATGATTTCTTTTCAAAGTGAACCAAACGACACGAATTTTATTTTCTATATTCAATAATGTGTGAAAAAAATTTTGAATTGCAATTGGTCCAAATCGCAAACAGAATAGTGAAAATTTTCACAAATTTTGTGTCTGAAAAGAAATCATTTCTATTTTGCAAGCTCAAAGTGAACCAAACGACACAAATTTTATTTTCTATATTCAATAATGTGTGAAAAAAATTTTGAATTGCAATTGGTCCAAATTGCAAAAAGAATAGTAAAGATTTTTACAAATACTTTGTCGGAGCTTGTAAAATAGAAACGATTTCTTTTTAAAGTGAACCAAACGACACGAATTATATCTTCTATATTCGATAATATGTGAAAAAAATTTTAAATTGCAATTAATCCAAATCGCAAAAAGAATAGTAAAGATTTTGACAAATTTTTTATCTGAGGTTGTAACGAAAACAAAAAAAATACGCGTTGTAAATTATTTTTCTAGATAACGTGTACAAAAACTTTTGAAAAAATTGCAATTATTCGGAATCGTAAAAAAAAAAACCAGTGAAGATTGTTTTTTTTTCAAATTCTTTATCTCAACCTGTAATGAAGATATAAAAAATATATGTAGATTATTTTTCTAGATGACGTGTACAAAAAATTCCGAAAAATTGCAATTTGTCGAAATCGCAAAAAAACAATAATGAAGATCGCTTTTGACAACTTTTTCATTTGAACGTGTAATGAAACTTTAAGAAACAGAAATGTGTTGTAGATTTATGGCACTTGCACATATGGTGAAAATTTAATCGAAATCGATCCACGTAGAAAGAAGCGATAATCATTAAAAAACGTAAAAATCCTTCGATTTATCGCAGGTTGTAGACCGAAAGTCGTAAAAGACTTCGATTTACACAGTCTTTAACCATTTGTACCTCACAGCAACGTTAAACAATTTCTATGAAATTTTCAGCAGATATAATAACTAACATAAATCTACAGAACATATTTTTTAAACGTAAAAAGTTACTATTTTCTTCGTAATTCCGACCAATTAGGATTTATTCAGAAATGTGTTAATACGACATTTAGTAAACTAATCCATGTAATTTCTCGCGACAGCACAATTCGTTTAAATTTTCATTACAAGCTCTAATTAAAAAGTTGTAAAAAGCGACCTCTACTATTTTCTTTGGAATTTAAAAAAAGTTTGTGTTGCGCATCATTTAGTAAACTAATCTTTCTAATTTATCATAAGAACTCGATTCGTTTGGTCCAATTTTAAAAATGTTATTAGTTTTTATTAAACGGTGTCCGAATAATGGGAATCATTGCATATGGGTAAGAAACATTTTTCAAAGAAACAGAACTGATAATAAATATATTTGTTCTTTAAAAAGTCTCCACTTGCATTCATTGTCATTGTCAAGAATTTATTTTCTTTTGCAAAGAGATGTATACACAGACATACAATTAAACATATTGTAGATTAGAAGATTATGGGAGATACTGTAAGAGGATTATGGTAAATTCTGGTGCTGTTACAGTTTGGTTAAGTTTATCATAAACTACTTATGTCTGTTTAAGATTGTTTCAAGAGGAATGTTTAATGTTGGTTTCTTTTATAGAAGATTTAGTGGTGCTGATGGTACAAAGAATAGAGAATTATAACTTTCTGTTTAGTTCTAAACTCTTCTTCTTATTATATTTATTGTATATTTGTGCAAACTAGTGGAAGTTTTTATTGTGATACTAAATAACAGTAACGCGTACTTATTATAATTGTTATACAATTGCAAAGTGCGACATAATTTGCTAATTAAAAAAAAAAATTGAAAAATTATAATATTCAATTATTTCTATCACCTAAAATAATCTATTATTCAACTAAATAAAATGTACTTCATTATTGCCACTCTTTTAGATAGTATTCCTTTTAATGTTACAATTATTACTAATAAAATCGAATCAAACTGATTCTCCCTTCCTTCGTTAAATTAAATCTATATTTTTTTACAATTCCACTGAAATATTTCATGATTATTGTAATCATTAATTTAATACATATTATTATTTAAAACATTGGATAATGAAAACGACATTAACGACACACTATACTCTTCAATTACTAGAATACTCTTCTTTTTCCGCATCCAGCATTCTAATCTTACTTCTAATTTAGCAAATACTATTATTTAAAATATCAGATAGTAAAAATGTCATTAACGACACATTACGCTGTTCTTTTCTCTTTTCCAGCATTCTAATTTTACTTCTAATTTAACAAATATTATTATTTAAAATATTGGATAGTAAAAATGTCATTAACGACACATTACGCTGTTCTTTTCCCTCTTCCAGCATTCTAATCTTACTTCTAATTTAGCAAATACTATTATTTAAAATATTAGACAGTAAAAATGTCATTAACGTCACACTACGTTCTTCAATTACTATAATACTCTTTTTTTTTCTCTCTTCCAGCATTCTAATCTTACTTCTAATTTAAAAAATACAATTATTTAAAATATTAGATAATAAAAATGACACTAACGATACACAACTCTTCGATTACTATAATACTCCTTTTTTCTCTCACCCCGTATGCTAATCTTACTTCTAACTACCGTTCACCAAAATGGCGGCATAGGACCACTTCCAAATTCAATTTCTGCTAATCGATTGTAACGAACGACATTCAAACTCGAAAGTGTCGATCTTAAATATCATTATTTTTCTCTGATCACAGTGAAAAGGTCCCCATGGCAGTGCCACGCAGAAAGAAACGTAGAAAATGTCAAGGTTCTGGCCGATGGACGCCTGAGGCTTCTCTAATCGCGGAACTTCGGTGACGTGTTACGCAAGTTCACAGTCTCTTCTACATTTCTTCGTCGAGTGTCACTATTCCTCGATGAGTTTCACGAAGAAATTCAACACAATTACATCGACATCTTCTCCTATGCCGAAACGAATAAAAATTGTACGTGTTATTGAAAAATTCCTTCGTGGAAAAAATGAAAAGCAAGAAAAACAAAGAAATCTTTTATTTCGTTAATTCTTTAGCAAAAGGAATTTCTTGTCGAGAGAAATCCTTAAGGAATTACATCAAATTCCGTTCTCCTCTTTTCTGTCTTCGATTTCTACAAAATTTTAATTTCATACAGAATTAAATTGATAAAATCCTGTAACAAACGGATACTCGTTCAGGCTGAAATACTTGAAAGTTCTTTTCATGGAAAATAATTGAAAATGCGAGGACTGAAGTTTCTACAATTGTTTCTTTTATTTCTGAAAATACCTGAATTTTGTGCAAAATGTAATTGATAAAATTTTGAACAAACAGATTCTCCTTTGAGCTGAAATTCTTCTCATGGAAGATAATTGAAAAGGTGGCAACTGAAATTCCTGCAATTGAGAAAATAAAAGAAAAAACGAGTCGCAGATTGCTTTGCGAAAAGTAAATTTATTATCCGTTTGATCAATTCGACGAAATCGTATCGTAAGAACGATCCTTTGTTCCAGATTCGAGAAGGTGAATAATGATAAATCGATTTCGCTTTAACGCTGCTTTTTTTACGAGTGGTCTCGAATTGAAAAATTAACGAGATGCGATAAAAGGAAATTAAATTCTATTCTTCTCGCCGTGTGACACAATCGTTTCGCGAGTAAAACGTTAAAAATAATTCTCAATTGTTCCCCGGATATATTTTCAATATATAAACAACAATCTCCAACCCTCGTAGATCGAAGGAATAATTAAAGCGCCATTATATCGAGCAGATAATTAAATAATAATGCGCGCAGGCCTAAAACGAAAATCGAATATTTCACTGGTGGTCGTTATTGTCTACCAGGCAAATCGATAATCACACCAATGTGCCAATTTGATTAAACGAAATGGATAAGCATCGGTGACAATAATAGACGTGAATATCGATTAGATGACCGTAGAACTTAATCGAATTACGTATCACATCACGTTTCGTAGTTTAGTTTGGTTGTAAGTTTAAAATGAAGAAAAATGAAAAAAAAAAAAAACGAAAATAAAAAGCATTAAAATCATCCGGTACATAATCGTGAATTTCTGGTAAATCTCAGATTTTAGTATCTGAGGAACAGAATAACGACAGAGGTTTTGGCTCACAATCAGAGAGGTTAAACGTGAGAGTAGGATAAGAGAGATTTCAGAGAGTTTGGTTATAACAGAGCTTTAATTTTCACATGTTCGGATCGGGAGCACAGAACGTTGCTAGAGGTATATAGCCTTAAGTTGCTAACTTCAGACCGTTGATTTACGCGGGAAATTTAAAATGTAAAGTAACCGCTATATTTAGTTGCGGTGGTATTTGATATATTATACAGTGGATTCCGGTTAATTGGGACACATTGAGCCTGGATTAATTTGTCCCAATTAAGCGACTGTCCCAAAAAAGCGAATTTTGACAGGCAAAAACTGACCAACGTAAAAATGAAGCAAAACACGATTTATCGATAAACGTATGTGTTAGGTTGTACCAAAAGTTCTTTTCGTTATCTTCGAACATTGCATTGCTTGACAATGTTTCGAGTAAACATGTAGCTCAATCCGTTTAACCCTTTTAGTGACAATCGAAAGAATTGTACCTAAGTGATGGATCCTGAACCAATTTGATGTAATTTAGTACGATTTGAGAAAAAAAATCACAAAAGAAAACGTAAGAATTATATTTAAAAAATTCAAAAAGGAACATATTACGAAATAAGGGGAGAATGAATTAATGCCAATTGTATTTCAATATTTGTTCAAAATCATACTAATAATATTTATTCAAAACCATTAGAAAAAATGGAAAAATCAGTTTTCTTTCATAAACAGTATTTGCAAGTAAGAAGAATCATCGTTTGGTCATAGTTGGATACAGAATCTGTAGTATAAAGCATAAATACTGCATTTTCAACTATTTGTAACAAAATGATTACTATCAAAACATAAAACTAAATGACAATCCCATGATGCGCAGCAAATATCAAGAGGATTACCTGTTTTCAAACAAGTGATTCGTGTAGCTAGTATAACGTCAGTGGAATAACATTCTAGTATTATTATAAACATTTACAGTTATCCGGCTATTGGAAATGTGTAATATTTACTTACTATTACTCGCACAAATAATTTACTTAGCATCGATGCGAATAGTAAGGTGCCATCGCATACGCAATGATATATCGTCGTTGGCACTTTTAGCAAGTGTAGCTAACAACGATATATCGTTGTTCGGCACTAAAAGGATTAAAGTTGATCTTATGGTCATTAATTGTCTTCCACCTTTCCAACAGTGTAGTTCTTTCTCGATAAAGTATCTCTTGGATGTTTCTGTGCCTTCTTGAAAGATGGAATATCAGGAAATGCATTTGCAACACATGACGTTACATACGTTGCTTTATAAGAGTGAATATCGCTTGGAATACTGCAAATTAGATTTTCTTATGATCTATGAGGATCATGTTGTAACCGTCCAAATAGTTCATAATTGGTACAGAAAATTTGGAGCTGGATATTTTATATGAGATAAAAAAAGGAAACAATTCTGTAAAACTAACAATTTCGTGTAGTTTAATGTAAAATAACTTATTTAGCCAAAAAATTTCATAGAAAAATCATTTTTTATAAAAAAAAAAACAAAAACAAACAAGCACATTGAAATACAATGTGTACATAATTAAAAAGAAAAGTGCAGGAATGATTTAATTATAAAAGAATTATGTGGATGTATCAAGGAGTAAAATATCTGATTGAAATTTGGAAAATTTCATAGTGTAGAGTAAATAACATACCGGATGACTACTTTCTGAATAATCACTTTTATTTTTGATCCTTATCAATATTAAACAACGTAGTTACGTAAGGGTATATATATTACATGGAAAATTCTGTCCTCCTGGTGCGCATATATCATCCCAAGATACCTCGATTTTTCCCCAGAGAAGAAAAAACGGAAAAGTTCATAATTACACCGATTCACACGCTCTCCTACCTCGTTCTCCCTTTCACTCTCTCTCTCTCTCTCTCCCCCTTTCGCTCTCCCCCCCCCTTTTACTCTCTCTCTCTCCCTTTCGCTCTGTCTCTCTCTCTCTCTCTCTCTCCCCACCTTTCACTCTCCCTCGCGCTCTCTCTCTCTCCCCCTTTCGTTCTCTCTCGCTCTCTCTCCCTCTCTTTCTCTCTCGCTCTCTCTTTCTCTCTCATCCTCTCTCGCTTTCTCTCCCTCTCTCTCTCTCCCTCTTTCGCTCGTTCTTCATTTTTTCCTCCCCTTTCTCCCACCTCCAGACTAGAAATCGAAATTTCTCAAACACAAAAAAAAAAGAATAATTTTTTGGAATTTTCAAATAAAAATATAGCGTGTTGATACAGCAGCTTGATGATACTTCTTCTCAATTTTCTCCATTCCCATCTATTCATCCATCTTTTTTAACAAGAAGCAAACTATAACCTCAAAAAATAATAATAATAATAATAAGAAAAAAAAACGATTGGTTACATTTAAGGCCTGATTAATACAAAATTCTTCCTCAGCATGTTCAGAGTATCAGAAGATCAAGGACACGTGACACCACGCCGCACCAAATCACGTGACCCTCCACTTCCACTAGAGGACAATAAGAAGCCTGAAAAACGAATTCCCTTCGAGATCCCCTCAAATTTCAAGTATTTCCGTCAAACAGAATTAAACATCGTCAATGTAACCTGGAAAGACACATCGAGAATTTAAATTTCCAGGAAAGTGGAAGGGATCTCGATGAAACGTTGATTGCTTCAAGGAAGAAACCCGTTGCTTTTTCGCTCCAAGGTGGCTTCTCGCCCTCCACCTTGAGAACAAACGAGAAAAAGGAAGCAAATGTCTCTCACTGGACTCGCATCGTTCATTCCGCGTTTCACGCCTTCACTTCCAAACGCGCTGGAAGATATTTCTTTCGGTAAATTTCATATACGAACACACCTAACCTCACCTAACCTCACTTCCATCATTCACTCGGTATTCCGGAGCAAGTTATCGCGACTTCGAAGTACTCTTGTTCGAGCGTCATACTGAACGAGCCTGAGAAACTAGTTAGAACTGTTTGATTTTTCTCTCTCACATTTTTTGCGTGAAAAAAAAAAAGAAAAAATAAGACTAGAAGTGCATTCGAAACGACATCGATCTTCTTTGATAGATTAAGTTGGCAATGTTGCTCGTATTGGCAACAGATATGTATTAACAAAAGGATATGTATCTCAGTTCCGTGGAATTGTTCGATCAGTTTAACGAAAATTCACTGATTTCACAATCGATTCGTGTCGTCTTCTTTCTCTAGGGACATTTGTCGACTCTGTCAAGGTGGTAGAACGGTGTCTCGAGACTCGTTCAGCTATCACGCGTCGCAATAGGCCATTTCCTCCTATCTAAGAATTCGAAAGACTAACTAAAAAAAGCGAAGAGCAAAGTGTCGCTTCGAGATTCCGCTTTCGCCGCCATTTTGTGTTGGTCTCGTTTAACTGGAAGAGCCTCTCTGGATTCACCTTGCTTTAGAAATAACGGGAAATGTAATAAAATAATCGAGAAACCAAATTTCTTTTTACTAGATTTTATCAAAATTCTTCAAAATTCACTATAAAAAGCGAACTGAAAATCCCTAAAATATCCACAGAACAGCAAAATGACTAAAGAAGCTCTTCCAGCCACTATATCACCTCGACACGTGGATAGATATCGATTCAAGGAGATCGATTCTGCGTTCATGTTCATAGGAATGGTCTCTAACTCTCATCTAACGTTCCAGGGAATTTTTTTAAGTGGTTGTACAGGCACTGTTCTTTCACAGAATAGAATGCTTCGTCTCTAAGACAGCTTCTGCTAGTCTGGATTCCTCTGTGGATCATTATTTACGCTGACATGTATGATTCTCGATCATTGAACGAGCATCAACCACCAGTTCCTCCACTTTACCATAACTACAAACTTTCAACTAAAAAGTAACTAGCGTGCACGTCGTACGAATTTGAATGTTAGTTAAGTTACACCACGATCTAGTGAGTATTTGACATTTTCTTTTCTTACAGCTAATATAGACGAAAGTATGGCTAGTGATTTTGCTTTTTTTTTTTTAGAGGCTCCTAGAGAATTTTTTCTCGCAGAATCTTCTTATTTATATATTCTTCTAAGTACAAAGGATTTTTGTAGCCGTTGGTACTCGTTCAATGAACAACGAGAAAGGTCGAAGCTCGTCGATCAGCGCTGAAGAAGCGGATATCCGGAACAACGATCATCGCTCGACATAAATCGAAGTGTCCATAGGATGAAGAAGAACATTTTCCCCTATAAATATTCCCAAATCTTGTTAAAAATGTAACAATATCCCGATGAACCTCTTTTTCTTCGATTGGTTTACTTTCGAAGTAATTATATTACTATTTGAAATAAATATTTCGCAACCTAACCTAATCTAACCTAAAAGAGGGAGTAAAATTGACGCAATAATAGAGAAATAATTTTCTTTCTCTTTTTGTTTTTTGTTCTCATTCGCCCTAGGACACTTCTGATTGCAACGTTACAGGGGTGGAGACTGAGAACTCAAAAAAATATATATATATATATTGAGAAGGGAGCCATCGGTCATGGATCGATCGTCGTACACAGAAAGTATATCTCGTCATATGTATATTTATGTATATGTATATGTATATATATATATATATATTTATATGTATGCGTCGGATAAAAAAATTGTTCTAATATACATATAGTATGTATGTATATATATTAGAAAAATTTTTCGACGCATTAATACTTAAAGATAAATATTTAGATCAATCTCTCCCATTCTTCGAATAACATTCTCTCATATACTAGCGCACTCTACCTCTGTCACTCTTTCTACCATGAGTATCACGGTTTGCCTTCCCTGCAAAAAGGTGCAGACTGATATGTGAAAAGATCACCGATCGATATGTAGATCCAAGAATAGAACAATTTAATGGAGAGACGTAAATTTCCCAGGCTGCCCCCTCTAAGCTGTCTTAACGATACAATTTTTCCCATTTACACGTTTCATACCGCGAACATTTTATTTCCTTAATTCTCTAAATATCCTACTCTCCAATTCTCCATTTCTCCTCTTTTACTTCCTCAATTGTCAAATTTTCCATTTCTTCCGAGTTGCCGAATACTCTCACTTCCGTAATTCCCATTTATTTATTTCCCAAATTTCTTATTTCTCTACATTCTTAAATTTCCCATGCCTGGAATTTCCCAATCTTCTTTTTCTCTAATTTCCCAAATTTCCCATGCTTGGAATTTCCCAATCTTCCTATTTCTGTAATTTCCTAAATTTCTCATGCTTAGAATTTCCCAATCTTCCCATTTCCCTAATTTCCCAAATTTCCCATTCCTTTAGTTTTTCAAATTACTCGTTCCTAAAATTTCCCAATCTTCCCATTTCTTTAATTTCCCAAATTTCCCATTTTTCTAGTCTCCCAAATTTTCTGTCTCTCTAATTTCCCCAATTTCTCATTCCTTTAATTTTCCAATCTTCCCATTTCTCTAATTTCCCAAATTTCCCATTCCTAATATTTCCCAATTTTCCCATTTCTCTAATTTCTCAAATTTCTCATTCCTTTAATTTCCCAAATTTTCCATTCCTAAAATTTCCCAATCTTCCCACCTCTCTAATTTCCCATTTCTCTACTTTCCCAATCTTCTCATTCCTCTGATTTCTCAAATTTTCCATTGCTCAAAATTCCCATTTCTCCAATCTCCAAAATTTCCCGTTTCTCTAATTCCCCAAATTTCGAAACTTCCGAATTGTCTAGGTTCCAGTTTCTCTGATTTTTGCAAATTTTCCGAGCTATCAATTTCTTCTAATATTCTGTTTCAACAATTTTCCTACATTTTCGTTTTCTATTTCCCTCCCTCCTTCCGTCACACTCTACTATCCCACAATCTAGGGTTGGAACTGAATTTTCATTTCCCCTATTCTCCTCGTAATTTCCTCCACACCGTTTCGATTTCCTCCATTCGAATCTTCTCCTTTCCATAATATTCCTTACATTTGCGATTCGTGTCCATTTTTGTGGTTTCCTCAACAGAAAGACAGCAAGTTACTTTCGTCGAAAGTTATTTTCCCTATCCTCGATGAACATCGTGGCAAAACCAAATCGAAGCAAGATTGTCGGTTAATAACGTTATTCCATCAGCAACAATTGAAAGCAAAAGCTTCGATAAATGATAACAAATTACACGGTCAACAATCGTTGTAGGAACTTGTCGTTATTAAAACACTGGACATTCGCCATTTGAACTACATTTGCTAGAATTCAACCAACGCGGACATTTGTTTCCCATGATTCACCTATGTACAACGTACGCCATATTGTAACGCCATTTGAAAGTGGAATTTTCATAACCTCAGATAATTTCTAACTTCCACGACCCTATTACAATCGATCCATTCTTGCGAAAAGAATTTCATCTACCTCTCCAAAGCCCCGTGTTGCTCTTCTTCCTTTGTTATAATTAATGGTACTTTTTAACGGCGTCCAGTCAGAGGGTTCGAGGCAAGTAAAAATGAGATAAGCTTGCGAATCCCTTTCTCAGATTATGATCGGTAATTTCTAACTTTGTTAAGACTACAATTGTTTCAAAATCCTCTACTCTCTTGCATCGAAATTTTTCCATTCCTTCTCTCTATATTCTCCCCGTAACCTCCAATTCGACTCAGGAACGCATCTTCTCTCGCTGTCTCTAAACTTATCACTTAGCACTTAAAATGCTCTCATTGAAAAACACAAGTTTCGTCTTACACCAACGAATAGTAATAATCTTCATTTCTAAACCTCACTCTATTCTCAACTCTCGTAGATTTTCACCCCTCGTCTTCCATTCCTGACAGCTCTTTCTCTTTCTCTCTTCTTCTTTCGCGCTCTCTCTCTCTCGCTCTCTCTTTCGCTCATACTCTCACTCGTTCTCTCTCTCTCTCTCTCTCGCTCTCTCTGTCACTCTATCAGGCTCTCCCTGTCTCTCTCACGCTCGCTTTTATACAACTAGGATAATAAATATTGCCGCAAAAGTTACTTGCTACATTCGTCCCAAACAATAGTCAACAAGTTCGCCCTCTATCGGAGACTCACGGATCCGCCATCTTTCTTTCCCACCTGCCATTATTTTCCTCGACACTTTTAGATTCAGGATTTCGAAAGGCGCGTTCAGCACGACGATCGGTCAGAACGGTATGGAAATTGACTTTTCTCAGTGTAGAGAAGTGAAATTTTTAAGGGAAGCTCAGAATTTCAAACTGCACCACCTGCACGATCGTCGATCATCGTATGATACACGCCTTCAACGTCTGGGAACCAAAGGTTTCTAGGGACTTTCTTCAGAGAGAAGCATTACAGACGAGGTTTCTTCCTCTCTACTTCGCGAATAATGTAAACGAAATCTTATTATTCAATCTAACCTATCTTCGCAAGAACAGAAACGTAACCTAAAACCTTGCAGCATCGGAGAATTCGCCGATCAACGAAGTCTATAAAAGAAAATCCTCTACAGATAAATACCGCAGTGAAAATATCTCGTTCGAAGAGGAAAGAAAACCACTTACACGAAGGAATTTATCCAAAGAAAGAGAAACATTCCTCTACCATTTAACCGAACAAACATACCCTGACTATAAAACCACCACATCTATTCATCTCGATAATCTACAGAAGACCTTTGAAAAGGAAAATGTAAAAGTCACAACCAGAGATTGCACCGTTGATTCTAAACCCCAGAACCTAACACGATGATTTGACATTACCAACGACATAATGGAAACGTAATTGAAAGAGGGCTGGGCAGAGCGCGGTCGACAACGGAAAATACCCTAGGTCAGTCTCGTTGAACTGAAGAAACCCAAGGTAAGGGAGTCAAAGGGAGGAGGACCCTGATCCATGATGTCCCCTGGCCCCAGCCATAATGTCCAAAGGCCGTAATCCGCCGCGAGCTCCGAAAGGGTCGTTTATTTACGCCAGTGAACGCTCGACACCGGTCAGGCTCGCATTAATAATTTATCTGATATCTTCAAATATATATATTTATATCGGCGTCGCGATGCGCTCAGTCGTCCCAGGTTGGGAAGCTGTCCTGGGCGATGAACAACGACTGTCCGCCGCTGTTGTTGCTATTGGCTACTGGCCTCTGGCTAGGCGTCCCTCCAAAGTCCGTGCTACCGAACACAGGCTGGCCAAACGCGTCTAATTGCTGCCCTTCGTAGATACTGCGGTCCGTTGTCGCGTATTCTGTAGTTTGCGGTTGTTGCGATTGCTGCCTCTGAGGATCTGTCACTGTCAGCTCGATGTTCCCAGCTGACACACCCTCGTCTTGGTTCTCCGACGCGTTGCCCTCCTCCAGGCTGCTGTGCTTGATGCCGTAGTAGAAGTACATGATGAAACCTGGAGTTTCAAAGAGACTCTTAGAGTTAATTTGTTCATGAAACAATTGATTCTTTGATGGAATAAGATGGTAGAGTATTGGGTTTGTTGGATAAGTCTTGAACCTTTCTGAAGTCATATGTTGTGTCGAGTGATTTTCAACTATTTCTGACCTATTGCATATAGTAAAGTTTGCTGTCATTAGGAAGCTTACATTTCGAACATTCGTTTAGTGTAATAATAAATGAATTTATACAAAAAATTGTGTTATTCAAGTTTCAATAGGAACACGAATAAGGAGCATTTGCGACATATACTGCTGTTTTTATTTTAAGAAAGAGAGAAAAGCTATATAAACTCGTGAAAAGAACTTTTCATGATTATGGACTATGGATATCCACTGCAAAATTCTGGTTTCGTCGCTTTAAAGATGGGAAGTTTGATGTTCATGATGGTCCTCGACCTGGCCGGCTTATCCAGGTTGATACAGATCTTATTGCCATAAAAATTGAAGAGGACAGACACAATTCCCCGCAGAAAATCGCTAAGAATCTAGTGGACGTCAAACATTAAAGTTGTTCAAAAACTTATTTAGGAAGATTGACGCATAAAAATTGGCCAAATTTGTTCAAAAGTAAACATTAGTTATGGAAATATGGCTTTCATAACTCGAATGTAATTAAAGTTTCGAAAAATCGCGGCTAGATTGGTTCCACGTCTTTTGAACGAATCTTACTGGACTGCTCGCATTGAACTTTCACAGAGGTTACTGAATCGCTATAAAACAGAAGGAGACACATTTCTGTGTCGTATTCTTGCGAGTGAAACATGGGTCTATACCCCAGAGTCTAAACGAACAAGTATGGAATGGCGATGAAAGAAAGCGATGAATCGGGATCAGTAAAAGCGAAGACTCGCTTATCGACGGGTTAGTTTCTCGCAATGGTGTTTTGGGATTATAAAGGTGTCGTCTACTTAGATTTTCTACACAATCAAAGAACAGTCACTGCTGACTATTACTGCACGCTGCTAGACAAAGTTAAGGCAGTCTGTTGATCGAAAAGATGGGGAGTTTCCGTTTGGCCTCACACCGCCATTTGAATACAGGAAAAAATTAAAAAGATACAATGGACAACACTCGATCATCCTCCCTATAGTCCAGATCTATCACCATGTGATTATCATTTGTTTGGACCATTAAGGAGGCACTAGGACAGCGATTTAAGAGCACGAAGAGGAAGAACAATTTGTGTGCAACTGGCTTTGGACACAACTCTCTTCATTTTATGACAGTGGTATGAAAAATCTGTCAATCTGATAGCAAAAGTGCATAAATAAAAATGAGGTATATGTGGAGAAATATATCTTTTGTCCTTCTTAAGAAATTATCTTTGTAACAGTGGAACTGAAGAAATTTATATTGCGGTAGAAGATGCACGAATAAATCTGAACATTGGGACAGTTTAAGTCAGATTAGCTTGAATTGATTCTGTGAAGAAATGTATTTATTGTTTGGACAAGTGGTAAATTGAAAAAGAAAAATAAGAAAGACCTGCGATTCTTATTACAAGTCAGGAGAGGATGTAAGAAGTGCGAAAATATTTGCGTAAACTGATAGACAAAAGGATCTACGATTGTGGTATTCCAAGTAAGTGCAACGAAAGGTGCAGCAAAGTGAAAATAAAATTCTACTTTGAAAAATAACCGATGCATCGGTGAGCATAGGAAAAATTATAAAAAGAAAATCGTCGCACTGACACTTTACAGTTCAGAAGTGAAAACTATCTCGAAAATTGTCACAACAAAGAATTGCACAGAGTGTGTAGAAAAACGTGATGGTGTCATGATGTTATAGCTTTAGAGGATCAGTGGACATTTATGAAAAAAAAAGCTTTCCGCAAAATTGTTTGTAACAACGAATTGTTTATAGCTATTTATCGTTCATACTGACCGAGAATCATCCAGACAGTGAATCTGACAAGCGTCAGGATGCTCAGCTTGAAGATGAGGTATATGTTCACAGTGACAGCAATCGCAGGAACGAACGGCAGTCCCGGAGTCATGAACATCATGCTTTTCCTGAACAATTCCACGAAGAAAAATGTATGAAACAAAGAAATAAAGAAACAATCGTTGAATTGATACGCTACGCACAAATGTACCTGTTCTGTGGCTTTCTACTGATAGCAAGCAACACACCGATGATGGCAAAGAGGAAGGCGAACATCATTATCGTGGTGAACGTTCTCATATTTCCTAAAATGAACAGTACCATAGGACACAATTATGTTGATCGATACAGTTCGAAAAGGTCAGAAAAAGGTGAGGGATAAATCGAGCTGAGTATTTATTAACATGGTGACTTACCCATGTTGCAAACGATGATCAAATCGAAAATAAGGATCAGCAAGTAAAGAATACCGACCAGCATCATCACGTAACGTCCAGACATTTCTGTTGCTGGACCTCTGTCTACCCAGGGGAAAATGTCTGGACAAAGGTACTGTACTGCCTGAAGAAAAAATATACAAAAATACTCAGAACCACGAAATATGTACACTTCCGGCAAAGAATATCCAACCATAACTTCACATACATACATACATATATTTATTTATTTATTTATATGTATTGTAAAAATTAATGCATATAAATTACATAGTATTACACATGTATTATATACGAAAATTATCAAATATATGTACAGTGACTCCCATTATAATTCGGATACGCTTTGAAACAGAATAACTTTTTTAAAATTGGACCAAACGAATCGAGTTCTCGTGAGAAGTTGGAAGGATTAGTTTACTAAATGACGCGCGCAAACAGTTTTGAAAAAATTCCACGTGGCCCAAATTACGAAGAAAATAGTAACGGTCGCCTTTTACATTCTTTTTTTTATCTGAACCCGTAATGACAATTTGGAAAGTACATTTTTTAGACTTATGTTAATTATACACATGCAGTGGGGATTATTTCACAGGTAGCCAAATAGATATGGTTGAACAAATGAATAGATTTTGTTTTATTTCAAAATAATGCCCATTAATATTCAGACATCCTTTAAAACCGAATAACTTTTTTAAAATTGGACCAAACGAATCGAGTTCTTATGATAAATTAGAAAGATTAGTTTACTAAATGATGCGTAACACAAACTTTTTTAAATTCCAAAGAAAATAGTAGAGATCGCTTTTTACAACTTTTTAATTAGAGCTTGTAATGAAAATTTAAAGAATACGTTTGTTCATCGAAATCGGTCGATGCAGAAACAAACGGCGAACGTTGAAAGTTGTCAGAATTTTTCGAGTTATGTCAATTGTAGGCCAAAAGTAGAAGGTGTCCCAAAAGAAATTTTCGATTTGATTAGCTCACTGAAAGTTTGGGAATCTTTTTATAAGTAATTACTAAACAAAAACTATAGTCTTTTTCAGAGATGTAGGGTACGATTTTAAATTTTAATAATTATAGAAATAGCTGAAATTAAAAAAAAAGTAATTATTTTTACCCCCAAAAAAACAACAAATTTAAACGTTTATAAAAAGTTAAATAATTGACATAACAAAAAAATCGTACACTATATTTTAAATAATACTTTCTAGTTTATAAATCAATAAATTTTTTATATTTCAGACCACTCAGTTCTTGCCAACTGTGGCGGCCAACAATCAATCTCGAAGGGGTTCCGGAAATAACGAATAACTTCGCCATTTTGTACGATTTCACTTTCAAAAAATTGCAAAATAAAGCTGAAAGTTACATTTATATTTTCTGAAAAATACTACATTTTTCATTTAGTAATTACTTATAAAAGAATTCCCAAACAGGCAGTTTAGATCTATGAGAGATTAAGCAAGCCTCAAATTGCTCACCTGTAATCGGCGTTGAAGGTAATTCAAAGGTGGACCTATTATTGGCCTATTCCCTGGGTATTGGTGTGTACTACCACAACTGGAGGCAGCTGCAGCTGCATGTACGCTACCGTAGAATTTATTCTCAGTTCTATCGCTGACCAGGTACTGATCGTCCTTACCCAAGCCAACCTCGTCCTCCTCAGCCCCATAAGTGTCGTCTGAGTCTGGTGATGAGCTGTTACACCTCCTCACTCTTCTCACCTGAAACAAGAAACAGAATGTTATCATTTCTCTCGTTGATCATCGTCGATCTTCGATCTCTTATTTACCCTCGAATTAATTCTTTTATATACAGTGAGAGTTAAAAATTAGTATACACCCCATACATATGAAATTCTACATTATATTTACAGCATATGTCGCAAAAAGAAAATTGTAATGTTGTAGTACATGGTATTTGTAGTGTCACAATCGTATGTAAATACACACCTTGGTGATTTACGTTTCCGATGTTTTGAAAACAAATGCTTATCAAGAGTAGATTCCTTACGAACGCGTCAAAAGTGAATATACTCAACAAAAGCAGTTATACTATTATGAAAAATCGTCGGGTAAAGTGATTTTCTAGAAACAGTAATTTCTGAATAAGCATGAATTCGTGTAAATTTTCATCGGTGTTGATTAATTTGAAATACTTAGTGCATAAATGGAATTACGAGCGAAAAAACGTAAAGAAAGTTCAGAAGAAATGAGGAAACTTGTTGTTAAATTAAGGAACGTAGGAAAATAATTTCGAAAAGTAGGGAAAATAGTAAATCGTTGTTATGGAACTGTAAAGAAAATCATAGACAAGTATAAAGGTACAAAAAAAGGAGAAAACTTTCCTCATTTCGGTCGTCCGAGAAAGTTAAATGAAGCAGATAACCGATTAATTACACGAATAGTGAAAACAGATCCCACTATGAATGCAGTTTCATTAGTTGGTAAAATATCTGGAATACAACAAAAATTTGTAAGTGCCTAGTATGATTCGTAGATCATGAAATTCTCAAAATATGCGTGGCCATGTTCCACGCAAGAAAATGAGTGCAAAGAATCACTTTTTGCGATTGCAATTCGCAGAAAAATTCATAAACAAACCACTAGAATTTTGGAACACAGTATTATTCACCGATGAAAGTAAATTTGAAATTTTTGGAGGAAAAAGGCAACCAAAAATTTGAAGGGAAAAGAAATACGGAATTAGAATCGAAAAATCAAGCATGGCGGTGGTAATATTATGGTTTGGGGTAACATGGCAGCCTCTGTAGTCGGAGAATTAGTTTTTATTAACAATATGATAGATAGATTTCACTATCTAAATATTTCGAGAACAAATTTACCTGCAAATAGTACAATACAGCTGTTAGGACAGCAAGGGGACGATTTTATGATACGTGATTTTCATTTCAGCAAACCTTTACAAGTTACTTTTAATTTGGTAGACCGGTCTGCAGCCAACATGCGGCACTTAGACTTTAAAATATTAAAGAATAGACTATTGTTCAGTTAGTAAGGCAAGGTATCATAAGTCAAATCCGAAAGGGTCTTCGAAAGCAGACCATACCGAGGTCACTCAGTACCTTTCTCTTCAAGCGAGACGAAGAGTCATAGCTGACCTGGCAAGATTTTCCCCCTTGTTGCTAAATTTCCACCAGGAAAAGATCAACTTCGTCACTCCCGCTCTAGGACATTTCATGCTTTGAGTGCAATGGAAGGGGGTGATACAGGGTCGCTTAGCATTTTTAGGAACCTTCTTTAGCATCTCTTCTTCAAATTTTTGAGGAACTGGAGAAGGGACGACATGATAAAGGAACAGGTTTAGGGTAGTTAGCGTCTTTTTTTAGTCAGAACATAGAAATCAGTCAGAATCTCGAATCACCAAGATCCATTCAAACAGCAAATCTCAAGTTACATTTAGACGGCACCAAGTTCAATAATTCGGAAGCACGCGGAAGTTAGTGTACAAGTGTTTAACAACAGCAAAGATCGTTAAGAATTGGTTACAACAAAATGTTCCGAATTAACTGAATTCTCCACCACAATGCCCAGATCTTAATGTAAAAGAGAATTAGTGGGGAATATTAGATTAGAAATTACGCAAAAGAAAAACAACGAGCAAGGAAAACCTTAAAATCGAACTACTAAAAGTATGGAATGATATTTCAGTTTCAACAACGTGTAAGTGAGTTGAATCCATGCCAAGATGATTAGCTGCAGTAATTAAAGCTAAAGGTGGGTCAGCAAAGTATTAAAATTTTATTAAAAAATGAAGATAAATCATTCTTAATTAATTGTGTATACTCACTTTTGATTTATAGTTTTTACAGATTCTCAACTATTTTATGCCGTATCTCAAATATTATTTATGAGATTGAATTATGTTTTCTACTTTTAATTCCTATTATTCTACACTTTATGTTTTTCAATGGCAACAAATTAAATGGTCAGTATTTAAATCTGTTTTCGATCAGTATTTTATTACCAAAAAGATCAGTATAAAAATATTAAACGATCAGTATGTAAACAAAAAAATAGTCAGCACATAATTTATTTAAATACTGACAATTTAGTATAAATACTGACCAAATTATTTAAATACCGACCCTTCATATTTAAATACTGACAAAAAGGGATTAAAATACTGACCAGTAAAATACAAGCCTTTTTCAAATAACTTTTCCACAAATGTAACATGTATGTAATAATTGTTAAATAAATGCCACGTTCTCAAGGTGTATACTCATTCTTGACTCTCGCTGTACATGTATAAAGTTTCTTTTCTATTTTTACCATGATACGTTGGCCACTGTTGGAAGCTGTCATCTCTGATTGAGCAGCCTGAACAGAGTTCAGAGCAGTGGTCAGCTGGTCAGGTCTTAGCTCCTTGCCATAAGTCACCTGGCCATTTCCCTGAGTTTCTTTGGTCGGTGATCTACAGGGTGTTCTCAGACTCGGTGGCAGAAGCTCTACCAGATTGGTAGTGTGAGGTTGATATCGTAGAATGAGCACGCAGGTGGACACAAGTGTGTATGCTAACAATGTGCCTGAGAAATCCAATTGAAAAGTCGTCTAGTTAATCTTGGTAGAAAATGAAGAAATTAAGAACTCACCGATCGACATCATCTCTACGAGCACCTCTAGCTGGATCAACAGAGCGGCCAGGGCTGCACAAACACCGGAAGTTAGCGTTGCTATGGCTGGAGTGCCTGTTGCTGGCCAAACCTGGCTCAGAGTCCTGAATAATTAGATACAAAGAAAATCGAATTAGTGTCTTTCCGCAATTGAAAAGGCAGAACGTGAATTTCCAATGAAAAATCACTTGAATATAAGGCCATCCTGGGCCATGGCGTAGACTATCCTAGGCATGGGGAACATGCTGCCAAACATGGAGACCGTCAAACCAGCCAGAGCGCCAACTGCAACGATGTACTTGCACTTGTACGCGCCAACTTGGCCAAACATCTGCACCAGCGCTGAATCTTGATCCACCTCGTCATACGGAACTGAGAAAATATTCGTTCTGTTGATTCTAAAGGCTTTTGAAATCATTTCTATGAAGATTCTTTTTTTGTTTTATTTTATTTTATTTTACTTTTTTTTATTTTTCCTTTCAATAGTCTGAGTGTTTGTTAGAAGAGTAAACAGGTAGGTTTATTTAAGAACGTCAATTGTGACCGTTAAGTATAACGAAGCATCAAGCGTATGTGACGAGGGTGTCACAATGAAAGGGTGGCCAGGGATGCGTGAAGGGAGGTCAAGGATGGCCAAGGGCCTTTTGGTGAACATATGATCGAGCTCGAGCGAGTAATCGCTGGAAATGCCGCCGCCAATTGCCTGTTAATAATTGATCTGGCGTTATTAAATACCGATATCCTCCAATAAGAGCGATAGAACTTCGAATTGAAGTGAAACGAAAAGTACGGAAGATAATCTAGCACTCTTCGCTTTATTTTCACCCTGTGTACTTCAAAGTACTTCAAACTTCTAAATGCTATCGATGCAAACTTGAATACTATCAATGTATAATTAACACTTTACTGACTGGTTTATTCTGTTTAATATTGACTCGATTTTTGCTATTTTTGCTTATTTTTACAGCTTTGAAAATTTTCAATCAAAACTCGTGAGAGGGTTTACTATATATCGTTCACTTTTTTTTTATTATATGGTAATTCGTTAAATTTTAACAGTAAGAAACTGATTAATAAGCCCCCTAGCTCGATAAACGTTGACAGCAAAAAGCCGATTAACACATCTTAAGTGGGAAACGTCTAAACTCGTTTCGTGTATATTATTGTTAAAGCGCGGGAGTCAACAAAACACCACCAAACGCAAACCTTGGTCATTTGTGTGATATTGTATTTCATGTATAATGCCGTCGAATGTACTTTAAAATAAATCTACGTGTAATAAATTATCTTTTGTACTTTTAGTTTCGTTGCAATTCAAAGTTCTATCGCTCTTACTGGAATAACCTATATGTCACGTGTACCATGTAGAATACTTTTTTCTCCATTTAATTTGTGAAAAATTCTCGAGTACCATGGACGTTTTTTGTACTTCTTTTTCCTTTTCTTATGGAGAATGACAAAGTTACTTACCGATCAGCGTCAGCATCATGCTGCTGGTGACATAAGCGAGGAGTATTATGATCAACGACGTGACTATCGCAAGGGGGATGCTTCTCTTGGGGTTTGTCGCCTCTTCGCCGGTGGTCGCTATTATATCGAAGCCGATGAACGCGTAAAAACACGTCGCAGCACCGGTGAACACCTTGAACAAACAATGTCCCGTCGTTGAACGAATGTTTCCCGCCGTTGTAACAATTCCATGCTCTTCTATCGTTACACTCAGTTTCTAAACGAAATTACCAAACTGAGAAATTACTTCTGGAATTTTTCGAAAGGCATCTCCTATTATAGATTATAGAAATTACATCAACATCTCCTTTTCTCCTTTTTCCTTGAAATTCCACAAACCAGACTTCGGGAATGACTTTTAGAATTCCTAGAATACTCTTCCAGAGTAATACCATGGATCGACGATGCCTAGAGCTTGCAGAAACCCGATGAAATTTCAAAATCCGGTTTTCGGTTTTTCATAAAGTGAAAATCCAATTAATCGGTTTTTAGTCGGATTTTTTAATAAAGTATAAAAATAAATAGACTAATACTTTCAATATACAATAAAACCTATCTTAAATGTAGCAGAGCTATAAACCAAGGAAAATAAATAAAAAGATACAACGCAAAATTTAGCAATTAGAATTATTTTTGATTTAAGAATTATATAAAATAAAAAGAAAAATAACACGACTTTATTATTAATATTTCATTATGTGAAAAGAATAGAAAAGTAACATAAAACATAACTTATAAATCTTGTTTTTTAATAAAACAATATTTAAGGGAAACTAATGGGTCCAACAGGTCATATTTCATGGACGAACGTAATTTGGTACAGAAATTACCGCCGATCGAAAAAACACTCTCACTGTCTGTTGACGTGGGTCAAATCGATGTCAATGCATTTAATAAGTTTTCCACCGTTACAGATTTTTTTTAGTAACACATAATATTTTCAACTCTTTTTGGAAGGATGATTCAAAAAAATATAATTGACTTTCGGTTTTTGGGAAAACCCGGGTTTTATGGTTAGGTAAATTTCAACAAAAAACCGGTTAACCGGTTTTGGTTTTAACCAGTTTGCAAGCCCTAGTTGATACGGAATTTCTCTCAAAGAAGCTTCTGAAGAAATTCGAACGTTCGTGATTTGGAAATTAGCAATGCAATCTGGCTGAAAATGAAAGCGAAACGTTAGGAATTTAACACTGAACACCTATAGAATCGGAAGTGACGTTTCGAAAATTCAATTAACGCTAGGTTCATGGACATCTTTTTTTATAATATCTATTTCTATGAACACCACGTCAAATTCACGGCTAAAAGAAAATATGTATTTAAAAAACAAAAAAATCGTTTTATTTAATTCGTAAACGATTCAGTTATACACTATCAATAGACATTATATTTATCCAGCATACACTGTCGTTCATAAGTATTAGGACATCTATTATAGTCGAGCAGAAAATATAATCTGATTTAAATCATATTTTTTCACCACAATTACTGTCATATATTAGTAAAAATATATGTACACACTTGTATTTCGAGATTCTAGAATGAATAATTCTTTTTTAAAGACAATTTTAGGTTTGTTTTAGGTTCATTCTAGAATCATTTCTTTTTATGATGACTTTATAATGTCTTTTATGCGTCAGATCAGTTTATATTAAACTTGTAACGATAATAAGGCCTGCTTCATATTCCGTAAGTAGATTTTAGTAGAATTCAGAAGATTTTTAATAAAATTTAACGAACGTCAGTAGATTTTCAGCGATGAGTCTCATTTTCATCTTGATGGCTTCGTTAATCGTCAAAATTGTCTCATTCGAGGTTCAGAAAATCCACGAGAGATTGTTGAGAAACAAATGCATTCACAACGTGTCACTGTTTGGTGCGGATTTTGGGCTGCAGGCATCATCGGACCATTCTCCTTCGAAAATGCGGCTGATCAGGCAATAACAGTTAATGGTGCTCGCTGTCGCGACATGATAATCCAGTTTTCTGTGCCTAAATTGCAAGATATGGATGTGGATGACATGTGGTTTCAACAAGACGGTGCCACATACCATACAGCCCGAGAAACAATTCAATTACTGCATAAGTCATTTTCTGGTCGTGTAATTTCCCGTTTTGGTGATCAGAATTGCCCGCCCAGATCGTGTGATTTAACGCCATTGGACTTTTTTCTTTAGGGTTTTTTCAAGTTTAAGGTTTATGCCAACAAGCCCACGACCACCCACGCCTTGAAGGAGGAAATTGAGCGCTGTATCAACGAAATTCAGCCACATTTATGCAAAACGGTCATGGAAAATTTCGACAGAAGAGTGCGTATATGCCAGCAAAGCAGTGGAGACCATTTATGCTATTCCATACATAATCCTATACTGTATACTTTATGAATGAATAAAAAATTCACAATTTTAAATTAAAAACCTGTGTTTTCTATCAAAATTACTTCTTGAGTGAAATTTGGAACACCCTATATGAAGAATCATGAAACTCTTGCCTCGCCGTTGATTGGGCGCACGAGAATGTGAACTTAGGTATAAAAGAACGAGTTTTTTTTTTAAAAGTAGTATTTTCACTCGATTACCCTTGGCAGATGGATCATAGCTATCCTAACTCATGCACAACGAGCAAATTCTAAGATACTACCTCTGACTACGATAAATCTGGGCAGAAAGATCCTCCCCATCGTGATTTCAGTGGCTCACAAATCAAACTCTCTTCCTCACTGACAGCATCCTAAATTCGACTTCGACAAAACTTGGCAGATGGATCTCAGCTATCTCGACAAAACATTCTCGCTCTACCCTGCTCCTAATAAACCTTTGCTCCTGCGCCAGTCAGATAGCGACATTTCACTGTCAAATGTCGAGTAGAAGTACGCGGTACAAATTGACGTCCAACGTGGAACTCGATAAGTAAAAAGTGTACTAATTTCATGTATGAAGCAGATTTATTACAATTAACTATGAAATTAGCTGAGCCCTCAATTTAAAGGGTATCTGGTGAAATAGGTATACAGAATTTCGAAATCAGAGGGTTGAAGAGAAAATGAATTTCGACATATATTCATATCGTATCGATAATACAAGAAAAATTGCTAAAAAATAACGATAATAATTTCTGCAATTTTGCTCGTGAAATTCTAAAGATGGATCCTGTAAGTTTAACGTTAACACGTTGATTGCCACGGTACTTTTCAGAATTCCGGTGTAAAAAGCCAATTTAATTGATCCATATTATATCATTAAAAACTCCTGTTATAGTACGTAGTAATCATCCAAAAAGTATATAAAATGTATTTATTAACAGAAACAATAAAAATGTTCTTCTGCTTGTTGATTTTGAGTAAACTTTGTATTATTATATTTTCTGTTCATTTATTAATCAATTTTCTGTTCATGTAAGCCGTATTTCATATTTACACTGATAGACTGCGAATTTCATCGTAGCTGCACAAATATGGCAAGTAAACAAACTACGAGATAACTCGTAGTTGGCGTCCTAGGCAATAACGCAAACTACGATTTATCTCGTAGTTGGCAATCAACGTGTTAAGGATGAAAAATTCTGAATCTACTGGGATTCAATAGAACTGTGGTTGTTGGACTGGTACGTATTACCTCTGTCCCCTACTCGAATCTAGTAATTATGCAACTCGTCTTTATATCAATATTTTTATATAACTGTTCCATCGACTTACAATATACAGGGTGGTCCACCTAAATGTAGCCACCTAAATATCTTTATTTGTGATGACATAACAGATATTTTTAATGCAATGTAAATGGTATCACAAGATGAATACTTTGCAAATGTTATTTTTTTCTCAAGCTTATTTTTTCCTGAGTTTTCAAGGTCATCGATATGTTTTTCCTTGTAAATGTATATTTTTTTGTTCCTTGCATATTATAGTTGACATTAAAACGCATTCAGAGATATTAATAACACGACCTTGAAGTGACCTCTGACTTCCAAAATTGAAATGAGATATGAAATTCATTTCCAGCGAGAACCTGTGGATATGTAAATAAATACAATGTTCATACTCTATAAGTATCTAGAGGATCAGATTCATCTTGTGATACCATTTATATTGCATTAAAAATATCTGTTATGTCATCACAAATAAAGGAGATATTTAGGTGGCTACATTTAGATGGACCACCCCGTATATTCCAACAAATCTGTGGTTCAATTTACGATATAAAAATACATTGAAAAATAACTGAAACTAAAAGGAAAGAATAATTTCTCGTGGAAGAAAGAATTAGAAGATTGAAGGGTGCAGGAGCTAGGGTAAATAACTTATCTCGCTAATACCAACCACCGGTCTTAGTCACTCCAGAGAGGCATTAAAGTCCCTAGAATCGTGAGTGGCGAGAAGGCAAATCGTCAAATTAGATTCCCCCCTTGATAAAGACGTTCTTTGAAGACCCTCGAAGCTCCCAGATGAGGGCCATAGACCAGCCACTTAATTTTTTAAAGTTCCTTAACGTTATTACGTGTTTCTCATGGCGGTCAGAGTGGATGCTTAATGGAATTTCATTGGGAACGAAACTTTAGTACTGTCGCCGTTTCCATTTCCACGAAACCGGTATAAACGAGACAACCTTACGTCTGATAAAAAAAAAAAGGAATTAAATCGAAACAAATATAACCTCTGCCTGTTAGAAATTAATTGTTAGGATCAGGTATGGAAATGTATAAAAGGCAAACAGATTGTTGAATATACTCGTGATAGATCTTGCGATCTTTCGAGCTTGGCTAATTTTGCACGTCTGTGTCGACCAACTATTGCCTCGAAGGGCCACTTTTGTATACTGAATTAGACTTAAGACTAATTAACTGTGATCCGAACTTTTATATTGTACAGTTTATTTAAGTGTCTATCGAGCTATGGAGACACTAGTCGAATGAATGTAGCGTTTCTAATTCTATTCCGAATGAATTCTAGTGTTTCTATTTCTGTAGCAGAGTGGATTCTGATTCTCGAGGTCTAGGAAAAAGTCCAAGAATCCTTTTATTCCCATTAAGCCGGGGTGAGACACGCAGATTGGTTCATTGTAATTTCGACTTTGACGAGGAAGGTGGTTAACTATACGCGATTGGTAAACAATGAAACAAAAATAGAAAGTAAACTAACACCCTCAAGTCGATGATCACTCTCAAGTTTCGTCAGCACCTTTGAATGAAACTCGCGTGTCTCGAGTAATAAACGCAGTAGGTAATAAGTCTGGGCAACGATTCGTCGCTAACAAAAATATACCGAGGAAGGAACGAAAAACCCGAGATGTTGAAATATCGTAAACAGATTTGGACGATAGCCATGGAAAGAAAAGCATCGAACTTCTAAATGAAAGCTAAAATACTAGATGGCCTTCCAAATTTCCAACTGCTGCGAAGAACCGAACAATTTCCAGACTCGTGTCTGAAATATGAAAATAACACACTGAGGACGACGAAACACAGATATTGGACGAATGAAGAACAGAGGAATGTGTATTTTATGTGAGGAAGGGGTAGGAAATTTAAAACACTGAGTAGATGAGTGCAGAAGGGGTTGCAAATAAAAGCATAACGCTGGAGGAATTAGTAGAGGAGAGGTGTAATAAAAGTGATAGGATAGGTAAGGAGTTTTGAGGGAAAAAAAAGAAGGGAAAGGGAACAGATAGTGGGTGAAGGGAGGGGGAGAAGTATATTGGGTTGTATTAGGTTACAATGAAATACCAAGGAGAAGAGAAAAAAAGATATATAAATAGATAAATAAATGAATAAATAAATATGAAGCCATATTAGATTAAGAGTATGTAAACGTGTGTGGGAAAGGTATAAAAGAGCGGAGTATGAAAGGGTGTGAGTTGAAAAATATTGTAAGCCGATGCCATTTTCTAGCTGGCAGGTAAAAATGAATAAATATATATATATATATATGTTATGGTAAATGTGATTAATCCAGTAAATATGTGTAATTGTCGGTTATTATATATAATCACCACTAAATTTGGTAAATGTGATAAAAGTCCATAACTTTACCAAAATTTGTCCAGTTTATGCAGCTGCAAGTCTAATATGTGCAAATGTAAAACGTCAAACTTTGTAATTCTAAATGTCATAACAGTCTAATATGTCTAAATAAGTAAACTTAAAATATTTAATAATTCATAGTAGTAGCAATAAACGTTATTTGGAAAAATGTTTTCTTTTCTCTGGAATATGGGTTTAGTTTGTTTTTGATATGTAACTGTTTTGTATAAGTTCTAATGATAAAATTATTTTCTCTACTTAGATCTTTCATTTGACAAGACATGTCAGTCCCTTATTCAAATTTCGTTCAAGTTACATCCATGTGACTTAAAATAACTATTTATCGAATTTTTAATTGTAAATTATAAAATATTGTTATTCGCAGCCTCTCGTGACATAATGTCCAACGAAAAACTATCCTTCTGACTAGTAACTACACAAAAAACTGCTCTGTATTCTATTGGCTCAATCAGTCGAGATATTTATCACATTCCCCATAACGAGTTGGGAATTATATAAACTCACCGGTTAATTTGATAAATATTCAAGAATTCGTCACATTTACCAAGTTTAGTGGTGATTATATGTAATAACCGACAATCATACATTATCACCGGATTAATCACATTTACCGTAACATATATAACCTCTGCCACAAATAGAAGACCCTATAATTCCTATTGAAAATCCCTAAATTCCTGTTCGAATCTGTCAATTTTCACCTCGTTCATCGTATCGAATGGCGAACGAAGAAAAAGATACATAAGGTATAAGAAACGGTGTAAATCTAATCTAGGTGGCGCTCATGGTTATTGAAAGAGAGGGAAGAACAGCTGAGTTGAAATTTTAACTAGCCCCCCACCCCCATCCCCACCGGAGAGCGTGCCAATCTCTCTCTAAAAAGAGAAGAGCTCGTGAATGTTTAAGGCTGCTCAACGTGACCCTGTAGTATTTCGCCCCCACTGTTCACAAACGCCCCTGCATTCACAGCCCCGCCCACGCATCGTGCAGAATGGACTGGAGCTCGTTAAAAGTGCGGCAGAGGAGGGTTACGTCGCGTTGAATTATTTTTCATTTGAGCACCGACCGACCGACAGGATTAAAAAGGAACAGGTCACTTGGACAACAAAAGCCTCGCCCCTTCGACCATTTCTCTACATTTTTACTGTCTCTTTTTGTGATTCCTATCGAGAGAAGAGAGGGGAATTTTGTGGTGTCATTTTTCAAAGGAGATTTAGATGGTAAAACAACAGAATGTCGTTTGAACGAATGTTAGATCAAGTGAAACTCGATTTTCATCCACGAAGAGTTTAGAAAATGATAAAATTGCAATTGAGGATGAATACTGAATGTTTGCTATATTACAGGGAGCCTCAAAAATACACCAAAATCTTCGTAGAATAATTAATATTGACCGTCAAGGCTCGAATAGAATTGTAAATGATTAAAAATTGCTGAGAAATTAATACTCTTCACTTTGCGAGTATGTAATGGTTAATACTGAGTGGTTGCCATACCACAGGAGGCTACAATTACACTGAAAACACTTTCAATTCCTCTCCAATCTCGATAAAATAGCACCTACGAAGTTACAAGGCTCAAATAAAATTGTAAATAGTTACATACTGCTGGAATATTAATTTGTTTCCCTTTCTTTATTTTACAAGAGTCTAAAAATAAATGCTAAATAATTCCTATACCACAGTAAGCTAGAATTCTACTCAACCTTTGACAAATTAGATCTCAGGATACCTGGCAACCCGTCAAACATCCTTAAACATTGCTAGAAGTTTTATAACTCCTCTGACCGAGGGGAATTATTATTCCAGATTAATGAGAGTCCTCCAACTGATCGTTAACTCTACCTCCTCGTTTCATCGTAGTTTCGAACGAGCCACTTGAACGAGGTTACATCTTCTGACGAAGAAAATAACGAAAAGAATCCCTTTACGCCCCTGTTTCGTGCAATTAATCGAAAATTCGTGACAAGGTTAGATCAAAAGTGGTTAAAAGGCATTAATATTAACCGCCTCGGTATCATAAGCGAGCTGCTCTGTCGCTGAACTTTGACCTCTGTTTCCAGTGTGCGCGGAGGCGGCTTAAATAAGGTCACTAAAGATTCAAGAGCCGCCCCTGGAAAACCCACGCGACATCCTAAGGTCAAATATGGCGTCAGGGATAAGACTTTAATTCTTTTCTGTCTGTGGGACATTAACTGCACTTTATCGATAAAAGTGAAAGGGTAGAATGAACGTTCATTTCGGATCAGATAAAAGAAGAATTATTTACAACAAAATTCTTCGACGATCAGATAAATACGTGGGATGCTTTGCAAATAGTGGAAGAAATTATACAGAGTAATTCTAAGTAACAAAATGGAAAGAAAAATAGGAATGAACAAATTTCGATCGAAGCTTCGTCTTTCGGTTATCAGGGTATGAAAAATTGGCCCAAACGCGCCTGGAATCAGGTGACCCGCTGTGCGCAGGAGCTCCATATACAGAATGTCCCATAACTGGTGGTATAAGCGAGAAGAGATCGATTCTATATGTAGAATTGAATCAAAATTGTAGAATAAAATTTCTTCACTTGAAGTTTCGTTTTTGAAAAAAATCAGTTTGAAAAATTGTCAAGCACACGTGCACTCGATCAAGTTTTTTTACTAAAATAGAACAATTTTTGAATGAAAATTATCAACAATAGGATCTACCATGATGGTAGAACACTTTAGTCCCCAGGACATCTGATTGTATCGTCGTTAGATTCTCATTTGTGAAAGTACGTTACATGTACCGTGTATAGTGGTGAAATAACGAGCACTGAATAATTACGACGAAAGATTATTATACCATTTGATTAATTAAAATTCCTGCAATAATACGATGGAAGATGTTCAGGAGAAAAATAAGGAGAGCATAGCTGTGTGCCTGCGAGAACATAAACATTACTTTCGGTAATTTATGACTTAAGCAGATCTGTCTCGAAAAAGAAGCGTCAAATGAACAAATTTTATCCCATATTTTCGACACAGTTTTCCACGTAGAATCATTCCCTTGTATCACCAGTTACAGGACATCCTACGGCTAGAAGCACGCCTTAAAATTTGCCTCACAAACTCCAGAATATTGTGTACGTTGAACAGTTCCTAAACTGAAGTAAAAATCGTAGATTCCTCCAGAAGAGAAAGAATTATCGTCAATGTCTGACCCAATTCCACAGAAAACTTCGAACGATGAAACGGAGGCAATTTTTTCGCGGTACGAATAGCCTGTTTAAAAAGAGGTAACGCATGGTGAAAAATTCACGTATCAAGGAGGTGATGAGATCTCCCACGCGGAAATATTCATCGTCCCTCGTCGATAAACACGCGATGAGAGTCGGTGAGGGGGAAAGTGTCGTATGCATAAATGGTTAAACGATCGGGAGGAATTTCTCTTTCTTAGAAATCGACGTTGAGTGAAAGTCTGGATGAAATACACTGTGCAAACACGCCCGGAAGGAACTGTTTTATCTTGTTTTACTATGGAATTAAGGGTTAGGAAGTAGTTCCATCTCGAAGGGAATTTCAAGATGATAAGATGGAAACTGTGACCGCCGTTTATTCTTCCACCCTGTGGAAGATGCATATTTCAATATTTGCTCCTTTCATCCGTTCGATGCTGACAATATTCCTTTCGGGAGAAACTACGCTTCACCCGGGAATATTTAATATCGTGAATATTATTTCTTCGTTCTCCTGGTCCAGTCTCCCGCCATTACTCCGCCTCTCTCACTGTTTCTTCTGCAAACAGCCATACGTCAACTCTATCCAACTTTTTTCGCAAAAACGTTTTCCGGTTTTCAAGCATCTACGGCGCATAGATGCACGGAGTAGAAATGTTTACTGGTGGGAAACGTGAAACGAAATTGCGATAACAAAACGGAGAGATGCGAGATAACCTTTTTGTTTATTACACGAATATATCCTTTCGTCGGAAATGTAAAAAATTCGTAAATTCAAGCATCGTCGAAACACATTTATCCGATTGTTTACTCGAGATTTAAATGAACATTGGTTTCAAACAGCCTGTGATTGTAGAATAATTTTATAAAAAGTACACTTTCTCGTTGACTTTCGTATCTTCAATTTACCGATTCGAAATCGTTTTTCGAAAAATTAACATTTCAGGATTTTCACATATTCTACGAATTTTTCTTGCCTCTAAGAAAATGTGAAAGCAAAAGAAAGATTGAAATCGTATATATTCTCAATGTCGTGCATAAAAGAACCATCTCGAATCCACGGAATCCCCCGTAAAACCTAATAATTCAGCTCTATCCCGGGAATCCCGCCCCTACGTGGATCCCACGTCTCTCAGAGAACGTAGATTCCTGCGGACTGTGAATTCCAATTCTCTTCCTCCGTTGTCCACCTGATGCACCTCTCGGTTCTACCGTTCAAACCCATTCGACGCAACAAGTTTGCCATTGTTCCGGGAACCGCGAGCATAAAGCGTCACTCGGCAAGTGGAACAACCAGCTGAGAAAGCCATTCTTTCAAACACGCTATAGTTGTTTGGCTTTTCTACGCGTTTTCACTAAGTACTTGCATCTTTCAATTTTTCCTTCCTTGTTTCTTCTTTTACTCCAACTTTTCACGTGAAACTTTTGAATTCTCAAGAATAGTTGAGGTTAGGTTTCGTATCTTGAAGAGTTTTGCATGGAGACAATTGACGATTGACGAAGTAATAGGTAAGATTGGTGGAAGTAAACAAAATGGAGGGTTTCAAGGAATTTTTCGAGGAAATTGAAGAAGTACAGGACTAATATTGCATTTCTTAGAGAAAATTTGCGTATCCATTGATAAATGCTCTCCATAAAAATTCCAGATTTAATTAGTAGCTTTAGTAGCTTGAAATATTAAATTTCAGGGTGAAAATTCATTGGTGAATCACTGAGAGAGAAATAAAAATTCAGTACCCAATCAAAAACAAAATACTGGGAATTTCTACGAATGTACAACAAAATTTTACGAATCGTTGTAAATATTTGAAAAATATTAATTAACCAATAGTTAAAGAAAGAAATGTTGATTAAACATTATTTAACATCTATTATGTGTTTTTATTATCATTTCTATTATTGGAAAATAAAAATGAGTTTTTGAATTTTTTTTATTTACAACTGATTTGTTGAATGAATATACGAGGGTCAGTAAAAATATAAACCAGATCATGTATGCTATGTCTGTACAGCGTCACGTGAGTCGATGAACCTGTCTGGGAGTTGAAAGGAGAGTGGTTCGACAGCATTGCATTCCCTGTGACACTCTACTTTTAATTTTGTTAGTAAACAACACAATGAGTGAGAAGTCAGTACCACCTTCCGTTGCACAACATATTATAATGAAATTTTTAACTGTTGAGAACACAAAACCTATTGAAATTCTACATCGGCTGCGTTTACAGTTCGATGATAAGACATTATCAAAAACTCAAGTGTTTGCTTGGCGTAAATCGTTTTCTAGTGGATGTCAACATGTGGAGAACGCATCTCATCCGTGACGTCCAAAGACAAGTGTGGCATCAGGAAATATTGAAGCTGTTCAAAAACTTATCGAGCATTATACGACGCATAAAAATTGACGAAATTTGTTCAAAAGTTAACATTAGTCATGGAAATTGGGCTTTCATAACTCGAATGGAATTAAAGTTTCGAAAAATCGTGGCTAGATAGGTTCCACGTCTTTTGAACGAATCTTACTGGACTGCTCGCATTGAACTTTCACAGAGGTTACTGAATCGCTATAAAACAGAAGGAGACACATTTCTGTGTCGTATTCTTACGAGTGAAACATGGGTCTATACCCCAGAGTCTAAACGAACAAGTATGGAATGGCGATGAAAGAAAGCGATGAATCGGGACCGGTAAAAGCGAAGACTCGCTTATCGGGTTAGATTCTCGCAATGGTGTTTTGGGATTATAAAGGTGTTGTGTACTTATATTTTCTACACGATCAAAGAACAGTCACTGCTGACTATTACTGCACGCTGCTAGACAAAGTTAAGGCAGTCTGTTGATCGAAAAGACGGGGAGTTTCCGTTCGGCCTCACACCGCTATTCGATCACAGGAAAAAATTAAAAAGATACAGCGGACAACACTCGATCATCCTCCCTATAGTCCAGATCTATCACCATGTGATTATCATTTGTTTGGACCATTAAGGAGGCACTAGGACAGCGATTCAAGAGCAACGAAGAGGGAGAACAATTTGTGTGCAACTGGCGTCAGACACAATCCTCTTCATTTTATGACAGTGGTATGAAAAAGCTGTCAATCCGATGGCAAAAGTGCATAAATAAAAACGAGGCATATGTAGAGAAATAAATCTTTTGTCCTTTTTAATAAATTATCTTTAAACAAAACATTGTTAAAAAAAATCTGATTTATATTTGACTGACCCTTGTGAAACGATTTGGGACTTACACCACTCCAGCCATAGGGAAGGAAGCTCTTGCCCTCGCCATTCCAATTGTCGCCATCTACGTAGAACATTCCAGCCGTCATCACGAACACCCAGACGGCGAGATTGATGGCGTTTAACACGTTATTGAACACCAACGATTTCTTTACGCCTGCGGCCATCAGCAGCATCATCAGTATGGTAATGATAAACGCGAGAAAGTCCGGTGGTCGACCTGAAACACAAGAAATAAAACAAAATCATTTAAATTTTAAAAAAATACTTTAACTTTTTGAAGATAAGAATGCTTTTGTTTTTAAACAATTAGAAATGAGAAATTTTTCGATCTGAATTTTTGTATTACAGATGACTAATTTGTAATATACTTTTGATCTTTTCACAAATTCAAATTTTTATTGTACAATTTTTACGTTAATTTATTTTTACAAATGTACATTTTATCATTATTATAATTTTTCTTTTTTATTCTCTGTTTTCGAAGGTTGAAACGATTGTAGAATTGGCACGAACATTCTTATTAGCTTTTTTAATGCGTGTCAATAGAAAGATACTGGCGATTGATAGAACCGGAAGTCCTCGAAAGGCGATGCACGCTAATTAACGAAACCCAATATTCGCCTCTGGCTAACGAGAGGACAATTTTTGTCCCAAGGACACCAATTTTTCTCCAGCTGCTTTTGCTCCGCAGCACACTCGCAACATCTCGAAACTCCCTAAAAACACATGTCGCGATCAATAACAATTCTTCCAGTACCTCGAGAAAATCCGAAAAATCCAAATAATTTCAATTTACAATTTTCCTAAAATCATATAAATAATACCTCTACGACAAAAATCGTGCAAGAATAACGTTCTTTCGATTTACCAGATTTAACCTAACTTAACCTAGAAACTCCCTAAACTCGCATTTCACGATAAACAGTAATTCTTCCAGTACTTCGAGCAAATCTGAAAAATCAAAATAATTTCAATTTACAATTTTCCTAAAATCATACAAATAATACCTCTACGACAAAAATCGTGTAAGAATAACGTTCCTCCGGTTTACTAGATTTGACCTAACTTAACCTAGAAACTCCCTAAACTCGCATTTCACGATAAACAGTAATTCTTCCAGTACTTCGAGCAAATCTGAAAAATCAAAATAATTTCAATTTACAATTTTCCTAAAATCATATAAATAATACCTCTACGACAAAAATCGTGCAAGAATAACGTTCCTCCGATTTACCAGATCTGACCTGACTTAACAGAACGAGAATGATTACATCAGAAAGAGAAAATAATTGAACAGGTGAAAAAATTCGAAGAAAAGATTGCACGGAGTAAGAAACGCGGTATTTTCTTCCTGAGAAGGTAAGAGCTCGCCAAACCGGCGGAAACGCTTTGGAACGACCTCAATTTCCGGCATGGCGGCAAGTTCATACCGAATTATATCCTTTACGTATACCTCCACGCCGAGATTTCGCAGGAAGAAACGGAGGGAATCGAGGGGAATCAATTTCTATATTTCCAACGTTCAATTTTTTCGCTCTTTCCTCCACAATTCGTTCGAACACCGATTGACCATCTTCCAGTATGCTGGTTTATTTATTTCGCTTTCCCCCACCCCCTCCCGTCATGCAGGTTGATCGGTTTTTGCATCCATTCCCTGGATATGGATTTTATTGCGTCCCATTTCACGTTTATTCCACCAAGAAGAATCAAGAAGCCATATGATTCGCTCTTTTTCCATTTTTCTTTTTCTTCAACGACAATTGAAACGCTTCGACGACCTGTGAAAGATGTTAGGACAATCGTTGAAGAAAAAGAATTCTCTTCTTCTTTCTTCTTTATTTATTTATTTTCTTTTTTCAGAACGCGTGATTGATTTTCAGGTATGTATATAATTGACTTTTTATTTTGAAAGTGGTCCAAGTCCATTTATCAGTTGTTTGTTGTTAACTGTAGTAACATGTACCACTTGAAGTTAGCTATCGTAAACAACATTTTGCGGTTAAGTACAGTCCCTGGCCATCGAATTAGGACCACGTACGGAAATTTCACTTTTATGCCTATAACAGTGCGTCATATATGGAAAATTGTCTTAGGTCATTCAAATTGTTACTAAATACGTTGATAATGATGTATATATAACAATTGATTTGTTACTATCGTGGTAATAATCAAATTCTCCCGACATGAATGCTATAGAAAATGTCTGGAGCCTACTTAAAAAAATAGTTTATGAATCTCCAAACACCACATTGTCACAGTTGAAAAGAAAAATGACAGATATTTGGGAAAATAATGAAGATATACAGCATATGATCAAGCAATGTATACGGAGCATGCCGGAAAGGATACAAGCTGTCATCAAAGCAAAGGGTGGAAATACAAGATATTAACATGTGTTAACAATATTATGTACAGTAGTAGTGTATTATGTTAGTAGTTAATAAATTATATCATTACAATTTCAACAAGCTTTTTAATTTTACGGAAAACGCGAAAAATGCTTAAAATTTGTAGTGATCCTAATTCGATGGCCAGGGACTGTATATTCAGAGTATACGATAATTTTGGACATATAAATTTTCACAGTTATTTTGATAGTTGAAAAATTTACTTTGAAAGTGGCCTAAGTCCAATCTATTATCAATAATGTCAGAAATTGCGGATTTTCAAATATCTGAAGGCAGTGATGATGGTAATTACAATTAATTATTAATTAGTTGGTATAATAATTAATTAGTATTTAAACAGTTAACCTCACTTTTTGGATAGTTGCTTTAATAGAATACTCAGTACGTTTAATTAATGCAATGAAAAAAAATTCACGTAATGCACACTTACAAATGAATTTAAACTTAAAATATTAAATGATAGAAATTATTAAATCCATGGGAAAGAACAAAACAACGGAGAAATAATAAATTGGTTACAAATATATTGGATGCATTTCTTGAGAAATTAACTATATAAAGTTTTCTATAAGATATCGATGTCTTAGACAATGTAAACATTTTAGTTTTTGTATTTTTTCGAAATTCAACGAAATTATTTTTTCCCACCTTTCCGGCGACACTCGACAGCAAAGTGTTCAAACGCAAATAGAAATAAAATTCTGTGCACCAGATCTTTCAAAATGAGCTGATGCATAAGTCTAAAGACGACTTTTAATGTACTCACTGATGAAACTCGAGTTTCTACGTTGAATTCCGTTGAAATTGAAAAAGAGTATAAAAGAATAAGTTCCAAGTTGCAATCAGAGCATCTGATCGTGAAAAAGGAATACGTCGGATGTCGATGTGGATATGGAAGAACGGGAAGCATCGATCATCAGTCTAACTATTGACAATGGCGACGGTTCCGGGGCTTTCAAACTTCATCCTGAGGAACTGGAAAGCTGTTCGATCGAACAATGCCACATGGACTGACTCGGTGGAACAAAAGGAAAATCCCCCCTGGGAATCCCATGGATTCGATAGGATCGGTCATCAGTATGATGCATTGTCCGCCGGAAGTACAACGTGATTGATATTACGAAAGTTTTCAGTATCGGGAAGCTTGTATCGAAATTGGACTTTGAAACAGCTCCGTCAGTTCTGTTCAACTTGGATAAAAAAAAAAGCTACACATTCTGAAAATACGCGATGTCTAAGATATCTCTGCGAAGTTTAATTAAACAAATTCGAAATATTAAGAAAATTAGAAGAATTCGAAGTAGATATTGTTTCGAGATTAAACCAATAAAAATGACAGCCACGTTATTTCAAAAACGAGCCAATTGATTTACTTGAAATTTTATGTACACATACTATAAACATACCTTTATCGTACAAAGTGAAACGCATAAAAATTTCTCTAGCAGTTTTTTCACAATCAAAAATGAGAGACAACGACCTCTTCGAAAAATCATTCTTTCGTATATCTCGTAAAGTAACAGCTCTCCTAGTCAGTACTTTCCCACGAGAGAATCCTGAAACCTTAGCAAAAGATAGGCAAATAAGCACACCAAATTTCTTATTGACACTTTGCCGACCGCGCGTATTTTTCGCGAGCGACGCTTACAGATTTTGACGTTGAGAAATATACAATTCGACGATGTACACCGTTCCTTTGTCTCTAATAATGTTCAAGGTGTTAAGCTCAAATATATTCACTACTTTCTACTTTAAGGATCATTTTTGCCTTTTCATTGTGAACGATTGTTGATAAAAAAAAAATAAGAAGGAATAATACTTGCAAAATTCTTTTTTTGAGAACTACTGCATATCAAAGTTTCATCAACATTGATGATTATCACTTAGGAACGTTCCCTTGTTAGTAATATTCTTACATTCATGCACCCATGAAGCGTGCAAGTAATTTGAAATTATCTGATATTTCATAACACTTAGACAAATCAAAGCAACTTATTTAGTAAAATATTAAAAACAAAAAGTACGAATGTGTTAAACAACACAGCATTTTTTAAGAGTGTGCTCGAAACGGTAAATTTACGCAATCGTACATCGCAAAATTCACAAATAAATTAAGCATATTCACACACAACCAAATAGAAAATATGTAATTGAGTAAAGCTCATTCTTTGTCTAAAGAAAAAAAGTTGAGTTTTATTTCATACTAGAAAACCGAAATTACTTTCTTGCCAACCTAATAGTTCCTCCCGCAAAACACACAAAAAAAAAAGAACACAAGTTTCAGAAGCGTGCTTCTCCCTTTATCCCATAATCCAGTGACTCTGATAAGCCCTAACTTTTTTTATCGGATTCTATTCCCTTTCCCCAGAGAAAGAGATTCCCGTATCTTCCCCAGAGGACGAGCTCGAATCCACCTGCCAAATTTTCGATTAAAACATCCAACAGTTTCCATAGAGGGATATCGTAAATATGGTCAATTTCTGACCTGATTCCGAGCAGCCTTTTAAGGCGCGTTCTCATGCATGTTAAACAAGAGCGGCGTGCACGCGCTGAATACGCGAATTGCGGAGCACCCTGTGTATCCTTTGCCGGAGGGTTTGAAGGGAGGAGGAAAAGTCACGAAGAGCCTGTGTGAAGGGGAAGGAGGGAGTGACAAAAGGGAGTACGAGAGGAACGCATGCGCGGATCAGACCTGGCACCTGTAGACCTCATCGATCCGAAAGGAAGCAGCACTTCGATGCTCTTTAACCTGCCCACCTGAACACGATTTCTTCATTTCTTATTCCCCCTTCCGGCGATTCTTTCTTTCGTCTTCCTTCCCTTCCTTAGAAACCGGCCTTTTCATCACTCAACCCTGATTGCTCTTTTTTTCTCCCTGGACTTCTCTTTCTTTTCTTTTCCGACAGGGTATCCACCCCCCTGAAATTTGGGTAAAAAGGATTCCTCTGGTTGATATGAGATAGGTCGATGATTAATTTTCGAAAACAATGCTTCTGGCAAAATGATAAATATACGACGGGTTTTATCTCCTTTTATAGGAGAATGTCTGTATTACGATTATTCGTGGATGCGTGTAAATTAATTAGAGAACAGTGGACTATTCGTGAATAACAATTTTGAGAAAGATTTACTCGCACCGAACCGCCACTAAAATTCGAGTAATTATTATACCTCAAATATATTGTACAATTCGAAATTACATGTGTGTATATATATTTATTGTATTATTATTAATGAAACATCTCGGTTACGATGAATTATTGATCCGCGATGAAATACGCGGGTCACGTTCGAATATCATTACAACGATACAATCTGATAGAACTTTTATATTGTAGTTGTTCGTTTTAGACGAGAACGATTTATTCATCGTGACCAAATATTTTTACTCTATCACCGTTTCCCCGTGTTCGATGAATTATTCATTCGCGATAAATGTTAAATATTAAAGATCCAATATCTCCGAGAATATTCAATTAGAAGAAAAAGAAAAAAAGAACAAAAGAAGATAGAAGCAAATTTACGAATGGTTAGTAAAGAAGGGAAATAGGAATATAGAAGAAGCTGTGACGACATATGGGACACCCGGTAGAGATCTCTGGTCGAAGGGGATAAATTGGCTTTTCTTTTTGTTCCCAAGTCGCTCCCAGGAGAACGACTCCGCTGCAAAGTGCACAGGATCTGAAGGATGCGTGGAGCATCCGAATAATGGCGGAAGCATGGCTCCAAGGAAAAATGGCGGGACGATAGAAGATGAAGAGCGAGGGGAACAAGATGAATCGTTACCATCTTGAAATGGCGAGAAGGATGTGGAGGAAAGGCTTTGAAGGATCCTCCATAAAAACCCACCGTCAGCCAGCTGGAAAAATATACAAGGTGTCGAGTTTCGGTGGGCTTCTTTCTTTTTTTTTGTTTTCTCTCTATTTCTCCTTGTCCCGTTCGGGTTAGCTTTACTCAAGAAACCAGAATGAACTTTTCTTTTCTGACTCTTTCTGGTTGTTCGATGAATGTGAGGGGAAAATATGAAAAGGGCATTGGACCGACAGAAAATTGGACAAATTAAGAGAAATATATTTTCCTTTTTTTTCTACTCTAACGTATAAAGATCTAATCTATTAGGGCTTGCAAAAACCCGATTTTCGATTTTTCATAAAGTGAAAACCCGGTTAATCGGTTTTTAGTCGGATTTTTTAGTAAAGTATACAAATAAATAGACTATTACTTTAAATATACAATAAAACCTATCTTAAATGTAGCGGAGCTATAAACTAAGGAAAATAAATAAAAATATACAACGCAAAATTTAGCAATTAAAATTATTCTTGGTTTAAGAATTATATAAAATAAAAAGAAAAATAACATAAATTTATTATTAATATTTCGTTATGTGAAAAGAATAGAAAAGTAACATAAAACGTAACTTATAAATCTTGTTTTTTAATAAAATAATATTTAAGGGAAACTGATGCGTCCAACAGGTCATATTTCATGGACGAACGTAATTTGGTACAAAAATTACCGCCGATCGAAAAAACTCTCTCACTGTCCGTTGACGTGGGTTGAATCGATACCACTGCATTTGATAAGCTTTCGACCGTTACGGATTTTTTTTTAGTAACACCAAACATTTTCAATAAATAAATTACAATATAAATACTTCATGAATAACAGTAGAAAAATAAAATTATTTATCACTTGAAAAAACAAAAAAAAATATAATTGACTTTCGGTGTTTCGGGAAAATCTGGGTTTTATGGTTAGGTAAATTTTTATTTTATGTTTCGGTTTTAACCTGTTTGCAAGCCCTAGCATCAATGCAGCATGTAGCCTTTAAAATCACTTCCTCAGATATTATACGAATATTTATTGAGACAGACGGGAGAAACGTGCTTGTTGAAATTTTAAATAATTTGCGAACGATAACGAACAGAGGATTTTTTTTCTTTTTTTTTTTGGTATTACGAAGAAATTGCTTCCACCGATTTTCGAGGTTGGACAGGTTTATTATTATTTTTTTCCACACGAGGTATTCAGGTCACGCCAGGGGACTAGAGAGGAGAAATCTCGTAGAACTATGTATTTCGAGCATTTCCAGCCACCGAAAAGAAGAGAGAGAAAGAAAAAAGAAGAAGCTGAACGGGCAATATTTGCAAAATACTTGAACCAACTACTTCGAACGGCTTCTTGCTACGCGAAAATACGAAAAGACCAATTGTTCTTTATTATTTCATACTATAATAAACACCGAAGTACCCTTGCCAATATTTCACAGAATATCGACAGAATGTTAGGTTAAGGAAAGGTTAGTAGTGAATTTCATCCAATATTGTATAGGTTACCGTCGATTCAAGTGTAATTTACAGATAGAATATAGGTTACATGAAAGTTTGATTAAGTCATACCCCAAGCTTAATGGTGTTACATTTTGGTTAAGTTCAGCTTGGAAGTAAATGACTGAATTAACGCAGAGAATTAACAATGAGAAATAACAATAAGAATTGACGCATAAATCATGTGAAAATAAATACACGTAGAATCTTTACCGTTAAACGTTTTCTTTTTTTTTTTTCTATTAATTTATAGTAGTTATTCCTTGTGGCAATGACTATTAATAAAATAGGAAAATGATTCTATTATTTTTCTAATATTATTATATTGTTATTATGTTACTATTTTTCTAATATTATTCTAATATTATTATTATTAAATAGGAAAATTATTCTAATATTATTTTTCTAATATTATTCTAATATTATTATTATTATTATTATTAAATAGGAAAATAATTCTAATATTCCATTCGATTTTTCAACGAGCCACGTTCAAACAATTCCAAAACAATTCGTAACATTCTGTCTTCGCTATATGTGCCTATAATTATGAAAGTGGTCATATATAATATCATCCACACTCCTCCATTCGCTAACAAATTTTTCTGTTTATCTAACTAAACTTTTCCTCCTTCTCCCACCACACACACACGTTGACACAATTTTTGGAATTTTCCCTTAAAATGGTTGAGTCTTGCGCCTAACTCGTGTCCGTGATAGTCGTTTCTTATTGTTCCTTTGCCTATCTCATAAAATTACGCAGCCAAAGACAAACAGTTCAGGATACTACTTTTATAGATTATAAAATCCACATAAAATTAATTTTAAATGTGAGTTAGGTTAGATCACAGAACAATTCTAACCTAACCTCTTTAAATATGGATTACTAAATTAATAGCTTGCTAAAATGAAATTAATAGTCGGAATATCTTCAGCACAGACTAGGTCAGAGATTAACTGAAGCAAAAGAAACTTGCCGGAATATTCGCAATTTAATCGATACAACGGATGTCCTAACCTAAAAAAAGAAAACCTATCGAAACCGGTCGTTTCTTGACAAAGTCAACGATAAGAACGTGCTAACGCGTGCCTTATCGTTGAATCGTGTGTTCTCATGACTCGTTAGTTTGAACATAACGAACTTGTACCTGAAGATGCTCTTGTAACTCGGATATTTTTATACAGACAAGTTTCCATTGCTGGTTCACCTAGTTGGATCCGTCGAAATTCATTAAAAAGATTTTTCTTAAGTACATATCTTCGAGGAAAACATTTCTTTTCAATTTGCAAAAGTGGTAAAAAATTGGAATGTCAACTTCGGTTGTTATCTTTCGTAATATATATCGGTAATTCTGAGAGCTTATGGGAGAGAAAATGGCGGAGGGAATATGGAGGACACCTGGAAAGATAACCTATAAACGAAGAAATAATGGAAGCTTTGCTCCGACAATTAAGTTAATTGGACATCGAGTTTCGAGATAACAAAAAAGAAAAAGGAGAATAATAAGAAAAAAAAAGACGCTACACGGAGAATTAGAAGATACGGTAAATAAAAGGAGAGGAAAAGAAATATTTATACACGAACACGATAGCGAGCATTTCCATAGCTGTAATGAACAAACGGAGTGTAATGAAATTCGAGAAATATCGAATATAAGAATAAACACGAAATGGAACAAAGAACGTTTTAAACGGTGAAAGCTGATCGATTTTTTTTTATTCGTGGGGGAGAACTTGGATACAGGAAGTGAGAAACAAAGGGAGAAAGAAAGGAATCCAAGCTTGTTTCACAAAGAGAGACAAATGGTAGTGGGGAATATTGAACGCGAAAGTTCTCTCCGCTCCTTTTTTCTTCGCCTAACTCTGTACAGTTTCGAAACTGTTGCGGACAATTCCATCGTATAAAGTGATCTTGCAATTTTTTTCGTTCGAACCAACACATTGCCAAAATTTGTCGTTTTCTAACTTAACCCTCTATTGCATTCGGTTCCAAATTGGGGACTTAAATTTCAAATGCTCTATAGTAAATTAAGTAGACAACACTGAAGAGCGATTTATTGGCTGAAATATTGTATTGAGGTAGGTGTTTTGTTTATAATGTAATATAAATTGTTATATTGGTATAATGTATACGTAATTCAACAAACTGATCACATTGCACACTGGCTTCTGTGGACTGAGAATAGACAAAGATGTAAGGTAATAGGTTGCAAAGGCAAATCAAGAGTTATGTGCGAGAAATGTCACATACATTTGTGTTTCTATGTTAAACAAAAAATTGTTTTCGTGATTTTCATACAAAGTAAGGTTATTATATGCAATAAAGACTCACACGAAGATTTTTTTCATTTTTTTTTTTATTTGATTGATTTTGTACCTGCATATGTATAAAGTTCCCATACAGGAACAGCCATAAAATGGAATAAATAACATTTTCCAATAAAATTTTATTATCTGTTTCATGACCACGCTCATTTTTAAGTAGACTAACAGCCATATATACTTTTTTCAATTCGTCATAAAAATTCATGCAATAGAGGGTTAACAATTTTACGTACACATCTCATAATTTTCTAGAACCAATTACAAACTGTCGCAAGTTACGTCGGAGTACATCAGAATTAAAAGTTTAATTTATGAAAAATATTCAACAGTCAATTTCTTCCTCTGAGCAAATCTAAACAAATATGAATGAAATGTCCACTTCGTTTCCAAACTTGGGCACGAAAGTTCTTCAAAAATTTTGAAAATTCAAAGAGGAGTTGAAAATCGTTAAATTTGACAGAATTACTCGGGTAACCGAAATTGCTGTGGCTATGGGTCAATGGAAATTGAAATGGGACGTGTGAACGGTTCGTTTATTCAAAGGAATGCACGTGTCGCCGGGAAAAAAAGTGCCATCGATTCTTTTTCGTCGCTCGGAAGAGAAATCGCAATTTGCTGCTAAATTAATTTCCTCGAATTGTGGCCACAGATCTGTCTCCGTAAACGCGACAAAATCCGATTATCCAATTCCTCTGTCGCGGTGAAACATTCACTGAGGCAAGCTGATTAAGGTATTCCAGTGATATGATATCCTTTACGCCGTTTAAGAGGGTTGGAATCGGGTTAAAAATCGTCAACGCTTGCGTGACGTTAACTACGGGGCGAGAGGCGTTTGTAACACGACACTGGAGACAGTAGCGCGACCCACGAAAGATCAGAGCGTCACAAGATTGGTCAGGCATAGGGTTTGCAAACCGGTTAAAACCGTAACTGGTTAACCGGTTTTTTTGTTAAAATTTACCTAACCATAAAACCCAGGTATTCTCGAAAGACCGAAAGTCAATTATATTTTGTTTTGTTTTTTTCAAGTGATAAATAATTTTATTTTTCTACCGTTATTCATGAAGTATTTACATTGTAATTTATTTATTGAAAATGTTTGATGTTACTAAAAAAAAATCCGTAACGATCGAAAGCTTATTAAATGCACTGGTATAGATTCAACTCATGTTAACAGACAGTGAGAGAGTTTTTTCGATCGGCGGTAATTTCTGTATCAAATTATGTTCGTCCATAAAATATGACCTGTTGGGCGCATCAGTTTCCCTTAAATATTATTTGATTAAAAAACAAGATTTATAAGTTATGTTTTAGGTTACTTTTCTATTCTTTTCACATAATGAAATATTAATAATAAAGTTATGTTATTTTTCTTTTTATTTTATATAATTCTTAAACCAAGAATAATTCTAATTGCTAAGTTTTGCGTTGTATATTTTTATTTATTTACCTTGGTTTATAGCTCCGCTATATTTAAGCTAGGTTTTATTGTATATTTAAAGTAATAGTCTATTTATTTGTATACTTTATTAAAAAAACCCGACTAAAAACCGGTTAACCAGGTTTTTACTTTATGAAAAACCGAAAACCAGGTTTTGAAATTTTATCGGGTTTTTGCAAGCCCTAGTTAGGCACAGTAATTAGTTCGTGTATCGTTCAGCCGAATTTTTAACACAATCGTTAATTATTTTTCTAGCGGAATTATCATATTCTTTGGAGTGTACATAATAATAGAAAAAATGATTTCTGCGTTTTAATTTGCTGCAGAAAGTGCATTTTTATTTTATATTATAACAGTAAAATTACTTTCAATGACCGATGGACAATTATGGCAGAATGATTGTTTTGTTTTCTTCAATATAATTACGAAGGTTTTTAACATGTGAGAAGAACTATAGATGTTGCATAATTTGGTTTAGTTTTGTCTGTTTGAATTACAGTAGAGAAATAATTTTGTAATATTTAGTTAGCATTGAGGTTGTGTTTATTTCTGCCTATAAATTGTATATATTTCACTGTCGCAGTAATGTGAAATATGAACCCGAAGGTCCATCAAAAAAGCATGAAGAAATAAAATTGATACCGATACATCTGTTCCATTGAAATAAATCTTGAAGCAAATCCCGATTATGACTATTCGTATGTGCAACAGGTACTGTTAAACGTGGCTATAATTCAGTCGGAGAATCCTCTGAATATACTCTGAAACGTGAATTTATTTTACAGTTCTCTTCGCAGAAAGAGAAGAAAAAAGAGTAAAGCTGCTTTATTTATTAAATAATTCCCCTGGTAAAATTATATTCCATTAAATCTCTGCACCTCTACACTTTTACATCAAATCTAATGGAACATCACAAATCTGTATGAGACACTCTCTAAACTATGTTAAACACCTTCGAGAAAAACTATTCAATTTATTAAATATTTAAAAATACTTAAAACCCTCGATCCTCTGAATAAAAACAATTCTCTAAGGATCTCTATGATGCAAGTGATGACGAATATGGACCAACGAATCTGCAATAAGTTCAGGTCCAAACTTAAGAAGATCGTAGCAGTTAATGGAGGCTACATCGAGTAATTCCATTCTATATATCATATACTACTTTTATACCAATTACGGTTATAGTATAATAACTTTTCCGGATTTACATCGACGGCCCTGTACACCGAAACTCAGGAGTGCGTCTAAATAATAAATCAGACACTCGAACGGACACGTTCCAACGGAGCAGCCCCAAGTTGCATTTGTACGAACAAAGCCCACTATCTGATCAATATCTCGTAAGTAGAATGATCTCCTAGTGGTCTCTGTACCCGTGTAGAATAAGCCTAGCGAGCAGCGTACGAGATCGATAACCACGCGAATAGAACGTTCTACTTTCCCCTCTGCCGCAGTGGAACAAGCCCGCGTATGGTTCGACACATCCCCAAGCGACGCGTAATTCGTGGCGAAAGAGGGGGCGGATATCCGGTCTCCCCCTCTTTAGGTTTGTCTCGCGTGTTTAACCAGACCGCGTAACAAATCCAGTGGAATAATCCAGTATGGAGCCGACGGATGCTAGTGGAAAGAGTTAACGGCTGAGCGGCACCTAGTGGAAACGAGTCGACGATTCAGCCGACAAGTGGAAAGAGTCGACATACTCTCGGTAGGGGAGCAACAAAAGCGTCACATGGATTCACTGTATCTCTGTCCAACGACCGTGACGAGGTATAGACTTTCAAATGAAGCCCCATCGACTCGGTGCTCCGCCAAGGAATGCAGATTCTATTCGGTTTACTAATGCCAGGCTCCACTTGGAAAGGGTTTACTACCGATGGCACCGTATGCTTGGTATATTAACTTTGCAATCATTTTTTGTGGAGTTCTTCTTTTTTCTATACTGTGATTTCTGATCAGGATAAAGTTCAAGCTATGTTTTGACGAAATTTTAAAACGTTTTTTGTTTTTGTTTCTTACAGAAGGTTGTTCCGAAATTGCACCGAAAAGTAATCTAACTTTCACTCTATTTAGAAACCGCCGAATTCAATATTCTATTACTAATAAAAAAGAAAAATTTTTTAAAAGTTTACAGAATTATACTCCCTCTGTCCCATAATAATAGTAGCAAGTGAATATTTAAATAGGAATTATTGGCGAATACAGCTGCAAGTTATGTTGTAGCTCAAAATTGCGAAGCATTCAATCAAAATTAATGTTTCGTGACATTTGTCTTTTGTTTTGACACATCTTTCTATTTTTAGGTTAACCTAATTATTACGAATTAAAACTATTTTTCTAATTTCATCCTATGATCGAAATCAATTGTTTTATTTCAGTTGAATATCAACCCACTGTAAAATGAAAAAACGAGAGTTTTCAAGCAAAGATCGTAAGCAAGTAACGCAAAAATGATTTCTTTTCTTATTTTGTCAACGTTGTTTGGCGCATTCTTATTTTAAGAACGAGAATATAGACGAGGCGGAAATAAATGTGTGAACGACGAAATGACTCACCGAATAACGTTCCCACGCTGTTGGCTATCGCCCCGGAAACGGCGCCATTCGCGAGGGCGTCCAGGCAGGCGCTAAGGGCACAGGCACATGCGCTCGTACCTATAAGGTACTCCAGTATCATGTTCCATCCAATAATGAATGCTATTAATTCGCCTACGGTCACGTAACTGTACATGTAAGCGCTGCCAGTAGTGTGAGGCACTCGTACTCCAAATTCGGCGTAACATGCTCCTGTAACATCAAAATTTCGACGTCGTGTTTAGCTCCAAAATATGACAAACGTACGAAAATATTTAAAAATTAAGAAATTTTAGGGTAACTATGAATATTTTACAATTACGTTTGACAGTTGGAAAATTTAAGACTATTTTGTGATTTAAACTTTCACAAATTTGAGTGAACTTTTCTGTAGAAGAAGTCATTTAGCATTTTCTAAAAATTTCTTTTAGAATAAATACATTTGACACCTGACAAAATTTTGGACCATTTTGTAATTTTGAACTTTCACAAATTTGAGTGAACTTTTCTGTAGAAGAAGTAATTCAGCATTTTCTAAAAATTTCTTTTAGAATAAATACATTTGACACCTGACAAAATTTTGGACCATTTTGTAATTTTGAACTTCCACAAATTTGAGTGAACTTTTCTGTAAAAGAAGTAATTCAGCATTTTTTTAAATTCTTTTAGAATAAATACATTTGACATCTGACAAAATTTATGATCTTTTTGTGATCTAAACTTTCACAGATTTTAGTGAACTTTTCTACGTGAAAAGAAATTTAGTATCATTTAAAAATCTCTTAGAATAAATACATTTGATATCTGATAAAATTTAAGGCCATTCTGTGGTCGAAACTTTCTCAGATTATAGTGAACTTTTTTATATGAAAAGAATTTCAGCATTATTTAAAAATCTTTCAAAATAAATACATTTGACATTTGACAACATTTAGGACCATTTTATGATTCAAACTTTCGCAGATTTTGGTGAACTTCTCCATATAAAAAGAAATTATTCTTTATCATTTAGGAATCTAACATTTCCAGAAAAATTAGAAACTTTCGATAATTTTAATTTATATAATAAATTTCACTGACATTCTAAAATCCAAAATTTCCACAAATTAAACAAGAAACTCCCCTATGAAAGTATCTCAATTCTCAATAAAAAGTCATCGAAGATATCGTTCCAGGATGAAAATGATCTCGAAAGAACCATTAAACAGATACCTTACAAAATTTTCAAGAATTTTCCCGATAAGATGCTGTTCGATGTGAACGACATTTTCCCAATTTAGAGGTGAGCATAAAGAAAAGAAAACGACGTAACAACTCGAAAATAGATAAAAAGCGAGAATATCATCGACGCAATGAAGTGATGGCGACGATTAACGAAATGACGTGATAAATTAACAGCGTACACTCATTATCGACATTTTAATCCGCCCTCAGCAACACACATCTCTGTGTAACAACTGATTAAAGCTTCACACGTTGGAAGCAGTTAATTAGCCTCGAGCAGAGGCGTGAATGATTTAAATTAATTAGCGATTTTTTCTCTATCCACCTTCACTCGCCCCTTTATGTCCTGCTCCACACGTCGACCGTGACATGACATGCTCGAATAAATATCAGATTCTCCTTTCATGGCCGATAAACCCCCGGAACGCATCGCTAACGAACCTCTATAACCAATTATTTATTTCCTTGTTTATTTATAGACGCATACGTTACCGCTACAATAGAGGCAGAGCGTTTTGGAAAATTTTTCGAATGTCTGTTTCAGAAAGATAATTTCGACGATACTTGTATAGACGTGGTGTATACAGAACACTCGGGAAATTTTCAAAAGGATAGAAAGATGTGTGTAGTAGTAGTAGTAGTAGTAGCAGACCAAATTTTCTATAGAAACTTTGATATTGAAATTTTGATTTGTGAAATTTCACTTGCGTGCATATTGGCTGGTAAAAAGGAAAAAGCGATCTGGTTTGGATGAAAGAAAATTGAAGAACGTTCGCGCCGACAGTACCGAGATGGATAAAGCGTGTACATGTTTCAAAAGGATGTGATTCGATCTGTGTGTCACGAAACGAACCTTTGTACCTATCGTAAGGGAATTTTAGCGTAACAGCAATAAATGAGCCGTTATTTTTGAAAGTGGTATAAGTCCATCTTTTCATATATCGAGATATTTAAAAGTTTTTCCAAAAGCGTGTGGTTCCAAGTCTTACAGCTTTCTTCGCGGTCCTTGATGTGTTAAAATGTTTAAATGAAAAAAAAAAAAAAATAGGTAAAAGAGTTACAGGCCAGCTTTACTTGAGATATTCTTTTCGGAATTATAAATCAATTATTAAGGGTCGAAAACAACCAATTGATTCTTTAGGAGTGGTTTTTACAAACGATTCTTAAAGTGACTACCTTAAAAAGAAAATCACAAATAATGCTCCGGTGACGAATTATTATACGTAGAAGTTTGAAGTTGGTCAAGTAGGTGGACCATAGTTAACTCATTGCCTCAAACGACGGCTATAGCCGTCCATTTTTTTACGATATGAAGACAAATTACGGCTACAGCCGTCCTGCGTACTTTCATTAATAAAAAAAGAAACATTATTAGTACGAGCTGTACTAATGCATTTGTTTATTCTTCAGTAATACATTGAACAAAAATGACTATAGTCTTCGCGACGATCATAGCCGTCATTTGTTCTGAGTACAGAAAGAAACTAATGATAAACAAATTACGATTAGAGCCACCAAGAGTTTTTCTGGAAAAACTGTGGTAAAATTTGATAATTTCTACTTCCAAACATATAACTGAAGCTCAATTCCCTATTGCAGTAACAAACAATTAAAAAAAAAAAAAGACTGCGTTCCTAGGCACGATTTTAAAACTAAAAGTGTGCGGCAATGGGTTAAATAATTTAAAGAATGCTATGAATATGTAGAGTTTTTTTGTTATACAATGATATCAAGCATGTTGATTGTTTTTTCTAAAACGGGGAAGATCTGTCCAATCTGTTGGCAAATAGTTAATTTCAATTTACCATCTACAGAGTGTTAAACAAATAATTCGTATGAATTATAGAATAATGATAAATAATAATCGGATAAAAAGAACAGTTTAATCATTCAAAACCTTCAAACGCTACGCTTTTTCATAAAAATATCGAAACAAGTATCCTTTCGAATGAATCATTTCTGTTACAAGTTTGACTTTTGAAGCGAGCTGTACAGTTGCTCCCGGGGACACAATGCCCTGAGACAACAGGAACGAATTTACCGGAGCGTGCAGTGCATCCAACAGCGCGGCACAAAGGGAACCCCGCCCACCTGTAATCTTCATAATCCTCGGAACTCCGGTTTTAGTTCCGGTTTACTGACATCTTCAATTTCACCGCCCTTCCACGCGTCTCTGTTCCCCTAAAAGGGGATCACAGATCGGGGGAATCAAGGAAAAATCACGACACAGCAAAAGGAACGCCTACGAGAGCTACATGATAAAGGCTGTTTCATCTCTTTCGACTTTTCCGTAGTAAAAGAAAAATTTACAAGAGAATACTTTCCCTCGTGAAATCTCGAACCCGCTGAAATTTATTTCACACCGAAATTCAGACGAAAATTAAAAGGAGTTCGAGTTTCTAAATTTCGTCATTTCCTCGTGTTAAGACAAAAGTTGCTTAAAATATTTGTAAAATCTTTCTCAATAAATGCTATTTATTGACACGTAGTTTAGAATTGAAAAAATTTATAATAAAAAGAATAAGTATGACAAGGCTCGAACTCACGGCAAAAAAAGGTGCAATGATCCCAAAACCAAAACCTCAACCACTCCGCCAACCACGCTGTTAAAAATAAGTTAAATATTTTAGAATATACTATACATATTACATTTATTAGTTCAATTTATTCAATTTGTATACTGTTTCTTCGAATGTAAAAATGTTTAAGGTTGTATGATATATACACTGTATACAGAAAATGTAAAAATTCGAAGCAGAAGTTACTTTTTCACGCGAAATACCTTAAAAATATCGGTTTTTAATTTTTTTGACAACTGTGCACCCTTCCAAAAAATATGAAAGCAATTGAGAATGATGGTTATGCTAATATACTGCTACTAAAAAAATATAAAAAAACGATTTTTTTTTTCAAAAGATATCCACATTATTTTGTGCTTTTTATTTTTTACAACTAGTATCTGCAACTAAAAAAATCAAAAAAAAATTTCCTAACATATGCATTTATATGTGTAATATGTCAGATCTTTTTTCAAAAGTTTTGCGTATCACTAAATAATGAAAATAGTCCAAAAACTGCTAATCCGAATTTACCCTGTAACTACTCCCGTGATCGAACTAGAGAGTTAAAACTTGGTATCACATGTTTTCTTTTGGTAAGCTGTCGAATGGTGCATCGAACCACCAAATCGGTTGGAGGACACTTTTGACCCCCTTAGCCTGCTACAGCCTTTAACTTCCTAAAATACTGCTAGAAATTTCACGGTAATTATTAACAAAGGAGCCTGAAAAATAATAGTTACCGTCTCCTGTGCTCTACACGTGAAAGGAGATAAATTTTGTTTAAATGTAAGAGTGATATAGTAACCGGGAAAAAATAGAACCACCGTCTATAGGTTTATCTAAGGTGGCTAAGGGGTTCACATGTCCCGAAGCATGGAACCGGGTCCGACACGTCGCCCCGTAAATCTAATCCGACGTTATTTACCACTAGCCTCAAGCCACTCTGGCATACGTGTCAGCGGTCAGCGACGTACAGGCGCAAGAGAATCATGTTGGTCATGGTCCATTCGCATGACCAGTTGCTTTTTACAGTGGCAATAACGAAACAGCACTTCCTTTTCACTGAAGGCCACAATAAGTGGAACAAGACACTCTCACCGATAAAAAGCATCACCAATAGAAACTTGTCTGCAATTTATTCGTTATAACAAATTACAAATGAGTAATTTAAATAAAAATATGAATAAAAATAATTATAATAATATACAAATATATTATGATAAAGTATACAATAAATATATAACATAAAATATATAAAATAAAATATGTAATAATGAATATATGAAGATAGTATATAAAATATATAACAAAGTGTAGTATAATAAATATATAAATAAAAATAAAAGTAGTTCAAATAACAAAATTAACATAAATAGTCAACTGCACGGCTTTGTGTATGCGTTTAATCAGTTAGCTGTTACGCTATTGTGACCTCTTTGAAAAGTGTGTACCTAAAATGTGTCGCAAAAAGTAAGCGATAACGAGTATACTCGTCAAACACAGAGTATGTGTGACTGTTATAATACAGAATTAAGTTGTAATGAAATTACTGTTTTATACTCGTCGTAATACTGTTTAATACTCGTCATAACAAAAAGTATTGCCATTTCTTCGTGACGAGTATACTCGTTGAAGATTGTTAACTGGTTAGTGTGGCCGTCGACAAAAGCCGATGATCGTACCGAAAAAGAATATTTTACAAGCGTTGATGAATTCTCTGCGTTTTTATTATTATTTTCTTATCTTCTCTTTTTTTTTTTAATTACAATGTTTTTTCAATTTTTCCAGGATAAAGAAGAAACGCGTTTAGTATTTATAAACGACGTCGGATGGTGGGAATGCCTGTAAGTTGAGAAGAAATTGAATTTTCCGATGTATCGCGACCCTGAACCACATCTGACAGCCAGCACCATACAAACACTGTAAATCTAATCCGTGGGCCACGGTAAATATGGTCGGAAATCTTTACGCCGCGAGCGTACGGTGAAACAACGCTCCATTGTGAAAACATATAACCTTGCAGAGCTGTTTATACTGTCTTTTTTACAAACATTCTTCTTCCGTATATGAAAACTGAAAAATCCATAATTCTTCACGTTTTCCGGTTAGTGCGGACCTTTTAATCTTCCGTGGGAAGAAGGAATACAATTTTTTTAGAAAAACATCCGTGATCCTCACTTTCTGAGGGAAAACATGCAGTTGAGTCGTAAGTAATGTCGCCTACATATCATTTTTCAATTTATTCAAATGTCGATTTATTATTATACCAGCATCAGTCAAATATAAACTGGATTTTTTTAACAATGCTTTTTTTTTTTGAAGATAATTTCTTAAGAAAGACAAAAGATTTATTTCTCCACATATGCCCCGTTTTTATTAATGCACTTTTGCCGTCGGATTGACAGCTTTTTCATACCACTGTCATAAAATGAAGAGGATTGTGTCTGAAGCCAGTTGCACACAAATTGTTCTCAGTCTTCGTTGCTCTTGAATCGCTGTCCTAGTGCCTCCTTAATGGTCCAAACAAATGATAATCACATGGTGATAGATCTGGACTATAGGGAGGATGATCGAGTGTTGTCCATTGTATCTTTTTAACTTTTTCCTGTAATCGAATAGCGGTGTGAGGCCTAAGCATTGCCATACAAAAGCCGTACTGGACAAACGGAAACTCCCCGTCTTTTCGATCAACAGACTGCCTTCACTTTGTCTAGCAGCGTGCAGTAATAGTCAGCAGTGACTGTTCTTTGATTGTGTAGAAAATCTAAGTACACAACACCTTTATAATCCCAAAACACCATTGCGAGAATCTAACCCGTCGATAAGCGAGTCTTCGCTTTTACCGGTCCCGATTCATCGCTTTCTTTCATCGCCATTCCATACTTGTTCGTTTAGACTCTGGGGTATAGACCCATGTTTCACTCGTAAGAATACCACACAGAAATGTGTCTACTTCTGTTTTATAGCGATTCAGTAACCTCTGTGAAAGTTCAATGCGAGCAGTCCAGTAAGATTCGTTCAAAAGACGTGGAACCTATCTAGCCGCGATTTTTCGAAACTTTAATTCCATTCGAGTTATGAAAGCCCCACTTCCATGACTAATGTTAACTTTTGAACAAATTTCGTCAATTTTTATGCGTCGTATAATGCTCGATAAGTTTTTGAACAGCTTCAATATTTCCTGATGCCACACTTGTCTTTGGACGTCACGGATGAGATGCGTTCTCCACATGTTGACGTCCACTAGAAAACGATTTACACCCAGCAAACACTTGAGTTTTTGATAATGTCTTATCATCGAACTGTAAACGCAGCCGATGTAGAATTTCAATAGGTTTTGTGTTCTCAACAGTTAAAAATTTCATTATAATATGTTGTGCAACGGAAGGTGGTACTGACTTCTCACTCATTGTGTTGTGTACTAACAAAATGAAAAGTAGAGAGTCACAGGGAGTACAATATTTCCAAACCACTCGTCTTTCAATCCTCAGTCAGTCTCATCGATACACGTAACGCTGTACACTCATACTTCGCTATACGGTCGCTTTTTGTACGGCATTTCACTATAACGGCCTTTTTTAATTATGTCACTTTTTCGATTTACGGCCCACAATGTTTCGTTATATGCATTTTGTTATAGCAGAAAGCAAGGCGAAGCAGACAACGTTGGACCAATATTTTAAACTGGGTCAATCCACAACAACGGAAAGTGACGATGGCAGCATATTATAGCTTACTGATTCTTCGTATTAATGTTCGTCATCAGATTAAAACAATTTTTAAATATTTTATTTTATGTTTTTTTATTATATACATATGTGGATATAATTTCTTTTATTTTTTAATTTATATATTTATTTATTGAATTTCTGTTTGTTATTACTTGTTTTGTACTTTTATTTTTATGTAAGCATTTCTATGGGAAATAAAAAGAATGAAACACTTCATGAACTAAAAACTATAAAAAATTATAAAAAATTGGAACAGATCTAATTGAATTTGTATGCGTTTGTATCAAAATAATTGATTTGTTATACGGGTTTTCGCTTTATGCCCAACTTTTCCGGAACGTATCTAGGCCGTAAGAAGAAATATGGTTATACAGATACGGCATACATAATCCGGTTTATATTTAACTGATCCTCGTATTAGAATAAATAAACGTTGTTTGCTTAAAAATATTGCTCAAGAATCACATGAAAAAATGACCTTACTTTGAACGTAACCCAATAGAAAGTGTCGAATGTTCTTTTCAAATATTTCACGATAAAGAATAATTTTAAATTTCTCTTTGCTTTTTTGAAGATTCATTTGTTTTAGAAGATATATTTGTTTGTTTCACTTACCAGAAAAAATGGAAGCAATGGCCGCAATTATGAACGAGATGACGACGCCCGGCCCAGCAACGCTGCGCGCCACCATCCCCGCGACTAGGTACATCCCTGTCCCAACGCAGGAGCCGACCCCCAAGGACGTTAGGTCCAGAGTCGTCAGGCACTTCTGTAGAAAAGAAACGGGGACACGTTCGATAAAAACTTTTCAACCAATTTCTCCAACAATTTTCAACGATTTGTTTTGCATATTGCCATCCCATCTCGCCAATTTTAATTTTAAGTTTGTTTGAACAACATTTCCAAAAGTTTTGATATTTCCATGTATTTTATATTTGATTGAACCCTTTGCACTCAAAACTTTTGTGCCAAAGTTGAATTTTACTTAGCTTCTTTTTAACATAATAATTTGTATTCACGGCTATGGTTTCGTCGATTAAGATTCGAAAAATCCAATGATTCTCTTACGTTTTACAACTACTTGCGATTCTGTAATTTCTTTTTTTGGGGACTTTACACACTGAACTTTATACTTTCCAATCTTTTCTCAGAATCTGTCTTCCCTGTGTACTGTCAGAATCAGTTTCACTTTTTACCGTCACTTTAATCTTCCGTTTTCTCGAGTCAATTATTTCATTGAAATCTCTCATTTGTAAAATTATCGATTTGGTGTTGGAATAATTTCAAATCGAACCTGTCTTCGCTCTTACTAATTCCATGACTCGATCTTTAGAAGCATCAAAAACAGACTGACGCGTGAAATGATAATTTTAATTAAACACAATGCTGTATCACAAAGCACATATACGTGAACCATTTAAAATGAAAAGAGCAAAGACATTTGTTTAAAAAAGAAATACAGCAACGAACCAAGTGGTGACTAAGAATGCAAAGGATTCATATTTGTGGAAATTATATATTTCCTAATATTTAACGTTCCATGTAATATTTTCAAAAATTTTACTCAAATACTCAACGACATTCTTCGACACCAAAATGACCATTTTCACAAAACAAAAAAAAAAGCAATTCCAAACAATCTTTCCCTTGAGATATAACCCTCTGAAGCCCTGAAAATAAGTCCATAACTCGGTAAAATAAAGAAAGAAAAGAAAAATATTATCTCGCAATTGTGTACAGAATCGTCGAGGTAAATCCGGAATGTTTCCAGTGAAATCCTACAAACAAAATATAAACAAAGCAGATATGAACCTAGCAATTCGCGGTAAGGTGATTCAGTAAGAAACCACTGATTAGTCCGAGAATACAACCAAAGAACAGCAATAATCGAATCCCTTCGTACCAGAAAATCGCTCTCGGAAATAATTAGGCGGTTTGGTTACAAAAACACAAAAAGTAGCGTATGATCTAGCTAAGAAATTCAAGGATTCCGAGAACCAAGATGAGGTTCCAACAGGACTCTGCTCCACCTCACAAGGCAAGAAAGAGGCAGGCATGGCTTTACGGAAACCTCTGTCATCACTGGTCCCCAGACTTACGGCCCCCTCCAGCCCAGACTATAATGCCCTTGACTATTACATGTGAGGCGTAATCGAGGCAAAGGTAAATGTGAACTCACATAACACGAAAAATTCTCTAAGGGCCTCCATCATGAAAGTGATGACGAATATGGACAAGGAGGAGGTTAAGCGAGTCTGCAATCAATTCAGGTCCAAACTTGAGAAGATCGTAGCTGTTGATGGAGGCTACATCGAGCAATTCCATTGTATATATCATTTACTACTTTTATGCCAATTAGGATTAGAATATATTGATATTTTCCTTGAACTTGAATCGTTTTTCTCTGCATAATAACTTTTCCGGATTTACTTCGACGGCCCTGTACTTACTAAAATAAAAACTGAATCTGCAAATGAGAACCACTGAACCGGGATTTTCCTATGCTCCAGACGAGCAAACGGGACAGACCGGAACGATGATAAAAACGAATCTATGCTCCAATTTGACGAGAAAGGGTCACCAGTGTTTCTGTTTCGAACAGGTGAACCGTCGATTCTTCCGCGGAATTTCCAAGAAACTTCTTGGAAATAATGGGTAGCCGCAGGGGGCCGCGAACTTTCCCAATAAACGGCCGTGGTCGGTGTGGCAACAACTTCGCCCATCTGTTCCTCCCGCTACACCTCGGAAGCAAGAGGGAAGGCGCGGAGGAACCGCGGCGATCGAGCGGAAACACTGCGAGTTTGCACGGTGACTTACGTGTTTTATACATCAGTACCGGCTGATTCAAATTTCATACCATAGCACGGAGGGATAAATTGTCAATTGTGGAACAAACTCGAAACTTTCGAATGAAATTCAATTAATTTAGCATGGGTTATTTGTAGACGGCTTTTACGCCACCTTTCACGGTTCTCGCTCAATGGAGAATATTTTGTGAATTGAGGGAACATTTGTGTAGTCAGGGTGATAAAGGAACGTGGATAGAACATTATTTTTGATAGGAACGTGTGTCCTATCTTCCTTCGTTTTCCAGATATGTGACTGAAAGTGAGCGAGTTAGACGCCTGAAACCAGGCAACCCGTCAACTGCGCGACGTGTGTACGCACGGTTTCAATCAAGTTTTCGGCAGAACTTGAAGTACTTCAAGTGTTCCTTGGTACGAGCACTGTATAATAACATTTTAACTATTATATTTTAGCAGTGTTTGAGAATATTAGCTGCAGAATTTTCGTAAAAATGTCGTCGAAAATCACAATAAACTACACAGTATGCCTTGGATATGAATAACTAAAAAATGTTGAATTTGTAATTACACAAAAGGAAATCCAGAATCCTAGAATTCTCAATTCTTAGATTCAGAACATTCAGCGCCCAATTGTTCCAAAATTCTAAAATTCTTCAACTTCAATTATTAGTCTCGGAATTGAAAAATGTGTTTTAACGATTCCCTGTATGAAACACGATCGATGATGGACTTGAAGTCAAATGGAATGGAAAAGAATGCAATCGTTGGAAACAGAAAGGAGTGAAAATTTCAAAAATTCCTAAAAATAGGGGAAAAAAATTTCAAAATGGAGGAATTCCTAATACAGACAGGAACAAATTCCCCGTTGTTGGGATTGTCATTCACATGACTGGAACAAGAGAATCCGAAGTCGCGTAGGGGTTGCAAAATCTCGGTAAAAATAGCCAAGGATCGATACGCGCAGGTGGATATCATGTACACACTGGGCGCTTCTTCTCCTTCGAGGATCTAGAGTCTTAGTGTCAGCCGCCAGAAGAAAGATGGTGGCTGGCTATCGATACGCGAAAGGTGGAGGAGGTTTAACTTTGCCTTCAATTCTATTTCGGGCTGTCTATAATTGAAACACGCTTACCCACGTGAGCCAACGGTTGCCTTGCTGAGAAAACAAGATTGCGGACCATCGAGAGGCAATTGAAAATTAAAAAAAAAAATAAAATTAACAGTCTATTGCATGAATTTTTATGACGAGTTGAAAAATATATATATGTCTCTTAATCTGCTTAAAAATGAGCGTGGTCATGAAATAAATAATAAAATTTTATTAGAAAATGTTATTTATTGCATTTTATGACTGTTCCTGTATGGGAACTTTATACATATGCAGGTATAAAATCAATCAAATAAAAAAAAATAAAAAAATCTTCGTGTGAGTCTTTATTGCATATAATAACCTTACTTTGTATGAAAATCACGAAAACAATTTTTTTTTAACATAGAAACACAAATGTATGTGACATTTCTCGCACATAACTCTTGATTTGCCTTTGCATCCTATTATCTTACATCTTTGTCTATTCTCAGTCCACAGAAACCAGTGTGCAATGTGATCAGTTTGTTGAATTACGTATACATTATACCAGTATAACAATTTATATTACATTATAAACAAAATACTTATCTCAATACAATATTTCAGCCAATAAATCGCTTTTTAGTATTGTTTACTTAATCTACTATAGAACATTTGAAATTTAAGATCCCAATTGGGAACGGAATGCAATAGAGGGTTAAAGTAAGATGAAATAAATAAAGGTAATATAAAATTAAAAAAAAAAAATAAAGTTATATTTCCGTGGAGAAGTATCTCTTGCTATTGAAGTATTACATTGGGGAAACAAAAAGTGTTCGAAAAGCGTTTTGTATTGAAATCAAATAATGCAGATATTTTCGTTGCAACCTGAATTTCACGTATTTCCTTTATTTATTTATTCTTTCTATTTTTTTCTCGCTGAAATTTAGAACAGTGGTGTACACGTAACGAGATGATAAATTTCTAAATTTTCGACGTTTTTCATTTTAAATTAACGAAATTTTATAATTAAAAAAAGAAGAAGATAGGTCACCAGATGATTGAAATATTTCGAATATAGAAACGTCTTTTTTGTTTCGTTTTTTATTAATGAAATATTTGTATTTTTTTTTTTTTTTTTTTTTAAGTTTATTCAGCACTCGCCTGTAATTTCTGCTTGGAGTCGGTCGGATGCAGTGGCTCGGGTCCAGTTTTCCCCTGCTCGCCATGAAGGCTCTCCGGATTCTTCGTTCGTATAAACTTCCCAAAGAGCTCCAGACCCTTCTCTCTGTCCATCAGTTCGAGCTTCATTTTTCCTGCAAACAGACGATACGATCTCTCGGTAAAAGAGGGAATTTGCTAAGAGAAAGAAACGAAAATTTTATCGTGATTTCTTCTAACAATTTAAAGGTTAAAGAGAACATCCTTTGAGGTTAGAAATTACGAATGACTACAGACCTACGTTATAAATCTCTTTCGATTCAATTTACCGAGTTTCCAGGACAATTAGGACTCAACTGGCTCCCATCTTTCACGGTGACAAGTATTCTTTCATTAAGGGACATTTTAGTGAGGCAATTTCTCAATCTGAAACTTTCTAACCTTGACCTAATTGCGGCCATGGTTTCCATTTAACGATCCTCGTCCATTTTTCATTCTGACCGATTCACGGTGATACATATATCTCTCAAATTTAATAAAACAAGGGAACAGATATGTGGATTCGATAAATCAACGTGAACAATTACCGAGAAAATTCATTAGTATTGTAGAACATGAATAGAAATTAGAAACTAAGTTTCTATAGTTCAATAAAAATTCTATAGTTCAAAGGAGAATGAAAAATTGCTCGAACAAGGGAAAAGGTATTGTATTATATCTTAGTAATCCATCACCAATGGAGGATAAAAAATTTAAAAAAAAATTCAGAGGGTGTACAAAATTTGTATATCCTTGAACAATTTAAAAACCATTGAAAAAGAAAGAAATTGTTTGAAGGCAAAGCGATGGAAAGAAGAATAGATGATATCGTTAATTTGACAGAATGAGAAATCGCAGAGATTCGAGTGGAAATTTGTAAAAATGGTTGGTAAATGTGTTGAATGGTGCCCCGTGTGGTTTTTCCCGTGGCTGAAATGTCGCACCGGCGAATTATCGATTTATTATCCGGCGACTGCGCAACGTACGCCCTTTGTCCTTCCGTACGATATCCTCTCGAAGAAAAAGTCTGGATGAAGAAGAAAATTACGATCCCGCAACCTCATCGCTCTCAGCCACCCTTCCGGTGGCCATTTTTCTCCAAGAAAACCCTCTAGACGCTCGACAAAATAACAAATCAGCCGTTCTCGCAAATTATACGCAATTAATATCAATTTCATGTGACATTATTGCCCCACGTACAATTTTTTTCAAACATTCATCCCCATTTCACTTGAAACGTTTAAGTACCGTTTATTTTTCTTTCCTTTAATTAAAAAAATTTAATGTAAACATTTCGGGGAGAATTATCGCAGCATTGAAAAAAGAAAATGAGGGGTAGAGATCCTAATTAACCTACAATTTCATACAACTTTATTAAAATTTCATGAATCGTACTGTTATCTTGAAGAAAAACAATTGTAATATTTCTAAAAAAAATTATTGCACCATTAAAAAAAAAAGGAAATGAAATGCAGAGATCCCAATTGACCTAACATTTCATAAAAAATTCCATTTGTCCACATTCAGCTCGGAATTTCCAAACGTAACGTTATGTTGAAAACAAAATTTAAATACTTCTAGGAAAATTATTGCACCACTGAGAAAATAAAATGAGAGGTAGAGATCCTAATTGACCTAAAATTTCATAAAAATTCCATTTGTCCACATATTGCTCAAAATATTAAAACGTACCATTATCTTGAAGAGAAGAATTTTTAATATTTCTGGGAGTATTATTGCACCGCTGAGAAAACAGAATGAAGGGCAGAGATTCTAATTAACCTAAACTTCTATAAAACATCCGTTTGCCCTCATTTAACTCAGAATTTCAAAACGTTCCATTATCCTGACAATTGAGAAAAGAAATAGAATATACTATTCAAAACCACGTACAAGGTAAAATCTCTATAAATAAATGTTGTATTTAGGCTTGTACGTAGCCCGTTTTAAAATTCTAAAAGTTACCATTCGTTTGATAGTAAAAAGACAGAATGTATCTGAAAGAATGAGGACTGTCATTGTGACAGGGGATGGAGAATCGACATTTGAGTGGCAGAAAGCGAGGAGAAAAGGATAGAGGAGGATTATGCACGGCTGTAAACAGTGATGATAATCGTTGGTGAACAAAGCGGCGCTCTCTGTGAATAGCACTCGCGAATAAATTATTCAAGGTGCACTCGACGCGCAAAAGTAGCCCGGGCGCGTATGAAAATGCCTTTCCGGCACTAATGGAATTCCTGAGCGTTGTCTGATCACTTACGGCGCTATTCTACTTGCCCGGGGTCCCGGTCATTTTGAAGCGAGAGCGACACTTTTCGACTTTCTAATTTTCTCCGTAGCTATAACCCGTTGAAAAGTAGCATAACCACGCCGGTAAAGGTTGCGAAGGCGCCTTTATTAAAATAGAACGATATAGTGATGGTAACGGCAACCATTTTTTATCGTGAAAGTTGAAAAATTTGACTAACGGATGATAAAGCTGTTTGAGATTGATTGAACGGGAAAATTGTTTGAATAGGTTAACTCAAGAAGAGGGTGATATGTCATTGGAAAGCTATCTAACCTAAAAAGTGGCTTATTTTAACAAAGAATAGTTGAAAGTTTTATTGGAACATTACATAATCTCGGAAATAATTCCTTTTTTTTGAAGAAGTAGCTAAAATTCGATAGACAAGTTGAAACCTAACATCAAAAGTGGCTTATTTTAACAAAGAACAGTTCAAAATTCGATGAAAAAATGTTCTAACCTCGAAAATGATCCGGTTTTAGAAGGAATAGCTAAAACTCGATAGACAAGTTGAAACCTCGCCTCAAAAGTGGCTTATTTCCACAAAGAACAGTTAAAAATGCTATAAAAAAATGATCTAATTTCAAAAATGGTTCCCTTTTTTGTAGAAGTAGCTAAAACTTGATAAACTTAAAGCTTAATTTTTGAAAATGGCACATTTTTCAAAGAAAAGTTGAAAATTCTATGCAATTAAAAAAACCTACCGTCGAAAATAATCACTTTTTAACTAGAAACAATGAAAAATTTCACGAAAAAGTTGCCTAATCTTAAAAATGCACATCCCAATGTTTATACAAGCACGGTAACGCAATTAAAGATAGTATTCGTGCAGTGAAACACAGTTACCGTTGGAATTCCGGGCTCAAAGAAACAATGCGGATGGGAGGGAAGCCGGTGTATGTGTCAGTCGACAACAAACAACCGGTAGAGCTTGCAAGCTCATCCCCATGAAAGACTCGACTTCCGGTATTCTGATTGCATTCTGGAAAAGCCACTTCAAAAGCAGTAGGTCATCATTTACAAACATTTTCTATACTACACTGTGCCCGTTGATGTTCAAAATCTACCGAATATCTATTTTGATATTTTGAAATTTCGGCCAAGTTTCCATGACGATGATAATAACCAGACACACGAAATTATAATTTAACAATTTTACATGATAATTATTTGTTTACCTCTGCGTGATTGTTCAGGTTAAAATTTTCAAAAAAATCCTTTGGAACGCCACTTTGGTCACGTTTCCATGAAAACGAATTACAAAACGTGCAAAGAAACACTTTAGGCGTTATTATTGTTACTTGATCACGTTTTCATGAAAAGCGATTGCAAGCTTCCACGAAAACACTTTAGACACTGTTTTGGGTACTTAAGTGCGTTTCCATAAAGACGAAGTGCAAAACGTCTAGATAAAATACTTCGGGCGCGTTCTCACAAAATGGAATTGCAAACTTCCAGGAAAACACTTTAGACGCCATTTTTGGCACTAGGTTACGTTTCCATGAAAACGAATTGCAAAACGTCCAAAAAAACACTTTAGGCATTATTATTGACATTTGATCGGGTTTCCATGAAAACGAATTGCAAAACATCCGGAAAAACAGTTTAGACGCCATTTTTAGCATTTGAGGGTATTTTCATGAAAAGGAATTGCAAAACAGTGTAATTTATACACTTCAACCGACGAAAAAAAAGTAGAATTGTCTGCCATTGTTGTCGCAATTCCCACAACCGTCGTTTCATCGAAGAACCCTGGGCGCGTTCTCATAAAAATGTAACGCGAAACTTGCTTATTCCGAAATTTTTTCAAATTCCACTTTTATCATCCCCTTTATCTCCTCTAGAAAATCACGTACGAGTAGCCTCAGGACACGTACGTGTCCGTTATCGCAGAGAAACACACTACCGCATACTGACGAGCCATTTTTCCCGCTCGTTACCGCGTAACCGGAAAAATCACGTTCACCTCCCCCAAACCCCACGTTCTAAGAGAAGGAAAAAGAGGGAAATCGACCAAGTGTCCACAGTTATTTCTTGCACGCTCAAACGTCACCTGCGATATTGCCAAACTTTCGGCGCGTCGTTCAACCGTCGCGCCATCTGACGGTTAATTGGAATTCTAATCTGGTCATGGAAATCCGCCAAAAGAATAAATAACCGAACAAGCGAAATGAGAATTTTCCTCTTGAAATATCATTTCATATTCCTGAATGGTTATTTGTTTCTGAAGTAGGTTGAGGTATATATTTATTTCTTTTGAAGAATTATGAATAAAGTTGAAACGATGAAACTGGAACATGAATTATTAGTGATTGATAATTTTCCTCTTTTTTTTTTCTTTCTTTCTTTTTCTAGGACAGAGTATAAGAGTTGTTAGCGAAGCTTTTAAGAAGCTTCAGATGAAAACACTTCACCGGAGATCGCCCCTTAATGCTATGCAAATGTTATTCGTGATCCACCTCTCCGCCCCTACACCCTTCTGTCGCAATTTTTTTTTTTTTCTCCACCCTCAAAGCGGAAAATTTCAGCCCTTGTTTTAAGTGTGTTTTTGAAGGTTAAGTTAATATACAATCCCGCTTCCGCGTGACACGCTTAAAACATGCTCGAACTCGACGGTTCATTGGAAAACTTTCTGTAGTCCAGATAATCTCTGATTAACGGCTGATGAATTTTCATGAAATCATCTTAAAGATGGTCATTGAACGACTGTATTAAGCTTCCTCTGGAAAGTTTCAAAATTATCAAGGTTTAGAACTTTTAAACTAACCACGTCCTCGTTGTGGAACTAATTTAACCTAAAATACTACAAATGAGAATCTGCCTTAACCCCTTGCCGTACCATTTAGTTCGACGAAATCCGGACCAAAGCGGCACGCTAAACAGACCAGAATGATGTTCGAACAATCATATGTGCCTATAAGTCTGAAAGTGGTCTAATTGTAAGTCATATATTTCTTGTTTCCAGATATTTAAAAGATTACATTTGAATGAATTAAAAAAAATTTCTATATTATGTAACATTTTAATTTAGAATTTTATTAGTCTTGATTAATGAAAATTTATTATGAATGTGAAATTTTGTGTGAATCTGATGCGAAAATATTGTTTTTAAAGTTTGAATTGACTTAGACCATTTTCAAAATTAACTGTATGACCTGTAAATGACTTAAATCAATAAAAAACTACGAGTTTTATTAGAAACAACAATTTTAATGAAATAATTCATTTACATTTATTAATTATTTTTAAGAAGTAATCCGTTTTTATCATTTTAAGCTTTTGTCGTTATGAGTTTTGAGATTTCGAAAATGTTTGTAAAAAGCTGGAGGGATGTAGGATAGTAAACATATCATATCTTTATGTTCTTTTTCCGTTATTAGTCAATTGGTTGGTGTATGATGAAAGTAAGTTAATATTTCCATATACTTTTGGTCTTCCTCGTTTAGGTGAAAGATCCAAAACGTGGAATTCAGAAACATCTAAAGAAGTTTTATAGACTATCTTATAAGGTGCATTTTTCAAGAATCTCATCCATTGAATTTTCAGCCAAGCGACAGATTTTACCCGCGTATCTCTTGACGTAGTGGTAAATTATATAAATTATTTTTCCACCGATAATTACTCCGGAAGAGCGCAACTGAATTAGTTCACTTTGAAAATAAAACCAAAAGAATCCCATATAATGACAAAATAGCTAACACAAGCTAACGGTTCTTTTTTCACAAATTTGCAACAGTGAATTTGCATTTTTAGTTGAAAAAATGCGTTGCCATCGTTATCATTATCGTCGTCGGCTAATTTGTAATAACTGATAAACTCAGTTTTTTTATATTTTTCACTTAGACCACTTTCATAATTAACACTAACTGAATTCCACATAATGTTGAAATAACAAACACTATCTAACGGTTCATTTCTGACAATATCGTAAAAATTACATTAAATTAATTTAGTTTAAAACAATGTGATATGAAATAACTGATAAACTCATGTTTTTTTTTTTTATTTTGACTTAGACCATTTTCATAATTATAGGCACATATAGTTAGATCAATACATTTTGATATTTGATTTTTTTACTTGAACCATCAAAATGTACAGTGCACAGGATGCTTTTGTTTCGTCTAAAGTAACAGAGTACCAAGTGTCATCCATTTTCGTCGTATATTGCCTGAAGTGCGAAGTAATTTGTTTCGGTAACAAATATTTCTCAAAATTTGTCATCAAATACGTAGCGGCCAGCTACAAGCCCACACTTGGCGCACAGATGACCAGCATGGTTTATGACGTACACGCTAGCAAACCTATTTTTGAGGAAACCATTTTAAACTGTTTAACTTTTCTTAAATATTACAAAGCATGTTTTGCACAGAAACTTTCACCGACGGTCTCAATAGTAAATTGCCATGTTATAAATTAAGATTTTCGAAGGATTCACCATACAAAGCCACGAAGCCGAACATGTTACATATCACAGCTAAGGAACCTAGAGGAAATTCTGCTGCGTTGCCTAGTTTTCTATGGCGAACTCATCCTCCACTAGAAAGCCTCGCAGTCCTGAAAAAAGCGCGCCAAAGGCGTAAAGGACAAGCGTAGGCTAAGTAACGAAATTCCTAATTGGTTAATACCGACGCATCGGGTTAACCAATCAGGAAAAGTAGTGAAAAGTTTCAAGGAAGACTGAAGAAAGCTGGAGGAGACAACTCAGTCATTTCCCGACCTCCGAGTCAATGCTTCTAATAAAAAAGAGACTTCCAAAGTTAACTATGTGGATATATTCTACCCTGAACACGATCCCTTCTTAAAATCCTATTGTAAAAAAAAATATAATAAAAAATAGCTCTAATAATCCTGAGTCCTCGTTTAAATTATTTGAAACAAATGCTTTTATGCCACGAGTTTCCGAATATTTCCAAATTATCGGTGTGATTTTCACTTCCTGTCAAATCCATGAAACACATGATTCACGTACTGTATTTTCCTCTTCGCCACTCTCATCTATAATTAAACGGTTCATGCGCTTTCTGATTGATATAAACACGACGTTAGTACTGAATGTGTTATGACTGCTTTTATGTGTGGATAGGAAGATTAAGGTAATATAAATGCCTTCGTTGATATGATTCCTTCACTATTATTTATTTTTACTATACAACAGTTTGCATACGGACGTTGGTAGCGCATGTTCTTGATGTCTCAGTTGTTTAACTTCCTGGCTAGCCTCCTGAATCCTCCTTTTAAAGTCACTCGTCAGAAAAGGGGAAAAGATATAGAAAGAGAGGCAATCATAGAGAGGAAAAGAGAAAATCGAGAAGTAGGGAAAAGCTTAGAAATTGTGGAAAATTTTGGAGAGCGAAAGACATAACGGAAAAGGAGCATAGAAAATAGGAAAAGTGAAGAGGTCCGCAAGGGCCAAAAAGCGGATACTAATCAGGCTCAGGCCAGACCCTGAAGCAAGCGTGGGAATTAAAAAAAGTGCAAAGGATGGGAGTAAGAAGGAATAGAAATAGAATATGCAGTGGCGTATGCGGTGCCATACTAATTTTGCATTTTGTAAGGGTTTATTAATCACGAGTCAGACTCGTGGCACAGATTCTGATTAAGATTCAAGAAAAACAATTATATTAGTAATAAACATCAATTTTAATTCTAACTTCTTTTATAATTTATAACACTGAGGATAGCCAATTGTGATTAAACTGTAATACATTAGTGTTTTTTTGCGTAAAATGGTATGAAAACAGTAAATAGCTGATGCTTAAATGTATAATCAGCAAAAGAATCCATAGGTCAAGGGGTTAAATTTTACTTCAAAAACTAAAGTACAAAACCACTAACACGCTTGCTTTGTGACGTAGATTATAAGAATCGTGAGCAACTCTCGTGGCGTAGTGGTAAGAATTAAACCATAATTGTAACTGGCGAAAAATCATTTCACGAGTCCGACTCGTAATATTCGTGTCTGGTACAAAATTTGTATCACGAGTCAGACTCGTCAAAGTATGATAAGGAGTTAAACACAGAGAACTTGAATAAATTAAGAAAATTTAGAATTTTACTATTTCTGTTGTATTTAAAAGAATCGAAAGTATTATTTTAGGTTAGAGCTAATATAGACCGGATGTTCGTCGTAAAAGTTTGTTGGTTCGTGATTTTAGTCGAGTGGCGGGAAGATTCGAATAAGGTAACGTTGAAATGGCGAGGAAGCGAGAATTTCGCCCTTCTGCTCCATCTTGATAAGGGGGATTCGTGTAACGGGAGAAATTTATGAGGCACGATACATTTGTTTATTTATTGCTGACGTTGCATCCGCAACGAACGATAAACGATGGTGGTGAACTGGCTACAGCTACTACACGAAGTAACCTAACCTCAATGTGGTCTGAAACTGGCCAAGATAAAATGGTGTAATAAAAAAAAAAAACAGCTCTCGAGTGTTAAGTTTTAACCCAACTGTTGGATGCAAAGATAAGCCGTTTTACGCCACCTAAATCCAAGTTAGGCTCGAAGATAAATTTCTTGCGATTCTCTAGAATTGATATACTGTTCAAAATAAATTTCCGAATTCCCTTAAAACTGGTCTAGAGTTAGGTAGAAATTTCTACGGAGAAAATGTAAAAAAATATACATTTCACAATTTACAAATGTAAACTAGAAACGATTGTAAATTATTTTAATTATTAAATTATTCTTTACAAGAAAGAAATTGCTTTTCGTTTACCTTTGAATGTAAATTAGGCTAAGATTTGACGAGCAATTTATCTTCGAGCAAGAATCATTGCAATATATGTACATATTATTAACAAAAAATTTTTTTTATACTTTATAGTACTAATAAGTATTATCTAAAAGTACAAGTTGCAATTTTAATTCATATCCTTCTAATAAATTTCTAAAAAAAAACGTTGCATTTTTACCAAATCTGACTACCTACTCCCCTTAAACAAATAAAAAATATGTTGAAGAAAAGAAAAATGATTAATTTAATTTAGCCGAAATAAAGGATTGAAACGGTAATTTAATCACATCGGTATTGCATGTACGTGAAAAAATACTACGTCCACATAGAACGTTTGACTTTAAAGTACTCTGCACTTAAAGAGTTAATGGGGTTCACTGTATATCCCAAGGTGAAAGGAAACCAATTTCTCCTTTGTGGAAGATAATTTAATAATTGAAATAACTTATAAGGGCTTCCAATTGGCATTTGTAAGACATTTCAAAGGGAAATCTATCGAACTGTTGGTGTAGAGCTTGTTCAAATATAACTCCCAAGTATTTTATGTAAGACACATCCTGAAAGATTGAAATTCCATCGATGTAGACTATGACTTGTAAGCAAACTATAATCTGAAACTAGCACGGTAGACGTGTCAAAGGTGCCATAGCGTCGGTATTACCGGATAAATTTGATTGATGAAAAAGTTCCAACTTTCCGCATTAATTTCTAACGAGGCGCCAAGTACTTTCTAGACGAGAATAGGTGTCCCCCGAAGGGAACCTCTCACTGAACTTCTGGGAAATTGCTTCCTGCCGTGTTTCCCTCGCTTCTTTTTCCTCCCTTTTTAATTATATCATAAGTAAGGAAGTACACCATGCCTTGTATCCTGGTAATTTATCAAACAATACACTTCATCGAGATCGTGATAATAATGTAAAGTAGCCGAATATGAGACCATTTTCTTTAATCAAGCAGAATTCTCGAGTAAAAATACTTTTATTAAAATACGATACATGTCTTAAATGTAAGATATGTACACTTTTGCAACGTATTAAAAATGATAACAAAACAGATAGAGTACCATCATAATATTAGGTTGGCCAGAAAGTTCGTGCGGTTTTTAGTAAGTTAATACAAAGCAATTTTTAATGTAAAGAAATATCTTTATTCAACGATGACATTTGGCCATGGAATCTTTTCTTATCTCTTAGGTAGTTTCATAATATCGTTTTCGTAAAAATCTACTCCTTTCCCGTTGAAAAGAAACTGCTGCAGGTGTCAATGGTCCCTTCGGATTCAAAATTCTGTCCATTAAGGGAACTTAATCAAATAAAAATGAAAAGTATGCAAAACCATGAGTTGAAAAACTGGTCGCCTAATATAAAACCTAGGTTTCATCTTGTCAAAACTGATTTTTTCTGTCTTTCTTCACACATTGGACATATAAAATTCATTTCGTCTGTATTGCAGTCTTCATGAGCTCCCCCATAACATTTTATACACTGAACCCATTGTTCACCGTGTAGATCTGAAGAATAAAGTCCTGTGCAAAACAAGCATTCTATATCGTAATTTTTATATGTTTACTCAAGACGCTACGTTGTTTTCTAGGCTACTACAGATAATACAACTGAACTACGATTAATTCTGAAACAAGGAACTACCGCTGCGACGTTCGAGACTTCTTCGTAACAGAGATAGGCTGCGGTCTTATATTATAAACGGTCACATATTAGGCTACTTTACAGTATAAGAACCTCCAGATCTTGAGATAAACCCTAATCTCGAAATCAGCTCGAAATCATGAAAATTAAGAAAGACAGTAACTAAGAAACTGACAAAAGCGATAGGAAGAAAAGTGTGATACCGAGTGGTGTGAAAGTAAAATGAGATAAATAAAAATAATCGAACAAAGTATCAGCCTGCCGACGGAATTATGTGTTTCAGTTTCTCAATTAATTATGCGCCGTCGTTCCAAGTCCATTTCATGTCGGAGCGACGAAATTATCGCGACAACTGAACGTAGACCCCGTTAATTCAACGCTAATTCGTCGCACAAAATCGCACAAAATCGCTCGTTAGCCATGAAGCAGAGCTCGTCGTAGTAAGGGCATAAACCATACGTAAACGTGGTTGGCGAGATATAAATCACAATATGGCGTGAATGGTCGTCGAGTAAAATATTATTCGACGATGATCCAACGTTGACCAGTTTTCAGTCACGTTAAATCATTCCTCCCGTGTTTTTCAACCACGCGAAAGTGGTCCTGGATAGTCCGTGAATAATTCTACCATCACGACCCGGTGAAAATTGCAGCTGGTTTCCTGTCGAGTGAAATTGGCAACCGAATGAATTAATGGGTTGCAGCTGGCGGATTAGTGGCTGTAGTGGTGCGGCTCTGTTTCCGGTCAAAAGGTGAAAATTTGACGAATCGTACGTTTTGCTGTCTGACAGCAGGCTAAGTGAATGGGGGAGCATGATTTTAGTCAGTACAGATTGATTGAGAGTGATCTTTATAGACAGTGAAATTACATACTAAAAAGTGCAACTTTAATTCCCTTGAGAAATTAAATATTTGAAGAAAACCGTAGAGAATAAAATTATGCAGCAAAAGTATTCGATAAAATTCTAATTGAATAATTTTAGAGGCTTCTGTCAGTTGGGATTTGTTTTATGATATTTCTAGAAATTTCTATACTAATTTTAAGTAGTAGAAGTCAATCATTTCTGAGTCAATAAGGAATGTATCAAATTATTTGAAAGTTTACGTCATTTTTACGAAAGTTTACGACTCCGATTAATATTCGGACACCTCTCAAAACGAACTGAATCTTTCAAAATTGAACCAAACGAATTGTGTTCACGTGATAAGTTAGAAGGATTAGTTTACTTAATAGCGTACAAAATTAAGCGATGTTATAAACGGTTTAGAAAAGGAGATTTTGAATTATATTTCGAATTAAAAGCAGAGACACTACTAAATTATACTTTAAATTAAAACCCCCGGAATTTTACAGCCAAAGAGTCCCAACTTCTTTCAGAGAAATGAGAGAAGATTATAGAAGTGGATGGAAACTATTTGAAATGAAAAAAATTGCAAACGAAAACTTATGATAGGAATAAAGGAAAATCCGCAGAACTTTCTGAACGATCTAATAATATTGTACAGTATGTATTTCAAAATAGTATGGAATATGTAGTGGCACAAGGCGTTCCTTACATTCCCACGTACTTCCATTGCGTTTTCTTGTCTTTTGCACACACTCTACAACTTCTTTGTGGATCTTTTTTAGCTTTTGTGAGTGAAATTTTCCTTGGAAAATCTCCCCGTTGCTTTGCTTGTAATGTTAACAGCAGACATCCTTCCACGTTTCTGATAATCATAAGTACACACTTGTATCGCTCGATTTCGATAAAGTTTTCAGTACGTATCTAACTAACATATACCTACAACGCGTATTTTTAAATCTTCATTACAGGCTCAGATAAAAAAAGTTGGAAAAACCGACTTCCACTATTTTCTTTGCGATTTCGACCAGTTGCAACTTTTTCAAAATTTTTCGTACATATCATCTAGTACATAGGTTCTTAAACTGTGGTCCGCGGACCCCTGAGGGTCCGTGAAATTATAAAAAATAGCTGCAAACAATTAAAAAAAAACAATGAAAAGGCAAGAAGCGTGGAGCAATAAAAAATGTATTTTTAAGACAATAAATAAAACATGGACCTATTATTATTATGCTCTGCGATTTTTATACAATTTTTGTGATTTTTATGTATTTTTTTATTTTTATATCATATTACTTAAAAATTATTTAATATTTACATTATTATTTGTATTTTTGTCAGAAGTTGACTTTTTTTCATGTTTCTATGTTTTATGTGACTAATAAACATTGTACGAAAAAAAATTTTGTTTAGTCTCCGGGTTTCGATCACTGACTAGGTGGCAACACTGTGCGCTTATCCCCTCCATGTTACTCCTGTGTGCTAGGGTTGGGATGGGTCCGCAAAAAAATGTTGATCAAGAGGGGGTCCTCGGACTACATAAGTTTAAGAACCCCTGATCTAGTAAACTGATCCTTCTAACTCGTCAAAAAGACTCAAGTGATTTGATTCAATTTTAAGAAAATTATTCTGTTTTAAAACGTGACCGAATATTAATTGGGGTCGCTGTAGCATATTTGCCAGCTTGAATCAGCACAGAATTGATTTAGTGAGTATTTAATACAGTCAACAAGTAGTGTGTATCAATTTTGGGCAGACAACAGAGAGACAATAATAAATCACATGATTAACCCACCTAGTAACAGCCTAATTGAATAGTGTATGGTACTTCTGTCAGCAGAAATGTACAGATAAGTGATTTAGTAAACCCATAAAGCAGATCCGATCGAGTAGTCGTTTCACGAGCCAAGAATGCTCCTTTCTTTTTGCTCCGAGCAAACCCGGGAGCAGCGGCCGGAGTAAATGACGTCGACAGTAGTAAATGGAATGGGGAACAGCTGTAGTAGCAATAGTACAAGTTCGTAGATAGGCATGTGTTGGAACCATCGATTACATTTCCCAGCACGTGCCGACTAGTTCCCATGGAGCGACTTCGTGAGCAGGCCTGCTTTAGAATGTACATAGAGTAGTAGTAGCAGGAGGAGGAGGAGGAGGAGGAGGAGGAGGAGTGAAAACTATGAGAACTGGAGTGAGAACTATGCTTCGAAGATAGGCACGTGTTGAAAAAAAAGCAAGCAATAGTACAACGATCGTACCAACACATGCTAACCTACGAACCTATATTCCCGCTATTAACGTTCTTCCCCGCTCGATTTACGACTATCTATGTCATTTGCTCTGAGCTCTGTTCGAAGCAAAAAGAAAAATGTGATCTTATTCCTAAAATGATCCACATACAATTATTCAAGCACTGCAGACACCAACAAGACTTTATGAAACGCTCACTCCAAAAGATCCTAACCGAATCCAAAAACAAAATCGTAACCTAATCCAAAAAAATTCCTAACGTAATCCAGAAAAAAAAATCCTGACCTAATCCAGACTAAAAATCCTGATCTAATCCAAAAAAATTCTAACCTAATCCAAAAAAATCCTAACCTAATGCAAAAACAATCCTAACCGAATCCAAAAAAATTCCTAACCTAATCCAGAAAAAAATCCTAACCTAATACAAAAAGAAACCTAACTGAACCCAAAAAAAAAATCCTAACCGAATACAAAAACAAAATTCTAACCGAATCCAAAAACAAAATCCTAACCCAATCAAAAAATAAAATCCTAACCTAATCCAGAAAGAAATGCTGATCTAATCCAAAAAAATTCTAACCTAATGCTAAAAAGAAATCCTAACCTAATCCAAAAACAAAATCCTAACCTAATCCAGAAACAAAATCCTAACCTAATCCAAAAAAAAAATCCTAACCAAACCTAAACAACACTGATTCAGTAGTACACGTTAATTTCAATCAGACAAACAAGCACTTCTCCGATATCTTTGCGCCTGTCAACGCAGAATAATTCGCGAATTCAATTCTCCCGTTGAGAAAGTCACTAGATCACGTCAATAGCAGGCCTGACAATATCAGAAGGCGTTCCCTCAAGAAAACACAACCTAGTGGCACCGATTTCAGCCAGCGGTATGGAAAAACTGCTCACGGAACAATTAACCAAGCGACACCGGAGGACCTAGAAAATTTTCTGCAGAGAAGTCCTCGAGTGCAGTGCAGCCAATCGTGGCCCTAGACTTCGAGTATAGCCGGGACAAAAGATTTTCTCATTTCTGGCCTTCCCCCGTGGCACCCATAACCAGGAACAATACGCTTGTTGTTCCATTTTCATTTCTCTTCTTCTCCCGAGCGCCATCTACGCGAAAGTTATGGCACAATCTGAAAACATCCGCCCCCTCTGGGCTTCGTGGCCACTCGAGATGATGATTTCCAGGGAAACTTGTCGACGGAAAATGATACAACACTGAAACTTAATATTTCCCTTTTTTCAATTTTTTTCTTTTTTCTACTATGTAAACGCTGATAAATATCACGCATAAATGTACACGTTGATATCCCTTCGATTTTCTTCAAAAAAAATTCGCGAAGAAAGATTATACTCCACTGTGAATAATAGAAATGAATTGGAATCTTTTTTTCCGAGGGAATTTAGAAGGAAACACGAGTACTTTATGATTCCGTTCAAGGCCCTCCTGCATGTCGCGGCTCGTTAAGTTGATCTACAGTTAGAATTCTGATTCAGTCTCGGTCCTTTTAATCCGACAACTGCTACCGGTTGTCCGTTACACGTTTAACGAGGTCGCCTCGAAGCTATAATTAATGTTTGTTACAAAACAAAATTTATACCATGTGACGATGAAGGACGAAGAAAGGAACATTTTTTATCGAATGAATAAATACTCCATCGCTCTCCGTTTCTGAATTACGAGGCTTTAAATGTGGTCCGCGCAATGCAGGTTGCCTGCTCACAGGAGCCTAAGTTTCTACATTCAAATCTCTTTATCTAACCAACGAGGCTAAGTAGAATACACATTTATCGGACAAAAAGTGTTCCTGTCATCATCGTCTATCGACTACGTAACTTTTCTTTTAACACTAAATCTACTACGATCGGTTAAATGACCGTTTCCAATTTTATTTTAGAAGTTTCCTACGTGAAATGTTATTTCATCGCCATTTAACTTCACGATTTTTCTTATAATATACATACTATGAAATTTTCAATATTTACTTCTCTTCTTATTGGTTTTTTCTAAGAAAAATATGTAGCCGGTCTTGTTTATCGTGGCCAGTTGACCGGTTGAACAATTTATGTTCTTCTGTAATATTATTTTCGCGGAAGACTATTCTAATCCGGTTTGATAAAACAGTCAACGAAGTCAAGGTATACAAACTGATATTTAGAATAGTCGACGTTCTTACAAATCAGGTGCATACATTTTGACCGGTTAATAGATCATTTTGACCGGTTGGCATATGTAAATATACCACAAACATGTATCAGCAAAATGGTTTCAATAAATGGAATCACTTCCAATAGATAAGAATTTTCATAATTTTACAAAAAATTCTGAAATTTAATTTAAAATAAAAATTTTATGAGCAAATGTTTAAATCGGTCATTTATCTAGTGTTAAAGACCAGTATTTTAACCGATCACTGTAGAAATAGGTATACATGAATCATGGATAGGTTTCATGTTAATGGAAAACGAAAAATAATTTTTCCAAAAATTTTACTAAAAATTCATTCGTTTACCTTCATTTTCAGGTTAAAGAATTCGATTCTTCGTGACATTTAAGTTGCCCTAATTGCAAGTTAAAGTGAGTAAGAGAATTTCTCCGTTACAAAGAAGAACAAGGATTCACGTTTAGTCAAAAGTGATCAGAATGGATGGCGTATAAAAATGCAGAGAGGAGAGAGAGACAAATTGGCCTCTGATCCGCGATTATCCTAGGGCGAACATCGTTTTAAGGTTTTCCCGCTACGTCGGGCTGAAGCACAGGCTTTATAGTTAACAGTCAGATGATGAGAAACTTAATTTCCTGCCGCAGGACTTTAATAATCTGCCGCAGGGCCGAGACACGAGGAAATTCATCGCCAGCTAATTCTCCGCGACGATAAACAATGACTTACGCCTAGCCTCGTTCCTTCAAGCCACGTAATATCCGATTCAACGTGAAAATTGAGGAAAATATGGAAATCGATGTCCCTATTAGAAACAAAGTGTGGTCGATTGAGACAAATACAGGGATACATTGAAATCTCGAACAATAACTTAATGGTGAAGTGGACAGAATGATTGCCTATCACCGAGTATTCGAATCTCGACTAACTGAGAAACCTTTTTCCGAGTTAATTGGCACCTGAATGAGTCGTGAAAGCTATGGAAATAGAATAAAAGTGATAAATCAATTAAAAAAAAAAAAAAAACACAGGAGACGAAAAGAGAAAATGGCGACTCTCGGAAGAGGAAATCGAACTGTACGAAGTGACACGGATAAAGAGAGAAATTCTTAAACGACTATGAGAAAGATGGCTGACGGTTTGAAGACGGAAAGTAGCGAGTTCAGAGAAAATTAAAATACGGACAAAAAGAAATAAAACTGGCAAAAAATGAAAGTAAACTATTATAAAACGTACAAAAAATAGATCTTCAAGAAAAATATAGAGAGAAATTTTCAACTCTCCATAGACAATTATGAAAATGAGAAAGTATTGTACAAGTAGCCCTCCTGCAACACTGTTTCGCTCTAACACGATAAGAAAATGGCGGAAACCTTTGTACAACACTATACTTCTACAGCACTGGATAACATGATTTTTGTTTAACATATTTAAAAACTAAATTACCTTAAAATAATGACGGGAAGGAATAATGAACTGTAGTGTCTTTACATGAAAATATATAAATAAATTATAATTTACTCGTTTATAACTCTATTGTAAGGAAAATCAGGATAACGGTGGTGAGCGGTTGAATAAGAAACAAACGTGGGCGGTTAAAAAGTGTGAATGCTTGTATTTTGAATTGTACTTCGCGAGTACTGATACAATTCTGTCTTTTCTGAAAAATCCTAGTCAAGAGTCTTTTCTTCGTTTGGGGTCTCCTACAAAAATTCGACATTTTGTAGAGAAATGATATTCTGTTAAAAGTTATGCAATGGAATAATATTTGTATATTTTACATATTTTTAGCTACTTACATATTTTTATAATTTGACTTCACAAACTGTTGTACTTTTTAATTCACTTGCCCTGCTATACAAACTCTAAATAATCTAATATTATCGCAGACCAAGCACATTCTTCATACATTTCACCGTTTTAGAACTTAACAATTCTGTTCAAAACACAACGAATTTCAACATGTCTTCATAAATTGACCAAAACCAATATGTCACACATATGTATGTGACGACTTGTAGCGAACGAGTTAAGGATACATTAAACGAAAATAATATTTTTTGTTCTTTTTTCGTTTTGTGTTGTACAGACATTTATATTTTTAATAAAAATGTTAGAAAAGTCCAAAGAAGCGAATGTTTGAGTGGGCCATGTGCAGTCTTTTGCTGCGTTTCCCCCTCCTAGAGATGGTTCTGCCTTAAGGCTAAGAAAGGCCATATTGTCAAGGGGGTCCTCTTGACTAGGATTTTTCAGAGAAGACAGAATTGTATTAGCACTCGCTAAGAATAGTCGAGAATATACCTTTCGCTCTATTTAACCGCCCACATTTATTTCTGAGTCAACAGCTCGTTACCGTTATCCCGATTTTCCTTACAAAAAATTAAGTTGCTTATATGAAATTATAAAAAAGATGTTTGTTTTTAATAAGTTTTCGGAATGTAACCCCCCTTTTTGTACTGGCTCTGGGTTTCATATAATACAGTTTCACACAACACGGTATTTTCTAGGAACCTATCTACCATGTTATAAAAGGGTTACCTGTATTACAGAAGAGGGACGCACAGAACTAGTCGAAGAAGAAAAAGAGAAAAAAACGTGAAAGATGTCGACGATCCAAAAATAGAAGGGACAGAGACAAATAACTTCGATATAAGAAAAAGTAGGTCTGTGTAAACCAAACGATGGAAGAAGAAGAAAAAGAACAGCCAATGGTATCGATTCAATTAAATTGGACAAACTGCGAGATAAAGGGAGGAGGGTGGAGGAGAGGTGGAGGCAGCTTCGTGTCAGGAACAGCTGAAAAGGAAGGGGCAAGCTTTCGCGTCCGTGAATTTATACCCCTACAAAGGTGGCTTGCACGCTGCCTCTTGGCTGTTGGCCAAGCTTTAAAGTCGCGACCTTCGTCAGGGCCGTAGCTACCAAAGGGGAAACCTCTCGAACCACCCTCAACGTTCTCCATAAATTATTCCACGAACATCGTAAACTTCAACAATTTACAGCTTCCCCACATTTCCCAAAATTTTATTCCCAGTTTAAATAACGAGACCTTCAAATGTCCTCACTTAAATATTTCGTTTTCCTTTTTTCTTTTTTTTTTCCTTTTTTTATTTCTTCATCTACTGAGGAATAACTTTCAGATTGTTCTAACAGCGAAACTTTGCTCTTTCTTGGTTTTTCTTTTTCCAAATTCACTGCTTCAAATTTGTTCTGTATATTGGTTGAAAAATTTTAGATAGGGATGCATGAAATATTTCGTAATAATGGAATGTTTGTATTAAGGTAGAAATATGCATAGCTTAATAGAGCATACTGTATCATCGATAACGATACAGTCGACCATTTTTCGGGCCAACCCACTGGACGATCTAATTTCAACGCCGCGCTACCTTCTTTTGACCTGGTTTTCCAAAGGTTTCGGCACACTTGCCTCACCGAGGAGGTGTGCTCCGCCTCTGAGCTTCGAGAATTCAATGTACAAATTCATTCCCCTCAGCGATTTTACCCGTCAAACTTTCGAAACGTTGCTTGCAGTAACATGCTAGCAGTATTCTTCGATGTGAAATGAATTTTTATTAAGATTAAAAAAAAAAAAAGAAAAATAGTCTGAAAAGATACAGCAAAAATGTACGAGTTCAGAAAGGAACTTCAATTCTTAAGGGGGTATATGGGTATTAACTAATTAGCTGTTAGACTGTTGCAACCTTTTTGAAAGGTGTGTACCTACAATGTGCCGCAAAAAGTAAGCGATGACGAGTATACTCGTCAAACACAGAATACGTGTGGCGGTTATAATATAACATTAAGTTGTGATGAAATGACTGTTTTATACTCGTCATAACACAAAATATTGCCATTTCTTCGTGACGAGTATACTCGTCAAATACAAAACATGTGTAACTGTTATAATATAGAATTAAGTTGCAATGAAATGACTGTTTTATACTCGTTGTAATATTGTTTAATACTCATATAACACAAAATATTGCTATTTCTTCGTGACGAATATACTCGTCAAAAACAACTAACTGGTTAAACGGCTAAAATGGGCGGTTTCTTTTGCGTTGGATCAAAGAACGATTAATAACTCAGATCATCTGCACTTTTTACTACGGATGTAACATGTATCATAAAATAAAGACTCTACAAAAATAGTAAATAAATTACTCATTGTAAAGCAAAATAGTTAAACGTATTCCTTGACTCAAATTATACGTGTTAGAACGTTACGGAAACATTTTAATGATATTCATTATTTTATATGCAGGAGCCGAGGAAAAATTTGAGGAATCAAGCGGAAATTGAACACTCGCGACCTCCGAATTGACAAGCCGGAACTTTACGTTTCTAATCAAACCAATCCTCTTAATATTTTCGTTATTATTGCTCCTTTTGATGGGCATAGAGGCCTCAATCCTACATGTAACTTCGTGGATTTTTATTAAAATATTTCAACAAAGTTTCATCTTGAAGAATTTTATAATTGTTTTCATTTTTCCTGAAATAATAAATTGTTCAAAATTGTACAATCTCAACGAGCGTGTTCCACTTTATGGATAAAAGTGTTACGTAGATTCAGTTAAAATTTAAACTGAATTTACCGAGTTATGTTATTGTTGAAAAACCTGGTTTTCAAAGAAACTATTTTACAGTTTTATGCTGAAACTATTTTACAGTAATTTTGCGAATATTGTAACGAATTCATTCTTAAAACACTTCCAATGAGCAAGACTTTTGTAATCAATCGTAATCGAACTTTAACCCTTTGACTGCTATGGACGCACATATGCGTTCAGCGATTGTTTCTGTCTTACACCTCACATGAAAACAAGAAATACCAACTTTTAAGATAGACACATATCTTTGTATTGGATATCAATAAAAATGAAAGAATTCTTTATTTCTTAGAAAGTTATTTATTTCTTCGGGCGACAGTCAACTATAATTGTTGCAGTAACATATAATATTTCACTTACGATGTATATAATTTGTTACATTATTTTTGATTACCATAAAACCTTAAAAATGTCTAGTAGTTTTGAAGAACTTATTCTAAGAGACGAATAATGAACTAGATGAGAAGAGTCAGATTTGAGCGAGGATTGTAACGATGAAGTTCGAAGATTAATATTTCTAAATAAATCAAATATTTCCGAAACAAAATGAAAATGTTTCGTTTCAATTTAGCGTAGGTGAAGAATTAAAATAATAATTTAGTTACACATTATATAACGCATTATACATCGATCTCTATGGCAAAGATCACGCAAGAAAGTATTCCGTCCACACAGAGCGTTTAAGTTTCAAGTACTCCATAGTCAAATCCTTGCATCCCCGAAGCATTAGCGATAAATGACGATTAACAGAGTACAACATAAGTGACTATATACTAATAATTCGACACAACTCGGAATACAAAGACAACTGTTAGCCAACGCTGACAACTGTGAAACAGGTCTTACAACTCAAACAATTACAATTAATAACAGGTTAATAATAGTCGTTGGTTTTATCGGTTGTCTAACAAAAAGCAACGTGCTATCGAAAACCGACAATGAAACAATTGAATTATTTCGCGGCGTACTTGCCTGACCTGCATTTCGAACAACCAATCGTTCCAATCCTGCTCCACGACGTATTGCCTCTCACCCCCCACTCCTTCACAGTGAGTGAACACAACCCTTCGACCCTCTAACGCCATTCCATTTTCACTTGGGGAACAGTATTTGATCAATGTCCAACGACAATGGAAAAGACATAGGCGACGGGAGATCGAGTACGATCGACTAATGCCTAAATCGCCTTACGCAATTTCGGTTACGTCAGCCATTTGTCTACCCTGATCGGAATGCAATTAGCGACACTAACGAGGTTTTGCCAGCTCAGAGCCCCGATTCGCTTTGTTTGGCGATCGTTAAACGCCGAATCAAGGGAGCCTTGCACCCTTCCTGTAATTTTTTACATAACCTAAGGGAAGCGAATTAGCTTTCTGAACCTAAGGGGAAGAGGATTACGTGATTTTCGTACTTGCGGTTTGGAGAGAAAATTCGGAGATCGGAATACAATTTCAGATTTTTAAGTTAAATTTTAAGTAAAACAGTTTTAGTTGAGTTTTTAGTATTTTTCAAATAAATAATTTAGTGTTATCTATTGAAATCGAGCATGCACTTTCGCACTGACTTAATATAGGCTCTTTCAATAAGAGCAATAGAACTTTGAATCGAAATGGAACGAAAAGTATTAAAGATAATCTAGCACTCTCTATTTTATTTTAAAGTACATTCTATGGCATTATACATGAAATACAGTATCATGTAAATAATCACCACAATTGCGTTTGGTAGGATGTATACGACAAACTCAATTTTCGCCACAAAAATCATCTCCAGTGAAGCTCACTTTTGGTTAGATGTCTTTGTTAATAAACACAGTTGTCGAATTTAGGAAGATGCTAATCCTCAATCAGTAGTCGAGCGATCATTGTACACAAAAGAAGTTACTATTTGATGTTATAGCGTACAGTCAGCGAAAAGCTGTACGAGGTGTGGTAGTTCAGCAAATCATCATCCAAAAACGGTTAAGGGCTGAACGAATCAGAGTAAAGTAGGTTTAGTTGTTGTTCTACGTTAAAATTTCCTGATCTCGCAAAAAAATTGTTCCAGTGCGCAAGATTAGTCCCGGAAGCAACCTTAGTGATCGAGGATGTTGTCGTTAGTTCGGTATCAAAAAGGAAAAACGTCTCAGAACGCAGGGTGGCCCTGAAAGTAGGTTTCGATTAGTTGATGTGCCGAAAATCGACTGACTTTCTTTTCTTTTTCCCTTTCTTCACCTAAAAGCGATAGAGTGCCGCATGGAGTAATACCTTCTTATGCACTAGAAAAAGTAAAGATGTTAGGTACAATAATTTAAAGAATTTGGAGTGAAACCCATGCAGGAAAAGTTGCAAACAACCTGCGAAAAGAAAATCGACTGACTTTCTTGCCGATTGCAGCCCTTTTTATACCGTTTTGGGTAGCGAGGCCAAACCAAGGAGCGTTGACCGAGTAGTACGAATTATTTTTTATGACTCTCCGTACCTGAGAGCGGACGGCGCATTCGCTGGCTTACGCGCGTACTTATCTCTACACTTAGAGTCTATAGTTTCACGATAGTGCACTGTGTTACAGATTAAGTTAACTTATTGCGTACGAGTCACGGGATATCTCGTATTTAGGAAAAACTGAGGCGAGATGACGAGATATTGATGCATTCTTATACGCGCCTGTCAATAACTCGACGAATTTTATATCATTTAATTTCCTATTTACGTTACTATGAAAATGTAGCCTTCGGTAGCTTATGACAAAAGAATCGTGAAATAAACACATGTGAAAATTCCAAAAGAATGTAAAAGAATGGGTCAGTAGGTTTCGTCAGTACTTTTCCCAATTTGGAACCATTTGAAGGAATTTATGGTACATCTTCATCAGAAAATAACTGTAGTGTGAAACAATCAATTGTACATTTGAGAACGAATTTTTCGAAATTATCAGTGAGGAGACAAATCATTATTATTCACAAAATTCACATAAATATAATCCTAATTTGAAACAGGGGGAATGGAGGAATGTCTCATGTTTAAAAATAAAGAAATGTTAATTAAAAAAGTGCTTGTATACATTGTATCAAGTTTATTGACACGCTCCAAAATATCCAGGCTCTGAAAGCACGTTGAGCGAGCAGAACCCTGTACGCAATGAGTTAACAAATCACTCTAAGATCCCAAAACTTATATAAGTACACGTGACTAAATCTATTCTTACTCATCGTAAGATTTTATATAATTCCAGATTTGAAATTTCAAGTTACACTTCTTCATTTGATAACATTATTTTATAGTATCTATTTTTTTTTTTGCTTGTATTTTACTGGTTAGTATTTTAATCCCTTTTTGTCAGTATTTATATAATAAATTATGTACTGACCATTTTTTTATTTACATACTAACCGTTTAGTATTTTTACACTGACCTTTTTGCTAATAAAATACTGACCGAAAGTTGATTTAAATACTGATAGAAAATAGATTTAAATAACTCTCCCAAAATTTGTTATTTTTTCACAAAAAAATTCGACTATCATTTCCACAGGCCCATAGATGTATCATAAAAATTTCAAGTGGCAACAGCTTATGGTTCCTCCAGAAAAAAAAAAGAAAAAACAAAAGATCGCAGATTTACCGATCAGTGGTCGTTTAATAAAAACTGACCTAAAGAAAAAAGAAAAGATTGATGGCCGGGTATGTAAATATTCCATGGAATGGTAGTGAAACGAAGTATGGCCGATGCTTAACATTCCAAACGGTTCGGGGATTGGGAGGAAAAGGCGGAACGTTGAAGAAAAATCGTCCAAGCGTTCTATTCAATTAAACGCGCCGCGCGGAATGGTAATTGCGCCAGGGAACGCGATGTTTTTGACGCTGTCACGATGACACACGAGCATGGGTAATTGCGTTTCAGCAAAGACACCCTATTCACCACCTGGCGCGTACCCGTCGCGCGCAACTCCCTGTCCATGAAATGTCAGCCCTTTCAAGAGTGGAAAGAACTTGACGACTGCAATTATGCCATCGGCAACATATACCGCTGTTGATATTATTGTTGATAGTACTGGTGATACTCGCTGGGCTCGTTTAACGGTGTAATTTTCGCGTGTCGCGTCGTAATCGTTTTTAATAGTTCAACGTTCGTGCTCTACTTTCACGCGTCGTGTACTTTAGAATGATTATTAGATATGTCTGACAGTTGGTACACATCTCGATGCTTGTAGAAGATCAATTCGAAGTTCTGCTGGTTCTGGAAAGTTCGATTTTAATACCGATAAGTGTAACACAGGGTAACGCTGAATATTTTAGGTTAGGTTCAACCCGATTTTAATAAAAGCGTTTCTACGAAATTTTCTTTTTCGTAAGTTACTGAGTTTCATTTAAGTTATCCCCCTATTGCATTCCGTTCCCAATTGAGGACTTAAATTTCAAATGTTCTATAGTAAATTAAGTAGACAATACTGAAGAGCGATTTATTGGCTGAAATATTGTATTGAGGTAGGTGTTTTGTTTATAATGTAATATAAATTGTTATGCTGGTATAATGTATACGTAATTCAACAAACTGATCACATTGCACACTGGTTTCTGTGGACTGAGAATAGACAAAGATGTAAGGTAATAGGATGCAAAGGCAAATCAAGAGTTATGTGCGAGAAATGTCACATACATTTGTGTTTCTATGTTAAAAAAAAATTGTTTTCGTGATTTTCATACAAAGTAAGGTTATTATATGCAATAAATACTCACACGAAGATTTTTTTATTTTTTTTTTATTTGATTAACTTTGTACCTGCATATGTATAAAGTTCCCATACAGGAACAGTCATAAAATGTAATAAATAACATTTTCCAATAAAATTTTATTATCTGTTTCATGACCACACTCATTTTTAAGTAAACTAACAGCCATGTATAGTTTTTCCAACTCGTCATAAAAATTCATGCAATAGAGGGTTATATTACATGTACATATTTCAGATCCCGTTTAGAGCTCAATAAGCCTGTTAATTTTAACATCAATTTAGGTTAGGTAACAGCTTTACCGATTTAACCCTAGAATTATTAGCATTCATTTAAATGAACGTTTATCTCATAATATAATTATAATATAATTAATAATATTATAATATAAAATTAATATTATATAACTTTTATCTCCTAACCTATTTCTTCGACCAAACAACCTCTCAGCTTATCATAAACCATCACATAAAAAAAAAAAATAGAGAAAAAGAGAAAATAGAAAAATATTTGCCAATCAGAGGCTTTACGTGACTGAGGAATTAAACATGTGCGTTAATTATCGGCAGATTAATTAAGTTAATACCATCGGCTGCGTCCGTGGGGCTGGCGAAATAGGTCAGCGCCATATCGAACGGCCCAGCCAATACGTGTGTACAAGTGGCTGCTCCACTTGTCCGATTAAAATCGACTCACGCCACCAGGACAATTATAAATGACGATTTCTAGGAAGCAGGTAAACATGTTTCACAGTTAATTGAAAATTAACGGAGGCTATGAAAGCTTATCAATCCAGCGTTACTCTAGCAACAGGCCGGAAATATCTCTGCATATATCGTAACCGCTTCATCGTTATCCCTGTGCGATGATTTTAAAGCGACCATCATTGATCAATGGCCGATTGACAAGAGTCGATTGACAATGTCGACCATGATAAACATTGATCGTATACTGCAGAGCAGAACTATAGCGCCACTAATATTTTTAACATTTTCGAATTTTACGAAAATAATTAAAAGAAGCCAATTGTACAATGTGAAAAAGCATTGTAAGTAATGGACTTTAGGTGAAAATCGTGAAATTTTTCTAGGTATAATATCGAGATGTAATCGAAAATTGTTTTGAAGTCGGGGTAAAGCAATAGCATCAGTTTCATTGTTAACAAACCGCATAAATTGTGTTATAATTTACCGCGTAAAAAAGAGACTCGCGTAGAAACGAGACTCGCGTAAGAAAGAGAATTGCGTATAAAAGAGACTCGCGTAAAAAAGTGCACCACTAATATTGTTAACATTTTTGCATATTACGAAAATAATTGAAAGAATCCAATTGTACAGTGTGAAAGAGCGTTGTAAATAATGGACTTTAGATGAAAATCGTGGAATTTTTCTATGTGTAATGTCTATGTGTAATAAGTTCTATGTGTAATAAAATCGTTTTAAGATCGATGCAAAGCAATAGCACCAGCTTCATTCTTAACAAACTTCATAGGTTCCTGTTGTAATATTTTTAGCGGAGCACAAAGCCTTTTTAGTTAATTTATACAATATCACGTGGTAACTGTTTAAATGAAGAGTAGAGCAAGGTGCAATTTTAGCATATAAAGGACACAAGCAACGAGAATTAGCACGTAAGCTCGGACGATCTCATAAAGTGGTATTAGACTTTTTACGCTATTGTACCAAGTATGGGAAAAATAAGAAAAAGAGGATCTGAAAAGAAGTTATATCTTCGAAGTGAACGACAAATTGTTAAAATTGCGAATAATATATTGAAAAAGTTGTGAAGGAATTGTAAAGGAACGTGGCCTAGGCGTTTCTTATTGGTCCGTTCTGCCATGCCCTTAAACGTAATTCAAATATTGCAAGAGAAAAAATGATTTTTGCACTTACACTTCTAAAACACAAAAATACAGTCAGTCTTGAATACACGTGTGAAAACGTAAGTAGAAATTGGAATAAATACGTTAATGCTATAAATGTGCACCAGTTAGACATTTCGTTCTAAATAAATGTTGTTTTTGCACTTTCTTTCTTACATATCATTTCTTTCTAACCCTTTACATGATATTAGTAATATAAGTGATATTAGTAATATTTAGAAATCATTACTTAGGACTTTAAAACTCTTGAAAATTGTATCAGTGCTATAGTTATGCTCTGCAGTGTATATAAGTATTTATCAGTACTATCGATGTTACAAACAGAAGCAGTGAAACTGGTAAAACCAAGTCACTCGTTTCAATCAATCTAATTATACTCTTATCAATGTTAGTAACTTACAAATTCGGATATATTTTCGTATCGTTCCATTAACAAAAGTGAGGAAAAATTGCTGGAAAATGATAGCAATTGTTTCTGTATTTTCGCTCGTGAAGCCTAAAATATGTCAAAATGGACGTGTCCTGTAACCCTAGTGTTACAAGTCCACAGTCTACTTATCATTCCAACGCAACCATGTAGCAGTGTTACATAGTAATAATATTAGTAATATTTTGCAATCATTACTCAGGACTTCGAAATTGTATTGATGCTATAGTTATGCTCTGCAGTGCATATACCTTTGCTTGTCTCACGTGACTCCGTCCCACTCTCTATCGGGGTCTTCAATTGGTCCGATTATCGATCACGATGATTTTAACCAAATCCAGTGTACGTGTACGAACGTAAAATGACCATGGTTAGGATCTAGGGTAAGTGTAGGTTAGGTATATTCATGATAGATTTACGATAACACCACAGCAACTCTCCGAGCTCGGCTTAATTCTTCTGGATTGGATCCAAAATTAAACACGAGGTTATCCATGTACCAATTATATCGAATTTTAGTTAAATCTAAGTTTTAATGTATTTAGTTTTACGTGTGCTAGATTTAACCGAACTTCATGTACCAACTTTGCTCGAGTTTAACTTAACTTCTGAATAGTGACTAAATTAAACATAGGCAGATCTCTGAACTAATTATGTCCAATTTTAATTAGATTCATGTATGTGTGTGAGAGAGGTGTTTATGTGGTACATATATACCACATAGGAGCTAACACTATACCAAATGTACATGTATCAGGTACATACATAGTGTGTCTAGACTAGGTCTAGACTGACTATAACTTGATTCTATGGTACATTTTGGATAGACTACCAAATATCCATGTATATGTAAATTGTATTCGAGTTACCTTTGGAATCATAACAAGTTTAGGCCAATTTTCGAAAACTCATCAACGAGATTTGAATTAAGTTCAAATTTTGTATGAATTAATGAAGAAGTTTGGTGATCAGAGAATATGAATGTTTCAATGGGAAAGGGATGGGAATAATTTTTAGATATTGTAGAAGAGAGTTATCGGATTCGTCGTTCATAAAAGGACGAGTATATGTAACGTGGAAATAAATTGAAAGGACGAGTGCCATAAACGATGAGCAGTGATTTAACGTGGCTCTCGGGGCTTTGATAAACAGGTTAAATGCACCTTAGAAACGATCAATAGAAAAATTCATTACATTTGTTAAAAGAAGTTTATATGCGTTATTCTATAATAAAGATTTCTTAATTTAGAAAATTTTCTATTTTTTCCTACAATTTTTAATGTAACTCGTACTTTTAATAAATTAACTTTTAAATTCGTACTTTTAATAAATTAACCTGAAGTTATTGAAGAATGTTAAGAGAGAATTTTCATTTTCCTCTTTTCTTCTTTTTTTTTATATTCTGAGAACGTTTATAAGCATTATTCTACAAAGAGATTCTAAATTTAGAAAATTTTCTATTTCTTCCCACAATTTTTAACGTTCTTCGTGCTTTTAAGAAAGAAAACAAATTATTCCATCTCCTGTCTCCAGATTACATCTGATAATGACAACGAAGCGGAATACTACAGAAACAGCCTATATAAACCTAAACGAGCTCGACAAGCGGATCATTATCGCCTGATCTCGAAAATCGTCCCGTCACAGGGTAATTACGGAAGGATGTCGACAAAGCAACGACGCGTCGTTGTGGCGTGCCTCGAGAATCAGAGTTAGAATATAGGTCGCCGGTCGAGTGTCGACATTGCGGCCTCTCCAAGCGATCCTCGACATCCGATCGTATGTTACATGGAAGGTCACTGCACACAAAGCAATAAGTGTTCACCATGTAGTCGGAATTTTTCAATTTGTTTAACACTTTAACTGCGGATGTGGTTTATAAACCACATACCAAAATTATAGCCACCTTGTATGTTTACGCTTTATTATATAATACTTTCTTACTTTGTATACTCTTTTGTAATTTATAAAATAATTTGGATTATATTGTCTAGTATTATGATTTGATTTTAGTAAAATATCTTTTTTTCGTTTTTTTTTTTTGTTGCGTTTAAAGTGCCCGCAGTTAAAGGGTTAATTCTATAAAAGAACTTTCTCAAGTAATAATCTTCATGAATTTTTTCTTCTTTTTTTTTGTATAAACATTATTAACGACAGCTCTCTTGAAATTTTGCAGTTATTTGCATACATAAAAATGTAAATATTAGTCTGAATTTTTTACTAAATAATCTACGTATTATAAGAATACAGAATAAATAAAATTGAAGTACATAATGATATATATATATATATATATATATATATATATTTAGAAAGTATGTATATATATATTTTTTCTATTAAAATATGTTAATGATGTTGAATATTTTAATTTTCTTCTAATCCTGCAAGAAGTAATTAAAGAGAGGTTCCTCTGAGAATTTTATTTCCAGCGGAAGTGTTAGAGATAGTTTCACAGAAAAAATAATTCTGGGTAGCATAAGTATCCTTTAATAAACAGAGAAAGAAAATAAACGTCGATGAGTTGCTTCCACTAATTTCATAAAACTGTTCAACTCGAGCCTCCACTAATTTCACTCGAAAAGTGTTCAACACGAGCAGCCTTGGAAGATCCATTTAGGAATTTCTTCCGAAAGAAAAAGCTATTAAAGATAATTTCAAAGGAAAAATATACTCTGGTAGTATAAATCTTACTTAATAACAACAAAATTGAATCATAAAATTACCTTCACTGCTTTTCCATCATAAAATTCTCAAAGGTTCACCCAGTTCGGACTGTATTCATAAAATTTCTACCATCGTATATTCCCTCTAAATTCATGAACGTCGTCTGAATATTTGATCAATCCGGTTCGTAATATCTCAAATATAAAGAAAAATCGACTTCTGAAACGTTGCAAGATAGAAGGCGAAATAATTCAAATTGATTGGAATTCTAAGCAGAGAAAAGCGAAAAGATCCGTTGAAATGTCTGGTATGATCGGTGTGTAACGACAATCAGAGGTGTACATTTAGCAATTGGAAACGATAAACGACACTGAGGTCTCCGGATTCATTAGCAGGTGGCATGAACGAGAAAAAAGAAACGGGATCGCGACAGAGATGATAAAACTGCCTTTAACCAGGGAAAAACCTAAACGAAAAGGACGTCCCTTTTCATAAAAAAAAAGGGCTCTGAATCCGTCGATAAAGACTGTTAGGGCCACGTGTTTAGGCTTACGCTGCATACGACATAGGACAGTGCCGTTTTTGAGGAAGTCAATGTTCCATGAATTGTAAATTTTCTAGAGGACTTGGATCTGTCTGCAAGACCACGTCAACTTTCTAGAGGAAAAGTGTCCAGCTAAATCATCCTCAATGGCAATTGATTTATCGTAAACCTACACGCACTGAAAAAGGGACTTAGAATTTATGGACTGGTTTCCTGAACAAAAGGACCTTTGGGTAACGTTTTATAGGTCGTGTTTACTACACAATGGACGTGACCTGTAGGTGTTTCATAATCAGGAAACCGCCCATATTTCTAATTGGATAACTCTAAGTCCCACTTTTCTGCATTTTTTCTCAAGAAACGTCTTGGAGAGGGAAATGTCTCCGAATCTCGGAATGGACCAAGACGAGGACGAGCAGAACGTTTTTGTACATACATGAACATTTTCGGACTTGAACTGTCTCGGACATTTCTGTATTAAACGAACATTTTAGATTTTACCCCTTTAACGGACTAAATAACATCGTACAAGCTGGACATTATTATTATTATTAAATTGTTAAGATTCTTATTGTTAAAAATATAAAATTCTGCTTGCAAATAAGAACATTTATTTGCTCTATATACAGCTCCACGAACTTTGTGGGAGCAACAACGATAGTAGAAAAGCGTAGAATCCTGGGTGAATTTTCCTCGTCGTGCAACATTATCTCAACGAGGAGAAGCGTGAAAGGTTGAAAAATGAAGCAGAAAAGCTGATTCTCGGTTGTAATATAATGAAGGTAGGAGAAGGAGCGAGGTTGCGGAATTAAATGGAGGATGGAAATTAATCGAACTCGCGTCAAAAAATGAAGTGAAACGGAAGATGAGCTTCAAACTGGCCGCAGATTGAAAGATTATAGCGGGGAAATGTTGGAGAAATTTTCTGAACTAAGGTGGAAAATAAGGCATTCGTAACGAGAACGTTCTTTTAATGGGACATTTTGACAAATTTTTCTATTCTTTTTTTTCACAGCGACGGAAAGTTCCTTTGACGTTGAAAAGATGCTAATAGTGTAATAGAAAGGACATTCCGATTGCAGGAAGAATTGGTTGAAAATTGTCGGAAAATCAGAGCGCGCGTAGGGCGCGCACTCAACTATTAGAGCGTGGCTCTCAACCGCCGCGCTCGGTCATGGTCGTGAACAAGCGCACTGGCACATCGCGGCAAATGTTACATCGTTTTAAATTAAGAATAATGTAGAATTATTAATTATTCATGAATAACAAATAAGGGAATGAAGGGATGAGGGAACGACCCTGCTGTAACATCAGCTGTTGAGGATTGCCTGAAAAGGTCAGGATCGGCACAAGAACCCAGTATCAACAACCACTTCTGTCGAAGCAGGTTATTTCGTGGACGAATGGATAAGTTTAACTAGCTTTTTCTAATATTAGTTATCTAAATCGTTTTTCTTAAAACAATGTATCCACCTTCACTACACTTGTCCTTTTATTAAGCGAACACACCATTGCGAGGTTTGAACACGTAAAAGTTCATATAGCCTTTAAATAAAGAATCTCCATATTTGATTTGAACTTTGAATAAGCGTCCGTTCTTCTCTCCTAGTTTCTATACTAGGATTAATTTCGCTCCATGTAAAAATCGAGTCAAAGAAACGCGAACGTAAAGAGAGACTTTCAGGCAGAGCTTATATTCGTTATATTCAGCAATTATTACACGACGCGTTACTCTGAGCGTTAATTTAAGCAAAGTGGGAATTGTAGAAAAAAAAAATGAACACGAAAATTGAAAAATGTGTCTTCTGAATGGTATTTCAATCTTCGAATACGGCGAGGTGCCCTACCAAGTTTCCCGTGTAGACGTTTCTCAATTCTCTGAAATTTCCCCCGACTCTAACCAGTGTTACCAACCGCCCCGGGAATTTACACGCTAGGGGGGAAAAAGTTTAACTAAAAACCGAAGCAATTTGTGTTCTCGAGAGTTCACCTACTATGTTCGACCATCTGGTGTTTGATAGTCTTGTGAATTAATCACACGATGACACTAGGGAGAGAGTGAGGAAAGGTTCTCTCCATAATAGAGGAAATGCTCTCGAATAATGGAAGTTTTAATGGGAACAAAGTGGAACGAGAGATTTCGTATGCGACAGTATACGAGTTATTCACGCGAGAGATGACGGTGAGAGGAGATAGGAGAAAAGGAGAATATTGTTACTGGAAACTGTGTTCAAACAGTTTGCCCCCTGAAATTTCCTGTAAAATGGCGTGAGAAAAAGAAAGGAAGAACGAGAGGATGGAAATTAGCGGGTAGAGACAATATGAACGATTAAACGTCCCAATTATTTAACAAAAAAAAAAGTTACACGAATGTAATTACGAAAATGAAGAAAAGAAAAGTCGTTTGACATCGTGACGATAAAATTCCCTAGTAATTGTGCAACAGTATCCCGAGGGAGCTGATAATTAGAATCGGAGTCGAATTTTGTAATTACACCTTCGAGCCAGCTTGCAGAAAATTGGAATTTTGGTAAAGTTGGCACCCGTGTCACGTTCTAGATCACAGGAAATAAAGAAGATACGTGTTCCTAGGGAATTCGTGGCGCGTGGGCGGCCCCACAGTGGGGAAATGGTCGTTGGTCGATTAAAAGAATTATTCCCGGGGAAAATATCCGGCGCATTGTCGTTGATTAACGCGGCGCACGTGCGACTGCAGATTTGGTCGGCGTCGAAAGAGGCCTTACAACGTAACCCTGAACTCTGGTACATCGATCTGCCGCAATGCAACGGGCAGAAATGCCGCGAAGCCGTCTCGAACGAGTTATAAGGGGAGCCACGGTGAAAAGGAAAAAAAAAAGAGTGAATCTCTCTCGAGTGAGGCAGGCTGATAAAGCTTCAGATGAAGTATGGCATATTACTACATACGCTGATTTCAAAGTACCTCTAAATAGGTGAAGAGAACTACAGGGACCTCAAAACGAATTTGTAAAATGATATTGAAATATAATGAGAAAGAAATGAAGAAATAATACTGAAATATTAAATAATAAAATAAAAATAGAGCTAGTGCAATAACTAGAAGTAATAAAAGTAAAAATAGCAAAAATTATTAAATTAAATTAAAGGAAAAAAATACTAGAAAAATCGTTAGAATAGTGGAAAACAGTCTAATACTAAAGTAATAGTAATAAGTGAATTGCAGATTGTTATGCAAATTTTTGAGAATATAGAGAAAAATGTAGAAATTCGTAGAAAATTATTTCACCTTGCGAGTATTATAATAATAAAAAATAAAGTTAAAGAAAACTAGAGAAATCATTAGACTAGTGGAAAACAGTGTAATACCAAAATAATAGTAATAAGTAGATTGCAGATTTTTGTACAAATTTTTGAGAATACAGTAAAAAATGTAAAAATCGTAGAAAATTATTTCAACTTGTGGATATTATAATAATAAAAAATAAAGATAAAAAAAACTAGAGAAATTATTAGACTAATAGGAAACAGTGTAATACCAAAATAGTAGTAATAAGTAGATTGCAGGTTTTTGTGTAAATTTTTTAAAATACAGTAAAAAATGTAGAACTTCGTAGAAAGTTATTTCACTTAGCAGATATTATAAGAACACTATCGTTTTGACATTTTCCATATTCTTTCATATTGCATATAATCTGTATAATTTTGCATCTTCTTGTTTCCTACAAATGCATAAAAATCCGCAGTTTAGTAATAAATATAACAAGAAGTAATTACAACGAAATGGGAAAAGTAACTAGCGACAGTGTTAGAAATAGTGTAACAATAATCAACATGAAAGAACATGGTTCTCCACCATTTAACCTCACCAAAGAATAAAATTCCGACCTGAAAAATTCGATCAGCGAAAATATCTCCAGAGCATAAGCCAAAGGCACTCTGAAAGCCACAGACGAACGAGATCGCGAAGAAACGACCGGGTTAAAGCGATTAAGAAGCAGTCTTTGTTCAATCGAGAATGAAACTGCCTTACTTCCTGCGCCTTTTCTCCGCAGGGGAAACTACGAGCTGCTCTAGAAACTTCCGCATGGCAGGCCAAGCGTGCTTCGCCATCTTTTAACAGAGGCTCACTCTTCAACTCATCTTAAATTCAATTTCTCAACCATACTAATACCAAACTTGATAAAAAAAAAAAAAGAAAAAGAAAAGAAAGACTCTCTAACCTAGTTAACCGAATGGTCTTCCACTGCTAAAGAAAATCTAAATAATCAAACAAATGGGCGAGAAAGGGGTTAACCTAAATTTTCGTGAACAAACAAGCGTTTAAAAACGCTTCCAGAAACGGAAAAATGTTCACCTGATGGAATGTGAAGCACATTTCGCTTCGTCGAAATAACAACGAACAATAAGGGTAATTTACACCATAAGATTGATCTTCCTTGCAATGGTCACACGATTAATTCCTCTCGACTATAGTTTGGAGAAAGAAAAAGGATGAAGAAGAAGAAATTAAAAGAAGTTGGAACGACCAGCGTGCCATTTTCATGGAAACGTCGCTTGAACGAACCAATTTGGTCCTGTTAGTGTAGAAATTGCACGGAAAAGAATGTGTCGTAGAGGAATGCTCGGTTAAATTCTGAACTGAAGCATCCCCACTTTTGCCCCACCACTCACTGCCTCGAGCTCAAGAAACCTAAAAACATCGGCAAGAAAATTGATCGTTGCGATGAATCAACCAATATATAAAAAATTTCATTTTCTCTAATATTCATCCTGACTTTATATCAATACAGGTATCGCTAAATTGTTGAAAGAAAAAAAGCTACCCGGTATATTTAATATTTTTATAAAATTGATAACTGTGTAAAACTAGGTCAATTTGTGTCATATTTGGATCCATTTTCATCGAGAAATTCTCGCCGAATATGTCAGTGTTCCTTTGATTAAAAAAAAAAAAAAAAGAAAGAAGAAAATAGAACAAAAATTAAAGAAATTGGAATTTTTTGACAATGAATGTTTCATTCCAACACAGACGATTTCCCTTTCAAATGGACGAATGCAGTACATCTATCTCACTTTCGTTTTATCTATCCTCGTTCCTTTACGAGCTGTTCGAGAGTCAATTCTTGGAATCAAAACGCTACTCTGCTCGCGAAAATTGAAACAAACAAACACAATTTCGTTCAATTCAACCGAGAATGGGAATACACACGTTCACGTTTGTACAGTTACGAGATTCTTCGGTTTCTTACGAGTGTACGTGCCATAGCCAACGGGACAAAAGCGGTTTTATCATAAATTGCACGCTATCATTGGGTAAACTATTTGATGTACCTAACCTATTTCTGTTAATTAGCCGACTCGTCGAGTTCCAGCTTTAGTTCTGCCTCTCTACCACGGTGTTTCCGGTAATACGTATTTCTGAGCGTCTGCTGTTGCTCCTTTCGCCGTTAATTAATCACCAACCGCACGATTATGAGTCTGTTGTCTGTTTATATGCTTCGTTTCACCGCTATTCATCTAAGGTGAATCCTATACACATTTCGATGGATGCGAGAAATTTTTCGGAAACATCCAATTTTTCACACGAAACACCGCAACTGAACATGCCGAATGTCATATAAGATTCAAGATAACTACTGTAATCCACTTATTAAACCTTATACGAGCTTTAACAATGTTTTATTTGAAGATAATTTCTTAAAAAGGACGAAATATTTATTTCTCCACATATGCCCCGTTTTTATTTATGCACTTTTATCATCGGATTGACAGCTTTTTTATACTACTGTCATAAAATGAAGAAGGTTGTATTCGAAGCCAGTTGCACACAAATTGTTCTCCCTCTTCGTTGCTCTTGAATCGCTGTCCTAGTGCCTCCTTAATGGTTCAAACAAATGATAATCACATGGTGAAAGATCTAGACTATGGGAAGGATAATCGAGTGTTGTCCATTGTATCTTTTTAATTTTTTCCTGCGATCGAATAGCGGTGTGAGGTCTAGCGTTGTCATACAGAAGCAGTACTGGACGAACGGAAACTCCCCGTCTTTTCGATCAACAGACTGCCTTAACTTTGTCTAGCAGCGTGCAGTAATAGTCAGCAGTGACTGTTCTTTGATTGTGTAGAAAATCTAAGTACACAACACCTTTATAATCCCAAAACACCATTGCGAGAATCTAACCCGTCGATAAGCGAGTCTTCGCTTTTACCGGTCCCGATTCATCGCTTTCTTTCATCGCCATTCCATACTTGTTCGTTTAGACTCTGGGGTATAGACCCATGTTTCACTCGTAAGAATACGACACAGAAATGTGTCTCCTTCTGTTTTATAGCGATTCAGTAACCTCTGCGAAAGTTCAATGCGAGCAGTCCAGTAAGATTCGTTCAAAAGACGTGGAACCCACCTAGACACGATTTTTCGAAACTTTAATTCCTTACGAATTAGGAAAGCCCCACTTCCATGACTAATGTTAACTTTTGAACAAATTTCGTCAATTTTTATGCATCGTATAATGCTCGATAAGTTTTTGAACAGCTTCAATGTTTCTTGATGCCACACTTGTCTTTAGACGTCACGGATGAGATGCGTTCTCCACATGTTGACGTCCACTAGAAAACGATTTACACCCAGCAAACACTTGAGTTTTTGATAATGTCTTATCATCGAACTGTAAACGCAGCCGATGTAGAATTTCAATAGGTTTTGTGTTCTCAACAGTTAAAAATTTCATTATAATATGTTGTGCAACGGAAGGTGGTACTGACTTCTCACTCATTTTGTTGTTTACTAACAAAATGAAAAGTAGAATGTCACAGGGAGTGCAATATTGCCAAATCACTCTTCTTTCAATTCTCAGTCAGTCTCATCGACTCACGTGACGTTGTACAGATATGGCATACATAATCCGGTTTATATTTCACTGACCCTCGTATAAGTTTCTATATTGACTATGAGAAATGAGGTAAAAAGCAAGGTATTTTGCAGAGAATACAGTATACAGTATGTTTCATAAAACTGGGACAAGATGTATCTCTAAAATGAGTCGAGATAGAAAAAAATGCCATTGGGCAAAACAGAATGGTGTCAAGTGGTGCATATTCCGAAATTAAGTTTATGCACTTTCGCGCATCGGTGCATCGAAAGAAGTATTATTTTTTTAATGAGATCTCGTGGATTCAGTTTTTCACTCTTAATAAAATAATGCTGAGGTACTTATGCTTCTGTTACAGAGCTAAACCACGTGTGTAGTAGGTTCTAGTTTATACGTATAACTTTACACAATCAAATCGTTGCGAAAGTTTATCAAGGTTTATCTCAAAATTTATTTGCTTCCAGCACATACTTCTTTTCAAACTTTTCTCGTATTGTCTCGTAGTAGAATACACTGATTTAAAAAAAAAAAGAAGAAGAAGAAGTGTAACATAAATTAATATTATGGACAATTTTGTGACAAGTCTTTTTCATAAATATAAAACCATTTCAGAGGTATAAATTGATCCTCTAAAGCCATAACCATTACTCTTTTTCCACTGTGTACAGCGGTAGAAATCTCTACGATACATGTTCAAAAGAGTTCACTCTTAAAAATATTCCACACAAACTACAGTATTCACTGGGAATTTCAAAACGGAATGTTCATTACCGGCAGAATATTGGCTTGAATATACAGAGTGTCTCGTTTATAACGAATAGCTGAATTATTTCCACTGCTGTTAAAAGTGAGAAAAAATTACTAAGAAAAATTTACATAGTTTGATGATACGGAATCTAATAAGGTCAAAGCAAATGATCGCTTTTAATAATGATCATTCCAATGTCGGCATTAATACGTAACTCTTTAAAGTCACATTAACCCATTGCCGCGCGCTTTTAGTTTTAAAATCGTACCCAGAAACGCAGTTTTTTTTGTTTTTTAACTGTTTCTTACTGCAATAGGGAATTAAGCGTCAGTTATATGTTTGGAAGTGGAAATTATCAAATTTTACCACAGTTTTTTCAAGAAAACTCCCGGCGGCTCTAACCGTAATTTGTTTATCATTACTTTTTTCCTGTACTCAGAACAAATGACAGCTATGACCATCGCGAAGACTATAGTCATGTTTATTCAATATATTACTGAAGAATAAACAAATAAATGCATCAGTACAATCCGTACTAACAATGTTTCTTTTTTTTATTAATGGAAGTATGCAGGACAGCTATAGCCGTCGTTTGCAGCAATAGGTTAGCTTTTTTTCTTGTTACCCTCAATAAAAGTGGAAATAATTTCGATAGTTATTATAAGCGAGTCTCTCTGAGTGCATTTTTCTAAAATATCTATTCACAAAAGTTTTATCCTGGATAACCAACAGCTCTGATGGATCTCTAGTGACCGTATTTTAGCACAGTGTGTCAGTGAAAAAAAGAGAACATTTACAAAATTAAAAAGAATCGAATTTCATTGCTACGAGCGTTCAGCTGATTTTTCACCAGTAGAGTTCAAGGTGGAAGGGCAGAGGATTTTCCGCGAAAGAGCCTCGAAATCCACGGCTCAATTAGCACCGGCCTAATGCAGCCTTCTGTGAATTTCTAGCAGGGTTAACAAGGTTGGTTTCTTGGATTCCGTTCTTGAAAAGAAAAAAAGAAAAAAAATAACCAACATCTCAAACAGGTCAAGTACAAATTCATGCATCTGTCCACACTCTACGTTCCTCCACTGCTGAATTAAACATCCGTGCACACGCTCTTCCAGCTTGGTTACACCGTTCAGGTTAATCAAGGAATCGCTGTACAACCACCTGATTCGCTCGAACGTAAATTGGGAAAAATATCCGTGCATAAAGCATCGGTAAATAATCAATCATCTAACAGACAAATTAAATCACTTTAAATGATCCTCTTATTTATCGAGAAATCATCTTCAATGCATTATATCTTTGCGTTTGACATGAATCATCATCCACCAACGCCTGCAATTTTTCGTCTTCAAATACTCTTGAACAACCAGGACGCTTTTTGTCCTCCACACTAAAATCGTCATTTTTATCATTCTTTACCATTTTCTACATGTTTTATCGGAAGGAGCACTATCACCATAAACTTCTACTAGCATTCGATGAGCTTCAGCTGCAGTTTTCTTCCAATTGAAGCAAAAGATCAACACTTCGAACAAATGACTCTTATTTGGTTCAAAGTTCTACATCCTTGATGCAGTAAAACACTATGTTATTGATGCAAACGTATGTTTCTATGTATTGAATTTTATTTACAGACATCGAAACTAAAAAATTAACCTTAGTTTAGACATTAAGGTTAAGGATAGTTCTAATTAGAGCTACTCGCCGCTAGATGGACGGAACTTTCCGATTAACCTAATAGAAGGTAAAAAATGGGTGATGTTGGGTTTCAATACACCTGAGCTTTCACAGAGCAGCGTAATTCGTAAATTTCAGTGGGTCCAGCTCGAATGTGATAGCCAGACTGCAAATTCTTCTGCATTTATAAGTGGGGTAATTTTAGAGGTGGAAAATTGCACAGTATAAGCGTAATATGAAAGAAGTATAAAAAAAATACAAATTATAGCGCTTTTTATTACAGTGCCCGCTAGGTGACATAATTTTTTATCGAAGTTCTACTTTTTTTCACTACATTCTCAAAGATATGAATTTGCATAAAAAATCCGCTGTCCAGCGATAGCAGAAAAGAAGAACCCACTGGAGCAACGATTTTTAACCTCTTTTTTTATCTCGCAGCACACGCAAGCTAATTATTCTACGACACACCAATGAATATATTACATCTTTTCGCCGATCTGATAGAAAAAGAGTTATACACTTTCTACTGATTTAGAAAGAAAAAACGAATAATCATTTTTCTCCATTTCTACTCACCACTTCTCTATAAAATGACTACTTTTCATGCTATGCGTTAAATAAAATTTCCTTCTTAACTGTGCTTTCTATACCTGTCTCATTTGCGTTTTCTGCATTTTCTGTATAACTTTGTGACACTGTCTAAACGGAAACGTTCAGTGTCGGTCTCTAGCCACGATACAAAATTATTTTGATTTTGAATAAATAAAAAGAAAAAGAAAATTCATTATATTATTCGTTTAATTATCTCTGCAAAAATCATTACATCATTGCAGGGAAAGAAAAGTAACATGAAGTAGAAATTTTTAAATAAAATTGTAAAACCAATCATTTTGACTGGTGTGGTAATTCTAGTGTTAACAGATACAGGAAGACACAGAACTACAATAATATGTGAAATTTGCTTCTGATGAGAGATTAAGAGTGAAAAGGTTAAAATATACTATACCGTGACCCAAAAGGAGTGGAACAAATGACCCAAGAGACTTCGTTAGCCACTCTCGGCAAGTTACGTTGGAACACCATGGAAACTTTTTCGCAAAACTCGTGGAGATCTTCTAACGAGGCTGACGAGGAATACGTGACGCTTCCAAATCGAACTTATTAAAATGAATTAATTCACGTGGACTGCTGGAAATAGCTATAGACAACTGATGTAGTGCAGTGGGAACTATAAACGATTTCTATTCCGGTCCTAATACCGACGTACATATATCTAACTAACAAAAGAACGAGTGTATAACCGGTACAATGTAGACGGGACTATAACTCTAATTGTGAATTGTAAGATAATTGCACGGCTGGGAAAAGATTGTGACTAATGGTGAAAACAGTTTTAGCCACTGCGCTCTGTGTTTCAGTTATTGGTGCGGGACACTCGCAGAGAATCCTGTGAAATTGTGAATGGTCGATACAACGTCGAAGCAATTATAGTTCCTGCTAACCTAAATTTTTATTACAATCAGGAGATATGGCCGATAGAAACTAATAAATGAAAGCATTATTAATCGTGAGTTTATTTAACCCTTTGCGCTTCGAGTATTTTTCTTGTGCGATCGATTTGTCAAATCTGACATACTTTTTAGATCAAAAGTTTCGTTTTTGGAGAAAAAAGCAAATTACAGACGTTCCAGCATTTTTTTACTTTTCTTTATTTTATTAATTTGCTTTATTTCAGCGCAAGTGAAATTTAAACGGAGTTATACCTCGTATTACGAATGTCTCCGTAGCGGCGCCATTGGAGCGCAAAGGGTTAATTCTTATTAATGAGAATTAAAACTATACGATGTTAACATTCTGTATTTGAGTAATATTCCAATGTTTCCTTCCAACGACTCTATCACCTATCACAGAACATTTTTTTCTTTCAATTTACGTTATTGTTTTATTTTTTAATTTAAAATTTAATTTTTTATTTTCTTTTTACCTGAGAATACGACATATTGAACTTAATCATTTCTAACACCGATTGTACATGGAAAATTTCTCTAAAAAATCGTGAGAGCTCTGAATAATATGTACAGCGTGTGGAAAAAGCTTCAAGCTCTGTCTTTTGAAAGTTTCACTTCTGGATATGTACAAATGACAGAAAATTGTAATCATTATGCTTCAGAAGAATAATAAAAACGGCTAACAGCCAACGTCTACGCATTGCATAATTTGCAATTCAATGAGAAGACTCTGGCAAAATCCCAAAGGCTCTAAAACTGTGTGTCAACACAGAATTACCTAGATACAAATTGTAATATATTAAAAAAGAAAATGAAAAATAAAATCTGGGGAATATTTCAAAATAAAGAGGCAATATCATTTTCTTTTCAAGCATGGTATCCTTAACTAAAAAATACTGAACATTTACCCAAGTTAGAACCGAGCGATATTGGACATCTTGTATAATCAGAGGTAACTTTTGATAGCTCCATAGAAAAAGCGAAGCGAAAAATAAGGAAACGTTGTGGTGTCGAGGTATGAATATCAATGGGTTAGCGTGCAAACCGGAGCAATCGCGTGTCACATACATACATATACACACTATCGGCCAAAAGTATGAGGGCAGAGCTTAGATGCGACTACTAAAGATCAATTTACCACGGAGACCGGTCGAGTTATCTGAAACATTATACACAGCTTCGTGGATTTCCCTTTTTTCTTCTCTCCCTCGTGTGTGTGCACCAGGTGGAACGATTTTTGCATATCTTAAAACGCAACATTTTGTTACAACGTCAAGATTAATCAACCAATGACGGATACACAAGAACGTTCGCGTTTATACCAAATATAGAATTTCATTTATTTCCAGTATATACTCCTTTACTCACCGAGTTATTTTACCATTTATTCCCTTCAATTTAATAACATCTGCAGTTGCTGTTTTCAACTCTGAGAATTGCATAACCGCATATCTTTCTTTTAATTTACGCGCATGCAACTTCTCCCATTTCCTCTTCTCTTCCCTCAAAATACTTCTATCTCTCGATGTTTACAAATTCTCAGTTACAGTTTAATTAAATTCCCGCGTAATCAGCTAGACTTCGTTGATTAAAATACCAAGAGGATTATTCTTTTTCCGATCTGCGGATTTTACGAAGAAATAGTGCAACATAAAATGGCGTCTGCCTGTACTTCCGCGGCGTACTGTAATTAAGAGAATATGTGGACACAGAAACGATGCAATAAAAAGTATACCGAAATTATTTTTGGAAATTATGTTTGAACCCTTTGACTGCAGAGTACTTGAAACCTAAACGCTCTGTAAGGACGGAATACTTTTTCGCGTAGCATGAACTTTGCCGTACCATGATCAATTATACAACGTGCAACTAAATTACTATTTGAATTCTTTACCTACGCCAAATTGAAAGGAAACATTTTCATTTCATTTTGAAAATATACTATTTATCTAGAAATATTAATCTTCCAACTTTATCATCACAATTCCACCTCAAATCTGATTCTCTTCACCTACTCTTCACTATCGTCTCTTAGAATAATCTCTTCAAAACTACTAGACATTTGTAAAATTTCACAGTAATAAAACTAATGTAATACGCAAGTGGAATATTACGATATGCTACTGCAACAATTACAATTATCTGTCGTCCGAAGAAATGAATAATTCTAAGAAATGAAGAATAAGTGTTCAATATGAACAAGTTCCTTTTATTTTTATTGATATGCAATACAAAGATATGTGTCTATCTTAACAATAAATCTACAAATTACCGTTTTTAAAATTTCGTTCAGAATTTCCTGCATACGACGTTATTGCATCGCAACTTCACGACTTTTCTTACATTACACGTACAATGCATTTGTTAATATTCACTTTTTTTTTCTTACTGTTTATTTTCCGAAAAAAATTTGGAGTCTGTTTTGTCTACCGTGAACGGTCATTCGACCGCTTGAATAATTTTTATTTTCTCCACGAGTCGATCTTTGTCTTCTGTTATGTTATCTACGATGTAAAGAAAATCGTGGCTTGAGAGTATAGCCTAGTCGTCTTCTTGCTACGTTCAGTAAAGTCTTGTGACCCGAACAGAGAGAATCGGAACGTGAAAGCTATAAAGAGCATATTTGGCAGTCTATTATTATTTTGCATTTCAATTCTATTATTATTCTACTACTACTTTATATATTACGTGTTATAAGTGACCTTTAAAAAAACAAAAAAAAATGTGAACAAACTAGCAATACTTTGTAGTAAGTTTTCCATTTGATCTTTTTTCCATTTTCCTATCCATTATTTTACCCAGTTTGACCTATATTTTTATATTGTAGCTTTTATTTGTATATTCATCCCAAAAATATCGAGACACTCGAAGAATATTAAGTTATTAGAGAACACGTATAATATTGACGAAAATTGTTCTGAAGTTGACCAAGGAAATCAACGACTCAGACTCTACAATGTGAAAAGTACGTATGTATACGAAAAATGTGCAATCAAGAATCCTATAATTTGTAAAAAAAAAATGCGGTGAAAAAGAATAAAATAAACATTTCTTATTTTTAAATATAAGAAAAGATTTTGTTCACTATCTAATTGTTCATAATCTTCACTACATATTAAGAAATATATCTCTTTTTAAAGAAGTCATTTGACCACTCATGGTAAAAATAAGTATATGTGAAGTGTTGGTAGGTTTAGTGTTAAAAGTTGGTGTATTTTGCTTTCATGAGAGGTGTAAAACAAAAACAATCGCTGAACGCATATATGCGCTAATAGTCCAAATCGATGGCTTTAAGCAGACGCATATACAGTTGTTTTCAAAAAATCAAAATCGAAGAACTTCGTCACATCAGAACCATCAAGTTTTATAAAAATGGAACATGTCAATTGTAATCTCGTTGGAAAAAAGTCATTAAAGCTAATGGCTCATATTTCAATTGGATAAAGATTACAACTTCGTAAATATATTGTTTATCTTCCGATCAACAAAAACGACAATTTCATGTGGTACGATCTAATACGTACGTTATTCAATAAATGGACCGTTTATTTTGAAAGTGGTGCAAGTTCATTTTTTTTGTAGTTAGAAATAAAAATTTTACACTAAATTAATCATAAATTATATGGTATCTCATTTTTTTTTTACATGGACTTACACCATTTACAAAATAAACAGTCCAAATTGTTTTCATCTTCATTTTTTACGTCATTCGGATTTTGCCTGTTGAAATTCACTTTTTTGGGACAGCTGCTTAATTGAGACAAATTAGTCCGGTCCCAATGTGCCCCAATTAACCGGAATCCGCTGTATTTGAACTATCTTCGTCCCTGAAATACTCGAAGCGTGTCACACAGGCCAATTTAATCGTCATATTATCGTTCCACTTTATAGGTTATGATTCCAATTTGTTGCTTCTACCATCGATTCCCGGGTAACCATTTTCTCTCCCTTCCTCCTTCCATTTCCCCGTGGTCTGAAATATCCTTTGGACAAACAAAATTGCTAACGCGGGTTTCATACATAGAATGGAACAACATAATTTCCTCGATTTTATTTACTTATTTATTTCTGTTTCTTTTTGTACGGGGGAAGTATTTCTGATAAAGTCTTTCATGCTATCTTTTCTTCTTCAACGAGAAGGAACAGTTCACGAAGTTGTATTAAAGGGAACGGAGCCAGAGTTTCTCCGAGGAGAGCTACACTGCAACGTTTTATCTTTCCAACTGAATATTCCCCCCCCCCCCCCCCCTGTGTGCTCTCACTTTCACATTCCAACTGACTGCGAGGCAGAAAGACGTTACTGTTCGTTCCTTTGCTTCCTCTTCTGCGTGGGCAAACGATGGAAATTGTCCTCTTAGTTTGCTCGAATTTCGCATGAAAATTTCCTCAATTGTCTATACACACCGGGTGATCAGAGTTTCTGCATAAATTATCCTGTTCTTTTTTTTGAGAGGAGATATACAAGTTTCGTTAATTGCATACATATGCAATCTCTCCGTTAAATTCTGTATTGTAATTATCGTTTAAAAATTTATATCTAAAATTTTACATTTGAACTTTTGATACGTCCATAGTGTGTAATGTAAATTCCATATTTCCAATTTTACGCTCTGAACACGAAACTTCCACTTCGATCCATGAGAGAAACCACTGAGGCGTATGAGAAATCCTGAATCTCGAGATATCTGCAACTTGAACACCCCAAAGTCGCCATAACTTCTCACAATGTTATCGTAAATTAGATAAGGATTCCTTGATAAACAGAATATCTCTTGAAATGTAACCTAGAGGCTATCCAAACGCCCCTAAAAACTTTCTTCGAGCCTTGTCAGCATAATTTTCCACCCCTAAAGGCACAAAGCAGCCTATGAAATGTTCACCATAGTTGTACACCGTATCAGAGCGAAACCTCGATATGAATCGAGTCCATCAATCTCGAACAATTTGAATGTGACAATCACAATTGTCCAATGGGAGAAATGCAAAGATAAAGTAAGAATTGAAGCGTCTCGGTATTCTAGAGACATTCCCATTTCAATGGCTACTAGTTGATCATGCTGAATCGAGAAGTGAACTGAAAGAGGAGACGTACACACAGTCCTTTTTATCTCATCTCCGGTACACGACGATCAGTTTCAGGATAGATCCTTCCTGTTTGCGACATGTGGCTTAACTGTTCGATCAATCTGGACAGTTTGACATGGGTGGATCGAAGGAAACCTTCGATAGAATGTCCCGGTGAAAGGATTTCGAGTATTCTGATTTATATGTCTAAACACAAATAGACCTGGATGACTTATTCCGGTAAAGGAACATTTTTCTGGAGAAACGATTCAAATACGGCCTCTTTCTAAAAAATTAGGGTCACTTGAAATTTGCAACATCCTTCGCGTTTTTGGTAAAAGGCTTGAACGTAATTTAATAATAATTTGTATTAACTTTCGAAGTATACATTCATATTACATGCATATACTGGGTGTTTCCGAAAATATGGACTAAACTTCGGAGGTAGATTCAGTACGCTAAAATAAGAAAAAAGTTCATATGAACACTTATCTTTATCGTTACCAATTCCGCCGATCTTTACAAGCACCAAAGACAGACCAATGTATAAAATAATCATTTTAATTAATCACAATCCTGTATTATAAAGTGCATATACGTGAACCATTTGAAATGTAAAGAGAAAAGACATCCGTTTAAAAAAAAAAAAAGGAAAAAAAAGACAGTTATTGTAGCCTTTTGATTGTCATTCAATCTTCTGTACTGAACCAAGTGGCAACTGATAGTCGCCTTTCGAGTGCAAAGAATTAATACTACGTTACGGATCGCGATATAGCCGTCGCGAAACGAATCATTGCCCCTTCTTTTAAGTCTTAACACGTTGCACGCCGACTAAATATCCACTGTCGAAAGCCTGAGTGTCGGTAATCACATTGATTGTTTACGGGGAATGGACACTCGAAAGAAAATATACAAAGTGTTTCTAAAAATGTGAACATAACTTTGAGGATAGGTTCAGTATGCTAAAATAAGAAAAAAAGTTCGTATGAACATAGACCTGATATCACCTTATTTCCGAATTATAGCCATTTTTGTCTTCCGCTAATTCTTATGTCTTTGTTGACTGCTTCCTTTAACCTTCCGCGAACCAGACGGGGTTAAATTAACCCTAGGGATTTTAAAACTATTGTATTCTTTTCAAAATATCTGCAATCGGTCTGGTTCCTTGAGTAGCTGGAGTTGCAACGTTGTCGTTTCGTACCGCGATAACTTAGTCTTGATTAACACTTTACTGACTCATTAATCGGGTTTTCGCTGCCAACGCGACAAATTAATTAACCCTCGCCCAGCTAATGCTGCGTCACTTTTGACTCATGTCTTAATTACCTTGTAATAAGAGAAAGTGAACGATATAGTAAGTCCTCTCGCGAATTTTCATTGAAAATTTTTAGAGCTGTAAAGAATAAGAGCGATAGTAAAATTCGAGCTAGTATTGAATAGAATGAAGCGATCGGTAAAGTATTAAGAAATGAGGACTATCATGGGTAGAAAAACACATAACGAACAGAAACTATAATCAGAGACTAGACCGAAACTTACGCAAACGACTTTATGAATATCTTGGAGAAACTCCTCAAGACACACCTCGAAAACGAGCTAAAATAGCTCAGAGATGCTTTGTCCAAGAAATAAGGATCGCAAGAATCGAAATACATGCATAAACTATAATTCACCGATATGTCGAAAACACTGTCATTCTATGTGTAAAGAATGCATTGAATTATGCAACGAATAATCTCGCCAAGACTTACTATTAGAATTGAAGTTTCTGTTACTTTTTAAGATTTAATATGCTAGTTTATAGTAACAAGTGAAAAAATATATTACAACAAACAGAGTTTTTAAAATATTGTTTTCAAAAACAGTTTCGATGTTCAGTCAATCAAAAGTTAAATTATTATGTTTGTGTTTTTAAAAATAAATCGTACATTTTTCAAAGGTAAATTTTTGTTTTATTTGTATTTGATCCTATTGTAAAATCGAGCGAAACACGATTTTAAAGTGTATCTTTATTCAAATGATGTAAAATTTACCCGGAGTAAAATTAACCCGGGTTTTACACCTGATTCGCGAAGGGTTAATTCACTTCTATTGCCTTTTCAATTGTTTCAAATAATTCTGACATATTTTACACGATGCCCGAGATCGTTATTTTGCAAGAACAGTTCATGCATTTCTAATTATGTGAAACTATTCAAATGCTTATACATAGTAGTGTACGGTATATCAATCCATCTTAGAGAAATGAACAACTTGCTCGAAAGTTTCCTAGATTCCTATCTGTTCTTAATTCGAACTGAATGATTCAATAGTGACGTTCCAATTGAAGTTTCTATTATTTTTTAAGCTTTACTATATCTAGTTTATACCAATAAGTGAAAATATATATTACAAAAAGAAAAGCTTTTAAAAAATTATTTCCAAACACAGTTTCGATTTTCAATTAGTGAAAAGTTGAATCATCATGTTGGTGTTTTTAAAAATAAATCATACATTCTTCAAACATAATCTTTTGTTTTACTTGGATCTGATCCTATTAGAAAATCGGTGAAACACGATTTTAAAGTGCATTTTTATTTAAATGATGTATTTGTAAATGGATAACGGTCAGGGTAAAATTAACCTCACATAATTCAGAGTGTGATTTTTATTCACCTGGTTGCCGTAGGATTAAAGACAGAATAAGCTTATCTTTTAGATACACAAATTGAAGAAAGCTCGCAAAGCAATCTGTGTCACCTTCGTTTCGTTCATTCGTAGGTGAACTCACGAAACTTTCCTCGCGTATCTTTAAATTTACTTTGCATGAGATTAAATATTCTATTCTAAACCTGAATGTTTATTGATCTGTACATTCATCGAGCTGTTTTTTATGATTAAATATCGCTAAGCTAGATAACTATTTCAGTCTCCTTGGGTCCTCTTTACCTTCTACACTTTGTTCTACTGGACTATACACCGAGCTAGACTATAAATACTTAAAATCCTACCCTTTTAGTACCAAGGAGAAACCTCGAGGCTTGTTTTTATTCAGTCAGACCAACATTTTGTCCTGTTCGTTCGAAAAGAAAGCCTCAGAATCAATTGTTACACAACCTGATCGTTATTTCAATCTTCTCGGTTAGTGAAGTTAATAAAAAATACAGTAGTTTTAAAATCGCTGGGGTTAATTTAATTCTATCTGGTTCACGGAAGGCTGAAACACAGCTAAGATTCATTTGACATGCCTTGCGCTCTCATGTTAGAGTGCAGAACAGTTTCCACCAGTGTGATGCACAGCTGAAAGCAGAAACTTAAAGAGCCATCCCAGCTCCCGTCCCTCTTTTCGTGCGCAGATCTCGCTAAAATGAATTCCAGCCTCGTACAGAAAGGCACTGTTGAGAACTGGAATTAACATGTATCACACTTTCCTGTACATGAGACAGTTTCTTCTGAGAACGTTCGCGTAAAACATGCCTTTGCTATACTAGCCTATAATTAACATTAATATGCACCAATGAACTATAAATGTTCTGCGAGTCGGTATTAATGCAGTAAACAATGTCTATATATTCTAAATAGTAATATTAACTTAATATTTCGGAAGCTAATATTCATCTGGGAACCATTGAAAAATATTTCAAGAGGAAATATTTACCTGAGGAACGATGAAAAATACTTGTATAATTTCCTGAAGGATAAATTGACCTATGATCGATACATCGAGGAGCAACATTAGTCTGTACGACCAATGAAAAGTGTTTGAAGGATTGGTATTGATCTAACGACTGTTGAAGAATTGTCTAAAAGCGAAAGTTAATTTAACAACGAATAAAAAGGCTTCCGAACAATAATCATTTCTGATTAACTGTTTGTTTCTCGACAGAAGACTCCAAAAAATGCACACATCGTCTGGAAAAAATTGTTCGTTGACGAAAGAGTTCTACAGTGTCCCTCTTGAAAAAACTTCACCCCTACTGCCGAAAATCTAATCCGGAATCGACTGTTGAAGCAAGCTCTTAGCACCCAGAAGAGGAAAATTGTATCATCCTAGCATCCCTCCCTCGTAATCCCTGCTGCCTATTCTTAAGAAAACTTCCGTAGTCTGTTGCATTAGCCCCTCTGGCTTCATCCACCTTAATTCCAGAAAAAGGAGAGCTTTATTGGCCGAGAAATCTGACTTTGAAGCGAGCTCCCTTCGATTTCACAGACGCCCTCCTTCAGTCTCTGGCTTAATTATGAATTATGCAACGCAACTATCTGTGAGAAATTCCCGGTCTGACTTCGTTCCCGAATTATGCATACTGCTTCTTTCCCTCCCGTACGCTTTGGTAGCGAGAAGAAACGTTAATGGAGAGGATGATAGCAAAGAGAAATACCACTCTATACGCTCTTTACTGTAACACTAATGCTACACCAGAGAGAAATCGTGGCAAATTGGCTTCCTTGTATTCATGGACAATTGTTCCAGTTGATTAAGTATCTCTGAACTGATCTCTGCGAGAAGTTTAAACCTGATATCCAACTGGTATCGTAGAATTGTTCACTCTGAATGGAACAATGTAGAACATCATATCTGTTTCAAACATACTTAAGCACACACCGAAGTGAATTCCTGATATCTAGTTGCTTGTTTACCGGCGTATACGCCCTGAAACAGTTGCAGAAAACAAAATCCATCTTCTAAGGGCTCGAAATACCTCTGTAAAGGAACAGCAACAGCAAACCTTCCTTCCTGAATACTTTTACAATCTCACACTGAACAGAACTTCAAACTGTGTCTCTATCCTCCCCTCTCTCTCTTCCCCTCTCTCCCCCTCTCTCTCCCTCTCTCTCTCTTTCTCTCTTGGGTTAAAAAATTATGTTATACACACGGTTACAAGATCGTAATATGACAGTAGTTATTTGTATATTAGTAGTCGAGAAGGCTAAATAAAATGCAATCGATCAATCAATCTCTCTCTCAATCTCTCTCTCCCCCCCCTCTCTCTCTCTCTAGTATCTTTACACACATTCTCTGAAGCATCCTCTTGCATACATACTGCCTGAAATCCCCCGTTCAAACAATCAGACCTGAGTGATTGAAAGATCAATCTCAAAAGGAACCTAACCTATCAATATAGCAATAGTAAAATTCTGAGTAGAATTACTCACCAATGCTGGTCTAAATCTTCTTCAGGATCAGCCCCGTCTGCGTCCACAGCACACGGAACGACAGTTCACTGATGATAATAGAATGTGAGAGCGACGAATTAATCCAGAACGGACATCGATGTCGTCTGAGTGATCCTCATCAGCGAACTTTGAACAGGGATGGTACGGACACCGTTTAAGCGTGCATACAATCTCGCTAGGGGTTGTTCAGACAAGGCTGGACAGACACTGCATCCCACCTGTCTGTTCACTATGCCCCGTGCCACTTCTTCTTCTTCACCATTCAGTGTGAACGTCAACTGGGGACGTTCTAGCTTGGTATAATTCTAGCTGTTTTCCGGACCGTTCGTTGATCACCGGCTACGTTCAAATGATATGTTTTAGTTGCCAGAGAGATTTCTTCAGTTTTGACCAGTAATCCTCCAGTTTTCTTTCTTCTTCCGTTTCTCGATGTCGTAGCCACCGGCGGATCGGCAGCGCGGACAAAAACGCGGCCGCTACGTCTCTAAACTAACGAAAATTCCGGCACACACAATTCTCTCTCTCCCTCTCGCTCGCTCGCTCTCTCTCTCCCTCTCGTTCGTTCGCTCGTTCTTACGACACACACGGCTCCCGGCTGCTGCTGGCCAGAGTCACATTTTAGTGCGACACACACGGGTGGCGGTGCGCCGTGGGGTTACGTTCTCCCTCGTCTCGTTCCTTTTCTATCCGCCTTGGCCAACCCTCTGCTCCCACCTAGAAGCTTCTCTTCCCCACCACAGGAACTACCCCTAACGATACACCCTCTGCGCGGAAGTGGTGGTGGAGGTAGCGATGGGTACAGGTTGCGTTAGTTAGGCTGGTTCATAATACTGCTACATGGTTGGAATGATAAGTAGACTGTGGACTGTTAACACTAGATTTACAGGACACGTCCACTTTGACACATTTCAGGCTTCACGAGCGAAATTACAGAAACAATTGCTATCATTTTCCAGCAACTTTTCCTCACTTTTGTTAATGGAACGATACGAAAATATATCCGAATTTGTAAGTTACTAACATTGATAAGAGTATCTAATGATAAGAGTATAATTAGATTGATTGAAACGAGTGACTTGGTTTTACCAGTTTCACTGCTTCTGTTTGTAACATCGATAGTACTGATAAATACTTATATACACTGCAGAGCATAACTATAGCATTAATACAATTTTCAAGAGTTTTAAAGTCCTAAGTAATGATTTCTAAATATTACTAATATCACTTATATTACTAATATCATGTAAGGGGTTAGAAAGAAATGATATGTAAGAAAGAAAGTGCAAAAACAACATTTATTTAGAACGAAATGTCTAACTGGTGCACATTTATAGCATTAACGTATTTATTCCAATTTCTACTTACGTTTTCACACGTGTATTCAAGACTGACTGTATTTTTGTGTTTTAGAAGTGTAGGTGCAAAAATCATTTTTTCTCTTGCAATATTTGAATTACGTTTAAGGGCATGGCAGAACGGACCAATAAGAAACGCCTAGGCCACGTTCCTTTACAATTCCTTCACAACTTTTTCAATATATTATTCGCAATTTTAACAATTTGTCGTTCACTTCGAAGATATAACTTCTTTTCAGATCCTCTTTTTCTTATTTTTCCCATACTTGGTACAATAGCGTAAAAAGTCTAATACCACTTTATGAGATCGTCCGAGCTTACGTGCTAATTCTCGTTGCTTGTGTCCTTTATATGCTAAAATTGCACCTTGCTCTACTCTTCATTTAAACAGTTACCACGTGATATTGTATAAATTAACTAAAAAGGCTTTGTGCTCCGCTAAAAATATTACAACAGGAACCTATGAAGTTTGTTAAGAATGAAGCTGGTGCTATTGCTTTGCATCGATCTTAAAACGATTTTCGATTACATCTCGACATTACACATAGAAAAATTCCACGATTTTCATCTGAAGTCCATTATTTACAACGCTCTTTCACATTGTATAATTGGCTTCTTTCAATTATTTTCGAAACATACAAAAATGTTAAAAATATTAATGGCGCTATAATCCTGTTCTGCAGTGTATCTTATTTTAATGATTCCAATGGAAGCGTGGCTTCACTGATTCCATCGACGATACCAAAACCATTCACTCTACTCAATATCTGATTCTACTGATTTCATCAAATTCACTGATAATCTTTTCTCTCGCTGTTTTTATAGATTCCACTTGGATTCATGGTACCACTGGTCTCTATTAGTGATACTATTAGATGTTTGCAAAAGTTTCCGTCCTTGTTTGAGACACGGAGCTGATACAATATTTTCTCTAACCTTCTTCTATCTTACATCAATAGTTTATCTTGTAACCGAAATTATCAGCGCTGTCATTTCTAAAGAACAATTAATCCAGAGAGTAACACGACTCAAGTTCAAGATGATCGACGGAAACTTTTGCAAAACACCTAATAGCCTCATTGGCTGCAGGCGCGAAATAATTGTTCTTGAGCACAAGATGTTTAGTCGAAACCATCGCTGACATCCCCACCATATAACACACCACTGATGCTCTGCCCCGTTCTCCCTCCTCGTTCCTGTAAAACATGATGCTGTACGATCACCAACAACACCCCGTACTCTCGAACAATTTACAAATTTCTTCGATAAAGAGAAAGAAAGGCTGGCAATTTGCTAGAGATTAGGAAACACTGTTTGCAACCATTCTGGATCAATACCATATATAAAGCTTCTTCGGGAATAGGATGAATTCTTTTTTCTACAGCAATACAGAGAAAATTGATCATTGCGAAGTTATGATAACGTTGTTAACTTTCACAGGAACGTTTAATTCGACGTTCGGAAATGAATTCATTGCTGGAACGATTGTACAATAGAACTGGTGGTCCCTTTGAACAGAGTGAATTAGAACCCTGAGATCCATCCACAAATTGCTACAGTAGACTTGAACGTCGAATGAAAGACGAAAAGTTCTTCTGTTAAATAAATAACCAAGAACCAACCGAGACCGCCTAATATTTACATAGCCAAATGGAACACTATGGTGAAGCTCTATGTTGATCGAGGTGCCTGACATTCCCACATTGGACGTCCCTTTAGGCCGTATATTTAATCATTACTCCGAAATCTATGTCCCAAATGATTATCGGTTATCCGAATTTCAGTAGTTTCTTTAAATCAATCAAACACTCGAACTGAATACCTGAGGCGGTGGTTAGAAAGGACCGAGCCTACTGTTGCAATCGAATTCCAAAAACGAAAGGAGAATTTTAACAATTAACAAATAAAAAGTAAACGGGCGAATTAGAAGATTCGATAATTTGACGAGATCGAGAAGCTCGAAGGAACAATTTCGAAACAGAAACGATCGAAAAGAAGACTATCTGAATTTTCCGGAATCTCGAAGGCAGAATTTCACAAATTTTCTATGCTCGAAATTTATAAAAAAATAAAATAGAAAATTTGTTTGACGCATCCTTAAGTACCGTTGCGACGGACCAAGAATTATTATTACATTTATGCCGAAAAGTGAAACGCAAGGCAGAGAGGGGGGCTGAGAAGGTTCCCTTTAGTGGTACGTCCCTGAACCACCCCTACAACGAAGACAGCTTATCCCCACCTCTACGAACCATCCCTGCCGCGTTGTGGCTTCGAAAGCACCCCTGGCTCAATGGTGTACGCAGACGTGCTATCTAGATACGTCTATTTAAACCGTGTCTGCCTTTCTGGTCTGGTTGAATGGACAGGACTTGTTTTGATCCAACAACAAGGCTAACTGATCTTACCAGAGGGGCTTCGTAGCAGGTGCATCTTGCTCCAGGTTTAAATTCGATAGGATTTAAAACAATCTGTGCCCTGCTCTACTCTTCAAATGCATAAGATACATGTACAATAATTAATTATTATATATACATATACTATATCAAATATAAATTGTATATATATTAGTATGCCGCAGTACATGATACAATTCGAGAATGTAATTTCATTAATAATACAATAGAAATGATTGAAATTAAATTTATGGAATATGTCAATAAAGGTTATAATACGAATATTAAATGGGAGATATTATTGGTAGATATTTATTCAGAATAAGGGGGTACATAAAAGGAGGCGAAGCGTCAGCGGATCGATAGATTTCAGCGATGATAATTATAGTAAATGCATTGAATTATTCGAGCCCGGAGGCTTCTTAGTTGAACACTCCGAAAACTATGCGAACGTTAACCGAAACATACTGTGCCAGCTTTCACCCCTAGCGTGACGTTCTCGCCGATCACGTAGCCACGGTGAGAAAGCTGAGGGTACCTGACAAAGGGGGGGGAGGGCCCCATAAACATAACAAATTCACAATTCAACTATGCTAAAGATGAAAAGATTCAATTAAACGTTAAGTACTTTACATATTTCTTCAAGTTGAAATATCACAATTTCTCTTTTTATTTGTTTCCAAATTTTTCCAAATGTTCAAGTCAAATAGAACGATATGACTTGGATTTATTCGCTCCAACATCAGCTTGAATTTCAACCAGAAATTTGTCTAGAGGAAGACCATAAGAGTTTGAAAATACGTTTTGAAAAAGGAAAAATTGGAAGAGTAACACTTGGTAGGTGCACCCTATAGTTACAATCCTGGTTCCAACACCCCAAGTGCTCACCCCTACGCTTACCTCCACCTCTAGGTTACCCCCACGTACCGACGTGCGAAAGATTCTCCTATTGATGTTCCACTCCCACCACGATCCACCCCCTCCACTCCTTCCTATCTTCCTTTCCAGCACACCCACGCGTACTATCCCTCTTGCGTGCCATGGGCCACGTTCTGACGTAACGTTATTACGTCAAAGCGGCGCCGTACGCCGGCGCACATACAATCCTCGAATGCACCTGATCGTCTTTATTCTCTTACGCATAGAAAACCGCGCTCTAGCCACGGATTCGTGGAAATTATAATCGTACGATAGAATAAATTTGATGGAACTCTATATAAAAATCATATTTCTCGGTAACTTTAAAATATATATCCGTATGGAACTAGATCTATGACCGAATAAACAAATAGCTGGTTAATCTGACGATATCACTTTGTAGGATGGTAAATAAAATAGAAAAATGTATATACAGTGTATCTCGCGAACTCTGTGTCCACTTAAATATTTTGGTTATTTCAAACAATACGTATGTTAGGACAGCAAGAGGACGATTTTATGATACGTGATTTTCATTTCAGCAAACCGTTACTTTTAATTTGACAGACCGGTCTGCAGCCAACATGCGGCACTTAGACTTTAAAATATTAAAGAATAGACTATTGTTCAGTTAGTAAGGCAAGGTATCATAAGTCAAATCCGAAAGGGTCTTCGAAAGCAGACCATACCGAGGTCACTCAGTACTTTCTCTTCGAGCGAGACGAAGAGTCATAGCTGACCTGGCAAGATTTTCCCCCTTGTTGCTAAATTTCCACCAGGAAAAGATCAACTTCGTCACCCCCGCTCTAGGACATTTCATGCTTTGAGTGCAATGGAAGGGGGTGATACAGGGTCGCTTAGCATTTTTAGGAACCTTCTTTAGCATCTCTTCTTCAAATTTTTGAGGAACTGGAGAAGGGACGACATGATAAAGGAACAGGTTTAGGGTAGTTAGCGTCTTTTTTTAGTCAGAACATAGAAATCAGTCAGAATCTCGAATCACCAAGATCCATTCAAACAGCAAATCTCAAGTTACATTTAGACGGCACCAAGTGCAATAATTCGGAAGCACGCGGAAGTCAGTGTACAAGTGCTTAACAACGAGACAATGTTACTTACAGAAGTTGTAGGATTTAAGAAACTACACAATATGGCATAAATGGTATTCTTGCAAGTGGAGGCGTAGAGAAGATACAGGTCACCTTTGTTTTTTCTAATGTCCAATTTTTTATGCTCAATTTTAATAGATTGGCGTCCTCTGAGTATAAAAGTACATGGTGCATTTATCCTAAAACTTACAGTTGCTGAGATACACATATGTGTATTGGTAAATGTGATTAATCCAGTGATAATGTATAATTGCCGGTTATTATATATAATCACCAATTTGGCAAATATAACTCTAACCTAACCTAAACATATCAAAAACAAACTAAACCCATATTCTAGAGAAAAAAACATTTTTCCAAATAACGTTTATTGCTATTACTACAAATTATTAAATATTTTAAGTTTACTTCTTTAGACATATTAGACTGTTATGACATTTAGAATTACAAAGTTTGCCAGACTTTTTACATTTGCACTTATTAGACTTGCATTGTCCCTTATTGTCTAGCGATGGTCTACGTTACGATAGAAGCCAAGCAGCTGCGTAAACTGGACGAATTTTGGTAAAGTTATAGATTTTTATCACATTTACCAAATTTAGTGGTGATTATGTATAATAACCGGCAGTTATACATAATCACCGGATTAATCACATTTACCGTAATATACATAAGTTTTAGGACAAATGCACCATGTACTTTTATACTCAGAGGACGCCAATCTATTCGTTTAGTTGTAGTTTTATATATACAGGGTGTCTAGTTGTATGTTTATATATATAGACCACCCTTCCAGCCCTATGAAAATGGTGGAGAGTGATTTTTATTGAAAACTAAAACAACTTTAGTAACTAACTCGAATATGCTCTATCGAATAGTGGTAGTTGCAATTTTCAGTACTAACCGATAATGAAATTTTCAGAACAGGTCGTTTTTTTTTTTTTTTAATAGGACCTGGTATTTTTTATTGCATATTCGGATTGTACGCAAAAAAATAATAAAAGTTTTATCTCAGATATTTTTCTCGCAAATGCCTCCATTGGACAAAAAATGACCTCCAATGTATGAGTTCACATTTTTCAAATTAAAGATGTAATTTTTTAATTTTTTGAAGATGTAATTTTTTAATTTTTTAAAGATCTAATTTTGAATTTGCACAAATTACAGGATAAACATTAAAGGACAATACCTTCTCTTAAATAAATTAATAAACAAATTAACAGAGATGATCTATAGAAATAAATAAAAGAATACCAAGAATTAATTTTGGAAATAAACAGGAAAAGAATAGGTATGTAATATTGATCGATGCACGTATTTTCGAGAAAAATATTTGAGACAAAACTTTTACATTTTTTTTCCTTCGATCCGAATATACAATCAAAAATACCAAGTCCCGTTAAAAAAAACGACTTCCGATCTTAAAATCCTATTTCCAGTTAGTACCAGAAATTGCAACTGCCATTATTCAATAGAGCATACTCGAATTAGTTAGTAAAATTTGTTTAGTTTTCAATAAAAATCATTCTCCACCATTTTCATAGGGGTGGACGTGGTGATCCAGAACACCCTGTATATTGTAGTTAATTAACAATTAAATGATTTTTAATGTTAGTATGCTGAAATGAACACAATAGTAGCTGCCACAGTATGATAAAAAGAATATAGCATCTACATATTAAAAAAGATAGAAATGATCTTGACATTTATTCTACGCTTTCACCCCCGTAAAAAGTATTTACATGTTGTGCAAGTTTTCTATATAACATTTCTCCATACTTTTGTAACTACCGAAAATATTCCAGGTGGATGATATTCTTACCCCAATCCTGTAGATCCCATGAACTTTCTAAATAAACATGCAAATAATACGGATCACAGATAACTCAGCTTCGTTGGCATTTGACTTTCCCGCTTAAAATGGTTGGCAAACGTGTATCATTGCTACGTAATTTTACTAGAATGCCTGATCGTTTCAAAATTCGTACAACTTCGTCGTAATTTACAAAGAACTAAAGCGAAAGCTATTCTTGGAAAACAGTGAAAATGAAATATCTTCCACATAGTGAAATATAATCGTGTTAACAAAACGAATGCATTCCGTTAAGGCGAATTCGAATTATCTCGATTCTTATACGCTCGATTATTTCGACTATCGAATTTCACTTGCGATACTTCATTGATCACATATATATTATCTCGATAATCAATTGTTGCAATTCAATTTTCTAACCACTTTCAGTATGATTGTTAATTACTTATAAAAAAAAATGGAATATTTGATTGGTTTTGTAATTTAATTTATAATTGTATTTATTTAACTAAAAATGAAACAAAGAAAATGTTTGTATAATGCCCAGTCATTCATGTGATATGAACTGAAATATTGCACATTACATAACCAAAAACCTAAGAATTAAGTAAAAGAATGATGTTACGAACAGTAATAACAAGAAGATTTATCTGTGCTGGCGTTTTTCCATTTAACAGTTTCTCGGAACATAATCGCGATGAAAACAATCCGTTACTCGTTATTCGCAACACGGTACAAAAGTACAAGTGTTACTTTTATGGAAGGTAAGGGAAGTTATTTAACTACATTCCAAGAAGTATTTGTTTGCATTTCGTTGTACAAATTTTCATATTATTTTTTTCATATACAATCTGAACAGTGATGGATATCCAACCAAAGAACTACAATCGGTAATCAATACAACATTTGTAAGTGCTGTAACAGGATTTCTTTTGGGTGGATTGCCTACAATAAAGCATTCAATAGAGACTTTCAAGGCAGAAAATCAGGCCACTCTGTTTAGACATAAATTTGAACCCAAAAGGAGGTTACAAAACAAAATAGCTATAAACATGTTGAAAGGAGGATTATCATACGCAATGAAACTTTCAACATTTTGTTTCTTATACTCGTAAGACCCAAAAACTACAAATCTGTTAATATAATTGTATAAATGTAAATTAATGTAACATTGTTCATCAGTGGCACATCGACATTCTTGTACGTGTACAGAGAAAAAGCTGATCCGCTAAATCATATCATTGGTGGCAGTGTAGCAGGTTTCATATATAAAATAAATATGGGCTTGAAAGGAGCAGTTGCAGGTACTGTCCTTGGAGGTATATTGGGTAGTATTTCTGGCATTATGATAACATTTATATTATACATAAGTGGATATGAGCTGGACGATGTATATACAGCAGGCAACCAATTTATAGTTGCAAGACGAGAGTAAGTCCCTAAATGTATAATTTCGTAATCTTTAATTAGAACTTTATACTTGTAGTACACGTTAACATTGTGAACTATTTTATATTGTTTAGGAAGGTAAGAGAAAGTATGAAAGCACTGGAGAAAGAAGAAACAGAACAGAAAGTAAGGCAGATGTATGAACAGACACAGAAAATAAATAAAGAAGCAAGATAAGTAGGAATTACAAAGATCAGAATTCAATAACTAATTACTGTTTCATTGACAAATATCTATTGATTTACATAATTATTGCATAAAACGTTATGTAATAATATTTATACAGATAGCAATAAATACAAAAAAAAAGGAAGAGAAAAAAAATGATTTTGTTTTTTAGTTACATTGTAAATGAAAAGAAACTAGTATTCTTATTACATCTCGTATTGTCATAAACGTTTAATTATATATAACTTGAATAAATAGAAGTAACATTTTCATGTAGCATAATCAATTATCATTATTAACACTCCCTATTTACATCCTGGTAATACTTTGTGTATAAACAAATGCAGTGTGAATGAAACACAATGCACATTCAAAAGTTTTAGATTACAGAATAGGCCTGATACTCGGAACGAAAGTAACAAAATTCTCGTTATTCCAATTTTTTTCCTAGAATGTAGAAAAAATGTGTGTACGTGGTATATGCGCTTGCGCGCATATATAAATAATTTTTACATTATAATATGAATAATACTATTCAGTGAAATTATAAAGCAAGATAAAGCTTACTCGTGAAAAATGAAAATAACGTGTGCGAGCGCGCGCATGTGTATGTGTGTGTATGTGATGTGCACATATATATATATATATATATATATATATATATATATATATATATATATATATATATATATATATATATATATATATCTTATTAATTCAACTCAACAAATTATAAAAATCTATTTATATCTCCTGTTCGGAAGTTCCTAAATCTTGAACCTTGGTTAAACGTTTTGCCCCTCTGCCTGGTGGACCCTTAGGTTTTGCAAATTTTGGCTGATGTAAACTGATTTTTGGATGTAACTCCTCTTGCAAAAATCCTTCAGTTAGTTCCCTTCCATCATCTATTTCAAGCTATATAATCAACATATTTCAAAGGGTAATTATTAAAATTGCATTAAACACCAGAAACACATCATCATTTGTTTTGTGAATGAAACCAAAAAGTAAATGAAAAAAAAGAATAATAAAACTTCGTAGGCCTATTCTGTAAGCTGAATATAATCTTAAACATGTTATCTGAAAATCTTAATTGTAAAGTACATACCCGTCCAACGATCGAATCACCGTGCACTCCTTAGAAACCTATTAAATTCTACATAAATAAATCATGATAAATAATAAATATGTGTGTCTCTTAGATATTACCTTATTGAAGATTAAAACAACAAACTGTAAGATTAAATTGCATAATCCTTTATTGTTTGTAGCGTATTTAGTATTGGCAAGATATACAATTCATTCAATCATAATGAACCTACAATTACGTACTAACAGATTGGAAAACAAAAGTACACTAAAAACTTACAGAATAGGCCTGGAACAATATATTGTAAATTGAAATACGCCCAGGCTATAGTATGCGTTACGTTTAAATATGGAACACTTTTTTTTTCGTTTATTAACAATTTTTGAGCATTTCGCGAAAAGCTTTCCTTTTTTTGTTCTTGTAACTAGTATACAAACGTGTGCCAAATTCTATCTTTTTTCCATACATGTTAAAGTAGAACGTAAGGAACTTAAAATAGAATAGTCGTAAAAGTAAAAAGCTAATAAATTATGAGTATATCAAGAGATTCGAAGTTTTTGTATATTTGTTTAAAAATTTTACGCTTCGAGACCAATTCTTGCACCTACGCATATACATATATGTATATGTGTATATATGCATACATGTATATATGTAAAATATATTTAACATTAAACGAAAATTAAACCTATTTTACGTTTTTGATTTATTACAAACTATTGCTCACCGGGATGGAAATAAATGCCAAGAATTTGGTGCACATCGTTATCATTGTTAAAATTAGGCCAAACTCTTTCGGTTGTTCATTTGTGTCTTGGACGAAAATTTTTAAAAAGTTTATAAAAAGCTACGAGAGTTAAAAAAATACAGATCACGAAAAATAGAATGCCTCTCAAGTATCTTGTTGCTGGCTATTAGGTTATAGGTCCCATTTGCTATACACTTTCTGTGAGGAATATGTTGAAAAAAAAATCCAAAAATGCATTTTCAAAGATATTGGAAAAAATGATCACAACATTCGCTAATTCATTCAAATGATTAAATCAAAAGTGAATTCTCTTTCCGATAGCGACATTATGTATATTAAATTTGAATAAACTAATATGACAAGAAATGACAAAATGATTAGAAAATGCTCTAGCTGCACGATTTTTCGATTATACAGCCAATGGGACATACCAAGATCAGTCTTCATACATATATTTGTGAAATCTAATATTTTATCATTTACAGTAGTATAGAACATGATATATATATATTATATATATATAATCTAATATGTATATAAAGTAACTAGTATTATCACTAGCTTGTTTTCAAGAATGATAATTCTGTGCAAAGAAAATATATCCACAAGTTAGTGTGGTATTTGCACGTATTTATCACTTGTCTGCTATATTTTCTTATTATTTATATTACGCAGAGAAGTTAGGTGAGTGGCATCAGCTAACTAGAGCGCATGGAATTTTCCCTAACTCTCTAATAAATCACATAAGGTATGCAGGTTTTTACCACAGATATTTGTTTGAAACACTCTACACTATTATCACTAATTCCTTTATGAGTGTTCGAATGAATTTGAAAGTCAAGCCTTCCACTTTTATTCAATAATATTACTAATATAAAAGAAAATGAAACTTAACAATACAAATATCACTTTTCACTTAGACTAGGAACTAATTCGCACAGTCTGGATTCTTTTTCATCGCTTCAGAAGCGTAAACATTAAAAATATAGGAATTATACGAACTAAAGAAACATGAATAAAATTAAAGGAACTATATTGGCGAAAATACGAAATTTTCACACCGATCTTCGTATCTGTTTTGAGATTGAAACGCAATTAAAAAATGTATAATCCGATAGAAGGCTTCACTTTCAATGTCAAGCAACTGAATCGCACCTCGTGTATTTCCTTTATGCTATTCTCTGTACGAATGAACAATTATCCATTATTGTATGGATTCAACAAGAACTGCAACTTCACATGGAATTCTATGTCGCGAATTTCTCACAGTTATATCAAAAGGTATTTTTCGATAAGACCTTAAATATGACAATTTTGCTTTCCCTTTAAAATTTAGAAAAATACATCGTTTGGTCTACTCTGAATCGCTACATGCATATACGTATCACTTTGACCAATTATTTACTGAATATCAATAAATATATCGCTAATTAATAAAAAATTTATCTTTGTAAAAGACGCACGTTAAATTTTCTCCTTTTAAATTACTTCGAGAACAAGTGTAACTGTATAATGTGCTAATGAACGAAGTATCGGAAACAAATTACACTTTTTTTTTCTTTTATATGTTACATAACACATTCAAACGTTAATATCGTATTATCACAAATTCAGAATTTACAAAGGAAGAGATATTCAATGTTGTAAAACATCTGGAATATTTTAACATGTAAGAAACATTTAAGAATAATAATGGCAGACAAAGAGCGTAGAATCGGTTAACTTAAGACACAAGATCGCTTCTGCTTTGATTTTTTCTCAGATATAGATTGAGGAGGAGCATAGGGCGTTGATGGAGTTGCAGGAGTTATTGCGGCTGTTTCTTTTATGGTTGGAGGATCTTCCAACATGTCTGCCAACTCCTCACCACTATTTACTTCCAACTAGGATTTATCAAATTTTTACAAAAAAAAGAAAAAAAAAGAAAAAAAAGAAAAAGGAACAAAAACAAAAGGAAATACTTTAATTTCAATAGTAACCCACATTTGGAAAGAATAGAGTCTAAAAGCGAAAGATACTTCAAAATGTAACAGAAAGAAATTATAATAGTTTCAAATATTGGTGCATATTATGGTATATTACGACGATCTAATTTTAATATTATAGAAAAATAACAAACACCTTGCCGATAACAAAAGGAATAACATAATGTACAAATAAAAAAATTTAGTTGCTTGAAAAAAAAACATACAGATTCTGATACAGTTTACCATTTTCAAATAATCCTGTTAAGATGTTCATGCAAACACAAAACCAATGGAACAAAGTAAATTAGAAGACATGGTCTATGTTAAAGAACTTTTGTCTATCTACTTACTTTTTTCATTATGGTCACCCCAAGGGATTGAATAAGTTCTAGGAGAGGTGCTTTGCACGACGAATAGAGCATTCTTTCCTTAATACTGCAACTATATCCTGGCATACTGTATATAAACACTGCAAAACAATATATGTACATGTATAAATATAAAATATTGATCGAAGTAACGGTATTCCTATTTTTATTACATACCTATACACTCCATGTAATCTCCTTCGTGTGTATGCTTAAAATTATAAAGGTGATATCTGGCGGAATCGGATGGGACTTTTGTTGGTAATTTATCCAAGGAAACATCACAAGCCATGACTAAATGTATCTTCTCTTCCTCTAAATCGATCTTCAACTGAACATATTCATATATCCCTTTACCAAGCTCTGCGATAGCTTGCTTCGCCTCGTCGGTTACGGGAAAAGCGACACCGCTAAGCGTCTGATGTCTTGTTTCAACGCTGTAATCTGTACTAACTGTATTTTTCCTAAATTCTGCTAATTCTTCTTCAGCTGTAGTTAAAGGCGCCGGAGCAGCGTCGTTTCTCTTATATTTATGATATCCTTCTAAAGTGATATCCTCTGGCACCGTACCGTGCAATTCTTCCTTTATAGATGCTGTACCAAATTCTTGTTTCAAGGTAGCTTTAGTTGATGCGTATAACATCTTTTGTCTCACCGGTGCAATATCAGGTGACCAGGAAATGAACAACCAATCATAACCGGAATCAGGAGACTTACTGTCAAGTCGATAAAGAATATATGCAGGTTGATTTTCAACGATAAGCGGCTTGACCATTTTATCATAATCATCTTGCCATTTGTTCACCGGTTTCGAAAAGGCAGCAGGCGTTAACTCTTCTACATAATAAAAGACAACTGAATAATTTAGAGTTTGTACGGAATTATGGATGCTGTAAGAAAAAGAACTTACCATTCTCAATGGAAACCTTCAAGATTCGTATTTTCCCATCGCGACATTTGACGAACAATTTTTTCAGCGCATCGTTCGCTGAAATAAACAAATCATTATCACATCATTTTCAACGCCGTCCCGAAAATGAGGTTAATGACTAATTTAAACTGGCAAAAATTCCCAAGAAATTGCTTTATGGGTATTAATATTACGATACAACGATTAACACCTTTGATTCCGGTCTGATGTGACATGGTTCGGTGAATGATTCGAGATTCGTTAAAAATATGGTAGAGAACTGGTCGTACAGTTATACCGTCCCCTTCAGATTATCGAGAAGATCCACCAGAACAAACAGAACGTGTAAATGACTAGAAAGTGCGATGAAACAAAAATCGAACGGAATCCGAAATCAAGAGAAACCACTGACTCAACCTATTTAGAGAACTTTTCACGGGGTTCCTAGCAACAGAAGATCGCACGTCACGCCAGTGAGAATGCTGACGAACGATCTGTCAAGAATGCTCTGAACGCAGTTCCAGTTTATGATTTTTTTGAATAAAAGTCAAAGAGGAAGGGGTTGAGATAAAAAGGGGGGGAGGAGCAAGAGAACAATAGATAATTATATCTGAATCACGAAACGGCCTACCATCTGATAATAAAATACAACGAAAATCTAAATAATTTTCTAACGCCATTTTTATATTTTTTTTATCTCTATCTTCAGATTAAATTTTCTAACATAATTATGTTTAATATTATCGATAGTATTATTTTGTTGTTTAAATTTCTTCTTAATTATTCTAACTCGTAATATTAGAGAAAAAAAAGTGTATTTCGAGCGTTCTTATTTGATTATCTTTTCGTTAAAATTCCTGTAATATCGTTCGTGTTCTCGAAACGCACACAGCATTTCACATGTATGTTTCATGAGTTTCTTGAGATGGCGTACCAGCACTCTGTCAGATGTGTGTTATGATTATTTCCATGCATTAAAAAGTACCGTGTAGTTTGACAGGTTTCACTTATAGCTTAAAGTAAATCGTATCAATAACTTGTTAAAGAGGAGAAAATTGTAAATCTATCGGAGCTTCGGATAATATTGTTATGGAAACCGAGAGACGGTCAGATTTATACGAGGAGTGGAAAAGACGGGTAAATAATGTAATTTTTACCGCAAATATAATTTAATTCGGGCCAAGTGAAAAGTGATAACAGTATAATAATTCGATTTATTATCAATGGTAGAATAAAATATTGAAATATCTTGAAATACTTATGAATCCTTGTAATTTCTTAAATTATCGTTAATTATTAAATCAACTTGATAAATATTAATTTTCAATGACTCATCAACGAACTTGTTAAGTAGGGCTAAATATATTTTTCCGTTTCGTTACCTTTTTTTTTATTACTGTAGTAATTATTGTAGAATTTTAAATTAGAAATAATATTGCAGGCTTTTCTTGGCCCACTTCCCCAAGGCTTCCTACGATTAGAAGAGCGGAATGCTCAACAACAACAGGAGGCAGCAGATCAACAAGCAGCTCTTGCACTACACCAGTTGCAAATGCAAAATATGCCAGCAATGCACGAAGCTCATGTTGGTAGACTTAGTGTAACAATTGTTCAGGTAATTTTATGATTTTGAGGTGTTTGTATGGGTCAATCAAGTTATCCTGAATATGTTAAAACCAAAGATACTCTTTGCAGGCAAGACTAGTGAAAAACTACGGAATGACAAGGATGGACCCGTATGTAAGATTAAGAGTAGGTCATGCGGTATATGAAACACATACATGTTCAAACGGAGCAAGAAATCCGCATTGGAACAAAGTTATTCAATCGTACGTATTTTTATCAACCTGTACCTTTAGATTTACTTGCTTATTATATTCTTATTTCCTTTTATTTCTCAGCTATTTACCACCAGGAGTAACACAAATATATGTGGAAATTTATGACGAATGTTCTTTTGTAATGGATGAATTGATCGCGTGGGGTCACATAGAAATTCCACCACAAGTTCTCCAAAAAGGAGAGACTCACGAAGATTGGTACATACTTAGTGGAAAACAAGGAGAGAATCAAGAGGGGATGATAAATTTGGTTTTTAGTTACACGGTAAAAATGGTTAATATATGATATACTACAGAAAAATATTTTTCTAATAATTAGCAGTAATCGATTAATTATATTGTTCTATACCTTTTTAATAGACTAAATGCCATCCGTATATGAGTGCACCTCCAGTTATGATGGTTCCTTCGTCAACGATGTTTGGCATGACACGATATGCACCAGTGAATGTTTATACAGCACCACCTACAGCTGTAGTACCACCTGTTGTTCCCAATACCATGCCAGATGCAGAAGTTGAATTAAAACAGGTAGTATATGAAAATTTTTTAATCCTAGCAATTTTTGTTATGAACATTTTTTCTGCAGATTTCCGAAATGTTCCCGAATATGGACAAGGACGTGATTAAATCAGTTTACGAGGCGAACCACGGTAAAAAGGATGTAACTATAAATTCATTGCTCCAAATGTGTGAATAAGTCGCTGTGTATGTGAATCGCTATTTAATTCCAAAGGCCATATTTGTATTTTCTGCTATGCTGTATTCCTCTTAAAGTGTAATATATTTGCAAATTATTATCATGCATTTTATGGTATTTCAACATCTAGTAATTTTAAAATAAGACAAAAATCATAGAACATATTAGGCAAGGAAATATATTTTCTAAGAACAAAAAGAAAAGGTATCCCTTTTGATGTTTTACACACGCATACACACATTAATCCTTTTTACATCTTTGTTATATATATATATATATATATATATACACACACACATACGCACACACAGTATACACGCACGCACACACATATATATATATATATATATATATACATCCAACAATACATAAAAGATTGAAGATTAATTTTCTATATTTACACAGAAAATTCTATTTTAGATGTATAAAAAATATATCAATATACAAAAATAAACACGTAAATTAACAAAACATTTATGTTTAGGATCGTACATGGCAAATCGGCAAACAAATTGTATTTGTATAGGTTTAAACGACCTATATATCGTAAAACACAAAAAATATTTGACGCAGTTCTAATTAAAATAAACCAGAATGATGTCTATATTGTTTCAACTATACAGTTAAAAAACTGTTTGTAACTTTTCTATCGTATACATAAATAGTATAAAATATAATAATAATAATAAATCTATAATAACTTGTTAAATACCTCAATAAATGATGAAAAATTATGTTTTCCTTACCTTCACCTACCGATTAATACAAATTTTTAAACAATATGCCTATATCACTTGTGGTAAGAGTCAGTCCTTTCAACGTTTGATTAAAAATATTCCTTAGCTCTTTGTATTCCCTTACGTTTTTGAATGATCCCCGTCCCCAATAGTATTTTGTACTAATAATGTACAATTTTTAAAAGAATGTTCAACAGAATCACAAACTAACTTGACCACATGTAAAAATATGTATTTTGCCAATGAGGCAGATATTTTTTTATCGGCTCTGTTAAAAATCTCGCTAGAGGTATTCTAGTGGACAGCGCGGTGAGAATTGCGTATATTCTAATGCGGCTGTATTTATCGTAAAATGGAGACTTTAACAAGTACAAAATCAAAGCTATTCTTCGTTTAAAGAATTCTTTTTCTTCTTCTTTACTAAACGACGTACTTCTCGCTTCTTTGCTGATAATTTTTAAACTGCAAAAAGCATTGAATTTTTATACGAATATTATATAACATTCAACTCTTTTTTCTTTTATTACGCTATTAACGACAAATTATTCACCTAAGTATATCGATACCAATTGATAATAACCACGGTGGCCAATGCTTCTCACCAGTGAAAGCTATACATCCCAAATGGAACAATGGTTTCATAATATAGAGAGTCTAAAAATAAGTACAATATATTAAAAAATAAATATTTTTCTATAGTTATTATATTTAATTAATCTGAAATATATTTTCACCTCTGCTAACATTAAATTCTTTTCTGCTGTGGAAGATCTATTCAAACTACCATTATTGCTAATGGTAGAAGGCAAGGGTTCAAATGTACGCATAAATGAAGAATTAACACCTCTGATACTTCTGACAACAGTACCAGATCGTTTCAGGGTAAATCCTTCTTTTAATTTCTCATCATTGGAGTCACTCAACTTTTCTCTATTAATTGGCTGTATTGGAGGAGATTTTGTTACCCGTTCTTTATACAAATGAACTAACAAAAGTCTTAACACAGTCCTGTAAGAAATTGATTCGTATATACGTTAATAAAGAAAACAGAATATTTACAATAGGTCTTTTGTCAAAATATCTGAACAGAGATTCTGACTCACTTAAATATTTGTATAACAGTTATTATAAACCACTTGCCGCTATGACCCCACAATTTCTTGGCAGAAATTTCCAACAGAGCTTCTGTGTATTCCACCACAGTCAACCAAATTTTGATTTTTGATTCAAATTGGGGAAACTTTAGATGCATGCATTTCCCGCTACACATTAGGAAATCATTGAATAGTACAACCAAATTTGACAAAGAATACAGCAGCTCTGATACGAACATAGAATTGCTGAATTGACCTAAATGTAATGTTCTTATTGAAAATTTAAAAGCACGTTGTACTTATGATAAACTTTATTTTTATTTATATTTAAAATTTGAACATTTTTTTTTACATTTAAAAGCAATAAATAATTAATAGTTCAACGTATATGTCTACTTGAAAATTAAAATTAAAAGAGAAAATTATTTTTTTCAAACCAGCTGTGAAATAAGGTAGACATTGAACCGTATTTTCCAGTTCTGACAATAATTGTGGATTCTCTATAATCCATTTTCTATACGGTTCCAGGATTCTTATTACAGAAGAATGGAATTTATCGAACAACATCCTGTTCCTTTGATAATGTTATGAAACCTCTTACGAATGATTAAACGTAATGAACCATGAAATATTATCATGTAACCTCTGTCGCGTTTATTGAAGAAAGATTATTGGCCCGTTCCGATAGAACAACGCAAAAGATTCATTTCATATTTGAAATTATGTTTACAATTTTATTTATTTATGAAAGACAGAAATATCATAAAATATATGAAGGATATGAGTATCCGTATGTTACGAATGTATAGTTTGCTTCAAACAATCGTTAGAATAAAATTTATTTACTGTAATTTTAATAAAAATTTGTATATATTTGTATCATATTACATTTTATCCAAATTTTAATAATCAAACTGATTTATGAAAATATTAATACATATGCACTGATTTCCCTTTTATCGAGAAATTAACGCGGTTACTATAAACGAACATTACGACTAAAAAACAGACGACAAATTTTCTCGTTCTAAATAAGCATCATTTCTAACGTCATATAAAATTTTGTAATCTTTGTAAAAATTTCAGTACAATTTATCTTTTAACCATACTATACATTTTTTATTTGCAGAAATTTAGGGAATATTATATTTTATATAGAATTTTATTTTATAATTTTTATAATTCCAAATTTTTTTTTTAAATCTTATTGTTTTAAATTTTACAATTAGATTTTGTAATTCTAAATTTACATAAACTTAGGGAACAAAACGATATTTGGTTCATTTCTTCATAAATTATAATTACTTGGCCTGTAATTTAAAAATATTATACGTATTACATTTCAAGTAATAACATAACAAAGAAAAATGATAAAATGTACATTAACAGCTATTTTTATCAAAACAAAAGTATTCATTCGCACATATAACATTATAGTATATATTGTTGAATTAATTAATTTAATATTTTGTATGTAATCCGCGATTTTTTAATGCAGCTTTTCACGACCTAACAGAGAATGTAATACTCTTTTTACAGTTTAGTTTCTACACTTATTTTGTTTCACTCTCTTACGAGGATTTGTTTCCATTGTTGTCTGTTTGTAACACGGTGATCCTGCATGCGTTTCATTAACGCTAGGTTTACGAGACATTTCAGTTTGGCATATTTCGAATTTCACGAGCGAAATTATAGGAACAATTCCTGTTATTTTCCAGCAACTTTTCCTCACTTTTATTCGTGGAACGATACGAAAATATATCCAAACTTTGTAAGTAAGTTAAAAATATACAATTACGTTGTCTCTGATAAATCGATTTTTTGAATGAAAAATTCGATTTCTCGTTTACTCAAAAAAAGCCTGTAATCCTAGTGTTAATTCGGCCCAAGAATGTTCGATGTGGTTTAAATCTGTGGGGTAGGTGATGTGTGTAGTGTATTAAAAATACTCCGCTGACATACAATATACGTGTTGTGTTCAAGATCGTTATCTTGCTGGAAATAAAACATTTTTCCTAAACTTAATTTTTCTATACTTTTTCTTAGATTTTTGTTTCAAATTATCTATACTGCCCATTATACATCAATAAGAACAAATTCATCGACACTAGTGAAGTGTATACAATCCCACACTTACGTACATCTTATAAAAATCGATTTATTTTGTACTATAATCATTTGCAAACTTTACACATTTCTTCTGATTATTTTTACTAATTATTGGCTTTCACCTCGTAACTCGTGATCGTCATCCGACATTTTTTGAACATTTGTCGAATAATTATGGAATAAACATTCTTGTTGAAATCTTTATTCATGTTGCATAGCTGTTACTTGTAATAAGAAACTACTTGGTTTTCTTCGCGTAATAATTCTTCTCTTTTAACCGCGGAATTTAATTCTAAAAATCCCTCGCGGGATGTGTAATTAAAATCAAGTAACGACGAATATACTCGTCGAACGTAGGACAGATGCCACTATTATAAATTTTAGGAAAGAAGGAAAGCAAAACAATGAAGGTTTACATGTGTATTCGATAAAGAATTAACAATTCATTGTTGTAAAGGTTATTGTTATAAAAAACTTGAAAATTGTCGAGAAATAATAAAATTCGTAGACGAGACAAACCAATCCTTTGCGCTCCGTGTATTTTCTTATGTGATCGATTTGTCAACTCCAACGTACTTTCGCAACGAAACTTTTTGAATCAAAAGTGTGGGAATGCAAAGCGTAGAGTAAGCATAGACTGTAACGTTATTGTTAAGGCGTAGGTATAAGCTATTTATGACCGGGCCACTTGAAACATAGATATTCAATAGGTGAACGGCGATAACCTGCAGAATCGTGTCTTGTGTTTTCCAGGCTTTAAGTTCATTGTTATATAGGTTTAAGAGTATGAATGAGAAGAGAAAAAAGTGAATAACTGGTGCCGAGTGTGGCTAACGAAGGAAAAATAGGCAATGTGAATTTGAGAGTTGAAGAGAGTAGGACGAAACCGAACAGAGCGGAATTGTGTGAATTAGTATAGCGTAGAATAGCGTAGAACTGATTAGAATACATAGTTTAGTTTAGTTTAGCCTTATTTTAATTAAATATATTTTACATTACACTTATACGTGATTCTGATCCCGCAAACCTTTCAATCTCACAAAAGTTTCGTTTTCGGAAAAAAAATTACATACGTTCCTGAATATTTTTTACTTTTATTTATTTTATCAATTTGCTTTATCTCAATGCAAGTGAAATTTAAATGGAGTTATACTTCGTACTATGAATGTCTCCGTAGCGGCGTTGGAGTGCAAAGGGTTAAAGAACAAAATTTTACGAAATTCAGTTGCTTTTAGTGTGGTATTTTTCAAAACAAGGTGCATTGGGGAAAATAATCAACTCAGTTTATGAAAAGCAATACATTGTACGGGGAATAACCGATATACCAATGAGAATAATCAAACTTTTTCTTTATAAAATACATGGCAGTTTTATTGGTAATATCAAGGAAACATACCACCAAATACATATTTTTATTACTCCTTGCTGAAATTTCGAGTTTTTGTAGTAAATGGGGTTTTTTTATTTTACACGCGTATACACGTCAACCGCAGTGAAATAAAGTTTTCGATTGACGTCCGTATTGTGAAGCCCACCTTATCCCAACCCTAAGACCACCCTAAGACTCAACAAACAATATAACACTTCCCCCGGAAAGTACCCTATAACAGATCACAAAACTGTATACAGTAAACTGTATAACGACCTGCCACAATGAAATACAGCAGTTTTTATTTTACCACGGAACTATATTGTACCATCATTCCACGTTTACTTTCATTAAACTCTAAGTACGCTTATTGTTAGAATCATTGTACGTCTTTTTCCTTTAAAACATCCTACTGTGGCTTGTCTCATTGTCACGCGAATTATCCCGTGATAGTATATACGTTAAACGCAGTTAACTGGTTAAATAAATTTTAAGTGTTACAGAATCATTTAATTACACTTCTAATAGTAAAACAACTTATTCTCATCACTTTCGCTGTAGTGGAATACGATATTACATAGCTTAGACAAATTTAATATAATCGTATATTTTAAAACATGGGGTTCGTTTCTTACATCGTTTGCCTACCACTTATTATTGTGTCGTTCACAAAATTCATGCCGATTTTCAAGTGAATATGTCAATTTCATACTTCAAAGCTTAGCATATTTCATTTTGTCTTTATTCTATAAGGTATGTATTTTTTAGTTCTACAATTTTTCGTCATTTTTCCAGCAAATTAAAAAATTCCATTTTACCAAAAAGCTTCGTTTCTTCATTTTCTTTAAGATCGAAATTCCGATTTTTAGATTTTGTCAACCGTTTTCGAACAATTTTTTACTGACAGACGACCGCCTCTTTAAACATTGCACGTCTCACTTAATGTTTCACCAGTACTTTTACCTTTTCGTTAAAAGTATTCAATGTCACAAGTGTACTCTATTTCCTTCCATCTTCAAGACAGTGTAACACTGAGAAAGAACTAGTAGTTGTAATCAATAGACTTTCAAAAGACTCGTGAAACAATAATCTTTCGGAATACATACGAACTTCGTGTTTTCATGTAACTTTATATGTTGTAATATATTCAAACACTATCTATAGAAAATCGGCACGAACTTTCCGAACAACCTAATACAACACGTTTTAGTGTTTCCTTGCAAAAATAATTGATTAAATATTTTAAAGGTAATAAATCCAAGGAGTTTCTTGAAGATTAATTTTGTATATTTTAAAAAGCACATTTTTTAATCTTAACAACCAGCACATTACTCTTAACAACAGTCCTAGATATCTTGTAATGCTCAAAACGTTAAGAGACTTTTTTTTGTCATGAAGGAATGAAAATATGAAATCTCGTCTCATCTCTAGTCTACTTATCCGTAAAATGTTAAAGCTCCCAGGGCATTAAAAAAACTTGCAGAGAGGAACAAAAATAAGAAGCGTTTCTTCGTGTCAGATTTGAGACTACAGACTCATCCTTAACATCGATGCAGTCAAACCTTGCCGCTCCAGGCAATATATGGGTTTATCGTAGTCGAGTTCAGATGTACATATATCCCCATTGGTATGCAACGAATTCGCGAGAACGTACAATCCCCGTACAAAACCTAGCGGTAGCAGTCTTAACTGTTAAGGTATAAGCCCATGATTCAATGTTCGAAGGACGTTACAATATCTTTTTATATTTACTTAATGTACATTTCATTGTTTTCCTTTATACATATATTCCTTTATTATACAATTAGTTGAAATGTAATATGTATAATATCTTAAAATTATAGATTCAATAAGTATAATTGATAAAGAAATTAAGGGAATATCGTTCGGTACCTTTAACCCTTTCGCTCCGAAGGGCGTATATATACGCCCTCGAAGAATGAACATTCATATACGAAGAGCGTATACACGCTCTCGAAAAGTGGGCGCTCGGGTACGAAGAGCGTACATATACGTTCATACCACATATACTTTTGTTTCATATTTTACATATGAGATATTTTTGTTAATCGAGTATCTGGCCAAATTTCATTTAAATCTTATAAGACAGATATTAGAAACATATGGGAAACAAAAATCAGATATGAAATGTTTAGTTACACGGAATAGTAACAATGTTGAAAGACTTACTGAAAGACATTTTCCGTCTGTATATTCGAATAAGGCGGCAAAAAAGGAAAATCAAGTTCGAAAATGTGTCGTCTGCAGTAAACAGGGAAAAAAACGTGAGTCCAGATACTATTGTTCACAATGTGATGTTGGCTTATGTGTGGTTCCATGTTTTGAATTTTATCATACCAAAGTTGATTATTAATTATGTGTTCGCCTTTAAATACTTTAGTAATTTTGTTATATTGTAATAAAAAATATTATATGAACATTATAATATAATATTTTAAAAAATAAGTTATAATTATAAATTTTTATATTTTAGAAAATAAAATGATATTACTAAATATAATAAATTTCATTGTAAAATTTAGAGAACAAGAAACGACTTGTAATTACTTCGTAGCATTCCGTACCTCAGTGTCGACTAGTCAATAATGCGCTCCGTTCACAGCGATCATATTTTGTCACAAGCGCGCCGTAGCGAAAAGGTTAAAAGCCGGTAAATTCAGCCGCTAGTAACTTTTATTTGTAAAGATAGGTTTCTTCGTCACCTAAAAGATTAGAGTTTAAACGTACGAGGATCACAAAAAAAAAATTAACATTTTCAATTTAAACGTTTCAGTATCACAAAGCATTTGTAATTTATATTCTGTACCTCTTCTGAATTATAAATAATAAAAACCTAACCTCCGAGATATGGAAAACAGCGAACAAAATGGATTGAAATGGGAAACAAAGGAGAAAGAACACGAGGAGTATCAATATTTACGTTTAATTGAGAAAATACTAAAAGAAGGAACAAGGAAAGAAGATCGTACGGGTGTGGGAACGTTGTCTATTTTTGGAGCCCATATGCGGTTTAACTTAAGAGATAGTAAGAAAATTTAATTAATTATATTATTCTGTATAATCAAGTAAACTAAGAGAAAATTAATCGATGTGATTAATTGTAGATGTATTTCCATTACTAACTACAAAAAGAGTATACTGGAAAGGTGTACTGGAAGAATTATTATGGTTCATTAAAGGCTCAACAAATGCTAACTTATTAAGTGAAAAAGGTGTTCATATTTGGGATGCAAACAGTTCACGCAAGTTCTTAGACTCTTGTAACTTTACAGACAGGGAAGAAGGAGATTTAGGACCTGTTTATGGGTTTCAATGGAGACATTTTGGCGCAGAATACAAAGACATGCACACAGATTATAGTGGACAAGGTAAACAGTAATCCTAAACCTAAAAGATATATAGGAACTTAAAATTTAATTATTATGAATACACTGAAACATTATTCTTTACTAATATTTTAATTTTCTTTTTATTTATACAGGGATTGATCAATTGAAAGAAATTGTAAATAAGTTACAACATTCTCCAAATGATAGGAGAATTATAATGTCAGCATGGAATCCTGTTGATATTTCAAAAATGGCACTACCCCCGTGCCACTGTTTTGTTCAATTTTATGTGAACAATGGAGAATTATCAAGTCAGCTTTATCAAAGAAGTGCTGATATGGGTCTTGGTATACCGTTCAATATAGCATCCTATTCTCTGTTAACTTATATGTTGGCACACATTACAAATTTAAAGGTATATAAGTTTATAATAGAAAAAGAAAAAAAAAGAAAAAGAATTTGCGGAGTTGTCTCTTAACAGAAATTCTCGTCTCTTTTGTTTATTCTTAGCCAGGTGAATTTGTACATACAATGGGTGACTGTCATGTGTACCTTAATCATATATCAGCGCTCGAGGAACAAATCAAACGTGTGCCAAAGCCGTTTCCACATTTAAAAATAGTTAGGAACGTTGAAAACATCGATGATTTTGCGGCGGATGATTTCGAACTGATCGGATACGAACCACATGCAAAGATCTCGATGTCAATGGCTGTTTAACATGTTGAAATATAACGATATCACATTGAAACAAATAAAATTAGGATTAAACAAATAACAGATTGCTGACACAAACTTTTGTACACTCTTCTTTTTTTATGAATGAATATGTAATTTGTTAATCATTTTTAACCATATCCTATACTTTATTTTCTAATAAAAATTACGTTTTTTTTTTAATAAACTTGTATCTTAATAATTATACGTACATATATATGTATGTATGACTATAGCAATCATATATACACATATATTTATAGTTATATTTATATTTATATCAATTTCTTTCAGTGCCAGTTCCAAATGTGGTCCATACATGTCTATTACAACTCTAACAAGTATAAATCATAATCGTTTTACCTACAGTTTACATCATAGAAACACAATCAAGTAAAAGAAGAATGGATTTATGAATGAATTTTAAAAGGATGTAACTGACAAGCATGGACGATTAAAAGGCCTTATGTAAGCAACTTTTAAATTTAACAAAGTTACCTGCTTTCTATACAATATTCGAATAATCCAGTATACTTCCTTAAATAATGTACGTAAATATTTATTGGCAATATTACTTCTCGCGCTGCTAGCGAAAAATTATTTCTACTGAGTTTTAAAGCAAGTATCCTTAAACAAATGTGTTTTACCTTCTGTTTGCTCAATTTAAAATCAACAAAAGTATTTAAAAAAAAAAATGAGGGGTAAGAAAACTTAAGGAAAGTCTCTGGACATTAGGCGCTAGCACATCTTTACATCATTAGATGACGAAGTAGTTAATTGATGCAGTTGCTGAGTAATAGCCAAGGTGCCACTTTCACTCACCGTAATTATTATCCAAATATCATCTATACAAAAAAGATTATTACTATGATAAAGATACCCTTAAAAATGTCCCAGAATAAGAAGGTAAGCGAATTTACCTCCAAAAAAAGTTTCTGTAGATTTTACCATCATCCTCCATTTACTTTCAAATATACCACAATGTGGAGGACTCTGAAGGTCCACACTTACTTCTGTCGATTCTTTTGGACCTAAAGATGGAACTGGTACTCTCGTACATACTCCCATTTGTACTCCTCCTGTATACTGTAAACAGATTCCTTCAGGCCACGCTTCTGTACCACTGTTCTGTATTTGCCACGACTTTCTAAAGTTAGTCAAAGGTGGTACTGACTCTCCTTCGCCAATAGTGCTGTCACATACCAGCCTCATACAAGGGTATTTATTTTGAACTGGAGACTCACAGTCGAAGTAACTACATATCGCTGCTTGGAGATTCCTGCAATCATATTCTATTTATTTATACATTTACACATATTCCTACAATTACATTTAACATAGCGAAATAATAATTTAACAGTAAAGATGTTTACAGTCCTTCTGATTCATTTTCTAAACTGATCTCACTTTGAATATTCGTTCGTTAAATATGTAATGTACTCGTAATTAAGTACATACTAAGTAAATACAATTGATTCAATTGTCAAACTTATATAGACAAACTGCCAATAGGATAAAGATAGTCTCAGAGGAGACTTCGAGTAAACATGGCGATGGTAGGGTTAGGTCATAGAAACGACGTAGAAGTGTACGCGAGAGGTAGTATCTCACCAGTTGTTCATATCCAGGAAGAACGTAGCAGTGGCTTCATTCAGCTGGCTGCCGGCCAGCAGCTTCTGTAGCTGCTTCACCAAATCGTCCTTGTCGGTAGTGCCCAGACAGCTGAACTGATGTAGTAAATGCTGGTCCAAGTCGTTGTCCAAGTTCATGATGGGTTCTATAGCTCGTTCAATACCCCATATGTAAACGAAACTATCACGAACACGTACACAGGCTCGTGAAAAACACGTTGATATCGTCAGGATCTTTTCAACTGCAAATTTTAAATGTCATTCTTCGTGACGTTCATTCGTGCGCAGTGGGTGCATGCATCCATGGTACACTCTACGCAGAAAGTACGACGCACTAGGGAAAATTGCTTTTGTACAGTCACTACCCGAAGGTGAAATTCGCCAGTAGTTATGTTCCCCTTTACAACACGGTGTCACCTTGACCTTGAATGTCCAGTTTCCACAGTTGACAAACAAATACACAAAACGGTCGCGAATTAATCGCAAAATCGATTCGTTCATTCCTTACATATGTTTATACACAGATGTAACACGGGTTGCATGTACAAAGGTACCATCGGACTTTTGTAAACAATGCACTTATTTATTTCTACGTTCGAAATATCTTTCTAACGTTCTTTTACAGACGTTATTACCTTAGTTAATCGTCCGGAAAATTGAAAAAAAAATAAAAAACAAAATATATTATGCCAAAAGTGTACAGGTTAATTGTCAATAGTACGTGCCTACGATGAGATGTATAATCGATTTTTTACTTAATTAAAATATACAGGTACTGCGAAACGATGTCAGATACGATTTCCGAATTGAAACATTTTTTTAAATTATAATCTTCGTAATTACATTAATAATTACAATTGCTAATATTTAAGTTTTTGAATTATTATCAAGATTATTATTAAGTACTTTTCACTAACATTTGACACTCTTTATGGTGCAATAACGTTGACAGTGAAATTTAACATATATTGTTTCCCAAAAATCGTACCTGTTAAAGAATTGACGAGTACTCAATTTTACCTCCTTTTTAATTTAACATCAAATGACATCGAAAGATGAAGCAAGAATTTATTTAGATTGTGGGAGTCCTGCTGATTTTCTACGCATGCACAGAACAATGCCAGTCTCGTATACATAAACAATTTTTCCGGGTACTTGGTACTTAAGGCCAACGTTATCGGGCCGTTTAAAAGCTAAAGTGACTAAGCCCGTGAAACAAAATTTATTGAATTTACTTTATTTATAAAAAGTTGAACACGAATTACGTGCTTCGGTACTAAAATTCAAAAATATTACAGAAGTGGAATTAAGGCACTTTAGCTTCTGAGCAGTTCATGTAAATAACTTTTTCTCGAACTTCGCATATATTTTATAATCAGTTACCGCGTATTATGTTCAAAGTAATTCGAATTAAGGATTCTAATCGGTACAAATAACAACTACAAATTTTTAGTAGGCTACAAGTTTCGTCTATACCACAATTATGACTGAGCCCTCTCTGAAAATGTTCAGTATGATAGTAAATATATCTTATATAGCAGTATTTATAGTATCACCTGTTGCTTCTGGTACCACATCAAAAGTTAAAGTTTAACTAAGTATTCGACAGTTTTTATTGAAAGTACTACTGTTATTATTATTGCTATTTATTCAAAAAGTTATTAATATAATTTTATAAAACATATGTTCAGCACTTCTATGTAATGCGCTTATACTATTGGTATTGTGTGGTTTAGATTAAAATATAAGCTCTCGATCTTGAATATTGATTTTTGTATTATCCTTGTATAACGATCACTTAAAAATTAAATTTCTGATCCGAAAAAAATCTCCCTTTGTTTCACTACATACGTATACGTCCATGAACGTGATGTCGATACGCGCATGTTCCTTCTTCCCCTCCATTTCGGCCAAGATTTGAGAATGCGTGCGCACCGCACCGCGTAACAATTGAAATACGAAAGAAGAGACAGTCGCAACCCGAAGTTGATCTCACGTAGATATTCCAAAAAGGTCCCCGGTCATAGGGTGATTTCAAATTAAACTAATCGGTGTTGATTGTAAACACGATTGTGATCCGCGATGAAACATCTCTGAACAGTGTGAACTAGTGATCACGTTCTATAGTCGCGATCTATTACTCGCCGATAATTTGAAGCTTTTGAAGGAAACACAAACACGAGCATCGATGAAACGTTCGAAAACATTGTGGGATTCTCTCTTCGTCGACGTCGGGACCTCGTGATGATAGTCGGAACGCGTTTTACGATCACGAAATAATTGGTAACGGACCGGTCGAACTCGAGAATCAGTGGGAACCAAGGTGAGTACGCGCGGAGTTTGTATTATTTCCTTTCCATAAGAAAGTTTTAAACTTCAAACGAGGATTCAACGAGATTTTTCAAATGTTTAATCTTAATTTTGTTTTTGTATTATTTTTTATCTATTTCTTTTAGGTTCCCAATTTAGACGGTCTGAGATGTATTACTTATTTTTATTTATTTTATGCTATTTTATTCTGAGTGATTTATCTCTTCTGTAGTGTGCAATACTTTTTAATGAGGTATTTAATTTTTATTTATTTTTTTTTATTTTGGAATGTGTGAGTGTACTGTTACTGTATATTGATCAGAACATTGGGAAACCTTGTTTCTAGACCATTCTTTAGGATAGATGTGTATTAAGAATTAAAGAAATACTATGTATTTAATGAAATAATATCTAACTGACACATTAATATTATTATGTTCTCTGAAAGAAGCATCCCATAACATACATATAGAATACATAGAAAAATCTTAGGTGTACACATAAGTAACCCAGTATTATTTTATACATGAGAAAAAGGTATTTATATTATTCCAATTAAATTCCAACTTTTCTGAAAGATTAGAGAGTATATCAGAACACTTATATTTGTACACCTAATACTAAATAACTATCAACTACAGAGTATTCACATATAAAAATTGGCTTAACATACCATAATACAGCAAAGAAATCCAAAATATTTCAAGCTTGTATCCATCAATGTACAAACTGATTCAAAACTGTACTTGAACAGAATGATTGGGCCTTCCTCTGGTACTGGTAATGTTCCGGAAAATGAGGTGTCGGACAACCATTCCAAACCTGGCAAGAAACGCATCTTTGAGGACCTGGACATAGAAAGTCTCTGTGAAGAGGTCCAGAATAGTCATAAACGGTATCAGTATCAAGATATAGAAACTCCAATGGAGGTGATTGTCTCCAACCAAGCTATAGACAACACTGCAGCCGTGTTTTCGCCATTATCGGCCCAGGAGGCCGTGCAGGATTGTCCAGTAGCTAGACTGGAGGTCCTCCTAGTGGATGGTACCAAATGCACGTGGACAACGGTCTCAGAACTGGAATCTCAACAAAATATCGCTGAAATCGCGGCCTCGCCTGCCACGTCTTCCTCATCATTGGATCATAGGCAGGAACAGGTGATCCAGGAGGTACAAATCGAAGAAACAAGTTACCAGGTTGACTCTGACTACTGGGAACCAATTGTCACTGTACCATCCACCCATATACAACAGAACAAGCTAGACATGCCTTCCATTAGTCAACAACAGCAGCAGCAGTTTGATGATCAGGAGACTGGGAACCTCTCCTGGTTGTTGGACTTCAAATTGGATTCATTCATTGGGGCTGCAGATGAGAAGTCCAGTGTACCATCACTTAGAGATAATTACAGTGGTCTGGAGTTATTCTAAGGGTTGTTAAATCAAACTTTTGCGTTCATAATTTCACGTTTCGGAACTCAGAATTTCCTTAAACTGGTTTTCTATATATAGTTTCAAATAAATTAACAAAGAAACAAATTTGTTGTTTCATATATTGAACGTAAAAGTTTGACTGTACTCATAATGTCTTAGAGTAAGTATCTTTCATCATTGTTCAGGGAGCAAGACAAAGTTGAACGGACGTTTCTATGGGTCTGCCTACGTCAACGATGTGAAGAGAAATTATAACGAGAACGGCGCCTGGTATCAGGAATCAAATCAAAATTACTCCAGTCTAGACAACAAAAGTTTCGCGTCCCCGCGATGTAACGGACCAAAGAAGCCACCTTTCACCTACACAGAGCTCATTGAACATGCTCTTCGTGAAAAAGGGGAACTCACAGTATCAGCTATTTATCAGTGGATCTCGTGAGTACTCTGAAACAGCAATAAAACTTTGCGAGTACCATGGAACAAACATTTGTTTAGCATGCTGCATGGCTTATAGCACGTTTAAAGCATCAAATGTACATAATTGGTCATTACTCTTTGCAAATTGAAAAATTCTCATTTGAAAGTCATGCATTATGCACCTTGACCTACATTTCCCATAAATATAGAATTAATATTGATACATAGAAGAGTGTAAAAATTCTGTTTGCTCATAGAAAGAAAGAAAATTATTTCTTAAGTGTGCAACTTGTAGGGGAGGCTTGAAAATAAGTTCAGGGGCTCGATTATCTGTATAATCGTTTTTCATCAGTCCACGATCGAACAGGTAAAAGCACAGAGCCACTAAATTGTGCGCATTCGTGCTGACTGAGAAGTGGAATGGGGAGGGGTGGAGGATTGCATCGAGCAAGGGAAGGCTTTGTACCAGCTGGTACCAAGTGGCGAGGGTAGCGGTGCCAAGGGGTACCATCTAAGGACGTGAGCCACCCCGCATCGACGTGGGCCACGTTCTCGTAAATTTGTAGAAACTCGTTTCCTACATTTCTTACATATAGGATATACAACATAGTAAAGACAAGTGGAAATGAATTCGATACTTTTAAAATCAATGAAACGAACGTTATATATTAAATTTAAGTTTAAATTTTCTCTTTTAATTATTTATTTTATTTTTTATTATTTTTAAAATAAACTTTTCATTTTTTGCGACAGATTGAATTTTTAAAATGAATGGAACCAATTGTAATGGAAATCAATTAGAGTTACTTCTACTCTGAGTGTGAACTTTTTTTTTCTCCTTTTTTTTTTGCATGATCATTAACTACGATCATTGGGGACGAGTAAAATCTCTATTTAACGCTCCGTAATTTTTTATTTCCACCTGCCCCCGAAGCAGGGAAGTAATTTGGGGAGGGGAGTAACACGCCGTGATGTCGCCGCTAGCAGGTGAAGAAAATTATTCTCGAGGGGAGATGGCGATCGACGTTGAAGAAATAGGCGACAGGAACTATTTAAACGTCCGCTATTATGCAAATGCGTTTATTCAATGCCTTTGGAACTCTGCTAATTGAATGAGAATTGCTCAGAAATTTATAATTTGTGAATATATGTTTTCAGAGAACATTTTCCTTATTATAAAAGCAACGACGATCGTTGGAAGAACTCTGTTCGACACAATCTGTCCATAAATCCTCACTTCAGGAAGGGATCTAAGGCACCGCACGGAGCTGGACACTTGTGGGCCATCGCGAACCGTTCCGGGGACTCCAGGCCTAGACAGACCATTAACATCCGTAACGCTAACTCTTCGACGGAACAAATCAGCAAGAGTTCAACAGAAATTGAAACTCATAGGAAAACTATCAGGTGATTAGAATTACTGATTTTCTATAAACTGGAATATTTAATTTAAGATGCTATTTATTTATTGGAATTTTTAACTCTTTCAGTCACATGAATCCAATTGATGAAGTAGAAGCGGCGACTGCCAGTATCACGCAGCAGTCTTCAGAGGAGGAGACTGAAAGTATGGTGAATTCTGTGACATTGGAGCACTGTGCAGAAGAGATTCTCAGTGGTATCAAGAAAGAAGTAGAAGTACAGTACCTTGTCCCTATGATGGTGTCCAGTAATGTACATAATACAAGCCAGGCTAATCAACAAACACAGGAACTTCATTATCCTGTGAAAGAGAGTGGTGATTTAAATTATTTTCCGGCTAAATTAGAAATCATATGATTCGATTGAACCATGAATTAAAATTCTAATAAAGTTAAATATCCTTGCAGATTTTCTTAATCCAGTATCTAAGGAAGTGGTGGCCGAAGAGTGTGGACTCATAAGCGAAGGTTATCTAGTCACAGATCTAAATCCAACATCGCTAGGATTGAACATGGTTGAGCCAGAGATCATCACTTCGGATAATCTATTTGGAGAAGAATTAAGTTTTCAGTTCTACGAATTGTCCTCTCCTTCGCAGATACAGTCTGCCTGACATACAGAGAAAAACAGGTTGAGATTAATAGTCATTGACGAGTTGCACGTCCAAAACGTTCAGGATCAAATGGAAGAAAACTTGGAGGATGTTCACAGTACCAATAATGAGAAAGAATTTAAAAAGTCGATAGTTGAGAGCTGACTTTTTTTTAAGCGTACAAATGGTTGTGTAACTTTCCTTTATGGTTCTCTGAACTATTAACGAATGTTAACAAAAATTGAAATGAGACGCAACGTATTACTACCGAAATTGTGCCTGAATATGTGTCTTGTCGGGTCATTTAATACTATCACATTAGTATAGTTTCTTTTAGCCCTTGCAGAAATAACATGTATAACGTTTTTTGTATTAGCTAACGAAAATACAATATTTACTACAAAGTGTAAATATTATTATTTCTCTAATTACTTTTTGGAAGTTTGTATACCGAGAAAGTAGAGATATTAACCACTACATGAATGTTTGTAATGCGTTCATTTTACTATGTAGAAATTATTTTACAATACAACACGTTTTCATCAAAACTGTCTATTTCATAGATTTTTCAATCAGTTTATCTCAGACTTTATCTTCGTCTTCTCTCTCAGCTTCAGCTTGAACTTTAGCCAACTGCTGTTTGGTTAGTTTCTCTGCTATTTGTTGTTGTTTCTCAAATGCTTTTGCCTTCTTAACTGCTTTCTTCTTCTTCTTCTCATCTTTCTCTACCTCAAGCAATGCCTTTTGTAGTTTATCCTTGGTCAGACTGCCTTTACCGATCAACTCATGCCTTATTTCCTTTATCTTGCGTTCTTTCATCAGTTTGGCCTCCTTTTCTGCTTCTTGCTTCTTAGCAATCTTTTGTTGAACATCGGCCAACAGTTCCTTCATGCCCTGCATTTTAACAGCTATTTCCTCTTGTCTGAAAACGTAAATATGTATATAAAATGTTAAATTTGTTATAAAATATATCATACAGATTAACGTACCTAGCCATCAAAGCTTCTTCTTCTTCCTTTTTTTTTTCTTTGAGTTTTTGCAATCTTTCTTGAATACCTAATGGGAATGCAATTTTTTCATATTCTTTTCGTTCTTCTATTTCTTCATGAGTAGGCCACAAGAATCCTGCAGGAATCCCCACTGATTTCATACCATATCTGCCTAACATTCGCTTTTTATATCTAATTGTATCATGATACCAGGCTACTGTTTCGTTATAAGGCTTTTCATCAAACAATATATTTCTATGTGCAGGTGTAAGTTTCGACTTATTTCGTTTATTTTTATTTTCTAGGATCTCAAGTTCCTCCTCTTCAAATATAGGTTGTTCTTCAGCAGTCTCAAGAATATTATTTGCCTTTGAACAATAATATCTTCTACTTATAGCACTATGAAATCGTAATCTCAATGGTATGTTTAAGAATATTTCCTTCAGGGGCATCTTGTACAATCTTTTCACTTATTTTCGTTGTTTATATTATCTATACTGTATTAAATTATTTATGATCAAAACATAACAAAGGTTAATAAATCACTTAATCACATATCTTTTGACATTCAGAATATTCAATTCACTTAAATTTTTAACTGATTTCTCTGTCACAATAAGAGAAATTTCCAATTAATATTTCTTATTAAAAACACTAATTTCAGCTTCCAATTCAGTAAATAATCAATACGAGATTAGGTTATGCATGTTACTATATAGTAAGAAATATTAGGTTATGATACAACAATTGTATCAAAGGAGTCTCTCTTTGGCGATGTTTAGACTTTATATTGCTATAATGATGTTATGAATATTATGTAGGTAATTTTAAATATTATGAAAAACATAGACTTGTGACAGTTTAACATATTATTTTATAGTAATCCGCTCAAAATAAATAATTGATAAAATGGGTCGATTAGCAGAGGTATGATATTTATAGTTTTTACGTTTTACAACAAAAACTATAATTTTTAATTATTAATCCAACATTTTCTTTTCAAAACAGGTAGCTAGTGATCAATCATCCGAACAATGCAAAACTTTTGTATTTATGGGCGAAGGTTATACGTTAGGGAACTCTTTGGTGGCCATAATTTCACAAAAGTATGTCGCGTTAATTGAAATATAATTTTTGAAATAATTACGTAGTTATTCAATTACATCTTTTTCTTTCCAGCCCCGAGGTAGAATTTTGTGCCTGTTTCGTCAATCATCCAGCAGAAGGAAATATTTACCTACGAATCCAAGCAAAAAAAGGAAGGGCGATCGATATATTGAAAAAAGGATTACAGGACTTTGAAAAGATTTGTGATCACACTTTGGACATTTTTAATACCGCTTATGAACAATTTAAAAACTCGAAGGACACTTCGATGGATAGTACATAAATTCATTTTATTGAATAAAAAATATAAAACCTAAGCTTACCCAATCTGGCAATTTCATTACATGTTTATAATATCCTAATCCAGTATCATTAGTTATATAATAATCAAATATATTATAAGGGATATACATAAGGATAGGAATTGAGCAGAAAAAATGATTACAATCAGATAGACTTTGCATGGAGGTTTATTGTTTAAACAACTTCGGCAGGTCTTTGTCCACCCATGACTTTGTGATTCTTAGACAGAAAGTCAGCAAATTCTTGATACGGTGTTTTTCTTAATGCCTGATCATGCCAGAGATCTGGTGTCAGATAAGCATAAGTCTTGGCAATAGCTGCATAAGTAGCCTTAGCGAAATTTCCAAGAGTACAAGTGGATCCTCTTGCAGAAGTATAGCAGTCCTCGATACCAGCCATCTGCAGCAGTTTCTTGGGTACAGGGGCAGAGACAATTCCTGTACCTCTTGGTGCAGGGATCAGACGCACCTGAACAGATCCACACTTGCCAGTAACCTTGCAGGGTACTGTGTGAGGATCACCGATTTTATTACCCCAATAACCACGACGTACTGGCACAACAGACAATTTAGCCAAGATGATAGCACCACGAATGGCAGTGGCTACTTCCTTGGAACATTTTACACCCAAACCAATATGACCCTTGTAGTCACCGATAGCTACGAAAGCCTGTAAAATGAAAATAAATAATTAACAAAGTTCTCTATGAAACAATAATTAAATCGGTCGAAGTATAGTTACCTTGAAACGTGTACGTTGACCGGCTCTAGTCTGTTTCTGTACAGGCATGATTTTTAATACTTCATCTTTTAGTTCTTTTCCAAGAAACTGGTCAATGATTTCATACTCCTTAATGGGCAAAGAGAAAAGGTATATGTGTTCCAAGGATTCAATTTTTCCCTCTCTGACTAGACGTCCAAGTTTGGTCACTGGAATCCATTCCTTGCTGTCTTCTTTACCACGTCCACGTCCACGGCCTCTACCTCTACCTCCACGACCTCTACCCCTCGGACCTCCACGGTCACCACCTCCCCGAGAACCAAATCCTCCACGAAATCCTCCACGTGCGGCTGGAGCACTGTCCGCCATTCTGCAGAAATTAAATAAGAAAAATTAATTAAATGTAAATAAATACACACAAACTGTCGGTAAAGGAAATTTAACGTTTACGATTGAACAAAGACGCTAACTTAACCTATGAACACGTGGCGATTACTATTACTGTATTTATTTCAGGCATTAAATAATAAAGTTTCCTTTTATAATATTCTGTAAATTTGTAGTGTCGTACATATTTATAAGTGTGTAATTAAATTGAATTTGATGGAGATTTTAATAACGAAATTAAAAAAATAACATGCAGTATACTTACGTTACTTCTTTCCCCTTAGTACGGTTACGGAAGAAAGAGTTGTCACCTTTCTCGAAACGAATAAGCTAGATAGCTCGATATATCTCGACACGAGACGTCACATCCGTTATTTAAATTTACAATTCCAAATATAAGTATAAGAGTGTAATTTTCATTTAACTTATACCTTCGTACTTGCTTTCTCTTATATTTTCATTTTCAAAAGAAATTCCTAGAAAATTAATTCGTGAAATTTGAAAATATTATTCCGCAAAGTAGGCCATGAATTCTTCTGTCATACTTTATATTAAATATAGTATCTATGTGAACAAAATGGTTAAGTAAAAGTGGGTATTTTCATTAAACGAACACTATTTAATCCAATTTTGCTTGGTACCTAAAAGTAAGTAATAATAATAATCAATATATATTGAAAAATACATCGAAATCCCTATAGAATATTATAATTTTTATATTACAAATTTTTGTTAATAAATCATCAATCGATTAATCCCCTGATACATGTTACTGGATAAAAAGTTATTGAAAAAGGAGAAAAATACAATTACTTATAAATTATGATAATAGAATCGTTAGGATGCCACCTGTAAATCGTGAAATCTCATGTCGGATCTGAACCAAACGCCATCTGAAGAAACTGTTTTATTGGCAAGGGGTTACAAGTTTCTAAAAAAATTGGGCGAGGGTGCTTATGCGAAGGTAAATTAAACATATTATAAAATAATAATCCAATTTATTCTGAAATCTTTATGAAAAGAAAATTGAAGTTTAGCTCGGTCGGTAACAAAACTAAACAGGCTTTTCAAATTTCCTAACCTTGAAAGCTCGTTTTATTAAAAATTAAAAAAAATACAAGAAAGGAAAAAAAGGAAAGAAAAATAGTGACAATTTTACATAAAATTAATAGTCATTTAATTACAGGTATATTTAGCAGAGTATAAACCAGAATCGGAACCCGAAAAGAACAGTACTCTGGCGTGTAAAGTCATAAATACCGTGGAAGCACCGAAGGATTTTGTTCGGAAATTTTTGCCACGTGAACTCGATATTCTAGTGAAATTAAATCATCCTCATGTTGTACATGTGCACAGTATATTCCAAAGGCGAGCGAAATACTTTATATTTATGCGGTACGCCGAAAATGGCGATTTACTGGAGTTTATCTTGAAACATGGAGCAGCTGCTGAGGGTCAAGCACGTGTATGGTTTCGGCAACTTTCACTTGGTATCATAATATATACATCTTCATAATCATTTAAAGATAGAATATTCATTGAAATAATGGAATACTCGATACACCCTTTTTCATTATATGGACAATTCCAGGTCTTCAATACCTACATGAAATGGAGATCGCTCATCGGGATATGAAATGCGAGAACGTTCTTCTGACGTCAAACTTAAACGTGAAGCTAGCCGATTTTGGATTCGCTCGTTACGTAGTGGACAATAGAGGTAAACGTGTCTTAAGCGATACTTACTGTGGTTCCCTGTCCTATGCTGCCCCAGAAATCCTTCGTGCTTCTCCATATAATCCCAAGATCGCTGATGTGTGGTCCCTTGGCGTAATTCTGTATATTCTGCTGAACAAATCGATGCCTTTTGATGACACTGACATCAAGCGTCTATATGAACAGCAAACCAGTCGCAGGTGGAGATTCCGCAGTAAAATTGTTGACACCTTAAGTGACCAAGTGAAGAGGTTAATGACTCATCTTCTGGAGCCTGATGTCTCTAAACGATGGAGGCTGGAGCAGATAATTAATGGCGAATGGATCGCTATGGATCCTCGTCTTCTGGTTCTTACTCCAGCAGAGCAAACTGCTTTAAATAATGCTATATTAGAAAGGAAGAAGTACGAAGAGAAGTTCTCAGTGAGGGACCCTGTGAGAACTTTTGGAATAAAAGATCAATTAGAGCTGTTTGATACTTTAAAGGTAATTGAAATCCTTTATTTTGTAGAAGTTGTTCAAGGTGGAAGAGAAGAAAAAGGTAGGCGGGGAAGGGGGCAGATCTAGACCTGCAGAAGAAGTCACAGTCATCAAGAAAGCTGCTAGAGTTTGTGTCTCAATTGAATCAATTATTATACTTTAGATAAGATTACAGAATTTCTTGTATTTTTCAGGTAGCTATGTCTTCAGTTGCTGCTGGGACCATTTTTAAGAATTAAAATGGTGTCATTGAAATTTTCATCGTGAGGACCAATTTATTGCAGCAAGAATTTTTTTTTACGATTTTACACAGTTTTAAAAAATTCCAGTTTATTACATTCAACTCCAAAAACAAAGAAAAAGGAAAAAACAAGTAACCATAGTTGCATATTATTCATTGCACATTAAGACATTCAAGTATTAACAAAATCACGTTTAACGTTCATTTTACATAATTCATTACCTACGTACCGCGCTTTCATTACTATTGTACTGTTTTTCGAAGTACACTTCACATAATAATTAAATCCATCAGCGAAAGTCTCCACTTTTTCCTTCAAAGGAATACCAATTATCTTCCGAGGACTCGCAAGTCCCTCAAGGTTCCATATGCCATCTGACAACAATAATAAGAGCTGATCGTTCGGCGTTCGACTCACTATGAACACATCCGTAGATGGCAAAACGTATTCTTGCAAATCCTTCCACGCTTGATAGTGTAACACCAACGTCTGTGAGGTCAATCGTAGTATGATCCATAGAGAATGTAGCATGGACTCCACGAATGCGTCTATTATCTTTGGAATGTGTAAGTCTACAAATTTCGAATAAATATATTAGTTTCAGTGATTTTTAATAATTTCTTTTTTTATCCTGGTTTTATTTATCTATTAATCAAACAAACCTTTTAAGTGAATGAGATTATTTTGTTCATTATTGTATGTATGTATAGACACAGTATCGAATTTTATCACGACGATGAATTCTATTTCGTTTAAGATAATTGATTCTATCAATATAAAATCGCCAATATTCGTTTCAGACATAAGATTCGTCAAACGTTGATTAGTGCAATATGAGGAAAAGTTTGCACTTTTGCACTGTGTTTTTTGAATACTTGCAGATTCATTAGAAGTATGAATGACGTCTTTTAAGACTTTTAACTTATTTATGTAGACTGCTCTATCTGTAATAGTAATAAAATATTTAATATATTTATAAAAATATTTATAAAAATATTAGTATCGAAAATCATCTTGTTATGGAATATTTCAAAGGAAAATACTTCGTAGTGCAGTGTTAATCGATTCCGCTGCTCTTGAAAATTTCTTTATTTTCTCGATAATGAACTTTACATTAGAATAACTTTCGTAAAAGTTCTTCATTTCTGCTTTTGAATAAATATCTTTAATTGTCAGATTTCCAATAATGTTTAAGTTATTCTGCAATTCGATTCCAGTTTTTATTTTCTGCAAGTGTTTATATTTCTTCAGCTGATGATCCATCAACTTAGTCAGGTTTACATCATTTATTAGACCATTAACAATAAGCTCGGATGCATTTATAAAACCTTGAATTATTTTTTGACCATAAATCGTTTGATCCGTAAACTTTGATAATGTTTCTGTGATATTATATTCCATTATGGTTCCAGATACTCTGGAAGTATGTAAATAAATGTTAATCAATCAGTAATTATTAATAAATAAACAAATTTCATTAATTACTTCATATTGCTAAAGGTAACAGTATTAAACTTCTTTCGACCCTTGATGATTACATGTTTCTTCTTCTGTATCAGAACATTGTTAGCCCATTTATCAAAACCATATCCATTCAAATTTTCTACAGTCAAAATATTAACTATTTTCTTTCCAGTTACAATATTTTCCTTAAAATCATATCTCATTACATCTTTCTTAAAATCCATGTGGTTCATTTTTTCTTTTGCATATAACTTCCCTGAATTTTTTATAAATCAAATTTTATTCTTTTTTATATTATTTTGACACAGAAACATTCTTACCTATGATCTTAAATGTATCGAATGTCCACTTTGCATGCACATTTTGATCTGTATCTTTCATCAATGAATTATTAAGCATATCATTAATATTCGATATTGAAGATTTTATAGTTGAAATATTTGAGCCTACAATAGTAGGGACTTTGATGTTGTGCAATTTAGCAGGAACTATTATTTCCTGTATTTTTGTTTTGCTCAAAACACGTTTAGAAATGTCCTTCCAAGTTGCAAAATTTAAGGTACTCATAAAATTCTACAAGGGTAATAAATATTGCAATACAATATTAACGTAGAAATTGTTAATACTCACACTTAGAGAAACATTTCCTTTTATCAGTGCATCCTTTATGTGGAGATTTTTTCCCTGAAATGTACTCATATTTGATGGTATCCAAACTTCTGTGAACAATTCTTCCAGTTTAGTGTTATCTACATTTCTTATTACTGGTTCCAGTGGGAAAGTTACAAATCCCTTGATAATAATATTAATTGGAATTTTATTTTTGGTAAATGCAAAAGAATATGGTAGATTTATTGCATTCACTTCTATATTTCCCTTAATTCTCTTTTCATAAAGATTAAAGTTTCCTTTTGCTTCCATCAAGTATGGTGGAAGATCAAAGGTATGCATATGCTTTGAAGTAAAATCTTTACCTAAAAACAAAGTTAGAATAAAATTAAAAAAGTAGCGAAATTTTTATTAATATAAATTAAAAATTGTATCTCACTGAATGTAACATTTTGTAAAGATATCATATCTTCAAGTTTTATAGTATTAGCTAGGAAATCAGCAAAATTAACATAACTAATGTTGTCCACATGGGCATCTTGCTCTAAAATTATATGTCTTATTACTTTGGGAAGTTTTACATGAAATTTAATAGGGTATTGAAGAGTATTTGTTGTTAAGTTGATTACTTCAATTGAAGCATTAATGGTATTGAGTTCAACCCATGAATTGGCAAGCATCTTCAATTCTGTAGTGATATAATTCAGTATTATAGACTTATAGTATTAAAAACAAATATAAAAATAATTTAGGTTTACCTGTTAAATTTACATTATTCAGGTATGATGCAGTTATATTTTTTGCAATAATATTACGAGAGAATCGTTCACCAGGCCAAATAGGTTTAAATAAAGATGCTAAATTATCAGAAAAATGTCTTTCTCCTAAATTTCCAAAAACGCGTGAACTTGTTAAATTTTTCACAATAATGTTATTTGCTATTAATGTGGAAGTTCTAATTTCAGGTGCAATTATGGATGTAGCACAGAGATTTGCTTTAACACTTTAAATAAAAAAAGTATTCTTTAGAATATCTAAATTATTTTTTAATTTGTTTAATTCGTTTAAACATACCGTGGAAGTTTTAAATTATTATAAGAAAATAGTGGTACTTCGATATTGTGTAAAAATTTCTTTCCTCTTGATATGATAATAGCATTTTGAGAATTTGCAGTGATCCAATTTTGATGACCATGTAAAATAATATTGTTCCATTTCTAAATGATAATTGAATCTTATTGCTTATTGCTGTAAAGACACATTAAGTACACATAAAAATTGATCTTACCATTGTTTTACTTGAAAGTATTAAAGACACTGGTATATTATCATGTAAAAATACTGCATTTGATAAAATATTTTTCACTGATCCTGTTTTATTGACAATTAAGTCTATAGAAGACAAATTCTCAATTTTAACATTTTTCAAACTAAAGTTACCATCCAAAATCATAGGTTCAGCAATAAATATTATAGGTGATAATTGTTTTGCCCATTTTCCAGTAAACGATCCGTACAATTGCATACTGTCTTTCACTTTTAATTTATGTGCTATGATCGAGCCAGTCATTCCTATGAATGTACCATTTAATGGCAATAAAATTCCACCCTCTGTTAAATTTAACTCTCTGACTTTTATGTCTTTCACCTTTACTTCTTGTTTTGTTAAATAGGTGGCAATATTCAATGGCATAGAAGCATTTGTCGCATTAACATCGCCGAAAGTGTGTTCTCCTGAAATATATTTTTCATAAATTATATTTTAAATTTATCTATCAGAAAATTGAAGTTACAAAATCTCACCTGAGACTTCTTGATTTCCAGTTACTTTCAATATGTTATTCTGTAAATGACTTAAGGATATTCCATTTATTGACTTGTTAATAGTAATATCTTCTATCGGAAGACTTAAAAACGGGCACTTCCAATTTTTTATTTTTTGAACTTTCAATTTTTTGTAACTCAATTTTTCATTCGTGTTATTTGGCATTGTTAATTTTGACAGAAGTACAGTATTTCCTCTAATATTCATTCTATTGACTTTACATCTTGTTTTACATTTCACTTGAATCCTCTTTACACGCAAATATTTAAGAGTTAAATTGTCGGGGTGCCATTTATTATTCATGATAATTTTCTGTTCCTGGAATCTTGAAACCAGGTTTTTATACCGCTCAAATATATTCTTTAATTTTTGTGAGTTGTGTTCATTTATCTACAAAGATAGAGTATTATTAAAATGATTTGGTTAGTGATGTTTCATTAAAATTATAAAATCTCACATTGTGAACATGAAGTCGAAAAATATGACCTTGCAAAATTCTAATAGTTTCATTTAATTGTGGAATTTCTACCATCTTTCTTTGAACTGAATTCATAGCGTTTGTATTCCATATTCTTATTTCCTCTTGTAGATTTTTATAAGATTTAATTTTTATCCACAACAGTTCTTTTAATGTCCATCTATTATGTTTATCCTTTGTCAATAGCAATTGCTTTCTATACAATATTACTTGATGAAATTGACTAATTCCAGACAGTTTGACATGTAATTTAACGAATTTCCACCCATCATACTGAAAAGTTACTATTGTGTCTTTGTGCAAAGTTAAAAGTATAATTACTTTATCTAAAATAATGGGAATGGCAAATTTGCCAGGGGAAATTTGTTGAAATGGTACAAAACGATCGTGGATTTCTTTATATACGATAGTTGAAGATTTTGTGGACAGGCTTAGAAAGTATTCCATGAAATGACCATTTCTTAATTGAAAAAATGAAACGTCCTGACTGAACGGTAATCTTTGCACTATTAGAAACTCGTTAGATTTTAAAAAATACTTGAAAATATAGGTTGTAGTGCCAGTTAATGTTAAGTACATGAATCCTTTGCTCTGAAAGGGTATTAACTTCTTAGTACCAATATTAATGATTTGTATCAAATCGAAATAGTTTCCGAACCAAGTAAAAATTGAAACATTCGAATCAGTTGCAATGCCTAAGTGCAACTGATTCATTCCTTTCCAAATTGCTAAGTAGGTCATATCGCTCAATTGAAAATCTTGAATTAGTTGTAAGTAATAACTGTTCAGGCTTTTAGTAAAGCGTAAAATGAGGACAGACCCGTTATGACTTTGAATTATTATAAGGGCTCCGTAATTACAACTGTCTGCAATTATTTGCGTTCCATTGATTACAGGATAGGCAGCGACACTATAGAAATTTCCATCCTAAAATAAATTTTACTAATTTAGGGAAACAGAATTCGAAATTAAATACGAATTTAATAAAACTAACAAAATGTACATTTATCTGGTATAAGGATATTTTGAAAGCGTCTAGAACTGCAGTGAACCAGATTACTTCAATCTCATTTTGAAGGAAAAAGAAATTTATATCCTGGACCCCGTCGAAGTTTAATTTGCTGTAGTTTTGGAATCCATTCAGTATATCGACACCTATAAAATGTTCGAATTTATTTAATAACCCAAATTCAAATTCAAATTCAAATATCGATCGATTTAAGAACTCAATTCGAGTTTCGATAATCGATAGAAACTGTCAAACTACACGTGTAAATCATCTTAACAGATGTCAGTATCAGCTGATACTTTGATAACCTGTATTTATCTTTAAGTTATAAATAATTTCGCTGTGTTCCCGTCTCCATGTACGAAACGTGCTTCGATATACAATATGTCCACGTACGAAGAAACGAACGAAAATCTGACAGCTCAAATTTATGAATTGGAAATGTTACAGTCTGTTTATCCAAAAGAATTAGCAATAACAGATCATGGAGTTTTGGCTGATATTAATGACTTTATTAAGAACCCCACGCAAGAGTTGCCGCAGAAACTGGAATACTCCATCGAAATTTCACTGAATGGTGTAAGATTTGAAAATGTATCTGCATTGATGTGCTATATGATCCATCGGTATTTACTAAAAGTCGATGAAATAATTTTTCCTAGATAACGATTGAATTGTTGGTTAGCCTATCGTCTAATTATCCTAAAGAGAAACCAGAGGTTTATGCTAAGAGTTCAGCTCTGAACCGATCTCAACAGCTGCTTCTAAATCAAGCATTAAGCAACGTTGTTGGGCAGCAAGAGGAAGGAGAGCCTTGTATTTATGTGTTAATATCATGGTTGCAAGATAACAGCGAAGATTATCTTGCAGCATCTGTTATAAATCAAGGAAAGGAGTTGAATGTTAGCAAAAAGGAAGAGAAGCAAGAAAGATCTAAGATTTTCGCTAGATATTGGATTTATAGTCATCATATATATGATAAAATTAAAAGAAGAAACATAGCTATCTTGGCAAAAGAAAATTCTATTACAGGCTTCTGTTTGGCGGGAAAACCAGGAATTATTTGCCTGGAAGGTGCTTATAACGATTGTGACTACTGTTGGCAAAAAGTATTAAATTTCCTGACTTTTTAAACATCTATTACTGTACTTTTGTAATTTCAGAATGTTAAATGTTATTTTTTTGAAATTTCAGATTAAGTCTATGAACTGGCAAAAAATATTAGTGAAATTATTAGAAACTGAAGAAGATTGCGAAGGTATCGATATTATGCGCAAATTTAATAATTTCCAAGAGATATCTTTTCCTGTTTCTGAGCGTTCTAACGATATGAGTCAAGTGTTAAAATATTTAATAGAACACAAATCACAGCACGCATTTAAAGAATTGTTTGGCATCGAGGGTAGACTTCCCGAATTGTCGGACTGATAATTATGATTTTAATTCATTATTCAAATAAATATATTTTTAAGAAACTTTACTTTTAGCAAATACATACCTGTGTTAGGATTTTCCAATAATTCTCTTTTATATCCATTAAAAATTGTTTTTGAACGATACTTAACATGTTCCTTGATTTTTTTATCAATTTTAGTTAGTGCACCTTCGTTCAAATAATTAGACGCTAAAAATAAGATTTTTAAATATAGCATATAAGTAACACTTAATTTTATATCTTGTTAGGAATTTTGTACCATAGCCTGTTTTAAATTTTTTGAAGTAATTAGTTGTATTATCTGTATCTAAGATATCATTTTCTCTCTCATAACAAAACGCGATATGTATGTTAATTATCACTAGAATTAACAATAATTTTAGAATCATATTTATCATATTCACATTGAAATCGTCACTTAGATTGCCTATTCATAACTGGAAATATTTCATAGATGAAACGGCAGTTCTTACATTGTGTGTTTATATTTTTTTCACCTCACAATAATAGAAATTCAAAGGAATTATTCTTAACCTTTAATGAATACTTTATTAACAATACATAAAATAGAACTGTAAAGTTAGTTTTAATAAATAAGAAGTTATATTATTTATTCTTGCCGAAATTTTCTCCGCAAATAATAATAATTTGATAATAATATTTATTTGTTTATCTAACAGTAGCGTAACGTAGAAATTCGTTGGTGAGAAATTGGCCTGGAATATAAGGAGTTGCTGGTCCAAGAACATTCTGTGTTGGACTGTAAATTTTAATTTGCCTCATATGTGTGTCCCGTCCATTTTGATGGTTATTCATCACAGCTATTTGTATCATAAATGTTCTGATAGGTCTGTCATTTATATCCTTTATCGGAATTACAACCCAACCACTTGGTTCATTCAAATCCATAACTTCTATTTCTTGAAGATCATTAAAATTTGTCCCTGCTCTAATGCTTATCCTAATAACAACATTAAGATAATAGTAATACTTCAAAATTGTTTTGTCTTTGAAAGGAACAAAAAAAAAGTACATAGTTCTGACCTACTAGGAGTATAACTTTCATCTAATTTGTAATCTGTGTATATACATATATCACGTATCGTTGTTTTCCTTTTAAACTGTATGTTAACTAAGTGAGGAAGCTGTCCATCAGACTGCCAATATGTTTCTGTGATATCGTCTCGTAACTGATCCACACCAAAACCAGGTTTACAGCTGGATAAACTCCAAATTGCATGGTTTCCAACTTCTCTCACACGACCAGCCAGTTCCTCTTGTATAGGATCTATTTCTCCTAGGAAAGCATGACTATTACAACACATATTTTCTTTTCAACCCTTTTAGTACCTTATAATTTTTCTGTATACCATTTAGAAATACCTTGAGAAATATGTACTTTTGAATATATTTATTAAAATTAGCACATTGTTTCCAAAAATAAAAAAACCACTTTTTTTCAATTCTGTTGACTTTTTTCAAGAATATTATCTTCTATTATAAAGACTCATTTTATAAAAATAAGGTTGTCATTACATATGTTAAAATTGCATTAAGTATAAAAAGTCGAAATATACGCTTGAGGTATCTATGATAATACCGGCTTTTAAAAATCAAAAAAATTAAACATAGCCTGATTTTATGAAAGAGATTTACCTGTACTGCCAGTCTTATTACTCATTGTTCAAGCTTTCTTATAATTTACCAAAATAGCATCGCAAGTTTTCCTAAAAAAAATTGAACGTTCAACGACTAATTTTTTAATAATGTACTTAGATAGCCTTGGTTAGTTCTCTGTTTACAGTACGATCTGTCAAGAGTATTAATTTGTAACTCTACTGCCATCTATAACGAATCCGTAAGTGTATCGAATTTTGTTTTCTGTTAAATAGTGTCATAACTGACATTGTTGGTTTAATTTTTTTCGTAAAAAAACATGCGATAAAGCGTAATCAACGATTAATTGCGTCTTATAAGAGTAAGTTGAGCACCGTTGCCTCGAAGATAGGTCAGTGGTACTCAATTTACAATTCATCAGATGATCCCTCAGGTGTAAACAAATTGTGAAGGTGCGATACGAAATGGATCAAATTAAAATCTCGAAGGTATGCGGATAAACACCTGTTTCATTTATTGTGAAACTGTTTGGAATAAATTTTCAATGATAATTATAAACATGTGTCAATATGTCATTTGCCAATACGTTATTACGAAATATGTAATAAACGTTTCCAGAACAGTTTCACCAAAATTATCATGATATTTTATGGATTTATATGAAAAATTTTATATTTTCTACAAAACATGCGAAGTTAAATTGTTTGAAAATTTAGAATATTATTCTACTGAGTTTTGACATCTGCCATTGTTGTTTGAAAATTTGTGATTATAGATAGAGAATGTGAGGATTTTAGATAAGTATAGTAACAATCACACTATTGGTACTCTTTATTTAACCGTAACACATCTCATATTTACTGAACGAAGCGGAAACAAGAAAATCTGGGTAAGAGCATAATTATCTGTTACTCTTGTCATATTAATAGCAACTTCATTAATATTTTATATTACAGGTACTATATACTCATATTTCGAACATAGAAAAACAGCCATTAACCACAACAGGTTCTCCTTTATGCATCAAATGCAAACACTTTCTTATTGTGACATTTGTTATTCCAAAGGAACGCGATTGCCATGACATATATCTTACCTTATCAAAACTATCTTGTCCAGGTAAATGCTACTCTATGCAGAGTACAATCAGAATAATCTTAGGCAAATCGGAATAACTAATAGTGAATCTTATGCATTTTTCATTTCAGTTAGTTTAGAAGATCTTTATTGTTTTAAATATCAAGCAAATAAAGACATTTTACCGCAACATGCAGGATGGAATTTTTTCAATGTACAAAGTGAATTTCAAAGGCAAGGTGTTCCAAATGCAGAATGGTCTTTGTCTTATTTAAATATAAATTACAAGGTACATAATTTTTATGATATTTATCACGAACTTTATAAATATGTGTTTCATAAAATTGAATTTTCAGCTTTGCGATACATATCCAAAGTATTTGTATGTACCACGCACATGTGCTAGTAGCATCTTAAAAGGTAGTGCAAAGTTTAGAAGTAGAGGCAGATTACCAGTTTTAACATATTTACATTCTAATAAGGTATAAATCGGTAAAAGCGTTTGAATAATATGTTAATATTTGTAATCTATAGATAAAGTATTTTACAGGCTGCTATTTGCCGTTGTAGCCAACCTTTATCAGGATTCAGTGCACGATGTCCCGAAGACGAACATATGATGTATAATATTCTACGTACAAACTCAAATTCGAAATATATGTACGTCGTAGATACACGGCCGCGTGTAAGTCTATAAATAGTCGATTGTAAAACAGTTCAGTAATCCATTGCGTCAGGGGGTTCCATTATATATATAAATATATATAAATAATATAATATAAATAAATATAAATATAATATATATATAAATATAATATAATATAAATTATATGCAAAAGAAACATATATATACACACACATATATATTTCTTTTACATAAGATTTAGAAAAGCAGAATTTAATTCGTGACTTTACTTGTTTAGATTAATGCTTTTGCTAATAGAGCTACAGGGAAAGGTTACGAAAACGAGACCTTTTATGATAATATAAAATTTCACTTTTTTGGTATTGAAAATATTCACGTGATGAGAACAAGTTTAAATAAGCTGATAGAATGTAAATATTACATTGTTCTAAAGCTTCTATTCTAAATTATAGCTTCTAATTTTCATTTTTTTAATAATTATTATTATTATAGTACAAAGAACGACGTCGATGAGCGCATTTTTAAGTGGTTTGGAAAACTGCGGATGGTTAAAACATATACGATCCATTCTAGAAACTGCATGGTTCATTGCTAGAGCAGTTTCCAGTGGAGTTAGCGTAGTGGTGCACTGCAGTGACGGCTGGGATCGCACTGCTCAAGTATGTTCATTGAGTGCTTTATTATTGGATCCATATTACAGAACGATTCAGGGCTTTCAAGTAAGAAGTAAATGTTCATCAAAATTTCCAATATAATTTCTGGAAGCTTCATTTAAATTTGCATACTTTATTTTCCAGGCATTGATAGAAAAAGACTGGTTATCATTCGGACATAAATTTAGTGATCGTTGCGGTCATATTAGCTGTGATAGTAAAGAGTTAGCTCCAATTTTTACTCAGTTCATTGATGCAACGTATCAGCTGTTACAGCAGTACCCCCATAAATTCCAATTCAATGAATTTTTTTTGTTAACCCTACATGATCATGTACATAACTGTCAGTATGGTACTTTTATAGGGAACTCCGAGAAAGAGAGGCATACGCTTAGGTATTTTTTAAATGGTAATCTTTTTATTAAAAAAAATTATTACTTTATCTATCTTTAATTATCCCCAGAGTGACTGAAAGAACGTATTCCCTATGGGGGTACCTAGCAAACAACATGCACGAGTATGTAAATCCTGTGTACAAATGCAATCGTTTTAACGAGCATTCTAGTTCCGTTCTTCAACCTAAATTAGCACCACAGAGTATTATGTAATACATATATATCATATATTATTTTCTTCTACTTTCATGAAGACATTAAAAGTAAAATGAGAAAATAATTTTGTTAGCTTATGGCGAGGAATGTACTTCAGATTCGAAAATGGTATACATCCGAGAGAAACATACGAAGACTTTCTTCTGATAATGCACGATCATACTAGTTGTTTGGAGGATCACGTCAAGCTTCTTGTAAAGGTGCAAATATTATTGAACAATTTTTATTATTTATTAAATTTCTAACATATTCATTTACATAGAGAGCCAGTTCCGTCGATTCAGCGTTGAACATGAACAATGTCCAAAAAAATAATGTACAAGGGAAATTAATACTCGATAACAAATTCACCAAGGATCCAATGTCGGAAACCATCATAGAGAATGCAGACAATCACGAGGAGAAGGCAAAATACAATTTAAAGATCAGTCAGTTGGAAAACGAATTGAAAACAGTTGCCTTGGACTGGAAATTGTCCCGTAATATTGAGGAGTGTACATGTTCTACTACGTTTGATGCATTTAACCGAAAGGTATTTTAAAATATATCAGTTCAAATTGTGATAAAATTAAAAAAAAAAATATATATATATATATATTGTTTTAGCATCATTGTTGGTCATGTGGAGATGTATTATGCGCGAGATGCATGGGTGCACACACTGTTCTCGCTGGATACCATTCACAGCGTGCAGTGCCTACTTGTAAGTCATGTACACAGAGTTCCAGTATTTCTTCTACTAGTCCGTAAATCGAATTTCTTTGAACGTATATTTAAATTCGTGAACTATACCTAAGATGTATATTACGTACAATGACTAGATAATATTATGAATTAAGACGCAATTGAAGATAATTCCGACATAAATCTATAAAAACAAAAATTGTTCTGATAAAAATAAGGAATTGTACATTTTATGTTTTTTTTATGCACGTTGAAACCAAAGTATGTTGATCTTGAATGGAAAAAGATTAATGCACGTAAGAAAGTATTACGAATAAAAATACAATTTTATTTTAATGGTTCAACGGAAATTGTATTATAACAGTTATTCTTATAAGAGTGCACAATTATACTTTAAGTAAGACTGCTTTTATTTTATACTTATATTGTAAGATACAAAATGGCGGCGAAATGCCAGATTTCGCTCACGTTTCATGATTAAAGAAACTAAATTTTCCAATACAAAATTTAACTCAGTATTTTATGTTTTATCCGTAACGATTTAATTTGTCTTTAATCATAATTTAAAAAAAAAAAGATTGCAACATATAAGCAAAGATACTTTTTATAGCTTACACGTTTAATTATCCTTAAACAATTTCAAACTTAACAAAGTTATATAAATAATACAACATCATATATAATACATAAAAGTATTTCATTCACATTGTACACTTTATTGAACATAATGGCAAAGGAATGAAACATTATTTAAAAAAAAAAATCATTACATTGAATAATATTAGAAATGCCTATTTGAAAATAATAACTGATTAAATACCATAATAAGTTAATGTACGGATTGTATCTTAAAATATTACCGCACGATACGATCATCCACGATCCTTTCCTCTAAAAAAAACATATGATCAGCAGCTGCTCTTGTATACAGAAAAATTGTGAATAAATCTATTCTATTATTTGCTTTTTTTTTCTTTAATAATATACAATAACAAAAGTTACAATTGCTACATATTGTTAAGGCAGAAATAGTTTTTACACTAAACGTCATTCTTAAAAAATCTTTTCTTTTTAAGTATTTATATTTTATATCGTTCATATGTGAGACATGCTCGAAATGTGAAAAATTATTTGCTTGAGAACATGAAATAAATGATACATGTTTCGAGAACTGATAAATACCTAATGCAGTATTTACGTATAAAGATCTGGTTGCTAGTGTTATTGTATTGCACGTAATTAGATACAGAAGGAAAAAAAAGAGATAAATCCTAACCTCCACAATGGCAAGTGTTTAAGTGGAATGTGAGTGTTGCATAAATACCTCGTTAATATGAATTCTTTTCGTTTTAATTTCAATTACTTCTATTCTTTATTTGGTTTTCTTCGTCGTGGTCCATCGCCACCTATTGCTGGCTTATCCTAGAAATAAATGTAACATTGGGATGGATTACTCGGTAAATCAATATTAAGTAGTTACCGATATTTTCGTGTCTTTTTATTTTATTACTAACATTGTCTTCTTTTTCTATTACTTCTTCGGTTTCCTTCACCTTTTCGGTGTTTTCTTCTATTTCTGTAACCAAAGGCTGGTTTTCTGCATCTTCTTCTGCATCACCACTACCTAGCGCATTTTCCTCTTCCTCTGCTTCTGCACTAGGTGGTAGATCTTCTGTCTCTTCTTGTTTCTGCGCTGTCTCCTCATTAACCTCTAAAGGCTGCTTGTCTTCATTTTTTAAGTCATATTTCTCCTAAAATAAAGACCAATAAATTTTATGTTTTATAAGGACAGATAATTTTACTTCAAAAAATTTTCAAAAACTAAAAAATTAGCATACTATACTTGTTTTTGGGATTACATTTATAACATTTTTTATACCTGAGAAGCAAAGCAGCAACAATATATTACTAGCAGTATGGGGAAACCAACAGCTATTATATATACAGCCCATATCCAAGGATGTTCCGCGGTAAATGTGCCAATCTGGCGCCATACACTCCACTGTGTAAAATAATCATAAAATTATAAGTCATGTTACCCACATACGAACTCTCCACTCATACAATTTATACTGTGCACCATCTGGATTGGATCAGAATGTAATAAAAGCATCCTCAACGAATTAACAAATTTTCAAATCTTCTTATCCTTTCTTTATTTTTATTTTTATTTTTTTTTCAATTTATGCTACTATGTACAAGAGGTCTATGCAGATGAGCTATTATAAAAGGTGTAGCCATAATATTATTACAAAGGATAAGTAATTGGCATGTTTCAGGGGTCAGAAGATATACCTCACGAGCTCGTTTCAGTAGATACCAAATATACAATATGACTGGTATCACACAATACAAGAAATATAACGCCCACCAGCCTGGTTTATAATTTGTAGCTTTCAATATCCGACCCCATAAAGTCACCTGCATGGCACAGTGTACATGTATCATACATAATGTTTCTAAACGTTATCTGTCCTTCAATTTTACCATAGTCCTCCGAAAATTTGATTTAAGTAAACGTTAAATATCATAATTTTATAAATTATGAGAAAAAACTAAAGGAAGAATTACTCACACTCTCCTGTGCAATTCTTGCACGACGCACTTCGAACGTGTCCTCTGCCCACTTTTTCCCTACTTCCTCGTTATTAGTAATGAGAATATTGTCAAAGTAAGTGTCCGTGGACATGGACCAAAGTTCAAAGCCAACAGCGAACTAAAAAATGTAGTATTTTAATATAGTATTTTAATACATAATAGTCTTATGAAGTTTCTAAATTTCAAAATGAGAACGTACAATAGGCATCATCCTGAATGGATGCTCATCATTGAAATAGTCAGGGTTGTGCATCAATCTAGGCTTCCATTTTCCTTTATAATTGGGATTGTTGATCAAGGGTGGTGACCATTTACCCTTGTACCATGGATTCTTTTTCATTTTCTGCTTGTATGGTCCACAACCGGGCGCGTCTGCGCATTTTGGATTCGGCATTTCAGGAGGTTCCCATTCCCCATCCATTTCCACATCCCAGTCTTCAGGTTTTACAGAGTCAGGATTGGGTATCATGGGTGGTTCGTCTTCCAACCATCCTTCAGGCATAACGTCATCTTCATCAATGATTTGTGCAGGGGCATCTTCATCCCAATCCTCTGGTTTAACAGCAGATAGATCAGGAATCTTTTCTCTGTCATCCCAATCTTCAGGTTGAACATCAGTGGGATCCTCTATCTCCAGCGGTGGGTTAACCGGTGGAGTGAAATCGTCCAGTAAAGATCCAGAATTTACAATCTTATTGTCAACTTTAATTTCGAAAGTATTATCAGGTCGAATAATCAAAGTGTACAGATGAGGCTGCTTGTCTTTAAAGAAATCTTCCAGACGTTCCCTTGGTTTTTTACAATGTTTCTCCTCTATGGAACCATTTAGGGGATTTTTGTGTCGGAAGATGAAATGTAACTAGAAAGAAGCAATCAGTTAATACAATAGAGTTCTCTCAAAATTAGATTTTCAGCAGTTTGATTTGGTGGCAGAGTTACAGTGAGGTCTTAAATTACAATGTTAAGCAAAAATACTGATTAATCTAGTCACACATAGTGTTGTACACGGTTTATAGAAGCCTCCCAAATCTCAAGTCACAGACACAGAACGAAAGATGTGAACACTCCATCAGATAGACAACATTTCTAATGACCAAGTGGTGACTATGAACTGGTGTTGACTTTGTACAGCCTTGAACAAGACTAGAACTCCTTATCTCACCCAAACTAATATTCTAGCAATTAGATTTTATGTCCTTTCATGCCTGTCTGATTTTATGACTTCACTGTAGCTCTTCTACCAAGTGTACCTTGTGATCATTTCCACATTTATCAGGACCAAACATTATAGTATAAGGAGTTTTATCATGGAACTTCTTTAAATCTTGATGTTCAGGGTCAAAAGTAAGTAACTTCAAATAGGCTCCACCACATTCTTGACCTTCTTGGAAATTAACTTCATACTGTACAACCAAAGGGTCATTTTCAAAGTAAAATGGTTTCCATAATAAAGTGGATATAGCTGCATGTCTAGCTTTGCTCTTAAGCACTAATCCTAGATCACCCTCTTGTGGATGTTTTTTAGGTTCCTCCACAGACCAAATCCCTATAAAGATAATGTACAATGTAAATTTTCTACTATTCAAACATATAAAGTAACAAAAGGCAGACCATCATATTTCGCTATATCCTCATCCGTAGAATCTTTTTTAGCCTCTGAAAGTACCCATGTATTTTTAAGGTTTTCTTCGTCAAAGGTCTCTACCAAATGTGCAAAACCAGAAACCTTTGGTCTTTTATAAACCAACTTATCACCATCCTCATTTGCACTAATAATACTAGCCAGCAGACATAAATAAATAATTAGATACCCTACAAGTTTGGCCATTTCATATTCCTGTGAAGAAAACAGATACAAATAATTCCTAAGTATTCTCAATAATTATATAAATAATTTTCAAATATTTCGTGCACCATTATTCGTACAGTATTTAGATAACTTTAATATTTACCGATTACCAGAAAATGAGACTGAAAATCAATCGTAAAGTAGCCACCTAAACGAAACTTCCTTACCGAATTCAATTGCCAAGCATCGATTCGTCAGCGAGTGGTGTGAAATAAAAGTCACGCCGCTTGAACCGTCGTTGATTTAATTAAATAATAATAGTAATTCAATTATATGGACAGGAATGCCCGTTTGCGGCTGTGCGTTCCAAAAAGTAGCAAGAACGCCGGAAACGAGATGTACAACAAAAAATAGAATGCTCTGTTTAACTAATTGAATTATCAAGAAAAATCTCGCAGCTTGATAAAATAAAGAGGTTGGAAACCGTTCTCATAAAAGATCGTTCGCCCTCGGTTATTTAATGAGAATATCTTTTTCACTCAAAAAAAATTGATCGAGCTGTGAGGAAATTTTGCTACTCACATAATCTGACGTGTGTTACGCATGCAACGTACCGTTCTCCTTGAACATCACACTGTAAAGCTTCGTCACAGTGATTCCCAAACGCGGAATATGAAATTCTCCAGATCGAGAAAAATTCTAATTCTAATTTGGAATAATTCGTTCCTTATAATCATTCCGATGAATTTCAAGCATTGGAAAATCCATTAATTTTAAAGAAGGTGGAGGGAGGGAACATTTTCGAACAATTTTACGGTTCTTTATAGAGAAAAGGAACTATTGGAAAGCATGGTTACACGCTTTTTTTTTGTGATGATGTTTTAATAAGTATAAATTGCACGACGATTGAGAATCACTGTGATAACGTAAATTACGATATCAATTACAGTACTCAGCAATTTCTATTAAATAATTTTTAAATAATTTTTATATACTGTCAGTATTATTTGCTATTTCATTATACATAGGGATACTTTTCCATATTAAAAAATTTATGATAAAATAACGAGACCTAATTCTTGCACGTGCTATTCTTCAAGGCGTACCGGGATAAATAGGAAATTTTTTCGAAAAGAGTATTAAGCTACTTTCTTGAGTATTCTTTTTTTTTGTCGGTATTAAAAAGATTTAATTCGACGAGTAATCATTTTGCTGTTATTATTAAATATCAATTACAAATTAAGTTTCTTAAACGTGAAACTAAATATAATTTAATCAAATTAAATCGTAATTTAAGTATTTTAAATGCATGACTATAAAATAACCTCAAATATTAATGTAAGTAAGTCTTTCAAAAGTGGGTCATCACGGCCATTCAAAGTTTAGAACTGGCGATAGTACGCAACATAGTCACGAGATGACGACCTGATCGTAGCGTTTACGGAACTTAGGGGAGTTTCTAAGGGTCGCGGACGATCTGTAAGTGTACCATCATTATATTAATTGTTTGCAGGGCTCCTGCATTGGGGTCAACTCTTCTTGATTCGAATGATATATTCCTCTGTTCTATATATGAAAAAGCTTGAAATATTCGTGGTGTCGAGGCGTCAATAACAATTGAAATTGAAACAATCGCCGTTGTACGATCCACGCAGGGAATCTGGGGGATTCGTGTAATCGATAATGTTTGTTAGTACACTCGAAACGTTGATCGTGGTCAAAATGAAAATTTAACACGAATTCAGGCGGTAAGCAATCTCTGGCGGCCAGTGAAAAATCAATTCAGTGTTTAAATGTAAATGAAAAGCAGTGACTAAGAAGAAGAAAGAAGAAAATATTAACCGCGTGTGACACGAAGCGGAATTTTTTATCTTGAGGCACACACGAAACGAAAGAAAGAAAGAGGAAGGGGGAGAGAGAGAAAGAGAGAGAGAGAGAGAGATAGATAGAGAAAGAGAGTGGGAGGGAGAGAAAAAATATATCGGTTGTTGGTTGCGGAACTAAGAAATGCTGCACGACAGAAATTTGTTCGTCACGGCAAGCATCGCGGGTTGATTCAATTATTTTCTCCAGTGTGCTGAAATTTTTATGCACACACGATAGTAGAATTTCCCGTTGGGGAAACCAACTAGTGACCAATAGTGTTTTGTTTCGTGGTTACGATCGATGCTACGATGTCTTGGCCCATGTATTTTACAATCTGAGAGGGGTTCGTGGATTTCCTTTGTTTTATAGATATCCACCGTCCCGTTTGTTAGAACGGACGTTAAAAATATATATAAAAATAATTATCTCACAAGTTCTCGCCGCGAGTCTGTAAGAGTAATTACCGCGGAAACAAAAGGGGAATCACAGGATGGCATCGTCCATGGTAGCTGTTCCTTCTGGAACAGCATCGGTCCCAGCTGGAACTGGTATCACTCAGAATGAAGATGTTGAGAATGGGAATGTATTTAGTGAACGAAACATAAACGCTGTTACTGGCTGCAACGAAGCTTCTAATCCTGGAGACACCTTGGAGGAGATCAACTGTGGTACCGGTGAGACCGATGATCAAGAATGCGCTATCTGCATGAGCAAACTTTGTTCTCCACGAGTGCTCTCTTGTCTTCACGTGTTCTGCGAGGCTTGTTTGGACAAGCTTCTGATGGACGAAGCAGGCGACTCAAAGGTCAGCTCTGTGTTAATCTGTCCTCTTTGTCAACAAGAAACTTCCATTAGTTCTAAGGGTGCCTCATCACTGACGTGTGACTATGTTCTAACTAATATACTTGACATGTCTGCAATTGAAAACATGGCTGTACTCTGTACCTCGTGTAAAGCCAAAGAGAGCGCGGTTGCACGTTGTTCGGACTGTGCCAACTTCTTGTGTCCGAATTGTAATACCGCACACCAGTTTATGCGCTGTTTCGAAAGTCACAAGGTGGTGGCCTTCGAAGATTTAAAGCAATCCAACGAAGCTATACCGATACATAAACCTATTTTTTGCGAGTATCATCCTGCTGAAAATATGAAATTTTATTGTTATTCTTGCCAGGTAAATACTTTATGCTTTACAAGAAAAGAAATGGAATTTTAAATGTATTATGTATTAATATCTGAGCCCATACATCATATGGATTACGATCAGACTTAAACTTCATTTGATTATTACGATAATGCTTGTGAAATATAAAGTATATATCATTGTTTAAATTTTTAATTCAGGAACCAATATGCAATGAATGTTTGCTTGTGGAGCACAAAGCTCCGGAGCATCAGTACGAACGATTAATGGATGCAGAACCACGTCAGAAGGAGGAATTAATAAAATTGATGAATGAGAGTAAAGCAAGAATTGCAGATTGTGACCAAGTATCTGCTCAGTTAGGAAATGCGCTTAGTGAGCTACAGGCACAACATGATCAAGCTAAAGATCTGATTGTAGAGACATTTCAGAGTTACAAAGCTGTTTTAGAAAAGTGTAGAGACAATGCCTTGGTTGAACTTGAAAAGTTACATTCTGATAGGGAATTAGAAATAATGGACACATTTCACAGGTCAGGAAATTGTTTTTATCTTCTACATTTTTCTAAAATAGATTTATTAAAGTAACATTGGTGCTTTTACAGTGTTGAAAAGACTGTGGAGAAGATAGAAGATGCTTGTCGTTTTACTTCTAGACTGCTCGAGCATGGCGATGCTGTGGAAATTCTTGCACTTCGTCGTATCGTAGGAACGCAACTAATGAATTTAATAAAAAATACACCAAAGCCAAATGTTTCTTTTTCTATACAATTCCAAACTGACTACAATCAGTTTGAAAAAGCAATGAAGGTATATATACAATGATTTCAACCACGTATGTTTAAACAGAGATTAGGGTGATGTAGGAACGTAAACCAAATGGATAATTGTAGGAAGTATTTGGTAAATTTCATACTGAGAGCACACCGGTGACAAAGTCCACTCCTGAATCAATCACAACCGTGCCAGGGGTTTCTGCGAACCAGCAGGTTCATACTTCGATGGGATGTCCACGTTCAATTAGCACAAGGTCTCCCATTTCTCATCCCACATCACTGCAATCCTCATTCGAAGGTGAACCACCGTTTGTTATACCTCCAACGTCCAGTCCGCAGAATATTCCACCTCCCCCACCTCCTGTATCTCTTCCACCAGGTCCTATCCATGGGCTGACCAGTATTCAAGAGTACAATCTGCAGCAATTGGCGAGTTTAGCTGAAAAGGTTGAGATGGTTGGAGACACGAACGTAGTTGGACCTAGTTCGAACCCTAGCCCAACATCACCTTTCACTTTGGCAGATTTGTTTGCTGGTGATCTGAGTTCCACCAGTCATGCAATCAATAATTTACAAGCTCTTGCAAAATTAGGAAACACGCTTGGCAATCAAGGTTCATAATTTCTAATATTGACATATTTTCTTTTTTTTAAATAAGTATAAGTATATTAAAATTATTGTTTCCGTACACAGATCTGGGAAGCGCGACAATTAATGGTGGTAGTGGTTTAGTACTAGGTAGAGGACCTTCGCCAGCTATCGTCGATACACCAAATCTGAGTCTTGCTGCTAATAGTCTCTTAAATGGAGGATTTCAGTCGTTGTCCTCCTCTACCTCCCCAATACTTTCACAGGGTGCTGGTAAGATTCTCTTACATATGATTATTATAAGTGTATATTTCTTATAAATTGATCTATATGTGAATATTCTTTGCAGATGATTTAAGGGGAGACTCTATACCTAACATGCCTGTAGTAGTTGGGAACACTGTTGGCAACGTGACTGGTTCCGGATCCGGAAATTACGCTCATCCACGTTCAAACAACACTAAACTAACTCCCATGCACATTAGATGTAAATTTGGACAGTTAGGTCCCAGTAAAGGTCAATTCAGTTCACCCCATGGATTTTGTTTAAGCGCTGACGAGGACATTATCGTTGCTGATACGAACAATCACAGAATTCAGGTATATATGCATACAAGCAGTTTAAAAAAACTGTTCTCGATACATGTATGGCACGTAGGTTGCACCTTACTAAGTGATAACCCCTTAGTGAACATAGAGCGGAAGCTCAACCGCTTCGGAGATGTAAACATTTTTGTATGTAGCATCATGGATTATTACTGGTTTCTTGATATTTACAGAAGGTGTTCCACATGTCCTCCTTTCGTGAACTATTTTGAAAATTCCAAATCTCTATCGAATTATTTGACAAGCATGCTGGATTCGGTTAGGTAATTTTTTTAAGTCATTTATTGGCGAAGAATACATTTTACTTTTCGAATATCACTATAAAAGAAAGAATCCAGGGGATTTAAAAGGTCCAATTCACCTTTGATCGAATACCGTGTTTAACCGTCTGAATGTTAGACGGTACTTCTCTTGTTTAGTGTCTAAAAGTGCTAGTTAATCAGTCCTTACAATCGAATTAACTGTACGCTTGGATTTTTGTGTTTTCACTCTTGCCGTTTATGGAGATTGTACTAAACTGAAATTTTTTCTGTCTTAAGCTTCGGAGTTGTTGTTAAACAAAATTTTTTTATTTATCCTGCAGAAGTAAGAAAAACGATAAAAGAAAGAAGAAAAGCAAAAGAAGCGCGTCATTGCTTAGTATTCTTTGACCGAATTTTCGGAAAGGTCCATGGTGGTATTCAAACGGTTAAGTTTCAGAGAAAAATATACCGCGTAGATAATCATTCAGCCAAAACTATATTATCTGAGTACCGAAGTAACATATTTACTAAGAAATTGAGATAAGTAACACATGAAAGTTGATTTGGGAGTATTAAAGGGTTAATAGTCTCTCATAATGTCCATCCAAACATTTAAAGAAATGTTGGTTTGTTTTTGTTTTTGAATAAATGCGTGAACGTTGTCTTCTATCCATATGTAATCATTATGGAAATTTGTAATTCCATTTCGCGCAAATGCAATTCCATTGGTAAATAAAATGCTGGATACGAAATTCAGATTTGGAACACATTTTACGAGTAACCATTTTGGAAATTCTATTCTTACTTAATAGTCCAGTGGACTGAGTATTTGCACTTGTTGGATATGGTATGAATAGAGTAACTGCTCATGAAGTGTTCTCCAAACAAAAGTAGTATCAATATCTACGGCATCGGATACCCTCCTTAAAATGTGAGAGATTTTCCGTATTGGACGTCGATACAGATCTAAGTCTGTCAGAGTTCCAATGGCGACTTTTAGATAAGCCTGATACACAAAGATCTTAGTAAAGATTTTGAAACAGTTTATGAGAGGAAACTTTTCAGTTAGAAAATTTTTCCATGTAAAGACATTATGCACCTTAAATACTTCCATTAGCACAATCAAACATAAAATGTATATCTCCCATTTCTTCATTAGAAGAATCAAATAGATTTGCAATCATCAATTGATGACAACTGTCTAATTAAGATTTTTTATTGTGAAGTATGCATGGAAATTGAATGAAGACATTCAGAACACGATTTATAAATACTGAAGTAAATATCGCATGCGACACGTAGAAGCTAATAAGTTAATCATGATGCTAACACACAAGAATATATCTCAGAAATGGTTGAGCTTTCAATCTATGTTTACTAAGAATTTTTACTCAGTATGAGGTGTTCTATGTATCATATAAATTATTCATGTAATGTTGAATATTTTTTTTTTTCTAACATTTTTATATAAAAATGAATAAAATACTCTAGACCAGTGCTCCGCAACCGCTGTGTCGTGGCACAACAGTATGCCGCGAGGTGATCTTGGCTGTGCCGTGATGATTTTCCCAAGAATAAAAAATTTTAACCATCACATTAGTTAAAAATTTCTCTAAGTCAAATATTCCTTTAACTTTTTGCCAATATGTAATTTCAACTTCGGGTAGCACTTTCTAGTATAGAACCAAACGTGAAACGTATATGTTCATCAAAACAAGCTCAAATATCTCATTAATAAATTAGTTATTATGTTTAAATTAACTTTGATTAAGTAGGCGTAAGTAAATACCAAACAACAAACTTTATATTTAAATTTAAAGAGGAAATTTTTTTTACATGTAATATATAACTATACATTTTTGTTCTTCTGTTGGTGTACAATTCAAACTGCTTTATATAAAACTTAAATAAAAGTAAATATCTACATACTTAGAGCTATTTTAATGTGGTTATCTAATAAAAACATATACGTATTATTGTAATTTGTGTATTTGCAAGCTTTTACTTGTGCCGCGGAATTATCGAAAAAACGTTGCTGTGCCGTGAAAGATAAAAGATTACGGAGCACTGCTCTAGACTTAAATACCGTTTGTTATATAATTTTTATATTTTTCAGATATTTGATAAGACTGGTATTTTCAAATTCCAATTTGGTGTTCCTGGTAAGGAGGAGGGGCAATTGTGGTTTCCCAGGAAAGTAGCTGTGATGAGGAACAGCGGGAAATTTGTGGTCTGTGATCGGGGAAACGAACGATCCAGGATGCAGATATTCACAAAAAGTGGTCACTTCATTAAGAAAATAGCAATTCGATATATCGACATCGTAGCTGGCCTAGCTGTGACTAGCGAGGGCCACATTTTGGCTGTAGATAGTGTGTCACCGACGGTGTTTGTGATCAGTGATACGGGAGACCTGTTGAGGTGGTTCGATTGCAGCGAGTACATGAGGGAACCAAGTGATATTGCAATTAGTGGTAAATAATAGTTTATTCCAGATTATTTCTAACGATCTTATTGAAATGGAATTTATATACAAATGATTCTCTGATTGCAGGTAAAGAATATTTTGTTTGTGACTTCAAGGGACACTGTGTAGTGGTGTTCAATGAAGAAGGCAACTTTTTGCGTCGCATTGGCTGTGACAATGTAACAAACTTCCCAAATGGGATCGATATTAGCGATGCAGGCGATATATTAATTGGGGATTCGCACGGCAACCGTTTTCACGTGGCCGTTTTCTCAAGGGATGGTTCTTTGATCTCCGAGTTCGAATGTCCATATGTCAAGGTAACTTTTTTTACTATTTTCAATAATAGAAATTTAATAATAAAGAAATTTTAGTTGCCGTTAATACTGTATTACATTGTACTAGAAGAACAGACGTTACTGCAAACAACTTTTGAAACATTCTTAAATTTCTTCGTGTTACTAATTATAATTATAATTAATGTAATCAATTGGCATTTTGCAGGTATCCCGGTGTTGTGGCTTGAAAATAACCTCAGAGGGGTATATCGTGACTCTGGCTAAAAATAATCACCACGTGCTCGTGTTGAACACTCTTTACATATCATGAAGCGAGGAAGCAGACCAAATAATTACGTCGTAACTTTCTTCAGCGAGTGTAAACTTTGTTTTGTTGCATAAGAATCGCCCTGCTCTCAACGAAAGACGAATCAATCTAAATAAATAAATAAAAAGGAAGAAAAAAAAAATGGAAAAAAAAGAAAGAAACGCCCGTGGCTATTGAGATCTTTAAGTATTGGGCCTATCGAAGCAATAGAAGAAGAAAAAGAAACAAATAAATAAATGAGTGCAGCATGCAGCTTTAAATAGTCTGTATAAACAGAGTGAAAAGAAAGAAAATAAAAAAAACAAATACAAGTTTTAAATGCGTCCCTGTTTTATGAAAGTAACAAGTTCGAAAGAAGAAGAAACAAGGTAAACGTACGTCTCCGACCAAAAAACAGTATAAATAGTAATTTAGCCAGTTGCATTTGGTAAACTGCCAAAATAAATTTAAAACAAAAAGAAGAAGAACAAAGAAATGGAAATGAACAAAGGAAAGAATTGTGAAACTGAATTGGAATACTGAAAGATGGCGGAGGAGGAGGAGGAAAAGAAACACGTGAAAAGCGAAGAGAGAGAGGGGAAAGGAACTTGCAAAATAATAGCTTTCCGTCACAATCGGTCACATCATCTTCGATGTTCGTCAGTATTTTAGGTATGTTTACAAATCAAATTATTCTAGTCTCTAATGAGCACCGTTTACACGCTGATTTCGATTTTGTGCTCGAAGCAACGTGTACATTTCTAACCTGTTTAGAAGAAAGAAAAGAAAAGCAATATTCTTTCTTCTATACGTTACTTCGAGACCTATTTGTAGACACATATAAGTTTCTATAAGATTTCTGTTAAGAATCGTTAGATAATCTGATAAGTATGAGGTGAGAGAGTATGGTTATACGGGAAAAAAGTAAAACAAAAAAAAAAACAATGAAATTCCTGTGCTTAATTACGCAAAGGGAAAAAACATAAAAAACGTTGCATGCTGCGACACACGGTAGTACTTCCTGCTCTTATCATATCATATCTCTAAAGGAAAAAGAAAAAAAAATAAACGAAAAAAAAAACCACGCAGTAATCCTCGTTACAGCAGACACAAAGCTTAATCTACAAACGAAAAAGAAAAAAAAAATGAAAGAAAAATATGAGCTATGTTCCTGGTGATTCTTCTCCATACATTTGAAAACTTAGTAGTTGAGAGTGAGTGAGTGAGTGGGTGAGTGATGATGGAGAGAGAAAGGGGGGGAGTGAGCGGTAGAGAGAGAGAGAGAATTTTAATGAGGTTATATGCGCAAGGAAAAAAGATATTACAATACGTTGAAAATCAAACATTTAATTGTCTTGCGAGACGAGGAATCGTACACAATATATATATTATTATTCGAGGGAAAATCGAAAACAATCTAGACTTGCTACTGAATAATAGATCCCGTTTGTGCATTGTTGACAGAAATAAAAAAAGATATATATGCACGCGCGCGTGCATACGCACACACATGCACACTACATTATACATACACACGATGGGGGGTAAGAGACACATAATGATTATAATATTTACTCAGGATGCTTTATTATGGTCCACCATATAAATACAATATGTGCGTGTGTGCGCGTGCGTGCGCATGTGTGAATTATTGGTTTGTGGTGCTAGCGAATAATAATATATCCATACCATGTTAATGTATTTGTTATAAAAATTACAGAATCGTATTCCGAGATTTTACAATGCTCTGTGGAATGGTTGTGTAATATATTATACAAGGTTCATAAGTAAATTATACCACCGGTATCATAGGAACAATACTTTATCTATGTATAAAAACAAAAAAAAAAGGAAAAACAACGTACAGTTTGCTAAACAACTTCTATATTTATGTATATATTAAAACATGATTCATAAAGAGGAAAAATACACATAAAACACATACATATATATAGAAATACACATATTTTTTAGGGTTGTTTACATGATCAGCCTTAAGATTTAATTGAAACTATAAAAAAAATGCAATGTGTATACAACATATATACAGATATATTGGGCAGATCGCTATACTGTGTTACGTTACCTACAATAACAATTGAATGTGAATAACTATCTTGCCATACCAAATGTTAGAAAGCACATCCATATATATATATATATATATATATATATATATATATATATATATATATATATATGTGTGTGTGTATATGTATATGCATATATGTGTATGTATATATATATATATGTATGTATATACATATATATATGTACATATATGTATGTATGTATGTATATTTCTACTTGGATAGCTTTGGAAAATTTGTTTTGCATATGAAAAAATAAATTAGCTATGCTAATAAATAAAATTGGCTAATAAAGGAATGGCTATTAGAGAGGAAAGAAGAAAAGACAAATTGAAACTAGATGAAAAGGTGGAGAAATACAGGAACGATAATAGACGGCTACTCAGAAAAAAAATTTGCGCATAACATTTGTAGTAAATTGCACGAAGCCTACGTACGTACACCTAAGCTAATCAGTCGTAATCATCTTTTATTATTAGAAGTTTTAATTTTATATATATTAAAGAAAAGAAGTAATTCTGAAGTATTTAATAGTCATGGTTAGCAGAGTTATATAAGTAATGCCTGTGATAATAGTATCGTCAGGATAAGTTGTGTCCTTACAGAGTCTCTGATGTTGTTGCTAGGTAAATATAATTAGTGGTACCAATGGGATGCTGTTAGCGACGCCTTGTGGAAGGTGTGATTTATGTTTAATGCACAATAACACCGGACACAATGTCACCGATGGTTTCTAATGGGTACATTAAATATAAGAAAAAAAAAGAAAAAAATAACGAGAAAAAAAATATAAAGAGAATATGTTGCAAAATTTTTGCCAGTCGTATTTGAAGAAGAGGAAGAAGATGAAAAAAAGATATGAACTCATAGTGTAATGAATGGATGACCATTAATGAGAGGGTCTTTTACCTCACAAAAAATTATTATATTACGCTCACCTTATATATACTTGAATATTTTAGTATAGATTTACTCTATTTACATATTTTTATCTGTGGAAGACTACTTGGCTAATTTAGGCCACTGTTGAAATTCACCCCTTATTTGCCTTGATGTTTAAATTACAATAATAATATAAAAAGGAAAAAAAGAAACGAGGATTACTTGTTACGTAAATGGTAATTGTGATAGATTTTTTGATGATTTTTACAATCTCAAAAGTCTTATTATCCTAATATGTATAGAATTATAATAGTCACTCTCTACATAAAAACTACATTAAAGAAACTCTGCTTACATTGTTAACAAAAAAAAACTAATAATTATTAAATGACAAGAAGTAATGAAATATATCACCTTATTGTAAGCAGTTTATGAGACAAGAGATATATGTACTGTCAGTCTATTTGAAGTATAACGTATTCAAATATGTTCTACGTATTATTATATACTTTTAACTGATATAATGTTTTTATCGCTATGAAAAAGGATAATACATACAGTTTCCAAGGCCTTTTTTAGGTGTCACCTAAAAAGTAAAAGAGAAAAAGAAAAGAAATACTTCGAAACGATTTCGGTTTTTCTGATCGTTCCTTGTGTTCGTTTACGATAATGTGCTATCAGTGTGCAACTTAACAAAAATATTAGAGAAAAAGAAAAACAGTAAAAGAAGAAAAAGGAATTCTATGCTGTTTTCATAATTGGTGTCTAAGGTGACTGTAGCAATGACGAACAAATTTATTACTTAATTTGACAAATATTTCTATAGTTTGCAATGCGACAGAGAATTCTTAGAGGTTCGATTCAATTATTCCTGCAAATTGGCAGATCTATTAATCGACGGACGATAGTGTATCGATATTTCCCAACTCAAAAGTGGCGTGCTTCCATCTCATGGCCCTTAAAATTCAGTTTTACCTAAAACGTATAAACATTGCAATATACTTTCTTGACATTCCTTGATTTTAACTTATTTCTCGACTTGCTAATATAATCCTATCTATCGATTCGTAACGTGTGCCGGTATTGCAAGAATAAGAACATGAGGAAACAGCCGTATAAAGACCATGTGACAAAATCGTTGTTTGCCTCCATAAAATGATGATAAAGAATAGGGAAAGTTGTGTCGCGTAGTCGAAAAAAGGAAAAAAAAAGTTGTATCGCAAATCGTAGTCGATGAATATATATATACATACATATGCATATACAAATAAAAAAGAAGAAGAAATATGTTCCTGATTTCAAAGGTCACATCACATGAAAACGATACAATAAAAGAAGAAAAAGATAATTCGCATGCTTTTTGTGAATATCGACGGGGACATCTACGTATTGCAATTATATATGCGTGTATATATATATGTATATATATAATACATACGTACTATATGATATACGTATATACACACTTTATCGATAGGATTTGAACGAAGTGAAAAAAGACGCAACATTAACTAAATTCTAGCTTGCGGTTAATCATAGTCTTCCTAGAGTTCTGGAAAAAAAAAGTGTAGAAAGAAAGAACGAAAAAAAAAGTGTCTTTCCACAATTACCGAGTCTGTTTTATTTATTCTTTTTTTTTTTTTCGTTTCTTTTCATCGAGATCACTACAGCTAAGAAGGAGCGTAACAGGAAAACGAAAAAAGAAATCTGGAAAATCAATGAATCCCTACGGTATTTAATCGTTAATGAGAATTAGTAGTCCAGTCGATCCACTGAAAGAGAGAAAGAGACAATTTTATCGAACATGACTTTTATGCATTGCAAAAATCAACTTTAAGAAAAAGAAACAAAAAAAACAAACAAACGAGACAAAGATAGGGGAGAATCGTACATACATATATATTTCTTTTCATTCAAATGTTATTATCATTAACATTATTGTTCGGCCCGTATTTATACAAAGATTTAAATATGGCAGAGACGCGTGTGCGTGCGTGCGTCGTGCCTGCGTATGCTGTGTGTCTACTACGTGTACTCTTTGAACGAGGGAAGTGATGGGGGAGGGGGGCAGATTTATAAAGTGAAACTAAGTTTGAAAAAATGTTTACCCACGTGAAACCAAGTGCGTTTCTTTGTTGCTTTTTTCTTCTTTTTTAAAATGGCATTTTTTTTTTTTATTTATTTCCATCTCTTTACTCTAGTTTCTTAGTAGGTCGTCTTTAAGATAAACGTTATAATTTTTATTCCCTTCGTCGAGGCATTACTATTACTATTTATGTGTTCTGTGTCGGTTGTTGTATAAGGGGCGTTGTATAAGTGACACGATATATATATATATATATATATATATATATATATATATATATATATGTATATGTGTATATTGTATATGTATATGTATATGTATTGTATATGTATATGTTCTTTTTTCGTCTCTCAAATTTGACTTTTGGGTGCGTGCGTTTTACCGATTTTTCATGACTGTTATTATTATTATTATTATTATTATTATTATAAACAGGGACACCACTTACGGTTACGTCATTTTGTATTATTTATAGCTTGCGTTTTTCTTCTGTTTTTTTTTTCTTTTCCGTATGACTTGTTTTTAACTATTGTTATTATTATCATTATTATTTTGTATTTTTCGTTTTCTTCTCATCTTGCTCCCCTGTCAAGGAGTTTTCTTTTTTTTCCGTCTAGCGATCATTGTTATTTTTCCTAACGTTGTCATTACTTGACAAAGAAAAGTGTTTTTTATTTGTCCACATTTTAATTGTTTGGCATTTTCGTTTTTTTTTTAATTTTTATTTTTTTGTTCTTGATGTCCCCCTTCCCCGTCAAATACTCAAACTGAGGTATAAAGGCATAGTAGATATAATTTTTTTCGTCTCGTTACCTCTCGACCTGCTTCAGCAGCCCTACACCCTCGATTTCTTTATTCAGACTTTGGAATTGTATTTTTGATAGTTGATTCGTGTTATGCTTCTAATAATCATTATTATTCTTACTACTACTACTACAACTACTACTACTCCTATTGCTACTGCTGCTGCTACTACTACTACTACTACTATTACTACCACCACCACCACCACCACCACCACTATACTACTACCACTACTATTACTACCATTATTATTACTACTACTACTACTACTACTACTACTACTACTATTATTATTATTGCTAATATTATTTTTTTAGCAATAGATTCCCTTGGTAGAGGTAGATTTATTTAATGATTAATAGAATTAATTGCTAAGATTTTGCATTTTTGTTTTTTCTTTTTTTTTCTGTGGAAAAAGACATGTAGATCTCAAGACAATACGTTAAAGATTACGATATATCGTACGAGAGTGCCAAACGGCCATTTTTTTCGAATATACGAAAGCCCCCCTACCCCCTCAAATTTCCCATTTCGTTGAATTGACGTTCTCTTGGGACTGTGGTACAGTGTTTTGTAAATGATTTCAATCGAGAGGAAATGAGCAGCATTCGGTTGTTTTTCTAGCCAGAGAAATAGAAACTGAAATGAAAGGTGATGGATTCGCGTTTTTCTGTTTCAAATCCCGCACCAATTTCGGCTGTCGCCGCGCGATTTCGACCGACTTCCACCTTCTTTTTCGTGTTAGCCGAGCCACCGCACGTAGTGGAGTTCTTTAGTGCCAAAAGAAGCAAAACAGAAACAAAATGAAAGGAAGTAAAAGTAGGGGAAAAAAAATGACAGGCTATTCTCAGTGGATTGTAGAAATGTAACTTTAGAAAGGATAGAGGGTGAGAGAGATAAACGGTTCGATCACGATTAATACTTTTGCGTTTATTTTTTCCTCGTCGTTTATTTAACAATGAACTATTTGTTCGTTTCGTTGAGATACGTTTAAATGAAAAAAAAATTTACAAGAAAACAAAGAACGAACGAAAAGATCTTAGGGTACCAGTGGTTCTTAGGGTTAAGAAAAACACAAAGAAAGGAGTAAACAAAGAAGGAGAATGAAAGAAAGGGAAAAAATAAATTGTGTGTGTGTGAGAGGGGGTACGTACACATACACACGCGCGCACACACACACACATAAACACCCACACACACTATAAAAAAATGAAAAAAATGAAGAGAAAGAATATTAAACGATTATAAAAAAAAAAAATACTTGCTTAGTCAGTTAAAGTACAAATGTTTAAATGTATTCTATGATTAGGTAATAAGTGAAACGAAAGAAAGAGAGTGCGCGGACGCGCGCGCGCGCGCGTGTGTGCTGTGAGTGCGAGGAAAAGGTATGTGTGCGGAAAGAATAGGGGGGGGGAGAGAGAGAGAGAGAGAGAGAGAGAGAGAGAGAGAGCGAGCGAGCGAAAGACGCATAAACTTGCGTATAAACTTGGTTTCATTCCTTAATAAGCCTCTGATAGCTTTATATATATAAATATATATATATATTGCGTTAGTTACTTGACGTTTAATAATACTTAAAAGAAGAAACGGGCTGAGAGAGGGCAAAATAAGAGGAAATACTACTTCTCTTTCTTTTTTTTGTGTGTGTTTTTTTCTCTCACGATATACGATATACATATATGCAAAGCCGCATTTGCTTTGATATTATGATGTGAACACGTTCCTTTTTTTTTTCTCTCGGAGATATTTTCTTTGACATATCAAATTGACCACAAATGGACACACTAAGAAACCGTTGCATTCCATCGGCGTCAGAGCACGCCTATCAATGTTTCCCGTGATCTCTCTGTGTGTTTTTCACTTTTCGAACGATATAATTGTCGAAAGTCTCGTTCCTACGAAGAGGCCCTTCTGTCTGAAATGATACCCACAACTAGAAGACAATTCAAATGTCCTCGGCCGCAGAATAAGAGTAGTATCATTCTGTGGTGAAATCCTGTGCATCTGTTACTAGGGAAAGTTCTACTTGGATGAAATAATATTCTTGGTTCACTATCTGGCTCGGCGTTCCTCTTGGAAACTGAATTTCTTTAGGTTTGTTGCTTTTTGATGCTTCTTTGAGTCACCACAAGTCTTTAGAAGGACGTTTCGAAAAGAAGCGAAAAATTCACTTACGATGAATAAAGTCTAGCTCGTTTAATACGCAGTATTGCAATAAAATACTTATATCATAGAACTTACTACCTATAAATTGTACTATTAGAGAATGTTACAAATGCATTTCATTACAGTTAAAGGCAATGAACTTTTATTTTTAATAGTTGCCTATTTATTAAGATTTGGATGGGAAGGTGTTGTTTGATAGACTAAACTTTGCTACATTTCATATTTCTTCAGCTTTTACCTCGAATGTTCTTTTGTAATGTGTCTTGAAATATTTTCAACGATTACCAAGTCCTGTATTTGGAAATGGTATCTCCAGAAACGTTCTACTCATGCAGACGTTTTCATAAAAGGTTCAACACGTGGCCGTTTTGTTCAAAACATAATGGATTGTCAGGTTAGTGGAGAGATAGTCTTGTTTCTTATCATGGTGGAGTGGGGGGGGGGGGGGGGATATTTTAACAAAAGTCTGTGCTTGTTCGAATAAATAATTCAACCAATCCTTGGAACCAGATCAATTTGGGGGTTTAAACCGTTTCACGAAAAAGAGTCTTATTTCCAGGAAATAAATAAAGGAATTAAAATTAAAACATAACCTAAAAATATAGGGAGAGTCACAGGACAGAGTGTTATAGACATGGTGATAAATGTTGTTGACTATATACACACACGTAAAGGAGAGGAATTAGAAAAGTGGAAAGAACGCTGAGCCATATATTATAAGTAGAACTTCCTGTATACTGGAATTTATAATAAGAGAACAAATATCTTTGATGATAGAATTCAAAGAGCATCGATACAATATCCATTATAAATACGCGCGCGCGTTTTAAACGCGGAAACAAAAGAAAAGGAAAAAGGAAAAAGAAAAACATGAAAAAAAGGAAATGAAAGAATGTGACAAGCAGAGAATTAAAAAGAAATTACGGTTCGCTTGTGTGTTGATAACCATGTTTTCCTAAAAACCTCCATTGGTATTTTTTATTAAATGGAACTATGTGTGAAATGGAAATGGATTTAAAGAAATACAAAAAAAAGGGAGGGGGGGTTATTCCGACAAGTTGCTTAAAATACTTCAAAACTGTAAACTGTATAAAGAATAGTACAAGACGAGAAAAAATGGTAAATTGTAAAAAAAATGCAATATGGAGAAAGCGTGTATTCCAAATATATTTTTTATATATGCTAATGGGATGCTAAGGAGCATGGTCGCGTTGTAAACGTATATATTGTATTATTTAGCATTACACGTGCGATTATATGTACTGCACACGCATATATCGAACGTGTAATCGATTGTCAGTTCCCCCCGGAGACTACACAGCCATTAGATTATATGTGCGTGTGTGTATATATAGATATGTATATGCGTATATATACATGTATATGTACACGTGTATATGTATATATATATATACTCTCACCCACGTAACATATATTGTATACATACGGATATGTATATTCGTTTCTCCAATTAAGTCTCTTTAAAAACGGAAATGAAAGAGAGAGAAAACGATATCTTTGATGATTCTAATTTTAATCTCTCCTGTGCCCCCCTCCGAATTTCCCCAAAGTTTGTTAAACCTAGTCTTATATAATAAATATACATTTTGCGTGTTCGTGCGCGCGCGCGTGCGCGCGTGCGTCTATGTGTGGTATTTATATACATGTATATATATAATATATATATATATGTATACACGAAAAAAAATGTAATATATATATGTGTATATAAATGCAAGGTCTCTTCTTTCGTTTAATGCGGATTTTCGCTTATATTATTATATTATATATTATTATTACTATTAATATTATTATTACTATTATTATTATTATTATTATTATTATTATTATTATTATCATTTTACTTTTTTCTTCTCTTGCTTTTTTCCTCTTTTCTTCTACATCGGTACCTATCTTAAAACAAATTTTTCCTTTCATTTTTATATGAAACTTTCAAATTTATGGTATTAAACGTATACACATCTATATACACTTTTACAAACAACAGTAAAAAGAAAAAATATAAAAGTGAATAAATATTTTAATCTACATACTATATTATTACGTATTTAAAGATATATAAAGAACATTTGCTACTTATATATTTGTCAAATGTATCACGTGCGCGCCAATGTTTGGAAAGGTATTCTCGCGGGACGGACAGAAATAGTGGGGGAGAAGAAGAAGGGTTTGGTGGTTTGGTGGTTTGCTGCTGCTCCGATGGACGGGTTGTATATATATAGTTGTGTCACGCTCTAAGATATTTTTTTCTGTTTCAAAATCGCATGTGTGACATTGTTTTTTAAGAAAATGAAAGAAAGAAAGAAAGAAAAAATTCTCGATTCTCTATTGCCATTTTTAAACATTGTCAATTCGCCCGCGTGGAACACGTTTCCAAGCAAAAGAATAAGTAAAGAAAAGAAAAGTTACTCAAACTACTGCAGTTCTTTAAAATATGTAGAAGAAACATATGTTCTTGTCTGCGTATAGGCTGCAAAATGCAATAATAAATATATTGTGATGCTCACGAAAGCACATAACATAATTTACCAAAATTGTAATGTTTAAAATATTTCATGTGATTTTGGAAACTGTTATATTTTTTATTTCCTGCCAATTGTTTAATTTGTAATGTTGTTCTTTGTTCTTTTTCAATAAAGAGTAAGTAAACCAATCGTTGTTGTTTTCTCCATCTATAGCAGGCGTGGCTAAACCGTGGCACATTGGATGATTACAAGTTACGCATTACACCTTTGCGCCTATATGTATTTTTATATCGTGGGTTTTAATCATAGAATCGAATCTATACTCTTCGGATGTCGTGTCTATGAACGATAGAACCGAGTGACATTACATGAAAGAGAGAGACAACATCTATCCTATCCTTATCTCTATTTTTCAACCCTTAACCATAAATGTAAGAAGTTATGAAAAGTGCTCGAGTTATGTGGCGTATCTAAACTCGTCTGTGAAAATATTGCCGCATGGTATGTAAAATGTTGACCACCCCTGATCTATAGGACAGCACAGTAAACTCCCGTGTAACGCGGTTAACCTTTTGCACTCGAGAGGCGACTCTCAGTCGCCATTTGGTTCGATATTTTCCTTGTTTTTTAAACAGATGTTTTTCCTCTTTACATTTTTAATGGTTCACGTATACGCAGTTCACGATACAACTTTGTGTTTAACCAGTTAGCTGTTGCGACTTCTTTGAAAGGTGTGTACTTAAAATGTGTCGCAAAAAGTAAGCGATGACGAGTATATTTGTCAAACACGGAGTATGTGTGGCTGTTATAATATAAAAATAAGTTGCAATGTGATTTTTGAATTTTATTACTGACAGGGCTTTTTAGTCCTGAGGTGATAAATATGTGAAAAAGAGGTTTGCTTGAGATAAAGTTGTTTAATTTCATTCGGGGTGAAAATTATAATTTTTTAAACAATAATTTTTTTCTAGAACTTTTGGAAACAAAAATATAAATTTAAACAAGAGAAGTCGTATCGTACGGCAATTACTGACATTTATTTATTTACTTAACTTTATTTCGTCTTGGTCTTCAAATATTTAAAACATCTTAAAATGTACAAATATAGTTTAGTTTTCACTAAAATTGCAATTTAAACAACAAATTGTAACCTTTTTTACACATGACGAGTATACTCCTCATAACACAAAATATTACCATTTCTTCATGACGAGTATACTCGTCCAAAACAGCTAACCGGTTAATTAAAATTATTATTTCTTACATTAGTCTGTCATTATAACCGTGAAGATAAGTTCGATTTTAGATTATTTAAATACCAAATCAATAATTTCATAAATCAGAAATAATTGGTTCGAAAAAACCAAATATTAGACTAACAGTGAAAAGTGAAACTGATTCTGACAGCATGCAAGAAAGAGTTCAAATAGGTTCTACAGATTCTGAGGAAAGATCGGGAAGAATAGAGTTCAGAAGCGATGAAGAACGACTGTAGAATCGCAAATAGCTCAAAATTGCAACAGAACCATTGGATTTCTCGGATTTTAATCGACGAAACTGTAAACGAAACAAAGTAATTATGCTAAAAAGAAACTAAGAAAAATTCAACTTCGGCGCAAAAGGTTCGAGTGGAAAGGGTTAATATGTTACGCGCTATATGAATTTACGTTATAGGAAATCGTGCTGTACAGGAATTTTTTTTTCGCGTAACGCGTATAATTTAAAGTAACATTTTTCAAACGGTTATTGCTATGCCAACTTTCATTTTCTATGTTCTGTCAAATAGGACAGTATTTTCAAAATGAATGGCATACTCAGTTAAAATAATAATTAATTTAAAAAATATATATATGTATGTAAAACATCTTTTATTTCATTGAAATTTAATAAAAATGTAATTATAGAAATTTATGTATTGCACAACTAAAGCAGATTTAATTCTTAAATGCAGGTAATTCTTGTTTTATTGTTTGACGCGTTATATAAAAACAGTAATCGCAATATCTTTGCCGCGTTATACGGGACAGTTTACTGTATATAATATTTGTATTGATCAGAACCTACAGCATTTCACTCAGATTACTTAAGACTTCTGCACCATTGGAATATAAGAAGGCATCAAAGTGAGTACATACTTGAAGTATAAATACATGCTTTTATTTCGTTCATTGTTTTGTAATTTTATGTACAAGTATTTCGACATTTAATCAGAATCAGAATCTTGATGACCATACTGTTGCTTCGGCAGTTCTTCTTGCAGTTCTAGAACATGTCCTATTGGCTTTGGTTTTCCATCTTCTCCAATCCTACAAGGCTGCACTAATCCCTCCCTAGAAGAATACACTTCACGTTAAAAGTGACAGAAAATATAAATTGATTGTTATGCTACCATAAATGAACAAGATTAGTGACCTTGTCAGCTTATCGACCAGACCGACCAGTTGTAAGGCTTCATATTCTTTCTGTTCCTCTGTCATACCTTCTAAAGGATTTGGTTTCGGGTGCTCGAAACATCCAGTTACTGGATTGATCCTTTAATGTAGTAATATTTTACGAATATTACGTACGTATAAGATTATTACAATTCAATAAAAATACTCACTGTTCTTTATGCTTCAAGTACTCTTCAGTTTCACTGTCCTCCGATTCAGAAGAGTAAGCTGACTTTTTCTTGTTTGTACCCAGTAATCCTTTGTTTGCAAACATACCAGCTGCATTTCCATATCCTGTATACTTTACCATACGAGTGACTAAAAATAACATTGATATATTACTGCTCCGGTATTAATATATCGATTTCACTTTGTTCGACGTATAGTCTTACCATTTTCTTTACAGAGTATAAACAGGAACTCTGCAACGAGATCTCGCAACTCTGTTAAAGGAGAAGTTAATAATTGGCACAGCTTTGCTCTCATAGTCGTCCCTTCTTCCGGACGATGCATTACGTCTATTAGGGGAGGTAAAATCTGAAATCAAAAAACTGGTTATGTTATATATTTGAATATTAAATATTTGAGCAAAGATTTCTTTTCTCTTTTACCTGTAACCTGGTATATTTGCGTATTAATCTCTCAGCTTTAACCATTCTGACAAAGGCAGTGACAATTGGACTAAGATTTCCTATTAAATCATCCTTGTAATTTAGCCTTTTATATAAGAATTTTAACAAAATATACACCGCCCTCATGTCCCTATCTTGATATACATATCTATGGATTTCTTTGGTAGGTGGAATGATTGTCGAATAATAACCATGTGGTATCACTGTTAGTAAATTTGCAATATTACTGGAATAAAGATTTATGTAATATAATTTTTAAATGATATAAATGTCTGACAGTGGTAATGTACCTGTGAAGATCGTCTGTCTTTTCACATTTTGATAATAGTAGCTTGTGTAAAATTAAAACTAGACGTTTAGTCTTTTCTTCTTCTTCTTCCGTTGAATCACTGGAATTTATGTACAAATTAAACAATGCTTTTAAAACTTCGCATAGTAATGCTGTAGTGTCTCCCTGAAAGGAAAATCTATATAACATTTATCCTTTTACAAATGATTCAATTTTATAATTATCTGTATACCTTTAGAGTGTATTCTTCCCCTTCGCTCTGAACAATGTTTTCCAATATATTTATGAGACATTCATCCCCATTCAAGTCTGTCTTAACAATCTGTCTCATGGAAATGTTTAGGGCAGTAATTAGAAATATAATTCTTGTATCAAATAATATTATTTCTCGTGGAATGACATTATTGTATTTTTTCATGTGTTCAATAACACATGATAAACAAGATGTTGGTATAACTTGTTGTACTCTTGTACTATTGAATATCAAGTTACAGAGTAATTTCAATGCTTCGATAGCAACTGCAAAATGAATCAGATGAGAAATAAAAATTTATTTATGGTATCTTACTTGCAAATACAATCCTTACCATTTGTGTTAATATTTTGTCCAACATTTGCATCCTTTAAAGCTGCATTTTCTAATATCACATTTATTCTTTCATCTGTGACTAATTCATTTATGTTTGTTTTATCTCGGCTATGTTAATAGAGAAAAACAACAAAATTACTTAATAATAATTTGAAAAACTAACGATACAGTTAAAGCAATGCTACACAAACGTAGTGTCAGAAAAGTTCTAATGCTTTGCTAGAAATAAAAATGTGTTCAATCAATAACAGATTTTTCCCACGTAAACTAAATAAGTGCAAACAAGTATATAAAACTGTACAAGTTACTTAACACAAATACATTAAACCATAATGTTACCTAAGTATACGTAAAGTGGACAAGCAATTATAATGAACAGACGATTGTGTATTATCCAACAAATAATGAAACAGCGTTTCCCATAGCTTCTCACGCAATTGTTTCTTGTTCAATTCTTCAAATGTAGTTCTATCCTGATACTGAAACAACAGGCACGTATTCTATAGTAATGTGGCATAATGATATCATTTAATTATTTCTCTACAAAAATGTTTTATAAACTTTGAATAGTATAAATTTACATTTTCTTGGAAAGATACAATATCCTTTGAGAATTGATCACTTGTATCTGAGACTATTTTTTCTACTAATACGTCCATAATGGCATCAACATGCTACGCTTTTGAAAAGTCAAAGAAATTGACAATTTCTAAACGTCTTAACGACGTTTCAACGCGCGAATCTAGGTCACTGCAATAGAACGATGTGCTCTCTAGCGCCATCTGCCGGAGACCGAGTGATCAAAAATATATTTTTGAAATACCCCAGAATTTAACGTGCATTTCGATTTCATGAGAACTATGCTTCTCTAACTTCTTTGAAAATTCAATTTGACAAAAAACGAATTTTCAGTAACTTTTTTACGTATAATAACAACTTATGCGTTAACATTGAATCGTGTACATAATTAAAATGATTTAGAATATTGAATCAATAACCGATTCGGACTTGTTTTGAATTTTGCAAGCTATCGGTCGACATTCTATTTCTATTTTACAAGAAGTATTAGGAAAATTCATTGCAAGCGTTTATCAATGAAGCTATTTTGAAAAAACGAGAAACAGTATTTGTATTGACTGACATATTTATAATGATAATAATGACCTCTATTAAGTATTATATTAGTAATACAAATTCTTAACACTAATACCGCTCATTAACGATCGTTTCTTTTAATTTACAATTTTACTCGGTATCATATAAATTGATACATATATTGCACATGTTCAGCGAGTGATTCTAGCGTGTTAAAATGAACGGTTATGAGGTTCTACGCCAATGTATGATTTCTCTTCCAGCTATACGTGTGCATCATGGCATCTTCTACAGCAAAAAAACCAAACGACTGAGCGATTACAGAAACGTGATGTAATCCGCTCGGTAGAAGGTCAAAGAAATGCCCATTGCCTGTTTCCTACGCGGCTAGGAGTCGTTGAACCAGATCGCCGGAGCATCGACCACGATGTCGACGGCCTCCGCGAATAGAAACCTGTTTCCCCTCGATCGCGAGGACCACAATCCCTTTTAGGAACGGCCCCTATGTGTGTTATAGGGTCAAACCTCGATGAAATGTTGCGTCTGCCACCTGAAGGGCGGTACGGGTGAATCACGTGAGAAAGATTGGGCCATTTCTCTTCCTGGATTGGGCGTTCTAAATTGGTGGGGCCTGTTTCGAAATACAACACCGTTAATGATGCTATTGTACTTACAACATTAAATAATTTCGAGCAATATTTAAAATATGCGATTTGGTAACGGTGAAGAATGATCTTGAAATAATCAGAACTAAAAGGACGAAGAATCGTCGTTTTAAACAAAACGTTCCTCCGCCTTCGCCGCGATGCTATTCTTATCGTTCCAGCCTCCAATAGTTTCTGCACAGTTCCCCTATGTCACAAAGAACTCTCCGCCACTTAGTTCGTGACTATTTTTGGCCGTCACTCGTAGCAGAGGTAAACTGCTAGTAGAAAAACGAAAAACTAACGTTCATATGGCATAGGATGTGCACATTAGGCGTGGCAAAGAAAAGAGCAGTGGTACAACAGGTGCCTCATACAGGAAACACGCTGGTATTGTCAGACTCCAAGGACATGCTTCTATAAAAACTCTTCTATCCCATTCCCGGAGGGCATAAAAAGGACTGGGAAAAAAAGTGGGGGAAAAAAGGAGACAGGGGAAGGATGACCTTGGAGCGTAGGGTTGTCCAACCAAGCGGGAATAACGCACGTATAGATGCGTAAATTATGCGCTACTTTCTAAACGAACCAGGGGAACTCGATTTTCCTGTCTTTCTCCTTGTTAGAAAGGTGTTTCAGATGCCGATTTACTGTTAATAATTCCGTATGAAAAAACTTGTCATATTCCTAGGGACAATGGGATCTTGTTTGCTGTTGTACTTTTGTAGAGTACATTTGAAAAAAAAAAAAGAAAAACTATAAAATACATTAAAGTACAAGTTACAAGGAAATCACTGAATTATATTTGTAAAATTCTTTTGAAATTATTCTTCAAAATTATTGCTAAATATCATGTGTACAGGGGCGAGTGAATATCTATCGCTAGAAACTGACTTCTAAATATTATTCCAGCGGCTGGTTGGTGAAACCAGGCCCTCGAGTCAGTTTTCCCGAAATCGTACGAAAGCCAGGGACGAACAGCGCGACGGTGAAGGGGAGAGGGCCGGGGAGGAGAGACGAGTGCGTGGTGCGTGAACGCGTGTTGTGTGCAGGCCTGCGGTGGATGCACTTTTGAGAAATCATGCATACATGTGGCAACATCGCACTGCGGCTCGCATTCCACGTGATCAAGACCGGTTTGCGGGTGTCGACCCACTGACACTCGTCCACGACGCAGATAAACCTTGGCCCTGCATGCTCCGAGTATCCCTGCATGGCATAACCGTCCACCTTGCTTTTCCCTTTTTTTTATTGCAACACCCGGAACATTGTTGCCAACGATTCGTAATTTAATCCTTTTAGTGCCGAACAACGATATGTCGTTAGCTACACTTGCTAAAAGGACCAACGACGATATATCGTTGCGCATGCGATGGTACCTTACTATTCGCATGAATGTTAAGTGAATTATTTGTGTGAGTAATAGTAAGTAAATATTACGCATTTTCAATAGCCGGATAACTGTAAATGTTTATAATAATACTAGAATGTTATTCCACTGACGTTATACTAGCTACACGAATCGCTTGTTTGAAAACAGGTAACCTCTTGATATTTGCTACGCATCATGGGATTGTCATTTAGTTTTATGTTTTGATAGTAATAATTTTGTTACAAATAGTTGAAAATGCAGTATTTATGCTTTATACTACGGATTCTGTATCAAACTATGACCAAACGATGATTCTTCTTACTTGTAAATACTGTTTATGAAAGAAAACTGATCTTTCCATTTTTTCTAATGATTTTGAATAAATATTATTAGTATGATTTTCAACAAATATTGAAATACAATTGGCATTAATTCATTCTCCCGTTATTTCGTAATATGTTCCTTTTTGAATTTTTTAAATATCATTCTTACTTTTCTTTGTGACTTTTTTCTCAAACCTTACTAAATTACGTCAAATTGGTTGGGTATTCTTCGCTTAGGTATAATTCTTTCGATCGGCACTAAAAGGGTTAAGAAGGCTTTCATTTGATGGTAAAAACGATGTCTATATTTCCAATCGTACGTGTATATAAGCACAGTCGTACAAGTCTTACAGATGTATGAATTTGCAATTAACGGAGTATCACGTTTGCAGGTATTAAGTTAGGTCAGTAATAAACGTAAACGTGTTGTAACGTACCCGAGGATAGTAAAGCGTATCTAGAACAATGTAAATAAACGTAATTTGTAGTTACTCGAATATTTCATTTGTGAATGTACATACGTATGTAGGTCAGGTCAGGAATAACCTTCCATAAAGAAATCGTAACACGTTTGAGGGAATCAATGTGCTGTTAGAATAATGTAAATAGGCAACAAGTAGAAGACTGTGCGGTTTTGTGAGACCATTAAGTAAGTAGGGACTGATTTTATATATTAACACCTTGTATGGGTGTACGTGAAAAAAAAACCGAGGCGTGCGTTGCAAGGCTATTGACCGGAGGGGTCCCCGATCGATAATCGGTTACCTGCTGATACATTGTTCCCTATACAATAGCGAAAGTATTCCCGATCCAGTAGGAACCCTCGGGCGTCAAGTGCAATTATTCCGTGTAACCGAGTGCACTTTGTTCCTACTGTTCGAGATCTCTTTTGTCCATGGTGTGACCATTCATTGCAGCTACTGGGTGCAACGCCCCATTCACCTGTGCCACCAGCCACACGGTAATATTTTATGCATCCTTTTAAAGGACCATTGCGTCAGCAAGAAAAATAAGGAAAAGGGAAGAAAAGAAACTTTATCGCTTTATTGTCTTTTTTTTTAAATGTATTATATACTTATATTAAACACGTATGGCGCGCGCGCGCGTGTGTGTGTGTGTAATTATATTTGATTGCATTTTACAATTTTCGGATTTTACAAAATTTATAGCAATAAAGTTTCATCTGTTTTTCCTGACAAATAATAGTTTTTATCGTATAAGTCTGTTTATTCGTCGAAATATTTATATTTTTAAATTAATAAAAGTACGTTTCACAGGCTTGGAATTTTTTTTCTTTTTCACATGGAGGATCGAAGCAAAATTTTGGGACTGATTTTTCCAGGGAAGTCAGGCGAACGGAGAAACGCATATGAAGAGAAACAGGTTCTTCTGGGGGCGATTGAAAGCTGCTTGCATCCACCTTTCAGTTTAGAGACCGGCCAGACCCATGTAAAAGTCCCCTCCACCATTGGAAAACTTACGCCTACACATATGCCTTCCCCCTCCCCTCACACCTTCTAGACAAAATGAACGGGAATCTAACGGTTCATTTATTTTATTTGCAATATTTAAATACACAACATTGCCCAACCTAGTTGAACGATTCGAATAAAATTTCTTTTCTTCGATTTTGTAATAGGAATTGGGAAACATGAAATACGCGAGAATAGGGAATCGAGACTTTCATGCTATCTGTAAAGGCGATAAGCAAACAGTCGGTATCCCTCTATCATTGCTTTGCTCACGATAGATAATGTGCAACGTTGCTATAGTTATCACTAACAATATATTCTTCGTCGTTTGGAGCTCGATCACTGACTCGTCTTTTTATAGATGTTTCTGTGAACGTATGCAAGAGCCCCTACTAGCTAGCTTTTCGCTTGTTCTGCGTTTTTTTATTGAAAATCCGGTCGTTCCGAGACAAGAGGGAGAACAGCCTGCTGCTAAATTCGGAGCACTGGATGGATGGCTTCAATTAAGTGCAGCCACCTTCGCCAGACGAAAATCTATTACTACAAATGTAGTATTGTTAAATGTAAAATACAAGAATACAGATAATCACAGTATACAGGGTGATTCGTGCAATCGGTTCGAAAATTCCTTCGTTTCTTTCTCCCAACATTTTTCTCTAATTGCAATCGGAAAAGATCGATGTTTTATTCCAGTTGCGTGAATCACTCTGTACAATGCAAATACAAGCAATCACATAAATGTACAAATATGTGTAATCAAAAAGTAAAATTATATATATTAATTTTTAGAATAATCCTCGTGAAATAATATTTCATTCAACTGTATATTAACTTAGACCCTGATTTCAAATGACTTCCACCATCAGAAACGTCACAAAAGTCCAAGTTTTCCTAATTCAGCGTGTGAGAGACAAAATATGCGGTGGAAGCGGAGGCAAACGGTCGCCGAATATGGAATTTTTTTCGATGGCGCAACGGTACAGGGATTCACCTCAACAGCTTCGCATTCCCCCTTTTTTCCCTCGTCTGGTTCCTCGCTTACAGGCCTCGTCTAACACACTCTCACCGTGCATGCTGGAGAATAGTGGCGCATGCGTGCGCGCGAGCATGCTGTAGAACGATTTTCTTTTATCGTGGTCTGTTTTATCATGTCTTCTCTTTCGTCTTCTTTTGGCGTAAGAGATAACAGAAATTGAGCCGCATATTTTTGGCCCTGTTCTTAATACGCCACTTCGCGAGCCCTGGTAAACAGGAAACGACGTCCACGTGCGTTTACTGACGAGGAAAAGGGACGAGGACAAGTCTGGGCAGGAATTTTTAACCATATTCTAATTTATTAATTCAGCAACGTTATATTAACTTTTATTCCAATTCTCATTAAATGTAAACTTCATTTCTGAACGTTTTTATAATATTTTTGAGGTTAAATTGATTGCAAAGTAAAAAAGGGTTAATTCTAAGTAATGTTTTCACAAGGGAGGTGGAAAAGGGAGCAGCGTGGACGTAAAAGATTGTTTGATTAGTGTAAAGGTAAGAAGGATGCCTGGAGCATGGGAAAAGACTTTGGAAGATTTTACAAGAGGAAGCAGGCGCAATCAGCGGTCACATTCAAAGGCAGGGCGTGGTGGTAATTTTCGGGGACACATACAGCCACGCGGCGATTTGTGATCAGCGATGGCTTCGATACGCTTGAAATTATTCAACCTCCTCCACGTTTACTTTTTACTATTTTATTCCACTTTAAGAAGATCATCGTTTGAAGATGATAGATAAAATCAAGATAAATCATCGTTTTAGCTACTCATCTTTCATATGACATTTTCTTTTTTTTTTTAATTATATTTTCTAAAGATAAAAAAATGTTTATATTATTTTTAAGATTATATCAAGATGTAGACACGAAGGAACAGTTTTATTACAAAGAAATTGTAAGGAAAATAAAATATAAAATAGGTTATGGTAGAGAAAGCTGATGAGCGATAGTTTGTTACGTGTAGCACGAAAACTTGCGAGAAAAAAAGAAATCTAATGGGCATCACTTGTGCTGATACGCGGGCAAAAGACGTGGGTGCATACACACACGGCACAGTCTCGTCATCCACGAAACACATACACGCGCAAACGGTGCATAGTTACACGTGTATGAGTCGTACCCCGCAGGATATTGGCCTAAACGCAGCGTGATTGGCCGATCGTGCAACCAGGGACGACGATGGCCGTGCAAGTCTCCTTGTGCGTGTCATTCAGTGGCGGAGTTACACCATTTGTATCTTCCTTTTTTAGGCTAAAATATCACCCACAATTAGTAAAACCAAAATTACAAAACATTAACCATGGCGAATCCCCACTTACAGTTACAATTATACTCTTTAATGAATAAACAATAATGATTTCCACGTATTTTTGCAAAATTATAACAAATTCGCATACACTTTTCACAAGATTTCTCCAAAAATATTTGTTCATTTTCTCTTATCGCCTGAGTATAGTTCGATGGAACGATAATCTTACTCGTTAAACAAGCCTCCTAATCACCCATAGGCGACGTTCAACGAAAGACGTTCTAACCGCGCACATGTTTCGTTGGCGTTCATTTGTTATTAAGGTTTCATTTAGCAAACGAACGTGTTTAAAAGTCCACGCGTGGAGATATTTTTGCTTGTCGAGAGAACGATCGGTTACGCCATTGCGCACTCGACTCACACAACGGCACGCAACACACGCTCACGGCCACCCCTATACGAGGAGCCGAGCCATGACCAGCGTCTTCCACGCACGACTCCGTCAGTGGTCGCTGAGTAGGCCGTGGGTGAGGTTTTGTGTTTGCGTTTCGACTTTCTTCTGCTGCGGGTGTGCACTCGTGATACGCTGATCAACAAGGCTGTTTCAATCCAAGAAGTACATTTAAAATACCCTAAATCAAGAGGTATGAATAACATAACGAAATACAACCATTGAAAAAAGAAGGAATGTCAATAAAGATAATCGAGCGTCTAATACGAAAACCTCTGAAAACGACAAGGATGGGCATACGGTGAATATAAGAAGAAAAAGACAGAAGATTAAAGAAGTTCTATTTACGCCACAGAATATTCAATTCTGGGGTTAATAGATGAGACACAGTAGTGGTCTGCCGTTTGTTCGTGAAGATGAAAGGGACGCAGAAAGGTTTGTTTTGATCGGCGGTCCCGCGCACGCGCCCTATACGCCATGCGCGTTCACTAGGGGTTAAAGCCTCGCGGTAACGTTACTCAGCCCGACGAATGTGAGTGCACACGCACGTCAGCCCTCTTGTGCGTTTTCTAGCGTACTTCTCGGCGGCCATTTGAACACCGTTGCGGTGCCAGCGTTCCAAGGAAAGGGAGAGATCGTTTAGACGAGTAAGTTTGCTTAATACTGCATCGTAGATTTGTGTGTGACCATTAGAATGGCTTATGTTGTACGATTATTGTTCCTTTTTAGTTGTGTTTGCAATGTTGCCGGGTAGCTTGATTTGTAATTGTTTTCTTTCTTTTTTTTTAAAGGAATTCTTATTTAATTTTCATAATCGCAACGGTACAACTCGCACTAGAATTTGCCATAATTTAAAACATTATCGAGCGACGAAATATGCTGTCTTCGCGTATTATTTTCCAAATTTTGTTTCATGTCAATACTACAAGCTGGCTCACAAGTGACTTTACCACTTAAGAAATGAATAAAGGTTTTTTGAAATCTGAAACAAAAATTTTAAAACGTAACAATAAAAGGTTTATTCAATTTTTAAATAATAAAGCGACTTATATGCACCACCCTGTAGATATAATGAATTATTTTTTTAATTGACGTTATCAGTTTTCTTTGAAATTTTATTCATCTATTTGAGTGTAATTTATTCGACCGATAATGTGTTAATGTTGTAATAAATGTGTTTGATCGATTACACTGTATGAAGTATCGATATATCGTGGTTGAAGGTATTTAACTTGATGAATTTTCTGCCATTTTAGTAGATTGTTTCTTTTAAAATTATTCGTTGCTTGTATTTATTTAAAGGACTTTTAATTTATGCATATGCGTTGCAAGTACATGCGTTCCGCGTATGCGCAGTAATCAATCGCATTTACGCATTTTCTTAGAATTAACGAGGGGTGATTTCACGTGTGACTCACTTCTCACAAATTTGATTTTCAATTAACCTCATAACGGTCGGAAACTAATTTTCTCTCCAAAACTTCCATTTCTGGAGATGTTAACATTTAAAATCTTCAAATTGTTAAACGCAAATTTAAATATTCTAGTTGAAATTTTTAGAATTAAAATTTTCAAATTTGAATTCAAATTAAAAAATTATAGCTTTTATATTACAGTTGTGTTGATCTAAAATAAAGGTGAAAAAACATTGATTACAATTCTAGACCCTGTTCTACGGACCAAGTTCGAGATGGCAAGCACGTCGCAACAGTATTGTTTGCGTTGGAACAATCATCGCTCTAACTTATTGACCGTGTTTGACGAATTGTTGCAAAATGAGGCATTTACTGACGTAACTTTAGCGGTTGAGGGTGGCGCCTCCGTCAAGTGCCACAAGATGGTCCTGGCGGCGTGTTCCTCTTACTTCCAGACCCTCTTTATCGACTTACCATGCAAGCATCCGATCGTTGTGTTGAAAGATGTCAAATATTCGGAGATTAAAGCCATCCTCGAATACATGTATCGAGGAGAAGTAAACGTAGCACAAGAACAATTAGCTGGATTGCTGAAAGTTGCAGAAGTATTAAAAGTGAAGGGTTTAGTAGAGGAGAATGGTCCACAGTGTCGTCGAGAAGAAGTCGAAACCTCGATGTCTCCTCCTCCAGCTATAAGTACCAGCACAACGAGCAGTGCAGCACAAAGTAGCGGTCATGCGTCTCCTCCACATTCCACAGGAACTTCTTACAACATCTACGGAAAATCTCCAGTCGACAGAAGTAGTCGCCTGCCGTTGCCAATGTGGCCACTGTCAGGATTTCCTATTTCTCATTCCAGTTCCAGCCAACAAGCGGCGCCTCCATCGCAACACTCTTCCATCCTCGCCGGTTCCTACGACAATGGCTATGAAACCTCTCCTTTAAAACGCAAAAAGTTTTCCAATATGTTTATAAACAGGGACACGCCGATACTTAGGACGGTTTTGGGCCAAGGTCACGCTGACAGTTCTCAGGGAATTCCTTTATTAAATCCAGATAGTCACGAAAATTTTCGAACAAACAGTAATGGGTCTTCGAATGACAATGACAGACGTAGCAGCATTGACTTGGTTCACGGGGAACCTGCACACAGTCCTTACACCGACGTGTCCATGATGGATGATGATGATAAACAGTCATCTCCTCAATCGTATCCTGCAGATATAAAACCAGGTAAAGGAGATACGGACATTCATTTTCTAAAGGTACTCTTATCAGGATAAATTCAACGTTTATTTCTCCTTCAGGGATAGCGAATTATGTACCAACACAGAAGCCAGAATGGAAACGCTATAAACAGTATACAAGGAACGATATCATGTCTGCGATAGAAGCAGTGCGTTCAGGAATGAGTGCTCTCCAGGCGGCACGGAAGTACGGAGTACCCTCTAGAACACTCTACGACAAGGTGAAAAAACTAGGGATTACTACATCAAGGCCATTCAAACGTGGTTCGAATGGCAGTGGCGCCTGTTTCCCTTACGGAATTGGTGGGAATGCAAATGGGAACATCTATGGTGGCGCCCTCTCTGAAAACGAAAATGATGGCAGCGTGATCGAAGGACCAGAGTCTACATTAGAAACATACAAGTCAAGGGATACACCAATGGACAGAGAGATGCTGGATACTACTCGATGCACCTCCAACCCAATAGTGCATTCCGTGAAACAGCAAAGCAACGAAGATCAAGTCGAGGATCTCTCCGTGAGCCGTAAGTCGGATGTCCGTGTGATCGTTCCGCCGTCGTCAGTGATTAAGCATGAGGAGGACATTGATTCTGGTGTGTTCAATCATAACTAACGCAGACCCTCCTTTTCAATCTCTCGTTGCCACTAGGAGCAGCTCTCCTAGCAATAACTAGACGTACTATTCCTCAGTTACATAATCACACAAATGAGAAATTTTTAGATACTTTAAGAGCATCGTCGATTTAAAGGAAATTGTATGCACGAATCTCTGCTGTATCTTGTAAAGCAACAGGTGAATTTCAATATGTTTTATCTAATAATTCCTTGCTTTACAAGATACTATGCCTGAAGACTAGAGAAAGATGCAACCAAATTGAAAATCAATTAAATAAGTCAGCATCCAACAAATGACACAGGGATTAACAGTGATGTATTACTGTAATAGTAGAGCCATAGAGTGTATATTCATGAGAAGAATCCTAGTATAAGGGTACTGGGATATGGATTTTTAGAATCCTCTTCTAAGACTACCTTGCACAAGACTGATTTATGCATCGTGGATACAAGAGACTGAAAATTGTAATTAACAATTGTGTTCCAAAGTTGTTAAAGCCTAATGCTGACTATTCAGATAAAAATGGGGCCTTCAAAAGCCATTTCACTTTATGAATTAAAAAAAAGGAGAGGATAATATTTTTATAAAGGAAAGCTATTGACTAAAATAATTGTTGAAAATTGTTCACACAGCCAAGATAATCACAACTGACCAGGTGAAAAATTTTCTTACACAAATATTTAAGAAATTTACTTGTACATTTTGATTTCTTTTTCGTCATTGTTTTCTCAATCATAATGTGTTTGAACAGATGGTAATTGCAAATAATTTGAATCACATTAGCTTTAAACACTTTTGAACCAGTGAGTAGTATGCGTTTTTTTTTTTTTTTTTTAAATTGTAATCATTGTGATTTGATACTCTCATTTTAATTATACATATATATATATACACACATACGTATATGTATATGCATTATATGTAATTACATATATATAAGCCGCGTGAAAGGGAACGAGAGAGAGAGAGAGAGAGAGAGAGAGAGAGAGAGAGAGAGAGAGAGAGTATTATTTTAATAATTTTTTTTTTTCTTAAAGGAAGATATTTCTATCTTTAGCATTAAATGCTGTCAATATGACATGATTATAATATTATATACGAGAAATATATATGTGTAATCTGGAAAATGCAAAATTGAAAGAAAGAAAGGTTAAAGAAAGAAGGAAAGAGTTGTACACAACTTTCGTGTTATCAACTAAATAATGATTAATCGCTGTTAATTTGTTGCTAATTATAAGGATACATTGTCGTTACTGATTTTGGCCTTGGGATACAGCTGCAATATTGCTCAAATAATTAACGCATTAATAACAATAGATACGATAGAACGAACTACCTCATTGTACAACGAACAGAGTTCATGTTCAATTAACGTGTAAGACTGATAAAGAGCCGAATCTGCGTTACCAGCTCGACAAAACCGTTTTCTTTTGTTTTTATTTTACAGACGTCGATATATGTATACGTGAGAGAAAGGTGCACACGCACACACGCTGAATATACCGTACATACATACATGTACATATGTTGCTGTACACACGTGTGTGTACGTGTGTGTTATAAAAAGTATATATTATATTATAAATAGATGTAAAGTTTTAACTATGTTCTAGTTCAAGTAAGTGTACAAGAGTTGCAGTTCTCTGAAATATATGCTGTGGCCAGCCATTTAGTGGCTGGACGCAGTGATTTACAGAGTGGTCGCTGTTAAATCACGTTCTCGGGCATTTCTGTAAATCATTGTGTCTGAATTTCATGTTGTCCATCATCTTGAGAAACGATAGACATTAAATCCACATGTTTTACCGATTTTTATCACAGTAGTAAGAATTCTCTTGATGTAGAGACAGATTCTTTAAAAAGTACAAAATAATTGTTGGTTCAAACTTCCGTATAGTGAAATTCATTTACAACATATCTAGTTAGAGAACTGGAATTTTTATTCTTGAGAAAATAGACCAGTTCTTGTACCTTTTATTCCAACTTTTAGACAAGTTTTACCATATACACTGATCTCTATAACAGGATACTCATCAATAAGTACAAACCAAAGCTGCCTTGAAACTGTTTTACCTCAGAATATAGGTTACATGATATATACAACACAACATTTCATTTTCACCTGAACATTTTTTACATTATTTTATATTCATTTAAAACTTTGTTTTCAACAATAACAGCAAAAGAGTGTTGTGGAACAATGTTTGCGAATTGTAATTGCTTTTGCGGATATATAAAGTACAGGTGAAATTGAAATTCTCTTAGTTTTGTAATAGAATTGTAACACTGTACCTGTACATTGATAGCAATGTGGTTATATTTATTTTCAGAAATGACTGATTTCAGCATCAATGAATGTTGAAGCCATATTATGGCAGTAAAGAAAAAAATAATAGTGAAATTTATTGTGCATGTATACATACATACATACATACGCGCGCGTGTGTGTGTACGTATGCATAAGCATGTACACACATACACACAGAGGGTCTGACTAAATATCATATACAAGCGCACGAAATGTGATTCTTTATGAAGAAATAAGACGAAAGTATCAAATAAAATTATTCGTTCAAGGCTTAGTTTTTCGAGAAAATTGACTTTGAAAATTGTATTGTGTAGGTGTGTAATTGCAGCTAAAATACGATTTACCATACGATGTATAACGCTCATCCTGTTTGTAAACAATGCTCACGCGATATTTAACAGTTTGCTAGATTCAAGAAAGAACAAAAAGGTATTTTATAAACATTTTATTATCAATTACAGAACTGCTGAAATTAATGGCCTTGTTTTCGTATGCATAGTTGTGTCCGTCTTATTACCGATGTATATACCTTTCGGTAGTATGTTTTCATTTTTCTAGTCTTCAAATGCCGAATTAATGCATTGTATCAATTCATTTAAGCTTTCGATATGTTTACTATAAACTTTATCAAGTGTGGCGAAGCAGCGTTATGTTGATGAACCATATCTTAGTCGCAATTACATGCATACACAGTGGATTTGCAAATTCGACTTTATCTGAAACTAGTTTATTAATATAGAAAAAATTGTGTTCTATATTTATATATTTATATTTTATATATATATATATATATATATATATATATATATATATATATATGTATATGTATGTATGTAGCAATGTTGAAAAAATAGACAAAATGAAATGTCCCTAAACAGACAGAGAATAGTCCAATTAAAAGAACATAGAGCTTAGACTGAACCACTTAAAAGACTATGTAGATACCTGAAAACACTGTGTTCAAAGCAAAGAGAGAAAGTATATAAATATAATATAGGAAGGGGAAAAATGTAAGAGAAGTGCTCAAAGACATATCATCACTTCGAAATCCGCGACTGAAAATGTCTGTAAAAAGAAAAAAGTAATTCAAAATAAAAAGTCACATTTATATACAAAATAATTGTGAAATTTTTAAAGAAATATGCATGAAAGAGAAATGATAGAGCACAATTACATTTGTCTAGTATATAATATTCTAATCGCTGCATAGGTGCAACTTTGGATGCCTTATGAGAATTCAAAATCTTAGTTTTGTATCGGCTATTATTGGATTAAGATGTGTACATAATCACGAATAAAAAAAAAATTAGGAGAGAGGTGATGAAAAAAAGAGTTGCCTTTATACAGTATGTATATCTAGTGTTGTATTATTTTTTAAGACTGATTTTTGCCACGTTGACAAATTGCGCACATTGTGCACATAAGCATACAAATAACACATGCACACATTAAAAAGCACTTTTGATTAATTGTAAGTTAATGTTTTACACTTTCCACCATAATTATGGGTCACTTCCCATTTTCCACTATGTGGACATATGTTATTAGAATTGTACAAGTTTGTTATTGAAATATATTATCCTGATAAGAAACACCTGAGATGCTGTTTGTCATTGTGTATATACAAATAGATGTTTCAGAATCATTATCTTACAATAAACTGGTGAAAACGAATTTCTGATAGTTAGTCAAATTTATTTTTCAATCAATAAGAACGATGATTTTCTTTTCCATGTTCCCTGTTATAATAACGTTGAATTTTGTTCTTCCTTTGATGCATACAAAGGTATCAGAGATCGTGAACTAAGGATGATAGGTATTATTTAATGTGTTTCAATGTAAGAACAGATTAAATCGTCCGTTATCTTACAGATTGATGTAAATGGAAGTGGTATCATATTCCTCTTGAATTTTTTCTATTTCTATCATGTTGTATCTAGACCGTTTAAATGATAGTTTTAAATCAACATTAGTAACAGCAACATTACTGTGCAGATGACACCACCCCTAAGAAGTCTGTTTATTCTGTTGGCTAAGCATCATATCACGTTGGAATTATTTTACGGGCGCCGTTATACGCTATAATAAACCACAGGAGCCAGGCAAAGTGTTTCTATGTTGATAAAATTATATTAATTTATTTAAACAAACTGAAGTATTATTAATGAATGGAAAAGTAAAGCAAACAATTTTAAATGAATATTTTCTCTCTTCACAGTTCTACTGCAAGGGTGCATCTACATATCTCCAGCTGGTTTTCTAACAGCTTTTTCGTTTGATCGTCACGCTGTCAGAGACACCAGCGTCAATATCGCCGCAAGGAAGAAATTTCAATCAAGCCGCGAGATAGAAAGTCTTGAACACATGGCGAAAGAAGAGGCGAATTAGCTTTGTAGCGTAATTGAACGTTAAAACGAAATCTCGAGGACGAAGATACGTTGTCAATTACAGACATAGAGATTTTTCAGTTTGGTAAATTAACAATATTATCTTTAAGACTATACAAAAGCAAATATTAAATTGAAAACCAATTTTTCAATATGTTTATAATTCTAAAATCATCCTAGTATCTTTCAAAATTTTCAAGATCAAAACTTTCACACATTTCTATTACAATTTGATCGTCGATCTCCAGCCTGTTTTTGTTCATATCAGCTCTCATAACTCTTGAAATCATCTTTCAACAATGTGCAACCACGCAAAGCGAGGGAGAACCGGAGAGAGCTAAGAATGGAGCTCGAGATACCTCCAAAGTGAAAGAAAAGAATGGCAAAAGCATAGGTGAGATAGAAATTGAATAAACGCATCGATAAAGTTGACCGAAAGCACAAGGGACCGCATCATATTACCCTAGGTCACCTACGCTTCGCTTTGAACAAGTTGCGTACATTACAGTTCTATTTCTTTAATAAGTCTCATTCCAGGCTACGCGCACGGAGAGAATAATTATGAGCTTGCGCAGATCGTTCGCCAGGGGGTGGGGAAGGATGGTTAAGGAGAAATAAAGCCTCGAGCCCAGCCGGTGAATGCGGCCACGGATAGCGAAATTTCTCCGGCTCGTTTCGTGTCCTCCCAAGGTTAATCGGCGCATCTTCGTTCGTGTTTAACCGATTGTTCTCACGGTGAGTAATATAGTTCGCGGCTCCTTATGTCCCGTATAAGTTGTTACCGCATAATACACGACGGTGAAGTATCGGTGCATAGGTGAAGGAAATTTTTTGTTCCCTGGGACATCTCTGGTCTTTTTCAGTAAGCGCTGGTGTGAAACATCGGCAGCTGCTCACGACGTTTTCCCGGATGCTGAGGCATGCGCCCTAAAAACTCTGGAATTGATGTATTGCAGAGCGCAGGTACAAATCAGAGTGATGGCCCCGCGTGTGTACATTCGAGACCCTGTCCGCGTTTCCTCTGTGCGTACACGCGGATATTTGCATGCCCTTTTTGTCGTTGCTATTTTACCAGGTACTCCTCCCTGCTTCTTGCTGCCCTTGATCCCGTTTCAGAAAAAGTTTTCTGCTCTCTGAATGTCATTGTAACAACAGAGGACTGTTGGCAATTTTTGTTTGAAAATAAGAATTCAAGCTGATTCTAATAATTGGAAGGATCATGAGTTAGGCTGCTTATCCTCCTGGTAATCCTTGGAGATTTAATTTTACTTTGTCAGGAGCAGAAAATCTATGTAATTTAAAAATTAATTTTTTAGATTAATGTAAGAATTGTAAGACTTTTGTAAGATTTTTATTATTATTTTATTGCAGATCTGCATTTATTACCTGCTGTGGACAGCGACGCTGAGCTTGAAGCTTACTTTGGAACAGGAGACCACCACCGCGAAGAATTGGGATTGCCCTGCAGAATGCATTTGCCTTTCCCCGAAACAGGTAGCTCAACATTCTATCAGTACTTTTTACAGTCCAAAAATGGGCTAAACTTCATTGTATCCAAGTTAGCAGTTAGTTTAGTAATGATTAGCAGTTAACAGAAGTTAAATCAACCTGGGTTAGAGTCAATGTCAGCTACATTGTTCCATGCATTGATTAGACAGCGAAGCTTAGATCAATGGTAATATTCTAAAACAAGATTAAACAAAGTCAATTAATTACAATTGTACCTCAGCTTTCAAAAGTGAAAGCGGTACTTTACCAAAAAGAAATAAATATTAATATGACACTATATTTTTTCCAGGCTCTTTGCAATACAGGTGGGCTAAAAGACATTCCCACCCAACAGTTGCCTCAAACAGTGGAGGAACTGTCCCTGACAAAGAACAACTTCCCAATAATAAAAGGCGATGCGTTCGCCGGTCTGAAAGTCCTCAAGAAGCTGACGATGGATGGTAATAACATCTCCACGATACGTCCATTTGCATTCCGAGGGCTAAGCAAGCTACGTGAACTCTCCATACAGCACACGCCTCTACCCTTCATCGAGAAGTTCTCGTTCGCCGCTCTGCAAAATGTGTCTGTGTTACTGCTGGCTAACAATAAGATTCGTTATATAGAAGCATACTCCTTTGCTGGTACGTCGAACATTCGTGTGATCCTATTGACCAATAATCCTTTGCTCAGGATTCACAGTCATGCATTCTCTGGTCTGACCAATGTTGTACGTCTAATCTTTCCTTCTGGTATCAGAACCATAAAGCCAGATGCTTTCGATGGCCTACAGCATGTTGGTTTGTTGAAGCTGACCTACATGGACCTGTCTTCCCTCCAGTCATACACTTTCCGTGGTCTGTCCTATGTGCATTCATTGAACATACAGGAGAGTGACCTAGGTATTATTGAAAGAGCTGCCTTTACTGGACTCAGCCATGTGGACAGATTAAATATATTAAACAACAAAATTGATCTGATCGAGAAGTTGTTTTTGAGATATGAGAATAACATAGAGATGTTAAGATTTCATGGAAATCATGTGCTACAAGCACCAAGACATGCCAAAGATATTAAACTTGAGGTGAACTCCATCAGTGCCATTGATAACCATTTTCCATGTGACTGTCAAGCCCACAATGTGTTGGAAAGCGACTTTGTAAATGGTACTATCAGCGATTTTCAGAAGAGAAACTTCTGTATCTCTCCTATCGAATACAATGGCAAACCGATGAATCTTGTGGACTTTGATTTGGTAGCCAGGTGTTATGACAATGTTGTACAGGACAACTTAGGCTCTGGTGTGATTGGAGTCTTCACACTGCCTACAACCTTGTTCCTCATTCTTCTATTCTCCATGAACCTCTTTCAATGAATTGAGGTTAGCTTAAAAATGTTATCAATTGCATATCACCACAGGGTTATAGTGGGTTGTAGTGAGAAGAAGTTTGTTTTTTAGAATATTGGTTATCGAAGCTATGGTGGTTTGTATTATTAAATTGCTTGAGGTGCAGAGGTAAAGTACAAGTGATTATAATTTAATTCAATATTTCTGTAGATGTTAAACAAAAAGAAGATGGAAAGTAACAGTTAAACATTGTAAGAATGTATACTTTATTGAAATTATTTCTAGTCGTAGTATCAGGAAGAAAATTTTTCTGTTTTCACTTTAACTTGTTTGAATCATTTTACATAATAGGAATGTACTGTATCAGTAGCCACCCACGAAATTAATTACTTCTTGTAATTGTTACCAATATTTCTACCAAATTGTAGTTAAAATGATTGAAATCAAATATGAAACTAGAAAACTTTAAAATTGGCATGGTTGACTATTGTTACAGATCCACCATTGTAAGACCATTATCGAGAACATGTTTTCCATCGTTCACTGTACTCAATTACTATAACTCGCACAATCTTAAGCATGCGACTACGAGCTTTAACTGATCCATGTAATTGGATTTGCGAAACCGCATCCATTTTGGATTTATTCTGTAAATTAGGAGTAAATTCCAAACAAGTGACATACATATTTATCACTATATATTATGTTAACTCCTTGTTTTATATGCACGTTTAATTTATTTGAATTGTGTTCTTTAAGAAATTCTATAAGCGAAATACGTTACGTTATATTTTTTAATACATAAAGCGACGGGTTAACGATCAACGTTGAATCTATAATTTTCATCGACGATAATGAAAGTATGTAGGTAATAAGGATATAATAAGTTCAATTTATATAAGAACGCTTTATTGAAAGGATAAAGTTCACGTAATTTGGAGGAGATAAATAGCACTGATATGTGCTTTATCTTAGAAAATATTAACTCTCGATGCAGAAAGTATCCTCCAGGATACGTACGAAAGACATCGATATTTTTGAAGTTTCGTTTTATACTATTGTTAATATTACATTAAATTTGAAATAATTAGAAACATTTTGATCTTCTGAGAGTTATCTGATCATGTGAATTCTACATGTGAATAGTTATTTAGGTAAAAGAAACCCTTTTTGGGTATGTTTAAACTAAAAATCTGCAACATTTCTAACAGTTTCATCTTGAATTCTCACAAGAAAGATTTATCCCGTGGCCTAAATTACAATTAAGCTATTAAAAAGAATTGAAGATTTTAGATTATGTGTACGAATATCTCTTTGTTTGCACAAATTTCTGACTAAAAATCGTGCTTTTAAACTATGAGAAAAGAAAGAAGAGAAATAAATATTTGTTCTCTTGTCACTTGTAATGTAAAGTCTGCGTGGCCTTCGGTCAGCATAGTAACCGAGGACCAAACTAGCTTATATTTTTTACCAACTTCTAACATATAACGTATAAACGAAAAGATAATAAACGCTGTAACCTTTTATTGTAGTTAGAGTGATCTGTCATTTAATAAACGATAAAAAAAATCATTTACAAGTGCAAACGTTTAATGTTACTAAACGTATACGTATAAATATATGGCACAAGAGAGAAGTTGAAACAATGTATTCCTAAATTTTATTTATTGTAACATATTCTACTTTCGCAATGATCCTGAACGTAGACATCCTTATTTTAAAGCTGATTTTACTTCTAATGGTTTTGTTCTGTGTATCTCTTCTGTAGCCATGTCTACATCTGCAAATGGTAGCACTTCCCAGTGTAGTACAGATTCCATTTCTATCAGTGTTACACCTAAATCTTCTAAAGTTGGTAATGCAGGGTCTATCTTGTCACTAATATGATGCTGAACAGAACGTGATAAACATTTCGTTTACTTCCAAGATCTTCATGATTTGTTTCAATTTTAAAGTACAATAAGTGTACTTACATATTCTAACACTTCCCAGGACAAATCGATAACAGGATGTACCGGCCGCATAATCTGCCAGAAGTAAACATTTAACCAAGCAAGTGGCTCATGCTTTATGTCTAGTATGCTTAAATGCATGGGATTTCTGCGAAATGCTAATTCGTGTAGCCACTCAACCAATTTGTCTAATCTATATCGTTTCGGACTGAAACAAACAAAAATTCTAAATTTCTCTACACACACTTTTACTTAAACACAATATCATTTATAGTACATACCCGACAAATTGATAAGTTTTACCAGCTGTATCATGATTATTCATGATGGCTACAATGCCTGAAACTACATCTCTAACATGTATTGGTTGCTTTTCAGTTTCTTTCCCTTTTTTCCATAATGCTATATATCTGTAAAAAATTACAACAATACGAAATTATATATAAATTATATATAATTACAAAAGATTTCAATTAAACATATTTACGTAGGAAGGGTTTTCCTCTTTGTATTTAAATAATGGTTTAAAAATTTATCACGTTGTCCATATACAACAGATGGGCGAATTATGGTAGCTTCTGGAAATTCTTCTCTCACCGCTTGTTCCCCTTCCCATTTTGTTTGAAGAATCTTCGAGCCATCTTTCAGCATTAGCGGCTTAAAAGAAAAAAGAAATACATAACCACTGTAGATCCCTAATTTAAGTAACACATTAATGCAAACAAATGACATACTGTAGGTTTCTCTGCTGCATTCAAACATGACAGATGAATAAATCGTTCTACATTACATTCCTTAGCAAGTCTTGCCAGCTTTCTGGCTGCTTCCACGTTTACATCCTTAAAACTGAAGTTGTTAGTCTCAAAATTAGCACCGATCAAATTGATAACAACATTGGAATATTTCATGCACTTGATTAGTGATTCCTCATCCCTGAGATCAAACGGGTGGTATAAAATCTGTCCAAGGTCTCCACCTACTTTCCACTCCCGAATATGATACGGATCGCATCTGTATGGAAGAATGACCTGTAAGAAAACGCCCAACATTAAATTTATGTTCTTGTGTTAATAATATTTTGCATTTACTTGCCTGAGAACCGATTCTCCCTAACCGTATAGATAAGTAAGATCCAATGAAGCCACTACAACCGAATACTGTGCATACTTTGCCATTGAAAGAACTGCGACCACCAGTACCTCTTTTCAAGTTGGCCGTAGTGGGATTCTTAATTACATACGGCTTCGAAGAGTAATCGCGGCTCTGAATCATACAGCATACAGCGTACACATTTTGATTCCCTGTATGACACAATTCAAATCGTTATTATTACATAATTATATGAAACACTAATGTGTTTATGACGCGTATAGGTTATAATAAATAATTGAACTACAATTGTTGATTTCTTTACCACTGTCGAAAAGTAATCGAAATAAAACAACTAACGAGCAAAATTAATAAGCTTACTTGTCGCTTGCAGAATTTTCGGAATTAAAGCCGCCATGTTTGTTATCTATTCACCTACGAATGCACGTCGGTATAGTTTGTCCGGAACGAGTTAGCGAGCAAGGTGATGTGCTCTCACTTTATTCTACCTCTCCTGCTACCTGTGTTGTCATTATTGGCTACAGTCAGTGACAAAGAACGACGATGATCACATCGAGACAAAGTTAAATAAAAGATTCCACACTACTAGCGTAATGTCATAATTAATACTAAACCTACCAACGATTTATATATACGTACTTATTTTTACCATGAGTGATCTTTCAAAAATGTTATATTTTGTTTACTATTTAATACCGATAATAGTCATTTGATATTGACTTAAATAACGAATAAAATAATCTTTAAATAATGGTAAATTAAATTTATTTTTTTTCATTTCATTTATAAATATGAATAGGAAATGGATAAATTTGGATATGAATAAGGCATTTTTTATTCTTGTTCATCGCAGTTTTTACAAATTATTTAGTTCTCAAATGTACATTTCTCACACATATTCTTTTACACTCAAAATCCACACGAAAAGTCATCATTCTATTTCAATTTGTCTCAATATGCTCGTCATCCTTTGTCACTGGCTGTAGCCAATAACGACAACATATTTAGTAGCAGGAAAGGTGGAATAAAGTGAGAGCACATCATCCCACTCGCCAACTCGTTGCGGACAGATAATACAAAAATCAAGTACCAAATACAGTGGGTCCGCCAGGAATTGGCTAATTAGAATGTTTAGGCTTTCACTCTGTTCCACCTCTCCTGCTACCTCACGCGTTGCCGTTATTGGTTACAGCCAGCGACAAAGAATGACAACGAGCACATCGAGACAAAGTGAAATAGAAGATTCCACAGCACTGGCGTAGCCTTCTAGTTAATACTAAACCTATCAACAATAGTTAACAGTTTAACTGGGAGGTTACGTCAATGCTGTAGAGTCATTCTTCTATTTCACTTCATCTCGATATGCTAGTTATCGACCTCTGTTGCTGGCTGTAGCCAATAGTAACAACGCATGTGGTAGCAGGAGAGGTGGAACAAAGTGAGTGCGTAAATGTTTTGGGTCGCCAACTCGTTTCGGACAAATGGTATATCAGAAATCGGGGGTGTGCAGAGGAGACAATATCAGTGCTTTTCTAATCTTTTGTCACAGCGACTGCTGAAACAGAAAGGGTCAGTAATGACGACTTAGCAGCATTGAAAAAAGTTTATGAGAATGGAACAAACTCGATATGATATAAATTATTATCAATCGTTGCATTATTGTTGAATAAATATATTATTACACTAAAATTCCTTCCGTTGCTTCGATACGAATAATCGTCGCTCTACCATTGTTTAATTCACAGATATAACGTTTTTTTCTCCAATATCTTTGTTATACAGAACAAGTGTAACATCCGGAAATGGAGGATAGCTGAGGTGATTCTGAACAACCTTTTCCTTTACCAATTAATAAACCCATCAACATATATGAAGATAATTCAGGGGCACTAGCAATTGCCAAACACGGAAACTTTACAAGGAATTCGAAACATATAGAAGTCCACTATCATTTTGTACATGAAAATTGCAAAAATGGGACTATTGAAATTATAAAAGTAAATTCAGAAGAGAATATCGCTGACATATTCACCAAAGTACTAGGAAATATTAAGTTTGCTAAATTTAGAAGCTCATTAATGTTATTATAAGTCGGCATGCTAGTTAAAGCAATATATAAATGTAAGGAGGCGTGTTAAGTATAATGAATAGATTGTACATTTATATATTGGCGACATTGCAACACTGTTTTTTGTTCTTTTACGATTATCTAGTATATCTCGGTAGAAGATGTACATGGCCTTTTGTGTCTGATCTTTGTATATACTTATTAAAATAAATAGATATTAAGTTAACCAACCGCATCATCACTCATTTAACAGTACCCTTCGGAATTCGTAATTTATGGCATGTCCTTCAGCTATCGAGCGCGAGGAGACACAACTTTCTAAAAAACTTAATGAACTAATTGTCTTGCCCCGGCAGGATGGCTGGAAACGCGTATCAATAGAAAAGTAAATTCTGCAACTCAAAAACAGCCGTTCGGTACATTGTAATTACGATATGAAGAACGATCGTGCGAAAAAGGCTAGTAACAGATAGTAGAATCTACGCGAGACATACCGGCGGACGAAAGATTTTCTATCACACGTGCAGACGTCAAAGTGTTATAAGAAAAAACATTTTTTCATAAGTAATGAAACGTTTTATTCCTTTCGGATAATGAATAAAAGTATCGAACGCAGTTATTAAATGTCTCATTAGTTTATTTGTTATTCATGAATAACGAATAATTTCACATTATTCTTAATTTAAAATGACATAACATTTTCCGCGATACCCATGCTGTGCCAGTGCGTTTGCCGGGACCCTGACCGAGCGCCCGTGTATAAGAACCATGCATACGCGGTTGAGCGCGCGGTCTCCGGGCGCTCTGATTGGCCAGTATTTTTCGTTAATAACTCAAAAACGAAGCTTCAAACAACATTTTGGTAAAGGAAAAAATTGTTCAGAATCACTTCTGCTACCCCCCATTTCTGGATGTTACACTTTTTCTGGGACACCCTGTATACAGAGAGGATTTCATATCTATGAAAGGTGTTCCGCAAGATCTTCTGTTCTTTTGTGTATCTGTAGTCCTCTCCTTTTCCATCTTGTACTTTCACGCAGATGCGCTATATTATAGCACATTCTGTGATCCTCATAACTGTTGGTGATTTTTAGTCGAAATCCAGTCGAAAGTAGTCCTTTCGGTAAACGGACTCGGTTTCCATTCGTATCCAATTATGAAATTATACAAAATAATCACACGTAGGCAATAAATTTCGTTTTTCTTTTTTTCAAATTATCGAACGATGTAAATAACAATCCCGCAGCGATACATTTCTCAACATTTTATTACTGAAACTTCTCATTGCACATATACATTATCGTTACAAATTACTCTGCTGCATCTACACGAATGTTACATACATTAATAATATCGTATAGAAATATTACAAACAGGTACAAAAGCTACACTACTTTTCTTATCATACGATCTTTTAATTATTTTAAATCGTGGATTACAAATACAATAATTTGCAGGAATTTAACCCTTTATTTATAAATAATTCTTCGAATAAAAAGATCTTGCTGCATCCTGCCTCCTCCTTTCCTCGCTCTGTTATTTCGTAGAAAAATAAAAAAGAAATATCACCGATTTACAGAACTTTGAGACAATGAAATTTTCGGTAACACCTAAAATCCTTCTCTTTCGAAAAAATAAAGGGTTAAAGGTTTCTTCAAATGGAATACTGATCCTGCACAGTTGAGTGTTGAATTAATAAAATGGATCAATATATTAATCATCACAATGGACACTATTTGTAGCTATGTATGTATTTACAGTATTCGTCTCGTCTCTTAACCTTAAAAATTATTTCTCACTCTCCAGCTGTTGAAACAAGTCAGCATATGTCGAGAGGAAACATAACTTTCGACGAATCCGTTTCGCAGCTGTCGAGAGTCATAATACTTTCCCGCCATACGCGAAAGAACTTAACAAATTACTTCAACTAAACCTAATTTATCGTATATAATTAACATCAATCGTACAGCGGAGATTTTTTAAAAACAGCGGCTAAAGATTCTGTAATATCCGAACCACTGGTTGGCAGTGATATTTTTAACTCGCATGTCTCATTGATCACACGAAAGGCAGTGGAATAAGAATTTCAACGAAAATCACTTTTCACAACCGACTATGATGCGTCAAATATCACTTTTCCAGCACGAGTATTAATCCATCTCCTTTTACAAAATATGAATCTTTATATTCATTTCATATTGTAAAGACAATTTACACGTCAGCTGAAATTTGACTAAAGAAAAAAAGAAAAAAATTAATAAATGCTTGCACAGTTTTAATTTTACTTGTCTTCTTGGAACATTTTAATTATTGCTTGTGAATTTTTGTTTTTTCCCATATAACGAATTTTTAGTTCGAGAAAATGAAAACAAAAAAAATACTTCGAACACTCGTCATGATACATTGAAATAACTCAGACGTGTAACCACATCGTTACGTAGTTTCTTACAATCAATGAGAATACTTTTACAGTAATACTAAGATTCCCAAAATGTGGATTCAGTTACCGAAAGGTGATTACTATTTTCGTACCAAGTGTTTCCTTTTTTTTCCAGTTTATAAAACAGTCTCAAAAATGACTGATGCACACGCCTCGATTTATCCCATTCGATTCTTGCAGCACCTAACATCGCGGTAAAGTGCATTAAAAAATACATTCGTCGTTATTAATGATATATCTTCAAGGTGTACACGAGCCGAAAATTATCTTTCAGAAAGTCAGGAGATCTGACGGAACGTTTAATCAATCGACACTTAAATTAAACGATCTTACTAAATTAATAAAATGAACTCGATTAATCTGTTCGAATCAAAGTGTCACCACAATTTAAGGAGAAACGAAAGTGATCCTACTACCTCGTAAATGTCACTAATATTATTCGTATAAACTTAGATATTCAGTAACTATCCTTTTTATCATTTTTCTGTTTTTACAAGATGTTCGTGTCCTTATAAAAGTCAGTGTAGCTCGATCGAAATATATTCATTGATCGTTTATTAGAAATGAAAAAAGGAAAGTATATACAGCGACTGTACAAAAATATGCTTGTTAAACAAAATCTTATAGACAGTCAACAGAAAGGGGGGAATACATACAAGTTAAATATAAACTTAGAATAAACTCTAAATACACTTGGTCCCATGTCTCAATTTCTTTTTCACTTATTTTTAATGCGTTTCACTATATAACCTACACATTTCTTAAAGAAAGAAAGGTAGCCTTTGTACACCTTAAAGCAACATCCTACAAACATTATTCTCACGAGAGACAAAGCTATCTGTGTGTACTTGTGTAAAACTAGTTTGTAAAAAGACGAATGGTTGCTTCTGCGGTATTTACAGGTGTGTGTGTGTGCGCGCGCGCGCGTTTCAATCAAATTTACCTAAAACGTTCCAATTCAAGAATTATAAACTCGTCAGCTTCTCTACTTTTCTTTTAGAATATGTTGCTTCTTCTTTTTACAAATGCAAGAAAATATATTTAAAAGAAGATAGAGAGAAAGAGAGAGAGAAAAGAAAAAAAAAGGAGAGAACAAGTCACACCTGAAATAAGTGTAGAAGAGTCGTATGTAGTATATTATAATGTTAAGATACACTGAAATAAATCCACTTAGGCGCTTATTTACAATTATTGTACAATGTTTGGAGACGCACTTTGCTGATATTTTTATGCTATATGGAGAAACATTTGAAAAAAGATTTGCTGGGTCTTTCGTACATAGATTTTATTTTGTGCTCGACTCTGTCTAAACTTTTTCAGGTGTGTGTCGTTCGATAGTAACACAGTGTTGGATTTAGGTGACTCGCACGCAGCACTTGGTAAATTCGCCATACTAAGAGAACGCTTTGTGCTTTATATTTGTACAAAAAGAAGAAACGAGAAATATTAAGCAGATTCTTTCTCCTGTTTCGTTTTCCCTTTTTTCTTTCTTTCTTTCTTTCTTTAATCTATTACTTTTCTCGAGACGAATGACTAAAAATATACATGTATAGTCACTGATTAAAAGGAGAAAAAAAATAATTACACGCTCGACGTGAAAGTTACCTAGTTCCACTGGCCTAAAACTGAATATAATCGAGGAACGACGTTTCAATGCTACGCTTAAATTAAACGACACAAAATTAATTAAAGAAGCGATGAACGAGAGATGACAGAAATAAAAAAAAAAAAACGAGATTTCGTCGGGAACTTAAAATACTAAATCAGGTATACGAATTCCCAACTGTTTCTACATATACTACAAAATTTTTACAGATCCAGATATCCTCCTATAGCTGTCTCGTCTTTGTACTCTACTTGGTTATGCGAATCTAAGTAACTTCATATCTGTCAGGTATACAATCGCGTAAAAATTTACAGTTATTACTTAGTCCAGCAATGTATAAAAAAGTATAATACATCAGTCTGGCCATTTGCTGACCAAAATACTTAGAGATCTACACTGTTACCTAACGCTTTATGCTTATTATTCTTTTTTTTCTCCGTTTCTTTTGCCTCTACTCGCTTGGGAGCATATTCCATGGGTACTTACAACTGCGTATCAAAAAAAAATTACTCGAAAGAAAACTAGATACATGCATTTCGTACCTACTATCGCGTGTCAATTAAAAAAAGTCTGACAGTTCATTTTTTATGATTGTGATGAATGATAAATTGTTTGTCAATCGCTATCGATAGAAAATATTTAACACAGAAATATTCCTTTATTTTCACAGAAAGACCGAATCGATTTTGAAAAGTCAATAAAATTCCAAGAAATTAATAAACCAAATTACAATCGAAAATAAAAGCAACAACTGACGTGTACAATATATAGTCACTGAATTGAAAAAGAAAATCTGCGGTATGTACTTTCACAAAATTTGAAATGCACAATTTACATAAATGAGGATAAAATGCAAGTAAAACGAAATGTCTTTTGTATATGTTTTGTTAAGGGGCTCGTGTACAGTTGATCCGGAGAATTACCTAGAAGCCAGGAATCTTAATGTAAAAATTATGCGACCACTGCATAATTACACAATCTGGTACTTGTAGAAAAATAGAAAAAACCGCGACTTATAAAATAAATTCTTTAGATCATGGGGCTTCTCGATAATTCCTTCAGTCATTCTCATCGTACAAGAGTCCTTTAACGCCTGTCCATCTTTGAACTCTGTCATTCTATCGTAATCAGTTTCCAATTACTCATAAAAATTCATCTTTCATAAGTAAATGATAATACGATATATATATATATCGTTGTGTATATATATATATATATATATATATATATATATATATATATACACAACAGAATAACAGGGTTACGGTGAGAAAAACTAGACTAGGAACTAGGAATATTTCCTCCGTATCAAATACTTTCGCCGAAGCGTTTACTTATCATACGCTCTCGTGTACTTGTCGATTTATCTATGCCTATAGATACGTATAAAATTAGGAATTTGCAATTAGATGGTAAAGTTAAACTTAATCGATCTTAAGGAAAGAGCTGCTTCCCGTGCCGGCTCTTAGAAAGAGAGGTGTTTTTCTTCGTGAAGTAGTCACAGGTTGATACACGTAATTCCCCTGTATCGCACCGGTTAATGTCTTTTGCCTTTTTGTACTCGGACTGAGTTCATATCCAAATGGTTCTTGCTTTGAGATGTTTAGCTGCATGTGCAACGATTCCTTGTTATCTTCTATATCGATCTCGTCGTAGAGATGATCGTGAATATCTATATCACAATCTTGACTGCTCTCGTCGTAACTGTCTGTCACAGAGTTTGCAGCTATGTGACCATGAATCGATTCTTCGTACGTCGTACTTTCTTCTACCGCCTCGTCCCCTGAACTTTCCGTTTCTTCAGATACATCGCCGCTTCCCGCGTACTTCATCTCGCCCCTCTCAAGTAGCTCCAAGTGGTCTGGGTATATCATTGCTTTCTTAATGGCTAGAGGATCCTTCCTGGACCACTTTTGTACCTCTTCGTCCATCTTGGCCACTTTAGCTGGATTAATAGCCCAGAGGCAACCTTTCCTCTGGTTTCCATTTCCTGCAGGCTTCTCGATCTTCTCGAAGCATTTATTCAACGACAAATTATGCCTAACGGAGTTCTTCCAGCCATTCGGCGCAGTTTTGAAGTATGGAAAGTGTTCGCTGAAATATAACAATACGTATTAATTAAATGTTACTTTTCAACTATCACACAACACGTATACACGTGTATATGTTTAATAAAATGTTCAAAAGAAAAAAAAAAATAATGGTGTTTGATATCCACAGTGGCAAACGACAGCATTCGAGCTGCATCGGAGCAGACGTGCTAGCTAGTTAAACAAAAGAACAAACCCCATTTTCTATGGGGACTGTACCCCTAGCATGCACCTGGTGCTCCAGAGCCCCCCATACAAAATGGCAGCAGCCATTCCCCCTTATGTAACCCGGCAATAAAGGAAGAAAGACAATACTTTCTCCCCTCGTGGGCTATGTGTGCAGCCCATCGGAGGGCTTCGACCAGCCCTTATCCTTCCGGCCAAATGGTCGAAAATAAGCGGTCGGCGACACGTCGTTTGTCAAATAGAAATTTACCCTATTGTGTATTGCGTAGGTATATTAAAAAAAAGAAAAAAGAAAAATGCTAATCGTGCTTCGATTTCTTCACATTAGTTCTCCCCAGTATTTTTTTTCTTTTTTCTAAACATTCCCCTCCCCTTCTCTCCCGTGAAAAGATAGAATAAATAAATTCTATAAAGTAGATAAACGTGTGGAAACTCACCACATAAAATTATAGATCTCGGATACAGGCAGAGAGCCCGTCTGGCTGTTTTTTAACGCCATCGCGATTAGACAGGAATAAGAGTAAGCTGGTTTAGGGTACGGTTTGTCGTCGTAGTCGGAGAGATCGAACTCTTTCTCCCTTTTCAACGTAGCCACCGTGTTGGCTGCCCCCGAGCTCACGTGTACATTGTTGTTATAGATCTGTTTCCGCACGTGCTGCGGGGTCTGGCTAGGACTCTGCAGTACTTTGAAGTTCTGAACCCTAATCCCAGATACCCCGTTTATTTTCGGAATGGTCTGTGCCTTGGTGAACTGAGGGGAGGTCGTTTTCACGGCTGATATAGAGATCGTCTTTGACTTGGACGGCGTGACCGACTTGGAAGAAACTTCCTGTTCATCTTCGGAATCCTCCTCCGTCTCGGTGATATCGTTCTCGTATTGTTCTGTTTCCGTATCGTTCTCCATTTCATTCTCGTGCTCGTTATCATTGTCGTTCTCGTTCTCCGTGTAACTGCTGCCCTCATTCTCCGCCTCCTCCTCCTCAATGTCAATCTTCTCCTCTTTTATGTCCTTCTTTGTTGAAAACAAGAAATGCCTCCTGCCGTTGCTTGGTGTCGGACTGCGAATCGCTATGTGAGGCATCACCGAGTTGGGGTTCACCATAATGGAGGCTGCGTCACTTCCGTTGAGATCAAGGTTGAAATTACTGAAACGGAGGAAACTGGTAAATCAGAATGAACACACGTGGAGAGCATGAGGTAAAGGGCATTAAGAATATTCCTCGATTCACGTTTCAGACACGGAGAGAGAAAAAAAAAAGAGAAAAAAACCTGTTTGAACTATTGCTGTTCCCATTGAGTAAACTGGTCGAGCCAAACCATCCGCTGAGATCGTTCTGGCATCCAATAGGATCGTCGTCCATCTCTAAGCCGGACATGTCGCTGAAATTAAAGCCCAGCTCCGTGTGCCCACCAATAACTCCCTCGATCTCGCATTTGATGTCGACATCGAGCATCTCTTGCAACGAGAGACTGTCCGTACCGAGATAGTAATCCATCGTGAGCCAAGGGTCCCTTGACGGTCCCTGAACCAGCCCAGTACCGTGTCTACTCTCTGTATCCAACATTCACCCGACTGAAACGTATCGAGAAAAAAAGAGAAAAAAAAATCAAAATAAAGTTGCATGAAAGTTGCCAATGAAAATTTGTTTTCGACAAACGAAGAGAAATCCTCTTCGAAGAATATATTCAACGATGGATCATCATCGCGACTTCAAACACTCTGTGTTTTAATATCCATCGTCGATATATCCTTCGACGATCGTGAAAAATTTGTAATACCGATGTAATATCGATTGTTCGATGAAACGCAAGGATCATTCTAGCGATGATCATTCTCTCTCAGCCGTGGCAAGGCCAATAGATTCTCGAGCGTGTCCGTACGCGTGACCTCGCGTGTCGTGGTGTACACAGAGCGTGTACGAGCGCGCAACGAGGGTCTTGAACCCACAACCGGCTTGTGGGTGTGACTGACTCATAGTACTATAGTCGATTTACTATAGAACGCGTGTGGACTCGTAGTATCCGTCCCCTATCCCCTTCGTTCCTCTCTCGTAGCCCTACTACGGTTCGTTTAACTATTCCACTTGAACCCCCTCCCTCACACGCTCTCCTCTCATTCTTTCTCTCTCCTCCCCCCTCCTCCTCAACCGCGCTCCTACTCTGTTCCTCGTCGAATCGACTGGTGGTTCCATCTTTATCCGGTTTGAGGGAACCCGCTACTCTCCGTATACTTTTTAATCCTTCTTCGTTGCAGCTCTTCATTCCTGTACAAAGTGTGGTTTTAACTTACTACCATAATGTTTCTCGTATTGAAAGAATATCGTTACTTCGATATTAATAATACCTAACCACACTTTTGCTCGAAGAATAATCTTGATCTAGCGAAAATTGTTCATCGAATATAGGTGTATTGTTAGAGAGAGCTGAGAGAGGTCAGAGAGATGCGCATAGGCGTAAATAGGTAGCATGAGTAGAGAGCGATTATAGACGGCCATATGGAAATCGTTCGTTGTGCCGTTCAATCGAAACGCCGCTCTAAAAATACCTGGGCGTACGACGGTGTGGAAGAAACAGGCGGTTGAATTATCGGCCATGGAAGAGGGGAACAGAAGAAGGAGAAACGGAGAACTGACCCTGCTCGACGTGTAACTCCCATCGTGAAGTGGCCTTTACGCGCACGGGACATTCAAGTCCACGCTGACTGAACGATATTTATAGACGTGGAAGAGCAATGGAACTTGTACACCTTTTACTACCTATTAATAATTTCGTGGACAGTTCTTCTCTTTCGCTTTGAGAGAGAGAGAGAGAGAGAGAGAGAGAGATATGTTATGATAAATACGCGTACTCTATGGAATCCTCGGTGCAACATGCGATCATACCCGGTGAAATTTTTGCGTATCCAGAGCCACCGAGACATCGATGAGAAAACGAAGCTGGGAAATGGGAAAAGAAGAGGAGTAATGTCGGGGACGGGTCGTTGACCCCTGCGGACGAGCAACAAGCAACCGCATTCAACGAAACGATAAGTTAATCTCGGTGAATGAGATTCTTTGAAAAAAAAAAAAAAAAAAAAAAAAAAAAAAAAAAAAAAAAGTATGTAATCCCACGCGAATTTCTCCTAATTACAAGATGAGAGGTCGATTCGAACATTGAAGAAAATATCAGGAATGTTCGAAAGACGTTAGTATACGGCACACAGTGTTAAAAAGAAGAAAGATAAAGAAAGATTTTTCGACGAGTAATTTTATGCGTATACGGGCCACTTGGCGGAAAAGAGGGTCGTCGAAAATTGTATCTCGTTCATGCAACAGGATAATCTTTCTCCCCCGCCGCCTCTTCAAGCTCAAGTTCCGAGAAGGGTCCTCCAGCGATAGACGATCCTAAGACCCCGGAGCTATTCAACCTGAAATCCTTCGCAGGTCATAAAGGGCCCCTTTCTCTCTCCTTGGCCGTCTCTTCTAGTTTTCATCCTAGTCTCAACGAAATCTCCCCGGTCTGTCTAAAACATTTTTCCACTCTCGTTCGCTTTTTGATTTGCATGTTGCACAATAGGTGAGAAACTTTCTAGAGGAAACCGAGAATTAATGGACGCCTACTATATTTTCCAGCAACCGTTCTTTCTTTCTTTTTTTTTTTTGTCTTTCTTCTCTCAGGAACAGAACAGAATTTTTTACATACGTATGTTTTGAAATCTGTGGAATTCGAACAAATTAGAGGATCTTAAAGCGATCTGGACTAATTGCGACAAAGGCTTTAGGGTGCATATATTTGCACGTTTAAGAGAAAGATAATAGTCGCAGCGGGGCGTGAACGCGTACGGAGGGGTTAAAAGAGCGGCGGCGGCGGGCCGACGGTGAGCAAAGTTACAACGCTATAAAACTGAACTCGAGCACGATAAACTCCTCCACCGTTACAACAATCGACGAGATTTCCCTTTCACCGGGCTTTCGTAACTGTGTGTGAGTGGACACAGGCGCAGCTGTACGACTGTTGAACACCTGACGAAACGCGTCTCTGTGCCAAGACGATGAGCTTTGATAAACACTAGGATGACATACAGGCCAATGGAAAATGTCAACATTTAACCACATTCTTAATCGATTTTGCTTGAAAGAAACTTTTTCACCCAGACGAAGAGAGAGAGAGAGAGAGAGAGAGAGAGAGAGAGACAGACAGAGAGAGAGAAGAAAAAGAAAAAACTCAGTAATATTGAGGGAAAGAATGATTTTTTCCCCCTGAAACAGTTTCATACGATGGGGTAATGCGATAAACTTACGACGAGCAAATATTGGTATAGACTCTAGACTCTAGAACGAGTTTAAACAACCAGAGATTATATTACGCGAAGGAAATATTCCAACGGAAACCGTTTAATAAAATCCAACAAAATATATATTCGATATATAAAGAAACAGTTCTGGTAAACAAATTCGTATTTAACGTTGATCTCTACGTTGTCCCTCCTCGAGCAGTGATGATAAATGATTTTTATAAATATAGAGAGGAGGCAAAGTCGGCCAATCGGCGGTGTAGGCTTGCGTGCGCGTAAAACGGCGGGATTCTTTGTGATCGCTGTCCGAGAACCGGTTTGAATCGCGCAGAACAGGGCTTATGAAGTGAGTCGAATGTGAATCGTGTTCGTCTAATAAATGGACTTTTGTGTGGCCCATCGTGTCACACACACAGGAAGACCGTCCATCGATCCGAATATTTCATAAATTCACTCCATAAAAATCTTAGTATCTTGGATGAAGAAAGAAAATAAAAAAGGCAGAAAAAGAAAAGAAAAGGACTGCCGTTCTCTTCGTTGCCACTCAATAAGCTCTCCATCAACGAAGTAGTTGGTCATAAATTCACAATGTCGAATAAAGTCGGCCGTGTTTTTATCCTTGGCCAAGTATTACTCGTCGACGGAGCGGCGCGGCGGCCAGCTGCCTCACTCGGGAGCAGTCAATTTCATTACGTGTCGTCGAACTCTGCAGCTGGATTTTCTTACAGGCTCTCCGCTCTTTCGCTTCCCGTCCTCCTTTTTTTTCTTAGTTAGCCTCCCTTCTCTCTTTTTCTTAGTTTTTCGTTGGCGAAAATACGTCCTCGACAGTGACCGTGATCGTGATCGTGGAATTACAGTTTCCCCCTCTCCTCTTCGCCGTTGAAAAAGGGTCTGAGAAACGTCGACGTTTCTCTACGGTGTAGCACGCAGGTACAGGTGCAAAGCTCGGTCTGTCCCTTTGTTCTCGAAACTACCATTACGTGCAGGTAAGAAGAGAGTCGAAGCGTGTCGGACAGCGGAAGTCTTTCCTGGCAGGTAGCTACGAATTTTTAGCACCGGCTCAATTACCCAGACCTTTTTTTTTTCTCATGCCTCGATACCCTGTGCGTGAGGTGTGTGCGTTGTCCTCCTCTCTCTCTCCTTTCCTCGTTTGACCTTCTTCCATTCGAAATTTTCGAATTATCAGCGGGAAGAATATACCGGAGAATTTTTTTTTTCTTTTCTTTTCCCAACGGAGAAGAAAAGAGGGAAGTTATACGCGAGGAGACGGTGCATGATACGTCGAACGTTAGTTTCACGGTCGTGAAAAGCCGGCAGCACCATCAACACAGTCGCATCTCAACGGAGGATCTTTTCCCATGGCCGCGGTGCTCACCGGCTACTTCCTTCGCTACTACACTTCCGCCGATAATGTTCGCAAAACCTGGACTCAACGATGTTAACGTTCTTTTTTTTTCTTTTTCTTTCTTTTTCTTTCTTTCTTTCACTTCCTTGTTTTATGAGAAATTAGCCGTCCTTCCGAGGAGTTCCGCGATCGATGGAGATTTTCAATGAGAAAGGAAAGAAACCGTGAATTTCAGATAGAGAGCGCGAAAAACTATCCTTACCTGAAGAGCTTTTGTAACGATCGCGAAGAGCAACATTTGCATGCGGGAACAATGTGGAATAGCTCGCGGGTTAATAGCACTGTGTTTGGCCAATAAGCGAAAGGGATTCACCCGACGAATCAGCATTGTTTCAACCTACGTTCTGGCCTTTCTACGAGAAATCATCAACGTTTTCTATTCCATGTATACACAGAAACGTTTCACGCTGAAAATCATGGAAATTTCTATACGACTGTTCCATTGGTAGCTTTTGTGCGTTAAGTAGTAGAGAAAACAGTGAACCGTGTTTCTTTCTAATACGAGTTAAATTCGTAAGGACCACGGTTACCGCAGAATGAAAGAGAGAAAGATAGAGGCTTGAGAAAGTGATGCTCTTTCCTTCGGATTCTCTACTCATTGCGTAACAAATAAAAAGTTTAAACAAGGCCATATAAACTCCCCTAATGTGCGAACCATAGCGAACAATATATCCCTTTTTTTGCCTCGAATGGTTAATAGTTAGTTAGGTAGACATATTCCTACAGGGAACCCGAGTTTTGGCACCGTACAACGAAAGGATACGCTATATCCAACTGGACGAATCACAAAAGCATCACCCGGAGGCAGGTATCGAAATTTTTAGGGTCCCGATATTACCGTTGGAATTTTTCGGTTTCCTTCAACAGCGGGGATTCCTTCATGACCGTGCAACGTGATGAGAATAATAACACCTTTCCACCGAAAATTTATCTAGACGATTCTTTCTCAAGTTCGAATTGAAAAGTGCCCACGGCAGTACTCATTGTCAAAGGCTAGCGGTTAGAAGAGAGAGAGAGAGAGAGAGAGAGAGAGAGAGAGAGAGAGAGGGGGAGAAATATGAAAAGAAAATTGCGCATGATTCCACTATGAAAGCGTCTAAAACGCGCGAGTGGATCTGAAACCGGCGTGTCGACTTCCGGTGACATCATTTTCATGCCAGTTAAATAAATACTGAAGAACGGTTGCGCATGTGTGTGGCTACTCGATAATCGGGTGAAGCAACGATATGACCACGTGTTTCCCTCGCACGATTCACGCGCTCTACAACCAGACGCTCGAATTGCACGGTTAATTCGCGCCGGATACAATTTTTCTGCAATATAAAGGATACGCGCGTCGTGTTCTCGTTTCGTGAAAATGGGAATTAAGCCGGAATAGAAAGAACTGTGCAATTCGAATCGTATTCTTTTCTTTTTTTTTTTTTTTTAAACACTAGATGCACCGGGATCCGTTAATTCGACAAATTTAACGATTTAGAATTTTAACGAATAATAGAATTTTTTCTTCAGAAAACTGATGTATTAAAGACAACTTAATTGTATGTTAACTTACAAATTCGGTTATATTTTCGTATCTTTCCATCGATAAAAGCGAGGAAAAGAATGGGAATGTTTCTGTAATTTTGTTCGTGAAATCCTAAATGCGTCAAATTGACGCATCCCATAAATCTAGTGTTAAAATTTCACGAGGAAAATTACAGAAACCATCGCTATTATTTTCCAGCAATTTTTCTTTACTTCTATCAATGAAATCATACGAAATAGTATATGCAAATTTATAAGTTAATACCATGTAACTGAGTTGTTTCTAAATTGACCCTTTGAGTGCTATGGACACGTATGTATATGCGTTCAGTGAAAATTATGGGCATAGACTATAAACTCGTACATGCGTTTCTTAACGCTAGGTATACGTGTTTTTCTCGAGTGAACGAGAAACCGAATTTTAGTCTTCAAGAAATTGATTTATTGGAGACAACTTAATTGTACATTGTTAACTTACAAATTCGGATATATTTTCGTATCATTCTATTAATAAAAGTGAGGAAAACAGTTGCTGGAAAATAATAGCAACTGTTTCTGTAATTTCGCTCGTGAAATCCCACCAAATGCGTTAAATTGACGTGTCTCGTAAATCTAGTGTTATAAGTTCGAATATTCAAAATCGTTATAATTTATTTTTAAATTATTGTATTCTTAAAACATTAATTTTCTTCAATAATAGTTTATACACTCGTCCCTCGATTTACGCGGAGTATCCGTTCCACGTGGATTCGTTTTACGCGAATGAAAATCGCGTAAAGTCTGTCAGTACGAAAGAAAAATATTGGAAATAAAAGCTAGTACATATAAGTTTTTGAAATAATATTTATTTCAAATAGCTTAACAAAAAAAAAGGACGTTTCAGAAAACAAAAGTAAATTTTATTCTACGTCATTATCGCTACTGTAATTCAGAGCAATCAACCTTATCTTTTTAATTGGCACAAACGTATCATCTTCATCGCTTGAACTTTAAAACTTCGAGGAAAATATATTTTCTGACCGCGTAAAAACTGTCGCGTAAAATCGTGTTATAATTTACCGCGCAAAAAAGTGCTGCGTAAATCGAGAGACGAGTGATTATTAAATACAATTGAAATATATTATCAAATATCATTACTTTTATTATATACAAAAATTATTATGTTAAATGAAAATAAATAAGTGTACGTGCGAAAGTATTCCGTCCATACAGAGCGTTTTTACTTTTGAAGTATTCCGTCGTGCTTAAAAAATTAAATAAATCCATTTTTTTTTTAAAGAAAAATTCGAGTTTTTGTTCCCTTGTTAATTCAACAGGTATGAAAAAAAAAGTATTAAAAGTTTTGTGTTAACCCTTTACGGCCCGTGATATTTTCGCAATTTCGTTCCGGTTAGTCCGCGATATCATAGCAATTTTATTTTATTTTACATATATACTTTCTTTATTATATAATTATAAACGCTTTCGAAATGTGATGTCAAGTTTCATTCGACATATGTAGGACTTTGTGGAACAAAATGTGACGTCGGGTCATATTGGACATAGGACTGCAAAGCTTAATTATCGATCAAATATAAGTACAATTATCAACCAAAATTTAATTATCAGTCTTCGTCCTCTCAATTTCGTCAAGTTAACTTTACCACGTATTGTTCAATCTTTCATTCCACCCGGTTTCAAAATCGTGCCCAGAAACGCAGTTTTTTTTATTGTTTGTCATTACTTTTTTTCTGTACTTAGAACAAATGACGACTATGACCGTCGCGAAGACTATAGTCATTTTTGTTCAATGTAATACTGAAGAATAAACAAATAAATGTATTAATACAGTCCGGACTAATAATGTTCTTTTTTTTTTTTTATTAATGAAAGTATGCAGAACGGCTATAGCCGTAATTTGTCTACATATCGCAAAAAAAAGAATGGACGCTATAGCCGTCATTTGCGGCAATGGGTTAAATAAAAATTGAAAAGAATAGTACAAATTGGCAATAAAATCTGAAGTAATAACCTCTACTAAATCAAGCGCAGCTACAGTCTAAATAATGTCGGGATTATAGCGAAGTGAATCCGAATACGAATTTTGCGAAGAAGGAAGAGGAAGAGGTAGGGCGTATCCATCCACGGGTGCATAGAGAGCCAACAGTCTGGATCTTGCGATGGACCAACCGTAGATACGTATAGCCGCGCCTCTCCTACCCGCGCTTTTCGCCGAGTATCGATCTGATATCCCTGCCGCCGCGTCGCACCGCGCCGAGCCACTGCTCAAGCAGTGTTTGCGAGAGAGTGTCTGCACCCTGTCGCCGTGCGCGCACACGCTTTCACGGACTCGACAAAACCCAGCTCTCTCGGTGGTGCAGCTTGAAAATTCACCCAGCCAGCCTTCCTTTTCCTGATACCTCTTTTCCTTTCCTCTTCACTCCCCGCTCGCCAATGCCACCTAATTACTTAACTATTTCCTCCGATGATGGAACCGATCAACTTTACAACTGAATTATTTCAGTGTTTTTCTTTTTTCACGTATATATTCTCGAAACCCCTTTTCTAATTGCAGATCCGAAACTTCTGTTAATTATCTGATCGCTTCCTTTGGGATATTTCAGCGTTTGTCTTTTTTCACGTATATATTCTCAAAACCCTTTTTTTAATTACAGATCCTAAACATCTCTCGATTACTCGATCGTTTTCTTGACAGGTTCGTGTTGCTATTTATAGAAATTAATGCGTTTAATATTCAGGCGAACGGGATGTAGGAATTTTGGTGAAAATATAACTCGAAGATAATAGAATTTTTTTTATATTCACATTCATCGAACGCGATATTTTGTTCCGTTTGTAGAAAGAAAATTTTTTCCAGTTTACGCAACGTTTATTTTCGATGAGAAATTAGTCTCTATTTACATGGTATCAATTACGCGTTTGTGATCGATACTAATTAGATTCTACTGTCGGTGGAAGTTAAAGCACGTCAGCAATCAGGAACTGCTTACTGAACGTTTCAATGAATGTTATCGTCGCGTTAAAAGTTACGTTTACGCCGGTTCCGCTCGATAATCATACAAACGTCGAGAATGAAAAATCTAATTTACCGGCGTATTTTTGTGCAACTTTCTAAACGTAATAATCATGCAAAGCAAACGATCCTAAAATTGTCTACCTAGTATTAAGTGAAAATAATAAAGACATCTCACTAATTCCTTTGAATTTCTATATTAAAATCGAAACGAAATAATCTCGTCGAAAGGAAGTGAATTACTTTCCCAGGGTAGGATATTCAAATGAAAGAAGAAAAAAAATGGGAAAGAATGAAAGAAAACCGCAAAAGGGCCATGGCATCGTTTCACGCGAAGAAACGAAAAAAAAGGCAGAGCTGCTGCTCACAGTGACAAATAATCATTCGTGAACATGAAACATGGCGAGGTAAATTTCGGTCGAGCCTGTAGGATATTTCCTGCGGTGGGCATATGGCGAGGGGTAGGGTTCCCAGAAGGTTCCCACGGTCAATAGCTTTCGTAGCGGTGAGGCTTGAAAGTGCTCGAGGGGCCCTCCCTACCGCTCGTTTATTCGCAACATTTTCGAAAAACCTCCTCCCCTTTTAACGTTTCTACCAAGAAACTGATTAATCTTCCGACAAACCCTGTACCGTTAAATTTCTATACTATTATTGTTACTTATTGTTCTTAAACTCTTCGCATTATTGCTTTCCGTTGCCTGAAAATCGATGCTTTCCCATAAATCCTAATCCTTGTCGTAAATGGTCACTTTTAATTGCTACCCTCGTTATTGATTACCCACCCCGGCAAGACGAGGAAAAATTCAAAATGTACGGTTTGTAAAAGATAATCTTGTAATTATCGCGTAACTGTAGACGGTTTCAGAGCTGCTCAATTTACTTATTGATTTCTAATTATCCTTAGTGATGTATCTTTTTTTTTTTACTAATTCATGCACAATCCATAGGAACTATATTACGAATACCCGCGAGTGTCGATTAAACCTACAAAACAATCGATTCATCGATACGATTCGTATTGAACCGGTTGAAAAAAAGGAAGGAAATATGATAAATTGGAAATTTATACGAAAGCCACTTTCGTGCACAATTAATCTCTCCCCACGTAAACGATTCGCTGTCTAAACGTGACACTGCACGAAGTACAAAGCGCGGCAAAACAATAGCTTTCATCACCGGAAATACATATTATATCAGTAAGATTTTTCCGGTAATGCATTCTCTTCCCGCCGAAAGTTACGATGAATCACTCATTCAGTTTGATTCGACGCACACCAGCCAAGCAAGCGATTGTTTATTCCCACAGTGCGTTGTACGCTTAATAAATAATCGTCTTGGTGATATGTTCAGGGCCGCCTACGCCATCGAGCCTCTGAAGCGCGGCAAACGTGCGAATCGCGCGAGTTTATCGTGCCTAAGAAAAACTGGCTAAAAATACCGGCAAAAAAAAATATTCGTCCGAACCGTTCTGACAGATGCACCGAATGGTGTAACGTACTGTAAATAAACACGACGTGTACGTAAACTGTATCGTAATACGCGATAAACCGTGTACGAGCAAGAAAGGTAGAAAGAAAGAAAAAAAAAGAATTGCCGTCGAGAGCGTCATGACTGCCCCCTTCGTACCTTGCCTTGACACTCGAAAAGCTTCGATGGCTCGGCGGGCCGGCAAAGCACATGAACGATTTTTCCACGATTTTTCGCGGGGACTCGCATGTACAGCACATATTAAAGCGTAAGAAGACCTACCGTGTTTATGACAATCCTCGAAGCACGTCGTCCTCGCGGGCAAGCACCACTTTCACACATATATTTACAAGAGAATTATGCGATTTTTGGCAGCGACCATGTATAAACGGACACCGACACAAGGCCCCCTTTACGGAACTGAAGTAACGTTGACGGCAGGCTCGTGAACAAAGACCACGCACGATTTCAAATCCTGTACCGATGATTGGCCGACCGTGGTCACGTGCCTTTGCCGCCCTTTTCCTATTGGCCGTTCAGTACGGGTTGCGAGGACATTTTAAACGATGCACTTATACACATGGCTGACAAAGGGACATGCACAGAAGGATTTTCTTCTCTATTCATTTACAGAATTATCATTTTTATACGCGATAACAATTTTCTATGAAACTATAGTCCGATGAATTGTCGATCGTGATTCTAGACACTACGATACGCTTGCTATGAATGACAGCAGTTGCGTACATTTTCCCTTACCTTCCCCACTTCAAAATGGCCGAACCCAAACAATGAACGAAAAATCACTTACTGCCGCCGTCTATCGATATATTTTAATACGCTGCGCTAATTAAAAAAGTTCTCATATTTTTTATCAATATTTAAAACCAAAATATTTCATAAGCTATGTCAACAGTGGCAGAATTGTTTGTGGTGGGAGATCGAAAACATTGGACGAGTCCATCGTTCTTACTAGAGAGGGGAGGACGGCAGGGCTCTGTTAAGAATGAAGCACCGTGATAATGGCGGGAATACACACACACGTACACAATTTATCGACTTCGACGCGAGGAAAAGAAATACGCGACACTGTCATCCCGTAAAAATTGTTTTTTTTTTCCACACTCTTTCTAGCCAAATATGAATGAAACGCAACGGCACAGGCAGTTTTTATGGAATTTCGAACAGATTGTTAACTTTTCATACCACCAAGATCAATAGACGTTTTCTTATATCTATTTCCTCCGATATATTTGTCGAATTATGCAGAAAAAATATATAATCGCCATAAATATCGTTCTTGCAACGGCTTTCATAAAATATATAGGACTTTTTGAACAATATTATGTATATATGTATATGCGCGTATATATAAAACTTTTACAATATCTACGCTTTTTAGTATTGCACTTGACTTTCTAATAGCTATTGTAACATATAGTTTTTACTTGGAAAAATAATTTCAACTTTTTCTTTCTTTTTTTTCATATGACCACGTATACATCGCATTATCTTGAATCCAGCTCCTTAAATTCACAATAAAAATTGGTAAATGCATTTTCCAGTACCTGAATCAAATATATTCACTTGGTTCCTTTGACGAGATGATCTTTCTTCTTCTTGCTTTTAATATATTTGTTTCTTCTCTCTTGTTTAATCGTTCTGTTTTCAATATCAAAGTTGACTATTTATTAAAACAATTATTATGTTGTGTCTTTACGGCTTTCTGTTCTACAATTAAATATTGAACGCCTTTTTTGTATGATAATTAAATAAGTTCAGTAACTTTCATATATTTGTATATATAGATTATACTTCTTTAATAACTATTAACTTTGAAATGTATATAATTTCTTGAAAATTGATACGTTATTGCACTATCCTTTTGTTCAGTCTGCCACAGTAATCATTTAAGATTGTGGCGTAATTATACCTTCTCGTTTAAATCTTCTTCTTTGTTTCTTTTCGAGTCTTCTAATGCTGTTAATATCTAAGCTTTGGTAGTAGAGGTACTTAGCTTTGGTTTGTTAGTAGAAATACTCTTAACATGTTATTAAAGCTACGTTTCATTTTTCTTAGACATTTGCTACTGCTGGTATTATTTTCATGTATATTTCAATACCCTTTAAAAATATATCTTTGTTCAAATGTTCATCATGATCGTGAAGAAGTATTTTCGTTTTGTTCATAGGCGAAAAGCCAATAGCAGGAATTCCAACCTATAACGAAAAAAAAACCGGTGTTTAAAAAAGTATTCAGTATTTCAGTATAAGAAGAAGACTTTAACATAAGAAGAGATATTTACCTGTCTTACATATCGACTGTCTGTTCCACCTGGAAAAATTCCTATTTGCAAATTTATTCTAAGATCGTCGCAGGTCTTTTTGAAAGCAAGCCAGAAGGGATTGGAATCGTCCAGCTTTGTATTTTCAATCTTGGGATTCTTTTGCTCAAATGAATATGTAACATCAGAACCAGCTTCCTGGCACCACTTCTTTATCATAGCTTCGAACTCTTTGTGATCGACGGAAGGGTCAAGCCGTATGTCGAAAATTGCTGTTAACGAAGTAGGTACTACGTTTGTTTGTATACCACCCTAGAACAAAGTATTTCCATGAAATTGATATAATATGAAATACAAACTTCTACTATTTCCACAAATTAATTTATTTGAAAAGATTTGTATAAATTTATCAATATACTCACTGTGTAACATTAGTTTTCTAAATGCACAGACATGTAATTTTCGTAGTAAACAGTTAGTCAATTTATTTAAAATGTTTAACATCATAATTCAATCAAAGTAAATATTATTTCGTTTGAAATAAATTTCTAAGTGAACTTCTAGGAAAAAATATGTACCTTTAATTGTGTCAAGTTGATGGTTGTAACATCACCAAGCTGTATCTTTGGATCTTTCAATTTTTCCTTTTCTTTAGCTCTCAAATCCATAAACCGATCAATGATGACTTTTATCTTTTCACCAGCTGTATTATCTAGTAGAAGAGATCCATGGCCAGGAGTGCCTGCACACTCTATTGCAACATGCCAAATAGATCTCTCGCCGTAAAACATGTAAAAGCATTCTTCTGGTGAAGCTACACCTTCGTCCAAGGCAAAGCCAATGTTCAAAGCTTGGAAATCTTTAGTGTGCACGAAATCCTTCATGCCAAGGAATCCTCCTATTTCCTCGTCAGGTACAAAGGAAATGTGAATTGTTCTCTTAAAGCATGCTCCAGCAAATTTTAGACGACGAATTGCTTCCAAATATTGTATACCAACACACTTCATATCTTGGCTACCTCGAGCATAAATATTTCCCTTTTCATCCATGTGAGCACTGAAAGGTGGATAAGTCCATTTCTCCTAAAAATTGTATTTCTTTCATTACATGTATCTATTCAGATCTTTCCATTAATTTTAAATAATTTGATTTACTTCAAAGACAGGTACAACATCCATGTGACTATTCAATAAAATAGCTGGTTTAGATGGATCTGTTCCTACCCATGTGAGAACCACAATTGGTTTATCAGGGTGAATATCATTGTACACCTTGGTAGGTAAGTCAAGAGACTTGGCCTGCTTCTGTAAGAATGCCACACAATCATCTGAAAAATAAAAGTTTCAAATTAACATACATCAAACTATATCCTTATCAAAACTTAAATAAATTACATAGTTCCTAAAGGTACCAAATACCTGATATCTTATTTTGAATGTCATAAAGGGTATTATCTTATCTCTCCAAATGATGTCAACTGTTTCAAATGTTTACACATTCAACAATGTACATTACAGTGATCTCGCAAATGATTTTGATATTGATAAACTCGACTAAATTGAACGAATATAAGAATTAAACGAGGCAACACGAGGATTAATAGGAACAATTAATTACGTGCAATTTAGGTCACCCACGAGTCATCCTTGAATAACGATCGCAGCCACAAGTCCCCGAAAAAGGTCTGATCTTTTATCAAAGGGATTAAAAACCACGGGGGTAATTTCACAGAAGATTTAAATCGTTTACCATTGACACGAAGAAAAATATAAAAATAGAAATAACATTCCACACAGGGTGGGGCATGGCAATGGCTGGATAGCGTCTCCGACGCTTCGAACAAACTAAGAGGTTCTCCCTGTCCCCATGCGGAAACGCGTTAGCCTCGTTGAATTAACGTGACGTATTAACGTATGATACTGAAGCCTCGATATTGCACGAGAAAGCGATTTAATTTGCTTAACGAGGAAATGACCGACCCCGTGGCTCCCCGGTGCGCAATATGCGTGGTACGAGTTTTTCATGATCGTGTGCTTCAAAGTACACGCGTGTAACTACAGAATATTCGAATGTTCAATTGTAGGAGAGAGAATAAGGAGGAATTGAAAGTATGAAATCTCTAGAATTGCTCACCATAGTTAATGTTGGGCTGGACCGAGGGTATTCGCAGGTACTCGCGAAAATTCTCTACAGCTGTTGCGTCCAGCTGAGCTTGAGAGGACGAGGACATTGCGGTGCCTGCTGATCGCTGTGTCGAACGCCGTTGAGTCGACTGTCATAGCAGACGCCTGCCGCTTGTCTCGGCCAATTGCCGGTGATTATCACCGGTGACGTAGCCGTGAATCGATCAATCGAAACGCGCGAGCTTGAACGGCGGGATCGCGAGCGTCTCTTTGAAAAAAAAAAAAAAAATAGATAAGAAGATTAGACGCTCTTTGTTTACGTTCTTTGCGTAGGAAAGTTTTTTATCTCGGTGATAAATCATGTAGAGGGGTGTAATAATAGATTTAGAATTGAAACACACAAAGGAGGAGTAAAGGAGATATAGAGATGAACTTTTTCCAAGTGTATAGGTGATATGATTAAAGGTGCATCACAATAAGCGGAGATAAAGGCTGTGAAGACTTTTGTTAATTCGTAAAATGTATTCCGATTTATTAAATTTCATGTATGCCTAAATATGAGCTCTTTACACGTTACGCCATAATGTATTCATATAAGGTTTGATATCGAAGAACTTGTTACATTCATTAAATCGATAGTACGAATTAAATTATCATACAATGTAGAATATAATGCAACGTGGCTAATAACTAGGCACATACATGTAACAGTGAATTGCAAATAAAAAAATCACGTGTTCCGATACTATTATAAAGATGAACTTCATTTCTTCCTCTTTTATATATATAATTATATACGTACATATAATTATATATATTTATATATATGTACATACAATAATAATAATAATTAATAATTAATAATAATAATAATAACCGCTATTTATCTGTTTTTTATTTACAACATTGAAACTATTATACTAACGAGTTTTCTTCTTTTTACTAGGTTTTTCTGCCTCCTCACCTCTCTAACATGTCTTACTTTTATATCTTTATATATAACAACAGAACGTCTTTGTCGTTTTTTTTTTAATCAGAATGTCCATTATACGGATACGTTTAGGGCAACCAGAGAGAAATTGTACAACGAATAGAATACATATTATATAAAGCTGAACGCGCGCGCGTGTGTGTGTAGCCGCAAAAAGCAATTGTATTACCGCTCTTTTGTATTTTCTTTTTTTTTTTGAGTTCATTCTCTTTCCATTGTATCATTCATATATATATATATGTATATTATATATATATATTTTTTGCTTTTGTTTTTGAAAGAAGATACAACTTCTTAAAGAAGACGTCCACACTTAAATTTATCTTACAAAAATATGTACAAGTTTCACAGTAGACTAACCGGGTGATGAACACATTACGCTGTACACGCTCCCTATCTGACATTTACACCACCCGATTAGTTCAAGTAACTTACACTAGTATACACGTTTATTACAAAATATTGGCTAAAGTATAAAGGAATACCAAATGCCAAAAATATCGCTCGTTTTACATTAGTTCTCCCCATAGTACTTAGTTTCCTTTTTTTCTTCTCATGAGTTTCAAGTTAATCTCGTTTCATCTCGTTTTTGCAAAAGTTGCAACCAAACGAACGCAAGTTTTCAAACAGGAGACGGTTGTCCCCCCCCCCCCCCCCCCCAATAGTTTCATGTACTTTGTTCCTTTCCATTACGTTTTCTTTTTTTTTCTTTCTTTGTTATATCGTTTACCAATGAGATCCATAGAAGACATCCAGGGCTTCTGTAAAATTCATTCCTCTGTATTTCTTGTTTGAAATATATTCCTATCCCTCAAGTCACAGATCTTTCTAAACTGTTTGACATCACGCTTAAAAATTTTCCCTAAATAAAACATGTCAGAACGGTGTAACGTGGCTTTGTAACGCGCGCTAAAAACTTTAACGATCGCTTTTATTCTTTCTACTATGCTAGAGGAAATTCTGTTGGCTATTCTTTATTCGAGTTGTGAAATTGAAAGATTATAAAAAACTGGCGAATAGATTGATCAGTTGGCTCACGTGGAACTCTCCGAGGACCTGTTGCACTTTAAACACTACTGTTTCCTTTGTCCAAGATTATCGCGTTATCGAAGTCCTAGAATTGTACAACGTCCAGTTTTTGTTTGTTTGTTTTTTTTTTTTTGATATTAGAAAATACTTTTTTATCTTTCTTCGCCTCGAAGGGTTCCCCCAAAGTTTAGCTTTTAATATATCAAGTACGTCAAAATACTTTTTCTTTCTCTGGCGTTGCGTTCAGCGTTTGATTCGACAATTGCTTGTACAATGTGTATATGTATATATATGTATATATATATTTTTTCATTTTTTGTTTGTTTGCTTTCTCTGGAAGAAGTGTTAGCGAGAAATACGAAATATTTATGGCCTTCAGATTCAGGAAAATTTAAACTCTTCGAAGTCGAGAAAAAGTAATTCGTTGTGTTTGTGTATGTATTGTGTATATAGAATGTTTCAAGTGCAAGTTTAAAATCTGTGAAATATACAAAAGCCGAAGTAATTATAAACTCATATTGCAACGAGGAACTCCCAATAAGAAATATCGCAATTAATTAGCACGGTTTCAAATATACATAGATATGTACTGTCACGAGTACAAAATGTTCGAGTTCGATTATAAATCGAATTCAACACATTCTTACGGAATATATAAAATAGGCAGCGGCGAGTTGTGCACGTCATAAAACGTCATACATAGTACGGTATTCTGATCGCCGAGCTAACACCTGGACTGATAGACCGCATATTTATTCTAAATCAAACACGTGTTTATTAAAAATCTTTATCACTGTAATCGTAGCGAATAAATAAAGCGAAATTTTTTCTTTTCCTTTTTTTTTTCACGAAATGACAAATTTATCAAACGTGACAGTACACACACAAGTACGAGAGAATTTCGATATGAAAAACTTTGTACATCACGCTAATCTTAAATTACACCGCTGTATACACTGGGCGAATTGTCCTTAATCAAATGTACCATTTACATTCACCGAGTAAAAAAAATCACCGATCACCGGATTAAAAAAAAAAGTTATAAGAAATTGAAAAAAACGACAATTTACAAACACAAATAAATAAATCCTTAGGAAATTTCTCTCTCTCTCTCATTTTCTCTCACTTTCACTCTCACTCTCTCGGTATGCATACGAAAAAGCAAATTATAGAACAATCTATGAATCCCGAGAACGAAAAGAAAATACAAGCAACCTACTTTTATGCATTCGTTAATTCGTTTTCACATTTTTGTTCCTTTACAAAAAATATCCTACGATTCTCCTGCCATACTAATTTCATTTTTTTTCTTCCTCTCTTATTGCAGCTTGCTATCTTTCTCTCTTTCTTTTGCCCTCACCTTCTTTCCCTTTTAATACACTCTTCCCTCTAAATCGCCTCTTAAAGAGCTTTGTACTTTAGAATGAATGTTCAGTTTCAGGATTTCCACGGATCAAGTTAAAAAAAAAAAAAAAAAAAAAAAAAAACGCACATTTGTCGCAGAGACGCCTCCCTTTCTTATTCAGTATCAACTTAAAAAACAACGTTGTACTGTTGATTATACTCAGGATGAGAAACTAGAACGAGGAGGGGAAAAAAAAACCATTAGAAAATTTGAGCGCAAAAAGAACGATTCTCAAAAAAAAAAGAATAGATGTGTATTCAGACTCATTAACAGGAGGTACAGAGCGACGAAATCGAAACGTGGGAACGTTCAGTCTAGGGCCTTGACATATCTCATTTGCAACTGTACAATTTTTTTTTTCTTTTATATACCCTAAACAGGCCTGTGTTCTTCCCATGGAATCGATGATCATCACCACGATGGAATCGAAAAGCAAAAAATTTCAATTCTCGACCAAGGAACCCGTCACTGTGCGGTGATTATCGTTCCATTTTAATTCCAAAGAAATATACATTTTTTATTTCTTTCTTTCTTTCTTTTTTTTTTAAGATCCCGATCGCATCGATACTCTTTTTCCTTTTTTTATTATTTGTTTTCATAAAAAAATAAAATAAAAATTGCAACTCACAGCACAGTGTCTTAGTTTCTTCTGTATCTCTCCCTTGACTCTTTCTTAATTAAGATTAAATGTACACTTCAGTATAGTTATATTATGCATATATGCAAATGATATTTACAGAGAACTCGGATAATGTAGGTATGCACGTGTTTTTGTGTACGCGTGTTCCTTTTTTGTGTATACATATATGTAATATATAACTGTCAGACGGTCCGAAACCGATGCGTTATCACGATTATTCATCGGTCCGGAACGGTTTCAACTTTGTTACGGTTTTCCACCAAAGTTGAACTAATGCTATATATATATATAAACGTTCTTAGGGCACCGTTTTCACCGATATAAAAAGTGTACATCGTGCGATACACTTTTGGCCATAACACGTTTAGATGCCAATGATTTCCTTAAATACGGTCATTTATCTATATAATGCACGAGACTACATTTTCCTTTCTGTGTGTGTGTATGTTTTTTCTCATTTTTTTTTTCTTTCATTCAAAATACTTCATTATCACTTTTAGGCCACGCGAATTCCATCGAGTGCGTCTTCGAAACCATCAGAAGCTTGTCAATTCTTTCGTGTTTCTTCTCTCGCATTCAACGGTGTACGCATAACACGTCCTTAATACAAGCGAGAACAGAGTAGCACCTGTGTGATCACGAATCTCTTCTTTATTATTATTATTTTTTTTTTATTGCCAGCCGTGCGTACGTGAATTATCATTTTATCATATACATTTAAATACCCTTTTACTAGAACACGCAGCAACGTAAGGCAAAAGAGATCGTAAGTTTGTTACTTTTCTTCTTTTCTTTCTGTTCTTCTCTTGATATATTTTGTTTCGCCCCCTTTCCCTTCAGGCCAGGGACGATAACTTAACATGCTTTAATCTAATGGAATTAAACGACCAAGTCTAATAAAAATTTCCCAGCTAAAATGTTTTCTTTTTTTTCTTTTTCGAGCAGCGCTACCTTTTTATGTGGGTTAAGACCTCGGCGCCGGGTGATTATAAAACTGCTTCTGCGACTGGCCGGACGCAGGATACATTTGATTTCCGGATGGCGGTGTCACGGACGAGTACTTGGCAATTGATACTGCTGTGGTAGACGGTGGAATAAACTGAGGGGGGTATGGATTCGAACCTGGCGGTGCTTGAGACGCTTGTGGCACTAAAAATTGTTGCGGCTGTTTATTCGCAGAGGCCTGGGGCGCAGCGTTCACGTAAATTGGCTGCGAGGTGTTCTGCGAGACAGTGAAGGGCGGATACTGGACGGGACAAGGTGGTTTGTTTTGGAATTGAGGATAATGAATGGACGCTGATCCTGGAGGAGGAATATAAGGTTGAGGAGGCAGCTGAGGTACAGGATACCCCGGTGGAGTATTCGAGACAGAGGGATGAGGCGGAGACGTCTTGCGTGCTTTTAATATCGCCTCTGCTGTTAGACCTACGATTAATTTTCAATTAAATAAACGCGTGACTCTAAAGGATAAGAGAAAAGAAAGGAAATAGAAGTTTACCATGTTTGCGGGCTCTCTCTTCTTCGTCGTCGCTGAGAAACAACCCAAACTCTCGTTTCAATCTCTCTGTAAGGTTTTCTCGTTGGCGTTCAACAAGAGTTGGAGCCGCGGACCAACCTATCGTGCCTTCCTCACCACCTGAAAAAGTTCCAAACAGTTTAATGAAATAATATTCTATTTTAAATATGAATAATATTTTCAACATCCCTGTTGATCGTTACCTTTCTTTTCTTCGCTTTCTGCGTTGGTAAAAAGTGGTAGCGCGGTGAGGCTTGGTATATCGAGAGATAGCGAGATCTTGGATCCTTCCTCATCGGAGCTGAGGGACGATGTCCCGCTGCTCGCACTGTCTGATCTACCTCTCGCCCCTCCTTTATCTGTTGCGGAAGCATCACTCGACGGTTCAGGCTCTGGAGGCGTGCCAGACGATTGTTGTTTACGTTTACGATACTCTGATATGGACAACTAGAACAGTAAATTACTTTTGAATAAACGAGAAAACACATGAATGCATAACTTCAAAAGGAACGCTCTATTTTATAATTATTCTAACCTTTCGTTTGACAGGGGGAATTGTATCAGGTTTAAATGCAGGGGCTGGCATACTATTTGGAACGACGGTTCTTGGGTCCTTTAATCGCTTTATCTCTTTAGGCGGAGTTTCTTCTTCCTTCGCTAAAGCAGCTTCTTCATTCTGGATAATTTGCGGGACAGGTTTTAACACCGATTCCTGAACTTCTATTATTTGCTCCGGAGTTTCAGACTTTGGCTCAATGTACGGTGTGTTATTCTCTTCAATGATTTCTTCCTTCGCGGTGTCAGATGCCAGATCATCCAATTTGGCTTCTAGTAACTCCCTCAAAGCCGTTGAGAGCATAGATTTTTGTTCGCCATTCTTAGAACCGTCCACTGTATCCATATCAATAGTCGATTCGATGATAGCCGCTTCGAAATTTAGCTGACTTTTCGAAGCACTCGTTGTTTCTGTCTTCTTACGAATACGTTCGCTTAATGGTGGAATGGAATGAAAAATCTTTGGTGGCTCTGTGATGGATTCTGCGTCCATGTTGGAGGATGTAGATTCAAATATGGACTCTTCTGATGATGTAACGAGCGCGGACAGCTGTTCTGTTTTTTGAGATTCCTGGCTTTGTTCGGTCTCTTTAATGTTATTCTCAATAATGCATTCTGATTCAGCTTTGTTTTCGAATTCTTTGAACAACATCTCCTCATGACTGATGTTGAACGACTTAAACGACGTTTCGTACGATTGCTTATCATCGTCCATATCCTTATCCTCAGAGTCTGAATCTTCTTTAGAACTCTCCATCAAACCCTCGATACCGTCCATACTCTTGTCTTTCTCGGAACTGGTGTCTACCTTTTCCTTATAGTCGTTTCCATCGTCGCCAGTGATCTTCTTCATCTGTGCTTCAACGTCAAACTCGTCTATCGACATGTTATCGTCAGATTTCGCTTCGCACTTCGCATCGTCAGATCTTTTGTCATCGTCAGACTTCTCATTCTCAAATTTAACCATCTCGCTTATGCTACCTCCGAATTCGAGCTTCATTTCGGCTACACGTTGCTTCAGGATTGCGTCTGATTCCATGACACCGATCGGAGAACTGAAATCTTCCATTTCTGTATCACCCTCATTCTGATCAACTATTTCGACTGTACCTTTTTCTACTTCCAAGTGTTCTACCTCTTTTTTTATATGTTCCTTTTTGTTCTTATCCCTCTGCTGATCTGTATCGTTCTTAATGACACGAAACTCATCCTTAACGGACGGCTTCGTTTCCAAGTGTGTATACACGTCGCACTCCATTTCATCGTATTCCTCTTTTTTCACCTCAAGGGTCTCTTCCTTTACTAGCGACCCGTCAATCTGCACCCCAGTCATTGACTCCTCGGATTTTATACTCTTTACGTGAAAATCCTGAGAGATGTCTATCGAAAGCTTTTGTTGCATAATTTCGTCTGAATTCACATGTTCGTGTGAATCGACCTCCGGTTTTACAGATTCTGTCATCGTGTGACGTTCATCGTTCTGCTCGATCAAAGGTGATTGTAGCTGCTCGATGAAATCGTCCTGGAAAAAATTATCCCATTAAAAGACTAATTTTCTATTTACTCATAAGAAAAAAATATGGAAAATTAAGTAATTAACTTACTTCAACAGGACACAGAGATCTGTTATTCGGAGTAGACTCAAGAACCAACATAGTGGGTGTTGTAGGCGGAGTATAATTATCCGACGACAAGCTTTCTCTAGCTATTCTCCTCTTCTTTGGCGGAGCTACCATTTCACTGGGCGGTGGACTCTCCGGGCGACTGTTAGGCGAATCACACTCCTCGGAGATAGCTTGACGTAGCCATCTCTTCTTAGCTGATCCCGTGGAAACAGGACACACTGTGTTATTTCCACTGATACCTTGTCTCTTTTGAGGCGGTGAATCACATATTCCAGAGACGGAATTAGCCGCCTGGACAAGGGTCGCCAAACTCTTAGCCGCATAACTCTGCGATAAGAATTCTGCGGAAGAGTCTGTGGGTAAGGAAAAATCCGAGGACCTACAAAGAGGGTTTATAGAATTCGACGTGGATACTGGTGGTAATGCTGGTAATGGTGAAACTTGAGATATGTTGGTTTGAGGTGGATCGGGTGATTCTTTCAGCCATTCATTCATGAGAACTTTCTTAGTCTTTGGGAATTTGAAGCCAGGAGCTAAGGGACCAACCGCTGCCGCAACCAGTAAGCAAGCCGAGGATAAAGGAGTGGATGGAGTAGAACTTTGAGAGCTGCTGCTCGCTCCGCTATCACAGGTTGGACTCTTCACTGGCGTTGGTTGTTGCAAAGGAGGCGAACTGGGTCCAGGTGCGTTGGAATTAGCCAGAGCTAGCAATAGACCAGCTGCTGTAGGAATTCCTTGATGATTACCAGACGTAGCTACATTTTCGTTAGTATTCTTGGCAGGCGTATGCAAGTGGGAGGAGTAAGGAACATCCCGATTTTGAGAGTGATTTTGGCTAAGCAAAGGCGGTGACTGCATTGAGTTGCTTTCTTCTCCAGAAGACTCGTCAGAATCCGCGGAATTTAACCTTGTTCTCCGACTACTGCTCTGAGATTGAGAAGTGGTTCTCGCTCTGCCTTTTCTCCTTTTCCGCCTGAGAGGTCTGTCAGAGGTTTGCTGTTTCTGCTTCGACTGCATTGTGACAGTAGGAGAATCCTCGTTGTCACTATGCGTGCCACCGGACTCTTTTCTTTGTGCATTCCTCGCTTGAACCTCTTGCTTTCTTTGCTCCGCTTTCTCCAGTCTCTCGAAGGCTTTCATGATTGCTTCCATTTTCCTTTCCTCTCTGGTCATCTTTTTTTTGTCTTTTTTGCTCTCTGACACCATTGGTTGACTCAAATTCGGTGAGAATTGCGGCTGCTGAACCGTTATTGGAGGTTCCTCCTTTGGTAGTTGACGCACTGTGTTCGCTACAGTGGTTGTGACTGTCCTTCTTGGAGCAGTTGATATTGTCGACACTGTCGTCGGTGTTGGTACAGGTTGCGTGATGATAGTACTGTTGGGGATCGCAGTCGAGGAATCGCTATCCTCGCACACTGTATTTCGCCTGCCCCTTCGTCTTCTCTCTCGACCATCCGCGTTCTCAGCCAGTGTTCCGTTGCTTCCTCTTCTATTTAACTGATTTAGGGATACTATCTGACATTCTCTGGGATTATTACACGCACAAACGATAGGCATTATGGGGCCGTTCGGATTAGGCGACAGTAGCAGATCGTGTTGCTCATGTCTGATCGTGATCTCAGCGTTTTTTTCGATCGCGGTAGTAGTCACGATATACAAATGTAACGTTCCTTTTTCTATACAATGTTTCACTTCTGCGTTAGGCTTACAACTACGTCGCACAAATCTAGCATCGTTCCCGTACGTTCTGGTGTCTACACACACTTCCGTCCCATCACGGGGTAACCGATAAAAGAATACGAAAGGTCCTGGCCTCTGACTATGCTGTCTTCCTTGGGGATACGAGGGCCGATGTTGCGTACTTAGCATATACTTTCCTCGTAGCTCGACAACAGGTGTATTCGGTTGGAGATACATCGTTGCCACCAAAAACTGCATCAAGGAAAAAAGAAAAGCAATTTTTTTGCAAATACTTATTTTAATGAGATAAATTATTTCTCGTACAGAATAGTCGTACTTACTCTAACATTATTACTATGTACGTTGAGTCTACATTTTCCAGTGGCGATCATACTCATGTTACTCTGTCTCGAATCACTATGTGTACCATTCACTTTGATCGAGGATATTCTGGCTCTCAATTCCGGACTATAGTGATTCGTCACAGCCTCCTCGTAACGTTCGATCCATTGTCTGAGTGGTGTGACGTTAGAATTCCAAGCGTCTTGGCTATCCTCCTCCTTATCCTCCAGACTCATTCTTCGTTTAGCTTTACGTTTACCTGGGCCCCGTTTTGTCGTTTCTTTTTTACGAACCACGCTAGATTGCCTCGGATGAGAATCTCTCCTTTGCCTTTTCGCAACATTGTTATTATTATTGTTGTTGTTGTTGTTGTTTAATCGTCGTACTTGCGGCGGCTCGGATTTCCGTCGCGGGACTTGTTGTAACGTTCGTTTTTTTGGGATCGTATTCATACCAACATCGGTATCCGCGGAACTAGTGGACGACGTGTCTGATGATGTATCTGAATTTAATAATTCCTCGCGTTTACGCATTTGCAAAGCGCGAGCCCTTTGTCTGTCTACGCGTCGCGGTCGACAGATTTCACAGAGATACTCGTCAGGAATGTTAGAACGATCTATGCCCATACAGTCAACGTGCTGCCAAACTCTACGATCACGGATATTTTCATTGGTTAGTAAAACATTGAAAATTTCATCGAAACTGAACAGACATCAAAAACAGGTTACTCATACTTACAAACATCGATCGCAACAGATCATATATCCATCGTCATGCTCGAATTCACTGAAAATCATATATATTTGAAGTTAGACTTTTTTTTTCATTTATTTTCATTTATTATTTTCTTAATAAGAAATACTCACCATATACACCTAGTAACACTGTCCTCGTCATCTCCTTCTCCTTCCGGAGCGGTCTCAGTTTCCTCACCTTCCAGTTCAGCGTCTCTGCCTGTCTCGCTGCTGATAGCGCTGGCTGCATCGTCGTCCACGTTAGTGCCACTAACAACTACAATTAAAGATAATGTTGTGCTGTTAGTTACACGCGTTTTTCACTTTTCGCAATGGTTGCGTGATTCGTGAAGTGTACCTTTTCCATAAATATAAGCGTGCTGAGAGGTCGCGGTTGAACTCCCAGCTCCATTGATAGGCTGTTTTGGATGAGAGGGTGGTGAAGGTGGCGACGGTGTTCGTGGCGGTGGTGCACCATAATTGTGATCCTGTAGGACGTACTGAAGACACTATAATCAAGAATTAAGTGTTCTAGGAACAACTATATATGACTACAAAATGCAACAGTGCACACTGTAAAATGACTCTGAAGACTCATTACTGAACAATTGCATTATGTCTACTACAGTATGTTACCTCGTAAGGAGGAGGTATTCTTATAATTGGAGATGCAGGACGTTGTTGCCGTTCATCTTCCTTAGGTTCGCGAGGCTCAGGTTCGATTCTAGAAATATTACGTTCGGTTATTCAGTTATTAACGAGGTTTTCCAAAAGATAAAGGAAACTATAGTAAATACTAACTTGTTCTCGACATCCTTTCGAGGTTCCGTGCTAGTTACTGGCAGTAACGTTTTTACTTGACCAGCTTGCTGCCTAACTTGCTGAGGGAACTGCGATGTTGCGATAAGCTGTTTCTGTTGTATCACTTGTTGTTGTATTTTAATCGGCTGATTTTTATGCATCAACATGTTCGACGCGACAGTCTGCTGAGGAAGCAACGTTTTGATGCTCGTCTTTTGTGCGACCACAGTCGCTGGTCCTTGACTTTTTACCGCAGTCACGTTTGTATTCAAAGAAGTTTTAATACCGGCTACTTTCTGCGTGTGATTCCTCTGTGCCGGCTTTTGAGGTGGTATCGTTTTGATACATCCAGGTTGTTTCTGAGTGTTCTGAGGACCTATTACATTCTGCTGTTGCTGGATAATTTTTACTGGCTGTGAATTCGCGGCTCTATGCAGTGACTGTTGCGCGATATTCTGCGAGTTTGCTGGTTTCACGGTGTTCGCTATTTTCTGAGGAATACTTTTCATGTTTCCCTGCTGTAACGCCTGTGCTTGATTCTTTGGTACACCCACTCTCATTACCATCTGCTGTTGTTGCTGTTGCTGCTGCATCTTCGAATTTACCACCTGGGTTCGTTGATTATTGGGCATAGTCGCTATCGTGGCGACTTTCTGGTGTACATTACTAATACTATGACTCCTATGAGTCGACGGATTCGCATTCGCCTGTTGCTGCTGCTGCTGTTGTGACGGCTGTTTCTGCACAACATGCTGCTGCGACTGTTGCTGTGCCTGCGAGGTCTGTTGCAGTAATTGTTGCTGTAACTGGGACGAGTTCTGGGTTGGATGTACCTGCTGCGGTTGCGATATCACTTGTTGCTTGTTTACGGTTAACAGGTTTGCATTTTGCGACGCTTTCGTGATATTCGGGACACTGTTGCTTTTGCACACATTCGTGATTGTTTGTACTCTACTGGAATTGACGGTGGCCACAGTTTGAGACTTTTGCAAAGCCGCCGTTGTCTGTGATCTTTGATGCTGCGACGGCTGAACTTGTTGCATATGCTTCTGAACCTGTGGTGACTGTTGCTGACATTGCATCTGCCCCACTACTTGTACCTTCTGTATACCAGCTACAGAATTGCTAGGCTTCTGAATATTATTCACCGGCGTGGTGATTGACTGTTGTTGCCTGGGCACAGTGGTCACCGTTTTCTGCGGCTGAACCTGTAACTTTTGTAATCCCTGCTGTTGATTACCGATTGTTATCTGTTGTAGTTGTGCTTTGTGATTCGCATGGCTACCTAACACCTGCGACGGTACCTTCTGGTTATTGTAAACCTGTGCCACCTTTTGCATATTTGCGGTGGCGTTCGCTTGTGCTTTCTGGAGTGTTGAGTTCCCCTGTTGGGCTTTCTGTACGTTGGTATTGTTTGTGACTTGATTAACAGCGAACTGAGTGGTTTGAACTGTGCCAGTGGACACCTGGCTCTTTTGTACCGTTTGTATCCTAGGTACCGCGTTCCTCTGAACAGTTACTCCTTGATTGACGTTCGTCACAGCCTTCACTTTCTGTAGGTTCACCGTCTGGCCCTGTCCAACGAGATTCTGCGCCTTCACGTGTATTCTCTGAATATTGGGCAATGAGGTTGCGGTGCTAATGGCTCTGACTGCGCTGCTACTCACCACCAGCTGCGAGGAGACAGACTGAACCTTCAAAGGTACGCTACTAGTCTGGAGACTCGGTACTGTGCTTGTTTGTTGCTTACTCTCGCAACTGACCACCTGACTTCTAGCTTGTTGCTGTTTGGCTTGCGTGGACACCGCGTGTTGCAAAGGATACACATGTGCTAATCCACTACCCGGAGACGGTAAGGATTGAGCATTTACCGGAACGTGAACTACATTCGTGGAAGCGTTCAGAGTCAGAGGCGTGGTGGACTGCTGGGTCTGATGTGTGGAGGAGGGCAATTTCTGCGAGATCACGCGTGTCGTTAACACCTGTGTGGTATTCGTCTGAGGACCAGTGATCCTCTGCACCTCTCTGACGGTTTTAGCCACGGGATAAGTAACGCTGACCGATTTTACAGTGGAAAATGAAATGACATGCCCTGCTGGGATCTCTGAGGTGCTCTCTAAACACTGGAGAATCTGAGGCTTGTTGTGATCATCGATACCACCAACTAATGTACCGGATGTCTCTTGATTCAACGAAGAAGACGGCTGACCGGGGGAATTCTTCTCCAGAGATGTTTCTACCGTACCCAGCTGCAAAACGAAGCTCATGGTGGTTTCAGCAGTCTGAGGATAGCTGTCGACGCGTTTCGGTGCGGCGGAAGAGGCATCGTTCTCGTTAGCATTGGTCTGCTCGGCCGGGGATACCGGGGGAGGTGGGCCAGGCCCTGGGGACAATTGCTCCCCGCCCCCAGCTGTTCCACCCCCCGATAACTTGATCACCGACGGGGTCGACGTTTTGGAGGCCTTTCGATCACGTCAACTGGAAACTCGAGCGAGTCAGGACCGAACTGGTGTCTCCTCGTCCGGCAGCTTGGGATACCGCGCTCTTCGATTCCGCTATTTGAGGATCCTGAACCATAAGCTGCAAAACGTACCAATTGCAGTTAGAGAAAGATTTTATAGAGAAAAGTACGTATTTTTTGGGAGGAATGGAATAATATGTCTTTGGTTGGTTACATACCCCAGCCCAAACATCCCGTGAGGAGCATTAATTATTCAGAGGTCGTGACGTGGCAATGCAATATTCAAGGCTATCGATCGGGAAGAAAAATGTTTCCACCGTTATCTAACACGGATCGCCATCGTTTTCAACGGATTCGAATAAAATAATCCGTTTTTTACACTCGCAGAATATGTAACTTTTTAAGTAAACATTTCAATGTAATTTCTCTTTATTTTCAATACAAAATAAAGTTCTATTTGTTTTGAATATGCAAACAAAAGTAGCCTCGATTTACACGGTGCCAATTAATCAAGTATTCCAAGTATTTAATTATGATGATCCAGAGTAAAACCGGTATAACGTGAAAAAGAGATGGAAAGGATAATTCGCGAGCGTGTTTAACGATGATGTCTCTCAATGCAAACCGGTTCATGGTCGTGCGATAAAATCGATTTAGATTACAGCAAGATTAAGCTCGATAAATCGATTTCGTGCGTTTAATTGCAGCGTCCTTTTTTTTCTTTTATATTGGGTAAGAAGGAAAATTCGAGAAACATTTTCCAAAGCGCGTAACAAGCATTTGCCAGCATATGTCAAGTTGCGCACGTGCGACTGGAGCAACGCCAAGTGTGCCTGCCGTAGTTCTACCACCTCGTGTACGCCACTAACGAATTAGTATTATCAATTTCCTCCGCGGAGCTAGATGTAAACAACCGACCGGATATAAAAATACGCGGTGGTAGCCATTTGCGGCAGCGAAAGCTATCGGCCAGGCTTAACCTGTGACGTGCAACTATCGATAACAGAGAACATCGTGTAATTAAGGCAGAGGAATATCCTTTCCTTTACCATTAATGCGATAAAACGATCATTTTTCCTAGCGAGTACGAGTGTGTCTCATTTACAATTTCTCTACATGGGGATGCATAAAATAATTACTGTTGAATTTTTAATAATAACAATAATAGTAATAATCAGTTGAAATAATAACGTTAAGTCAAGATCGTTACATATTTCAAGTATCCTCTGCCAGAGTTCCGCAAATTTTCCGGTCATCGTAAAATAGAAAAATTCCTCGGCGAGCAAAACTGGAGTCGCGATCACGCGACCAGTGCGTGAATAGGAAGCGGTCGTTCCATATGCACCGTGCCTTTTCCACTGCACTCATTGTCAGCGGCACGTGCTACTACTACTGAAAGCCTCGGCAGCAGCCGTTTCCCAGGCTTTTGTCCCGGGCTTTTCAGAAGAAAAAAGAAAAAAAAAAAGTCGCGGCAATCGTCTAATTAGAACTCCATCGTAAAGCCACTATTTACCATCGTGTTAACCTTTTAACAGTTTACAATCTATTAATATTCATTTATTCCTAACTTTGAAATTGATATTTTCGACGTAATTAATGGACGTGTTCGAATTAAACCCTGAAATCGGTTGACTTGAAGGAAAAGCTATCGCGCGTTACACAACAGCATCACGGCAGGTCACGTGACATGTTGCAGCGTAACAGCGTTATCGCTACTGTCAAAACGCCAATGGCAAAGATTCAGCTTTCATCGCGCGGACACGCAGACGTCTGTTAACCGAGGTTATGCACTCGATCGTACGTACCGCGATTTAATTTTAACCTGTGTAACCATGCTTCTGCAATGCTTCGAACACATTGCCCCGAGTAAAAATCAGCATTTTCAGAAAAGGACCGTGAACCAAGTAGAGAATATGATATTTCAGGGGAATTGCTAGAAACAGCTGCTCTACGATACCATGTACGATGGATAAATATAGATTTAATCGTTTCAGCAGTTACGCATACCCACTGGTAACTGGCTAATAAATCGAACAGATATTTCAAAGATGCATAAATCTGAAAAGTAAAGAAAGTGCAATCTTTGCGACTTTTCAACGAAACGCAGTGAAACAGCTGTCTTTCCAGCGTCCGCGAGTTAACAAGCGTGCTACGTTGCAAGTTGGTTTGTCGCGTTGGCAGCAATGGGATTTGTGGCGACCTACTTGGCGTACCTCGACCCTTGCATTGATTCGATACGAACCAAAATTATTCCTGAACGATTATCGCTTGATCCTATCATCCTCCCTTCGTCCCACTACTCAATCACCATTTCTCCGATCATTTCTACTATCGTTTTGAACAAACTACTCTATCGATCTGTTATCCATCATTTTTCAACGAGTTATCATAGTAGTAAACATACTGTGCTCGAGGAAGGTAGTACAATTATAGAACAGCATAGGAGAAGGAAAAGAGGGATAAACACGGTTTGCAATAGTATCAATGCTTGCTCTGTCAGAGCGACAAGTTGTTTGATGCTTCCGCTAACCCCTTCACCGCGAGGAAACGGTGTTGCTCTTTCGCCTAGTGCGCAGCAGAAACGCGCACTACACTGTACTCTCGGCCTGTATTCTATCCTCTGCTAAGTTCATTCGAAGCACGATCCCGCTCTAAATTCCATAACTAATTCCTGAACAGGAAACTTCACCCTGTGTATGATCATATATCGATGTTTTCCCGACATATCTGTACAATTATTACGAGTTTCACTTCTTTCTACCCAATAATGACTTTTCTCTGAAAAAAAAAAAAAACTACCTACCCATAACAAGATAGTATAATCAGTGGAAGAAATTGCTTGCGATTATTGAACATTTTTAGTATCATGGGGATTATGGTATAGTACAGTATTTCTTCAGTATGCGGTCACATTCCTAAGCGATTAATCCGCAGAACCGCGGCACTACTACCAGCCAGTGGAATGAAACCGTGCACGACAGTCTCTCCTCTGGAGAGATGCTATACTCCTAGTAGATTCATACATGAAATCACTCTCGATCACTTTTCCCATTGAACGTGTTTCATTGGTTACCGTTGGAGGACATGAACAGCCATATTGCATATCGACCGTTACGAATGTATGAAAAGGGATTGCAAAACTGACGCACAGATGATGAAGCGAAAAAGCACGAAACTGCCGCAGAACGAAGCGGTTGTTCTTCGCCTCTGAATGTCGTTTAAGTCCTCCCCCATGCCCTCTGTCTCTTTTGAGCGAATTATCGAAGAAACGCTTTCGTAGTATCTCTCGCGTTTGGTTCCTACACTTCTGTCGCTGAGGCGTGCGCGAACACGGCGCAAAAGCGAGGAGAGGACGGCGAGATACCGGTTATTGGCGGGGACTCTGGCATATTTCACCGAGTGTCCGGCAATCAGGCCTTTGTATACTACACGCTCGCACTCTCTCGCACACGGAGAGCGGAGAGGAGGATCGGCAAGTCGAACGTTTATTTAGCGGCGTAGAAGTAGACGTAAAAGCAACAGTATGTTTATTGGAAGAAATATACCGATGCTTTCGTGAAATTCACGGAAAATTCAGTCTACCTAGATTTTCTATCAAATGGTTTCCTTTCTCTTCTTTTTTTCATCTTTTTCCGATGATACATCAATATGTAATACCTTTAACATGGAATTATATTGTGATTTGTAAATGTAAAACCATTTCAATTGATTACAACCATTCAAAATTGATCGTGCATTAATATTAAATTTTTTGCAAGTAGATGTAATGCGCAATTAGAAGGCCGCTCTATCGAATGAATTAGCAATGCATTAAGAAAAATTGCATCGCGAATCTACACGTTACGTGGGCGTGTTTAAAGCGCAGGGGTCCGGGGGATGAGGATACAGCTTTGTGCACCTTACTATTACAACCAAGGTTACCGAGAATCGCGCATCTTCCTCGCGCTTAGGTAGCCAAACCGTACCTAACTTTTATTGCATTTCGCTGTATCTATCTCCTACCCACTTTTAAACAATTGCACAATCCGTCTAACATCTACGCGAAAAATTCAATAAACCAGTGAAACGACGAATCAAACCTTATCGCGATGACTTAACAGATGGAAGTTTACGCAATCGAAATGGCGTATCTTAGAAAAAAAGAAAAATTGTATTCTACTTCTACTTTCAACCAGCTTAGCAATATACTCCTCTGTTTTATCGTGAACAAGGCGTACCCATAGTAACCGCAAGCACCATTAATACACTCTGATGTCATCCCTAAGAAATGCATCGACTCTTTGCGGCGTAAATCTTGTGAAATCGTCGGCTTCTCTCGTGTTCTCTCGATTTTTGATCAAACTATTACGTGTTTCATATGTCTTTTTCCATTTTAATCGCATCGTTAATAGAAAATCAATAATTTAAGGAGGATACTTTTAATTAACAAGCATATGGAAAATACGTTAGATCGATATAATCTAGTCCAAACTATCGCCAGGCGATGCATATAAATTTCTGTATGTAAATACGATGCACCACTACTGTGCATACGCATCGACATCGTCCTATTGGACCTTCCGCGGTGACGTCAGTAGGGTCGACCAATGATAATGGTCGAGCAAGTCCGAGCACTTCGGTCTTCTACTACTGCGTTGGGTAAAAAAGAATGAACAATGGCTAACTGATTACGCGCATGACCTTATTCTATGCTATAATTAAAAAAAAAAAGAAAAAACAAACAAAAATTCTGAACAATTTAAAAATGTGAAAACTATGCATGCATCACATTCATCTAAAATTCTTTAAGTAAAAGAAGAATGAATTGAATGTTGATATAGGTATTGGAGGGAAAGATGGATCCTCTTGGATATGGTTTTCTTGCGAATCAAACGTATGCGTGTCGCGCGTGCCCGTCACCGCGCGCGAACTTCCCTTGCGGTCGATACGATTTCACCTCGTAGCCAACAAATGCTACCACTAGAGGCGTACCCCATCGAATTCAATTTCAAACTGCTTAAATGTGAACTTTCATACTTTTTAACTATAGAAAAATTATTCCTACATTTTTTCCAATCTTTCGAACTGTCAAAAATATTAAATATTTTTTTTAATTTTTTGTTTCGTAATAAAGCTTTCGATTAACCACCCACGAATGCTATATCAGCCTCGTGCCCCCTCATATGTACCCTAAAATTTGATTCCAAAACGATCACTCGAGGCTACTTCACCTGAATAAATAGTAGATCTACGGATATTTTTACATGCAATATCAATGTTAACAGTAATTCTTTCGTCTAGATCCAGTTTAATAAGAAATTGTTATATTTCCAAACTGTATTCTTGAAGATGTAAACGGCACGAAGTTGCACAGAAGAGGGGGTGGTCAGAGAAAATAGGAGAGACAAGAGTAGGATTGGAAGGGATCACGAAAGGATCAAGAAAAAGGAGAATGAGAAGGTTGGACGAAAGTAAAGGGGAAAGGAGGGGGATATACACACTATAATACAGATGCAGAAAAAGAAGGGAGGAGAGGAGAGAGAGAGAGAGAGAGAGAGCCAATAATATGGCCGCCTGGGAAAGAAACCAGCGCCGCCTGGCAGATTTTTCTATTCCCGCCGTGAAATAGTTTTCATCGTACAAGCTTCCTTTGCTAGGTTAAAAACATCGAACGATACATTTTAAATTATATATCGACTCTCATGTATTTTTATATATTACAGAAAATTATGAGAAATGATTTTATAACATTACGATGTTAGATATGACCGTACGTACTAAAGAACTGTCTGTGGAACCTTTATTATGATGACCATATTTTGACGGAAAATCAGGGTTATTTGTTAGCTTTGAATAATATATAAATTATTATCTATTGGCACACCGTTTAACGAAACATACAACACTCTGATTATGATATTATACATAAGCTACAAAGGGTTTAAAAGTAAATTAATTTCAGTCTTATTAGTAGGTTGGCGATGCTATGTAAACATATCGTACTAAAATTATCTTTCAAATTTATTTCGCCGAGCTTTGTAAATATAGTAACTGTACAGATACAATTCTAAAGTAAAATTATGAATTTGTTATTTATTATATCTACAAGATAAAATGATGAAAGAGTATAATCACATCTTCTGACATATTATGTATCATTAACTTTCGCGAACAGTGTAGCCAATTATAAGTAATACAAACGATATTACACGTACAAGTAAAATTGAAAATAACTTGTCTGTGAAAAAATTGTACAAAAAATCGGGCAGTTGTAATTTGCAATCGATATAAGATACTTGGAAACAAAAGTTTGTAATTCGACGTGAAAATAAGGAAAAATGTTGCAAAATTTCAAATAAATGTCCAAATATCGCACGAAAGTTAATAACAATGTAAGTTTTACAACTTAAGTAGAATGTGTACGATGTGGTTGACCTGTACTAACTCATCATTTTACCAACCATTGTTGCCACCATAACGAAACGAAAATTGCAACTAACAGATATGGTTTAAATCTTAGTACTTGTCTTAAAAAGAGAGCAACAAACTATAATTGAAATCAATCGTTTAGGATACTGAAACCGATGTCAGACAACGTCGAACTTTTTTTTTTTTGGTTAAGTGAAATACCACACAATGTCGCGTAACGCTGTAAATGTGAAGAAAATTGTTTAAAAACATTTCGGCGATGAATTCATTACATATTTTCTAAGGCATTCTGTAAGAAATACACAAAAGACAAGATAATCTGAACGTCAGAAGCGATTCATAATATGAACAGAATGTAGCATCACAGCTGTCTTTCTAATGACAGGTCGAACGAATTTTTACCACTTGTCACTATAATTGCAATTTCCCAATCGTTTAGAGCACTCGAGATCCATAAAAATGCATTGCTTACCTTAATATGACAGGAATACAGAAGCTCACTTTAAACTTGGATGTAAACACAAGCATTTTTTAATGGAATTGACACCAGGGCAGCTTAAATAATAAACGAAAAAACACTCTTTACATCGCGGACAATGTTATTTCACTATCCGAGATTTTATTACGTTATTAAATACCACAATAAATACGAGAATTCACGATCTCTTCGGAAAACATCCATCGAAAACTAAAGATGGCAGCCATTCTTCTGTACAAAACAAAGGTTCACATCCACGGACTCGCAAGCAATGAAGCCTCGAACCCAGATAACTTCCGGCGCTGCCATCAACCCGCCACTTTCAATTATTCTAATACATACCTGATTTTTTTTCGATAAAGTTACAGTATAATTCGACTCAAGACACGAATTATATTAACCCATCTTTACGCAATGACCACTTCAACTTTTGTTTATATAAAATAGGAGAATATCTGTACTTTTTATATATTACAAAGTTGTGGTGTTAATGTTAAATATCACTGATAGGTGGCGCTTAAATCGAATTTTCAGTTTGAAGTGCCACCTGGTTTCAAATATACGAATTGACCATCCGCTGCCAACTTCAAGAGAAGTGAAATAAGTATTTTATGTTCGTCTCTTTTGCTTTGATTGAAAAAAGAAAAGAAAAATTAAAAAATCTATCTCATGTTGATTACAATGGAATATATTTCCCGATAGATCGACTGAAGTTCATTTGTCACGTTTAACTGTCTTTAAATGTTAATCTTGTATCAATAGTCTGATCAAGCTGGACTGACGTTTAAATAATTATTGACGCAAACGTCATCGAGAAAGTTGGTAGTATTTGTCAAGCTTGTACGTACGGTATGAAAATTCTACAATTGCTGTTGCTTAGGTTATTGATTTCTAGGTATATAACATATGTTTCGGGGGAAAAAAAAATATTTAGAAACAATCCTGTGACAGTTGTAGAATGAGAGGTATTTTATGCATGTCAATTGTAATTCAAGGATTTCTGACTCAGAACTATTTTCTACGATATCTTGCAAATAAATACGACTAGGTCGGAAATAGCGAAAAAATAATTCAGCACAGAAATGAAAAAGTTAAAATTTTTATACCGAAAATAACAATGTATATTTGAAATAAATTGTACTTATTTCATCTTCATTTTATAAAATTTAATTAATTTTTACACCTAAAAGAAACATTTTTTTCTTTTTAAATAAAAAGAGGCTATAATTTTTTAGCAATGCAATTATTCATATATTTTACTACTAAATTAATACTAAACTCATTTGCTACAACAAAGATGAAAAATCGGATTCATTGATCAATGTGAAAAAATTTTTCCATTGATAAATCTACTTTCTGTTTAGAAATGGCAGATGCAGATGCACAATTGAAAAGGCTTTTACTTCCAGCAGAAGAAACCTTATTTGAGCAATTATTAAGATTTGGACTGTATATTGGTGCAGTATTTCAAGTTATATGTTTATTGGCAATAGTAGTCTATCAGTCTGGTCCTTCTGATGGTGTTGCAGCTTTGAAGGTACTTAAATTAATAATTAAATAATTTAATTAACTTACAAAGACTATAGCCATGTTATGAATTACAGGATGATCCTAGTGATGTGGAATGCTCAGAAAACAGTCCTCAAGTTACTCCAAGAAGACCTCATAGACCACGGAAGCAGGAGAAGAAAAAAAGACGTTGAATTGTTTTCTTTGCTGCACATACAATTCATCATTTAACAACATTCATAACATATATATTCTCAAAAGACTGCATTTAGATATTACTATTTGTACAATGTATTCCTTGGAAAATTTTATCCATATAGATTTAAACAGTTGAAGTATTTTATTTTATGAAAGATTACAAAGTGTTAGTTTTAAGTGAAATATATCTATGACATTCTAAACATTTGTGAAATGTTTGATAGTTAAGCAAAAGAAAATACAATTGTTTTTAGAAAAAGGTATCTTAGGATTTCACGAGCGAAATTACAGAAACAACTTCTATTATTTTCAAGCTAGCTTTTCTCACTTTTTTTAATGGAACGATACGAAAATGTATGCGAATTTTTTAAGTAAGTTAACAATATACAATTACGTTGTCCCTAATAAATCGATTTCTCGTTCACTCGAGAAAAGCCCGTAAACCTAGGGTTAATAAAGACAAATTTTATCTTTGTATAAATTGAAAATGTGACGAAAATATAAGCTGTATAGCTTATTTTATCGAATCTGTCGTCATTAGGCAAATTCGGGCGATGGACATGAATGCGTTATAAAGTGATTTGTCATCTAATATATCCTAAAATATACATTTATCATTACTCATTATATGGAATTTAAATAGCATTCTGTTCAATGATATATTTACATTTTATTTCTTCTCTAACACATAGAAGTATAACTGAAACTACATTTTCAATTTTTTACTATAAAAATTTTTCTCTTTGTCGCAATTAAAAAATTTCGATTAACACGTTAAGCGCCACACCGAGTATGGTGTACGTTTCGTTCAATAGTTCAGTTTTGGAAATTTCGCAAAGAGTGTCGCGATATATATTAACACATTGTACGCCGGCTAAATATCGGCAGCTGAGAAAACTTGGGTGCTGGTAGTCACTATTTATGGGAAATGGACATTCGAAAGAAAGTATATTAAAAATTTTATACATTTTCACAAAAGAATATATAGTATATTTTTGTTGAACATTCGTCAGATATGTTTTAACAAAAATCAAACATTCATCAAAACCGATAAGTTGGAAATCCCGCAATAATACAGGACCGGCGTAGAATGTGTTAACTTAGTTAACGTCTACAGAGGAAAACCGTATTTTTATTTAAAATGTCTTAATGAAACCCATTGATGAATGATAAGGAATCATTTTCTAAATTTGATGCTGTTAGTTCTTGAAAATCAACACTGCCTGAACGAAATATATAGCGCCGGTTCATAGGAACTGGTGTGACTCTTAACGTGTTAAATATGTATATCAAAGAATTGAATTTCAATTTGAATCGACATATCGAAATTTCGTTTAAGTTTGAAACATCGAAATACTCGATGTATCGATATGATCGCGTGCGCGATCTACAGGCAACAAGTAACACCGCTGTTCAAAGAAGGTGAAAACATTGAGTTTTATGTTTTCCGAATTTCCTTTCACTGAAATTTGTAACTTTTATCTTCTGTATTTTTTCATGGTGTAATTGCGACAATAAAACTAATAAAAAAGATCACGATAAAAATGATGATTTCCAAGTTCCGTTATGATAATTGGAGCAGTGCAATTTGAAGTTGGGATGGATGTTTAACCCCAAATACTCAAAAACAATGTGATTATATGTTTTAAATAATATTTTCTAACTAGTTAGGAGAGGACAATTAAAATGTTGCATTCAACGGGAGCACTGTCGCCGCAAGATATTTTGGCAGAAGTTAGAAAATTTATTTCTGGAGCGGTTAGGCCTACTCACAGTACGAGCACGCTCGATGTGACTCGTACAGCTTTGTCTTTACTTCGAAATGTGCCTGCTGCCAGAGACGCGGTGCTCGAATATTTTTGCAATGTATTTTTCGTTGCTGTTACCAAGTATGTTCGTCAAATTGAAGTAAGTTTGTTAGTAATAAATTATATACAAAATTTACAATCCGTTTAAACATTCCAATATATTGCACGGTATCTTTATAGACGAATCAAAATTTGGCAATATGTGAGGAAACTATAATAGCAGAAATTCACAGTGTTTTAAGTAATTTTATTAATGGAAACCCAGAAGCATGGGCACCAATCATTTCGGCATGGTCATTGGAATTATTAGGTATGCTATTATTAAAACATTTCAAGACAAACTATTACAAAAGACTAATTTTTCGTTGTAGGTAAATTATCTTCAGATTATGCAAAACGTGGAAACTTGCCTGTCAATGCTGGAATCAATGATTTCCTCCAACAGTGGATGTCTTGTCGCGCTACTCGTACTCTAATTGATATCACTGCTCAGTGCCTCCAATGTCTCATGCATTCAGACACAGAATCTTGTATCAAGGCATTATTGGATACTAGTGTGTTACACAGTCCCCATTTTGATTGGGTGGTAGCTCACGTTGGAAGTTGTTTTCCAAATACAGTCATCACCAGAGTGTTGTCATGTGGCCTGAAAGATTTTTGTGCGATGGGGCATGAGCATAGCGTTAAAAATCCTAAATTGAATTCAGTAGTTGGAATTTTGGGACATTTGGCTGGTAGCCACTTTCAAGACATTAGAATAGCGTTACTAGATTTATTCAAAGTATAAACACTCCTAAATATTGCAGTATCAATTAAGGATGTGTTGAAAATGTATATAATAATAACTGTACTTTTAGTGGAGTTTAGAGGAGGATGTCAACGTTGACGAGGATACTAAGAATCAGAAATTGGCCACTGTTCCATTTCTTTTAAATCTGGCATCCCTTTCGCAAACTCTTTTGAAAGCAATTACTAGCGATGTGATACAAACTTGTAAGTGAATGCCTTCGGTATTGTTCAAAGGAACAGAATATAATAATTGTTTCGTTAAATTGTAGTGAAACCAGATATCATCCCACAATTGGCCCTGTTCGCATCAGATTGGTGCAAGTACTTCGATAATCAACCAGAAGCTTTGATAGACTTGACTGTCCATTTAGTATTAGGATGCGAGCAAGGAGCATCACAGATAATAAATATTTTACTGGATACTAGTTTAAATACGAGCAATGTTGGATATCACAGCATTAACGCAGCTCAAAGCGTGAAAAACGTATGCTCCGAAATATTAGAGTTGGTTTTGCAAGAAATCGATCTGCTTTTGAGAACCCATGGGCCACAATCTGCAAATATTGCTCTATTAAATTCTATAAAACAAGAACTACCGGTAATATTACCATTGCTTCTAAATCAAAATCCACTGAGAGTTCAGACAGCTGTCAGATTGATATGTTTTCTCGGAAGTCAAAGTCCCAATATGTTAATATCTGCGGCTTCGTATATGTTAGTTAAAGCTGTAACAACTTTTCATCTTGCTGCTCTCATACGTCTTGTTTCTAACAACATTGTACTTTTCTCTTCTAATAAGTCTGAAACGGAAAATGTATTAGCCAGTTATGGTTACTTTACCCAAGTAGTAGAACAAGCTGTTAGAGAAATAAAGTATAAAAATATTCTAGAGATACAAGAGACAAGACAACTTTTTCAAAATATTACGATATTATTGAAGTAAGTACATATATACATCGAAGAAATGGTTTTATTGTGCCTTCTACACATGCGTATAACTGTTTTCTTTTTTCTTTCACAGATGGGAGAAGTCTAACAAGGCAATAGTATTCCGGTCGAAAATGATAACGCAAGCTATAAAATCTAATTTGTATCAAATTTCTGCTTTATTAACGAAAACTACGGATTTCAATTTGGCTAACGATATTGCCAAAATGTTAGATCTGTTTAGTATGCCGGAAAAAGATAATTTCATGCCAAATGTAGAACTTACGCTGAAACTAACGAGAGCTGTAATTCAGTATTTCTTTTTATGCATAGCGGAGGATGGTAAGTGCCCTATAATTTTTCTGTTAAAAATTCCGCAATGCTACTTAGATAAACTTTTGTTTTTGAGATATAACAAAGAAGCAGCAGGGAGTGAAAATTGTTTGCCATTTATTGAAAGATTTGACTTCTTATTCACCATGTGCTAGAGTTTTGGCCTTGAGAGAAATTTTAGGACATAGTATCAATAACGATCCTGCCAAATATTTCGGAGCGAAAGAAAAATTTGAGCCGAAATTTGAAGAGGCGTTACTTTTGCATCAAAATCACAAACAGGTACAATATATAAACCGGTAGCTGTTATTAAAAATTACACGAATCTGTTTCTATTTAGGTAACGAGTACAATGTTAGCACAAAAACATTCTTCCGTTTTTCACGCCGGAGTAATTGGACATGGTCCTCGAAGACCTCCGCCAGAAAATAGATTCGATAAGGAGATTATTGTTCTGAATAAAATACTATTGATAGATGTGATAAAGGTAAAATTCCCGAAATTGCAGTTATCGAATGGTTACCGATCGTTATAATTATAATGTATTCAATATCTAAATTTATTAGGCTTGTTGTAGTAATCGAGAATCAGAGCGACATCCAGTGAACCTAGATGCCTTAACGATGGTCAGTTTACTGCTGGTTGAATTGATCTCATCCGATGTCATGTACAATGGATTGCCCTGGCCAGACGAAGAATTTACAAAGGTAGGTTTAACGATCTTTAATTAGTTCAATTTTAATAATTACAAAACAAGGTTTGATTATCGTTAGGTAACCATAGAAAGGGATTTGCAAATTCGTCGAATGTTCAAGGATGTACCATTATTATGGACATTATTAGAATTAACAGCTTGGTATAGACCAGCTTTGGCATATTGCTCAGTGTTGTTAAGAGGTATTGCAGCCACAGTTATGGCAAACTGGAATACAGAAGAGGGTGTTTTGCTCGTGAGTGTTATGGCACTTGGTCAATTACTGCCACCCCCATTAGCAAGCATAAGGGATATCTTGCCTGTTTTAGAACCGCATCAGGTGCGCAACATTTGTTATTAACACGTTAAGCGCGGCGTCAGTCCATAGGGACTGACAGTAAACTTTCCGTTTAGGCAGCGTCGGTCCGTGGTTCAGTCTATCTATACTCTGTAATCCAACACTCGATGAATGATCAATCCTGAGCGGAAAGCACAGCAAAATCAACTCCGCGTTTAACGTGTTAAACAATAATCACATATTGTTTAAAATTGTAATAAAATATTTCTAACTACAGATTAATACCATAATGAAAGAGTGTGTATGGGCTTACATGCGTGAAAATGTCCCATCTCCAGCACTTTTCACGCGTAGCGAAGGAGCTAATATTGCCTGGCGAGATACAGACACTTCTACTCCAAACTCACGGTTTACAGAAACTCTTCGTTTAGTGTTGTTATCGAATATTCACACGTTGGGCCCACTTTACGCTGCCCTTTTTTACAGCGAGAACAAATAATTCAAGTTTCTAGGTAATTTGAATTATCCTTATGTACATATTTCTGTGAATAGAACGACGAGAAACTAACAAATTTATATTATATTAGAAAGATGTTGAAAATAAACATTAATATGTTTTTTTTTTAAGTCTCCGTTTTAGTAACAAATATTTCCAGATCATTTTATTAAATCACATCTATGAAACAACTTGTTAATTAATATTGTATTCATTTATTTTAAATGATATCGTGGATTAATATGTCTAAACATTGGGTGTTTTCATTCACTACCCTGGAATTGCATAACAATAAATACATTTTCGATCGTATCTCTATAACAATTTCTACATATAAAATAAAAGGTACCATTTGTATCGCATAAAATAAGAATTAACTTTTACTAATGTCTGTAAGACAAACTAAATAATATACAGTTTATAATACGTTGTACAAATATAATGCACAGAACTTATAAGTATTCTCCTTCATTCTTATCTATCCTACGTTTACCTTCTGCATTTATATAAACGAGCTTGCTACTCTCAAACGCCGTTTGAAGAAAAAAAAGAGAAAGAAAAAGAAAAACAAAAGAAATAATGTAGGTCGGAAACAAGAAGGAAACGAAGACAGAAAATAATAAGTTTTAATTTTTATAAAAGCACATTCTCCTAAATACATACAAGAAACAAATATTAATTTACTTTGTATCGTTATTAATATAGGAATGATGATATCTATGATGAGCGAACACTGTACGAATTAGTTATACGAATACCCTAGGTGGGTGTCTCGTCCTGGCAAAATGATTATACATTACGTAATGTTTCGATTTATTATAAATGTCACGATTTCAACCGCGTGCATTTGAGAGCCTTTTACACGACTCCGCTATTACACGGAGCATAAAACACTAGTAAAAAATGCTGAAAATATTTAATTACTTTCTTTCTATGTACACTGCTCGTTGTATGAAAGATATTACATCTTGCGTGTAAGTACAGAATATTCACGAACACTTGAACGTCTGCACTTACATTCGAGCATTTTATATGTTACGTTCGAGTTGCGAACCTCTACGTTTTGTCAACGTACGTGGCAGTATTCGTAATGCCTTCTGGCACCGATTAACACCATCTAGAATCGCCATTAGTGTTTCACGTATAAAAGACGATATTATTCTTCACGATGCACGAACTAAAAATTGTCAATTGCAAATATCCGGGAGATAGTCACAAATATATATATATGTGTGTGGTAGGTATAAAACTATAATGAAATATATTTTGAGTATGTGTTCACAATCGCGTATAAAAAGAAATAAAGAAAGATTGCGGAAGAAAGAACTACCACATGACACGTATGTGTATTTTATATATATGATTTCTTTTTCAACGGCAAACAAGGAATAAGAGTGTGCGGTTTGATTCATGTTGAAAACATTTCCATTACTCTGTCGAGCAATTAACAGTATTTGATGTCGAATGGACTTATTTTATAATAAATTATTATTCAGTTCTTTAGAATTAAAAAAGTTCACTTTTAAAGTCTATGCAAATTAAGTTTAGAAAAGTAGTGTACTCATGCCACCCATTTCACTTTGTTCCTTAACGAATATTTCGAAGTACTGGTATATAATTGTGACGGCGAGCAAAATACCAGTACCTGAACCGATTGCACCAAGGAAATCAGCTAGTACAGAGAGAGCACCAATACACAATCCACCAAACGCCGCCGCAGTTGGAATGTATCTGTTCAGTTCATGAATCATAGAATTTGCTCTGTGACCTCTCATTACCATCTGTTGTTCTATTAATTGTTTCGCGACCTGGAAAACAATTTCAATCGACAATATCAAATATTTATATCCATTAAATAACACAAAGAATATAAGTAATTAAAACACAAATACTAACGGCTTTAGCGGAACTACCAGAAACCTCGATCCATGTCTTCGAGAAGAAAGCACATGATCCAAGCATAAAAAGAACGTAAAGGATGGCGTGAATAGGATCCTGAAGAATATGTCCTACAGATTCAGGCGGTGACAAATAATAACACAATCCACCAACAGGGTAAGATCGCGCTGGACCACCACCACCAATATCTGACCATACTCCCAAGAGATTAACAATAATGTTTCCTTGGAATTTAACAGCCAGCATTTGCGAGATAACGTACAAATTGGACACTAATGCAGATTGAAGAATGATAGGAATATTACTCGTGTAGAATAGTTTAATAGGATAGCTGCTGTATTGTCCTCTGTATCTTGCAGATTTGATTGGTAAATCGACGCGGAAGCCCTATAAATGAAAATATAATTACAATGTTATTTTAACTTACTCGCGTATACTTAGTAATGGAGAATTTCATTGCCATACCTGGAAGTAAATTACAATGGCAAACACCAAAATTGTAGCAAGTAAATTCATGAGATTAGGTAGGTTTTGCCTATAGAACGCTTCTCGGAGAGCTCGTACTTTATCTTGTCTTGTAGCTAACAAGTGGAACAGGGCAATTACTGCACCCTCAAATTCCGTACCACGTCCTGAAAATATCATAACGAAAGTATTACACTGTTCTAATTATGATGATAAAAAATATCAATGGAGAAAAAGAGTCTAGAAATATACCGGTATTAACAGTAGCTGGAGAAAATGCTTTCCATACAATTGTTTCACAGATATTTGTGGCAATAAAAAGAGAAATTCCACTTCCCAATCCATATCCTTTCTGAAGCAATTCATCCAGTAACAATACAATCAATCCAGCAACAAATAACTGAATGATAATTAACAAACAAACGCCAGCTCCAATTTCTGTTGGGTCACCATACATTCCAGTCATTACATATACAATAGCTTGACCAACAGTAATGACCATACCAAATACTGTAAAAAAGATAAATTACACATATCATAATTTAAAAGTACAATAATATTTTAAAAAGTGCACTGAATCTTTCTTACATTTCTGAGCACCATTAAACAATGCTCTATCTTTTGGAGTATCACCAACTTCAATTATCTTTGTACCACTCAAAAGTTGCATGATCAGACCAGACGTAACGATAGGAGAAATTCCCAATTCCATGAGGGTTCCTCTATTTGATGCAAGTATAACACGAATCCAATAAAAAGGATCCGCACTGTCTGAAGACATGATACCAAATAGAGGAATCTGTGAAAATAAAGGAGAATTCGCTTTGTTATCTAAAGAATTTCCACAAAGTACTTGTTACAGAGTAATCTTTACCTGACAGCATACTAAGAAAATGAACAGGGTAATTGCAGTCCATAATACCTTTTCTCGAAATTGAATCTGCAAAAACAATTTTCGATTAAAAAAAAAAATTATGCAAGAACACTTCAAACCAAATATCTCAATGAAATTGGGCATAGCAAATAGATAGCAAATGCTGAAAAAAATCTCTCTTAAGATACGTGTACAAGAACAATTACGCGTGAAAGGTGAAAAAATACAGCATAAGAAGCTGTAAATATAAAACAGGGACAGAAATAGATTGGTATAAACTTACTTTCCGTTCCGGCTTCTCTATTTCCGGGAGTATACTGCAAAACGGCTTTATCACCTCCAGAAATTTGACTGAAAAGCGTACGTAGAGAAATTAATTATCGTTCTAGAAAAATGTTCAGGTGAAAAGAGAAATGTTAGAAATTCAACGTAGCGAACAATATGTTGTGAGAGATGTGAAATCGAGAGGTTACCAGTCACGGTTAATCACATCGAGCTGTAAGTCTTTACATAAAAGATTTTCGAATTTTCGATTAGAAACTCTGTACTTACATCCCATTTTGAATCCGAGGTATGACTATTCTACAGAACCACGGTGTTACGACGCTTCTCACTAACTTAGAAATCAACAATGCCGCAAGAACACCAGTCTAATACAATAACCCCAGCAAACCTGACCGCGTATGCTCGACTGGCAACCGTAGCGAGTCGTGGCTCCCGTCGTCGACACGTATCAATATACTAATGTCACGTGACCTGATGATGTTGGCCGGCACGCGGGAGAAATTCCTAAAAAGATGGTAGATGACGCTGACAATAAAAATGTAGTGCGCACGTGCACGTTACGAAGTAATTTCAAAAATTTAAATATTTCATTATTTCAAGTTTCAAATCTCTTGAATACGAAGAACGTTTTATGTAAATTTTTGAAAAACAAGTCGCAACCTTGGAGCAATCGCAGACTAATTTTTAAAATACTACTATCACACCAAGAACTTAAAGTTGCACGTTTGTTACATTTTCACAAGTTGAAATTCATATTCTTATCTGAAGTTGCATAAATATTTTTTGAAATATGTATTGGATAGTGCGGCGCTATGTATATCTCAGAAAATGAATTACTTGCCCAGTAAAAGTTTTAAAAATCAGCAATGAAATTTTGACAAAATTTGAAATTTTTATTGATTTAAAATTAAAATTAAGTTATTGATTGCTGTACAAATGTTTATGTATCTTTCCTTTGAATAAATGATCCGATAAAAGAAAAATTTTGTGCAAGTTGTAATGATATCAATAGTAAAATTTATTTATTCCTTCTATAAACTATACAACTTATGCAAATTTACATTTGCGTTGTTATCAATTAAGAATTATGTAATTTTAGTTTTCCGCTTGATTGAACATGAAACTCTCAAAGACAAAAAATTATTCAACTTTTGCAATATACTTCTTTTAATCGATATTGCTGCGAAATAATATCGATCTATGATTTGCTATTTATTATTATAATATATTAAATATTTAAAGAAAAACAACAAATGATTATAATAAGCATACAAAATTTCATGTTCGGTAAATACAGTTTCTTATCGTAAAATTAAGTAGTGTTATTGATTTTGTTTGTCTTTCAGAATATATTCTAAATAACTTCCACTATCGCCGTGTCAGGTGAATGTGGAAATACTATATAAAGAGCGACGCAAGGAAACAATCGTAACTTAGTTGTAACTTCTTTTCTGGAACGTACTTTACAGAAACCATACGTTTCTGCCTCTTGTATACATGTTTTATAGTCATAAACATTGTTTTTTAAACAGTGTAAATCACCATGCGGAATCTTTTATTTCTTCAGTTGTGTCTTGCTTTCTTCGTTTCATTCAGGTAAGTGAACGGATCTATAGAATGTGCACATATGTATGAAAGAAATCGAACGATTTTTTTATTAACTTTCGATTGGTCATTCGCGTTTATATATCAAAGCATTCTTTCAATAAACGATTGTTCGAAGAATCACGCAATTGGTATTAAGAAATTAATTGCAGTTGCTTTGTGATTTTTCAAAATTACTATTTCGTAATATATTATGTATATATGTTTCTGTTGTAATCCGCAGAGAAACATGTAAAACAGAAAAAAATAATCATAATGAACCAGTTATTGAACCAATAGTAGGGCAATTTAAACACAGCGAAGGTCCTCACTGGGATTATCATACTCAAAAGCTCTATTTTGTGGATATAGAAGATCAAAAAATATGTAGGTTTGACCCTGTAACAAAAGACCTTGCCTGCATTTACATAGGTAAAATTACAATTTTTGTATAAATTTTATACAAGAGGAAAGAATGAATTTTTCCATAAACTTCTTATAATTAGAGAATGGACCTGTTGGGTTTGTTGTCCCCGTTGAAGGAAAGCCTAATAAGCTTATAGCTGGCAGTGGTAGAGATTTTATTTTAGTTACATGGGATGGCCATAACAATAATACAAAAGCTCTTCCTGAAACACTAGCTATTGTTGATCGTGATCGCAAAGATACTAGGTGGAACGATGGGAAAGTGGATTCCTCAGGAAGATTCTGGGGTGGTTGGTAGAAAAACAATTTATCTGTTGAAAGAAAGTACCGATTTAATTGTTAATAAGAAAATCATCACAGGTACAATTGGACCAGAAGTGAATGATGTTGTTGTACCTGATCAAGCATCTTTGTATCGTATTGAGTCTGATCTTAAGCCAAAGAAAGCATTGTCCCCTGTTACCAATAGTAATGGATTAGCTTGGAATATGCAAGATGATAAATTTTATTATATTGACACTCCTACGCGTCAAGTGACAGCATTTAACTATGAGCCCACCAATGGAACTATATGTATGAAATTTTTTGAAATAATACATAATATATTAAACAGAATTTCTAACATACAATAATTAATTTCAGCCAATAAAACGATCGCAATCGATCTTCAAAAACATAATGTTTCTGGTTTACCTGATGGTATGACTATAGATACAAATGGAAATCTTTGGGTTGCATTGTATAGTGGAGGTGGTGTAAGTACTATTATCTTTTTGAAATATCATTTACAATGATTATGAAATGTTAATATATTGAATGAATAGGTGGTCAATGTCAATCCTCATACTGGTGAAGTATTACGCTTTGTGGAACTTCCTGTCAAAAAAGTGACTAGCTGTACTTTTGGAGGACCGCTTTTGAATACCTTATTTGTAACAACATCCAGCCGTGATTTAACCAATGTGGAACAAGCAGAACAACCACATGCTGGTTACGTTTTTGCTGTACAAGGTCTAGGGGTACATGGCCTTGTTGCAAATTCGTTTAAAATTTGAGTAATCTTTTGTTAACAATGAAATATTATTGTTTACCTAAAATTCATAAATACTACTAAGGAGACCATAATAAAGATAATTTAAAAAAAAAAGTGGTATTTATTCCTTTAAAATGCTGTTTGATTGATTAAATAAAACCATCGTCAATTAAGAAACAAACTACGATAGTTATTACGGTTCGTTAAATCAAGCACATTATGGTGCATGAGAATATTCAATCTTCACATAACTTTTTATCTCACACTTTCGGTAAAATATTGCTTTTCTTATTATATTTTTAGATCTTATTTTCATCATGATAACCTCATTATTCTCTGTGTCGTAATAAATAATTATGTGGGTTATTAACGGCGATTACTAAGCATAAATATTTTTATCTTATTGACTATATAAAGGAGAAATTCAGCATATTTCAAAAAGTATTAGCGTCGATACATTGTAAAGATCAATATCGACCAGAAACAGTAGATTCAATTAATTGTGTAATCAAAGTAATAGTATAAGTACTACTTGACAGAATAAGTGGGGGGTGCACGTTTTTATTCATTGTTCAAGTTTTGCGTGGCATAACCATTTGTTACTGCAAATATTTTATGTATACATACATACACACACGTTCGTTTTTTTATATAGACGTTTTTGTATACGAATAATTATTAAATTAGAAAAATGTCAGAAGTGATCGTTGAACCGTTGGTTGGACCATACGAACTTGGTGAAGGCCCTCATTGGGATCACGTTACTCAAAAACTTTATTTCGTCGATATAGTTGGTCAAAAAATATATAGATTCGACCCCGTGACACGTGCTGTTACATCTGTCTTTATCGGTAAGTTATCAAGATTTAGAATTATCTTATTGGTCGATAATTTATAGTATGTTCTATAGACATATTTTTCTGTTTATTAGAAAATGGACCTGTTGGATTTGTTATTCCCATCGAAGGTAGTGCCAGTAAGTTAGTAGCAGGAGCTGGTTTAGATTTTCTATTACTTTCTTGGGATGGTGAAAAAGATCTTGAAAAATGTACACCTCAAACATTAGCCACTGCAGATAGCAATCCAGCAGAGACCAGATGGAATGATGCAAAAGTAGATTCTTCTGGAAGATTGTGGTGTGGTTGGTTGAATACATAAACTATTTTATAGAAAAATGTATTATTTATAGTATAAGCTTTTACAGAATAATTCTCTTCTTATTAGGGACAATGAGCTTTGAGAGAGATGGCGTTTTTCCACCTAATATGGGGTCTCTTTATAGCATTGACAATCATCTCGAGTTAAAGAAACAAGTGTCTCCTGTAACTCTAAGTAATGGGCTGACTTGGAATAATAAGAATGATACATTTTATTATATCGATTCACTCACCTATCAGGTTGCTGCATTTGATTACAATTCTGAAACAGGAGCTATATGTAAGAAATGTACAATGTATTTTAATATAATACAATACGTATATATTGCAGCATTAAGTAAATTTACATCTTTAATTTCTTTTTTTTTTTATAGCTAACAAGAGGACAATTTTTGACCTTCAGAAAAATAATATTCCTGGAATACCGGATGGTATGACTATAGATACAGATGGAAATCTCTGGGTGGCTTTATATGCCGGAAACGGTGTAAGTATTATTGTAATTATCATGAGATATATTGTACAGGAAATAATTGACATTGACTTTCTGATAAAAGAAAATGTTTAATGTGCTTAGGTACTTCAAATAAATCCGGAAACGGGTGAACGGTTACGCTTTGTTAAGATTAACGGCGCTAAGAACATAACTAGCGTTGCTTTCGGTGGTCCGAAACTCGATACATTGTACGTAACATCAGCGAGCATACAATTAAACGAGAGTGAATTAAAGGAACAACCATATGCTGGCTACTTGTTTGCCATAAAAGGTTTAGGCGTACATGGTTTTCCTGCAAATTCATTTAAACTATCAGATAAATTAACATAGATACATGTACGTATAAATATTTCGATTATACACAAATATATAAAACATATTTCCTTAATATTAATCGCTAAAATAATTAATGACGAAATTTGTTAATTACATATATAAATGTTACATTTGTAATGTTGTTTCTGCAAATAAATTTTATAGGCTAGAAAAGGATTATTTCTTAAATCTTATAGAAGTAAATTGTGTTATATGCATGTAATATATATATATTTTTTTTAAGGAAAAGTCACGTTTATAAATTATTTGTTAGAAAATGTACAAGTCTCGCTAATATCTAATTATACTTGTCCATTCGCTTTTTTTTACATGTAAAGAAAAGTGTATTAGTTGCTGAATGTACATAGTAGAAAAATAATGTATCGTTTTATTAATATGCAAAAACATTTCCCTGGAATTATTGTGAAATAATATTCATCGTTTATGTTGCTATCTCGATCATTACCAGAACTTCGTGATAAAGTAGTGATATTCAAGCATTGTCACTCTGAGGCGCCTGTAACTTACGAAGAGTGAAGTATTCACTATATTTTCCTTGGGATACAGCTTCTCGAATATACATGTTATATTTTGCGTAAAAGTACCATCTCGATTATTCTCATAGTTTTAGAATACGTCTATTATTATCTATTTTTTCACGGATGATAAGTAAATCGTTCATATAGAATGATTCCATTTAGGCACAGAAGTGAGAAGGCTAACGATCTATTTCAGTCGTCTTTTATGAAGAAGAAAAAAAAGAAAAAAAAAACTGCACGCTGCAAAGATGTTCGAAAATACTATTTATAATGACTGTGAATCTTATCTCATTTATGCATCACGATCACTATAAATTGTGGATAATAATCGCATTTAACATGAATAATAGAATATACAAGGAAGAAAATTCGAGTATGGAACGCAGGAATAAAGAAGAAACAGATGAAATACCAATTAGCGTTCTCTTGGACGTTCAATCGTCCAATGTTATAATCTCGACGCTATCGGATTTTTCCCCTTTCTTAGTAGAAACGTTACTCGACTTCCCTCTGGGTAAATCATATACAGTCTTGCAGTCCGTATTCGACGGCCTCAAAGACTCTGACACTTTTTGTGGAACCACACTCACACCCGAAGATAAGTTTTTCGTGTAATCTATAGTTGGTTTCATCTGCTGAGGCTTCTGCTGGGGTATGATCTCTAAATGCGAATGTTGTTTCAATTGAGAAAGCATCGAGAAAGCTTCCACGGAATTTCCTTGAGAATATGAGCCTGCCAGGGAACTGGAAATGTCCAACGAGGTTGGTTTCGTTTTCGTAGATAACTTTTTGTAATTAGAGTACTTTGTACTAGGACCTTTCAAGCCAGACTGAGGATTTACTGGGCTTACAGATATTCCACTCAGTTCTGGTGGTATGTAAGGTGGTTGCGGCATCGACGAGTTTCCAGGTATTGCATTCAGTAAATTCGAAAAGTTGTTTGGCAACGTAGCCATAGTTTTAGCTGGTTTTGTTTTCCTAACTGGATTTTGCATATTTGTTTGCGTATATGATCTCTGTGAATTCTTTTTTGACAACAGTTTGTGCTGTAACGACGTTCCTGAATGAGAAGTGGGCACATTCATGGGTAACGTTTGTTTTATGCTCATCGATGAAGTCGTAGCTGTATGAGCTATCTGAGGAACCACAGTAGCGTTTGTAGTAGCACTGCTTTTTAACGGAGAATGTGACAAAGAAGGATTGTGCGCGGGTTGAGGTTCTGTCAATGATTTGGAAACTCTAATTTGAGGTGCACCTATTTGTTTCGGAGGACTAGTCTTAACGTGTGTGTGAACAATAGATGGTTTTAACAGAGAAACTTGAGTAGTAGGTGGTTGCAAGACGGGTTTCGATGGTTGTGGCGATATTTGCAGAGATTTTGGTAGTTGGACCGGCAAAGAATCACTCTGTGGGCTTTGTTTCGATGATTTGCTTTTAGGTGGTACCGTATTCACTGGAGTTATCGATATACTAGGTCTATCTTTAGTCATTGATGCGGTGGTAGTAGTCTTTGTCGTAGTTGCTTGTTGATACATAGGCATGGAACGTGCGGTTGTCGCTGTGGCGTTACTCAAACTCAACAGCTGCTGTACCGTCAAATTGTTCAAGTTAGCCAAGTTGCTTATATTGGTAGCAGTGTTCATGCTAGGGCTGGATGTGCTCATTGTAGGTACGTTGCTAATATTAGGTGCAGTGGCGATTGTGTTGCTTAATCCACCTGCTAGATTTGATAACGAAGAAAGATTGTTCTGATATTGTCTAAGAATATCCTGATAATTTCCCATCTGATTTAAGTAATTCATAGCAGATAAAGGATCCATCATACTGCTGCTCAAACCGCTGGTTAATAAGGCAGATAATATATTTGGATCTATCAAAGGGTGCATGAAGTAAGAGTTCATTAGAGAACGATTTCCTGATGCATTCATGTAATTGGCAAAAGTAGCTTTTGAGTTGAACTGGTTCATTGCACTACTTTGCTGCATGGCCTGTAGATACTTATTTACATTAGGCGGACGACCCCTTGGTCGGCCAGTGGATGTCAAATTTCTGTAAGGTTTTCGACTCTGAGAAGATTGCGGTGACGTAGATGTAACCTGCGGTTGAGGTGTGACCACCTATACAAACAACATATGTGAAATTTCCATTGATACGTTAAAATATAAAAATTGGATTCGAAAACTTACGGGAGTGGGAGAAATAGCCTGAGACTGTGTCTGAGTGTCTGTAGGAGGTTTGTCTAAACTGGAGAAGAACTTACTCAAAACTTTTCGATTATAATTATAATCATTGCAATATTTCGTAGCAATCTCCAAAACATTTCCTTCCAAATTCTGTTAAAGAACAATCGAAATGTTAAATGAAATACAACCATGAGTAATTCTTAATATATTCTGTCTTAAAGACAGGAACTTACTTTATTGCCAGTATAAGTTTTATATGTATCCACCAGCAAAGAAGCAAGTGTTTGTATAGTTTGTTCTTTAGTTTGAAAGCTTTTTAAAGCTCTTTGATATACCCAGTATGTGTCAAGAAGCACTTGAGTTCTAGCATCCGCATTCTTGTTGGGTGCAAGATCAGAAGTGCTTGTTCCCATTAATTGCACTTTAGTTCTAAGGGACTGTAAGCAGAGAGTCAGTGCTTGACGAGACAATTGTTCTCTTTCCGAGTCACGTAAATATTTTCTAAAAAGATCACGTATGTTATTATATAAGAATGAAAGGAATTACATAAATATACTTTTTTTAGTTTAAAAACATACTTGTCCGATTCTGGTATCTTTCCAAGTTGTACGCTCAATTGCATTAACATTCGGCCATCGTTTGTTTCTTTAAGTACTTGCATTAGTAATGTAACGCATCGTGACATGTGAAACGCGAAACTTCCCGGTCTATCGACTTCCCTATTTGGTATGTGCCAAACACCCTGCAAAGATAAGTGACAATTATCTCAGATGCATTAAGATAAGAAAATATGGCATTTTCTGATAGCGTATTTTTAAAAGACTTGGCTGTAAATTGAACAATGCATTTCAAGTAGTGTCTAGTAACTAAACAGGCTACTTTGTACAGAGCTGAAAAATTGGTGTACGGAAATAACGCGGGTCTGATTAGGACATATCTTCATTGACATCCCTTCCTGCCCCTATGTAATCGCGCACCTAAACTCTTTACGTCTGTATAGTATATGTATGACATATGTTCCCTGTGCTCTAATTTAAGTTTTTATTAGCTCTTGTTACACAGATGGTATTTGTACTTTTATCAATGGAAAACATGAAGTTTCATTGGAAGTTCATTGCTATAGCCTTTCTCTTTTTTATGCTATGTGGTGTCAGGTAAAAGTTCAATAATACTCTTGGTAGTATAATTTATAAAAGAAACTTAAGAAGTATAAAATAGTATTATACATACATTTATTTACATTTTTCAAGTATGTTGTTTTATTCAGTTTGCATATCACAATTAGAGAGTTTATTGTTAAAACTTTTACAAGGTCTACTGATGCTCTGGAGAAAATTATAATAGATACAGATGCTGGAGTAGATGATGCAGTAGCTATACTATTGACTCTCAAATCTGAATCCAAAGGATTCAAAGTTATAGCAATTACTTGTTCTTATGGTAACACAGATTTGAAAAATGTAGCCACTAATGTACTCAAAATCCTAACAGTTGCTAATAGAAGTGATGTAAGTATGTCATTTCTTAGTCTAACCAGAAGATAGTATACTGGAATACTTTACAGATCCTTGTATATAAAGGAGCTCATAGAGCATTGATACATAATCATAAGCCTGACAGTGTCTTTGGCTCTGATGGTTTAGGGGATTTCAATTTTACAAAAAAAATTATTGCTAAAGTGGATGAAAGTAAACATGCAGCTGTAGCTCTTGTAGACTTAGCAAAACAATACCCAGGTTTAATAATTGATTAAATCATATAATAGACCGAAAATTAGAACTCATTTATGTTTTTATATTTAATTTAAACTTATTATAATTCGTAGGTGAAATAACGTTACTGAGCCTTGGTCCATCGACAAATGTTGCTACAGCAATTGCACTAGAGCCATCGTTTTTAAAATATTTAAAAAATCATGTTATATTAGGCGGCAGTGTAAATGGTGTAGGTAATATTTTACCTAATATTGAATTTAATTTTTACCTAGATCCAGAAGGTAATTACATGATACTGAATAAAACACAGAAAAGTATTCTATTTCCATGGGAAACGGCGCTCAAGAGTCATATATCTTTGGTAATTATTTTAACGAATGATAAAATAATGTTTATATTAAATACTATGAAAATGTTAATGTTGTTAAACAGGATTGGCGTAAAAACGTATTAGGGAAGTTGAAGTCTGACATTGTGGATTTCTTAAATAAAGCAGAAAGAGTAAGTTTGTCAAACTCCAATTCATGGGCCGTTTCAGATGGAATGGCTGCTGCAGTTATGATATGGCCAGAACTCATAACACAATCCATAGAAACGAACGTGAGCCCTGTGCTTGACGGACTTGCAAGGGGCTCCATACTTGTGGATTATACTAATTTAACTACCAGAGAAAAAAATGCAAGAATTGTACAATCTTTTAATACATCAGCTTTCCAAGAGCTTGTATTGGAAAAATTCGGCTAAACTTATCAAACTACTGTAAATATGTACAGTAAAAAATAAAAAATATATATGATAAAAGGTAACAATATAACATACTTACACTGAAAAAATTCGTGCTCTTTCTATCTGCGAATAATCCTTGAAAATTTTCTCCTCTATAAAATTGACAATTGTAACTGTCCAACAAGAGGTTCCTGCACTTTGTTATATCCTTAGCAGTCTTGTTGTTGAAGAAGAAGTGCGACAATCTATAGAACGACTTATAATGTTCTGAAAATCTTAAAACGCATTGTTCTAGACCAGCTAAACAGTATGCTATTAAAGTGGCAACTTCTTCTTCCATCATGTTCTCTTGCTTCTGTGCAAAATCCGAATCTTCTTTCTTCTTTTCATTATCACTTTCAGCAGAATCGCTCTCAGTATCACTTGAACTATCGCTATCAGAACTATCGTCACTGCTGCTCGATTCATCACTACTACTGGAACTAGAATTATTCGTCTCCGTCGTTGTCGTAGTTGTTTGTGTGGTTGTTGTGCTTTCCTGTGAACCCCTTCTACTTAAAGTTGCTTCTTCCTTGGCAGTACTTGTAAGCTTCTTTTTCTCAATAGATTTATCCTTTATTTCTTTATTATTCATTTGTAAATCCTCATTTTGTAACCATTTCCCTTCAAACTTTCTCGTGTCTTCGTCCTCGGGCGAGGATTGCCTAGCTTCCTGGCTAATTTCCATTGCTTGTTTCATGAGTGCGTCCATTAAATCTTGAACGTTTTCTGACTTTTCTTCATTCTCAAATACACTGCCAATTTTTAATGGACCTATAGAACCTTTTTTGCTGTCTTCCACCTTTACATCCCGCAATTTCACCTTTTCCACGTTTTTCTTTGCCTTCTTTCTCTGTGACTTCGATTCATTACTCTCGTCACTCGACAACACCATAATATCATCGTTCTTTTCTCTTTGCGAAACCATATCACAAACTTTTGTGATTACATCGTCTATTAAAGCTACAACGTCTTGCATTAATTGTAAGTGAGACACGTTCCCTAATTTGATCTTCTTCACATTGTCCTGTGGCAACTCTGCTGGTAATCTTTTTCGCGTTTCCGTTTTTCCTTGCTCGACACGTTGACTTGTGCCAAATTTATTCGTTCTGTCTATAATTTCGATCTCTTCGATGCTATTCGAACGTTGACTAACAGTGACGATATTTCTTTCACTTTCAGTTACAAGCTCCATTTCTTTTCCGTTGCTTTTATTATTTGCAAAAGAGGCCTCCTCGTTGCTCTTCTCGTTCAGTTTTGAAGTATACTTCATAAAAGGTCCTTCGGCGCATTTTTCAAGATGAAGCTGAAGCAACTGTCCAAGAGATTTTTTTATAGGTTTACCCTCGTGTTGCTCGAGATATTTCAATATGCTCGCATGAATTCGATAGTGTACTTCTAATGCTTCGATTGACAGATGTTGTGGACATTTGTGGCTTATTCTACGTGGATATTGTGCATCATTGTTGTATAATAATTCACTAGCCTTTGCATAATGTTCCAAATATACAGGAGGATCTTGGTTTTTCTTTTCAGCCACCTTGCCGAGCATGTACTGATAAAGCCATCTCTCATCGTGTGGTATTGTTCCGTCTTTAACGCCAATAAACAAACGAGCACAAGAGTGAAAACATTGGTATGCAATTTCCAACATTTCCTCTTTCCTAGTCTCTAAAATCTCGAACCGTTCCATGCTCAATGTGTCTGTTTCTTGTTTCAATAATCGTGAACAAAACGAATGAACAACATACGCAAATGTTCCGTACTCCGTCCAAATAATATGATTGCACGAATCTAACTCCACTGCGTGTCGATAACTGGATTGTGTTAATTTTGCTTTGGCCAATAGTTTATCTTCGTTTATGGGTTTATACTTGTTCAACCAAGTCTCTATTACAGTGCCTGATGACATGGCTAATCCAGTCCAAGAACTCAACCTTGTTGGATGGAAACATAAATCCAATAAGTAATATCGAATCGCTGCACTCCATTTACAGTTCTTAAAGTAAAAATCTGCTAGCAAGTAGTAAATCGTAGACATGGAATGCGGCAAAGGCTTTTTGATGGTTGGCATCGTTTCTCTTTCACCCATTATGTAAGCCATCATTTCATCAATTACTTGATTCGGATCACTTTCCGGAGGAATTAATTTCATAATACGTTTGAATAAATCTTCGGTGTCTGCATTGATCGTTAAAGATCTGGGCGAACAAAATTCTGGTATCTGTTTGGGCTTATAAAAATCGAACAATAATTGTGCACCTTCCCAAGTCACTTTCATTTGAGGCACACCATGTTCTTCTATATGTTTCGGTCGTCCTTTGTTCACTTTATTGTAATGACCATAAAGGCAATAAAATATTTGCTCCAGATATTTGGAAAGTTTACCTTTTATGCTAGAAAACTGAGGTGTTTCCAACTTTGGGATAACTAGATTCAAGGTGAAAAATAAAAGTTTCGCTTCGTTATAGCAACACCATGAATGCCTTCCCATGAAATCATGGGCGATAAATAAAATCATGATCGATGCTGGAACACCTTCATCTTCGTCGTCTGATTCAGAGTAATTAGAAGTATGTTTATTTTTGTATGACGATTCAGCCTTTGCTCTCTCTTTGTCTTCTTTATACTGTAAAATATAATGCAACAAGATCCAAGGTAGAACAGTTTCAAGTGGCATCTCTACGGTAGTTTCCGACACATCTAATTGATTGCAAACAATGTGAACCAAATTTTGTACTAATCTCGAGAGACGTGTCTCTGGTAAATATTTTACGATGAAAGTGCTAACTTCAATCGTACAAGCTTCTAATTTCTCAAGCGCCATTAAAACAGAACTTGTCCATTTTTTCTGTTCCGCTTCATCAGAAGCGTTTAAATAATTTTGCCATGCTTCGTTGAGACAGGCTTCCGCCCATACGTAACACTCCTCGTACAATTGAAGCTGCCATAAGCTATCCAATAGCATAAATAATTGCTGTACCCTATCGACGATATTATCATTAACAGATAACAATTTATTTCCTTGTTTTGCAAATTTAAACGTGTCTTGTAATATGTAGGCAAGCTCAGCATATTTTTTCTCGTCGTACAAATTCTGTATCTCTCCCAACTTTTGCCCTCTCTGAATGGACTTCAGTTTCTTCTCAACTATTTTAATACTGATTTGAGAATTATACTTACAATTAGGCAGTTTTAAGTGAACAGTTTGATTCTGTCTTTCCAATTCTCGCATGTGACTTAACAACAATTCTAACGTTTCAATGACAATATCCGTGTCTCCTTGGCACAAAAAGATATTAGCTTTAAGCCATAAAACCCTTAATAATATGAAAATATTTTCTTCACTTAAAATATCTCTCCTAACACTTGTAAAAATTATGTGCCCCAATTCTTCAGACGGCATTCCCGTACCAAGTTTATCTAACGTTGAAGAAGGTAAAATGTCAGGTTTATTACTTAACCATCTTTCTGTATGAAGTTCACCAAACAATAAAGTCATTTCAGCATCTAACTTTAAAACGGCATCATTTACATCTTCTTCGAACGGTGATGGGTGCGGAATATGTTCCCTGTACATAAGGAAGAAATTTAATAATATTATTACTTGGAATACATACTTAATTAACATACTTGAATATATACATACTTAATATTTTTCATACCTCATGAATGTATATGCTTGTAAATATACTTCTAACATTCCTTTCGGCCATTCCTGATTCCATTTCGTACATAAAAATTCCGTATATTTTGCTATGATTATCATTAAATTGTTTTTTCCACTGTGTTCGTTAATAAACATATTTACATCAGCTGTTTCAGATTCTGTAGCGAAATAACTTTGTTGCCGACTGAAGGAAAAGAAAATTAATTTCTGTAAAATCTTGCTTGTATATTTCAATATAATTACCTTGTATCGGGACTCGGTGATTTAGAACTTTCGGAACTTTTAACAGTTTCCGCGATATTACTGTTGTTTTCTTGATTAGCAAACAATTGATATAAATCCATTGTATCCATAGAATCGTCCATATTCTTAGAAGGATCGTCTTTGGTCAATTTCACGGTATCTGGTCTGAAGTATAAAAATCGCAGTATATTGAAAACATATAATTTATATAGTGCTATAGTCACAATTTCAATAAATAAGTATATACAAATATTTCAAATGCATACAGTAATGTACTAGGAAATATTCTTCTAAGAGTTTCTTCTAATTGAACATCATCTCTTTCGGCTTCTCTCCTGTTTGAACTTCTAACTCGTGCAGAACGTCTCATGCTGTTACAACTCCAAGCCCATTGTTGTAAAAAACATAGGGCACTTCTTCTTCTTTTTTTTACTTTCTGCACTTCTTCTTTCCCTTCGATTTTTTCATTCAATTTTTCCTCTGTTTTGCACTGCATACTGTCTTCCTTCTTTGAGCTTTTTTCATCGTTGGATTTATTACTGTCTTTATCGCTATTATCATTCTGTGCTTCACTACCTGCATCGCTTATCATTTTCTCTAACTGTAATTTATCTCCATTCTCATCTACTTCGAAATTATTTTGTTCATCCGAATCATTCTTTGCTTGGCTCTGTTCCTCAAACTGTGCAGCATCTGTATCTGAAATTCTCAAGGGATCTTCGTCTTCTATTATTTGCACATCGCTAGAATACGATTTTTTATCATCCTCTGCGTCTACTTCCATTATAGATTCATTACCACCACATACTTGATTGTCATCGAATGCTTCGAACGGTGAATTTGCTTCGTCTGTTTCCATTTTCATTGAACTTTCTATATCATTTTCTTTCTTTGTTGCATCCTGTAATCCTTCTTGATCGACATTAACATCGTTATTTCCTTGTACATCTCCTTCGGCGTTAGTTTTAGAAGATGTATCCTCGGAAATATGAATTGGCAAATTAATTCTACTAACGAAACTTAAATTATTTTCTGTAATGTATCTGTGCATGTCCAATAAACATTCACCTAAATTCAACCAAGTGCAACACTTTATAGGTTTTCTTAATGACAAATCTGGCAATGGTTTAGGACAGAATTCTATTTTACATGTTTCCGCCCATCTTGTTGCAATTTCTTTCGCTTCTGCTATTAACTTATCTCCTATTACATGGTCATACTCTGCATATAGCGGTGGATCTAACTGCCAATCACTATTATAGAATTTATAGCATTCTTCAAGGCATGGAATGTCTTTAAATATCCTATCACGGAAGGCCAAACCTTTTACATAATTGGGATCACGTTCTAATGCCATAGAAATGTACAAAAGACAATTCATATAGTCAGGAACTGCGTATAAGGCAGTTATCATATTATCTAAACATGGCCAATGGTTCGCATTACATTTTAAACCTTGTTTAAATGAAGAACATGCCAATTCTAAATTAGAACTTTTCATAGCTAAAGTTCCTATTCTATACCATAATGTTACATCTGTATTATCTAAATTAGCTGCCTCCCAATAATTTTCTATGGCTTCATCATATTTTCCCAACGTAGCCTGTATAGCTCCGATATTTTTAAAACACGAATACTTCAATGACAACATTGGTCTAGATCTACCATCGGGTACCTCAGGTTTCTCAACTTCATCCAACAGTTCAGTTTCTAAAAGATCTTTAAAAATATGCAGTGCATCTTCTTGCTTATTTTCTTTTAACAATACTAAGGCTTTATTATATTCGGTAAGAGCTATTTGTTCCTGCAACAGACACAAATGAATCAATTAAACTTGTCAAATTTCAGTGAAGCATATGTCACAAAATAATGGACAATAAATTTTGATTTCTTTGAAGGACAGAAATTGAATAAAGGCATGTTTACGTGAATTGTAAATGGATATCTAAATATAACAACATATTTATTAACTATAAAATCATTTGTAGAACATAACAATTCTGAATAGAAAATAATTATAATCAATCATGTTGGATTATTGTAAACAGGTTTTAGGGAAATAACTCCCCAATAATCTGAAGTCACATAAGTTTTAGTATTAATTAGTATAAGATGTATACAAAACAGTACAAATTTACCAGGTTTTCGTAAATGATATGTTTATAGGTTAAGCTTATCAACAGAGGAAAAAGTTTCGGAAATCGTTACGTACTTGAGCTTCTTTCGTAATTGTTGGTACATCTTCCTCTTCGCTTTCTTCACTGGATTCCTCGTTCAACGCCGATATTTTTATCATTTTTGGAAGGTTTTTTAAAATTCGAACTTATGTATAAAACATGACAAATCAACCGGTTTTTTTTAGCGCCGCCATGCTACTAACACACAACGTGCTGGCTTGTATGAATTAGACATATTTATACAGGGTGTCTGATAAAAGATGTATTTGCATTTTCTGCATTTTAATGAATTTCTCGCGTGTTATTTCTAAAAGAGTAATTTATACCCTTGTATGTCTTTTAAAAAAAATATTATATTTTATTGAAATGAAATTACTGAAATATAATTGTCGTTTAAACACCCCGTATATATACGCATTATCTATCAACCTCAAGATAATAACGTATGTACACGTTTCGCACATATGGTAATGTCTGTCTGACCTTATTTTACATTAACAATATAGTTGATTTATTTGATTTATTACAAATTTTACAATTGTACTAGCATTCGTAAAAATGACGTGTATATTCATCAATCTCAAACATCTTTAATCGTCTTTCGTTTCTCTTAATAGTTATTGTTAAAAGTAGCGATTGACTTTTTAGTACTCGCTTATCTTTAGTTGAAGACGTATATGAAACATATATATATGACTTTCTTAAGCAAATAAAACTAGAAATTGGACTCCAAAGAAATGATACTTTGCGCTTCTTGTGTAGAGAGAGAAATCGGGATATGAAGAAAAAAATTGCATTTCATTTTTTGACATTAACTCTGAAATACAAATTGAAACACTGAACAATTGAATTGAACATGCAACAATGTTTATGATTTGGGGTACGTATCAAAGCATTTTATCGTATGTACTCGTTTATAAGTTAAATTCAATTATTAAAAACTTAATCGCTATACATAAAACATTGATAAAATATTAAAGACTAAAAACTTGGCTTATATACGAATACATACATTACAAGTATAAAAGTAGATTTATTCATAAACTAGTATTTTTGATGTTTTTTGGTAACACAATTTAAAAGAAAAATTTGATGTAATCAAAAGACTACACACAGAAACACCAGTTTACAAAAATCCAAGCACACTATTTATCAACATGTGGAATACAATTTTTTCTTTTTATAAATCATATCAAAACATTTTATTTTACGGTGGGCAGATAATGACTGCTATAAATTTGCACTGTTTTACTTCACAGTTTAAGTAAAATTATAGAACATGGCAACAAATTAAACAAAAATAAAAAAAAGAAAGGAAAGTACCTATGTCATGAACATTGTTAGACAATAAAGAGGATAAGGTACAAATAATTACATTTATAAATATGAAAAGTAATTTTATAGAAAATTGAAGGTATACATTATTAATTCCTTATCCTCAAAGATAGTCTAACGAAGTTTGAAATGCACAATGTTCATTACTGTTGGCACTTGTAAACCATAATTATAAGTAATGGTGTTTTTCCCCGACTATGTCCCAAAAATATTCCTAGTCAGTAACAATTGTATAAAAACCAAACCTGCTTTCCTTGTTGAATTTACATTAAAGTTTTTGAGCACACGAGAGTGGCGATTATAAACTGTTACGATAAGTATGTACATTGTAGGAGACTCGTTTGCAGGTAGAGTGCAATCTGTAGACACATAAAGCCTCCTTGATTCTGTAATTATAATGAATAAAAGTATTATAAGAAGAATTTTGTGTACCCACCTACTTATTGGCATAATGGTGAGATATCTCACAATAGGAAAAATTATATCGTATCTCTACACAGTAAACTTCGTTTCTCTATTGCATATTTTGTTACCATAAGCTGTAATAATTGTCTTTAGATCCCGAAATACAGAAACATTATTGGGCAGCATCTTTTGTTCTACCTATCGGCACTATTTTCGTTCTTGCTGCGGTAGTTCTTTTAATGGTAACATTTCGTTCAGAATTTTTCATGATTTTGCATTGTATATTACATTCAGAAATTATTAATGCCTCGTTGGAATTATACATTTATAATTTACAATAATTTCAGGTTTTATTCAAAAGATGTCCAGAAATGGTTGCTGCGATTGTCGCATCGATTCTTGGCATTATTATTATATTTACGGCTCTGGTATCAATTAATCATACTCCGATTTATACTTGATACTCTCTACTACTATTGTTATAAAATAAACAATGCAACATGTTATCTTTTCTAGTCTGTTCGAAACAGCACAGACAGAGAATGATATAAAAATTATTGTACTATGAATGCAAACAATCACACACGTTCACGCATACATTGAATATTTTTTTTTATAATATATACATGTATATATTACATGATATGTGTCTCTCATTTTATGATAGACAGCGAAGTGTTATTTTATCAATTGTATGTTTTACTTACTACTAGCGACTCTTGTTACTTAATTTCATTTCAATCATATCCTTTGACACCCTTATCACTTTTTGTTCATAGTCATTTAATGCTTGTTGTAATTTCTCATAGCCCTAAAATTGATATTAACATTTTTCATAAATAACTTTATGCGCGTGCATGTATAATTGTATAAAAAAAGGAAAAATGGATTGCATACCTCGGAAAACATAGTGTTCTCCTTACTAGCTTCTTTCAATTCGTATAACAGTACTTCTAACGTGTTAAGTGGTAACCAGACTGGTGGAGTTATGGATGTTAAGTGTGTTTTAAGTCCAAAACTTTCTTTCCCATTACCGCAAACGGCATGAATGTACTCAACGGCTAAGTCACTAGCTTCTAATATTCTACCAGTGTTTAACATAAGACGGAGAAGTTCTGCGGCGTTTCGTTTCTGTAGAATATAAAAGTTAAATTTTTAATCACATGATTAATACAGTTTTAAACAATGATTTACCTTGTACGACATTAATAACCATTGAGGTATAAAAGCTCCTTCTTGCAGTAATTTTCGCGAAACTGCTTTATGTAACTCGCTGCACCCATCTTTTTCATGCTTCAATGTTAAATACTCTAACAATCTCCAAGCGGTATTTGTGATATTGGTATTAAAAAGGCCAATATCAAATATATCATTCTGAATAAGCCAATCCCAAGCGTTTGGATCTTCCCTTCGACTTAATCGAACACACTGTGTAGTTAAACTTTCGAGCACTGAACTTTTATTAATCTTAAATTCATCGCACAAATGCAACGCTGTCGTGTATAATCCAATAGTCGATAAAATAATGATAAGCTCCGAGGGACCGGCGTGTGAGACAATATGTAGCTCTGCATTTACTTTCGATACTTTCAACCTTGCATCCACTATGTAGTACTCTTTCTTTATATCGCTTAATTCGAGAACTTCTACTTGTTTCTTTATTTTATATTGGGAAGCTTCTTCGTCGTCGATGCTTCTTCTTGTTGGTAAATCTTCATAATCCATTTCCTCTAAATAATTCTGCTCAATCACAGGTCTAACGATCCACCTGTACCTTTCGGAGACGAGGTGTAATGCATTGATACATGCTAATAAACATTGAGCTTGTCTCGATACGATTGCAACCGACTGTGATTCTTGGCTCAAACGCATAGCTTGCTCGTACATCACAGACGCGGCTAAAACGGAAAAAAAAAGTTAACTATTGCATTAAAAAATATTTAATCGTTCATCTGATAATTAAAATAGAATGAATCGAAAGAATTACCTTTTCGCATATTCTCTTTATTTATATGGAAGCTGTACAAGAAATTATAGTAATTATTCTCCATAAGATCCACACTTCTTGCTCTACCTTCTACTATTCTCTCTAAATCTTCGTACATATCAACATATGGAAACAAAATTAGGTCTATCAATTTCTTTCGTTCAAACAAAGTCACTACTAATTGCCGCAGACAGTCTACTCTACGAGCAGCATCTGGATTCGAATTCAGACAATTATAAGCTTTAGTGTGGTGACCCAAATTCAAGTGTTGCGTGAATACTATCGAATGAAGCGTTGGTAGATTACGGTCATCTTTATCAGCCATCAATATGGCTGTTTCAGCAAGCTCTATGATACAATCGGAAGCATTATGTTCCTCAAACAATTTTATGACTTTTAAGTAATACTGAATTAACGAATTATTTCCTAACATTTCATTGGAATCGAGTAAGGCATCTGCTAAAAATTCTTCCGTTAGAATTCCTGCGGAGGCTCGCAGAAAATGATCACAAGCTTTCTGTGCTTCTCCCATTTCAAGTAGCGCAACTGCTAATATAAATTTTCTCGATGAAGTGTTCCATTCGCACCAGGTATTCAGAAGTCTGACATATTCTTGAACTAGTAAAAACTGGCAACTGGATAACAGCCATTCAGGAAATATGAAATTTCCAGATCTAGGCCATCTAATGAATTTTTGTTAAAGAAATAAGCAATTATTTAAGAAACAAAAAGAAAAAAAGAAAAAGTTTACACGAGGTAAAATGTTTACAAAAGGATACATAAGTTGTGCGATAAAGGTAACATACGTCAACATGCCATAATGCCAAGGAGTAAAAGTGGTTGTATCTATAATGGTATGAGCCATCAAGTTGTGAGCATGTTTTGCGCCGCTGTTTTGTATAAATAATTCTAACAATGACAGAGACCGATGCTGTCTGAATCCCATGTTTGCTCTCGAGTCGGCGAGCTTCAATAATGCTAAACGTTGAACACTGGAGTCCAATAGTGATTGTGCAGGCATTGGTAATGCTGTGGATTCACATATCCACGTGACAACATAATAAGCTTGTGTTAATACTACTGTCCTGGGCGCTAACGATGATTTTATGGAATGTAAAGATCGTGAATCGAACAATTCAGGTCGCAACAGTATCATCTGCTGTAAAATTAACAAATTCCTGCAGATTGCAAACCTTAACTGCGTTATTTGGCCGACACTCTTTGATATTGCCGAGATGCCCAAACTACTACCAAAAAAGTGATTTATGTTAAGCAAAAGTTTCGAGGCATCATGGTCTTCGTTAATCTGTAATTTAGTTGGTTGTTCAAGATCGTATGTTAACGCTTGTAATAGCATTGCCATAGCACTGGATATATCTCTAATGTTTGATAATTTATGACAGCTAGGGTGATGCGTGATGAAATTACTAATAGGTTCTTCCGACTCTAACATCAATTTTGACAGTAAATTGTCGATAATAGTGTCCGGACTTTTCAAATGATACAGCTCCTTTTTTATGGCTGTTTTCGTTTCTTCTGATAGCTGTTCCTCCAATAACACCAATGCTGACATTAACGTGATTAAATCTTGACATATATCCTCGTCTTGCGATAGAACTGGCATTGTTTTGAATCTTGAGGTGTATGATTTTTCATTGCAAAACATTAGATATTCCAGCGCTTCCATGGGTCTTAAAAGTGAGAAGGATGATTTTTTAAGTAAAACAACTCCGTAAACATTTGGCAGTAACAATAATCCTACTGGTTTAGTGCTATTGGCGTGATACTGTATGACACACGAATAAAATTTCGACCAGCAGCGATTGGCAATTTTCAAATAATCCTCGTCCATAAGTTCATAATCCATAATTTCTGCCTGTATTTCCGCCTCCACCGCAATGCACACACGTTCCTTCAATTCTGTGGCGGAGAGGATTTTATCCTCGGAAGAATTAGATCTCCTGTATATGTTCAATGCTTTCGTTATATCTGTCAAGGAGAATTGTCCAGGATGAAAAATATAATTGATGTATGCTTGTCTTAGATCGGTGTCTGGATCGCTGAGAATATAGTCTCTATCTGGCATTTGCTCTAAGGTTGTTGTTTCCCATTCGGAATTAACACGCAAACCGCTCAATGATAATTGAGCGTGCGTTACTTCGACTGTATCCATATCAGTGGTATTCGAGACGGCCCATAATCGAGTAGTTGTAAACGAGAAATCAACCAAATGTTGCTGTAAAAATTGACAGAAAAATGTTATTTCGGATAACGTTAAATGACAATAAAGTATAAAGTACATATGAACAGTACGTACATCTTGTGCAAATTTTGTACATAATCTAACAAATTTAAATATACCGTTATCCTGAATCGGCTTCAAAATGCTAAATTCACACCTAGTGCTAAATTTTAAAAAAATTCCCAAGTACAATTCATTATTTGGACCTAGTGTTTTTCTCAATATATGATCCTGTGCACCCTGAGATGCAACGCGATTATCAAATGCTGCATCTGTTACGGCCACACACTGAGCTTTATTACAAGACCACATACGGATATTGCCTTCGCGGCATAAAGCAAACAGATATGTATCATTTCCGCAACTGTGTATAGTTAATGACATAGCCACATGAGCTTCAGAACTACGTCCTCTAAAGGCAGTTGCTATACCGCTAAGAAATCTTGGTACTATTGAATCTTGCTTTAATTCACTGCTGTGCACAAGACCAGTTTTAATGTCTAATCTCAGAAGGAGTATAGTTCCTGAATTATACGCAAGAGCAAACAGTGCTTCTTGTGGTGCAATGTACCATGATGCAGCTGCATGAGGAATTGGAGAGTCTGTAGAAAGATTCAAATAATAGTAATAAATACTGTTTAAAATATTATTACCATGTTCCTAATTTTGTAGTAAATTAACTTACTTGTAGTTCCTGCACTTGTAATGACATGAAACATATGCGGATCTTCCTTTGCTTTCTTCACATTCTGTGTAACTTCTTCACTAAATATTGACTGTATACCTAAATCTTTATACGTACTTAACGAGTGTTCCTTTAAAATAATAACAGTTGATTAATTAAAGTTATTACCACCTTATAATATATGTCCAGTTTCAAAGGAGTACTCACATTTTTATGAATTCTCTCAGGATGAGGGAAAGATAGCTTATGAACACTAGAAACAGTTGCTATTAATATGATAACTGAATTAATTGTTTCATGTATAGAAATACCATCCAAAATGGGTGTATCTGTAAATTTGTATCTTACTCTACAATTGGCCAAGTTAATATCTAAACTATGTTCAACCAATTCGAGTAAATCGTGACAAATACGCCAATAAATAAATCGATTGCGGGTAAAATACTTTGAGCAATCATTATACGAATAACCACCTGCCCTTTCTGGAACTTTTATGTCTTGTAAGGTACTTTGACTTCCACCTGTAGAACAAAATATCAAAGAATTATAGGTTCTAGAATCGTTATTTATTTTAAAAAGTCAGAGAAACTAATAAAGTGCGGTTAGAAATTTTTGTGTGTAAAGTTTACAATATATTCTTAAACCGTTACATAATTTCTCAAACAAAAGACAATCGTCTTTGAGATGCAACATAAAAATAGATCTCAAACGATCTTTTTATACGTTAATTTCAGTTATCCGGTAGAAATAAAGAGGTTATGATCACCTACCCGTGTTCAACGTGATTTCGTTCCATTTCTCTGGTACAGTTTGATCAGGCACGACTTCTCGGTATCCCAACGGAAATTCTTCCATGTTCTAATTTATATTCCAATTAGTACTGTGTTAATTTAACATTTAAATCACATTACAACGCTGCTCGAATTTTTAGCGGGCATCCAACGTTAGTGTCACGCTACACGCTTCGCGCTCTGCATTTTGGCGCCCTCGTTTTTACCATCGGTTGTTAATTTGCATAATTCAGTGTTCGGTCGGTACATGTCAGTATTATAGAGAACGATGTATTTGAAAAGCATCGCCGAAATTATGCTCATTAAAAAAATATATATAAATGAAGAAAAATTAAAAGAATGAACGCGTATCTAATGGCTTTGATTCGTACTTAATAGCGTAAAAATTAATAATGTACCGGTTCTTGCATAAAACATAACCTATAACAATTTATTTATCGATTACACATTAATAATATAGAACAATGGAGAGAAAAGATACGAATAAAAAAATAATCACAGCATTCTATCTAATATTGAATATTTTCTTCTCCATCGTAATTGTATTGTTGAATAAATGGCTGTACGTTCATACCGGTTTTCCAAACATCACGCTATCAATGATACATTTTGTTATCACATTTATAGGATTGATAATATGTGAGAAATTTGATGTTTTTTGTATAAAAGATGTCGCGATTAAAGAAATGTTTCTAATTGCCATGACATTCTGTGGATTTGTTGTATTGACAAATTTGAGTCTGGCATATAATACTGTTGGAACTTATCAAGTTGCTAAAATGCTAACTACACCTTGTGTAATAATAACACAAATGATATTCTATAAAAAGCACTTTAGCATACTTGTTAAACTGACATTAATTCCTATAATACTAGGGGTAGTAATTAACTTTTACTATGATATACAGTTTAATGTTATTGGAACAATATATGCAACAATGGGAGTGCTTGTAACATCCTTATATCAAGTGGTACACTTTTTAATTCTTTATATAATACAACAGCCAAATTTTATTTGTAATATTTCTGATATTTCTAGATGGTAAATAGAAAGCAGAGAGATTTTCAAATGGATCCAATGCAATTGTTATATTACCAAGCACCTTTATCTGCAGTTATGTTATTTTTTATTGTGCCATTTTTAGAGCCAGTAGAACAAACATTTGCAAGAAGTTGGTCAGTGATGGATATAGTATGTTTATTGGAGAAAATATTTTTTAAGATTACATTTGTGAAAGAGAAAGAATTATACGATCGTTTAAATTTTTTTCTAGATTATGGTTGTACTATCAGGCATAGTAGCATTTTTTGTTAATTTAACATCCTACTGGATCATAGGAAAAACATCTCCATTAACGTATCCTTTTTCAATAGCTTGTGAAAAGAGAAGCTTTCGAATAATTTATTTTTCCTTAATTTAATAATAGTTATAACATGGTTGGACATTCCAAATTTTGTCTATTACTTTTAGGTGGTTCGTTGATCTTTCACGAAACACTGGCAATAAATCAAGTGATCGGAATCACTTTGACATTAGTTGGAATTATTTTGTACGCACATGTTAAAGTAAGTATAATATTTATTACTGAAGAAACTTGTGTAATGGATAGAATTTCTTTTTCAGATGAAGGATACTCAGCCTGCAGTGCCAGATTATGAAGAAACAGAGAGAAAACCATTGCATAAAGTATGATTTTGTATGACTATTTGTATAAATAATAAAAGACAAGTTATTTGATTTTACGTGGCATTCGTGCTTTTTTTTCTGTTCAAGTTATTTCAGGAGAATAAATGTAACAGAGTATGTAATATTAAAAAAAAAAAAAATTGATATTTTATAAAGAGGCAAAATGGGTCGCCGTCACACCTAGGGCTGAGGAGGATTAATTCAAACTCCGTTTAAATTAATGGAAACTTTTAAATTATATCATGCCTTGCTCAAATATTTTCCCAGGTGTATCGGACCCGGTAGTACATTCTTTAAACAACGCTTATATACAAATCCAGTATTCATGCAAGTACTATCGAGAAAACGTTATTTGCAGAAGACATCTATTGGTAACAATAGGTATTAAGTATCTCTTACTCATCATAAGTTTAAATAATACATATTTCTTTCAAAATTCGTATACTGTTTATCGTAAATTTTATACACAATATATTACTTTATATACTTATGAAATTTTCATTTAATTTGGTTTGAAATATTATTTGTATCGTTCAGTTAAAGGGACAAGGATTTCCGAGCTTTTGAAAAAGGCTTCAATATTCGCGGTACGCGTCTATTTCACGAGGCTTTGTTTCCATGACAATTGAACATGGTGGGGCTAGAGGTTGTATCAATCAAACAACTCTGTGCAACGTGTTTTTCCGTAGAAGAACAATTTCTTATAATTATAAATAATGAAGATCGAGGAGGTAAAGAGTACTGCGAAGACTCAAAGAATCTCGGCCCATACGCACATAAAAGGGCTGGGTCTTGACGAGAATGGTATAGCAATACAAAGTGCAGCAGGCCTTGTCGGTCAAGAAATGGCTCGTGAGGTTAGAATTTTTCTTATATCAATAATGTAATAGTGAAAACTATAATAATTCTCGGTGTTTCTTTGTTAAGGCACGTCTACGTTTTTTAGTTTTTAAAGTAAACTCCTGCTGCATACAAATCTTGTAACTTAATTGTTAAGAAGAACATTTAAAGAAGTAAAGTCTGATTATTTTTTTATGTTTTAGGCTGCTGGGATAGTGGTTGACATGATTAAGTCGAAAAAGATGGCTGGTAGAGCAGTGTTGTTGGCTGGTCCTCCTGGTACAGGAAAAACTGCAATTGCTTTAGCTATTGCTCAGGAGTTGGGCAACAAAGTACCGTTTTGTCCCATGGTAGGATCAGAAGTTTACAGTTCTGAAATAAAAAAGACAGAGGTCCTCATGGAAAATTTCAGAAGAGCAATTGGTCTCAGGATCAAAGAGACCAAGGAGGTATACGAAGGAGAAGTAACAGAATTGACTCCAATTGAAACAGAAAATCCCATGGGTGGATATGGAAAGACAGTGTCTCATGTAGTTGTTGGACTAAAGACTGCTAAGGGTACAAAGCAGTTGAAATTAGACCCTTCCATATATGAGTCTTTACAAAAGGAAAAAGTGGAAACTGGAGATGTAATTTACATAGAGGCAAATAGTGGTGCTGTAAAAAGGCAAGGTAGAAGTGATAATTTTGCTACAGAGTTCGATTTGGAAGCAGAAGAATATGTTCCCTTGCCTAAGGGTGATGTGCACAAAAAGAAAGAAGTTATTCAAGATGTAACATTACATGATTTAGATGTTGCCAATGCTAAGCCACAGGGTGGTCAAGATATCATGTCTATGATGGGTCAATTAATGAAACCCAAAAAGACAGAAATTACAGGTAAAATTATCTAACATTCTGTAAAGAGTTTCACTATCTGTAAGTTAAAGTTTAACTTAAATTGTTTGTTGCAGATAAATTGCGTAAGGAAATCAACAAAGTAGTAAATAAGTATATCGATCAAGGAATTGCGGAACTAGTGCCGGGTGTCTTGTTTATAGACGAGGTTCACATGTTAGATATAGAAACATTTACGTATCTTCACCGTGCGCTGGAAAGCGCAATCGCTCCTATAGTTATTTTCGCAACAAATCGCGGTCGTTGTGTAATCAGAGGAACAGAGGATATCGTGTCTCCGCATGGAATACCTCTTGATCTCTTAGATAGGTTACTTATCATACGGACGCTTCCGTATTCTAAAGCGGAAATAGAACAAATAGTTAAATTAAGGGCTATCACGGAAGGGTTGCAGATCGAAGATGAAGCTCTAACAGCTCTTGGTGAGTTAGGTACGAGAACAACGCTCCGATACGTGGTGCAACTTTTAACCCCAGCAGCGTTAACGGCAAAAGTAAACGAAAGGACAGTAATTAAGAAAGAAGATATCGATGAGGTGGAAACGCTTTTCTTGGATGCAAAATCCTCAGCTAAAATTCTTACACAGAATAAAGATAAATTTATGAAATGAGCACGCTTGGTTGATTGTTCTTTAATAAAGTATTTATTAAGTCCTCTGTAGTATAAATGATTCTTGAGAAGTTCTACAATACTATAAAATACCACATATGTTTCTAGCTGATTTCGTTCAAATTTTATAAATAAAGTTAAATTTATATGAAGTATGGCGTGTTGGTTTTCTTATTGCACTTTATTTATTTAGTTAGAAAATTGCGCAAATAAAATATTAACATATTACATATACACGTGCAAAGGTGCTTTCCTAATATTCTTCAAGATATTTTACAACTCAGGGTTACAAAAGTTCAAGTTATAATCAAGAGTTCTGACATCACAAGATGATAGGTCTTGGGAGTATAAAACCTCTGTTTAGTTTACTAAACTTCTTAGTTTTCTGGAATCCATCAAGTATTAGAGTCTTAATTACTTATCATTAAGTATTTCATATTTACAACACAATGTTGCATATCTTGAAACTGACAAGGTGTTCAAAATTGTTGAATAAAAATATCGTGCTTCGACATGCACGTGGATTAACGTTGAGTAATTTGCGAAGTGGAAAGCTTGAAAGACTATTACTAGAAAAAGACGAATTTCAAACCAGACATATCGGCCCCCGAAAACACGAGCAACTAGAGATGCTGAAGACTCTTGGATTTGAGGTAATATTTTATTATTTATTAAAATATAAAGTAATTTCTTAGGATGGTTGTTAATGCATTCAACTAATTTCATAGAGTTTAGAAGAACTGACAAAGGCAGCTATTCCAAAAAAGATTCTTTATAAAGAAGAATTGAAAATTGAACAACCAGTCAGTAAGTAAACCATTTGAAATAACGAGGAAAAGGAAAGAAATCACGATATGCAGAAAAGCGTGCGGAGTCACAAGACTGTAGATATGAAACACGTGCAAACTGATAACCCTTTGATACCGAAATGCCCGCAGTACAAGCATAAACATCCTCCGAGTATTATTAAAGATATTTCGCATATTCGAAGAATTAATTGCTATGAAAAATAATATTTATCGTTAAGAAATGCAACCAAGCCTATTATAAAACATAAATAAGATGAGCTTCCTCTGTAAGAACGGCGTATCTCGTGGGTCATAGAGGTCAATCTCGTGCGTTCAGATTGTTACTCGCGTGATTTTCGAAGGCATAAAGCTATTTATAATTTTCCCATCGGAAATTGTAAATACACATATGTATGCTAGCATCATGATTAGGAATTAAGTAAAATAGCAATTTTATTTTAGCTGAATACGAGTTGCTGAAAAGGATCACAAAAATTTCGGAGAGAAACGACATATGGCGTTCGTATATTGGCATGGGGTATAACAATTGTTGCGTTCCTCACACTATTATGAGAAACATATTTGAAAATCCAGGATGGTAAATTAATTTCTCACACAATAATTAACGACGAATTTAATAAGACTGAAATAACCAGTATAATTCTATTGTAGGACAACACAGTATACGCCATACCAGCCAGAAATTTCTCAAGGCAGGCTCGAAGGTTTGCTGAATTATCAAACGATGATATGCGACTTAACTGGAATGGAAATTGCGAATGCATCGCTTCTGGACGAAGGCACAGCGGCAGCAGAAGCTCTAGCTCTCACTTGCAGAAGCAACAAGAGAAAGAAATTATTCGTTTCTGATAAAGTTCATCCTCAAACTATTAGCGTGATTGCGACACGAGCCGCTTCTCTAGACCTTGATCTTGTAATTGGAGACGTTTTCCAAGTGGACACAAGCGCGAAGGACGTAGCTGGAATTCTCTTGCAATATCCTGATACAACTGGATCCATTTACGCGTTTGAAGATTTAGTGAAGAAGGCACATGCAGATGGAGTATGTATTTAAAAAGTTCAAGTCCTTGAACAAAAAAAGAATAATTATAAATTTCATAATTGTAGACACTCGTATGTGCTGCCACGGATTTGTTGGCATTAGTCATACTTAAGCCTCCCAGTGTATATGGAATTGATATATGCGTCGGCACGAGTCAGCGGTTTGGAGTACCGCTTGGGTATGGCGGACCTCATGCTGGATTTTTCGCGTGTCGGCAGAAATTAGTGCGTTTGATGCCTGGAAGAATGATTGGCGTTACCAAAGATGCGAATGGTCAGGACGCGTATCGTTTGGCTCTTCAAACCCGTGAACAGCACATTAGGAGGGACAAAGCTACCAGCAATATCTGTACAGCACAAGCATTATTAGCAAATATATCCGCGATGTACGCTGTATACCATGGACCCGAAGGAATAAGAAATATTTCAAACAGGGTACACCTTTTCACTCTAGTTCTAGTAAAAGGTCTAGAGAGAGCAGGGAATAAAGTGGAGAATGAACATTTCTTCGACACTATAAAAATATTGCCTAAAGAGTCCATGAAAACTATAAAGGAAAATGCAACTACGTTTAAAATAAACTTTAGATACTATAACGATGGAGTTGGGATATCTCTGGATGAAACAACTACAGAAAAGGACATAAATGACATCTTTCAAATATTTTCTACGGGGACTACGTTTGAAGAAGCATGCGAGGATGAATCTTGCACGGAGAGGAGCTTGAATAAGTCGCAATTTGTTCGCACTACACCGTACTTACAACATCCTGTATTCAATAGCCACCAGTCTGAAACGAGAATAGTCAGATATATGAAATCCTTGGAGAATAAAGATGTGTCTCTAGTGCACAGCATGATACCACTGGTAAGTTGAAAAACATCGACGAAGACATTTTACGAACGTATTTCTATAAATATTTCGACAGGGATCCTGTACAATGAAACTGAATTCCACCACGGAAATGATGCCTTGCAGTCTACGAGGTTTCACAGATATACATCCGTTCGTTCCCATGGAACAAGCCAAAGGGTATCAGCAGTTATTTGCTGAATTGGAACAGGATCTTTGTGCTATAACCGGTTATGATAACATCAGCTTTCAACCAAACAGCGGAGCTCAAGGAGAATACGCTGGTCTAAGAGCTATACAATGTTTTCACGAGTCTAATGGAAATAAGCATCGTCAAGTGTGTCTAATTCCTATCTCTGCTCACGGTACAAATCCTGCTTCTGCTCAGATGGCTGGTATGCAGGTAAAGCCTATTCTCGTACAGAAAGATGGTTCTGTGGACATTACACACTTGACAGAAATGATCGATAAATACCGAGAGACATTGTCTTGCTTGATGATAACTTATCCATCGACGAATGGTGTGTTTGAAGAGACGATTGGCGATATTTGTTCTATGGTTCACGAAGGTGGTGGCCAAGTGTATCTGGATGGGGCTAACATGAATGCTCAAGTTGGATTATGTCGTCCTGGTGATTATGGCAGCGACGTCTCGCATCTGAACTTACATAAAACGTTTTGTATACCTCACGGTGGTGGAGGACCTGGAATGGGACCCATTGGAGTGTAAGTAATGTTAGTTTCGTATTGTAAAGTTAAAGAATGAAAATGAGCATGTTTTTTATTCATAGGAAACGACATCTTACACCTTTCCTTCCATCTCACCCTGTTATCAATTGGTCCAGAAATAGTAATACCAATGTGAAGCAATCTGGCGCAGTGTCGGCAGCACCATTTGGATCGTCTGCTATTTTACCAATTTCGTGGGCCTATATTAAAATGATGGGACCAAAGGGATTGAGGAAAGCCACGCAAGTTGCTATTCTAAACGCCAATTATATGAGTAAGAAGCTGGAGAATCATTATAAGATTCTGTATAAAGGAAAGACAGGATTAGTAGCGCACGAATTTATTTTGGATCTGCGGGACTTTAAGAAGACAGGGAATATCGAGGTTGTGGATATTGCTAAAAGATTAATGGATTATGGTTTTCATGCTCCAACAATGAGCTGGCCTGTAGCGGGTACATTAATGATTGAACCAACTGAATCTGAAGACAAGAAGGAATTGGACAGATTTTGCAATGCTCTCATTTGTAAGATTATTATACTTGGTCCAATTTCTATTTTAAAAAATAATCTGGAAATATTAATAAGTTCTGATTTTTTAGCTATAAGACAAGAAATAAGCGATATTGAGAATGGCAAATTTGATATTGCTAAGAACCCATTAAAATTGGCACCACATACCCAGGAACAAGTAATATCAAGTACGTGGGACCGACCATACTCTCGTGAAATAGCTGCGTTTCCAGCTGTAAGTATTCATACATATTTAAAGGAATAGGGGATAAATAAATTACATTTATTTAAATTCCAGCCATTTGTAAAGGGAAGTAATAAGATTTGGCCAAGTGTTGGAAGGATAGATGATACATACGGAGACAAGAACCTATTTTGTACGTGTCCCCCTGTTTCATATGAGGAGTAAATACTTGTAATTATTCATTCTGTACAGTTACTTATAGAACTATTTAAATATTTATTGTAATTCTTTTGTACAAACATATTATTTATATAAAATTCCATACTTTTACAAGCACAGAAAATATAATAAAGATTTGATCCTAGATCTCTCTGTTTCAATAGCAAATAAAGGGCATACCGTTTTGCATTTATTCTTTATCCATTTAATAACTTAACGGCTAGGTGTGCCTATTTAATTCATCGATATATTTACATTGTACATTATTACAAATTCATTCGAAATTTATACATATATTACAAACCAGGCATAAGGTATGCAATATTATCGAGCATTTGCGAAAGTGTTTCGTGTTTAGCTCCATTAGTTTCTGGCACCTGTTGCGTTAGGCAGATTAAGGGACCTAGTGCGCAAAGTAGCGAATCCAACAAAACCGACAGACTACCTGACACAGCTATTTGCCCATCGTGTTCCTTTAATCGTTCACCAATGATCGTTAAACTCTCACCGAGAAGCTTCAGATGAGCGGCTACATCGATAGGATGAGTTCCAACAACTTTGTACATTCCCGTGCCAATTATTGGTTCATTAACCAAATCTTTTCCGGTTCGATTCGAAGGTGGCGACACCGGAACATTTCCTACAACGGAGGGTAGACCAAGTTGAATAGTTTTTTTAGAGGTGGCTGGCTTTTGTTCTTTTCCATTACCTGTAATAAAGAAAAGAAGGGAACATAAAACGTTACAATGTCGTCATCATTGTGCAATTTGCCTATCCTCTAAACAAGATGCATGCATACAAAACAAATGAGAATGAGACATCTACCATATAAATTTTTAGGCGCATATATATACATATACATGTCCATGTACATACATATACATACACACGTATATATATATATGTTGAATGAATATTTTACAATCGCTTACAAAGTTACTCTATGAGAAATGGTTAGAAAAACGGGAGCATTGGAGCAATAAGGCTATGCCTACTTGAGCAATGACCTTGCGGTGGAGCGCTGCATGACTGCCCGGCTTAGTGAGAATTATGCTTTGAAGATAGATACGTGCTAAACGTAAAAACATATGCTTATCTACGATCATACGCTCCATTTAGGACTGTGACGTCATTGCCGTGGCCGTTGCTCTTGCTCCCGAACGGCCACAACGGCTCTGATGTATATATATGTATATATGTATGTGTATATATATTTATATGATAAACTTTTGACTAATACGCGTGCACGAGAAGCAAATAAAAATGAACGAACTACTACATAACTTTTAGACATACTCATAAAAAAAAGATGTATACATGAGAACCAACAAACCCACCAATTTTATTAATGAATTTTTTTCGCGAAGCAGGCGGCGGCATTTTCCAAACGGGCTCATCTTTACTCGCAGGTAAAGAATGAGGTTTTGCTGCCAAGCGTTTTGCGCGTCTGCGCCAGTTATATTTTTCCAGATTTGGTACTGTAGCCCACAGTTCTCCTAACCGTTTAGAAATTGCTGCAAAATCTACAAAAAGCAACGTTTCACGAATAACATTAGCGTTGTTTGCTAATCGATATGTATTATGGAATAACAAGAGAAGCTTTATATACCCATGTAAGGATATTGTTCTAGTAACTCTTGCCTAATCTCTTTAGCCCACAACATGTAAGCAGTAAATCTTGTTTTCTGAAAATATCATCGAATTGTGAAATAATCCCCTTTAGTAACTTTCATGTGTACATACCCCTTTGTCTTTTCGCTGTGCCTTCATTCTACCTATTATTTTGCCATCTTTAATTATTAGTTTTTTCTTACATTTCTCAAGCATGTACAAACTATTCGCTTGCGAAGGCGTTTCTTGGCCAGGTGGTTCGAGCTTTTTAAACCCTGCTTCTCTATCGTCTATCATGAGAGGATCTACTTCATCGTCACTTCCAGAATCCATACTGTATCTTTCATCCTCAATCAACCCGGAGGGATCATCTGATTCAGATCCAGAAGACTGCCCTTCGTTATCTGACAACGGCTCTGCCTTAATTCTTTGCTGTCCAGAACTCGAATTTGAATTTTTCCTCTGTCTTCCACCACTGCCATGTTGTATAGGCTGATTTGGAGATATATGTTGGGATTCGTATCTGTCCAACAATTGTTGAGTTTGTAATTGCTGTGCTTTTTGACGTTTGTATTTGTTATCCGTAAAATCATCTGGTGATTCAAAGTCAACGAGTTTGGAAGATTTCTTTCTCACACGGCCACTGCGGGAGATACCCGTGACCTCTAGATCTGAAAGATAAAGCGGACTGCACCTTGCCAAGAAAGAGAAAGGGACCAAAATACTTTGTAACGTTTAACTACCACTCTCACAACTTTGGGATTCAAGATCAATACAATTGTCTAAGCAAACATACTTTACACCAAGTGTGTGTGTGTGTGTGTCTGTTCTGTGAATGCTGTGTGTGCGCGTGTATGTGCGTGTGAATATGTGCGGGTATGCAAACGTAGTTCACTGGATATTTACTTTTTTTAGTTAGAGGTGTTTATCAATTACTAAATCTCGTGGACGCGTATTATATGTCATGTGAAATCTGCTCTACGTATTATACATGAAAAGAAGTTCCTATACTTCTGAAGACGTACATAAACATACAGAATTTTGCAACGAACACGAAGAGTTTTGCAATTGCTCATTTGCAATTGATTCGACTAATATACTTTCTTAATTACATCGTCATTTCGTTTATCGTGATTTTGTTTAATTCACCAAGTTTTTCAAATATAAAAGACCTAACCACGAACGAAGTGTACACATCATTAGTTTGACGATTCTCCGCTACGAATAAAAGCGCAAGTAACCAAAACGCATTTCGGAGTAAATATTGCAAGGAAATTGATAAAATTTGCTACAAACGCGCGCAAATCATGCAGAATACTGCAAGCGTACGAGCAAACAAGCAACTGATCTACCAAATGTGTCTTTTTATAAAATAAAAACTGATCTCACCGTCACTCTTCTGACGTTTTGGAGTCACGAACATATCCATAGCGTCGCTCTGTTGCTTCACGATCTTCTTGCGCCGCGGCGTCTTCTCAGATTTCGCGGGCTTACGAACATTGGCGTGCATCCCGCACTAAAAACTTATTGCCTCTTCGATGTAAATACATTTGGGAATTCTTTGGCCACTATTTCCGAGAGAAATCTTCCTTCACTGGCCAAACTCCATTTATATCCAAGTCGTTTTTAAAAACAACTGCCACGAAGAAAACCAGAATGCACTGCACAGTATGTGACGCACTTCACGTATAACGCGCGAGAATTTGAAATTCCAATTGAACACGAGTCACAGTCGATAATTGCACACGTAATCTAATCTATTAAATAAAAGTAATAGTTTCTAACATTTGAATACATAAAATAAAGTAGAATAGTTTGTGTAAAATCATATTATTTAAAGTGTTACAAAATTTATCAGGATTAGATTGAAATATATAAAAATAGTTTAAACATCATCCTCTTGTTGCCATCCATCTTCATCTGATAAAAATCTTCTTTTGTGGCTAGTGTTCATGTAAGGTCTTAAAGCCCATTCTGTATCAGCTGCTGCTTCTATATCCAAAGTGCCTAATTTAATTTCATACAATTTTAATTGAAATCTAGGTCCAACTTCTGTCAGTTCTATATCCTTTCCATGAATCTTCTTATAAGTATGATGCCGAAAAGATATATAATCATCGTGGTTAGCAAATGTGATTATTCTTTTGCTGTCTTCTTTTGGCACAGGAAATAAATACTTTAATATGCTCATAACACGTCCACCTAAGTTTGTTTTGAAGTTGTGGAAAATAAGATGAGGATATTGTTCGGACATTGTTCCAATATCAGGTATATCATGTCTCATAATAACATCAGACATTGTGAAATATGCAGTGGGTCCGTAAGGTAGATGACAAACTACAAGAGAGTCCGGTATACCTCTGTGTTCATGGACAATTACAAAATCTGTGACATCATTGGCACGACAGGCATGTATAAGTTGTTTCATGTCGTAGTTTCCTCTGTTCATCCTTTGAGAATTTGGAAATATCAAACGTAATTCTTTGGCGAACATTTTTAATCTGGAGCTTGGATCGCGAGAGGTTGTAATCACAATCTTTGGGTCTTCAACTCCAGCCCATCTGTATTCGTCGTCTTCGTGAGTGCCTGTTCCTCCTACTCCCCCCACCTCTGTTCCAATAGCTACAGCCAATTCTGGTCCGGCGTCTTCCCAAGCTAACTTTTTCTGAATATTTAAAGCATCCTTCCGAAGATCCGGGTGTATTGGTACATTTTCTTCCAAACTGCGCTTTAATTTCTCCTTCTTTTCTTGAATATTCTTCAATTTATCCTGAACTGATTTTCTGTAAAGGTATTCTCTACGAAGTCTCGCCTGTCTTCGTAACATATTAATCTTTCAATATGTATTTTTATTTCACAAATTGTTTTGTTACTTTATGTCAGAGCACAGCTATAGGTTATACGAAGTATACACGTGTCCGCATCGTATCATCAGTATGCCTCAAGGTTAGTATGTCTCATAACCTATACAGTAACTCCCATTAATATTCGGACACCCTTTGAAACAAAATAACTTTTTTAAAATTGAATCAGACGAACTGAGCGCTTGTGGAAATTTAGAGGGATTAGTTTATTAGTTGATGTGTAAAAAATATCTTGAAAAAATTGTAATTAGTCGGTATTGCAAAGAATATAGTAGCGTTCTCTTTTTGCAACTCTTTTATCCGAGCTTGTAATGAAAATTTTGAAAACTATATTTTGTAGATTTATGTTCGTTATATATATGCTGAAAATTTCATTGTAATCGGTTGATGCAGGAACAAGGGACGGGCATTGAAAGATGCAAGAATCTTTAGATTTGTCGTAATTATAGGTGAAAAGTCGTGAAAGTTCTTCGTAATTTGGACCAATTGGAATTTTTTTTAAACTGCGCGCGTCATTTAGTAAACCGATCCCTTTTGACTTCTCGAGAGAACACAATTCGTTTGGTCCAATTTAAAAAGAAGTTATTCTCTTTCAAATGGTGTCCGAATATTAATGGTAGTCACTGTAGAATGAAATATTCGACAATGGGATATCATAATTTTAGGATGTTAACATGTTGAACGTCGTAATGTTAAAAAAAATTTTGATCTCCCGGCCATCTTCTTTTTTTGATAATTTGCTGGAAGTAACATAAAATAACCATATATTATGATTTTGTATTTATTTTATGTAGCTAAGTAGATATTTTAAGTGCGAATATACTAGTACCCTTAAAATTTGACCTAAATCAGGTAAAAATAAAACCTCTATAATAGACAACCTGTAGTATCATATAGTTGAAATTCTACTGTGACAACTCTACAGGGAATAACATGTACAAGTGGGTACAATGTAATTCCTTATGAAAAAATAAGAACAAAATAAGGAATAACATTTTTTCATTTTAGGCTTAGTTTTCGTGAAAATTGAGTTGGAAAATTTGATGTGTATGTATGCTGTTACAGCTAAAAGTTCATCGAGCAATTTATAACGCGTACCGTGTTTGAAAAATCTGAGACTTCTAATACGTTATTTGTCTAAACAATTCGTTTTCGTTGATCTATCAAACGATGTTCACGAATCGAGAATACGTTGACATGATCCGAGCTTTGGGAGCCTTTCGTTAGCCATAATCGCTGTTAACTTTGTATAAATAATTCTATAAAATTTTATTAAGTAATTTATTGCGAATTAATTTTTGTCTTATGCATTTTCCAAGTATATCGCTCTTGCAGCGAGATTGGTTTATTTGTCACACAGTGGCCAATCACATCGTTCGTGCACTTCTGTCAGGATTAATAAACATATCGACGAATAACCCTCTTGGTACAGATTATCCTAACAGTTGATATTCTCAGCAGTCGATAACAAATTACCGACGTAATTAACATTTAACATTGACGTGACAATTTCAGCAGTCGATAACAACTTTCCGATGTAATCAGCAATTAGTTCCGAAAATATGTGTCAGATATCACCTTCACCGTTTTAAAGTGGATTTTCCAATTCGAAATTTGACTCGACTTTCACGTAAAAAAGAAAAAGAAGGAAGAAAAAAGAAAAATTGTCTTTTCACCTTTTCAAAATTCACTTAGATTTGCTAAAGACTCCGAGCACGTTCATTCGTAATTTGTAGCGAGAGATCAAGTAGACCTTATGCCTTTTTTTACTCGTGTCTCCACTTAATTGCATCCAGCTTGCGATTTCCCTTGATGCTTTGATATACAGCCGCCGCCGGCGCGTCGGTTCTTCTTCAAGGAACATGATTTTTCCATTGGTTGCAATACAGTTCTAATCACAATGGAATGGTACTCAATAAAATTTTCCCGAAATAATTGTGCTTTTCACGGGAACATTGGAGGGAAGATGGGAATCCCGAAAAGAGCCGAATGCCTTCCGGGAGTTCGCGACGCGGCGGGGACTCGTGCCGCGCACGGTCGCGGCGCCTCGTAATTCATTTAGAGACGGTGGCTCGACGAGACAGGCTCAATTACAGCTGTGGCAAAAAACCGCAGCTTCCTCGTACGACGTGCGTGGTCCCGTGCGTCGCTTCCCGTCCCTTAAGGGAGGAAAGAAACGCCGCGGGCTCGTGTCCTGCGTCACTCAGCGTTGTTAAGGCCTCTTTGTCTCACTGTCATTAGGCGTTCCTCGCCTCTTAGGAGGTCTTCCAAATTTCTCTCGTCTCCTTGCTTGATCCCCATTGCATACAGTGACTCCCATTAATATTCGGACACCATTTAACCGTTTGACTGCTATGAATGTATGTATGCGTCCGTCTAAAACTATCGATATGAACTATGGACGCATATATGCGTCAGGCGATTGTTCCTATCGTGTACATTCGTTAAAAATATTAGATTGTCCGGAAAGTTCGTGCCGATTTGTGATAGATAGTATTTGAATATATTACAACGAATAAAAATTAGGCAACAAATTAAATGCTCAGTGTTTAAATCTGTTTTCGATCAGTATTTAATTCAACTTTCGGTCAGTACTTTATTATCAAAAAGGTCAATATAAAAATACTAAACGGTCAGTATGTAAATAAAAAAAAATGGTAAGTACATAAATAGCGAATGGTCAGTATAACTAAAAAACGGTCAGTGTTGAATTAATTACTGGTTAGTATCATTACGGTCAGTATAAAATTAATAAACGGACAATATAAAGCAGAAAAAAGCACAGTATTATACCTATTCCATTATAGACTCATTGTAAGTCGAAAAATAATTACATTTAAAAATGTCTTTATTTTATATACTTTTTATTTTTTATATATTTAATCAAATTAGACATTTGAAAGTTTTTACTTAATGAATACGAAAAAAATGCTTATTGTTTTATTTATAAAAATATACATTTTAACATTTTGACATATTAATACATTATAATCTTATAAATATTAATCTGTCACGAGTGCCGTTGTTGCTAATTTCGGTCTTCCCCATTTCCGTTTTTGACCAATTGGCATTTGTTTATTAGTATAAATACTGACCAAAGGATACTGACCAAATTATTTAAATACTGACCCTTCATATTTAAATACCTGACAAAAAGGGATTAAAATACTGACCAGTAAAATACAAGCCGGAAACTGTTGTTTCCACTACGCTTATATGGGATATATCGCCGTTTTATTAGGACAGTTTACAATTGGAGATACAGTAGAGCTGGTTATGAAATAGTGATATCGATTGGAAGTGTAGATACTTAGGAGCAAGATCTGGTGACTAATCAGGAAGTCAGAAAATGTATTTTTAAATTAAGAGAATATTTTTTGCAAAATGAAAATGAAGAATACTCCATTTCTACGTTCGATGCCTCTGCCGATTTCGTCTGTTTGCAGAGCCACAAAAAATACACCAAGTTACCCTCGATAAATTTCTGAAAAAAAAAAAAATTACACACATCCACATATTACATAATGTATTTATTTATACATTACATAATATATGTATTTATTTACTTATTTTTGATTACTTTTTAATGTTATTTTATTATTTATTGTTAGCTTTGTTTTGCATGCTTAAACATACATTTGTAATCAAGACTGAATATTATTAATGTTTTTCAATAAATCGTTTTTGGCTTCATTTTTTACGTTGTTCAGATTTTGCCTGTTGAAATGCGCTTTTCTGGGACAGCCGCTTAATTGGGACAAATTAGTCTGGTTACAACGTGTCCCAATTAACCGGAATCTACTATGTTAATTTTTTGTTATTGCGAAGCTTAAGAAATATCGAGTAGGTTTGAAGAACTTGTTCTGAGTCGATAGTGAAGTAAACGAAGAGCGAGCATTGTAACGATAAAGTAAGAAAGAATGTATCGATATAGTGCCATATGTTCCTAAGATATCAGTATTTTTAAATAAACAGTATATTTACGAAAAAGATAACGTTTCATTTCAATTCGGCATAGGTAAAGAATTAAAGTATTGTAATATTTACTTGATTGTACAATAGTAATTTAATACTTATCCAACCGCGTATTTTTCACAAACGACGCGAAGTAGTAATCTTCTTCGTTTGAAAGACTCAAAGAGGCCTTCTACATTTCCGGTGAGGATGTTTTCTTCCGCCACTCGTTAAAATCTCGTTCAAACTTACATTTCTTTTAAATCCTTCATGTAGTGACTTTTTTCAAAAAACGGGGAGAGATACTCAATCGGTTATTTGAAAGCGGGGAGATCTCCCCATGTGGTTGGTAATGTGTTAATTATATATTGGCGAGAAAGTCCGCGCTACGCGAAAAAGTATTCCGTAAACATGAAGCATTTAAAGTTTCCAGTACTCTGCAGTCAAAGGGTTAAAACAGTAACTTTTTTAAGATTGAACCAAACAGCGTGAATTTCTTTTTTGTTTTTGAGAAGGTAAAAGGATCAGTTTACTAGATAATATGAAAAAGAAAAGTTTGGGAAACATTATACGTGTCCGAAATCGTAAAGAAAATAGTGAAAGTCACTTTTTACAACTTTTTTTATCTGATCCTGTAATGAAAATTCAAGAAATTGTGAAGCGACATTGGAAGATGTAAGAATCTTTCGATTTATCCTAGATGTAGGTCAAAAGTCGTGGAAATCTTTGATTTACATCATCTTTAACAGTTTGTAGCTGATAGCAACGTTACCTGATTTCTATGATATTTTCAACATGTATATAATTTATATAAATCTACAAAATGTATGTTTTAAGTTTTCATTACAGCCTTGGATAAGAAAAAGTTGCAAAAAACGTCCGTTATTATTTTTTTCGTAATTCCGACTAATTGGAATCTTTTCAAAAATACGTTGACACATCTTTTACTACACTAATCTTTCTAATCTCTCACGAGAATTTAGTTCATTTGGTTCAATTCTAGAAGAAGTTATTTTGTTTTAAAGAGTGTTCGAATATTAATGGGAGCCACTGTACATACATATGTATTGTAATATTCTATCAGATTTCATTTGAATATTTGTAAAGGATGGATGGAATGTTCTAACAAGTTCAATTACGTTCATTTTATTTCCTCCAGTGGTAGGGGAGATCGAAGCAGGTTGATACAGTGAAATCAACGTTTATATAAAATTCAAGAAAATCGAACGTTTCAGTGATCAATTCAGGTATCCATAGATTGCATATTTTTATGTGTTTATAAGAAACTTAAAAATGTAAAATTGCATGGAATGCGCGTAATACGAAGAAAATGTACAAAATACATAAATTATAGTGCTCTTCATAACTCTTGGTAGGTGAAATAATTTTCTACCGAAGTTCCATTTTTTTTATTTAATTATATTATCAAAAATATGAATTAGCATAAAAATCCGCACTCTAGTTATCGAAGATTAAAATATGGTGTTACGGGTGAATTCTATGAATGAATATCCTTAGAAATATCCTTGAAATACTTAAGATCCATGAAATATTCGAGTTTCTTGAATTTTCCATGTAAGTTGATTTCACTTTCCTGCAATTTTAAGAGAGATCGATTTCATAAAATGAACTTGCGTGGAAAAGTCAAGAAAATCAAATAGTTGAACGACCAGCTATCAAAATATGTACTAAAATATATTAGTCACGGCTGAGTTCGATAAATGAGTAAACGATCGTTGAAATATTCAATTTTCTTGAATTTTCCATGCAAGTTGATTTCACTTTCCTTCAATTTCAGGGGAGACTGATTTCATAAAATGAACTTGCAGGTGAAATTCAAGAAAATTGAATATTTCAATACATTACCCACAGGTGAATTGAACGAATGAATTCGATTTTTTTCAATTTTCTATGGAAATTGTTTTCAGTGTATCAATCTGCCCCTGTTTCCCTTATTTAATGAGTAACTCGCGTATGGAATCGATAGTTGTTCTACGAGTACATTCCCAAGAAGCTTCTAGTATAGTGAGTTTTTTGCACGAGGCAAAGAAAACGCGGCTCTGTTCTCAGGATGGAGCAGGAGGAGGGGCAGGGTTAATCGGCCGGTTAGGCTCGAAGACAATGGGGCTTGGTGTTGATGGCAAATATTTGAATGAAGTTAGCAAATTCCCAGTAACGGGATGCCGCGGCACCGCTCGGCACAGCTCAACGGCGCGGCGTCGCGATTCCAGGAGCGCGAGAGGAGCCCTTAAGGGCGGAGGCGCCACCCATCAACTGATTTCCACTTAGCGATATCACGCCACAAAGCTGCCTTCATTTGCTCCAGAACCTCCTCACCGCTGTTCCTCCGCTTTTATCCTTGCGATTTCAACTCGATACACTGCGCTTTCTACCATCGAAAATTCTACCTCTATTCCCCTCTCTCCTCTTTCTCTCTCTTTCTCTCTCTCTGTCTCTCTCTGTTGCGTTGTACAAACTTTGACTAATAGAATGTTTGCGATAGGATTTCGAGTCTTCCATCATTCTCACGTTTTGCATACGCCGGGATTAATTTGATCGATGTTGCATCGAAAACCGTTCATCCTCCACTCACTTTCAGTCAAAGCGGTTTCAATACGGTCTGCTCGTTTCTTAATTAGCCGGGTAATTAACGTGAGCCGGAGACTGTGAAGATAACACGATCAGTCTCCCAAATCATACTTTTTGTTATTATTATTATCATCATCATTATTATTATGTGTACACAAAAGAAATAGATTCGTCGTGCGTTTAGGCTATCATTAGGGAGAAATCAACAGAGAGAGAGAGAGAGAGAGAGAGAGAGAGAGAGAGAGAGAGGGAGAGAGAGACAGAGAGAGAAAGAGAGACGTTCGACTCGGCCCGTAAACTTTCGCAGATTCTAATCGAGCGCGCGTAATTAGAGCGGGAGCAATTGTCGGTAATTAATTGGCGGTAAATTAATTAGCTCAGATCGAATAGAAAGTGGAAAATTACAAGGTGTATTCGGCGCAGTTCGACTCTGTCTCTTGATTCACAGCGTTAAACGGTGTCGTTTTCGACTCTTCGTTCCTGCTTCGAAATGTAAATCAAAGGAAGCGTGTGTATGTCTCTCTCTCTCTCTCTCTCTCTCTCTCTGTGGGTGTGTATACATATATACATATATATTGGTCAGGCTGAAATTCGGGATTTTCATCAGATCTTTCGCGATAGCGCGAGGCTGACCGTTGTGTGAGTAGCAAAGAGGGTTATCCGATCTGTGAGCCCGCCTCGCTCGAAATTGTCGCATCGATTTCTTCACTGGAGATTCGATGGTAGCAATTCGGAGTATTAAACGCGTTTTACGAGCCCTGGATCCCAGGAGGAGCGGCGGTTTTTCGGAGTTTTCAGCGGAATAGGGAGCAAGGGTGGTTGTTCCTCTCTCGTCAAACTGGCCTTCCACGGGATAAGGGATAAGTTTACGAGGGACCACGTGGTTTATGAGTTCCGCCGATTTCCTCGATCTCTGCTGCAATTTTACGAGCTTCCTCCTCCTCTTCCTCCTCCGCCTTTTTCTTCCTTTCCTCTTGAATTTCCATTGTTTTCTATTTTCTCTCTATCTGAAAGTAGATACTAGAGATTCGGGAACGCGGAGTTGATCTACAATTTTCAACAATTATCCTCGTCTACGAATACTAATAAAAACACCCTTTATTACCCTATTGTATCACGTTTAATTTACCAGATAGTACATAACTCGGCGGTTAGGTTATAAAAATTTCATTTTTCCGGGTGAATGACGTGCTACAGCCCGAAGGGGTGTACCGTTTCTTGAAATTGATAAAAAAAATCTGTATAGTTCAGGTCGTAAGGGAGGAAAGTTTGTCCATTGTTCGAGTCGTTAACGGGGAGATGGTATCGTATAAATACCGAATTAATTCCGTACTTTTCCCTTAATTCCGAAAAGTTTACCGGGTGTAAATTGTTTCGACGATATCTCTGGTGATAGAGCAGAGCTGAGCAGAGAGCAGAAACAGAGGAGATCGGGCCGGAGGGCAGGTTTTTGCGAATAACGTTAATAATAACGGCCGAGAGGGTAGATAATTTCGGCACCGCGCTGACACTAGCAAATTAAATTGCCCGGAAGAAACGAAGTCGATAGCGGGAACGAATCGGCCGGAAGCTCGCTGTCGAACCATATCCCCGATAACTTTCCATTATTTCAACGTTTTCTCTTAAAAATCCCATGCTGATCAATATGCTTAACAGATCACCGAATATCTAACGAGCTCTACACTTTCTTATTTCTTTACATTTACATGTACAGGTTGTCTCGTAAGTTGTGTCCCATAAGCGAGCAGAGATCAATTCTGCGTGAGAAACTCAGTCGAAAATGTAGAATAAAATGTTTTCATTCGACGCTTTCTTTTCGAGAAAGATCTGTTTGAATATTCGTTTAATTCATACATTAGCGAAAGTAATGTTCATGTTCTCGCAGACACAGACACATCTGTGCTCACCTTATTTTTCTATGAACATCTTCCCACGTATCGTTACGGAAATTTTAATTAATCAAACGGTATAATAATTTTTTGCCATAATTATTCAATGCTCGTTATGTCCTCACTATACACGATACATTTAACGTGTCTCCACAAATGAAAATCTAGGAATGATTATACGACTGGATATCATGGTGTCTAAGGTATTCTGTCAAAAGTGTTTTATTTCAAATTCAAAAAGTATTTTATTTCAATCAAAATTCGACCAAGTGCACGTGTACTTGACAACTTATCAAACTTATTCTTTTTAAAAACGAAGCTTCTTATGAAAAAATCTTATTCTGCATTTTCGATTCAGTTTTTCACGTTATATCTATCATATTATTTGTTAACGTTTCTTTTTCTTTTGTTTTTCGTTTTTTTTTATTTAAAGAAAATAATTTTCATAATTGACTGAGTTTCTTCGATATATCTTTTCATCCAAGTGTATCGTTATCAAAAATCGGTAATGTCTCGTCAGTGGCTATTTGCTAGGAAATTTGCAGGCCGATTTAGCGCGAGAGACATCGATTTTCCCGCGGCTTTTCCACGCTGGCGGATGCTTTCCTCCCACAGTAGCAGCACTAGCACCAGCACCAGCACCAGCACCAGGGTTTTGTAAGGAATGGGCAATCTCTGTCTGCGTTAGATAACGCTGACAACGCCGGGGGTGGCTTTTCATCTTAGTAAATCGCCCCCTGACTCCACCATCCTGTTCTTCCGCCTAAACAAGAAGCTCCGTCGCGTTAACTAGACTCTTGGAAATTTTACTGACCTCCATACTTATGTGTTTCCACCTTAGAAATACTTTTTTCTTTTACTTGGATTACGATCAACGTCGTTTTTCTATATGTACGAGATACTAATTTTTTTATTTCTATTGTACGTAGGTGTACGAAAGGAAATTATTGTATTACATTTCAAAAATTATTATGATATTTTATCCTTCATACTTATCAGGATATATAAGATTCTTAATATTCGAGGTTTGATAAGAAAGAATACTTGGACTAGCGTTGTAAAATTTTGTTAATAAAAAATGATTCTAAATAAAAATGACACTGTATCAGCTACATATTGTTGTCAATGCCTTTTGTACATTTGCGAAAACTGTGTTTCTTATGTTCTTAAAATTTCATTCTATTTTCAAAGGTACTGAAGCAATTTTTCTTATATTTTTACTACCTCCTTTTCGGGGACAGAGAAAGCTCTGAACTGGTTGAGAAATCTAGAGAAAAAAAAGGAATATATAAGACTAAAAGAATGGATTGGTGAATGGATGCATGGATGAATGTGTGTGAATTAATATAACACATAATTGTAACCGAAGTCCCTTCTTTTGGCCGCGAGGCTGAGTAAATAAATACATTACTCCTTCCTGTTGTTTCTTTGAATTTTTTCCATTCTTTTTTAACTCTCTATAACACCACGTGACTTGGAAGTTAGATATCATGTATTTATTATGTGTGCCTTTTTTCACAAACTGCAATATTTATTTACAGAAGATTCGAGTAGAGTTTTAATGTTCAGAATAATCTTCATCATTTTGGATCACCCTTTTGCATTTATCAGAGATCTGAGGAATTACTTCTCTGAAAGGATATGGCGGTTTTTAGTCGATAAATTTGTTCAGACTTTATGGAGAAAGGCACAGAATTAATTTATACGTCTAATACATTTTATATCTCTTATTTTATTTCTTTACTCATACGCTATTGCGTTACGTTGTTGTACTATTACATTATTAGTAGTTAATTTCCTTATAATAATTATAAATTTTATTTTCTTCTATTCAAATGTAAAGTTGCAATCAATGATCATTATTCTTTCCATGAATAAAGAAAAATCGGATTATAGAGAGTTAATTTTGGAATGTTTTTTGGTATCAAATTACGGGAAGGATTTTTATATAGCACTTAAAGAATTTACTTCCTGGAAATCGCACACTTGTAAGCGATGATAAAAGAAATATCATCGAAAGTAGAAAATTCGAAGTTGCTTCAAAGAAGGGAAGAGAAAATTTAGAACTTTTTAAGTAACAGAGAAACAAAATATTTTTAAAGAGTCTGTGGAAACTTCGAAATGTTCTCACTTGAATTCCGTTGGTCCACCTTGATCTATTCAGAATTTTTTTTACATTCTGAACTTTGGTCAGAGTTGTACCAATTATTAAAAAACAATCACAATTCGACAATCTAGAAATTCCTAGAATTAATATTCCAAGTGAGAAATTGGAAAAAAATTCTAATCGAGTTTTGTACACTAATAATAACTGAAGTTTGAACGTCATCACTTTGAAAGGATTGATTTCTACATTTAATAAAATGTTTTATAGCATGTACTCGCTGTACTACAAGATTGCAGACTGTCTTTTAACGATTTGTAACTATCGTTTAGGTTCGTTTTACATTCAACAAGTATCTCAATACTTATGAACGGGAATGTAAGTGAAGCAGATAATGTTTTTATTTTACTCTATATGAAGTTTGATGAAAAAAAGAATACCTGAGCTTTGTGAATAAAAAATCATTTTAAATTAAAATAGCCTATAAAACAGTCACAATACTGAAAACAAAATCCTGTTACTGATTTCTCTCTCCACTTATGAGATATCAAATTCTATGCGCAATCGGAAAGGTTTCTCTTACCAAATTTCACATCTTTACTTGATATGATACATGATACTCCCCTCTGTCCCATAATAATAGTAGCAAGTGAATATTTAAACGGGTATTATCGGCGAATGCAGCTGTAAGTTACGTTGTAGCGCAGAATTGCGAAGCCTTCAATCAAAATCAATGTTTCATGACATCTGTCATTTGTTTTGACATATTTTTCAATTTAACCTAATTATTACGAATTATAACTATCTTTCTTATTTCATCCGCTGATCAAAATCAATTGTTTTATTTTAGTTGAATATCAATCCATTGTAAAAGCTGAAAAAAGAGAGTTTTCAAGCAAAGATCTAGTTGCGATTGTCCAGTTCTTGATGTATCAAAAGAAAAAGGAAAAGTTGCAGAAAGGTGTAATTACGTTAGCTGCAAAACATTTGAAGTGTAACAGAATGATCATATCAAGAATTTGGAAACGTGCTTCCGAAAATAATTGTCAAGGTGAATCTTATGCTAATGTTGATTCTCTGAAAACAGAAAACTGTGGACGTAAATGCAAAGATTATGGAGAAAAACTTGAAAAACTTGGACATATTCCTCTTAGCAGAAGAGGCACTATAAGATCAGCAGCTCACGCCATTCAAGTTCCCAAATCTACATTATTCCGAATTTTGAAAAAAGGAAAATCCATAAAACGGGTTTCAAGCATCATCGAACCATTTCTTACAGAAAATAATAAGAAAGATCGCGTAGAATTTTGTCTTCGCAGCCAAGGGATCCTACCTACAAGTTTAAAATGCAGGAACGAAGTTATTGAAAAATCCAAAAACTATCTGAGTACTCGAAATAAAAATTAGGAATAATATTTTTAACGTATTGTTTAATTTAATCTAGTTTTTTGATAATAAATGTTGCGTTTTATATTTATTTTCTTTTGCTACTATTATCATGGGATAAATTATATTCGTCAACTGCTACTATTATTATGGGACAGAGGAAGTATAATATTTTCTCTGCAAACACAACGAATTTATCTACCATTTATAAACTGCAATTTACATCTACACGTTGACTACATTTTCATCGTTCAAGCTTCAATCTCACTTTCTTTCACGATTAATTCAAAACTTCTCTCTACTTGATTCAGATCGTTTAAGAGCAAATTACGCCTCCATAAAATTCCTTTCGTGAACGTGGACTTTTTACTACTCGCGGTAGTCGGTAAAGAAATATGTACGTATCGACGAAGATTGGTTAAATCGAATCGTGTATGTGACGAGGGTACGTAGAGAGTGGGAAAGTAGGAAGTCGAGAGTCATTTCCTCTAGCAAGGAGAGCGAGTTAGTGCAGCGAGAGATCGCGGCAGTGGCGAGTCCTCAGCAGAGGGTAATAAAGCCATCTTGGCAACGGGGGTGGTTTCGCCTCATCCACCCTCGCAGCCCGCCCCTGAGGAGCTGGCTGGATAGCGATCTATACTGCCAGGCGCCCCTCTCGTCGTTGCTTGGCAACCGTCCCTCCCTCCCTCCCTCCCACCCTTGCAACCTCCCTCTCTCTGTCTCTTTCGACCCCTTCTGCGCCGAGGGTTCTTCCACCCTCACTCTGGATACACCGAACAACCGGAGAGAGGGAGAATCTTTCCACTGTTTTCGAAAATTTTTTCCACATTTTTCTGATTCCTTTCTTTCTCTCACGTTCGAAGGAATTCGCGAAACGACGAAGAAAGTCGCGATTGCGAGGAACGTTGGGTAGATTTTGAAAAAAAATCGAGAAAGCTTCGTTTCGAGGTAAATATTTTGTTCGCTGGTGAAATTTAGAAAGACAGAAGGATGGGAGAGGAAAGAGGAGTAGTAACGAAGTGTTAAGATAGGTAAGATCTTTTCCTCTTCGTTCGGAATTCCATGAAAATGGAAAGATATTCTTCCTGTGCTAAGATACCGTTTTCCTGTAAAGAAATTCGTACTCCGTGGAGAAACTGAAGGATTTAGTAAAGGAGAAAAGGGTAGCGTAGAGTGGGGGAAAATTTGATCTCCCCCGGGAGGAAGGGAGGTAGACAGGGAGCAGAGATTGCGCCCTTATCTCGTCAGATACCGACCGCCTTCGGCTTCCGTTTCGTCCTCCCCCTCGTCGCGGCCTTTTCCTGGGGGAGGATTGACAAGCGGCGAGGGCTGGATGCAACGTCCGATTCGATCTGCCGCAATAAAATTAGAACCGGCCTCTTCTCCCTTGGAAACGCTTAGATTGCCCTTTAACCTGTTAACCGGGGACTTCATCTATCCAAAAGAGCTCTAGTTACAATCTCTACGGTTAATTCGTCTCTCGGATGCTGTTACAACAGTGGTGAAATTAAAGATAATGTTTCTGTATCCTATCATCGCTAACGCTCGATTTATCGTTGGAATGTTTATTTAATTTTTCTTTCTTTTTTTCTACTTTCAGAATTATTTAAGGTGAGAAAATATTCGACAGGGAAATATCTGAAACGAAATGTTGGTTAATTTAGGCTTGGAATAATTTGTTTTATTTTTATGTACACTCCAGTTCGTAAGTTGTATTAGGGAACTAACTCTAAGTCACTATTACAAAATTACACGGAAAAGAACATTATTCAGTTTGAAATTTCGTAGTATAAGAAGTACATATATTTTTACTGATAAATATACATCGTCACTTTAATGCTACCACTAGACTGGGGATTTTTATGAATTTATAGGAAATTTAAGAATGCACGGAATATGAAAATATATACGAAACATCTAAATTATAGTGTACTTTGTAACATCTGATAAAATAATTTTCTTTCGAAGTTCTACTTTTTCTTTACTACGTTCTCAAAAGTATGAATTTGCATAAATTCCGCAATTTCCATTTACAAGTTTTGCAAAGAGAGGCGATAATTAAATTTTGCTTTGTTTCGTTGCAATTCCTTTTTTAATGTTTGCAAATTAACATCTTTTACATGTAGCGAGTGATAAAACTATTAAAATCAGATTAATAAATTAAATATTTTGTTTTCGATGGTATTGCGACTTCGCTAATAGTAAAATGTATTCTTTTTTGTTCTTAACACGTAGATAGACAATTCGACTATATCGTGACAGCTTAAATAGCTGAAAGAAAATTTGAATATTATTCTGGTAACTTATCGAGTACGAATCCAACAGAGAATCAATAGGAATTATTAAATCGTCCAATTGAATCAGAGGTAATAACAATTGATTTGAACAAATTTTTAATAATTTTTAGAAATTCAAAAATCTTTGCTATATTTTATTAGATGTACAATAACAGTCTCCACAATAAACAAAAATTTCATCTTAAGCGTATTTTCAATTCTATTCTTGTTCGAACTTCAAATAAATGATAACATAATTTCAAAGTGAACATAATAATTTGATCATCCACCTTGTAAGTGTATCAAAACTCGCATTTTCCCTGCAACTGTGATATATTAAAGGTAGACAACTCCTAACAGTATTTGAAAATATTAAAAGTAGATAAATATAAAATTAATGTCACGTTCGACGGTAATACTTGGTAATAAATTTGATTTGGTTGTTCCACCAATGAATTTAATGTCTAATTGTAGTATTAAGTTCACGATGTGATACCAATTTTAATGAAAAGAAGTGTACTGTAAATCATACAATACTTTCTAATACTTATGAACAACAATCAATGTGAATATATCGAATATACCGATAGTTTTGGGTTTGCTAAACTGAAAGGGTTAAAATATCATGGAAAGAGAACTTATCATTCTGGTTAACAGGTTAATACACTGGTTTCGGATTAGGGAACCGAACAATGCTCCCTAGGTCCACTCTTTCTCCATTTTCCAGTCTCTCCAGGCCTCCCTTCGAAGAAGGAAGGGAAGTGAGCTGATAACGAGTTGATGTATGACCCAGTGACGTCACCGACGAGACAACCCCCTCCCCTCTAACAGACTAGATTACAAAAATCGATAGGGACTCGCGGACCAGGACCAAATTCTCCCCCGAAACTCAAATAATCCCACGTTTCGCACTCGTTAGGTAGTACTATCTCTGTCCCATAATAATAGTACCAGTTGATGAATTTAATTTGTCCCATGATAATAGTAGCAAAAGAAAATAAACATAGAACGCAACATTTATTATCAAAAAACTAGATTAAATTAAACAATACGTTAAAAATATTATTCCTAATTTTTATTTCGAGTACTCAGATAGTTTTTGGATTTTTCAATAATTTCGTTACTACATTTTAAACTTGTAGGTAGCATCCCTTGGCTGCGAAGACAAAATTCAACGCGATTTTTCTTATTATTTTCTGTAAGAAATGGTTCGATGGTGCTTGAAACTCGTTTTATGGATTTTCCTTTTTTCAAAATTCGGAATAATGTAGATTTGTGAACTTGAATGGCGTGAGCTGCTGATCTTATGGTGCCTCTTCTGCTAAGAGGAATATGTCCAAGTTTTTCAAGTTTTTCTCCATAATCTTTGCATTTACGTCCACAGTTTTCTGTTTTCAGAGAATCAACATTAGCATAAGATTCACCTTGACAATTATTTTCGGAAGCACGTTTCCAAATTCTTGATATGATCATTCTGTTGCACTTCAATTGTTTTGCAGCTAACGTAATTACACCTTTCTGCAACTTTTCCTTTTTCTTTTGATACATCAAGAACTGGACAATCGCAACTCGATCTTTGCTTGAAAACTCTCTTTCTTTCAGCTTTTACAATGGATTGATATTCAACTAAAATGAAACAATTGATTTTGATCAGCGGATGAAATTAGAAAGATAGTTATAATTCGTAATAATTAGGTTAAATTGAAAAATGTCATAACAAATGACAGATGTCATGAAACATTGATTTTGATTGAAGGCTTCGCAATTCTGCGCTACAACGTAACTTATAGCTGCATTCGCCGATAATTCCTGTTCAAATATTCACTTGCTACTATTATTATGGGAGAGACGGAATAACATTTACAAAAATCATCTTTATTCCCTTCTTTTCTCTAAGGGAAAATTTATACCTGCTTCAATTTTGAGAAATAATCGTCAAATTTGCTTGAAATTCGGATGGAATAGGTACAAACGTCAGTTTTCACATTTTTGCGATTAAAAAACAAAAATACTATCCAGTTATCGTCTATTCAGCATTAAAATTGAAAATTGTTGGATGCCGTAGATTGATCCATAGATATTTATTATATGATATATGAACACACAAAATGTATAAATGTAAATTTGAAAGATCAAGCGGGTATATTTTATTTTTAAACAGAAGCGCAACCAGCAACCTCGCGAACACCAACGTGTGTTGTTGATAATAAAAAGCAACCTTTTATAACGTCTATTCTGCGTGCAAATTAATTTCGTACCTTTCTTCATAAATTTCGATATATATTTATAAAAGAATTGAACATAACTTTACCATTCAGAATATTCTGTTATCTTGGATCACCTTTTTAAATTATCTGAATTACTTATCTGAAAGAGCATGGCGGCTTTCAGTCGATAAATTTGTTTAAAATGTACGAACAAGGACACGGAATTAATTTAGAGATCTTATACATTTTATAGCTTTCGTATTATTTCTTTACTGGTACACTATTGCATTATATTGTGTATTTTATTTATTAATATTAAGTAAGCTTCAGTACTATTATATTATCGGTAATTATTATACTTAGAATAATTATAAATTTTTTCTTCTTTATTAAAAATATAAAGTTGCAATCTATTGTAATTTTCATCTCGTAAACAAAGAAAAATCGGGTTATAGAGGGTGAACGACTGACAATCAGTCTAAAAATACCGATGTGTGATAACAATTTTCACCAGAATCTCGTTTCTACGATAATGGATACTTCTCAACGAAACTTTTCTTGTATCTACTCAACAAACGTGTATTTACGTATAGAATAAAGTTTGGTTCAATTTCCACTTGCATTAGGTGTAGAAATGAACTTTTTCCAACTGCTGGAAACAATAACAATTTTTCAGGAGCTCGCGAATATTTCTATTTAAATGGCTATATTGATTATGTGACTTTAGTTAGAAAATATTAATTCTTTGATGATTGTTGGCTCCTATAGGCGTTTTGGAAATTTGTCTCGTATTCTACTGTTATCGTCATTTCGCCTAAATTTAATTCTCTGCACACTTCCATTTTAATGTAACGAAACGAACTTTACATTTTCACAAATTTGTAAATGTTTAAATCTCAAAACTTCGAAAACAATTCGACGAATTTTACGGTTGAAAATTGAACACCTTCCTTTTAGTACAGAAGGGGTTAACTATATGTACTGAATATAATATACGTACAGTGACTCCTATTAATATTCGAACACCATTTAAAGCAGAATAACTTTTCATTTATATTTACCTACCTTTTCCAAGGAAACAAAAAAAAAAGAAAAATAAATTTCTGAATTTTTTCTCCAGCACATCAATCTCAGATCGAATTTCGAAACTATTTGATCAACGAATAAATGTATGAAAATTCTATTGAAAGAGGAATCGTTGAATTTCCATAGTGTTTTTGGGGTCGAACTCGAGCCAGATGCAACCGCTTAATCGACGAAAACCGATGGAGTACTCTCGAGTCTCTCTCTCTCTTTCTCTTCTGTCTCACCCCTTTTCCCTCCCCCAATCTCGTTTCGTCATTACAACAACGGAGCAAGAGGAAGAGGAAGGGGGAGTGGTGTCGGTGGAGGCCTGGAAGTTTAATAACTGCTCGAAAGCGACGCCTCTGCTCGCGCCGCGTTTTCTCACGGAGAATTCCGGCAAGACTCTCCGCGCAACACCGGAGATGGAAGCCCAGACGTAATTTCCGGTTTCGCCGCGGCGCTGCCGCGTTAGCCGAACCAAAAGACGATCGCTCAGCGAGCGAGATAGCCCGAGATAACTCACTCCCTCGAGTTTCCTCGCCTCGATCGATCGACCACGAATATTCCTCTCCAGGAGGAATCTTACTCTCACTCTATGGAACACCGCTATAACGCATATGCACGCTTCAATCCCTTTACAAATATCAGATCCATCGAAAACACTCGCTACTCTTCCATCTAAGAGGAAGGGAATCGGTTGTTGCTCAACATGATATTTTTAACCCCTTTGACTACGAAAGGCGTATATATGTTACTTTAAATGTGATTAATCTGGTGATTATGTATAATTGTCGGTTATTATATATAATCACCGCTAAATATGGTAAATGTGATGAATTCTTGAATATTTATCAAATTAACCGACGAGTTCATATAATTCTCAACTCGTAATGGCGAATGTGATGAATATCTTGACTGATTGAGCCAGTAGAATATAGTGCAGTTTTTTCAATTAGGTTAAGGTTAGGTTAGAATAACAATATTTTATAATTTACAATTAAAAATTCAATAAATGGTTATTTTAAGTTACATGGATGTTGGTAATGTTATGGATTTTTGTTATATTTACTAAATTTAGTGGTGATTATATATAACAGCGGGCAATTATACATAATCACCGGATTAATCACATTTACCGTAACGTACATACTCCCTCACTGGTTTATCAATATATACGAAAGGCGTATATGTACGCTCTCTAAATTTTTTTTATTACAACTATCTTCTAATATAGAATTTATCGTTACATGTAACACAGCAATTGTAAATAGCTGAATATTGGCAAGTCTTTCAATGTTCTCATGTCTTGACTAACATTGTTCAGTCTCAATTTCGCTGTTCTCGTAAAATCGCATCGTGAATGAAATCGTGTAAAATTCTTCCTTTAATATACACTAGTGGAATTAATTCTGGACACTTTTAAATTTTTACTTAAGTTTCGTATTTATTCAAATTATTTAATATATAATCATATTTTATATTTCAATCATTGTTTTCTAATCTTAGGGCGTCGTTTATATAAAAAGAATCAGTAAAAAGACCATTTATAGCCATACTTCTAATATACAATAAAAATTACAATTTCAACACGTCAAAGGAGGTACAAAAGAAAGTTAATATTTCGTTGGGTATCCTTTGTTTTTTAGAACAGCTTCGATTCGTCGAGGCATCGAGTGCACCAGGCGACTGCAAAAACAAAAATAACAACACAGTTTAGATTTTTTTAAATTAAAATTTTTAAACATTTACAAATCAAATCATGTGAAAATATTAAGTACAAACATTATAGATTACAATAAAAATATCACGGTATCAATTTAGCATTGCAGAATATAGATTTTCTGCACAAACATGAAATAAAGAATATTTGTATTCAAAGTGTCCAGAATTAATTCCACCAGTGTAAGTGTTCATTTATTTCAATTTGTGATCAGTTTTATAATTTTATTCATTTGTTATTTTTCAGAATAGTATAGTCTACTCCAAAAATGTTTTACTTCCAAAAATTTATTATATTTGAATATCATACATTGCACATATATATAGACTTATGCTTTAAAAACTTATAAAAGAATGATAAATGAGAGAAAGAAAGAAAGAGAGAGAGAGGGGGGGGAGAGACAGAGAGGGGAGAGAGAGAGAATGAGAGGAAGGGAGAGAGAGAGAGCGAACGAGAGAGAGAGAGAATAAGAGAGGGAGGAAGGGAGAGAGAGCTGAGAGAGAGCTGAGAGAGAGCTGAGAGAGAGAGAGCTGAGAGGGAGAGAGAGCTGAGAGAGAGAGCTGAGAGAGAGAGCTGAGGGAGAGTGAGAGCTGAGAGAGAGAGCTGAGAGAGAGAGCTGAGAGAGAGAGAGAGAGCTGAGAGAGAGAGAGCTGAGAGGGAGAGAGAGCTGAGAGAGAGAGCTGAGAGAGAGAGCTGAGAGAGAGAGCTGAGAGAGAGAGAGCTGAGAGAGAGAGCTAAGAGAGAGAGCTGAGAGAGAGAGCTGAGAGAGAGAGCTGAGAGAGAGAGCTGAGAGAGAGAGCCGAGAGAGAGAGCTGAGAGAGAGCTGAGAGAGAGAGAGAATGAGAGAGGGGGGGAAGGGAGAGAGAGCGAACGAGAGAGAGAGAATAAAAGCGGGAGGAAGGGAGAGAGAGAGCGAGAGAGAGAGAGGGGGGAGGATCAGGTTAACGAAGACAGAGTAGGACAATCTGTACAATTGTCTATTGTATTTTTCCACATTCGTTGTAACATATTCGCTTGTACGAGTCGTAATTTATCAAGGAAAATTGTTCATTATAGCGTTTGTTCATTGTAAGTTGGTTCGTTATAAAGAACTCCACTATATGCGCAAGATATTAACAGCGTGTTAAAAATTTTTATTAATAATTCTATACAGTAGGATATATTTCAAAGCAGTGTGAAACGTGTAATGCAACAAGACGTTTCTTACACTCCCAAGTAGTTTCACTACTTTTATTATGTTTCGTCACATACTTTGCACCTTCGTTGAGGTCTTGGTTTACCTTTCGTGGGTGGAATATTAGAAAAAAAAAACTGTCTCTATTGTTTTGCTTGTGAAAGCAATGGCACATCATCTATAGATGTCCTTTCACGCATTCTATACTCAGAAGAAATTATATTTTGCAAAATTTGTTCCTCAACAACCAGTTGAAATTCAATACGTCTTTGTAAAGCAAATGAAATTTTATAAAAAGACAACAGAAACGTATTTTTCCGTAACAGCAGTCGGCGTGTATAGCACGCTATTGCAATCTCAGAACACAGTTAACAAACGACCTACAATATTGCAATTCTTTTCTAATAGTGCAATAAATGAGTGACGTGTGTAGTACGTCGTTTCAGCGCAAACAGTTAACCCGTTGCTGTACGAAGTTTTAGTTACTACGTATGCTAGTCTCGAATGTTCACTGTTCTAATACAACTTTAAATAAAGAAAGTCGAGATATTATATATCAATTTTTCTTTGGAAGTCCTCTATCTTGAATTCAAACTAAAGTTAGAACAAAAATACAAATTTGATAGACGTATAAATACTTCTTTTGCCACAGCTTGACCATAATTTGCAACACGTGTGAGACTCGTTATTATACGGCAAGGAGTTTATTTTATGTTGTTTTTCATTTGTAAATCTAATTCTTTTACATTATTTTATGAGCAAGTCGTTAATGTTTGTTTAAAAATCAATTTTGGTGTTTCAATATCTTGATGTTTCAATTCTTTTAGTTTCCATTTAACCCTTTAACACCCTCCAACTCAGAATCATAAGGTTAAACGGCACTATATTTACACGTATGTCACTGGAACTCGCTAGCTTCTATATTATTATAGCAGTTGCAATATTGAAACTGAAAAATGCATTGTAAGCACGTGACAATGTCGAAATTGTTGTTCGATGATCATTTGGATACGATTGCTATGCGTCGTTTAACGCGTTTGATATATGGGCCGCTCAGAATACAAATCGATTACTTTTACTTTTGTAATGTTCTCGAATTTTAGTACCAAAGCACATCGTTCCTGTTTAACTTTTTGTAAATGAAATAAATTTAGTATACATTCTATTTTACGGAGTCAGTCGCTTTGACTTCTAAGAGGCTCACATATTGATCGATTTGTGAGAGCGTACACATACGCCTTTTGAACAGGGAATATCACATATTAATGAATACGAGAGAGCGTATATATAAGCCTTTATCAGTCAAAGGGTTAAACGCGTTTCGAAGGAATCAGAGTCATCTATCCTGAAATTATTGCCTCGAATAATTGGTTTTTCGTTTACTCAACAATTTATTTGTTCTCTCAGTGTTGAAAAGTGTTCGTTTCTTCTTTCTTTTTCTTTTCCTCTCTATTAAGTAATTCCATAGTAAAGTAGAGACGAGTTATTGTTTCCTATGCTGGTTCACTTAACATTGCGTCGAGATTGTACACAGATGCCGAAAGATATACTTCATCGCAGGACAATGAGCGTACCACGTGGAATTATACTGTGATTTATGAAAATGCTGAAAACTGACGACAGAATACATTCCAATCGGCTTAATACACACGTTTCAACCCCTTTCGAAATAGTTTCGCAAGGCGGACTATATGTGGCGATCGTTCGGAGCATGTGATTTCTCGCGGTGATTTGCACACAAACGATGCTTTCGATTTCGCTTTCAATTCATTCCTAATTCAATTACGCAACGACGACGGGGGTCTAGAACGACGCGAGAGGAGCACTCTCATGAGAACCGGGAGCTTTCCACCCGTGGAAACGGTCTAAATCAACGGAGAACCGTTGCCAGCGGGCCATCATGAATAATAAACGGAAATATCCTTCGTGAAAGATGTACTCTGTGTAGCCAGCAGCAAGTGGTTCCAACTTTCCTCTCCTCTTTTTCTCCTTCTTCTTCTTCTTCTTCTTTCCCTCTTTTGGCACTTTATATACCTACACCTTCTCCATCGTCGATTATTACCGGATCAATTTTTCAGAATGATGTATACACCGATGTTAACTCGTTGATGTCGACAAAAAGAAAATAAAAAACGCGAAGGATTAGCATAATCCGACTTGGTGTATCAAACGGGAGCTCTCGTGATTTCCGTTTAGACGTTTTCATAAGGATTTCCGCGCGCGCGGAATCTTTTTTTTTTCTTTTTGCACGACGAGTTTGCTGCTTGTTCGTTTTTCTTTTTTCTTCATTCTCTCCTCTCCTCTCCACTTCTCTCCTTGTCTTCTCTTTGCTTCCCTCCGACGCCAGGCCACTTGAAATCTCTCCGTTTACGTTTGAACGCGGGGTCACGCGCGATACCATCGCTCGATTCGAGCACGAAGGCCAGAACGTAGCTGTCCGTGCTTGTTAGAGGGAAACAATGGCACGGTTTTGTTCCGACGAGCCAGTTCCCGGGAAGTCCTCGCTCGCCGGACTGAATTTTCCACCCGTCGTTTTCCCTCGGCCACCCGAAAATACCCCCTTATCTACGCGACTACCTCTTTTTCTCTTCCTCTTCTTTTCCCTCTTGCGAATATCATCGTTCCTGAAATGTCGAGAAAGAGTGGAGAGACACAGAGTTCTCCTAGGTAAAAGAAAGAAAATTAATCGATTTTTAGAACAATCGTGCGATGTTGAATTTATTTTAAAAGGTTTATATTTCTAATTCGTTGATAAATTCTCCTCGTTATACACTCTTGATGACGATTATTGTAAGAGATGTCATACTGAAGAGACATACTTCTATCCTTCTATTTACGTGGTTTATCTGTTCCACGTGGATTTTTGTTACGCGGAGTCGGCGTGTACGAAAAAAAAAAAATATAGTTAAGAAAAATTTATATGTTATAAAAATATTTTTTTGGTATAGATCAATAAAAGAAGAAGAAAAGATAATGTTATTTCAGAAAAGTAAAATAAATTTTATTCGTTGTTAGAATCTGTTCATAAACAGAGAAGAAAAACAGAACCTATAAAACTCAGAGTTATGTAATTAGCACGTTCAAGTAAAAATTTGCGTCTCTCTGATATGTTATAAATTCAATGAAAGATTATAGAAAAATATATTTTCTGATCGCGTAAATTAATATCGCGTATAAAAAGTATCACGCAAATAGAGGAATAATTTACCGCGTAAAAAGAAACTTGCGAAAAAAAGTTCCTCGTGAATGGAAAGATAGATATATTTCACAGTTTTCAGTTCTCATTTGACATACTTATCAATATAAAAAGTTTGTACACACTTTACGATTATGTTACGTGTAAATGTCTTTCTGAAATCTTTTAACCTCCTAATTATTCTACTCGTGGTATGTATTATGTGCAGGTAGAAAAAGCGAAAAGATTGTGCAGTTATGCATAAAGAAAGAAATTTCAAATAGTTCACATAGTAACTAATATAGAGTCGTGCAATTTACACGCCTATGTGTTTCTTTTTGATGCTTTTTAGGTAATAACGATATATCGTTCCCTTCTTTTTAACCCTTTTAGTATGGAACAAATATATATCGTTCTTCTTATGCTAGAAACATGAATTGTGGGAATTAACAAATCGAATACGAAAAGTAACGAAATAATTCTAGTATTATTTCTAATTAATAATAAAGTTTTTGAAATTGTTTCTTCATATATCACTTTATTATATCATATTTAAACGTAAGTCGAATAAATCTTAAACAAATTTCAACAAATATCGAAATATTTTAGTCATTAATTCATTCTCCCTTTGTTCCTTAACACATCTCTTTTTTAAAATTGTTTCTTCATACATCACTTTATTATATCACATTTAAGTGTAACTGCAAAATAAATCTTAAAAAAATTTCAACAAATATCGAAATATTTTAGTCATTAATTAATTTTTCCTTTGTTCCTTAACACATCCCTTCTTCAATTTTATAAGTATCATTTAAAATTAAATTTTCTTTTTACAAATCTCGTCTATGTCAGTTTGGCTCAGTAATGAAAAGGTTAATAGAACAAACATTTGGAACTTTTTCAAGTTTTCTTTTTCTCTTTTTTTTTTTTTGTTGAAAGTACGATCTATTACAATTACACGTGTAGCAGAATATCATTCAAATGTGTACCACAAATACGTTTATAGACATTAATTAGATTATCGAAATTTTCAACGAATTTTCGACATGTCGTTGGGGTTAATTGCAACTCGAATGTTGTTCTTTACATTATTAATTGTTTTTGACTTGTCAGCGTAGATTCCACTTTTCAAGAAACCCCATAAAATAATGTAACGGTATTAAATCGCATAATTTTGGAGGCCAACTGAAATCTGCATTTCGTCAAATTACACGTTGACGAAATTTCGACTGCAGAAACTGTACGTTTTCTCGAGTTGTGTTAAGAAGAGATAGACATATCGATACGATTTAATTCTGATTATGAAAAGTCACTTAACTTTGATTGATATCGCTCGACATTCACAGTAACAGCCTTTCCCGCATCATATTTGAAGAAAAATGGTTCACTGATTCCATTTGCCTAAAATACACACTAAAGAGTGACTTTTTTTATGTGTGGAGATTTTTCATGAATAACACAAGGATTCTCATAACCTTCGATACAACAAAGTTTGCTTATTAACGAATCCACCCATTGTGAAATTTCTTCAGCATTAAACAAAATTTTATTTGAAAACAATGGAACAAAGAACGCTCATATTCATACTAACTTTGAATAATGTAAATGCGTTGCCGCAATGTAAATCTGTCCATGATTAAAATTGTACTACCTTTTACTAAAGCAAAACTGCTTACAGTGACTCCCATTAATATTCGAACACCGTTTAAAACAGAATAACTTTTTTGAAATTGGACCAAACGAATTGTGTTCTCGTAAGAAGTTAGAAGGATTAGCTTACTAAACGACGCGTTCAAACAGTTTTGAAAAGCTTCCAATTGGTCCAAGTTATGATGAAAATAGCAACGGTCGCCTCTTACAACTTTTGAACACGTAATGAAAATTTAAAAAGCACATTTTGCAGATTTTTTCATGCTGAAAATTTCATCGAAATTGGTTAACGCTACTATGAGCTATAAAAGATTCAAAATGGCAAAAATCGAAGTTTTTCGCGACTTTTTGCTTATAATTGCGACTATAATTTCTTATATCTTTCAATGCCTGTCCTTTGTTCCTGCATCAACCGATTTCGATAAAACTTTCAGCATGCATATAACGAACGTAAATCTGCAAAATATATTTTTTAAATTTTCATCGCGAGCTCAGATAAAAAAGTTGTAAAAAGAGAACTCTGCTATGTTCTTTGCAATTCTGACTAATTACAATGTTGTTCAAAATATTTTGTACACATCATCTAATAATCTGATCCTTCTAACTTGTCACGAGAATTTAGTTCATTTGGTTCGGAATTGCAAAGGACATAGTGGAGTTCTCTTTTAGTAACTTTTTATAAATTAATGTTTTTTATAAACATTATTTTGTATATGTTCTCTTGAGTGGTTGGTTGTTTATGATGAGCAACCCATGGTTCTGGGTTGAAGATCATATTGTGTTACATGATTGAACTCGTTTAGATCTCAGCTACAATTATACAAGAGAAAAAGTATACAGTTCCATTTAAAAAAAACGTTGATGATCCTGAAAATACCGAAAAAGATGGCATAAAGGAAAATAATATTATTATTGTAATGTGCATCCCATATTTCGTATCCATATTTCATATTTTTAAGGCAACAAATTAAATGGTCAGTATTTAAATCAACTTTCGATCAATATTTTATTACCAAAAAGGTTAGTATAAAAGTACTAAACGGTCAGTATGTAAATAAAAAAAAAAAATGGTCAATACATAAATAGCGAATGATAAGTATAACTAAAAAACGGTCAGTGTGGAATTAATACGGACAAAATAACAATTGTAACAGACAAAATAAAGCAGAAAAAAACACAGTATTAAACCTATTCCATTAGAGACTCATTGTAAGTCGAAAAATAATTACATTTAAAAATGTCCTTATTTTATATATTTTTTATTTTTTATATATTTAATCAAATTAGACATTTGCAAGTTTTTTTTACTTAATGAATAAGAAAACATGCTTATTGTTTTATTTATAAAAATATACATTTTAACATTTTGACATATTAATACATTATAATCTTATAAATATTAATCTATCACGACGTGCCTTAGTTGCTAATTTCGGTCTTCCCCGTTTCCGTTTTTGACCAATTGGTATTTATTTATTAGTATAAATACTGACCAAATTATTTAAATTACCCTTCATATTTAAATACTAACCAGTAAAACAGAAGCCTATATTTAATCCATTGCCGCACACTTTTAGTTTTAAAATCGTGCTCAGAAACGCAGTTTTTTTTTATAATTTTTTTTTTTTCTGTACTTAGAACAAATGACGGCTATGACCGTCGCGAAGACTATCCTAGTCATTTTTGTTCAATGTATTACTGAAGAATAAAGAAATAAATGCATTAGTACAGTCCGTACTAATAATGTTTCTTTTTTCATTAATGAAAATATGCAGGACAGCTATAGCCGTAATTTCCTACATATCGCCAAAAAATGGACGGCTATAGCCATCGTTTATGGCAATGGGTTAAATCCAACAAAGATATTCAGGTGTTCTGTTTCTCGTGACATCACTCTGTATAATTTGAAAAGGCATGACGTGTAAACATTATACAGTGTGACATGTACACACACTGCATTAAACCTGTACACACGCTTAGTAAAGTCGTTGGATTTTCATTTATCTGTCGAATTTCCTTTTCTTCCATCTTGCCGGAATTTCACGGAGTAAGGAGACCGTAGCCCCGCGTGAAATTTCCATTTTCCCTGGTCGATTCACGGCACAACGTAGACACAAAAGGCCGGCCAGATAGAGAAGTCGTAAAAACAGGCCTCGTAAAGCGTAGTTGAAGTTTTAAAGGGCAGTTAAATTTCGAGCGAGTTAAAGCCCAAGGCATTATGGCGGCGCGTGCCGTGTTTCGACGAAGGAGGGTTGTGCTCTGCCGTCTCCGTTTGAAAATGATGGATCGAGAAATTTCGTAAGGTAACCCCTTCTCGTTCGTGGTGGGGTTTTTTAAAGTGGGCGTAGTGGGAAATGTTAGCATTTTCGCATTTAGACATCGGTGTTCTTCCATTGGCGACGTTTCAACGGCGGGCAAACTTGGTCATCGACAGGATTCTCATGGGTATCGGGTGCTACGGTTACAGTTGTCACTGTCAGCGTCGATTGGAGCATTGAAATGGTAAAGAGGGGCGGCTGGCGAGCACGCCTCCTGTCATTCCGTCGCCGACGTTGCTCTTTCACTCGTTTTATTTTCTTTTTTTTTTCCTTCCTTTCCCTCGCTTCCTTTCTCTTCCTGTTCGATTTGTACCGCCAAAGATAGAGGAAACGCTCTGAACATGTTCCACGCAATTAACAATTTTAATCACTGAGATATCTACCAGTGTTTATCAAAGAAAATCCATTTTCAACCTAATCTAAAGATGAAGATAAGGTAAAATTGAAGCGTCAAGTTATGGTTACGTACAGGGTGTGCTAACTCTTGTTTCCGTACAAATGCATAAGATTAAAAGTTAAATCTTTAATGTTGTAAACTCCGGACAACCAAGGGATTCGAAAGTTCGACCGGTAGTCATGCTTGCGTCACAAATTCTCCCCGTCTCTGCCATATTGTCCCCGTCACGAGCGTTTCACACGCGTTTTCGTACCCACACCCCTTTGCCAAACCCCGACGTTTGAAAATTTTAAACTGGTAAAGGGTTGCGGGTCCGGTTACTTATTTATTAGGCCATTAGCTTGTTATCGTTATTGTGCGAGGTGGTCGGCCGCGGTGGTTCGAGGTCCGCGCGATTTATCGCCGCGATCTCGTTCCCAGCAGTGAACGCACACGGTTTCCTCCGTCTGAGCGATATTCGCCGAGATTTCGAGTAAAAGCAAATATTAAGGATCGCGAGCACCGAGAGGGAGAGAGAGAGAAAATAGAGAAGAAAGTGAGAAAGATGATCGACTCTCCGTTCGTTATCTGGTTAATGGAGTGAGCGGAGATGCTCGTTTCCCGTGTCGAGCGACGAAAAGGAACGGACTCGTCAACAGGGGGTTGCTGGTGAACGCGCCACGAGATCCGATTAATCGCGTTTGCGACCGCTGGACTGTGAACAAAGTGACTCTGAGTGACGTCTGCTGGTTTGCTGCACTTGTAACGTTCGTACGTAGACAATCGAGAGGATTTCTCTGAAAATTTCTTCGTGTAATACATCGTTCGAGGTATACATCCTATACGACACGTTTCGTTTATAAAGTTGAAATAGATTGTGTACGATTAAAACAAAAAAAAAAAAAAACAAAAGAAAGAGAAAAAAGAAAAAAAGGAAAGAATGTACATGACAGAGATGGTAAATTACCGGTTGCTACAGCTCATAATTGGCAAGAGGTAACAGCTATCAGCAATGTATCGATAGGTTGCCACAGAGTTACGTGGTAGCAGCGCGTTGCCAAACCGTGAGGCACAATACAGGCGAGACGGTATCTCGAGCTGCGATCGAGCACGAATAAAACGGCACGCAACACGAGCTTCTTCCTTCGTGGCCCGTCACATCGAACCGTGTCCAGGCGCGTTACGACACAGCGACGAGCAACGCGTGACTCCTTCCTACACGAACGAGGAGGTGTCTCGCGCCGTCCATCCGAAAGCCGGTTTCATTCGATATTCACCGGACGTTGCGTATTACCTGCTCGAATTCTAATTTCGAACGACGAAAATTTTCGTCGCGGAGCTGCGCGAGCTAAAGGGAGTAAGTAGTAGTAGGAGGGGATTCCTTGATCGGGCCAGCCTCGAGTCGTATCGTTAATTCCAGGTTGTAAGCGCATAATGTATGCGGCCATTAACCGTAATGAACACGGCCGTGCTTTCTTCCGAGGAACCATATTCCGGGGAGTTTGTACCTGGGGGATTTACGAGCCACGACACGCTAAGAGGACGTGAATTACGTCACCGTCGAGCCAAGCCTGGCTAACGTCGTTTGACGTCACTTCCGAGATACTCGCGGATTTACGGATTAATCGCGAAGAACTCGACAGTCTGTTACGTAGAGGTGGTACTGAAGGGGGAAGGGGGGTTACAGCGTTGAAATATTCATGAGGGCATGCCGGCCGAAAATTGGCGGGAATTCTCGTCAGTGTCCGACAAATCGCCGGTGATTTTCTTAATGTTATAATCGTTATCTGTTTGATTGGCACGGGATAATTTTTGCATTTGTCAACCGAATTGGCAGGTTCATGGGAACGTTTTACATACACTATTTACGATCAGATTGTCGTAAGTGGAATGATTTGGTCAATTCTGTACGCCACTTGGAATACACTTCAATTCTTGGAGAATTTGATTACGTTAAATTTTAATAATTATATCAAACTAATGTTGCGACTACACTTTCTATGCAGAAATGTATCATATCAGAGATATCTACGAGTTAGATCATACATTCTTTTTTTCTCGTTTGCAGTTGAAATATCAGAAGCGTTATGGATCTCTTCTTTGATAATTCTATCAAACTAATGTTGTGACTACACTTTTTACGATGAAATGTATCATATTAGAGATATCCACAAGTTAGAATAAATCATATATTCTTTTTTTTTCTGTAGTTGAACGTATCAGGAGTGTTAAAGATCCCTTCTACCCTAACTTTACTGTTTCTAATTACACAATACTATCGATACGTGTACATTAGGCTCACACGATTCTGTGGACTACTCATTCCGCAAATTGCCACTGTTTCGTTGATCCCTGGCGTTAAAAGGGCGGTTGACTCGGTGCTGCCTGTTATTTAATCTCTAATCCAGACACTCGAGGGTGACACCGTCATCGATAGCCCGGATTTGCTCGCCCTACGCCATTCAGAGAGGGTTCCACCCTTGCTCAAAGATGCCTTGGTGTAATAGTTTATCCCTTCTAATATCAAACACGTATAGAGGATTCTTTTTTTCTCGATCGCACGAGAATGGTACAGAGAAAGAAAGAAGAAGCGAGACAGATAGAAAGAGACACACACAGAGAGAGAGAGAGAGAGAGAGAGAGGTAGATCGAGTCAGGGATCGAGAAAGTGTGACTGGCCTACGGGCGAAAGTCGTGCATAGCCAAATAACAGCTCTTGCACCGGTCAGCTCTTTCTGGCGTGTTATTAAATCCTGAGTTGCGACTCGCGAATGACACGTAGCTGAGATTTACGAGGATACTCCCTCTGTGATTAGTTCTCTTTCCTTCTGAGCGCAGGATTTACACACGCTAGTCCCCCCACCTCCCCCCTAGTGTAGCGTAGACGTTTGCTAGCTTTTTCTTCTTCTTCTTCTTCTTCTTCTTCTTCTTCTTCCTCTTCTTCTCTTTCTGCTGGTGCTGGTTGGTGGAAGGAAGCAGCTCGTGCACGAGGAAATGGTTTATTATACTTTCCAGACCGACAGCGATTTATAATGAAAGAGAAACCGTGAAACAGGATCCGTCGAATGAATATTCACCTGGGAAAAACAGGAGCCTCCTATTCTGGCGCCCTGTCTACGTACGCCCGTAGGAAACCCGTAGATTTTCCGGAATAATTCGATTTACGAGCCGCGTCAGCGGTTATGAAAGAGACGCGAGAGATAAAAATATAGCCGGAGAATCGTTTACAATGGCCTCGAACGAGCATTTTCTCAGCCGGCTGGGTTGCGCAAGAATTTTTCATCGAGGCGCAGTTTCATCGTTCCTTTAATTAGCCTGACGTAACCCCCGTCAGACAGACACGTGAGAAAACGAAAGTCCTTTTTAACGACCTCGTTCCAGGCCTCTTGGACTCTCCGGTTGCAGTTTTTCCAACTTGCTTCCCGAAATAACGAACACATAGGCTAACACCTACACCTCTAATTACATGAGAAATTATCGTACTGATTTATACGTTAAAACGACAAGTCGATTCTCACAGAGATCAGAGTATAATCGGATGTGTCTGGTGGCTGCGAGCGAAGAAAAGACGAGCAACATATTGTCCCTGTTGGGGATTCGCTTGATGGGGGACCCCCCATGGGAACATTTCACACCGGTAACCACCGCAACACCCTACCCGCCTACCACCCTCCCCGCTCGCTTTTGGTTACGCAAAGTCGATTTAGTTAGGGATGGTTTACCGGCTGATTTATAACGAGCCGGCTCTTGCACGGTCCAGGCTTCCATCCACCCTTTATCGCGACTCGGCATCGTTCTTCCCCCGTAGAACAGGTCAAGGTGCCGCGTCGATAAACACACACTAAGCGTATTTGCCTTTCGCCATCCTCTAGACACTTGTTTTTCCAATCTTCCACGAACTTCTTCTTCTTCTTCTTCTTCTCCTCCTCCATTCGCGCACGGAAACCTACTATTTATCTTTGCTACTTTGGTTGGAGATTAACTTGCTTCTCGAACTTTCCGATAATACCGCGTGCTTTAAACTTCTCGCGACTTTTCCACAAATTTTTACCGGTTATCTGATGATAAACACTCGAATTTTCTCCTCTCGCTTCGATTCGTATGTATGGCCGAAATTTTCACATATCGAAGTAAAGAAAGAGAAAGAAAAAAGAAATATATAGAAATCCTTGCATCGTTCCTCGAATTTTCTTCTTTCGCTTCGATGCGTGTATACGATCAAAATTTTCACATGTCGAAACAAGGAGAAAGAAAGAAAACAGAAATAGAATTCCCTTGCATCGTTCCTTGATTAGAGGCTCCATGGGAATAATTTATCGAACTCTGAATGGAATTGCCCGGTGAAAACTCTCGAATCTTCTATTCTCGCTTCGATTCGTATGTATGACCGAAATTTTCACATATCGAAGTAAAGAAAGAAAAAGAAACAAGAGATATATAGAATTCTCTTGTACCGTTCGTTGATTGGAGGTTCCATGGGAATAATTTATCGAACTCTGGATAGAATTGCCTGGTGAAAAACTCGTAGCAGTCGCTGGTTTTACAGGCCGTTCGTTGAGCCCGCGGCCGAGATGAAGATACTAGAAGTGGGCGTACTTCTCCGCACATAAATCGTGGCTCTAGCGAGAGGCCAAGGTGCTAGCTGAACGCACCGCGGCGTGTAGAACCGCATTGTTAAACTTTGCACCTTGGACGTGCTCGCCTTAGGGCTTCTTTGCACCCTTTCCTTCTCAAGTCTACCTTCCTCTTCTCCCCTCTATCCTCCACCTTTCTCCACGATTCTCGAAATTTTCCTTCAAGTTGAAATGCTCGTATTTCTTCCGGGATGGAGGGAAAGAAAGAAAAGTGAAGAAAAATGGAACGATCGATGGTGGTTTAAAGTTACCAGGGTGCCATGGGGGTAGGTGGATAGGTTCACGGTAGATTTGATCCCGACGCCGTGCCCTAAATGATCCCACAGAGATCGGCACGTGGCCGTCGCACCCTCTGACACGAGAATCGGGGGCTTCCAGCCCCCTTTGGTATACAGATTCATAGGGTAAACGGATGCTAAGTCACCGACGTCAACAGGGAATCAGTCCTTTCGAGTATTTGTCCAGGGAGGTACGTTTGTTTCCTTAGGATTTGCTCGCGCTACTCGAAACTGTCTACAAACGCATCAACCAGCCCTTGTTCGTGCTATTGTCACTGTTCAATGAAACAGAGATGAAGTGAAACCAATGATCTACATAAAAGAAGTATTCCAACGTAAACTTTTGAAAAACAAACACAAAAAAAGAAAATATCGAAAATATCAGCGATGAAGTAGGGATGAATTTTTCGCGATTTTCTTGGAAGGAAATGAGCGACGATCAGTTCCCATGACGTAATTCTCTCTAGTTCCCATATCAGGCATGCAAAGCTTGATGTATCGAGGCTCGAGGACGCCCACCCTCCTGGAGAAAAGTCACCCTAATGGTCGGATTAGCTTCCAATAGGTGTACGGAGCGAGCCAAAACTACGTTAAACGGGATCCGCATTCATGAACGACGTGTCTCCCTCCCCCTCGTGTTATTAATTATTCATCCACGTCCCGTACGCGCTGTCACATTCCTCCTGGTTGCTTTTCTTTCCTACGCTGAGCTTGGAATTCGGAGACCGTGACAGACACTCGCAGACTAATAGCTCGAAACGTTGACCAGACCCTGGTCAATATCTCAATATCGTTATCTGTCTCACAAAGGAAGAAGTAAAAGTAGAAGAAGAAGAAGAGGAAGAAGAAGAAGAAGAAGAAGAAGAAGACGAAGAATATAAGGAGATAGTCTAGGGAGAGGCCAGCAGGTATCCGTTTGGAGGCAACGAAATGGAATCATCGATCGATAAGCGATCCGAGCCTTTCAATCATGCGACACCTATCAAGCCAGAAGGCTTCCAGTGTTCCAAATGAGGCCCTCCGCTCGCTCGCTTGGTTCTCTAAACCGAAACGCGCGCGCGGGACCAAAGATGGTATCAGTGATTCATGGCCAATGGCCGCGTATTTATTCGGATCACCGTTTCACCGGTTCCTCTGCGAAACGGTGACACGGATAGAGAGAGAGAGAGAGAGAGAGAGAGAAACAGAGTAAGAGAAGAGATGAAGAGAGAGAGAGAGACAGAGAGAGAGAGAAAGGGAGGGAGAGCTGGGTTTATGATCGATTTATTGAACTCAGTGTTGCGTCGATCGCAGCTGCTCCTCCTGTTCTCTGTGCGTGGGGAATGGAGTCGCGATTGAATATTCGCTCTTTCGCCTCTCTGTTGCTGGCTGTGCAGCTAATTACCAAGCGTTCAGGCAATACAGGATCGAGTGTCGATTAATTAATTCGTGGCTTTTAGATGGGTTGTAAGGTGTTGCCTTGAAACATTTTTTTTCACGCGTTGCATCAAACGCGCGAGCGAATTGTCGCGAATGCGTGAAACACCTTGCATGAAAGTCTGTAACTGTTCGAGGGACAGTTAGATCGGTATTACAGGTGCATGTGAAACGGAATAGATAGTCCCTAATTAAAGAGTCCTCACTCGCGTTACCCTTTCATTCCCGGCGAATCTTGAGGTAAAATGGCGGGGTGTAAAGGAAAAAGAAAAAAAGAAAAGAAAAGAAGAAAGAAAAAAAAAAAGGGGGAAAAGGAAAGAGAAAAAAGAAAGAAAAGAGGTGAAGCGGTAAGCGAAAATGGTGGCTGGGAATATTGTCACCGGTCACGAGAGCTCGTCCGGCGTGCGTGCGCGGGGGCGTTCACGATCTTCGCGGAAAGGAGAACCAATGGGAGCGGAGAACACGTTGCGTGACACGGGATGGTCCGTTTTTCACACTCCGGAGCGCGCTCCACCCGCCTGGCCTCGGAGGAACAGCCTCGAGAACGCGACGAAATCGCCGCGTCGCGTCGCGTCGCGCCTAGTTCGTCGTGACAGAGAGGCGAACTATACCCAGGCTCCATTAGCAATTTCGGCGATTAATTATCATCGCGTCGAATATCACTCGAGCACCATGGTTATATCTTGGTGGGCCATAAATTCGAGACGATATTGCGCGGCTCGCGCGAGATTATGCCGCTTTAACCTGCGCGTGTCACAACGCTTGAGGAATTTATGCTTAGGCTGATATCTGGCGACCGCGTTTTGCATGCCCTCCGCCACCCTACGCTAAGATCGCGACGCGTGATTGCACGGGAAATTTACTACGATCCCGAAGACGAATAATCTTTTGCAGGCCCACCCCTCTTTCCCAATCTGTAACATGGTGAAAAAAAATCCCGCCTAATCTAACCGGATTGGGATACACAAGTCCATAAGAATAGCAAGTATATATAACATGAAAACAGAAATATAGCTGAATATAAGTAATGTTCGTTGTGCGAAAATCCGTGGTATCGATCACTAAGCGTAGAGGAAAGAAGGAATTGTGAAATAATTGGAAGATAGTAGATGGTTGGAGGGTGCGTTGTGTGGTCCCGTGGAGTGGTAACGACGAAACAACCGGCGAGAAGAGTGCTCGAGGCGAGGAGTGCGTATTGTGGGGCACGCGCAGCCACTACAGATGCCACGAGCACTCCTCTGGCTCTCGAGTGCGGCGCATATGTTTCGAATCAGTTGCGAAACCTAAACTTCCTCTTTCGCAGCCGAGGATTCCTTGCGAAATTCGATTCACAGCTCGCCGAGCATGTCGCAGATTACATGGGTAACCGAGCGTGGAAGGACACACGAGCGGCGTGTGTGTTTGGAAATGGACAACAGCCGCCTTTTGCTTTTCCAATATCTTTTCTTCGTAACCCGACCGGAAGATGGACTCTACCTCTAGAATATACTCAAGGTACTTGTATTTGGAAATATCTCAAATTTTTATTTTACATCTTACAACGAAACGTTGATAAATAATCGAATGTAATAAACAAAATGAGTAACGTTTACGCTGTGTACAACGAGTATAAACTATGTACGCGCTTTCACGGAGGCCGAATCCGGCGTTTCAAGCAGATCCAAGATCTGTTTCCACGGGGGCAGAGGTAACAATGGAGGCGTCCGTGGTTATATTATTGGACGAGGGAGTTTGCTGGCTGAAATTGAAAGCATTGTCGTCGGACGCGGACGCGGTGGCCTCTATAAGTTGAAACAATAAAGCTTAACTACCACCACGACGGCACTCGAGTCATCCCTGAAGTGTTCTTTGTGAGGGCACGCGCCCCTGTCACGCGGAGAACCGGACTGGCTGCGGTAGGTTCAGGGGCTGCTGCACCTTGGAGAGAGCAGACAGGCCTTCCACATACGCTTCCAAAGCGGCCATTGTGCCCCTGCCCGAGGGCTGACGGTGTGTGCACTCGTTGCTGGGGGTCGATTTTCACCAACAGAGAGCCTTTACCTCTCTCCCTCTCACTATCTTCCTCTTCTTTCTATTTCTCTCTCTCTCTCTCTCTCTCTCTCTCTCGCTCTCTGTCTGTCGTGTTTTTCCTCTTTTCGAAATCGCACGCTATGTTATTCGGTGAATCATTAGTTGCGTCGTCGTGTATGATTTAATGAAGTTATTTGCAAGTTTCCACCTCCGGTTAGTTTTCTTAATTATCGCCAGGCTTAGAGTTGTCTGACACGCTTCGCGGGGCCGACTCGCGAAATTAACGATAATTAATATTCCGTTTCTCGGGCTGACACACGCGCGCGCGCTGGAAATTCGGTGATGCGAAGCGCGACGGCCGGATTAATTAATGCGCTCTTCCTGTGGTGCACGCGTTGCAATTAATTCGAGTGGAAACGACGCCCGGGGAATCTCACGTTTCACTTTCGTGCTGTGCGATTTTTTCTTTTTTTTTTTTCCTCTCTTTGTTTCTGTTTTTTATTTCACTATGGAACATCGTCGTCAGAACGGTGAATTCCGTACGGTACGAAGGAGAAAACAAACAAGGAACCGAGAGATTTTTACCTCCCCCCCTTCGAGGCCATTTCTCCAAGGATCGACTGATGCTTTGGAACTTTGACTGCTGCTCTGCAGCTTGAAACTCTGGAGTAATCTCGTTAATTTGCGTGCTACTGCGGGCCAGCGCAGAGGAGCCCTTGCCAGGAGGAATCCTCTGCTAGCGAGAGAGGGTTGGAAAAGCCAACCGGGGTGCGGCTATATAGAGGAGCGATAACGGAGGGCCTTGGTTGTCTGATGGCAAGATGGCGTCCCACGATAGTGACGTCACTCGGACGGGGGTATGGAAGGCGGAAAGAGGGTGAAACGGGGAGGACAGGATGCGAGAAAGACGCTCGGAGTAGCGATGGGTACTGCGAAGGGTTGCTTTCTGACTCGAGATGAAGTTTACACGTTTTTCGACAACTTCACCACGTCTATTTCGATTCTAATGTTATCTATACAACGTCCTCTTAATCACCCTTCCTCGAGGAAATTCAGAATTTTCTAATATCAACAGCGTGGATTGTTCGTTGAAAAATGTAGAACGGATTTTTCGTGAGGAGAGGTAGTTTTTTTCTTTTAAAGCAGCTAAGATAAAGCGGCTGCTATTGTTCATATTATATCTGAACCATACGCAAACATTCTCGTAAAGTTTCATATCAATTTTATTACTATCACTCGAGATGTTCGCTGAGGAAGATTGAGAAGTTAACCGTCGACACGAATGCTCTGCCTAGCTATGTGACACCATCCTTTTCAAACTCTCATAACTCCCTCAATTTGTCGAATTTTCAAAATATTTTTTCACTGCCTTCTTTCACACGTTTATTACCAATTAGGACGAAAAATTTCCGTGATAGCGATCGCTTTGTAACGATAAACTTTGGAAATTACATCCTCTTTCGGAAAGATGTTCGACGGTTGTAGAGAAGAAAATTTCTCGAAAGAAGACGCGTTTTGAGGCCATCGCTAGCACGTAGGGAGGGGGAAGAGTGAGAGAGAGAAAGCGAGAAACGGCGGACCGGTCCACGAGGAGGAAGCAGAATAATCGGAGGGACCGAGGAGCCAGGGGGAAAGAGGGAGATTACGAGGGTGGAAGAGGCCGCGAGGAGAGAGAGAGGCGTAATATTGATCGCATCTCCGTGGCTACAGACAGCATCTCTACCCTCTGTTGACGGGGTTGTTACTTGGAGGATTTAACTTTGATTCGTCGCCGGCGAGGATCATAGGCGTGACTGCTCCCGCCACCAATATGGCGTACATATATACATATATATATATATATATATATATATGGATTTTCCTCTGGCGAATAATATTTACTGGTAGCATTCGATCGACTCTGGACACATTTTGTATAGACACGCTACTGCGACTGTCACGTCGCTGACGAAAAAATATGTTCAACGAGAACCGATACTTTTCTTCGATAACCTGCCACCTATACTAACTTCAAGCTTATTTCTAAAACGACTGTTGTTCCATCATTCTTGAAAGGAAGAAGAGTTAGAACGATATATTCCGAATAATTAACACTTCGACTGCCGCCCCTATCATGCGAAAGCTTACACATTTTGTATTTGTAATTTGTAATGATATTTTTCACGAGTTTGCAACCTTGTATATGTTAAATAGTATGCTCGAAGACAAGAAATCGAACGAATTTGGAAGAAAGAAGCAAATAGCGTAAGTACGTGTCGGCATATAGCCGCTCATGTATATTTATCGTTTTTCTGTAATAAGACATGTAAATTCATAGTAAAATATACATTCTGAGCCAGAATACATGCTATAGAAATATTATTTCCCTTTAAATTTGATAAACACTTGATTATGAATACCTTAGCGCGCTTTTCTTTCTGTGCCGCCAATCTTTCGCTAAAGCCAACACAATGTCTAATTGGTATAAAAATATATCTCTACGTTTACAGTTTTTACATATATAAGAATTGTATGTTTTTATATATACGATATCTAAAACATCCGAATATTATTGTGATATCTGTTCGACAAAACAATAAAATGTACTAACCTGGCGAAACACATTTTCTATATGTAATCAAATTTTTAGTTTCTATAACACATACATTAAACAAGTATTTACTTTTAACAAAATGCGCCTATAGCCATAGCAACGTTCATTCTAGAGGCAGCTCCGTCCACAAAGGATCAACGTTTAAATTTGCATTTTATTACTCATTAGTTACACAAGGATCGATTAGTGGTTCGCTCGTAAAGTTATGCGAAAGAAATCGCAAATATATGTGACGTCAGTTGAAAAACCCTGATCGAACGAAATCACGCGAACGTGAAAGCTGTCTGTCAAAGTGTTAAGATAGACGAAGGAAGAAACGCGTTTATTCTCAGGAAGTTTCGCGCATTCCAAGATCATCGTGATTATCATCGTCATTCCTATTGTAACGTTCGCATAGTTAAGTTAGATAAATTTTCAGGTGTCGGGGCGCGTGTAAGCAAGCGATTTTCGTGAATCAGTTTGATCGTGGTACGTTGGAAAGGTGTCTCGTTTGGAATTAAGCGGCTTATCCGATGGCGGCGCGGCGCGGCAGCTGTTTTCGCGACACACCCGTTTAATTCGGCGCTGCTCGACGCATCGGCCTTAACTCACCCGTTGGAGAGAAGTGTCGCGAAGGAAGCGAGGAGGCCTGTCGCGAAGGGGAGACCGGTAATCGAGCCTGGTATCTGGTTGGCGAGCAGCACAGGCTGCGAGTTCGAGCACAGACCCGGCCATTTACATACGCGCGTCTCGCGTCGCGTCCGTGCATGACGGCCCGATATTCCGCCGATGGATCGAGATAGAAAAGAACGTTGTATATACGCCAGGCCACTGCCTCGGTGTGTATGGATAGGATCGAAATACGAACGGTGATGGGATTGGCACTTGTTGCGGTCGACGTCTTTATTGCCCGTCGGGACATCTGTTTCTAAGTGTACCAAAAGCGTTGCCAATCGCGAACGATCGCACAATACACGTTGCTTTGGTATTTTTTCACGTTGATAATTCAGTGGTATTCATCGGTATCTCATATATGAACAGTTAATAAAATCGACAAATTCTTAAAAATCCGTTATTCGTGCAATACTTTTCGTTAACCCTTTGACTACTATGAACGCATATGCTTCAACCGCGTGTATATATATATATATACACACACACACATGCTCTCTAGGAGCTTCTTTTGGGAATCGATGAACTTTTAGGTTACACTGGAATCTGGAATATCTTGGACCGAGAATGTCGCTGATATTTAAAACGTTCGAGGAAGTTGGCGGAGGATAGGTATCCTCTAAACATATTAATCTTCATCCGTTTCTGGTTTAAATTTGACATATTTTTGGTAAAGGATTGTATTATTCGGTCATTTGTAGAAAACATTTTTTTTTTAGTTTTTGAATTTTTTTTAACGGAGCATACATTTTCAGCAAACATACATTTCGCACTTTTATTGGCAAGCAAGCTCTTCAAATCTGTAAATAACGGTATATATATATATATGAGCCGTTTATTTTGAAAATGGTCTAAGTCCATTTGTCAATTGTTTGTTGCTAACTGTAGTAACATGTACCCCTTGAAGTTAGTTGTCATAAAAAATATTTTGTGGTTAAGTATATTTAGAGTATACGATAATTTTGGACATATAAATTTTCGCAGTTACTTTGATAGTTGAAAAATTTACTTTGAAAGTGGTCTAAGCCCAATCCATTATTGATAATGTCAGAAACTACGGATTTTCAACTATCCAAAGGCAGTGATGATGGTAATTACAATTAATTAATAATTAGTTGGTATATTAATTAATTAGTATTTAAACAGTTAACTTCACTTTTTGGATAGCTGCTTTAGTTGAATACTCAATACATTTAATTAATGCAATGAAAAAAAATTCAAGCAATATTGACACTTACAAATGAATTTAAACTTAAAGTATTAAATTATAGAAATTATTAAACCCATGGAAAAGAACAAAACAACACGATCGTTTAATTCAGAGGACGGTACAGTAGATAGTACACAGGATAGTAGCTTTGAAGGACTTGTCCTAGCGAAGTAGGTGAACAGAGTCAGATTTGAGCAGGGATTGTGACGATAAAGTTGGAAGATTAATATTTCTACATAAACAATATATTTCCGAAAGGAAATGAAAATGTTTCGTTTCAATTTGGCGTAGATAAAGAATTAAAATAGTAATTTAGTTGCACATTGTATAATCGATCATGGTATAGCAAAGCTCACGCTACGCGAAAAACTATTCCGTCTTCACAGAACGTTTAAGTTTCAAGTACTCCGCAATCAAAATGTTAAAGCAACTGATCTAAATAATGCGATTATGAGAACAAATTTATCGTAAGCTCATTAACCCGATGACTGCGTGATGTGGTACGACACAATTTTGTATACATTTTTCCTCATAGTACAAAATATATGACGATGAAATAAAGATCGAGAAACACAGAAAGACTTTCTACAGATGCGTGAATTGTGAGAAAGCCATATGCTTGGAACATAGCATTTTTATTTGTCGAATCTCTTTCGAAAAGAGGGATACAGCGAATAATAGTATTAAAGATAATTTATTACATTTCGCGCAATATACGTAGAAAAAATTAATTAGAAAAACCAATTTTATATTATTTTGTAGTTAGCCAGTGTAGTTTTACATACAGAACTACGTAAAAGCACAACATTTGCATGTTTACATTATATTTAAGAATGGCATACAAACATAAATTAAGTATAAACACAGAAAGACAGATCTGTTGTTATACTAAAAGATTATACATGCAGAAAATAAAATTCAGAAAGTATTGATTGGGATATATGATATTCCACCGCACCACAGGCCATGTAACATTTTCTCACCCCATAGACGCCGGGTTAAGCGGACTTTGAAATACAAATTGCAGATGTCAAGTAACAAGCTTACTTTGAACGTGTGTGATGCCGTGAGGACAGGTATTGAATAAAGGGAATGTAGTACCGTGTAGATTATAGGAAAAAAGAGGATCACTTTTGCAAGATATCCGCGGACTTCCGCCATGCAAATTTTAACGTGAAAAAAGTGTGCTAGGTGTTAATATGAGCAACCGTTTATTCACTGGAGAGGTCATTCTACATCGAAGATTTCTTTCGTATTTTTCATTCGTTGTTCATCTATGTAAGCCGAGTACTTCGAAAATTAGAGGGACAAGGTTCGGCGGAAGAATTCGGTAACGAAGCGAAATTTTGGATAAAACGTAGAAAAGAAAGTGAGCTACTTGCAGAGGAATGCCTACACTCTAGAGATCTCATTCACGAGTAAAAGAAACAGGAGAAAGGGAAAAGAAAGAAAAAATAATTCTTCTTAGGTATTTATTTAGGTTGGAGGATTTATTTTCGTCGAGCGGCGGCACGCGAGCTCTAGGGTCTCGCGCTCGCGGATAACGAAGCGCGAGGGCCGCTAATGAAAGGGCCTGTAGCAATAGGACCGCTAATTAACAGCTTCTCGGGGAGTTAATTTGAATACAAGCTGGCCGGGGCAGCTTACACGCGCGTCGATGTGTGCGCGGGAATACGTGCAGACGCGCGCGGCTCGATATTCCTGCAGAGCTACCAACCGTAGTAGGAGCGACTAATTTAAATACACATGTCGATGCGTGCGAAGATTGCACCTATGCCGCATCCCTGCCGTGCCACGATGCCAGCAAGAAGATACACCTAATGCCATGCCAATACCTGAACGTGTAATACACCATCGAATGGATTTCGAGAAAAAAATTAGGAACCTGCTTCTGGCCTATTAAAGATCCCTGCACAGTCTCACGAATTGAAAAATTGAGCGATAATGGTGAGGGGAAATGATCGGAGGATCCACAAGTGGTAGCTGACGTAAAGGTTTTTCAAAAATTCGAGGAACGAGTCGATGACCGGAGCAATCATTCGCTATTTTCATCCTAGTGAAGTTTGAAAGGATTTATGGCGTGATTCAGGTTCTCAGAGAACGAGAGAGAGAGAGAGAGTGAGAGAGAGAGAGCAACCGGTTCCTCCCGGTAGCGAAATATCCCGAACGTCCGCGAGTTTGATTCGTTTCATCGAAATCGACGTTCGATCGATCCGGAATCCGTATCCTTCGGGTGCAGAGATAACGAACGAGAGAAGCACGGCTCTGAGAGAGGCATTCGCGAAAGCCGCGTCTGTCAGTCACATGTCAGCCGGCAACAATATCCATTGTGCCATAGTGAATCGTAATACCTCGCAGGATATGGACTCGTATATCTGATACGATGGCCCGATATCGAGATGACATCGACTACCATGGAAGCCCTGGCCAATGACGAGTGATAATCGTGGCCCTTCTCAATGCTATCTGTCAGTCTGGCCGCGTGTCAGAGGGGTAATTAGTCGTTTCACGATTAGATTCCCTCGTAACGTGTCTTTGAATTTCTCTCTCCCCTTTAACCACGATCTCGATCTACATTTTTACAAGGTTTACCAAACTGATCGCACGAATGCGAAACAGCGTGGAATGTCTACCGTGTCTCTGCCCTATGTCAAACGCCTCGGAATATCCGCGCAGAGCTGGTGTACGATTCAAACAGGATCGAAATTGCCGTTGGACACGAGACGAGAACTGACTTTTCTCTTTTTTTTTTTTTTTTTACCTTTCTTTCTTTTCTTCTTTTCCCTCTGCAGACCCGGTCTTTTTTCACCGGGCAATTAATTAGCGGATAGTATCGCGGCACGTACGGCTGCGCGATAAAAGTAATGCCCCGGAAAAATGTTTCTCTTTGCCGGTCGGCCGGCGGTGAGGAACGAAAACGAACGCTAGCGGCTGGAAGGATCGCGGAACAGAGAGGAAGCAGAGCGGCCACGCCACAGGCGTAATATCCGCGCGCCTCGAGCTACGTGGTCGGTGCATGCAACCTTTTCAGAGGGGGCTGGGGGCTGATGGGGGTTGTCGAGGGGGAATGGGAGGAGGGAGGCAGAAACGGGGGTTGCTCGGTGTATACGCTATAAAATATAAAGTATAACGTATATAAGAGCATAAAGCCCGATAAGGGAGTCGGGCATAGATATACGGCCGAGTTGCGGCGCGCACGCGAAAAAGGGTTCGCGAAATTAGAATTTTTACGGTGGACTGCCGGGAGAATAATAAAAGGAGAGATGAGCCTGTAACCTTTGTCGCGATACCGTTTACCTCCACTCCTCCTCTTCCTCGAATGAGTTAATGGGAAATTTTTCGGGCGTGGTCGGAAAATTCCTCGCCGCCACCCTTCAAAAATAGTTATCCGTGATTTCAGAGATATTTTCTCTGGAATTCACGATGTCTCTGCTGTTACATTTCGATCGTTTGCCTAAATAGTTGCGGATACTTCACCTTTGATTTCCTTTGTTCTATCACGTACAGTTCTAAATCTAATAATTCCTGCTGCTTTCGATCTAACCATACGAAGATCTGTTGAGAATAAGCTTTATATATATATACTTTTATTGGTATGAAAAATTGCGTCTGTTGGTGCAGCTCCCTCCCTCGCAAGGGTCAGTATTACCTGAGCAGGACACTCGTTTATTGCACCCTTTGAGCGTCTCCAGTTCTTTTCCGAGTCTTAAAAATAGTTCACTGTAAACCTTCAAGCTAAAAACAGCATTTCTGTTCGTTTTGTAAACCTATTTCAATACATATTAATAAATAAATAGTTAGATCAAACTCTGTTGTATTTATTTAGCAAACAAATATTCAACAAGATCATCCAGAAACATCTTGCAATCGACGCTGTATAAAGCGAGTGTCTTAAAAAAAAAAAAAAATAGAAAGAGAAGGAAGAGTGTAGTCGAAAGTAGTAGAATTTAGAGGCCTGACAGAGGCAACCCCCATGAGCAAGTATCGCGGCAGTAAAGCGAAACGAGCGGCGTATAAAAGCGTTTTCGTCCGGGGCTTGATGGGAGTGACGTTGAAACCGCGATGTCTACCCTCCGTCCCCAGTTAGGGGATGAACAGATCTTATCCGTTAACTGCAAGCCGCGTCGTGCGGTGGCTCTCTTGCCCCTTCTTCTCTTCCCCGATACCAGCAGAAAATCCGCGTTGTCGATGGGTATCTCAGCGTAGATCGAATCGCTGCCGCATGCACATTGTTGTGTCCGGCAATCCCATTTGCTTTGTGCTCGCCTACCTGTGTGCTCGATCGCGAGCAGATTAATTCACTCTCGAAACTGGGCTACTTACCTTAATTGTCACGCGTATTCGACATATCCCTATGAAAACCGAACACGAATCTAAATGAAAACGAAACCAGGAAAGAGAACCGTGGAATTTAATATAAATCGTTGAGAAATCTTTGGTGCAACAGTTTGAAGAAGTGAATAGAGCAGTGGAGATGCGACACAAGGGGCTTGGTTTTCCGGGGGCACTTGTCGCGTATTTCGAGGAACGGGGCGCAAAACTCGTTTAGAAGATGACATCTCGTGACATCCCTGGAATAACAAATGAAAGCGAACGTTTCAATTAGGGGGTTCTCGTCTCTCGCAGCGTGGTTCCAAGCGCGAGGACCACCCCCAACGGGTCTCATATTATGCGTGGAAGAAAGAGGCGCGCTGATGACGAATGGGGACATTCGTATACCCGGGGCTCTAACGTTAGGTGTCTGCTCCTAGTTAGAAGAAACTTAGACCTCACTCTCTCCCTTCCTCTTTCTCTCTTTCTCTCTGCTGGCCATTCACCGCGACTTCCTGGGATTCTCTCTGTCGATCTTTCCAATCGATCGCCACGTCGGTTGAACCTAAACCATCTCTCTCCTCTTCCTGCTTCTTCAAGAACAGAACTTGTTCAGAAACGTTCGTTCCTCTTCCTCCTCCTCCTCCGCGTTCCGTTCCACCGTGTCCTTATTATTCGTTTTGCGCGACTATTTTTCACTCGTCCAGTTTTTAATGGCCGGGATTAATATCAGAGAAGTAACAAGACACTTTTCCAAAGGGGCGCGCGCGCGAGACACAAAAGATTACGGATGCGATGCATCCGTTCGCCGGCAATAAGTCCGATTGTGCTCCGGGAGAAGGACAAATCGCCTGGTATTATGCCAACGTCTCAGTCTATCAATTATAAGACACCGCCTCCCGGTTTTCGTGCACGCCTTAGGCCTATTTCATTGATCATCCTCGGACATCCTCTTCCAGGTACCGCTTTGGCTAGGATTCGATTTCGTTTCGCCTCCTCGCCACCTATTCTTTTCACATCTCTGCAACATTGTTTCAAGCTTAGCGCGAAATTAACGATGTGTAGTGTCAAATGCGTAATAGACATCGCTTGGGAAATTAGCGAAAGTCTCGCATCCGAGTGCAACCTCCAATAAAATAATACTCTATTATATAAATCTAAGATCGCTGAGAAATTGCAGATACTATTTTGTTACATCTGCCCCGGAAATTCACTTCCAGGAGTCTTAGAATAATTTCTAACCGAAGAAAACCCAAAACTCCTCTTTCCAACATCTCACAAACCACGCCCATAACCAAACACGAAAACATACATCCACTTCCACGTACACTTTTCATTAGTTCGTACCAATAGGAAAGTGGTAGGAACTAATAAAAAAACAAAAAAAAAACAGTTTTTCCAGCAACACGAACGGAGACACGCCAACTTTCGAACAGCAAACATACACATTCAAGCACATACCTTGTTAAAATACACACGAGATTGCAATAGTCAAATTCTTTTCGTACACTATTTCTCAACGTTTCCATATATCACCTAAGTACCGTATCCCGAGGGAATCCTCAATTGTTTCGACTCAAACAGAAGGACATCGATCGGTTTCGCGACGAACGTATCGCGATCAGTAACGATAGTAATACTCCGATCATCGTCTACGTTATTTCTTTATTACCACCGAAGTGGAGCGTTTGTTGTTTTGGATAGAGGTCCCCCGTTTTTCCCACTCAAGGCGAGATTGAGACGGTAAAAAAGACTCGCCCGGCGTGATTTATCAAAATTTTAATGCACTCCTGCCACATAATAATGGACTCCCGGGCATAATGCACTCTCCTCCCGTTCCTCAAACCTTTTCCCAGGCTCCTCTCTATAGACCCCCTCTAAGAATAAGAATAAGACGTTGACACATGGCGGGCCCAGCCACGCGGGCACAATGTCCGCGATATAATGTATACGACGGTGTAACTATGCTTTTTCTGAGGAGATCCGTTACGGATTACGGGGCCTCGTCCCATCGACTGCCATATATCATCGCGGGAGCGTGACTCGGGAAAGGATGAAGCATCGTTTCACGAAACGAAACATCTCGGGGAAAAAAGGTGCCTGGCTATACACCCACCCACACTTACACATACACGTACACATAAATAAATATATTTATATAGATCTTCCTGGTGTATAAACGATTTCATCTCAGCCTGATCGTTGGTCGAAAGTAGTGCAGAGTGGCGATAAGGAACGTAATCCGATGCGCGTGCCAGATAAGTGGCCGATGCTCCGGAGGGGTCGTCGTAGTAGTTCGTAGCCGTCTACGTCGTCTTCGTCGTCGTCATAACACCCCAAAATCTGTTGGGGTGGATCGAATCAGTGCTGAGGGGGACGAGAAGTCGTTCGCGAACCAAATGGCTGGATTAACCGAGCCCTGGGTCATTAATTGCTCGGATCGTGTGAAAGTCCCTTGGATATCTATCTTTTCCTTCCTTTTAACTTGGCTATCTGTCGCTTTTGATAGACCGTCCAGCAAAAGAACGTAACGATCGGTGTATTTTAATCACGTTCAGTATGAATAACGTGAAGAACGAATAGGAAAATGAGGATGTAGCCGGAAAGGTGAGAAGGTATATACTGTGGTCAGAGCATAACGGGCGAGAAAACGATCTCTTTAGGACAGAGGAAAAGGAAAAAAAAAAGAAAAGAAAAGAAAAAGAAAAAGAGTGAGCGAAGTGGCCTGACCTGAAGCTTGCAGGAGTCAAGTGCGTCTGTGAACAATGGCCGCGCGGCGACAATGGCGCAATCCGTAGTTTAGGGGAACAATGAGTGCGAAACGCGAAAGAATTACGCGTTTATATCTGCCAGGTCGAGTCGAGCCCCCGCTGTCACGGCACGAAGGACTCTATCCGTTTCTTCTCCGGTCCTGTCCCACCTGAATGCCCTGGCATCGTCCCCAGAAACCCATGGGTGGGCCAACCTGCCCATGGGAACCCACGGGGAGCGAACACCCCCGTGGCTCTGCGCACCTTACCGATCCTCCTCGTCTTTTTCGCGACCATCCTCCGATTTGATTGATTTCACGGCTTCCTGGAACACGGATCATGGATTTCCTTCTTTTTTCTTCTTCTTCTTCTTCTTCTTCTTCTTCTTTTTCGGGGATTCTAAACCAAAGTTTCACATGCCGGGCGCCGTTCAGGCTGGTTTTTCCAATTAACACCAGCAATCTGATAAAAACCACTACTACGGTGGCGCGTGTACGCGGAAATTTAACAAGTTTCGACGCGAAAACGCAAAGTTGGAAGCAACACGCCCGGCCATTCATCCTCCCTTACACACGGTTAAGACACACGGCCCGAAGAAGTTGGTTGAACATGCAACCCGGAAAGTTGGAATTGGAAATGTTTAAGAAATATGGCCTCTGGCTGGAACACGTTATCACACACATGCATTACTCCGCCTTTATCTTCATTTTCTTCTCTGAAATTCACCGTTCATCTTGTTCACCGTGGAAGGGATCGCGTGTTCCGGTGAATATCATAAAACGCGTCGTCGAGTGATTACCCGATGATAATGAGTCCTTTTGAGGCGGCACGGGACAACGTGTAATTTAGCTAATGCAGTTACGATACCGTGCAATCTCGCGGTGTTGGTGCTCCTCCGATCTTGAAGATCGAAGGGGCGTAGTCGCGTGGCAAATTTGACCAGCCGTTAAGAGTGTGAAAGAGTCACGTTTTTATGACCCCGGACGAGACACGTCGAGTTCACACGATTGATATAATTGAAATAGTCCATGATACTCGGTGGAAGTGGTGTCGTACAATGTCGGCAGTGTATCATAATGTTGTACCTTGGATAATTGGAACTGGCTAAGGCTAGAAAATAGGCATTATATTGGCCGTGCCGAATCTGTGTACAAAACAAGGCGTAACCTGATGGTGTCACGGTTTCCATTCCTGGCAGAGTCATTTCAGCCCCTCCAACTAGACTGGGACCCTCTGGGACACGCGTTGGAAGGATCGAACGAGTAGGTGGGGCTGTTTTGACTATCCTCGCCGAGGATTTCTCCTGGAGGGATGAAAAATTGAATGGTGGCTTTGCCCGTGAAATTGTCTTTGAGAGGAATCGCTATGGTGTGTGTATACCTTTTAAATGCTCCTTCGTTCTTCTTCGGGGAAATTTATCGGTTAGAAGGCGAATGGAAACAAAAAGGCGAAGAAGAGGAGACTGGTAATGGCGATCGATGCAGGGAGATTTTCACGGGCAACGTGTCAGGAATCACTTAGGCCCTCGGTTAGGCAACAATGACACACTAGCTCTCGGCCCTCTTCTTCCTATGGGCTTCCTCGCACCTGCTGCCACGACCACAATACGGAGACTAATCGAATCTCGCGTTCTCGGCGACTCTGTATTCACGTACAGCCTGGGATAAAACCTCCAACCCTTTGGAGAATGATGTTTCTCCACTTCAGAAGCGAGTAAGAGTTATCTATTGAATAATAGATATTTCAGTGGTGCAAGTAATAGTTGATAGGATAAATGGGGCACCGGAAAGGGAATTAGAAAGGATTCTGTGCTTCAGTGGTCACTTAGGTGTATATAAAACAATCCCTGACAAAAGAGGAGAAATAATAGTTACAGCAAAGAAATATTTTATCAAAAAATACATGTAAGAAAAATGCTTGACTTCTGTGTGCTACGGATTTCTTTCACATTGTTCGATTTATTCGTGACCACTTTAAAAATATATAAAAATATCAGTATTGAGTGATACCAAAGAGATATTTTATTAGAAAATACAAGAAAGAACTTTTGAATTCTGTTTGCTCTAGATTTTTCTTACATTATTTAATTTATTCATGATTTCTATAAAAGTATACAAAAATATCGGTATCGAGTCATACCAATCAGATATTTCACAAGAAAATACGAGAGAAAATGTTTGATTTCTGTTTGTTTCAGAATCTTCTTACATTATTTAATTTATTCATAATCTCTAAAATTATACAAAAATACCGGTATCGAGATGTACTAACGATATGCTTCATAAAAAAATACGGGAAATAACGTTCGATACCTGTTTCTCACAGACTGCTTTTACTTTATTTAATTTATTCACGATCTCTGTAAAGGTACACCTATCGAATATCGATCAATCTAACTATAGAAAGAAGTTTTAACATATCTAAAACCCTGACAATTGAGATGAGAAATTTTTGGTGGGTGCTGTATGCATCAGAATGTGTAACGTATGGCCACGAGCGAGCTGGTTCGTGTGCGTGTACATCGATTAGTATCGATACCAAGTCGGAGAGACTGACTTCATTGTTCGGCTGACGAACATTGTGCCGCTGTTCTCTTTCTCTCTCTCCCTTCTTCTCTCCTTTTTTCCCCCTGGCCCTCTGTGTTTCTGTCATTCCAGCCATTCGAACGTCCGCCCCGATGATGCTTCTCCTCGTGGAGAAAAGGAGACCGGGAACACGGTGACACGTGGAATTTCTGGTCGGCTAATCTCGTGACTAAGTGGCTGACCGGTGCTTCGAATCGATCGGTTAAACCGAACGATCGTTTCTTCGAATCGTTGCCTCTCGATCAATATTTTCTTACAAATTTCACTGCACTGTTCTACAATCGTAGTATACTTTTTCCTCGTATGAATAAAAAAGAATATAAGCCCGCTTTTATTATACAACTTGGTCTGTGTTTGGTGAATCCTGCGCGAGGGTTGTGACAGTGATCAAAGGAAACCCAACGGAGAGAATAGGTCCGCCAGGGAAGAATGATGCGTCAAAATATGTCGAAAAACCGTCAAAACGTCTCGGATTTCTCGGAACGAGGGGCACAAAGTGCCACCACAGCCTGTCGAATCGTAAAGTTACTCCCAAACGAACAGACGAGAGGAAAAGTTTCCTTCGGAAGATCTCGTAGAACCTAATTCCCCTGGAAATGAATCTGTCACTCCACCGGGAATTTCTTCCACGGAACAATGCATTATGCGCGTCACTCGAGACCTTTCGTCCATCTATCGAAGGAATTAATTTTCAAATGATCGTCAAAGTAAACGTAGATCGAACAACGTTGCCACCGTTTAGCAAGCTCGATCATCCTTTTCGAAAGTCTCCCAGAGGAAAGGATAATCTCGAGTCTATCCAAAGTGATACAGGACGTAGTACGAAAAGATCGAATGTTACACAGGAGAAGAACACCCTGTAGTGAGTCTTGGACGATCTACATTCTACAGGGTGGATCCGTATGCAAATAAGGCCTCCGTTTCCTCGAGCCGGAGCTCCACCCCCGTCCTCGGGCGTCCATTGTGCTACGGGCACGTACGAACGCATACTACGCGGCTGAAACTCGAGTACTGGAACGTGTTACACATACGACCGGTCTCCGAGTAAGTATATTAATAATAATATACGCGGTGGCTGCTCGGGGATCCGATATAATTATAGTCCGTGGCCAGGCAGTGAGATAGCATCGACTCGAAGATTACGCTGGCTGGCTACTTCGAGAGGCAAGAGGGACAAAACCGTCCCCTGGGCAGCTTTATACTTAGCTGCTACGCCGAAAAATTCCCCGTGGAACTCTTCCTGGCCACTTTCCATTCGCTAGAAATACCATGAACACTGTTTTTTCTTTGCTGCTTCTTTTGCCACTCTTTCTCCTCCTTCTCCCTCTTTATTTCTCTTTTTCTTTTTTTCTTTTGGAGGGAGGGAAAGAAAAGAAAAAGAGAGAGAGAGAGAAAGAGAGAGGAGAAAAAAGAAAAGAGAGAGGTAAGGTTTATCGACGCGACGGTATATAGAGCTACTCGCTGTCCCGATACAATATTTACGAGGCGATGCATCACGGCCAACAATGGCTCATAACACCCTCGAAGAGAGAGGAGAAGGCGCAAAGGAGGGTGAAACTGCCCCCGGAGCGTGCATGCGCTCGCTCGCGCACGCATACGCGAAAGGGGAACAGCCTGGGGCTCTATCGTATCAGAGCTAGCCAGATAACTCTTATCTACGCGAGGCAGTATTCTTACGGGCCGCAGGAGAATGCCGGGGTTCAACCACGTGTATATATATACACATATACATGCTCTCTAGGAGCTTCTTTTGGGAATCGATGAACTTTTAGGTTAGCTGGAATCTGGAATATCTTGGACTGAGGATGTTGACTGATATTTAAAACGTTCGAGGAAGTTGGCGGAGGATAGGTATCCTCTAAACAGATTAATCCTCATCCGTTCCTCGTGTAAATTTGACACATATTTTTGGTAAAGGATTGTATTAGTCGGCCATTTGTAGAAACCATCTTTTTTTTTAGTTTTTGATTTGTTTTTAAATGAAGCACATACACTTCGCACTTTTATTGGGAAACAATGCCTTCAGATTTGTAAATAACGTTATATATGTTATAGCAAATGTGATTAATCTGGTGATTATTTATAATTGCCGGTTATTATATATAATCACCACTAAATTTGGTAAATGTGATGAATTCTTGAATATTTATCAAATTAATCGGCGAGTTTATATAATTCCCAACTCGTAATGGCGAATATTATTAAAACTTATACAAAACAGTTACATATTAAAAACAAATTAAACCCATATTCTAGAGAATATAGATTGATTTGTCGTATTCACTCCATCAAACGCAATCGTGGTAGTTATTTATGTGATATTGTATTTTATACATAATGCCATCGAATGTACTTTAAAACGAAGTAGTGAATAGTAGAATATATTTCGTACTTTTCGTTTCACTTCAATTCAAAGTTCTATCGTTTTTATTGGAAGGCCTTATATTATTCGGTCGTTTGTACAAAAAATATAAAAATATAGTTGTATATCTTTTAAGTCTTGAACTGGTTCTAGTATCTTCAAGTAGGTTTGCTGCCAGATGATTAGGGTGTTCTGTTAACCTGTCCTTGTATTTGCTATAGTGTATTTTTATTTCTTCTTTAACTGGAGGAATATCCAAGTCTTTCCTAATGATATCATTTGGAACAAACCAAGGGACATTTATCCTTTAAATAATTGAATCTTTCAATTATTTCGATGTTACCAAAGCTGTATTCCATACGTCCACACAGGTTTAAGAATACTTTTATAAATAAGTAATTTATTTTCAAGCGTTTTCTATCATTTATCTCCTACCATCCAGTACATATTTCTTAGTTTAAGATTTATCTATTAATAATGAACTTTTATCCTTATCTCATACAGCACTAACGCGTTTCAACATCGCCGAATAAGCTACTGTATACACTTGTCATCTTGAAAACTTCTGGGAAAATATATTTTCTGGTCGCGTAAATTAAGATCGCGCGTAAAAACTACCGCGTAAATTGTCATAATTTGATCCAAATCGATGGAGGGGTGTATTGGTAATTTAATGAATAATTAGAATTCCCAGAGAAGCATATGGTACACATTGAAAGAAATATTCGACGAAATATCGGGGTTCCACGTGTGTCTATACGATCCTGGGCAGGGTGACGATCGAGCTTTCTGAAAATTCGGTATAAATAACCAGCAGCGAGGGACGACACCCCTGTGCGAGGGGTCGCAACTCCGCAACTCCCCGGGGTGCGAGTAAATCGACTAAACATATACCTTCCGCTTCGTTTAACCAACGAATATGTTTTAGATTTAGTCTAGGCCCTTCCAAGTCGGCCAATTAGGTTCGCCGCTAGTTCGATTACCCTTTCCTCCGGTTCTTCGCACTTTCCAGTCTTTGATCTCTAACACGATCTGTTCTACACGAACTCATCCTTTAGGAATTTTAATACTAAACTTATCGACATTTCACATATGCCTATTCCTACAGCTAGTGATAGATGACCGCTTTAAAAAAGACGTATTTCTCAATACAGAGTGAAGATTATGAACAATTAGATAGTGAACAAAATATTTTCTTACATTTAAAAATAGATAATGCTTACTTTATTCTTTTTCACCGTATTTTTTTTTTACAAATTATAGGATTCTTGATTCCACATTTTCCACATACGTATCTTTCATAGTTTAGAGTCTGAGTCGTTGATTTTTCTGGTCAACTTCGGAACAATCTTCCTCGATATTATTTATGTTCTCTAATATCTTCATATTTTTCGAATATCTCGATATTTGTTGGGATGATTATACAAATGATAATATAAAAATGTAGATCAAACTGGGTAAAAAAAAAAGTGGAAAAAGGTTCAAACATAAGTTTAGTACAAAGCACAGTTAATTTGTTCACTCTTTTGAAAATACCACTTGTAACACGTAATATATAAAATAATTGTAGAATAATAATAGAATTGAAATGTAAAATAATAATAGACTGGAAAATATGTTCTTTGTAACTTTCACGTTTCGATTCTCTCTGTTCGTGTCACAAGATTTTACTAAACGTAACGAGAAGACGGATAGGCATACTCTCAAGCCACGGTTTTCTTTACATCGTAGATAACATAATAGAAGACAAAGATCGACACATGCGAAGAATATAAATCGGTCAAATGATCGCTCGCGGTAGACAAAACAGATCACAAATTTTTTCCGGAAAATAAACGATAAGAAACAGAGTAAATATTAAAAAGTGCATTGTATTGGGTTGTCCGGAAAATTGGTGCCGATTTTTAAGTAAATAAGCCAATTTCATACCTCAAAGTATTTTTTTTAATTCTGTAACGTATTTATTTTTTAATTTTACAATTTTTCGTTGTTTTTCAGAGAATCGAAAAATTCCATTTTACCAAAAACTTTGTTTCTCTATTTCTTCTTTTTTAATATCGGAATTTCCACTTTTAGATTTTGTCAACCATTTGCGAATAATTTTTTCTAACAGATTTCCGCCTTTTTAAACATTACATATCTCGTTTGATGTTTTCCCAGTACTTTTCCCTTTTCGTTGAAAGAAAGATATTCAATGTCAGAAATGTATTCTATTTCGTGCTATCTTCAAGACAATATAACATAGCAAAGAAACTAATAATTGCAACGAATGGACTTTCAAAAAACACGTGAAACAATAATTTTTCAGTGTATACGAACTTCATGTTTTCATACAATCTTATATGTTGTAGCATATTCAAACATTATCTATAAAAAATCGGCACGAACTATCCGGAGAACCTAATACAAACGTAGAACTTTTAAATTCACTCATTATACAATAGAAGAAAAGTCGTGAATACAATATGCAGGAAATTCTAAACGAAATTTTCAAAACGGTCATTTGACTACGCGTGATAGGTTTAGTGTTAAAAGTCTCTTTATAGGGATAAACGCTTTTTTTCTTTTTTTTTACAATTGCAAGTGTAATTTCAAGAATGATACTAATTCGAAGAGATTTTTCTGGGGGATGAATTCCCTTGGGAGGAAAGTGAACAAGAAGTATAGCATCGGTGCATCGCGAGTATATTTATCGATATTTCGACTACTTGCTCACGGAAAGAGGTAGAAAAAGGGTAGGTAGAGTAGTGGGCCGGAATTTCGAAGGGCCGGCGAAAGTGGACGCCCAGCACTTTATTCGATAAACGCCCATCCACGGAATCTGAATACATTAACCGTGTGACCTTCTTGCTCTCTCGTGCAGCTCGGCTCGGCTGCAACGATGATGACGCGGCACGTTCGCCCCGTCCTTCCCCTGTTATTAGACCACTATGTTGTTTCAACTTGCTGATCGACCAATTACATCATACTCCTCGTTTCCTGTACTCTCATTCTTCGCATCCTCCTCTTCTTTTTACCTCTTCGTTCGCTTCTTCGTGCTCTGCTTTAAGGACCCATTACGTTGCACGTGCAAAAAAATTTTCGGCGCTTCTTATAGAATCCCGAAGTTAGATTCTGTCGCATCATGTCTTCCGAAGGATAACTGGTCGGAGAACTCACTCGACATATCTCGAATTGTTTCCCGTAACGCCAACACTCTCTGCCGTCTAAGGGAATCGATTTACCGTGGCAGCGAAGTGAGTACTTACAAAGTACGCCAATTTCTTCCACCCACGTGAACCAACGTTATCGTCGATCCGAGTGGAGTATCGAGATTAACCGATCCGGATTAGGCCTCCGTGTGGCAGGTTGCCGTTTAATAGTCCCTGGTAAACTATCGACGTGCGATACAGGGTCAGCCTGTCCCCATTAAGAAACCCCTTAACGAGGGTTACGTGGCTGAGGCATAATGTGGAAACCCCCGTGGCGATGGTGTAATTCGCGTTAGCGCATCTGCCTTCGCCAACCAATCTAGCATATGTTCCATACAGTGGCGAACTGTAAATTTGGAAACTCGTGCAATACGATTTAATTAAACGCAGGGAGAGGGGAGTCGGAAAAAAAAGGAAGATCCAGTAGTAGCTAGGAGAAAGAGAGAGATGAGAAAGAGAGAGAAGCGAGAGGAGAGGGTGCGTTGACGTGAATTCGAGGGGTGCCACGAGGGTCCGTCCATTTCGAGCGAATGAATGGAATTAGTGAGGAGGCTAGCTGAATAATATCGCTTCTATCTGTGGGGGCTAGACCGGGAGCTGAAACGTATCAGGGCAGCGTATCTGCATAGACGACGAGGACGAGAGGACCCGTCATAGGAGGCCAGCTTTTCTCTCTACCTTAATCCAACCTCTTCCTTCTCCTCTCCTCTACTCTCTGCCCCCTCACCTTCTTTCTTTCTGTCTCGCGACATTTCCTCCCCTCCCTCTGAACATTCTTTTTCTCGTTTCCTCCTGTGCCAACGGATTTTCAGTTTCCTGTTCGACACGCTTTGACGTGTTTGCATAAACATGTATACACAAACATACACACCAGCGGGCAGACACATACACAAGGTAGGAGTCCATCGAGTGAAAAGAAACTGTGTTCATCCTGTACTCTTTTTTTTCGTTTTTCTAATTAGCAGGTTTTTACACTGCTCGCCTATGCTCGTCTGGGAAATTACTTCTCGGGCCAATTATAATTAATTATAATTAATATGTGTCTTTGGTGAGTTTCTTTCACGCGAAAGAGGGTAGAGAGATAGAGGAAAAGAGAGAGAGAGAGGGAGGGAGAGAGAGAGAGAGAGAGATAGTTAGTTTCTTGGAATGGCTTGATCCTCTTTGGATTCAAATCCTTCTCCTTCGACTATCGTTCCAAGCATTAAAAATGCTAATGTATCGAGTGTCTGTGGACAAGGGAGCAATCAGAGGACATCCTGTTATCCCATGGGGAACAGGCTTGATTCCGGCTACCGCGGAGCCACACCCTACGGACCACCGTTAACTTTTGGAAAAACCTGGGTTACGTTTAAATTAACGCGTGGGAGGGAGATAAATTGCCGTTCGGGAGTGACTTGCGTTCATAGGGAAATCAGTTTGGCCAGGTGTCGGGCTGAAGCAGCAGGACCTCCTACAGCTAGACATCATACTACTACCAGACCGTCATTTCTCCCAGACCTTCCTCAGAATCTCCTGATTGCTTCGATTGTTTGCCATTTTTTACGCCTAATCCACCACATACTGTCCAAACGATCCGAGAGAAGTACCTACCGATAGATATTTCTTTAACAGAGGCACGACAATACCAGACAGAGAGGATCTTGACTGAATTCTGGTAGCCAACAACAAACCGCAAACAGTTGAATCCTCGAGGGGTTGGTGAGTGTCACATGAAGGAGATCCTTTCATATGAAGACGTCCACCATTTTTCTCGTCACAATGCTCGGCAAATTACGGGCAGTCCTAGTCAAAATATATCCCCCGTCCCCTCTGTACCACGTAATCGTCGTTGGGAATCTAGGCGCGACCACAAACTGCAGCTGTATTTTCGGTTATCGCCGATCACCGATCTGCGGATTTTCGGTTTTTACGAGCGACACCGGGGAGAGGGTGAGGGTTTCACGTACCGTTTTCTTCGTATGGTCAAATATGAAGCTGTAAATCGTTCGGAGGTTCGTTAAAAAATTGTAACAGGCAGAGGATTATTCATTTTTACTTAAGAGACAAGCAGTCGAGCTTGACTTTTAACGTCGAACCTTCGTGAAAGAACGAAAACGAAGGAACGAAGGAAAGAAAAGTGTATGGGGTAAAAGTATGGGGTAAAGTTTCTTCCATGGAGAGCCTTCGTTTCTGAGAAAACGGACTGAAACATCATGTGGTAGCATTATTTGCACGTTTTCTAACAGCACTGCAAGAACTTTTCTTCTGCCATTATTATTAGCTCGTTGCAGATTCATCGATGAAACTTTAAATCACAATAACATAGTCGAAACTGTACTTTATTAATCAAAATGAGCTTTAGTAGATTCGACACATTTCTGTCAATCAATCACAAATACATTTAGTTTAAAATTTCTTAAATGCAGTTTCAATCGTTGTCCTATTATTGAATATTTATTTTTGTTTCTGCTAAAAAATGATCTGAATCTCTTAAAATAACGTTGTATTTATTATTGTTGTATTAGGACGTTGCACGTGAAATGGCGGATTTGTAAATGAAACTTCAAACCATAATAATATAGTCAAACCTAAATTTTATTAATCAAAATGAGCTTCAGCAGATTCGACACATTTCTATCAACGAATTACAAGTACATTTAGCTTAAAACTTCTTAAATATAGTTTCAATCGTTGCCTTATCATTGACTATTTACTTTTGTTTCTGTTAAAACATAATCTAAACCTCGTAAAATAATATTGTATTTATTATTATTATATTAAGACGTTGCATGTGAAATAGCAGATTCATAAATGAAACTTCGAACTACAATAACGTAGTGAAACCTAAATTTTATTAATAAAACGAACTTCAGTAGATTCTACACATTTCTGTCAATGAATCATAAATATATTTAGCCTACAATTTCTTAAATACACTTTTAATCGTTACCTTATTATTGAATGTACCATTTTTGTTAAAAGAATTATAAAAATCTCTTAAACTAACGTTGTGTTATTAATACTGTGTATTAATGCTGTTTTAATATTTCGTGTAGCCTCTGCTGCACTATGTCCCAGTTTCAATTCGTAAAAGGAAATCACTCAAATTTGATTAGAATCTGCTTTTAACTTTTAACGCAGCTGAAATCTAGTTCTTTTTCTGTGAAACGAGTTTTGCATTTAGAACAGTAGACTCTAGGTTCTATTTTTTCATATATAATAATAATACATGATCCCAATTCGTGAAAGCAACACGAAGTCTGCCAAGCGATGCGAAGATCGCTATTTCACATGCGACGATCTAACCCTGTCACTTTAGTCTGTAATTTCTCAATTAGGCCTGATCCACACTATCGGTTCACCCTTGGTTCGTTTATATTTCGCTCTCGAGTCGATCGAATATTATTCCATTGTTCAGACTCTACACTACAGAGCAGAACTATAGCATCACTATTATTTTTAGATATTTTTACCCAAAAGAAGGACAAAATTGATTTCTACACCTATTGTTTTATTAGAACTTCTACCGTCCAAATAGAGATATTGTTTTCAAAGTAACATGTTTTTCCCTCCTTCTTTTCTCTTTGATAACAAACGAATGTGTGTGTTATTTTTTCATTATTTACACTGCAGGACAGAACTGTAGCACCACTGATATTTTTAACATTTCCGAATTTTACAAAAAGAATTAAAAGAGCATTGTAAATAATGGACTTTACATGAAAATCTTTGAGTTTTTCTATGTATAATGTCGAGATGTAATCGAAAATCTTTTTAAGATAGATGCAAAACAATACCACCAGCTTCATTATTAACAAATTTCAAGGGCTTCTGTTGTAATATTTTTAGCAAGCGCAAAGATTTTTTAGTTAATTTATACAATGTAGTGCGGTAACTACTTCGATATAAAAGAACACGGTTTAATTTTAGTACATAAAAAGCACAAGAAATGAAAATTAGCACGTAAGCTCAGACGATCTCATACAGTTGTATTGGACTTTTTACGCGATTGTACCAAGTATGGGAAAAATAAAACTAAGAGGCTTTGAAAAGAAGTTATCCTCTCGAACTGAACGACAAATTGTTAAAATTGCGAATATTATATTGAAAAAGTTGTGAAGAAATTGTAAAGAAATATGGCCTCGACGTTTCTTATTGCACCGTTCGTACGTTGATGCTATAAATCTATATAAGTGCTATATAATCAGTTAAATATTTCGTTTTATATAAATGTTATTTTTGCACTTTTTGCATTACATATAATTTTTTTTATCCCTTGCACGATATTAGTAATATTAGCGATATTAGTAATATTTAGAAATCATTACTTAGGACTTCAAAAATCTTGAAAATTGTAGTGGTGCTAAATATTATTTTTACACTTTTTGCATTACATATAATTTTTTTCCAATCTCTTGCACGTTATTAGCAATATTAGCGATATTAGTAATGTTTAGAAATCATTACTTAGAACTTGAAAAATCTTGAAAATTGTAGTGGTGCTAAATGTTGTTTTTACACTTTTTGCATTACATATCATTTTTTTCCAATCTCTTGCACGTTATTGGCAATATTAGCGATATTAGTAATATTTAGAAATCATTACTTAGAACTTGAAAAATCTTGAAAATTGTAGTGGTGCTAAATGTTATTTTTACACTTTTTGCATTACATATCATTTTTTTCCAATCTCTTGCACGTTATTGGCAATATTAGCGATATTAGTAATATTTAGAAATCATTACTTACAACTTGAAAAATCTTGAAAATTGTAGTGCTGATAAATATTGTTTTTACACTTTTTGCATTACATATAATTTTTTTCCAATCTCTTGCACGTTATTAGCAATATTAGCGATATTAGTAATATTTAGAAATCATTACTTAGAACTTGAAAAATCTTGAAAATTGTAGTGGTGCTAAATGTTATTTTTACACTTTTTGCATTACATATAATTTTTTTCCAATCTCTTGCACGTTATTGGCAATATTAGCGATATTAGTAATATTTAGAAATCATTACTTAGAACTTGAAAAATCTTGAAAATTGTAGTGCTGATAAATGTTGTTTTTACACTTTTTGCATTACATATAATTTTTTTCCAATCTCTTGCACGTTATTAGCAATATTAGCGATATTAATAATATTTAGAAATTATTACTTACGATTCTAAAACTCTTGAAAATTATAATGATGCTATAAGTATGTTCTGCAGTGTACGTATTTACGTTACAAGCAACACTTCAATTAAATAAATCCAATTAATAAAGTAGCGTAGATCGGGCCATATCGTGCCTACACCTCTATCCATAATTAACGAAACACCTTTCAATTTGAGTTTTACTTCTAAATTAATCCTATGAAACTCCCGTGTTACTAAATCAAGTGATTATTTACAGATTCCTTCCACCGAATATAGTTTTATCATGTTAAAATATATTGCAAATTGTACATTCAAAGTTTTAAATATTTTCGTTAAAGTACGCCTTCCGTTTCGCTATGAGAACTCCAACTAATTTTGCCAGACTTGCAATGAGTTTTTCTAAAGTTTCTTCCTGGATTTCCCTCCAGGACCGTTGCAAATGTGTCTGCAGATCTTTTTGCGACGTTATACAGTGTTTTCAAATACTTCTATCTAGTTCATCCCACATTGGGGTAGTTATTGCATTAATTTCAGCTCTCCATATTGTTACAACTGTACCAGATAACATTTACATATTTTGGTATTGTGTTTGAAGTCATCGTCGTGCAGGAACACAAAATTATTGCCAATAATTCTCTTTCCTGGCGGGGTGGCGTTTAAATAATTCTCCTTTCTCATTATCCCATCGATTTTTGTTAAATCTTCCACGGTATTTCCTCCAAAGCACCCCCAAACTGTTATGAACTATTCTCCATGTTTTACAGTGGCTACAACACAACTTGGCAGCAGTTTTTCGTATCAAAAACTGATGTTGAACCTCGTTAAAAATATTTCAGCTTTTCCTTGCATTAACCCTTTGAGTGCTATGGACGTATATATGCGTTCAGCGATTGTTTCTGTCTTACACCTCTCATGAAAACAAAAAACATCAACTTTTAAGATAGACACATATCTTTGTATTGCATATCAATAAAAATAAAAGAATTCTGTTTACATTGAACACTTATTTTTTATTTCTTAGAGTTATTCATTTCTTCGGACGACAGATAATTGTAATTGTTGCAGTAGCATATCGTAATATTCCATTTGCGTATTACATTAGTTTTATTACTGTGAAATTTTACAAATGTCTAGTAGTTTTGAAGAACTTGTTCTAAGAGACGATAGTGAAGTAGGTGAAAGAGAATCAGATTTCTGCAGAGATTGTGACGATAAAGTTGGAAGATTAATATTTCTAAATAAACAGTACATTTCCGAAAGGAAATGAAAATGTTTCGTTTCAATTTGGTGTAGGTAAAGAATTAAAATAGTAATTTAGTTGCACGTTGTACAATCGATCATGGTATAGCAAAGCTCACGCTACGCGAAAGAGTATACCGTCCTTACAGAGCCAGAGAAGAAATTCTGTTAAGGTGCCTGCGTATTCTAGTTCTAACTTCTGTACATGTCAGTACAATTGCTCATAAAAATTAATTTAAACAGTTCAATATATGTACAATAAATAGTAAAAACCGGAAAAATATCCATCGAGTAGTTTTTAGAAAAAAAAAAAATGTATTCAGAAAGGCTTTTTTTGAGCCTTATGGACCCCTTTATCTCCTTAAGTTTCAAGTACTCCGCAGTTAAAGGGTTAATTATAAGAAAACGCTAGCCATAGCGATAAAAACATATTCCTTAAATACAATTGTTATCAATAGAGCTAGTAAATAACTAGATCTCTCATCTAAACTTGATTTACTATAAAACAGTTAGGTGTCGCATGACTTATGCATACGGTTAGGTGCTTCCGAGTGTCGCGGATTCACGATATATATGTACTTCCAAGACGATTTTCTCAAAACCGAAGGTACCCAACGAGAAACTTCTTTCCACACTTTCGACCTACCTTTACACAAGCAATCATCACACATCGCCGTCACCTGATCATCCTGCAACGTTCCGATTCATTCCGAAGACTACTGCTGTTCTTGATGCGATCCACTAGAATTTCTCTGAAGTTGTTAGCAGTTCTTTCTACCGAGAGAAAGAGAGGAGAGTCGTGTCAGGCAGCTGTCGCCCATTCTGTGCCATTGTCGCGCGATGTTTTGAGTGTTCCCGAACACCGGAGAACACCCGGTATTGTCCTGCTCCCGGAGATCCGACGATTACGCCGCCACGATACGATCTCATCTGCATCCCTCTCCTCCTTTTACTCTCTCTCTCTCTCTCTCTCCCTTCTCGCCATGGTTTTCTGGTTTGCGCCCGTGTACAAGCGTCTATATTCACGTGCTGTCGGTGAGGAAATATCATTCGACGCGAATTTAGATGACGAGATTGCTCTCGCCTGCCCACGCTTGTTCTTATCCGCCCCCGTCGAGGAAATCTGCTTGACAAATTGAACTGTTCCTTTCTTTTTTTTTTCCCCCACTGTTTCTTCTACGAACGAGAAGAAAAATAATATGGCCTCTCGACGTGTTAATAAATCGTTGAACGATTCTCGAAAAAGGGAAACAAAGGAAATGTGTCGCTGAAAAATGATCCAGAGGTCTTTTATATCTAATTCTCTGTTATCGGTGATCTCTGAAGTTTAAATATGGGTAAATTACGCTTGGAATGTTTTGTTCCCGTTGAAAAAAACGCTTTCAGAGGGATATTGAAAATACATGCTGTATATGTATATATATATTCTTTTTCCCCGTAGCCAGTGTGTGCAGCGGTCGTTGAAACGACGTCGATGGCGGGGTATCGTTGCGCGTATCGATACCGATCCGATAGGTTATCGGCATTATGCAGCGGCTTATAAAAACTCGACTGTCGTCGAACGGCACCGCGGAATTAATCTCGATCGTGCTCCCCCGTGTTTTTCCCCTGTTTTTTTTTTCCCTCCTCTTTTTTCTACTTTTTTTCTCTGTTTCCTCGTTTTTTTCTTTTTTTTTGTTTTTTGTTTTGTGGCCGTTTGAACTAATACTGATTTATGGGCCGCGTTAATTCGAGATCATCTGCCGATTGTAAATATACGAAGTGTAAAAAATGTATTTTTGAAAGGGCCGCCAGATAACACGGCCACGGATTTATCTGATTTACAGTTGGCCACGCGAAAACTTATTGTGAAATTTTTCCCCACTGTCTCCGCGCGCCGCGCCGATTCCATATTTCTTCCCGTTGCCTGTACCGTGTATACGGTTGCCTGTATAGCGCGCTTGGGATTTTACGTATACGAAGAGTCAGGGAAATTTCCGTGAAACTGACCAGGCAGAAAGTGGCCTGTGCAGGGAAGTCGGAAAGTCGAAAAGTGTCGTTGATTTACGAGCTTGGATACCGTTAATGATGTAATTGGCCGGCGTCGAGGCGCCTATGCCGCCGTTTAATCCGCCTTGGTACGTCTAGACGACGCCAGGTTTTGCCTCTTCCCCGACCAGTGCGAATTTCTGGCCAGAAACTTGTGTTCGTTTCCATTATGGCTTGATAACCTTAGGTGTGTAAAATAAGGTACCGAAGGAACCGTTTTTTTCAATTCGTAGAATTGAAGAAATTACGCAGGCGCCATGTAACCATAAGCTGTTCTGGAGGATTTTAAAATTTCTCTGTACACCCCTACCTCAATTTACGTCTCACTTTTTATAACGCTAGAACTACCAAACCAGTCAAAATAACTAATTTTTAATTTTTATTTAAAAGGGTCTAGCAGGTTAAGGGGGTCAAAAGTGCCCTCCAACCGATTTGGTAGTGCGATACACCATTCGATAGCTTACCAAAAGAAAACATGTGACACCAAGTTTCAACCCTCAAACTCAACCGTGGGGGTAGTTACAGGGTAAATTCTAATTATCAGTTTTTGGACTATTTTCCCTATTTAATGAATCGCAAAACTTCTGCAAAAAATCTGACATATTACACACATGAAGGCACATCTTAGGGAATTTTTTCCAATTTTTTCGTTGCAAATTCTAGCTGTAAAAAATAAAAAACGCAACAAAATGCGGATATCTTTTGAAAAAAAAATAGCACTTTTTTTATATTTTTTTAATAGCAGCGTATTAGCATGATCATTATCCTCAATTTTTTTCATATTTTTTGGATTGGTGCGCCGTTGTCAAAAAAATTAAAAACCGATATTTTTAAGGTATTTCGCTCGAAGCTATGATTCTGCATTTGGGAAATTTCTTCACGACTTTTATTACAATATCCAAAGAATTAAATTTATCAACTTGAGTTCGTCTCTCCCGCGTTTTTTTCAAAGTTACATATATACTATACCAGAATATACTGCAACCAGTCATTCTGACTGGTATAGTATACCTAAGTAAGATGTATTTTGCAGTACAATTGACGTAAATCGTGTCTGTGCTTATAATTGATAATCGTAATGGTATTTTATATTTCAGTTTGTGTCGCGATTTATTTCAATTAGTTGAAGAGCTTGCTAGAGAATTATAAGAAGAACGAACGTTAGATAGAACATCGGCGAATGGTACAGAAAATTTGGATAAACGTAGATTCGGTGTCAAATTGGACATTGCAAGAATAATAAAACCTGCGATAAATGAAAAAAATATTTTTGCGCAAAATATATATCCAACAAGATCTTCACTTCCATTTGCAAGAACTATCTTCACTAATAATAAATTTACCATTGTTAAGTACAAAAAAGGTGTACTTCTAAGTAGTTATTGCGATGCAATGTAGGAATGCATAAAAAACAAGATGCAATTTGTGTATTGCACACAGACTAATGTTTATTTCCCTATACTCAATAAAAGAATTTACAAAATTAGTTGTTCACCTTTTTATTTCATTGATTTTTTTTACCATTGTGTCAAATTGACACCGAGGAACGTATTAAAAAGTGAAAATGAAGGACGGATGAGGATTAGTGTGTAAATTTACCTTCTGAATTATTGATATTTATTTACGAAACACTACTACAGTCTACACTTGATGTTTGGGGATACTTGTGAAGAAAAGTATATATCAATAACAGACAATTTTCTTCTCGAGAAGAACTCATAAACGCTATTGAAAAGGAATGGAACGACATACCCCTGAGTTATATAGAAACATTATATAAATCATTACCAAATCGTATATTCCAAATAATAAATAACAATGGTGGCTGTACAAAATATTAATAAAATATAATTGTTGCAAAGACATCATATTTTTGAGTTTTAATTACAATGCGTTTATTCAAATGTAGCAGGAATATTCCTACTTATTCTTAAAAACGCGAATATTTTTGTACTAAATAAATAACTTCTCAAAGTAAACGTGTAAATTTTCATTAAATTAGATCCATAATATGGAATAAATGAAATATATCAACTTCAACATTGTTAAAGAAAAATACAGCAAAAATATCATTGCGTTTAATCAAGTGTCGCGGACTGTATACACTTCGTACATTGTTGTATTTACTGTATAAATCACCGAGCTATTTTTCCCTTTGGTATTTACGAGAAAGGACGAAAAAGAAATTCTGTAAAAAAATAACCCACACTTACCGATCCGTTTAGACTGCCTGAAAGATACCTCCCACGATACTAACGGGTTCGAAAAATAAAGAAAAAAGAAAAGGAAAAGGGAAGAAAGAAAGGAAAAAGGAAGAAAGAAGGCACAAGTGTTCCAGGAACGCGTGGAAAGGAAGCTGAAAAAGAACTCAACGCGCAATTGGCATCGAGCGAGGCGGAAAGAATCGCTGACAGGACGTCGATGAAGTGTCGCGACTCGCTGCCCCGTAATTAATTACCAGAATCGAGATTCCTGGGCCTGATTCGCAGAGTGGCTGTGCCTTCTTGGAATTTCGACCCACTCGAGGAAGGGCTGGTTCCTTTTTCTTCCTTTTCTCGGACGTTTCTCGTGATTGGAATTGAAAATTACCGTGGTCTACTTTAGTATTATATATGGGCCATTTTTTCTTCTTTTTTTCGAGGAAAGAATAGCTTTTTTCTTTCTTTCGTTCGTTTTTTTCTTTTTTGTTTGTTTCATTTTTCATCTCAACTAACCCGAAAATAGCTGTCTGACTGTTTATCGAGTTTATGGAAATTGGAATTGGAATAATTCGCCAAGAAACACGAGCAGGTCGAAATCAAAGGGACAGGATGAGATTCGTTTGAATGCTATCTATATTATCCGTTGGCAGAGCGGTGTTTGGCGTAGATCGAGATAATCTGCAGCGGTATCTGAGAGCAAAGAGCCGTCGAGAGGGTTGAAAAGAGAGGACACAGGGAGAGATTATCACGCGATACGTTTGTGAGCGGGCACGTTTGCTCTCCGAATCTAATGTGACGTCTGCGTCACGTACCCCTATATGATCGTGAATGCTTGGTTCAGGGACGTCGAACCTCCACGAATTTAACCCTTTGCGGTCTTACGTCGGGATTTAACCCTTTTCTTTTCCCGGCTCTTTTGCTCTCTAACCCTTTTGCCCCTACCGATTTAACTCGAAGAAATTCCATTGATACACCGAACAACACGCATGAATTATTTATTCACGTGTAAAAACGATGAAGTTGTAAAGCAAACTGATCGGACGATGATAAAATCATTCTGTGAAATGTACGAGTGTCAAGGATGATTCGAATTCTTTCGATATTCTTTTCTTCACATTTGCATAAAACCAGATAGAACACTGTGCTTACCTTTGTAAGTCAGATTGAGGGACATTTCCGCTTGCAAGTGTTAGGACAGTCGTTATCTTTGGACCTAAGGGGGGAATTTCCTTTTTTTTTTTGTCAGTCAAAAGAATCGATTTTTCAGTTTTTACAGAGTCTTGTAGTTTAGCTTTGTAGGAATGTCTCTGGAAAATTTTAAGTTAAAATTGATCAAATTTTCAAAGTTATGGACTTTTGAAGCAAGATATATATTTAGCGGCAAATGATCGAGCGATCGATACTCCTAGAATCCATGGTTATATTGAAGATTTATATTGAAGTTTTATATTAAAGAAAAAAGAATGTGTAGGTCATGTAGAAAAACGTATGGGATAGATAGAAACTGCATTGATTGGTGCAGTCAGAAACGTAGATTTCCTTTTAAAAAGAAAGTGCAGTTGCATTTTTCTGATGCACTGTTGCACAAACGTGTATAAACTTAGTTGCATATTATGCATCATCTGATACCATTTAACATTTTCTATTCCCAACCGTTCAGGAGGTACAGCCTGTTTCAATTGCGTGGGATACCCTTTATACATTATCGCTCAAAAGTATCCGGATACTTACAAAGTATACAACAGCAACGCATAAATCTTACTTATATATGTACAGTAGTAACTGAAATCAATCTTCATTATATTTTCCTATGGGACGAGTGATGTTTCAAATTAAAAATCACTTATTTGGAAATTTACTGATACTGTAATAAAATTAAGTACGAGTTTCATGGGTGTATCCATTGTGATTATGTTATGTTATGTACTAACGTTAGGCTGAGGTCAGGCACAGCTTGCACTAATGGTGATAATCTTCCTATAAATTTTCTCATTGTTTCTATGATAATTTCTAACAATTACAAAAGATAAAATGCTTCTAAATACTTTTCCTACTAATTTACGCTATATATTTTAAAGAGGAAAGAACTGTCTGGATACTTTTGAGCGGTAGTGTATATACTTGAAGTTGTTAATAAAACTGTATCATAGTACACGTTTCGTTTGTAAAGAGGCACCGATTAGTATAGTTTAGGAGTTCTAATGAAACTCATCAAACAAACATGGACCATTCGAAAAGAAGGTAACATTGAGAAGATTACTCGAGCTTCCTGAACTATTAAATGAAACATCCGGGTTCCGCTAATCCTTCCCATTGTTTTGATCCAGCTAGAAACGATCATGGACAAAGTAGAACGATGATTAGTCCCTTTAATCGCGGTCAAATCCGGGCCCCCGTTACCTGAAAGTAGAGCGGATTTTCAAGCCCACGGAGGTTCTGCACCTGACTACCTAGCCCAGTTCCCCTCCCATCCACGTCGATGAAAGACGGAACAAATTACGTTAACGACCCTGGTCTCAGGCATTTTCTCGTACCTTCGCCTAATTGATTCGTCAGACTTACTCGGGAAGAAAGACGCGTTCGTGACGAGTAGGTATCGCCGTTGAAAATCCGTCGTTAGGAAGCCTGAACGGTACCATGATTCGCGTCACCGTCTCGAAGAATTAGTCTATTAATCCAGCTCGATTTAATTAGCGCGATCTTGACCCTAGCCGCCTTGCAGATATCTCGAGAACAGGGTAATTAATTTACGTTGGGGGTTTTTATCGAACGTTGAAAGGTAATCTTCTAATGGAAACCTTTCGTACACTGCCGCTTGTCGAAATATTCAACACTTTGTTAAAAAGTCTCTCTTGATAAATAATTATCCGTAATTTGTTTACGGCTTGTTTATGCTGTTTACTGCTTATATATTTGCCGCTTCGTTAAAAAGTCTCTCTTGATAAATAATTATCCGTAATTTGTGTACAGTGTGTTTATGTTGTTTGCTGCTTGTATGGACTGTTTGTTTTGAAAGTGGTGTAAGTCCATTTTTGGAGAAACTTAAGAAATCACATAATTTACGTGTAATTTAGTATAAACATTTTTTTTTATAAACAATTCACATTTAATATTTCAAAGTATCCATGTGTTTCGATCAATTGAACGTTCGTTAGTAAATTACATAGTATAATCGTTGTTTATGAAAGTAGTATAAGTCCAATAATCCGTAGACCAATTAAGCACTAGATATGTAAAAGAAGTGTAAAACTATGGTATAAATTAAATGGATGAAATAAAAAAAATTTTGTCACTTCTGCATTGATTTATAATATTGTATGCACGAACATATTGTATAATTGGAATAGTATATAAGTAAATAATTAATATTGAGCATAAACAACACTATTTTATTTCCAGTTCCTGTTTACAAACCGAATCAGAATAAAACATTACTTATTTCAAGTGAAACTGAATTTCAGATAGAAAATTTCCATTTCAATCCAGCACTGATAATTTTCATTCAACGAATGTCTGATTTCAACCAAAATTTAATCAAGCACACGTGTACTCGACAAATTTCCAAACTGAATTTTCTCAAAAACAAACCTTCAAATGAACAAATTTTATTCTACATTTGCCATTCAGTTTTTCCACGTGGAATCGTCCTCTGTTCGCTTTTACCACCAGTGATGGGACATTCTGTATAAAACAAGAAGAAATTACTGTTTCATACGTCGTATATAAGCGGGTTATAATGATTTCCACATGAACTGGGTGTTTCCTTGTTCAGGCATGAGTTATTCACCTCGAAAAAGTCTCGATCGCCCGGTAGCCGCAGCCGCCTTGTCGCGATAACTCGAAATTAAAGCGGCCGCTGATAAGGAATTTACGAGCGTCGCGCCCAAGGCGCGCTGTTCGCGCGTTGTACCGTGGAATCCTTGGTAGAAATCCACCGTGGGCTTCGTTATAAAATCAGATCATCGTGAAAAGACCATCGTGACCATTGTTCGTTTAATTCTACTCAATGTAGTTTTCGAGGATTGAATTTGTTGGGATTTTCAGTGATTAGGGACACTCCGTTTTTTCTCACACACCATGCTCGACTCTCGCTCCACTCGCGCTTGTCTTCATACGCTCGCTTGTCTCACGCATACACTCATTTACACCAATAATACACACACGCACGCCTCAGGACCTCTAATCCACGGGGCATTGACCCTACAATTTAAAAATTTCGCAAAACATAAAGGGACTTGTTTGAATTTTGATAGCGCTGTTCTATGAAAAGGGAATTTCACGGTCCGTATGTTACGGTTGATAATACGAAGAAGTGAATCGGAAATGGCCGTGAACGCTGTGGATAAATTGTCCGTGGTAGATTTTACTAAATTACGCGGAACAACTCTCTTAAACCCACAACACCTTTCTCACCGTAGTTAACTATTGAATATATACAGGGTGAGTCACCTAACGTTTGCACCTCGAATATCTTTGCTGTTTTTAAAGTGACGTCAAATGTCTTAAAGATAAAGTTGAATGGTTCAATGGGGCTCACACGATGCCATAGACATTTTTGTTTTTGTCATTTCTTTAAAGATATCAAGGTCACCTCCGTTTTTTTTTTTAAATGGAACCACAATTTTTGAAACACCTACAACGATAGTCCTTTTCATTAGAAATTCAGTGACTATAATTATTCAAGATTATTCAAGATCACGGACGGTGTAGCGATATGTGAAACGGATGAAATTTATGTCAGTCCAGAATTCGTATTACGCTACTTTGACTGATACCTGCTTCTCGGCCAATTTTTCTCGCACTCACATGTGGATTGACAGCTATAGCTGCTTAAACATCAATTTCATTGTTTTCATTAGTCATGGGATTCTTGCGTTTACGTTTTCTTACATCTACACTTCCGGTACTACTGAACAACTTGTAGATATTAATAAAAGTCTGCCTAGAAGGAATGCTTCGTTCAGGGTAGCTTCCTTCATAAAGCAACCGGGCCTGCACTGCATTTTGTCTACATTCACAGTAAACCGTTATCGTATCACACCTTTCAATCATTGAATATAAGTAACACATAGCGAAATCGCGTTTGGAAACATACTGATAGTAATTAAATTGCAGCGTAATCGGTTAGAGGATGTTTAAAAGCATTCATTAACATTGAAGGAACTTAGTATGCTTACTACAAGTCTCACTAGTGATAAACGTATTTTTTAATATTTTAAATCTTACACGTTTTCTTCGTCCGTCACCTCGAATGATCTTGAATAATTATAGACACTGAATTCCTAATGAAAGAGACTATCAATGTAGATGTTTCAAAAAGGGTGGTTCCATTTAAAAAAAATGGAGGTAACCTTGATATCTTTAAAAAAATGACAAAAACAAAAATATTTTTGATATCGTGTGAGCCCCATTGAACCATTCAACTTTATCCTTAAGACATTTGACGTATCTTTAACAACAGCTGAGATATTCGAGGTGTAAACGTTAGGTGACTCACTATAACGACATTTTGTTTGCACGTTGAGAGTGTTACGTTCAATTATGTTAACAGTATAATAATTAAAACCTATGAAACTCAGAATTCGCTAATACGCACTCGTAGCGATACTGGAAAAAAAAACGATTAATAGACTTCCGGTCAATAAACGCTGCCGATGAGAAGCCGATTTATAGGCTACAAGTCATTCAGTAATGGCGGTAAATAGCGTATTTATCGGCTCTCGGTAGGTAGAGTGTTAATAAAATCAGAATGTGGATTATGAAATTTTTTTACTTCACTGGAATTACTCGAACAGAATATCCTTCTTTTGCAAAAGTTTCCTTTAACGATGTTTGAATGGTTTTTTGAAGAAGAACAAACGATTCTATCTTTCTACCTCCATGTTGATCTCTGTTCAAGTTTAACTCTAGTTGACTAAAGTATTTATAAATATTTCACGTTGCTACAAATACATTTTTCTGATAATTTTGAATTTCCAAGGCAAACAAAAACTGAAGCTGTATTAAACAAATACTTTTCCTTCTTTTACATTTAATTTTTGAACCATGGAGGACGAGTCGTAACTCTCTGTCCATGCGGGCGGGAAATTAGGTTTTAAAATTCCGTGCTACATTTACTCGTGTCTGTAAATTGTTCAATTTGTTACGAATATAAAATACAACATACAAAACGTTGCAAAAGTATTTTATTTTATTCTACTTCTTTTTCACTAAATCTGTTGACATTGCAATTAAATTATTTCTTACTAGAATTTATAAAATAGAAAGATCCTTATATCTTTCAATACCTGTCGCTTGTTCCTTTATCAACCGATTTCGATTAAATTTTCAGCACATATATATAAGGAATTTAAATCTACAAAATATATTTTTCAAATTTTCATCACAAGCTCAGATAAAACAGTTGCAAAAACAGAACTCCGCTATGTTCTTTACAATTCCGACTAATTAAAATTTTTCTCAAAATATTTTTCACAAGTCATCTAGTAAACTAATCCTTCTAACTTCTCACTCGGTTCAATTTAAAAAAAGTTATTTCGTTTTAAAAGGTATCCGAATATTAATGGGAGTCACTGTACAATACGTCCCTTATTGAATAATTCCTTTTCAACGAAATATCCAAGCTTCGTACGATTTGAAAAACAAAAAAAAAAAGAAAACAGAAAACAAGATAATAAAAAAAAAGAAATGGCGAAGTAAAAGAAAGAAAGAAAACGTTGGATCTACGGTACAAATCTGCCGGTTCACGGACGGCGCTCTATAATTATTCTCTTCAGCAGGATACACATATCTTTATAAGGAAGGGCTCGCTCGCGTGCAGCCTCGGTATATCCAACCACGGTATCTTTATAGCTTATTGCAACGCTTTGGGCAATTTCGTGATCGACGTGAGGAGCACCAAAGAGGCAAGAGGGGGAGGAGGGGAGGACGATAACAGGATGCAACTCGAGGCACCGTACTAGGGTTTTTCTTTTCGCGGATGCGTCTATTCTTCAGATACTTGCGTAGATATTGCAGCTGAACCTAGTCCAGATCGCGATGTATCGACTGTTTGTAGAGTGATTTTTCAAATTTTTCCAAGCCTTTCTTGCCGAGAGGAAGCGTACCGTGAGAAATTTCAGAGAGATACGAAGAATTAGCAATTTAGGAACGTGTTCCTAAATTCTTCTTGTTATTCGAAATATGGAAGGGGATCTATGTATTAGGTTGTCCGGAAAGTTCGTGCCGATTTTCGATAGGTTGTGTTTGAATATATTACAGCATATAAAATTATATAAAAACACGAAGTTCGTACATATTCTGAAAGATTATTGTTTCACGTGTCTTTTGAAAGTCCATTCATTGCAATTATTAATTGCTTTGCTAAGCAAATATATAGTTACATAGTTTTGAAGATCTAAGGAAATAGAGTACACTTCTGACATTGAATATTTTTCTTTCAACGAAAAGATATTGGTAAAACGTTAAATTATGTATGTCATGTTTAAAGAGGCAGTAGCCTGTCAGAAAAAATTCTTCGCAAACGGTTGACAACATCTAAAAGTGGAAATTCCGATATTAAAGAAGAAAAAAATAAAGAAACAAAGTTTTTGGTAAAACGGAATTTTTCAATTTCCTGAAAAACGACGAAAAATTGTAAAATTAAAAAATACATACCTTACAGAACAAAAAGAAAGACTTTGAAGTATGAAATTGGCTTATTTACTTAAAAATTGGCACGAATTTTCCGGACAACCCAATAGAAGGGGATCAATTGGTTAACGAACGAACGCAGACGGTTTCCGCGAGTCGAGATGATATTCAAATGATACCGTGGTCGACGTACATGTAATAGCGTTCGGTGTCGTTTGCTCGCAGATGCCGATCACCGAGCTGTGATACCTATGTCGTGCAGGTGCAACAGTCCGATTCGGAGACACCTGAGCTACGACGAGTCGCTTATCGATACTTTGTCCAATCGAGTTTAACACTCGGTGCACTTGGATACGTCAACCATTCGTATTCTTATCGCACTCGTCCTCGAGGACATTTATCGTATGTTTGCGATATTTAAAGTCCTTAAGTTGTACAGGATGAGGCAGGACACGTGGTGTAGCCGAAGAAAGGGTGATTTTATATGCAAAAATTAATTGAAAATAAAGAATAACAGCTGTTCGTAGGAAGTTCGGTTTTCAGGATAATTGAATTTAAGAATTCGTCTAATAATCGTGCTTGACAATATTTAAACATTTTCAATAAAAAATATTGTGACTAAGAAGTTAAGTAGAGACAGGAAAATGGAAACATAAATATGAGAAGAGAAATATTAATAAAACGTTATTTCTTGTAAAATTTATGTCAAGTTGATTAGTTAATTTATCCAGGGCATCCACCGACAAAATAAACATTTTTTTTTTCGGATTAAGTTTTCTCTCCTTTCTGTTGATAAATCAATATTTGTGTTATTTTGTTATTATGTGCTTCAAACTGAGTCAGCCATATTTTGCTACCTGTTTTAAGGGTGAACATAATATAATGGTGTTTTATAATTTTTACAATACCAAGGTACATATGTTTTTATTTAAAATGTTTGATTGAAAACTTTTCTGCCTGGGGTAATTATATATTAATAAGCGATGTCTCTATTTATTCATACAAATCCTTGTTTCGCGAATCAAAGAACCGCGAATTGATTTTTCGACGCTTCAATTATTCGAAATTTTGTACGATTCTTTCTTCTAGTTGGGCAAAAATTTACACACCACCCTTTGTGTAGTCTACAGTAAGTTAGAGAAGTATTCATGTCCCTTTGAAACGGAATAATTATTTTAACACAGTGTTAACCGGCAATTTTACGCAGAAGCTATCCCACATTATCGACTATTATTTCGTAATCGAGTATGAAGGTAAAACTTTTGCAATGCTGTAACTGTGATAAAAACCTAAATATCAAGAAAAATAATTTTCTTATATTAAAGTGAACACAGCTCCACACTATAAAAAAAACTGTTACAATATCCTATATTATCTTGAGTTTCAAGAATTGCAATAGCTGATGCGAGTGCAAACACGAGTCAACTCGTAACTGGTTAACAATGTGTTAAAATGGAACCAAATGACTTCAGTTTTTTCTTTTTCATTTTTTTCAAGTTGGAAGATGATTTATACGAATTCGAGAAAAAATATTAGACGTTTCATTTAGAAAACTAAAGGTGAACCCAATATCTCAATAAAAAAGTAAGATAATAAAAAACAGATTAGAGCACTGTATATCTCCTTAGGTACTATGCAATTTTTGTTTGGCAACAAATTGCATGGTCAGTATTTAAATAACTTTTAGTCAGTATTTTATTAGCAAAAAGGTCTGTATAAAAATATTAAACTTTATAGTTACTATTTAAGTTACTATTTGAATAAAGCTTTCATTGAAAATGTTGTTCACCGAGAAAACTTAGAGTCTTAACAATACACAAGCTGAAGCAAGAGCTTGCAGCAAGTCTTCAAATTCAATTTTCTCGAATACTACACTTTTTATTAAAAAAGAACTGTGTTATTTACTTTCAGGTTATTTAACTGATTCTATTTACATATAGAATCAGTTTCTTCCCGGTTTTACCACACGTCCTGCTTCACCCTGTTTATTTTACGTGAAACACTTTCAAAGATCCACGCCTGCACGAGAGAAGGAACATTTCACAGGGTGAAAAGAGTAGAATCTCAGGTGAAAATAGAGTGAGGCGGGGAGGTGGTCGAAGGCATCGATGTTTATGAGGCTTAGTTTGAGTAGCATTGTTAGAACAGGTTGACGACAATGCGCTCGCATTACGCGGCTCTCATTATGTCGGCGCCAACTCTTTTTGTCCCCGCGTGGATTAAGGCCTAGCCCTCGCAGCAGGAGAATGCACCTCTCTCTCTTTCTCTCTTTTTCTCTTTCTCCCTTTCTCTCTTTCTCCCTTTCTCTTTTCCTCCCTTTCTCCCTTTCTCTTTTCCTCTCTTTCTCTTTTTCTCTCCTTCTCTCTTTCTCTCTTTCTCCCTTTCTCTTTTTCTCTCCTTCTCCTTTTCTCCCTTTCTCCTTTGCTCTCTTCCTCTCTTATTCTCCTTCTCCCTTCCTCTCTTTCTCCCTTTCTTTCTTTCTCCCTTTCTCCCTTTCTCCTTTTCTCTCTTTCTCTCCTTCTCTCTTTCTCTCTTTCTCTCCTTCTCCTTTTCTCCCTTTCTCCTTTTCTCTCTTCCTCTCTTTCTCTTTGTCTCTCCTTCTCTCTTTCTCTCTTTCTCTTTCTTTCTTTCTCTGTTTCTCTTTTTCTCTCTTTCTCTCTTTCCCCTTTTCTCTCTTTCTCCCTTTCTCTTTTTCTCTCTTTCTCCTTTTCTCCCTTTCTCCTTTTCTCTCTTCCTCTTTTTCTCTCCTTCTCTCTTTCTCCTTTTCTCTCTTCCTCTCTTTCTCTCCTTCTCTCTTTCTCTCTTTCTCTCCTTCTCTCTTTCTCTCTTTCTCTCTTTCTCTCTCTATCTGTCTTCCAACTCCTCCGGTTTCAAACCTGCAAAAATGGAGCCGCCCACTGCTTTTCTTTTCACAATGCCTGAGACAATGGCGGGATTTCGCGGACGATCTTTTTTTCCTTTGTGGAGGGTTTTTGACATAATTATCTTTGGATCATTTTCTAGAGGAAAAGAAGGTGAAACGAGCGTTATTAGAGATATTTTATTAATTTATTTTAACCTCTGCTACACACTTCAGTCGTTTGTCGCAGTAGGGGGGAAGACGTGTGACGCACACAAGACAAATTCTATTTGTTCTTTTCTTGTTGCACAATCCAATTTAACAGAGTTTGCGTGTATTAGAAGCGACTTTAAAATTTCTTAAGGTACAGTTTATCGACCTACATTTCTGTAGTTGTGTGTTCATTTTATCACTCGTTATTTACGTGAAAATCAGAGAATCTTGCCACTGGTATTTTTCACAAATTTGAAGACAAGAAAACTGAACGAATTACAAAGAAACAAAGATGGAGTAAATCTGTTCTTGATCATTTTTTCGATTTTTAAATTTGCATTTTACCACTTATTGTTTACGTGAATATCAGAGAATCCTGTTGCCACTATTTTTCACAAATTTGAAGACAAATGTTGAAAGACAAACAAACCAAAAGAAATTAAAAAAAGAAAGACAGAGAGAGTAAATGTATCCTTGACCATCTTTGATTTCTATACCTGCATTTTATTGCTCATTATTTACAAGAGAATCAATTTGTCCTTTGTTCATCTGGTTATGCGAATAAAGTCGTTCAACAAATTTCCAGCGCAAGGGTTTAATCATTGAACTTCCGTGCTCGTCTCTTAAACGATCAAACGTAAGTTGTACATTCGTGTCCGCGTGTAAGTTTAGAGTAGGTGTCGAGATAATCTCCAAAGGCACGGAAAAAGCTGTCAAACATAGTACCTATCCACTTTCTTTGATCTCATCACTCGGGTAAAGGGACAAGGATTGAAAGGATCCTCGAGGTACCTGGTCTCCTTTTATCCACCAACAGAAGAAAACAAATTCACCCAAATATCCTCTACTGAATAAACAGTGTCTACTGTATAGAAGTAAAACATCCTTGAATTAAATCAGTGTTTCCCGGGCTAGAAACGAATTTCATTAAAATCGAGCGAGCGAAGAGAAGAAAAGGAAAAAAGAGAAAAGCGGGGGGAAAAAAAAGAAGAAGGTTGAACGTCGAGTTGTACAATTACTGGGCGATCGAATTCAGCCTAGGATGGCGAAAGAGGGAGCGTAGTGGAGCGTGCAAGCCGCAATCGGCGAACGCTTTAATGGAGACATCGGTTATCCGTGTCTATTCTCTTTGTACTTCCAATTACCCCTTCCCAAACGCGGACCAGTCACGTTCCTGTCCCCACATACGCGACGCCCTTCTCCCCTTTCTCTCCAGGGGTTGTTGGATAGACTCTCGACTATCGGTGGCCGTGGTGCACGGTGAAAAAACAGCGAAAAACGAAGGAAGAGCTGGGAGACCAGGGGGAATTAGAGGGAAATTTAGTGGCGAGAGAGGAGAAGGACGGAGGGAGGGACTTGTGAAATCGAATGGAGGAGGGCTCGTTTAATTTCGCGGTTTAATTATTTTCTGAATTAAAGCCGCCGTCCAAGCGTTCCCTTTTTTTTTTCCTTCTTTTCTTTTCTTTCTTTCTTTCTCTTCCTCCTCGCTTCTTGCCGAGATACGCTTTGAACGTGAAATACGACGAGGAGGAAACTCATGTAAAAACGCGCATGACATTCTGTACCTATACGTACATATACACACGGTTTGTTGCACTTTTAGGGGAGAGTGGGAGGAGTAGGATCGATTTTTCGAACGTTTAGAATATTTTTTGTTTTGTCCGCGGGAAAAAAAAGAAGAATTAACGGTCTAAAGTGTAATGCAACCTTAATTAAAAAGCAGCGATGGAACGAGGAATAAAATAATGGAATCGTTATCTCCGGTTAAAATATTTCACACAGGAGAATGACTGTTTTTGGTTGGCGAATAGGATATATTGCCTGGCATTTGCACGCATATCCCGCAGGCTCCTCGTAAAAATGTCTTTCCGGCCGCGTCCTCCTGCCGAAGTATACGAGTCCGATATATCTGGCCGCAGATAACGCCGATATCTCTGATATACATATATCGCCGCCTCTATATGGCCGCCGTCCTGCCCGGGACCCTCTCCAGGACTCCTCCTTCTCCTCCTCTTCCTCCTGACGCTCGTATATTTCCGGGAAACGATGGAGGAATCGACGAAAAAAAAAAGAGAGAACGGAGTGACAGAGGGAAATCCCATAAAGTGTCGAGAAACCTGGATGGGTAGCGAAGGGACGAGAAATTTTGACTGAAGTCGTTCCTCTAGGCTTTGACTTAAAAATTCGCGTGTAAGGTGACCTGTCCAGTTGAACGAACGTTTGCTCGTATTGTACGAAACGTCTGACACCTACCATTCTCCTTTCACGTTCAAATTTACGCAATAGTTCCAATGGAAATTCACAGCTGTCTTGCATAAGTGATCTTCCTTTTTTCTATAATTTATGCGGCACTACATTTCCTTTATTCAGTGGCTGTCCTGAGGACGTTCTATATGTTCAAAGAAAGCTTATTTTTTCACATCTACAATTTCTATTTTGAAAATAATATGAAAAAACATTGAAATCCACGGTTTCTTTAAAAATTTTATCCTGTTCGTTCACTGGGCTACCTTTGTTCGTTCGTTAGAAATTCGTGTTCATTCTTTGGACTTTAGGTACGTTTCACTTAATTCTATGCTAGACTTTTAATTAACCCTTTGACTGCGGAGAACTTGAAATTTAAACGCTCCATGTGTATGGAATACTTTTTCGCGTAGAACGAGTTTTACTATACTTATCGATTTAGCTACTATTTTAATTCCTCACCTACGCCAAGTTGAAACGAACCAGTTTCATTTTCTGTCGGAAATACAGCGATACACATTAATATTCGGACACCATTTGAAACAGAATAATTTTTTAAAAATTGGACCAAAGAAATTGTGTTCTCTTGAGAAGTTAAAAGGATTAGTTTACTAAATGAGGCGCACAGTTTTTGAAAAAATTCCAATTCGTCCAAATTATAAAGAAAATAGTAACGGTCAACTTTTACAACTTTTTTATCTGAACCCGTAGTGAAAATTTAAAAAATACATTTTGTAGATTTATGTCAATTATATATACGCTGCAAATTTCATTGAAATCGATTACTATGAGTTACAAACGATTAAAAGTGGCAAAAATCGAAGTCTTTCACGACTTTTCTATAATTAAGATAAATTTTAAAGATTATTATTTCATGTGTCTTTTAAAAGTTTATTCGTTGTAATTACTAATTTATTCTCAGTGTTATATTGTCCTGAAGATGGAAGGAAGTTAGAGTACACTGGCATTGAATATTCTTCTTTCAACGAAAAGAGGAAAAGTACTGAGAAAACATCCAACGAGATATGTAATGTTTAAAGAGGCGGTAACCAATCAGAACAAATTTTTTGCAAACGGTTGACAAAATTTAAAAATAAGAATTTCGATCTTAAAGAAAATAAAGAAACACAGTTTTTGGTAAAATGGAATTTTTCAATTTGCTAGAAAAACGATGAAAAATTGTAAAATAAAAAAATCCATACTTTATAGAAGAAAAAGAAAATGCTTTGAAATCGGCACGAATTTTCCGGACAACCCGATACTTTTAACAGACCTGTGGCTTCATTCCCTGGACAAGTCACTTTCCTATCTTGGGAATTTTTTTACTTCTCCAGAGTGTCGAAAAGCGTCGAATTGAAACACTCAAGTCGAGATCTGTCAAAGGCAATTAACATTTGATACTCGAGAATTTTCTCCTCTGATCTAGAAGCTTAATTCCATTGCCGCCACGGTTGTCGTTAGCAAAGAAAGAGAAAGAGAAAGAGAGACTCGTTGCTTTTCCATCAGAGTCCGGGTGGCAGATAACCGAGGTAACACTGGAGGGGTTTAGACGAGAAGGTGTATTTTTTCACCCCTTTCTTGCAATAAATCTGGTCGCGGGGAATTAGTTTCGAGATAAAGTATAATATCGGGCCCTCGGCCGGTGACGTCAGAGGCTGCTCCCCAGTATTTATGGCCGCGATAGCGTCAGTCCCGCGCGCCACTAGCACCAGTAGCCGGAAAACCACCCCCAACCGCCCTTACCGCCCCTTGCCGCCTCACCCCCACGGGGTAAATTATTGGAAAATAGTCGGCCGCTCTGAGATCCTCGAGAGGAGGGTGGCTGGTACGTTCTCGATTCTTCTTCTGTTTTGTATTCCACGGGTACTAGCTTCGTCTGATTTATGCCTCGAATTTCGTTTGGAAAGTCGCGAGAGACCTTTTATCTTTTCTTCTTCGTTTCCTCCTCCTCCTTTTCCTCCTTCTTCTTCTTCTTCTTCTTCTTCTTCTTCTTCTTCTTTTTCTTATTCTTAGTTTTCTTCTTCTTCTTCTTCTTCTTCTGCTGCTGGAAGAGTTTTCTTGAAGGAAAAGTTCAAGTTGGAAGTTGCTCGTGTAGATTCTTTCCAGCCGATAGCAAGGAGTAATTGGCGTGTCTCCACGCACTTGGAGACAGGATGTGTAGAGATTCGAAAGATAAGCAGGGTGTTTCACCTGTTCGACGAGCATAAATTCGTTGAACGACTCTTCTGTGGTTTGAAAATGGCTGTTAGGGAGCAGATTCAACCCCGTGACGAGGGGCCCACCCGTTGGGCTTGATCGTCCATGGAGAAGCATTCGGTGCATCTGTTCGCGAATGTGTAAATCGAGACGCGAGATCGTCGTGTTGATGTTTAGGATTGTTTAATTGAGACTCTGGGGTGCTGTTTGAACATCTGGACAACCGACAACAAACGTGAACCTCTCCTGCACTCTCTTTCGTAAATATTGAGACACTTGTTCGATGTGAAACAAGCGTAAACGGTTGTTAGAAAATTATTGAAATCTCGAAGAAAATGATTTTCCTGGAATTTTACAGTGCAACGAGTGCATATGATATCAAACTTTTAACACCACGTTTACGGACTTTTCTCGAGTGAACTTAAGAAATCGTTTTATCAGGGACAACTTAATCGTATATTGTTAATTTACTTAAAAACTCGGATAGATTTTCGTTTCATTCTATTAAACCTTTCAGTCCTAATGCCAACTATGATTGGCGTTCATATAATGAGCCGTGAATAAACTAGTGTCGTTAATGATTAATTTTTATTATTTTCTTTAAAATTTAAATTATTATAGAAAGGTGAATTTTGAGGTAGACTAATATCCATTCAATTAAATAATTTCAATAAACTCATTCATAAAAAATGAACGAAACTACCTAGAAAAACTAATTTTACGGTATCTGTAATGAGTCTTTTGATTCTATTGATGATACGTATTAAAAATTCGGTTTTTGTATATTTCTTCCATCCAGTAATGTAATACTTATAATACTATTTATTCACACATTTCACTCTATCAAAGTGTATATTCACGACGAGACTTCTCTGAACAGAGGAACCATAATGGCGGCTACGCATGTTATAAGGAAAGGGTTAATAAATAGTAGAAATTGTTTCTGCATTTTTGCTCGTGTAATCCCAATTGCGTCAAATAGACGTGTTTCGTAAACCTAGTGTTAAATATCTACTTCTGTTTAAGGTACCGACGTAAAAATAAATTTGTATGAATGTAATTGATTATGCTACAGCAAACATTGACATCAAATTCAGTTTACTGTAAAAAAATCGAAATTCAGTTTACTGTATTTATATGAAAACAATTATAGCTATCATTTAACACTAGATATACCAAGAATTGATATATACCTATCTCTACCAACTGATCATTTTGACTTTGTCGTGTTTTAAAATAAAAGATTTATTATTTAGGATTAAATGTTTACTTTTTATTTATAGTTTTACATTAATTAAAATATAAACAAATAAAGATTTCAGTATTTCTAAATTAATATATAAACTATGATTAATTAAAAATAAAAGCAAAAGATTATATTTTTCACTTAGATTTTTACACACGATATGATAAATGGTAGTAATAGTAATTTAATTTTTAATTTTCCTTAGCGCAAAAACTGAAATTCTTTTTGTGCATATTTTCCACAAACGTACTTTTTACAACCAGCACAGATATTTGTGGCTTTATTTTGATTGCAAAATCTAATTTGACAACATTTTCGTCTACAATTTGCAGCTGTATCTACCGTTAGCAGTTCATTCTGGTTTTCTGGTTCGGATGAATCTTCATATCCAGTAGAAAGTTCTTCTGCTAATTGAACTAAAAAAATCCTTAGTGCGCTACTTTCACATGACGCAAAGGATGCCCGAAACTAAATACCAGTGTCTGAATGGAAATTTTTCATCGTGGCTCAGTTTAGGGTCTTCCAAATGCTTCGAATGGGCGAGATAACGGTTCAGAAAGGAGCATCGCGGTGACGTATAGAGACGGGGTTGGGTATCTGTGAAATTAATTTCAGCTTGACGTACGACGCCTCATAATATTGTCTCATAACTCTCCGTCGCAATCGGGCTTATCGGGTGTACAGTGGCGTTTCAATTAGCCGCGGGCCTGGCCGAAAGTCTTATCCCTCGGCGTGTCGCATAATGCACGCATAAATACTCTGTTCAATTAATTCGCCAACTAGCCTCCTACTCCTCTTATCCTCGGTTCTGACCAGCCTCGATCTGGGATACCTCAGAAATGGAGAAAAAAGAAGACAGTAACGTGATTATTGTCACCTTAGACCTAGAAGTGGATGAATGTAAAAAATTTAGACTGAAGAAAGGAGAGAAAAAAAGTGGATCTGTTTTATAAACTCTGGGAAGCTGTGTTTCTAACAGACGAGGGAAAAGAGAATTTTTAACGACAACGAGAGAATTTTCTCAACTTTTCTTTCAAATCTTTCTCACTCCAAGCAGAATTTCTACGAGATAAAGGAAGAGGAAATTTCCCTTTAAATTTGTCCCCTTGGTTTTCTTTTTCCAAGAAGAATTTCTACAAGACGAAGAAAAAGAGAATTTTCCGTAGCGCAGAGATAATTTTCCTAAATTTTCTATCAAATCATTCCCCTTGCCTTTTCTCGTCCGAGCAGAATTTCTAGGAAACGAGGGAAAGAAGAATTTTCCTCTATAATGAGATAATTTTCCCAAATCTTTCCCCTTGCCTTTCCCTTAACAAGTGGAATGTTTAAAAGATAAGAGAAAAGGGAATTCTCTGCGGTAATGAAATAATTTTTTTAAACTTTCTTCAAACCTTTCCATTTCCAAGCTGAACTTTTGAGAGACGAGGGAAAAGGAAATTTTCCATAACAACGAGACTACTTTTCCAAATATTCTTTCAAATATCTTTGAACTTCTCTGAAATCGGAGAAAAAAAAGTCTGCAGCAATGAGATCATTTTTTAAAATTTTCTTTCAAATTTTTCCCTTTCCAAGCAGAATCTCTAAGAGACGAAGGAATAGAAATTTTTCCTTGCCAATGGTAAAATTTTCTTCCAAGCCTTTCCTTTACCTTTCGAGACGAGGGAAAAGGGAATTTTCCGTGGCAGTGAAAAAATTTTCTCAATTTTTCTTTCAAATCCTTCCTTCCACCTTTGCTCTTCCAACTATAATAGAATTTCGAAGAGACGAGAGAAAAGAAAATTTTCTTTCAAATCTTTCCACTTACCATTCCCTTTCCAAGCAGTTCGTGTCCTTCTTCATCCGCTATGTACCAGAACCCAATGTCTAGAGATAAGGAAGATCATACGCGGCATAGGAAAGCCATTAGCAGCGAGCGTTAATCCGACGTACGGTCCGCGGCGCATTAAGCCGCATTTCCAGCGTCCGCGTGTCGCTCGTTAGGCTGATTTGTCGCTTTATTAGATCTTAGTTCTGCACGGAGACATTAGCGCGTTACGCGACGTAGAACGGGGCCAGATTCGCAATTTGCGTAAATTAGACGATTGCACATCGAGCCATCTACCGGTTCCTACCGCCTGGGCTTCTCTCTGTTTCGCTCGAGCACTCCTCTCCTGCCTCTAATGGCACGTGTAATTGACCGATAATTCGCTGCAGGTGTTTTGACTCAGCGTTAATTGGTCTCTATGCCGGCAATTAACTACCATCACGCCTAAACTTCACAACAGATTTTCACCATTTCTTTCCTCGTTCACTCTTCCATCCCCACGCGTCCTCCTCTCTTCATCTCGAGCACTTCCGGACGTCATCGTCCTTCGTGACACGACAATGAAAAGGCTCCGCACTCGACTTAAGTCTGGCTAAGGTAACTCGAGTTACCTTTTTCACCCCTGCACGCGGGGCGACGTCGAGTGGGACGTCTTGAGGAGGGCCACGATCTGCCCTATCGACATCTATGGCCTGTGGAGGGCGCTAAAGCGTTTAATACCTCGAGTGTTCACCCTTTCCTCCTCCATATTCTCCACCTCCTCCACCGTTTTCTCCTCTCACGACGAATCATCCAGCCGTTTTTACACCAGAGTCATTTTTACCCTATTGTTCTCCGCTTCTTCTTCTTCTTCTTCTTTTTTTTTTTTTTGCGAATTAAGCTTAGCCGGAAGAGGTTGTGCCGTGGTAGGCGTGTCCTCCCTCTCGGACCTTGAGCACACCAGGATCTTTCTACCTCTCGGTAACTCAAAGAAAGTTACCTTCCTCTTTCTCCCCATTTCTCGCGGGAATATCTTCGAAAGTCCGATTTACACGTGTTACGCCTCGGTCTGTCCACACGTGTGGTAGGTATTTCTACCTTTTTGGGAGGAGATGCCTCGTGGAGAAGTCAGGCAAATAACAGTCTCCGGGATTCCGGGGGGACGGAGGCAGCAATTACGAGGGTGGGACGGAACGTGGAAAATATCGAGAGGCGGTAATAACAGAAATTAGTCGGCCACGGCTTCCGGTGTTGGACTGTTACGATTGTTAGGCTACCGTATAACTACAGATCTCACCGAATCGGAAGAAGGAAAGACGAGGGTTAGCAGGACCTGTTATTAGAGAGGAACGTGTCGCGATTAGAGCGATTAGAGGGAACTTCTTTCTCGAGCGTTTCTTTCCTGTTTATTTCGACACACCTGTGCTGCAACATCACAGGTATAGTGAGGAACAATTGGACGAACAAACAAGTAACCGATACAAAATGGCTACAAAATGGTTTTGTAAAGATTCTATGAAATTTTCGTGTCAATCAGTGCATTAATTATCGAGAAAAATATGATACTTGAATTTCTCACGAATATAGGCGACACTTGATTAAACGTAGCAATATTTCCGCTGAATCTGTGTTTAACGAAGTTCAAATTGATATATTTTATTTTTCGAATATGATAGGTCTTATTTGAGAAATGTTTATACATTTACTTCGAAAAGATATGTATTCGGTATAAAAATATTCGCTTTTTTAAGAAAGACGTTTAATCAAGTCTCGCAGGCTGCATAGAAGTATCCAATTTAAACGCCTAGAAATTTCTTTTTAACTCTTCGCAATTCCATTGGCGCCGCAATAGAGACATTCGTTAAAACAGACAAATTTTATTTATATTGGAATAAAATAAATTAACGAAATAAATGAAAATAAATAAATTCATAGTTCTATGTATAATCTTTTCTTTTCCAAATGAAACTTCTGATTTGCAAGTGTTTTAGAGTGATCGAGCATGTGATAAAATACTTGAAGAGCAAAAGGTTAAAAAAACACAAACTGTTTTGAATCTTTTCAAGTGTATTTTTCTTTTTTTTTTTAATTATTGAAAATATGATTCATTACAATGATACGTAGAACAGAATATTGTTCAAATGTTCGCTGATATCAATTCAATTATCGAAATTTTCAACGACTTTTCGGCATGTTGCTGGAGTTACCTCGCGGATTGCAACTCGAATATTGTTCTTTATCATCGATGCAACGCTAGATATGGTAAACCAACGAATGAGTAAATTTCTGGAGGAAACGCCTTGAGTACTAGCTGGTTCATTTTCAAAAGAGATCAAGCTGGTTCATTTTCAAAAGAGATCAATTCGTTGCACGTTAATGTACACTTCCGTTCGTAAGTCACCGGACACTTAATAAAATTACAATTCGGATATAAAAATTTTAATTTTCACCACAATTTCTCGAACAGTATATTGTTCTTTTGCAACAGTAATCAGTAGATGAACATTGTTTAACACTAGATTTACGGGACACGTCAATTTGACGGATTTGAGATTTCACGAGAGAAATTACAAAAACAATTGTTGTTATTTCCCAGCAACTTTTTCTCACTTTTCTTTATGGAATGATACGAAAATATATCCGAATTTGTAAATACGGTAGTAATATACAATTATGTTATCTCTAACAAATCGATTTGTGGAAGGAAAGATTCAGTTTCTGGTTCACGCAAAAAAAGCCCGTAAATCTAGTGTTAATAGATAATTCTTTTCTAAATATATTCATTGGGAATCATATGGACTGTCGAACTAAAAATGAAGATCGAACAGTTTCTCAGCACCATGTTTCTCTCTGTTCAGTGAAGCAAACTGTCGAAGCAATCAAAACGGCATACAGATACATAAATACAACAAAATACACAATAATACTCGCGAGTGAAAATTATATTTGCATTCTAATAATTATTTTGCTCAAAATGTACAAGTGTTCGATGATGTATGGACGAGAGTGTATCCTCTCGTCCTACTGCAGTCGTTTATGAATTTTTCACCAAAAAAGAAGGCCCAATGTTTACTTATCCGTCATATTCACCTGATTTTCCTCCTATAGTTATTTCTTATTTTCAAGATTCACTGCAATGGCATTTCAATCGTACACGCAGCAAAATAGATCATGAAAATACATTCAGACGTCGAGTTTCGATGACTCTATACCTACTTGGCGTCGCTGTAAAACACCGATATCCTATTCCATACACTTTCAAACCACTTATTGAACGAATACGAAAGAATTAAAGAAAAGCAGTAGCTCGTAAATTTCTTAGTTCTTCGAGTATCGAAAAAATTCTTTTCGTATATCGTTCGACACGCTTCGAGCGTGTATATAAGTCAATGATGAAGAATTCAGTGAAAAGACACTTGGAACTCTACTTAACCTAATTACCAAGACGAAGGAAAATTCGCGTGGAAAGGGTTCCATAAAACAGCTCGTAAACGGGACTTGTCTGTCCAGTGGTGGCGAAAAAAGGCGGAAAGAAAAAGAAAAAAAATAATGGTCTTGGAGGAAAGCTATAGAGGTCGGGACAGTGGACGCGCCATAAAATTGGAGGGCAGCATGCCTGTGCTAGCCTAATCCCCGGGAAGAATACGGAACAACCCGAGTCACAAGGACGCCCCGCATCGAAGGGTGGGATCGTTATTTACGACCGCTGAAATCGATACCCCTGCGGATCAATTATGACAATATAGCCTCTCCCTATACACCATAACCTAACCTGAACGACCTACCATTTTCAAAATTCCAAACATCATGGAAAATTCTACGATTGTACAGGCTGTTTATCCCATTGCCGCACGCTTTTAGTTTTAACATCGTGCCCAGAAACGACGTTTTGTTTTTATCAAAATGTGAATGCAGTAATAACGAATCTGTCTCACAGGGTATATGTGAGACCGATTCGTTATTCGGTCGTTCGACGATCGTCTTTTGTCTAGTGATCTTGGAAGGGCTCCACTAGCATTTGTTCTATGGGGCAGTTGTGTATCAACCTCTGTATGACTAATATGTATCTTTTTTATATTCATTAAACCATTGTTATGTTATTAGGTTGTCCGGAAAGTTCATACCGATTTTTGATAGGTAGCATTTGAATATATGACAATATATAAAATTGTATGAAAACATAAAGTTCACATGTATTCAGAAAGATTGTTGCTTCCAATGTCTTTTAAAAGTTTATTCGTTCCAATTACCTAGTTTCTTCTCCGTGTTATGCTGTCTTGAAGATAGAAGAACACAGAGTACACTTTTGACATTGAATATTTCTTTTTCAACGGAAAGGGAAAAGTACTGAGAAAACATCAAACGAGATAAGTGATGTTTAAAGAAGCGGTAGCCCATCAGAAAAAATTGCAAAATGGCAAAATCTAAAAATGGGAATTTCGATCTCAAAGAAAATAAAGAAACACAGTTTTTGGTAAAATGGAATTTCTCAATTTGCTGGAAAAACGTCGAAAATTTGTAAAATTCAAAAATACATACTTTATAGAACAGAAAGAAAATGCTTTGAAGCATGAAATTGGCTTATTTACATAAAAATCGGCACGAATTTTCCGGGCAACCCAATATATTACGTCATCAATAATTATCGTTCCAAAACCCCGGACACCTAATGTTCTATCATTTTTGTTTATCATTACTTTTTTTCTGTACTCGGAATAAATGACGGCTATGACCGTCGCGAAGACTATAGTCATTTTTGTTCAATGTATTACTGAAGAATAAACATATGCATTAGTACAATCCGTACTAATAATGTTTCTTTTTTTTATTAATGAATTTTTTTGATTATCATCGATTTACAGTTTCGAAATCAAAATTTATGCAAAATATTTCAAATATTAAGATTTTAATCTTATTTATACGCTTGTTGGATAAGTGGGGTATCTGGGTACTCATACAAGTCAAGTTGTAATTGCATAATTATGAAAGGAAGTTTTACAATAAAATTATGAAAAATATAAGATTACGACACGGATCATTTACTTTAGCATCGAATTGTATTATACTTCCGAGCAATTGCTTCGCTCAAGTTATTCAAAACAGCACTTGTTATACTATAGAAAGAGAAAACTGTGAGTTGCGGGTAAGTATGAAATTAAATTATCGCTGTATATCTTGAGCAATAACCATCCAAAACATTCTGGTCGTTCACATGAGGGTTAATTTTTTATAAATAAAATAAACTTAGTAAATTTTGTTTCGTGGAGTTAGTTATTTTGGATTCTAAACAGGTCATACGTACTGTCTAAAAGAATTGTACACAACACGGGTCTAAAAGTCGTTTATTTCGGTGTTACGAGACGTTCTTGCCGCTAATTGTGAGATATTATACTTTTACAGCACATAGTCGATATGTTCACCGTTCATTTCAGTAAACACTTTCACGTGTCTTCTTATACCTACATAAACATAGAATAAATAATTCTGATACTATCAGAATCAGATAAAGCACCTATATATTCACTGAAGAAGTTCTTCACCGTCACGTTCCGTTATGGTTGAAATTTTTGCAAAACTATCATTCTGATAAAAATCTAAATATAAAAAAATATAAATTCTTTTGTAATAAAGTGAACACAGCTGAACACGATGAAGAAAGCTTTCACAATACTTTATATTACTCTGAGTTTGAAAAATTGCAATAGTTAATGCAAGTGTAAACACAGAGTTAACTCGTTACCAGTCAACAATATGTTAATATCTCCGAAATTGATGGTTTTAAACAGTTTTCCGCTTCTTCTGACGAATACTCACTTTCATCAATTTCGGCAAACAGGTTTCATAAACACCCAATTTTTCCATTTCATCAGAAATATTCGTTTCGTTTCTCGAGAAAAATATTCATCTGGTCGTGGAGGAAAACAGCCGTTAATGAAAAAGATGGCGGAATAAATCTAGTGTAGCAAAAGGGTGGGTAGGTTAACGCGAGAGCACGAGGCGGTTTTTACATTTTACGGGGTTCGCACCGTCCATAAATCAACCAAGACCGACCATAAAATCATGGTATTCGTCTCGTTGTGCCTCTGGGACCGTTCTAGGCGCAGGCAGGGTGCCCTCAGACAGGACAATAGGACTTAGATGCGTAAGACATTGCGACATTTCGGGGCGACGAGGCCGTTACCTGCCCTCTAAGCTGGATGAGACTGCTCCAGCGACCTAATCGGCTGGCAAACTCCGCGAGAAATTGAACTAGCTTCGACGTTTACCGGTGTTAGTGGAAGTAAAGTAGGTATTTCGGAAAGGAGAAGATAGGTTTCGAGGGGTTTCGGAATATATTTTCTGGAGCGCACAGGTGATCCAGGTAAAACTGTCTCACTAGGTTTCAACGAGGACACCTTGTTCTAAACCATCCCCTGGCGTCAGCGTAAATATCGGTAATGCGAAACTGGGTCACTCCTACGAACGTGGCAGAGCAGAGAATTTCCATTCAGAGGCCAGGTAAACAATGGTTATTGTCTCGGATCTCGAACAATTCCCGAAGGATTTCTCAGCTCTCGAGTCTTCGAGTCGACGAACCTCGTTCGATCCGCTAGTCTTCGAAACTTGGAATTTTTCCAGCATCCGAACTTAGAAATTTGTCAACTTTCAATAACCCCGAATTATGAAATTTTCGTAATTCTGGAGTTTGGAAATTTTCGAATTTTTTTTAAATCGATCGATCTCCTCGTGTACCACCCTTCACGGTTTCGAGCATCGAGGCGAAGTGTGCACACTGTGCACGTACTAAATTCAATCAAACTTCAGAAATATAAATTATTCCCGGTCACGTAGGCAAGTGTGGCCGGCACAAAGCGGCCTCGTGAAACGTGAATACATAAAGACGTCGTAAACGACACGGGCCAGAGGCTGAAAAGGAGTGTCGCGGCGCAAGACGAAGCCATCGAGGTCTCTCCTGGCTCCCCAGGCTAGCAGTAGGATGAGGGGAGGGCGGGAGGAAGAGGCCGCGGGCGAGAAAGGAAAAGGGAGACGGTATTTAGAGGTTACAAGGCTGGCGCCTGGTTTACAATGTACCCAAAAAGCATCCCCTTTCATCCTCGAACCGTTCTCGAGAGCGTCCCTTCCATGGATATTTGCATGAAAATACGAGACGTCCTCGCCTTCGAACTTTTTCCGATAAAATGCAATGTTTTAAACAACCCTCTTACTCCCTCTGTCCCATAATAATAGTAGCAAGTGAATATTTAAACAGGAATTATCGACGAATGCAGCTGTAAGTTACGTTGTAGCGCAGAATTGCGAAGGCTTCGATCAAAATCTTTTGGTGAAAATTTTTAGATTAACCTAATTATTAAGAATTATAACTATTTTTCTAATTTCATCCGCTAATCGAAATCAATTGTTTCATTTCAGTTGAATATCAACCCATTGTAAAAGATGAAAAAAAAGAGTTTTCAAGCAAAGATCGAGTTGCGATTGTCCAGTTCTTGATGCATCAAAAGAAAAAGGAAAAGTTGCAAAAAGGTGCAATTACGTTAGCTGCTAAACAATTGAAGTGCAATAGAATGACTATATCAAGAATTTGGAAACATGTTTCCGAAAATAATTGTCAAGGTAAATCTTATGCTAATGTTGATTCTCTGAAAAAAGAAAACTGTGGATGTAAATGCAAAGATTATGGAGAAAAACTTGAAAAACTTGGACATATTCCTCTTAGTAGAAGAGGCACCATAAGATTAGCAGCTCATTCTATTCAAGTTCCCAAATTTACGTTATTCCGAATTTTGAAAAAAGGAAAATCTATAAAACGACTTTCAAGCACCATCGAACCATTTCTTACAGAAAAGAATAAGAAAGATCGCGTAGAATTTTGTCTTCGTCGCCAAGGGATCCTAGCTACAAGTTTAAAATGCAGTAACGAAATTATTGAAAAATCCAAAAACTATCTGAACACTCAAAATCAAAATTAAAAGTAATATTTTTGATTTATTGTTTAATTTAATCTAGTTTTTTGCTATCAATCAACTGCTGCTATTATGATGGAACAGACAGAGTACTTTATTCCACGAATAATCTTGCAAAGTAGCGTTGCTTTTTGTGTCCTATCTAAAAACTCTCACCGAGCGTCTAACCAATTTTTTAAACAATCAGGAGGGGGGTGGAAATCTTTTTCTTTTTTTCCTCGAACGATTTAATCGGAAGCACGTCCATCGCGATAGAAACACTAAATTCGACGAAAATACGAAAACGAATAACTCTGACAGCGTAATCGTTTCGCACCTGAGACCCCACCCTCGGAAGATCAAACAGGATCTGACGATTGTCAATCGCCACTGGCCGAGGATCGATCGCTATCCACTGGTATAGATAACCGGTTTCCTCGTGAGAAACCGCTAGAAAATGAATACGATAAGCCTGACCAGGCCGTGGATGGACGGGCTGACGTTCGTATCCGAAGGAGATCGAGCGTGGCTGGCCACTTATCTGCCGCTGGCTCCGGCCAGATAACCGTAGCGCGTGGTTTTACACGGTGTCGGGGCGTGTCCTGGCCTCTTTCCTCGTTTGTTCGAAATTGAAGTTTATCGATGCGCCTGCTGTTGTCCGTCGCCCTTATCTCCGAGGCGTGGCACTCGGGCCCTTTCTGCCGGAAACACGTGTAATCTCGCCGATTCGTAAAGGGTTTCCCCAATAGAGAACTACCACCGATGACATGGAAAATGGCCCGTCACTACCGGGACGCTCGTCTTTCAGAATTTTCGTTTTCTAGAAGTCGGACACGATAACACTTCAACGTTGGAATTTTCTGTACGTAGAGATACGTATCCGACGATATTTTAACTGCACCAACATCGATATCCTTTAGCTTTATCGTGTGTTGTTCTTCGGTAAACGAGAGAGAGAGAGAGAGAGAGAGAGAGAGAGTTGCTTTTCTTATTCTTCGAAACGACAACGTCGATTTTTCAAAGTTGGCGAAAATATTATTGGAAAGGATGTTTTCGAAACTATAAATTTTACGAGAATGGGTGGAAACTTGTTGGAGGTACTTTGGAAAATTCGCAAGGATGATTTATGCCAGCGCGTGCCCGCGAACCCTTCCTCCGCCCTCAGACTTGGTCGGTCAGCCATCCTCGCCGCAGCATAATTGTCCAACCCCGTTGACTTTCTTCGTGGGTCAGCTTAGCTTCTGGATCGTTAATTACTCCCATCCAGCCTACTCGAAACCTGGCTTCCAGGTGTGCCCCAAGGGTTTCTATCTCTTCTATCCTATTCTAAGAGTGAAATTAAAGAAAGAAAGGAAACGATGTTCAATAATTATGTTTAATAATGAATATCACCTCGGTGTGTTTCATTATTTCACGTATAATGCCATCAAATATACTTTAAAATAAAGCAAAGAATACTAGATTATCTTCCGTACTTTTCGTTTCATTTTAATTCAAAGTTCTATCGATCTTACTAAACGATCCTATACGAACGTACGATTAACCCTTTGACTGCTGAGTACTTGAAACTTATCTCTATTAAATCTACATTATTCCGAATTTTGGAAAAAGGAAAATCCATGAAACGTGTTTCAAGCACCATCGAACCATCTCTTACAGAAAAGAATAAAAAAGATCGCGTAGAATTTTGTCTTCGTATCCAAGGGATCTTCAGGATCGTCGTATTCACTTCACCAAACGCAATGATGACAGTAATTTAGTATATCATGTATAATGCCATTGAATATACTTTGAAATAAAGTAACGAGTAGACTATCTTTCGTACTTTTCCTTTTATTTCAATTCAAAGTTCTATCGCTCCTATTGGAGGACCCTATATCTTGACCAAAGAGTGGTGCACAGGATTTTTCGCAAAAATTGCTCACTGGTACGAAAGTGCAGAAGCAATAGCTGGGTCGGAGAGTGGTAGTAAAAAGAGTAGCAATGGAGAATGCCGTGCCCTTATCATCGTGGCATCGACAACCGTGAAAGATCTCTTTTCCAAGGTGGACGCTGGTTCCTTTTTACCTTCCTCGTCCACCTTCGCCTTTCCTTGCCGCTCCCCTTCCCCGTACACTGCGCGACCGGGCCTATCTCTCCTCCAAATAGGTCTTGTAGTACTTAGGGTTCATCAAGATAACTCCACGGGCTGGCTTTGTGTTTCTTCCAAGAGAACGCTGTCGACTCTCTCTCTCTCTCTCTCTCTCACTCTCTCTTTCTCTTTTCTCTTGCTCTCTTTCTCTCCTTCTCTGTCTATCTTCGTGGAGGTGGAACGCTCGAGGGGCGAGCGTCCGCGAGGAACATATTGTATGGCGGTGCGCGTGCTTTATGTTTTGCCCTTTTCGAGATCTCCAGGCCAGCGAACGGAGAAGCAGAGTTCCTCCGCGTTTCTCGCCGTCGAAACTCGTGCACGAATTCTTTTTCCCTCCAGAAACACTGTGGAGTTTTCTCTATTGTCGCATAGCGGGTATACAAAAGAGAGGAGTGCCATTTTCTAGATCGATTGTGGAAAATCGGTGTCTCGGAATGAAGGACATTTCGAGTTCCTTTGCTCGGGACAATTTTTTTCGAGGGCGTTTTGTTTGCTGGAATTTTCAATGTATCTCCGAAGAAGAGAAGAAGCTGGTGTTTTTTTTTTTCTTTCATTTTTTTTTTTCTTTTTCATTCGAGGGACAGGTGGAGGGAGTAGAAGCGGTGCATTAGCGTAATCACAGGGACGAGGCTGGAGAACCGCTCGTTTTCCGGGTGCCTTCCAGGCTGACACGCGTCCGTGGATCACGCTCGGTCCACCTACTCGATTCTGCTGCGTCGTCGTGCCGAAATTCTACAGCGTCCTCTAAAAATTCATTTCTGGAAAGATATCTCGTCGATTATCCCGCAATGTTTCACGCGTTGAATATTGAATATTCGAAGAAACCCTAACGATCGATCTGCGTGGTGAGAAATTCGTACGCTAGTCTACGCTATTATTGGGAAGGAAGTTCGATCGTTAGGGATGAGAGGAAGCTACGAAGACCACTTTGGGAACGGTCTGTACGCAGAGGCGAGCTATGACTCTGCAAGAATTCGATTTTGTGAGCTGAAAGCCGGCATCGCTCCCCTATCTGGCCGATTATCGAAACGATCGCCGCTCCAGAAGCCGCTATCGTTTTCAGCTCGACAAATCAGACCTCCTCCTTCTACCATCGATCGATGAACCGGACATCTAATTGCGAAAAAGATACATTATCACGTCCCTTCCATAAAAGCAAAGGACAAAGAAAAAGAAAAGGGAAGAAGCAACGATAAATCTGCCAGGAACTTCTGTGCAAGTGCTAAACTTCCCCGAGAGATGGAATCGATCCTCCGTTTCTTCCACCTTGAACCAGCCAGTTTTTTTTTCCAATTTTTAACTAACTCGAGAGAAAAAAGGAACCGCAACCCATTTCGGAGTTTGTCGATATTTCAAATCTCGCTAAAATACTTTCGGAAATGTCGCACGGGGGACCCTGTAAATCGATCTTTTTCACCCTTTGCACTAGAATACCCTGTTAATTAACCACCCTGCACCAGACCAAATCCGTGAAACAAAGGGTTCCCCGTAACCAGAGGTACTAAATCAAAGAAACTCCTTTCGAATCCCGCGAAAAACAAAAGACTTCAGCGGTATCTTCTCTTTTTTTCCCTTTTTTTTCCTTTTTTCCCTTCGTGCTCTCTCCCCGAGCGGTTACCTGAGACACACTGTTGTCTCCTGTCAGGGGTAGTATCGATGTCCTTCTAACGAGGAAGGTGTCCGTGTTTTACGAGTCCAAGTTACACAATGCAGAGAAAGAGAGAAAGACTGTTGGGAAGTCGAGAGTGGTTAAAGCAAACGTCGTAAATTAGACGGAACCGGAGGAAAGCCTGGTCTCGTTGTTTTTTCCTGGACCTTTCTCCCGGGGGACAGGCACCTTTCTCCCGGCCTCGTGGCTAGGTATTGTTTGTTTTCCAGCCTCTCCTGCTCTCCGCTGCTCGGGAACGATATCTTTGCTTTTCTTGCGGATTACATCGTCAGAAGATGTTGTTTCTTGCGAAGAAAGAGAAAAATTGTAAAACCATAGGGTATATCTTGCTGGTTAGTTGCTCGTAGACCGGAGTAATAGAACTTTCGTGGAACAGTAGGTACACGGAAGCTTGTCGAGAAATTTTCGTGTTTATACCGAAGACCATAAACGTCTGGTAAAATGAACATTAGAAAGCTAGCGGCTTAAGGTGTACCGTGATTTCGCTAATGACGCTTAATGGGCAGAGTCAGTGAGTCATTCTGGGCGATTAGGCTGGACTCATTACGCGTAGGATTCTACGACTTTTCGAACACTCTCTGTCAAATTGATTCTTGAACATATCCATTAACGTTCTGGTAAACAAGATCAGTATATTTCCTTTAGAGGGAATGAAAAGAAATTGCTTTACGACATGTCTTTGTACCTGAGTCGCGGACAAACGAGGCGGCCATTCCTTTCCGCCGCAATTTCACGAACCGAGCAATTTCCCGATTTAGCAAACTAGCGGACATTTTCGTTGACAAGGAGAAACGAAAATTCGTTCTTCGAAAAGCAGAGTATTACATTCCTCATCGTGAAAGGTTGTAGAAAGTTCGTGTTTCAATTCGACTCCATTAACATTTAACCTCCGAAAAATCGAGCCGAGTCTATCGAAAATTTTCTACCGAATTTCTACCTGAAAGTTATCGCGCGTGGCGGTCGTTAGAGGCAGTCAATAGAGCGATCGTTAGAGATTTAATCGAGAACGAACACTCGTGCCGGACAAATAATTCGATCGAACTTTATTCGAGTGTTCGAAGCACATTTAACGATAATGAGCTTCGACCCCGGACAGAGAGCAAGAGGAGGGGAATTATTTCGCGCACCGCTTATTCCAAGGCTGCTTTCGCTAAATCTGGATAAACGGGGGGAGGGGGGAGTGTGGGTGAAATACGCGGCGGTGAAAGTGCAAGTAGCCGTGATAACGGGCCACCGATGAACCTAAGGTCACGCGCGCGTACGACCATAGAAAATTATCGGCGGATTGGCTGATAAACTCTCGAAGATTGCTTCGTTCTATATCCTCCTCGTTTAACCCTTTCAGTATCTCTGTCTCTATACTTTACCTGTAATTGCATTTTAAATTTCACAGGTTACTCTGCGTCGAGAAATTTCAAATGTTTTCCTATAGACACCTATTTCGATCATTTTTCCCATAGACAAAGAATATCTACAGTAGAAAACTGGAAATATATCTCACGGAAGAAGTCCATAGACACACCTTGTTTGATGCAGTTCGAAAGAAATTAGACACACGTACTTTCATTATCGATCGAACGCTATAAAATTGACGAATCGTCTGACGGAAGATTCAAACGGTGTAAAGGAAATAACTCTTCACAATCCATCCAAGGATATTCCGGTATCTTTCATAGAAAGCCACCTCCGATTAACCTGAGTCTAATAAGAAGAAACATCGTTAGACGGAATTTTCGTGCGAAGAATTCGAAAACATCGGAATGTCAGGATCCAGGATTATCCTCTGGTTAGATCCAGAAGGAAGGAACCTTCGCAGGAGCGGCGAGAAGATTGGCGAGAAGGGCAGGGGGTACGGTGAACAAGAGCGGTAAAAATGAATCGATAGGCGGAGTTTTTCAGGACGCGGCGCTAGAGGCGGCCGGGGGTGGGGGCCGCGATAGGCGGAGTCTGTCTGATTTAGGGCCGCCATTTTGTGACAATGGACGAGAGGGGGTATGCCTATCTGATTGGCTGATCTACGGACTTCTCTCGTCCCGAACAAGCTTCTACAGATTGTTCGGTTGTACTCTCCGTCGGGCCACTCCAGCCACCCGGCGACCCGGCAACACCGCCAACCCTTCCCCCCACTATTCAACCACACGCACACTGCGCCACGTTCTTCAATCACTCCCCCCTCCTCCACCACCGCCACCACCTCCTCATCCTCCTCTTCCTCCTCTTCCTCCTTCTTCTCCTCATCGTACACCGGCGCCGCGGAAGCGAGACACGCGTCTTTTACCCTTCTTCTTCTTCTTCTTCTTCTTCTTCTTCTTCTGAAGCTACCTTTGTCTTTTAAACCCCTCCTGCACCACTCGGCAGGATGATGAATTTTGCAACACTTGGGGGAGGGATTACATTTCGAATTTGAACAGGCTTGTCGATGTGAATAAGATACATGGAAATCAGATTTTTCGCGAAGGAAGCGACGGTTGTTGTAACAAAATGTTGAAACTAACAGAGGCATAATTTTAATGAATATTAATGAAACGTACTGTGATTTTTCACTTGGATATAATGGAATATTTTTATCATTATTCTGTCGCAATGTAGAGATGGAACTGCGAGGAAAGAGAGTTTTATGTGTTTCAACGAGGGGAATGTTATTATCGAATGAAGATTTTTAAGAAAGATACAAAGGGTGTGTGTAGGATATTTAATAAATATAATTTTGCGTTGGTTTTCTTACGTGTCTCAGTTGTCACCGTGACATCGAGCAGTGACAATCTTCGACGAGGTATCAAAAACAGATCGAACATAATCGTACGTCCCGATCGTGGCTTCACCGTTGTATCTTAATCGTCATATCTCATCTAGATGGGCCACGAAACATCAAGATCGTACCGGTGTGACGATTTTTCGCCCTGATTTCTTCGATTTCCAGCACGGAAATAGCAATTATCGATGAATAGCCAACGCCAGCGGAAAATTCAATGTTCCCCATCGAATTTAATGCAGTTCTCACCACCGATTGGCAGATACTGTGGCTCGACGCTGCCAAATCGTTCCATCAGCCCATGTGGCCACCATGCTGCTTTGAATACATTAATAACCCCCGGCGACTCGGGATATTTGCACGACAAATTTGCCCAGATCCCAGATAATACGTCTAACCTGACGCGTAGGAGAATTTACAAACAGTCGACAAATATAAAATTCCCCAGAAATCATTTCTAGACGTGTTCCAAGTACTCTACCGTATAGACCTAATCTAATTTATCTATAGTTTAGAATTGGAAGTGTAAAGGAAAGAAATGGTAGCAATTTGGCTTAAACGAACGGTAGACGAAATATCATTGAGTATCATCCAGATCGATCCTCAGGGAGGTGTTGAATAATTCCGTCGGATCAGCGCGCTGATTCGATCAGGCCAGAGAGACAGAGAGACAGAGAGACAGAGAGAGAGAGAGAGTCGCGATTGTGTGCGAGCGCGTGCCGGCACGCAGGTGTGTGCGCTCTAAGCGGTGAAAGAGATGCCTTCCGCGATCGGCCGGGGCCGAATTTAGATCGGATCGAGGAAAACGGGCGGCGGTGGCGCGTGCCCGCTCGCGTAGATCGCCACCGCGATAGACTTTAGCTTTCACCGTCGAATATCACCGTCGAAAACCTAAAACGAAACCTTATTAACCTCCAAATCCTCGAAATTCTCTTTCTCTCTCTCTCTATAGGCGTTAAGGAATAGAAGAGGGGAGAGAAAGGGGGAAGAAAAAGAAAGAAGAAGATAGACTGGGAAAAACAAGGGACTCGTGGTGTGTGTCGTGTAGAAAAGGAAAAAAAAAAGAAGAAAGGACAGGGAGAGAGGGCGAGTGTTGACAGGAGAAGCATCGCGAGCGAGGGGTGGGGGGACGAGTGAACGCCCGCTAGTAGGACGGTCCGCGTGGAGGTGGGCGTGGCTTAGCCGAGCCGAACGGTCGCGAGTAGCCTCGAGTAGTGCCGAGCGACGGTAAACGCGAGGGGAACGCCACGGCCGGTGTTTTCGTTCGCCTTAGTTCCGCGCCGGGTGCCACGATAGTCGCATCGACTCGAGTTTTACGTGCGCGCGCGCGCGTGCTTCCGAAATCTCTTCTCTCTCTTTCTCTCTCTCTCCCTCTCTGTCTCCCCTCCCTCCGCGGACAGCACACGACAGGAGAGAATATATCGAAACACGGAGGCGACAGAAGGAAAGAAGCAGGGGAGTTCGACGTTATCGTAGTTTTCAATTTTCCGAGACGTTTGTTTGGAGAACAGCGTGATTGTAACGCGTAAATACGGCGTTCTGGTTTTATTGCAACTGGTTCAAATTGTACGTGACTTTGTTTATATTGGCGTATTATATTGCTCGAGGGGAAGACGCCAACGGAACGCCACGATGTGCTGTGTGTGTGTACAGTGCAGTGTCTTCTTGGTGCTAACTTAGTGATAACGATTCCGTTTGAAAAACACGCCCACCTGCCGGACAGACGCAGCGTGGCGATATTCGCGCGCCACTTGGGATTGACTCGGGAACGAGGTAAGCGTGCTCTCGGTGACTACAACGACTACGCGCGCCGGAACGCCACTCCGACGCCACTTTTGCTCTAGTGACACTTTTCGAAACATTATTTACCGTGAACGTTACTCGTATCGCGTGTGAAATAGATAGAGAATACGACAAATTTGGACAGTTTCGAAATTTCCGGAATATTTCATCCTCTCTTAGAGTGATAGTAAGATAAAAAGTAACTTCGAAGGAAGGTTTATACAAGACTCTGGAGTAGACGTTCGATAGCTCTAGAGTAAACTTTACATTGAAGGTTCGATCGTGGTAGAGAATAGATCACCCTCGAGTAAATATCTCGTCGAAATATATAAAAGTCACAGACTGATACTGGTGATTTTTAGAGTTTCTATCTAATACAGCGTCAGATTTCAACTTTGTCCTAGGAGCAAAAAATTCCAAGCTCTTCCTCGTCCAATCTTTTCACACGTACATCTACAAAAATAGAGTATCGTAGGGGGAACAGGTACCGGAACGGTTAACAAAGGGAAATTTCTGAAATTGCATAGAAAATGTTGTGGTTCTTTGTTGGGAAAGGTCGTTGACTCGCGCAGAAATTCATCGATGGCAAAGATGGCGCCGACGGTCGCTAAACTCTTCCCGTCGTCGTCCCCTGTATCGCTTTTCCCAAAATAACGAAACGCGAGATATCGATCGGTGTATACCGAAGTTCTCGATAAATCGAAGTAACGAAAACCTGTCTGTAATATTTCACAGAATAGCTGACTCTCTCAAAAAGTAAAAAAGAAAAAAATATAGGTGTCGAGTTTTTCCAAGGGAGATCGATCGTGTTACCGGCTTTCCATCGTGGAAACTGAACACCGATGGACGAATAATAACTCGTTACGGTCGATTGCGTAACCACCGTCGATTTCCACGAAGTCGGGGGATAGACCAGGAGTCGATCGGATTCCGACGGCGCAGGTAGATCCGCTCTGAGTCAGGATTTTCTCCCCGCGAAGCCAGAATTTTCCTTTGTTCTTTTTCGTCGAGTCCCTCGCCTGTCTCCAATCCATTGACGTGGAAATTGGAATTAGGCGTTCTCACAGGTGTTCACAGAGAAACGAGTTTCCTCGAATTCTTTTTACTCCTTTGTGTACTTTTCATTACGGTGCGAGTACGCCGGTGATGTATCGTGGGTTTGTTAGTGACGTCAGTCGAGTGAGTCAGAGTGGTTACGATAATCCCTTCAGGGGTAGAATTGTACGTCTTTGTTTTGCAATTATTAGCGTTGCTAATTTCATTTCGGGGAAAAAAGGAGGCTCGTGGAACTCTTTAGAATAGCGCACGCTAACTTTAAACAAGGATCCGTGGTTCTTCTTCCAAGCTCTTCGCCATTCGAAGCTATCAAATTTTATTTCCCCGAGGCGGTAGAAAATATTTTGGTGAACTATAATTGCTTTAGGAGTACAGCGGTGCTTTTCCTTTCCGGAAGTACTCGAAATTTGATGCTTTTTTATCAACAGTTTATTCCGTAAAATCTCGAGATTCAATTTCAACAGCTTCAGATTTTTCACGGAAATGTTTCCAATCAATTTAACATAAAATTAATCCGAGTAACTGCATAGCGGTTGATCATCGAAAAGTTCAGTTTTCGAGGGGAAAATTGTCTAAATTATATCTCAATGAAAATTCCCGTTTGAAGCACAGTTCTTCGCTTCACTTCGCGATAGTATATTCGAAATTGAACTTCCGGAGGTGATAAGAAGTTTCTATTATAAAATTAACGAGGAATATAAAAATACGACGATAGTCAGTGGTCGAGAAACTCGGTTTTCGAAGGGAAAAGCCGCGGGGCGCCCCTCTTTTCGCAAAGGGGAGGGAATATCGGGCGGCGGTTTGCGCGGCCTATAATTGGTAATTTGCAAGTATAATAAACGGCCTGCGGTTTCTGTTTTCATTTATTAGCCGCGAAATGCCTCCGCTTATTAGCGCAACGATGCATTCAAAGCAACTCGCCCGTTTCTTCGCGATAAACATTCTTTTCCCCGGCGAAATTCCCTCCTCCACCTCTTCCTTCGTCGCCGCCAGACTCTATCGATTCTACATTTGAAATATTCTCTCTTTTTATTTATTTATTTTTTTTTCTATCTTTCTTTTTCTTCCTCGCAATTATTCCACTACCCATTGTTCATTATGAATCGAGTAATCCATGAATGAATTTCTTCCAACGTTCCCTCCAGTTCGATTTTTCTACGCTCGCCGCACCGAGCTGTACAAAATGGCGTCTGATCATCGGCACAGGTTAATTGCGAAGGAAAAGATACTATCTTCCATTGTTTCTATCGTGAATAATCAAGTTATCGGTTAGAGGGGTATCGAATAGGATCTCTGTAAGACTTTGAATCATCGAATCAGGTATTCCCCATTTATTAGATCATTTAAAACGCGAACCGTGATATCAGGCGTCTTCGTAATTGGAAAATTGTACGCTATGGCAGTGAATGTTAATCAATTCGGATCCCTTTTGTAAATATTTCACTGGTGAACATCTTCAGACTTTTCTATTTCTATCCTATGGAACCTCGATCCGACGGCTAAAATGAACTTATCTAATCCATCGTCGGCACGTTGATTTTCATTTTATTTGAGGATTACTCCTGAAGGAAATATGTTCTTTTTAAGCGTGATTGGACTTTGCTCGAAGCCCCTCGGGCCATAAGTGTCAGGGATCGGGCGCACGTGCGTCGCGACGCCCGTTTCGTGCGGAACAAGATTAACGAATCTCGATAAGATTAGTAACAGCGATACGTGATCACAAGCCTCGCCTCGATGGACGTGTTTTTTTCGCCTGGATGACGTAACATGGTCAAATCGGTGAGACACCCGGGCGAAATTCGCGGCTGTCGAGACACACCGTGAACTTTCCCGTCAGACAAATCTTATCTCCTCGAATTGATAACGAACCGATAAATCTCTAACGACTTATTGAAATATTGTTGTTGCTTGAAATCGGCCGATAATCATCTCTCGCGGCGATAATTTCAAGGTGAAGAGATCGTACACACAGACTCTGATCAGTGATCTTTGAACTCTGACAGCTGAATTTTCGACTTCTTTTCCTGTTTTCTTTCCTCGCCGAACAGTTTCAAGGAGTTCGGGTGAAAATTTTGGAGGTGGAACAGTCGGTGTAATCTTCGTGTGACCGAATGTCGATACGATAGCTTGGCTTATCGGTGCTTTATCGATACCTACAGGCCCATCTCACGATTTCGAGGTGTGATCGGTCAAAAATATCCGCCTAATCTCTCTCATCTTTTTCTCGATCCATGATCTGACACTTTTCAGTGAACCGTTGAAACGTCGTGAATTCAAAATTAAACGTTTCTACGTCGAATGAAGGAAGAAAAGAAAACAGATCGTTATTATTCGTGTGTACAAGAAAGAAGGAAATTGTTAGTTATATCGTTTATCGATCTCGTTTGTCAGTTTCGAACGTAAGAGAACGTTCCAATTTTTCACGCAGCGTTAAAGCGACTTGATGGACATTCCACAATGTTAGATTCTATGTAATTGCCTTCGAAAAGATAATAGAGGAATCTGGTTCTGGTTCTGTTTATTTGTTTTGGTAATATTATCAAGGATAGCTGAGAGGAATTAACGCTGTTCTTTTTCCTCTGCTTTAAATGACCGTAAGAGCCATAAGAGGTATAATTATAATCGTGGTAATTGCAATAGAAAGTGGCGAGAGATGCCGAGGTGTGAAAAATTAGTCGATTCTGTTGGCGTTAATCTTATCTGGCCAGGTTTTTGTGCCTGTCTGCGTATCTTATCGGATCTTGTTCTCGAGTATTTTATTTGCCTTGGACACATAATTTCGGTGATGGTTCCGTGCGTGTCCATACCGAAAAATATCTACTTGAAAAAAGAGAAAGATATCCTTCAGCTCTGAGGATCTCTTGATAACCACTTTGAAGTCTCTCGAACGACGAGAACGATGCTTGCATCAAAATCCCTTTTCTCGAAAATCTGAAAATCCACCTTGAAATAGGTAGGTATACCTACATTTCGAATAATTTCAAAAATCCAGGTAGATTTGGTGATAGATGGAAATTCTTTAGTACTCTCCTATCGTAAAATTCACATATAATCTCTGAATTAAAGAAACAAACAAAAAAAAAAGAAAATACTAGATTAATAACAACTTTGTGAGAGATCGTTTATAAAATCCAAGGATGGCGTACTTGTTACAGCTGGGTTCGTTAAAAATCAATCTCCGTACTCTAGAATCCACTGAAAATCCGCTAGAAATCTCTCGAGCGGTAAGAAGGATTCTCAAAATGGCGGCGATTAATCGGTCGCAGTACGGTGTCCTCGTTAATGGCTTGGAATTAGCAAGAAAAAGTTGGATGAAAACGTGGAAAATTGTCCGGTTGATTTTTGACTTCGACGAAGTTACGTCATCGATGACCTTGATCGCGACGGCCGGGACCGATTGATAAATCATTCAACGGGCGCACGATCGTCGAGTGGCCGGGCATCGGTGTCGAAGCGCGGAGATCGGGAGCTAATTAACCGAGATCTCTCGGCTCGATCGGTTATCGTGATCACGCGTAGCGAGTCCTGTCGTGTGTTGATCATCCGCGAGAGTTTTACCAAAGCGAAAGAGGGGTATAGACCGGTGGTACGCATAGCCGGAAGATACACCGAGGAACCATCGAAATCGATCGATCGGCGGGATATCCGATTACCATCTCTTCTCGTTCCGTTTTCGCGAGGATCGGTGCAAGGAAGATCAGCGTCCATCCGCGTCTAATCGTGTAACGAGATAAACCGACTGTCCGCAACCGGATTCCGCGCTCCGTCTCGAGTTTCCGTCGGTGTTCGCTTACTGCGTATCCCCCTTTTGGTGATATCGGTGTCGTTATGTAATCCGCGAATGACACGTTTCATTTTTTCTTTTTGTTCTTTTTTTTCTTTTTTTTTTTTGCTATTCTTCCCCCTTTGTCTTTTTTCTTTTGTTTTTCTTCTCCTTCTTTTTTACACGCGTGTGAGTATGAAAGTGGCCTGAAAAAGTTACATATGCGACGCATCGTCTGTGGGATAAAGATCTGGAATAACTGCAATTAACGAAGTAAACAGCTCGCTACTTGGTTTCATATTACGAAGAGTAGGTAATTAAGTTAATACATCGAATCTTTGGTAATTTCACTTGTAGGTATATACCCACAAGTGTTTCGATTCAAGCCACGTTCATATGTCCCTTTTCTTTCTTTTATGTATCTGCTTGTTGGTAGATTACGATAGTGATTCGAAGAAATACCATTCGTCTATCTACAGTTATAAGAATGCACATTTCAATCATTATGGAGATCGGTGTATACTTTCTCGATCATCTTGAACGTTGCACCTAACCTAACCATAAATTCAATATTCCGAATTTCCGAAGAAATTATCAAGAAATATTCCGGTAGAAAGAAAGAAAGAAAAAAGTATCTAACGGGTGTCACTTTGTGCTTACAGAAGGCAGAAGGGGTCAGAGACAGATTTACCGGGTGATCGAGGCGCAGGATTACCTATGATCTCGTTCAGAGTTCTCAGTGGGACCACGCTTCCGGCAAAGAGGCGTATTTGGCAGCGTTCCTAATCCCCCTTTTCCATCCCTCGTGTCCGTCCCCCAACCCCTTTCCTTCTAGTGGTCCCCGGTTCTCCTCTGGTTCGTTGAGCGCAGAGTGCAATTCCTTGGTTGGAAGTGGAAAAACTATTCCGGTAAAAATGGACATGAGCAGCGAATCGAGCGCGGCCAGGTGGTACGAACCTCCTAGGTCGTCGCTGGAGCCACCATCGGGGGGAGCAGGAGTTGCTGGCGTTGTTGGCAACCCCACAGACTACAGGGGTTATTATCCACATGCTGGACCCACCGCCCACCATCCTGCCGCCGCTGCCCACTACGCTCACAGTAAGTCTAATATATGTATTTCTCATTTTTCCTTTTTCTTTTTTTTCTGTTTCTTTAGTTTTTGTCAAATAAAGTGTCCTTTCGAGTTCTTCGAAAGTCTCTTTTCTTTCTTCACGGAGTATATTCTAACTTGTTTCTCGGGAGAATTGAGAATTCCCTCAAATTTCGTGTTTTGTATTAGGTGTAGCGATAAATTCTCGCAGTATGTCTAATATTTTTTATTTCTCGTTTTTCTTTTCTTTTCTTCTACTTTTTGTTTTTTTGTGTAAGATAGAGCGTTCCTTTGAGAAAGGTGTAACTTACTTCTCGACGAATTGAGAATTCCTTCAAATATCGCGTTTTATGTTAGGTGTAGCGACAAGTTTTCACAGTATGTCTAATATTTTCTTAGTCCTCATTCTTCTTTTCTTTTCTTTTCTTTTTTTTTTTTTATGTAAGATAGAGTGTTTCTTTGAATTCCTCGAAAGTCTTTGTTTCTTCATGGAAAAAATTGTAGCTCACTTTTCGAGGAATTGAAAATTCTCTCAAATGTCGCGTTTTATATTAGGTGTAGCGATCAATTTTCGCAGGAAGTCTAATACTTTTTATTCCCCATTTTTCTTTTCCTTTTTTCTCTTTTTTTCTGCTTTTGTACAATAAAATGTCCTTTCGAGTTCTCCGAAAGTCTCTTTTCTTTCTTCACGGAGTAAATTCTAACTTGTTTTTCGGCGAATTCAGAATTCCCTCAAATCTCGCGTTTTATATTAGGTGTAGCGATGAGTTTTCCCAATATGTCTAATATTTTTTATTTCTCATTTTTCTTTTCCTTTTTTTTTTTTGTGTAAGATAGAGTGTTCCTTTGAGAAAGGTGTAACTTACTTCTCGATAAATTCAAAATTCCCTATTCCCTCAAATATCGCGTTTTATATTAGGTGTAGTGGCAAATTTTCACAGCATGTCTAATATTTTTTTATTCCTTACTCTTCTTTTATTTTCTTTTTCTTTTTTTCTTTTTATGTAAGATAGAATGTTTCTTTGAGTTCCCCGAAAATTTTGGTTTCTTCACGGAAAACATTTTATCCTTTCCAGTTCTCCGAAAGCCACATTTTTTTCTTCACGGAGAAAATTCTAACTTGTTTTTCGACGAATTGAGAATTCTATAAAATCTCGCGTTTTATATTAGATATAGTGATAAATTCTTTCCGACTGGAATCGCTTAATCAGCATATTCGCGATGGTATATGTAGGTTGCCAGAGAAATGGCAGAAAGACATTAATAATCGTGGAAATTATTTTCTACAATCGATCTGTTTTTATTCTTTTTAACACGTTAATTCTCAATAACGTCATATGAATTGAAAGGTACATATCCATTTATTTATATTTTATACATTTATTGGTATACTATTGGATCGTTGTATCGTTACATTATTACCAGGCAATTTCTTTATGTTAATCAACAATTCTTGTTTTCCAACATTTTTCAAGATGTAAAATTGTAATCAACTGTAACTTTTCTTCTCACAAAACACAGAAAACACCGGTCTCTGTGGACCGACGCTAGATTTTTCATTTATGCTTTAATACTTGAAAACCAACAACATTAAATTTAGAAAATAGTACATTATCATTCGTTGATATTTAAACAAAGATGCGACTTTCCTCTGAGAAAGGCGTTATAAAGTTGCAACTTTCTTCGTGAAATTTATTGCAACACTCTGAAAAATTTTCGAAAGTTAATCGTTGTACAAGAGATCGATCAAAATCGGCGTGACGATTAACATTTCAAATAAAACTTCAATTATACCCAAAAGTTGGAAAGAATTCACTTTTCTACACCTAATATTTATGAAGAATTTTTTTCTTTTATCGTTCCTTAAGACGATTCTGCTATTTCTTTTGGGTCCTTTTTGGCCAAATCGACAGATAAGATACCGATAACTTTATCTTATCCGTTTCTTTGCTGATCGATCGATAATTTTCAAGAAGTCTCCTCGTTTATGTTTCAACCCTTTAGGAATTGAACCAAATACGACACACTGTTGACAGAAGGTATTATCAGTACATTTAAGATATAACAATTTAGAGATAGGAATTTGCAAAGTGTAATTGCACCTGTTCGAATGAAATTCTTTCACGTTTGAAAAATCTTTCTTCAATTTTTGTATATTATTTTCATTCGAAAGATATTTCACGCACGAAACAGAGAGGGGTAAGTCCACCCTGTAGATCGTAGAAAACGTCGCAGGACGAGTAACCTCACTACATTAGGTGTACACGCGTCATGGCCGCCTTTTTTCGCGTGTCTCTCGTGACTCGGTTCAACGATCGTCTAATGGCGTCTTGGTCTAGCTCGTTAATTATCGTCGCGGATATTTAATTATGTTCTCGTGTCCAGCTTGCCCCTGGGGGCACTAAAAAGCTCCCGGAAATTTTGCAAAACATCAGCCTGTGGAATTTACATTAACAATACCTCTCCCTTCTCTCCCCCGGTTTGTTTCCCGTTAGCTATGTTTCGAAACAAGCAAGAACCTACGTGGAACCTTTGGCAAATGACTTTTCGTTTTCCAGCCGTGCCGCAATTAATCGGCTACCAAGCTCTGCATTCGCCAGTTGGCGTTTTCATGAATTTAGCGTGCGCGCACATTCGAGGAAATATCAACGAGTCGCGATGAAAATTGATTAATAGGCATATTCGTGGAAATCTACCAGTTTCTTGTTGGAAATACTTCAGCGAGCTTTAATTTCGCTTTCCATTATGAAATAGCAATGAAACACGCTTACAGTGATCTATGGTGGCACGATTCCGCAATAAAAACACACTTGGCTGCTTCTATAATTCTGTGACGGATATCAACGTGAAATCACGTTGTTTATGTATAGAAAGAAAAGAAAAAAAAGAATAATTCACAGTGTACTTTTTTCTTACTTGAATATACAACGTTAGTAAATCACTATGGCTCGATAATTTCTATTTAGCTTAGCTATGTAGAAGAACCTTTCCGTTGAGGTGTGTATAGACGAAATTTCGGTACATATATACCCGTGAGAGGATTGTCAAAACAGAGGCAAAGTCAAGTCTGTTCTCACAGAAAAGAATTCCCGTATACGAGGTCAATCGCCGCGAAAGAGAGGAGTCGTAAAGAAGTCGCGGGTTCTCGAGCGACAGATAGAGATTTGATTCCGATTAGGGGCGCCGGTTTTTTGGCGCAGCACGGGTTAACAGAGGGCCGAGTATGATCCATGCACGTCGGCGAGAATCAGGGATATCGCGTTCCAGGGCCCAGGAGAGATCCGACCAGCTGTATCGAGTTTCGTTTCGCCTCTTCGTGCACTTTTTGGACCCTTCTTCTTCTCGCTGCCTCGCTTTTTCATGCCTGGCCGCCGCTTACCAACCGAGAATCGTCCCTTTAACCCTTCTGGATCGCTGTTCCGACCTTTTTTCTTTTTCCGCCAACCCTCTCCTCGCGTGCATCGCCCCGTGACGAATAAGTCACCGTACAATTATCAAACGGAATTAACAGTGTGGACACTGTATTCCCAAAGGAGTCTCGAAAGAGAGATATCTTCGTCGATGAAACGGTCGAAAGAAGTCCGGCGAATTTTCTTGGAAATCTCCGAAGGTCTTCGCCGTTCTGCGAGTGTGAAACTCACGAACGATGGATATCTAATTCGTGGACGTATGGACGAAAGTGGCACGATAAAAAAAAAAAAGAAGAAAAACACAAAGAGAGGAAAAAAATTGAAAAAAAAAAAAAATAAACAAGCGAGTCAGACGAGGCAGAGCGAGCGAGCGAACGAACGTTCTCCAGCGGTGGTTGCGGCAGACAGGAAGGAAGCGCAGCGAACCGCGAAGCCCACGGGCTCTCGTGGAGGTGCATACGTAATTGCAGGCCACGCGGAGGCGCTGCTTTTGTGGGTTACCCTCTCCTCGCCCCTCTGGTTATCTCTCTGGTTGCATCTGGCTAGCTTTTTCCGTCTCCTTCTACGTTTTTCCTATGTGACTGGCTAATTGCTTTATTTGCTCCATTTCTCGAGCACCCTTTATATATACGTACAAGTATACGTATCTACATACATATATACGTACATATGTATATATACGTACATCGAAGGTTGTGGTGGTTGGAGAGGAACCCTTCTCGGAGGCACGAGTCGTGCAAAACGCGCGACCGCCGCCATCTTGCGCAAATGCACACGCCAACCGAAGGCGGAGCCTCTCCTCGTGTCTCTCTCTCTCTCTCTCTGGTTCTCTCTTCTCTATCTCTCTCTCTTTTCCTCTTTGGTTTGCCACACTGTCTGTCTTCCCACACCCCCCACGTTCCTTCGCGGAGAGTCTCTCTCGCAGGCGAGCAGATGCAACTCGCGATGCAGCCTCGCCGCGATCAATCTTCCTCCTCGTTGCCGCGCCGCGCCCCGCCGCCTCCGGGTGCTCCTCCGGAGAGAGAGCTGGTAGCCGACTCTCTCGGTGTCCGGCGGATTTTTCGACGAAAATTATCGTCAGGGTAAGAGGAAGCTTGACGAGGAAGCGTGGAGACACTCGATTCTCTCTATTCTTTTTTCTCTCTCTTTTTGTTTTTTCATCGTTCTCCTGAGTGGTTGTAAGAAGAGCGAACCTGGTGTTTGAAGTATTTTTACTCGCAGGATATTCATTCCTATTCAATTCGCAATTAGTACACGCACACAATACGCATATATTACAGTCTTGGTTATTGAATTAGGTGTAGAAATAAATTCAGATTGAAATCGGATAATTAACGAAATATTTGCAATAATCGGAATTATTTCGATTGCCGATCTGTCTTCGTTCTTTTTAACCCTTTCATTATTATTGGCGCTTCCGTACTCTTCGTTAATTCTCTCCTTTGCGCGCTTCCGTTTCAATTACCGAAAGGAACTTTAAACTTTTAAATATTTGAAAACCCTCTGACAAATTACGTGGCTAAGAAATGAACGTCTACCTTTCGCCAGGCACGTTACGCACTAAAATCTGCCGTAACTGAAGGGTTAAATAAAACGTGAACTGTGCCCAAAAGTCGGAAAGAATTAGTTTCTACGCCTAATAATTGAAGTTTCTACGTTCCACAATGGCTGCCGTAGAGAAGAGGTTAATCGTTCAGCTGACCCATGAAAAAATCACCGACGATTGGATCGAGTTATACAGCCGTTAGCGTCAGCGTATCTTTTGATCCGTGATAAAGTTCATTTCAACCCTAGCCATCAATCCGTACGTTGAGCTTAAATTTCAAATCTGGCGGAGGGAAATTAAAGGTGTGATCAGAGGATGCGAAGGAAATGGTAACAGAGATGGATCACGGTTTACGTGTTGATACCTCGGTGACCGTAGTCATCCTTGATACACCCGAAAGAGGACGAATTTTCTCGCGAGAATAATCGAGAGCTCGCGGCAACGATAAATGAAAAAAAAAGTGCACATGCTCCGAAAGTATATACAACACCGGCGAGGCATAGGGTAAGAGAGAAATTGCATGTTATTACGAGAAAGCAGCTAGTGGCGGCCCCGCTCCAAATGAGACGTTATTTCCTCCAGGAATTTCGTGAGGCGCGGCCCTCCCCCTCCCCCTTGCCCCTCCCCACCAATTTTTATTTTCCATCGTAATTCGACGATTTACGACGTGCCGTGTCATGGCATATTCTCGCGAAAATCACCATCCTCAGTCTTTACGTGCCTTTAATGACAGTAGCTCGTTCAGTTCGATGAACTCTCTCGTTCTCATCGTCGACGTTTTTCTCGTTGTCTTTTCTATACATACATGTACATACAAGCAGTTACGCGTGTATATATATATATATGGATAGGAATTTCTCTAGAATTTGACTATGATGAGTTGAGCGTTTGATGGATGGCTCAATCGACACGCTAACAGCGAATAATTAGACGTAGCTCTAGAAACGTCGAAGCTGGACTCCTCGTAGAGAATACGAACGACCGAGGAGCGCATAATTCACGCGATTTCCTTTCCTGCCGCGGTTTTCTCCATGCTGTGTGTGAATGAAATGGCCGCGTTATCCGGTACGATCTACGGCTGAATGGAGAAGCGAGCCAGGCGTCGGTAAAATGGCCGCTCGAATATCAATTCTCTATCCATTGACGGTGGGTTTCTCCTGTGGCAAAAATTCACGTTCACTCCTGTTTTTCATCCGATGGCCTGTGAGAGAGCGAGAGAGAGAGAGAGAGAGAGAGGGAGAGGGAGAGGGAGAGTCCTTTGAGAGGTAGTCAGGCCGTCGCGTCGCTTTTGAATCCTTTCGACTCTTTGACCATTCGTTCTCGACGCCTCGGCACAAAAGAAAAGCAGCGCTAGGCGTCGCTCCGGGCAGCTAATTATTTGGAGTGCCACGCTTTGATGTGTGTATGGCACATGTGACTTTCCCATTCAGTTGGATAAATTGTAAGATGAATGAGAATCCTCTTTCTCACCCCGTTACACACCAGCATCCCCGCGATATACCGGTAGATATGTGCGCGATATTTCTTTCACCGCCTATCTTGACACTCTGTGCTCTCGGTGTTGGGAGCTTTCTAATTTCGATTTGGATTAGTATGCACCTGACGCGTTGTTTTACTACGCGATTGCACTGGGTAGAAAATGAAGAGGGAAAGATAGATGGAGAGAAAGAGAGACAACTTTGTGAGAGTGAAAAATGTTGAAAATTGAGGTCTTCGCGAGAGTGTTTCTAAGGAAAATAAGAAAACAAATGACTGTAGACGTTTCGTTGTCGCCTGTTGTTAACGTGGAATACTGACAGGCAGTCGAAAATCGAATAGAGAAGTTGCGTTAAAGTATTCTCGATTGTACCACGGAACGATATGTGTATTCTAGCGACGAGCAAAATCGATTACCATATTAACAGGCAGGAATGTCACGTTCCTAGGGACATGTGTGTGACTTATTGGATCGAATATTTTCAGCACGCGTGGGCGTAGTCTAGGCTCGAGGCTCGTCGCGATCGAGTAAGCGATTAACGGACCGATCTAGATCGCGCGTAGATCTCGCTATCGCTCGGTGATCGTGCTCGTATACCTAACTCGAGGACGCCTGGTCTCGGGAATTCCTTCCGTGGAAACAGGTTCTTCGTTGCACATTTTTCTTTCATTTTCGAATATCTGCATTCATCCGGGGTACTTTAACGAAAAAAGTTCGTTAATATCGGTGGAAGTTCAGGGAAAAGCAAAAAAAGGCGGCGAGGTGGAAAAGCGGCGCCATATTAGCGGCGACCTGTTTCGAAACGAGCGGCTTGGGAATCGACTGCTTTAACAAGACGCGCATCGATCCTTTTCTGTAACGTCGCTTTGCCAACTTCCCCGGAATAACCACCACCACCACCACCACCACCACCACCACCACCACTACCACTATTGCTATTCTATTAATTTTCTTCCTTGCAAGTGAAACGAAATATCAGACAAATATTTCACTTCTCGTTACTCCGACGACTCGTTTTAAATGTATACGTAGCCCCGCTTTACGAAATAAACCTCGTTAATAAAATTGTAAAGGCACGGTTGTCCGTGTTCACGAGGATTTCTTCGAAATCGTGAGGAGAAAAAGTTGAAAGAACGTACGACCTCCAGTTACCAGATGATGTATGGAACCTTTTTTGCCCAGCTACGAAGAGTGCGAACTGGCCTGTGATCTCCGAAGGAATGAATAGCTCCAAAAACCACGTAGCTTTCGCGGATCCCTTTCCATCTTTCTAACCCGTCGTTCAGATCCAATTACAGGCGGGGCCATCGCTGCATTCGATTAATTGCATGACGCTGCAGCTGCTGGTCCCGTTGTTCCCCCTTTGCGATATTACGTTTCATGCTCCTAAATTTAGCCACTGGTGGCGGAATTTTCTCTCGTTGAAGTTTCACCGAGTACACGATGTATATGTATATACACCAGAAATCAAACGGAGGGAAATGGGAGGGGAGAAAATCCAATGTATCGCGGACTACTGGACTTTGAATCCACTCGTGGTAACGTAGGTAGGTAATAATAGAAGTCAGAATCCGTGCAGAGACTCGTGAGAATTAGTAGCTGGAGGTGGAGTTTGGCAAAACGGTTGGTTATCAGCGTATGCCCGCGAGGTAGAGGCAAGAACAGAACTATTCGATATATCGATCGCGGCAACCGACACAGCCAGGCTTGCACGAAACGATTCCTCTTCTGAGAAGCGTAGTAGTAGCAACCGTACTATTTAGTAGTTGGTCGGAGGAAACGCGAGCTAGGTAGCCTGGAACGGCGTTGAAATCGTTAATGAGTAGCTAATTACAGAGGAGAGGCGGAGTCTAGTGTGTACGATACACAGGGGTGAACGATCCTTGGTCAAAGGGAGGAAAAAAGGACTGGTGGTGGCGCGTGGCGCGCAATTAAGATGTCTCCGGCAATTAGCCGCACAGAACTCGATCATTCCGTGCACGCACGGATCAGGTTCTTCCCGTCGCTCGCCATTTTTGGTTCAGAAATCTCCTTCAGCAAAAAAAGAAAAAAAAACCCGGTGAAATTCAAGCATTGTTCTTCGTCGTACATCCCGCGGACGTGTACTCTCGTTCGCTCGAGAGCACGCGGGTACGATGAAACGTAACATCGAGAACGTGTTAGGAATAAAAATATCAGTTACAAACTCTTTAAAAAAAGAAAAAAAGAAAAAAAAAGAAGAAAGTACTCTTTCTAATACGCGTAAAATTGGCGAAATTCGAAAATAATCGACGCCTGTTTGCCCCCTTTCTTTTTCCAGCGAGGATGTCGGGCAGCGGTGTAACGAGCGGTCCAGTGAGCCAGGTCTGTCGACCGCACTTCCACAGTTCAGTGCTACACCCGTGGCTGTCGAGCAGCGGAGCAGACACCTCGAAGACACCATGGGGTTTCCCGACAACGACGGGCTCCACAGGCGGCGGGGTTAGCGACGACAAACCTCAGAGTCCTCTAGGTTCCTCGCTGCCTCCAACGACGGGCAGCTTGTCCAGTCACGGTGGTGCAAGCGCGGGCCATCATCTATTCTCTTTCCCCCCGACACCGCCGAAAGACGCGACCCCGGACAGCATCACAGCGAGCACCACGTCTAGTACAGCGAATAACAACAACAACAGCAGTAGTGCCAGCAACAACAACACGAGCAATCCACTGTCAGGTTTGACGGGCGGAGCTAGCAGCGAGTATCAAGCGGCGGTTGCACACGCGGCGGTAATGGGAGCATTCATGCACCATCAGGACGCATTGGGCGGAAGCGGGGCAAGTTCCTGCGACGTGAAGCCTAGCGTGATGCTTGGCCACCATCATGGTGCACCCTCGCCACCCCATCAGCAGCACAACGGCAGCGCGAATGGCGGGAATGCGGGGAACGGCGGGAACGGAGGCGCAGGGAGCGGTCAGGTGAAGCAACGCGAAGGTAATAACCAGTCAGGCAGCAGCCAACAGGCGAGCACCACGCAGCAGCAGCAGCAGCAGCAACAACAGCAACAGCAGCAACAACAGCAACAACAGCAACAACAGCAGCAGCAGCAACAAGAGGCTGCGTATCAAGGGAACAGTGTGGCAGGCGGTGGTGGCGGTGGTGGCGGTGGAGCGAGCTCACCGTCGTGCAGGGATAGTTACGCGGCCGCTGCCGCCGCCGCCGCCGCAGCCGCGGCCGCGGCCGCTTCTAACAGCCACCATGCCGGCTCTGGGTCACAGTACGAGCCGGCGAGCAGCGCGTATAACATGTACCAGCACCTGCAGTATCCTAATACCACCCACCACCATCACCATCACCATCATCACGCCGCCTCCTCTACGTCTTCTTCTTCGTCTACGTCCCACAATCCGCACAACGGTACAGCCGCGGTTTCCGCCGGTATATTCGGCCATCATGCCGCGGCGGCGGCAGCGGCCGCGGCCGCGAACGCGGCCGGCGTGGCCGGCGTGAACGTCGACTCGAAGCTGTTGGTCGGCCACGGGCACGGCAACCAGCCGAGCTCGCCGTCCGCGCAGCAGCAGCAGCAGCAAAAGCCCAGGAACAAGTCGAGGACGTCCGCCGGTAAGCGGCACGCCTACCAACCTCTCCTCCCTTTTCTTTCTTTCTTTCTTTCTTTCTTTCTTTCACGTTTTTTCTTTTTTTCTTTCTTCTTTTGTTTTTTCGTTCTTCCCTCTATATTGGTTTCTCGTTATCCTTGGGTACTTTTGGTTTTTCCGAGTAATGCTCGCTGGAGGAGGTACACAGAGGTCGAGTGTATGTATGCAGGAGGTTGGTAACACGTTTGCTCGAACTTGTGATCGATTTTACGACCTCGTACTTCTTTCAACGAATACTACACCCGGTCTCCCTGTTTCTCGAATGTTGAGAAAATTCTTCGGAATTTGCTGCATTCTAGGATCTTGGAGGAGATATGCACAACTGCAATGGTTCTCAAGTTCTAGTTTAGGAAATTTGGGAAGGATTGCAGTGTACTTTTCTTATCTTTCGTTTGTGTTTACGCTTTGGGTTTCCTTGGTTTGCTTGTCTTTCGTTTGGATCTCGGTGAGACACCACTTGACTAGTTGTATACACCTAGATTCACTTTAGAAAGTACACATATCTCTGTCCTTTTGTTTGTTTTCTGTTAAAGTGAATTTTTGATGATATGAAACGGTGTACTTCTGTTTGAAAATGATGAAAATTTTATGGACAAAGTATTCTTAACAGCCTGTTATTATAATCCGTGTCTTTCGATGATAGAAGTCCACTTTCTGCAATTTTTCAATGAATTTTTCGAGCACAGGAATAAACGTAGTCTTTTTAACCACTTAACAGTTTATTGCTTCAAACGGATTGATGGAAAAAGAATTGGAGAAAGAAACGAGATACTACTGTCGAAATTGTTTAAAAAATTTTCGAACAAATATTCTTTCATACTCTTTATAACATATAGAAACGTTTTCCAATGTAAAAAAATTACAAATCCTTTTTACGGGAAACCCTAACTTTATCAAACTGTTAAGGGGTTAATATGCGACCTTTTTAAAGTGTCCATTTCTCTTGGAGTCACTTCAGAAGATCAAAGTACTACAGCTTTGTTACTTTTAGCAATTTTGACGTGAGAATTTACAGAATAATTTTAAAAATTGTAGGTGTATGTAAACTTTAAAATCACAGAGATCCACGCGTCTTGCTTTTAGTTCCACTTTAATATTATTTTACCTGAGACTCGAGCTTCGTTGTTTCTTGTCGTTTCTCGAGTCAAAACGATACTCGCAGAGAGTAGAGGAAGACACGAGGAACGTCGTACTTTTTAAACGTAGAAACGAAGTCTCCAGTCCCTGCCTTTAGTTCCGAAGTTTTCTTTAGTTCGATTTATATCCCCGACGAGCTTTTGGTGGCGGTCGTCTTTCGCTTAAATTCGTTAATCAAAGAAAATAAGAAAGTTGATTAACACGTATATTTTCTTTTTTCTCGAAACGAGCTGAGTGTTGCCGGGCGAGAGGGAGACACACCGACGTGTTGATTTTTGTATTTTTGCAATCACTGATGTGTTTTTTGAGTGGCACCCGCGGGACGTCGAGCGTGAACAGCACCACACCTGATTGATTTTTATGGTGAACGATTGCACAGCGTCTCACATCTCTGATTTCTCGGAGTTTTTACGGAAATCTTGTCAGAAGTTGAGAAAAAAAGAACAAGAAAATAAAAGAGAAATAATTCTTTTCCAAATTTCAATTCTACATCATTGTTTCTTATTTTTTTTTTTTTTTTTGACAAAGTTTTCGTAATTTTCCGAGCAACATAGATGCTGGAGACTGGGTGCATCCATTCTCTGTATCTTTCATTCTCTCTATCTTTCTATCTGTCTCTCTTTCTCTGTATAGATCTGTATTTTTTATAAATACACCGGTGTAAGACACACACGTGAAGCAGCACACACGTACCTTCCTTTCAATTTTTTCTTTTTTTTTTTTGTTACTATCTCTATCTTTGTTGATGTGGTGTGGCTACATGCTGCCGTTTTTTGGTTTTGTCACTAGCAAAAATCTCCCTCTCGAGAAGAGTCTACGGACCAACGTGTCCTTTTTTTTTTTTTTGCCGTGCTTTCTCGCACGATTTTTCTTTCTGCCACGAAGATCGGTTATTCCGTTCGAATCACTTAAACGGAGGAGGAAACAGCTCTGTAACTTTGGCTAAAACTCTCTTCTCTCCTCTAATACAATTTTTACCAATTTTTTCCGGTACTCTTTCGACACTTGTACACTTTTGCGACCGGAGACGTAGTCGTACGTCACTTCAAATTCAACCTCACCACGTTCATCTTCGTAATATTGAATTTTTTCAAATTTGCAACAACAAATGACTATAAGCATCATATTGAGAAGTAATACTTCTTATATTCACATAGTTATCTGTACTCAGCTACAGACTTTTCGAAATTATACGCGCTATTCAGCTGAAAGTTTCGTCGTCTATCGCCCGTCGCGAAAGTGTTTAAGAGACTTTGCACACATGAAAAAGAATTTAAACGTTCTCCACGAAAGAGATACCGAGCTGATCCATCGAAGAGACCATTCGAGCCACGTCTAGGATCACTTTAAATCGGGTTGGAACGATCGAAATGGGGAGGGAACGGGAATGGAACGGTTGAAAAAGTGCCGGATACGTTGATTGCGGTAATAATAGCCGGTCTGCGGCGAGGACGGCGTGGTAAAAATCCTAATTCCGGGAACAATGGCCCGGCGGTTCGCGGCGTGGAAGTCCGCTAATTAAATCGGCTTACGACACACAAGCCTCGACGACGCCGCGTATGCCAGACGAGTGTACTTACACACAGGCGAACAAGCCCATAGATCACTTCGTTTTTCCGCGAAACGAACAACTCTCTGCGCGTACATACGCTGATACATCATCGACGAAAGTAAAAGAAAGAAAAAAAAGAAGTGGCATATTTTAGAATTTCTAATCGCTCGCGCGAGAGTTGAACAACGTTTTACGTTTGAATTTTCATCTTCGTTAGAATGTTTCTTTCCTACCGACGCTGTGGATTTCACTTCGGCGGTTGATTTTATTAATTAGTCGTTAACATGCGGAGAAGTGAAAATATCGCAATTAACCAACAGCCATGTATATTTCATGCTTGTTAGCGTTCCTTTGGAATTTTTCGATCGTTCCCCGGCTCGGTTCGTGGCTAAAGTGGCGCACGACGTTTGTAATAACGGCTCGAGTGGTTCAAAGTGTAGACGTTCGAAGGTTCAGAGGAATCGTTGAAATTGGCAGATTTCTTTCTACTTCAATCTATTTTTTCTTTTTTTTTTTTTTTTTTTTTTATTTAATTTTTCTTTCTCACCTTCTGTCCGAACGTTCGGCCACGTCGATCGCGTTTCTACGCGAGACTTTAAATTGTGATGAAATAAAAAACAGAAAAAAAGAAGAAAAATCGCCTGGAAGCGGTGTTGAGATCTTTTCAGAGGATGCAGCTCCGAGAGGCGCGGATTTCACGGCTCAAGGGAATTTCTTCTCCCTTTTATCCATCCCCTCCTCTCTCTTTCTCTCTCTAACTCACTTCCGAAAGTTTTCAGACCAAATTTTCGAATAGAAATTAAAAGTTCAATTCTTTCGAGGAAAAATTTCCAGTACATTTCCAATTTTCTTTTTTTTACATTATTTATTATCTCTATCATCGTCGAGAATTTGTAATTGACGAAGAAAGTTCGAAGAGGTCTGAAAATTTCCTCCAGTTTCCCATATACTGTCTGGTGGGGGGTAGACTAACGATGCCAGGTCTGTTCTTCTTTCCAAAAACAAAAAACAAAAATATCGCAATGGGACGACCGTGTTCGACCCACGGTGTCTAAAATGGCCACGGTCCTAAAGAGACTCTGCTTTTGCTCTGGTAATCGCTTGATATGGTATGTCTGCAACTGCATGCGACTTCCATCACTGACTTTATTCATGGTTTAGTGTTTTGCATCGGGCACGCTGCCTTCTCGAAACATAGAAAATTCCACTTGACGCTTAAAGGACGACATACACGTTTAGAAAAAATTTCATTTAAAAGGTAGAAGAAGAAATACGATAAATTCGTAATGATTCTTTAAGCGTTAAAATAGTAGACATAGAAAGAAGACAACGAATCTATAGAAAATATTCAAAGTCAGTACGAACAGTCAGCGTGCGCGTATTTTCGAGCCTCGTTCCCTCGATCAGTCTCAGATTGAATTTTTTCCACTCGTGTGAAATCAATCTGGAAAGAATTGAATGTATTCTGTTCGACGAACACCACTGATCGTAGCTTTTTCTTCAAACGAGACTTTCAAGCGACATCGGCGTGGATATTAATTTTTTCTATTATTTTTTATGGTACAATTCCACCAGAGGGTCGCGAGTGCGTGAACTGCGGCGCGACGTCGACGCCTCTCTGGAGACGAGACGGTACTGGACACTACCTCTGCAACGCGTGTGGACTTTATTACAAGATGAACGGTCAGAATCGGCCGCTGATCAAGCCCAAACGACGCCTGGTAAGTACCTAAGCTAAATTATCAATCATCCCTCAGATTTTCCTGTCGTTTTCTACAATTTGTACGTTAAAAAAGGAAAAAGAAACATCCAAGAAGGATCGAAGAGTTCTCAGTTGAAATTGTGTTACTGCACGATAAACTGGTAGGGATTCGAAGTTTTTTTTCTCTCTTTCAAGTAGAATTTTCGTGGCTCTGAAGAAGCTACCAGTCCCTTCGAACGATTCATACACCTGTCCGTCCCCGCAAAAGGCTGTCCTTGATCGTTTCCTCGACGCGCGTGCACCGAGTCGCAACATGGTTAATTAATACGCTCTTACGGAGCGCCGATACGCAGATGCAGTCATCAGAATGCGAGATAAAACAAGGCCACGTTAATTTCCTGTACGCGAGATCCATTAATACTCCTTGTACTTCCTTCGGACAAATCCAAACAACTTCTCACTGATAACGGTTGGAAAAATAATTTCACCGTTGGATGAATGGTAGAATAATGCTAGGTTACGAGTATCGATACGACGATATAGAGAAGGTAGACGACAGGTTTTCGTGTGAATTTTATCCACTTTAACGGAGACTAGATGTACACAAGTGTAGTAGTGTACATATGTGTAATATAAATTATTCTGAACGAATTTTATGGATAGCAAGGCGAAAAGTTGTTGGTTAGAGCTGCATTCCATGGATGCAGAAGCGCATAGCAGTCTAGTGACGTTTCACTATCCCTCTCGCGCGCTTTCTCCCGTGCGCGATAGAGCAACGCTGATGGATTCAGGCTTTTTCTCGCAGCCACCTGGTCGCTCCTCTAATTACGCCGCTCACGCAGACTGGATTTATTAATCGTCGCGTTTTTGCCGTCATTTGTCGGTCGTTCCTTCGTCAAACTGTCTGGTTAGAGAGGGGAGAGGAGCTGCTGGACGAGATATATGGTGTTGTGAAAGACGAATATGTAACTTTTTCTTTTTGTTTTTTTTTTGTTTTTTTCTTTTTTTGTCAGCAATACGATGTCACAGATTCATTAGCCACTTTTTCCTCTTACTATAACAACCGCGAAATAGTTGTTGAACGAAGGGTTTAACCCTTTGACTGCTATGGTGTGTCTGCCTAAAGTCATCCATGTGGTCTATGGACGCATATATGCATTCAGCGATTGTTGTGTGAAAATATAATCCTGTATAATCCGATCTTTCTTCGTTTACGAGAAGAAAAATTATGATTCTTAGGATTTATACTCTTATAAATGTTGGAAAGCAAAAACAATTAATTATTACAAACTCATTGGTGATGATGTAGTTTGTACAATAATACAGTCATATTGTATTAAACAAATAAAATAAAATGTGTAAAATGTACATAAATGAATATGTTACTATCAAGTAATATGACGTTATAGAGAGCTAAAAAAGTGGATTTTGTAGATTTATGTTGATTATATGCATATTGAAAATTTCATCGATATCAGTTAACGTTACCTTAAGCTTAAAAGTGGTTAAAAATGGTGTGAATTGAAATTTTCCATGACTTTCTCCTTAACACTGCAATAAATCAAAAGATTCTTACATCTTTCAATGCTATGTTACTTGTTCCTGCACCAACCGATTTCGATGAAATTTTCACCGTGTATACAACTAATATTAAGATGATCCTACCTAATACTTTTATACACAGAATAGTGAGAAGAATCGAAAAATGTTAGAAAAGGCAGGACTGCGTTAATAACAGAAGTGCAATTGCACAAGGAAGGTGCATCGGTGTATGTGCCACAAAAGTAGTGTAATAAAAAGATACTCCCTCTGTTTCATAATAATAGCAGTAGTTGACGAATTTAATTTATCCCATGATAATAGTAGCAAAAGAAAATAAATATAAAACGCAACATTTATTATGAAAAAACTGGATTAAATTAAACAATAAGTTAAAAATATTACTCCTAATTTTTATTTCGAGCATTCAGATAGTTTCTGGATTTTTCAGCAATTTCGTTAGTGCATTTTAAACTTGTAGATAAGATCCCTTGGCTACGAAGACAAAATTCCACGCGATCTTTTTCATTCTTTTCTGTAAAAAATAGTTTGATGGTGCTTAAAATTCGTTTTATGGATTTTCCTTTTTTAAAAACTCGGAATAATGTAGATTTAATACAGATAAATTTCAAATACTCCGTTGTCAAAGGGTTAATCGTACGTTCATATAGGATCGTCCAGCAAGAGCGATAGAACTTTGAATTAAAATGAAACGAAAAGTACGGAAGATAATCTAGTATTTTCTGAATTATTTTGAAGTATATTTAATGGCATTATACGTGAAATGTAATATCATATAAATGACCATCACGTTTGGTTGCGGTTGGTGGAGTGAATACGACGAACTCAATTTTCGATGACTCTGGCACATGAATTATGTCATATCTCACGGATAACACGAATAACGTTTGCTTTGAGAACGTCAACAGTTTGTAGGTTGTTGGAATAAATAAGAGGCTTAATATGTCCCTCCAAGAAAAAGTCCAATGGCGTCAAGTCACAAGATCTGGTGGTCAGGTGACGGTTGCGTTTCTCGATATAATCCTTTCGTTGAACTTTGATCTTCACAAAACCAATAGGTGCAGCAGAAAGGTGGCGTGTGGCACCATGTCGTGGAAACTACATTTCAGACAAATCAAATTCATCCAATTCGCGTCAAAGAAAAGATGAAATCACCGAACGGTAAGGCTCACCAATAACAGCTACAGGCGCACATTCTTCATTTTCGAACAAATAAGGGCCAATGACTCCACTACGAGAAAAATCACATGAAACAGTAACTTTCTTTGAATACAATGAACACTCGATTGTTAATTGAGGACTAACATCTCCCCAAATTCGGCAACAGTGTATAATTGACAAAACTATCCATCGAAAAGTGAACTTCATCGCTGAAGATGATTTCTGTGACAAAAATTCATTCCATCAAACACAATCACAGTGGTCATTTATATAATATTGTATTTGGTGTGTAACGCCGTCGAATGTACTTTAAAATAAAACAGTGCATACTAGATTATCTTCCGTAATTTTCGTTTCATTTCAATTCAAAATCCTATCGCTCTTATCGGAAAACCTTCTATACATAAAAATATAAAATTCTTAGACACGTAAAAACTATAAATGCACAGAGAAATTTGTATATGAATTAGATGTTGCGTTGTCTTCGGTGAAAGACTTTGGTAAAAGAAAGAAAATCGCGCTAAGGTTCTCATAATCAAGTGTTTATAAAACTTAATAAGGAAAATAAGATTCCCTTTTCAAAAATGATAAATATGCACTAGAGACTATATTCCGAACGCATCGATCAAGGGTTAAATTACTCGTTTGTAGAATAAAGGGTTAAATCATTCGTTCGATTTCGTTGAAACTTCGCCAAACTTTCGTCGACTTATTTTCGACATTGAAATGTGTAACGAGAGAAAATGGGGGAGAAACAGTTGTAGGTTAATGTAAGAGGGAATTTTCCGGGAAAGGATAGTCGGGGCGAAAAGCGAAGCCAGGCCAAATATTATGACAGCGCGAGAAGTCCGGACCGCCCACCTATCAGTCACGAAGAGAGGACGCGTTCGCTTGGCCTTCCAATAAAATATGGATCGGTTTAAACCGGTAGGCGTCGTTTATCGCCGGCACGCGTGTCACATTTTCGTACGGCCGTGGTAATTTCCCCTCAGTCGTGTTTTAATAACGAGCACCGCCGGTCCCTCGACGAAACTTTGTCCCCTATAATCGATTACGTTCCCTGCCGTAAGTATTGGCTACTTCTCTCGGATATCGGTTCGGTAAAACCTGCTCGAAATTAATCGATATTCTGTCCAACGAACCATTGGTGACGAAGAGAAAAAAAAAAAATTCGCGAGAAATTTCTTCTTCATTTTTTTTTGTTTTTTTTCAAATCATTGCGCATCACTTTTCACACAACACGAAAAACACCGTGAAAGCAGCTCCCGGACGCTTAATTGCCTCCTTCGTGTACAAAACGCGAATACCTGACGTAAAAACTGTATCCTCCTGGTCGATTAACCGGGTCCCAATTCCCCTCTCTTTTTTTCTTCTTTTTTTTTTTTTTTCTAAAAGAAAAGGGTGGCTATAAAGGGGGTCCGAAAAAAATAGGAGGAGCGTCAGGGCCATATGCTTGGCTGACAATGCGGCATGGGAGCGAATCCGGTCGCAGATGTGACGAGAGAGGAGAGAAAGAGGGCCAGCGATACGATCGCCTGGACAAAGCAGCGCCTGCCCCCGAAAATAATAAACCCGCGGCCCGATATTGTGCGGACGTGTCTCTTTCCACGGAAATTCCAGCCGAGCGGAGTTATTATGAGCGCACACCATGCTCGAGAGCCACGCGATGGGCCAGATAGCAAGGGTTGAAACCCTCTCTCTTCTCTCCTGCTCTGGCAAGTCCAAACGACCGCCATCTTTGATTCACCGTAGAGATAGGCCTGGTTGGAACAGCTGGGAACTTTTCTGCCAGCGTTTCTTTCTCTTTCCTCTCGTTGGCTTGTTTTCTTTTTTCTCTCTTTTTCGTTCCTTCCTCCTTTTTTCCTTTTCTTCTTTTTTCTTTTTTTTTTTACGTCGTCTCTCGCACGGCTGGATGTCTCTGTTTTATTGGGGCGCAACAGGGGCGAGAGCCACCCCTGCCCGTTGCTTTTCCAGCGGTTCAGACGAAACACGAGGAGGAGGCGGAGGCCAAGCTTCTGCGTGGAATCGCTCGTTAACGGCTGTCCTACACGCTCCCCTCCTCTCCTCTCCTCTCCTTTCCTCCTCGACACTGCAGATCCTTATCGCCGCCACGCCGAGCCAAGCGGCTTCGTGGCTGTGTGCCGTGTACTGTTCCTGGACGCCACGATGGCAACAGCAGCAGCCTCTAGTGACCGTTAATCCCCCCCCTCTGTGCCATTTTGTTTTTTTGTGAGGAAGGAAAGCGGCCCAGGTTGCACCCTTGATTCGCGAACGTGCCCTCGGAGGAGAGTGAAGTAGCTCGAAGTTTGTGCAAGAGTTTATGGATCGAGAGAGGATCCACCCTGAGAAAGTGTTAATCTCCGGAAGGTGATTTTTCTTTCTTTTCTTCTTCTTTTTCCTATTTTTCATCTCTCCTTTTTCCTTTTTCTTCATTTTTCTATGCTCGTGTGACGAAGGGACGAGAGAGTTGGGATAAATTCAAGTCGGGGGCAGAGACGGCGACTGAATTATGTACCAGATGCAAATGTCGGCGTATTGTCCAGGCTTGGCGGCGTGCTCCATCCATCTTTCAGTCTTCCTTGGAAATTCCACTCATGAGAGCTGGGATTTGCATTCGTTCACACTTTGAATAAGTCTCCTTGCACGTTGCTCTCTTTTTCCACAGATCAAAATTCGCTCTTTGAACCGATGTTACACGGCTGTGTTCCATTTTTCGTATCTTTCACCGAAGATAGATATGATACATGAGTAACTTCTTTTGTGAGCAATCACCGGTATTCATCTCGACGGTTTGTTTTCTAATTACTTTCAACTGAATCTTTTCAAGAGGATAGGAACGAGGATGTCGATTAGGAACACGTTGAAGGAAAAAAGAAAAAATGCAAAAGAAAGAAAAGAACGTGAAACACTCTTTCGTCGTATTCTGAATAGAAGAGAGCGTATCTTTCGGTTGGAGATTTTCCTGGGTTAGAGAGTGGTACGATTCTTCGATGCCGATCGACACAGGGCAATGAGTCGATCTGGTTTCGCGAGACGACAAGCGCCGCGATTTATTTCGCGGATTTATGCGCGGCCGGGATTGCCTGCCTCCCTCCCAACACTCGGAAGCAATTTACAAGTTAATAGGTTACTGGATTTATTCCGTTTGCCTCGTCTAATTGGCTCCTCCCACGCGTCACCTTTGAATTTTCGAATTTCTTTCGACAGCCTGTAATTATCGGAAGAACGTTGAAACACCATCCGAAAAGAAAAGTATCATAAAATAATTGTTTTTTTAATTCACTCCCTGTTTATTCACAATCTGTCTCTCGTGACATTAAGTACATTCTATACAGATATTTTCAATAACATGAAAGTATTCGATCCATTGGTTAATACCTCTACACTTTCCTGAGAGTCAACCTTTATTAAAGAATATATGATTTAATATGCATTATACAATTATAGTTTTATATTTTTTAAATCTTGAACTGGATCTAGTATCTTCAAGTAAGTTTGCTGCCAGGTGATTAGGGTGTTTTGTTAATCTGTCCTTGTATTTGCTATACTGTGTTTTTATTTCTTCTTTAACTGTGGGAATATTTAAGTCTTTTCTAATGATATCATTTGGAACAAACCAAGGGGAATTTACCTTTTAAATAATTGAATCTTTCAATTATTTTGATGTTACCAAAGCTGTATTCCATACGTCCACACAGGCTTAAGAATACTTTTATAGATAAGTAATTTATTTTCAAGCGTTTTCTATCATTTATCTCCTACCATCCAGTACATATTTCTTAGTTTAACATTCATTTGTTTTCGTTTGGTTCATATGTGTTTTGTCCAAGTCAAACGTCGATCTAGATGCATTCTCAAATATTTTACTTCTTTGCTACGTGGAAGAATTTTATCATTATAAAATAATTGAACAAATATTTTTCAACACGTAGCAAAATCGAAATGATCAAAGTGAAAGCTTCAGTTTACAATCCGTACTCTTAGCGTCGCTGATACAATTTTTAGAGAAACGTGAGATGGGAAGAAGAGATTGTTAAAGAAAAAAAAAGTAGAAGAAAATGGAAATAGCGTAGGGTGAAAATATAGGAGTTAGATAGTGTTCAGGATCGTTAGGAGGAATATTTGGTCTACGGTTGGAGTTCGAGTGGCAATCGACGCGATAATAAGAGAGCAGGGCAGCCTGGAACACCGTTAGCCCGGACAGGCTGCTTAAGATTCGGTGAGCCGCGATTGGACGGCCAGTTTCGACTGTCGGACGCGTCGATCGATCATTCACAAACACAAAGAAACAATCCACTGATAAACCGAACCATTCGAAATTGATTTGCCTCTCTCTCTCTCTCTCTCTTTCTTTTTCTCTCTCCTCGGTCGGTCGGTCACTCGTGTCGTTACAGACGGACTTTCAACGCGAAAAATCGCACGCGAACATTGTTGAGCTTGTAACCGTACGCGAGAAAGTATGAAAGAATTTTTCTCGCGTGCGCCTGCTCGCTTCCGTGCCATGTAGGTACGCCGTTCGGAGAAATCTGCGGAGTAAATAATTAAACGAAGGAAAATATTTCAGCTCAGTCTAGTTCGGTTTTGTCAATTTACATTTCGGAATTACACTTGGCAGATCAAAAAGGCAGATGCTCGTTCGAATCGTAGATTACAGTCAACCGTTTCATAACGCAATTAATTCGTACCGCGTTTAGTGAAACTCAGAAGTAAATGCATATAAATCAGGCTGATTCTTTCTACGTTATACGAAAACTGCGTTCTAAGAGCACCATGTTACCATGAATATGGTTATGAGATAGAATTTGTATAAACACGAAAGACAATAAATGTATGTTTAAATATTTCAAATCGTATTTAGCGGATTTAAGGGCTCATACGAGAAAATTAGAAAAATAGAAAGTGAAATATAATCTGGAAAACTATTTTCCAACAAAAACAAGGAATTTAAGCTTGAAATCAAACACCTTCGCTTTGTTAACCTTCGAATGGTAAGGGATTTTAAATGTTCGTTAAATTGTTACATGTCTTGAGTAGAAAATCGTATTTGTCGAATTTAAGGGCTCATATAAGAAAATTAAAAAATAGAAAGTGAAATATAAGCTGGAAAACTATATTCCAACAAAAACAAGGAATTTAAGCTTGAAATCAAAAGCCTTCGCTTCGTTAACTGTCGAATAGTAAGGGATTTTAAACGTTTGTTAAATTATCATGTGTCTTCGGTAGAAAACCTATTAGAAAAGATTTCTGAGTCCTTCTGAGCGAAATAGGTACAGTTTGTGTCTTTGAGAGAAATGCAAAGAGAATAGTGGATAAGGAATTGTAACTTGGGTCAAATCTGACCCTAACCTTACTATTAGAGGGTTAATATTCATCATTAGAATAAAATAATAGTGGCTTAATTTTTTTCCCTTTAATGTGCCAAACTGTCTTGTTCACTTTGCGTATCTTCATCTACGTTTTCAAGTTTAATTTTATTTTGCAATTCTACCAAAATTTTCTCTATAAAGAGCTAAGTAGTTTTGTAATTCTCCTTTAAACTTTGCACAGTGCACTGTTGAAGGATCATCTTCACTGAAATAAAATTCTAATTAATTACCCACATCCAGTCCCAATTTCATACCATTTAAATTGAAATTTGCAATCTGTTCTTTATTCATATTTTATTATACCGATTTATTAGAGATATTTAAGATAGATGTATCAATTAATGTTAACGATTCCTCTTCATCTAAAATAGTGTTTCCCAACATTTTTTGTACCATACCCCACCTAAGCCTTTCTAAAACTCATATGCTTCCTATGTTACATATACATAATTTTTAATATTCAAAAATTGAATTGTTCACTAAAGAAACTTGTATTATAGATTTTTATAGGTCTTATAGGAATTTATATGTTATTTATAGCTTTTAATGAAAGATTTTTCTATGCTATTTTAATTATTAGTAATTATTTATTATTTAAATTTAGTGAGATCTTTATGCTTGATGCTTGCTGCAAAGAGTTATTATCATACGGTTAACTTAAACTCTGGACGAGTCCATTTTCGAATTGCCCCCCATAAAAATCAAATTGCTCGCCTGTGGGACGTCCACGTTGGGAAACACTGATCTAAAGTCTCTTCCCGCAGAATATTGAGGGTTTGTATTTTCAAATCCTTCGTTGCTGAAACGAGAAGCAATGTTTACTATTTCTACATCCGAGAGTGGGACATCACTTCCTTTTTAAACCATTTCAGGCAATAAAGCTTTCCAAAGTGCATTAAGTATTGTCACTGCACTGCCTGTGTGATCTATTTTAAACATTAATTTTGATAAAAAACAATGCTGCATCGTTTCTTTGTGTTCACAGGGAAATTCTCTTATAGTTGAATTTGAAAAATTGTGAAAAAGAACAGGGAAATTCCTCTTTAACCGTTTCATTACTGCTGGCGCAATACTACAGGCGCTCTGGAAATTTGCTCGTACTCTTCTTAATCCTTCATTTTATCCTTTGAGCACTTTTAATTAATTTAACGGAGCAAATTTAAAATTTTTACGAATTTGAAAGCTTTAAGTTTTTAAACCTTTGAAAGCAAGTTGACGAACTTTGCGGCTAGGAATTAAACATCTACCTTTCATTGCGTACTAAAATTTGCCGTAGTCAAAGGGTTAGGTAACAAAGTAACACTTGTTTCTACAACTTCTTCCCAACACTAAGCTGATACATTGCACTAGTATAAAAGCCTCGAGCTTTATTTGCAAAAAATAAATTAACCGCTGCGTTGATCTTGGTATCGTTTTTAAATTGTTGCATATCTGCAACAATGTTTGACATTGATAGAAACAAATGACATGTCACAAGGAGACAAGTTTGTACCATAAGGAAGATGTAGTAAAACTACTAATGCTACGTGCAATTGTGAAAAAGAAATACACCTTTCGTGTTATATAATGCTTGCTAAATATTTACGAGCTTAGGATGGGCTTCACCGACTAATCTTATAAAATAAAATCTTCCACGGATAGCAACCTTGATATTGAGAATTAGTACTGCAAGAAATTGGTTTAAATTTATCACTGACGCAAAAACCGCACGAATATTTTCCAGTACTTAATAGAAACCATGTTAGAAGGGTATCGCATTGTAAATGGGCTGTCGCAATTTTTGCTCCGCGTTTATGAGAGTTTTACTGTAAAACAAATATCTTTGGAAGAATGTAGGAAAAAGAATAGAAAAGAAAAAGAAAATATAGAAAGAAAACGAGAAGAGAACGCTCGGAGGTTAGATTGGGGCATCGTAGGTTGAGAATCGTCATTGTTTCCCATGTGTGAGCGTGATTAGGCGTAATCCCCGGTTCTATTGGTGATTCGAAGCGTTCAGCCCCGGTTATCCTCGTGAAGGGGCTTGGGATCTCCGTGGAAGGATTCGTGGATTCCCTAGGGCAGCTGCGGCTCCTATCATTGGTCGCGATCTCGGAAAACGACCCCTCCTGCGATCGAGGACCAATCCTATCCCGCCTTTCCCATGCCGAGGGGAGATCTCTACTACTCTAGGGGTGGACTCGATTTTCGCTTCCCTCTGCGTGGAATTGCCAGAGGGGGGAAAAATCTCTCTTATCTTCCCGGTCGTTCCCTTTTTCGCCGAATTTTTGCCACTTGGACCATATAGTATCATAGAGTTTGCAATTGCTACACACATACACACACTCTCTGATAATAATACTTTTAACCGAGGAACGTGTAGGATTTGTACGCCAGTATCTCGAAACATCTAGATTTTGTCAGCGAACTCGGAACGACGAGGAATAAATTTCGAGAAACAACGTTATCTCTGGATCTCTCTTGTATATATGTTGTATCATATGGATGAGAAGATTTTTGAACAAAAAGATTCAGTACAGATTGAAACGCCTAGCTATCGACTAGTAAAGTCAGTAGCCAGTTTCCTCTGGAATCGCGTGGATCCACGGAGGGAGAGGGTAGGTAGACGCGGAACGGCTACCAGAAGAAGGGTCTCGTCGATCTAAAAAGAATCGTCGTGGAAGTCCATAAATCTCTATGGAGGCGGCAGGGAGGCACGGGGGTGGTCGTAGGCCGACTGGTTGGCTGGCTCCTCCATCGCCGGAGCCCGCGGGCACGAAAAACGCGGCTGCCGGTGGCGCGGTCGAATAAATCAAACTGGCGTGAAAATCAATTGTAAGACACTCGCCTCGCGTGTAGTCCTCCACCTCCTCCTCCTTCTCCTCCTCTTTCCACTCTCTCTCTCTCTCTCTCTCTTCTGGTGGCTTTCGTGCGTTACCCGTGAACCGAGTCACCTTCCTTTGTGTCCTCCCCTCTCGCGTATTCCCCCATGTTCGTTCTTTGTTCGATGAGCATCGGTGCGAGGGTGTGCGTGAGCGTGTGCGCGAGCGGAATAGAGAGGGTCGGGAGGGTGCAAAGTCAATACGGAGGGCCGCGCAGACGCTTGGCGCCGACCAATGCCCGCGTTTTGCCCTGGGCGCATGGCGTCGGGACGCCGATAGTTTCTCGACTTTGCCTCCACGTCGACGCGTAATTCGATCGAATCGCCAACCTAGAGAATGAGTATCGGAGGACTACTCTGTCAGGTGTATGGCTGCTGAAAGTGGTTACTCGAGGAAATAATACCGTTCACCTGGCGACCGAGAGTGGCCATTAAAGGGACACAAAAAATACGGGAAGGAGAGTTACCGAGCAATTAAGCAACGCGATTTGCTTGTCACTGTCTGGTACATATCGTAATCAAATGGACGAAAGAAATAAAAAAGAACGCAAAAAAAGAAAAAAAGAAAGACAAGAAAACGTAGAGCTGTTGAAATATCGTGAAAGTATAGAGAGAAAGGAAGGGAGAAAAAAAGAGTGCGCGTAGCGGTGTAGAGCGGAGCGGAGCGGAGAAGTTGGTCAGAGGTGGAGGGTGATCGATTCGAGAGGGTTTCCGGTGGAAAGTCGGGGGTGGAGGTGGCGCGGCGGGTCTAGCTGGAGGGTGAGCGACAAGTAATGGCCGCCGCGGCCGTTATTTATCGGTCTGTCCCGCGGCGCGCACGCGAACACGTAGGCGCACCGGCAATTTCCAGCGATAAGCGAGCGCGTGCTCGCGCTCGCTCACGCCTGTCCCGGCGATTAGTCGCGCGGCTGAATAAACGGCGTGACGACCGCTCTAAACTCGAACGCGACGCGTCTTGTCGTCGAATTCCCACCCCTATACGATTCTCTACTTCTCTTTAGAATTACCATCTGACCGTTAGATCTTTGGTAAACGTACAATTCAGGCAAATTTAGATGTACAAGAGTGTGTTAGGTTCGAGGATGTTCCAACAGAAGCCAAAGTCTGGGTAAATTTATAGATACGTCGAAATCAAGGTCTGCGGAAACCTTAGTTTGCCGAAGCCTACGCTTTTCGGTATTTAATTTTAAGAACTTTTGGGTCTTTGGAAGGTTGGATTTATTAGAACGCTGAAAAATCTGGAAATTTAGCTACGTCGTCGGTGGCATGTATCCTTCGAAAATGACGGAATTGCAGTTAAAATGCTCGTTCCAGGGATTCGGAAGTTGTATCGTAAACGATGACGATGGCTTAAACACGAGTGTACGTAATTTATCGCGGCAGCATAGACGCGTATAGACAGTCATGGGCTTCACTTGTGAGATACACTCGCAATTCTCGTCATTAAAACGTCTACCGAAGCCTGTGCAGAATGTAGTTACACGTGTACAATCGATAAGCGTGGCCGATATAAATTATGACCGATAAAAAATCACTCTGGCTCATTAGGACGGCCAATCTGTATATCCTTTGGTGCACCTTTTATACTTGAACCGTTACTCTCCGTCGCCTTTCGATTCTCGAACATTGTACATCGAGTTCTATATTATTCGAGACTTTCTTCTCTAGTCTGGGGAAGTTCGAGTGGAATTCTTGCCTCGTGAATAGTTACAAACATAACCAACTAGGCTGATTCAGCTCGATTAATCGTCCAATTCACCCATTACTCTTCCATAAATAATAAACGGTACTGCGCACGTGCCTCGGTCGAGCCTTGAATATTAAATCGGTGGAAAAGCAAGTGACTCGTACATTCCAATTTCGATTCCGTCGCGAATTTCATCGCAACTGTTTTCGTGTATTCAACGAGTTGAACGAGTTCAACGAGTTCCCTGGCGAAAGAATAGGATGAGGCGACTTGTATCTAAGCACATAAAGTACGCGGAATTTTCTCTCATTTTCTACATCCAAGCAAACTTTCTCCAGGCTTCGATTAAACCGGTCAAAGTAGAGTATCGCTGAGCGTGGTAGTCGAAGGAACCTTGCAATTTTTCGGCGAAAACGACCGCTTCTTTTTCCACGATCCGTGTCCGTTCGAGCGTAGCCATGCCGCGGAATAATAAACGCGCGAGGCAAGTGGGTACGCCGTGTGCAACAAAGAGCCTTTCTACCGTGCTTAGACCGTGGCATTATTATTTATTTATAGCGTCATTATGTTGTCTCTATTGTTGTTGCGGCCCGCAACAGCGTATGGTAAATGTTGACCGGGTCTCTCTCTCTCTCTCTCTCTCGGTTTCTCTCCTTTCGTCCTCGCGTCTCTCCCTTCCTCTCTCTCTCTCTCTCTCCTCCATCCGTCTGCTGTGGTTCGAGCCACACGATCGAGAATACATAATTATCGAACGCTTTTTGCCGACGGCAGGAATCAAGGACGATGCACGTGTATTTTTTCCTTCCATTAACAATTATAATAGCCTGACCAACGAGAAAAGTCTCGTATCGGTCTGTGTTGGAAAATCCTATACGTATGTATGCGTCAGCTTGTGCCTGTCTGTGTGTAGGTACAACCCTCGAGAAAACACGGTTTAATATAATTAACCTGGCCGAACGTGACAAGCCAAGACGGATCGTCACGAGCCACCTCGGATGACAGCGGTTGAATAATTACCAGGACTAATCTCGTGATCGTTGACCGAACAAATAACGTAGTAGTGACCAGAAGAGCGAGAGAGAGCGAGAGCGAGAGAGAGAATATGTATATGTGCGCGTGTGTGTGTGTGCTTAATGCGCTCGAAAAATCAGTACAGAACGGAGGGAAAAATGACGGAGTTGATGAATGGTGGACGCGTGGAAACGCGGCGCGTTTTCCGGCTTTCCGCGGCCACTTTTTATTCGGCCCATTAGAAATTTAAATCGACCCAGACCGTACACAACGCGCGGCGATGCTATAGTACGTCGAATTACGTAAGCTACCGATGCAGGCGGATGCTTAATATAGATTCGATAAATCATTCTATGGATCGTGGTGGTGTGTTCTACCTGGAATATACTACATATACATCTTCCTTCTCTCTCTCTCTCTCTCTCTCTCTTTTCTATTTTTTTATCAATACCATTCGTAGTATATATCGTTTGCCACGTTCTCACCACGTACTTCAGACCTCGTCGATATCGTTCAGACGTGTGGCGTACGTTTCGTTAGATCGTCGTAGATGGAGCGTAGCGCTATCAGAGAGTGATACCGGTATCAAAGTGGCAAGGCTGGCCACCTTGCCCCAATAAGCCCGAACAGGATATTCAATCCTGTCCCGTTGTCGGCACGGCTCGCGTTGTATATTGTCTGACGTGCGTACAGCCCGATTGCACAATCCTTGCCACGCTTATGCACGACAAACTTGCGATATATTTACCTGTACACGGTTTTACGTGTACGCGCGCGCCTCGTAACCACTTGCCCGCGACGACGGCGTTGAGTTACTTGCTCGATCTCGCGGATGATTGGCGTTCCTCGTTCCCTACTCTTCAAATAACCACGTTACGTGTATATATATATATATATATACATACATATAAGACAGGCTGTTTGGAAATCTGTATTCCTCGAGAAACTACGACGATTTCTCATCGATAGCTATGTTGTTCCTTTTTTTCTTCGGAAATGTAGGAAAATATCTTGGAATTTTCGTTTCGCTCTGAAGAGTTAGACAGACATTTGGTGTAGTGTAATAGTAGCTCGAGTAGACATGGATGGATTGAATTTAGGTGTTCTGTCAGGAAGGAAGAAAACAGTCTAGTTACTAGGTGTCTGAGCAAGCTGGGAGCGTTGTAAAGCGACTTAAATGCCACACACGGGCGGCGTAACACACCTGGATAGGAGCACACTCGTCCATTGCTGCTCGGCTACGTGTCGCACACGAACGCGCACGTGCACGAACAAGGACGCACGTGTACTCCACGGGACAAGAAGAGAGACAGAGAGAGAGAGAGGGTTTTCTGCGCGTCGGCGGTGGCGAAGTTTTGTCCAGTGACGTAATTAATGCACCGACTCTTGGACTTTCTCGCGTTTATTTCTGACCACTTTGGATTCGCCTTGGAGTTTTCATCCCTGAATAACCGTTTTCCAATGAAAAACGAAAGAAACAGGAAAAGAAAGAAAACGGAACCAGATGCTCCATCGAGTATCATTTTCGTTCGACCGAGCCGTGTCAGAAGGATCTCGTTTACCAATGGAAACATCCTCCGTACGCGTGAGCCTGTAATGAGTAAACGTTCGCCTGAGCACGGTGCATTAATATACAGCGATAATGACGCTCGTGAAGGAGGTGAAACGATTAACGGTCGATCGAAAGTAACGCCGAGCTCTACTCGACGAGATCATTTTTCCTCGCAACATCGCCGCCGTAGTCGTCGTTGTTGCCGTCGTACCGGAAAAAAAGAGAAGAAAAAATTGTGAAAAAAAAAAAGAAAAAGAAACACGTCTAATTGGATCGAGCAATTTGTCACGATCGACGGCCGCGCCGGGAAATCATCGCGCTACAGCCGGCTACGATTTTCAATTATCGTTTGGGTGATCTTGTCGCTCACGTTAATCGCCTTCTACCTTGTAATAGCCGGTAAAACGACATTGCAATTTTCTGATAACGGGAATTGATTTTAATTCGAGCGCGCAACGATCCTCGTTAAACCTACCCAGTTTACCATCCCTATCTTTCTCTCTCTGTCTCTCTCTTTCTCTTTCTATTTCGAGTGTTCCCATTTTTCGAATCGAGACAACGTTTCTTCTCTTTCTTTCTTCTTCTCCATTCCGACTCCTCTGTAGTTTCCTTCCACGAACAATCACAATTAACAGCCTTGGATACGAGGTGTTTGGTTATTCTTCATTGACCACCCGGTACATCGGATACGCCCGGACGAAAGTACACGGTCGAGTGTGGGTGTGTGTAAGAGGTCCAGCCTTGCCTCGGACGGAGGCTGGGTGTGGCCGTGACTAAAAGTTCACTAGAGCACACTTAACACACTTAACACGCGGTTTCTCCCGGCCGATATGCAGGTACCTACTCGCCGTGCCAGAATCGATTTTCACCCTTGACGATCCCCATTTTCCTTCGATCGAACTCGCCGGAGATATATCCCCCTTCCCTCTAGAGTTCCATCGAATATTCATATTTCGCCCGAAGCGACGTTATATTATCGCGTACAGCCTTCGTCGGGCTCCGATCGTCGATCTTCAGCAAAACTGTCCACCGTAAGGTATCCACACAAGTACGATGAATCACAATGTTTCTTTTCCCCCCTCCCTTATTTCCATGTTTCCACAGGGAATTACGGATATAAATTGTAACCGTCGATGAGGTTTATCCTTCGTGCGTCGCTAGGATAGAGTTCGAAGTTTCCTTTCTGAGCAAAAATTCGACGTTGTACAGAGTTGCGGCGACGATGACGACATTATAGCTCGTTATCGATCACCAGGGATCTTTCGCATATCCGCGAGAAGTTGTACGTCCTCTCGGATCGATTAATAGCCTTGCCTCGCGTCGTTTTTCACGCGGACGACGTCGAGGAAAGGAATATTTCAATTTTCCAATGACACTGCTAATGTTATCGAATGACAATCGAGAGCATACGGGGAAAGTGGAGTCGGCTGGCATTTCACTTGCAAATGTCCCTGCTTGCTATCAAAATCGAACGTAAAGAAAAAAAGGTAAAGTATAAGAAGAAGAAGGAGAAGAAGAAGAAGAAGAAAAAGAAGTGATACGAAAAACATCCGCGCGTTACAGATTCCGTGGAACGAGCTGAATATTCAGCGCGAGCCAGCATTAACGATATCGTTAGCGTAAGAAACGACATCCGATCCGCGTGGCGGCTCGATCGGAGGATTTATTCGCCCCGGACGCGGCTCGTTAATTACAAAATTACAGAAATCAGTTAAGTCAATGGAATCGCGTAACATAGTGTTTGAGGCCGTGAAACGAGGAGGATGATGATGCCATTAAAGTGGCATCGGGCCTCTGTGAGCCTGTGGGGGACCACACACGCGTGTCTACACGTGTCTACACGCGAGCCGAGTGTATGGTAATCGCCTGCCCGGCCTGCCAGCCATCCTATCATACCGTATATTATCTAACTGCGGATTACGGCCGGCGAATCGCAATTATCCCGCGTCGCCTTGCGCCACGCCGCCGTTTCAATAAGCCACCGTTTTGCGGGATCATTACCTATCCTATCGCAAGACGTTTTTTCGAGTCTCTGTGGAACGCTTCAACGCGTGTGGATCTTTCTGCCATTTTTTTTAGTCCGTTCTTTCTTTTTCTCCTTTTTTTTTTTATTTTTTGCAAGTCAACAAGCAGCGGGGACAGTGATCCGTGGAATTTCACTTGGTAATCGGTGGCCGTTGATGCAGTCGCCTCAGAATTCGCTCGATCTCAATATTCTAATTCCTTACATGCGAGGGAAACGGTATCTATTCAAATCGGGTCGACGTGTACGCGCCTCTGTGAATTTAAAAATACCACGCCACTGGTGGGCGAAACGGCAGAAAAGTGAAAAAGATTGGTGGCGGAATCTGGACGAAATTTTGAAACTAGGAGAAAACGAGGACAGCGAGGACGACGAGGACGACGATGGCGAGGATTCGAATATTCGTCGTTGGAATTTGAATTGCGCAAGGTTCACCTGCTCCACGAGGGAAAAGATCAAGGTGGAAGGAAGGTGGCTAGCTGCTGGGAGAATACGTGGAAATCCGTGTCGAACGAAGCTCGGTATTGAAAGATCGAGCCGTGGCGGAGATTTATGCCGCGTCGGGACCGTTTACTTGTAACGCCTTGAATTGTAGATGGCTATCCTTGCGGAAAGCCGCATGCGCGCCGCCGTGGAGGCTGAAATCGAGCCACCGACATTCTGTGTCACGCTGTTCGCGGAATTGCCACCTCTAAATCATCGCGATTCCAATATTTTCATAATACTCGTTCAACGATCCGTTACCGTATCGTCGTTATTCGTAACTGTCGCGTATCTTCTCTGCTCCCCTGTCACAGGATTCACGGAATTCCGAGTTGTACGAAATAATCGCAATTCCAAATCGTCGAACCTTTTTAAACCGAACGATCAGAGAATCTTCTCTAGAATTGCCCTTTTTTTTTTGCACGCGGGTATTTAAGCAATTTGCAGGGTTATTTGTAGGCCTCGTTTCGCAGAAGCACGGTAATTGCGAGAAGGAATCGCGTTTGTAGGTTGGGGAAACCGGGTCCATTGGCCGGGCGGCGGCCTCCAGCAGTTGAGCCGGAGTCATAAATCGAGTTTCGAGAGGTGAATCGCGACCACTGGACGCACGGACGCGTGCTTTATGCATTGTGCGCGCGTAGAAGGGGTGGCCCGCCATAATTCACCCTCTTCCTCCTCCACCTCCCCCGTGGGACTTTTGTTCGACGCGTCGTCTCCACCTCTTGCCTCTCTGCCTCCTCGTTATTCAACCGGAGTTTAATACCGCGCAGAACTCGATATTCCGTATATAGAGACCGTCGTTGAGGAAAGAATATCGAATCTTGGGTAAAATTAATTCACAGTTTAGTATGCGACCTTAATGCCCGCGTCCCATATAGAGGTGCACACGTGCGAATGGGATGCATTTGAACGCATCCTGGTGTAACTGGCGGCATTGTGGCGGGCCGGTCGATCGTGCCGGCGCCGCTTCCTGCTGGCGTAATAATTAACGAACGGACCGGCGGAGCTTTATGTTTGTTTAGGCAGCTGAACGAGCCGCGAACTCTCGCGCCATCTCGGGAAAACTATAATGAATCTCGTGTCACCTCGTTGAGTGCATAAAGAGCTGACCTTAATTGCGCCGCCGCTACCGCCGCCACCGCCGCCTCCGTCGTCCCCTCTTTCTAGCAATTCCTCCTGTCCCGCGGTTTGTTAATTCTAATTGGCACTGCTCCGAATCACGGAAATCTTCCAGTGAAACTAATTTTGCAAACATTTCAGATATAACACCGGCCAGTCGTTCGGCGGTGTCTCTTGGAATTGTGTGTTGCGTAAGTTTAAATGTCAAGATTGTAACGGAGTATCGTTGGAATTGCGTCAGGATGGGGAGCGTAGATATCGATAAGGTGAAAAATTCTGGTTAGGTAGGAGAATACAATGCGGAGGAATTTCAGGTGTAGGAGAGAAGGAAGAAGGTAAAGCGAGAAAAAAGGAGGAAAAGAAAAAATAGAAAAGCGGGGAAGCGGAGCGGGGAGGAGGGAAGATCGTAATCGTTTCCCCGTGGTAGCAAGGAAAGCACGGCGCGGCGCTCTCCCAGGCTCACGTTATTAACCCATTGTCTGGCGCATGGTAGCAGTTAGAGGCAAGTGGAAGATGCAGTAATTTAAACGTCCTTTGATCCGCGAGAGTTGTTTTCAACTATCGCCCCGTAAATCATCTCGCGCTCCATAAAGCTGGCCGTGCTCTCCGCGGCCCCTCCTCCGTCTCGCTCTCTCTACTCCAGTTTCCTCCTCGCGCGTTCCCTCCGCCGAATAACAGGTCGCGATTTACACTGCAATTTACAGCCGAACCGTAAGTGCGTATACAACAGCCTCATCTCGTAAATACACTCGCCACTTTATTCCGTTGCATTCTCTTCTACTGCTACTTTTATACACATGTTACCTTCGCATACACACACGCGCGCACGCGAGCGCGAATACGCGAAATTCCCGAAAAAGAATGATACATTCGAATTAGCGATCGAGTTTCGGTGAAACTCCGTTTGTAGAAAGGATACGAGAAAACTCGAGAGAACGTGCTCGAGCGTGGAGACGTGACAGAAAAGGAACAGAGAGACGAGAACGAGCTTCTGAACTGATTGCAATTAGTAGGTTCGCCGTTGGTATGAGAATTCCATACGACGCCAACTAATTACCGGTTGCTTTATTTCGTTGCTTCGACACATACCGTTACATCCCCGTGACTGCCCGCGTTTCTACGCTGTAATTTCCCTTACCAAAGCAGAGAGAGCGAGAGAGAGGGAGAGAGAGAGAGAGGTTCGCGAAGAAAGCATCTTCCCTCGTAGTTGTTCACGTCGATCAGCTGCTCCGTTGGTCAAGCCGCATGATCGATAAATCGTCGTGGCCGGAGACGAAAAATCAAAGGTATAATTGTTAGTTCCGCGTTGCGATCCAATTAATAATGGGACGCGAGAGAAGAGGCGAGGCGGATACGGTGTTCTTCGGACCGGTGTAATCAAGCGGTGCACAGCACGCGTAAGCCGGAAACCGGCTCGATGGCTTCTGGGTATCTATTTAATGATGTTACTCTGTAGCCGGTTGAGAAAAATCGCCACTACCGTACGCCGTACGTGTACTCTTATAACCTTCATATACATACGGCAATTCCACGGAGCAGACTCGGAAAGAGAGGGTTTACCTCGGGTTTTTCTCTTTTTTCTTTTTCTTTTTCTTTATCTTTTCTTCTTTTTTGCTCTTGGTTCTCTGCGTCGTGTCGTTTAAACGGAACTGCAGAGTGTCGAAAAGAGGAGAAAAAACTCCAGGGCAGGGAGGAATAAAGGCGGAGGTGGCTCGGTGGCGTTGTCCCACGGGGCGACCCACCGTTCGACTTCTCCCCGCCTTATATATATATATAAACCGGCGATCCAGCACGCTTTGCTGCTCGTTTTGCTCGATTTCGATTGCTCCGGCCCAGAAGAAGCTGCTGAACACGCTGGAACATTGCTCGCAATTTAAATAAATTCACCGTGTCCCCGTTCTTACCCTTTCCTCTCTCTTTCTCTCGTTCTTTCTCTTTCACTCCTCGTACCTACCACTCTCTCCTCCCTCGCTCCTTTTGCTCTTCTGGTTCTTTCTTACCAGCTCGTTTTGAGTTTAGAAGGCGAACGACCATCTCGAGGAAACTTTCACAGAAAGGCGACAATTCCAACGTGGTTTCGTGGAAAACGAAATTCGCTTCTTCGAAAGTGAAATTTCGCTGAACGTGGAATTGCCGGATGAAGGAATTGCCCAGGATCAAAGTTCTTACTATCACGGATTCCCCTGACCTCTGCGAGTTTGGAGTTCCTAGACAATTCCAAGGTGGTAACCGCGATGACGAATTAAGGCTGGTCGGAGTGATTAGAAAGGCAGAGAGTCGGGTCTTTGCGGCGTGGTCAGGCTACGTCACGGCGCTCTCGCTCGCTTGCTAGCTCGCTCACTTGCTCGCGGTGAAAATCGTTTGCCACGTCGATCCGCGCGCGTGTTCTGCGTGGCGCGTCGAGCGGATGGAAGATGAGTGAAAGGTTGCCTGGCCGGACCAAGGTCTGTTCAATGTCTCATCCCGGCTTCTCCGGAATAGCAACGAGCCGTAGAAAACGGCGTGGCATTAAACGAGCGCCCTGGCCAGAAAAGACTCTTGCCAGCAATCTATACATACACATATATACACGCGATAAATCCCCTCGTACCATCGTGCTGGATTTATTCGGTTAGGAAAACTAATTAAGGAATTAATTGAATCCTGCGCAATCACGTGAAATTTTCCAGCCATATCTTTGCTCTATTTTCCCCACTTCCCGGTGAACTGTGCGTGGAATTAGTAATCGTTTCCTTTCTGCTTCTTTTTCTTCCTTTCTTTCTTTCTTTCTTTCTTTTTTCTGTCGTTTTACCTGAACGGGGATGGCCTGGTAGGAGTGGTGCAACACGTCGTGGTCAGTCAGTCGGGAGAAAGATAGAATTCGTCGGTTGGATGGTCACCTGCGTGACACCGGAGCCGAGCGTATTCGTCTTAGCCGACTTATTGAACGTCGAGTGTGCACGCGTGTCCGCGTAACTAGGCTGTTTATCATATAGATTGGCCGGCTAGCGCACGCCACGCTCCCGCAAACTCCCTCCTGTTGCGCTGTCGATACGTGAGAACCTGTGACGCGGTTCGTGGAACGCGTGCACACACGCGCACACACGCGCACACACGCTCTCCCTGGATCGATTTCAACGGCGAGATTGAACGGTGGAACTTCCTCGAATGAAAGAAACGTCCCGGTTGTGGAAAAAGTTACACCGTTCAAGTGTCGTCGTATATTACAAGCGGTTCTCTGAGAGAGAGAGAGAGAGAGAGATGGGAGGGGAGTCATTAATATTAATCGAACGAATCTGACCGCGTTCACGTGGCTGGCAACAACTACGATTTTCACACGACCTCGTCAAGGCAGCAATTATTTATTTTGTTTTTTCTTTCCTTTTTAATCACATGGATAAATATGTAGATTTACCGTGAAAGAGTCCTCCGGTTGCACGGATCCTCCGGCGCAACGCTGGTATCCTTCTCTCTGTGGTCCCTGAGCTTGGGACAGAGGAGCGGAAAACGCGATAGGACGGGCCGGGGCGAGGCACGGGGTCGGAGGGAGCGAGGTAGACAAAAGGGGAAGGAGAAGGTGCACCGAGAGCGGGTCGAGAGCGCTAGTGTTAGGAATGTGGTACCACTGCTTGTCACAGTCACAAGCGCGCAGGCTGCACGGTACCCACCGGTACATTATAATATGCGCGGCTGCGGTTGCATATAAGTGCAGTAGGCGTACGACGCCTCGTGTGTGCGCTCGTCTATATATCGAACGGTTTGCCCGAACGCTGGCCACGTAGTCTCGAGTTGGCTGGCTCACAGGCAACGATGTACGATAATTGGCCCTGGTATAACAGGTTTCGCGGGGACTCTCCGATCGGCCAGGATTTCGGGAAACTCCTTTTTGACGGGAGTGTATACTTTTTCGAAATACACGCAGATATATACAACGTACACGTATATACGTGCATACATATAGAGAGAAAGAAACAGTATGCAGACATGATGTTTCCTCGGTTGAAATCACCGGGCATAAATTATCGCGTATATCAGCGCGGCGTGCAGGTAGGATCGGAAACGCAATTAAAATAAAATCAGGGTCCCGGTCGCGCCGCTCTGCTCCTCCGGCTCGCCGCGAGGGAACCGCGCGTCGAATCGATGCCCCTCCCATTGTTTTCAAAGAGAATTGCTGTAAATCGGAGGATTACCAAGCCTCTGGCCGGGGAGATCGAGACTTTTCCGGCCGGTCCGTACGAGTACGAGTAAACGATCGTTTTACGAGCGTAGCCTCGATAACGATCTCCGTGTATCCTTGACTAAAACGTGACTAGAAGCGGAGGGAGTGCGCCGATACAACCTCGATACAAACATTGTTCTCTCATCGGGATACAAATTGCTCGTATGCCGATGCAGCTTCGCTCTCCCTGCTTGGGGGGATGAATAAATAAAATACACTCGTTCGTTCGACGACGTTCAATTCTCTTTCGTACTTAATCGATCCAAAGGTTTTTTCTTTTCTTTTCTTTTTCTCTCTTTTCGAGTCAGTTGAGAAATTCCAGGTTAGGAATTTCGAAAGCGATCGCTATTGCCTGCAATTTCAATCACTCGGAGTGAGTAGATTGAAGCAGAAGAGGAAAAGGAAGTGAAGCTACCGACACAGATAGAGGTACACGCCGCGCAAGATGCGTCTGTCAGGCTATTAAGCGTTATTAATTAGCCCGATACTGTGATTAATGAGCTCACAGTGCTCCTTTTATCGTGGATCCACCGAATCGCGAGGCTGTTCGCGGAATCGTCGTCGAAACGATCTCCGGTGGACTCAGGGGGGGCAGATACGAGGCCGAGCCGTCGGAAGATTTATCGAGGCGCGAGCGTAACGGTGCGCGACGGGTGTATCGATCGAGAGTGACACGCGTGGCGGCGACGGCGGCGGCGACGGCGGTGGTGGCTTGGTCCCCGATTCGATGACCGGCTATTATGCAAGCGGTTCCGAGAAATCGAGGAAGGGCTCCGTCCGGAGGAGAGTCCACACTCGGATACTGGAACACAAGTCGAGGGAACGGTAATAATTACTCCCGCGCCGTCTGTCACGGCCGATCGATAACTCGCTGGCAATTAACTTTGAAAAATCGTCCCGAGTCACGTACGATCCGGTTTCCAAAGGATCACACACCGCCCTCCTCCTCCTCTGCTCTCTTTTTCTTCTCGATACCAGCGTAGATTAGATCCTCCTACGGATGATCGAGCTCGGTGCGGTAAAAGGGCGAGTCCTCGGATCGATCTGGCTCCGCGGGGGAAACGGTCTTTTTCTTCAAATCCGAGGAATTATTAATCGAAGAAGAAGTAAGAAGGAGAAGAAGAAGAAGAAGAAGAAGAAGAGGAAGAAGAAGAAGAAGATGGGAAAGACGAAGTAGAAATCGTGGAATTGCCCGAGTGTAGTAGGAGTGTCTGTGAATCGAAGGGCACCGATTGGCCGTGTAATTGCCGTGACAGAGGGGTGGGGACAACCGGTTACCGGCGTGGACACTGACGGATATGACATTTCTGAAGTTCGTGGCCATCTACGTTTTCTCTCCTTTCGTTCGTTTTGCCCCCGGTGGCCCGTCCCTGCCTTCCTCCCTCTTTCTCTCACTCATTCTATCTCTCTCCCTCTCTTTATATCCTCCTTTTATTTCGATTCGATTTTTCTGCCGGTCTTGTTCCCTTATTATCTCGTTTTGCTCGTCTCCAGGTCCGGCCACGTCAGTTTGTCTCTCCTTCTGGCCGCTGCTCCTCGACTGTTTCCCTCCCTCCCTCCCGTCCTCCCTGCTGCCACAGAGCTGGTCCCTCTGGAATCGTGCTTTTATTTCCTGTCGAGCTTCTTGCCGCCCCTTTTTCGTTCGGCTCCTCTTTCGCATCCTTCGTGTCGCTCTCGCGTCACTCTCCAAATTGAACACATCCAGCATTCCTCCCTCTCTTACCCTCCCTTCCTCCCCCCCCCTCTCTCACTCTCTCACTCTCTCTCTCTCTCTCTCTTCTCTTTGGTTCCTTATTAATTTCTGATCGAACAGTGAAACCGAAAGAACCGAAAGGTTATAGTAGTGGCTGACGATGGTTCAGCCTCGTTTAATAACCATTAGAAGGGAGAAAGAGGACTCCGAGGCGACCGTACACCCCCGAAGGTGAAAGGCTGACCGAGGGTGCGAAAGATCTAGAGCAGATAGGGGCCTCTATATTGATGAGCTGGCTCTACCGTGTATTGATTCCTCAGTGGGGGCCCCGCAGACCCCTTTTGCTACACGCCAACCTCCTGATAAGATCCAGCAGATAAGGCATGATTACACACCACTCTCCCCGGGACAGAGTAAACAGTCTTCCACGTTGATGGTTGCTTCGTTTCCCTCGATTCTTCCTTACCCCGACACCACCTCAGGCGGAATCTCTAATAAGCACACGACTAGCGGGGTTTCTAAGCGGTGGGCTAGGGGTGGGGGGGGATTAAACACATGGGAGTTGCCGAGCTGCCAGTTTTTCCACTGTTCTCTCTCGGAGAAAGAGGAACACGGTTGGTACATTGTACAAAGGGACAAAAGGGGGACCATTTCGAGTACTATCTCTCTTTCCAAAAGAGCGAGTGAACAGGAGAGAGAAAGAGATGGATAGAGGAACAGGAAGACCCACGGTGAAAAACAGTTTCGAGGACATTTTATATTCGTGGACACGCGAGTTCGAGAGCTCGGGCATTGTGACCAAGTTTTCGCTCAAACTGCTTTCAATCGGTTTTCCATTAGGGAATCCCTTCTGCTTCCTTTCGAGCCGTCCGACAATAGCTCTGGCTCCGGGGGTTAAGTGGCCGGTGAATGGAGGAGAGCAGCGGGCGAAAGAAAGAGAGAGAGAGGAAGTTCGATCACGAAGGAATCGGTAACTGTCCCTATGTCGAAGTGTTTACCGATGGGGAACAGGTGTAGGGCTCACGTTTCCAGGGTACCAGGGGATTAGGGGCCCGATTTCACGCGATCCTGGCCCCCGTTTCTGGCTTCTTGATTCTGGAATTTTATTCAGCCTCTTCGATCCTTCTTGATCCTTCGTAGAATACACAATTCCTCAACTTGCGTGCAACAGTTAAATACTTCTTCTGACGTATCTTACCTTTTCTGTTTTGTTTCTTTTTCTTTCTGATGCGACAAATCTCCGTATTGCTCGATCTCAGCGGCAACCAGAAGAATCCTCTTTCAGCTCTTTTCTTTCTTTCTTTCTTGTTTGTTTTTTCCTTTTCTCTAATTGAGTGTTGTAAACGAATTGCTGAGGTCGTGCAGTCGTATTGTTCGAGTGTTCTGGTTACCCGTGATTCTCGAAACAAAGGGATTCGAGGATCGAAGGAGCCAGGACGACGAGCGCGTAACAGGTGTGATATCTCTGTGTTTTCTTTTCCAAAACTGTCGCTGCAGAGCGCGGCGAGGCGGGCGGGCACCAGCTGCGCCAACTGCAAGACCGCGACCACCACGCTCTGGCGGAGGAACCAGGCCGGGGAGCCAGTCTGCAACGCGTGCGGCCTCTACTACAAGCTGCACAACGTAAGTAATCGATCATACATTCCCCCCCACCCCAACCCCTGTTACCCGCCACGATAACTAATGAACCGTTCCGATCGGACTTCTCGGGCCCCAAGACGCTTCGGTAACCGTATATACTTCTCTAACATTTATATGGACTTCCGTTTCCCAATGAACTTTCCAAACGAGTAATAATACCTCTCGAGGAAGCGTACAGGAAAGATTCGTGTCATTGGATACAATGTTTCTCGAGAGGGGAAGCTAGAGGAGAGCCGACAAAGGATACGAGATCCGAAGCAGATCTTGGCAAATAGTAAAGGCGAAAGGTCGTTCTTTTTGGCCACCGTCGAAGCCACCGATCCACCGTAACGCAATATCGGATTGCTATTGTCGCTGTTGCTATAGAAAGAGAGAGAGAGAGAGAGAGAGAGAGAGAGAGAAAGAGTGGTTCATTGTTAGCCTGTGGAACCTAATTCCTTGATCTGGGGACAGGAGAGTCTTAGTTACGCTTTGGATACGAATGAAACTCGCAGGATGTGTGTACATAGTTCTGTTAGCTCGGTTGGAAGAGGGAAGTGATCGTATCATTCTGAAATGCTCGGCTTTGGGATTAATACCAGCTTGAACTTGACTGACGGATACTCTTTTCAGAGTATCCAAATTTTCGTGGTTAGTTTTGCAAGCTGTCTGTAGAATTCTTGAAGAATCTTTTTCTCTCCTTTGATTTTTTTTTTTTTTAATAGACTTTAGGTTCGTTTCTTTGCTAGGAATATATAGGGTCATCCAAATGCGGCGTCTAAATTTCTGTACTAGAAATGTTCACATGCCGTGGCTTTTCAAACGACCTAAGATGTTTCATTTTGGTAGAAGGCAGGATAATTTTAACCGTGGACATTGCAGCAATGTATTTATGTTATTTAAACTTGTTATGAAAATGGGATTTTCTTTTTTAAGAATACCGACCGCAAAATTCATGATTTTTTTAAATAATCGGCCAAATCGGTTTAGAGATTAGTGAAAAAGTTCGAAGAAACTGGTTGGGTGATTGACGAATCGAAAAGTGGAAGGCCAAAACCTGTACGCATAAATGGAAACATTACTGCTATATGTGAAAGTGTTGAAAATGAACTGGCAACATCAATTTCATCTCGTTTGTAAGAATTGGGTGTATCTTGTGAATTTTGCATAAAGATCTGCAGTTACACGCGCACAAAACTCAATTACCTCAGAAATTTAAAGAAAGAGACCATTTACAATGTTGTAATTTTGCTAGCGTTGAATCTCATTTCACAATGCATGAATTCGTTAATATGCAAAATTGTCGTATCTGAGATGACGAAAATCCTCGTGTTATTCGTGAAAAATCTCTCAGTTTTGTCTGAGAAAAGCACTTTCTCTACGAAAATTCTCAGCGCTAGATCGGTTGTGATGGCAGAATAATTTGGCCGCCATGATATCCGATCCTATCATTCCTAGATTTTTATTTGTGGAGTTACGTCAAATGTATCGTGAATAGAGCATTGGACAATTACGACAAAAAATTATTACAGCATTTGAATAATTAAAATTAATACGTAACGGCACGTTCGAAAACGTCCGTAGAGATTTAATAATGAGATTAATTTAACAATTACATTTCCAGTAATCCATGAATTAACCTAACAGATTTTTCTCGAAAACAGAGCGTCAAATGAAACAAACTTTATTCTACATTCATCATAATCAATAAATGTTCATTATATATATTCTTTGTATATAAAATTTAAATACAATGCTTACTGAACATTTATTTCCAGAAAAAAAGTCATTAATTTCTGTTTGCTTCTTCGATTTCGATTCTTTCATTAAAGCAAAATCGCAATCTCTTTCTCCAGAAATCATTGGCCGCCTAAAGCATAACTATAACCGAATAAGCGAGTGTCTATTATAATTGTAATGGATCATACTTTCAACGAAAACAAAAATTTGAAAGAATTCCAAACATTCTGCACTTTACCGAAAGGAAACATGTACAGTCCCGTCCATAAGTCATCGGACACTTACTAAAATTAGAATGCGGACTTCGAAATTCTACTTTTTACCGTAATTTTTCAACCAGTACACTCTTTTTTTGCAACAGTAACCAGTAACTGAACATTTTTAAATAAATAATTCTTTTCTAGAAGTATTTATTGGGATCATAGGAACTGTCGAACTAAAAATGAAGAAGATTGAATGTTGCAATTTCTCAGCACCATGTTAGTCTCTATTTAGTAAAAAACCCTTCTTAAATTGTTTATAAACACTTAACACTAGGTTTACGGGACACGTCAATTTGACGGATTCGAGATTTCACGAGAGAAATTATAAAAACAATTGCTATTATTTCTCAGCAACTCTTTCTCACTTTTATTCATGGAATGATGCGAAAATATATCCGAATTTCTAAATACGTTAGTAATATACAATTATGTTGCCTCTAACAAATCGATTTGTGGAAGCAAAAATTCGATTTCTGGTTCACGCAAGAAGAGCCCGTAAACCTAGTATTAATGAAGCTACAGATATGTTCTTTAGTTAATTTTGAACTGTCGAAGTAAACCAAATGTGTATACAGAATAACATCGTATAGAATTCGAGCTGTATTTAATAAATACTTCTTTTTCTTAACATTTATTCATGTTACACAAGTGAATTTTTAACTTAGCATTCAGATATAACCGTAAAATAGATAAAAATAACAAAATATATTATAAATTCGCAACAGCAAATTGTATTTGCATGTTAATAATCATTTTGCTCGAGAAGTACAAATGTCCGATGATTTATGGACGGGAGTGTAGACGTGTGTTTTGGATGGCCCTGTACACGTATAGTTCTCAAATGGGAAGAGTTTAGAGAAGGAGAACAGTGCGTTTTCGTGTGAAATTCGCTGAGTCGTTGATAGGGTGGGCACTCGAGGCGCTTCTCTGTTGTGCCAACAATTAGGGTGGCCGGCGGACGTGCGAAGAGCATCGCTGGGGGTGGAGCGTGCTCAACGGCGTGTGACACAGGAAGCCGACAGACCTAGACAAAGGGAGGAGGGAAAACGGACGTCCTGCGTGTCGAGTTTTTCTCGGGAACTTGCGCGTATTTCACGCCAAGACCCCTGGGGGGCTTCCGCCTCGCGGAAATCTTTACACTTTGCCTACCTACCTCCTTGTTAATTCCTCGCTCAGAAAAATGGCTTCCTTAATACGCTTCCCTCAGGAAACTGTACCTTAGGTAATTGGAACGAGAATGAACTAATCGTTACATACAACACCCTCGTGTTTCTAATAACCTGATGAATATTTTCTAAGAAAAAAAAAAAAACCAGGAAGATAGGATTAGAACCTGCAAGAAATAATCCTGACTGGGATATATTCAAGGAGCAACGTGTATATATTCCACGATCACTCGATAAGGATTCGTCTGGAGCATCCGTTAATTGGCCTACGATGACACAATGAGTCCCACTGTGTTCACCCCACTTCTTGAGTATGCACGCGTCGCGGGGCAAATGGTCCGTCCGAATTTACGCAGCTTTTTATCTCTCCTTTTCATCTGGCTCACTCACCGCACAGAGAATCCTCTCTTATTCCATCTCTCTAGGACAGCTCTCTGTGTGTACATGCTATTCCACGTAGGCCCAGATACGCGATCTATTAAACTGGCGACAAGTTGGCCAAGCTTAATTCGCGTGTTTTCTCGTGACGTTTATCTGGCTGGATCTGAGGAGAGGGCGAGTGGAGGCTGCATCCTCGCGCTGGTTAATGCCGAGTATAAAGGCCTGGGCCAGACACGTTTCCTGGTAATCATTAATTAAGCGTACGGCCGCCCTTCCGCTGCTTAGCGACATGGGACGCCGTGCTACGTGCTTCCATGGGGGTAGGGGGAATGAATTCGGGTAGCCTTGCGATAGGCTATGTCCATTCTTCAATCCGAAATTTCATTCTTTCTCTTTTCTCCTCTTTCTTTCGCTTTGTTTTCTTCCTGGAACTTACGGAACTGGAGAAAATGTTGTCGGGTAGTAATGTGAAAGAATGTAATATTAGGTTGTCCTAAAAGTTCTTTTCGTTATATTCATACGCTGCTTTGCCTGACAACGTTTCGAGTAAACGTGCAGTCCAATATGTTTAAAATTGAACTTACAGTCATTAGTTCTCTTCTAACTTTCCAATAGTATGTTTCTTTTTTGATAAAGTGTCTTTTGGATTTTTCGATGCCACGTTGAAAGGTGGAAAATCAGGAAATGCGTTTGCAACATGTGACGTTGTGTTGATTTATAGAAGGAAATAGTGCTCGGAATACTGCAAATTAGATTTACGCTGTCTATTGGAATCGTACTGTAACTGTTCAAACGGTTCATAATTGATACAGAAAGTTTGGAATCGGGAATTTTAAACGAGATGAAAAAATACCTTGAACAATATTTTGCTAGAAAAACCATAGCAATTTTAGTAAAATCGCATCATAAGTCTTCCAAAGAGAAGGAAAAGAATGAAAAATCAGAATTCTATAGAATTACATAAAAAATAAACGATTCTAACAATAAAATGAAAGGAACTTTTGAGACAAAATGAACAACCTAATATTTAGAAGCTGTCTGGTTCACTTGTGAATGGCACCAGCTGCGTATATTGTGAGCAACGATAGATGTAGCTTACGTGATTTTTAAATATGAACTTTTTCTATTAAAATTCAATCATCAAACGTCATTTTTTGTTGAAACAAGTGCTTTTCTGTAATCGAATTAAAATGGAACACGAATGGGAAAAAGTGTAGCGATTGCTTGTAAAAACTTATGGTGAATCTGCTGCATCGGAAACAAGTATCTAGAAATTGGTTTCGACAATTCAAAGTAATGCTTCTTCGTAACAACGCTCAGCCCCATGTTGCTATAGCCGTGAAACAAACACGCATGGAGCTCAAATGAGAAGTTATCTCGCACCTAGCGTATTCTTCGGATCTAGTCCCTAAGCGATTACCATCTTTGCTGATCGATACGACACGCTTTAGATAATACACAGGAAGACGAAAATTGGGTTGCTGTATGGATTGACTCAAAAGACAAACCGTTCTTTCGTCGTGGAATTCAGCTTCTGTCAGAAAAGTGGGAAAAGGTCGTAGCTTCCGAGGGCAAATACTTTGATTAATGCATTCGTACATTTAATCGTTGAAATGAATGCTCGAAAAGATTAAAAAAGCTTCCGAGGGCAAATACTTTGGTGAATGTGTTCGTATATTTGATCGTTGAAATGAATGCTCGAAAAGATTAAAAAAGCTTCCGAGGGCAAATGCAGTAGACTTCCGTATAACGCGGTTAACATGTTATGCACGGTGATATTGCTGATATTGCTGTCCTTTCCGTTCAGCCTTGTTCATGTTTCAAGAAGTAACAGGAAAAAAAATATCAGTCACGGCATTTCGTAGACAATTGGCGGATGCACTCATACGGCAGTTAGATGAGGAAATTCCAATCCATATTGAAAGAAGAATTGTTCATTAATTACAAAAAAAAAAAAAAAAAAAGAAGGAGACATACATAAAGTCTGAAGATATTTTTCGGGATGTTACGATACAAATGCAAAGCTATTCGGACGCAATATAGCCTGAAATTTGATCAAAAAAGTCTTGCAATACATGTGAAGTCAAACCATATTTTTTCTTAAGATTGTATTAAAATAAATTTCATTGAAATTACTACATTTATTTTTTAACTTTGATACTGTCGGTCCTTAGGGACCGACGCTGACCAAACGGAAATTTCACTGTCGGTCTCCAGAGACCGACGCCGCGTTCAACGTGTTAATATGTTACGTGCTGCATAAATTCGCGTTATAGGAAACCGTGCTGTACGAAAATTCTCCTCGAACAACGCGTATAATTTAAAGTAACACTTTTTAAATGATTGAGTTGCTTCATGGATTGGCTCAAAAGACAAACCGTTCTTTCGTCATGGAATTCAATTTTTGGCAGAAAAGTGGGTAAGGTCGGTAATACTTTGATTAATAATGCATTCGTACATTTGATCGTTGAAATGAATGCTCGAAAAGATTGAAAAAGCTTCCGAGGGCAAATACAGTAGACTCTATAGTATAACGCGGTTAATATGTTACGCGTTATAGGAAAACGTGCTATATGGAAATTCTCCTCGCATAACGCGTATAATCTAAACACTTTCACAATGATTATCACTATGTCAGCATTTACTTTCTATATTTTATCAAAGAGGATAGTATTTTAAAAATAAATGACATACACATGCAGTTGATAAAAAAAGAAGATTACTAACGTATTTAAAAAAAATTGTCTGTTTCATTGAAATTTAATACAAATTTAACGATGCAAACTTATGTACTATGTTTTTTCAAGATTTTTTGAAATTGAAAAATACTTTTACGATCTTGATTATTAGTCACTGTCCGAATCGTCCAGAATTACAATTTTAAATGCAGGTAATTCCTGTGTTTCATTATTTACCGCGTTGTACGAAGAATCGCGTTATTAGTCGCAATATTTTTGCCGCGTTATACGGGAGTCTACGCACATTTTATCATTGAAAGAAACGCTCGGAAATGTACAAATAAAGCAGCAGTTGTCAATGTAACCCTGTAACACATGGCAAATGGATTTAACATATTCTGTACACATGTGCAACGAACGTGTAACAGCTATCATAGTTGCAAATGGGTTAAGAAGAAACGAGTTATTCCCGAAGGAAGAGAGAGAGAGAAAGAGAGACAGAGAGAGATAGAAACGGTTGATCGTTTTCTCGTGAGAGTATAGGGGTGTACCACTGTACAGGACGGGATATAGGCGAGTGTCTTGGGTGACGTTAAGCCGACACGAGCATGCCAGCCCGGAATAGTCGATGGTCGAACAATCGGACGGCAGGGATTAGCCGGGGTCCGTGCACTCCTCAAGGTTCCCCTGATCGAGAATTCGATGGAACGTAATGGAATCTACCTGTGCTCGAAATGGCAGTCATCTGTGCTGCAACTGAACGTCCTAGCTCCGTCAAGTTTCACCAATAATTTCTCGAGAAATCCAAAGGAACTCGTCACTCGTCCAAACGGTGAAAAGAAGATTATTGTTGGAATTCGTGACGCGAGGAAGTTGGCGCAGATTGCATTCGAACGATACAATATTTATTACGACGTTAACCCTTTGATTGTGGTGCGAATATACACGGCGAATAGCCTGCCATTATTACACTTATTCCTCTATTTACGCGGATTGTCTATTTATCCGATTGTTTCACGTAGATCTTTTTAAAGCGGATGAAATACACTCTTGATTAGGTTTACGTTGGACAATCATTCTAAGAGATATGCTTCTATCCCTCTATTTACGCGAGTTATCTGTTCCACGTGGATTTTTTGTACGCGGATGAAAATCGGGTGAGTGGAGTCTGCTTGTAGGAAAAAAAGACATAGGTAAAAAAAATGTATGTGTTATAATACTTACTTCGTACAGATTAACAAAGAAAAAAGAAATAATGATATTTCAGAAAAGCAAAATTCATTTTATTCCTTGTCAGAATCTGTCCAAAAAGAAAAAGAGAAGCAAAACCTGTAAAAGTCAGAGTTATGTAATTAGTACGCTCAAGTAAAAATTTGCGTCTCTCCGATATGTATTAAATTCAATGAAAGATTATAGAAAAATTGTATATTTCCTGATAATCTACCGCGTAAAAAAGATGGCGCGTAAATGGAGGGATGGGTGTACCTATCATATTCACTCGTTTTCTTTTCTTCCGATTAAATATTGTTAAGATATGTTATTTAGAAAAATAACGAATGAATAAAATTATCAAATTGATCAGCAATTGAAAAATAAGTAAATACTTACGTATGCAGTAAAGGAATAATTTTATACGATTTAATTCACGACGCGATTATACGAGAACAGCGAAATTGAGACTGAACAGTGTATATTATATAAAAACATGCGAATATTGATACAGTTGCCAATGCTCGATTATTTGCAATTGTTATGTTATATGTAACCATAAATTCTACGTTAGAAAACAATTAAGAAAACGGTAAATCTGTTGTAGTATAGAAAAATTTAAAAAGCGTGTTTGTACGCCTTTCATATGTACATATATATGGATAATTCAGCGAAGATGTACATATACGCTTTTCGTAGTCAAAGGGTTAAATTGGGTGCGATGTTAAGTAAACGTGGTGTTCAAGTTTTGACTGACTGCTCTTGACTAGGATTCTGCAAGTACATTTATAAGGATAGAATTTAAAGGGAGAAGATGAACTTATTGTTAGTTTTAGTGACGAATTGCAGGAAAGGACTTCGAAGGGACAGTCAGCCAGTATTTGAGACATTTGTTTTTGACACTACAGGGTTTATTTGCAGGACAACTCTGTAACTCAATGATTGGTTATTCAAAATAATAGAAAAATGCAGAATAATTTAAAACAATAAACCAATGTAAAGTTCACTTTCCACTTCGATAATTTATATTAGGTTGTCCGGAGAATTCGTGTCGATGTTTGATAGATAATGTTTGAATATGTTACAACATATAAAATTGTATGAAAACATAAAGTTCGTATGTATTCTGAAAGATTATCGTTTCACGCGTCGTTTGAAAGTTTATTCGTTGCAATTACTAGTTTCTTCTTAGTATTATGTCTTGAAGATGGAAGAACATAGAGTACACTTCTAACATTCAATATTTTTCTTTCAACGAAGAGAGAAAAGTATTGAAAAAACGTCAAACGAGATATATATTGTTTATAGAGGTGGTAGCTTATCAGAAAAAATTCTTCGCCAACGGTTGACAAAATCTAAAAAATGGGAATTTCGATCTTAAAGAAAGTAAAGGAACAAAGCTTTTTGGTACAATGGAATCTTTCAATTTGCTGAAGAAACGACGAAAAATTTGTAAAATTAAAAATTGCATAGAACAAAATTGTTACAGACTCTAACGAACTCTACAAACTCTAATTGTCATAGAAGAAAAAGAAAATGGCTTATTTACACAAAACTCGGCTCGAATTTTCCGGACAATCCAATAGAACCCGTGAACCTTGAGTACTTAGTCCAGTGTCAGAACTTTCCGTGTACACCAGGATCTCGGTCACGATTCGAGCAACGCGGAGCAACGGAGAAAATGAAAGATTACGATTGTTGGACGAGTCGAAATCGTATCGCGGGAGGGAGAAAAAAGAGAGAGAGAGAGAGAGAGAGAGAGAGAAAGAAAGAAAGAAAGAAGAAGAAGAAGGAGAAGAATCGACGGCTACCAAGTATGTAAGTCGTCCAGGGCGCGAGAGATCAATCATCTGGAGAGCAGCGTCGTCCGGCAGTTTCTCTTGTACCTGCCACCAGGGTATACGGCCGTTCCCCGGGTCTTGTCCCGAGATTCGAGATAGACGCCGGTCCGCGGAGAGGACAGAGCGAGCGTGCAAGAGAGAAAGAGAAGGAGAGGGAGCGAAAGGGACGCGGAACGACAGATCTGGCGTCGTTAAGATAGAGCGCCGCGATAGCGGCCGTCCGTGGACGGTCGCGCGCGACAGACCTAGTCGAAAATACACGGATTATTCGTGCTCTCGGCGCCGTGGCTACCGGCTGCTCGAAATATGCTAATCGACGCTCGAAATCCTCGCCTGCCTGCGAACTCTCCCCGCAGGGTCACTCGTAGGGTCGCGCAACAGAAATTCCTCGAACCAGAGGAGGACCAGCCTATGAGAAAAAGCTGTTTCTACGTTGAAAACATTCGCTGTCTCGCGTGTTGAAGAATGTGGACGAGAATCAGGCTGAACCTTTTCAGGATCCTTTCATATACAGGATGTTTCCGAAAATGTCGGCTTTCAGGATAGATTCAGTATGCTGAAATAAGGAAAAAAGTTCGTATGAACATGTACCCGACACGACATTGTTTCCGAATTATAGCCGTTTTTATGTGAAATCTGTTATTTAACACGTTCCGTGCCAAGCCATTTTTGCCTGACTTGTCGTTCAGGCCATTTGATATTTTGACTAAAGATTGATATATTATCACACAATATTTCATTACATCATCAATACATAAGTAATTCTCTTGTTTAGAGTAGCTATCACATCGTGTACCACTTATGGTACACGTGGCGCTGCGATCAGTTCGATTGCAAAAGTTAGTCGGTTCGAAACTTTTCGACTAATAAAAAACCTGCTGCATTCGAATTTGTTAAATAAAAAACGAGAGAAATAATATATTTAACAAAACAAGGAGTAGGTAAATATACGGAGATAACGGTTTTTGTTTTTCATTTGTTTCTGTTGGAAAAGAAGTTTCTATTATTTACTTTCATTAGATTATTGTTTACACATTAGATATTCATATACAAAAAACTATAAGAGTAATGACGTTTTGCAGCGATTGCCCGAAAAAAATGTTTTTATGCCTCCCTTGCTTTAACAAAATCCACCATTAAATGTAATTATTAATTATTCTATATATAACAATTAAAGAAACTTATGTGTTTTGTTCTATAGTGCATTTTGTATAATGTATCATTTTTTTGGTTGAAATATATTTTACAGAATTACATTTGTCATAAAATACATGTTTTCAGCGCATTAAATAAATATGACTGCGTGTACCACCGGTGGTACACGTGGCCTGAAGATCAAGTTTAACGTGTACCATCGGTGGTACACATGGCACGGAACGTGTTAATACTTTTCGTTTAGGCGACGTTGATTCTCGAAAAATTAGCAGTTTCAATTTTAGAAAATACTTCTCTATCATTCGTTACTGGATTTCATTGAGAAAGTTTAAACAAAGGTATGGCTTTCCCCTGCAGACGTTATAAAGTTACCACTTTCTTTGTTAAATGTATTGCAACATTCTTTGCAAAATTTTTAAAACTCGTTGATCGAAGGGTCGACTGATATCGGCGTGGCGTTTAACGTGTTAATCATTTTCATAGAAACCATTTGAAGTAGCCATTCTCGGCTTGAATACAGATTTTCTCACTCGTTCAAAAGTACCAGCTGTTGTTTGAATTCGCCGACAACACTCTTGAATATGATATCACAGTTCTTCAACATCGTTTACTGGTGCGTTGTAAACCAAAGATTCTAGGTGTCGCCACAAATAAAAATCCAATTTATATAGATCAGGTAATCGTGCTGGCCAATTAATTGGCTCTTCACAACCAATTCATTTATTAAGGAATCTCTCGTTTAAAAACTATCTCGCTAGTTGACTAAAATATGCTGATGCATCATCATGCATAAACCACATACAGTTGATGACATTGAGCGATACGTCTTCCAATAGTTCGTGTAAGTTTTCCCTTAAAAACACTGATATGAGATGACAAGTGTTACTTATAAACAATTAAAGGAAGCAGTCAACAAAGTCGTAAGAATTACTGGTAGACAGAAATGGTTATTAATTCGGAACCAAGATCGTATCGGGCATATGTTCGTATAAACTTTTCTTTTTATTTTAACGTACTGAATTTATTCCCCGAAGTTATATCCACATTTTTGGAAACACCCTGTATACACGGTGTTTCAGGATGTTTCAGTGTAACTTTGTAGTATGGAATATAGCGAGATGGTAGAAGTCATCAGAAGTCAAAGTAAACGTGTTTAGGGTAGAGGGACAACCAAATTGAGAGAAATAAGGGCGCTTGAGGAATTGAAATCTTGGTCAGGATCGTAAGGGAAAATTTTTAATTCAGCGTCGGTGTACTTAAAGAATACGTTGGCTACACAGATACAGGAGAAAGTTACTAATACAGTATTTGGTTAAACAATTAGGGCCACTCGCGATTTTCAACATCCTTCGCGTTTTTAGTAACATTCACAGGTCTGAACGTAACTTAATAATAATTTTTATTAGCTATTGAAGTATGTACATTCATATTATATGCATATATATATATATATATATTAATAATTTGCTCTTCCCTTTATCATGTCTTTTATTTTTCAATGATTTTGCCAAATATCCAGAAATTATTTTTTCTCAAATCAGCAAATGTGTGTCCTTAATTGGATTCATTCATTGGGAGAGTTGTTTGGCTATGGAAGTGTAGGGATTTTTTTTAATAGTAGAAATAATTTTCTGACAGATTTGATTCTTCGACGTGGTGTTCCATTCTGCAGAATACACTAATTGTGGAATATATTAATAATTAAGAAAATTTCTAAGGTAAATTCCGTTCGGGCCTTGAAATTTTACTAAAAATGCGAAAGACGTTAAAAATTGTGACAAACCCTAATTTTTTGGTTAATTTTTCGTGGTATTCTCGTAATACGAAGCAAAAATTGCAATAACCTTCTATAACACAGTTGTTATATAGTACAGTTTAATTATTTTAAGTAGATTTCTAATAGCATTAATTTTTTTATTATATTTTTACGATTGAAATTAACAAAAAATTCTTCTGTTCTTTTCATGCATGTGCATCACTATTTTTCAATTTCAGTTGTCAGGGAATTTCCCTGTAGATGCAGCATTCCTCCTTTTTTTCCTTTTTAATCAAAAGTGTCATTCGCAGTATTGCTGTTTCTTAGAAGTACAAAATTGCTTAGCTCCTTATAAAGAGATTTCGGTAGAATTAGAAGGACCTTCGGTCCATTAAAAGGAAAACGAATTAGGCCACTAATATTTAACAGGGACAACGAATATTATTAATTCCTTTGATCTCAAGCTTAAGTTCCTTTCTTTTGGAAAATAGTTTTGTAATATTCATATTTCACTTTGTTCTATTTTTTCAATTTTCTTATATGAACTCTTAAATTCAATAAATACAATTTGAAACAAGTAAACATATATTTATTATCTTTTGTATCTATAAAATTTTATTTCATAACCATATTCTCTCTGAGAATGCAGTTTTCATATAACGCAGAAAGTAGCAACCTGATTTGCTTGTATTTACTTCTGAGTTTCCTACAAGACTGTACGAATTGATCGCGTTATAGGAGGATTAACAGTAGTAATTATTAACAAATAAATAAATATTCTAAATAGTAAATGTTCCAAAATAGTAAATGAAACAGAATTGTAACTTACGGTCCATATTAATCGGTACCAAATTTCCAAGGTTTCAGTTCATAACCTAGTTCACTATAGCCTTCAGTTCACTATATCGTAGCCTGAACGATACCGATAGAAGAGTACCTACTATTAACAAAAAAAGAATAAAAGGAACGCGATACGAAAATGAATTTTCTATCTCGTTACCGTCTCGCGACACACACACATCGAGCGAAGCAGAGAAGTTATTCAACTGGAAGCAAAGAGACCGTTAGGTATATACACGGAGATTTCCGAAGAAAGGAGGCAGATTTAAATTTGAAATGGAAAAGCGACAGGAATAGCCTTTGGTAGAGGGATCTCGAACAGAGGACCGCTGTCTTTCCCGATACGGATCACGATTTTATCGTCGTTTGCTCGAAGATGTACGCTGGATGTATATGCGTGTGGCCTGAACGATTGACCGATAAGAGAGGCAATTTTGGATAGAAGCGCGGAGCGAAGCCGGGACGCGATCGAAGGTGCTTCTCACACGTGCTTTTAATTCGACGCGCGATTTCAGGATAAATCAACGCTGGTCTGTAAAGGGGAGGGGAAAGGGGGAGATTTGTTTTGTCGAGCGAGGAAGTTGTAAAATCGCTTGCAAAGAGCCGCCAATTGATATGCCCCCGACGAACCGGCTACGAGACATTCCTACGCGCGAGTACCCGCCTTCTGCGAACGTTTTAGCCGAGTTCTGAGATGAGGATCGAACATAACACACTTTTCAATGAGCCCTTCGTATAAATACCAAGAAGATAATTTTTACACGGGAAACAGGTGTTCATATTCTATTTTAATTCAGATGGTAGCTATTCCTAGGTTCTACTTCAATCTCAAATCTTCGATTTACGACATCTATACGCGTCGCTGTTTCTACTTCGACGTCGAACAGTGTTTCGATTGTTCGTCGATCTCTCGAACGGTGCGAATCGTGAGAGTAGTTTGAAAAATTCCGTGAAATTTGCGACGGAAGGAGGGTTCGAAAGAAGGAGAATTGGGAGGAAATTCACGGGAAGGTAGATGTCCAATCTTTCATTCATTGACCCCACCCGGTGCATGGGTTCGTGGCGCGATTTCGTATGCGATCGGTGTGCGGTTGCATCGTGTGTGACCACATCAATCTGCATTCGAATCTCTGCGACCCTCTCCTCTCTCTCTCTCTCTCTCTCTCTCTCTCTCTCTGTCTCTCTCTCTCTTTTGTTTGCACCTCGCGAGCACGGTTTCGTCGCTCGGTTCCTATTAAAGCCGCTCGTATTGTATTCAAATCGGTTCGAGCTTTCTTTCGTATCTTTCTCCCCCTGTGCTTCTGTTGCCGCTTCCTTCCCCCCGCTCATTAAGCCCCATCCGCCCGCTAAACAAAATACCGAAGCTTACGATTATTCTCTGATTACTCCTTCCATTCCAACTCCCTTGGGATTACTTTAATCCAACGATTAAACGATCGCCCAAAATCATTCCTCTCTTCGTTCTTCCAATTAGAATTAGAATATCCTTCCACTTTTGATTACACCTGTATGCTTCAATTTCCTGTTCTCGTATAAAAGTAACGCTCTGTTCTTCTCATCGAGAATGCAACTAATGGAGAAGCTAGAAAAGCCCGACGCTTAATTCTTCCCATTCCAATTCCACTCTAGTACGTTAATTTGCATCTGAATAGCCCATAGAGCAACGATCCAATTCCCTATATTTTTCTCGTCCAAATACCAGTGCAGAGAGAGAGAAAGAGAGAGAGAGAGAGAGAGAGAGGAGGAGAGAATGAGTTTGAGCTGAAGAAAACCGAAAGAGCTTGTCGCATAGGGGGGATCCAGGGTAATTCGGCAAATTCGAGCAATTGCGTAATTCCGAAAAGAGTCGTTGACCGTCTGGACGTTGGCTTGGGTGGCAGGGGGGCGGACGAGGGAGGATGATGGCTCGACCGCCACCTCCAGAGGCCTCGGTTCGCGCATCCCGCAATACCAGGAACCTTTTCCTTAAGTTGGCAGTTGCGTCACGTCGCGGCAACTACAAAGCGCGCTTCTCTGCCTCCCCCTCGCCGGCATTTCCTCCTCCGCCGCCGCCGCCGCCACCGCCGCCACCGATGCACAGCACACCACACTTGCATACCTAGTTATTTCGTACTTAAGCATTGCACGCGGCGAGCATCCGCGCGCGTAAGCACACGCACGCATAATTGGTCCTGATGCGCGACCGCAGTGGAAAATGTGGCGCTTCTCTATTCTCTGCGTTCGACCATCGATGCACTCTCGTTTCGAACCTCTTTTCACAATGGATTCGAGAGGAACTGCGATTTTCTGTGATTAAGCCAGCGAGGTAATTGATGGGAAGATTCGATCGTGTTATTCTTCGTTCAAACAAGCGAACACTGTTATTCGGTGATCCGATTTTAGAGGTAGGATAGAACTTGTGGATGGAGGTAAAATCTGGCAACAACGATTCGTTTATATACCCTATCGGATAAATGTTTAGAATTATACAGTGCAGATTGGACGAATACTTTTAGAAAAACAAATTCAATTTAGAAAACAATTTCAGCAAATATTTTATCATTAACGGTTTAGCTGCGTGTACGATTTCGATCGCTGAGGACGGAATACTTGTTCACGTATCGTGAACTGTATAACTGAGTTACCTTTTTGATTCTTTAACTATGCTAAATGGAAATAAAACATTTTCACTTTTTTGTTTTTTTTTGGAAATATATTGCTTGTTAGAAATACTGAAGTCTTAAAAATGATGTAACTTAATTGTGATAATAAATTTTGATATTCGAACTTGAGAAATAGTATGTAGGACAAAACATACAAAATCACATAAATATTTGGTGCATGCAATAAGCATAACATTCTCTCTCTCTCTCTCTCGCTCTCGACTTTTGGTTACAGCAAAAGTTTTATTTAAACAGAACGAAAACAGATCTGTCATCGAAATAATTTTTATTATAATTGATTATCTTTTACTATTTCCTGTAAAAAAAATTATACAAATAAAAATCCTGTCAAAAAGAATTATACAAGAACAATTTTTTTAAATAAAAGAATAACACAAATATATATATATATATATATATATATATATATATATATATATATATATACATACAAAATGTAATATAATAATAATAAAAATATATATATAACACAAAAACCATAGATTTCAAGTGTAATTATCTCAAGAAAGTAGAACAAGAAGGAAATTAATAATTCACTTGGTTTTGATCAATTTCGTAATCCAATATGACATTTTCTTTTTTTATGGTAAAAATGTATCAATACACGATCCAATGTCGCATTTTTTACACTCATACCGTGTATCTTTCCGATATAAATAAAATTCTATCTACTCTCGTTACTATACAACGTAGAGGAATGTGTCTTCAGTCTTTTCTTTAATTTAATTCTTTTTCAAATTTAGTTTCTCGTTTTACATTTACAACTGGTTCTGTTGAACCACCTCGAAAATTTAACAATGTCGCTCCATTTCCTCATTTACCATTTCCGTAAATCGTATTCGTGCTTCGTCCTCTTCAGTTTCCTGACTCTTGAAATTCCTGTCAAGTTCTTAGCCGGTTCTTTAAAATATATCTCCAGTTTGTTATTTCATGCAAATGATTTTTATTTTCATCCAATGTATAAAGTAGAAACAATTATCGTACGCATATATGCGTCCATAGCAGTGAAAAAAATAAAAATCAATCGAGATTAAGAAAATCTCTATTGTTCCTCCCAACGTGAAATTAATAGTAAACTCGATATCGATGAAAATTGTCAGATAATTCCGAATTTTTCACCGATAATGTATTTCGTATCTCAGAATTAGTATTAATTCCTGAATATTATACAACAATAATAGTACAGTACTAAGAGTAAATAATATATTGTCAAGATAGATGAAGTATGTATGCATTTGGTTCAAGCGAATCGACTCCTTACGCGATAACGGAACACATTATATAAATAGGATAATGATGTGTTCGCAAGGAGTATCGAAGCGTCTTGGTGCGGTTGGAATCCCGCGATAGATTCTAACCGATCGACTCAACGAATTGTTGGCTGGGACTCTTGCAGGTGAACCGGCCGCTGACGATGAAGAAGGAGGGCATTCAGACGAGGAACAGGAAGCTGTCGTCGAAGAGTAAGAAGAAGAAGGCAGGCGGCTGCCTGGGCCTCGGCGGCGTCATGGGAGATATGATCAAGGCCAGTGGTCACCTCGATCTCGACAACAAGCCCTTCCACTCTGGCTTCGGCTCGCCCATGAGTAAGTACCTTCTTTTTTTCATACACCATATACGACCTTACCAATCCCATAAACTATCTACCCTTATTCTACCTTAATTTTCTTCTACAACCACTGATAGAAAATTTTCAATCGAACTTTTTCGATAAAAGCATTCGTATCTTAGAACTATAGAATACTACTCCCTTGGTCCCATAATAATAGTAGCAGTTGGTGAATTTAATTTGTCCCATAATAATAGTAGCAAAAGAAAATAAATATAGAACGCAACATTTATTATCAAAAAACTAGATTAAATTAAACAATAAGTTAAAAATATTGCTCCTAATTTTTATTTCGAGTGTTTAGATCGTTTCTAGATTTTTCAGTAATTTCGTTACTGCATTTTAAATTTGTAGGTAGGATCCCTTGGCTTCGAAGATAAAATTCTACGCGATATTGCTTATTCTTTTCTGTAAGAAATGGTTTGATGGTGCTTGAAGCTCATTTCATGGACTTTCCTTTTTTCAAAATTCGAAATAATGTAGATTTGGGAACTTGAATGGCGTGAGTTGCTAATTTTATGGTGTCTCTTCTGCTAAGAGGAATATGTCCAAGTTTTTCTAATTTTTCTCCATAATCCTTGCATTTAAGTTCACAGTTTTCTTTTTTCAAAGAATCAACATTAGCATAAAATTTATGTTGACAATTATTTTCGAAAGCACGTTTCCAAATTCTTGATATGGTTATTCTGTTGCACTTAAATGGTTTACAACTAACGTAATTGCACCTTTCTGCAACTTTTCGTTTTTCTTTTTATGCATCAAGAACAGGACAATCGCAACTCGATCTTTACTTGAAAACTCTCTTTTTTTCATCTTACTTTTACAATGGGTTGATATTCAACTGAAACAAAACAATTGATTTCGATCAGCGGATGAAATCAGAAAAATAGTTTTAATTCGTAATAATTAGGTTAACTTAAAAATTGAAAGATCTGTCAAAACAAATGACAAATGTTACGAAACATTGATTTTGATTGAAAACTTCGCAATTTTGCGCTACAACATAACTTACAACTGCATTCGCCGATAATTCTCGTTTAAATATTCACTTGCTACTATTATTATGGGACAGAGGGAGTATTATGTATTCTTAATCACTTGCCGTACGAGTTTTTAGTTATTACGTATGTTAGTCTCGAATGTTCACTGTCCCAGTACAATTTTAAATAAAGAAAGTCAAGATATTATATATTAATGTTTATTTGAAAGTCATTTATCTTGAATTTAAACTAAAGTTAGAACAAAAATACAAATTTGATAGACGTATAAATATTTCTTTTGTCACACCTTGATCAGAATCTGCAGCACGAATGAGACTCGTTATTATACAGCAAGGGATTAAAATAGATAAACAAGTACGTTTGACTTAGTTTTGAAATACACTGCAGAGCACAACTACAGCATCCTTACAATTTTCAAGAGTTTTGAAGTCCTAAGTAATGATTTCTAAATACAGTGGATTCCGGTTAATTGGGACACATTGGAACTAGACTAATTTGTCCCGATTAAACGGCCGTCCCAGAAAAGCGAATTTCACAGGCGAAATATGAACAATGTAAAAAATGAAGCCAAAAACGATTTATTGAAAAACGTGTGTAATATCGAGCCTTGAATACGAATGTGCGTTTAAGCATGCAAAACAAAGCTAACAATAAGCAATAAAATAACATTAATAAGTAATCAACAATAAATAGATAAACACATATATTATGTAATGTATAAATAAACAGTATTTTAAATAGTACTTATTACACATCTAGCTGCAAAGCTATTTGACGAATCCGTGGAATTAAAAAACGATACGAATCTACAAGTTGCTTGTAAAGAAAAGAGGGAAAGAAGTACGTCAAATGTTGAAAATTAGTGCCTGAAAAATACAAGAATATACAAAAGTGTACCTAAACGCTCTCACGTTGCCCGCATCGACGTACCTTTGCGAATTATCATATTCTAAAATGAAATATACGAAGAACGTGTATAGAAATCGACTTACTGACTCTCACTTTGATCACGTATTAAAAGTAGCATGTAACAATTATAAACCCCATTTGTCTGAAATGAGTAAAAGTTTATCTCAACATGAATAATCACATTATTTCTTAAATAAACTCGGGCATATTTAGACGTCGTTCCCCTTTCATTTTTATAATATTGTACAGTATACTGTACTAATTGTAAGTTGCGGCTCTCGTTACGTAGCAAACATATGTATGTGGCCCCAGAAGAAAAAAAGGTTGTTGAGTATGGCTGCTCTAGACTCTAGGATAGAATATTCTCCAAGTCTCTTTGAGTGTCTCTGTAAAAAGGAAGAGGAAATGAAAGGGATGGGTTTTGAATGGTGTATTGCAGGCACGTCGCAGCATCACCACACGATGCACCCTGCGATGCAGCACTACATGTACCACACGGGGGTTGGAGTGGCCGGTGGATTGCACCAGGGATTCGCGCCCCCGGCACCGCCACCGATCCACCCGCATTCTCACTCGCATTCCCACTCCCACCACATGACCAGCCTTCAGGGTCTCCAGCTAGCCGCCACGACGAACGCGATGGTGAGTTCTCGTTTTCTCTTATTTTCTCTTTCTGTCTTTCTTTCTTATTTTTACGGATAATTTATGCGTTAACACGTTCACTGTATCGCTAGCAATTTTACCATTTTCTTGTTCTCCTTTTCATTTGTTATATCGGGTGTATGCAAATGTTTCAGTCTTTTCTACAAACGTTCATTTATAATTGTAATCTAATTTCCTACCTTTTCGTGCAATTATTTGGTTGGTATTGATCTGTTTATAATCTAAATTTCACGACACAAACGAATTGTGTTTCGGTGAGAAGTTAGAGAGATTAGTTTACTAAATGACACGCACAAACAGTTTTGAAAAAGTTCCAATTGATCCAAATTACGAAGAAAATAGTAACTGGTCGCTTTTTACCATTTTTTTATCTGAACACGTGATGAAAATTTAAAAAGTAGATTTTGTACATTTATGTCAATTATACACATGCTGAAAATTTCATTGAAATCGGTTAACGCTGTTATGAGCTACAAATGATTGAAAATTGTCATTACTTTACTGGATGTTGTGTACAAAAAATTTTGAGAAAATTCTAATTTGTCGGAATTATGAAGAAGATAATAACAGTCGCGCTTCACAACTTTTTTATTTGAACTCGTAATGAAACTTTAAAAAATGTATTTTGTAGATTTATGCCAATTATATACATCTTGAAAATTTCCTCGAAATCATTTTGAGAAAATGATTTAATTCGTGTAAAATCATTTTTGAGAAAATTCCAATTTGTCGAAATTACGAGGAAAATAATAACAATCGCGCTTTACAACTTTTTTATTTGAACTCGTAATGAAACTTTAAAAAATGTATTTTGTAGATTCATGCCAATTATACATTTTGAAAATTACCTCGAAATTATTTGGAGAAAATGATGTAACTCGTGTAAAATAATTTTTGAGAAAATTCCAATTTGTCGAAATTACGAGGAAAATAATAACAGTCGCGCTTTACAACTTTTTTATTTGAACTCGTAATGAAACTTTAAAAAATGTATTTTGTAGATCCATGTCAATTATATACATGTTGAAAAGTTTATGAAAATTGGTTAAGATTGCTATGAGTTAGAAATGGTTAAATTTAAATAATCGAAAGATTAAAATTGCAATAAATCGAAAGATTCTTACACCTTTCAATGGCTCTCGCTTGTTCCTGCATTTACAGATTTCGATGAAATTTTAAACTCATGTATAACACAAACATAGATCTACAAAGCATATTTTTTAAATTTGTATTACAGGCACAAATAAAAAAGTTACAAAAAAAGATCTTTACGATTTTCTTCGCAATTTCGACCAATTACAATTTTGTTAAAAAAAAATGTTTACACCTCAAAGAGCTCATTTCAATTGGTCCAATTTTAAAAAAGTTATCCTTTTTTTAAGGGCGTCCGAATATTAATGGGAATCACCGTATATGCGAGATATCGAGGTGACACTGAATTTTTCACTTGACAAATGTGTATTTTTGTATTAGAAATATGTGAGAGCAAATTGCAAAATATAAAAGAAATAGAATAGTAATTTATAAATTAGTAAAAGAAATGATAAATGAATTATAAGAATTTATAAATTATAAATTACTTAGATTTTCTATAAATTACACTGTTATTAGGGAGATTAATTAAATTCCGAAACCATTATAGAATAGTAAAGAAGGAGACAATTTCTGTCTTTAACAGATTAAACAGGTGTCTGGAAGTAAAGAGGCAACACTTCTTGCAATTATCTCGCTAACAATTAGGTTTAGGACAAATGAAGCTAAAAAATTTTCTCACAGAAAATTTCCTGCTCTTTTAAAGTTCGATAGAAAAATTTTCTGATTTTCATTCCATCTGAAACATTCGATATTACCCTGACATCTCGCAAAAGAATGGGTTACTTGGAAAAAATCGTTTCAACATCTGCGTGTAATTTATACACAAAACACATTTCTGTAGAAAACATATCAACACAAATTACGTGATTCACTCTGTATTTAAAAGTTTCGCTTTTTCCAGAATTAACATCGTTTCGTGAATATTAAAAGTTACTATCTCGGGGATCAAATCTTTTTCGACAGATTTATTTTCGCAAGTTTGCAAATTAATTTCAAAATTTCACGACAGTCTTCTCTTCCTATTATCTTGAACTGTAAATTCATAAATGTACATTTACATATTAATTTAGATACACGAAATCAATTCTCAACTTTTCTCATCTCCGTACTTTCGCTGTTACGAAAAGTGTCACCTTTTACATCGCAATTTCAACCGTATTCCTTTATATTTTCTCGTTGATTGTTATATTATTTGAATAGTGAACGTGTTAATTTCGAATCAACGACACCCAGTGTATTTCAGCAAGGGAGACAGATTTGAACGAGGAGATCGATCGATCGTTCTGTTTGTCTGGTTTCAGACCGGCTGGCGATCGGAGTACACATGAATCGCGAGTGACCACCAGCTCAGGACGCAGCCCACCACTCTCGTTCTAGCGTAATAGAGAAACACTCTCTCACTCACTCTCTCACTCTCTCTCTCTCTCTCTCTTTCTCTCATTCTCCTCCCTTTCTCTCTCCCTCTCTCTCTTTTTTCTCTCTCTGTGCACTTACGCGACGAATCACGAGAGAGGCGAACGGGAAGAAGACAAAAAAGCGTAAAAGAAAAGATAAATGAAAAGTCGAATAAAACACTTTTTACTATTAGCCCCTTCGCGTCCCTGTAAATATGTATAAAAAAGAATAAAGTAAAATTTCCACAAGGCAGGGCCGTAAGTGGCCGGGCCCCAAGTACAAAACGAAGTCATCTAGCTTCTGCTAATCGAGTCTGATCGTAGACATGCTCTGTACATAGAATAATTATCGTGATGAGTGGATGAATGCGTATATGCGTGTGTATGTACGTGTACGTGTGTGTGTACGCGTGTGTTTTATGGCATCGAAGACTGACGACGATGGAGAAATGAATAATTTTTAATTTATTCCTGGCGAATGTGGGGGAACGATGTGAGAGTAGGGTATGAAACCCTTCGAAAGGAGAAACAAGAGAAACAATTGTTCGAATCGGTCTTCGTCGGCCATTTTGCTAGTGCGTGTAAACAGAGAGACATCGTGCAATTTCTTTTCAAATCGTTTTACTAAACAATCTTATCGCGTGTCCGTCGTTGGACGTCGATTTCCCACCGATTTCTTCCACCTGAATATCTTCGTTCATTTCTAAAGTTAGCTTTAACAGAGAGGCAGATTGTTTCTACAAGTGAACCACGTGAAAATCGACGTCCAAGCGTGCAGTGATCGCGGTCGTGTGTCGTAGAGAGCAATATAAAGCAGCACGTTAGCGAGTAAAGTGACGAGAAGAAGAAGAAGAAGAAGAAGCAGCAGAAGAAGAAGCAGAAGAAGAGGAGTGTGAAAAAAGAAAGGGGGAAACGAACGAACGAACGAGGAGGGCGGAGAATTTCCGGTGACGCAGACGATCGAGAAAAACCAAATACACATAATATTCGCGGCAAAGCGAGGCGAGGCGAGGCGAGGCGAGAAAAGGCGCAAGCAAAGCGAAAACTTAGATAATGGGAAAAAAGAAAAAAACAGAAAAAAACAGAAAAAAAGAACGCGGTGTAAATTTTGTATCTTCGAGAAGTTGTGTACCGTTATATCATTGTAATAAACAAAAAAAAAAAACAACAACAACAACAGGACAGAACAAGTGAAATAGTACATATATATATATAAATATTATAAATATTATAAATATTATAAATAAACGGAAAAGTCTATATATATATATATATATATATATATATATATATATATATATATATAAAGATGAATATAAATATTATAAATAAAAAATTAGCGAATGCGTGAGTGGTTATGTGTGTGTCATGTGCGCGCGTGTACGAGTGTGTGCGTGTGTGGAGCATGAGTGCGAACTGAAAAAATGTTCGTTTTTGGGTAAGATAGGGAAGAGGTGGGGGTGGGGATGGGGGTTTCGGTGGGGGGTGTTGGGAGGTTCGAAGAGGGGGTAGGGAGAGGAGTAAAAGTGATTGTGCATAAATTAGCGGTTAATTGCGCATCGTAAGATTTGCATCTAGATAGTCGGAGCGCGGTCTGATGGTAATTAAAACGATTTATCGCGAGCGAGAAAGGTTAATAGCCGTGAATGACGATTATCATTATTATTCTTATTACTATTATCATGGTCGCCGATCGGTAGGTATCGCCGATTTATTCATTAATCTCTCTCTCTCTCTCTCTCTCTCTCTCTCCCCCTCACTCTCACTCTCTTTCTCTCCATCTGCCCAACACACCCCCGCCCCAAAACACCCCCCTTCTCATTCTCTCTCTCTCTATCTCTGTCTCTGTCTCACTTCGTCTAATTAATTGATTAATTAATTGGTTAATTAATTAATTAATCACGCAGCCGGGAAGAAAAGAGGTGGCACGAGTCTAGAGGAGGGGGGAGAGCTGGCGATTTTACCGTCTTTTCTCTCCACTGGCCGGATCGGTGGATAGATTCTTGCGATCGTGTGGTAGTCCCCTTCAATTGTCTGATCTGAGTCTCGAGGGAAGTTTCGATTCTCTGCGATCGTGGAAAGTATCCGTGTTTCTATGACAAATGTTCTTTTAGCAAGATTCGAGCTTCTTCTACGTATAACTGAAGACAATTTTACGAGATTCTCTTTTCTATTTGGAACTGTATCGGGAAATCTTCAAACGTTCGTCGTGCAAAATTTTTCCTTAAAATTGCTCCGATTCTCAAATCCTTCGAGAGGAAGATTGTACGAAATTTCCTTGTTTATTTGAAACTCCATTGGGAAATCTTCAAATATTCATTCTGCAAAGCTCCTCCTTAAAATTAATCCCTTAATTCCCGAATCCTTCGTTTTTGGAGACACTTTAATTTCAATTCGGCAAAGTTCCATTCCGATTCCCTTCTATAACAGCTTTCGGGGTATTCGGTAAAATCTCGCAATGTTTCAAATAAATGGGAATAAAGGTGTCAAGGGAATGGTATGTAGTAGATATCGATTCCCCGTGAGTCAGTGTGACAATTCCAGGGAGCGAACGAAAGGGGTGGCGGGTCAGTACGAGCGAATACTGGCCGAAAATCGAGAGAAAGGAAAAAAAAAAGAATAGAAGAAGGAGAAGAAGAAGAAGAAAAAAAAAAGAAAAGACTGACGAGAACAGGAGGAACGGAGGGGCATGTAAGAGTCGTGGAGGGCGAGAGACGGCGGGAGGAACGAGGGAGCAGGTTATTCTAATAAAAAATAAAAAAAAATAGTATTATTAGGGAGTAGCGTGTAGACTGTATAAAGAGAGAAAATACATACATATACACATACATACAGACACACACACACACACACACACACACACAGACGTGACACAAGTGGCGTATAGAGGTATATTACACAGGATGAAGTAATTTCTAAGGGAGGAAGAGGAGAGGCGGCCTGGACGACGGATTACGGAAGTGAAAACAATACACGCGAACGATTATTAATTCCGTGGCGATACTGATTTCTTTCCCGTGAAACATGTATAAAGCGACAATTGTAAGATATCGTTGTAAAAAAAGGTTTTAACTTAAAATAAATTAACGATAATTCACGCATAAATGTTTGGAACGTTTAGGACGTTCTTCTTCCTCTTTCCTTTCATTTTCTAATCATTCACTAATTCTTCATCCCTTGGATAAGTTCCGCTTGTTACGTTCCTACCTTTTAAACCTTTCGTTACGATCGTTTCTGCCGAGAAACGATCGCATAATGTAACTGCACGAGACCCGTGCATTATATAGTTTACGCTGGTAATAAATTTGTTTATTTATACAAAGTGTCTTACTTATAATTATACTGCAGGTTTTTAGAAAATTTAGGAGAAATCTAGAGGTGCAAACATTGCACAGAATACACGTAATGTTTAGCGTAGGATTAACTATTAATATTTGTTGTAGAGATTTGAAGAATGCCCGAAAAAGTTATGGTAGGTGAAATAATTTTCTAGCGAAATTCTACTTTTTCTACTGTATTTTTCAAAATATGAATTTGCACAAAAATCCCCAGTCAGTAAATTATTAAATACAGTCAATTATTTCCCTTGCTATTAAAATTAAGGAAAAAATTTCCGATACACCAATGATCACGTGGTTTGAGGAAGCAGGAAATGTAATTTCGCAACGAACGACCATAAACGTTCGTAGTATACAGATAACACTTCGTAACGAGCTACTGTAAGTGTTGATAGTAGCGAAAGGGTTAATTGAATCGTGAATGAAATACTTTTCCATCTAAACGAGATAAGTGCCGTAGGGGACTTTTCACGGAAGTTGAAGAATAATTTTCAATCTGGCGTGAAAGGGGCCTTATTAATTAACAGGTGCCAGTTAATTAAGTGTTATCTGGCTGGCGAAAGGTGTTTACATGTAAATCAAAGGGCGGCGCGTGAGATAAGTTGGCGGCTTTCGCGAAAGCGAATAAATTCCGTCGCGGCTGCTGATAGCTATCGATATCCGGCCGAGACGTGGATGGGGAGGCTGCTTCCGAGCCATGGATCCCCATGCAAATGCGTAGCCACTGTGTAATCGTACGATTCTTCGATGATTTTTCGATTACTCTACCGACGAGGAATTTGACTACGGTAAGTCAACGTTTATTTCTTTCTTTTTTTCCTTTTTTTTTTTTTTTTTTTATTAAATTACACAGTACACTGAAAAAGTTCCCGGACTTGTGCTTTCTGTTAAAAAGTTTTATAGGTAGACATAATTCATTTTTTAATATTCTACATAATCTCCTCGTCTGTTAACACTTAGCCAACTGCATATTTTTCACAAACAACGCGAAGTAGTAATCTTCTTCGCTTGAAAGACTCAAAGAGTCCCTCTACATTTCCGGTGAGGATGTTTTCTTCCGCCACTTGTTAAAATCTCGTAGAAATTTATATATTTTTTAAATCCTTCGTGCAGCGACTTCTTTCAAAAACGGGGAGAGATATCCAATCGGTTATTTGAAAGCGGGGAGATCTTTCCATGTGGTTGATAATGTGTTAATACACTCCTGGTTACGTTCATATAGTTGTTGGAAATATCTAAAAAATTCGTCACCTGGAATACCTTTCAAAATTGTTGTCACTTTATTTTTGATTACTTTCATATCTTCAAAACAAGTTCCTTTCATGGCTAATCTCAGTTTTGGAAACAGGAAATAGTCGACTGAAGCAAGATCCGGTGAGTAGGAGGATGCGTTAGAACTGTGACAGATTTTTTAGCCAAAAAGGAAGAAACAGTTATCGGCGTGTGAGATGGAACGTTGTCGTGTAACAGAAAAAATTTATTGGACTGGTACAATTCTGATCTGACTCTTTGAATCCGCTTTAAAAGTCGATCCATTACTTTTTGGTAAAATTTCCAACTCCTCTGACAACATTTCAATAGTCATACGGTGGTCTTTCATAAGAAGCACACTTACTCGTTTCACATTTTCGTCCGTTCTGCTTGTTGACGAACGCCCTTTTCTTGACTCGTCTTCGAGCGTCTTGTGACCGTTCTTAAAACGTGTATATCACTCAAATAATTGCGTACGACCGAGACAACCACTTCTGTACGCACTTTGCATCATTTAGTATGCTTCTTTAGGACTTTTTCCATTTAAAAAGTAAAACCGTATCGCAGCTCTTTGTTCCATGGCGAAAACTGTAACAACGACATTAAACTGACAAATTTCAAACGTGCTCTGCAGAAAAACGATGAAATGCTTTGAGGTTAAACGAAGCTGGTAAACAAAAGAAGATCTACAATAACTAAATTTAAATTTAAAACGAATATGTCGCCACTAGAAGCTGTTGTATAGTATCAGTCCGGGAACTTTTTGAATAAACTGTGTAGTCAAGTTGATGCTTAACTCTGAAGCTTCTTTTGCATGTTAAAATTCAATTAGGACTTTTATTTCTCTTTATTTCTTTCATGTGTAATATGTACAAGTTGGTTGCTAGTTTAAGAGGTTTAGTATAAAATATTAGGTGTAGAAATAGATTATTTCTGACTAGAGTCACGCAATCAAATACAGCAATTCAAACAGAAATAGGTATTCGTGATTATATTCGCAAGCTGGCAGAAAAATGGCAAAAGGTCGTCAACAGTAATGAAATATTATTTCGCCGATTTATCTGTTTTCATTCTTCTTAAATAAACCTTTGATTTATATACATGAAAGTCGGAAATAATTTATTTCTACACCTGTTAAATGTATGACGTTAGAGAAGTCCTCATCTTGTTTATCTAATAATTATGTTACCTTTCTCCATATTTTCTTCATTTCAACAGTTCTTTTTGTTTCGTTTAATGTACCTTGGACTAGTTCTGAATATCCTGAAATATATAAAAAGAAATCATTTTTATTTTTTTTTTTACATAAAACAAAATATTTTTGTGTAATAAAAAATCATTTTTATATTATTTATTTTAAAGCATTAGTATTTAAATCATTTGGTTCGGAACACTTACACCGATGATATTCATTACAAAATTTATAATAAGAAGAAGCTTACAATGTCTACAATGTAGTGTTCTTCTTTTAATAGATTGTTGCTGAAGAAAAATCAAATGAACTTACCAAAAAAATATTAAAAAATTGCGAAATCAAAGAAGTGACTGCTTTTACAACACAACGCGTAAACAAAATAAATGCAGATCATTATCTCTTAAGCAACACTCTTCTTTCTTCATAAATCGTTTTTAATAAAATGATACACCTAATATGATTCAATACTTCAACTCGCTTTTATTTAAATCATCTCCTCTGCATTCGACTTGTAGTTCAGAGTTTAGAAAATCATTTTCGTCACAGTTTGCAGATTTCTTCGTGTAATAACACTGAAAGAGTACCTTAGACTCCTTCTTCCTTTTTTCTAACCCCATGCAACTCTTATTAATACAATATTTCATTTAATATGGAATAAAATTTATACAAATAATACGATACTTACGTAGTATTGTATAAATTACTGCTATACCACTGTATAAAATCTTCATAACTATACTGCATCAAGAATAAACAATAAAATACGAAATTCACTGCTCGCCAAAAAGATTGCAATACTTTCAAAACGAAATGGCAGAAATCTGAAATTTACGTATATTGTTTGGTGTATTAAAAAAGGAAAAATGATTAAAATTTGGTTAAAAAATGTCTTTCAGTTGCCAAGATATAATTAACAATGTGTTCTTTCAATACAGATTAGTTGAATTAACATAGATTTGTGCAATCCCAATTTTTACATGTTGCCATTTTTCGGCGAGCAGTGTAGATTATGAAAAGTGAATATATTACAAGATGAAACATTTTCCATCGTTCATACATTGCAGAAAATTAATATTTCATAAAATTTACATTCCATAAAATTAATATTCCATAAAATTTACAAATTATAATTTTCCACACACTGAGAACGAAGAAGAAATAGAAAGAAAACTGTTTCAGTGAAAATCCTCTTTAAGAAATCAGTTCTGCAAGTATCCTCTGAAAAAGTAACGCGACAAGTTGAATGCAAAGACTCGTTTCACGGAGAATTAAATTCCTATATAGGTTTCGGCTAAGTCGCGGCAGCTGGCCGAGAAATGGCCGCTCGAGGGTGAAGGAGAAGCATCGTAGGGAATCGAAAGTAACAGCCACGGATAATCGTGATCTAGGGTGGAATGCGTGTTTCCCGGAAAACTTGCCTGGATTTCACGTAATCCTGTTCCCGAAGAGTGCAGAAGCTGTTCGGGGTCCTTAAGTCACATCACTTCTCGTTTCTGCCCTTCGCGGTTCCCCACAGCTGCCTTTTGATGATCATCGTCAACTTCCCCGGAAACTGGATAATCCGATACTAATTCAAATTTTAATTAAAGAAACCGTATCTTATCGTTGAAGGAAGATAGTGTTGAACTATGTTGGCTAACGTGTATCGTGAAATATTTATTGCATTTAAAATTATTAGACATTTGCAAAAGTTTCCATTGATCATTTTCAAATCGATTCGCGTGGTTTTCTGAATCAACTGTTCTTTTTCGAAGGCCAGCGCGGATAATTTTGGTTGCAACCTGTTAACATAAGATAGAAAGCGAAGGAAAATATTGTACCAACTCTGTGTGTCAAATAAATAAATTTGGTTAAAGAAAGAAAAGAAAGAAGAGAAACGACAGATAGCTTTGTAAACATTTAATATCTATTAGACCTTTTCTCAATAATAATTTGACGATATTGGGGGACAAAATATTAGTAAGAATGGACTACGAGTCATTCTATCATCAAGACTTCTAAAAGTATTTCATTAAAGTGACTATAAAATCATGGAACGAAAAATGGAAAAATGGTAGATCACCAAACTACATAAGATCTGCAATGACATAGATGATAGAAATCTTGCATTGTAACTAAATAGAAGAGATCAAGTAACGTTAACGCGAATAAGAATACGACACACTCTTGTCTTGTCGAGAAAACAGAATCAAATATGTGCGATTTCTGCGAAACATAAAACTCATTTGAACATATATTGGTCATTTGCCTTAACACTTTGACGACCGCTGTCACGTTCGCGTGATTTCGTTCAATCAGCGTTTTTCAACCGGCGTCACATATTTATGATTTTATTCCCACAACCAGATGAATAAACGACAAATCGATTCTTGTGTAAATAACGAGTGATATAATACCAATTTAAAAATCAAAGATGATCAAGGACACGTTTACATTATCTATTTTTTTTATTTCTTCCAAAATTTGTCTTCAAAATTGTGAAAAATACTGGCGACAGGATTCTCTGATTTCCACGTAAATGACGAGTGATAAAATACTAATTTAAAAATCGAAGATGAACAAGGACACGTTTACTCTATCACGTTTTTTCTTTTTCTAATTTGTTCAGTCCTTTTGTCTTCAAATTTGTGAAAAATACTGGCGGCAAGATTCTCTGATTTTCACGTAAATAATGAATGATAAAATGCAAATGTAAAAATCAAAGATGCTCAAGGACGTATTTATTCTGTTTTCTTTTATTTCTTCAATTTTTTGTCCTGAAGTATATTATTTAGTCTATATAAGGTTGCAAACTTGTGGAAAATACCTGCAGCATGTGTAAGCTTTTGCATAATAAGAGCGGTCGTCAAAGTTAAATGCAATACGAAAAGAATACAACATAATTTAACAAATTCACTGAACATATTGCAAGAAACAGAATCTTAGAAAACATTTCTAAACTTTCTGAAGGATATTAGTTTATATCACTTACTACAGATACGTTTTGCCCTCCTGAGCAATCAACCATGGTCACTAATAACCTTAAAGAATGTACATGATTTTGAATATTCCATAAAAAAAAAAAAAAAATTGTAAGAAATGGTTGAATAATGTTTAATAGGGATGGTAACTTAGAAATGGCAAAAAATTATAAATATCTGTCAAAATAATACTCTAAATAATTGTAATAAGATTTCGTTTACTCAAATTTTTCATTGCTGATGCTTTCCTACAAAGTATTTACTTTACTTTTTAACATTTAATGTCACACTGATTGACACTTCTCCTTTTTTCTTCTTTCTTTCATTTTTTTTTCAGTTGGTCACCTGAGTGAGAGTTGCGCGGTTCCCGGGGTAGTTGGAAACTTAGTATTAACCCCTTGCCTTACGATTTATTAGGCATTACGTATATTAACCTCAGCTATTCACTGTTCCAATGCACCTTTATATTAAAAAAGTCAAAATATTGTTACGCCGGCCGCCCCGCCTGGTACGCCTCTTCTCCGTTCATAGCTTCGTTGTAAACACGTTTATTTACAAACTAACTTATATACAACGTTTTAATGACAGTTTTAATGACAAGAAGTTATATCCGTTCCCGTATCACAGTTTCGCGGCTCGGTCACTTCTGCTTAACACTTTGACTGCCACGTTGGTCATATATGACCGGCCATGGTTTCTCCTGTGACGCCATGGTGGTCATTGGTGACCGGAACGCTTGAACTTTTTACAATTGTAAAAATTGAATGAAAATTAACAGTTAATGCATTTTGAATATAAGCGATAAATATAAGATACTTTGAAATAAAAAGTGCCCCATTGAACAATTAAAAATTTTTATTAGAACATCAATAAAAAATTTAAAAGCCATTATATGCTTTGAATAGTAAAAATACTACCGTGGCGTCATGAGCGAAACATGTGATTTCGGCATGGCAGTCAAAGGGTTAATCAATAATCTCGGTCGGTAAGGACCGACCGTTTTCTCTCCATTCCGGCGCGAGCACCAGTAGACCTTGCAAATATACGGAGTGCTCGCAACAATATTATGAACTATTTATATGTAGCAATCCTCAGTCTTAAATTTTGCGCTGAAATTTGTACAAAAGTACAAATTTAATAGGCGTATAATTTTTCTTTTGCCGTATCTTGATCATAATCTACACTGCGAGTGTGATTGTAAGGCAAGGGGTTAATGATGCTCGAAAAAAATGAGTTCTTAGCTCTATATACTAGAATCATGCAATATTTTGAAAGTTTATTTTTCAATGAGATATTATGTATACTCGTAGTTTCCTATGCTACTGATTAAAGGGTTGCTAGTTTTGCGTGTGTGGTTGAGTGTGTTTTAAATTAGTCCTTTAACGTAGGTGGTTAGTTCTGCAACGTTTAATTCTGCGTGCAGTTTGTGGATAGTAATCGATGCATAGTAGAACATAATCTCTTATAACAAGAATTTGTATAACATGAAGTGAAAATTGTGTCAGTGCTCGTACAACACGCTACGTAAGATTATATTTTCGCAATATAATAAAATTCCTGTAATTAATTATATTATATGGTAGGTTTCTTATGGTGTACATACTGTAAGGAACAGAGTTGATACAGAAAGTTTATCACAGTAATAATGAAAAACTACTCGACAATGTAGCACTGGCAAGAAATTTTCGATAAAAAAAAAATAACATTTATATTTTTAAAGTGTAAAATGTAATTACACACTTTTAATAGAGATGAAAATGTACGGCTGACTTAATTTAACCGTTCGAGTGCCACGAACCTTTGTAAAAATTCTGTCGAAGAATGCCAAGCGGCGCGATCGCGCTTCTTTCGTCTTTTCTTTCCTTTTCTCGTTTACGTTACTTTGAATTTTTAACCCTTTGCTAACGCTGACGATCGCTGGGGACTGAATACTTTTTCGCGCAGTATGGATCTCGTAGAGGGTGTAATGACACATTATAATATAGTATACAATCCAATTACTATTCCTTTGTCTATTCCACATTGAATGATTATTTTTGCCAGGCGCGTATTTGCGTCCATAGTCTATATCGATAGTTTTCGCTGGACGCATATGTGTGCCCATAGCACTCAAAGGGTTAATAAATGAAAAAATTCTTTTTAACAACAGCTCGAAACTTACGAAAGCATGGATTTGAATTTAGTTGAACATCCATAAATGGTAACAGTAAAGACACGCGTTGACAAAGTTCAGAAGTGTAGTTAGTTTGATTCTGCAGACCTATTAGCTGGCACTTTTGAGCACTGAACAGGAGAAGCGCAATCGCGCTGCTTGGCACTCAAACGGTTAAAGTAAATAATAACGAAACAACATGAATTCTTGTTATTTTTAAAAAGAAACGAAGGAGAAAAGAGAATGTTACGTAAAAAGATTCGATGCCACATAATAACATATTATTAAATCAATGAAGAAATAATAAAATATTAATAAAATGAAAATTTCTTTCTAAATTTATGATAAGTTAACTCTTTGCACTCTGCTGGCGCCGCTACAGAAACATTCATAGTACGCACCATAACTCAATTCAGATTTCATTCATATCGAAACAAAGCAGGTAAATGAATACAAATAAAAGTAAATGAATTCACGAACGTGTATAATTTTTTCTTTCTAAAGCGAAACTTTCGATTTGTCAAAGTTTCGTTACAAAAGTGTGTTAATATTGACAAATCGATCGCATGGAAAAATTTACTTGGAGTGCAAAGGATTAATTAGTTACTTTATTAGGACTTTTACCGACGAAATAAGTATTAGTCTATTCAAAAAGTTCCCGGACTTATAGAGCAATTTTTAAAGCGACATCTTTGTTTCAAGGCTAAATCTAGCTATCGTAGATCTTCTTTTGTTTATCAACTTCATTTAACGCTAGGTTTACTGAACACGTCAATTGGACGCATTTAGAATTTCCTGAGCGAAATTACGGAAACAATTATAATATTATTATTTTCCAGAAAAATTGTCTCACTTTTATTAATGAAATGATACGAAAATATATCTGAATTTGTAAGAAAGTTAACAATATACAATTAAGTTGTCTGTAATAAATCGATTTGGTAAGCAAATTACACTAAATGACGCAAAATGCATACAATAGTGAATGTCTTGGTTGTGTGACATTCGTGCCTTTAAGAATGGTCGTAAGACACTTGAAATCAAAAGTGAAGACAGCGTTGATTGCATTTTTGATTGATTGAATTGTCCACGGTGAGTTTACGGATAAATTGTCAATGGGAAATTTTATCACAACGTAATAAATCGTCTTCTGAAGCGAATTCTCCGACCAGAATTGTACCAACTTGGTCAATGGTTTCTCTTACACGTCTCACACGATTAAAAAATCGGTTACGGTTCTAACATATTTCCCCTATTCGTTGGATCTCTCACGGACTCTTTCCTATTTCCAAAACTGAAATTAAACACGAAAGGAAGCTCGTTTCGAGGATACGGAAGCTATCAAGAGTAAACTAACGACGACTTCGAAGAGTAGTCCAAAAAACGAATTTTTCAGATGTTTCCAATGACTGTATGAAAATAAGGAGTGTATTAACAAAGGAGGAGACTATGTAAAGTACTGAAAAATAAAATTATGTCTACCTATAAAACCTTTTAGTAGAAAGTATTAGTCTGTGAAATTTTTAAACGCATTGTGTAAGTATAAAAGAGAATTTTCGCGTTAGAACCACGTCTAACTTGTTCTACGCTAATCGATACCCCGAAGGATCCAGTTAACGATAGATTCGCTTCGAAACGAAACTCTAGAAATTCGTCTAACGGCCATAGTGATCAATAGAGGAAAGAATCGAGCTAGTTTAGTGTAAAATTCATCCCAGTAGAAATCGAAGGCTTCCACGAAGTGGACATCCTGAGGAATCACCTCTGTTCAGGCTAATCCATCGAAAATCGAGTCTCTTCCGCGTCAGTTGGCAAAAGTGACGCATCGACGCGATCCTGGTGCCAAGAATCCCGAAGGAAAATCGCTGAATCGTACAGAGAGTAATCCCTGTCGCGTACCCTGCCGCGTGGGTCAAGCAGAAGAGAGGGGTCAGTCTCACGTCGAGTGTGAAACTGAGGGATTTCAGGGTCGTTTCGTGGAAACTGGAAATCAATCTGAAGGATTTTGTCCCACGTGAAATCAACTGTAGGCCAAGTAGACATGACGTGACTTATTTTTAAACAGTCGATGAACGAAAGAGCAAAGGAGAAATCTTTCAGCTATGGTTCGTGATTTGTCAGTTTAGACGTGTCCCGATTCATTGCCGGTGGCACGCAACGCGGTTTAACGCGTCACGCACTTCCAAGACGGGAATTAACTCGGATTTCCACGCGACGTTTCCACGAAGCCCTGATTCTGACCACTTGACGCTCTCGAGGCTGCCTATCATACGCTACGATTTGCTGTCGCTCGTGCATGTCGTCTCCGTTGTGTTTTTACAAAACTTAAACACGAGTTTGAAAATCTAAGGAAGCTAGAGGTCTAAGGATTGTATTTCAGAGACCCAGAGTCGGGAAAATAATAGGGACGGTCGAGGTGAATCGGATCACTTTCGATTCGATGATATAAAAATAACAGTCAGTCGTTAAAAAGTTGATTTTTTAATTGTAAATTCGTATCTAGTACACTGTGACTTGAATATTAATAATAAAAAAGCAAAATCCATCTTGAACATTTTTCCTCTGCATATGAAAAATGAAAATGTGAGAAATGTTTAGGGTGAATCGGGTAACCTAAGTATCTCAGAAAAAAATTGAAATTTTCATGAAAAATATCTTTGGAATCTACATAAGGAAAATACAATTCGACGATAACGAGGTCAATCGACTTACTTCTTCGTAGAGTGTAAAGTACATCGTGCATTTCTGCAGCTTGACGTGCAGTCACTTCTCTAGATTTAACTTTTATCACAGCTTCTCTCATTTTCTTTTTCTGAAGACCATGATTAGTCTTACTTATATACGCACAAACCATCTGTATATAAAAAATCAACGTATAATAAGAATAATCATAAACATATTTTGATAAAAGAAAAAAGTGTGATTAAATCCTCCCCAATTGACGTGATTCGGTTAGCCCCACGTATAAGGATTTCAAAGTGAATAGATTGTAGAAACATACAAGGATATAACAATCTAAAACACGAAATCTGGACATTATGCAAATTAATAATAATTAATACATACGAATTTTCAACTTAACATTTTTATTTTATGTAGGAGTAAAGAGTGACTGTATTCGTTAAATCCATCTTAATGGAGACTACATTTAAGTGTATTAAAAAATATATAGTTCCACTTACAAAATGGGTAATAACCTTGAAATGTACCTGACTTTTTCATATACGAACAATTCTGCTGTTTATAATATTTTAGGTTTCCTCAATAACATTCTTTTCTATCAGCAATATCATGAACAATGTGAAGTGTGAAAAATGAAATTTCGCAGTATACCTATATATAACTAGCATAAATCTCCAAAACCTGTTTTTTAAATTTTCATTCTATGATAAAAAAGTTGTGAAAAACTCTCCTTCGTAATTTCAAGCAATTGGAATTATTTCAAAAATGTCATTACACGTTATTTAATAAACTTCTAATTTCTCATGAGAATTCAATTGGTTTGGCCCAATCTTAAAAATGTTATTCTGTTTTAACTCTTTGGGGCACGGTGGGATTAAAAGTGTCCCACCTTTTTGCTGCACCGTAATGCATGGTGGGACATTTTTAGTCCCATCTCGAAATATTGCAATAACTGCATGCATATATGTTTCTATTTCGTCTTATTTACGTAAAGCAGTTGGTAATAAAATTTCTGTGCAACATGGGTCTATTTTATTACCTGAAATCGAATATTAATGGGAGTCACTGTACATGAACAACAAAATATGCGTGAAAGAGGAAATTTGGCGACCCTTATGTTAACACTTCTGAAAACAAAGTAGAGTTACTAGATCTCAAGAGCGCCGATAGATTCGAACGATCCACCTTGAAGAATCTCTAGTTGCAAAAAAAAAAAGAAAAGAAAGAAAGAAAGAAAAACGAAAAAAGAGCTGGCAAAAACCAACGAAGCCTAGTCTATCTTAAAGGTCCTCTATTATTCTAAAGGAGAATTTTCTATAAAGAGAGGAAGGAGGGAGGTCAATTAGCAGGGAGAACATGGAGGAACCGAAAGGAGCATCCACCCGACGAAGTAGAAGAGACAAGAAGGCAGCACAAAGGACGAAGGAAGAAAGAAAGAAGACATAGAGAGAGGTAGAGAAAGAGACGAAGCGAGCGGGTGCATTGTTTCTGTGGGAGGATCCCATGCATAAGTTAGAAGGGCTCGTACAGGTGTAAAAGAAGAATGCTCGCGCTGCTATTATGGCTGTTCCACGGGGGCGGCGTGGCAGAGGTACCCGCTGGAGGCTGGCGTACAAAGGCGCGAGTTTCGCCAAGTAATCGTGCCCATTAATAACGATCCTGATCCACCTCTTCTACTCCTCCCCTCTCTCGAACTTTATCCCCCTCTTTCTCCCTCCTCCTCCACCTCACCGAAAACCTCGCGATTGGAAAATCGCGAAATTCCTCTCCCCCTCGTAGAATTTTCTTTTCGAAGAAGACGCGGCGGTGTATCGTACGATGTTCAGCTTGAACACGATGCTCCAGAGCGATTAATTTTAACGAGAGGGGAAAAGAACCGTCAGGTCACCAATGTGATCGAACCAAGGGAACTTTATCGTTCAATTATCTACGAGCCGTTCTTCCAGCGTCGAAATTCAGTTGGCTGGTTTAATTGTAGGTTGATCATGAACCGCTCTCTCTTTCTCTCTCTTTTTCTCTCCTCTCCGTGAGGAGACGAGACGAGAGGAAGAAGGCATCGACGCCCCCGTGCTCGATTTTTCGAGGAAAGATCATCGCGGCCCTTGATCAGAAAGCACCTCCTCCAAGCGTGCAACTCGAATCCTTTTCCCGCCACGGAGATACTACTACTCTCTCTCCTCTTCGCCTTCCTTCTTTTCTTTTCCAATTCCTCCTCTCAGCCCTCTCTTCTTGCACTCCTCTGCTGCTTCGCGCACCTTGTTTCTTTTTCTTTCTATTTTTTTTTTTATTTTATTTTGCCTGAGGAAACAGAGGGGATGGGGTGGGATGAGAAGAAATAGGGTGGGATGGGGAGAATGGAGAGGTTTCGATGGGGAACGATACACGTCCACCGGATTAATCGCATCAACGGCTGATCCTGTTAATCCAATTCCTCTGGCTGGAAGATAAGATCACCAGTCGATAAGGAAATTTCGTTGCACGGACGTCTGGCTGACAGGTTTGCCGATCCTTTGATAAAGGAGGCTCGAGGAAAGCCCATTAGGCGAGCAACGTGCGAGTCGCGGTGAATGAAGATACAACCACGAATAACCTCTCGTCGACGTTACAGAGGAGAATAATAATTTTGGAATAATTCGGAAGAGTAGAAGAAGTGTTCGAATTCGCGGGGCACACCTTTGATGACGGGGGAGTCGAAGAGAGGCGGCTGACTCGTTGGAGAAAGGGGACACGTCGCGGGAACGTGAGGATCGAGCTGTCAGCGCGGCGATCACGCGGCGCCGCCGCGATGGGCGCTTGAGAACGTGAATGGAAAAACGCGTGGATATGGAGGTTCGCCAAGGTCAGCCGATCCGTGCCGATAGGGGACACACTCGTGAGGGGACATTTAATCGTTCCAGGAAAAGTAAAGGGTCTTTGAATACGAGTTGGAAACTCCTCAGGTGTAAATCACGCGGGGATATTATAATCTAAGTGTCTTACAAACATGGAATTCTAAAATCTGAGGTTCTTGGGTGAAATGTGTCTCTGGCAATTTTCAAGTATAATAGAAAGTTAACAGTTCGAAATATAGCAGTCGATGCTTCTACATTTCTAAATTATCAAACACACAATCCTGTTGGAAACTACTCAGGTGTAACTCACACGCGGATATTATAATCTAAGTGTCTTACAAACTTGGAATTCTAAAATTTAAGGATCTTGGATGACGAGAAATTCTTGGCAATTCCAAGATATAATAGAAAATAGACAATTCGAAATATAGAAGTCGATGCTTCTACATTTCAAAATTATCAAACACACAATCCTGTTGGAAACTACTCAGGTGTAACTCACACGCGGATATTATAATCTAAGTGTCTTACAAACTTGGAATTCTAAAATTTAAGGATCTTGGATGACAAGAGATTCTTGGCAATTCCAAAGTATAATAGAAAGTTGACAGTTCGAAATGTAGCAGTCGAATCTTCGATATTTAAAAAGTATTAAACATGCAATCGTGTTCGAAATTCCTCAGCTGTAACTCACACGCGGATATTATAATCTAAGTGTCTTACAATCTTGGAATTCTAAAATTTAAGGATCTTGGATGACAAGAGATTCTTGGCAATTCCAAGATATAATAGAAAATAGACAGTTCGAAATATAGAAGTCGATGCTTCTATATTTCAGTATTATCAAACGCCCAGTCCTGTTGGAGATTCCTCAGGTGTAACTCACAGGGGGATATTATAATCTAATTGTCCTACAAACTTGGAATTCCAAAATCTGAGGATCTTCGGGGACACGAGACTGACAATTTCAAAGCAGAAATTCGACAGTTCGATGTTTCAAAATTTTCTAATACGCAATCGTAATTTTGCATAAGCTTTCAGAGTTCAAAAGCAAATCAGAATGAGAGAGAGAGAGAGAGAGAGAGCACGTGCTTGTGGTAAATTGTGAAAATAGTAGGGAGAATTCCGCGGTGAAAATCGACGTTTGTTTCGCCTCTCCAAAGAGGAAACAAGGATCGAGGGCGTCGACGGGAGGTGTGCCATCGCAAACACTCCCCACAGTGTCAGTCTCTTGGATAATTTACGCCGTGGCTTTATGGGAGGCTAACTAGCGGGTACAGCGAACACCTACGTTCCCCTCCTCTTTACATTCCTTCGTATGAAGTCTTCATAAACTTCTTCCATCTCGAAAAAGAATTCCCCCGGAAGAACTGGTCGTTCAGTGCGTTTAATAAACACAACGGAAGAACGTCCAAAGAAGAATGTTCGACAAACGGTCCTCGATCGATCAGGATGTACCGTCTTCGGATACAGGTTCGACAGTGGTTCTTTGACAATAGACAGATTAAGGGCTCGAACGGTCTTCGTTCACGTAACAGGATGAAACCAATGACGGTAGAGGGGCGAAATTATAAGTGACGAGGATCCACGATGTATATAGAAATAGGAGAATCCAGGCGTGAAATTCACGAGGACGTTTGTTGATATTTCCAAGCTACGGTTAAGAAATTACTCGTGTAAATTAGTCCACGCGCTACTTCAGCTGTTTATATTCCGTTCTAAAGAGGCTGAAGAGGCACTCCGGCAAGCGGAGGGTCCAGCCTTTAGACCCATGTGTACATCAAAGGAGGCAAGGCGGGACAATGACCGTGAAGAAAAGCTATTACAATCGTCGAACGATTAGCCAGATCGTTTTTTGGCTGCCCCGTCGAGGAATCATGGGGAGGGCATTCACTGGCTTTATGAGGCAACAATGACTGGTCATCCACGACCATTCGAGGATACCTTTCCTCCTCCTCCTCCTCCTTCTTCCTCTCTTTCTTTATACACTCTCGAGAACTCGTGTTTTTCGTTCTCTGTCTATGCCTCGTGGATGATTAACACGCGCCTACCTTATTCGATCTGGCGAATATTCGAGCTGCCACGATCGAACGATTCGGTAACGGGAGGGCGCCGATAATTGCCGTTATTAAAGCCTCTCTGGCTCTCCGTGGTCGAAAAGAGAGAGAGACAGAGAGAGAGAGAGAGAGAAAAAGAGAGAGGTCGCCTTTTTGATTCGGGCACCTTTCTTAAACAGTCGAGCGTGATTTGTGTGATTTCTTCCTCGCGACTTTGTACCAATTCCTCGAGAGAGGAAGAGAGACTCTTCGATCTGTTATAATATCGCGAGGAAAATCAATGTTTCCTCTATGTTTCATCCGAAATTTCTCCGAGTATCGAGAGAAATTTCAATGCACCGGGTGTCATATTCATTAAAGAGGCCAGGCACCCCCGGGAGGAGCGAACAATGCGTCGCCTAATAGAAATCAAATCGCCTCGCCATTTATAACGACCCGCCTTCCCTTTGTTTGACCCCTCTCCCTCTCCCTCTTCACCCTCTCCGTTCGCCGTACGGCTGGTGGACCTCCTTCGCGTCGCTCTTTTTCGCCCATCACGGAATAATCGAACAAGATTGATGAGAGCGGCGTGACTGGCGCTTAGGAGACGAGCAGAGAGGAGAGAAAGAGAGGAATCGTTTCTGGTGTATATATACGCGCTCAACTCGAGGCTAGCCTCGATTCCACGGGACCCCGTGACACCGGGGTTTATACAGATACACTGGCTCCCGACGTCCGTAACATCTAGGTTTCACGCCTGGAATTTCTATTGTAATCCCTCCACTACACCTCCTCGTAGAGAAAGATTCGACGGTTGTGAAATGGAGCTTGGAATCGATATAGAAACTTAGTGTAGAGAGGACGAGGAGAAATATTGGGAATCGAGCGGTCTATGGAAATACAGTTGTCGTAGGAAAATGAGAAAACTCCTATGGTTGTCGTTAATTTGAGGATCGATTGATATGTTTACAGGATAGCGTAGGTTAATTTATAAGAAGTGAATTAGGGCACCATTTATTTTTGCATATGAAACTGTGACCAGTATAGATGAAAAACAAGCGATAAGATAATTAAAAGAATAAATATTGAATCATGAGCAAGGTATAAAAGACCGCGAACAAAGCAGCGAGGATCGATTGTCAATTTGGAAATCATCGTGAGAACATCTTTAGTCTGTAACCATTTAGAAGTTGTGTCAAAATAAAAGTGAATTTTTTTTAAAAACAAGATTTCTTCAACTTCGCCTGTGATAAGATATCAAATAAATTTTGCAATTGTTGCGACTGAATGTGGATTTTGACGCGTTTACAGGAAATTTAAAGGTGTACAATTGCACAAATTGCACGTAATATGAAAAGAATATACGAAATGTGAAAATTATAGCGCTTTTTACAACACCTGCTGAGTGAAATAATTTCCTGCTGAAGTTGTACTTCTTTTGCTGTATTCTGGAAAATAAGAATTTGCATAAAAATCTGCAGACTAATTATGACACCTTTCGTACAGAATGTATTATACGATTTAAATTAAATATCTACGTCACTACTTAATGCGTTATTTCTTCTTATATTATTTATCATTAGATCACGGATTTGTATGCAAATTCGTATTTTTTAGAGTGTGATACAAAAAAGTAGAACTTCACCTATAATATCACTAAAGTTTGGATATTTTGTGTACGTTTTCATATTACGTGTATTCTGTGGAATTTTGCATCTTTCAATTTCTTACGAATGCACACAAAATTTATGATTTTACGAGATCTCAAGTTAAATCATTTTTTGATGGTCGCTATCACGACCGTGTGAATTCGTATAACCAATATTTTTCGGTTGAAAACATCATATTTGTGATTTCATTCACACAACCAAACGAGTAAAAGACAAATCAATTTTCTGATTTTTTTTGTAAGTAACGAATAATTCACATATTCTTAATAGTAGAGGATACGGACCAAAATATGTGCCAGTTAAAGAATTGAATTATGTTAGGTGCTTCATTCTATTGAAAATGAAATAGAACTATGACTTATAAACAAAAAAAAAGTATTCTGGAGAAAATAACAACTTCCATTTATTTTCTTTACGTGTTGTATTGTAAAATGTGTCATTTCACTTATCTCACCATGTTAAAACATTTTTCGACAGAATTTTTTTATATCAGAACGTTTCTTGTACGAGTCCATAGGACGTCGATATTTTTATGATTCAGGAAAAATCATAAATTACGTATTAAGATCTAAATAAAATTGTTCAGAATGATGAGCATAGTTACCGATAGAGACTATTTTTCGTTTATTAATGAATGTAATTCTTATAACTTAGATTTTGTAAAGAGTAGGATTGTAACTTTACTGCTTAAGCAATTAAAACTGCTTAGAGCAATTTTTAGTGCAGTTGGTCATTGCTACAGCTGAGAACGTGCATTGGTTGTCGTTACAATGTACAGATAAATATACACATAATTATATTATCAGAAATTGTTACATATATAGGTAATAACACAAGGCTGTCGGTTTAATTTTTATGTGAAGAAATCTTTATTTAATTTATATTCGAGGAAAGCATGTCTGTTTCTTTATATGTAATCTTAACAACACGTATAAAAAATAAACAAAACGAAAAACTAATATCAACATTCGCCCATACTAAATAGATGGTTGCTATGTTCGTCTTCCTATTTCAATTTACAATAATCTTAGTTAGTATGTCGACTCATTCTCACGCTACACACACGCAGTCACTTTACGAAATAATTCAACAGAAATGAATTAAGAAAATTATTTATCAAGTTTCGGAAATCTACTTCGTAACAAGCTTTACGGCATCTTCAACCATAAACTGTACGAGCGTAAATTACCTCGATAAAACAGCAGTATGTCCCATATAAGCGAAGGAAAATCCTATTGTATTTTAGTTTTTGTTTTCGTTCTTCAGTATTTATCCCACAAAAACTGTGGTCCCAATTAAAGGGGCACACTACCCTGAGGTGTCAAAAAATGGGTAAAGTTTGGGAATTTTTTTATAAGTAATTACTAAATGAAAAATGTAGTCTTTTTCAGCGAATATAAATGCAACTTTCAGCTTTATTTTGCAATTTTTTGAAAGTTTTTTGATATGTCAATTATTTAATTTTTTATAAACGTTTAAAGTTATTTTCTTTTTTTTTGGTAAAAATCATTACTTTTTCTTCAAACTTTCTTCATTTCTACAATTATTAAAATTTTCGAAAAATCGTATGCTACATTTTAAATAACAGTTTCTAGTTTATAGATCAATAAATTTTTTACATTTCAGACCACCCAGTTCCTGCCAACTGTGGCGGCCAACAATCAGTGATCCACCAGAATGGGTTCCGGAAATATCGAATAACTTCGCCATTTTGTACGATATTACTTTCAAAAAATTGCAAAATAAAGCTGAAAGTTACATTTATATTCTCTGAAAAAGATTACATTTTTCATTTAGTAATTACTTATAGAAAAATTCCCAAACGTTACCGATTTTTTGACGCCTCAAGATGGTGTCCCCCCTTAATCGGAATCCAATGTACGCAAAAATGAGGTAATCTAATTACACGTAATAACTAGGTGAAATTTCGAACAAATTGTTCTACATTCGAAGATTAAAGTTGAAGGTAGTAGATCAAGCGGAGTATCCAACAGGTTTATCGAAGCTGGTCCCGATAAGGTCGCTTATAGATTACGATTATATTAGAGTTCCTCCGGGCGGTTCGAGAGATCGAAGCGGCCCTCTCCGCGGGACCCCTGGTGCGAAACAACAAGCAGTCAGAAAAATGGATGGGCTGCTAACCGTGCCACACATGGAGCCAACTCGGTTATTCTGGCTTTTACCGCACCGTCCCGCGGCGCGCAACGCGCTTTAATCGACTACGCGCTTAATTACGTTTTCACCTGTGTCCACCTAATAATAAAATCCCGTGACACGCTACCAAACACATCTGACCATGTTCCGCGAGGTACTACCTAAGAATCTTTTTCTCAAATTATGGGTACGCGAGAAAAATAAAAAGGAAAAGAAACTGTATTCGGAAGATGAAAGTCTAAGACATTTAAAATTTAACCTTCTAACTGGATTCATCTTTCAAATAAAAATTTAACTTCTACAGTTTATAATTGGAAAAGCAGTAGAATAATTAGTTACATTATTTTGCACATGTGAATATGGTGTATATTTAATACTGTTGAATTATTTCGTAAAATTTCTGTGTGTAGTGTAAGACCACAAAAATGAGTCAACATGCTAAGAAAGATTATTGTAAATGTAAATGAGAGAATGAACCTAGTTACCATTTGTCTGATGTGTGTTTCTTTTTGTTTATTCTCTATGTGCATTTCTCAAATATATAAATTAAAACAAAGATTTCTTTGTATATAAGTTAAAGTAATAAACTTGCATTTCTGTCTACATGTCTGATAAATACAACCATAATAGAGTAATTAAAACGAAAGTAATCTATTAATTAATAAACTGTTGGCTTTTTAAGTATTATTGAATCAATGACGAGTTAACTCGTCATCCGCAGTTAACAGATTAAGAGTTCGAAGAACCAATGTTTAAAAGTTTTAAAGTATATCGTTTCTTTTTACTCCACTGTTAGGATTGAACTAACGATGAGTATTAGGTTGCTGCATAAATTTTGTCTGCTAGTCTTTTAATAATCGACTTTTGAAAACTACTTATGATTACTTTGAACTATGTATTTTCTATCGTTATCTGTGAATACTTTCGGTGTGGAAGTTGCGTTTTATCTGTTTCATAAAAATCGTTGAATTTATTATTGAAAAAGAAAACCTATTGCACTTTTTACACCTACATATTTTGAAGTACTTATTGAAAATCTTTCCATCTAAACTGTTTTTTAATGATTGAAAAATGTGAAAATCTGTTGATACCAGATCCAGAAAATATCATTCCCACTGAAATCTTGATACCTCTTCTTCTTTTTTCTTGCGTTACTATCATCACGTGTAATCTTGCGATGTAATAAAGGTACAAGATACCTTTTCCATTCACAAACTCTGCTGAAATCTGCCAAAGTCTGTTATAATCTACAGAGATTTACCGAATTCTGTTTAAATCTACTGCACTCTCCTAATATCTATTGAAATCTCTCGAAGCCTATCGATCTCGATTTAAATCTACCGATGCTTGCTAAATTTTACTAAAATCTGAGTTCTACAAACGTCTACTGGAAATCTACTAAAATTTACTTAATAAATGGGCAGCAATCCTTATTGTCGTTACAAGTTTAACACGTTTAATGCCATGGAGGTCACTGATGACCAGTTTGTTTGTAGGGTCGTCAGTGATCGACGAAGCTAAAATGATTCAAAATGCATAATTCGAGTAAATTTCAATATTCGAAATTTTTTCAATATTGTCATCGTTGCTACAACGATGTGAAGAAATTAATACAACGTGGAACATATAAAAATTGTTTTATTTACATATACAGCATGTATGCTTAAATATAATGTATCATAAATTCATAATGGCGCTACGGGCAAACCATGTAAAATTACTGTTAATATAAAATTGTCTAATATATAAAAACATTACAAAATTATCCTTAGAAAAGGAATGATTCTGAAGTGAATCTAACATTATTCATCTTAGAATCTCGAAACGAAAGTGCATACATGTATTTTTACCAATATATGACACTAACATTGCTGAGAAAATGTGATTTAAATCAGATAATATTTGCAGCTCGATCATAATGGACGTTCTATTACTTACTAGAACAGCATTATACTTCTGAGTTTCACTTAACGCCGTACGAATTAATCTGATTTGTACTACACTCATCCCTCTATTTACTCGGATTGACCGTTCCGCGTTGATTCTTTTTACGCGGATAAAAATCGCATAAACCAAGTCTACTTATATGAAAAATAAGCATGGTAAGAAAGATAGATATAAGTTATAGAAACATTTAAATCGCATAGATTAATAAAAAAAATAGAACGATGTTTCAGAAAAGCAAAATAAATATTCAGTGTCAGAATCTGCAGTGTAATTCAAAGCGCCATTGAAATTTGAATCGTAAGACAAGGGGTTAAAAAATAAAAACCAAGAATGGTCAGAGTTCTATAATTAGTAAGTTCAAGTTAGAATTTGCGTCTCTCTGCTGTATAATAAATTCAACGAAAGTTTATAGAAAACTAAACCTATCTGAACGCATAAAAAAATAAATACCGCGTAAATAGAGTATAATTTACCATATAAAAATGAAACTCGCGTATAAAAATCACATAAACAGAGTCTACTTATATGAAAAAAAGAAACATAGTAAGAAAGATAGATATAAGTTATAGAAACATTTAAACCGCATAGATTAATAAAAAAAATAGAACGATATTTCAGAAAACCAAAATAAATATTCAGTGTCAGAATCTGAATTGTAATTCAAAGCGCCATTGAAATTTAAATCGTAAGACGAAGGGTTAAAATAAAAAAACCAAGAAAAGTCGGAATTCTGTAATTAGTACGTTCAAGTTAGAATTTGCGTCTCTCTGCTGTATAATAAATTCAACGAAAGTTTATAGAAAACTCAGTCTATCTAACCGCGTAAATAGAGTATAATTTACTGCCTAAAAGAAAAAAGCTCACAAAGTACCACATAAAGAGAGGGATGGGTGTAATTCCGAGTTTCTCATAACGTGGTACGAATTAATCAGTTTATAACAGGATTGAGTGTATAAGATCTGAAGGTGTATATACTTACTAACTTACCAGAGTGCCGATAGAATTTCAATTTTACAGGAATTCGGAATATTCCTGTTGCGATAACTCACCTTTCCAAAAAATTCGTGAAAGAAAATCACGTAGATTTATTATTCAAAAGGGAGGGGAGGGAAAGAGAGTATTCTCTGTACTCAGCAGTGCTCGACGGGCTGTTTCCGTGACATTCCGGAAGAAGAGCGGTCCTGGTGTGTCCAGCGTTCGTGCCGGAGGCGTGAAACGGGCCGCAGGAACTTCGCGGCACGGTGGCGGCGTCAAGACGCATTGCTTCCACCGTTGGTATCCGGGCATTTGTCCAGGACGACGCGTCCAGGAACCTTGCTGGCGTCCGTAGGGATGGGCCACGATTTACTATCAGGATTTTCTTGCTCCCTCCGGTCTATCCTCCTTTTTCACCGTAAACGACGAACCTGTGAGAAATCGAACGATTCAATCAACATCGCCAATTACACCAGCCGTATAATTGCTAACATAATAACAATAATAGTAATAGTAATACAAAAGGTGCACGGATAAGATCTGTTATAGAGGAACAATAAGCGTACGGTTCTTTTTTCCCTTGGAAAAAAGTGGTAATCCTGGTTGCTGCCTAGACGAGATTGCGTAACGAGACGTCGATCGTAAATCGTCCGCCATCTTGCGCTCCGATCGTAAATTCTACCCGGGGACATTTCAGATTAAGTAACTAACGCTCCGCGAATTATTTTCCTATCCTTCCAGCATAGTTTGTTAGAAGAAACGTGAAAAAAGGAAGAATCGGTATTAATTCGAAGAGAATACTCGATGAAATTACGATAGTTTCTTTTTTTTTCTTCTTTCTTACTAGAATCGTTTCGATTGTTCTGCAATAGGTTTTTATCTAGTTGGTGTAGATTATTTCGTCTACGTGTTTCTCCACGGTTACGACGAACGTATTTTTCTTTCTTTTTCTTTTTTTTTTTTGTTGTTGTCTACGGTGTAATGGTTTATAGGTGGAGGATTTTTTTTTCACAGAGATTGAAGAGCGGCGTTAATTACGGAGGAATCGCGGAGAATTGGTGGCCGTGTCTGGGGGATAATGCGATTCCGAGACGATCGTAATCGGGGCTCATTGTTCGGCTCCGCGGGCTTACATAAACGCGCATACAGACGCGGCAATTACTTAGCGTAATATATAAAGTATCGTGCAATTACTCCGTGCGCGGCGCTGCAGCCGATCTTATCGATGGAAAAATCTGATCGGTCTCTTAACAGTATCGCTTCATCCAGAACAAACATCGTAACTCGTCGATCGACGATACACGCATTACACGTTGGGCGTGGTTAACTATACGTATGTATATACGAATCTCCTTCGTATTTGCCTATTCATCCTTTCCAATGTCAAACAGTTCTTTAAATTTCGAAGGTTTCGAGTAGATGAAACTTCTCGAATCACGAGAAAAGAATAATTAGAGGGATGCAAAAATCTTGGACTCCTCGCTTCATACCTATGGTTTTAGATGGTAAAGTCTGTTCGGTAAGGTTCTCCGGCGGCGTACTTGACCTGTTGGCTATTAATCTCGTGTGCCATCACCCCTCTCGATCCCGCAGGAGGCGTTTCCGGACTAATATACGACGACACGACCCACGCCTCTATCGGCCACGGCCTAACGAGGACTGACTTTAACGGTTAAATAATATTGCTCTGAGCTCTTTCTCCACGCGTACCGTGTACCTTGCCCCCACCTTTCTTCAATTATCCCTTTCTCATTCCTATTGTAAAAAGAAACCGATACATGGTAACTATGCAGAGTATCTAGAAATTTCAATGCTAGCTGACTTGAAATTTTATTGTGATCGAAAGATTAAATCGTTCCGAACTTTTCCTATTGAATTATTCCAATTGTAAGAATTTTTGAAGTTGAAGTGAAGTGTGTAGAATTGAAGAATTGGAAAGTTGAAGGTCTAACTGAGAAATCTTTTAAGAAGAGAGCGAAAGATTAAATCGTACCAAACTTTTGCTATTCAATTACTCCAATTGTAAGAATTTTTGAAGTTGAAATGAAGTGTGTAGAATTGAAGAATTGGAAAGTTAAAATTCTAACTGAGGAATCTTTTAAGAAGAGATTGAAAGATTCAATCACTCCGAACTTTTTCTATTCAATTACTCCAATTTTAAGAATTTTTGAAGTTGAAATGAAGTGTGTAGAATTGAAGAATTGGAAAGTTAAAATTCTAACTGAGGAATCTTTTAAGAAGAGATTGAAAGATTCAATCACTCCGAACTTTTTCTACTCAATTACTCCAATTGTAAGAATTTTTGAAGTTGAAGTGAAGTGTGTAGAATTGAAGAATTGGAAAGTTGAAGATCTAACTGAGAAATCTTTTAAGAAGAGAGCGAAAGATTAAATCGTACCAAACTTTTGCTATTCAATTACTCCAATTGCAAGAATTTTTGAAGTTGAAGTGTTAATAATTGAATAATTGGAAAATTGGAGGTCTAACTGAGGAATATTTTAAGAAGGGATCGAAAGATTAAATTGTTCCGAACTTTTGTTATTCAATAACTCTAATTGCAAAAATTTTTGGAGTCGATGAGAAGTGTTTAAAATTGAAGAATCGAAAAGTTGAAGTTCTAAATGAAAAATCTTTCGAATGTTATAGAAAATTCGTCATAGTTTGTTTCTAAAAAAAAGATATATCTAACGAATTTAAGCAGCTGTGTTACTTTCAATATTCGCAGCAACTTCTCATCAGTTTTCTCACTATGCGTTTGCAATATTTAATTGTATCTCAAATTTTAAACAACAAATGATCATACGCATCGTATCAATTCTACAATAACAAGGTTTCTGTCACCTTTTGTTGCATATCTTTTCAAATTATCATCGGCACCATTGTTCAACCATAAGGCTTGTAAATCATTTATGTCATTTGCTTAATAAATACATAAATTCTCAGAGTATATTAGTGAACAATAACATTGTCATTATCGAATCGATAATAATATTACTGCGTTTGCAATATTTAATCTTTTCAAATTTTAAAAAACAAATGATTATAAGCATCATATCGAGAAGCAATATTTTTTATATCTGCGCACGTTTAAATAGCAGATTCTTGCGGTATTCAGCTATAGACTTTTGAAAATTGTACATAGCATTCAGCTAAGCCATTCGTCCGAAAATTACCGGTCGCGAATGTGTTAAGAAGAGTCTTTTAAAGTCCAACGATGTTAGAAACCAATTGTCCTGGGTATCTAAGACAGCAAGTAGACGGAAACTCTCAACGGAGCGCGCGGCCTCGTTATGCTTTACGATCACCCATGTAAAACAATGGAGCGTTCTGTCGGTTTTACAAGCGGCCGGTACACACAGGTGGATCCCAGTTATTTACAGTGCAATAATCGTTAACCTCAGCTCGTTCCTCTCGCGTGTATCTCTTCCTTCAAGCTCTTCCATCGTTCTCGAAAAAAAAGAAAAAGAAAAAAAGAAAACCATCCAACCTACTCGACCTTCCTCGTATAACAATTCAAACCAACTATGTATACTTGCTCCGCTATTAATGCAGTTCAATCGTTAGCATATTTAGGTTAACAAAAGAGCGAATACCAGGAGTATTATGGGTGTGAGTCAGGTTGCACGGTTCTGGGTAGTCGATATCGACTCCCAATTAGAACAGTTCGGACAAATGACCGTGATTACCGCGGGTAATGATAGCTTGGTCGCGTTCCGCGTGATTCATACGATTGCACGAGAAGAGAGAAAGAGAGAGAGAGAGAGAGAGAGAGAGATACAGAGAGAGTGAACACAGCTTGCAGCTTGCTTCTTGTCGCGTGCCGGACGCCAGGACCCTAATTTTCGATCCTCCGCCTGTTTCGTGACTAACCGAAACTTCGCCTTCCGATGGCTAAATAGAATTCTACCCGGTAGGATAAATACAAAGCCTCTGGAATCCAACGAAATGTTACGTACAGTCTGAGCCATGATATAGCAAGTTTGTGAAATCGGTTAGGTGTTCAAGTAAACATACTCCCTCTGTCTCATAATAATAGTAGCAGTTGATGAATTTAATTTCTCCCATGATAATAGTAGCAAAAGAAAATAAATATAGAACGCAACATTTATTATGAAAAAAACCTAGATTAAATTAAACAATGAATTAAAAATATTACTGCTAATTTTTATTTCGAGTGTTCAGATAGTTTCTGGATTTTTCAGTAATTTCGTTACTGCATTTTAAACTTGTAGGTAGGATCCCTTGGCTGCGAAGACAAAATTCTACGCGATCTTTCTTATTCTTTTCTGTAAGAAATGGTTTCATGGTGCTTCAAACTCGTTTTATGGAGTTTCCTTTTTCCAAAATTCGGAATAATGTGGATTTGGGAACTTGAATGCCGTGAGCTGCTGATCTTATGGTGCCTCTTCTGCTAAATGAAACACCATTTACTAATTGAAATACCAAATCATATGTTACCATTCATTTATTGTTGGAACTCTAAAACAGAGTGCACGGCTAGAGAGCCCCGCCGTGAATCGGTGCCGATTTTTAAAAGTTTAATTTACGATCTCGGCATATTGTGATCTACAGCTACAATATCAAGCGTTACAAAAAATTCTAAAACACCAAACAATCACGTGCAAGATCTATTAGATTTAAGGTTCATCGTTGAGTAAAATTTTAATAGTTGAAGGAAAATACAGAGACTCGAGTGTTGGAAAGTTTAGGAGTTAACCTCTCGACAGTTTATCCCGAGTGAGTTTCAAGTAGAGCGTCGAGTATCGAACAGTTCAGATCCAGAGAGATTTTTAGAAAGAAAATTAAAAAGGAAAATTAAATGGTCAGTATTTAAATCTATGTTCGATCAGTATTTAAATCAACTTTCGATCAGTATTTTATTACAAAAACGATTAGTATAAAAATACTGAACGGTCAGTATGTAAATAAAAAAATGGTCAGTACATAAATAGCGAATGGTCAGTATAACTAAAAAACGGTCAGTGTGGAATTAATTACTGGTTACTATCATTATGGTCAGTATAAAATTAATAAACGGAAAATATAAAGCAGAAAAAAGCACAGTATTATACCTCTTCCATTATAGACTCATTGTAAGTTCAAAAATAATTACATTTAAAAATGTCTTTATATAGTTTTATTTTTTATACATTAAATCAAATTAGATATTTACAAGTTCTTACTTAATGAATAAGAAAAAGTGCTTATTGTTTTATTTATAAAAATATACATTTTAACATTTTAACATTTTGATATATTATAATTTTGTAAATATTAATCTACTACGAGTGCCGTAGTTGCTAATTTCGGTCTTCCCCGTTTCCGTTTTTGACCAATTGGTATTTATTTATTAGTATAAATACTGACCAAAGAATACTGACCAAATTATTTAAATACTGACAAAAAGGGATTAAAATACTGATTAGTAAAATATAAACCTATTATTTTTAGGACTGTGATGTAGGATTATGTACTTCGTGCTTCAAAAGTGGTCACACATAACGTAGTTATTCAAAAAGCACATGACAAATGTGCATTTCTTTTATCACAATGCATTTTTTTATTAGACTGTTAAAGGGTTGAGCTTAGGCTCCTCTTTAGATTGTTGACGGGGGTATGGAGAGGGTTGGTACGCGGAAGTGTGGGGCTCTATCGAAATTCCAGGGGTTCTGGGGAATCTCGAGTCCGCGATCGTGGTTCGACACGCGGGACGACGACGAGGAAACCGTCTGGCTGTGGCTCGCATAGTCGCCGAGATAGGTATCGTGGCCGAGATTTATCGCGGTATACCGTCTATGCAGCGAGTGTAGAGTCGAGGCGAAAGAGGACCGGCTCTCGCTGAGTTTCACCAACAGCGGAACACCTGCGAATTTGACCGATGAACGGTCAGAGTCGAACGAGATAACAGCCGCAACGAGATAATGTCCAAAATTCAAGCATTAGAACAATTCCAAGTCCTACTAACTAGAGACAAAATTTTCACAATGACAAATTTTACAGGAGAAATCGAATATATAGTTCTTCCACTCTCAGAACTCGAAATACAAGATGCAGTTCAGAGGATCCAGGAAATCTCGAGATCTTATACTATAGGTTCTTTCAATAAGAGCGATGGAACTTTGAATTGAAGTGAAACGAAAAGTACGCAAAATAATGTAGTACTTCTGACTGTATTTTCAAGTACATCTGACGGCATTATGCATGAAATATAATATCTTACAAACAATAACCATAATTGTGTTTGATGGAGTGAGTACGACAAACCCAATTTTCGTCACAAAAATCATCTCCACGATAAAGCTCAGTTTTAGATGGATATGGCTCTTTTAACACGTTAAGTACCACTCCGATTTCGATCGACTCTTCAATCAATAGTTCAGTTTCGAAAATTTTGCAATGAATTTTACAATAAATTTAACGAAGAAAGTGGTAACTTCATAACGCCTACAGAGGGAAGCTATATCTTTGTCTAAACTGTTTTAATGAAATCTATTAACGAATGATAAGGAATGATTTTTTAAATTTGAAGCTGCTAATCTTTCGAGAATCAACGCCGCCTAAACGAAAAATCTAGCGTCAGTCCGCAGAAACCAATATGGTATTTAACGTGTTAATTCATTATGTACGAACCACGAGATATCTCGTATTTAGCAAACCGACCGTTGAGGCCGAATGACGAGATATCTCATTTTAATGCCTTCTTATACGCACCTATCGACGAGTCGACGAATTGTATATTGTGACCTGCCTCAAGGTGAAACACAATTCGGAACTAGACTAAACAAAGATAAGGAAAGGCTACGCAGCATCCAAGACGAAATAAGTGATAATTCAGGGTATAAAAAAGGCACGCGACAAGCGGAGCGATCATTGTGCATTATGAAGTGATCATTGTGTACTTAGATCAGACCAGTGTGTATTAATAACAGTTAATATTGTATATAGTGTTTAAGTGCATATATTCAGTGTAGTAGTTAAGTATTGTGAATAAAAGCTTTTTTTTTTAAACAAAATTCTTCGTCTTCGCCTGTGACAATATCATTTAATCTGTTTTTTACATTACTATGATAATGAAACCTTGCGGTAGCTTATGACAAAAGAATCGTGAAATAAATGCATCTGAAAATTCCAAAAGAATGGGAAAGAATCGGTGAGTATTGTTGTTGCATTAGGAAGAATCTGCTCGGCTTGTATATCGTACTGTACAAAGCATGTTATTCATTCTATCGCTGTACAACATTTGACTATTTGAAAAATAGCGTTCTAGTTTGTGAAGAAATAACTTTTAAATAAATTTATTACGTAGAATTCTAAAAAAAAATAATACAAGAATATCTGATAGCAATAAAGAGAACGAAAGACAAAATGAATTATTGTTCGATGATTTATCGGATATACCAAATGACATTTCAGGTAATAACGGTATTCCTGGAACAAGTGATCTTATTAAAATTTATAAATGTTAATTGGAAAAATGTTTGTATGCATCGTATTAAGTTTATTGGTTCAAAATGTGCGAGCTCTGGAAGCACGCTGAGCGAGTAGAACGCCATAGGCAATGAGTTAATAAACACAGGTGCCGAATTTGGGGAGATGTTAATCTTCAATTAACAGTTAAGCAATCATTATACCCAAAGACAGTTACCGTTTGATGTTGTCTTTTTCATGGTGGTGTCATTGACACTTACTTTTTTGAAATGAAAGAAAGTGCGACTGTAACTGTTCCTGGTGAACGTTTCCGTTCGATCATTTCATCCTTCCTTTTACGTATATAAATTCGATGGATTGATTTGTCTGAAGTGTGGTTTCAACAAGATGGTGCCACATGCTACCCTTCTTCTGCACCTATCGCTTTATCGAGATCGAAATTCTACGATAGGATTATATCGAGAAATGCAGCTGTCACCTGGCCACCAAGATCTTGCGACTTAACGCCATTCAACTTTTTCTTGTGGGGCCATATTAATTCTCTTGTTTATTATCCAACAACCCACAAACTGTTGACAATCTCAAAGTAAACATTATTCGTGTTATCGAGTGAGATACGACCTGATATATACTTCAGAGTCATCGAAAATTCACTCCACCAAATACAATCGTGCTGGCCATTTATACGATATTGTATTTTATGTATTATATAATACCATCGAATGTACTCTAAAATAAAGTAGCCAGTTCTAGATTATCTTCCCTACTTTTCGTTTCGTTTCAATTCAAAGTTCTATCGCTCTTATTAGAACCCAAAGCGTGAACTCTAGAATTTACAGCGGTAAGTTTCAAGAATCCTAAATCCACGGATCCCCAAAGTTACAGTCTGAACTTCAAATTCCAGAGGCTAGTTGTCATGGATCCAGTAAAGTCCTGGATTCCCAGGAATTCTCGAGTCTAGAGTTGAAAGGCTGTACATCAGTTTTCCTCATCAGACAACTATCGTTCCTCAAACACCCGTCTCTCGGACATTTTGTCTCCCTTTCAGGCGAGAACGACGCGCGGCCGTCGCGTCGAGGCCGATACATCAGCCGGCCCGGAGAAGAAGAAGAAGAAGAAGAAGAGGAAGAGGAAGAAGAAGACAAAAAGAGAGAGGAAGAGAGCGTCGATCGAGGCGGCAGTCCTAAATCAAATTTAAAGTGCAACGGCGTGTATGGTTACAGGCGGGCCGGACGTCTGGAATCGAGCTTAATAGCGGCTTTTTATCGGCCCTCTCTGTCGCCGGTGGTGCGCTTACGCTACCCGCGGAGCCTCGTATTTATGAACGTGTGCATCGTCCCGGGCGACAGGTGCAACAGCGTCGGCCGGGCACGCGTCTCCGTTCGCCGCAGCTGAACTAATTACCGATGCTCGAGCCAAGTAACAGGTACGGTTAATGTCGGCCAGCCACCTTTCAGGCCATCTTACCAATAACCAACTAGTCGCCACGATTGCTAGGACAACAGAAATACACTCGTTACTATAAGATACGATTATTATACCCTTGATGTACGATTTCTTTCCCTGACTATACGTCTAAGCATCAGCTATTTACTGTTTTAAGGAGGTAAAGGAGTCTAAAAGGCCCAAGAAAAAGCCTTTCTGTATAAGCATTTTTTTTTCTAAAAACTACTCGATGGATGTTTTTTCGGTTTTTAGTATTTGTTGTAAATATATTGAACTGTCTGAATTAATTTTTATGAGCAATTATACTGACATACACAGAAGTTAGAACTGAAATACGCAGGCGCGTTGAAAACACTTCTTCAAATTTGCGAGCACGATAGCGCCTCGTAGAATCGTTTGAATGAAAGAACCCAGAGATCATTTTAAAGCTAATGAGTGTAGTTTCTATATGAATCTAAAATCTGGGAAGATTTCTGCAAAGAAAATTTCAAAATCGCGGATAGAAGTGAAATTTTCGCTTTATTTTGTTTATAACTTTTTGTAAACATTACATTTGGCCAATATCATAGGTTCACATAGAAACTACATTTGTATTCTTTCGTTAAAAAAAAATCAAGTGGATCCGTTGATTAGTTTTCTCTCAATCGTGCTCGCAAATTGGAAAAATATGGTTTCGAGAAAAACGCGTTTAAAGTTTCGGAAGAGGGAAACAGACTGATATACCGTCGAGTGCCCATTCTTTTTTCAATGTGATCGATGCACTCACTTTTCACAACAGGAAACTCATTTCCATACGGATTTAGATCTAATATTGATTTGAAAGTTTTTGAGTCGCCATCGCCTATATAATTGAAATACTGCACTCCATACTGTGAGCACTCAGGATACGCCGACGTTCAGCGCTCATTTTGAACTGTTCCAGTGCTTATTCATACTTGGAGTCTTAGAAACATGTTCTCTGAATAGAATACTATCGATTTAAGCAATAAAACAGAAGTCGATTTTTTTTTTTTTGCCTTTATCACCTTAACACCTTAACTTATGATTTCTTTGCCTGACTATACATCCAAGCATCAGCTACTTATTGTTTTAGTACCATTTTACGTACGAAATGCTAATGTATTATGGATTGATTACAATTGGCAATCCACGGTCTTAGAAATTTAAGGGAAAGTTTAAATTACAATTAACGTTTATTACTGATATCATTGTTTTTGTCGAATCTCAGCCAGAATCTGTGTCACGAGTCTAACTTGTTGTTACAGGGCAAAGGGTTAATATCGTTTTAAGTAGGAAAAACTAATTTATCATAGATTAATTACAATTGACAATCCACAGTGTTAGAAATTTAAAGGAAAGTTAGAATTAAAATTAAGGTTTATTGCTGATATAATTGTTTTTGTCGAATCTCAGCCAGAATCTATGTCACGAGTCTTTTTTTTGACAAATATTAATATAACTCACGGGGACAAATATTACCAGAAAGGATTTTTTATTTCAATTAGCAGATGAACTTTCTACCGGATATGAAGATTCATCCGAACCAGAAAACCAGAATGAACGGCTAACGGTAGATACAACTGAAAATTGTAGACGAAAATGTTGTCAAATCGGATTTTGCAACTAAAATAAAGCCATAAGTACCTGTGCTGGTTGTAAAAAATATGTTTATGGGAAATGTACACTAAAAACTTTCAGTTTGTATAAATTGCGCTGAGGAAAGTTAAAAATTAAATTACTATTACTACCATTTATCATATAGTGTATAAAAATCTAAGTGAAAAATATAATTTTTTGTTTGTTTTTATTTTTAATTAATCATTGTTTATATATTAATTTAGAAATACTGAAATCTTTATTTGTTTATATTTTAATTAATGTAAAGCTATATATAAAAAGATAAACATTTAACCCTAAATAATAAATCTTTTATTTTAAAACACGACAAGGTCAAAATGATCAGTTGGTAGAGATAGATATATGAGCCGTTGTTTTTGAAAGTAGTATAAGTTCATTTATTCGTACATTGAGATATTTAAGGGTTTGTGTTTGAATCAAATTAAAAATATTGGCAAACGTTAATCAATTCAGATAATATTTTTAAAACTATAAACTCGTTCAATTTTATTATACGATAATAATTCATAAAAATGTTAAAGAAAATAAACGATTTTTTTTAGCTACATATGGACTTATACCACTTTCAATAAAAAAATATTATGAAAAATATGAACAATAGCAATTTTAAATTTACAGTTCAATTGAAGTTGGCTTTTCTGCAACGTATTCTCTAATGTGAAAAATAATAATTAAAACGAAGACACGTAAGTAAACGATTAAACGTGTTTATTAAGAAATAATTTCAGTTATACTATAATGTTTATGATATTATGTTTTCAAGCCATTAGCCATTATCCGCTGTAAAGACTTTAAGAGCGGTGCACACTGAAGTCGTAGTAATTAATAATTAATGCGATTAGAAAGTTGTCTCAATTATCATTATTACGAATGGACTTATTCCACTTTGAACAAAAACATCCCTGCAATAACATTTTACATTAATTTATCAGGATATTGTACACCATTAACTGTATAATTATGAATATAAAAAGATGATATCTATATTCTACTAAAACTACTATTAACTAATTTTTTCCAAAAATGGACTTATACCACTTTAAAAAAAAAAAGAAGGCGGCTCATATATCAATTCTTGGTATATCTAATGTTAACGTAACCGTTGTCCGTCTAAAGTCTAAAGAGGACTAAACTCAACGGCTAAGAGCACATCGGGAGAAATAGGAGACACTCGGGCTGCAGAAATGAAAAGTAATTCCAACCGATTATCATGTAAATAAACCGCGCATCATCGGTGCTGCGCGTGGTTTCTCCCGGAACGATTAATTATGTATCATCGCTGGTGATCACGCGAGCTCGATAAATCGATTAACCCGTGAAAGGGGCCCGAGCCGTTTTTGGTACGGACTCGTTAATTGAGGTTTAACGATTACCGGTTTAATCGAGTGCCCGTAAGCAGCCGAGGGGCGAAGGGGTGGCGTCGGGTGGGCAGAGATAAAGATAGAGAGCGGACGAAAGCAGGTGCGAACTTTCGACTGATTAGGAAATAAATGTAAAGTCGTCTTCGCGAAGGTAAGGCAGGTGAACGTCCCTCCGCCGGAAAAGTCTGTCTATTACTCTCTTAACGGATGGATTAACGACCAAGTAAATCTTCCAACAGGGAAATTGCACCTGGAAACGCTCCGAAGTAATTGCTTGACATCTCGTTCCCACCTTTTTTTTCTTTCACTGTTCGTCGAGATCATTTTTGCTACTCGATCTCCTTGGATCCTCTGTGTATCGTTTACCAAAGGGCTTGAAAAACCAGAGATAAATTATTTCTGTTATTATAAGATCCTGATGATGATGATGATGACGATGTTTATGACGACGATGATTGATGAACGATCAATCTCTTTTCGAAGAAAACCACGAAACGATGCGGAAAGCAGGTCGATGCACAGGTAGGAGGCGCACCTGCTGGGCGACGCGTGGCTGAACCGCAGAAAAATTAGGTGAATGCCACCGATTTTCGAGTCCCTTGACCATATTTCTTTGTTTTTTCTTTCTTTGGTCAGATTTCCTTCTTAATTTCTATATTTCTTTATCCTGCACCGCAGAAGTTTAAGAATGGATACCACAAATAACGATGTTTCACAGGTGTGTGTTTCACGGTGACTGATAAGATGAGGGTTAAGATAATTAAGTTAGGTAGAGAGTGTCCCGAGGAAAAGATAATGGTTTCCAAACGCAAATTAACATACTATCATGTGAATATTATCATAATGAGAAAAGGATTCCAGCATGTGTAGGAATACTTATGGGCCCAGGAAATGAAACTATGGAAGGTCGAGACACGGGGCACGCGAGTCGCTGATCGGGCATAAAATCGCGATTTAATAGTTCCTTTACACCCGGACTCTCGTCGAAGGCACCTGCAGCGGAACCAATGAATTACGGGCCCACATAACCGCTGCTGCTGTCGCGGATGGCAACGGCCGAATTATACTCTTCGAGAATTCCAATCTTGAAAACATACATTCTTTTCTAGGAAAGTGGCAAAAAAGATTTCTTTATTTCTGCATATATGTGTGTGAAGAGATTTAAGTTTCAGGAGTGTATTCTGCAAATTTTAAATAGCTATCTCGAAAATTATGGGAGTTTTACAGGTTCAACAGAATCTTGTGCATGTTGTTCTCGAAGGTCAGTCATTTAAGAGAGAGCACGCCATATCTCGAGAATCAATCGACTGATTTTATTAAGAATTGGCCAAAATATTCTTGGAAGTATTGTGCACCTTCTTAGGATCACCAATTGTTAAACTTTTAATTGGGTTTCTTTACAATTAAAAAAAATTGGACGATGTTACACTAACGACTGATCAAACGAGCCCTATTGCCTGCAAATATCGATATCTCGAGAATCAATCGACCGATTTCCCCAAAAATTGGTCAGAATATTCTTGGAAGTATCTGATATCTCTCTAGATTCTCAATTTCCTGAACTTCTGATTTTTCTTTTTTTTACAATTAAAAAAGGGCGAGGATGTTATACCAATAAGTGAGTAAGCGAGCACCATCGTCTACAAACCTCGATATCTTCCACAATTCTTACCATTTTTCATTAAAAATTTGTCAACGTATAAAGAATAGATGTAACTTCCGGTAGAAGTAAGTTAAACATCGATAACATTGATAGCTTTTTCAAAAATAACTTTCAAAGTCGCGCCTTGCTTCCCGTATCACCAAGTAGTGGTAACCTTGAGAAAAATTGTAAGTTTCGAACATTATTCCCGCGACGGCTGATGGATGAGGGCATCGACAACGCCTCGAGTGCAATGATGACATCAGGGGAGGAGGTAACGAGCAGTGTCGGACAGAAGGAACACCTCCTCGGAGGGGCAGCCTCTCATCGACATACCAGTAAATCCACAAGCTCGTGTTTTACAGGATCATTGTCGGTGTTTCAACGTGCGTGAACGACGCTCCCTCATGAACAAAACCGTTTGCACGGGTTTACAACCAACTTCCGGCTGCGCTGCCCTGTCCTTCGCGGTTCGTCGTCCTCTGGCTGTCTAGACTCTTCGACTTCAACATTCCTGCTAATTCTGGGACTCTTTAACTCCAAAGATCCTTCCAAATCTAGATGCCTCGAATCCTAAGATCTTGGACTGTAGAATCCTTCAAGATTTTAGATCTCCAGACTCTTATGACTCTCAGAGTCTACATATATACGTTCATTGGACACTGGAAAACCTTATAATCCTCCAAGTTAAAACTATGTATAGAGAGCTCTTGGATTCCAAGATTCTCAATGTTCCCATGGCTTCGAGTATAAGATTTTTCACTTTTTACGGAATTTAAAGATTCCCTTGGTGTATATAATTCGAGAACTATCGGAACCCGGTGAACCCAATATTCCGATCGACGCCCTCGAAACGGCCCTCGAAGCGCCGACAGTCTATTCACCGGCCACTAATGAAAGCGAAGAGGCCTCTAAATTTCCGCGCAGCTGTGGCCCCATTTTTTTCGCCGCTCGTTCACTCGTTCGCATAGCTCGTCTTCGATCGACAAATAAAACCGCCAGTGTATCGATCTATAATCTGACCGTGTGCGCCAGCCCCTTCCCCTCTCTCTCTCTCTTCTCCTCTCCTCCACCTCTTTCACTAGCTTTGTCTCTTTCACTCTTTCCCCGTTCCACAGCATGCAGCCGACCACGAGCCTCCGCGCATATACTGGCCAATCTTTGTAATTATAGAGCAGCCGCGCGTCCCATTAGCTCGGTGGCCCTCGTGCACGGCCGGCCGTCGACGGGCATCGGAGAAACGCCGTCCACTGACCAGCTCAACATCTTCTCCGATGAAAATTTTAATTATTCCCCATGTGAAAAAGTCCAATTTACCAAGATCCAACCGGAGTGCGGAGAAACTTTTATATGGAAAGGGGTGGTATCGGACCTCGGAGAAATTTTATTCCAGCCTTCGAGGTAGCGAATTTTATAGTCCAAGGGGTCTTAGAGTCTAACAGAGAAAATTAAATGTACCGTAGTTTCCAAAGGCTCTGCAGAACGGAAACTTTTCAAATCTTAGTATCCTAGAACTTCAAGCATAAGGCCTTCCCAATAAGAGCGCTAGAATTATTAGTTTAAATAAAATAAAAAGTACGTAACATAATTTAGTTCTTCCGGATTTATCTTAAAATCAATTCGATGGTGTTACACAAGAAATACGATATCGTATAAATGATCATTACAATTGTGTTTGGTAGAACGAATACGAGACACCCAATTTTCGATGCTTCTGGCGCATAGATCGTATCTCATAGATAAAACTAATAACGTTTGCTTTGAGATGATCAACAGTGTATGGGTTGTTGAAATAAACAGGAGACTCAACATGGCTCCGCAAGAAAAAGTTTAATGATGTTAAGTCGCAAGAACTTAGTGGCCAGGTGACAATCGCATTTCTCGATACAATCCTATCGTAGAATTTCGATCTCGATAAAGCGATAGGTGCAGAAGAAGGGTAGCATGTGGCACCATGTTGTTGAAACCACATTTCGGATAAATCAAATTCATCGAATATCACGCGAACGGAAAGATGAAATGATCGAACGGGAACGCTCACTAAAAACAGTTACAGTCGCACCTTCTGCATTATCAAGAAAGTAAGGGCCAATGACTCCACCGGAAGGAAAATTACACCAAACACTAACTCTCTTTGGGTATAATGATTGTTCGAATACTGATTGAGAATTAGCATTTCCCAAAAATTGGCATGTGTGTATGTTGATAACCATCCATTCAAAAGTGAGCTTCATCGTTGAAGATGATTTTCGTAGCGAAAATTGGGTTTGTCATTTTCACTCTACCAAACGTAATTCTGGTGGACATTTATATGATATTGTATTTCAGGTATAATGCCATCATATTTAAAATAAAGTACCAAGTTCTAGATTATCGTCGGCACTTTTCGTTTCATTTCAATTCAATCGTTCTATCGTTCTTATTGGAAGACCCTATAGTTGACTGTCCCTGATTTATGAAGTTAATAGTGTATTTAAATTGGGTTCATCGTATTCATTCCACCAAACGCAATCATAGCAGACATTTATATTGTATTTCATACATAATACCATCAAATGTACTTGCAAATACAGTAAGAAGTGCTAGATTATTTTCCATACTCTTCGTTTCATTTCAATTCAATCGTTCTATCATTCTTATTGAAAGACTCTCTGAAAGGATTCAGATATCGAAAATTCTTGATTTACCACCGATCCTGAAACGTAATATTCCCGTTCGAATAACAGGCATCCAGTTGAAATTCCGAGGGCTACAGGATAGCTCGTGGTTGGAAGAGGAGGGTCCGAGTCTCGTAAGTCAATCAAGCATAATTCGTACAATTGATATCACCTGCTGGCCAAACGTCCTCGAAGACACTTTTCCCCGTGGCGGGCTGGGAGCCGCGAGCCTGTATTTTTCTCCACACGTGTCAACATGCCGTGGCCGTGGGCAGCTTTGTGCGCGGAACCTACAGTGCTCAGGTGAGTCAAGGATTCACCTGCCCGGCCGGGCAGCTGCGCAGGTGTAATCGACTCGGTTTTGTGGACGGGGACGATCCTCCAGGGGACTTGGGAGCAACCGTCTTCTCTCCCAAAGAACTCGAGAAATCATCTTTTGCTACCGTAACACCACCTCGAATTTCAACGTTACATAAAATACCAATAAAATCGATGGACTTTGCTCGGTAACACGCCGGAGAATTCGACTTCGCTTTCACAGTGTCGTTGAGAAATGAAGAAGATACAGCGAAGAAGAAGAGGAGGAAGAAGAAGAAGAGGAGGAAGAAGGAAGAGACAAAGTGCGTCCGCTTTTGTAAAGCAGGTGTAACCGAGCCTCCTCTCCGTCCCGGTGTACTTTACCACCCGGTAGCGGCGGTTGGATCCGCCGGAGAGAGAAGAAGACATCGGCAGCAGCTGAATCTTCGAGAAAAGTGGCACCTGAACGCGTGTAAAAAGAAGAACGACCGGTCGCTCGGTCGAACGGGGGCCACTTTGCGCCCGCCAACTCCACCGAACCTCTTCCCGACGATTATTTAACGAGCTTCTAATTCCGAACCGGATAATTCAACTCCCGCCGCTCCAACACTTCCGAATAGCCTCGTAAAGAATCTCGCCGCGAGCTCGGGATACGCGACTACTCTCGTAGTACAACAACAGCTAAAATCATAGATCCCTCGGATTCGACGATTATTCTTAAACTTTCAACTTTATATTTCGAGACACTCAGCTTTTCAATTCTCTAGACTCTCATCCCTTGCATTTTGTTTCATTATTTCTCTGGGATCTTTTCACCGAGATCTCGAGTAACCTCGGATCGAAAACACTCAGTTTTGCATACAAGCAGCTTGTACAACGAGACAAATGGTCCGTGTGCCTAACAGTGTACATAGAAGGAAAAGAAAGAAATGGGTTAGGACGCAACGGTTGAAAATCGGCGAAGAATTGGCACGTGTGATTGTTTCGACGAGCACCCTTCAACCACCACACCCCCTTTTTACGTTTCCATTCTCCTAACCCTGGGTATCGTTTTGTTTTTACAACGATTGCACGCCGCCATTCGATGGCCCCTTCACCGTGGCACACTCCTAACCAAAGGGAACAACGATTTCGTTGTTTTCTCTCCTCCTACGTGGAGTAGTGGTAAGAAGGATCCTTCAGGACGTCCCAATAAATAAGGTGTTAATTAAACAACCGGGCATTTTGCTGAATTTATCCCCGCTGGCCCCGTGTCCGTAAATAAACTGATATTTATAGCCCCTGTGATTCTTTTATGCGCGCTGACGGCGCGGACACCGCACAAAGCTGCATTTTCTGCGGTTTCTGTCTCTCGATGCTAATGTATCGTCTCCACCTCTCCTTTTCCTACACCGTAGTCCCCTGCGTCTTGGTATCCTCGTCTGGGATTCGCCAGGGGACACCAGGAGGATTATAACGCCACTGCCTGGCTACTATAAATCCATGGAGAGTTATGGCAGTGGCTCGGTTTTGTCTTAAGGGGCTACGCGCACACCTAGCTGCATCCAAAAAGAAAAGAGAGGGGGAAAAAGAAAGAAATTGATTTTTTCGAATGTTCCTGCGTGCATTCGTCACTTCTATTGCAGATTCTCTTCGAAACTTTTGTCTTAACCCCTTAACACACACCTCTGTAATATTACGCTTCTTGCGAACAGTCTAAAAATTTCATCTCCGTAATGTTAGAAATTATAGATAGAAACATAACCGTCTCCATGTGCTAGGCATCCAGTTTTTGAAATTCAGTTTATGTTTTACGTTGAATATTTATTGTATCATTTTATTCGAATTTTCTTGTTCTTCTTTTTCAGTTTTTGTTTTCTACCATGTACGAACGTAACATTCCATAACTGGAATTTTCTTCTTTTACATTTCTCTTGTGCAAACGTAATACTACGTTGATGGATTTAACGTGCATGATTTCTTAATGTATGTACAAAAATGAAAACTTTTTCGAACAATTGTACTTCGTCCGAGATTATGAATATTTATGTAGTAATGGATTTTCCGAAAAATTCGTGTCAATTTTTAAATAAATAAGCCAATTCTATATTTCAAAGCGTTATTTTCTTTTTTCTTGTTGTATATGAGATGTATTTTTTAGTTTTACAATTGTTCATCGTCAATTCAGCAATTTGAAAATTCCATTTTGCCAGAAACTTTGTTCCTTTGTCTTTTTTAAATTGAAATTCCCATCTGTAGATACTGTTAACTGTCTACAAATAATTTTTCCCAATAAACTACCGTCTTTTTGAACATTACATACATCATCTGATGTTTTACCGGTACTTTTCCCTTTTCGTCAAAAGAAAAATATTAAATGTCAGAAGTGTGCTCTCCTTTCATCTTCAAGACAGTATAACATCGAGAAAAAAAAGTAGTAATTGTAACGAATAGACTTTCGGAAAAGATGTGAAAAAAATAATCTTTCAGAATACATGCGAACTTGATGTTTCCATCAAATTCTATTCATTGTAACGTATTCAAACGCAATCTATCGAAAATCGGTATGTACTTTCCGGACAACCTAATAAAGTAAAAACCTAAGAAAAGGTGATTAATTTTTTTTCGTTTTTCTAAAATTCAGACGTTAAGGGGTTACGGGGTCACGAGCACACCCTGTTGCATCCACGAAGAAAAGGGAGGAGAAAAAAAAAGGAAAGGAAGGAATATTCCTCCGTGCATTCGTCACTTCTATTACAAATCCTCTTCGAATCTTCGAATTTCAAAAAGAAAAATGATCCATTATTTTTCACGCAAAGATGGAAACGAATGGTCCGCGTTCACGTTCGATGCTCCTCCTGCCCCAGCACACACAGTACGAATATCCCCGGCAAAAGCACGATTCCGCAAAGTTCATTACGTCGATACGCGATCTCCTTCCCCCCGCGGGCGGGCCAATCTCCTCGGTTGGCCGAAATTCTCACGGCTCTCGTAATTAAAGCCGGTAAAGCGCGCGGTTGGAGAACCGCCTTTGCGTTCCCCCGTGCGCGCCGATCGATTAAGCCGATCGCCGCCAGGCTGAAACCGCCGCCACGCCGCGGCCGCAACCGTGGTATCGCACACGAACGCGGAGAAATTTTTTTCTCGGCCTCGATCGCGGAAGCCAGCCGATTACACGTGAATTCATATTTAATTCGGTAATTACCACCTTTGCTCGCCCCGGAGAAACTCGATTCCGATGTCAGTATGCCAGCAGTCCTGCTTTCATCGACTCGCAATTATCCCCACTCCAAATTTCTGAAACGAGCTCCTTCTTTTATTTTTCTCTCTCTCGACGTTTTCCATGTTATGTAGTATATTTCAATCTTGTTACAACGACGATACAACAACGTGACAACGAATCAAAACGATCAAGAATCATTTCGCTCGTCCTCGTTGATCTCCCGAAATAAAGGTCATCCTCTTCCTTCCGGTCGCCATTGTTCCTCATTGTTCGAAGGGTCCGAGAGAATCTCGTTAGGAGGAATAGCCGTCAGTCGATACCCTTCGATCCCGCTTGGCATCAATCTCGCGCAGAAATTAATCTTATGGGGCCCGCGGTGTGCTCATGTTTGCCAATAATTACAGGCCTTCGATGCCAACCCTCCACCTCCTTCTCTTCCCTCGGAGAACGATCCTCTTGAACCCCCGTTTTAATACGGTTTCGCACGAATCTAATATTTCCCATAGTGTATAAATTATCCTGGATTAAAAGACCACAGGGGAAAATGTAGCTTCGACGAACGTTCTATAGATACACTTACTAGAACTTAACATTTTCCAGCGCAACCGTGGATTGATATACCGTTGGGTCAGGATCGTGACAAAAGTTACTTACCCCGGAAGAGTCTCCAGTTATTTCCCTCCCCTTAACTTACCAACGACGGGAATAGGGAAGGCTCGTTTCGCGAAACTCTACTCGAGTAGTACACGGGACACGTGAAGCAATGGGGTGGGGAGAGAGATTTAGAAGGAGCCGGTGCCTATTGGCGTTCGAGCGGAACGATATCTCGGTGGTGCGGACATAAATCCCGGCACCACGTACACGTAGCACGCCCCCACAGCACGCCCCCCCATTAACTTTTTAATCTCTGGCGCTGGGGCCCGGTCAGCCGCCGTGAAAGAGGAACAGGAAGAGAGCAGGGGTGGAGAGGAAGGGGAGGTAGAGGAACAGACGGGGAGAGAGCTCGAGCATCTAGTTAGCATCCTTTCAGACACGCGGTCTACCGGTCCTGGGTACCTGTGTTTTTGTCTCAGGAATTGTCCATGGGGAGACCACGGACCCGGGGTTAATCTGAGAGAACTCGCGAGGATCGATCAGCATCATCGGACCTGTGTCTTGACTTGTTCTTCCCCTTTACGGATCATTCTCTCAGGCGTGAACGAGGGAACACGAGAAAAACAGAGAAACGAGACGCGGTAGAGAGTCCTACCGACAGTTTTTCAAACTGAACCTCGTTCCCTCCGACGCGTTTGGCCTAGAAATCGTGAAATTTCGAAAACACACAGAGTCGGTGTGTTGCATCCATCAGCGAGGCTATCTACGAGGATCTCGATGCTTATCGACGCGGCAGCGATGATCAAATGAAGATCTATCGGTAGATGGTATCGTGGAGGTTGGGGGAGAAGACAAATCGCGACCTGAGGGCCGTAAAGCATAACGCAGAGAGGAATAGGGGAAAGGAGGGAGGGGGGAGAGGGCGATGAAGAGAAAAATAGAGAGAGAGAGAGAGAGAGAGGATTTTCGTGGATGTTTGCGGATGTGCAAGGGGGAAAAGGGAAGGACGAAAGGGGAGGGAGGAAGGAAGGAGTCGCGTGCTGGTGGTTACGGTTCGGAATTAGAGGAAATTATGGAACACCTCGTAAATACATCGTCGGGCTAAGTGGTTGATTGGAGGAGATCGTTTGTGGAAGCGGACTACCGCTAAATTATATCCCGAACAAGGAGGTCGGCTATCGCCGCGATCGCTCTTGCGAATTGAGCCTCCTCTCCCGCGGGATTCCTCTCGTAGATTCTATCTTTTCAATTTTCCTCATGGTGGCCTGGCAATCGTCAGGAATGATACCGCGGGAATTATTTCAGGAATACACCAGGTCAGAAGGATTCTCCATGAATTACCTTTCACCATCCTCAACCCTGAGATATGTATATGCATATGTACATATATATATATATATATATATATATATATATACACACATATACACACACCTAATCAGTGGAACAACCATTTCAGACGAAAGAATTATCGAGATTAAAAAAGAATCCTCGTCTGGGCAAACAAAGAGAGTGTCACCAAACTCTCCTCTCCCCGCACACTTAATAACATGCAAAGTGGATACAGACTTTACGACTGCTTCTCGACAAGCCCCTCTTCTCTCTAACGATAGTAAATACCCTCGGAGCGTGCCCGCGAGACTTAACCGGCTCATTTTTGCACCGCACCTTATCTCTTTCAGGGAATACCAGCCGGGAGGAGGATAGGCGAGGGGAAAAGGATGGTATAAGGTTGGAATGGGGATCAATCGGTGGAATTCTCACGTGGTGATCCGATTAAAGCCTCCGAGGCAACGAGCAACATAAATACGCCGCAACGGCGCGGCGTGTAGAGGGTGGCGTCGCGCGAGTTTCGGTTTCCACGCGGCCAGCCCGCTTTAATATAATATTATTGGCTATTGATAAATTGTCGATAATGATGGGTTAGCCACCCTGAGGTCCGCGTGGGAGGGAGGGAAGAGAGGTGCACCGTTCCCTGGCCATCTTCTCTCAGCCTCTTTCCTCTCCTTTATACTTTGCTTTCTCCTCTCTTTGCGAGCTTCGAGCGAAATTCTTGTTAAAATCCTGACCGAGCCCGGCTGGCTGGTGGTTCCATATGGAGGATGGGAAATACAGCCTGTCCAACTTTTCGCCCTTGTCGGGGCTCGCGATGCAGAGAGAACAACTAAGATTGCAAACGATCTCGACAAAAGGGAATTCGTAAGTATAGAAATTATTGAGGATCCTTTAATTAGCGAATAAAGATTGAATCAGCAGGAAAAAGAAACGTTTATTGATAAAAAGATATACAAAAACATGGAAGCGAAAACTTGAGTGAAAAATTGTTACTCATTTCGGGATTGTCGCACGTCTAACTTAAAATGCGGAAAACCATTTGTTATATACTAGGCATTGCCCAACGGACAGCGGACCCATGGCTTTTATGGCTCGGCCTGGACCTACGTCAACTAGAGAAAGTCGCAATGGAAAAATTCAAAATTCAAAATATAATCTATTCTCGATAGAAACGTATCTTCTATTCCAATTATTTCGTGTCTAGGATCAAGAAGAAGCTTGGGGCAGTCAAGTGTATGTATATTTTGGGAGAAGAATTTTCGCACGGTCCCGGTGGAAAAGGTTAGCGAAGATCGATTTGGAAGTCGAAGGGAAATTGTGGCAAGGGTTAATTAATTAGAGCGAGTTTTGTAGAGTATCGGCGACGGATCTTCGTTGCGCGGCTAATTGCGGCCCCTGCGATTGTTGCGCGCGAGGATGTAATCGGCGGGGAATTGCGCGAAATTTCCACCGGGAATTAACCTTGTAATTGCCACGGAAAAATGTCGGATACGAGCAACTATGCTAACGATCTTGCGCTATTGTGTATAACTCATCGGATAGTTTGTAGATTTTTAAACCAAATGAAAATAAACAGTAAGATATATATTCTCTCCGTATTTGCCAAGTAAATTTCAGCTTTTCCGCGAGGCAAACGAAACGTGAAATGCAAATGAAATTATTTCTCCCCTTTTTCTTTTTATTTTCTCTCTTTTTTTTATTTACCACGAAATAGCAACACGAAAGGTTTCCACCGGAAGAATACGCGGAGAACAATGTTGCAGCAGTAAAATGAAAATTGTGTACTTATGAGTACGTAGACAGTGTCGAAGACACGGTAGAGGAAACAGCGGCCGAGATAATTGGCGAATAGTTTGCATAGCACCCGAGGCGACGAATGAAAGAACGAGGAATGGACTAGCGTTTCGCGGATCTTGCTTGCGTATTCAAACTTGCAGCAATTTAATAACCCGTGAACGCGGCTTCTCACAGTCGTTTGCTCGCCGTCGGCGTTGATTCGCGATGGAAATGGGCCAGCATGGCCGCTCGTTCTTGGAAGAAACACTTTCGATAATTCGTGGTAATCATTCATTCCAGTGGAAAACTATCGTATCCTCCTTTATAATAAATACAGGGTGTCGCATAGCTAGTGGTAGAAATGAGCACCAGTTGATTCTACATGAAAAACTGATTCGAAAATGTGAAATAGAATTTTTGAATTTGAAGCTTCGCTTTGTAGAAATGGGCATATTTTGAAAATTAGTTTAAATCGTAAATAACTGTGCTCTCCTTATTAAATGTCTTTCAACGTATCATTATGGAATTTTAATTGATCGAATACTGTAGCCATTTTTTATTGTCGAAAATGTACAATATACGCTACGCGATCTCTATACATTTCAAGTGACAAATAAAAGTATTTTGCCATTCCAGTCGATTCAGCATCGATAATTTTCACTCGAAAAGTGTTCCACTGCAGCTGAAGCTTGATCAAATACAAGCGTACTTGACAAATTTTCAAACTGTACAATTTTATCGTACAGTTTCGACGTCAGTATTTCACATAGAATCAACCTCTGCTCGCTTGTACAGTTACTCTCGATGTTCTAAATTAACCAAAAGTGTATTCGAGCATCGAAACCGCAAGGAAAGTATCTCGAATAAAAAAAGAAATATACCTATTCTAATTAATACGGTACACTAGGTACACTGAAATAATCGAAGAATCAACGCAAACGTTTTCTCAATTGTTTCTTCATATCCAGACATTTTTTCTTTAGTTCCGAGTGAGTCGTCACGGTCAAACGTATCTCGACGAGTCAATCACCAACGCGAGAAGGGCTGACTTCGCGCTTCCCGCCGTCCAATTAACATTTAATCACCCCTCCGCCTCCGTCTTTTCCCATCCCCGCCCACAGCGCGCGTAAAGATTCTTTCCATAAAAAGTAAAAGGAAAGAGTGAAAAAAAGCGAAACAAGACTTTTCCCGGGGAAAGCGTCTGTAAAACGCGTAATTTGTAATCCACGGGTTTTAATTAATATTTAATTAGCCTGGGCGACCAGGTCGCGTAAATAAGGACACCGCACAGGATAGGCTAGCTAACGCTAGTACACAGACGAGGAAGGGGGTTCAGGTGGGGGTAAGTTATGACTTAACGAGGGGTTAGCGTGATCCCAGCCACTGGACAAGCCTCGTGGAAGCTTACCAGCTCGTGTTTAAACGGCCGATTCTCCTCGAGACTTCGTCCTTCTGCGCGGCGAATATATAATCGGTTAGCTAGGCCGGAAGTGGCCACTGGTTTCCGTGAGGGAGACCCCGATGCCTATAGAAACTTTGGAACCAGCGTCATTCTTGAAAAACGAAAAGAACGAAGAAAAGAGAGGAGGGGAAAACAGTTGCCTAATTATTTATGAAAAATTTATCGAAATTGTGTTGCGAATCAAGATGATCGAAATTTCTCAACGACGAATAATGTAGATTCGTGTTCCAACCGCTCGCCAAGCCTTATTTCTTACTCGAATATTAAGTTTCTCCTGTTAGGCTATTAATATTTTTTGAACGCGATAGCGAAACGGGAACGACAATTTTTAGGGGAAAAAAAAAAGAAGGAACGCAAGAAATTTCTCTCTTTTTTTTCTCTCTATTTTGCTTTTTCTTCTTTTTTTTACTTTCCTTGTCGCGAGAGTGGGACACGCGAGGCGAATATCGAGCCCCGGGTTCGAGGCGAGTTTTCGAGATAATTCCCGGCACGTTATCTGATGATAAATAGATATAGGCTCGCGCGGGCCGACGCTTAGCCCCGCTAATGGACGCCTCCGCTCGATATCATCGCCGGCCGTTCGTTATCTAAACGTGAATAATTATCTTCCGCGGCGGCGCTAGATCACCGGCCACGATATATTTCTTTCGCGAGGACGAGCACCACGGCCGCTTTCGTGCTCGCGCCCTTCGCCTCGCTGCGAATTTCCTCGTTGCAGAGTGCTTGATTCGTGATCAGAAATGAAAAAGGAGAAGCTCAAGATGGAAAGTAAATCGGAACGATTTAGCAAACGTTTCGAGGAGACAGCTGAGAAATAGATTTCTGCCTTTTTTCTTTTCTTTCTTAGGTTGAAAATATTAGGTTTTCCGGAAAATTCGTACCGATTTTTAATAAGTAAGGTTTTGAATATATTACAACATATACAATTGTACGAAAACATAAAGTTCGCGTGCATTTTGAAAGATTGTAGTTTCCCATGTCTTTTATATGTTTATTCGTTGTAATTACTAATTTCTTCTCATCAGTGCTATACTGTCTTGAATATTGAATGTAATTGAGTACACTCCTAACATTGAATATTCTCCTTTCAACAAAAATGGAAAAGTACTTGGAAAATATCAAACGAGATATGTAATGTTTGAAGAGGCGGTAGCCTATTAGAAAAAATTCTTCGTAAACGGCTGGCAAAATCTAAAAATGGGAATTTCGATCTTAAAAAAAATAAAGAGACAGTTTTTGATCAAATGGAGTTTCTCAATTTGCTGAAACAACGACGAAAATTTGTAAAATTAAAAAATACATACTTTATAGAACAAAAAGAAAATGCTTTGATCCGGAATTTTCCGGATAACCGAATATAATCAGAATGTGTTTTGTGAGAATTCTTTGGAATATTCGAACGATGATACGGATAGATTTAACCCTGTCCGCTACTTTCACTCGGTTAATAATTAATAAGAGATAGGATCGGGGCATCTGGCTCGCGGAAAGGAAAACCGAGAAACGAGTTTCCAATGACGACTTCATCGATAACGCTCGGACGTCGATCGTCCAGGTGATAATGGACGGATAATTAATTATTAATCGTTTCCTGTTTTATCCGACGGGGGCATCTAATCGCGCCCGATACGGGATCTTTCGCCATCGTTAAACGCGGAACGCATGCTTGTTTAAAAACCCTTCGATAACAATTCGAACGCAGCTAATGCAGTAGCAACTTCAACCAGAAAAATTTTTAATTGACAACTTTCAATCAGTTCTAGGTCTAAGATTCATAGAAATGTTTAACGTTAAAAATCGTTGAATTTTATTAGTTAATTCTGAAATATTAACACTTTTACGACCAAAGACGTAGACCTATGTCGTTTCAAATTAAATTTGCCACATTCATTTTTTAAAACAAATATTTTTTTCAATATGCATTTGTAATACTTACTTCTTTTTAATTTTGAATAATAAATGACTTTAGGCATATCTACAATCAGCAGAACCTTGTCGCAATCAGCTACAGATTTTTAGAAATTATATGCGGTATTCAATTGAACGTTTTGTCGCTTATCGCCCGTCGCAACAATATTGTCAAAAATGCATATTTTATATTCTTCTATAGACTTCCCATAATAACAGTCCACTTTTAACAACTTTCAACTAAAAGTGTTGGTCGATAGAAGTTACATAAAATAACTATAGTAACTTCCGTTAACATTCGGACGCACTTTAAAACAGAATAGCTTCCTTGAAAATTTTCTTTCTAACAAATGACGTGTTTTTTCCTTTTTTGAGAGGTTACAAAAAGTAGTTTACTAGGTAACATGTAAAAAAAAAAGTTGTGAAGAAGATGCAATTACGAAAAATTGCGAAGAAAATTGTGAAAACCGCTTTTTACAATATTTCCCCCAGCTTTCAATGAAAATTTAAAAAATATATTTTATAACTTTATGTTAGATATATACATGCTGAAAATATTGCCGAAATCGGTCGATGTAGAAACAAAGAATCTTTCGATTATTTATCTTTAACATTTTCTAGATCATAGCACCGTTAACCGATTTCGATGAAATTTTCAGCTAAACAAGTTGCAAGAAACAGCCTTCGCTGTTTTCCTCGTAATTCCGAGCAAGTGCAACTTTTTCAAAAATATTTTCACACGTCATTTAGTAAATCCTTCTAATTTCTCGCGATAACTCAATTCTTTTGGTTCAATTAAAAAAAAAAAAGAGTTATTCTATTTTAAACTGTGTTCGAATGTTAATGAAAGTCACTGTATATCCTCTCGAAATCACTGATAGCTCGTTGATGAAATTCATTGGCTCTCACTCGAATGCTCAGAATTGCTCGATGTCCCCACCTTTTCTGCTTCAGAATGTTTCTTTTTTTCACAATCGATCCTTGAATTTTCATTTATTCCGAAAATCACAATTAATTACCTCGAATATCCGGAGTGCAATGAATTTCTCAACTCCATGAAATTTCCATTAATTGCGAAAATGTTGTTGAAGCGTTAGGAGTAGGGAGCAACGCGGTATTCTTCGATGTAATTAATAAACGTCAGACTAGCACTCTGGGCAGGTGTTGTAGGCTGCTTGCACACGTACGTACAATAGGAATTACACCGTGTTTTGATACATAAGTTAGACGATGAGGGAGCGAGCATGCTACATGAACCCGAGGAAGACGAATATTTATCATCCTTGCACTCCGTGTCGGGGAGTTCCTACGTGAGCTGGTCTGGAAAAAACTATGCGAACGTTGAAAACACTCTGATTTTCCCAAGGAAAACTGGGAAAAATTCTAACAAGGAAAAATGCATTGAATATTAAACATTCTAAAAAATAACGTTCTTACGAACATTACCATCATAATTATTATTATTCTAATTATAAGTATAATTATTCGGATTATTCATTGCGTATCAAAGCGCGGAAATGTGGAATAACAAGCACAGATAAAAAAAGCCGAGAATTTGGAAGAGAAGCCAAGAAATGACGCTGCATTTCAGACCTCTTTTTCCCTGACTGTTGATTGGTTAGAAGCAACAAAAACCTTTATAAAAACTCTGTACCCGCACAACAATCAGCTTAATCACTTTGATTCTTAATCACTTTGTGCTCCGCAGGTTTTCTGAAAATTTTCCTACACGAATTTATGCTCATTCATGATTTGCGTCACCATACACATCATCACACATACTCAGGATGACTAACGTTTCATATTTTCAGAGCATAAGGAGGACTTACTCTAGGTGGCTCTTCATAAGCCGTATATTTTCAGTCATAAGCCATCTTATATATTCCAGGTGGAATATATAAAAAGAGAAATAAAAGGAGTCAGGAATTTTTCTTAATTGATACAGTTATAAAGACACTCACTCGTTCAATCTAAACATTTAATAAAACGTACCTGAAGCATAGTCTGGATTCAAACGCATTTTGATAATCCGAGACAAAGGCTGCTCGTTGAAGAAACATATTAAAAATAGAAAAATAAAATTCTACGAGAAAGTGTAAAATAGTGAGCACGAAACTAAAAGATTCTAACCTCTGTGGTTAGGGCAATTCTATTTTCTACGCAATTTTCTATAGTTTGCGCAATTTTATTTTACTTTATTATACATTCATATTCATGTAAACATTTTAAATTATGTTGATTATGTCACAAATGTTATTTAAACTATTATGTATTTATCTTTATATTTTTTATCATATAATTATAATACAATTATAATCCCTTTTGAAATATGACATAGGACATGTATTTTCTTTATTACACATTTATATTCATGTGAATGTTCTAAATTATGTTAATTATGTCACAAATATTATTGAAATCATTGTACATTTATATTCATGTAAAAGTTGTAAATTATGTTGCTTATGTCACAAATGTTATTTAAATTTGTATACATTTATATTTATATTTTTTATTATATAATTATAATACAATTATAATTCCTTTTGAAATATGACATAGAACATATATTTTCTTTATTACACATTTATATTCATGTAAACGTTCTAAATTATGTTAATTATGTCACATTATATTTTGTTATTATATAATTATAATACAATTATAATCGCTTTCGAAATATGACATAGGACTTGCTGCAACGAAACACGACGTAGAATCACTGTCGAATTATTTCATGAAATTTGTATGTATGATAGTGCAGTGTAAGACAGCAAGAATGAATGAACCCACTGATAAAAATTATTGCAAATACAAATAGGAGAATGAACCCAGTAACCATTTGCTTAGTAAGGGCGGACGCCGATATTCTTCTCTTTTTGTTTATTCTCTATGCGCGTAGTTAAGAATACAGAAAGAAATACGTATAGATGTGCCTTCCTCGAATACAAATTAAAATAAAGATTTCTTTTCATAAAAACTAAACTAATAAATTTCCATTACTGTCTACATATCGAATAGCCGCACTCGACATAGGATTGCAAAGGGTTGAGAAATATAAAAGAAAAAGAGAAACAAGCTAAAAGCTCATAGAAATCTGAGAAAGCTCAGCATGCTAATCTCGAAGGTTTGAAGAAAAGATTTCCGGAAACACAACTCTCGCGAGAGAGGGGAAAGAAAAATGTCGCGAGAGAAGATCGAATAAGGGTTTTTCGAGTAAAAGGACCCGAAAGAACGGAACACAGAGGTAGAGAGAGTGTGTGTCTAAGGGGCCAAGAAGGCGAGCCAAGGATCGCCCCACATAATGAATAATCCAGGTTCGCGAAGGCCTGGTCGCTGGGTGCACGCCATCGTCCGGCAAAAACTAATGCCCGTTCAGATAAATTACCGATAAACCCACCAGATAACCATCTAGATAACCGAGCGTGCACAGGCGAACGGCACGCGAGGCTCACCCACACCCACCCACAAACCCACAAATACACAGTTTTATCCCCGTGTTCACCACTGCCTGTAGATAATTCACGATTATCTGGTGACGTGGCCGAACACGTCTCGCCGTGGCCGGTTTTTATTATTTCGTATTAAGTATGCCAGCAGATACGCTGTGCCCAGTTACCTATGCGCATATGTATCTATATACATACATACATACATATATATGTATATATGTATATATATATATGTACGTATACATATATATATATTTTCTAAGCCTGATAAGGTTGTATATGCAGCATTTATTAATCGCGGGCAGCGATCTTTTTTATATTCCGCAATTACTAGCGGGAAAATTTACCACGAGATTTTCCACGGTGACGCTCGCGAGCCAGGAGAAATTAGAATCTCTAGACATCTGACCATGTTAATCTTCAGAAGAAAGAGAGAGTTTTATTGCTCCATAAATTGGCAAAGTGTACGACTTTACTTACTTTCTTTCTTTTTTTTTCTTTCTCTCTCTCTCTCTCTCACTCTCTTCTTCTCTTTTTGTCTAAGAATTTACAACACCGTTTCTGTGATTGAGAGACGATGCGGAAAAGAATCGTCGAAGAATGATAAGAGCACGCGAGAGACACGAAGATGGTTCTTTCTTCGAAGCGGAGAGGAGAAAAGACAGGCGACAGAGCGGAGGCGTTATAAATCATCGCGCGCGGACGGACGCCGACTCGCGGCAATTGAGACGTATATCCGCGATCGAGATAAACCGTTAGCTGGAATCTAACGAATGTCGACGTGAATGAGCGCCGAGTCACTCTCGACTTTCCTTTCAATCGCCGCGAAGCAACCTCTCGAACGTAGAAATCTGCGATGCCAGAAATTTCCTGACTGTGAACAAGCGAACCTGTGCTTCGAGATTTGACATTTTTCTTCTCGCTGTTCGAACTCACGAGTGTCTGATTTTTTGTTTTCTGTTTTTGTATATTGCATGAAATTCCAAAGTTTCAACAGTATATTCTGAAAATTAAAAAAGTTATGCAGGTTCGGATGAAACAAGTCACGGTGCTTTTTCCAAAATACGCTCTCTCGAATTGGTAATCCGATATCTCGAAAAATAATCGAGAGATTCGCTTGAAATTTCGTCGGAATATTCTTGGAAACGTTGCACAACCGCCTAGGACTTTGCTTCTTGAAATTTCAATCAAACTTTTTTCCCGTGAAAAAGGAACCGAGAACCACGCAAAAAGTGTACAAACAAGTCTTTTACAATCATCTACATCTCCTACGATTATGAGTATTTGTTAACACACTGTTTACAAGCAATCGATTAGATTTTGTGCCGCCAGCGTTAATCGATCGGTAGAGTATAAATCGGCTTTTTCCTTCAATCTGTTAGACGTGGCAATAGAGAAATTGTTAACAAGTGAATGTAGAACTATTTTGTTATCTTAGGTTCTTTGCATAGTGTTAATAGTTCTTAACGATCTACAAACGAAAGAATGTCTTCACGCGTTTCTACGTGATAGGCAAAACCCTTCGATACTGCAGAAGAATTCAAGCTTGAAGGTCTGTTGTATACATTCGTTTAATTCACAGTTGTAAAATGAGGGAAATTGGTGATTCTAAACCATCTACATCTGGATCCCAAATTGTTCACATTTAAATAGTAATATTAGTATAATAGACGATAATACCTGCGAAATCATCATTTTAGTCAAGTATCTTAGTTTAGCCAATCTTCATTAGCAAATAAGTGATCTTATACAACCTGAACAAGTTTCGATTTTGTTCACTAAGTTTCACACCGAGTATAACGCGAAGTGTGAAATATTGTGTATCGTGTAACGGTTTGGCAATTAAGTACGAGCATTACGCGACCCGAACACACAGTATTATCCAACAAAATGTTACAAAAACCTGCCAATTTACGGTAATATATTAACAAATTTATTTAATTATACCTAATCAACGGATGCATCATTCGACGCATAAAAATTCGACCTAGTTTCACCTCGTCAACACGTACCAAGAAAAAAAGAAAAATTCAAAACATCCACCTTTCTTTTCAAAGTCCCCGAACAGGCATGACGGATCGTCAATTACTTAATGTCCTGTCAATTAACGCCTGGACGATCCGTCGAGCGTGTCCATTAGACCGTAGGATAATTTTCATCGCGAAGAAGGTAAAAGACAGAAGCCGCCGCGCGACATTCCGTGGATTCGCGGCTAATGAATCGCGAAAGAGCGAACCGCGGAATCGCGAGGGCCGATAGTAAGCGATTAACGCCTCAGAATGCCGGCTCGAGGATAAATTACGACGACTCGCCGATAGTGGGCCGTGCAATAAATATCTCGCGCTGGTACGCGCCATAATTCCCTGGTCTGGAGCGCCTCCGCAGGTGTCGCGTGCATACACCTGCCCGCGACCTCTAACGAGCTCCTGTCAATCCTCGATCTATCGAGAATTCTTCGCGACGTTCACGCCGAAACCATCGATATCTCTCCCGTAGGAGATAGGTAATTGATTTTTCACGGAATATTTATCGAGCCAACCGGTGACTAGTTTAAAACGTTAAATCGAACGAAGGGGAAATTGAACGTTAGAGGGATACATAAATCGGGACGTTCTTGAGAGAAAGCTTATATTAATTAAGAATGCATGAAAACGGCAATTTTCTTGGGAGGGAGGAGACGAGAAAGACATCCAACCGTGGGGGGAATATTTACACCAGACAACGGTTGCCCTGACTATCTCACCGGATCGGCCATAAAAATCGTCCAGCCACGAAATGAATTCCCCGCGTAACAAACGAAACTCGAAGGAAAGAGGGACGCGGGCGTTGGTGTTTTAAATAAATTTCCACCCTCTAATTACCGCACCTCCTTCTTACAAATAGGCCAATTCCACGGGAGAAATTTGAAAAATTCGGGACTACACTGTGAATTCAAAATGTTCCTCGGCTAATGCTTTCTGCTGAAAACAACCGCTGTGCCCGCGGCACGCTAGTGTAGATCATTTTCTCGAGAATAATACAATTTTTTAACCACCACATTAGTTAGAAATTTCTCTAAATCAAATATTCCTCTAGCTTTTTGCGAATATGTAATTTCAACTTCGGGTAGCGCTTTCTAATATAGAGCCAAATATAAAACGTACATGTTCATCAAAACAAGCTCAAATATCTCATTGATAAATTAGTTATTATGCTTAAATTAACTTTGATTAAATAGGCATAAGTAAATACCAACAAACAAACTTTATATTTAAATTTAAAGAGGAAATTTTTTTTATATGTATAATTATATATTTTTGTTCTTGTATTGGTGTACAATTCAAGCTGCTTTGTGTAAAACTTGAATAAAAATAAATATTTGCGTACATAGAGCTATTTTATTGTATTTTCTATCTAATAAAAACATATACGTATTATTGTAATGTATGTATTTGCAAAATTTTATCTATGGTGTACCGAGGAATTATCGAAAAAGCTCTACATAGTCTCCTCCTTTGTTAATACACTCCTTATTTTCATACTTCCATTTCATAACTTCCATTAATTATAACTATCCCGAATATTTAAAACATTTCATTGCGAATCTAAACGCGGAAAAGGCGAGCAACAATCAGAGGTAAGAAGAGTCGAAGTGGGGAGAAAACCCAAGAAGCGATACTCGACATAAACCCCTTCTTCCCTGACCGTTGATTGGCCAGAACCAAACAACCAAAACCCCTATAAAAACTCAGTACCCATAGAAAATCCGATAGTTTTTCATAATCGATACAATCGTAAGGACACAGATTTGTTCAACATAAACATTTAATAAGAACAACCTCAACCATTTCCTGAAATCAAAGATATTCTCATAATCCGAGACAAAGACGATTTCAACCGTTCCGTAACAGTACTTTACAGACAAACGCTTAAAAACAAAAGAAGATGTACAATAACTAGATTTAGGCTTGAAGCAAAGATGTCGCCATTAGAAGTTGTTCTATAACATGAGCCCGGGAACTTTTTGACTAGACTGTGTAGGTGTATCTCAGGCGGAAGGTTGCTAAATAAAAAGGCGAGAAATCGAATCTGAAGTGGCAGAAAACAGAGAGAGAGAGAGAGAGAGAGAGAGTAAGAGAGAAATCGGTTGGATAGGATGGATTCCGTGCGTGCATTTGGCCAAGAGGGGGCCAGAGGCATGCTGGGGTGGAGGGGCGGTGTGGCCGGGAGAGCCGAAGGGGCTTACTAGAGCGTTGAAAATTGAAAATTCAAAATGGCCGATATTTCCGGCCGACGGGACCGAAACAAAAAGTCGCCAGCCGTTCATTATGACATGCATCGCTGTACGCGCCGCTGTGATTTGCACTGTTTCGCTGCAGAACGCTCCCCGTCGATAGGGTGCACTCGGAAAACACCGTCACTCGATTCTTCTCATCTACCTCTGCTCTTAATGAGGCCACGTCCACCGCTATTCTACACCATAAGCTCGCAATTCCGAGGCTTGGACAGTAGTATCGCTTACGATTACTCGAAAACTTTCATCGTGATCGCTACAACAGGCTGTGGATTTTTATCCATTCATTGGGAGATTTAAAAGTGTAAAATCGCACATAATACACGTAATATGACAAAATATGAAAAATATTCAAGATAAGGTAATTTTCTATCGAAGTTCTATCTTTCTTATACTCTCAAAGATATAAATTTGCATAACAATCCTAGATCATTCCTGCGTAAATTCAGTCATCTCTCATAACATGAGACGTAGCTCTATCGATCTGAAGACAGAAACAACTTATTGAAACAGTGAACTTTAAACAAAAGTTCTTGCAAACGACAGAAGATCCACCACTTACGATCCTCCTCTAATAATTCGTCGCAGAAAAAGGATTACATTAAATAACAATTGAAAGATTTGGAAAACTTCCGCGTAACAGAGGTAATGAATTTCCGTGGAAAAAGCGGTCGATGGTGATGAGGCAGGAGGAAATATTGGAAGAGGAGTGGTGGGGGGAGGGTTGTAGGAATCGAAAGTGGCGTATCTTGCACGGAGGCGTATCGACAGGCTTTTTCTGCTAGAGGAGGCTTTCAGAGGGATCTCTGGCGTCGACACGGTCGATTAGTCGATCGAGGCCAGAGCTCGGGGATTTCGTAAACGGGAGATAAAAGCCAGCCCCCAGCCCACTCGCGTGTCGTTTGCCAGCGAACGAACAAACGAACGAGTTCCCCTCCCCGCCCTCCTTTTTCGCTGTTTCCCCGTGATTTTTGCACAATGCCCGGCCGGCCCGGCGAGGCTTTGTTTTAAAATTATCAACGCGTCGCACAATCGGCCGTCGCCTCGCGTCCCCGAACAAAGAACGCGCCTCTTTCCCTCCTACGGCCGCCTTGTTGTCCGCTGTTGCTGCACCTATTCGCGAACGAGCCTCCCTGCCCCCATCCTCACGCGTCCCACCGCGATTCACCGCCAACTTCCAGCCTCCACGGTTCTTCCTATACTACCCGCCGCCTGTCAATGCTGATACGCGCCACGGGATCCCTGTTTTGACGCCAGCCGCTCTCTTGCGTGCCTCCTCGAACGGTCTTTCTGCTTGTCACGAGGATATCCGCGATTTTCTCCTATGCCAGAGGCACCAAACGAGAGGGTAGAGGAGCTTCTTCGACTTGTATTGGTGAGAGGGTACTTGTGTGATGGAAGGTGGAACTCGCAGAACGCGAGTGTTCGAGGAATGGTACATCAATCTTAGCCGGCAGAGATCCTAAATTGTTTTATTACCGCCAAAAACCCGTGTGTTGAGACCCTAAACATTGGTGTCTTTGAAACAGCAATACAACAAATGTAAACTATTGGAAAAATTGTACAGTAACTCAGACTACTCGGAGGATACTCGTTAAGACAGAAGAACTTTTTTAAAATTCGATCAAACGAATTGCGTTCTCGCGAGAAGGTAGAAGATTTTTGGAAAAATTCTTTTTATCTGAACCCGTAATGAAAATTTAACAAGTAGATTTCGTAGATATGAGCTACAAACGATTGGAAATGGCAAAAATCGAAATTTCTTCGCCTATAATCGCGATAAATCGAAAGATTCTTACAGTTTTCAATGCCTCTTCCCTATTCCTGCATCAAACAATTTCGATGAAACTTTCAAATATAAATCTACAAAACGCATTTCTCAAATTTTCACTGCAGATTCATACGAAAAAGTATCAGAGTATCAAAGCGTCTTCAAACCCCTGATGAAGCTAGCTGTAATGCTGGCGAAACGGGTTGAAAGTATTGAGATCTATCATGATCCAACACTATCGAAACAAACTAGCCATAACGTCGTTAATTTGTCGCGAGTGTAGTTCGAAAGCTCGTGGATCGGTCGGCGAAGCTTCGCGTCACGATTCTATAGAACAAACGAGGTTAATCTAAGACCTGAAAGATCGAACGGCTAGGTTAACGCAAACAGAGAAAACGTAGTTGAAAAGGGGGAAGGGCTTGCGAACAAGGAGGAACAGACGGACCCGAGACGGTCATTAGGTGGTTAAATTGCGGCGCGCGCGATTTCGCGGGGCTCGTTTAAAAACGGCGATGTTTATCCGGTCGAAACGGACCCTTCCGTGATCGTACCGCGATAATGCGTTTACCATCGTCGATCGTACGGGAGATCGTTGTATGACACAGAAGTGATACATATCGTCGGTTGTCCGTTACCACGGCCCACCTCTTTGAATTCATGTCGTTCCTCGAGCTTTACGAGCCAGCCATTCCGCAATTGTACATCACCCAACGTATACATTCGAACAAAAGGTATACACCTCGCGTTTTCTATAGATTCTGTGTAATTTTCACGCGTGTATCGTGAATAATAATTAACGAGCCTCTCCCAAAGATGAGAACTTTTAAACGATGTGTCCACGATAAGAGGATCAAACCAAGGGAGGGAAGATGAAATAAAATTGACCGATACACGGCCGTAATTACAGACGGAGTAATTTTTTTTTTGTTGGCCAGGTATAATCAGCCCGAAACGTATAATCGTATCCGTGTTCCACGAGGTCCCCAGTCGTTTTCGCAGCGAGAGGCCCGTGTTCGCGTGGCCAGAGGCCGCGGGCTACGCGACGGGAATTATCGTCGAAAAAGCGGCCGGCCAGCAGCTGATCACCGGAACCGCATTTAAATACGTAATCGGTGGGCTAATGCTCACGTTTCGCCCACCTCGGCCGCTGAACGCCGCCGCACCTCGCCGTTTTCTCCAATTCCAGACCGTCGCTACGTCTCCTTTGCCACCTGTCCGCACACAATCGCACGCGACCGATATTTCTTCCTCCACGCAGCTGGGAAATGTATCAATCCGTGGTGTGTTGCTAGGAAGACTTCCGGATGTCTGACACGCAGTCTGAAGATACGACGACTTGAGCGGAACAAGAGTGAGTTGAACGTACTCTTGTTAACTAATTGCGCTCGAGAGATTGTGACCCTTGGTCGTTGCTTGGTTTGATATAACAAATCGAATGACGATTAACTCGTTGAGTTAATAAGCTTGCTCGACGTGCTTCCAGAATCACAGCGCGTCATGAAACTTAATATTGAGTTGTCCGGAAAATTCGTACCGATTTTCATGTAAGTAAGCCAATTTCATACTTCAAAGTATTTTTTAATTTTACAATTTTTCATCGTTTTTCCAACAAATTGAAGAATTTCATTTTTACCAAAAACTTTGTTCCTTTATTTTCTTTGTGATCGAAATTCCCATTTTTAGATTTTGCCATTTTGCAATTTTTTCTGATGGGCTACCGCTTCTTTAAGCATCACTTATCTCGTTTGATGTTTTCTCGGTACTTTTTCTTTTTCGTTGAAAAAAAAATATTCAATGTCAAAAGTGTACTCTGTGTTCTTCTATCTTCAAGACAGCATAACACGGAGAAGAAACTAGTAATTGGAACGAATAAACTTTTAAAAGACATGGGAAGCAACAATCTTTCAGAATACATATGAACTTTATGTTTTCATACAATTTTATATATTGTAATATATTCAAACACTACCTATCAAAAATTGGCAGTAATTTTCTGGACAACCTAATACAATGCATACAAACACTTTCTTAATTAACATTTATTCCAAACAGTTTCTTTATTTTTAAACATGGGACATTCTCCCATTTTCCCTGTTTCAAATTAGGCTTATATTTATGTGAATTTTGTGAATAATAACAATTTGTCTCCTCGCTAATAACTTCGAAGAATTCGTTCGCAAACAGACAATTGATAGCTTTCTTCACCCTATAATTATTTTGTAATGAAGACGTATCAGAAATTCCTTTAAATGATTCCAAATTAGGAAAAGTATCCTTTTCTGTCCATTCTTCAATTATAAGCTCATCAGCCTCCGTCTCCGAATCTTCACTTTCGCTTGAAGTATTATATTTTTTATTCAGTATCTTTCTTCAGTTCATAATATCACTTATTACAGAAATCTCGCTATCATCACCAAGTTCATTTTCACTCGAAATGTTATTTGTTATATCCGATAAATCGTCGAACAATAATTCATTTTGACTTTCATTCTCTTTATTACTACGAGACATTTTTCTATTTTTTTAGAATTAGTGTCTATCTAATAAATTAATTTAAACGCTATTTCTTTAGAAACTAGAACGCTAGGTTTCAAATAATAAAAAGTTGTGCAACAATAAAATGAATAAAATTCTTTGTACAGTACGATACACAAGCCGAGCAGGTTCTTCCCGATGCAACGACAATACTGACCGATTCTTTCCCATTCTTTTCAAATTTTCACATGCATTTATTTCACGGTTCTTTTGTCATAAGCTACCGCAAGGTTTCATTATCATAGCAGTGTAAAAAACAGATCAAATGATATATAATTCGTCGACTCATCGATAGGCGTGTATAAGAAGGCATTAAAACGAAGTATCTCGTCACCCGGCCTCAACGGTCGGTTTGCTAAATACGAGATATCTCGTGACTCGTGTGGAATGAGTTACGAGACGATAATAACTATTATCCCTTTATCTCAACACACTGCCGATTATGTGTGTTTTTCACGAGCGACGCTTACAAATTTCACGTGAACCCTTTGTACTCGAAGCTTTTGTGCAGAAGTGGCTTTGTTTCTTTTTCTAATTTTTTTAGCATAATTACTTGTATTTCACCTATAGTTTCGTGGATTAAAATTCGAAAAATCCAACGGTTCTGTTACAATTTACAGTTACTTTCTATTCTATACTTTTTTTGTTTTTCATCATTTCTGAATTTTATTCTTCCTGATAGTTCCCCAGAATCTGCAGCATCTATTCGAATTCTCTCTCTCCTGTGTGCTATTAAAATCAGTTTCATTTTTTATTGTTACAATTACTTAATTCAAATCTCTCACTTACAATACCATTGTTTTCACTTCTAAATAATCGAAAATCGAACTTATCTTTACTACTACTAATTCCATCATTTAGCTCGATGCTTTAGAAGTATCAAAGACAGCCTGATATATAAAATAATAAGCTTAATTACACCACAATGCTATACTTTGAATTGCATATACAATCAGTTACAATGTGAAGAAGAAGAAGAATATTTGATTCAAAAAAGGAGAACAGTTATTATCGTCTCTTAACACGTTCCGTGCCATGTGTACCACCGATGGTACACGTTAAACTTGATCTTCAGGCCACGTGTACCACCGGTGGTACACGCAGTCATATTTATTTAATGCGCTGAAAACATGTATTTTATGACAAATGTAATTCTGTAAAATATATTTCAACCAAAAAAATGATGCATTATACAAAATGCACTATAGAACAAAACACATAAGTTTCTTTAATTGTTATATATACAATAATTAATAATTACATTTAATGGTGGATTTTGTTAAAGCAAGGGAGGCATAAAAACATTTTTTTCGGGCAATCGCTGCAAAACGTCATTACTCTTATAGTTTTTTGTATATGAATATCTAATGTGTAAACAATAATCTAATGAAAGTAAATAATAGAAACTTCTTTTCCAACAGAAACAAATGAAAAACAAAAACCGTTATCTCCGTATATTTACCTACTCCTTCTTTTGTTAAATATATTATTTCTCTCGTTTTTTATTTAACAAATTCGAATGCAGCAGGTTTTTTAGTAGTCGAAAAGTTTCGAACCGACTAACTTTTGCAATCGAACTGATCGCAGCGCCACGTGTACCATAAGTGGTACACGATGTGATAGCTACTCTAAACAAGAGAACTACTTATGTATTGATGATGTAATGAAATATTGTGTGATAATATATCAATCTTTAGTCAAAATATCAAATGGCCTGAACGACAAGTCAGGCAAAAATGGCTTGGCACGGAACGTGTTAATTGTCATTCGAGTTGCGATATCGAACCAAATGGTGACTGATGCTCACCTCTCGAGTGCAAAGGGTTAATACACCTGGTAGGTAAAAGATTAGGTTAAAAATGTCCCAAATCTAAAGGAGCTTAACTCGAGGTAAAGTTTCAGCTTAGAAAAAAGTCGAAAGAGGTAGTAGGTACTTTTCTCAAACCGAAGGAGAGAAATCGTGAGGAGAGCGGGTAATGGCGGCGCGGGTAGAAGAAGAAGAGGAGCAGCAAGAAGAAGTCAGGATGGCGGGGCTAGCCAGCCGAGACCGACGGTCACGCGAACGCGGCCGCACTGGCTTTATCCGCGAATTGAACAGAACAATGCAATAACTCTAACGAAGCCCGCGGATCCGCTGACTTTCCGAACGCGCCTCGACCTTATCAAGATACACCTCTCCCTCTCTCTCTCTCTCTCTCTCTCTCTCTCTCTCTAAGCTTGCAGAGACCCGGCACGCTCGTGGTCCCGCGCGCGCGCAATTACCATTCATGAGATGCTCTATCTTCATGGAGCTTGAAAACAACGGGCAAAGTGGCCGATTACACCGACGTACTAATTTTTTCCCCCGGAAGGATGATTCGCGAGAACGACTACCGTATTTCAAAAGCCACCCGGGGGAGAAATCATCGTCGTCATCGCACCAATGATAGTCCGTCTTACCGATTGTTTCGTGGTACTCGCTGTTACGCGGCGGAATATTTTTAAGGCGAGGCGGCTGGAAAGTTTGCCTCAGAGAGAGAGAGAGAGAGAGAGAGAAACTTTGCGCCGGCGAAGGCGACCGGCCAACTGGAACGGCGACCACGCGGGGAATTATCATAATTTCATAATTAGCTCGTTCCAGGGGTCCTCCCAGCCACATAAACGCTCCTCGAACACGCTACCAAGCACGGACGTTTCTGAATCTTCTCTCTGTACCGGAAAAGCGTGGGATCCTCTTCTGTTCACGTCCATATACCGGCGAACCATCCAAAATGTCCAGTTTACATCGATGCTTGAAATTTCTCAGTCGAGACTGTTTGCTGTTTGGCTGCTCGTCGCGAAAGAAATAATAGGATCTCGCGTGCGAATGTTCGCCGAGACCCGATGAACAGCGGAGAAAAAAAAAGTATTCGAACGACAGTCCGTATCACAATTCTTGCCCTCGGTCGTCGAAGAGGAACACAATGGCGGACGTTGCTCGCGTATTATTGGCACGTGTTTCCATTAGCCTTATCGCGTGTCCCTATCTACCGTGCTGCCTCGTTTTTTTTTCCTCTCTCTCTCTCTCCCTCTCTTTCTTTCTTTCTTTCTTTCCTTTTCATCACGGTATAACTCGCGTTGCGTGCGAATGTTTAATACCGAAGAATAGAAAACGTCCCCCTTCGTGGACACAGTCTCCGGATAGTTTTTCAGGCTAGCTATAAACTCGCCGCTGACTCGAACGACACGCCGGTGTACCATTTCACTGGGCGCTGAACGAGTGCGCATTTTGTACGTGTACCATCATCGACTCGATAAGGACGTCATAAAAATGCAAATAAATTTCGTAGTGGAAAAGAAGGCGAGGAGCAATCGAGCTTGACGATCGAGTTGCTCGATATTCTTCCATATCGAGGTCGAGGGGAAGGTTCGGTTGGTGTCATCCAGAACGGTAGGGGCAGAGAAATGGCGGGAAAGGGAGAAGGTGAGCTGATTTAAATAATAACGTCGGTGGCTGGGAGTTTTAAGAGCTGCCCGTCCCATCCAGCCTTACATGGCACGACAAGATTAGATAAACAGCGGCCGAGAGGGGCCTCACCTGGCTCCCTCTCGCTTATATCACTTCGAAAAAGGCACTTTATTCCTTATTCAAATTAGTTGAAGGCTGCTTTGAATACGGGACCGCCGCCGGTATTATAATACAAAAGGATTTCGGGAATAGGAGGACCCGGTTTCCGGGAGCTTCCTGGATCTCCCTGCCATCGCGAATAATTAGTAGAAGAGCAACCACTTTTGTTTCACTCGCCAACTCCATCTCCCGCGCTCTTCTCGTCCCTCTATGGTCGATCTGGGAAATCGAAAGTAAATGGAACTGATCAGCGTAATGTCCTTTAGGATGGTTCGATTGTTCGTAGTAATTGAAAATTTCGATAGGTGTGAAAACGTGAACGTTTTTCGTAGATTTCAACCCTTTCGCTATGGCAGATTTCAGTAGACGTTCAATTTGTCGAACTGTTTGCGAAAATTGGAAAATTTGAGAACTTTCAAATTTGTAGAAATGTGAAATTTATTTCTGTTAAAGTTAAAATGAAAGTACGCAAAGAATGAAATTTCAAGGGGAAAGTTAGTGGCAGAATCCAAAAATCCTCGTGCAGGGTTCCAACAATAAATGCACGATAGCATGTGATTTGATGTTTCAATTAGTAAACCGTCGAGTTAGACGATTTTTCGAAAATTTCAATAATTGTAGAAATGGCCGAAGTTTGAAGAAAAAGTAATCATATTTACCCCAAAACAAACCACTTTGAACGTTTACAAAAAATTAAATAATTGACATATCAAAAAGATCGTATGCTACGTTTTAAATAATAGTTTCTAGTTTATAAATCAATAAATTTTTTATATTTCAGACCACCCAGTTCGTGCCAACTGTGACGGCCAACAATCAATGATCCACCAGAAGGGGTTCCGGAAATAGCGAATAACTTCGCCATTTTGTATGATTTTACTTTCAAAAAATTACAAAATAAAACTGAAACTTACATTTATATTTTCTGAAAAAGACTACATTTTTCATTTAGTAATTACTTATAAAAAAAAAAAAAATTCCCCAACTTTACCCATTTTTTGATGCCTCAGAGTGGTGTCACCTCTTAACTCTTTGAGGCACGGCGGGATTAAAGTGTCCCACCTTTTTGATGTATTTCACGGCACAGTGGGACAAAAATGTCCCACCTCGAAATCTTGCCGTAGCTGCATGTGCATAGGTTTATATTTCGCCCTATTTATCTAAAGCAGTTGTTAATGTCTTCAAACAATCACTATTTCACTATCACTAATCACTATTTTGTTATGTTTTTACATGATGTTATACATTTATTAATAAAAATATACCAATTTTGTTTCATTTAAAACCCGAAAAAATTCCTGTGCAACATGGGTCTATTTTTGATCTGAAATCCCGTGCCTCAAAGAGTTAAAACGTGAAAATGAGAGATGGATGAGGGTTAAAGACACCTCTCAGGATTTACACGCAACGGTGTTCGGTCTGTCGAATGGAAAAACTCGTGAAATCCTTTGTGTACAAGCTAAGGGAGACCGTGAGGACCTTGAACCGTGTTGTTGGTGCCTGTGCTCGACGCCTCGACCATTCCTATGGTATATCGTTAATGAGAGGCTGGCCACATAGGAAGAATGCGCACACGGGGCGTTGCATGCCTCCGGTTCACCGCGAGGAAACGTCCCTAACTATCAGATAACCGCGTTCGAACGTGCGTGCTCTGTCTGCTTTCGGAAACTGCCTGCATTACCCATGCTAATTCTCTAATTGCTTCATCCACGGCCCAAATGAAATTTCTCCATCCCCCACGAATCGATATCTGTCCACGAGTAATTCATTCGACGATACGATTTCATTTCATCCTGGTTATTTCGAAACAACGAAACAATTTTCTTCGATTCTTTTTTCTCCTCGGTGGATTGAACAATGGAAAGTATCCATCGGGAAATGTAGAAGATGATTTTGATTTTGAATAATTATTATGCGACCGAAGCGTGTTATGGAACCAGATGAATCGAGGAACTGTATTATTCTAAACGTGACAAGAGTTCGATTCGGATTCGTCGCGTTGGACGAGTGAGCTTTTTAAATGCGTTACAGAGGATTTATCGCCATGTGTCTCTTGAATAGTAAAAAGCAAGAAAATGTCCCTTCCTCGGTGCGGAACATTTCTATTTGCGGGAATGCGTCGAAGGCACGAGCCAGACGTTCGTAGAAATAGATTTTGAAGAATTTTGAAGATTTTCTCTAAGATTAGATTCCAATCTTTAATGTTTTCAAAATTAATATTTGTACATGGAAATCTTACAAGTTTAAAGGCATCTAGAGTATAATTTTCACATTTGTGTTGTAACGATTCTTCTGTATATCTAGCTCATTGTCAACGATCTTAGACGTCGATGTTTTCTAATTTTTAACGTGTCCTTAAAGAAAATTCGAAGGTCTGAATTTAGAGATAATAAAAGTAGGGAAAGGATTAATAGATATTCTTAGATATTGCTAGGAGTCGATCAGTAAGAGGTTCAAGTATGTGATTCAGGATTGATGCGTAACGATTTCAAGAATCGTTGTGTACTCATTTTAACCCTCTTAGTATCAGAGAGCAGATATTTCAGCTTTTCATTTTCAATGTAATTTTAACACGTCTGATGATACCATATTTTTCAAAAAATCTAAACATTTCAACCACTGGTTCCTCGACAATACACATTCGATAACTATCTAAGAGAAAAGAGAAGAACTATGCGGTGTACAGCACGAAACCAAAGAACTGTATGTTCTGAGTGCAATAAAGAAATACATGGAGAATATATTCACCACCATTTGCACAAAAAAAAACTTGTTATAGGTCTTTCATGTATATTATTGTATTTAAAAAATGTATACTCTGTTGTATTTCATAATATAAAACCATTCTACTTCCTCAAAAGTATGATTACGTTTGTACAATGATGAAAATGTTTCCAGAAGAAGAACGCATTCTTTTTCACCGTGGATTGCAAGCTTCAATTTGTTGAAAATAATTTTCAATGAAAGACTATATTCAATTTACAACGAAGTAACATCAAGCCTGAAGATATCTTCATTAAAAAGACATAATAACTATCTTCAACAATGCATACTTTTCCGGTTAATTCTGAGCGGCAGGCACTTGGAAAACTTGCAGGACATTAAGAGTGTTAAACTAATTGTTAAATATAAGGTCATTCAAAAAACACGCCTACATATTTCTTTTTAATAAAACACAAATTGTTTGGAATTTTTCAAGATGATTCTTTTCATTGAAAACATGATCTATTACAATTATACGTGGAATAGAATCGTTGCTGAATAAAGTTTCACTTTAAAATAATGAATCTATTATTCGTTATTCAATAATCCAACTATCGAAATTACGACATCGTAAATGGTCTTTTTATCGATCTTGGTAATTGGATTTTGTACGCGTGTAAATGCAAATCTTTATGCAAAATCATCCATACAGAGCCATAAGATATGCCCAATTCTTGCGAACGACGCGAAATTGATGTTGTCGGTTCATTTTCAACACTTTCACCTACAGCAGCAATATTTCCATATGCGCGTACAGCTTTTGGCCTTCCACTTTCTGGTTCATCAATAACATAACCAGTTTCTTCGAATTTTCTCATAAATTTTTAAATTGAAGACTAATTTGGCCGATTATTTACACCAAAAAGATTACAAATTTTCGATGGGCATTTTTCGAAGAATGCCCATTTTCATAATAATTTTGAATAACGTAAATGCATTGAGAGAGAATCTCTTTCTCATTTCTACAAGATGTATTCTCGCTCAGGGTGTATATTTCACTATGGACTTGTAGGATTTAAAGAAGGGATCGTGTATAGGGTAGAATACACCCACACAGTTAACTTTGTGAAGTCTCTATTTTATTTGAAGCGTTGGCTCGTAGATCAGAGAATGACTGCCTTGTCTCCTCCAGCTTTCCTCAGTCTTCTTTGAAACTTTTCACTACTTTTCCTAATTGGTTAACCCGATGCGTCGGTATTAACCAATTAGGAATTTCATTACTTAGCCTACGTTGTTTTTTTACGCCCTTGGCGCGCTTTTTCCAGGACCGCGAGGCTTTCTAGTGGGGGGTGAGTTCACCATAGAAAACTTGGCAACGCAGCGGAATTTCCTCTAGGTTCGTTATCTGTGATACGTACGTGTTCGACCTCGTGGCCTTGTACGACGAACCCTTCGGAAATCTTAGTTTATGACGTGGCAATTTACTATTGAGTCCTTCGATGAAAGTTTCTACGAAAACCATGCTTTGCAATATTAAAAAAAAGTTAAACAGCTTAAAACGGTTTCCTCAAAAGTAGTTTTGCTAGCTCGCACGTCATAAACCGCGTTGATCATCTGTGCGCCAAGTGTGGGCTTGTGCGCTACAGATTTACATGCCTTATTGCATAAAAACGATAAATACGCATGCTGTATGCGTCCGCAAAGGGTTAACAGAGAAGAAGATTACGTAGAACATTAAAGAACAAAATTATGTCTACCCATAAAACTTTTTAGCAGAAAGCACCAAGTCCGGGAACTTTTTGAATGTACCGTGTACATAGCGTACAGGTTGCAAGGATCTCTAGATCGATTTTTCTCAGGGTCTCGAGTAGAATACCTTGCAGGAACGCGTGAAGAGAGGGCAGGCTGGGTCCCGAGGGCCGGGTAAGTGACGTTTCCTCGAAGCTCTCGAGGCAATCGTCCTCTAAAATCTCCCACGGTGCCTCCCCCCATCATTATTCCCGCGTCACCCACGCCCGCGCCGCGGAGGCAGAGCGCGGAGGCAACGACGACGTCTCGACAGGACACGTCGCGGCGGCGGCGGCGGCGGCAACGGTGGCTTCCAACCACAGGGAGGCTTCAGGGGACCCGAAAGCTTTCTGCGGGGATTATCAGTCGCGTGTGATCGCTACTCGGCCGAGTCGGCCCCCGACAAAGCGGCCAGCCATCCATAATTCAAGCAATCCGGTCATTGTGTGTCCCACCGCGGCCGATTGCCTCTTTAGCCGGCCCCCTTCGCACCCCTCGCGACACCTGCACCCCTCTCCGCCTCCTTACGTGTTAATTCCGACGCCTGCCGCCTCTCAGCTCGATCTTCCCAGTGAATTCCTCCGTTTTTGGCTACTCTGTGTCGTTTATGTCACCGTCAGACGTGTGCGATCTACGCTGAGTTACCGAGGACGTGGAACATCCCGTGAAAATATTACCAGGTGTCTGATTCTACCGAGATGAATCCTTTGAGATTTTCACTTTCGTTAGAGAAACGTGGTACACTGGATCGTTTCACTTTTTATCCTCGCGAGAGATGAGCTGCGAGCGTTACGAGACTCTTGAAGAAAGACACGCGAGCTAAATCGTCCACCAACTTGCTCGTGTTGGAGAAACTGGATTGCTGAGAAGCTAGTGATAGAAAAACCACGCATGTAACTCTTAACCCACTCACATCTACAAGCGGAATAAGATGAGTTTTACTTATCGCTAAATGTGAAACAAACTCTGCGAGCTTTTTGTGAGCAATACGTAACGAAATTCGGAGATTTTCGTGCATTTTACCAGGAAGTTTCATCTCTTTAAATGTTGTTCAGACGTTTCTGAATAACAACAACAAGTCACACGATCCGACTGGTAGTTGAACGCCTTTGACATGTAAAATTGATGGCGTACTTAAAGCTACGATGTAAATGGGTTAACAGGAAGAAGCTTTACTGTTACAAGGAAGAAGAATCAACTGATTTAACTGCCAAACGAAATTAGAAAGAAAATTGGTTGCGATTAGGCAAAGTTGGTTCCTAAGAATGAAATATGACTCGATGTAGCAGAAATATGTACAGACGCATAAGCATGTGCGTTAGCATGATCTTAAAAAATCAGTAAGAGATTTTTACGTCCATATTTTATTTAAAAAAAAAATATATATATATATACGTGCAGTAGTAATCGGTACTATAATCCTTGATATTACTACTCCAAGTTTTTAGAATATCGAAAAGAGAACCTGTTCCTTTCTTTTTCAAAGATTTCCCGAAAAATGAAATATAAATAGAATTATGCGTTCAGATTCTTATTTGGATATTGAGAAATGTAACAATAGTGATATTGATGGAGTGGTATATACACGATGGATTGTAGGCGGTCATCTTGCTGGTGACTCCAGTCAAAAAAGGAACCAATCAGAAAAACAACCCCTTCCTAGTCTGTTTTCAGAATTCCATTAATAACCAATTCACGTGCCTCAGCCCCTCCAAAATTCTATATGCAAACATATAAATAAGGATAAAATTTCAAAAACAGAGAGACAAAAATCAAAACACAACATACAAGTACACATTAAAATAAAATCACGCGTTCATCCGTAAAAATTGTAAGTCTGTGCTGCAACTAAAGTAAATTACATTAAAATTAGTGTAAGGGTTAACAGTAATCTTTTCTTGCATCAAACCCCAAATATTCGGGCGCTATTAATTTACCGCTTGAAACGCATTATAAAATATAATTTGAAATCACAGCAAATTATAAAACGTGCTGAACAATGACTATATTGACTATGCTTCTATCTTAATGTGTGTTGGCCGATCACTGCTTAACCGGCTGCTACTAATTGACTATTGACCCTTGACTATCTACTGTCTACAGTCGGAGTAAAATACGTGTTCTATTTATACAATTTTTCATAACGATGTTTTCCTATAAGCACGTTGATTGGTTATTTAGAGCAGCTAAGAAGTCGCCAATCAAAGTGCCTAAAGGTCGCGATCACTCTCTCTTACGCCCTTAGCGTGCTACCTTGGAGAAGGGATGACCGTAGGTTTGGTGGGAGTACGGCAGCAGTGAGGTTTTTCCTCCAGGTAATTACCGCGTCGATCGTTTTTAACCGTTACAACTAATTAGTGTGTTACCCCTCAGAAGATACGTTTATGACACGTTTCAGCTATTGAGGATAAAAGAAACTGCCTCACAAGCTACAAATTGTAAAATATTCTCTAACCAGAACATACTGTAATAATTAAATATGCTAAAAATGAGATAAAGTCCCATTCTCAAAAACAGCTTCCCTTACAAGCGTATTATAAATAGCTACGCGAACACTATCCTTTAAAAGCGCTATTTAGATCATTCGTGACTAAGCAATATAATTGTCACCCTTATAGGGTAAAGTAGTCTAATATGAGACCTCAGACTATCTCCGTTACGGACAAGTCTCGAACGTAGCAGCGATAATCCTTTGCTTCAGAACTAACTGTACTTCAGTTACATTATTCGAATGTGGCATAGAAAACAACGCAGTGTCTTGAGCAAGCACATGCGTGAAACACATTGCAAAAAGTTTTTCAAGTCGTACAATTAAATTACGAATATATCCAAAATGGTAAGTGCATAATCACATTCATAAATACTGTTGTATAGTGCATGCAATGGAGTTCGAGGTTCAGTAAGTTGTGTATTATTAAATAATGGAAAGTTAACCTCAAAATTACTTAATAGTTATCGTATCACTGTTTCAGAATATGGGACCCTTGGAAGTTCTTAGTATGAGACAGGTCTCATATTAGGTACCTAATTTTGTTTTAGGTGGATTCTGTTAAAAAACGTAAACAGTGGAATAAAGATCAGATGGTAATGGCGGTTAAAGCAGTTAGGGAGCATATTATGGGTTATAAAATGGCGGCAAAACATTTTGTTGTCCCCAAAGGAACTCTCGAGCGGTATGTAAAAAATACCAATTTCTCTCCTGAACATTTGGTGTTACTGTCTTTGGTAACGTCGAGTGCAAGAGAAAAGGCAATTCCAAAAAACGCACTACAAGGAAACGCGTGAAAAGTGATAGTTCAACTGACGAGTGTGAAGAAGACATAGTTCTGAATGACGAAAGTGATAATGAAAAAAATTATGACGCAGAATGCTTGTTTTGCACAGGATTTTATTCTTCAGATGTACATAGTGAACAATGGTTTCAGTGTACAAAATGTTATCGGTGGGTCCATGAAGACTGCGGTACAGACGAAATTAATTGTATATGTCCAATGTGTGAAAAAATGCAGAAAAAATAAGTTTCTACAAGATGAAACCTAGGTCTCATATTAGGCGACCAGTTTCTGAACTTTTCATTTTTATTTCACTACGACGAAACTCTATCTGTTTTGTTATCATTTTTAATATGTTGCAAAGGTGTACACATCTTACATTTAAAGCATGTATCGTATTTTAATAAAAATATTTTCAATCGAGAATTATGCTTGCTTAAAAAGAATGGGTCTCGTATTTAGCTACTACGGGTGACATAGCCTATTGGGAACTTTTCGTGTCACCCGAATTCGGGTGACGTGGTAGTCAAAGTGTTATAGTTTCTTCATAATACCAAGTATAAATTGCATTACAATTTACCGCGTAAGAAAAAAGTGCCACCTAAATGAATCAGAAGGGATGTACATCGTTCAGCTTCGTTTGAACCACCGATGGTACAAACTGCCCGATAAGACAGCCATGTTGTACATACCAGCGTGAAGGTGTTAAAGGATGCGTTAAAAGTTCGCGGGAATAATTTTTCACGTACGCTAATAACGATGATAATCAGCGGAGAGTAAGATCGTAGGTAATTCATTCGTCGAGATTCCACGGCAACACTTCGAGGATAGAAAGAAAGGCACGCAGGAAGCGGAGCGATTTGCCAATCAGGGTAGACGAGGCGCGAAGCGCCGGGCATACCGGGACGACAAAAGGCGCCAAGTTAAGGAGGCGTTCGATCCGCCTTCGCCTTCTGATCGTATATTTGCCCCGGTGGTTCGCGCCGGCACACGCGCGGCATTCGCGGAATGAAGGCGTCCGCCGGCTGAAATCCGCCTGTGAAGGGATACAAAAACGGGAATCGTGAGTCCTCGCGCGCGAAAATAATCCTCTGGTTTGTCACCGCTTGCCCCACGACACACTAACTCCTTCCAAACTGGACAAATTCCACCTATTCGACAGGTTCTTCTTTTTTCCCCTCCTCCTCATTTTTATTCTCTTTCTTTCTTTCTTTTTCTCAGGATTCTGATCAGAACCTATTTCACGTTAATCAGAGAAGTTGTGTACCACCGGTAAGCGGGGAAATTTGGTTGTTGCGCAAACCTGTGCACGGTTCAGCTGCAAGATTTAATCGAGCCGACTCGGCGATTAGAACGTAATTACACGGTGAATGCAAGGTAGCCGGATTAATACGGGATGAAAAACGGATAACGCGGTAGAAACTGTGAAACGAAATGCCGCAGGAGTGAGTTTCTGCTCATTAACTGGTAGTAATAAGGGTTACCCGTGGAATGCGTGAAATAAATTACGCGTCTGAAGCACGAACGAAATCTGGCTAACTGTTAAAATTCCACGCGCATGGTCCACCTAACCCCGGTATCTTGATTTCGCACCCTACGTTTATGATTTTCTCTACGATACAACAGAAGTTGTAATAGGAGGGACCGCGAGTAACACAATACCCCGCCGGGGGCTTGCTTCCTTCTTCGCCTAAGCTTGATAGTCCAAAGCCATCATTTCCAACTTGACTTTTCCCTTCGTATCGCTTTGGCTACCGGTTTGCAAACACCAATCCGTAATCGTTCGGATAATTATCGGTGGAATGTCAACCGATAGGACTGATAATAATACCGTTTAACTGAGAACTGTGATTGGATTCTACATTTAAAGCTCTATGGAACAGAGACGCCCTGAAGGGTAGAATTTTATTTTATTTTATTAGAATGTAACGAACCACTTGGATAGGAAACCTTCTACTCTATGTTGGCCAACTATTCAAGTATCGTATCATATTTTTCTTACATCGAATTGCTCGAGGAAAGTTGCCTTTCTTCTGATATGTACATTTCGAAAAATCCTCAATACCTTGTTTTATAATAACGCAGATTTGTGGCATAGATTTTGGTCAGGATGCGATCAAAATTGTTACTTTAGTAGCAAAAATGAATTATTACTCTAGCTTTCGTTTTAATCTGAACAGTTTTCTTTGCTAAATTATGACTCGTATAAAGAACATGCTACAACGAATGTGGAAAAATACAATGAATCGTTGTGTAGATTGTTCTACTTCATCTTCGTTAACCTGCCCTTCATCTTCTTGCTTATAGTTCTTTTATAAGTCTTATAAATCTTTTTAAAGCGTAAGTCTACATTGTACGTGCAATATATAATATTCAAGTATAATAAATTAATCTATAACACTTATATTTCTGTGTCTTTATTTCACATTTCGTTTTAAGAACGTACCTATATACTATCCTTAAACAAGCGTATGCAAATGTATATATATGTACATACATATATATACGTATTAACACTTTATCTACTGGAAGCTTATTAATCAGGTTTTTGTTGTTGGCGATTACCGATCTCGTTAGTAATTGATTTGCTATTTACATTATAAAATATATATAACCAAATAGGAGCCGATACTAAGGATGTATGAACACCTGAATCGAAAAGGCATAGTGAGTTCAACCACGAGCAGTATATAAAGTGTTAAGTGTAGAAATTAATTCTTTCCTAACTTTTGGGTAGAAAGTTTCATTAAAAATAAAAACGAAGTCAATTATCGAAATAATTTCGATTATTGTAGATGACCTTCCGCCATTTTCCTGGCAGATTGTGTATACCATCTCGAATATTTCGATTTGAATGGCTGTATTGATTATGTGACTTGACTCGGAGAAAAATTTATTTCTATTGCCTTATAACAAAGGAATGTTATAACGAATGCTTTGGAACGAATTAATTTCGTTATAAGAGACCTCAAGACTGAGAATTACCGAATGTAATTAATTCATAATATAGTAGCTTTTGTTAAAACAAACGACACATAACTGTGTAATCAGCGAAAGAAATCATAAATCAAGAGATTCACCTTTCGTGAAACAGGTGGGGTTAAATTAACTCCAACGATTTTAAAACTACTATATCTTCTTCAAAATATCAGCAATCGGTCTGAGTTGAGACGTTGTTATTATTCAATTTTTAACCGAATTTCCAATTATATACAATTAGTGCTATAGAATTGCTAGAGAAATAAAATCTTTAAACTATAAGACAGTAAAATAGCGTGTAAATTGAAGATAAAGAAGAACTTGTAAACTAAAATAAAATAGAATAAAATAAAATAGATTGGTTAGCCTGAGTTAGAGAATCTTAATCTATTTTCTAAATTCCGCAAAAATAAGGCATACGGAGAGAAGAAATCTAACTGATCGCAGAACTTATTCACATTGATTGTAATGTCGTCGCTTCGTGTCGCGATAACTTAGTTTTGATTGAGAAATTAAGGCAATCATTAGCAGAAAAACACATAACGAACAAAAAAGATCAGAGACTACCTCAAGACTTACGTAAATGAATCGAAAACGATCTAAAATAGCTCAAAGCTGCTTTGCATATCCAAGAAATAAAGATCGTAGGACTCAAAATACATGCATCAAATGTAATTCACCGATATATCAGAAAACACTGTCATTCAGTGTGTAAAAAATGCATCGAACTATGCAACGAATGATATCGCCAAGACAGACTACTAGAATTGAAGTTCCTATTACTTTTTAAGGTTCAACATATCTAGTTTATAGTAATAAATGAAAAAATGTATTACAAAAGAAGAGTTTTTGAAAAATTGTTTCCAAACACGGTTTCGATTTTCAATTAATCAAAAGTTAAATTATCATGTTTGTATTTTTAAAAATAAATCGTACATTTTTCAAAAATAAATTTTTGTTTTATTTCGATCTAATTTTAGTGTAAACTTGGCGAAACACGATTTTAAAGTGCGTTTTTATTCAAACGATGTATTTGTTTCTACAAATTTCAACCTAACCGTTATACTTCTAATAGTCGGGATGAAATTAACCCCACATGGTTCATTGTGTGACTTTACTCGCCTGGTTCGCGTAGGGTTAAAAGAGTCTTGAAAGTTCGTGAATTTCCCGCAGAGAAATCGAGAACAGTTCGTCATTACGAAACATTTCATATTAAATTCAGCAACATTCCTACGAACGAATCATACCTTTCCATCCGCAAATTACGAAGCCACACTTTCCACAGAACTACCTACCTTTCGTCCAACTCGTTACACGAAATAATCCTCTAAACATCCTAATGAGACGAATTTCAATGAAACAAAAAGTGAATCACAGTACACGTAGAAGAGGATGTTTCCAACACAATCCTCGCGTTTCCCTCGTTTTTCATCCTCTCCCCGTCCTCCTCTTTCTCCTCCTCGTCGTCGTCGTCGTCGTCGTGCTCCTTTTTTTTTTTTTCTCCCGAGCAAACGCCGTGTGTGCGAATTGCCGCGGTAGCGAGACCAGACAATTCCGTCGGACGAGGAGCGCGGTGAGACGCGAACAGGAGAAAAGAAGAGAAAGAGAGAAAGAGAGAAAGAGAGAGAGAGAGAGGAGACGCGTGCACGAGTGCGTGATATCGCGGACACGCATCTCAGATCCGAGTGGCCGATATCGAGCACGCATATTACGAGGCCCGGAGAGCAGATGCTAAGTTCGGTTGAACCCGAGCCGCTGCCTCCGTTCCCGGTCGTTGCTTCGGCTCGCGCAGCGGGGAAAAGAAACACGCGAGGAAACGAACAAACGAACGTATGAACGAACGAACGAACAGTAGAGAAATTGCCATTCTCTTGGCCTCTCCTGATTCAGATTCGCTGGGAATTCGACGGGCGTTAATCCTTAAATTAACCATGTCACCGGCGCGTGACCGCTGCGCCTTGAATTTCTTCGTTTCCCTCGCACACTTTACGCTATACTCGTCATTTGAATATCGGGGATAGAAGAGTTTGTCAGAACTGCGAGCGAACGAAGACTGGGAAAATTCTTGGTTGCTCGTCGTTGTGAGGGTTTCGATAGCGGTAGAAAATCTACGGTGATTATTTGTTTGTATAAAATTGAACCAAACGAACTGAGTTTCCTAGTTTACTGGATGGTGTGTAAAATGATTTATGAGAAAATTCTAATTGTAATAGTTGGAAAATAGCGAAGGTTAGCCTTTTAGAACTTTTTTGCCTGAATGTGTAACGAAAAGTTAAAAAAGCTACGAACTGTCAAAAATCGAAGTTTTTCGCGACTTTACGCTTACGATTGCAATAAGTCTAAAGATTCTTACATCTTTCAGTGATTGTCGCTTATTGAAATTTTCGCATAGGTATACAACTGACGTAAATTTCCAAAATGTTTTTTTTAATTTTTTATTACAGACTCAGATAAGAAAAATTGTCAACGACGGCCTTTGCTATTTTCTTTTATGTGTGTGTGTGTGTGTGTGTGTGAGTGATTTAGACCAATAGTAATTTTTTCAAAAATTTTTGCATGCGTCTTCTAGTAAACCAATCATTCTAACATCTCAAAGAAAGTCAGCTCGTTTGGGGCAATTTAAAAAAAGTTATTCTGTTTTAAAAGGTGTTCGAATATTAATAAGAATTATTTTATTTCAAATTAAGATCTTTCTCTTGTTACTTCCATCGTCACCGCTATCAGATAAAAACTTCTCATTTTTAAATTAGAATTTATTATTGTAATTAAAAATATTTAAAGAGAAATTTTTAATTATCCGTTCACAGAAAAACTATTCTTTCGCGAGGTTTGCAACGACATGCTTGAAGACGAACAGTCGAACGAATTGAAAAAAAGAAAATTAAATAAACATAGGCTTGATCATGTTCGACTTTTAAATTTGCATTTCATTACTCGTTATTTGCAAAAAGTCTGAAAATCGGTCTTTTAGTCGTCTATAGGCTGCGAAATTTTATGCAAATTCACATTCCCGAGAACATAGCAAAAGAAGAAGTAGAATTTCAGTAGAAGATCATTTCACCTGTCAGATAACACAAAAAGCGCTAAACTGAAAGTTCTATTGCTCTTGTTACGCTGGCGCATGGTCTTTCTGAACACATTGTGTAGTTGACAACGGAAACCTTATTGTAAATAAATCAAAAACGTTATTGTGAACTAGGCTTTAAGAAAATCTGAAGGTAGCCCCTGAAAAGATATTTTAAGCATGATATTCAAATCGGAAGTTAGTCCTTTGTTATCAAATTGTAAATTATCAAGGACTACTGGCTATAAAGCTCAATAAGTATAATAAGACATGGCCCAATCGTGGAACACTCGGTCAAAGAAAATGAAACGTAGTTAGATGATCAATCAGGCTGATCGTTAATTAATCTTAAATATAAGCTTAGGTAACATTGAAGTTGCTAACGGTTGTTTACCATAGAAATGAAGAGCAATATGTATCGGTGTATCTTGTATAATCCTTCTTCTCTTCCCTTTTGTTCCGCATTTTTGAGAAGCACAGATTTCGTTATATAAACTCCAAGTTTTGTTCAAGTTCATTTTATTGTATAATTAAAAGTCATTACAAAGTTCAATCAGTTTAATTTCTCTTAAAGTTCTTAAGATCCGTTACAAATAATTTTGCACACGAACAAGCAGAGCGGTTCAGCGCTCCAGGGACAGCAACCCACGTCTTGTTCCCTTAAAATAATTAGAAGAACCGCAACAGTTTCATATTACACGTATTCCATGGAATTTTGTACCTTCGAAATTCTTTACAAATGCATAAAAATCCGCAGCCTAGCGATCTAGTTACGTAAATAGACGCGAATATAGCAACGTCTGTCGAAAAACGCTGACATGAAAATGTTAAAAAGGTGTTGACAGTTGTCTTAAACCACGTATTAATAGTTAAACGAACTTGTTTCCTTCAAATTCTCACAATTAGCTCCTTTAACAAACCTGAAAGTCTGCTTCTAAGACGAATATCTTGCCTCTGATAGTTGTTACCTCTGTCTGGAATTGAAACTACGATTATCGGATTTCTCAGACACTTGTTGAAGAGATTGCCGTGAAGTAGGCAGAAATTTATTCGGAAAGGAAAGGAAATGAGAAGCATTAAGTTGCAAATTGTAAGAGGAGCAAAAGAGAATCTCGTCATATCGCATCAAAGGGTTAATTGATTCGTCGAGAGAGAAAGAGCGGTCCACAGGGCGGAAACCAGGCTAGTCGATAAATCACGAGGAAAGAAGAGCAGATCGTGGGACAGAGGCGGGCCCGTGTGCGTTAATTAGTAACGGTCTTAGCCGAAGGGCCCGCTGTCAGGTTCCCTGAGCCCGTCGGCCTACTTCCGCCGCGAATATATTACAAGCCTCTCCTGCTTTTTGTCGCGACGTTTCATTAAGGGACACACCTTCGTCCTCCCAGATGTCCAGGCTTAACTGACCGAATGCAATAATCGAGTTCATTCTTCAATTTCGATCCGTGTAGTAGGTTGTTGCGTATGAAACGTCCCTTTCGATTCATGTCAAATATTAGAACGTCGATCTCTACTGTTTCGTACGCTGCTGGAAATTTTTAATCACGCACTCGGTGATTGTCACTTATCACCGAGCGCGGAATAATCCGCTAGTGACGACTGTCATTTATCGCCAAACGTCGAACAGTCTGCGAACTTCTCGTGAATAATCTACATATATACACTGGTGGAATTAATTCTGGACACTTTGAACAGAAATGTTCTTTAATTCATATTTGTGCAGAAAATCTATGTTCTGCTATGCTGAATTGATATAGTAATATTTTTATTGTAATCTATAATGTTTGTACTTAATATTTCCACATGATTTGGTTTGTAAATGTTTTAAAATTTGTATTTAAAGAAATCTAAACTGTGTTGTTATTTTTGTTTTTGCGACGCCTGGTGCACTCGATGCCTCGGCGAATCGAAGCTATTCCAAAAAAGGATATCCAACGAAATATTAATTTTTTTGTACCTCCTTTGATGTGTTCAATGTCTAATGGGAACCCATAAAGGGAGAATTTCAAAAGGAACATTTATAATTCCATTTTTTACGGCAAGATCATTGCAAAACTGCAACGGCTTCTGGCATACTGCGTACACATTAACAAAAACTTTGTTTACTCTTTATAATACTATTAAGTATTGTCTAAAAGTACAAATTTCAATTTCAATTCTGTCCTTGTAATAAATTCCCAAGAAACGTTACATTTTTACCAAATCTGACTGCTTAGATCCCTTAACACGCTATCAACCGAACAAATTGCTATCGTATAAATTCCCCCCACCCCGCAAAAAAAAACAAAAATTGAAAAAATCCTAAATATCATTCGTTAGGAATGCCACGATAGAAAATAATAAACCCGCTCAATTGACATTTTTTCTCTAATTCTGTATTAATCCTCTATAGTTCGAATTTCTTTTTCGTGGCACTCTTCGTCGTTGGCTCTTTTAGCAAGCATAGCTAACAACGATATATCGTTGTTCGACACTAAAAGGGTTAAAGTGACACCTGGTTATAGAGGGTTGAGGTGAAAGCGAAGAGGGGTAGGAGAAATGTTCGAATTTCGAGAGCGAAAGGAAGAGACTCTGGAGAGGTGATGATATCTTGATAGGAGACGAGGATTTGCGCGAGCGCGCAAGGTATAAGAATACGTTTCGCCGTGGTATGCGGCGGAAGCGGAGCGGAGCGGAGCAGAACAGCGCGGAGAGTAATCCACCCCGCGAGATAGGAGTGGACGGTCCAGCGTGTTCCCCTGTTATTAGGGACAATTTCCAATTGGCCGCGGGCTCCCAGCGAGCGCGGCGTATACGTGCTTACGAAAACACGGAGCTCTCTCGCGAGAACCAGGGAGGCACATAATGTTATGTGCCACCCGGGGGTAAGTGCGTCGAGGAAGTCTCCGTATGTTCCTCCAGTACACGGTGCTCCAGAAATAAAATGGCCACCTGGATACCGCGTGCATCCTCCGTGGAAAATTTCGAGGAAAAAATAGAAAGCACGAACAGGTTAAACTTCCGGAAAATTCACGATGGTATATCTAAATACGGAAGTTACCGTGCAGCCGTGGTAGCTTCGATGTCTACATATACATGGTGCTCGAGAAATAAAACTACGTAGTTTAACAGTCTAAAGTAGCTATTCCCTCTAGAGGAAGTTCGAAGGAATCAAATGAATTCTATAATGGAACATTCAGAGCGCAACGTTCAGATAGGGAAGTGATCCCGAAGTGTAGGTGATTAGGATCTTCTACATGGTGGTCTAGAAACGTACGAGCCACTCTTGCTACTTGGGAATTGTAATACTTCCTCCGGCAAGGAATTTATAGGAGCGATGTAAAATCTCTAAATGGAAAATTGACCAAGTTTGACACAATGTTAATTTATTTTTTATTTTAATCTTCTATATTCGTACACCATGGGAAGAATAGCTTCGATTATTTCGATAAGTGACGAATTAAACGTACGAAAATAATGGTAAAAGAAAAAACAGAGTGGTCGATTAAATATTCCAATGTTAATTTTCAACGTGGCTTTCTGAAAATCAGTCAAGTACTTTCGAGACGCCGGGTAGGTGTGGCGAACGTCTCCAGGTGCATCGCGAGCATATTGTATGATAAGCAGCGGCGCATTTTTGCCACGAGACCCCGCCGGGGGCGGTCGAGGCACTTCCAAGTTCGAGCCCAGACGCCGTGAGAGGGTGGAAAGGATAAGCTCGCGCGGCCAGCAAAAAGGAAGAGCCCCGGAACCCCGTGAGAAGGCCGATTGGGACGTATAATCATTGTGATTATCTTGTATTAGGTATTGACTACGGATTTGCATAATGGTACCTACCTACGGCGCCCCCGTCGCTCCCCATCTCCTCCAAATCCCCCCTTCGCGAATTCTCCAGATTCGAATCTAGAGTTCGCCTAGACTAGAGGCTCTCGAACCTTGTTCTAGCTATCGCGGTACTCTCGCTGTCTCACTCTATAAGCTAGAAAGATTTCAACCTCTCCTTTCTTTTTCACTCGCGTCCTACAAATAGAACGATCATCTTGGATTTCTTTATCAAAAATTCATATTTCTTTTCTTTTTTCCTCTGCAAAACGAGTGTATGATAAATTGTAAATGTAACGAGGAAAGATTGATAAATTCATAAAAAAAAATACTCGTTACTTTTTGTTGTTGTTGTGGTTATCTAGACACGGAGTTCCCCTCGAAATCTCGATCGATTTTGTAAAAGCGTTAACCACAGGTCTCTTGCAGAGTGTATCGTGTTTCCTGCACCTCTCCGCGCGTATACACGTATATTACCTGTATAATCAAAAATTACACCAAAGAGGTATATAGCAATTTGAGCCGTTCGCGATTTTTTAAATGGAAAAAAATTCGTTCGACTAATTGACACGGGTACTTCCGGGAGGAGGAAGTCCTCCAGGTGAGACGGTTTCCGCGGTGACTGAAGCGTGACACAGAGATAACGATCCCCCCCTTTGATCTGGATCACAAAACGCATCCAGGGTCGCTGTGGACGCACGCACGTATCGTGCAAGATTTCAATCTAAAAACGGGTCGGCATATGGGACCTCAGTTCGTGGGACCACGGAGTCATTTGGTCAAGGGACTAATTAGCGGGCTTGCGCGACCGTGAATCGAATTTTTCGTTACTCATAACGATCTTTAACATCGAGCCAGCTCAAACTTTATTTCGCTGGTACTGTCGTCGATGAAACAGTCCGTCATGATTCTCTACAAATGAAAATTATGTTCGCTGATATTCTGATATTCATTAGGTGTTTGCAAAAGTCGACTATTTTGAAATCGAGTCGAGTTGTTTTATGAACCAATTGCTTTTTGTTACAAATAACAGTTCTGATAATCTTGATTTCATCCTGTTAACGATAGAAGAAGGTTATAGGAAGCGAGGAAAAGTATTGCACCAATTCTGAGTGGCAAATAAATGAATGTTGTTAAAAAAAAAAAGGAAGAAGAAAAATGACGGAAATTTTTGTAGACATCTGATAGAATTACTGAGAAATTCGTCTACGAGTAATTTAATACTGTAGAGTACCCTTGCAATTTCACGCTGTTTTAACCTTTTAACCCGTTGCACTCCGAACGTTCTTTTACATGATTCAGTCATTAACTCCAACACACTTCTACGATTGAAATTTACAAAAATCAAAGGTTTCATTATTAAAAGAAAACATTACACGTGTTTATGAATTTATTCATTTTCCTTTTTTTTTTTCTTTTGTTGATTTGTGTTATTTCAATATAGGTGAATTTTGAATGGAATTATCGTTCTTATTGCCGAATGTCTTTGTAGCGGTGCCAACGAAGTGCAAAGACTTAATAGAGCACTCATAGATCCGCTCGTACTTAGCCATAGAATACACTGTGGACAATAGATAAGTCAACCTATCTCCAAACACAGAGGGGATCGTTTTCCTCAAGACAAGCGTTAAGAAGATATTCAAATATTCAAGAACCAACTGCTTCTTTCACGATACTCCAGAGATTCGTAATGGTAGCCACGTGGTACCAGCGGTAAAAATCAGCAGAATCCTCTGGTGAACCCTTTAGGTGCCCACACGTTCTCCAGGAACCAACCCCCGGAGGGTCCAGGAAGAGGAGAGCGTCTAAGAAGGAATCGTTGCGAATGTAGGCGTAGTTTCTGGAAGAAAGCAGTGCAAGAACGGTAGGCGTAGTCTTGGTTCAGCGGCATACCGATGGGAGCAGAGAAACACACTCGGAGGAAGAGGACGAAGAAGAGGCTAGAAGAGAGGCAAAGAGTTTCTCGTGGGCGGAATGATCCAGGTCCCTGCTTTGCCTACGGGGCCAGCAGACCCTCGCGGAGTAGCTAATGCAAGCGACCATTACTCGGATGGTGAACCAATGGAGAGGATCCCCACGCCCCCTTCGAACTTACTCCTCTCGAGACCTTCTCGCATGCAAATACTGTCTTTCTCCGTCGTCCCCCCCTTCTACACCCTCTTCTGGCCAGTTCTTCCACACACACGATTCCTCCTCTTTCTCCCTCTTTCTTTCTTTTTTCTTTCTTTCACAGATGTTAATTGACCGAGTATCCATCACACTCCCCGCTCTCGGCGAGTTACACTTTCGTTTCGTTGGAACAAAACGGAGAAAGGAAGGAAGAAAGGAAGGAAGGAAGGAAGAGAAGTCAGTGGTGGTGGTGGTGGTTCAATTCAAACAATGGCCAATGATAAATACGACGCGTTCCCACACACAGCCTGTTATGATCTTATTGTTGGACTTGTTTCTCGTGGTGCAGGTGGCGGGGCCAACGAAAACCACCACCGAGGGCACACACCAGTTAGAGAAGATATATAAACGAGTACGGGGAACCGAGAGTGGATCCGTGCAGCCTCTTCTTCGACGAGGGGGCACAGATGCCACCGCAGAGATACTGATTATAAACTCCATTCCATTTGTAACGAGGTCCATCTATTTTGGCGCCCGGAGCTCTCCCTCTCGCTCACTCGTCGAGGCCCTGGCCTCTAGGTAGCGGCTGATTTTAATGCGATATCCCTTGCATTATCATCCGTTTCAGAAGACGGGGGGAGTTTCAGGGGGGAAGGGGGGAATTACCCCTCCTGTTCTTATGCCAGTGAGTGAGGTCCTTCGCCTCGAACGAAAAGAGAGAAAGAGAAAGTTTTGTTCTAAGAAGAGAGTTTGGAAAAATGTTTCCGTAAGGGCTAAAGGTGCAAAGTCGAAGATACTTTGAGATTAGGTCAGTTTCAGGGTAGAGGATATATTTTTGAGAAGCATTTCTCCTACTCTACCGTGCAACGAAGGAGGATTTTTTGGTCCCTTGCTTTGAATGGGACAGAGTGTTGTTCCCTTTCTCGAAAGAAAAAAACGAAAAGAAAAGATTTGAAAAAATATTCCAAAGGGGATGAAAATGTTTGGGGTTAGGTCAGGTTCAGAGAGGAAAGGACATATTTTTTGGTGAGCACGGGCACAAATCACTGGATGGAAGGACAGGGGTCGTGGGAGAGGCTCGTTTTCCCTGGACACGGGGGAGGAATGTCACTCCGGCATTGTTTTAAGACATTCCTAACGGGAGATTTCCAGCCAGGTAGACGGAGTAGACTTTTACGAGCGTCGAGGATCGTTAACGGGCCCGTTTCAGGCCCCCCTGGCCGCTCGATTAAATTTCCTTTCGGAGAAACATCTTGACGTTACATCGTTGTAGTAATTGTAACGTTTTGTGACTTATACGGTTGATTTGTTTACGTTCCTCGTTGAAGATTCAGTGAGAATTCTGGAGAGAAGAAGTCTCTTTTGTCTTGTTCTTTTTTATTCCTCTATTTCTCGTGTCTCGTATTCTCGTATTCTGATAATAATGACAGTTTTGGCTTTAATGTTTCTTTATATACCGAGACAGAGGTAGAAACACTCGAACTGGCCGTATATGGTCAGCGTGATGTCAGAATCAGGGTTTTTTCCCATCAGCCGAGTGAAAAAAAGGAACCAGTTTCGACGTCACACGATCCATCCCGTTGGAAAGTGAAACGGAGGTGTCATCGGGGCCAACGAGTCTTCACCTAAATCTCCCCTGACATTTTCCCGAGGAACACGCCGCGAAATCCCAGGTAACAGACCCCGAATAAAGGACCAAAAGCCGGAGAATAAAGTTTCCATGTTTACCAGCAGGCCAATTCCTCACAAAGCCACGCTCGATGAAGATTCTTCAGATTAGACTTCTAGTCTCTACTAGACCAGATGCTTAGCTACCGAAAATTGTTGAAAAAAAAAAACAAAGAAAAAGGAAAAGAGGAAAAAAGTGTAAGGAAGGAAGGAAGGAAGGAAGGAAAAAATCGATCAATCTTTAATTTACAAACACTAGACTAGCTTCCTCCCACGGTTACAATGAAAGAGGAGACTGGCGTCTAACGAGGCCTGAGCGCTTATAAAATATTTATGGGAGCCCTTAGCAATGGAAATGGCTGCTGCGAGTAATTGGAAGAGGTCCGTAGCCGTCACCAGCTCTTCCGGTTCCTGCTCCTCCTCCTCCTCCTCCTCGCCCCTCTAACCGTTTGTTTTCAGCGACGATTCGTCGCGCATCGAATCCATATTTCAGCGGAGAGCATGGGAACCGGCGGCCTCGTCGGCCTTCAGGGAAGCAGCAGGTGTTGATGCAATAATCGGCCTGTAATTAGCCTGTTTCGTGTTCAGGCACGCGTGCACTATATCGAGGAATCAATTTTTCCCGCTTTGATCCCGCAGGGAACAACGTTTTCCCTACGAAATGTCTTCAGGAGTCACGCCTGAAGACACTTCGTAGACGTTGCGATGTTTTCGTTCGAAAAATTAAACTAAAAAATCCGATAAGATACCCTCTAAAGGAAAATGAGAAAGTTCCAAAGAGGAATACACTCTACTCTCACATTACTGTCGCTGCATACATCAAGCTGACAAGAAGAAGAAGAAGAAGAAGAAGAAGAAGAAGAAGAAGAAGAAGAAGGAAGAGAAGAAGAAGAGGAGGAAGAGAAGGAAGAAGAAGAAGAAGAAGAAGAAGATGAGGAGGAGAGAGAGGAGAAGGAGGAGAAGAAGAGGCAGAAATGTGGCCCGGTAGAGCCGTGTCCTTAATTGACAGGCCGTGGTCCCGTGTCCTTCGGGTCCATGGCAGGACCTCGTTAGCGAGGGGCCCCACGGGATAGGAGGGGACCAGGGAGGGGATTGGATGGCAGTCAGAATGCCATCTGCAGGTATAGAGGATCTACCGGGCCGAGCGCGGAGACGTCTCTAAATTAGTCGGGACACATTATCCTCGATAACGTGCCGCTACCACCGGTCGGGCCCGTGGATCGAGGAATCGATCCTCCTCTCCGCGGAATGGGGACCCACGTGTCCCCTCTCCTCTCAGTTAATCCTCGTAAATTCAATTACCATTCGTTCCTCCACCTCGTTCCTTCCAGTTCTATCTATTTTTCTCTCAATTTTCCCTTTCTTCTTCTCTCTTTCCTTAACTGTCGCTGCCTGAGAAGCTTCCCCCTCCAACCGAGGAAATTAATTGGCAAGGAGAGTTCGTCAGCGAGGTGAATTGGATCGACGAAGGAGGCCGAAAGGGCACAGGCGTGGCATAGGCAGGATCGAAGCTAGATCTATCGAGGATCGAGGAATGCGTACGCGCTTCCTTCGGGTTCCGTTAACGCGCCGGGGGGTCCCAGCTAGTCTGAAGCACTGTGAGAAGCGTTAAAAAGCCACGTACACCCACGGAACGATTATCGCCGGCTGGCAATCTCTCATTATCATTCCCGGCACTCTCTTCGCTGAGCCAAGGCCGTACTCGTCCTCAGCTGCTACCATTTTCTCGCCTTTTTCACCAACCTGATTCCCTCGATCGATCGTTCCTTCGACCAAAATACCATAGGACGATTATTTTTCAACGTGTGAGGTAGCCGAATAATCGATTGGTCACTTCTAATAGAAAGTATAATAGGCAAAAGGAACACTCGAGTGAGAGAGAAGGAATAATCGACCGAAGGACCTGTTTTCAGGGACTAATCGAGAGGGAAACAATACCGTTTGTTCGAGGGCTGCATTGAATCGCGTGCGGTCAATTATATTATGTTAAGTAGAGCATATGCGTGGCCCGTGACGTATCACGGGGAACGATCTGCCGCTCTAATAACGCATTGTCCCCCTCGTGTGGCGTATTAGCTTTATGCTAATGCCGAAGATACTCCGATCCAATCTCTTCTGGCCCGCGTGGGCAGCCTCCAATGGACCAAATTCTCGCCGGAAGTCCTCCTCAAGGTCAAGAAGTTTCGTCGCCCTCCAGTGGAAATTCTCCAATAGAATTCTCGATTTCGAAATACTTTTAGAGTCCACCGTGCCGTGTCATACGTCGTTTATGCGTAATTTGAATTTTAATTGTATCATTCAAAGTTAGGTTCGAGCTTCTTCACCTCAGAGATATCGTAGGGTAATGCATTTCGTTAAATTCGACAAAATATAATCTTGCATATCTCCGTTAACTCTAATTTAGTAAACAGATCCACTTTCGAATCACTTTTCGAACAATTCCTGTAATTAATATTAGCAAACAGAAACAACGTTACAGAATGGTAGGAAAAATTGATGATACTTGTCACTTTTTTTTTTCCTGACAAACTACAAATTCTTTCGAACTGCAATTTCACAGAGACGTTCGTCCATCTTCCATCTGCATCTGTAAATTTTCTCACGGAAAAATAATCGGTGTAACAAAGGTGATAGCTTGTAACTCAGAAGATCAACTTTGTTGCCCCTATTACACATCCTCGTTGAAAATTAAAATACATTTCAGATCTATCATTGTCACCCATATCACACGCTCACGTAAGTGCGATAAACCGCTTATTATTATTATTATCATCATCAGCATTACCATTAGCCGGTTGAATTTGCATTTCCCTCATCATCCCAAGAAGGAAAGCTAATGGAGCACACCAGGAGGCTTTTAAATGCATCGAATCGTCGCGACCAGGTGAGAGATGACCTGCCTTCCCCCCTCTTCCGAAAGAGGGGCAGGGGGGCGTGGACCGTTAATTATTATATCGCCCATTAACCAAACGATATTTCATCGCCGTGAACGAAGGTGATCGGAAACGAAGAAGGCACCTTGTATCCTTCGACAGATATCCAGTTAGGCCCCGTTAGGTCCCTCTCTAATCTTAACGACTCGTGTCCAGCTGATTAGGGCTTGTTTACAATCGAACGAAAGACGAGCTCGTGGCGATAAGCATCGTGGCGAGGGAACTAAATAGTTCCTTCGCGATTAAAAAAAAACAATCCTGCTGATTTCCACGCACGTGTTTACATCGTGCGTGCGCGTATGTGTGTGTCATTCACGTACTTGAAATTCACTTTCAAGCAAATGAAACAACGAGTCTTCGATGAAACAGAGTAGTCATCGTTGTGATTGTTCGTCGAATTACACCACGGTAATAATTTTTTCTATCTAGATGTAATTGTTCGAGTCTGTTGAGGATTACCCGAAGAGTCAGAGTATTTTAACCGCGAGATTTTCCCCGAATTTTCTACCAGTATTTCGTGTTCCCTAGTTTTCTCTTTCTTTCTTTTTCTTTTTCCCCCCCTTTTCTCTCGGAAAGATAGAATCTACCGGGGCTGATTAATGGAAACGACGCGGGTGCCGCGGGGTTCCGCGGGAGTGTGGCCTTTTTACAAACGGCCTTACATGCAGCTCTGACTCGCGGTGGCCATTAAGCCTGGCACGCGATTCGCCGGATGGTAACTACGACTAATTCTGCCGGATAATTGCGGAGGATATTGGGCAACCGGTATAAAACGATACACTCGTTTTTTCCAACACGTATCTGACCTTATAACAATCGTTCAGACGCCACCTGTTAACTCCTTGACGAAGATGGATCGCCGCGGGAAATTTAAATTGTAATTCCCACTTGTTTCTCCGATTACTATATAACTCTATATCATCTCGTCTTGATCGATTCTCGTGTCTCAGATCAATCGAATTTCACATCGACAACTCCGTTAGAAGAGTATCTCGATCAAGCAGTTAGAATTATTCCGAATAATTCTAGCTGAACGAAACTCTCTACTTATGTACATCCTCAACGATCATAAATAAAACAAATAATACTCGGTAAAAACTCCTGAACAATCGAATACACAGAAGGTACTGTGCAAAAGCAGGAAAAAAGTCTCTTGAATCAAACTTTCTCTAACACAATCGTGGAAATTAGGCAGATGAATTTTCATTACCTTTCAAACGCGATAACGAAGGACTACTCGCCTCAGAGTTGTCCCACGAGACTTCTTTCCATCTCTGCACGGTAAGAGCTGTATTCAAAATGTTTAGATACCTGAGAACGTTAGCCAAATATATCGAACAGTCTATAAAGAGAGTAGCTAATGCAGAAACTACGTAATAGTACAACACTTAGCATTAGGAACGCGAGGAAGCTTCAAGATCAATTGTAAACACGATTTCTAAATAGATAACGGTGTTGAAGTAGGGAAAAATGTTAGGTGGGAAGGCGGTTCGATGGTGATGGCGAGGGTTCCTCGCAAGGTGTTCCATCAGAGTAGGAACCAGGGTCGCAGGAGGCTCGTGGCCCGCGCCGCCACGTTGTATTTCAGCGAGTCGAGTGGGGAAAAAGAGAGCAACGCGAGTATGAAACATCGAGTTGGAGAGGAGGAGAACAACGAAGGGAGAGCGCGGTTTATTATTTCGTCTGTTGGAAAGCGGGCTTGTTAGGTTTGGCCGGGGGCCAATCGGAGGCGTGCTTCGACGGACGCCCAGGTCGGCAGCCAACCAATCCTGCCTCATCGCGGCTGGAACATGCTACATCGCGTGTCGACGAGCACCTCCTCCGTGTTTCCACTCCGTGGAAACCTTTTACGCAACTCTTCCCCGCACTCTCACGCTCACCGCCGCCTGCTCTGTCCATCCGTCTGTCTCTCTGTAGCCTTTGTTTTGCTCCTGTCCACTTTTTCTTCCTCGTTTTTCCCTTTTAGCTCGGGCTTCCATGGACAGCCGCACACTTGTTCGCACTTATCGCCGGACACCGGCGAGGGACACGGGCCGACGGGGGCTAACGAGCACGCACCCCCCCATTATCGGCCCTTTTTGATTTAAACCGAGGATGCAGGGGATCTTTGACCTCTTCAGACTCCACGGCGAACCGCTGATCAACGATCCTCCGCGAAACTAGCTTTCCATGCTGGGTAAAACCGGCCTCTTCTTTTCCTTTTTTCTTTTATCTTTCTTCTTTTCTTTTTTCTTTCTTTCTTTCTTTCTCTGCTTTTTCTTTTCTTTTCCTTTTTTTTTTTTTGTTTTTATCCTCTGTATGTGCTACAGTTGGACTAGGCTCTGTAAAGGTGGTTTCCTGAGAATGTGCAGTCGGTACGAGTCCTTCCAGTCGGTTCGTTTCGATGTAATAAATTACGGTGTTTCTTGGGATATGGATCAGTGTTCTCGTAAAGGTTGAACATTCCCTGTCACAAACTTCAGCTCGAGCTGAACTCTCTTTTTCTCTTAGAAGCCACCATTTGTACATTAGAGGTGATTATCTCGTGTATGTAAACACGATTCTGGTTGAAAATTTTCATCACTTTCAAGCGAGAAAGATTGAAGGTTATGTTACTCGAGTTATGATGTAGAGGTTAATCAGCTTGCGTTTAGTGTTAAGAAGGGTGAAATTGGTATAATTAAGAGCTCCAGGACACGTTGATATCGATCTGAATGTCCAACTGATTTGTTCGTTACATAAACTGTGAAGATTTTCTCGTTAGGTGATATCGGGTACAGGGGAAATGAATTTATTGACCACCTGATCGGGAGAGGAGACGTTGAAAATTCTGATTCGTTCCCGTCCGTTGAATATTTGAAATGTTAATCGCGACGGGTCGCATCGTGAATGGCTTCCGAGATCGGGGGAAACGATTCCGTGAATCGGCTGACACCTCGCGGTGATGTACGGGCGCACATTGAGTACTTGTTAATTCAGGGCCGGCAGTTCCGTAGGATGCCAATGGTTAATGGCTGTACATTTTGAATAACGTCTTCACACCTCTCCGCTACACCAGGAGATATACGTGCTTCATGAAAATGGACGGCCCGTAACACGGTATTTGTATTCGTCTTACCTCCCTCGAAAAACACTAACTCGACCTTCCCCGATGGTCCAATTATGCACCGTATCTTCCAACTTTCCCGCTCATATTTTTACATTCTTTCACACGGATCGTTGGATGTTTTATTTAAAATTGGAAAGAGCAAAGATATCTCAATTTATAAGGTTCGATTAAAATGAAGGGATAAAGACTGTTGACATATTCTTCTCATCGTATTCTATTCTTAAACCTTTCGTTGCTGTTGATTCATATAGGCGCTTCGAAAATCTCCTCACATTCTACTGTTTGCACCTTTTGGCGCATTTCCATGTCAACGCAACTCTTAGTTTTATTCTCAGTGTATTTTTATTTTAATTTAATAAAACGAATTTTGGCAAATTCTCTTTTCAACATTCCCGTTGCTGTTGACGCCTCTAGGCGCTTCGAAAATCTCCTCGCCATCTTTATTTACACTTTTTGGCGGATTTCCATCTCAGCGTAATATCTAGTTTTATTCTTCGTACATTTTTATTTTAATTTAATAAAACGAATTTTGGAAAATTCTCTTCTTGATACTCTCGTTACTTTTGACGCCTCTAGGCGCTTTGAAAATCTCACACTCTAGTGTTTGCAACTTTTGGCGCATTTCCATGTCAATGCAACACTTAGTTTTATTCTGCGTGTATTTTTATTTTAATTTAATAAAACGAATTTTGGCAAATTCTCTTTTCAACTCTTTCGTTACTATTGACGCCTCAAGGCGATTCGAAAATCTCACACTCTACTGTTTGCACCTTTTGGCGCATTTCCATGTTATTGTAATGCTTAGTTTTATCCTTCGCACACTTTTACTTTAATTCGATAAAATAAATTTTGAGAAATTCTCTTCTCAATCCTCTCACTACTTTTGACGCCTCTAGGCGCTTCGAAAATCTCACACTCTACTGTATGCTCCTCTTGGCGCATTTCCATGTCAGCATAACGCTTAGTTTCATCCTTCGTGCATTTTTATTTTAATTTAATAAAAAAAATTTGAACATTTCTCTTCTCAACCTTCCTGTTGCTGTTGAATTCTATAGGAGCTTCGAAAATTTCCTCGCCATTATACTATTTGCACTTTTTGGCGGATTTCCATCTCAACGTAACTCTTAGATTTATCCTTCGTGTATGTTTATTTTAATTTAATAAAATAAATTTTGAAAAATTCTCTTCTCCACGCTCTAGTTGCTGTGGACGCCTCTAGGCACTTTAAAAATCTCCTCACATTCTACTATTTGCACCTTCTGGCGCATTTCCATGTCAACGTAACTGCTAGTTTTATCCTCCGTGCACGTTGACTTCAATTTAATAAAATAAGTTTTGAAACGAAAGATTTCGCAGCTATGATTAAACGTTCATCGCTTGCAACGTATGTTACAGAATAAAATTTACCATAGCGAAAGAATTTACGAATGAAACCAAATGAATTGAATTAAAATATTTTCAAAGACATTTGTATCGATGCTTTCACTCCTGTTTTCGTGTTTCCCGTCGGGAAATCTTGTTTCTCGATGTTTGTTAAACGTTCAGGCACGTCGATGAAGAGATTGGTGATATTTGATCGAGATCAGGGTTCGAACATCGTTATCAGGTGATAGGCTGAAGGATCGCGCGCGCGCTATGACATAATGCGCGCGTCAGGCCGCATACTGATCGCCGAAATCGTCTAACGAGCAACATCCGTGGAAATCCGTGTGCCACGGCTACGTGATTCGCCTGTGTAATCGGTGAGCGCCGGCTTTTGATGTTCCACGAACGGTTCCTCCTCGAGATTTCACGTAAAACCGAGAGAACGGACTCGAGAGTTCCTCGGAATTATGCTAATCGATCTTCCCGCGAACCTTCCCCTTTTTTTCTCTCGTCACTCGCGAAACGGGATCGATGTTGACAAAGAATCATAGTCTGACAATAGAGAAACAAACAATCGTTCATTTTCCACGCGCAAAAATATCTGTAAAACCAAAATACTGTGAAATATAAAAATGATTTCTTTCACCGTGAAATTTCAAACGCGACAAATTTTTCTCGAAAGTTTCGAAGAGAAACGATCCCGTTCGTGTATCTCTATGGAACAATTAATAATCCCATACAGAGAAAGTTAGTATGGAAGGTAAAATTGTTTCTCCGTGGAAGGGAACGACGAAGTGAAAAGGGCAGAGAGTCGCGTGACGACGCCCGGACATAATCCGACGAATTAATGGGCCTATTTTTTTATTCGGTGGCAGGACGTCCTTTTATTTGATTTTATTTCGCGAGGCTCGAACTGGCCGGCATATGAACTGAGCCCGGTGTAAAACGATCGAGGATCGCGATACCAGGCCAGGGAACGAGCGTTCGTTAATGTCGCGCCATCTTTTCCCCTCGTTTGCTCCTCTTCTTCGAACCTCTACACTGTTCGTTCGAGGAACGTTCAAATCTAACTGAATATTCCACCCCGGGGAGGGAAAAGTTATAGAGTAGATTAAGATAAATAGGTTACCATTAAACGGGCCCCGATGAATTCCAATTTCTCGATAATAGCGCATGGAACGTCAGAGATCTTAGAATACAGGCGATCCTCGACTTTCGTACATTCTACTTTCGCACATTTTTAAAAATTCAATTTTTTAAAGACTTTTTTCGACAATGCAAAAATTGTTCGTTAACTTAATTATGTACATTTCTGTTTGACGGTCTTTATAGGTATTTTGGAACAATTTATCATAGTCATTTTTAATGGCAACAAATTAAATGGTCAGTATTTAAATCTATTTTCTATCAGTATTTATATCAACTTTCGATCAGTATTTTATTACCAAAAAGAACAGTATAAAAATACTACACGATCAGTACGTAAATAAAAAAATGGTCAGTACATAAATAGCGAATGGTCAGCATAAATAAAGAACAATCAATCAATGTGGAATTAATTACTGGTTACTATAATTACGGTCAGTATAAAATTAATAAACAGAAAAAACACAGTATTAAAACTGTTCCATTATAGACGAAAAATAATCATTGTAAGTCGAAAAATAATTACATTTAAAAATGTCTTTATTTTATATATTTTTTATTTTTTATATATTTAATCAAATTAGATATTTATAAATTTTTACTTAATGAATAAGAAAACATGCTTATTGCTTTATTTATAAAAATATACATTTTAACATTTTGACATATTAATATATTATAACCTTATAAATAATAATCTATTATGAGTGCCCTAGTTGCTAATTTCGGTCTTCCCCGTTTCCGTTTTTGACCAATTGGTATTTGTTTATTAGTACAAATACTGACAAAAGGATACTGACCAAATTATTTAAATACTGGCCTTTCATATTTAAATACTGACAAAAAGGGATTAAAATATTGATCAATAAAATACAAGCCTTTTTTATTCAACTCGAATTCAAGGTGAGGGACATTTTCTTCCTATCCTAATAATATACAATGTATATTGATAAATAAATATTTTAAAATACTATTTTCGATGTCTTTTTTACATTCCTCTACTTTCGAACGTTCAACATTCGCAGATATTTTCGGGAACCAATTATGTGCGAAAATCGAGGGTCGTCTATATTCGAATCGTATACACTGACGTCCATAAATCCTCTGGTACTTAATAAAACCAGGATTCGGAGCTCGAAATTCTAATTTTCGCCGCGATTTCTCGAACAGTGTATTCTTCTTTTGCAACAGCAACCAGTTGCTAATACTCGCGGTAGTTTATATAAAAAAATTGGAGATTTATTAAAGTTGCACGTGGTGTACCGATTTTATTTTAATTTATTTCTCGAAAGACCACCCAATGTCTGAATTGGGAACTAGATAACTTTAATTTCGCTGACCTATTGACAACTGGACTGTTCTAACTGTTCCGACTATTCTGACCGGTGCTTCTTTCTATTATGATTTGATAAAACATTCGACGACAGCTTCCAACAGCTGCAAATGTGATTAACCTTCTTTCTTCGATGTTTTATCATTCCGCGATATTCTCAAGGGTTATTACACCACCAGTACATGAACATTCTTTAATAAACAATTTTTTTCTAGAAGTATTCATTGAGATCGTAAGGTCTATCGAGATAGAAATGGAGAAGATCGAATTTCGATGCCGCAGATACATTTTTGAGTTAATTTTGAAATTTCGAAGCAAGCCAAATGTGTATACAGAATAATATCGCATGGAATTGGAACTGTATTTAATAAATACTTCCATTTCTTAACATTTATTCACATTATACAGATGTATTTTTAACTCTGCATTAGAATACAACCGTAAAATAGATAAATATAACAAAATACAGGATAAACTCGCGACAGAAAAAATTGTATTTCCGTTCTAATAACCATTTTGCTCAAAATGTGCAAGATGATTTGTGGACTTTATATAAACAGAATATTGAAACATTCGGTACCAGTGTGGAATATTTTCTAAATTTGAAGGAATTGTAATGGATATCGGGTCGGATAATCTTCAAAATTTGTCAGAGTACTAAAATGAAATTTCTTACTCACGGAGACCTTAATACCAACGTTAAATGCTTGAAACCTTGGAATTTTGGGAGCCTAGATACTCGTATCCTTAATTAAAGTATCTCGGAATCTTAGAAACCTAGAAATTCAAGTCCATTGAACCACGAGGGACCTTAGACTCTCCCGGAAAGACAGAAATCTAACTGCTGTAGACCTTAGAGACCAAAAACCAGTAAAAATCGAGGCTGCAAAAAAATTCGAAGAACCGACAGAAGGTTTCTACAAACTAGACGTTTAATCGAGTAATACGAAATTTCGGCGAAAGGATGAAAGGTAACGTCGCATGGCACGAGAAAAGACGAGGAGAAGGGACTCGTTCCATAAATCCGCGGTGTAATTGGCCAAGGCTTATTGAAATGTATGGCGGGCCGTGGACGACACTCTGGCAGGGCGAGAGGGGGCGTCGTGCACGATTCCACGGTGAAAATAATGGAATTCTGGTCACACTGCGGCCACTAGGAGATTTTTATCTGGTCCCCGCGACGCCTGTGCGCTTCCTCGCGTCCTCTCGCAGCCTCACGCGACGAAAAACACGCTTCTGATTCCGTTACCGGCCTCCTCTTTCATGGAATCTTCGAAAAGTCAGCGCGTGCCATGACCTCTTGATTTCGACACTTTCCCGCCTATACACTCTACACAGATGCTTCAACATTTCGTGACAAGAGACCGACAATGTTGTGAAAACACTGGAACATGGAGGAATCTGACACAGAAGGGAACTATTTCTACATTAGATAGGGTTCTCGAAGACAACAACTGATCGTGTCGGAATTCACCGATAAGATGCGCATACGCACTTCCTACGACGTGTAAACGAGGAGCGATTTTCTTACCTGGGGTTTAACGCACCCGTTGCTGACTCAACGACTCCAAGCAATCAAAAAGTTTGTCCATTACCGACGCACAAATACGTGTTACTTTTGTATGCTCCCTCTGTCCCATAATAATAGTAGCAACAGAAAATAAATATAGAACGCAACATTTATTATCAAAAAACTAGATTAAATTAAACAATAAGTTAGAAATGTTACTCCTAATTTTTATTTCGAGTGCTCAGATAGTTTCTGGATTTTTCAATAATTTCATTACTGCATTTTAAAGTTGTACGCGATCTTTCTTATTATTTTCTGTAAGAAATGGTTCGATGGTGCTTGAAACTCGTTTTATGGATTTTCCTTTTTTCAAAATTCGAAATAATGTAGATTTGGGAACTTGAATGGCGTGAGTTGCTAATCTTACGGTGCCTCTTCTGCTAGGAGGAATATGTCCAAGTTTTTCAAGATTTTCTCCATAATCTTTGCATTTACGTCGACAGTTTTGTTTTTTTTCAAAGAATCAACATTAGCATAAGATTCACCTTGACAATTACTTTCGGAAGCACGTTTCCAAATTCTTAATGTGGTCATTCTGTGGCACTTAAATTGTTTTTTGTAATTGCACCTTTCTGCAACTTTTCGTTTTTCTTTTGATGCATCAAGAACTGGATAATCGCAGTTCGATCTTTGCTTGAAACCTCTCTTTTATTCATTTTACTTTTACAATGGATCGATGTTCAACTGAAATGTTTAGCTTTATTGTGTTTATAATTTATGGTTTATAAACCACACCCGCAGTTCAAGAAAACGAAAGATTAGAATAAAAGTATAAAATAAAACTGATTCTGACAGCACACAGGAAAGACAGAGCTCAGATTCTGAGGAAAGATCAGGAAGAATAAAGTTCAGAAACGATGAAAAATAAAACTACAGAATCCCAAATAGCTATAAATTATAACAGAAACGTTGGATTTTTCGAATTTTAATCGACGAAACCATAGGTGAAACACAAGGAATTATGCGAAAAAGTAACTAAGAAAAAAATTCAACTTCAGCAGAAATGTTTCGAGTGCAAATGGTTAACATCGCGTGATGAAAAGATCCATCGATGCGAACGAAATCCTTCTCTTGCCTACATATCGTCCCGAATACCATCTTCTCAGCTCCTTAAATTACACATGTCCTATCAACTGAAAGCAACAACAAAAAAGATAGAGAAGAAAAACGCTGGTCTTCGTGTAAATAAATATCCCACGCCGTAAAATGCTACAGGACAAGACACTAAACTAATATCAAGCCTGATGAATATTCATAACGAATGTATAAAATCCCTCTGAAACAAGTAGATCAACACTGACAACATAATGAAAGAGACACATATACTGGTTCAAACTTCGAGCGTCCAATTAAGAAGCGAATAGAAGCGAGGAGGATAGATTTTTCCAAATTCCGCCTCACGCTTCGATTGGTTTTCTCGAGAGGATCGAAGGCAGAGGTTACGCCGAGCGATTTATTCAGCCGTGGAGGAATAGGAATGTCGGATCCGGACACGACGAGGCTGCTAACTAACGGTAGTCCGCCAGCCAGGGGAATAAATCGCTTTATCGATGACAACGCGTTAGCATATCGGGCCTGGCCGCGTGAACTCCACGAAATCCACCATCTAACCGTTCTGTCCCTTCACGCGCTCTTCGTCAATACGCGGTTTAGACGCCGCGAGAGAAATATCCTACACTATGTAGAAGATCCTCTTCTTAAAACACTTTGACGATCGTTGTCACGCTTGCGTGATTTCGTTCAACAAGCGTTTTTAGCCCGGCGTCGCGTATTTCTGATTTTATTCCCACAACCAGATGAACAAGCCACAAATTGGAAATTGAAAAATTAAATATGGTCAAGGACATATTTACACTGTCTATTTTCTTTTTTAATTCGTTCAACGTTTGTCTTCAAATTTGTGAATCTTGGTTGCAACCTGTTAACATAAGATGGAAAGCGAGGGAAAATATTGTACCAATTCTGTGTGCCAAATAAATAAATTTGGTTAAAGAAAGAAAAGGAAGAAGAGAAACGACAGATAGTTTTGTAAACGTTTAATATCTATTAGACCTTTTCTTGATAATAATTTGACGATATTGGGGGACAAAATATTAGTAAGAATGAACTACGAGTCATTCTATCATTAAGACTTCTAAAAGTATTTCATTAAAGTGACTATAAAATCATGGAACGAAAAATGGAAAAATGGTAGATCACCAAACTACATAAGATCTGCAATGACATAGATGATAGAAATCTTGCATTGTAACTAAATAGAAGAGATCAAGTAACGTTAACGCGAATAAGAATACGACACACTCTTGTTTTGTCGAGAAAACAGAATCAAATATGTGCGATTTCTGCGAAACATAAAACTCATTTGAACATATATTGGTCATTTGCCTTAACACTTTGACGACCGCTGTCACGTTCGCGTGATTTCGTTCAACCAGCGTTTTTCAACCGACGTTACATATTTATGATTTTATTCCCACAACCAGATGAATAAACGACAAATCGATTCTTGTGTAAATAACGAGTGATACAATACAAATTTAAAAATCAAAGATGATCAAGGACACGTATACATTGTCTACATTTTTTATTTCTTCCAAAATTTATCTTCAAAATTGTGAAAAATACTGGCGACAGGATTCTCTGATTTCCACGTAAATGACGAGTGATAAAATGCAAATTTAAAAATTGGAGATGGTCAAGGACACATGTACTCAATTTTTTTCTTTTTCCAATTCATTCTGTTTTTTTGTCTTCGAATTTGTGAAAAATACCAGTTGCAAGATTTTCCGATTTTCACGTAAATAATGAATAATAAAATGCAAATTTAAAAATCGAAAATGGTCAACGACACATTTACTCTATTTTTTTCTTTTTCAATTCGTTCAGTTCTTTTGTCTTCAAATTTGTGAAAAATACCAGTAGCAAAAAATTCTCTGACTTTCACTAAATAATGAATAATAAAATGTAAATTGAAAAATCAAAGATGTTCAAGGAAGCATTTATTCTAGCTATTTTCTTTTTATTTGTTCGATTTTTTGTCTTCAAGCATACTTCTTGGTCGATACAATGTTGCAAAATTGTGAAAAATACCGGCGGCATGTGTCAATTTTTGCATAATAAGAACGGCCTTTAAAGTGTTAACTAGCTACACCCACCCCTCTATTTACACGCTACTGTTTTTATATTCACTCAGATAGATTAAGTTTCCTATAAACTTTCATTAAATTTATGATATATCAGAAAGATGCAAATTCTCACTTGAACGTACCAATTACACAACTCTGACTATTTCCGGTTTCTTTTTAACCCCTTGCCGTACGATTTTTTAGTCACCTCATATATTAGTCTCTAATATTCACTATTCCAATAGAGTATTAAATAAAAGAAAATTAAAATATTATATACCGTCTTTAAATGGAAATCGTCAATCTTAAGTTGAAAGAAAACTTAAAGCAAAAATACAAATTCGATAGCGATATAATACTTCTTTAGTCACACTTTCACCATAATCTGCACCATGAGTGTGACTCGTTATTATATGACAAGGGGTTAACCCCTTGATTTAAGTTTCGACGTCGTTTGAATTACAGTACAAATTCCGACACCGAATCAAATTTACTTCAATTCCCTGAAATATCGTTACTTCTTCTGTTAACCTATGTAAACGTTTTTATAACTTACACCTATTTTTCTTACCATATTTTTCCTTCATACAAGCAGACTCCATTTGCGCGATTTTTATCCGCGTAGAAAAAAAAAGATAAACATGGAACGCTCAATCCGAGTAAAAAAAGAAATCAACGCAGAACGGTCAATCCGCGTAAATGGAGGGATAAGGTGAAGAGTAGAAACCGACCATGGAAGAGGACAAACTCGTTACTAGACCTCCTCGAAACTGAGCTATATTTATAATGAAATCGTTCTCCATTCGCGAATGGATAGAGTGTTGCGTGTTACGCGTCGAGAGAAATCAACGAGGAAGAATAGGGTACGGTGGATCAGCATCAGGAAAAGGAGGGAGGTGTCGCGAGACGGACGAAGGCGGGTAACGGAGCTCGAGGTAACGAATTCCAGCCGGAGAAACAATGTAATATACGTGGTGCAGAGGTACGCGGGAGATCGCGCGGAACAATGCATCCGACGGCGTGTCAGGGGGCGGGGGTTTTGAGAGACGGAAAGAGAGTCACGCACGTAGCCGGGCCTTATCGTCGCGTTCACATCCGCCGGAGAGAAACGGATAGAGAGAAAGCGGCGGGGAGCCCGGGGAAAAAATGCCGGATTCCCAGGATCCGGGGCTGGACTCTTTCAACCTCTTCGAGTGTTATGCGGAAGTTGCCCCGAGAGAATTCTTACTTTGCGTTTATGAGCAAGGGGATCAAGACTCCGTTTCTGGACCTTAATTGGACTTTCCTTAACTGGCTTTGGATAGCCACGTTCACGTGTACGTGCATTACGTATGTAGGTGAAGTGTATGCATATACAAAGCCGGGGTAAAAAGTTTCGGTTCACTGTTTACGTACTTTGCAAGCTATGCAACAATTGAGAAGTTGTTTTTGAAAGTAGTATAAATCCATTTGTTTATACATTGAGATGTTTAAGGGTTTGTGTTGGAATCAACTTGAAAATATTGGCAGACGTTAAACAATTCGGATAATGTTTTTATAACTATAAACTCGTTCAATTTTATTATGCGGTAATAATTCATAAAAATGTTAAAGAAAATAAACGACGTTTTTTAGCTACAAATGAACTTATAGCACTTTCAATAAAACATATTATAAAAAATATGAACAATAGCAATTTTTAATTTATAGTTCAATTGAAGTTGACTTTTCTGAAATGTATTCTCTAATGTGAAAAATAGTAATTAAAACGAAGACATGTAAGTAAACGATTAAACGTGTTTATTAAGAAATAATTTCAGTTATATTATAATGTTTATGATATTATGTTTTCAAACCATTAGTTATTATCCGCTGTAAAGACTGAAGACGGTGCACATTGAAGTCGTAGTAATTAATAATTAATGCGATTAGAAAGTTGTCTGAATTATCATTATTACGAATGGACTTATTCCACTTTCAAAAAAAACATTCCTGCGATAACATTTTGCATTAATTTATGAGGATATTGTACGCCATTGACTGTATAATTATAAATATAAAAAGAGGATGTTTATATTTGACTAAAACTATCACTAACTAATGTTTTCAAAAAATGGACTTATACCATTTTAAAAAAAGCGGCTCAATTGTCACAAAATTGTAAGAAACTGTCGCTTAAGAAAATTTTAAGAGACCAGATGAACGTTCGTTGCAACATTTGTATTAACCCTTTTAGTGACGAGCGAATCTGATGTGGTTTGATAAGGTTTGAGGAAAAAGATTCAGAAATTTATCAGGTAGCATTCCAGATCTCTCAGACGCGAGAAAATAAACAGTGAAAGAAATTTCACCTGTTAACTGCGGATGACAAATCGACTCTTGATTGGTTCAATAATACTTTGAACGTCAGTAGCTTATTTATTAAGAAATTACTCAGTTTTTAATTGCACCGTTATGCCTGTATTAAATATAAAATAAATCATGTTCACATTTGCAAAAGCCAATATAATTATTTACAATTGTTGCTGATTTCTAATTATAAACTGTAGAGATTCAATTTTTGTTTGAGAGGCGAATGCAGTTAAAAGGTTAAACAGAAAAATGAATTAACGACTAAAGTATTTCGATATTTGTTGAAAATTTGTACAAAATTTATTTTACAGTAACATTTAATATGACATATGAAAAAAAAATGTCAGAAACATTATTATTTATTAGAAATAATACTAAACTTATTTCGTTACTTTTCATATTCATCTGTTAATTCCCACAATTCACGTGCCTAGCATAAATGTAACGATAAATCGGTATTAAAAGGATTAACACGTTCGCTACCACGATTCTATCGAAGCATCTTCTTCTATACTCTGTATTATTCTTCCTTACATACTTAACATCTACATTTTAACAGATTTACATAGTAGAATTGATGCTTGCATCTATGCACACGTAATGTGTATCAAGTATGCAAACTATGCATTTTGTACGATGCATTACACGTAGATAATACCAATCTATCCTGAGAATTAGCGTGTCGTGCACATATGACGTTGGTAACACACGTGTTAAATTGATAGCAGATATAATACCAATACAAATTTGATAAATGATCCTAACCTTTATACATACATTACCACTTAATTGAAGTTTTCTTGGCTGGCTTCAAACGTGGACCTTAACTGAACCGTAGAATATTTCTGAAAACTAAACTCTCTATATACCTATGTACATAACGACTAGAGTTTCATTCTCTAGATTTCAGTTGATCGTCGAGGATAAACACCGACGAACCAGGAACATTTTCCTAGGTTAACTTCTCCGTTGAACTTTGCTCTCTTTTATTCTGATCGTTTGCTGAATCGTGATAACGATACTAACAAGTGTCAGGTTAATTTCCTTCCTAGAACACAAACCTGTCTCTGTAACCTCTACGAAAATATCTTCCCCACCTTCCGCCGTGTGTTCTCTCGATAATTTCGGTTTTACTCAATTTTTTTCGGGACGAGGTGAAGACCAAGGGGAATAATCGAGTTCAGGCGGTCGGTTTCGGCGGCAGGAACGCATGTCCTCCGGTTGTTGGACCATTTGCTCGCATCCCGTGTGGTCCGTCGATGTCCCCATTGTTCCTGAACCTGGCCGTCCGTATTCAAATTCGCTCGTTTCGAATTGGGCCCAGGTACTCCCGCGGATCCCGCGGGCCCATGTAACGGGGGTGTGGGGTTTAGGGTGGGGTGGGAAGATCAGGGTGAGCCAACGGGGGCCTTGCCTCCGTATTACGAGCAGCGTGATGCACGGTGTAACACTGTGCGCCGGCTTACGGAGAGAAAAACGACGACTGGAATAAAATATTCACAGCCGCGGCCCGAGCGGGGCCTTAATTGCGATCAGACGCGATCTCGGATTCCAACGGCCGGTGGGCCCACGAACCGAACCTAAGAACAGTCCCCTCGACTTCTTCTTCTTCTTCTTCTTCTGCTTCTTCTGCTTCTTCTTCTACTACTACTTCTTCTTCTTCTGTTTCTTCTTCTTCTTCTTCTTCTACGGTTAGGTTGCTGGTTTCGTTTCCTTTCCTTTGCTCTGCCTCGGTTGTTTCTTCTTCGAAGCGTGCAGCTGCTTCTCTTATTCGTTCCCTTCGCTGCTCTGCCTCTTGGCCCAGGCTAGGACCCTCCCCCCATTGGGCCACTACCGTGTCTCGACTCCTGTTTATCCTGTTACAATGAGATGTATCGACCTGTTGTTCGGGGGAGTCTACCAGCCCAGCCGCTCGCCAAGGGATTATTTAATTAGCTGGCTGATGGTTCTCGGTCACTCGGTGGTTAGAAAAATTGCTCTTTACCACTTCGGGCCCCAAAATCAACAATCGTTCGAAGAATCTTCATTTTGAACGTGACAAAACATGCATCTCAGTATTGATACATGACCGAAACTTCGAAGAATATTCGATACTTTTGTCAATGCTTACGTCGACATATAGAAAGTGGGCCCAAAGTTTCGGGACCGTATCTCATCCGCGTACCGTATGAATATTTAGCAATTTCTCGATTACTGACGGGAAAAATAGACGGGGGAAAAGATTCGACGGGCCGCCGACAGGGCCCCGTGAAATCGACACCGGCCGAAGATCCTATCTCCTGGGCCCAACACGTGTAACGTACTACCGCGGCTGGGAAGAAGTCGAATTTATTCCAAGCGTTACTGCCTCCAGAAAATCGAGGGCCTCGAATCTGTTAACCGGTTGCGAGCAATACAAACCGATATCTCGCGGGTTACGTAAATTTCGTTGGGCCTCACGGACCCGAGTGGCCGAGAGGGACGAAGGGGAGAAAGGAGTTATGCGCGGTTAGCGCCTAGGAAGGATGACGGGTCACGTGACAGACGGGGATACCTGTCTGTTGTACGGGGTGGTCCCGCGTCAAGGGGCCCTGGGCCGCTCGTGGGCCCGCTAAAAAAGACGAGGGACAGGGGGGGGAAGCGGGGACGACTCATGCGGAATCGCTAACGAGCCGAGAGGACACCCGAACGATGGATGGCTCGGCTCTGGCCTGAGAAAACTCGTGTTAAGGGGTAGTAACTTGGACCCAGAAATGGGGCCCTCCTTAAACGTTTCTTTTCCAGTCCAATACTGCGCCAACTTTGATGGACATTCTTTTTCTTTCGTTCTTCTCTTACTATGGCTCCATATGATATCCAGTTCTTTAATACGTTCCACACCGATTTTTCCCGATTTTCTATTCACACAGTGTAGGTCACATACTCCTATCTAAAGGTTTTTGATGGTGTTATAATTAATTTCAAGTGAAACATTCTATTACATGTTTTTTCACAAACACTGAGGTATATTTCGATGTGCTTTCACCCTTTCGGCTACGACAGTTTTCAGTAGAAAGGTAGATGCTCAATTTTCAGCCGCAAAATTTGTCAAATTGTTTTCGAACGTTTGAAAATTTAAAAAATTATAAAGGGTCTAGCAGGCTAAGGGAGTCAAAAGTGCCCTTCAGCCGATTTGATGGTGCGATGGACCATTTGATAGCTTAGTTGTTGGACTATTTTCTCTATTTAGTAATACGCAAAACTTCTGAAAAAAATCTGGCACATTACATATATGAAGGCACAACTTAGGAAATTTTTTCCGATTTTTTCGTTGCAAATCTTAGTTGTAAAAAATAAAGATCACAAAAAGATGCGGATATCTTCTGAAAAAAAAAAATACCATTTTTATATCTTTTTAGTAGCAGTATATTAGCGTAACCGTCATCCTTAATTTTTTTCATATTTCTTTAGCAGGGTGCGCAGTTGCTAAAAAAAATTAAAAATCGAAATTTTTTAAGTATTTCGTGCGGAAAAGTAACTTTTATTTCGGTTTTTTACATTCTGTGTCATATTCAACCGTGAATATGTAAAATGTAAACTTCGTTTCGTTACATTAAAATGGAAGTGCACGCAGACTAAAATTTAGGCGAAAGGGCGATGACAGAACAGTACGAGTTAGCTTTCCAAAACGCCTAATCAAATGGTTATTTAATATACTTTTTTAATAGATTATTTAAGTAATTCAATAGACTACTAAGTTTATTAGTTTTTAGTAATTTTACACTTTTTAATATGTTATTTAAATAATTTACTTTATTTAATAAATTAGTGCGGCCTTTGATTCGAGAAAAGAACGACAATTTGGTTCCCAAACTAGGAAAGGTAGCCCTATGTCTGCGTTAAATCTTTGCAACATTTTCAAATGTTCGAATTCAGTGACAATTCCAGCTACATTCTATTCCGTACACTTGAAACTATCGATCAAATGGAAAAAGAAGGTTCAATTTCTCGGACACGGTGGTATCGATATCGGTAGGTTTCCATCCGCAACCCTGAAGGGACACTAAAGGGACGTTCGTTTCCGACTTTGACCCCGGAATAACTCGAACAGAGAGCGGAATGATAGACCACGGAGGCGGTTCGAGATATCAGATGGTAGAACGCAAGAAGCCTCGGGAGAAGATGGCGTATCGGCTTAGAGCAGAACGCCGGTAGCCGGTAGGGATGTTCTGGTAGGCGAGCACGGCGTACGCCATCGCTACCAAGTCGATCGATTGGGCTCGTCCTCGATCGTTTCCATTCCGTCTATAGAACGGCTATGAGTACTCCAGGCTCGTTGACAAGCTTCGCGACGACTTACCGTGCCGACAGAAAGCGTAATTGGGAACGTTTACAATTGGCAATTCGAATGGATATTAATTGGACTCGACAGCAATTCAGATTTCGAGCATGTTATTTTATCGGAATGTTACACTGTCCGTGTGATACGAACTCTCGGGTTAGGTAATGCATGGCTTGTGACAGGTTGCGAATCAAGAAATGATAGTTTCTGTAATGATAGTAATATCTGAACGACCGTGTAAAGCAGTGTTTCCCAACCTTTTTTGTGCCATGCCTCACCTAAGCCTTTCTAAAATTCATATGCCCCCTATATAACATGTACATAATTTTTAATATTCAAAAATTGAATTGTTCACCGAAGAAACTGAAATTATAGGTTTTAGGAAGAAATCGTTAAGAAATTGTTGAGGAAACACAGTAAGTAAATTTTCAAAATATATAATGGAGAACTGAAATTCAATTATGAATAATTTTAATGAAAGATTTTTCTATATTATTTTAATTATTAGTAATTATTTATTATTTAAATTTAGCGAGACCCTCTCCAAAGAGATTTTATGTTAGGTTCCTATTTAGTTAGCTTCAGTCTCAAGTCTCCCCGTTGTGTTATATCCAACTAATTTTTGTTCTTTTCTTACCAGCAAATCATTTGTGGCATTAAATTCACATTCAGCTAAATATGAAGATGGAAACGGTGACAATAGTTTTCTTTCACATTTGGTTGAATTTGTATATTTAATTTCTATTTCCTCACAAAGCCATCGCTCCTTTCATATTAAATAAAGTTTTAACTGACACATCATTTTGCATTTCTACGAGTTCTTCTTGATACTGCATATTTGAAATATCAGACAGATCCATTAACATTGGCTTCATCATCCAAGTTGGAAAATCAATTTGTTTCAAATTAGAAAAACTTTCTTTGAAATCAGCCGATAGGATTTTCAGATGATCGACAATAACAAGTATAGCAGTATCAGTCACTCTACATTTTTTGAGCCAATGAAACTTTTCAAAAGTTTTGTTATAAATATATTCTCGACATAATTCAATAAAGGTAATGAAGCCAAATATCTTCGCTTTTTAGAGTTTTATTTATTCCTTGAAGTTGGTTATTTAATACATTTAGTTTTTCAAAGATATCGGCTAAATAACCATTATCATATTGCCCCCCTATGGGGCGAGGGCCTCACCTTGGGAAACACTGGTATAAAGCCTACTTTATACTATTCTCGGTGAAGCTTGAAATTATCATTCCGTTCTAACAACCTAAGACGAGTAGCATTCCAGATCTCTCAGACGCGGAAAAATAAACAGCAAAAGATTTCCTGTTCCGTAACGAACGAGTTTTATGAATGAAACTCATGGTTAGACACGTGGAAAGAAGGAATAATAATGAATTAGCCGAGTAAAAAGGCATTTGTACAACCAATGATAGAATCAGTGACCAATGGCTGGCAGGAATGAACAGTGATGGATCGATTCACCATTTGGTAGAAATATAAAAACAAAAAGAAAAAGAAAAGAAAAAATAAAAGAAATCTTTCCGAGAACGACTACCGGAGAGCAATCGGCGAAGATGATCGATCGAGAGTGGAAGGAAAGCGTGGTCGTCGTCAGAGACAATGCATTATGCATGCGTGCACCTTCAAGTCCTCCTCGTCCCGCGCTTAGCCATGGGAGTGTCGTCAAATCGACGCCCTATTCGTGTCGTTCACGCCTCGCGGGTCTCGTTCGCAATTACCAACCGGAACAAGTGTCCCTTTGTTCCTCTTTCTGCTTCTCCTTCGTCGATCTTAATTCGAAATTTCGATTAATTTACGCATTAGGTTACGCAACAATGGTAATACACCGGAGTTGTGTTCGTAGGAATGACTCGAGGATTCTGATGTTCGTTCGGCTCCGCGGGAGACGACTAAACGGCCGAATTACTAGTCGTCTGACACACACTACCGCATGAAAAAAGCTTTGATCACCAAGACGTGTAGCTTATTGTGAAGTCATTACCGTAAGTGGAAGACAATAAGAGAGAGAGAGAGTAAGAGAGAATGTATAATTGCATGAAATTAAGTAAGCGGAATAAATAGAACGTTATCCACAATCCAGAGAATCCTTGTTTCCTTTCATAGTAATTTTATTCTCGATAAGGTGAAATGAAAAACAGCATGGCTGCTCGGTGTTAGAATTCAATTGTACCTTGATAATTCACGATGTAATTCAACCTGTGATTTTTTTGGAAATATTCTGCAAACATCTCGAATCGTAACACCGGGTAAAGCAAGGTAAAGTTGTACGGTTTGTAGAAGGAAAGATGGCAATTTGGAGGCATCGATGGGTTCACAAGACATCGCGTACGGTGATTCAGCGAATAGCAAACGAGTCGGCGGCTCTTACGGGGCCTTAAGGGCCCCGTTTCTCGCGCATTGTTTCAGACCCCCGCGGGGCTCAGAGCCTCGCGAGTCATCCGGGAAAATTAGTTCGTCCGCGGGGGGTTCCTTGTTACCACCGAGAGGCGCCCTTTCCTCCCCTCGCGACACGTGAGAAACTTCTTCCTCCCTCTTCTTCCTCTCTTCACACCTAGATCCTCTTACAGAGAAAGTTCCTCGATTACCTTTCGTTCTATCCGCAGTAGACTTTTATTCGTTTACAACTTCGGAAACAAAGGTCAATTTCTCTTGCTTTCTGCATTCTGATCTGAAGTGCCATTTTTTGATTTTTTTTTCACCCTCTATGAGACGAATTTTTTTCACGAATATTATATAAGAAAATGTATGTGACGTAAAATCAACTTATAAATACAGATTAACAATGAATTCAACAGTTTCAACGGTTTTATTATAATGAATAGGTTCTGTAACTATGAAGTAACAACAGCTTACAATGTTTACAATGTTTAGAAAACTGCATGATATTTGCAATTCACCGGCTAATCAGCAATTCCAGGGCTATATAATAGTCCTTCAACTTCCTCGAGAAACTCATTCTGCTGAATTAGCTGTTCTTTTCGCGCTTTCCGAGTCTCCTTGGAGGATAAAAAGCTGTACTGCTCCTGACGAACCAGCAGGCGAGTCCTCTTCATGTTCTGCATACCATTCTTCACAATCTGAACTATCTTTCTTATTTTTCCAATATGTATATCCTCGAGAGTAACTGCTTCTAACTACTAAATCAATAACTTTACCCCGTGTAGTATCCTATGAGTGCAGTTACTCCGTATAATGACTTGAAACCACGTTTTCTCTAAGAGCTCTCACCGGACACTTTTAAATTCAAAATGGGCCGCTCATATTGCTCATTCATTTCTTTTTCTTCTTCCACAGCTTTCTTGCATAGACGTTCAAATACGGATTTGCCTTGAAACTTCTTCTTGAGTCTTTTTGTTACCTTTCGGATATATTTTACATAGATGAACAAAATTTCAACTCTCAATTTTCAAACACTCGAAAAATCGATCCAGATCGGCAGAAGTTTGGAGAGAAACTGACGACGGTTGCGTTTAAAATGAGTTCAGACGCTCTCTAGCTACATGTAAACAATACAAATTTGGCAACTTTTTATTTCAAACTTCTATTCAGATCTCCCTTCCAGAAACTTCACCGTACTCCGAAGTAACGATAACAGTATTTGAAAGGAGAGGATTATAAAATATGGGAACCTCTGCTTTGAGCGCGTCTGTATAGGAAGTAGATGAGCTGCTAAACCTCAGCGCTGCTCACGAGACTGTATCTCCAAAAATACTTCGAAATTCTTTCTGAACTTTTGAGACAGTATTCTTGAGACATTGAACTAACAATTCATGTAAAAAAACATTGCATTTTTTTAAAGTTCTAATTGTATTTCCCCCCCCCCCCTTTAATGGGATTAGACTGGTAGTGAAGATTTCTGTGATCCTCTAGTTGTTAGAATTAAGTTGTCCAGAATAAAGGATACTGCGTTCCAACTTTCATACCAGATCGAATCACGTAATCTTCAAGTTGCTCATGAAGCAATTAAGGCTAGCTCGGAAGAAAATGTCTGTAGGGCCTTTGTTTGGAGGATTATGCGAGCCGCGTGGGCCAAACGGGCACGGATATGCAACAGATGGTGTCGTTAGAGGGCAGAAACCCGATATCGCGGCCCGTTCAACGAGAGGCGCGCGTCCGACGGGCATTCCCGTCACGTAGAACGCGTATACGCGCCTCCTAATCGCGAATAGAAATCTTAGCCGCGGTTCCGACGGTCCAGCGCGGCCTGACTTTCGCCGAAACCGGGCGCCCAGAATTCTTCAGCCTTCTATATAAACCTTAGAAACCGGACTATGCCTCGACGAGCCACGCAAAATTCGCATTTCAAGACTAACAATATAGATATAACCTATTTACAGTGTAACAGATGGAACTTAACCCCTTGACATACAAATAAAATGGAATTTAATGCGTCCGAAAAATACTATTTAATTTGGTTCAACTGAACAGTTATGTGCAAGCTTAGAAACAGAACATTTTATTTTGAAATTTGCATTGCTATATAACATTTAATCAGGATGATATGTAATGTTAATGGAAAATAATTAAGTATTACAACAGTATTTGTATCATTTTCATTCAAAATTTGGAATTTTTATTGTCCGCCGGAGACAGTTCTTGACGTCTCAGAGACGTCGAAGTCTACAATGGCACATGAAATGGATGACGTCTCCCAGACGTCATTGTATGTCAATGGGTTGACCATCTGCAAGCTTATTCGAAGTCACGAGAATGTGTTTCAGCGAGAAAATGGAAAGATTCAGAGTGATTCTAACTGTTACACCCTAAAATATTTTCGTCTTTTCTACTATCTGTAGCCACAACTAGTCACCAACTTTTATTATTAGTCACACTGGACTCATCACCTTCCAATTCTCCTCTCAATTCTCTCACACAGTCATATGTCAAAGTTCTCTTTTTCAAAACCCATAAATAGCCCTATTTTTCCATCCTCGAGTCAGTCTATGTTCTATCACGCGCACGTTATATACCATATACTTAACCCTTATCACTCCAACCTTTAGCCAAGCTTTAGCCAGCGTTCTACTTCAACCGGCAATATCACTGCCAAAATTTCGCAATGTTATGATTATTGCGTTTAGTTCACTGTAAGCCAGCGTATACTACACATCGTACCTGTGGAAATATCTCCCGTCATTTTCAAGTAAAATATTTAATTTAATTTTATTATTTCTAACGGTTTTTCGTGAGATATAAATTTAAAGCTACATATTGGCGATTGTTTCCTTCCTTTTCACACAAAAAAGGAATACAAACAATGAGTTACATTTACAAATGAATAAAAATTACACAAATCGTTTTTATTTTTGTATTTTGAAACTAACATTTTTATTTCCTTTTAAACCTAACATTTGTGGAAAAATTATGTAAAAATAACAGTAAAATATGAATAAAAATCTTTTTTGTACTCCTTTGTTGTGTTTACTCAATATTTATAAATATTATTAAAAAACTACCTCATAAAACGTATGCAACGTCTTTTTTAATCATTTCGAAATGAACAAAATTTGTCTGGAGTTGGCTACAAATCACTCTGTAAAATTCTTGGAGTGATAAGGGTTAATAAAGTTCTGTTTCTACGCAACGACGATCTTTAATTGATTTAAATTTAGTGTTACCCCATTATCTGCTAAACATAATGAATTGAATTTAGTACTTGGAATACACTGAGTTGTCAAGTAAGTCTTAAATCTTTCTGAAGTCATGTGTTATGTCGCGTGATTTTCAATTGTTTCTTAACTAATTGTATACAAACGTTTGATGTTATTAGAAAGCTTAAATTTCAAACATTTGTTTACTGTAATAATAAAAGAATTTTATATGAAAAATTGTAAGTTATTCAAGCTTCTATATGGACACGAATAAGGAGGCTTTGTGACATATACTGCTCTTTTTATTTCAAACAAGGTAAAATAGCTACGCAGGCTCGTGAAAATATTTATTGCGTTTATGGACAAGATGCTCTATCGATATCCACTGTAAAATTCTCGTTCCGTCGCTTTAAAGGTGAAAAGTATGATATCCATGATGCTTCTCGGTCTGGCCAGCCCATCGAGGTTAATACAGATCTTATTGCCATCAAAATTGAAGAAGACAGGCACAGTTCCTCGCGGGAAATCGCTAAGGAGCTAAATACCCATCATTTGACAGTGATAGATCGTTTAAATAAACTGAGAATGAAGAAGAAGTTTGATATCTGGGTACCCTCTATGCATTAACTGAAAAGAATTTACTGAATCGAATTTCCATTTGTGATTCCCTCCTACACCGTAACAAAATTCACCCATTCCTCAAGTATTTGATAGCAGATGATGAAAAGTGGATCGTGTATAACAATATCATCGACTGCTTTACCTAAACTTCCCATTGACTTATTTTTGAATAAAAAGTCGCCCATCTGGAATTTTGTATACCAACGTCGAAGTATCTCAACATTTACATAATTTTCTTCAAATGCTAAATTCACACTTCCAGCAGCTTTTATGGCAGTTCTTTTAAGTTTAAACTTATATAAAGAAAATTACACCAATTATCCTAATTATTCATCGTATCAAATAATAGTGTCTACATAATTGTATTACAATTTCTTTTTTTATTAACATTTAATACACGTGGGTTATACCACAATTCCTTCTACCTGGCTACCTGCTACGTAAACCAATTTATGATCAAACATGATTTCAATTGGTCAATTTTAGCTGTCGAGAAAATTTGCGTTAATCGTATTAGTATTTTATTAGATCGTCAATTTATTAGTATTTTTTGTAGATTAGTATTTTATTAGATTTTATTAGATCGTCAATTTAATTGTACCGATTTAATAAAATACTGATATAAAAACCAAAGATGGTCAAGAACTCTATTCGATCTGCCTTTTAAAACTCTATAGACCCATGTAACTTGAATGTGACATATCAATTCGTTTATATTTTACACATTTCATTTTATTCGTTTACTGTTGTACTATTATATATTCATACCGTTATAGTCATCGCTTAACTATATCACAATAATCATTAACCACTTGTGCTGGCAGCTAATTCACAGGTGCGCGTGCCAGAATGCTGCACTGTAACTCGCCGTGATGAGTCACTTGAAACGAGAAAACTCGGTAGTGTTACGGAAAGAATTTTACATAAACATGAACACTAATTTTGTTTATTAACACTTTGACGTCCGCACCTGTGATAGAAAATCTTTCGTCTGCCGCTGATATGTCTCGCGTAGATTCTACTATCTGTTACCGGTCTTTTTTGCGCGATCGTTCATATAGTAATTACAATGTACCGTATCAGGGCATGAAAATTTCCATAACTCTTACTTGATCCTGTCACTCGATTTACACGAAATTTCGAGGATCTGTAGAAATAGATGTAAGCTTTTTTATTACGATAGAAATATTTTTACGAGACATCAACGTGGTGTCACCGAACGGTATAGTGTTAATAATATTAATAGTATGATATATTTGAAAACAGTTTGGAATATGTAGTACCACAAGATATTCCTCACGTTCCCACGTAGTTTCACTGCGTTTTTCTGTGCTTTACACATACTCTATATCTTTTTTGTGGAGTTTTGTTTAACTTTTGTGAGTGGACTATTTCTTGAAAAATTTCCCCATTGCTTTGCTTATACACGACGCGGTGTAACACATACACTTTGTAAAATTTGTTCTGCCACACCTAACCGACATTTTGAAAACGAGTATTTCTCACTTTTTGCCAGATCTATTTTCTTACAAAATAAAACATAGGCATTAAAAAGTGCAATATTCACTAAATACAGGGTACTTCGACAAACGACTCCAGTCATTTTTATTCCCTCGACAACTGCCTACAACTCGTCGTTGACAACTTTGAAACAAAAACGTCTCGACGTGCGTGGCACGTCTTCCCAGTGCAAGTGGTTAATTCTTTTTTTTTTATGTATTTATTAACGTCACATCTACTACTAGGTCATTAGCAAGCTTCGAGTACATACAATAAGATGCAGAAAGAATTTTCAAAAAATTGGAAAAATTATGAAAGTTATGCAACCTCAAACAGCGACTTTGTTTGCTCGTTCTTCTATTGTACGCATTGGTTCTTCTGAATTGCTGCATAAATCATGTTGCTGCAATCTGTTCAAGTTACTTTTGAATATTCTAATGTGAATATCTCTAATTCTACTGGATCTATGATTCTTTCTACGATAATTGTGCATAGTTTATCTATCACTTGAGCTACTACAATAACTTTTTTCTTTGTTTATTATAATTTTTCCGTCGTATCAATTGCAAGGTTATTAACGACTTTGAACAGATATTCTTCTTCTTTTTTCTTTTTTATTTTACGTCGCATCTACTACAAGGTCATTAACGACGACGATGGGTGTAGTCTTATATCTTGTTGAACATACTGATTTCTTTAAGGTAATTAATTGTGTTACGTATGTGGTCCTGGACTGTTAGAGCTATGTCTGGTTTTATGTTGTATATTGTGACCCAGACCAGACGTAAACAATTAACAAGATAAATTTAGAGCATCAGAGACAAATATTTATACAGAAAAGAAAGTATAAAGGACACGAGGAAAAACAGCGAACAACTCATTATTAGTCCGAAATTCTCAGTGTCAAGATCTGTATTGTATATCATAAGTTTATTGTAAAAGTGCAGTATAAGTGTAGTCTAAGTATAGCAATAAAATCATGTTTTTTTTTTAAACAAAATTTCTTCAGCTTCGTCCGTGACAATATCTGTCTTTGTTCATTTGTTGCTCTGCGTTCATATAGTACGTGATCAGTCGTTAATGATTAGCTTTGACATAGGTTGCAGTGAGAAAATTCGGTTTTTTTAATTAAGTGTTCATGCGTTATTTTAGTGTGGCCAGTTCTCATCCTGTATAGCGCCTTTTCTTTCCTGTCCAGATTTTTATCTGGTACTTGTTGAAAGAAGTGTTTGATCACATTGTGGGTTCTTGTTCTTTTGTTTTGTACCATTCGTCCTTTATAGCTGTTTTTATTAGATTTGTGATATCTTGGTAGGGAACTAGGGTAATTGGTTCGGATAGTGGGAGGGTTGTGGCTTCTTTAGCTGCAGTATCGGCTAATTCATTTCCCAGTATTCCTTGGTACGAAGGGATCCACACGATATTTATGTCCACGTTGTTATTTGAAAATTCTGTATAGGACTCTTGTACGAGGGTGATTATTTCATGTTTACTGTTGTATGCAGTGCTTAAGGCTTGAATTACGCTCATGAAGTCTAAGTAGATGATCAAGTTTCGTAAGTTGTTGGTACGTGAATGGTTAGTTAATTCTTGTTTCCTCAACGTTTCTAAAAATGTAAAATTCCAATCGATCGTAACTTTTCTTCTCACAAGCGCAAAAAAAATGGGGTTAAATACGTTTGTGTCTTTCGCCTATACAAGGAAACCTTGTAAAAGATACGCAAGCTCTTACGCGACAGTGTTCACCGTCAAAGTGTTATCTACAATTATCTCGAAATTGTAGGAAAAAGAAGAAAGAGAAGTTTGACGATCTCGAAAAAGTTAGAGATATCGAAAGAGCAAACGAACAATTTCACTCCGTTCCAACGTTGCAATCTCCGAATCGTTCCCCTGATTAAACAACTCCTCGAACAGAGCCAGTATCGACAGGAAGGATCAAAAAATGTCCGAGGAGTGGCACGCGCTGGCCAGAGGCCATTTTTCGTCCACTTTTCTCGCGCCCCTTATTCGGTCGGCGTTTATCGCGCCGCGGGCGAATTTTTTCAACCAGGCTCCCTCCTCTCCCTGAAACTTCTCGAGAAGATGGAGGGGGAGGGAGAGAGGAGCAACTGGACACGCGGTTTACATTCGTGGAGGACCTCGCGATGCTCCTTTTCGGTTCTCTTCTCTCTGTTACGCTCGTAGCTGGAACGAGGAGTCTCTCCTTCTCGGAAGCTACGGAGATTCTTACGATAACACAGGGTGAATCCTCTCGCCCCGTCACCGATCCATAAATCCGACAATTTGTCCGGCCCGTCCGCTGCGTTTTGATCTCGACCGGCCTCGCTACCCTTCCCTCCGCCCCATTTTTGCATAATTATGCCGGATACGGACCACGATGCCCGCGTCTTCTTCCTCTTCCCTCGATTTTTGACACCAATCAATCTAAAATCAACCCGATACGTACATTTACGTACGAACGAAGAGTATTTCACGTAGACTATTGTATCTTTGTGTAGATATAGTCATCCATTTTGGTAGATTTCAGCAGTGTAGTAGATTTCAGTAGATACCAGTAGAATTCTCTAAATTTCTGTAGATTTCATCGATTTCTTGAAGAAAAAGTTCGGTTTCTCGTTCGCTCGAGGAAAATACCGTAAACCGAGCATTAAATCATATTTTCTCACCAAAGTTAGTGTGATATATTAGTTAAAATATATACATGTGCACTTGTGCTTTGAGATTCTAGAAAGAACAACTTTTTTTTTAGGATAATTTTAGATTCATTTTAGAATCATTCTCTTTTAGGATAATTTCGTAATGCCTTTTGCACGTCGGATCATTTTATATCATACTTGCAAGGGCAATAAGACTCGCTTTACAGTCATTAAGTAGATATTAGTAGATTTTAGTAGATGTCTGCAGAATTCAAAAGATTTTAGTAATATTTAGCAAAATCGGTAGAATTAAATTGATTAGTCAGTAGATTCAATTAGAATTCGGCAGATCTCGGTAAATTTTAGGAGATTTTGGCAGATTTCAGCAGAATTCAGTAAATTCCAATAGATACCAATAGAATTCTCTAAATTTCAGTAACTTTCAGTAAATTTCAGTATACTTCACGTTCCAGGTGTCCCAATATTTATGAACAAGAATGTACATATGATCATCCAAAAAACCCGTCCACATGTTTCTTTTTAATAAAACACAAAATATTTGAAACTTTTTCAAGTTGTTTCCCTTTCGCTGAAAACATGATTCATTACAATTATACATGCAACAGGTTGTTAATTACTTCCGATTTTTATAAAAAACCCCATAAAAAATGAATCTAATGGTGTTAAATCGCTAATTGAAATCTACATTTCGTGAAATTACACGTGAACGAAATTTCGATCGCAGAAACTGAACGTTTTCTCAAGTTGCGTAATATGTAGCATCGTTTTCCTGCAAATATATATCAGACACATCGATATGGTTCAATTATGACCATAAAAAGTCACTCAATGTTGATTAGTATCGCTCAGCATTCACAGTAATAACATCTCCAGCATTATCTTCAAAGAAAAACTGTCCAATGCATCCATGTCCAATGCGTGCCAATCGAGCAGCGCAATAATTGCAACAACCTTTCATATACTGCTTCAGAAGGTTGCTTTTCTTATGGAAATCTACACTGATGGAACTAATTCTGGACACTTTGAATACAAATATTCTTTATTTCATATTTGTGCAGAAAATCTATATTCTGCTATGCTAAATTAATACTGTAATATTTTTATTGCAATCTATAATGTTTATACTTAATACTTTCACATGATTTGCTTTGTAAATGTTTTAAAATTTTAATGTAAAAAAATCTAAACTGTGTTGTTTTTGTTTTCACGACGCCTGTTGCACTCGATGTTTCGACGAATCGAAGCTGTACTAAAAAACAAAGGATATGCAACGAAATATTAATTTTTTTTTGTACCACCTTGGATGTGTTAAAATTGTAATTTTTATTGTATATTTAAAGTATGGCCGTAAATGGTCTTTTTACTGATTTTTTTTTATATAAGCGATGCTCTAAAATTAGAAAACAATGGTTAGTATATAAAATATAAATGATTATATGTTAAATAATTTGAATAAATGCGAAAATTGAGTAAAAATTTAAAAGTGTCCAGAATTAATTCCACTAGTGTATCTCTGTACATTTTAGTAGCTTCTTGAGAATTTCTTATGATTATTAGTTGTCTTCTAGTTTTCCACCAGTATGTTTCTTTTTTGATAAAGTGTCTACTGAATTTTTCTGTGCCATCTTGAAAGATGGAAAATCGGGAAATGCATTTGCAACATGTGACATTGTGTTGCTTTATAAAAGGCACTAATGCTCCAAATGATACAAACTAGATTTACGCTGTCTATTGGGATCGTACTGTAACTGTTCAAACGGTTCATAATTAATACAGAAAGTTTAAAGTCGGAAATTTTAAGTGAGATAAAAAGCCACCTTGAACAATATTTTTCTAGACAAACCATAGCAATTTTGTAAAAATTACATCGTAAGTCTTCCAAAGAGAATAAGAAGAATGAAAAATCGGAATTCTATAGAATTACACAGAAAATAAACGATTTTACACTTCATGTCTGACAATAAAACGAAAGGAACTTTTAGGACAACCTAATAATTAGACTACATTGGTAAAAGACGCTGAACAGGAAGCGTGTAATACTAACTCGCAGAAAGTGCCTACTTTCGAACTTTTCTTCAAACAAATGAACGCAAATCGAAAGATTAAAGAACGGTGTACTTTCATAAAGGGTAAAAATAACCCACAATACACTATCTGAAAATTCTTCGAGAAGAACAACAGAACTGAAGCTGTGTGGAGAAAAGAAACGAAAGGTGAAAAATAAAAAGAGAAAGAGAATAAAAAAAAAGGATTCTGGTAGACTAATTTGTACGAAAGACAGTACATTAGACAGTGGAGAATGTATAAATGAATAGAGAGTTGGGTTACGTCGGTGTAGAGACGGTGGACGAGTTATAGAGCGGTTCACCAAAATGGCGTCGGTCCAGCGGCCCCTTTGTGATGCCCCGCGTGGAATTCCGGCTCATAGAGGCCCGCTGGACCCCGGGTCTCTACGCGCATACACTCGCGACCAGCGGAAAGTATGTTAACGAGCGGCGTTGGACCGTTCCGACAGCGGTAACCTCGGTCCTGGTGTCTTCTCGAGGAAATATTAATCCGTAGGGTACACTCGTAACGTCGCGTAAAACCTTCCGAAATCGTGCCTCCAGTAACCAGCTTAATAAATAAGTGTGTAGAATCTCTCGGTTATTCGAAGAAACACAGATAGAAGAAGGGGAACACCTTCCAAAAATGGGATCTTCTAAAGTTTCAAAGTGTTCACGAGTAAAGGAATATTTGGAAATGGCCAGGTTTCTTTTCCTCGATGAAAGAACGTAACGGAGGAGCACGTGAACTCGCGTTTACGTTTCAACCGTTTGATATTTCGATAACTGAAGAGTCGAGACGGGGTTTCTTTCTTTTTTTTTTACACACAGAGTGAAAATTCGATTGTTTCGTTTATAAAGAGGAAGAAAAACGGTGGAGAATTGGAAGCTCATAGAGGCGAAACGAAGGTTCGATCCATAAAACGAAGGGAAAGAGCGTGTATTATTCAGGCGGCCTTGGGAAAGGCTGGCCGGCGATAATGCGCGTTAACGACTTTATCGCGTTCGAAACGGGGCTTTTGCAAGCTCGCGGGGCCGCGAGCAAACGAGGAGGGAATTATCGATCGGTGGGACGGCCGCGCGCCGATCCCGGCCGCCGATAAATCTTCATAGTTCCTTCTGACGCGTTTCACGTGACCGCCACCCGTTATCTTTCTTTTCCCTCCACATGAAATATACGTCGGAAACGCTTTTCTTTCGCGGGCACACGCTCTCCGCTCGATGCATCTGTTACGGGGAATTAAAAGGAAAATTCTAACGCCACCTTCTATGCCTACCGCAAACGACGAAAAAATTCTCAATGTAAAGCACCCTTTTTTTTTTTGTAGTGCAAAGAATTTGAGACTTTTTAACATCGATGAGAAGGATTTTTCTCTTTCTTTCTGTTACATTAGATACGCGGTTTCGAGGATATAGAATCATAGACAAAAAGAATTTCCATGAAATTCGAAGAGTTGAGAAGATTCTGAGTGTTTGAATGACGCGACGCCATGATACTATAGTATAACGAGTTCGAGCTAACTCTTCGAACTTCCAATAGAAATATCTAAAGAACTAATGATCCGGTTGATATAAAACTTTCTGTGGATCTTCACATATAATCCATCTATCACATGTCTCGTAAGAAACCTTTTTATTTGGTGACACGTACCTCCACTTACCAAAGGAAGAAAAGTGTAACTCACTATCCAACGGTACATTACACGAAGTAATCGTTCCATACGTAAGAAAAAAAAATATTATCATACAGCTAAAACATGTTTCGATATTCATGAAAAGTTTCAATGAATTTCATAGAGCAGTTTACCAGAAAAAAATTCCCAAATGCACCGAAATGTCGTCGATAGAAACAGAGCAACAAAAGGTGCCATTTTTCGCAGATACTCGGCCGTGTGCACGGAGAGAAAAATCTCCGAGGCGTAGAAAGAAAGAGGATACACAGGGTGGAGGAAGGGGAGAATTTTATCGAATCGCATGCGGAATCGTCCGGTTACCACACAAATTTCGCCGATTCGTATCCCGAAACGGCAACAAGGGATCCCCGAGGAGGAGGAGGATCGGGCGTTTAATATATAAATATGTAAATAATGCGCTGCCGCGGGTATCTCTCATGCAGCCGGGTTCAACCGGTGGCAGCTAACTTATGGCCGGGACCAGGAAGACCGGCTTCAGTTCGCTCATCCATAATGGCGTTCCTCGCTGCGAATCTATCGTCACGTTTTAAACTTTCAGCAACGTGCCAGGGGAACGAGGGAAGGAATAATAAAAAAGAATGTGTACACACAAGATCTCTCTGGCAGATCTTCTTATTGGTCTTATTCTAAAAATGCCCGGACGTTCGAGTACACACGAGTTGCATTTGGAAAGCTCATTAACGAGGCAAGAAGATTATTTTTTTCTCGCGTGACGTACCAAGCTGAGCCATGACCTGCTCGGAGAATTTAGAACTTTCTGTTGTTTTTTTTTTTTCCTCAAACCCTTTCATTACAGCCTAACTTCAGATTAAATGGTAAGCTCTGGTGATCGAGATGAATTCCAGATAGTCGAAATAATAAATTAAGGCACAGAGTGCATAATGGTAATGGAATAGGTTCTGCGCCACGGAAGAACCTTACGTATAACCTCTTTTACCACCAGCTAACAAGTAACGAGTTAATCTTTCCGTGCTCTGGACTTCTTAAACCCGAAGTAAACGAAAAGAAAGGAAAAAGAAGGAGAATTAATTAGATTTTTAGATCTAGCTCGATTTACCGCGGCAACGTTCAATTACAGGTGTCAACGTTCGTGAAGGGAGATTCAACTCGATACGAGTACAACTGAATATTTTGCAATTATTTAAATGGCTGATATAAGGCGAAAGGGTTAAATGTCCCGGTGAACCAATTCGAAAGAATGGTCCGGCCCTGCGTTGCTCGCGGCGCTCGACAATAGTTTGGCCAGCGGTGAAACAATTCCGAAGAGAGGGGCTCCGACCGTCACAATAAAACCCGTTCGACAGTGGATGTGACAAAAATGAATTGTTATATTGTTTTAACAAATGAAGGGAGACCGGTCACCCCGTCCTCGATCCCAGCCCCCACCCCACCTTTTTTTCTTCCTTTTTCGCCTGTTTGCCCGGAGCCCCCTCGCCGTATTATGTATCTGGGACCCTCTCTTCTTCGTCTTCGTCTTCTTCTTCTTCTTCGTCTTCTTCTTCTCCTTCTTCTTCTTCTTCTTCGTCCTCCTCCTCCTCTTACTGCTTATCGTCGTCGTCCTCGTCGTGGTCGTCGTCGTCGTCGTCGTAGTCGTCGTCGTCGTCGTCGTCGTTGTCGTCGTTCGGTCTGCGCCTTGGCTGGTTTTGCGGAGCGCGCGCGAAGCACGTGTTTTGCCAGTTCCTATTGTTTCCTGTATGATAAATGGGCCCTGGGCCCCCGGTGCACCGGCTCCTTTAGCCCCCACCCATACCTCGATACCACGAATTCCTCTGCGGATCCACCTTTTCCCTCGGAGCTACTGGAAACTCGACTTCTTTCCTTCTCTTTTTCTCTTCTTCCCTCCAAATCTAGAATTTTGTTTGGAAATCTTGCTAAACATGAGGGCAGAGACTGGGGAACTGATGAATTTTCTAGGTTAGGTTGTGAAATTTCAACAAGCGTCTGTGATTTATCGAATATTCGACTATCTTTCGATTTTCAACATGTGTATTGCAGATTTTGTGGGGTAACAGAGAATACGGAATGATTGGGATTCTATCGTAGCGAGAAGTTTAGAATTTCTCAGGTAAACTTTCGAGCAAACCCTCGAGGATACGCGATTTCTTTCACAGTTACCGAAGATTCAGCAATCAAACAAAGAAAATAGAGAGGATCGGTCCCGCTATTAAATCCGCATGGGTAACAGGAAGTTTCTGGTTTAGCCAGCATTTATATTCAAGATAGAGAGGACGGGTCGAATCCAGAAGGCAGAAAAATCCGGCACATTCCGGGCTATCGGTCCGATTATTTATCATCGTTTAATTCAATTAAAAATCCGCGCGTAAAAAGGGCCGGACCGGGCATTCCGGCAGTCGTAAAGCTGGGCCCCCTCCTGTCCAGGCTCCTTTTTTATCCCTCTGATCCGGAGGATCCTCTTTTGGAACATCTCGACGACATCGAGGACGACCAACACCGTCAACTATTAATAAACCGCTTGAGATCGTAATTAAAATAGTGTACTAACCTTCCGTAGTCGATAAATAGACCTGTAAAAATAATCGATCTATCGTATCAAGATCCTATTTTCCATGGTAACACCATAAATCACCGTCTACCCTAAAATAGCCAAGTAATTATCGAAAGGAAGCAGAAGACTTTTCCACTAGACTCCAGAGAGAAACCGATCGCTAATCATCGATACGGATAGATAAACACCTCTTTTTCCCCCGCGGGGCAGAGGTAAAAAGTACAAAAACTCGAAATTGATTAGCGGACGAAAGGCAGTGGACGGACGAGCCGCAAATTATTACACCTTTTTCCCATAGGGAGGACCGAAACGTTCGCTTCTCTCTCTCTCTCTCTCGTTCTTTCTCTCCCGAGCCGTTTTCGCGAGAGAGGTTAGAGTCGCGCTGGTTGCAGCAGGGGGTCCCGTAAAGACTGGCCGCACACAGGCATAAACATACATAAACGCCGCGGATATATATAAGTTGGTAGCTTCTGAAATCCGTGGCTGATCCGGGAGCGATAGTGTTGGGACGCCCAGCGGGCAGTCCCTGCTACCACGGCACCCAACGATCTATGGTCGTGACGGGAATCCGGCGACCATTACGGTTCCGAGCGACGGACGCATGCCCCGCGACCGGACTAATTTTTCCTATTACTCTCTGCTGGATCATGCTCTTGCGATTGGGAATACAACCGGACTATACTACCTTCGGTTTCTCGATGCTTTTCTCGAATCGTCGAAGATTCTAATTCCCCCTAACTATTGCACTCGAAGCTTTCTATGTAGAAATCCAATTTTTCTTAGCTTTTTTCGTGCATAATTACTTGTGTTTTACTTGTGGTTTCGCCGATTAAAATTCGAGAAATTCAGTGGTTACAATTTGCAGCTACTTGAGATTCGATAGGCCTTTTCATCGTTCCTGATTTCTTCTTGAAATCTACACAGCATTTATATGAACATTATCTTTCCTTGTGTGCTGTTAGATTCAGTTTCACTTTTTACCGCTACTCTAATCTTCTAATTCAATTATTTAATTCAAATCTTTCATTTATGAAAGTATCGATTTCGTCTTCAAATAATCTGAAATCGAACTAATTTTCTTCTTCTAGTTCTTGTTTGTATACATCAAAGATAGACTAATGTATGAAAGAATAATTTTAATTAAATATAATGCTGTATTATAAAATGCATGTACGTGGACCATTTAAAATGTAAATAGGAAATATATCTGTTTAAAAAGAAACAGTTATTAATCGACCCTTAATTATCATTCTTGGGGGTAACTGGGAGTTTCCTCTCGAGTGCAAAGGATTAAAAAATATTATAATTCGTACGTATGATTCCTTTGTCTCTAATAAAATTTACGGCGATTTTCTTTTCTTCATTCCAATGGTTGCAATTTGCAATCGGTCTGGTTTTGTTGTCGTTTCGTACCGTGATAACGTAATGTTGGTTAAGAAATTAGGACAATGATTAGCAGAAAAACACATAACGAACAGAAAAGATAATCAGAGACTACCCTCAGACTTACGTAAACACGACTTCATGAACATCTTGGAGAAACTCCTCAAGAAACACTTACAAAACGAGCTAAAACAGCTCAGAAGTGATCTGCGTGTCTAAAAAATAAGGATCGCAGGACTCAAAATACATGCATCAAATGTAATTCACCAATATGTCGAAAACACTGTCATTCTATATGCAAAGAATGCATCGAATTATGCAACGAATGATCTCGCCAAGATAGACTATTAATATTGAAGTTTCTATTACTTTTTAAGGTTCAATATGTCTAGTTTATAGTAATAAGTGAAGAAATGTATTACAAGAAAAGAGTTTTTAAAAAATTGTTTCCAAAAACAGTTTCAATTTTCAGTTAGTGAAAAGTTAAATTATCATGTTTGTATTTTTAAAAGTAAATCGTACATTTTTCAAAAATAAATTTTTGTTTTACTTGGATCTAATTCTAGTATAAAATGACGTAACACGATCTTAAAGTGAGTTTTAATTCAAACGATGTGTTTGTAGATGGATAATAGTCGAGGTAAAATTAAACCCACGTGGTTTAGGATCTTTTATTCGCCTGATTCGCGGAGAATTAACACTAGATTTACGGGACTCGTCAATTTGACGCATTTATGAAATTACAGAAACAGTTGCTATTTTCCAGCAACTTTTCCTCACTTTCATTAATGACACGATACGAAAATATATCCGAATTTGTAAGCAAGTAACAATGTACAATTAAGTTGTCTCTGATAAATCAATTTCTTGGAGGAAAAATTCGGTTTCTCGTTCGCTCAACAAAAGCCCGAAAATTTGCTGTTAATAAAATTAAAATTTAGATATTTAAATTCTAGTGTTTACCGCAATTTCCCGAACAATATATTCTCCTTTTGCAAAGGTAACCAATATTTGATCATTTTTTAACGAATTAAAGAATGGTCGAATACTTCTCTGACAGACTGTATATATTCACATGACGTTCTTCTCTTACATCAGTACATAGATCTACCTCCAGAAGTCTTACAATGCATTTATGAAACACCCTATACACAAATGTAATAAGTATACATAAAATACATAATTGACTTCTGAAAGTTGAATTTATCTTTCTTTGAATATCTACAAATCGACCGTAGTGTTAACCGGTTGCAGGATAAGTAATGTGTTCGAATAAAAGAAAAGGTTTAATATCTTGCCTAGATTACAGTCAGCAATTATGTTGGTTTATCTGGCCCAACCTGAATAAAAGTTTCCGTTCCCCGTTTTTTTTCTCTCTTTTCGTTCGGAAAAAAATGACGGAGAGTTTGGTAGGGGAGGTCGGTTAAAAGATCGATTTTGGAAGAACAGGGACGAAGCTACCGGCCATCTTTAACCATACTTATCTGTAGGACCTCATCTTCCCTGAGAAAAATGTCTCTGGCCGCTAATCGAACACGGTAGCCCATTCCTCTCAGAGGAATGTCTAGCCACGAGCAGTTAATATCGTTGAATTTGACGGAGGAAAGTCTCAGTCGCGGATTCAGCCCACGTACCGGCGATGGATCCTCGCCGTAAAGCAGACGGTTATCGCGTCATGTCATTGTCTCGGCAATTTATCTGCCCAGTGGAAAGAGATTTCTCTGATTTTTAAATGTTCGAGGAGATTGAGCTTTCGGGCATAAATCTTGAAAATTTCAGATCAATAAAGCGGAATCTTTTGACAAATGGCCGTACGAACACCGCCTTCTATTGGACAACGACACCTCTCGCAATTCTCAATATTTTTCAACGAAAATTTAGGAAAATATAGAAGAAAGACACACCTTTACGTAGAAATAGGTTCGATCCAATCGTCGCTAACACGTCGCAAATTTCTACTCCTCTTCTCACGCTTCTGTACAACCCCTCCTGTCAAGAAACTCCGAGTATACCATTTTTGTCAATATTTTTCCAAAGAACGAAAAGAGATATCGCCGTAAAACCTATTGTGTTATATTTACCAACATTTCAAGTATCCCATCACATTTCTTTGCAAAAAAAAGAAAGTAGAGTCGAATATTCGTTACTCTGAGATTACAAATAAAATTCCAAAGGAAAGGAAACTGAATCTAACGCGACGTTAGCCTTGCAATTTATCAAATTCCCTAGAACCAGGATCAAAACAGACGATCCTCTTCTTACTGAAAAAAAAGAAAGAAGAGAATCAGTCTACATAAGATTTGCTCGAAACAATCAGAGAAGTCGTCGCATAAGCCTCCGGGGAAGTGTTGAAATGACTGACACTGTCCCCCACCGCCCCATATCCAGCAAGACACGACAAGGCGAGCAACTGAAAACCAACAAACCAACCACCCACCCACCCCATTTCCATCGAGGGTAACAGTATCCTTCGTTCCTTGATCAACGCAGTTAGACACGATAAATCCAGCACGGAATTAATTGCCGTTCGTTGCTGTCGGGTCTGGGTCCGATCCGGGTCCCATGGCCGCGCACAGCTCCTCACTGTCTCCACCATACCAATCCTCTCCTCACTCCTCCTCCCTAACTTCCAAAGAGACACACAGAGACAGACAGAAGAGAACCCTCACATGTACAGGTTGGTCTAAACCCTCTCGCATTCTGCGTCCCTCGGTTGGTCCCTACGTGGCCGCGACTGGTTGACATCCTACAAATAAAATCAGCTCCAGGAATGCCCGCGACGACACGGGGCCTGTGGGACCTCTTCGAGCTTCCCTGCGCTCACCCCGGCCCCCTGTTCCGCTGCTATCTCGGAAGTGGTCAGAGTAGAGGAGAAAGGCAAAGAGAAAGAGAGAAAGAAAGAGGGAGAAAGAGAGAGGCAAGTCGTGCAGGTGGGACGAGGACGACTCTGGTCAGCCCCACGTTCACTGCAGACGTAATATATGGTAGCCTTAAGACAACGGTTCGGTGGAGGCGAGCTATATACCTGCTGGCTGTCCCGTGGTATCCAGGTTCGCTGGTGGGTTTGATCACGCTTGTGTGCGTCTCTCTCTCTCTCTCTCTCTCTCTCTGTGTGTGTATGTGTGTATGTGTATCGTGTGGCATAGAGAATGTGTGGGTGAGTGAGTGTGAGAGAAGAGAGGGTTCCGAGGGTTCGACGTGCGTGCAGGATGCGATTCCTGCGGCACCTGGGGCCCCCGCGGGACCCTCTCAGGGTTTATTTAATTGTCGCTTGAGCTGCCTGAGGAGACGAAGCCGCGGAGTAAAGATTCGCGGAGGATAGCTTGCAGAAACACCCCCAGATATTTTGTTCCTTTTTTCTTTTTCTTCTGTTTCTCTTCTTCTTTCTTTCTTTCTCTCTTAAGACTTTGGTCATTCGAATAAATGGAAGAGTTGGGATCTAGTAGGACACTGGAAAGTGATTGAATCACGGTAGAGTTGATTTTAGGTAATGTAGAAGGTTAACGAGTAGTGATTGATTGAAATATAGATTGTAACGATGTGAATTCAGTGTCTAGGTACCATAAAGTGTACCAAATTGAGGACAAATAAATTGTTACGGGGTACGGGGCAGAGGAATCCGAGGAACAATGGCCCAACCACGGAATGTTGTTCCCGAGCGGAGTTTGTCAGCGAGGAACGCCGCGATACGGCTCGAGCTTCACGTGCCACATTTGCCACGGGGCTGTGATTTACATCGATTCGATTTTTCGATTCCGCTCGCTCTTGTAAATCTCGAAAATGCGCGTGTCTTTACACAGCGTGACTTCACAGAACTCCGGCGGCATCGATCGCCTTCTATTGACAGCTACATCACGCACACCTGTCAATATTTTTCAATAAAAATCGCTGGACGAGTGTAACTTTCAATCGTTGAGAAAAGAATGATCGATTTCTTTATTGGAGCCGTTTATTTTGAGAGTGACCTAAGTTCATTTATGTTTAAATTGAGATATTTAAGAGTTTGCGTTTCAACGAAATTGAAAATATACGTATAGGATAACACTCCTTAAGTGTGTCTAAGAGAGTTAAATTTAGAATTCCTATTAAAATAATAGCAATTATTAAATGAATAATATATGTCTCCTTATCAAGAATGGACTTAAGACACTTTCAAAATTAACAACTAGATTTGTCGTAAAATTTGAAACAGCCCAAGTCCGTTCGATATAATTTAAAATGCTTGAAATTGAAAAAACAATATTCCATTTATTTTATATTTTATTACAACACTGCAATTCAGGAAATCTTCTAACTATATAAATTACATATATCCGATGGTATATATCATAGTAAGTCCATTATGTCTTTGTATTTCGCTGTTGAATTTGTCTTATATTTTTATAAAGTGTTGTCAATACAATATATTTTGAATTTTCTTGATCTACCCCGACGTGATACTAATTCTAATTCGTTTTCGATTTTTGTTGAAATCATTAGTTTCTAATTCGTTTTCACTCTCTGAATTAAACAGTCTTGTTGTTTTGTTCTTTCCCATGGGTTTAATAATTTCTATAATGTAATATTTGAAGTTTAAATTCATTCATGTATTTTCTTTTCATTGCATTAATTAAACTAAAGCAACTATCCAAAAGGTGAGGTACATTGTTTAAATACTAATTAATTATTATACTAACTAATTAATAATTAATTGTAATCGCCATCATCGCTGCTTTCGGACATTTGAAAATCCGCAGTTTCTGACATTATCAATAATGGATTGTACTTAGACCACTTTCAAAATAAACAGCTTATTTGCATAGTTACTCTTTCGAAATTCCTTTCGAGGAAACAGGAAGAGATATCGATATGTAACCTTCCACGTTACATTTACCAACGCCTCTAGTAACAGATTCTATTTTATCAACGCAGGCTGCGAGTCGAATAACAGGGAAACTCGAACGGTGATTCTATTTGCCAAAAAAAAAGAGGAACGAAAAAAGAGAAAAAAAAGGAACAGATCGTAGTACTTTAAATCGGAACAAACTCCGTCAGGATTCGATTCCACAGAGAAAGGTGGTCCAGCAATCGAAAGGCAACGAAGCAAGTTGAACGACCCGGGGAGGAGTGGCGGAGGATCGGCTTAACGCCAAGTCAAGTCAAGTCCTTTTCGATTCTCGGGACAGGAAAGCTCTAAAGAGCGCGGCGGGTCCCGGGCCGACGCTTAAATCACTCCGGTCACTCAGCCTCGCGGCTCAGATTGATGTAAGGCCGTGTTTTACATTCAATTCAATTGGGCAAAAAACTGCCATCCCGGCTGGCGGGCGCATTGTGCCGCGCGGCGGACGAGAGAGCTCCTTTCGACGTGCGGCCTTCGTTGCTTGCCTCCGCGAGGAGGCCACCGCGTGCAACAGGTAAACCGCGCTCGTTAGAACCGCGTTTCTGGCGGGACCGGTGACACGAAATTGTCATTATCTATCACACGGTGAAACGAGAGTCTGATCTTCTACCTGTATCTCCTCAGGAGAGTTTATTCCCCGTGTTTGGGATCGTGATACAAACTTCTCGTCGTGTATTTAACCCCTTGAACCGTCGTTTTCTCAATGGCTTCTTAACATGTTTAATAGGTTTCGATATTGCGGCAACCCATCGCCTGAATTGCCGTCATTAAAATTGGAATAAAAAGTGAATTGATGTGCTGTAGTCTGGCTGTCTGTGAACGTTTGAACTTCTTTCTGAGTAAATATAGGGTCATCCAAATGCGATGTACAGATGTCAGCATCGTGTCTTTTCAAAAACTAAGCAGGATATTGTAAACCAAGCCCGATTTCTGACCGTAATGTTGAGTAAAAGTTATGTTCTATATTAAATTCTCTCAAAAATCCACTCGAACATTATGAAAATCATGACTGATCAAGGTGATCTTGTATTCGTGAAAAGAACAAATATGTTTGATGCATTTGTGAACATTATGGCGCATAATTGCATAAATTTGTCTATTTTGAATGTGACCTCACTTTAAAAAAATGCTACGTTGTTTAAAATAATTTTACTTTATTCCACGTTTTATCAAACGCGTCAGTTTGATTTGTGTAAGTGATACGAAATATTAGACAATTATTGTTTTATCATTTCAAGTTAGAAATAAGACGATTGAAGGTGATAGAAATGTTCCTTTAAGCTTAACACGACGAAATAATGTTCTCTTCAAGTGTCTCGACGACCACAGAATTATTTTACAACCCCAAGCAATACTATTATATGTATAGGGTCGTCCAAATGCAACGCTTAAATTTCAGTACTGCATAATACTTACACGTCATACCTTTTCAAATGACACAAGCCGTTTTGCTTTAATAGAAGGTAGTAAAATTTTAACCATGAACAGGTATACATTGCAGCAATACGTTTAGATTATTCAAACTTATTATGAAAATGGGCGTTCTTTGTTCCATTGTCTTCAAGCAAAATTTCGTTCAGCAACGAAGCTCGGTTTCACAATGGATGGATTCGTTAATAAGCAAAATTTTCGTATGTAGGTTGATGAGAATCCTTGTACTATTCGTGATAAATCTCTACACCCATAAAAAGTCATTTTTTTGGTATGCTTGTAAAGATGATGGTGGAAATGCTGTTACTGTGAATGCTCAGCGGATACCAACCAATATTGAGTGAGTTTTTATTCAGAATTGAATCATATCGATGTGTCTGATATCTACTACTAAGATACCGTTATGTATCACATAACTTGAGAAAAAATTCGAAATTCAAAATTCGATACGAAATGCAGACTTCAACGTTAAACTTTAACACAAACTTTTGGCGCTTTAACGGCGTTATATTTTTCTTATGGGATTTTTTGAAAAAGCGAGTCTATGCTAACAAGCTAGAAACAATCAACGACTCACAGAATAACATTGGAGTTGCAATTGGTGAAGTAACTCCAGCAACGTGTCGAAAAATCGTTAAAAGTTCCAATAATCGCTACCATTTTCTACGTATAATTGTAATTAAGAATAATTAAGTATAATTGTAATAAAAGAACTTTCAAAAAGTTTCAAATAGTTTGCGCTTTGTTAAAAAGAAGCATGCAGGCGTGTAAGTTGGATGACCCTATACTACATAAAAGAATTACAAAACTTCTCGTCACTCTTTTAATGCTGGTCAATGTCGTCAGAAAAATATTTACAGACACGTCATACAGATCAGATAACATACTGTTGAAATCGCTACGTGTTGCAAGTTACGTAAGAATGTTTAGATGGGACAGTGAACAACTTTACAAATTTTTGAATACTTCGTTACCTCTATTTACCAAAATAAAATGAACTGCTATTGATGCATGCGATATTAATTCTAAATGAAATGAAAATTTATGAAAAATTATTAGGATAAGTCAGGAACTTTATGTATAACTTTATGTATAACTCACATTTCTTTTTTTAAACAAAATTAGTACCTTTCGGTAAAATTTAATTAAATCATAATTTAAAGCACAAGGAGGAAATTTTTAAGAGTACTCAATTTTTGTATTACAAATAACTTGACTTCACAATTGAAAACGTATAGAAACAATAATTAATACAGCTCGTAAGGAACGTTGATTAATTTACTCTATATCAAAATTATTCTAGCAGTTTCAGCGTTGCAAATCGACAAGCAGTGATTTCAAACTTTAGATCGGCAATGTGCATATACAGTAGTTAAAATATCTCGATTAATTTTCACGATACGGAAAAAATGTTTAAGGAGAAAATGAATAATGCAAGCAAATTAATATTATACAAATATTTGTATATACTTATTTTCGAGCAAGTATTAAAACTTGTCACACACTTCTCGTTTAACCTTTATGTGGACAACCGGATATCCATATTTCTATATTTCCATTAATAATTCATTATGTTGCGTAGTTATCACAAAACTACTCCGGATCCCCATTAGTTGGGAAGTTTGCTGTCGATTTACGGTTCCAGAATAAAAATGTATGCAAAATATTTCAAATAATAAGGTTTCAATCTTATTTATACATTTGTTGGATAACTGAGATATCTGGATATCCATACAAGTCAAGTTGTAATTGGATAATTATGAAAGGAAGTTTTACAATAAGATTATGCAAAATACAAAATTACACCTTAGCATTGAAGTTTTTTATAGTTTCGAGTAATTGCTTCACTTATATTATTCAAAACAGCATTTGATATACCAGTTTACGGGAAAGTATGAAAGTAAAATTATCACTGTACATCTGATATATCGAAAACGAACGCTTGGAGTACATGAGTACCCCAGTTGTCCAACAAGCCTAAACATTTTTGCTTTATAAGCTACCATTTAATCCTTTGACAATTTTATTTCTGATAATGTGGAACAGTTGAAACAAAACATGACGTAAAATTAATAATTTTCTACTTTTTTTCTTGTTTTCTTTTTTAACCCTTTGACTGTTATAGACGTATATATACGTCTACCTAAAATTATCGATGTGGACTATGGACGTATATATGCGCCCGGTGACAGTTCCTATCTTATACATCTGACGAAAGCAGCAATCAACTTTTAAGCTAGATATATATCTTGAACATTGTATAGCAACCAGATAAAATAGAATTGTGTTCATATCAGCCACTTACTCTTTGCTTTTCAGGGAGTTATTTCTTCCTATGATAAACGATTGTGATTGTTACAGTATCATATCGTAACATTTCACTTGCGGTATATGTAACTTTTTATTTTATTTCTTTTGTTACTATGAACCCTTAAAAAATATCAAGTAGTTTTGAAGAACTTGTTCTAAGTGACGATAATGAACTAGATGAAGAGTAAGATTCAAGTGAGTATTGTAACGATGAATAGACATGTTTTAAGACATTGATACTTAAAAAAAAAAAAATAGAATATGTACGAAAAAGATTAAAATGTTGCATTTCATAGATAAAGAAGTAAAATAGTAATTTAGTTATACATTGGTATAATCGATCGGTATGACAACAAAGTCCACGCCATACGAAAAAGTATTCCGTATACATGGAGCATTTAAATTTGGAGCAGCTCGCAATCAAAGGGTTAAAGAAAAGAACCATTTAATGAAAACGTCGATAATTTTAAAATTTCGAAAAAGAGAGTCTGCAAATAAGAAATATTTACATCTTTGTATCGTTCGTTTCCTCTCTGAACATTTATTTCTGTAACATGAAAAGCAACCGAGATAATTGAACTACTCAAGTTAGACACGAAACACTGTTTATATATGTACATGCATACAAAGTAGAAGCTCGAAAGGATACTCGGTTTCTTACAAGGGAAAAAGAAAATATCCAGTGAATTAGCAATTTGAAGGGAGCATTCTGTTAATCACTCGGCGAATGGTGACTAGTAGAGGATGATTAAGAGTTCCCGAAAGTATGTTGAACGTGGCAGAATGTCTGCACGTCCTTCGACGGCGGAATAAAGCAGAAACGTGACCGGCGCTCCTCGCAATTTACGTCAAAAGCGGCGTGTCGTGGATTCCCGCATACCGAATAACGACGTCGTCGAGAATAATGTCGCCTATGTAGATTCGATCCCGATAACACCGAGAAAATACCACGACGGTATCTCTACCGTGGTCCTTCAAGCTCAAACAACGGAAAGGAAACAGAAGAAAAAAAAGAAGAAAAGAAAAAGGACGAGGAGAGACGAAAAGGAACGGAATAGGGTGCCAAGAAGGTTTTGGAAGATGAAGGGATAAACCGACTTCGCTTCTAAGGTCCAATCTTCTTCGTCTACGCATGTTCTTACCTCGTACGACACTTGCAACGCGAACTATGAAAACGATTCACTTTATGAATTAACCCATTTGCATCAGAACTGTAAATACGCTGTAACTTCATAAATCAGGGATGCTCAAATAATATAGGGTCTTCTAATAAGAGTGTTGCGGTTCTTCTAATTATTTGAAGGGAACAAGATGTGGTTTGCTGTCCCTGGAGCGCTGAACCGCTTTGCTTGTTCGTGTGCAAAATTATTTGTAACGGATCTTAAGAACTTTAAGAGAAATTAAACTGATTGAACTTTGTAATAACTTTTAATTAAACAATAAAGTGAACTTGAACAAAACTTGGAGTTTATATAACGAAATCTGTGCTTCTTAAAAATGCGGAACAAAAGGGAAGAGAAGAAAGATTATACAAGATTCACCGATATATATAGCTGTTCATTTCTATGGTAAACAACCGTTAGTAACTTCAATGTTACCTAAGTTTATATTTAAGATTAATTAACGATCAGCCTGATTGATCATCTAACTACGTTTCATTTTCTTTGACCGAGTGTTCCACGATTGGACCATGTCTTATTATACTTATTGAGCTTTATAGCTAGTAGTCCTTGATAATTTACAATTTGATAACAAAGGACTAACTTCCGATTTGAATATCATGCTTAAAATATCTTTTCAGGGGCTACCTTCAGATTTTCTTAAAGCCTAGTTCACAATAACCTTTTTTGATTTATTTACAATAAGGTTTCCATTGTCGACTACACAATGTGTTCAGAAAGACGATGCGCCAGCGTAACAAGAGCAATAGAACTTTGAATTGAAACAAAAGGAAAACTACGGAAGATAATTTAGTATTCGTTGATTTATTTTAAACTACATTCGATGACATTATACACAGTACGTTAAAAAAGTTCCCGGACTAATGATTTCTGCTGAAAAGCTTTATAGATAGATATAATTTTATTTTTCAGTACTCTACATAGTCTCCTCTTTTGTTAATACACTTGTGGGTTCGTCGCTTCTCAAACCACACACCAATCGTAAGCGTGTAATATTGTGTTGAACAAGATTTATTCGTCTTTACAGAGTTCGCTGGTAAATGCTTAGTTTAACTCGAGTACTGAGTTTCCTCAGTTCGCTGTTCTGAACTACCTGTTTTTACCTTTTTTCGGGCGTCCTTATATACACCCTTTTTCCGGGCGCGGACCGTGAAGAGTGCCCTTTCAATATATGCATCAGGTAACTAATATATTAATTGTGCTTGCACCCTATTGGTGCGTGCTAATGTTGTTTGCTATTGGCGCGAGTTTAGGTATAACTTAGTCTCTATTGGCGCGCACTAGTTGTACGCTACACACTTCTTATTTTCATGCAATCATCGGAAACATTTGAAAAATTCGTTTTCTAGAATACCATTCGAAGTCGTTGTTACTTTACTCTTGATAGCTTCTGTATCCTCAAAACGAGCTTCTTTTCATGATTAATTTCAGTTTTGGAAATAGGAAAGAGTCCGTAAGAGCCAAATCCAACGACTAGGGGAGGTATGTTAGAATCATAACCGACTTTTTAATTAAAAATGTAGACACAGTTGTTCAATTGTGAGACGAAGCGTTGTCATGCAACAGAAACCATTGACCAGTACAATTCTGGTCGGAATAATTGAATCCGCTTCAGAAGACAATCTATAACGATGGGATTAAATTCTCCATTGACAGGCTGTCCGCGAACTCACTGTGAACAATTCCTCGTGAATCAAAACATGCAATCAACGTTGTCTCCACTTTTAATTTCAAGTGTCTTACGATCATTCTTAAAGGCGCGAATATCACTGAAATACTTGCATATAACCAAGACATTCATTATCATATACACTTTGTATCATTTAGTATATTTTCTTACGACTTCTTCCACTTGAAAAGCAAAACTGTATCGCAGCTCTTTGTTCCTAACAGTGACAACGAAAAAGAATGACCAAATCTCAAATGTACTCTAGAGACAAAATATTAAATATTAGGTTGTTCGGAAAGTTCGTTACGATTTTCGACGGGTAGTGTTTGAATATATTACAGATATATATATAAAATTGTACGAAAACATAAAGTTGACTTATTTGATATTCCTTGGTAACATAAAAATTTCCTCCATCGATATTTCCTTCGATCGATCGTCGCGCTACAAGGCTGTAAATTAACCAGAGGCGTCAGTCCGTCTGGCAACGAGTTCCCCCCCTCTCTGAAATCAGATGCCCCCCTCCTTCTCATTCGTTGGATTGGAAAAGAAGAAAGCGAGAAAGGACACTAATTAGTGATTCCGAGAAAGGGGACCACGGATCGAATATCCACGCACGCGGTCAGAGAGATGGCTCGATAGAAGCTTGGCTAGGTGTGAAGGCTGGCGAAGAAGTGTAAGGCATTCGAGAAATTCGTCGAAGAAATCGATAAACCCTTCGATCAGGCATTCCCCTGTGAACGAAGCCCAGCAATTAACGATTCCAGGCGAGAACAAACGCATAATTCCAGCTTTTTTTCGCCCAACGACCACAGGCTGATCGCGAATGAAATCGTCAAGGGAGCACACGTCGATGATGTCTATGGGGGGTTCCTCGTGGTGGTTACCTAGCCGTGGACAAGGATTTCCAAGTGGAGAGGAGGAGTTCGCCACGGGAATAAAACAAGGAGGACACTAATTAGCGATTCCAAGAACCGAGAACACGAACCAGCCTTCCACGGACAGTATGGGGCCCCATAACACGGTGTGTCTCGGGTCCAGCTGGATGGCGTCGGGCGACGGGATGCAACGACGAAGCGGAAAGGGGGGGAGGGAGGTTAGGTGGAGAGGAAAGGTCGAGGAGCCCGGGGAAACCATCCGAAACATTCGGGCCAGCTTAGAGTGTCAACTGCTGGAATGCCTTACCCTTGACCCCCCTTTCCTCCTCCTCCTCCTCCTCCTCATCCTCCTCCTCGTCTCCTTTGGGTTCTATGGGCTCTGAGGATCGTTACTTTGTCTCCTCTCTCGCGCGCGCGAGTTCGTATTGTCATCGAGCGGATTCCTACCATGATCGCAGATAAAATTGGTCGAGGTTTGTTTTGGAAGAAGCCTCGAATCACTGTGTCTAGGTGTAGATTATCTGTTTGGTACCGTGATCTTATTCGCTCGATTGGAAGATATCACGATGTTTATTCACCCCAATGAGGAATGAAATGAAGGTGATAATAATTAATATTTAGTCGAGGTTGTAATTTTTATAAGTAGCTGCGTTTATTACTGTGCAATGGTTCAGTTCTGAGTACAATGTGTCTTATATACTGGTTCAGTTTCTCGATGACTGATTGTTCGGTTTTCCCTTGACTACTTTCTCACTCTTTTTCTACTCGTCTTGACTGGATCAGGTACAACCTTTGTATATACAATTTTCCGGAGCTACAAGTTCGAGAAAAGGGCCAATTCAGTGGCGCGTTACCCTATGGGCAACTTGGGCAAATGCTCAGGACCCCAAGCAAAAGGGAGCTCTGAACACAAACCAAGATCCAAGATACAAATTTTACGTTTTTCTATACAAAGAGGATTTACTTCAACATTTACAAATGTTGAGATAATTTTAACAATATTTCTAACAATTCCAACTTCCAATGCATCGGCAGAACGTTCTTTCGATATGCTGAAAAGAATTAAGAACTATTTAAGAAATACTTTGGATAAACTGTCAAATTTATCCATATTGTCTATTGAAAGTGATATAATCAATTGTGTTGATTTTAACGAACTAATTAATAATTGTGCGGCAAAAAAAGCCCGAAAAGTAAATATTGAATTAAATATTGCAATCATGTATGCATTAGATTTATAATGCTCTTTATATATCAGTATGTGTAATTGCTAATCAAATATTTTGTATTTTTATATAAAAGATTTTCATGGATGAAGAAGAATTTATTTCATTTTTTATAGAATAGTAAATATGTAGATGTTTTTACAATTGTTTTATTTTGTCCAACGTGAAAGTTATTTAGTTGGGGTTAGAGGCCCCGAAATTTTACTGTGTCCAAGACGATGCTGAACAGCATGTGAACGAATGTAACGAGAAACAAAAGTTTCAATAGAAATAAAGGGTGTCCCAAAATTCACGCAAGATTTGAATTCTGTGCCATTTATGCTGTTGCCAACGAAAAAAAAGACAGCGTGACAGCTGACAGTTCAGGGTTATTCAAAATGGAGCGCTACACTAAAGAACAACGCGTTAAATGGATTATGGAACAACAACAAGTGGATGCTGATTTTTCAAACAATATCATTTTCAGCGATGAGGCTCATTTTCACCTTGATGGTTTCATTAATCGTCAAAAATGTCGCATTTGGGGTTCAGAAAATCCACGAGAGATTATTGAAAAACAAATGCATTCACAACGTGTCACTGTTTGGTGCGGATTTTTGGCTGGAGGCATCATCGGACCATTCTTCTTCGAAAATACTGCTGATCAAGCAATAACAGTTAATGGTGCTCGCTGTCGCGACATGATAATCCAGTTTTTTGTGTTTAAATTGCAAAATATGGATGTGGACGACATGTGGTTTCAACAAGACGGTGCCACATGCCATACAGCCCGAGAAACAATTCAATTACTGCACGAGTCATTTCCTAGTCGTATAATTTCCCGGTTTGGTGATCAGAATTGGCCACCCAGATCATGCGATTTAACGCCGTTGGACTTTTTTCTTTAGGGTTTTTTGAAGTCTAAGGTTTATACCAACAAGCCTACGACCACCCACGCCGTGAAGGAGAAAATGAGCGCTGTATCAACGAAATTCAGCCACATTTATGCAAAACGGTCCTGGAAGATTTCGACAAACGAGTACGTATGTGCTAGCAAACCTGTGAAGGCCATTTACCCGATTTGCTATACCATACATAACCCTATATACTGTATACTTTATGAATCAATAAAAAATTCACAACTTTTAATTATTAACCTGTGTTTTGTAAGGAAAATCAGGATAAAGGTAATGAGCAGTCGACTAAAAAATAAATGAGGGCAGTTAGATAGAGTGAAAGCTATATTCTCAATTATATTTAGCGAGTGCTAATACAATTCTGTCATCTCTGAAAAATCCTAGTCAAGAGGACCCTCTTGACAATATGGCCTTTTTTAACGTTGAGGCAGAATCATCTCTGGAAAGAGGAAACGCAGCAAAAGACTGCACATGGCCCACTCAAGCGTTCTCTTTATGGACTTTTCTAACAGTTTTCCATCAAAATTACTTCTTGCGTGAAATTTGAAACACCCTATATTATTTTTATGGAAACCTGAATCGCATGGTCGAAAAGAAATTCCTATACTTACGATCTTTCCTGCAAGAAAGTATCGAAATAACGCGACATTTCGGAACGTATCTCTGACAAAATTCTTGCGTACCTTCGTAACAGGGAACAATTTCAAAGTTTCGAACGGTGATATATCCTCGGCTTCGATTTCTCAATACAGTTTGGGGGCCACGTGTGTGGCGAGTACATTAAGATTCATGCTAGTAGGTGCGAAGGACGTGAAAGCCACGGCACAACGATTCGATTACAAATAAGGAAGCCGTCAAGAGGTCCCGTCAGCCTAATCAAACCTACGATTCGCTTTGACACCAGGGTATAACCCTTCGATACTATGAGAACGTACGATACCTATTATGGGAACCTATGATACAGTTAACTGGCTAAACGTTTCGTTCGAGAAGCACATTTATGTACACTGTTTACCTTAGCGATAAGATGGAATTTATCGAATTTAGAAATACTAAAAAGGATTCTGCAGTCTATATACACTGCGGAGTAGAACTATAGCGTCACTAATATTTTCAATATTTTTGAATTTTGCAAAAATGGTTAAAAGAAATCAATTGTGTAATGTGAAAAAGCATTGTAAATAATGGACTTTGAATGAAAATCGTTGAATTTTTCTGTGTATAATGTCGAGATGTAATTGAAAATCGTTTTAAGATAGATGCAAAACAATACCACCAGCTTCGTTCTTAACAAACTTCAAGGGTTTCTGTTCTAATATTTTTAGCGAGCACGAAGTTCTTTTTAGTTAATTCATACAATGTCACACGGTAACTACTTCAATAAAAAAGAACACGTTGTAATTTTAACATATAAAGAACACAAGCAGCAAGAATTAGCACGTAAGATCGAACCATCTCTTCAAGTTGTATTGGACTTTTTACGCGATTATACCAAGTATGGAAAAAATAAGAAAAAGAGGACGTGAAAAGAAGTTATCCCCTCAAATTGAAGGACAAATTGTTAAAATTGCGAATAATATGTTGGAAAAATTATGAAGAAATTGCAAAGAAATGTGGCCTCGACGTTTCTTATTGGACCGTTCAACATGCCCTTAAACGTAATCCAAATATTACGAGAGAAAAAAAGATTTCTGTATCTACACAAAACGTAAAAATATAGTCAGTCTTGAATATTCGCGTGAAAACAGGAGTAGAAATTGGAATAAATACGTTGATGCTATAAACGTGCACCAGTTAGATATTTCGTTTTAAACAAATGTTATTTTGCACTTTTTGCATTACATATCATTTCTTTCTAATCCCTTGCACGTTATTAGCAATATTAGCGATATTAGTAATATTTAGAAATCATTACTTAGGACCTGAAAAGTCTTGAAAATTGTAGTGATACTAAATGTTATTTTTACACTTTCTTCATCACATATCATTTCTTTCTAATCCCTTGCGCGATACTAGCAATATTAGCGATACTACTGATATTTAGAAACCATTGCTTAGGACTTGAAAAATCTTGAAAATTGTAGTGATACTAAATGTTATTTTTACACTTTCTTCATCACATATAATTTCTTTCTAATCCCTTGCACGATATTAGCAATATTAGCGATATTAGTAATATTTAGAAATCATCATTTAGGACTTGAAAAATCTTGAAAATTCTAATGATACTAAATGTTATTTTTACAATTTCTTCGTTACATATAATTTTTTTTAATCCCTTGTACGATATTAGCAATATTAGCGATACTACTGATATTTAGAAACCATTGCTTAGGACTTGAAAAATCTTGAAAATTGTAGTGATACTAAATGTTATTTTTACACTTTCTTCATCACATATAATTTCTTTCTAATCCCTTGCACGATATTAGCAATATTAGCGATATTAGTAATATTTAGAAATCATCATTTAGGACTTGAAAAATCTTGAAAATTCTAATGATGCTAAATGTTATTTTTACAGTTTCTTCGTTACATATAATTTTTTTCAATCCCTTGTACGATATTAGCAATATTAGCGATACTACTGATATTTAGAAACCATTGCTTAGGACTTGAAAAATCTTAAAAATTGTAGTGATACTAAATGTTATTTTTACAGTTTCTTCATCACATATAATTTCTTTCTAATCCCTTGCGCGATACTAGTAATATCAGTGATATTAGTAATATTTAGAAATCATTATTTAGGACTTCAAAGCTCTTGAAAATTGTAGTGGTGATATACTCTGCAGTGTATACATAGAAAGACAGAAAAAAAGAGAAATAGAAAAAGAAAGAGAGAGAAAGTTCTTCGGTGTGGAGAATGGGACCTGGTGTGAACTCTAATCGCGGAAGGAAAAGAGATCCGTGTGAATCACTGGGAGTAATAGTGTTATCAGACGCGAGTCGTGTAGGACACGATGTGTTTCTGATACCAGGGCCGGGCTACCTGAGCCGGACCGCCCAGAGATGTCCTCGAACCACTGACCATTCCGAACAAATGCACAAAATACACTTTCATCCAAGAAATCCTTCGAACAATCAAATATTCCACTATCTACTGCAACTCTGAATGGAACAGTAATTCTCGAAATAAATAAACGAAGGAAAACCGGCAAAACGTTCACCTGAATGCCATGTATAATTTCCATAAATCTGTAGCTAAGTGCGATAAAGTATGTGAATACAAGCAGTATTACTTCTCACTATGATCCTTGTAGTCATTTGTTGTTCAAAATTAAAAAAAAAAAAATTAAATATTACAAAAGAATATTGAGAAAATATTCTTTTTTTTAGAGAATGAATATAGTGAATTTAATTTAGAATAACGTAGGACTACCTTGCCCGTATTCAACTAACGACCTTGAAATAACGTAAGACGTCTCCAGTCGCAAAAGTGTTAAAAATATGTTAAAGAAAGTACCATTTAGATAATGGAAACAATTTAAACCAACAGTCTTTCGATAAGGAATCAGAACGATGCGAAAGAAATGTGAACGAATGTCTGCTTTTTCTTTGCTTTGTTGCTGTTTGTTTGCAGAAAAATTAGAGATTAAGGATTATATATGAATATAATCCTATACAGATGAAGGATTCCTCATAGAACAATCTAAAGAATTCTGAAGAACGTTGATTTCGTTAATTTCTATAGAAAGAGGAACAAGAGAGCTGGCGTAGGTTCGCTGATTTCCCTCGATCGACCTACCTCAGGAACCTCCTAAATTCGAAATCCCGAACGAGTCAAGCCCCGCCAGCCATCGGGGACCATTTCATTTAATTAAGACTTGTTTTTATTTCCACCAGGACTCGTCCAGGTATTTTAGGAAGCCCGTGACCATTAAAATCGCGGAAAACCTCTGGAAACAGTCCCACGGCCATTTTATTATTCCAGTTGGAGCCACTTCGAAATTTATACGCGGTTTTTATTCGATCTTCTTTCGAAGGGAAAGGCGTGATCACCGAAGAAGGAAGAAAAATCAACCCGCGTCGTTTCTATTTATCGTTTAATGCCTCGAGTACTTGAGCTCCCTCTTGTTAATAATAATTCCGTGGTCGAACAGGTTGCGCCTCGTTCACTACCGGATTAATAATCGCTGATAAGACCAATGGCTGCTCGCGTTCACCTTAATATCCCCGTGGAAACAAGATCTGAAAAGACTCTTTAAGCCATCTGCCCTTCGTTCCAATGGGAAATCAAATGAGAAAAAAAGAATAGGTACCGTGATTCTCACACGCTGAAAGATTGGTCAGGTAATAAACCGTATTTCGCGATTTTATAGGCTAAACTACTAACCGAGAGTGTTCGTCGACGAATGAACACGTACAGTGTCTCCCGTTAATATTCGGATTACTTTTAAAACAAAGTAACTTCTTTTAAATTGAACCAAACGAACAGAGTTCTCGTTAGAAGTTAAAAAGAATTAGTTTATTAGATGATGTGTGAAAAATATTTGGCAAAAATTGTAATTAGTCGGAATTACGAAGAAAATAGTAAGCGGACAGTTTTTGCAACTTTTCTATCTGAGCTTGTAATGAAAATTGAAGAAATACATTTTGTAGAACTATGTGAATTATATACATGTTGAAAATTTCATAGAAATCAGTTGATACGTTCCCTGTTAAGCTACATTTGACGAAGTGTCGTTATCACACCATGTGTCTTTAAAACGGTACACACTATAAGGTTTAATATATTTGCGAAATTTTCCTATTTTTCCTGTTTCAATAGTGTAAATTTATTTTTTGGTATTTTGAAATGTTTAAAAATTACCTTCTCTAAATTAAATAACGTTCAATTGGCACGTTTATTCGTTAATTCGTTAAATAAAAACACATACAGTGAGTCCCATTAATATTCGGACACCCTTTAATACAAAGTAACTTTTTCTAAATTGTACCAAATGGACTGACTTCTCATGAGATGTTACAATCATTAATTTACTAGGTGACGTGTAAAAATTATTTTGAAAAAATTGTAATTAGTCGGAATTTGCAAAGAACAAAATAGAGTTCTCTTTTTACAATTCTTTTATCTAAGCTTGTAATGAGAATTTGAAAAATATATTTTATGGAGCTATGCTCGTTGTATACATGCTGAAAATTTCATAAAAATCGGTCGATGCAGAAACAAAAGACAGGTAATGAAAGAATCTTTCGATTTATCGCAATTATAGGCGAAAAATCGCGAAAAACTTCGACTTTTGACATTTCTAATCGTTTGCAGCTCGCAGCAGCGTTAACCAATTTCAAGAAAATTTCTCAGCATGCGTATAATTGACATAAGTCTACAAAATCTACTTTTGAAATTTTCATTACGGGTTCGGATAAAAAAAAAAATTGTAAGAGGCAACGGTTACTATTTTCTTCGTAATTCGGACCAATTAGAGTTTTTTCAAAACTGTTTGTACGTGTCATTTAGTAAACTGATCCTTATAACTTCTTACGAGAACACAATTCGATTGGTCCAATTTTAAAAATATTCTTCTGTTGTAAAGAGTATCCGAGTATTAATGAGAGTCACTGTATGTAATTCCATCGAACATGGTAGACGAATTATTCTCTGGTACCAACGAATCCCGATACGACGGTAATTAATTCACAAGTGAAATGTTTCAACACTTTGAAAAATATCTCTCTGATATGTGAAATGAATTCCCTAGCTTGTATGATACAATACATATACAGGGTGCCCCAGATCGAAACAGACAAACTTTACCAACATGTTCAGTCTTTCTGAGGAAAAAATGTTATATACACCATAAATCGCGAGTCGTCTTCGTTGTGGATGCAGTCCATGGGAACACGCTTAGCTGTGTGTATACGATCAAGAGGTGATCATTTTGAGCAATCTCTTTGAATTACTTTATCCACTATAAATAACTGTAAAACATAATTGTAAATAAACCATTATGTATCTTCAAAAGTTAAGTATCTGTGATTCATACTACTTTCCTTTCATAATCTCGAAAACGAAGACGAATCGACCTATGGTGTATATACCATTTTTGCTCAGAATGATCTCCCAAATATGTGGGCAGAGTTTGTCAATTTCGATCTGCCGTTCGTAAGTATCAGAATAGCCATTATGGTCAAGTAGAAAGTATTATCTCATTTAAATCATATTTTCTCACCGAAGTTAGTGTCACATGTTAACAATATAATATTAGACAAACTAGAGAAAGAGAAAACTGTGTACGAATTTCGCTCCATGCTTTCTCACGTCATAGCGTTGCAGCATCTTATCGAATTCACTAACCAAATTTTTCAAACAATATCCTCACAGACTCCTTTCTATTCCCCAAGATCAAATTGCCAATGAAAGGGACTCGCTATGAAGATGCGAGACCGATTCGACGCGTCATGACGGAGCATTTAGACGCTCTGTTGAGCGTCTAATGTTCTGTTGACCGTGTGGCAAGAGAAGGAAGGTATTAGGTTGTTCTGAAAGTTCCTTTCGTTTTATTGTTAGACATGAGATGTAGAGTCGTTTATTTTCTGTGTAATTCTATAGATTTCCGATTTTTCATTCTTCTCCTTCTCTTCGGAAAACTTATAATGTGATTTTTCCAAAATTGCTGTGATTTTTCTAGGAAAATATTGTTCAAAGTGGTTTTCCATCTCACTTAAAATTTCCGACTCTAAACTTTCTGCATTAATTATGAACCGTTTGAACAGTTCCAGTACGATCCCAATAGACAGCATAAATCTAATTTGCAGTATTCCGAGTACTATTGCCTTTTATAAAGCAACACAATGTCACATGTTGTAAATGCATTTCCTTATTTTCCGTCTTTCAAGATGGCACAGAAAAATCCAACAGACACTTTATCAAAAAAGAAACATACTGGTGGAAAACTAGAAGACAACTAATGACTATAAGTTCAATTTTAAACAGATTGAACTGCACGTTTACTTGAAACACTGTCAGGCAAAGCAGTGCATGAATCTAACGAAAAGAACTTTTGGGGCAACCTAATATATGAAAAACTAAATAACAAAATTCCGTTAATCTACAGAACTCATATGTTTATTGCACCAGTGTCTGAGAATTTGTTCAAATCACCGTGTACATGTGGGAATGCAAAGTATAGAGTAAGCATAGACTGTAACGTTATTGTTAGGGCGTAGGTATAAGCAATTTATGACCAGGCCACTCGAGACGTGGATGTTCGACAGGCGAACGACGATGGCCTGCAGAACCGTGTCCCATGTTTTCCAGGCTTTCAGTTTATTGTTAGGTTTAAGGGTACGAATGAGAACAGAGAAAAGTGAACGACTAGCGTCGAGTGTGGCTAACGAAGGAAAAGTAGACAGTGTAGATTTGAGAATTGAAGAGAGTAAGGAGAAACCGAACAAAGTGGAATTGCGTGGATTAGTATAGCGTAGACTCGATTAGAATGCATAGTTTTGTTTAGCTTAGCCTTATTTTATTTTAATTAAGTATAATTTACGTTACACTTATACGTGACTCTGTATAGCGTCACGTGTGTCGATGAGACTAACTGGGAGTTGAAAGGAGAGTGGTTTGGTAACATTGCACTTCCTGTGACGCTCTTCTTTTCGTTTCGTTAGTAAACAACACAATGAGTGAGAAGTCAGTACCATCTTCTGTTGTACAATGTATTATAATTAACTTTTTAACCATTGATGGCATAAAACCTACTGAAATTCTGCGTCGGCTGTGTTTACAGTTTTGTGATAAAACATTATCGAGAATTCAAGTGTTTGCTCAGTGTAAATCGTTTTCTAGTGGACGTCAACACGTTGAGAACGCGTGTCATCAGCAACGTCCGAAGACAAGTGTGACATTAAGAAATATCGAAGCTGTTCGAAAACTTATCGAGGACGATCTACACACAAAAATTGATAAAATTTGTTCAAAAGTTAATATTAGTCATGGAAGTGTGGATTTCATTAAAGATTCGAAAAATCTTTAATTCTTTAAAAACTTGTTCTTTTTAAGAAATTATCTTCAAATAAAAGATCGTTAACACGTTGACAACCACGATGGTCAACAGCGACCGAAGTGCTTCAAATGTTTATAATTGTAAAAGCTGAATGAACATCGACAGTTAATGAATTTTGAACATCATCGCTGATTAGAGAATAAAATGTGCACTATTCAACAATTAAAAATTATTATTAGAAAATAAAAAATGAGAGATTAATTTTTATCAAATCTTCTACCTATCAGTGCATTGTATTAAAGCATTTTAAACATAAATGCAGCTGGTCAATACAATCTGGGCTGTATGTGGTAACCTTTTCGGTCCAATTGTTAGCACACTTTGTTCCAAAACTTGCAAAATCTTTTTCATAACATTCTTTGCAAAATTTTCGCACGAGGACCATTAAAGGAGAGATAGAACAATTTGTGTGCAACTGACTTCGTACACAACCCTCTTCATTTTACAACAGTGATATTAAAAAGCTGCCAATTCCGATAGCAAAAGTGCATAAATAAAACTAAATGTTGCATATGTAGAGAAATAAAACTTTTGTAATTCTTAAGAAATTATCTTCAAATAAAACATTGTTAAAAAAACTCGCGTTTATATTTGACTGAAAGTCGTACATAATTTTCAAAGGAAGCTTCGAAGCTTCACTGGCTGTCTCGAGAGCGCGAAAGCACATCTATCCGCGCCTGTGGACTAGCTCGACGTGAAATACGCGGCGGAATATCGTCGAGGAGGGGTGGAGGAGACAAAAGGAGAAAATCGAGTAGCCCCGATTCTGGGAAACGTGTCCTGCCAGCTTGTTAGGTGTCCCCAACAGTTCTCTAATATATGACTGGCACTCTGTACCCTTTTTCGTGGGGCGGCGGGGGTATGGTTAGGAGTGAGGAGGGAGGAGGAGGGTGTGGAGGCAGAGGGCCTCGAGGGAACCTCGAATGCTTACCTGGCCTCCACTCGAGGGCCAAGAGATGCATCCTCGACGCGAGTATTACGCCATAATTAATGATCCTCCCGCGGCTCGGGTCTATTAGCGATCGATCGGTTTGATCGAATAACCGATGCTTCCTGCTAGAGCTGAGAAACGAGGTCTGGCTGCTTCATTGATTCCCCTCGAATAAATTACCGGGTGATTTACATTGAAATTGAGTGTACTTGGTTCTCCTGTGGTAATTATAACCTTCGTTTTCCAAAGTGCGAGGATGGAATATGTAGTTCAGAGGAAGTCCTCCGGTTCTTCTACGCGTAGGCAAGCTATGTATCACGGTGTACTTCAGATAGTACTGTGGTTACTATGTAAGCTGTTCGATCGTATATTATATGAATTCAAGAAGAAGCGAAGATGATCTGAACGGTGTTCAACAGTTGCACCGATATCCGTTGAAACAACTCATCAACACACGCAAGACGAAGAAGCTCGACAAGATCAAGACTCGATGATCCCGGAGTCTCTCTACGAGCGATTTAAATCACTTTGTTCGAAAAAGAAAAGAGAAAATGAAAAAAAAAAGAAAAACTCGACGAGTGGTAGTCCGTGTAGGTAGTAAGAGGATTCATTGGCTCTGGTAGCCTCAACACCTCATCTCTCATCGCGTTGCGTTGATGATCCTCGAAACTGGCCGGCTCATTAGTATGTGGGGGCTCGGTGCCACCTACCGGGCGGGGCACCGGGTCATTGAAACAATGGTGTTGTGACTGGGCATCATCTGGCCATCGATTCTCACGATGATCGATCGATTCGACGTTTCTTCATTTGCCTGGGAATCCTTGTCCACCTCTCTTAACACTTCGAGGTTCATCCTCGTCCAATCGAAGAGGAACGAGAGAGGCAAAACACGGTCGTATGATTTCAATCTCCGTACGGTGAACGTTTCTCTAACAAATCCCTCTGGTATCTTTTCCTTTCAAAATCTTACGGTGACATTGCCGTGGAATCAATTTTCGAACGTTTGGCTCGTGACACTTCCCCAGCTGAAAAATTGCCTATGTAACTCGAAAATTTCCGATTGAAAATAATTCCTGTAAAAACACGATGAATTTCGAGACATGTGTATGTGTGTATGTGTGTTTTCTCTTTCTTTTTCTTCGTTTTTGTGAAAGAAAGCTCCAAGGTGGCGGAGAAGTGACGTCGACGGTGATCGGGCGTGAATGAGGCGCTAACGACCGGTGATTACCGGCGTGAATCCGTGGCAACGCGCGTAAGAGAGGTCCACGGGGCAGGTTGGGGGCCGGGGTGAGCGTGTGGCGGCAAATAATCAGCCGTGTAGGTGAGGATGTCCATCAATCCCGGGCTAGGGACCTCCCGCGACGTTTCTCATCTTCTCGCCGAGCGACGTCTCGCCCCCAAGGCGTCCTCTCCGCCTCTGGGAGACTCGGTACGAGATTGATGCGCCTGTGTAACGGCGTTTTTCGACCGTTTCCTGGCCCACCTTTCTCAATATACCACTTACGTATCGTGTAATACGCTTTTCTCCACCGGTTACTCTGGTTATCCGCTTGTAACTTTCAAGAAATCCACTTGGAATATGTAATTTATCTTCGAAAACGAAATCTCTGCAATTCTATGTCGTTTTTTGTTTTTTTTTCTAACCTTTCACTTCGGACAGATGCTCACCTGTAGCAAACAGTTCGTTCGTTTAACTCTTTCACTGCTATGAACGCATATACAGTGGCTCCCATTGATATTCAAACAGTCTTTGAAACAGAATAATTTTGTTTCTTTTTTTAATTGGACCAAAATGGGGTGAGTTCGCGTGAGACGTTGGAAGGATCAGTTTACCAAATGACGTGTAAAAATATTTTTGAAGGTAATCCAATTAATTGAAATTACGAAGGAAATAATAAGAGTCGCCTTTTACAACTTCTTTTTCTTTTTTTGTCTGAGCCTATAATGAAAATGTAACCCTGTATAATCTAACCTTTCTTCGTTTACAAAAAGAAAAATTACGATAATTAGAACTTTATATTCTTATAAATGTTGGAAAGCAAGAATAATTAATTATTACAAACTCATTGGTGATAATGTAGTTTGTACAATAATACAATTATATAGTACTAAACAAACAAAATAAAATGTGTAAAATGTACATAAATGAATATGTTACTATTAAGTCATATGACGTTATAGAGAGCTAAAAAAAATGCATTATGTAGATTTATGTTGGTTATATGCACACTGAAAATTTCATCGATATCAGGTAAATTTATTGTAAGCTACAAATGATTAAAAGTGGTGTGAATCGAAGTTTTCCATGACTTTCAACTAAACACTGCAATATATCGAAAGATTCTTGCATCTTTCAATGCTATGTCACTTGTTCCTGCACCAACCGATTTCGATAAACTTTTCACCGTGTATACAACTAACATTAATCTACAAAATATAAATTTTGAAGAATTTTCTGTACGAGACAATAGAGAACTATTGATGAAAACTTAGATTCGAGCGAGTATTGTAACGATGAGGTTAGAAAAAATTCATGAATAAGCTGTTACTCCCTCTGTCCCATAATAATAGTAGCAGTTAATGAATTTAATTTGTCACATGATAATAGTAGCAAAAGAAAATAAATATAGAACGCAACATTCGTTATCAAAAAACTAGATTAAATTAAACAATAAATTAAAAATATTACTGCTAATTTTTATTTCGAGTATTCAGATAGTTACTGGATTTTTCAATAATTTCGTTACTGCATTTTAAACTTGTAGGTAGGACCCCTTGGCTACGAAGATAAAATTCCACGCGATCTTTCTTATTATTTTCCGTAAGAAATGGTTCGATGGTGTTTGAAACTGGTTTTATGGATTTTTCTTTTTTCAAAATTCGGAATAATGTAGATTTGGGAACTTGAATGGCGTGAGCTGCTGATCTTATGGTGCCTCTTCTGCTAAGAGGAATATGTCCAAGTTTTTCAAGTTTTTCTCCATAATCTTTGCATTTACGTCCACAGTTTTCTTTTTTCAAAGAATCAACATTAGCATAAGATTCACCTTGACAATTATTTGCGGAAGCACGTTTCCAAATTCTTGATATGGTCATTCTGTCGCACTTCAATTGTTTTGCAGCTAACGTAATTACATCTTTTTGCAACTTTTCCTTTTTCTTTTGATACATCAAGAACTGGACAATCGCAACTCGATCTTTGCTTGAAAACTCTCTTTTTTCAGCTTTTACAATGGATTGATATTCAACTAAAATGAAACAATTGATTTTGATCAGCGGATGAAATAAGAAAGATAGTTATAATTCGTAATAATTAGGTTAAATGGAAAAATATGTCAAAACAAATGACAGATGTCATGAAACATTGATTTTGATTGAAGACTTCGCTATTTTATGTTACAACATAAGTTACAGCTGCATTCGCCAATAATTCCCGTTTAAACATTCACTTGCTACTATTATTATGGGACAGAGGGAGTACATGTTTTCAAAACATTGATATTTTTAAATAAACAATATACGTACGAAAAGAATAAAAATGTTTCGTTACACGTTGGTACATTCAATTGGTGACCGAAAAGGTAGTTCGAATACAGAGAGCAAAGGGTTAAACAAAATTATCCAATCTGCCATTCACGAGCTAGCATTGTACACTTTCTGTTCAGTGTTTCTTTCCAATGAAGTCAAATAAATTGTGCATTCATCAAGCACAGTTACACGACTGTTGCAATTAACGCGCTGCGCCATTGACACTCTTTGTTTCTGCATATTCCACAGTCAAAGGGTTAAAGTAGAACTCATACTACAGTTACACTAGTATTTAACCTTCCGCGAACCAAATGGAGTTAAATTAACCCCAACGATTTTAACCCTTTGGCTACTGTTAGCGCCTATAGGCGTTTTGAAAATTTGGCTTACACTCTTTTGTTACCGCCTTTTCACCAGAATTGTATTCTTTACGCACTCCCATTTTAATTTCAGGCTAATACACTTTACATGTTTACAAATTTGAAAATTATTAATTCTGAAGCTTTCGGAGACAATTTGACAAATTTTACGACTGACAAATGGAAGGTTTTTCTTTCTACTGAAATCTGTCGTAGCGAAAGGATTAAGGATATTCTAAAAATTAAAAAACATTGACGAGTTGAAGTATCATTCACTGTGAATGACGCGGTAGAAAATAGATCCAGCGAATAAATTAGCAACGCGTTAGCCTCGAATGATCACTGTTTCAATACAATTTTAAATAAAGAAAGTCGAGATATTATACATGAATTTTTATTTAAAAGTCCTCTATCTTGAATTCAAATTAAAAATACAAATTTAATAGATGTATAAATACTTCTTTTGTCACAGTTTACCATTTACCATAATCTGGAGAACGAATGAGACTTCATTATCATACGGCAAGGAGTTAATAAATATCTACATGTAGTAGAATGCTGAACTATCGAAGCGAAGAAAAATTGCTGTTCATATATGAGCCGTTGTTTTTGGAAGTAGTATAAGTACATTTATTCATACATTGAGATACTTAAGGGTTTGTGTTTGAATCAACTTGAAAATATTGACAAACGTTAATCAATTCGGATAATGTTTTTAAAACTATAAACTCGTTCAATTTTATTATGCAATAATAATAATAATAATTCATAAAAATGTTAAAGAAAATAAACGATTTTTTTAGCTACAAATGGACTTATAGCACTTTCAATAAAAACATATTATGAAAAATATAAACAATAGCAATTTTAAATTTATAGTTCAATTGAAGTTGGCTTTTCTGAAACGTATTCTCTAATGTGAAAAATAGTAATTAAAACGAAGACAGGTAAGTAAACGATTAAACGAGTTTATTAAAAAATAATTTCAGTTATATTATAATGTTTATTACATTATGTTTCCAAGCCATTAGCCATTATCCGCTGTAAAGACTTTTAAGGCGGTGCACACTAAAGTCGTAGTAATTAATAATTAATACGATTAAAAAGTTGTCTCAATTATCATTATTACGAATGGACTTATTCCACTTTCAACAAAAACATTCCTGCGATAACATTTTGCAGTTCAACTTTTGCATTAATTTATAAGGATATTGTACACCATTGACTGTACAATTATGAATATAAAAGGAGGATGTCTATATCTGACTAAAACTACCATTAATTAACTTTTTCCAAAAATCGACTTATACCAGTTTCAAAAAAAGCGACTCATATGATATAATCAATAATAGATTCACTGTCCAAGTTAAAAGAAAGATATTAAAATGGACATACGAAAAAAAAGAACTAAAAAGAGAGATTTGCGACAACGACTATTTCATCTACTCACTCAGCATACATTGACTGACTGACTGACTGACTGACTTCCGCGCGTCATTTTATCTCGCGCGCACATCGAGGCGCCCAAGCGGTTAATTCGCTGCCAACTTACCAACTAAAGAGCCTCCTAGAGTTTTTCCTTTTAAATAATTTCCATTTATCCTGCATTAAATCTTTCAGAATTCAATTGAACGCGATGGCAAAAAAAAAAAAGAAAAGAACGAATAGGTTACATTAGGTTGGATGAAAAGTTATTCAAACACCCTTAACAAGGTTCTCAACGTCCCTGTAAAACAACCGGCTTGAAGAATGGCGAGAAGAGCGCTATTTTCGCTGGTCAAACAGACCGATCTCGAGGAGGTATCGAGCGTATCGAGATTATCGCCGGTCAATCCGACGCGGCTGTAAAAGTGAAATTACAGCGGCGTTGGGGTAAGGAGGAAAGGAAAGGAGCATAATACAGGCCTGAAAGTAGACAATGGACACTTACCGGGGCCGCAGAGAACGCGATAACTTTATACTCGCGCGCGCGTACTCGCGCGAAAGGGTGGAGGGAGCTGCGGAGGAGGCGTGGAAGATCACGATTTACCCATACAAAATCGCGCGCGGCACGTATGCTCGCCGGTAATCAAACCCATAAATCCGAGGTATAAGCAACCTCTGACACAGATTCTCCCCCTTGCCTCTTGCTCAGTTTCACGCTGGCCCCCGCCGGTGGCGCGGCGATCGCCATCGATAAGCGGCCAGCCTCGTTCGCACTCGATTTCCTTGTAATTATCGCTTCGGTGCTCGAGTTCCTCTGCTCGAAATTTTCTGACGATTCAATCGCTACACAAAGACCTGCCATCCTTTTTTTTTTTTCAAGCTTCTTCCAATGTTCTTAGGTTTAATTCGAAGTTCTTCGATGCCGTAAGACGAAATGAGCATAGACTATGTGTCTACGTAGAGTGGAAGTAAACGAGATGTACTGTTTGATTACTTTCGACAGCAATTTCGGTATTTTGCGATGGGAGGAAGTAGTATTTTTCATTTCTATGAAGGTTCAAGTATATAGAATAAGATGTAGGATGAGTTTTCGAGAAATTGGAAATGTTATGAAAATTATTGTGTCTACGTAGAGTGGACGTAACCGTACCAAACTGTTTAGTTACTTTGAGCAGGCATCTCGGTACTTTGTGATAGATAAAAATTCTATTCTTTTCCATTCATGTGAAGCTCCAAATACAATAAAATGCAGAAAGAATTTTCGAAAAATTGGAAAAATTATGAAAGTTATGCAACCTCAAACAGCGACTTTGTTTGCTCATTCTTCTATTCTTCGCATTGGTTCTTCTGAATTGCTGCATAAATCATGTTGCTGCAATCTGTTCAAGTTACTTTTGAATATTCTAATGTGAATATCTCTAATTCTACTGGATCTATAATTCTTTCTACGATAATTGTGCATAGTTTATCTATCACTTGAGCTACTACACTAACTTTTTTCTTTGTTTATTATAATTTTTCCATCGTATCAATTGCAAGGTTATTAACGACTTTGAACAGATATTCTTCTTTTTTTTTCTTTTTTATTTTACGTCGCATCTACTACGAGGTCATTAATGACGACGATGAGTGTAGTCTCATATCTTGTTGAACATACTGATTTCTTTAAGGTAATTAATTGTGTTACGTATGTGGTAACTGGACTGTTACAGCTGTGTCTGGTTTTATGTTGTATTTCTATCTTTGTTCATTTATTGCTCTGCGTTCATATAGTACGTGGTCAGTCGTCAGTGATTGGCTTTGGCATAGATTGCAGTGGGGAAATTCTGTTTTTTTTTTTTTTTTTTTTATTAAATGCTCATGTATTATTTTGGTGTAGCCAATTCTCATCCTTTTTTTCTCTGTTCAGATTTTCACCTGATACTAATTGACAGAAGTGTTTGATCACACTGTGGGTTCTTATTCTTTTAGTTGTGGTCCATATTTTGTTCCATTCGTCCTTTATAGCTGTCTTTATGTGATATCTGATAGAGAATTGGTAGATATTCTTATTTATATTTTTTCTATTAATTTTGTTTCCTTAAAGAAGTTAAGTAGATTAAGTATTTTCCTGTAATTGAGATTTTCTTTAAGGGAAAGGTTTCAATCTGTATTTATTACGAAGAAAGCCATACTTTCGACAGACCGATATTAGATAATCTGTTGTAAACAGTATGTTACACTCTTCACATAATGGAGCTGATTCCTTCATTAGTATAATAGATAAGTGTGGGAGATTTTAGAATGTCCTATCTTGATGCAAGTTTACGAACGCATGTCTGCAAACAGCAGCTCAAACATTTTTAGCGTTTGAGACTTATTTAGACACTCTACAAAATTTGAAAACCACAAACTGAAATAATTAATATAAAAGTCGTCTGTGAATATCTCGTAAATCATTTATCAAACGTTCGTTTACGTAGTACAAAATTGATAATTATTACAACCGAATCTTTAAGCACACATCATCTTCCCTTTAAAAACACATCAGACAGCCTCTTCCACAAAAGGGTTAAAGCACCTAGTTCCCTCTTTAACGTGAAGGACAATTCGTATTTTCAGAAAAGAAATCGTTAAGGTTCACAATAACTTTACCTTCGCTATTTTTACATTTTCTGCGCGTGCTTTCTTCCTCAACCATTACAGATTATAACGAGTGAATGATCTCGATTTACTTGAATTTTATTTGAAAAAAGAAATGAAACAAAGAGAAAGAAGAAACATGGATATTTCGGTGGGAAGAAGTTCAGACAAGATTCGAAACTGTTTTGTCTTTTTAATCCAAGTCACGGAGATTCCCTCGTAAAGGTGTGCCAGCAGGAAATCGCAGAAGCCGTGGAGGGTCGCCAGGGGCGAGAAATCCAGGGTGTTGTGCTGGATGTACTGGGTCCGCCACGCGGACTGGGCGTGGTGATGCACGGCCGCCTATCGAGCCGCTCTATCGCTAATAAATCTGAGGCTCAACTAGAATCTGGCCTCGAGTTATGCGCGGATAAGCACGTCGAAAAACCTCCGTGCCGCTGAAACAAGAACTCTTTCGACCGTCCAGTTTACGAGCTTCGACGAACGATCTGTCCCGCGGGGAAAGCTTACTTTCGTGTCCTGGTACATCTAACAACTCCATATTCTACGTTGGAACTTTTTCTTTTCGATATTCTTTAACGTTCCAAGTGTACGTTTACTCGTCCGTCACTCGCTTTCGAAAAGTCACTGGAGTTCAGTTTGCTATTCCCAATTCTTTAACTGTTTGCTGTCGAAGCCCGGCAAAACTGTCTAGCGAATTGAAAATGTATCGTTACGTCACGTGTACGACAATTTTACCATCAGCTACAATATTAACCCACAGTTTATCCCGAGTGAGTTTCGGACAGAGAGTCGAGCATCGAGCAGTTTAGATCGAGAGAGAGAGATTTAGGAAGAAAGTTAGAAAGGAATGAAACATTACCTTTGAGAGTTGGATGTAGGTTTGTGTACTTCCTGCTGCAAAAATGATCACACAGAACCTTTTTAGTTATTTAAAAAACACGTGTTAAATTATACATTTCTTTTACCGCAATGCATGAATTTTATTAGAATGTTTATTAATGTAATATTTCATGACAATGTTCCTTCTTATGCGAAATTATTAAACGACCTGAGTGAAAGGTCCTACGTGGCTCACCGATAACCTGTTAACACTTTACGATCGAATCCTGAGAATTATAGGTAAATCTGTATAAAATAACGAACAGCAGGATAATAAATAATATGCACACATATTAAACAAACTCGTTTGAATAAAATTTACACGTTTATTTAGTCAATAAGTGACTGAATAAAAATCATTCCGTCTAGTACCGCAAAAAGTTAACGTTACTAAACTGAACTCAGTCACTTGTGGCGTATACTTGAAACGTAGTTCTAAACTATTCAAAAATTTCAGTCCACGAAAGTTACATACAGGCTGGCTCTTTATTAACAAAATAAACGTAGTATAAAAAATTACAGAAATAAAACACTGGTTAATACTACTTGAAAAACTACTATTATTAGAAATACTATTAGAAATACTATATAAGAAATACTATTAAAGAAACGGCGTAAAATGAGAAATTTACCATTGCTTCTTTGCCATCAATTGGTCTATATTTGCAGATATAGACAACACAGCAACTTGTACGCAGCTTTCTAACCGTACATCATTTAATCTCGATCGGTGATCGCTTTTAATTATTTTCATTGCGGAAAATAATTGTTCGCAAACATAGGTGCTTCCAAAAAGTGTCATTATTTGCTATGCATGTGCGCCTAATCATGGGAATTTTTCTAAATTCAGTGTTCCTGCGGGACACCGTAGGAATTTTTAAAAGTCAAAATGTAAAATCTTTGAAGGGTAGCACGAGAAAGTGTGACGAGCTGCGGGTTGCTCATCCTTGCCCTACACAATTCGAAAACAAATGACAACAGCACATATAGCTTATAAAACAGCAGACACAAACGCTCTTAGAACATTAACACGTTCCGTAACGAGATATTTTTGTTCGACTTTTCATTCAGACCATTTGCTTTGTTCTATATTGCTTTTTTTCATCATTTTTCGTGGAACCAAAATCATTTTTTGATGGAAATATATTCTACAATTTTAAACTTGTTACAAAATACATGTTTTTAGTTCATCAAATAGATATGTCAGCTTGTACCATCGGTGGTAAGTTTGAATGGAAAGTGTAACGTGTACCATAGATGGTACACGTGGCACGGAAACGTGTTAAGCATTAAAACAAGCATTAACACAGTAGTACAAGTAGCATAGAAGATCCATTCATTCACAAAGATACAACATTCAAGAATATACATACACTTTAAACATTGTTATACTTGTAAATATACATTTTAATACAAAGTGTGTTACTCCATTCAATCAAAAAAATACAAACCACTATTATACAATTGGAGAAAGTACTTTAACGAGTATTTACAACGCTCAGAAGTAAAAGGCATCATTCAATCGTTGCGAACATCATCCGTCAATTCTGATGCACTCAAATAGAACCTTCTGTGAACCAGGTGGGGGTAAATTAACCCCAGCAATTTTAAAATTACTGTCCTTTTTTCAAAATATCTGCAATCGGTCTTGTTTCTTGAGCAGCTGGAGTTGAGACGTTATTATTATTCAATTTTTAACCGAATTTCTAATTATATACAATTAGTGCTATAGAATTGTTAGAGAAATAAAATCCTTAAACTATAAGAGAGTAAAATAGCGTGTAAATTGAAGATGAAGAAGAACTTGTAAACTAAAATAAAATAGAATAAAATAAAATAGATTGGTTAGCCTGAGTTAGAGAATCTTAATCTATTTTCTACATTTCGCAAAAATAAGGCATACGGAGAGAAGAAATCTAACTGATCGCAGAACTTATTCACATTGATTGTAATGTCGTCGTTTCGTGGTGCGATAACTTAGTCTTGATTAAGAAATTAGGACAAGCATTAGTAGAAAAACACACAAGGAACAGAAAGGATGATCAGAGATTACCCCGAGACTTATGTAAACGACTTCATGAACATTTTGAAGAAACTCCTCAAGAAACACCTCGAAAATGATCTAAAATAGCTCAGAGATGCTCTGCGTGTCCAAGAAATAAAGATCGTAGGACTCAAAATACATGCATCAAATGTAATTCACCGATATATCAGAAAACACTGTCATTCAGTGTGTAAAGAATGCATCGAATTATGCAACGAATGATCACGCCAAGACAGACTATTAGAATTGAAGTTCCTATTACTTTTTAAGGTTCAATATATCTAGTTTATAGTAATAAGTGAAAAAGCATATTATAAGAAAAGAGTTTTTAAAAAATTGTTTCCAAACACAGTTTCGATTTTCAATTGACCAAAAGCTGAATTATCATGTTTATGTTTTTAAAAATAAATTAGATATTTTTCAAGCATAAATTTTTGTTTTATTTGGATCTGAGCCTATTATAAAGTCGGCGAAACACGATTCTAAAATGCGTTTTTATTCAAACGATGTATTTGTAGATGAATAATAATCGGAATAAAATTAATCCTACATGGTTCAGGGTGTGACTTTTATTCACCTGGTTCACGGAAGGTTAACGATAGAGGAAAAATTGTTGAGAGGAAAGGTGCATTTAGAATATGTTTCTTTTGTGGAGAAGAACCTTGCAGGACAGCTGCTACCATCTATCGCGAGCGAGAGAAACCCATTCGTACGAGCAATCTCTCTGGCAGGCGTCAATTTTTAATAAACCAAGACTTACCAGTAAATCTGCCACACTAAACTCCAGATTCCTTTCCCAGATCCTGGTCCGCTTTGTACACCGTTCCCTTGCAACAGACGGTGAGCAGAAAATTCGTTAGTTTCAACTCCGTCAGTATTAATTCGATGTTTATGGTCCGAGGGATGGATAACGTGGATAGGTGGAGGACGAGCATCGATTCGAACAATTAAAAAAGCGGGGAGAAGGCAGACTGGTGGATTTGTCATTGATTCCAGGCAAGCTTGTGGCCAGGGTAGCACATCGAGAAGGAAGTGGCTGAATCGTTCGCCAGGACATCAATACTTCCACGCCGCGGCCATGAACTGCCGCATTATTCGTCGATAATCTCTCCCCTTCCCACTCACTCAGGGGAATTTCCCTCGAATTACTCCACTTTACCGATTTTTCATTCCCTTTTGTGGAGAACTGTGTTACACTCGACAATTGGGAATTTCTTTCTGACAGAACTGTAATTGATAATTAAATGGAACTTTTTTTTTCTTTTTTTTTGTGTTTGAGGTGAAAGATGCGTTAGTCAAGTAGGTGTATACACCCTTCCCTCAATTTACGGGATACTTTTTTTACGCGGTAAATTATAACAGAATTTGCGCGGTAGTTTTTACGCGCGATCTTAATTTACGCGGGCAGAAAATATATTTTTGTAGAATTTTTAAGAGTAACAAGTGGTAAGTCAACCTAATGACGAATGTAACAGTGACTACGAAGAAACAGATTCATTCACTGCAGAAAATCTTTGTAAAGCTCTCGAATTAGCCAAACAATTGAAAAGTGTCGTTATATAGAATGATCCAAAGATTCGACGAGCCTTAAAATTTCGGCAAGATTTAAGGAAATTAGTTAAAGAAACTTAGTTAAAGAAAAGATTGAGAACAAATCATCCGGAAAAATTGACATTATCAATGAAAATGATGTCAAACTTCCACATATTTCAAGCGACGAAGTTCGTACCAATTAAAAAGAAAAGATTGATTGTTTTGAATTACAGTAGCGATAGTGACTTCGAATAAAATCTACTTTTTTTTCTGAAAAGTCATTATTTTTTTTTCTTTTGTTAAGTTATTTAAAATAAATCTGTACTTCCAAAATTTACATGTACTAGCTTTTATTTCCAATATTCTTTCTTTTGTGCGGACAGACTTTATTTACGCGATTTTCATTCGCGTAAAACGAATCCACGTGGAACGGATATTCCGCGTAAATTGAGGGACGGCTGTACTTTTATTTCTTTACTTTCTCTTTTTCTTTTTTTTTATGTAAAAATGTCGATAATTGGAGGCAGATAAGTCCCAGATGTACAAATGTGTTAAATTTCATTTTTCAAGTCGAGGTGCGTGTTGAATCAATTTTTTCAAAATTTATTTCATAATTACAGTTAACTCTTGAAACATTAACTACCACACGTTGGTCACGTGTGATCGAAGATTGTTTTCTCGACCGGAGCACCCCAAATGTATAGAATAATTAAAATAAAATAAACATCGTCAGTTGAAAAATTAAAAATCATATTTCGCCGATTTTACAATAAGATCAGATCCAAATAAAACAAAAATTTATATTTAAAAAATATCTGATTTATTTTTAAGAACATAAATATGATAATTCAGCTTTTGACTAACTGAAAATCGAAACTGTGTTTGGAAACAATTTTTTAAGAACTCTTCTTTTGTAATATATATTTCCACTTATTACTGTAGACTAGACATATTGAAACTTAAAAAGTAATAGGAACTTCAATTCTAATAGTCTGTCTTGACGTGATCATTCGTTGCATAATTCTATGCATTCTTTACACACTGAATGACAGTGTTTTCTGATATATCGGTGAATTACATTTGATGCATGTATTTTGAGTCCTACGATCTTTATTTCTTGGACACGCAGAGCATCTCTGAGCTATTTTAGATCATTTTCGAGGTGTTTCTTGAGGAGTTTCTTCAAAATGTTCATGAAGTCGTTTACATAAGTCTCGGGGTAATCTCTGATCATCCTTTCTGTTCCTTGTGTGTTTTTCTACTAATGCTTGTCCTAATTTCTTAATCAAGACTAAGTTATCGCACCACGAAACGACGACATTACAATCAATGTGAATAAGTTCTGCGATCAGTTAGTTTTTTCCTCTCCGTATGCCTTATTTTTGCGAAATGTAGAAAATAGATTAAGATTCTCTAACTCAGGCTAACCAATCTATTTTATTTTATTCTATTTTATTTTAGTTTACAAGTTCTTCTTCATCTTCAATTTACACGTTATTTTACTCTCTTATAGCTTAAAGATTTTATTTCTCTAGCAATTCTATAGCACTAATTGTATATAATTAGAAATTCGGTTAAAAATTGAATAATAATAACGTCCCAACTCCAGCTGCTCAAGAAACCAGACCGATTGCAGATATTTTGAAAAAAGTACAGTAATTTTAAAATCGCTGGGGTTAATTTAACCCCATCTAGTTTGCAGAAGGTTATCATCTAAATAATTCCAATTATTGACGATAATCTTTTGCCATTTTCACCTTACGACTATCATCGCGAATTCCCCCATTCAAACGATACCAATTACGCGATTCCAGTGAGAAAAAATTCATTTCTACACCTAATACACGTCGAAAAAGAAAAAAAAACAAATTGAGTGGACGTTACTGAGCAAAGTGTAGGATGTGTCCCGGTAGCAGGGTCCACTTCCGTCTGAGAATCGCCTGAAGCGGTTTATCGCGACAATTTGCGGGACAGTTCGTAAGAAACTTGGGGCGATTGTCCCGCGGGCATTAATTGGCTACATTATACCGCGCCGTGTGCAACCTGGAGGAAATCGAGCGTGACGATCAGCCGGTGCGATCTTCTCCTCTCGCGCATAACCGTGCAGATATGAGCGGAAAATAATTTCGCGAGATACCTGCCAACATATTCCTCCCCACCTCTATCTTCTCGTTTATTTCCTTTCGAGAATCGAGATCGACGAATTTATGCCAGTTAATTGCCAGCTTGCTTCGAACATCGATCCATCTCTAGATCACATTTGGAGAATTTTATTGTACCTTTAGCTGTGTAACATTTTTCAACGAAGATTCGTCAGATCAGAATTTCTGTCGGGTAATAAGGGAAAGAGGAGGAGAAGAAGGAGGAGAAGGAGGAGGAAGTAAGGAGGATGCGAGGCAAAACTGTATCGAAGATAATGAGAGGGTAGGATGCATATTGGAGAACTGGCCCTTTCGCTAGAACGAAGAGCCAGCGAGTTTAATCCGATTAAAGTGGTACCAAGTCATTGGAATACGAAATTCCATTTTATTAGCTGTACCACACTATAGGTAATCCACTATTTTCTGGTCGATACGTAAGTATTGAAATTACAATCGGAAACTCGCTAAATGATATTCTCGCTGATGAATAGAAAGCATTTCTACTAAAAGAATAATGGATTATCCATTGGATACACCAAATATAAGAAATATCGAGAGGAACTGATGTAACCGTATTTATACACATTAGATCCACTTAGAAAACTCAGATCTAAGATCAAAGAAACAATGTTCTCGAGAAGCTTAACTCGTTGCATTCGAGTTACGAGATATTCCGTATTTAGCAAACCGACTGTTGAGACCGAATAATGAGATATCTCGTTTTAATACCTTCTTATACACGCATATTAACGACTTGACGAATTGTATATCATTCAACCTGTTTCTTACATTGCTATGGTAACAAAGCTTTGCAGTAGCTTATGACAAAAGAATCGCCAAATAAATGCATGTGAAAATTTCAAAAGAATGGAAAAGAATCAGTCAGTATTGTCATTGCATCGGGAAAAATCTGTTCGGCTTGTGTATCGTACTGTACAAAGCATTTTATTCATTTTATTGTTGCACAACATTTTATTATTTGAAACCTAGCGTTCTAGTTTCTAAAGAAATAGCGTTTAAATTAATTTATTAGATAGACACTAATTCTAAAAAAATAGAAAAATGTCTCGTAGTAATAAAGAGAACGAAAGTCAAAATGAATTATTGTTCGATGATTTATCGGATGTACCAAATGACATTTCGAGTGAAAATAAACTTGATGATAATAGCGACATTCCTGGAATAAGTGATGTTATTAAACGAAGGAAGATACTGAATAAAAAAATATAATATTTCAAACGAAAGTGAAGATTCGAAGACAGAGGCTGAGCCTACAATTGAAGAAATGACAGAAAAGGATATTTTTCACAATTTGGAACCATTTGAAGGAATTTGTGGTACGTCTTGGTTACAAAATAACTATATTATGAAGGAAGCAGTCAATCGTATATTTGAGAACGAATTTTTCAAAATTATTATTGAAGAGACAAATCGTTATTATTCATAAAATTCACATAAATATAAACTCAATTTGAAACAAAGAAAATGGAGGAATGTTTCATACTTAGAAATAAAGAAATTGTTTGGAATAAATGTTAATTAAGAAAGTGCTTGTATGCATTGTATTAAGTTTATTGACACATCTCAAAATGTGCAGGCACTGAAAGCACGTTGAGCGAGCAGAACGCCGTACGCGATGAGTTAAGATCGATCGAATTGAAGTGTCGTCGACGGTAAGTAAAATAAAGGAAAATATCGAAGGCTTTTTAGTGGATGGTTTAAGAAGAGAAGAAAGGTATTACGAAAGAAATTCTTAGGGAACTGATCGCGGCGCCTAATGGTTGCCGGATAACTCCTAAAATTGCACGATCCGTGGCCGTGCGCGGCAGGAAACTCGTGGTTTCTTCTCTTCTATCTTTGTGGGTATACTTGAACGATCAGAGGCCCGGCGCGGAGCCAATAAATTTTTCACGTAACCTGTACCAATAAAATGAGATAGCGGGAGTAGAAGAGAGGGAGGCATCGACGCGATCCTGAAACAACTATACTTATCGAGGATCGTGCCTCGCAGGGTCTTGATGGAACCCCGCGTTTTCAGTCCCGCTTCTGTAATTACTATCCTCCTCTCTCGCGTATATAGCGGCGATGCCTCTTTACTCCGGTTCGTGCCAAAAACGACCACCGTGCCCCTCCCCCTCTTACTCCGTTGCCCTGCTCGAGAAACCTTTTCAAGCCTTTTCAACCACCCCGTGTATGTATATAAAAAATAACAATATACATAAATAAATCAAGTTTCTCATACCGTTTTCTTGTTATACTTTCAAATTATGGAATGCTTTGAATTTTAATATTTCTAATCAAATAATTTATGTGTTTATGTATTATGTGTATATAGTAAAAATAGGGTAAAGTAGCCAAATATAAGACCCATTTTTTTTAAGCATAATTCTCGATTAAAAATACTTTTATTAAGATACGATACATGTTTTAAATGTAAGATGTGTACACTTTTGCAACATGTTAGAAATTAGAACAAAACAAATAGAGTTCCATCGTAGTAAAATAAAAATTAAAAGTATGCAAAACCATGACTTGAAAAACTGCTAATATAACATCGCTTCCTTAAACAAGGTTTCATTGTACGATACAGAGTTTGTTCGCAAACGGTGGAGAAAATCTAAGAATGGGAATTTTGATCTTAAGGAAAATAAGGAAACGAAGCTTCTGTGGTAAAATGGAATTTTTTTCAATTGCTATAAAGACGGAGAAAAATTGTTGAACTAAAAAATACTAACTTGTTGAACTAAGAAATAGGAATTGGCTGATTTACTTAAAAATCTTCTTAATATTTAAAATTGAACTACTTAAAAATATCAAATCATAATAAAATACTTAAAAATTTTCCGGACAACCTAATATATATTACTGTTTAAAATACACGCTTAAAGTTTTTTATATTTTCTTTGTTATACTTATTTAGTCCAAATTTTCCGATTATACTTCAAAATAACTTTCTCAACTTTCTTAACTCGTATTATTATGCGTACATATTATTTATAAAAAAATATAGAATTCCATTTAAAAAAATTGAATTGACTTTTAAATATCCCCCATCATGTCAGGTACAAAAAATTGTTACACCACACAATATCCCCTTCTGTAACAAACAATATGTATTTTGTTAATACATTTTGTTCATAACATCGCTGCCTTAAAAGATATTTCACTGTATTCAAAAGAAACAGACATCGTACATATATAGGGTGGTTCAAATATATATATTTATGGACAATATATTTTGAAAGTAGTTGTAAGTCCATGTTTTCTTCTTCCGAGATATTTAACATCTATTAAAATGTCAATGAAGCGTACTAAGTATGCCAATGTTTCTATGAATTTAAGTATATGTAAATTCGTTATATAAATAACTTCTATACGAATTTAATTAAACCAATACAATCTATCTGAATCGTAAATGGAAACAGTCCATATACGGCCAATATTTTTCATCCTACATTTTTCTACATTTTCGAAATGGAATATATTTTCAGAATTTATGGATCCAAAAATTTCCCCGCAAATTGATACCCTTCAAAAAATAAATCACACCAATAACAAAAAGTCGATCAGAAACCAAAATGCCAAAAAACTCTACATTTGCAACGTGTTCTCGAATTTCAGTATCGATACACATCATTCATACTTAACTTTTTGTTAAATAAAATAAATTTAGTAAATTTTATTTCACGAAGTTACCACGTTTCGGCTTCTAATCGTCGCCGAAATGGCTCTTCGGATAGAAAATACTCGACATCTATGAGCAACTACGCTGTCGTAACTCGTAGTAACGCGCACCTAGCCTACACGACGAGGAATAAATAAAAAAAAAACAGGAAAAAACAGAAAAAAAAAAGGAAAGGAACGGGGAATGGGAGGTTCTGGGTGAGGATGGTGGTTCTTTTTCCGGTGGAATTGTCGCGGCAGTCGGTTCGAGCGGCGATCACGATAAAACCATCGGACAATAATAAACAATGCGTGAAACGACAAGTACGACCGGGCCATTCCGCGAGATGTTATCGCGGCTCGCGCGCTAGCCACCGGAGAGCGCAATCAATCATTCGAACCGGATAAAATATAAAATACGCTGCCATGGAATACGACAACGACGACGACGACGACGACGACGATGACGACGAGGAGGAGGAGGATCAAGAGTAAGAGGAGGAGGTGGTTGAGGTAGTGGTGGTGGTGGCGATGTGTGTTTGCCGTTTTATTTATTTGCACGGTCATGCAAGTTCCGCGGAATTAACGTATTTTTTGCACGCGACCCGACCACCACCAGAATGACGGGTCGATCCGCGACCTGAGCTTTTATTATCGCCCAGGCTTAATGGGGGTTTCGCGCGCGAACACAACCCACCCCTTTCTTCCTGCAACATTTTTCTCTCACTTTCTCACTCTCTCTCTCTCTCTCTCTCTCTCTCTACCTTTTTTTTCTTTGTTTCTTTTTCAACATCGTGACGTCCGATTAAGCTTCGCGGTACTATCCCCGCCAATTCTTTCTTCGATAGGAAAAATCGAACCTTTTTACCCGATAATAGAATCGTTCAATTCTTACCAAACTCGTATTCTATAGTTTTAGCCTGTGGCGATGTTGCTGCTAGCTGAAAGAGGAAATGAGATATAGAGGATCGGCGGGAAAAGGAAAGGTCGTTTCTTCTGGGGTCTCCTAGTGGAATCGTCAGTAAGGTATCCTAGGAGACCCGTGCCTTAGACAAGGAGGACTGAGGGACTCAGGTTAGAACTGATATATGAGCCATTTTGAAAGTGACCTAAGTCCATTTATGTTTAAATTGAGATATTTAAGAGTTTGCGTTTCAACGAAATTGAAAATATACGTATAGGATAGCAATGTATCACACACCTTAAGTGTGTCTAAGAGAGTTAAATTTAGAATTCCTATTAAAATAATAACAATTATTAAGTGAATAATATGTGTCTTCTTACCAAGAATGGACTTAAGCTACTTTCAAAATTAACAACTAGATTTGTCGTCAAATTTGAAACAGTCCAAGTCCATTTGATATAATTTCAAATACTTCAAATTGGAAAAAACAATATTGCATTTATTTTATATTTCATTACAACACTTGAAAAACACCATTTATGCAATTCAGGAGATTTCCTAACTATATAAATTACATAACAATTTACTGCTCATCTACATTTTGTGTATGCGGGAGGGTTTTGAAGAAGTCATGGTGCTTAAATAATAGTTTCTAGTTTATAAATCAATACATTTTTTATATTTCCGACCACCCAGTTCTTGCCAACTGTGGCGATCAACAATCAATGATCCACCAGAAGGGATTTCAGAAATAGCGAATAACTTCGTCATTTTGTATGATTTTACTTTCAAAAAATTGCAAAATAAAGCTGAAAGTTACATTTATATTCTCTGAAAAAGATTACATTTTTCATTTAGTAATTACTTATAGAAAAATTCCCAAACGTTACCCATTTTTTGACGCCTCAGGATAGTGTTTCCCCTTAAGACACTTTCCTCGTTAAACGCTTTCCTCTGTAGACGTTAACCCTTTACACTCCTTTGTCGAGTTTGACTCCACATCAGTTTTTATCACAGAAACTCCTATAGCGCGTCACGCTCGACATTTTTAAATTGCCAGTTTAAATATGCATTATATTTTCCAATACTTCCTTTTTTACGTGGAGGGACAAAAGAATAATAATTATGTTTAGTACAAAATTGAGATCTACATTGCACAATGTCTTTAAAACGACAAGACATTCCGATAGCATAAGAAAAATGAAACAACAGGAAATAGTCATATATTATAACAAATACGATGGTGTCGATGTGGCAAGCCAATAAGACGATGTCTTATTGTTTTTTACGTCAAACACTGAAGTAGTGGAGGAAATATTTCTTTCAGTTGAAATCTCTTTAGTAAACGCGTGTATTTTTTATAAAGAAAACACTGAAAATGAAGGAAGAAAATGTATAATCCAAAAGATTTCGAGAAACCATTTTACTGAGATTAATTGGTGATTTTCGTGTTTCAAACATGAAATTGGGAAGGCTTGGAACAAGTGACGAGAACGATCGTTTAGATAGAAAGCCTCGTTTAATTTTCTTATCATCCAGAAGGAAAACACAAGGATTGTGCAGTTTGCTTACACCGAAAAGTAAAAAAGGAAGAAGAAAACCCATTTTTTTTTTTTTTTGTAACGTGCAAAAAAAAACTAGGTTTGCATCCTGGAAATGATTTCAAACGATAATCCTTCAAAATTACAATGCGCTGTTAGTTGCGCCACGCAGAAACCGGTGAGGCGCTTAACGTGTTAAAATAATAATTCATCGGAATATAGGAAGATGAAAAATCCCTAAAACAATGTTCATTGTCGAATATAGATGCAATTGACACCAACCAGTACGTTCTGCCGTAGAAGATATGAAAAATGACTTGGACAATCGTCCAAGAAGTGTACACAGCGACGTTAAAACGTGCGACTAACAAGATGATTCGAGCCACTGTAACGAATAAGTTGAAGGAAGAGTGGGTTCAAGGGCTTGGAAGAAATATTCCGTGGAGCATAATGACGACTGGCGAGCGCATCGTGATGGATGGTACTCGTTGTATCTTGTATCGCGCTATCGCTGCTACCACTTGCTTATTAAACTGTTCGGTATTCCCCTGGTGGACGGGCGCAACAAGCCGACCCGGCCCAGCCACGAACAACGCATCAGAGAGCAGAAGGAGAGGAAGATCGATGCTCGTTCCGACTGGGACCGAAACTTTTAATAAATGTCATCTGCTACCGAGGTAGTCTCTCCGGTCACTCGTTATAAATCGCTACCGTGCGCCGAAAATTATCTGATTCCACGGAACCACGCTGGACGAGAGCTTCGACTTCGCTGTACAAACTTTTCTATACAGCCTCTCTCCCTCCTACCTCCCCCCCCCCCCTCTCTTTTTCTTTGTGTATAAGCGTGTGAAGATGGAAGATTTTGAGACACCTTGCGAGATTCGTACAGCGAGAACGCGAGTGAGATAAAGAGGGAGAAAACAGTGTACAATTTTATTTCTGATAATGTGGAACAGTTGAAACAAAACATGACGTAAAATTAATAATTTTTTTCTTTTTTCCTTTTTTAACTCTTTGACTGTTATAGACGTATATATACGTCTACCTAAAATTATCGATATGGACTATGGACGCATATATGCGTTCAGCTATTGTTTCTCTTATACACCTCCGGTGAAAACAAGAAACGTCAACTTTTAACACTATTGTTAGGAAAGTCTAAAAAGCGAACGCTTGAGTGGGCCATGTACAGTCTTTTGCTGCGTTTCCCTTTTCTAGGAATGGTTCTGACTCGAGGTTAAGAAAGGCCATATTGTCAAGGAGGCCCTCTTGACTAGGATTTTTCAGAGACGACAGAATTGTATTAGCACTCGCTAAGTATAGTCGAGAATATAGCTTTCACTCTATCTAACCGCCTTCACTTATTTCCGAGTCGACCGCTCATTACTATTATCCTGATTTTCCTTACACTATGCCGTCCGATGATACCACGTTGGTGTCGCATGCAAAGCTATATAATAATAAATCATAATATAGTATTAATAATAACACTAATTAATAATACATTATAGAATAACAGTTTTATTACAATTTCTAAATAAACACATATTTTAAATTATTAACGTCTTGATAAAATTCACAAAAATTTAATAATCTTCAATCTTTTAAAGCATATCGGTACATGTATATAATGCAACTTTACATCTTTTGCACTCTCAAGTTGTTTCGCTACGTTTTTTTATGTTTTGTGCAAACTTTACAAGTTCTTGCTGGCTTTGATTTGGATGACGTTGGGTCTGTATGCTTTGGAAAATGACCCCAATATTTTGCGTGCAGTCTCTCTGATACATCTCCGTTCAATAATGGTCCTTTTCGATTATACTCTGTTGACGGTACATTTTTTAGTAATGATTCGTGTAGTCTAAATGATGTGCCACGTCTCTCACACGTATTATTTACTGTTGAAATATATATATATTATTCAAAGAATTTCAAAGAATTTTGAAAATGTGATTTAGTCTACAGTTCATTGTTTTCATATTTTTTCAACTTCTGCAATTACTTTTTGCACTTTTAATCCAAAGTCTAAAACAGCTAAAAAATTTAGGCGATGCTATAGTTATGCACCGCAGTGTAATTGGTTTCCATAGGGGGAGAAAAAAGAAAACACAAAAAAGAATTTATCATTGCGAATAATTTCAATGGAACGTAAAGAAGGAAAAAGGCTGCGAGAGAATAAGTTTCTCTAGAGAATCAAGCGCTAGTTTTCTGTGGACACCCGGTACGAAACGGATGATTGCGCCCCGCGAACGCAACAGATCGCTACGTTATTATTTTCGCCAGTTATCGAATTAGATGTTGGCTTAACGGGTACGTACGGGCACAGGTCTCCTCTCCAACCCATAGTCTCATAGGCGTACATACAGCCTTTGAATCTTCTTTATCGCGCGATAGTAACGAGAGCATAAAACTTTAGGGATCCACTTAATTCAATTCCCTGACACCTACCCATTCTGTACCACACATATTTTGTTTCTTCTTCCTCTCTCCTCGTCTATCCAACCCTGATCTCGACAATCTGAGAACGATCTTTCTGTATCGGGACTCGGAAAGTCACTGGTTTTGTTCTCCAGTTACGCTTGGCCACTTTTCTCTAGTCCAATGTAGAAGTGCTCCGGTGTTCCTGTAATAGATGCACATTTTCTTTCTGCGAGCTCAGAAATCCTCGCGTAACTTCCCAAATCGTTCATCAAACTCCATTTTACTAATACGTACGAATAAAATTCTCAATTTCCTACGTAGAATCTATCAATCTTCGATAATACTTGTTCCATCAGCTACATGTTCCCCGATCTAACGTTGTAAGTAGAATCCTCCAGTTTCCGCGCAACAAGAATATCCAACAGACAGGGATTGATCAATCGAACGTGATCTACAGCCGGAAGGAACGACAGGGGGTATGATCTGAAGTCGTGGCTCGACGTCGACTTTTCCCTAGGCTCGGCAAGCGGCTCAATTTCCTGAGAGAGTTGTAAATTATGCCGATTCCGGATCGCACCATGGATGACGCCCATGGGCTTCTCTCTAAGACCATCTTTCTCACTCCTGTATCGACCCCTTTCTCTGTCATTTCTGTCTTTCTCTCTCTCTCTCTCTCTCTCTTTCTCTCCTTTCCTCTCTTTCTCTCTATCTCTAACCCTCGCTCTCTTCTTCTCTCCTTGCTCTGTTACTCTATATGATTCTCTTGGATGGCTCCAAGTACGAAGATAGGGGCATCCCCGAGATTACGGCTCACTCGTTACTACCTACAACGTACTTACGTTACTTTTAGAACCGCTTATTACTGTGATTACCGGCGCATAATGCGACGACCGAGCGTTCTACAATTTATTATTGAATTGCTATAATACGGACTACGTTGTTCCACCTTTACGTGTACGCACGTGTACGTATGTATGTATATACGTGTTGTATACGCCAAGGAAAACGTACGGGCTGCGAAATCTCCGGTCGATAACCAGCAAAAATAGAGGAAAATTCTCTTCCTACCCCTCCTACTTAGACGATCGTTTTTTTTTTTTTTTGTTTTTTTCTACTCTCTTCTGTAAAGCATTCAGACACAAGGAGTATATGTAGAAACACAAGCCAAGAGGAAAGACGATAACCGAAAAGTGAAAAAGATAGCGCGATTCCATTAACATTTTTATTCGTATGATTCGTTTAAATTGTGCTCTTAAGGTGACGCGATTATCTAGGGTTCGCTATATATAGCCGACAACCATTACCGCAGCTGTGTACACTTAACCCCTCGATTGAAATTTTATTTTGCACGCTCTAACCACGGTTTCTTAGCTAACTGGTGAAATTTACCTTGCAAACGATATTTTTCAGTTTTTCTAATTGTAAGTTACGATCGTTGATTCTTCCAAAAACCACGATTTCTTTGCCAACTGGTGAAATTTACCTTATAAACTCATCTTATAGTTTTTCTAATTGTAAGATACAATCGTTGGTTGTTCCAAAAACCACGATTTCTTCACCAACTGATGAAATTCACCTTGCAAACGGTATTTTTCAGTTTTTCTAATTGTAAGTTATAATCGTTGATTCTTCCAAAAATCGCGATTTCATTGCTAACTACAAACTTACCTTATAAACGGCATCTTTCAATTTTTCTAAGTTACGATCGTTTGATTCTTACAATTCTTGAAAAATCTCGATTTCGAGGTATCTGCAGTGCCAATTAACCGCGTAGTTCGAATTTTTCCTCTTGAGAGCGCTTGAAACGCGGAAGAGGATGCCCAAGATGCGCGTACACACACACCATACATACCCATACACTACCCCATAGTGCTCTTTCCATGGTGATGCGAAATCACCGGTCTCCTATCCCCCTATCTTCGATGGCTATTCATTGTTGCGTTCGTGCGTGATTGGACGAGCTCGAAATAACACATTTAAGCAAGAGGAGAGTCCACACATGGCAGAGTAAAATTTTCTAAAGCGAGTAATCCTGTGCCCGATAACATTACACATTACTGGTAATACATATTCTCCTCGTTGACGCTGCATTAACATATCTGGTTACCATTTTTACTATGAAAATGCACTTTGTAACTGTTGTTGGTACTTTGACATTGTTTCCTCGTGAAATCTTCATTAATTTCTTCGATCGTACAAGAATATCAAATTCAAAGGACACTTTGATTTAGGGGAAACGTAATTGTTAGCAATTTTTTAATTGGATAGGTTAGGGAATTTCTAGGTTAAAAAGGACGTGTTATCGGTGGTAAGTAAGTAGAGCGATTTCTTTCATTTCTATTTCGAACAGTAGATGTCGGCAAATGTGATATCGACTGTCAACATTCTCGGCGCAATATGTATTATCGACCGTATTTCATAATATTTTAAACAAACAGCACCGAAAAATAGAAAACCTTTTGTTTGTTTAAGGGACATTGTTAAAAAGAGGTAACACGATTATTTTAATTACATTTTACGTTAGAAGCGATGATTTTTTATCGAGAAAGAATGTAACCTAACAATGTAAACAATTAGAATTTAATTTCTTTCAGGAGCATGTAATTTTTCATAACAGAGGGAAGCTAGCGTAACGTCCATTGATGTAGACAACCGTTTAAAGAATCAATAAGAAAGAGAAACTAAAGAGAAGTAATAAAAATGCAGCGAACAAATTTACCAGTAGTCTCGATGCAACTGGACTCCTCCATTGCAATAAAAATAAGCATGGGAGGATCAATGTTCCAAGAGAGGACGTTAATGGGTCGTTCAGATGTCTGGCACAAAATTAAAATTGTAAAAGGGTCTTTATACGATAAAGAGACTGTGCTGAAAGCAATATTGACCGCTATAGAACCGGCAGAATTAATTCCTGTTAAGTACCAAACCAACGGAGAGGATACTTTCTTTCTGGCGCGCAATTGCGCTCATGCTCTGGACAAACTCTGCAAAACTAACTTAATAATCAAAAATCCAGAAGGAGATCCATTGATACTAATAGTAACATTAGGATTTGCATCCATTCACGACCTGAAAATTAATCTTCAGCCGTTACTTTTGACCGCTCTGGCCAAGAAATACGATCCTAATAAGAAATCGTTGGATTTGGAGCAATTTCACAAAGATCCCGACATGTCTAAGACCGTCTACTGCCCGCTATCTCAACAGAGGACTTTCAATCATGTTCTGAAGTTAACAAAATCTGCTATAGCCACAGTAGAGTATCTAAATCTCCAAAAGAACGAATTATTTAATTTATCTCCCATAGAAGCATCTAGTTTGACCTCCATAAGATACCTGGACCTGAGGTACAATAATTTAATAGCTATGGAGGCACTTACTCCGTTGAAAAATCTATGTGTACAGAGATTATGGTTGGATGGAAATCCTCTCTGTGAAAATTATGCAAGTTCCAAGCAGTATATAGAATCCGCGCTGAAATATTGCCCTAATTTAACTCAATTGGATGGAGTATACATTAGAACATCTGGACTACCGCTGACGTATGCTAACTATTTCAAGAATTTATCGAGAGAAGAGCTAGTTGTGAAGTTTGTTAATCACTTTTTCAGTCTATACGACCAGGGGGATAGAACAGTCTTGAAGGGAATCTATTACAAAAATGCATTTTATTCAATGAGCTTTGGAATTGCTTCATCAGTGGCCCATAAGAGGAATCTTGGTCAATTCACAGCCAATAGAAATATATTGAAGAACACAGATTTGAACAAAAAGAGGCAACACCTTTATTACGGGCAGGACAATATTCTAGGGGGTTTGAAGAGGCTGCCAAGGTCCCATCATGATAAAACTTCGTTTGTGTATGATTTAATGTACGACGATGGCAAATGCTTGGTCATCTCAGTCAGCGGGCTGTTTAAAACGATGAACAACTTCTCTCAAGTATTATGGTTCAATAGAACGTTCGTTTTGCAAGCTGGTCCTGACCATGAGTACAATATTCTGAATGATCAGTACCACGTAGACTCTACTTTGGAAGAAATCTCACCGAATAGTATAGAAAGCAAAGTTTCTTACGACGAGATTACACCATCGTGTTTCAGTACAAGCGAGAAGAAAGAATTGATGAGTAAATTTTTAGAATTGACCACTTTGAACAGCGACTGGAGCCAGACCTATATGGAAGAAGCTAAATGGAATTTAAGAAAAGCTATCTCAAATTTTATAAAAGACTACAAATCTTCTGCTATTCCTTCCGAGGCCTTCCTAAGATAGTATTATATTTTTCTCTGTGTATAGATTCTGTAAATAATTTGCGATATTTGTATTTTTCAATAAAATTCACCCATCCCTTCATTTACATGGATTGACCGTTCCGGGTTTTCTTTTTTTTTTTTACGCGGTTAAAAATCGCATAGAATCTGCTTGCATGAAAAAAGAAGAACATAGTAAGAGCAACAGGTGTAAATTGTAAAAACATTTAAATCGCATATTTTAACACGTTAAGCGCTACAACGGTCTCTATGGCCCGGCAGTAGATTTTTCGTTCAGGCAGTATTAATTTTCAAGAACTAACAGCATCAAATTTAGAAAAACAATTCTTTATCTTTCAACGATGGGTTTCATTAAGACAATTGAAACAAAAATATGGCTTTCGTCTGTAGACGTTGACAAATTTTCAATTTTATTTGTTATATATATATCGTAACACTTTTTGCGAAATTTTCAAAACTGAACGAAAAGTCGACCGTATTTGGCGTGATGTTTAACGTGTTGATAAGAATTATAGATATTATATTTTAAATATAAAATTATGAAAATGACAGAAATAATCAATGGCAACAAATTAAATGGTTAGTATTTAAATCTACTTTCGGCCAGTATTTTATTACCAAAAAGGTCAGTATAAAAATACTAAACGGTCAGTATGTAAATAAAAGCATAGTCAGTACATCATTTATTTAAATACTGACAATTTGGTATAAATATTGAGCAAATCATTTAAATACTAACCAGTAAAATACAAGTCATAATGAATTACTTATAAAAATCGTAGGACAGGGGGTTAAAAAGAAACCAAAAAGGATCAGACTTATGTGATTAATACGTTTAAGTAAGAATTTGCTTCTCTCTGATATATAATAAATTCAGTGAAAGTTTGTAAAAAACTGAACCTATCTGACAGTGTAAGATGAGATCGCGTGTGAAAAGTACCGCTAGTAAAAAGTTACAATTTGCCCGCGTAAATTGAGGGAGAGGTGTATGTTTCTGGATCGAGTCATTCCTTTTATCCTTCCAGTAACCTATTCCTTCGGTAGATGGCTCCACGATATACTATCACAGTACAACCGAACACCATAAAGTTACATAAGTTCGATGATTTTAATCATCCGAAGGAGCTATAATAAGAAATTCCAATAGAGATAAAAACGGTATATCCTTGGTAAAATAGGACTTTTTCTTTCTCAAGAATTACTATGTTAGGACATGCCCAACACTAGCATAGATCAATGAGGGACGTCGTGATGTTACTTCTCTGGCATTTAAACCGAGGATGCTCACTAACTTCATCGAAAGGTTATACATTCAAGGATCAGGCTTATAACAGGGGTAGCCTGAGTGAATGAGACGACGTGCCTTCTTGTTTTCTTTCTTTTAGTCTCTTTCACCGAATATCACTCTCGGTTTGTGCAATAACCAGTTTAGTGAACCGTAGACTATGATTAAAGTATCCCTCGCGTTAAAATATGTAGATACAAACGAGAAGATTTCTGAAACGAGCTGTTTCTTTTTTTAAAAGTGGTACTAGCCCATTTTTAGAAAAAATAAGTTAATGGTAATTTTAGTCAGATAAGATATCCTCTCTTTATATTTATAATCACACAGTCAATGATGTACAATATTCTCATAAATTAATACAAAAAAATATTTAACTGTAAATTGTTGTCACAGGAATGTTTTTGTTGAAAGTGAAATAAATCCATTTATAATAATGATAATTGAAACAACTTTTTAATTGCATTAATTATTAAAATGGGGAATTTAAAGTTGTTGATGTACTTGAAAAATGAGGAAAGTTTAAAAATTTTAGCAAAATTACTGTTACCACTGTACACAACTTCAAAACCAATAACAAGAGAGAAATATAGAGATATGATGAATTTATTGCCTTACATACCTCCTATTTACCGTAAATACTTCACCATACTAAGTGTAAAGGAGAAATAAGACTGAAATATGAATAAGTTTATTATTATTAGTTATTTCAACCAAGTAATTTACTTTTCATACTTGCTTACTTATAAATTCATTATAATATAACTGAAATTATTTCTTGGTAAACTCGATTATTCATTCACTTATATGTCTTCATTTTAATTATTATTTTTTACATTTAAAAGTACATTTCAGAAAGGCCAACTTCCAAATAAAATATAAATTTTAAATTGTAAATAATTTTTATTCTTCAATAATTTATATTTATATTTATATTACTTGTAATTTATATTTTTCATAATATGTTATCATTGAAAGTGGTATAAGTCCATTTGTAACTGAAAAATCGTTTATTTTCTTTAACATTTTTATTCATCATTCTCATAATAGAATTTAACAAGTGTATAGTTTTAAAAATATTGCTCGACTTGATTAACGTTTGATTAACATACACCCATACCTCGCTTTACGGCCTAGATACGTTCCAGAAAAGTTGGCCGTAAAGCGAAAAGCTGTATAACGAATCAATTATTTTGATACAAACTTATACAAATTCAATTGGATCTGTTCCAATATTTTTATAAAATAATATAGTTTTTAGTTCATAAAGCATTTTATTCTTTTTATTTCCTATAAAAATGCTTACATAACAATAAAAGTACAAAACAAGTAATAATAAACAGAAATTCATAAAATTTACATATCAACTAAAAACCAAAGAAATCATATGCACATATGTATATAATAAAAAGCATAAAATAAAACGTTTAAAAACTATTTTAATCTGATAACGAACATTAACATGAAGAATCAGTAAACTATAATATGTTGCCATCATTACTTTCCGCTGTTATGGATTGACCCAGTTTAAAATATTGGTCCAACACTGTCTGCTTCACCTTGCTCTCTGCTATATCGAAATGCGTATAACGAAACATTATGGGCCGTAAATCGAAAAACTGCCATAATTAAAAAAGGCCGTTATAACGAAATGTCGTATAAAGAGCAGCCGTATAGCGAGGTATGGGTATATTTTTAAGTTGATTCAAACGCAAACCCTTAAACATCTGAATGTATGAATAAATGGACTTAAACCACTTTCAGAAACCAACAGTTCAAATAAGCAGGAGAGGTAGACAAACTTTAATTGTGATTTATAGGCTATAGAAACTCTCGTTGAAAGATATACCACGTTTGAAATATATACATTTATAGGTGAAAAAAAATCTGCTGATATTGCAATTACGAGGGGAAGAGGGGGGAATGAAAGCAACGTTGGTTCCGCTATCAGATTCACGGAGGAAAACTGTGCATAACCATAAAAGGGACGTCTAAACGAGCCATCGGAACTTGGTAAAATCATTTTTCACGAGATTCAATCTGAAGGAGCGCTCTTCCCATTGCTCAAGCGTGGCCATTTCCTGGTCCCATGGCAGGAAGATGGCCGACAATAACGCGGATTACGCGATCACACGTATTAACCGAGCGTCTCGGTTTACCAACAATTACTGCTCGCATACCAGGCGGTATAATAAAATGATTGTTACGCGGCGGATCCTCTGTGGGACCCCCAGCAGCCTCCCACGAAACTTTTGCCCACGATTATTCCAGGATATGCCCCCGACCAATTACAACTTCCTTCGATCAGCGTTTCCTGGCCCGTCCGCGCCAAGGTTTCGATACGAAAGTCGAGTTAAGATCCATGCGTGACACTGATTGCCGATTTCGTAACGCGTCACGGGGTATAATTGTTGATTGAATTTTGATAATTTATAATAGACTTACAATTAGTCGCAGCTCTGTAAAAAAAAAAAAATAAAAAATAAAGAAAGAAATAAAATCGCTACGATGATAAGTGGTAAAAGTGGGAAAAAAGCTGTGTATAAAAATACACGGAAAAATTCAAGTTAGACTGTTTATCAATTTTCGAAACGGCTAGAAGTCTGAGAATTATGATAATTCACTCTGAGCTGTTACATCTGTACAACGTTATATATGATTGTATACTACAATACTCAATTTATGTGGCACTATTGTTAATATCCTAAAGTGTTAAAAATTTAATTACGAATAATTCAATAAAATTAATATTAATTACTAAATATTTTGTAAAACCAATCGCAATAACGTAGAACCAAAGGAAACGAAAGATGTAAATAAGATAGTTATAGTATTGGGTTGTCTAGAAAATTTGTGTCGATTTTTAAGTAACTAAGCTAATTTCGCACTTCAGAGCACCAATTTTTTTGTTCCGTAAGATTTGCATTTTTTAATTCTGCAATTTTTCGTCGTCCTTCCAGCAAAATGTTCTTCTTCCAAAAATGTCGTTTCTTTATTTTTAGATTTTCATTGTTAGATTTTCTTAACACTCTACGAACAATTTTTTCTGATATATTACCACCTCTTTAAACATTACATATCTCACTTAATGTTTTACGAGTACTTTTCGTCTTTCGTCAAAAGAAAAATATTCAATGTCGAAAGTGTACTCTATTTTCTTCTATCTGCAAGACAGTATAACATTAAGACGAAACTAACAATTGTGACGAATAAACTATCAAAAGATACGTGAAAAAAGCAATCTTTCAGAATATATACGAATTTATGTTTTCATCTAATTGTATTTGTTATAATGTATTCAAACATACCTATGGAAAATCAGCACGAACTTTCCGAAGAACCTAATATATTATATTATAGGATATATATCGTCTATTAACGAGAGAAAGGATGAATGAGAGACATAGACATATTTAATGTAAAACCGAGTCCATTTTTTGGCATTATAAGCTGAAATAAATAAATCTAATCTAATCTATTAAATATTTTGTATGCTTTAAGATACTAAATCTAAATTTAGGAATTTATAAGAAATTTATATTTAAAATATCCTAAAGTGTAAAAAAATTCATCGCTGAAGATGATTTTTGTGGAGAAAATTAGATTTGTCGAATTCACTCCATCGAAACGCAATCGTGGTGATTATTTATTTAATATTGTATTTCACGTATAATGCCATCGAATATGCTTTAGAATAGAGCAGAGAGTATTAAATTATCTTTCGTACTTTTCATTTCGTTTCAATTCAAAGTTCTATCACTCTTATTGGAAGACCCTATAGTTCAGTATCTCTGATTTACGAAGTTAATAGTGTATTTAAAGATTTGACACAAATTGGGTTTGTCGTATTCACTCTATTATACGCAATCGTGGTGATTATTTATTTAATTCTAAAACATCGTTATTTTGCTTTTTTTTTTTTTGTTAAGCTATTTGAAATAAATATGTATTTCTAAAACTTATATATATTAGCTTTTATTTCCAATATTTTTTTCTTTTGTACCGACAGACTTTATTCACGCGATTTTTATCCGCGTAAAATAAATTTACGTGAAATGAATACCCTGCGTAAATTGAAGGACGGATGTACACAGATTGTATAAATACACATATTTATAAAATTATCTTTCACTTATTATTTATGAACGTACAAAAGATGGTATAGATGAATAAATAGTATAATTAAATTATATAGATATATTAATTATTATATATATATAAATATATAAATTACTTATTAATTAACACATTTATGAATATAAATATTTATAAATTAATAATTACAAAATAGATAAAGTTATAAATTGTATAAAATTAATCTGTATTTGTATTAAAAATTTACTCTAATTTTATAAATAATTTAATAAAGCCATATAATAATAGATTTTATTAAAAAAAAAAATTAAATATCGATGTGAAAATATTAAAAAATATATGTTCGAATCGAATCTGTATAACTTTTTCAATTTTGAAAAGTTGAAAAAAAAATAGTTATTGCATTTCGTTCTACACGTTTCAAGTTCTGAATCAACGGGAAGTTGAAATTGTTATTCCGTCCGAAAGAACAGAAACTCGCTCGATCTTTTGTTTGGTACGGTTTATGACACGCTCGCGAAGAAAGGATATTTTTTCAGATAACGATGTTCACGTATTGTTCGAACATTTGTGTATTTCTCACCGAGAGAAATTAATTTCTTTACAATTGCTTTTTTTTTTAATGGGCTGTAAGGTATTACAAAGACGCCTCGAGGATGAAAAATGAAACGACAGGATCCAGGTGACTGGGCAGAGCATCCTTGTGCCAGATCCAACTCCGCAACGACATATTCGTAGCACGAGACCGATCCAGCGATCCTCTGATTGCGTCCCGAAGCGAAACGTGAATTGGAAATTTCGACAAAATGCGTACCAGCTGGAAAATCGAAGGGAAACGCCGTAGAAAAGTTAGTCTCGGGCGTACGATTATACAGATTGGATATACTGGTAATTAAGATGCAGCAAAGTTGCACCATTTCTCCGTATAATGAATGCACGCTTCCTGCGCTCCCCCCAATTACGGGGAACCACTCTTTCTAATGAAACTTCGCTACGAACACGCAATATACCTCGCTTTCATCAATTTCGCTCATCTGTTTACGTTCCATAGAGATTTCTATATCATTTTCATCTCGAACAACACTTGTGAAACTTTTTCTGACGCTGATATATCTGTTTTAAGCGAAGATTCACGTGGACACGAACGATTTATGGAGGTTGGATTAGGAATACGCGCGGAGTTAGGTGTAAATTGAATTTTTCCAGGGGCATTGTTGGACTAATTAAAGAACCTCTCACTGGTGTATAGCGATCGTCACGTGGACCCCCGCCAGGAAATCTCTCACGGGAGTTGCGCTCACCATTTTGCCCCGGATCGCCGCTGAAAACCCTCCTTTACGTAATCCGTGTCACGTTTAACGTTTGTGGTACCGTTCAAACCCGAAAGGAACCATCAGAAAATTCGTTAGAAACCGTTAATTTCCCTCTCTGTCTCTCATTACTTTCTAGCTATATAATGGAAATACTTTAACACGTTAAACGCTGATCCCATCAAACTAGATTTTTCGTTTAAGTAACTTTGATTCTTGAAGAATTAGTAGCTTCAAATTTGAAAAATAATTCCTTATCGTTCATTAATGGATTTCGTTAGAACAGTTTAGATAAAGATATGGCTTTCTCCTGCAGGTGTTATAAAGTGACCACTTTCTTCGCTAAATTTATTGTAACATATGCAAAATTTTCGAGGACTGAACCGTTGACCGTCGAGTCGAAAATCGAAATTAATTGTTTCAGTGCCAGTCAATTGTTTCTGTTCAGTGTTCTGAAAATTCTAGCTAATCTGTCTACAAAGTTGAACTAATGTTTGGATTTTGCCAATGCGTGTCTTTACTGCTATTATTTTTCGAGATTTTACTAAATAGTAATCTATACTTTCATAGGCTGTTGTTCAAACAAAATCTTTTTATCTATGAAAGATTGGAAATTTAGAAAAACGAAAGAAACGCGATCACACTGCTTGGCATTCTTCGATTGAAGTTTTGCAAAAGTCCGAAGTAATGAAATGGTTAAGGAAATTTTAATATGTACACTGCCGTTCGTAGTAAATAGGAGAATTCATTATCGTCGAGTATAAAATATTTCAGATTTCAGCAGAGTTCAGTAAATTTCAATAGATACCAATAGAATTCTATAAATTTCAATTTCTTCAATTTGTATACTGTTTTACTGTTTCTTCGAATGTAAAAGTGTTCGAGGTTGCACGATATACACACTGTATGCAGAAAATGTAAAAATTCGAAGTAGAAGTTACTTTCTCACGCGAAATACCTTAAAAATATCGGTTTTTAATTTTTTTGACAACGGCGCACCAATGCAAAAAATGTGAAAAAAATTGAGGATGATGATCATGCTAACAGGCTGCTATTAAAAACATATAAAAGAAGCGCTATTTTTTTTTCAAAAGATATCCGCATTTATTTGCGTTTTTTATTTTTTACAGCTAGGATTTGCAACGAAAAAATCGGAAAAAATTCCCTAAGATGTGCCTTCATGTGTGTAATATGTCAGATTTTTTTCAGAAGTTTTGCGATTTATTAAATAGGGAAAATAGTCCAAAAACTGATAATTAGAATTTACCCTGTAACTACCCCCACGGTTGAGTTTGAGGGTTGAAACTTGGTGTCACGTGTTTTCTTTTGGTAAGCTATCGAATGGTGTATCGCACTACCAAATCGGTTGGAGGGTACTTTTGACCCCCTTAACCTGCTAGACCCTTTCAGTATACTTCACATTCCAGGTGTCCCAATATTTATAAACGATAGTGTACTTATGATCATCCAAAAAACCCGCCCACATGCTTCTTTTCAATAAAACACAAAGTATTTGAAATTTTTTCAAATTGTTTTTCTTTCGCTGAAAGTATACTTGTACGCCTAGATGTTTGTTTTTAACCCTTTTAGTACAACAATATATCGTTCCCTTTATGCTACAGGCATGAATTGTGGGAATTAACAAATGAATATGAAACGTGATAAAATATTTCTAGTATTATTTCTAATAAATAATAGTAATTTTGACATTTTTTTCATGTATCAGTTTTTATATCAGATTTTTGTGTAACTGTGAAGTAGATTTTGAAAAAAACTTTCAATAAATATCGAAATGCTTTAGTCATTTGTTCATTTTCCATTTATTCGTTAACACACGTTCTCTAAATTTCGTAATTGTCTTTTAAAATTGAATTCTTTAATCTCAAACATCATCAAACTACATTAGTTTAGCTCGGCATTAAAGGGGTTAATAAAACACAAACTATTTGGAATTTTTTTCAAGTTGTTTTCTTTTTATTGAAAGTACAATCCATTAAAATTATACATGCAACAGAATGTCGTTCAAATGTACATTACGACTGCGTTTGCAGATATTGATTCGATTATCGATATTTTCAATTACTTTCCGACATGTTGGTGCCGTTACTTCACGAATTGCACCTAGAATATGAGTCTTTAGATTACTAATTATTTCTGGTTTGTTAACGTAGACTTGACTTCAAAAAAACCCAACAAAAAAAGAATCTAATGGTGTTAAATCACCAATTGAAATCTGCATTTCGTGAAATTACACATGAACGAAATTTCGATCGCGGAAACTGAACGTTTTCTCGAGTTGCGTAACATGTAGCATCGTCTTCCTGCAAATAGACATCAGACACATCGATATGATTCAATTCTGACCATAAAAAGTTATTCAACGTTGATTGGTATCGCTCAGCATTCACAGTAATAACATTTCCAGCATTATCTTCGAAGAAAAACTGTCCAACGAATCCATTTTCCCAAAATGCACACAACAAAATGACTTTTTGTGGATGTAGAAATTTTTCACGAATAACGCGAGGATTTTCATCACCCCAGATACGACAATTTCGCTTATTAACGAATCCATCTATTGTGAAACCGAGTTCCGTCGCTAAACGAAATTTTGCTTGAAGACAATGGAACAAAGAACGCCCATTTTCATAATAAGTTTGAATAATCTAAACGTATTGCTGCAATGTATACCTGTTCATGGTTAAAATTTTACTACCTTCTATTAAAGCAAAACGGCTTGTGTCATTTGAAAAGGTATGACGTGTAAGTATTATGCAGTACTGAAATTTAAGCGTTGCATTTGGACGACCCTATACATATAATAGTATTGCTTGGGGTTGTAAAATAATTCTGTGGTCGTCGAGACACTTGAAGAGAACATTATTCCGTCCTATTAAGCTTAAAGGAACATTTCTATCATCTTCAATCGTCTTATTTCTAACTTGAAATGATAAAACAATAATTATCTAATATTTCGTATCACTTACACAAATCAAACTGACGCGTTTGATAAAACGTGGAATAAAGTAAAATTATTTTAAACAAAGTAGCATTTTTTTTAAAGTGAGGTCACATTCAAAATAGACAAATTTATGCAATTATGCGCCATAATGTTCACAAATGCATCAAAAATATCTATTCTTTTCACGAACAAGAGATCACCCCGATCAGTCGTGATTTTCATAATGTTCGAGTGGATTTTTGAGAGAATTTAATATAGAACATAACTTTTATTCAGCTTTACGATTAGAAATCCGACTCTGTATACAATATCCTGTTTAGCATATAAAATTAACCCCTTGACCTATGATTTCTTTTGCTGATTATCCATTTATGCATCAGCTATTTACTATTTTCCTACCATTTTATGCAAGAAACGTTAATGTATTACAAATTAATCACAATTGGCTATCATCGGTGTTATAAATTATAAGAGAAATTAGAATTAAAATTAATATTCATTACTAATATAATTATTTTTCTTAAATCTCTAACCAGAATCTGTGCCACGAGTCTAACTCGTTGTTATAGGGCAAGGGGTTAACAAGAGAACAAGGGCTGTTTTCAGCCGAAAGAATCGAAAAGAGCAAAAAAAAAGAAAATTGACCGATACTTTTCTTGAGGTCCCCTATAAACTTGCAAAACTTAAAAAGAACCGGAATTTCCGGGTTACCGAAGTTTCCTTGTAAATTAACCTACATGATTTATTCTTCCATTCTCTTCCTGACTGCATTATTTATTGTATCCCATTCGAGACGAAGAATTATTTTGAAGACGATCTCCAGAAGCGAAACAATTTTTTTCGTTTACGTGAAATATCTTTAAAGGGAAAAATTTCAAACATTTTTCGTACAAATAAGTTGCTAGCACAATCGTCTGTATAATTGGGTCTTCGAAATATTTGTATTACTCCATGTATGTAATGAATAATAAAAAGAAAAGATATAATTAAAGTGGAAGAAAATTTATTTGAAAAATAGTAAACCAACGTGAAATCATTATTTTAGGTTAAAAAATTCGAAGATAACCTATGAAAAGCTATGTGTAATTGGCTCTTCGGAATATTTTTATTACACCACGTGTGTAATGAATAATAAAAAGAAAAGATATAATTAAAGTGGAAGAAAATTTATTTGAAAAATAGTAAACCAACGTGAAATCATTATTTTAGGTTAAAAAATTCGAAGATAACCTATGAAAAGCTATGTGTAATTGGCTCTTCGGAATATTTTTATTACACCACGTGTGTAATGAATAATAAAAAGAAAAGATATAATTAAAGTGGAAGAAAATTTATTTGAAAAATAGTAAACCAACGTGAAATCATTATTTTAGATTCAAAAATTTACAGATAACCCATGAATAAATTTTCAAAAAATATTACAAAAGTAATATAAAGTACTTGTAAAATTTTCCTCCATAGAAACTTATACTTTTTGTTTGTGACAATCCTTGAAACATTCTCCCAAACATTCTCGATTCTTTATTTTCTATTTCTTCGAAGCGAGAAATCACTTTCATCATCGCTGCTCATTTCTTTTACTCCCGGCAATTCCGGTTATGGGTTAATCATTTTAGGGATCTCACTTATAGAAAATTTACGGCTACTTTTTCCCTGCTAATTGATAACTGACGTTCAAACTCATCGCACACACGGTGTATAACTCGTTTCTCTAACTAGGAAACGCATTACACACACGATGTACAATCTGTCTTGAATTTAGTACTCTTTTTTTACTCTTTGGTTCTTTCCACACCTTTTCCTTTTTCTTTATTCTTTTCTTCTGTATCCTTTCAAGCTGTTCTACGATCTTGTTGTCTAAAATTTTCGAATCCAACTCCGCATAGATAACAATTGAAAAATATCTCTTCCAGGAAAAAGAGAAATCTGAAAGAATCTCTGCAATTTAGACAAATATCCTGGGTCCATTAGTTAGAAGGTTAATTTCCTTTTTTCTCTGGTCCAAAGTCAAGACGAAGTTCAGCGCGTGCAAGAAGGAAACTCTTGTAAGAAGCAGCCAGCTGCTTGTGTAACTTCCACGTTCCAGGCTTCTTCATGGAGAGCATCAACGTTTATGCAACATTGCTCGTGGATTCACGCACGCACGACACCACCGTCGTCTCTCTTGTCGTGTGTGTCCCAAGTGAAAGTTTCGCTGACTGTCGGCAGCAGCGTCGCGACGACCTGATGCCATTATAGAATCGGAAGCTGCATCGTCCAGGATGCCTCGATTTCCACTTCGTATGATTATATATATATATACACACACACACAATACCAATAGAATAAATGCACTTCCATTATTACGTTCCATCACGGTGGGAAGTATCGATTGTTCCGCTCATTAGACCGAGGAACAATATTGGGAAAGGCTGATCACGGTGCGAGCACCGTTCTCGATAAAAAGTGGAGCACTTCCCATCATTGGAAAATTACTTGGACGGGCCAATAAGGTCTCTAGACCCTGGGAATGATTTCTCTCGAGACTATAGGTGGCTTTCTGCTAAAGAGAGAGAGAGAGAGAGAGAGAAAAAAAAGACACTGAAGATTCGAAATTAATTCGGGTGAAAAATGTGTCTGACGAAGATCGTTCGTACGAATTCTCCGTGAAGTACTTTCTCGAAGAGTGAATAATAGGATTTTTGGAAAATGGTGAGATAGAGGAACTGCCATCAGAATTACGTAAAGGAACAGCGATGAGCGGATAATAATTCTGTTTTTCGCACGGAGTTGCGCACTATGTCACAATAACGAGCGGTCTGTAATTAAGACCTAGAGAGGCCGCGATAATTGTACTCAGGGCAAATCCACATCGTATCAATGTGCCTGCTTGAAATAGAAAATGAAAGAGGAGTTTGTCAATTTTTTGATACGATTCCTTCTCCGTTGATACATCTGATATATCCGATAGCACAGAAATATCTTAATCTAATTATTGGATGTACTAATTGTTACGAAAAAAATAAGAAAATATTCCAGGGAAGAGAGAAGTAACGATTGATCGAATCAACAGAATCAGAGTCTCTAATTAAGCAACTTGTTCTCCACTCGAATCACGAGCAAACATTTCTACGTAAGCGCTAAGAATGGTCTGTTCGCCAATTAATTTCAAGCAACCAACCACCGATGGCTGCTTTAAATCACCTGGATTCGATGAAAAATTCTATCGAACTATCACGCAAGTGGAGCAACCGTTACTTCGTGGAGAGAGACCGAATCTAACGACAGTCTGCGACCATGTTAGTTTTGTAACATGACGAATGAAGATATTAAGCAAACTGTTCGCCCAGAATGACATGTAATTTCCTTCAACGTTGCAGAATGTTCGTAACTTCTTCGAAAAGAACAAAAAATAGTCATTCGACTGAATTAATAGAAGAAATTTCTGGAATTTTATCGTGGAACGAGCCTACGATATTTACGATTTTCTTTTAACAAAAATATCAGAGTAATTTATATAAAATTTTAATTAACACTATACCGTCCGATGGTACAACGTTGATGTCTCCTAAAAATATTTCTATTGTAATAAAAATGCTTACGTTTATTTATACGTAACTTCAGGACTTGATGTAAATCGGATGACAGAACCAAGCAAGAGTCATTGAAATTTTCATGTTTTAATACGATGCATTGTAATTAGAATATGAACGAATACGCGAAATATCCACAACAGACGAAAGATTTTCCACAATACGTGCTGACGTCAAAGTGTTAATATAAAAAAATGTCGTATTAATATAAAAAAAAATTTTTAAGGTGAGATACTGTTTGTAACAGTTGAAGAGTGTCATTCTGAAGTAAGAAGATTCTTTGTTTGGTCCTAGAAGTCGGTTAATCAGCCACTCATAGCTCAGGGGCCACGGGGAGCAACGATTTTCAGGATGATCGCCAGAGACGAGTCGTGTTCGCCTCGAAGAGGATGCCTTTTGCTTTCACTTTCTCACGTGCCGTACGGACCTTACGAGGACTCCCCTCTTCTCGTCTCTCATAGAGGATGGATAGATCCTCCAGGAGGATCCCCGAGCCGTTCACGACTGCGTAATTGTCTTTTTGAAAGACTTCGAGGCAACTCAGGTCCAAAAATAAATCGTAGAATTTCTATTAAATCCTGATATTTAAGGATTTGCACTTTAGTTGATTCAAAAATATCAACGAAGTGTACTAAGTTTACCAATATTTTTACTAACTTAAATACAGTATTAATTCCTCTAAATATTCCTGTAAAACGTGAATTCCTATAACGCGGCAAAGATATTGCGACTACTGTTTTCATATAACACGATTCTTATTACAAATACTAAAACAGAGGAATTACTTGCATTTCAGAATTAAATCTACTTTAGTTGAGCAAATATAATACATAAATTTCTATAATTATATGTTTATCTAATTTCAGTGAAATAAAAGATTTTTAATATGTTTTTTTTAATCAACTGTGTATGTTCCCATAATTATGAAAGTGGTCTAAGTTATATAATTCTGGTTTTGAGATATTTAAAGGATTACATTTGAATGAATTAAAAAATATTTTCGTATTATGTAACATTTTAATTTAGAATTTTATTAGTCTTGGTTAATGAAAATTTATTATGAATGTGAAATCTTGCGTGAATCTCATGGGAAAATGTTGTTTTTGAAATTGAATTGACGACCATTTTCAAAATTAACCGAATGACCTATAAATGACTTAAACCACTAAAAAAACTACGAGTTCTATTAGAAACAGAAATTTGAATGAAATAATTCATTGAGATTTATTAATTATTTTTAAAAAGTAATCCATTTTTATCATTTTAGGATTTTATCATTATGAGTTGAGATTTGTCAAATGTTCCTGAAAAAGTGGAAAAACCGATATACATTGTATATCCAAAATTTTGGATATACATTGTACGTTATGTAATGAAAATTACCTGGATTCATATTTTTGTATTTTTTACATATTTATGTTACTTGGAAGTACACTTTTTTCATACTGAACAATGGCAAATTTATTATTAGCCAAGATGTTTCTTGCAAAAAATTCGAAAAATCCAATGATTCTGTTACAATTAAAACAGCTACTTGCGATTCCGTAGTTTTTTCTATCGTTTCCAAACTTTATTCTTCCTGATCTTTCCTCGGAATCTGTAGCATCTATCTGAACTCTGTGTTTCCTGTGCGTTGTCGGAATTAGTTTCACTTTTTACCATTATTCTAATCTTCCGTTTCCTCGAACCAATTATTTCGTTCAAATCGCTCATTTATGAAATCGTTAAGTTGGTCTTCGGATAATTTAAAATTGAACTTATCCTCGCTGTCACTAACTCCGCCATTTGACTCGATCTTTATAAACATCAAAAGCAGACTAATATATGAAATAATAATTTTGAAAATCCGTCTGTTTCATTCTTTAATTACAGCAGACTTTAATGCACAACGTCTGCGGAGAAAGGTAAATGTTCAATTCTTAGCCGCGAAATTTGTCAAATTATTTCTTCTGGAGTTTCAAAATTTAAAATTTCTTTCATTAACATAAAATCGAAGCGCGCAAAGGGTAAAATGAAAGATTAAATGAAGATGAGGGAGCGGTAACAGAAGAGTACGAAAAAATTTCCGAAGAGTCTATAGATGACAACAGTAATTAAAGGATTAAAAAAGAAAAAGAAAGAGAGAGAAACAGTTATTAACCCTTTGAATTCTATGGACACATGCAGTCCGCGACACTTGATTAAACGCAGTTGATATTCTTAATGTATTTTTGCTTAGCGAAGTTCAAATTAATAAAATTTATTTTTCCAATATGGTAGATCTTCTTTAATAAAAGTTTACATATGTTGTTCGAGAAGTTGTTTGTTCATTCTAAAAATATTTGCAGTTTTAGTAAAAAGTAAGAATACTCTTGCGAATACTCTTTTCCTGTTGAATAAACGCACTAAAATTACGGTGTTATTTCAACAACTATACTTTATTAATATTTTGTATATCCACCATTCTTATTTATAATTTGGAATATACAATTAGTAACGATTTATGCAATATTTTTATATATCAAATTTTATTTATATTTAAACAAAGTAAATTAATCGAATAGGTAAAAGTAAATAAATTCACGAAGATGTATAATTTCTGTTTCTTTTTAAATTTGATAAATCGAACGTATCGAAAAATTAACACGGTGCACAAAGTGGTTAATAAGAGTATTTTTAATTAAGAATCGTGCTTGCTTAAAGAAATGGGTCTCATATTCGGCTACTTTACCCTATACCAGCGGTTTCCAACCTTTATGCTACTACGCCTCTCTAAAAAAATTTTTTTCCGCGTCTCCCTATTTTTTAATAAATATAATAATATAGACGCGTTTTAAATAATGATAACTTTATTACAAAAAAATACTGCAAACTACAAAATCGCAAATATCTTCAGATATATCTTTATTTATTTGTAGATATTATGGTATGAACGTTAATTTTTCATTTAAAAGTTTTGGCCCCCCCTATCAATAGTCCACGCATGGGAGCCATGGGTCTGTGCAAGAGTACCTCGCAGTCAAAGGGTTAATTCTCATTCGAGTTATTGTATCGAGCCGAATGATGACTAAGAGTCACCTCTCGAGTGCAAAAGATTAATTAAATTAAAAATTACAAGGGATTATATTTCAAATTGACGAAAAGTTCTCGGAAAATCGAAATGATAAATCGTTGCTTCACGAGTAGACGAAACTAAGATGTTGCTTCTATTCTAAGGAAATTGTTCATCTTCGAATGATTTTTAGAACAGACAGACGAGGTGGATAAGAAGATACAAAACGGTGCCTTTTTCCGAGGAGAAGCGTAATTGCGACAATGTAATCGACGCCGCGATGCAGCTGCGAGATAGGAGGCCGCCAGCACGCGAGAAGAATACACAAATGGAGAACAGTCTCTCGAAATGCAATTGTGTTGTGGCTTGAAAGGAAAACAAATTTCACTGGCTTCGTCGTGAATTATTGATGAAAATTGAGAATGAAGAAATATATCATTTTCCCGGTAAGAAAAGAACGCGTAGAGGATTGCATAACGGTTGTCGTAGGTCAGGAACATGAGGCGTCGACCCACTGTCACCAATGGCTAACGTGTTTCGCAAACTTTCCGAAGAAGGAAACGTCCGTTAGACGTAATACATCAACAGGTATAAATAAAACAAATCTCACAAAAATTGTACGAAATTCTTCTTTCAAAATCTGAAGATAGGAATTGATCTTTTGCGAGATACTTCAAAGAGTTTCCTAGCTTCGATTTCGCGAGACATCAAAAACAAAACAAAAAAAACAAAAAAACAAAAAATGATCCAGGTAAAATACTCGAAGCAAGTCTCGATCTGCTTAAGAAGTTCAGTTTCTCTAGCGAAGGATCGAGCGTTGTATCGATATAGATCACGTCGTTGCTCCAGTTCCTATTGCTTTCGCCGTTTCAGCGCAATAAATCGCCGATTCGTGAGGAGGATTCGCTTCTTCGTGGCGAGTACACGTGCCGGAGGACGTTCGAGATCTTCCACAGGCAGCTTTCACTAGCTCGATCTCGATCCATGTGTAACAGAACACTTATACCTTGCCAGATACACATAGCTACATAAGTAGATAGAACAGCAAACAAGGGAAATAGGAAAAAGGTAGACGCCAAGGCCGTGCATCTGGGCTTCTCCATTTAGAGAACCATTCTATAGCAGTCGTGTTAAAAAGCCAACGAGATAGAGTGACGGAAGTCGAGTCTGTTCTCGCATACACTTAGCACCTTTCTGCATCCGCTTGGGCAACAGGGGGAACATTCTCCTATGAATCGCTATGCAAATCTACATGTAGCATTGTTCCTTCGTGAAAACTAGCCTTTTCCTTTCGGTAGATGTGATAAATTCATACGATTCGTATTACTTCGGACAATTTTCGTGATAATTATTACATACAGTCTGTACCATAAGAGCGTAGACGCGATATCTCTGTGAAAATTAATTCTAGATTTCCTAGATTTCCAGATAGAAAGTGTATTTAAAAGATTAATACGCGTTTAATTAATAATGCGTCCATTCTACATCATTAGCGATTATTGCTTGATAACGTCTAGGTATACTTTCAATCAACTTTTCGACGTATGAGACGTAATTCTACGTCATTTCAAAATCTTTAGCTGAACAAGGGCAACGTAGTCCTACGTTATTTCAAATTAAATTCACCAGATTCATTTTCTAAGAAACATATTTTTTTCAATGTGCATTTGTAATATTTAATTTTGTTTTAATTTTTAACAACAAATAACTATAAACAGTTATACTGAGAAGTAATACTTGTATTCACATACCTACAAGTACAGTCTGTACCACAAGAGAGTAAAAGCGATATCTCTGTGAAAATTAGTTCTATCGGTAAAAAATTGTATACAGATAGAAAGTGTATTTAAAAGATTAATACGCGTTTAATTAATAATGCGTCCAATCTACACCATTAGTGATTATTGCTTGATAACGTCTAGGTATACTTTCAATCAACTTTTCGACGTATGAGACAAATAGAGACCTCCATATTTCTCGAATACGACGAATTCGGACTATTAGTATTAAAATACGTTTCCTCGCAGTTTATGCTTCATAGTAGATCACACATTTTCAGTTGGATTTGCATCAGGGAACTGTGTTAGCTAGTCCAACATGCTGATACAGTTTCTTGCTTTTCGCTCGATACAAACACGGCTCCAATGTTTATTTGAAAATATTAATAAAGATTATATTGAAAATTTAAGAAAAACTATTCTCCGACGTCTGGAAACAGTGATACAAGCAAAAGGCAGCCATACCAAATACTAATTTTATTATATATCTCATTTACTATGTATCTGATTAAATGTCCACTTATTTTTGTCTACTAAGAAATAGCTGTCATTTTGGTTAAGTACGGTGTGTTTACACAAAGATGTAAATATGAACTTGAATTATTTACTAAATAACGTACACAACAAATAAAGCTTAAGTTTATAACAGTCATGTGAATTTAATTAAACCTTATGTTTACCTATTTCTAGTCACTGTCCACTTATTTTTGCCTCCGACTGTATCTATACATATATAATAATCGGCAATTATACATAATCACCGGATTAATCACATTTACCGTAAGAAATATAATAATTGTGTCGCTTGGCGTGTAAAAGAACAATGATATTAAAATGTCGGGGATTACCCGCCTTTCACCTATACGAAGTATTCAGCTAAACCTTTTGCCTAAAGTGTTAATTGAAAATGATTTGATGATCAATAAGTGACCATCGAACTGCTACACTTACTACATCTCCCAAGAGAGATTCTCATCCAAATGAAACGACATCTATCCACGTTCCATCTATCCAACGAAAAACCCAGGTCCTTAGAATTTTTCTATTTCATCCTAATTGCCAAAACCTTTCTTTTCATTTACCAAGGATTTTATTTGCCCGCTTAGCGGTAAAGGCTATTGAAAACGTTGTCACAAATGAGTTCATTAACACTCAGTGACATAATAAGGCTATTCAGGACGATTAGAAGAGTCCCGTTCCGTGACCGTTAGCACCTTACCGTAAACCCTCTCCTTTTAATTTTGAACACCATGGGACATCGCGTATCCTCGTTATAACCTACCTGCGTCAAATCAAGCTCTGTAATCGTTTTTAACGCTTGCCATCATTTCTCTTATCAGCACCTTCCCTTTCTCTTAACTTTTAGAAGATTGGTTTAGATCAGGGATAGCTAAATTGTGGCGCATTACATCTTTGCAGCGTAGCTAAAAAGCATCGACATATTTGTAACTCGTTCCGGTGCAGCAGCTACAACCCACACGCTGAAACTACCTATGACCTGAACTTTCTCAGCCGGTTTAATGATCGCCAAAGAATGTCACGCTCTTTCTTATACACAGAGGAATACACATGCTCGTGGGCGACTGTGACATAAGCAAGGAATACGGAAGTATCATCGTGCAGTGCATTTCTTCTGCATTCTTCTATCATTTCCATAATTCGATCTTTTCCAAGCTGTCCAGTAGATTCTCTTGAAAGTTTCAAATACCCAGGCATCCTTGTCTCGTTTTATTAATCACTTTTATTAGATCTTCCGTTAAATATTCTTTCCAATGTTTCATAGAATTTCGATCGGTAAAAATGATGGGAAATTGTAAGGGAACGAAAGACGAAGAACTTCCAATGATCGAATACGATGGTAGAAGCTAGTGAATTGATAGGTAGGCTAAACTCCTACTCTGGTCGCGTTCTTCGGTCTGTACGTGTAAATATCGTGCCATCTGCGGACGAGTCGAAGACAACTTTCGCCCCCCAAGGCTGAGAAGATTCCTCGTCGCGAGCTCATCGCGCGTAATAGAGACGTGGATGGTCAGCGAAGAGCAAAGTGGCCTCTGTTTAATGATGAAATCTCTCGATTAGAATTGTTTCGTAGTATTTAACGTAGAGCGTAAATCGTGGAGAGGAAGAAAATAGCTTGGAATTTTTCGATAAAGAGATTACACCCGGTTTTACGTAACTCGTTTACGAGATTCGTAAACGTACCGGAAACTTTTTCTCTTCCATGCAGAGCAGACACAGAATGCTAGGCGGTTTGCGAAATATCCCGATTGCCGAGCCGCGACCTCGATCTTCCTCGTACTGTTTTACATTCGAAGTTATAGAAGGATGATCGAACGAGAAGAATACGAACAATAGTTAACCCTTTGACTACGAAACGCGTATATATACGCCCTTGCTGGTTTATCAATATATACGAAAGGTATATATATACTACCTCTAAATTTTGTTACTGTAACTGTTTTCTAATATAGAATTTTAGACTATTACTACCATTTATCATATCGTGTATGAAAATCTAAGTGAAAAATATAATTTTTTGTTTTTGTTTATGTATTTATTTTTAATTAATCATTGTTTATATATTAATTTAGAAATACTGACATCTTTATTTGTTTATATTTTAATTACTGTAAAACTATAAATACAAAATAAACATTTAATCATAAATAATACTTCCTCTGTCTCATAATAATAGTAGCAAGTGAATATTTAAACGGAAATTATCGGCGAATGCAGCAGTAAGTTGTTGTAGCGCAAAATTGCTAAGCCTTCAATAAAAATCAATGTTTCATCACATCTGTCATTTGTTTTGACACATCTTTCAATTTTTCGGTTAACCTAATTGTTACGAATTATAACTATTTTTCTGATTTCATCCGCTGATCGAAATCAATTGTTTTGTTTCAGTTGAATATCAACCCATTGTAAAAGTAAGATGAAAAAAAGAGAGTTTTCAAGTAAAGATCGAGTTGCGATTGTCCAGTTCTTGATGCATCAAAAGAAAAACGAACAGTTGCAGAAAGGTGCAATTACAAAAAACAATTTAAGTGCAACAGAATGACCATATCAAGAATTTGGAAACGTGTTTCTAAAAATACTTATCAAAGTGAATCTTATGCTAATATTGATTCTTTGAAAAAAACAAAACTGTAGACGTAAATGCAAAGATTATGGAGAAAAATTTGAAAAACTTGGACATATTCCTCTTAGCAGAAGAGGCACCATAAGATCAACAGCTCACGCCATTCAAGTTCCCAAATGTACGTTATTCCGAATTTTGAAGAAAGGAAAATCCATAAAACGAGCTTCAAGCACCATTAAACCATTTCTTACAGAAAAGAATAAGAAAGATCGCGTAGAATTTTGTCTTCGCAGCCAAGGGATCCTACCTACAAGTTTAAAATGCAGTAACGAAATTATTGAAAAATCCAGAAACTATCTGAACGCTCGAAATAAAAATTAGGACTAATATTTTTAATTTATTGTTTAATTTAATCTAGTTTTTTGATAATAAATATTGCGTTCTATATTTATTTTCTTTTGCTACTATTATCATGTGACAAATTAAATTCATCAACTGCTACTATTATTATGAGACAGAGGGAGTAAATCTTTTATTTTAAAACACGATAAGGTCAAAATGACCGGTTGGTAGAGATAGGTATATGTAAATTCTTGGTATATCTAGTGTTAAAAGTTCGAAAATCTATAGGAGGAGCGTAAAAAATCGTGAAATTAGAACGACGACCCTTCGAAATCGAGGGATCGATATGAAGAATGTAACACAGCACTCCTAGAATGCACCTTTTCGAGAGGTCGAGGCTCGATCTTCGCTCTCAAAGGGCACGGGACGACCGGTCGCGACGAACGCCACGATTTCTGTGTCCCTGGAGCAACGTTTCAAACATCACAGTCTAATTGATCTTATCTTAGATCTCTATCGAACGTCATGAACTTTCAATTCGATAATTTAACTCATTTGTTTCCGCAAGCGTAATAATCCGCATATGACCATTGTCATCTATCACCCAGCGCGTAATAATCCACTCGCAAAGATGTTCACTCCTCATCAAATTAAAAAGAACAATAACGATCGAGCTTTCCGTATTTAGAAATGAAAACTAGCGGAAGAAATTGTTGTAATATATTTAGAAAAACAAAAAAAACTAGAATGACATGATTTATCGATGATTAGAAGAACACCTAAGCGATGAATTACATGTTTATCTAAGTCAGTTAGAATAGAATCTATTTTTAACCCGTTGCCGTACGAATTTTTAGTTACTACGTATGTTAGTCTTGAATGTTCACTGTTCCAATACAATTTTGAATAAAGAAAGTCGAGATATTATACATATATCAATTTCTATTTGAAAGTCCTCGATCTTGAATTCAAACTAAAGTTAAGACAAAAATACAAATTTGATAGACGTATAAATTACTTCTTTTGTCACACCTTGATCATAATCTGCAACACGAGTGAGACTCGTTATTATACGGCAAGGGATTAACCCTTTGCGGACGGAGCTGTGGACGAGGAGTATCGATTCATTTTACCAACGTAAACACTTGTCTGATGTATGTGTCAAGTTCAATTTATTCAACTTCTTCAATTTGTATACTGTTTCTTCGAATGTAAAAATGTTTAAAGTTCCATGATATACACACTGTATACAGAAAACGTAAAAAATCAAAGTAGAAGTTACTTTTTCACGCGAAATACCTGAAAAATATCGGTTTCTAATTTTCTTGACAACGGCGCAACCTTCCAAAAAATATGAAAAAAATTGAGGATGATGATTATGCTAATATACTGCTACTAACAAAATATAAAAAAAACGATATTTTTTTTTTTTCAAAAGATATCCAGATTCCCTAAGATGTGCATTCGTATATGTAACATGTCAGATTTTTTTCAGAAGTTTCGCGTATTACTAAATAGGGAAAATAGGCCAAAAACTAATAATTCAAATTTATCCTGTAACTACCCCCACAGTCGAGTTAGAGGGCTGAAACTTGGTGTCACGTGTTTTCTTTTGGTAAGCTATTGAATGGTGCATCCAAATCGGTTGGAAGGCACTTTTAACCCCCTTAGCCTGCTAGACCCTTTGATTACATATAGAAAGTGAGGTTTGCCAAGTTAGTATATATACATTTTATATTGCAGCATTTTATGATAGCTTCAAATACAGTTGCCTATATGCAAACCTCGTTTAACCGAACAGGTGTCATAATAATTACATCGTATATATAAAAATATAAAACTCTTATATATGTGAAAACTAAGAACGCACGGTGTTTCTATGTATTTAATTTAGCTCGTGTGTACTGTCGTACTAAATCGACTGATAAAATTGACAAATGCTTGTTGCCTTTCTAACTTTGTGAAATGTATTCTATGTAAGACTAAATGCTCGCATTAACCCGTAAATATTTTCGTGTTGAGTGTTCTAACTGTTCCGCTGTCTTCTAAGTGCTCATTTTCGCCCTCAGACGCGATGGAGTTGATGTATATACGCTGATTAGTGAAATTTTTTAATATTCATCGCCAATTAGCGTGCCTAATTTTCTCGCCAACTCCTTCCAGTATGCCCTTAACACGCTTTACCCTGACAGAATAAGAGATGGTTCTAAGGCAGTGTTTCCCAACCTTTTTTGTGACATGCCCCACCTGAGCCTTTCTAAAATTCATATGTCCCCTATGTAACATATATATAACCTTTAATGGCTTGTATTTTACTGGTCAGTATTTCTATCCCTTTTGGTCAGTATTTAAATATTAAGTGTCAATATTTAGATATGAAGGGTCAGTATTTAAATAATTTGGCCAGTATTTTTTAATACTAATTTTCAATTTTTTTAAACTAACCTAACCTAACCTAACCTAACCTAACCATTTTTTTATTTACATACTGACCGTTTAGTATTTTTATACTGACCTTTTTGGTAATAAAATACTGACCAACAATTGATTTAAATACTGATCGAAGATAGATTTAAATACTGACCATTTAATTTGTTGCCATTTTTAATATTCAAAAATTGAATTGTTCACTGAAGAAACTTAAATTATAGGTTTTAGGATAAAATCGTTAGGAAATTGTTAAGGAAACACAGTAAGTAAATTTTCAAAACATATAATGTAGTACTGAAATTCTTTTTAATGAAATAATTTTAATAAAAGATTTGTCTGTTATTTTAATTATTAGTAATTATTTGTTATTTAAATTTAGTGAGATACTTGCGCTTGATGCTTACTGCAAAGTGTTATTACCGTAAACTTAAACTCTGTACAAGTCCATTTTCGAATTGCCCCCCCTTAGCAATAAAAATTGCCCCCCTGTGAGGTAAGGGCCCCACCTTGAAAAACACTGTTCTAAGGGGTAGCCAAACGTTTATAATAATTCGGGAAATTCCTCCGGGTGACTCATCAGCTAGCGGACCGTTACGGACAAATGTACCCTTCGGAAACCCGTGGTTTATGGCATGTTCTTAAACTATTGAGCGCGAAAGGCATAAATGGCTAAAAACTCTAATAAAGCAATTCTACAGGCCTTCGCTAGGATGGACATTAAAGCTTGAAAATAATAAATTAAATCCTAAATTCAAAAACAGCCAGTTGGTGCGATCGTGCGATAAACCGTTACTAAGAAAATCTAACACACGGATAAATTTTTGTACGAAGTATTAAAAAGATTAACGCGTCGTTCTATTTAACATTCGCCGATAACCATCGTATAAAATCCGACGTGAAGTGAGAAATATCAAAATGTTATTCGACAGTTCAAGAATCTTCATCCTTTGTAAATTCCGCCACGGCTGTACTGGTCGACGTGTTAATAGAAAGTGGCTTTTACCCATCAATGATGCAACCGATGGAACATTTATCAACGATTTGTCGTGGAAGCAGCTGCGAACATCGGTTTCCTTAAACATCTTATAATTATATAAAAATATTCAGGAATATAAAAATATTCCTGCCCATTTGAATAAATCCTAATCTCTTAAGATCTGAATAGAATAATCATGGATATGCACGTTCTAACTTAACAAATAACCAACGGAACAAGTTACTTGAAAATCGCTTGAAAATTTTTCAGAAAAAAAAAATCGAACGTAAAATACAGGATAGAAACGTCTAATAGAAATAGAAACAGTGAAAAACAACTGTACGAGGAATTCCACCGTTTCAGTAAGACAAACATTCATAGTACTCCATACTATAACGATATTCCAGGCGTGAATCGCTTCACAGCTTTCCCGTCGCTGGCAGGTAGCATCTGTCTGAGCATAGATCGAGCAAAGAGTGACGTAACGCTCCTCGTTACATCCTCTGCCATCGTTGAACGCTCACATGCCTTCTCTTAAGAGACCCCTACCTCGACCCCTACTTGGGGGCGTCCTACCATGCCGCGTTCCCCGTTGGGTATCCTCTTCTCGGTCGAAGTAGTCTCCTCAGAGCCACAGTCGCATCGAAGAGTTCTTTCGTGAAGGTAACCAGCAAGTACAGAGACCAGTATCCGTTCAGTGAACCATCTACTCTTCGACAGAAACGTTATGGGGCCGATGGGGAAGTGTTTTGTCTTTGTATGGGGTGAGTTCACCTTCTAATTTAAATTCTCTTATTCTTTGAAAATGATTTTCTTATTACTCTGATACAGTGAGTGTGGTTGGAGTTTGCGTCTTGGGACTACAGAGACCTCCACCCAGATATTCCCAACAATACATGCCGGAAACTTCCTTTTCCTGTCGAAACAAGATAGTAGGAAGTTACTATGCCGATCCGGAAACGGACTGTCAAGTGTTCCATGTTTGTGTGTCGGTGTCTGGCACCATTCAGGATTACAAGTATGTTGCTAGATCCTATAGATCCTATTTTAGAACAAATTGATATGAGTATTTATGTATGTATTCCTTTCTAAAGGTTTCTATGCCCCAATGATACCGCATTCGATCAGGAAAGCCAAACTTGCGCGGATTGGTATGACGTGGATTGTGAGGCAGCCACTCTCTACTATGCCAGTGACAATTTCGACCTGTACAGGCTGGGCTCTGGCTTGGAATCGCCGCATTATGATAGTATACGCAGCGATGCTGAACCTCAAGATCATCTGCAAAGGTCTGAGACCAGTGACCCTGTCCGTTCCTCTGCGAATACTCTAAACAAAGTGTCTTCGAATGGATTCAATGGCAACAGGGATCTGAGAGGTAGCAGCAGTGGAAATTTTTATAATAACAGAAATGGCAAGGAGGAGGAGTACGAGGGTGAAAAATCCTATAAGGAAGAATTTCCTCAGGACAACAAAAAGAAGGGTGGGATCAGAAAAGTCAGCAGAAAGCAGCAATACAATGAGAATAATAATAACTATACACCAACTAGTACAGCTGCTCCAGCTAGTGGTAATCAGAATACTTACACTGGGTTCTACAGTGGAAATAATTACCAGAATCAGAGAATAAATGGCTTTGTAACATCGACAAGCGCAAAGCCTCAAGAGACCTTCAATAGAAATCAGAATACCCAGAGATATAATACGCAAAGCACCAGTTATCAGAATAATTACAACTTCCAGTCTCCAAGCACTACAACCAGAACCACCATCTACAATGCTTACAATACTAATACTAATTCTAATTACAATCAACAGAATGCAGGTGGTTTCAGTCAGAGTACTACAGCGAAGCCCACTAGCTATAATAAGAATTATAATAACGGAGGACAATTTGTACAGTCTACAACTGTGCAGCCCAGCACCAATTATCAGGCAAGCGATTATACAAACTATCAGAGAAATTATAATAACATTCAACGTGGAAATAATAATGTTCCATATCAGTCAACCACTGCTGCACCCACCATTTACGATAATAACTACAACAGCAACAATAATAATGGACAGCACAGAGCTGGATCAACCACCAGACAAGATATCGCTCCCCAGGCAACTACTAAATACTTCTCCAGTTTTGCAAGCAGCAGTTATGCTCCCACTACATATAGCCCAGCTACCAAGAAATACATTCCAAATGATAATGCTCAAGCTCAAACTGTTGTGAGGAGCAACGAGAGTGGGCCATACTACGAGAAATCTAGCCAATCGATTAAAAGTTCATCCCAATATTACGACAGTACCAAAGCACCGAAAAAGGCTACTCAGTACAATAATTATGATGGGGCGAATGGAAAATATTACACCGAAACTAGTACAGGAAATTATGAATTAGCAAGATCCTCTGTAGGAATTGGATTCAGCCCTGCTAGTATCAATCACTTAGCTGAAACACCAAGATCTACCACTCCAGTACCAAGGTAATTAATTTATATACAATATTTATGATTATCTGAAAAAGAGCACACTAAAGAATCCCTTTACAGGAGGATCTCTACAGCCACGACCTACAATCCCAACAGTTTCAACTCGAATACCCAGAGACCACCACAATCGCCAACCACTCCTAGGGGAAGTACTTATGTTAGTGGATCCGCCAGACCATTCTCATCCACAACGAGACTTCCCAGTACTACCACATCGAGACCAAAATCTGGGAAGAAATCTGACTACGATTATGCCTATTATGACAACACTGCTGGACTGGAATACGACAGTCTCGACTTGGAACACGTGACTGGAAACAAAGAGTCCACGAAAATCGCGAGGAATTGATTTTCTTTCAAATGTAACGCCACAAAGATAGATAGAATTTTCAGAAAAAAAAAAAAAGATGTGGAAGTTGCCGAATTTACAAATAATAATGGCCAGTCCATTGTCAAAATCGGCTTCCGATGATAATTAAAGAGAAAGGATACATTGAAAGCCGGTTTTGTTTCTATAAAAGATAGAAATCGCCTTAAGCGTAGTTGACCTGTTTCTTCTCCAACACTTTTTTTTACAGTATTGTAGGATTAAAGAATTAGGCGAACATGTAACAATATTCCATTGTTTATGATGAAATTGTTGTTAACGAAGGAATATTTTTATTGATAACGCGATTTCCTCTTGGAAATTCGATACGTTTTGTACATATAAAATATGCTATATATATATATATATATATAAAACGACAGTTGTTCAAATTTACTATGTCACTATTCGCATGCTAAAATCTGCGGACTGAGTGTATATATTATAAATATTTTAATTAAAAAAAAAGACGCTAAAAACATTCCGATTTTTAAATTTGAATTTTGCAGTCGTACCAATGATGAAAAAATAAAATATCCTAGGACCTGCTATAATTACCCGTTAAATATTCTTATTGTGTCACTTTTTACGCACAGATACGAAATTAAAGATCATTTTTATTAAAATTTCATTTATAAAATATCCATAAAATTGTACGAAATCATTCTCGAAAATTTCTCAACCTTCTTGAAAAATTCCCACAACCTTCGTGAAAATCGCTAAAAATGATAGCCTCATTGCTGCGCAGCACTAGGTAGCCGCACGCTTAACTTAAAGCGGTTTGAAGAATTCGGGGTCGAGATGTTCCAATTCTTCGAAAAACATCACCTCTAATTTCTTACATTGATCTAATATATAATATTATTAAAGTCTATTATAAAAACGTTCCATTAAGGTGATACAGACTCATTGCCAAAGAAGTTCTATTTATCTAAACAACGATAACGTGCGCATTCTGTAACTGTATGTAAGTATTTTGATAACTATACATTATATCGAAGCCTCAGATTTCACAAATATCTATATTTTTAACTTTTCAAGCTATGTATTGAGTGGTGACATTGAAACAACAGGACATGTAGGTTATTGCATAATCTATTTATAGGTTATAACTTCTGTATCTCTTGTTTCCGTTTTCTTCAATGAAGGAAGCACTGTTCTAACATTAAACTTTCATTACAGAAATTCTAAAGCTAAGAATAATGGGTAATGTGATAACCTCTGCTGTATCCGCAACTGATGCAATTAAAGCAGTGCAACAGGAACAGATTACAAAACCTTCGCATCATGGGATACACATACCAGAGGGAGAACCTCCTCCAGAGTGTCCCATGCATAATAAATCTGCACAGCAAAAGCCACCTCCTACGTATAGTAACGAATGTCCGATAAATGACATGGCTAAGGATGACATTAATCCTTTGAACATGGTTGGTATTAAATTTAACATAACCTTGATACATTAGAATCTACGTAAATTGAATTTTAGATGCCACCAGCTAATCAACAACCAGCACCAGATCAACCTTTCCCACTGCCAACAGAGAGAGAAGTCTCATCCATACCGAAAGCAACAGCAGAAGGAGAATTTTGGGTATATCCTTCGCAACAAATGTTCTGGAATGCTATGTTGAGGAAAGGCTGGCGTTGGAAAAGCGATGATATAACCGCAAAGGATATGGACGACATAATCAAAATTCACAATGCTAATAACGAACAAGCATGGAACGAAGTATTAAAATGGGAAGCACTTCATGCGAGAGAATGCGGCACTCCGAAATTGCGTAGCTTCGGTGGCAAAGCGAAACAATATTCACCGCGTGCACGCATTCGATACTGGATGGGGTAACCTTTGATTACAACGAAGAATAACGTAGATATTAAACGTTTTCCAGATATTAAATTGACAAACGTTGTATTATTTTTTTTCAGCTATGAACTGCCGTTCGACCGTCACGATTGGATCGTAGACAGATGTGGGAAAGATGTACGATATGTTATAGACTATTATGATGGTGGACATGTGAATGAAAAGTATACATTCGCATTACTGGATGTTAGACCAGCTATGGATTCGCTAGAAAACATTTGGGATCGTATGAGGGTAGCATGGTTACGTTGGAAGTATTGCAACGAGTCAGAGCAATCGGAATGTGCCACAAAGGAGGAGAAAATATAGAGATGAATAGAATAATTGAGAAATATTAGTTTATTGATTAATCACACGCTCGTTTTATGAGTTACTTGTTACATGTTACATTCACGCAATGTACAGTTTTTAAAACAAGATGACGTAGTTAAATGAAACACCAAAGAACTTCATTAACGTTTAAAAAAAAAAATAAAAAAAAACGACAAACAAAAGAGGTGAAGAATATTGGATACTCTCCTGATATTCTTCGGTACTTCGATAACTGTAAAAACTTAATTTGGAAAGACATATTTTCCCTAGAACATGGTAAATGTATGTTTTAATAAAATGGGGAAGTTTTTACAAATCTGAGACTTGTTCTTTCAGTGTATCATACACCACTTTATTGTCAACATTGAACATTATTTTATTCAAATGTTTTGTACATTATATTTACCTAAAATTATAACAAACCGAATAACAATACTGATTTCATGTCAAAATGCACGAATGTTCTATCTCATTGAAAGAGTGTTGTCTTAAACATATCTTTCCGTAATTACTAAAAAAAAATTCTCATTTTACTTTCAGAATGGCAAATACGTGTTTAGAGAACAATGCGTTTAACTATCGTATAATTTGTATATATACGTATATAAGTCGCATCCTTATATGATGTATGCGTTACTAACATAGTTAAAATTGATTTTCAATACATAAACAATATTGAATATTAAATCGATGCTCGAGTAGCAATGATATCGTATCGTTAGGAAACTATATGTATTAATTACAAAGTATTTCAGATATTCACTATCTCAAATATTAAATTATACCCTGCTTTTAAGTTTAACTATAAAATCGTTACTTGTAAATGCTTCAAAGTATCTAAGTACACGTACCATTTCGTACTGATCCACATTGTGATATTCTTAACACAGTCGAGGATTTCTTTCTTTCTCCTTGATTTACTACAAAACTAGCAATATGTCCATAAAAATATCCGCTATCTTTCCTAATATCAGTTTAAACTAGAGCTGCTTAACACATTAAGCGCCACACTGGTCCCTGCGGACCAGCGCTAGATTTTTCGTTCAGGTAGCATTGATACTTCAGGATACAGCAACATCAAATTTAGAAAATAATACCTTATCATTCGTTAATGAGTTTATTAACCTCTTCCGCTACGCGAAGATAGGACCCAAACAAACAACGCAATCGCTCGCGGAACAAGTCCAAACTATCAGCGTTGGTAACTAAAATTGAGAGATCAGTCGCAAAACAAAACAAACAAAGCGATTGAAACACAAAGTTTGCATCTCCCCCACGAACTATTTTGCGCTCACGTTTCCTTTTTTTCACGTTTGCCCTGTAATTAATACCACGAGTCAAACTCATGGTTCTTATATTTAACCCGCAATCGGTACCACGAGCCAGACTCGTGGTAATAGCAGAAGGGGTTGAAACAGTTTAAACAAAGGTGCGGCTTTCCTCTGCAGATGTTACAAAGATTACAACTTTCTTATTGTAACTAAATTTATTGTAACACTCCTTGCAAAATTTTCGTAACTGAACTGCTAAACGAAACGTCGACCGAAATCGACGTGGCGTTTACAGTGTTGATTTCTTGCTCAGTAGCAATTTTCCCTCCACGGGTATCCCCACTATGCGATTTAGTTTGCTTGGTTCGAGTTGCAATGGGAGGATGCGGGAAAACGTCTTCCCACCACTGTTCCAGCGCTAATTTTTTGTTTATCTAGGTTGTTTTAGTTTACTCATGATTGATCTTATGATCTTTCAAGTTTTGCTGAATTTGCATCGGAAAACTGACTGATTATGATTCAGAATGTCTACTTTACAATGCCTAAGTATTTACCGAGCGAATGGATACAGTATTACTCTTTGCTAATGTTTCTAGGTTGCTAATCGAATGGATTCTGAATTTCGAGGTCTAAGAAAAGTTCGAAAATTCCTCAGTCAAGATACATTTGGCGGGGGTGAGACACGCAGATTGAATAGTTACAATTTCAATTTCGACAAGGGAGGTGGTTGACTATACGGGATTGGCAAACTATTAAACAAAGAACGAACTAAAGTGACGCCCTAAAGTCAACGGTCACTCTCCAGTGTCGTCCGCACCCTTGAATGTCCCAACTCGCGTGTCTCGAAACAATAAACGCAGCAGAGGATAAGTCTGGGTAGTGTTTCGTTGCTAACAAAACATATCAAACTGGAGACCAAAAAACCCGAGAAGTTAAAATATAGCAAACAGATGTGGACTGTAGCCACGAGAAGAAAGACTTCTAAATTAAAGTGCTCGATGACCTCCCAAACTTACGACTGTTGCGAAGGACAGACTAATTTCCAGACCCGTGTCTGGAAAATGCAATAAATATAATAAAGACGACTAAACATAGGTAACAACCGGAAACAAAGAAAAAAAGAATAGTATATCGTGTTCTTGTCTGAATTGCTCTTTAATACTTTGCACTCGCAACTATTGTGTTGAAGTTGAATTTTTCAATGACGCTCTTGCCTTCTAGCTCCCCGTTAGCATAATTGTCTGTTTCACTTATGGTTTCGTTGATTAACCAGTTGGGTGAAAAGTAATTCGAAAAATTTGTTGGTTCAAATTCAAAAGTCAAATTGGCTCTAGTTTTTTCATCGTTTTTGAATTTTTTGTTCTTGTGCTATCAGAATTAGTTTTCACTTTTATTTTCTGTTATTCTAACCTTTCGTCTTATTGAACCAATTACTTAATTCGAATCTCTCATTTACATTATTAATTCGGTCTCTAAACGACTTAAAATTAAACTTATCTTCACTGTTACTAGTTCCATCGTTTCGATCGTTTTTTTTATGCATTAAAGACAGGCTTAATGCATAAAATAATTTTAATGAAACATTTAAAATGTAAAGAAGAATATCTGTTAAAAAAGAAAAAGGAGTTACCGTCGACTCTTAAGTGTCGTTCAAGTTGCCTGTATCGAACCAAGTGGCGACTAATGGTCGCCTCTCGAGTGCAAAGGGTTAATACGTTAAGCGCCACGCCGAGTACGGTCGACTTCTCCTTCGCCACTTCAATTTTGAAAATTTCGCAAAAAATGCTATGATATATTTAACAAAGACAGTTAGAGCTTTACAACCTGAAACTCGAAAATTAATATATTATCATTTTAGATAAAAATATTAATACTTAATGATTAAATTAACGCAAACGTTGCAGGCAAATTGTCATCCTTGACAAGCGTCGGTATATCAATCAGAATTTCGGAGGAAGCCATTCGCATTAAAAGTATCAATGATAGCACGATACACTATTCTTTCTTTCTTTCTTTCTTTCTCCTGCCGTTACCCAGCAATACAAAAAGCTACTCCAACCATGGCTCGAGTGAGGCAATTTTAGTCATATAGTGGGGGTACTCTTAGAGGAGAAATTTGCTCCTGAGCAAAAAGTTAAGCAGCTCTAGTTTAAACAAAAACACAAACAGGCTGTAACAGAACGTGTTAACTATCATGTTCAATTGAAGAGATCATCTTCAATTCCGTTATTAAAAAAAGAAAAAAGAGAAAAAACACTTCTCTGTATAATTGGCACACTAACTTTCAATTATTTTACAATAAACTTATTAGATCATGGATTTGATAATTCTTTTACGATTTATTCAATGAACGATAAATGATCGTTGAAAACAATGAATAGACAGAAAATAATATGAAACAAGCCGAGTAAATTGAAGAACAATCAACGGCAAAATTTTCTAAAACGGATTAAAATACTTCGAAACATTATTTTCAAATAGAATTATGAGGCAGATAGCCAGAACAGTTGTTGGAACCACAAAGGCAGGGCGTGTCGCTGAGATTATGGACGGAATTAGCAACTTCGCCAGCATAGTTAAACGTTATCTCCTCACCGATCTGAATATCTCTGGACGCGAACAAACATAGCCTCGGCACCGTTCCCTCGACTCTGATAGGAACAAGATCAGCGTTCGGTTCGCAGCTGTGATTCGAATAACGGCCAATGTTGCCGAAATACTTTGGATCTATGCACGTCACTATCACTCGATCGCCAATATGTTCGGAAACCACAAGTACGTAATTCATGCTGTGTTTATTCTCTTCGACTCTACGTCGTGCCTCCTCGATACTAATAACCTCACCAGCGTATTCACATATAAATTGGCCTTTTCTGATAGACTTAGTGGTAAACAAACCAAGTCCTTTTTGACTGGTTTCCGATACAATTAAAGAATCCAGCGGACCCTTTTGTATCACTCTATTGCCACAATTTTCTCTGCAGGTACAGTGAGAATTGCATTCGATTATTGGCCCTGATAATTTCTCATCTGATAAAAGACCACTTGTATAATTAGGAGAGCCGCGCGTGCATGAACAATCAAAGCACTGATCTGTACACATGCAGCCTAATGTATACTCTGACTCAAATTCTTCTATGTCTATTCCAGGACCTGGTATATTCTGTACTACGTACATGATACCAGGTATAGTATGCTCATACTCGTCTACAAAGGCAGTAGCCTCCATTTTTACCGCCAGAAAGAGCCAAAAAAGTTTGACAGAGTCTTTTTAAGGATAGGCAGCGTAACATAAAGGAAAGAATTTGTTTTTTATTTTCTTCTCTTTGTTGCTCAATTAAAAATGTAATATGTAGATATACGTTTACATCAGCTAGCAGTTTCTAAAAGTAAAAGTCTGAGCTATTCTACTTTCTAACACTGACCTTCAATAACTCCTCAATCGACGACTTCAGAGATTGGAATACATTAATCGATGGCAACGGTATTATCTTATATCCCACATAAATTGCTGCCCCGTATAAAGAAGCTTTAAACGTGAATATTAAGATTTTGCACGACAATGGTTGAGGGGGCACGCTAAAAAAGGAAAAGAACTTTGTGATATATGTAAAGTTTCAATTATGAATGCTTGCATTAACAAATGTATGTACAGCATGATAGCGTGTATGTCGGAGACTTTAACTTTGCCCCAGTTCGCTACTATTCCATTGATATGCCCTATACCGACAACGCCTACGACTCTTGGTGGTCTCGATCCTTCTGCGGTACGTTGGACCGAAGTGGCCATCTGAAGATGGTAGGTTAGGTAAAGATCTCTCTCTGTTACAAATGTCCTCTCTATCGTTGGGTACTGTTCTTTCAACTTTTTAATCATTTTCTCTATTACACACTTTCTTTTATACTTTTCCACATCTTGCTTACTGATTCTGGCATTTAAATGTACCACTACCCAGAGAAGCTTTATAATTTCCCACCAAGTCAGTGCCCTTAATGTACGTTCAAATGTTACATTTATCGACCGGTCAGCCAGCTGAATTATACAATTTGGTACTTTTTTTGCCTAAGAAACCATAACAGAATTCATAACTATATTAATTAAACTAGCTGGCTAATCCAGTTAAAATTACCTCTGTAAATGCTGTACGGAATTCACCACCTGGTGGCATTCCAAGTTCCTTAACAATATGAGCTACCATTCGGTATAACATAATGTATAACAAGCCATTGTAAGTTCCATATTCCTTCAATATATCAGTTAAATTTTCTATAAAATGAAACAAGTGAATACGACGTTGGAACAGTTGATTTAAGCAAAGTGATCTGAAGAACTTACGAAAACTTAAATCTGTTGCATTGCGGTAAAGAACTTCCTCGCTAACGTTCATAACAGCAATCCTGGATTTACATAATTCAACTACTACTGCATCAGGTTGTACAGCCTGAATGACCTTTAATTGTAAAAAAAGAAAAAATATTTACTTGCCCTAATGCTACATAATTTCTTCCAAAATGTACTTTACAATATGTAAAATGAAATACAATATATTTACCATTGCAACATCATTTTGACTCTCTGTACTAAAATGTGCAGTGCCTACTAAATATAATTTTCCTCCTTCCGGTGTGGTAAGTAATGTCACTGTCTCTGGTAACCTTTCATCTATGCTTGCATCATATTGTGGTTGATTTGGTGTATCAACACCATTACTGTTACCATTACTCTTTTCGTTACTAACAAATCTTAACTGAACACCAACAACTTCTAGAATGGAAATAATTTTAATTTAGATACAAATCTTAATTTGCTATATGTTTGCTATGTTGAAAATAGGAACTTCTAAAAGCTGGCCTATAAGTAATGATAATACCTTGACATTTTGATAACTTTTTTTTATGTCTGTATTGCACAGGCATTTTGGAAGCACTAATATACTACGGTGTTAAGCTTACACTATAACTTAGCCAGTATCCTGCATTGATTTTATTATCATATTAGAGGGACAGAGAGAGAAAGAAAGACCTTGCGGATCTCACTCTATAGAAACCTTAAAACATCAGCTGTCATAAAGTACCTTTCCAAATAACTAATAGCACAATCATTGAAGACAGAATGTTAGATGATTTTTAATAAACTTGTAATAATTGAAAAGAAAGTAAACTAACCAAAGGACAGGACATTATATCGTACGTATATCAATATGCTCTCTACTTTCACAAATAACAATTTGACTAAATTGTTTTTTATTATATCACCTTTAGCTTCATTTCCTTCTTCTTGAGTGTTTAGTGCCTCAACATTAGACTTATCTTTCGATGCGTCGTGCGATTGCACAGATATTTGCACTTCATTGGCAATTAATTTTCCACTTGCATTTCTAACATAATATTTTTCATGTAAGTATTTGTCATCAATAATATTCTTTACGTCAACTACACTGCACTGACTATCACCTTCTACGCTTGTATTTTTACCACTTGACGACATTCTTTACCTAACAGATGAAAACACATATTCCATTAAATTGTCATGTTGATTTATTTCTATTGACTGTTTGGATCTTCAACAAGAGTCGTTAACCTTTTCATATAGTAATTGATTAATTAAGTATTTGAGACAAACACTTTTCAATTTTGGAAGTATTTTTTAACGAATAGGAGAAAGCTACTTAAAGAACTGTAGAGTTTTTTAAAAACTCGTCAAAAATGCTTACCTTTTAATTACTAAATAACTCAATGTTTCTATAACCTCAAAAAAAGTAACAATATGGTTCTTAATAATCGTACTATTTCAACAACGAAATCGAACCAAAAATTTTGCCAAAATATCAAGATACTAAACGAACAAGGGCGAAGTAAGTATTTTGCATTTACAAAGAAATATTATACAGGGAAACCATAGACCGCAGGATCTAAAATGACTCTGTTACCTGAAGATGATGTGGAAGACGATAATTCATGCCAACGTGTTAAAAAAAATTGTTTACCCTTCACTTGTTAAGATATCTTAGTTTATTGAACTTTATGGAATAAAAAATAAGATTGTCTTCGGTTTTTTCTGTTCTCTTACTCACGAACCAGTAACAATTAGAAATAGTCCTCCACTATATCGAATAGTATCGATTATTGATCGAACTCTGATTATTTATCATGGCTAAATAACTTCAGCCACTTTTATTTTATTGTAATCATTGTTAGTATTAAACAACACATATTGTATTCTTCGATTAATTTGTAAATCGTCGAACATTTGCATTTATTATTTCAAGTTTAAAAATAAAAGAATAGAAAATTCAATTTTTGTACTCGTAAATTATCTTTAAAATACTTATAATAGTATACATATAAGAAATACAGAAGTAATTTTTATGAATCTTTTTCTTTTTATAGACTTATTTTTATTTTTGGTATTGTAATTTTTTTTTATTCGTATTTAACCTGAAAATTAAGTAAGATTTTACAATGAATACATGTTAAAACGAAAAAAGTAAAATTCTTTACGAAATGTTTTTCTTAATTATTTCACTCACCAATTCGATGATACTAATTGTGAAATTCCACTCTCTTCGATACAACGATAAGTGTCATATTACGAGTGCAGATTCTCCAATTTCTTTACTTTTCTAACAAAAATAATGTAACAATTTGCTCGTAATTTTATTGAACAACATAAGAGCGTAAAAATTCAAATTATTAAACTTCAAGAGGAAACATCGCCGATAGGAGGCGTCATTGCAATTTGAATTGAATCATTCTCGAACAAACTATTCTTAAGATTGCTGTTCCTATTACACTTATATTATCCTATATTTTACTGTTGCTACGAAAAATACAATAAAAGGTTAGAATTCTAGATAAATCGAGTGTATTTATGAAGATAAACACATAATACTTCGTAATAAAAAAACATTTACCATGCATAGGTTGCATTTACGTTAAGATTACTACACTATACATGAAAGACTACTTTCATTCTTATCCATACTTGTTAAAGTATATTGCACATGAATGAAGAAAACATTAGCTATTTTTAAGCAAAGTTAGAAAGAAGTATGAAAAAATTTTCTCGGTAATTTCACAACTAAGTATACAATCCGCGGGCAATATGGCGTTAAGAAGAGAATACTATAGGGTCTATACACAACGATGCCGATAGATATGAGTTTGAAAGAGCAAACATGTTCTGTTATTACTAACACATAAAAACGCTCAACTGAACACTATTTAATACTTTACCAACCGAAAGTCTATCAATCGGCTTTCTGCTGCCAATTCTTATCGACCGAGAGCTTATTAATCGATTTTTTCTACCAGCGCAAGAAATTAATTAATTACCCTATAATAAGAGAAAGCGAATGATACAATATGCCCTATCACGAATTTTAATTGAAAATTTTTAGAGCTGTAAGAATAAGCGCGAATTAGTATTGAATTGAGGCAGTCGGTAAAGTGTTAAGTTAAAAAAGACTTGGATTTTACTGATCAGTATTTTAACCCCTTTTTATCAGTATTTAAATACTAAGTGTCATTATTTAAATATGAAGCATCAGTATTTAAATAATTTGTTCAGTATCCTTTGGTCAATACCAATTGGTCAAAAACGAAAACGGAGAAGACCGAAATTAGCAACTAGAGCACTAGGGCTCGTGATAGATTCATATTTATAAGATTATAATATATTAATATGTCAAAATGTTAAAATGTATATTTTTATAAATAAAATAAAAGTTTTATAAATAAAACAATAAGCATGTTTTCTTATTCATTAAATAAAAACTTGTAAATGTCTAATTTGATTAAATATATAAAAAATAAAACTATATATATTTGTTTTACGTATGAAGACATTTTTAAATGCAATTATTTTTCGACTTACAATGAGTCTATAATGAAAAGGGTTTAATACTGTCTTTTCTGCTTTATATTGTCCGTTTATTAATTTTATACTGACCCTAATGATACTAACCACTAATTAATTCCATACTGACTGTTTTTTATTTATACTGACCATTCGCTGTTTATGTACTGACCATCTTTTTATTTACATACTGACCGTTTAGTATTTTTACACTGATCTTTTTGGTAATAAAATACTGACCGAAAGTTGATTTAAATACTGATCGAAAATAGATTTAAATACTGGCCATTTGATTTGTTGCCGTTAAAAAATGAAGCAATAATACTTTAACTCTATTTTTAATAAAGATAATAATTATCAATATTTAAAATGTGTAAATTTAGAACATCCATAGTCATAAGCTTCTGGATGTGTTTTTAATAAACGGTTTTGAAACTTCAAATTAAAAATGAAACGTCAAAAGGAAAGGATAAGGAATATTTCTTTCTGGTTCAATAGATAGAAAAATTCTGAGAAATATTTTTCTGAAAGTTCAAGACCAAGGCTGAACCTGTTTATAAAGAAGATCATCACACATAGTTCGAAACGGTGTTTTTGTAAAGGCAGCAAAATTTTTTGATCGAATCAAAATTTTGTTAAATTATCTTTATTCTTTTAAATATTAGTGAACTAAAAATATTTGAATTTTTATAGTGTTCGGCAATGAACGACTCGTGATATTATTACGAATTAGATAACAAACGCAGTCTTACAAGTTTTAAACATATATTTATTATTTTATTCTATTTTTTTTTTATTTTTTTTTTGTGATCCGCACATTCACACAGTTCTTAGAAGTTTCTTACACCTCGCATAATTTCATACATATAAGTTGTTATCGTTTTTGAGCTGCATTCAGTAAAAATAATCTTATTTAAGCAATAATGAATGACACTCGACTTGTGCAAATCTTGGAGGTACCAAAATATTTTCTTTAAGTTATACGGAAAACGATACTTTTTTACTTTTATTTTTTCCTCTTTCAAGAGTATCTCCTAATTTTCTCTTTTTTTTTCCCCTTTCATTTTCGTTTGTTCTCAGTACCCATCCTTAACAACATAGTAAATCTTTTTTCTGTCTTACAATTGGAAATATTTTAAGGCCGTCTTCTTTCGCAACATAGGAAACCATGGTAAGTTTGATCTTTCATCATCAACAACAAGATTACAATTGCTTGCACCTTGTGATAATTATGTGAAACTTACAAACAGCAATCCTACCTAAAAGTACAAATTACAAAACAAGTACTGGACGAATATAGAACTCTGCAAGAGCATTCAATTGAATCATCTCATCTATTTCTATATATAATAGGAAATCTCTGTTTTTTTGATTTTCAAATACTTCATATTTCCAAGTGGTACTCGATCAAGTGCATATTTCTATATTCAACCATACATGTCATAGACAAGAAAAGAAACATAGAAATTTCTTAGAAAGCCATTCTTACGCTAAGTACACATATCAGTAGTTTTTTTTTTTTACATGTATAAGCTCATTATAGTTATGGAAATATTCTATATTCTTCTTGCACAAATAATAGATGCGCAAACCAATGGTCAATTTTACTGTGTGATACTCAATCCCTGTTTTTCACTTAAATCTAAGAAGTTTGACTAGTATGCAATACTTTTATACAATAAATATATACGTATATAAATATAAATGTAAACGTATATTTATATTTATATTTATATATATTTATACATACATACATACATACATACATACATATATATATATATATATATATATACATACATACATACATATATATATATATATATACACACATATATATATATATATATATATATATATATATATATATATATATATATATATATTTATATCCTATCCTTGTTAAAATTATCTGCGAATATCGCAATGTAATAAACTTGACCAGTATTTAGTACCCTTTATTATGACCTTCTGCAAAGTGAAATTTTTACTTTGGAAGAAATTTTCATTATAAAAAGAATCTCTTAAATAAAAAAACAAAGCAATGCTTTTTCTCTCTCATTCGATCCTTGCAAGCTGTATAGTTTTTTTTTCTTTTTCAAACACTTTCATTTTAATTCTTTTATTATAACCGCATCACTTTGGGAAAACATCATAATGCGCTTTCTTTAAAGTAAAACATAAAATAAGCCCTAAAGGAAGTGCATAGCTATTTGTTTTATTCATTTTGGTCGTTTTAGCCTCGATTCTTTGTATAATCAAGGTACAGTAAAAAAATGTTCGTTTCTTTCTTGTATGAAATAAAAGGCACCAAGTTTTGCCAAACATTTAGTTTGTTCATAGGAGTTTTCTATCTTTCAATTCAGCATTGAATAATTGAGTAGCCATCCTATAATGGATTTAAACATTTATGCATTTACTAGTTTTTTCTACATCATGAGAATTTTCCTTGTAAAATCAGGCAATTTGTGTGGTCTTATGTATTAACCTTCAATTTCTTGTAAATTACGTTTTAGTATGTATTCATAAAGCTTTGTTATTAAACAATCTATATAGCGATGCGTTGCAATAGAAAATACATCTGCAACATCCAGATACCTGAACCAACTTTTTATGTAATCCTTAACAATTTTGATATATTCAATGGTCACTGTCGTAAGTGAAAGTATCAAATTTATACACAAACACGCTGTATTTTTCGAAACTTAGCAGTATTCCTTGTATTACCCCAACTATTCACCGTGGTACATATGTTTTTAGTGGTGTAAATTTCATGAATTCTTTCGTTTCTTTACAAATAAAAATTCTGACATCAGCGAGTTATTGGAAAAATATATAAAGCAGTACTTGTCAATTTCATTGAAACTTTGTACTTGTTCAGAGAGATATGATAGTACACATATATATATACTGGTTCATGCTACCAAGCACATAAAACAAGTAATTGTGGAAATTATCAAATGAAAACTAGTGGTAAATTTACTGTACAGAGCAAGTATACAAAGTTTTAATGAACCCTACACAGTATGTAACAGATTATACTCCCCTTTTCACACTAAAATGCTTATGGAAAAGAACGTGTTAAATTAAAATATAAGTCTTTTGGTTTGCATAATCTGCATTAATCCAGCCAATTTCCTATATCGAAAAAATGGCTACGAAATATACGATTAAATTTAAACATAATAATAAATTACTAAATATCTCGTGAAAACAGTAGTATTTGAACACCGTACATAAAAAAATATTACGCATGTCTTCAACATTTGCAACAGCTTACATATTTCGACATACTTTTGTAAAATAATATCTACATACGTACATACATACATACATACACACATACACGCGCACACATACACGCATGCATACATGCGGGCATACGCGCGCGCACATACGCATGCACACAACAAAGAAAATAAAAATTTAACGTGAAATTCACAAAGCACACGTAAACTTCAGTACTTTTTACTACACAGAGGAGTTACTTGAGCGTCTACAAATACAAATCATATATCGATATGAAGTTTCTTCACTTTTCAAATGTATTATGAAAATTATTCAATAAATGAGAAACACGTTTGAAAACACTCACAGTTACTACACCATTACAATTTGTAAATTTCATCATTTTCTTTTTTTCATTTAAATTTCAACAACTGTGCAATTTTTCTATCTGTCACACCATTGGTATTATGTACATTTAATGTAAGAACCACAGAGTATATTCTGTCAGTAAATCAAAACGATCACACGTTCTCGTCACAATTTTCCTCATCGCTGTTTTGTACTATTCGTTTAAAAATACTGAAAGAATATATTATTAAAGTGTAACAGACGGCTCACGAACAGAACCTTTTCTTTTTTTTCTTTTTTCTTTACGTAGCTCGATGTATAGTCAATAAACCACATTAAAAAATATGAATGTCGGAAATATTTAAAACTCGTATAGGTTGTATCGTGATTATTGTAATCTAATTTGCATTTGCTCAAGTAGGAATAGAGTTATTATTAAACATTTCTTTTGACAATACCATCGACAGGGCGGATTTTGTAAAACATGTTCACTCGAGTATTTGTGCAAAATAGAATCCATCGATATGAATACAGGATAAATAAGAATTTTTCTTTCTGTGAGAAAACAAAGATGTTTTCTTTCCGACAGTTTTCATTTGCACAAACTGATGTTTTGCTAATTTCAAGCTCACTCGACTGTTTTCAATTATACACATTAAAGCAGTGAAAGTTTCAATTGTTAAAGAATTACCGAATGATTGTTCAATTCTTTTTTTGTTTATATTAAAATAAGTCACACCAAACTATAAAAAACCAAAGAAAACTTGATATAGTATAGTCGAGTAAACTTTTAATATTGAGTACTATAAGGGCATGACAAATTCATGGTCCCGTACATATTTCAACGATGTTTCGACTAGATAATACATTCTTTTTTTTTAACGTACTAAAACATCGTGCCAGCGATACCTTGCACTTGAATCATATATGCTTGTATATGAGACAAAATTGCAGTACATATGTCCTACATGTTATATCACACAAACTTACTTAGATTGTATACATCCTGGGCGTTCAGTTATGCAAAAATCTTCTTTGTTAAGTCGTTGATACAATAAGATACCTCTTATATAAAATTATAATTTATGGGACTAGTGTGGTTTTAGTAGGCCTGCATGCTCTTGTGCTAACATTTCATTCTCAGGTGCTACTGACTTATTTTTTTTTCCAAAAAAAAAAAAAAAAACTAAAGAACGTAGGCACGCAGTTAGCTTAATTTCATACGCTTTGGTTGACTGGCATTTGACGTGTCTGTAAACAGAATATCTAAGATTCACCAAAATTTTCTGCTTGTCCAAAGGAATGAATAACTTTAGGAAAAAAAATAATATACCTCCATTAGATGTGGCGCCGAACGCGCTAACTAAAGAGTAACTTTGACTTTTCTGAAATGGAAACACAGTCAACTATTAATCCCTTAACCATTTAACTGTTAACCGCCGTTACTTAGTAATTTATCTGGTATCGTTCATGAAAAAATACACACATCACCCATCACTGCTATTGGAGTAGTACCAGTAGCGATTGCTACTTGATGTTCAATCAAGTAGAACATGTACTCGTCGTACAATAATCGAATAAGATGAAAGGACCCAAAGCTTGCGGCACTTCTTAAAGTCAAATCACGAATGACCATAGAACTGTTAAACCAACAATCAAACCGTAAGGAATTCATTCAAAGACTGTCTATATTTATGTGAATTACCTGTAAAAAGACCACTTCAGCAAGAATTGACGAGCAGCATTTGCAAACGTTGGTTTCTCCTCAAATGGCTTGAGAACCTTTGTCACGACGCTCTTCAACCAAATTGCCCAATCTTCCAATGAATTCTGTTGCTGCAATGTCACTTTAAAATCTGACTCCAAGCGTTGGACCACCTCATAGTCACACTGACATACCCATGAAGCCTGTGAAAATCACATACATAAATTTTACCTAGTTAAAATGAAAATAATGATGAAATAGGTACCTGTTCTTGTACGTTGTGAAAGTCAACGCGATTCAAATCGGCTAACATTTGATTTATTTGACCAGAATTTTGAAGTACTGCGCGGGCAGCTTGAGCAAGATGATTCAGTGACGTGTAACGCCTCAATGTCTGAGCAAACGCAGATACAGCAGTCAACTGAAAAGAAATAGTTGTTAAGGGAAAAAAAACTAACAAAAACGACGTTCCAACTGTTTTATGATACCTTTATCTGAGTCATTTCTTCAGGACAATCAGCCATGGCTGACGTCAACCAGGATTCGAGCCCTTTTGCAAAATTTCTAATGGATTGTGTTAGTGAACCTAAAGATTATCCTATAATTAGTATACTATAATTATAATATGAAAAGTGCAAAAAGAAATGAACAATGTAACTCACTTGGTATAGGTCTTAGTACATTGGGCATTAATACTTCTACCAAGTTCTGGTAAAACGTGTAGTCCACTTTTCTTATGAAATCTTGAACTTCTGAACACTTGCACATCTGATATAGCTTGGTCCTACATGCACAAAAAAAAAGTTAGAATTTATTTAGAAATTACCAAACAACATTTAGCGTAGAAATCATACTTTGATAAATATTTTTCTTCTTCACACTCATCGCCATTATTATTGTCCTGACTACGCCAAAATTCTCTCCAAAGGCTCTCCACAGTAGCGAACTCGAAATTGAGAACAGCGTCTAAAAAAGCTTCACAGTGTTCTCTGTATATGCTACGGAACGTATCGATGTCCTCTAACGTGCAATCCTCAGGAAGGGACGAACCGTGACCCACTATTATCTCAGGAAACTCTGGAATGGCACCACTCGCCTCACCAAGATACTGATGGTATTGTGGCGGTGAATTATTCGAAGTGATATTCGTATTCGAATGTGTATTATTCTCATAAGTGTTCTCCTGTTTTTGATTCACAAATTTGAATCGTTTCGCTTGGGAGTTTGCATTCTGTTGCTGACGGGGTGTTCCATCTTCGTTTAACAGGACTAACGGAGAACTAGGCTTGACGCGGATCCCATAGTAATGGTACTTTGAATTTCCCCTATAACAGATCGTTATGGTTACATCGTACTATAAGGATGGACAGAAAATATGTTTACCTTGTGCCTAATCGTCTAGTTCTTAAGCCCAAGAAGACAGAGCGTATCAATTTTCCAAAGCTTGCAGCATTTACTGGATCTAGCTTGTTGTCTGAACAGTGACGTAAATAATGATTGTAAAGAGTGGATCTTGGGAGAGAGACACCATCCGCTGTTTCATAATTCTCGAGCAGCCAGTGAACCTAATTAGACAGGAAAATTATTCAAATCTTTAAAACAAAGTTCCAGATAGAATATCGGATACTAGATACAATGTTAACTAAACTACGTGTAACATTCACAAGTACTAGAAACATTAAGAAAAAATGTTCTTTCCTTATTATATTCGTATATAATAGTATATAAGGAAGCATCTTTAAGGAAGCAGCAAAACATGCTACAACGAATTAGTAAATACAACTAAGCCTGCAAATCAGGATTACGTATCAGCTTACTGTTGCTTGAGAAACTCTAGTTGCATGCGTCATGTTTGCCGCTGCAGTTGCAGCATCTTCCACAGTGACAGCGGTACCTCCTGTATTACTGCTGATCAAGTACGCCCCTCCACCCCCGCTAACCACAGCTTCCTATCAAACAACCCAAGATACCAGTACCTCATTAAACCCCAATCGAAAAGAGAGTACCTTGCTTCAATTTCGTACAACATCATCATTCACTGTCTAATTCAAATTCTTTCACCCTGTTAAAATAATTTCTACAAAATAAGAAAGGGAAAGCAATGAAAATTGTAAACATGCATCGCCGTCTTACCGCATTTTCTGTTTGTGGACTAGCACGTGCCGCAGCCGCAGATATCAATGCATGTGCAGTGGGATCTCCATCCACGACGCTCTGTTGAATAAGATACGTGCCATTGCCCTGAGATAATAACTGTCCAGTTGTAGAATTTGAACCTTGACCAGTGACCTAAATACCATGGAACATTATTCATGATAACACCATAGGACACACATTATGTATAATGCTTAGCTGATCATAGCATCTCATTAACTGAAGATAGGATTTTTTATAAATCACCTGCGCATATGTTACTGGCGTAGATGCCGGTGTGTAATACTGACTGGATGCAGGAGTGTACATAGCTCCTGCTTCTCCAACAGCATATACAGGATATGTCCTGTAAATCATACATTGCATAATTAAAATGAATTACTTAGATATAGTATTGATATACATACATCTGACCATTTGTTGGTATATACGTGGAAGTATCCCCCTCAACATATTGAACATAGGTAGGATGTGAGACTGGCTCGGACCCCACCGCCTCTGGTTCACCTGACACTGAAACAAACGACGTGTATTTCAATTTATTTGTACAATTAATATCTCGACACATGAAGAAAAAAGCTTTGGGGGATGCACACATTTCAGAGTACTTCTACATAAGCTCTTGCACTCTTAAAATAATATTCTATTTATAGTAACCACGTGTTTATATTTATTTTCTCCCGTTATTATTACATGCAAAATCAATTAATGTGTACGAATAAATTGTACATTGCTGTTTTACAGAATAATGCATGCCGATTATAATCTGCCCTCACCTACTGCCGTTGTGAGGGACGCGTAGGATGGTGAATCACTGGTGCCTAGTGTAGTCAGAGTAGAAGAACAGAGGTGCATGTTTTTCAGCAGCATGGAAAGGGCCAAATCTCTACTCAAACACTATAATTTTTTTCAAACTGATCCTGATACTCACCCCTAATGTAAACGACTTATAAGGAGTCTTATAAAAACTCAACTTATCGCGATTTCCTTTATACACATTACCGCTAATCGTTAAAGACTAATTTCTGAGACTTTTTTTTTTGTTGAACATTTACAAGAATTGTGAGAAGTATCTCGAAGTTTAAAACATACCTGTTACCGTTATAAAGTGTGGAGATCCGCCGACGATGGTGCCAGTCGATGTAGACGCCGCGTCTGAATCAACAAGAGTATGTTGACCAGAATGGGTAGTATTAACTACGACTTGTGCTGTAACATGTGCTGGAGTACCTGTTGAGCCGTTGGAAGAATCTGCAGCTGTTTCAAGCGGATCCTGAACCAATAACTAAATTATTATTCATAGTATGCATGTTCTCATGATCAACTGTAACTTTCTGTATAGTAATAGAAATGTTTAAAGAAAACTTCTTAATCCTTCAGTACACTTAATTATACGTGTAATTAATATCTTAGAACATTGTTAATACATTTTTATTACAAATAAATGTTAAGTCTTCTGAAGGAAAAAATTTCACTTTGTATAAGAGATTAACACAACATAATACAACTAACCTGAATAGGCTGTAGATTGCTTGGGCTGGAAGGATCAGGACTGGTAACAACTGTGATAAGTTGCTGTCCTCGTGTGGATTGACTCTGTGCTGCACTACCACTGCCACTGGAACTGGAAGTAGTCACGACAACGACGCTTGGCTTAGGTTCCACCCCCACAGTGGTAGAACTACCCCCACTGTTATTAGCTCTGGTGGATGCTGCGAGGGCATACTGGGCTCCTGTCGTAGTCATGGCAATCACTCCTTCACCTCTCTCTACTCCCACCGTATCACCACCACTACTGCCTCCCCGTTTATGGAGGGAAGAATCTGTAAATGTACACTCATACAAATGCAACAAATATCAATAATGTTTTCCAATGGGTATGATACACGAAGGATTGCTATAAATTCCTTTTACCTGCTTGACTATCCTACAAAGTATGGCTGCCAAGAAATATAATTGATTGATAAGTGAAATAACAAAGTTGCTTCAAATTTAAGAAAAGCAATCAGGTTAAGAACAATAAATTTTGTAAATAAACACAAATTTTTACATATATTTTCTGTACAAAGATACATTATTTTTTATATTTCTGTACAATGGATGTAGGTATCGTAAAAATACTAAAGTATAATGGAATTTTTCATTTCTATTGTGACAAAATTTAGTAAAAATATTTGTATTCATGTAGATCGGAATGGGGAACATGATCGTACGACATCGTTCACGAATCGGTCGTTTGATATAGCGATAGATTAACAGGCACCCTAACCTACATATAAGAAGAATCGCCTATGTAATTCGTCACAGGTGTGTAGTATTCAATAATCTTCAGATCAAAGGGAAGCCCCGAAGAACTTCCAATACGAATGAAATGCGTCATTGTCGTTTCAACGCGTATATAGCAAGATGTGTTGGTACATCCTGTACCTGTAGGGTGGCAGGTACCAAACAATGTTTCAAAGGGAAGAAAACGTATAGTGAGGGGGGATGGCTAAAATGCAGCATACGCGTGACTGGACATAGAACTCTTGTCAAGGGGGTTGGAAGCACCCGTAGAAAAGGTCGGATCATAGGTGCAATTAGGGGGTATTAAAACTCCCTTCCAACTGGTAACAATAAATTTTATAATTAGCCCAGATAGTCTCGCGAGAAAGATAAAGTTCAAACGTTATAAACAAATGCCGGAAGAATTTTTATCGCGTATTCTATTAAAAAAAATTATATATTAACAATTTTCCTATAACATTTCTCCTTTTCCTTTCAATAAAACTTCCCAGATATAAAAAAATGGTATATTGTAAGTACATTATTTGATGTAAGATATTATGTCACTTTAGAAAATGGTGATTACATTAGAAAGCATATTGTGCGTGCACCTGGCCTCTGTTCTGCATGACTGAAGCTTGGGAGTGCTATGCACACCTTATCTGTTACTTTACTGTCCATAGACTCTGTTCTTTCACCGCTATATTCTTTAAAACCATTATGGAATTAATTTTTTCTGAATCCTTCATACTGTTAAAACTTGTAAAAAAAAAATATAAGAAAATAACAAAAGTAATATAAATATACATATATGTGAAATTACAAATAGAAAAGTATATAAAACTTGAAATTTATTGCATCATATGGTGGAATCAAATTAACTTAACAAATTATAGATAATAATTTAATAATGAAAGGTAGATATCCTTCAGCTGTGTTTGTTCTTTCATACTTCAAGATATATACTGATAGAATTGATAAATCTACTTTAATTAAGTGCTACAGAGGCTTCCAAATATTAGATACCCCCCAGGTAGGGTGCACAATAAAATCGCCAAGGCGTAATGCAATAAGGGGGATATCTGAAGCAAGAAATCTGCTATGCTTTTCTATAGAAGAGAAATTAATTAATCTTTCCTGCAAGGGATAACTGGGAACTCTGTTTAAAATGAATAAAATTATCCAAACAACATAAATTTACAACACCTTAGACTTAACAATATACTATAATTTTTAACAGAGTGTCCATACAAAAATGCTGTGTACATACATATGAATGACCATAGTACGCTGTTCCAACAAGGAACCTAACTACAAAGGATTAAAATATTCTTGAATGCTATATTTATAAATATTTGGATATTTTAACATACAACTATCAGTAATTACGTTGTGTCAACTATCGCTGAACATGCTGATATATACATATACGTGTATGTATGTATGTATGTAAATGTATGATATATATATATATATATTGCGAACGATAAAATTAATACAGTAGATGCTGATAAGGCGCCGATCCGTACGAATTCAAACATGTTACATGCTAATCCCGCGGTCGCAATTACAAGATTCGCGAGAACACGCAGAATGATGTTGATAATTAGAATGAGTAAGAAAGCGCGGTTTGTACGTCTCTTTTTACTCACCCGTCTTCATGAATGGCGTGTACTTTCAACACGACGCCCGGGCGCACTTGCGCGGCCGAACGTATCCCCCCACGTATTTCAACCCGGCTTTTCCCGTTCGAGAAATGGCCGTGCTTGTCACCCAGGAAACCACGCGGGCAGCCAAGACAGAGTACAAGTGAAAAAGCGGAGCAACACACTCCGACGAACCTGTATATTTTGTTGTCGACGGCTGGTCGGAGTGTTGGTTGTCTGCTGCTGCGGTCTCCTTGGCTACGGCATCACTGCCCGCGTCACAACCAGTGCCGTATCTAATTCACCTCTACGAGGCTCCCGTTGCATTGAAAAACGAACACCATGAACTGTAAGCGCGGTTCACACCCTTTAAACAGTCATTTGCGTCATTCTAACTTTTCGATCTTTATTTTCTTCCTTTCTTTTTTTTTAATGGGTAACGTGTGCCTTAGCGACAGAAATATAAAATTTAGCGTTTATATTACAATATTTGTTACGAATTTTAAACATTTTTTTTTTATTGAAGTTATATATCCTAAGTTTTGGGTTCAAGTTTGAATAAAAATTAACGTACTGTCTGAAATACTGATTTCAAATATGATCCTTAATTCGATAAATGATATATTGTGCTCTTGCTAAACAGAATTATAAAGAAATTTATAAAGATTGATACTTCGCACCAGGGCTATGGAATCATTGATACGCCTATGGACAAGTGGCGCGCGTGCCCCTCTTTTTACACTAATAGTCGACCGATCATTCGATTAAACCGTTAAAATTTATAACGTTCGCTCAGATAAAATTTACTTTTCTGTTATTTGGTTTTAAACTTTTTTTCAGAAGAAATCTCTTCGTCCGAAGCAGCAAATGTTATCCGTAAAATGTTACAGCAATGTTACACGGTAGAAGGCTTACGTGTGTGCGCAATCGCATATTAATGCGCACGCTACATACGATACTGATCACACCGCATTATGACATTTGCTATACTGCGATGAATAATTATTCAGATTAGCCGTAAATTTTTACCTGATTAGACGGAGCGTCTGTAAATCCATTGCAATGTTTCTTTGATTCGTTTGAATGAACGAGTCGTATGAATACATTGCGCTTTTATACGGCGCGCTGTTTGAAATTGTCAAAGATTGAGTAATCGCACATTATTGATTGTCTATGAGCGTAGTATCAAAAACGGATAAATGTAGATGAAACTTAGATGTGTAATTAAATTCGTTACTGAATTTTTTAAACAACTAAAAATTCATAAAAATGACACAAAAGGAATTATTTTGCGTATGCGGTGACCGTATCGATTTAAAAGAAGGGTGAAACTTACTCGAAAATGGATTCTGTGATCGGTAATAAATAATTGGCAACGAGGATTCTTCCGCCATCATTACAGAATATCTCTTAGAAAAAATAGGGCCGTATTCTTCATCCTCCGGCCACTCCATGCTTCCACAAGAATTCACACGAGAGTTTCGAATATTTTATCTGCTTTGTATCCCAGAGATACGGTTTCCACGCGCGCGAATTATTCGTTTTTTGATCCAGAATGTCACAAAATCTCTTTAACTACACTTCGTAACAACTGAAGATTGAATTATGGTTTTTCAATTACTTAGAACAATATACGATTTCTTGTCTCAGAAAAGAAATCAAGCTAAAAAGGGCGGCTAAATTTTAATATTCATACATTGTTTAAATACATCGGTTTATTTATTCCGAAAGTTTTGTCAGTATTTGAAACATGATCAATGTGCGTATGATATTTGCTCCTTCGCCTAACGCCGCGCATTGTGACGCAGTGTCGTTAATGCTTGGTCGCCTAACAGTTTAAACATGATGACTTCGTCGGAAATCGAAGTAGAGAACTTAAGCGAGAAGAATGCTGAGGATACTGCAATTTTAGAAGTAAGCACAATGGCAGTCGGCGGTGTTATTAAGCAGGAGAATCGTGATGTGGATTTCCTTTCGAATTGTAGCACCTCTGTGGAGGGTTCTGTGGTAAGGATATAACCTGTAACTTGTTTGTCTGTCATTGTATAACTATTGTGGAAAAATTAGAATTTATAATAGAATGTCAACGAAAGCTACGTGTCTTTCTGTAATTATTTACATGCTTTAAATATGTATTTCAATTTTTCAGATAGCTTCTCCCTCCATTGACAGTTTCTCTACTCTACCAGAACAAGAGATATCAGATTTTCAGACAGATTCTAGGGACTTGCAAGTAAAAGTAGATAATCCTCAGAAGCATGCAGAGGCTCTTGAAACTTATATTACTTTTCGTATTGCGACAAAAGTAGATATCTGTTTAAGTAATTTTATAAATGTAAATGTGTCAATAGTAATGACATTTCTCTTTTATTTTAGTCTACAAGATCCGAATTTGAGGAGGGAGAATATATTGTGCGAAGACGTTATAATGATTTTATTTGGCTACGACAAAAATTAATGGATTCTTATCCTACACATATCATTCCAGTGAGCCATTGCACATTTCAGACGCTCATTAGCTTTACGTTTACTTATTTACCCCTAAGATAGCATTATAACTCGTGAGAATGGTTGTATATTAATCTTATTATTACAGCCAATGCCTGGGAAACATACATTACTTGCACAGTTAGATCGTTATTCAAAAGAATTTATAATAGCACGCATGAAACTGTTACACGTATTTCTTAACAGAATCGTAAATCATCCGATTCTTAGCTGTGATAAAAATTTGCACATATTTTTAACTACTAAACCAGCAGTAAGCATATTCTAGTTTTCTTTTTGTTCAATACACTTTTTGGGTGTTATACTTTACATTTTTCCTAGGATTTCCTTAAGTACCGTAAGAATCGTGGAAATGTTCTCATTAAAATGACCGATTCTCTGCAAAATATAGCAAGCACGTACACCATGAAACAGCGTCACTTTGAATTCGAGCAAATTCGAGATTATTGCACAGCTCTTAGCGATAAATTATCGACTATAGACAAAATAAACCACCGCATACATAAAGAGAGGCAAGGTACAATATAGAACAATTTCTGTAAACGTGTTACAGCTACTTTTTATTAAAAATTCCATTGTATCGTATATTTTTCATTAGACTACTTGCTAGAACTGCATCAATTACACCCAAAATTCACTTTATGGGCAACTTCCGAGCCAGAATTAGCTCCTATGCTATTGGCAATAGCCAAAGCGATAGATTGCAATGCGATGGCTCATCAGAAACTCCTCGAGAATGTTCCAAACGATGAGAGAGAATATATTTCGTACATAGACGCAGTGAAAAGTGCCCTGTCGCGACGAGATTCGATGCAGATTGAATATGAAATGACGGTGGACGAGTTAGCCAAAAAAAGATTGGAAAAAGATCAGGTAGATATCAAATTTAATCAATAAATCCATGTATTGTTAATAAATTGCGATATATTAATTATTCGAACAGCTGATGGGTCTCATAAGTGGCAATGCGTTGGCACAGAATTGGGGTGGATCACTCTGGAAAGCAGAATCTCGCGATGAAAAATTGGAAAGACTCGGTCAGCTCATTCCACGGCTGGCAAAGCAAACAGAATTATTGCAAGATCGTGTAGAATGTGCAAACGAAAATTTAAGAAGCGATTTGCAAAGATGGAATGTAGAAAAGCAGATGGATTTGAAGAATATGTTAATTTCAATGGCTGATAGACAAATTCGACATTATCAGCAATGTATGAACGCATGGGAGGAAATCCTTACGGGTTTGAAATTGGATGGAGTAGGAGCTGACGTTCGCGTAGGACCTTCTATTAAGATTCCCGTTTGAATTGTGCGATTTTTCATTTTCTTTCGGACATACATACAATGAATACCTTACGTAATTAGAAAAGGTAACAAAAACGAATGTGAACAGAGATTTGCCAGTACTGACAAACGTTTTATTGCATTTAAGAATTTGACCTTACCAGCTTCGTCGTCGCTGCTTCAATTAAATAACTTTGTCTCTTTCTCGAGTCTTAAATGTTTTGTGTCGAAGGTTCGAACGGTACTTACATAAATTACAGTGCATTTAGTCGCATACGGTTGCACGTTCATCTATGTATCTCATAGTTTTCCAGATATAAAAAAGTTTATGGTAAAATGGCTTTATGATACAATATGTGATGGTGAGATTAATGCAAAGATGAATTAAATGAATGTATATTTAATCCTATGAATCTAGCTAGGGCAAATTTTTCGGCATTAGAGAATTAATTAAAATATCTTGAGATATAATATTCTTTCCTTTCGAATTCATTTTGGGACCAAGTACTAAATAATTTATCGCTATTTTACTCTTTGTCTTACTGTGAACCATATACGATACATTCATTGACAATCAGTTCTCAGTTACCTATAATCTGGTAATTAACCAAAGTTATCTATATATATTTATATATATAGATAATATACATAGATAGTCAATGTATAGTATTAGAATATAATTTACAAAATCCAAGCAGATGCTTGTAACGTTCGTTGTATCGTCCTTCAGTACCCTTAGTCTATATCGTTAAGTTTTTGGACAATCCATTACAGGGCGGCACTTAACAATCAACTTATTTAGGTAATCTCATGGAAAAGCACAGTGAGAATCCATAACATAACGTGTTACATCTGTTATTCACGCTTGGAACTAAACACTTTTCCGAAACAGTTATTATAAGTCTATGTACGGGGTATGTTTTCAATACATTAATTACATTGTACACGCTATCTTATCGATGATCAAAAAACTCTTAAATTTGTAACAATAAATAAATTATTGTTTGCAACACATTGTCGACACACGACACGTTATCTTATTCAATCGAAGAATAGTTTGGCATTGGAGTTATATAAAATTCCACCAAATTATCCAAATCGTAAAGCCTGGTTATGGACTCGCCTAAAAAAATTTTCAACAAATTTTTTATCGTTTAATATATTAATTTGACTTTGAAAACACTCACCCGCCAATGTCATTTCATTATGCAAAAATCGTACAGTGTGCGCGTACGGTTGTTGGATTTTTTCCCTTAATTTTGGCGCCAACCGTCGTGTAGGATTCCACAATGGACTCCGAAAATTTGGAACGTTCATACAATTTGGTTTCCATGATTCAGGTTTCACCTCTTCCATTGGTAGTATGTCTGTTATTCTGTATTGACTCGTGTCTATGTTCCATGTAAATTTACACCCCACTTCGTACTGTTTTCTCTCCTGCGAACTACATCGTGCATACCATTGAAATAAATACTCAAAATTACATTGAACATTCTTGAACAAAAAATAATACTAACCATTGTGTTTGACTGCTAATTTCACTAGCTTGAATCTTCATGATTAATAGACAAATAATGTCACCGCTTAAAGCGCACACGTCTATTATTTCTATGTCATAATCGCTGCAATGCCAGTATCTCTTTTTGAATCTCACACAAATCCAATCCGCGATATGATGAGAGAATGTTTCAATATCGAAACTTAATTGGTTTATCGAAACACAGGGTACTATCTGTAAATGTAACAATTGTTATTTAAACTTATTTCATAACTTTTCTTTTATCAACTTTTAATAAAGCCAGTACCAATTTTTCAGCTTTACTATTACTGATCATTTGCATTTGGACATATCCAGACCCATGGACATGCATAGGAAGCACACATTGATAACTCACATATCCCCCTGTCTCTTCATCTGTGAAACGTACGTATGCTTATGCCCATTTTTTATTTTTTTTATTTTCATTCTAATCGTTAAATAACGAATGCTACGATATACCTTCGACATCTGTGATAACCGATATCATTTCATCGTCAAGCTCTATGTAGCTCCTTTTAAAGTGTGCCGTGCACTTTATACTGGGATACTGTAAATTTATTTTCGGAACAAGTGGCGAAGAATTTACATAATATTTACTATAACGGTCCCTGTTTATGCCTCCATTAGGCAGCTGATTTTGATTCAACGGACGCAGCACATTTATCTCCGCTTTAAAATAAAAACAGAAAAAAAGAACATTTATCAAGCTTATTATAGAAGAATCAAATTTTCCCTTTACATAGCTAATTGATTTACCTGAATCCACATTTAAGTCACCGGACACACCGATATCCTGACTAACACTAAATTCGTCCGTTTCACTCTGGTCAGAATCCACCCAGTGTTTCTTACCATTTGGTAGAGCAGGTGACATGGTTGGGGATGATGGTATTTGGTGTATGGAACAGCCCCGATGCTTAAATTGATCCCTTATATGTTTGAAAGGAACTATATTCTCTGCGTCTTCTGTTTCATCGCAAAACTCGTACTTTTTGTCTGCTAGTCTACGTTTTCTGAATGAGCTAAGCTTCTCACAGGTCTCCTGCGCCTCATCTGTGAATTCGTACGCCTTCTCCGCCTCGAGGATGAGCTTGTGCGTTGCTCTGGTGGTCCTCGACTGCGTCGAATTCACTATGGGCGGCGGAGAGTGTAAGTTAGATCGTTTACGCGGACTAGGGTGACGAAAAGACCTAGAAATGGGCGGCGACATCAATCTCGAAGAGGATGGACTCATGGAAACCGAATGAAGGGGAGAATTAACGGACGTGACGTTGCTGTCCTTCGAAGCACCAGGTTGAGGGGAGTTTGAGCGTTGACTGCGCGTGCTCTTGTGACTAGACTCTGAATTCCTGGTTCTCAAGATGTCTGAGGGCGGCGTAAGAATGGGCGATGACCAGGACATCGTCTTGAGATCAGAAGGAAGCCTTTGGGGCGTGGAGCGCGGAGAACACGATGGATGTTTTACTAAAGTAATTAGGTCACTACCAATGTTCAGTTCCTGAGACATGTCCTCACAGAAATCCTGCAAAATCTTGTCCCTAACAGAAATCGCCTGCTGCTCGGTTCGCGAGCATTTACACTCGCCTATGTCCAAGCACTCACACGACTTAACACTTACGGAGTCGATAGATTTATTTATATCACAGACACAGTCGCTTTGATTGCTGTTTGAGGTATTTAACAAATCACGGGCTAACTTATCATCTAGTTTAATTGGTTCTTCTAGAAAGTCATGTTCTATACTCAATTCGGTACATTCGGGCGTGCCCACTTTCTCATCAGAACTTTCGTACCGTTCCACACCCTTGGTGTAGTCCAATTCCTCAACGTCACTCATGTCTAGTGGCACTGAATCCGAAATTACAGTGTCCTGTTTATCATTGGACTTCTGATTTTTCGATTTCGGAATGTCCAAGTCCACCCTGAGCACGTGTAAAAAGTTCCCTGTGTTAACTACCACATGATTCCAATAATTCAAACAGACAGTAGCACGGAACCTAGGATATGGAGAAATTACTTCGTAGGTTGTATGAACAGTGAGTCCATGTTGAAGACAGTTACATCGTACACAACCATCCCAGTTTGCTGCTAACTCTGAAAATATATAAAAGAGACCATTTTTCACATACTACAAATTCCTTTTCGTGCACATAATGCTGTATTACCTTCACCCTCTTCTTCATAGGATGCAGCAACCTTCAAACAGTCATTACAGTTTTCAAGAGATGGTACAGTAGTTATTGTTAAGTATGCTCTGTCTGTTGGTTGAAGATGCAGCCAGTTTGTGCTAGAGATTTATACTTGTTAATTATTATAGAATAAAGTCTAAGGGATTTAATATGAATGAAAACTGAGTGGAAGCTTACCAAAGGCCATGTATTACTAGCTTATTCCTTTCCATTGGCCATTGAGATATAACAATACTAAGTTCTCTGTAGATAGTGTAATTACCAAAAAGTGTGACTTCTGCAACTTTACGTGCAACATGGTTTGGAGTAAAAGCCCACCAATGTAACAAGTATTTATACAGAGAGGTAGTGCCACTCACATCCATGGTATATGTGTATGTAAGTAAAAACTGACCACATTGTGTCAATCCCATTACAATGTGTCTTCAATAATAATAACAATTATTACAAGATTGGCAATAGAGAAAAACATTTATTGAATTTATTCTATATCCTTGGCATATAAATGTATACATGCTACAAACATACCCTGCCTCTAGTGCTGATTTTGGGATTACATGTAAAAGGGGTAAATGTCTCCATGAAGGTACAGTAGCAAACAGTCTTTCCTCTGATGCATAATTGTGCGCTGATAAACAACCCCTGATCTATAAAAGACATATTCATTCCCTTTACAATATCTAATTCCATGTTGTATCGATTTTTCTTTCAACTTTGTGGATATCATGCAACCGTTTATTCACATAAATTACAATAAGAAAAAAGGTGGAAAAGAGAAAAAAAAATTTCATGGGCAAGAACAAGAGTACATTTTTTCTTGCAGCCACTGAAAGTCTGAGATGAATTATAGTTTTCTCTCCCAAACTACCATAGTCATTTTTTCTCAGATTAAGAAAGAATTTTGACAGATATCGAGAGTTTATCAATCTCATTAACGCTTCTAGTGGTAGGTTAAAGGTTAAGCGGCCTTACCTCTCTTAAAAATAATTTTTGTAAGAAATGCCTTTTACTGCGACGATGGGAGAGGCACGGCTTCTGACCCACTATAACGTACTCTGATTTTTCGGAGGTAATATCAGAGAACCATTCATTGCAACAATCTGAGGTAGTATCGGAAGACGATGCGTCCGCCATTTTTAAATAACCCTACTGAAATATACGCGTGAGTTAGAATCACTCCGGTTTACGAAGCTCTGCCACATGGGTGCACTAGCTGAGTCATTGTTGTGCTCCCTTTAAAAAGAACAACTTTGAGGATTAATCTGACAGAAAGGAGTTTACGATTCGAATGAATAGACACGGTCTTTAATTTTTGCATGAACTTTACATCAGACGACGAAAAAATACGACGCTCTTTTAACCCCTAGCGGTCAAAGAACTTTGAAATAGTATTTATCAGTATAATATTCAAAAACAACATGGACATCACATTGGATGATAGATTGAACGTATTGCAACAAATAAGTCAGCGAAAGCTAGTTGAAATATTGGATGCAATTCCTGGTACCAAAGACCTGGTGATAGAACAAAAACTGATGAAAATCTTAGACAGTTTTGTAGGGGTTTCTGTACTCAAGTAATTACTTTAAACAGTTAGTCAGTGTATATTAATATTCTGATGAGTATTCAATAATATATGTCTGTAATGTTTAGACGTTATGGTATTGAAAAGATCTACAAAATGGAGCAAGGATTAAAACTGTCAAATGTTCAACATATATTTCTTGTTTCAAGTGACCTGATCGCTTGCAAAAGAGTATTAGATCAAATACAGTCAGAAATCCCACCAAATGTCAAGCCACATACACAACCATGCCACCATATTCTAATTACTCCATGTGTACCAACTGTCCTTAACTCAATAATCGAGGAAGAAGGTAATCATCGTTGAACATGATACTAGCAATGATTGAAGATAGATTATCATAAGAATACAAATGTTTGTTTAGGCTTATCTGGACTGGTCACAGTGCAAACACTATCCTGGGAATTCATAAGATTAGATGGAAACATCTTATCTTTAGAGAACTGTATATTTACCGACCTTTATTATCACAAAGACACCACTTTGCTACCAGCACTGGCACGTGGCTTATGGTCATTGCAGCTGATACTTGGCTCACCCAAACTGACACTTTCATTTGGGAAGTATAGTCAGCAGGTGCTTAAAATTATGGAGTCTATGAGGCAATGTTTAGGCTCCTCTAATATTGAAAATGAAATAGGAGCTTTAATTATAATGGACAGAAATTATGACTTAGTTACACCACTTTTAACTCCTGTCACTTATGCCGCATTGTTACACGAGGTTGTGGAAATAAACGTTGGTACAGGAATTTTGGGCAAGTCCCAGACAAAATTTGATCCAGACAAAGATCAAATTTATGGGGAAGTGAGAGATACCCCGTGTAGCGAAGTTTTTCCTATCCTACATGGAAAAGCCAAGTCTCTAAAATGTATATCTAACATTTTTATATTTCATTTCTTTCTATGATTAATAATACTCTTTTTAATGTTATGTAATAGCTGAACAAAACGCTATACAGACGATGAAATTGGCCGAAGTGGAAAGATACGTGGCGACAAGGTTGCAAAAGACCAGAGATCTTACGCGACAACTTGCATTTCATATTTCTGCTTGTCAACTAATCGCAGATACTTTGAGTTCTGATTTTCAAATTCTGCAAAGACTGGAAAAGTGGATACTTGAATGCAAGGAGAAAAAAGAGTGCTTAAATCATATTGAAAGAAACATAGGTATACGAATGTTTATTTTCAAGTGTAAAATTATAGTATTCGAAAGTAAAATTAATCTTTCAGATGACCATCCACTGAGAACTCTACGTTTATTGTGTCTACTATCAATTGCAAGTGACGGAATTACCCAAAATGAGCTATACACCATGCAAAAACTTCACCTTCACAGTCACGGTTACAAACATATACCCTTGTTCTATAAATTACAAAGTACAGGTTTGTTAAAGTGCAGGACTGAGAATATTTTACACAAATTACCAAATTGGAGCAGCGAATGGAACAACAATGCACAGAAGTTGAAGCTGTTACCTGGTTACTTAAAGCAAATGGAACAGAAAGGCCGTTCATGTCCCAGTTACGTGTTTAGCAATGCTTACATACCTATAATTGTTAGTAGAACTTCTAATTGAATTAATTCGTTTCGTTATTGAAATCTGAATAGACCTGATGGAATTCGTCTCCTTATAGGTTCAAGCATTAAGTACCGTTGTAAATCAAGAAAAGGATCCCAAAAATCTCGAAGAATTTGCAAATTTAACGAACTGCGTTATAACTGGTCAACGTGGCCCGTTATTACCAAAAATGGTAGTGATATGCATTGTTGGTGGCATTACTTATGCTGAAATAACTGCTTGTAGATTTATAGAAAAGACAACTGGAATTCGAATAGTTTTAACATCGGACAGTATAATAACAGGTAGTAAAATACTCGAGAAAATACAAGATATATAAATATTTTAATGTTAATATAGTGATTAAAAAATGTAATGTGTGTTGTAATGATTAATATTATTTATTTTTATATGATAAATCGGACGTTCTTTCTTCTTCATATGTAAATAGTAGCAAATGTGGAAGAAATACGGATATACATTAAAAATAATACATGGTTAGGTTTTATACTATTATTTTCAACATTATTTACATGAGTGTATACACGGTACAATGATAAGATACTGTTAAACACCCACATAAATAACATTCAATGATTTCCTGTCTCAGTAATTCCGACTCTCCTCTCTGTTACGATCTCGATCACGATCGCGTCTCTGACGACCCCAATCTTGTCCCTGTCGATTGTAGTTCTGCCTATCGCGGAAGTTCCCTTGATTTCCTCTTGCGAAGAAGTTTCCTACGTCACAAACGATTATTATTTATACTTTATCTAAATAAAAATTCTTAAAAAATGTTTCCCACATAACCTACCTTGCTTCATTTCAAAGATACGTTCGTTAGAATCGACAAAGTTGTTCACTTTATCTGTAAGCTGCAACGCCAGCGATTGCAGGCGACTAGGTTCGCTACGATGCATCACAACAGTTTCCGTGGGATCGTCCAAAGACGCCATGAGTTCTTCGTTGATAATCATTTTACTTATGATGGAATGCACAATTGGTCTTTTCAATTGGAACATCTCCGCCAATTTTGGCATGGAGATGGAATCGTAGACGTGAGAATAAGTGAACAGATACGTCCTCAATGCTTCCTCTTTGATTAATCTCGTGAGCATGTCACGAACCTTGTCTGCCTGGTAGAACAAGTCCCAAACCTTGGCATTCATCTTTTCATTGATAATAAAATTATTACAAGCTAGCCAATTTCCATTACGCATAGCTTTCGCTGCAGCCACAACATGTTCTCTCATTGATTCTGGAGGGCCAACCAATGATTGACGTTCACTTGACCTCAATTGCTGATAAAAGGTCTTGGAAATCATTCTTCTCCTTGCGTCGAATTCATGTGCAGCCATGTATGGGATCTCGATAAGCATCGCAGAAACTAGATAGACGCATTCGAGGAGTTCCAAGTTAATATGCATGTGGAAAGGCATTTGCCTCTGTTTCTCAATTTTCTCTTGCTCTTTACTACGTTCATGTTGCCTTTGAGGAAGAAGACCTTGCGCTAACAGTTCCTTAACCTTTCCAGTTACCATTAAATCGACTAAACAATTGTGTGCATCTTTAATATTCGCGTGGCGAAAAGCACATAGGCCTAAATGAGCGATGGTTCTGTTGTATAAAATCTGTAAATGAAAAAATTAAGTAGAATTGAAGAAAAAAACAAAAGAAGACGAGGGAAAAGGGCGCGCGCGCGCACTTTGTATATATATAAAATATAAGTACTTGTGTAGCTGGATCGGAATGCTGAATCGTTTCTTGTAAATGGGACATCAAAATGAGATCGCGTGCTTCGAACCAGTTGTCATGAAGAGCATGATGATAAATATGAGAAAGGATCGCGCGAGTTCTCAATCTATCAGTTCCATCGTGAGCGTAAACATACTTACAAAGTTTCTCCATAACTTGTACAGATGTAACAGTATTAGAATCGAGTTCTCCCTGAAAAATATATCGTCTTTCTATTTTCAAACTTAAATTGTTAACAAGGATACACTTACCTCCTTCTTTTTAAGAACATTGGGATCAAATTTGTAGTATAGATGCTCAATTTTACGGAGATACACACGACAAAGCTCAGAAATGGTTTTCTGCCTTTCTAGATATTCCTGAACTTTGTCTATTATAGCAGACACTTGTTTCTCATCTTTCAATCTAAAAATGCAAATAGTTTTTGTATACTCTGTTCATGATTTACAAATATTTTCAAGTATATGCACACCTTTCCACGTATTCGTTACTATGTGGATCACATTCCTTCAATAATTTTGTAAATTCCTCGTCCAAACGTTCCACTAATGTTAATACGCAACCATGTATTTTATATGGGGGTGTTTCGAACTCCTCCGAATCTTCAGACACGACCTCGGAAATTATCATATCCTTTGTGTTCAGCAACATGTCCAACATTTCTGTTATACGTTCCAATATCCTATAAAAAAATTGTTTAGTTATTCATTCGTAAACCAAGGTAGTCTATTTTAGAAGTCTGAAATATGTACGAACTTTGACCAATATTCAGGCTTCATTGCATCTGATACTTTAGGATTATAGTCGAAAATTGAAGATACGATTGAAAACTTAATTTTTACAGCTACTGCTGGTCCAAGATTGTGCGTATCAGCTATGGACTGTAATTCGTGTAAAAGTTCGATTTGTTCCCTTCTATCTGTACGTTTTTTACCGCGTGCCGCGATAATTTCAGAAAGTTTCTTCAAGACAGCAGCCACGTTAATCTCAGCATCCTTGGCAAACATTTTTGGCTTTTCGGATGGAATAGCCACGCCGCCTTTAACAGTTTCCCATTCACCTTCTCCATCATCTTCGTCTTTCTTCTTCTTCCTTTCCTTTTCTTTACGTTCCTTTCGTTGCTCTTTTCGTTTCGCCTTATCCTCTTCTTCTTCTTTATCCGTCACCCTACTTTAAAATACAATCATAACGCAATAATTAATTTTTCCGTTCATTTTGTGCGATTATATAAAGAACATACCTTTTGATAAACCGTTCACGTATGTTTTGATATTGGCCTTCATCCTCGCTACTTGTACTTTCGGTGTCTGACGAACTACCCCAGTCAGACTCACTTTCACTACCTTCTTCTCCATCAGCTACTCCTTTCTAAAAAGTTTGATTTAAATATTATATAATTTATAGAGGATATATAAAAAGAACTGGGTATATATACCTTAAACTTGGATATATCTGGTTCACTTGCTTCTGAGCCTGCCTTTTTGAAAGCAACTGCACTATCATCCTCTTCTTCAGATTCTATAATTTCTTCAGCTAAAATTTTTAACACTGATTAATTTCTATTCGTAAATTTTTTTTGAGGTATAAAAATATTTTTTAATTTATACACACGTTTCTCTTCCTCTTCATCGTCATCTTGATCTGGATTTTCTCTGAATTTGGCTATGTCTTCTTCAAAGTCTTTGTTATATTTACGAAGCTTCTGACGCAACGAAGTCAAAGATTTTGAATTATTTTTTGACATACTCTTGCGTCCTTCACGATCTTCCCATACTTCATTTATAAAGTCTTCCATTTCTACTAGGCATCTAATATAAAAGCGTGGTGTCTGACCACCTTCTTCCTTTGCTATTACAGTTAATGCCTTTTGATAGGCACGCATCAAATCTTCAAAACCTAAGATCACAAAACAAATGATTTTCATTAACTGGACATATTCTTCTATTTCATGCTGTATCACTGTATATTGCATCTGCTTACTGGACAACATGCTGCTCATATCTTTAATTTTCTTGTAATTTCTTATGAGCTTGATGAGATTAGCAATTTCCTCGTATCTCTTTTCTTTTGTTGACCGTACTATCCTCTTAGTTTCTTCTTCTTCATCGCTGAACTACAAAAAGTTTTAATGTTATACGTTTGTAGTGCATACAGAAGAAAAATTTAAAAAACGATAACTTCCTCGATTTACCGTAAAAGCTGTAGTTGGTGCTCTTTGAATTTGCTCCTCTTCCAAAGTGCTATCAGATTCCGAATCTGATCCGGTTGCAAAAAAGCGACTCATATTTGAAAAAATACTGCAACAAAATATCAAACTATAACGTTCATAATATAAATCACACAAGTCAATTACATACAAAAACTTTGCGTTTATATGCGACGACTTTTAAACACATGGCGACGTACTTTGTTCAATGATGCTTGATATCATATGCACAAAGTCACCACAACAAGTCTAAAAAATTCTTAAATAATAATTTATACATAATATTATTTATTTTACAAAACTTACGGAGTACACAATTAGCCGTTTTTTTCCCCTATCAAAGGGCAGAATAAAGCAGATGTACCACAGGTTATAACCACAAATGACAACGGCATTAAAGGCAGATACACAATTAAATTGAACACATGATACACAAAAGCGGGTGTTCTAAAAATTACCAATATCTAATTTTCAAATAAATACATTCCTATAGATTTTTCCGTTGGAATTATTGTCAAAGAATAAAATTTACAAAATTTCCCATACCATTCATTTATTTTTTAAGTCGATTGTTTTACACAAATTCTAGTGGTTGCTTGAGTGTAGTGCTTTTAGCTATAAGCACACTTGAAAAACTATGATCTTACAGCAAAATTAAAGTTCGAAAATGATAATATATCAACAATATATCGAGTATTTTAATAATTAATAATTAATTGACAAAATCATGTAGAATGTTTAAATGAAATATTCTCTGTGCATTTTGGAACGCTTGTATTTGAACCCCGGGATCATTATTGTAAATTTGTCCCTTCTGTTGGCAGTGTCGAAGGGAGAGGGATTGTTTCACGAAGGGAATAAACAAATTTAATTAATATATGTATGTTTTTTAAGAGTTGTTTTAAGAGTTTCTGAAAAGTCCCGAGTTTTCCAAAGAGTAAGTATACTACAACGAGAAAATGTAATGCCGTGTTTCATTTAATACGTTAATTGTTCATTTTTGAATCTACGGGCATGATATATCGAATTTCGCCTTCAACATTACTTGAAATTTTCAATACACGTTACTTCATATTTACTTTGTAATGTGAAGAATTTTTTATGGGTTTACATAATTGGTATGGTGAGAAATGTTCAGTTTTAGTTTATGTTATGCTACAGAGTAGGACACCTATGTATTTCAGGATGGCAGAGAAACGGAATGAGATTGCTAAGAAGCTTCATTCGGAAAAAAAGTATAAGGAAGCATTGAAAGAGTATAGTGAACTTATTGGTAAGTATTATTTCCGTAACTAACAAATCTTCAACAGTGTGAACTGATGAATCAATGCAATGTATATCTTTTTAGATCTGTGTCCAGACTCCAATGCATTGTATTATGGAAACAGAGCAGCATGTTACATGATGCTTGGAACATATCGTCTTGCTTTAGATGATGCAAAAAAGTGCATTGAATTGGATCCCAAACATTTCAAAGTATGTCATATATACATAGGTATATATAAATGTAATTATCATTTTTTTTTTAATTCAATTCAATTTGGTTTAGGCTTATGTAAGAGTTATAAAATGTTGCTTAATCTTGGGAGACATTTTTCAAGCTGAAACTACTTTAACAAAGTTGACTGAACTTGATCCTGAAAATGAGGCTATCCCTGCAAAGATAAAAGACATAGAATATGTAAGAAAGTATCTCAAAGATGCAAATGTTGCATATGAAGTTAAGGATTATCGTAAGGTTTGGCATTTAATTTTCAAACACATCAAAACGATGTGGAGGCTATGCCTAAATAATAATACATAATACATTCAAATATTCCAGGTTGTGTACTGTATGGACCGTTGTTGTGATGTGAGTACAGCTTGCACAAGGTTTAAATTAACTAAAGCTGAATGTTTGGCATTTTTAGGAAGGTATCAGGAAGCACAAGAAATAGCAAAGTATGGTGCTTCTTTTCTTTTGTATATTTAAAATGGTAAAAGATATTCTAAGTTATTCATTTACGTTTCAGTGACATTTTACACATTGATAAGCAAAATGCAGATGCTACATACATTCGTGGTATGTGTCTGTATTTCGAAGATAATATTGACAAGGCATACCTACACTTTCAGCAGGTTTTCAGATTGGCCCCGGATCATGCCAAAGCATTAGAAATATATAAGGTAGTAAATGATTTCATGTCCGTCTGAAACATCTATGCCTTGTTTTGTAATTTTGCAGCGAGCCAAAAACTTGAAAACGGAAAAAGAGAAAGGAGCCGTGGCTTATTTATTAAAGCAATATCCACAAGCATATAAATATTATACAGATGCCTTGGCTATAGATCCTTTGAACAAAGTTGCAAATGCGAAACTTCATTTCAGTAAAGCATTAGTTGCATCAAAGGTTTTATATTTACTTTTTGCTGTTAGAATTAATGTTTTAAAAGAAATTATTAATTTATGTCGATACTTTATAGTTAGGTCGATTAGATGAAACAATAGCAGAGTGTACAGAAGCACTGAAACTAGATGAAAATTATCTGAAAGCTCTTGTTAAAAGAGGAACTTCTTATATGCAGCTTGCTGAATACGAAAAAGCTGTTCGTGATTTCGAGAAAGCGTGTAAACTGGACAAAAGTTGGGGTAAAAAAGACTAACTACGTTTTTATTATAAAAAAAAAAATATTTGTAAGTGATAATTTCTTGAATGTTAATTTACAGATATTAAACGATTACTAGTGGAAGCAAAATTGGTATTGAGAAATTCAAAGAGGAAAGATTATTACGAGATTTTAGGTATTGATGAGGATGCATCGATTGATGATATCAAGAAAGCATACAGGAAACAGGCAATGGTGCATCATCCAGGTAAGTATTTAAACATGTGTCACCCTTCCGTTAGATTATAATTTAATTATATTAATCGATTTGTACGCTATTATACGTAGATCGACACCCTAATGCAACGGAAGGAGAAAAGAACGAGCAAGAAAAGAAGTTCAAGGAAGTTGGGGAAGCCTATGGAATTCTTTCTGATCCTGAAAAGCGATATCGTTATGACATTGAACACGATATTGATGACGGAGATAATGGATTCCAAGGTTGGTACAGTTTATGTAAATTTCGATGAATTATGCATAATTCGAAATTATATTTCGCAGAATTTGATCGAAACACACTGTCCAAAATGTACTTTGAGCTCTTCCGCTCCCAGCGTACTAATTTCTTCTATAATTAACTGACATTCCAAGATGCGTGTTCTTCTGTCATTTCAATGTTTCAAGCGATCATTTTATTCTTGAGATGAGTATATTGGATTTGTGTATCTTCCATTCGTAGCACATCCCGTATTCATCAGGTAGCATAAATGATATAAAACCTAATATTAGACATAGTTATATATATTTATTTAAACAAGTGTAAATATGTCTCATATGATATCCTAATATAGGGCTTTTTACAGTAAGCATGAATGAATCTTTGGAGATCACATCGATCTTCATCGGATATGTTTTTGAGAAAGTACAATTGTATCAATGTAGGTACTTGTGTAAAAATTACGAAAAAGTTATTTTCCCTTAACTTCCACTATTCAGTGACGTTGCAAAATTAGCTCAGTTAATAATCGATGTTTTTAAAATTGCTTTAATTCATATACGTGTACTATATAATGTTTGAATTACTCTTTTCGAATAAGACTATAAACAGTTTCACGCAATTTTCGTCATTCCGTAGAAATACATATTATATTAAATATTCTCATAATAAGTAATAATAAATTTTTCTATCAGAGTTGCTGAAGCGGAAAGTTATAGAAATATGAGACAAAAAAATATGAAAAATTATATTAAGCATGAGCAGCATTTCTTTGGGATTCAAAAAATAAAAACGAATGTATGTTAAGTATCTTATTTATTCATCAACAAAGAGAACAAGAGACGATGTTCTCAAAGCGTACTTTTTATTTCGTTGTTGATATCATTAGTTTGTTTAACATTAGTATCTGACGCATTTTATTAATTTCATTTCCTTAAGTATGTACATAAGGCACGCTATGACAATAGTCATGGACTTGAAAATATAAAAAAATGCAAATTTTCAAAAATTATACGCGTTGCATTTGACCAAATTAGACAGCATAAACTTGAGGCACACGATAGCTGAAGCTTTGTTGAAGGTCACACAAAACTGTACAACAGCACCCACAATTTATCCTACTTCCAACAAGTACATGTGTATATTTGATATTTTATCGACGATTAAAAATGTACAATATTAACAATAATTATTTGAATATTATAAATGTTTAATTGTCATTTTATAAGATAGCACATTTTCATCTTGAATATTTCAAGAACTTCATTTAGGCTAATACGCTAACATTATTGAGCATGAAAGTACGATTAAAATATACTGCATTAGGTCTTAATGATAAGTACTTGGATTTTAATTTTAAGTAACAATTTCATAAACCATAACTAATAAATTAAAAATGTTCTTTTTTGCTGCTACTATACCGTTTAAATACTATGGTACTTTGATGTTAATTTGTCAGTTAAAAAAAAATCGTTGCCTTCTTCCGACAGATTTGCAACCATATATGTAATTGAAATCTGCATTTATCAAAGTACTAGATAAGTACATGTTTAAAAGAATAGTTAAATCGAATATGATGATTGCGATCTTACACATACAGCATAAGTACATATTCTAGCAGCAGTATGCTTGATAGTATATACATATGTACAAATAATCTACTAGAATTCTGGATTAATTTTGTGCTATAATACAGTATTTCCTTAGGACTATTTATTCGACTCGTTATAAGATGCCCTACCCGCCAATTCAAGTAAGTAACGATCAGGATGATCTATCCAGTCGCTAGCGCTCAATTTCACGATCCTTTGCTTTTCTGCTTCCTTCACTTGCCACTTTTTAATTTCCAGTTGACGTTCTCTAGAAAATGTTTTCCATTAATTCTTTTCTTCATTGAAAGGATCTAGCAGGTTAAGGGGGTCAAAAGTGCCCTCCAACCGATTTGGTAGTGCGATACACCATTCGATAGCTTACCAAAAGAAAACATGTGACACCAAGTTTCAACCCTCAAACTCAACCGTGGGGGTAGTTACAGGGTAAATTCTAATTATCAGTTTTTGGACTATTTTCCCTATTTAATGAATCGCAAAACTTCTGAAAAAAATCTGACATATTACACACATGAAGGCACATCTTAGGGAATTTTTTCCGATTTTTTCGTTGCAAATCCTAGCTGTAAAAAATAAAAACCGCAACAAAATGCGGATATCTTTTGAAAAAAAAAATAGCGCTTTTTTTATATTTTTTTAATAGCAGCGTATTAGCATGATCATCATCCTCAATTTTTTTCATATTTTTTGGATTGGTGCGCCGTTGTCAAAAAAATTAAAAACCGATATTTTTAAGGTATTTCGCGTGAAAAAGTAACTTCCACTTCGACTTTTTACATTTTCTGCATACAGTGTGTATATCGTGCAATCTCGAACATTTTTACATTCGAAGAAACAGTAAAACAGTATACAAATTAAAGAAATTGAATTAATTCAACTAAGAGCAATCTATGTTCAGTATATGCCAAAAAATTTAACTTCTTTTCAATGGCGTCGTTGGGGGAGCGGTTAAGGGTTCTGGCTGTGGAATCGCTACACATTTTTTAGCCGTGGGTTCGAGCCCTGCCCTATACTCATTTCTTTTTTTTTTATATTATTTTTTTCTTTAATTCCTAACTATATCTCAATAAATAGCATTTATTTAAAAACATTTTACAAATATTTTAGGCAACTTTTTTATCTTAAAATATGCATTAAAATAATTTTGGAATACTTTTTATTGCATCGTTTCTGTGCCCACATATTCTCTTATTCACAGTACTATTTAATATTTTAAAAGTTTTAACTGCTTAAACAAAAAAACTGCCTAAAATATTTGTAAAATGTTTTTAAATAAATGCTATTTATTGAGATATAGTTAGGAATTAAAGAAAAAAATAATATAAAAACAAAGAAATGAGTATGGGGCAGGGCTCGAACCCACGGCTAAAAAATGTGCAGCGATTCCACAGCCAGAACCCTTAACCGCTCCCCCAACGACGCCATTGAAAAGAAGTTAAATTTTTTGGCATATATTGAACATAGATTGCTCTTAGTTGAATTAATTCAATTTCTTCAATTTGTATACTGTTTTACTGTTTCTTCGAATGTAAAAATGTTCGAGATTGCACGATATACACACTGTATGCAGAAAATGTAAAAAGTCGAAGTGGAAGTTACTTTTTCACGCGAAATACCTTAAAAATATCGGTTTTTAATTTTTTTGACAACGGCGCACCAATCCAAAAAATATGAAAAAAATTGAGGATGATGATCATGCTAATACGCTGCTATTAAAAAAATATAAAAAAAGCGCTATTTTTTTTTCAAAAGATATCCGCATTTTGTTGCGGTTTTTATTTTTTACAGCTAGGATTTGCAACGAAAAAATCGGAAAAAATTCCCTAAGATGTGCCTTCATGTGTGTAATATGTCAGATTTTTTTCAGAAGTTTTGCGATTCATTAAATAGGGAAAATAGTCCAAAAACTGATAATTAGAATTTACCCTGTAACTACCCCCACGGTTGAGTTTGAGGGTTGAAACTTGGTGTCACATGTTTTCTTTTGGTAAGCTATCGAATGGTGTATCGCACTACCAAATCGGTTGGAGGGCACTTTTGACCCCCTTAACCTGCTAGACCCTTTGTCTGACCTTTAAATAGTACTGTAAACCTATATATTACCTTAATTTCGTATCACCACAACCCCACATTTCTAAACTAGCAATTGGATAAGGTGCACCTGCAATACTGACTGAATGGAATGATTCATCTATACTGATATACGGTGAGCGGGTATTACTTCCAAATCGTAATCCGTGAGGATAGCCCCTGATATTAGTATTCAGGTATAATAGTTTCCCTCCTTTTTCAATAATCCTATACGAAGGAAACAGTTCAATGCCCACTGTATCTTCGTCACCCCAATATAGATGACTTTCACGCCATTCTACTGCTGAACATATACAAACTGTGGGACACACTGTATCTTTGTCTGGACTAACAGCTCGTATGAACAATAAAGTGGGACCTCTGTAACCTAACACATGATGAAGGAAACGATTGGCTCCTGTCCCATTTTCTGAGCTGTTGTACAACAATGTCCAGTGTCTAGGGCATACACTGCCCATTCTCTTAGCTATCAAAGCATGAGTAATATCCTTTGGTGAATCGTCTGCCTAAATATATATTCAATTATTCTATTACTTTCCGATGTAATATGAAATATACAACAAAAGGTTTCAAATTGATATATACCTGAAGGTAGCATTGAGGTAGAGTGGTCGATAACAACCATACATAGCTTACAGGTAGTAAAATCTGAGGAAAATCCAAGGATTCTGGTTGTTCTAATATAGGTGTTGGTATTTCCAGATGTGGTTGAGGTTGTTCTTTAGACAACAGAGCTTTACCATTTCGATAAGCAGTTGTCAATACATGAATTACATAGCGATGAGGACTATACACTATGTGTGGACAATTCTGCCACAGCCAGTTGCTCACATAACTTATGGACAAAGCATATTTGCCATGAAACTGTAATATGTTCTTTTTATAATATACAAATAAATAATGTGTAGAAAATATATTGTAATAAACATTAAATTTACTAACACACGATATAGCAACTGCATTGATTATTTGTTCTGCATAGAGACATGAAGGAGTTCCACTGCTGTCCATGGCAATTTTGTAAGAAAGGTTTAACAGGTCTTTCAACCCGTCAGGATTAACACTTCCATCTTCCTTTATATTCGAGTACATTTTCACATAATTTTCTAATATGCTCTGATCGTTCATTATAGAAATGAATTTTTCAGCTTGTTGTTTAAAAGAATTGGCACTCATATGTGAAGTATTGACACTGGCAGCATGATGAAGATAATTAAACAAATTTTCACCTAATTCTGGATAATTAGGGAAGAGGTACCGTTGGAAAACAGATTTTGTAATACCATTTATATGCTCCTCATCGTGAGTTAAATGAGATAATGTCTGCAAAAGGTATTATACATAATATCACTAATGCATCTTTTGAAATTAATTTTGATCAATGTTATCATGTTAAAATAACAAAATACTTCATTTGATAAGGCTAAAACAAGGGCATATTTGTTAAAATTTTTAAGTAAAGCAATGTTTAAAGATTAAATTTTGTATCAACACAATAATGTTATATATGAAAAAAGGTACTATATCAGGAACATTTTTATAACTTATACAAACAATAGTGATCATACAGTAGGTGAATATTGAAAAGTGACCTGTAAATCATTCATAACACGCGATACAAGACAGTTCGCAATTATAAAATAGCAAAAACACTGCCTGTAACAATTAATATATATCGAAGAGAAAAATCACCATTCTTCTGTATATCAAACAAATTTTCTTTGTTTCGATTACCGCTGAACACGTAATAAATATGATACGGTAACGTTTACAAGGTAATTTCGTACCTTTGCTAGACTCTCGATTGGAAAGAACTGCATATGCGAATTACTCTCTAATTCGGTTCCGGAGGAACTTTTCGACAAACTATTAGCATTAGCCGTGTCGACAGTGTGCGAGACAACATCAGCCTTCTTGTTCGATGCATGCCCGGCACGTGTCACTTGATTACCCATTTCTATCACCTAAATGTTAAAATATCAAAGTATTCGCAGTCTTATCTGGACATATCATCGCTCGCGACAACAAAACATGCATGCAACCATTTGCAATTTCGAGATGATCGTCATGAGTAATACGATGATATGTTAGACGCATATCCATCAAGGTGATTTTTGCTCTTAAGTGTGTTCTAAGAATGTTCGCTCGAATATGTATATTATTTAAGTCCACTTTACAATATTTTTATTGCAATGAAAATGTGATTAATCACAAATTTTAAAATATCAGATATAAATAGAATTGAATTACAGATTTTATTACAGTTAATTACAGTTAAGAATTAATTATAATTATACCTAATGAACGATTAATGCGCATGGGATTGGAACTTTCAATATTCCGCGCTCAGAACGCCATATTGTATTTAAAAACCTGCGTATTCGTTGAAACAAAAATAATTAAAAAATTATGAATTTTATTTATTTTATTGAACGTACAGATTACAAAGTTAGTCGTTGTCTGTTACAAAGGACTGACTACTAGAGATATAAAAACCACATTAAATTCTTGTACGCCCGTAAAATATAGCGTAGATATTGTAAAAATAAAAAATTCACAATTTCTAAATAAACTTTCGATATTTCTTTTGCTTTAAATTATTATTAAAAAAATAATAAATTTGTTACATTTTCAACTGTATTGATTCATTTCTTAAAATAATAATTGCTTTGTACAGATAGTTAATACACGCGGTGTATAACAGTTTTATCTACGATTATATTTAGAGAATAGAAGTGCGAAAATTAAAAAACCGATTAATAATACGGGTTAATTTTCTAATTGATAGTAAATTATATACAATTTCGTATGTATTCTTGAAACTTGTGTATTCTGCGCCAAGGGACGACCATGTTGAGCTTAGAAGCGCGCGCATCCATCATCCTCATTAGCGCGAGAGATTTGGGGGGTGGGGAGAGTTCTTTTCCAAAAGCGTGCATCGCTTGTCATCGGGAAAAAATTCGTCGGTGAGAACTGCTTTTTTGCACACTGGTGTCCCGGGAAAAATTATTCGCGCGAAAAACGTTGATCAAGCTTCACCGATTATCCTGCTGCTCATGTTATATGTGCAAATCGTTAATTTCGTACGTATACAAGTGTCTCGGAGGGAATAAGAGGTGGAGGGGATAGTGGTAAGACACAAGATAGCAATTGTATAAAAGTTTCGTGAATATAAACGGATTTATAAGTCATACTACGACAGAGGAGGTAGCTTCAGGGGTAGGTATTTGTGGGAGCAGGGTGCGCACTTCCAAATAAGGTGCTTTCAAATGATCCAGCCGTGCGTGTCATAGCGCTACTACGTGGTCATTTAGTGAATTACTTGTACGACATCGTTGCCGGCGGGAACGTTAAAATTTGTCGAAAGTGTTCCGTCATTTCTTTTAAAAGAAATATCATTTTATCGCCTCGTTGAATGCATCATTGTATTTTTATCAGCACAGTCACAGTATGTATACAATCGTCGCATAAATATCTCTCTGTGCAAATGTGTGCTGTATAGAAACACGTGGTATAGATTAGATACAGTTAACAGTCGGCGTCAATCTGTCGATGTTAGCAGAAGTACTTAATCGGGACGTGGATATTATTCCGTTATAACTTGGTTTTCCGCCTTAAGAAAAATTTTGGTGAAAAGGTTTTAGAGTGTAGTAAAGTGTACACGAAGCTCAGGGTAGACGATAAATGGTAATACGTTTTTGAAGCGAAGAAAAGATTCTGCTCTAGTTAACGTGATACTGATTTCTAATATGTTAATTCTACTTTGAAAGACGTTTAATTGAATATAATTGACCTAAATGAGTTCTCCAGTGGCGTGGAAATTTCGGTACCCCTCCCCCGTGGTGAGAAGTATCTTTATTATTGGCTTAACGTCAAAAGGTTTGGTCTTGTCTGAAAATATCGGAATAGAGTTTATTTGGGCTGCAATCCACGCCTTAGACGGCACCGTACGTGTAGTAATGTAAATTCAGCAACGCTATGACGATCATGTGTGAATCATCGTAGCATAAAAGCAGCGGCTAGTTTATTTTTGGGTAGATCGTGTCTATTTTTCGATTGCTATACCAATTATGGTCTACCGTAATATTGAGGAAATATTCACGGATTATTGGCAGCACTGAACGAGTTTTAAAGGGTCGTAAAACGTGTAAAAGTCAGGTTTCAAAAAATATTCTTATTTCTGTCGCGCTCATTTTCAACGTCGAGGGTGGGGAATCTATTTATAAAACGGGGATGGTCCACGCGACGCCCACGCTAGCGATGAACACGTAACAATAATTTATTAAAATAATTATAATAAGAAAGGTATCATCCCCATCTTTTAGGTTAATCTCTGTACTCGTACTATGTTATTCTTTCGTTTGTTTGTAAAGTAGGTGCAGATATGTCTTTTCGTGTGGTGCGCAGCAGCAAGTTCCGCCACGTGTACGGGACTGCTCTGAAACGTGAACAATGTTACGACAATATAAGGGTATCCAAGTCCTCGTGGGATTCTACGTTTTGCGCTGTGAATCCAAAATTCCTCGCCATCATCGTGGAATCTGCTGGCGGTGGTGCGTTCATAGTCTTGCCACACAACAAAGTGAGTTTTATCCTTTCAATTAACTTGTATGTGTTGTTCGATTGTTCCTTTCAAATGAAGTGCAGGCACCTCACAAATAACACTGGATATGCATTTTAGAAAGTGTCTAATAACATAGAGAAAAAATCACATTTGTCATTCAAGAGATGCCTGTACTGTAGCAATGTAAAAACACTTGACATTTATGTAGTAAAATTATACAAGTGTTGAACGAATGCTTAGAAAGTAGTCTTGATAGTTATTTCAAATTATTATAGGTAGGTCGAATACCAGCAGATTATCCTTTAGTTGGTGGGCACAAAGGTCCTGTATTAGACATTGCATGGTGTCCTCATAATGACAATGTCATAGCATCTGGTTCTGAAGATTGTGTAGTTAAAGTATGGCAAATACCAGATGGTGGTATTTCCAGGACATTAACTGAATCTGTAGTAGACCTTCAGCTACATCAACGTAGGGTTGGTCTTGTATTATGGCATCCTTCGGCGTTGAATGTGTTGCTCACTGCTGGATCAGACAATCTTGTCTTGATCTGGAATGTAGGCACAGGAGAGGCCATAGTGAGAATAGATTGTCATCCAGACATGATTTATTCTGCATGCTGGAATTGGGATGGATCTCGATTAGTCACTACTTGTAAGGATAAGAAAATTCGAATTTTGGATCCAAGAACAGGAGAAATAGTAGAAGAAGCTGTTGCACATGAAGGTAGTAAGGCAACTCGTGCAATCTTTCTCAGGTATGTAAATTTTCCATCAATGGGTATTTATAAATGCATATAGTCTTTCAGTTTTTACTTCTACATGCAGCTAATTATAAATATTTCTACCATTATGCACATAAAAGCTGATAAGTTCCATATAATTGTTTCTGGAAAATATATTTAGGAATAATAAAACACTATCAACATATCTTTCACATTAAATAATCATCAAACAGTATACATCCGCCTTTTTACACACGTATATATTATATATATATTTGTTTATTTATTATTTATTTATTTATCCAGGGTAATATAGTACAGCAAAAATGTGACATTTATTTTATAGCAGGCTGTAGCATTTTTTTAACGACATGTGATTTATACTTCTTATAAGGAGTATTTGTTAAAGTTCTATAATAGATACACTTCTATTTGCACATTAAGAATATCCTTATTTTTTATTATCACATGGTCTTTCCAATTTGTGTAGTGCGAGATTTGGTATTTTTTAATGGAAAACTTGAAGATTGAAAATTCTCAACTCGTCAGGAGGATGTCAGCTTAATAAATGAAAGTATCAAGATGTCCACTGTGTAGTATCTGCATAAAAGTTTCAGTAAGTATCGTATATCAAGTTATTACTTTAAAATATAACATTTCATGCATACTGATATATAAATATGTGTACAAGTACAGAGTACAGTGAAATAACTACACTAATATGTATAATAAAGTGTAATTTTTGCAATCAGGAAAAGAATATTAATACAATTTTTTAAGTGTTATTGACATCTGTTTTGGAGAATAGTTGAATATATCATAAAAAATGTCAGTGACCGGCTGGTATCACTCATCTTCATTTAAATACAATTTGTAATGATTTGACATACAAACAACACAGTTCCTTAATGATTACTATACTTTTTTTTTATGTTATTTCACATTTGTATGATTTAATATGAACTTCAATGGTTTGTGCAGAGGCACAGCAATTTTCAAATGTTGTAACAAGGTGGATGTTATTCAGTTTTGATGATTAACTTAAATAAAAAAGGAAAAAAAAGAAATCCAAGAACCAATAAAATAAAATGATGTTATACTGTAAATATAAGGGTATAATATTTAAAAATCAATTATATATTTTTGTAGGAAATTATATTTGTACATATGAATGTATGTTTTAAAGGTGTCCACAAAGATGTGTGTTTACTATGTTTTCAGGGGAGGCTTGATCTTTACCACAGGTTTCAGTAAAATGTCCGAGAGGCAGTATTCGCTTCGTGCCCCTGATATGTTAGGTGAACCTATAGTTATGGTAGAATTGGATACAAGTAACGGAGTTATGTTTCCCTTATACGATCCTGACACGAATTTAGTATATTTATGCGGGAAGGGTGATTCTGTGATTCGATACTTCGAAATTACCCCTGAACCTCCCTTTGTTCACTATATCAATACATTTCAAACTCCTGACCCTCAACGAGGTATAGGAATGATGCCAAAACGAGGCTGTGATGTTAATAGCTGTGAAATAACTAGATTTTACCGGCTCAACAATTCAGGCTTTTGCCAGGTTATCTCTATGACTGTACCAAGAAAGGTACAATCCAAACATCTCCGATATATAGTAAAATAAGTAAACTCGTTTGTATTATCTTAGTACAATTTATTAATTTTCAGTCTGAACTATTTCAAGAAGATTTATATCCTGATACTCCTGGCGACACTGCTGCAATTTCTGCTGAAGAATGGGAGAACGGAACAGATGCTGATCCTATATTAATATCCCTAAGGGATGGGTATCAGCCTTCTGTAGCCAAAAATGAGCTCAGAGTGCATAAGAAGTCAAACATTTTGAGCAAAGGGGCAAAAGTTGCTTCCTCTAATTCTGCACAAAATGCTACACAAGCCTCTCCAGGCATCACTGTACGTTTTACGCACAGATTTCTTAGATGAAGGTTTTTAAACGTTATATTCTTTTAGGAGGAACTGTTGAAAGAATTTACCGAGGAAATAAGAAAATTGAAAGCAGTGATCGTGAAACACGAGGGCAGGATACGGGTACTTGAGTCCGCGGTTGCTCTTCAAATGAAAGAAGATGAGAGAAAAGAGAAGTCATCTTCACCCACTGACAGAGAGGTGCTTGCATCAGACGAAGTATAATTTCTAACTTATATTTCTAGCTCACAAGAATAATACGAAAGGAAAAAAAAGGATGACTAATTGTGTAATAAAAGAATGATCATATATTTTGATATAACAACTTGTGTAAATAGTAGATTTTAGCTACATTGTGTGTCTTGATTTTTTTTTTGCAATGACTTTTTGCTATTTATTGTACATCCATTCATCATACATCCTCTGCATTTGTACTATGTTTACATCTTTTATCTTATTAGATTGTAGAGCCGACATGTGACACCACCTATTGTTAGCATTAAGACTTCGGATGTTATTTTGTCTAATACACAAGACTTTTATTGTATATTCAATACTTTTATTATTGTTCAAAATAACTAAAATGAGTGTCTAATTTGTACAGATACTTCGCTTGTAAAATAACGAAAGATTATTTTATTCCTGATATGAACGGTGCATAATTCGTATGTAAGTTATGCCACATAGGATAACCAAGAGAAAAAAAAGAATCACTATTTTACGAACGATTTGCAAGCAACAAGTTATAAGAGTATTTTTGACTAATCTGTTTTTTGACATTGTGAAAGGAAACCATTTGTTTTGTACAAAAAAATGTGAATATAAAATAATATAATTGATTGAACCAATACGTGAAGCTTTTAAATATGATAAATCCAACAAATTGTTTTCAGAACCTTCGAAATAATAAACGGTTAAATTTAAAGCAAAAAATAATAGATTTAAGGTATAATATTATGATAGAATTATTTTCTGCGTTTGATAAGCGCGCCATCTTTCATTCAACAAACTCCTAAAAGATGGCGGTGTGAAGCGTCAGTTTACATCTTTATTAAGTGTCGCTTGATTGTTCACTACGGTCCATTCGCTCGTGCGAGTCAGTGAAATGCGTGACAGCGTCTTTGTTGAATATGTGCACCGTTAATTTTTAATTTCGCTGATCGCACACACCACCACTGTGCGCGGGTGTTTCAACAGTTTCATAGCTGTCAGTTTTATACACAGTGAGTACTATTGTTGCTACTATAATTACAATTGCCAATTATTCTGCAAATAATGTTTCACCTTCGAATATAATGATTATCCTTGATGCATATTTTTCACCTTCATAGTAAATACTTTGCGGAGTAGATCGAAATGTCTTCCTTTTTCTTTAATTTTTCATGGAAATTTGTGTAACTCAATCTGTGAGATAGTTCGTTGTACTTAGGGGTGGCATGTGGGTTACAGACTGTTCATTAAGAGATAATGATTGTTTGTGATGTTTCATTCATCTATGTTGGAATAAGTGTTCTTAAACATTTTCTCTTATTTTTTTCTCTCACGAACTCGTGACGTGTTGCTGTATTGTATAATGAGAACGCCTACAATACAAGTGATACTCGAAGGCATTTGGCACAGGGTTCGCGGGTGCTATTTTAAAACGCAGCTTTGCGACACCGTTCTCGACTTTTGCTTTATCGCAATATGCATAAGTAATTATGGAAAAGGTTTATGACACCGAGATTCGATCGAGCAAATTCTTTCCTATATTTTTACGCAAATATTTCGTCCGTGTTATCTCACTACGTTAATGCTTGAACAAAAAAAAAAAAACAGAAAAAAAAGAAGAAAGAAAGAAAGAAAAGAACGGTAAATGGGAAAGGAAAAATGTTGAAGTCTGCTGATTAACACGAGCAGCTCGCTTACGTAATTCCACGTGTTTTAGGGGACTGTCAAGGTCTTAATAGCATAATGTGAATTATTTTTCGACACAGCTGCAACAATGACATAAAAACCAAGAAACGTCGTAATTAACTACGCAACATGTACCTTGTGTTATTTAATCGCTACCGTGGTTTTTTATCATTCTTGAACTAATTGGACCCTTAAATAAAAATTAACACGTCGGTAGATAGAAAAAAAGTAATGCGTCAGCGGCACGTGCGTCGCGATTAGGATGTCACGGTTGATTTCAAATTTATCGATCACTTTTACTGATAGTAGAAAAGTGCCTCGCGTAAATAATTATACGAATAAAATAATAATAAATTTCTGAATTTTAAACTAACGTTTCAAAGGAAAAAGGTGCTGTAAAAATATACGGTAGACAGTTGTCGATAAAATAGGGGGTGGCCATCTTAGTTCACCTTGTAATACAAATGTGTGTATATAAATGTAATTTTTATCTTCATATTTTGAATAATTAAAACATGTATTCTAATTCGAAAAAAAAGTACCACGTTACGTGCTTTTTATTGTCTTTTTTACATCTACTTAAAGCAATCATTATGTTTATTATCATGTGTATAAGTACATATACGTGTATACGCCCTATCGTTAAAATGTGGAACCGTGTGATTCGTAACTAAAAGTGTGCAAATCTAGTCGGTATGTCGTAACATGCCGTGGAGGGTATACTTGACATTGGAATTTCATCAAACTCGTCTACAGTCAAGAATTTTATTTGTCATATGTACATAGTGTGCTATCAAAAACATAGACATTATCAATCGCATATTTTATAAAAACGGTAATTTGATAGCATTAACTGTGTATGCGTGTATATACATATGCATTTGATCATTTATCACGCATATTTTCTCGGCCGTAGGAAGTAGGAAGCTTTAGCGCCGCGTCATATAAGTACAATGTACATATATCGTTTTATATCCAGAGTGTTTAATATATTGACAACCATGATAGTTATTCCGATTTTTCAGCGATATCGAAACATTTGCCCCACAGAAATTCATTCATTTGAATAAATAACGATACAAACATAATTCAGAATTTTTATCTATCATATAATCGTAGTGTAAAACATACGATGTTTTATCATTAAGCACCGATTATATCATTACGCGCGAAAAATGTTAATCTATATATTAGAACCGTACGCATGATGTCTCGCATGACATATTGGAATACCACATGACGCGGTACAAAGATACAAGGAATGGCATGTCACGTGCGATCGACTTATTCCTATCTTATATATTGGTATATTTCCTATTCTATATATTTGGGATACCTGCCAACGGAGCATTCTTAAAACGTGGATCTTTGCCCTCTTAATTTACTTCTAAATTTACATTCAACAATTATTTTAATATTTATTAAAAAAAAAACCATTTTTATAAGAATTCTTTTGGACATAAATAACGTAGTTCGCGTTATGATTGTCAGGCTAGTCCCTCTGACCCTTTGACGCGTTCCATCGATTACATTATTTGGTTGTATACAGCTTTCAATGACCATACCTCAGTGCACATTGCACCTGTTGATACACTGCCAAATAACACGAACGGTGATTCACTAAATAGATTAAAGGTAACGATCGATCGGTCTAAAGAAATTGTGCGATATTTCGCAGCCACCGATCCATTTTATCTTATCAAATTGTGTACGCAGTTTTTTCTAATGCAATCATCAACCTATCTTGTGTCATATAGACATTTCGCTGTTTGCCAACCCTTTATCAATATTTTATACATTTTTGTTTTTTTCTTTTTCTACTTGGTCTTTTTACCTTATGTAACTACGTAACTGATGTATGACGCGATCATTTCTATTCATTTCTAGATTTTTCCTGAAAGATTGTCCGACGTGAGTGACGTAAGATGGCATCGCTAAAACTCTTAGTGGGGGGTGCGAGTGCCCTCGGTGCCAGTGCCCTTACTTCTTATCTGTTAATGTCCGACAGTACCGTGAGTATAATTAATTATTATCAGATACATTAATTTGTATTACTTTATAGTTTGTTTCTTGTTCGTTTGATTTTCTGTAAAAAAAAATTATCAAATGATCGGCATGGAACTTTCCGATTAGAAATTATTCGCAAGCTGGTGTTGAAAAGTGCGAAAATATCAGTGAAGATGGAGTCATTGGAATTTTTTAAATATTCGTAAAAAGATACATGAACTTTTTGCTAGTATACTTAGTTATAGTTTTCGTAATGATATTGGATAATTGCAGCAAATAAAATAATTTGAATGAAATAGTTCGAATTTTTCTAAGGTTCATTTTACATCGAATATATGTGCGCGCGCGCGCGCGCGCGCGTGTGTGTGTGTGTGTGTGTGTGTGTGTATGATCGTGAAGAATGTATAAATAAGTGAAAATTGCCATTGTCAGATTAATTCGGATTTTTCCAGTCGTATGTTTTCCGAAGTTAACGCGCGACGAAAAGCTATTACTAAACGTAATCTATGCCGTACAGTCAAGGTTGTATAGTATTTCGTGATCAGCGAGCAGTCACGTGGTTACCAAAATTTCAGTGCTAGGAAGGTCTGTGCCAGGCCAGGATGAGCTATCAGGGATGCTCGACTATTTCGATACACGATTGTCTCGATGCCTTATACATATATTATTAGAATGCACCTTTTTTTTTTTATTTCGATTAGAAATAAAAAATAAATAAATATAGAAAATCTTATACAATTTTAAAATAAATATTTGTTACATAAATTAAGAAAAAAAAATGAATAGATTTTTTAATGTATTTTTATATGTATACATAAGCACGTGATGAATGATCATCATTTGATTCAATTATTATGGCGAAAAAAATCACAGCAACAATTGATTATATCGCCAGACGACTAAGGTTGATTATGCAAGGTCGCAATCTAGTATGGGGTCATGTGTATACAGTAGTTCCGCGTTAGCTGACCGCACCTCACGACCGCATCTGGTCAGGTATCAAGGGAGGTAGGGTTCTAGGAAATCTCGGGTTAGGTTCCGTTCTATCGAGTACGAATGAAATACAAATACCTGACCTAAAGATAATAGGCTAACTCTGGAGGCTCACTCCATGAAGCTAGTTCTAAGAACTGGTAGGGATAGCAATGGTTAAATAGCAAGACGAAATCCCGGTCAGCTAACGTGACAATATTCCACTCGTAAATACATCGCGATAATCGTTACGGTGTCCGACGAATTAAACAATGATGTCCAATCATACGCAGGGATTGCTCTTATCATGATCCATCCACTTCATCTTTGACTGTTTTACCAACAGGTGATACTGGCATTATTTGAAATTTATAGGATTTCTTGCGTAATATATAACACAATAGAATTCATTTATGCATAATTTATATTTGTATAGGGTTTGTGTACATTTTATAACATGCACATATATATAGGTGCATGCAGATATAGCAAAAACAAAGCCAGCAAAAAGGCCTTTACCAACTAGAGAAGAACAGGTAAAGACATTGAAAACTCATGGCGAATATGATGTTCTTATTGTCGGTGGTGGTGCAACAGGAGCTGGATGTGCGTTGGACGCATGTACACGAGGTAATTAATTAATCTTTTAATTCATTACCATTAACTTAAATATACACAGACAAACTATATATCAGATCTGTAATTTTCAGGTTTGAAAACAGCTTTAATTGAAGCAGATGACTTTGCATCTGGTACCTCTTCTAGGAGTACTAAGTTGATCCATGGAGGAGTTCGTTATCTTCAGAAGGCCATAATGCAACTAGACGTGGAGCAGTACAAAATGGTCAAAGAAGCTCTACATGAAAGAGCATCTATGTTACACAGTGCCCCTCACCTAGCTCATCCTTTGCCAATTATGTTACCTGTTTATACGTATGATAATTTTTAATTGCGTTTCTTTGTTACATAAGGGAACAATTAAGAAAATTCTTATTTAACAACTGTCTATTTTCAACAGGTGGTGGCAGATTCCTTACTACTGGTTTGGTATAAAGATGTACGATGTCGTGGCCGGAAGCAAGACAGTGAAATCATCATATTTTCTCAGTAAAGCGGACGCATTGGAGTTATTCCCTATGTTAAAGGGCGACAAACTCACTGGGGCTATTGTTTACTATGATGGTACATGCTTATCACGTGTATTCGACATTCCTTATCAATGTTTTCCTTAAAATATTTTATCGCTTGTAATTTCGTGCTCTTTTGATGTAACAGGTCAACAGGATGATGCTAGAATGAATTTGGCAGTTGCTCTAACGGCCTCGCGACATGGTGCAACAGTTGTGAATCATGTCAAAGTAGTTAATCTTACAAAAGGCCTTGATAAGGTATTGGCGTCGATTGTTATCTATCTCTCAAAGATAAGAACTATACATGAAAATAGGTTATTCATGAAAACAACAATTTTTCACTTTAATTAGGATGGTAATCGAGTACTGACTGGTGCTCGCGTGAAAGATGAACTCACCGGTGAACAATGGGACGTTAAAGCGAAAGCGATAATAAATGCAACAGGTCCATTCACGGATCATATTAGAAAAATGGACGACCAAAATGTAAAGGAAATCTGCTGCCCTTCTTCAGGTGTTCATATCGTTCTTCCAGGTTATTATAGGTAAATATTGTGTTTAGATTGTTACAGGAACGGTTCAAGGAAATATTTGCAATACTTGCACAAATTTTATTTAGCCCCGATCAGATGGGTTTACTGGATCCAGCAACTAGCGATGGCCGAGTAATCTTCTTCCTACCTTGGCAGAAACAAACGATCGCAGGAACGACTGACTTACCCTGTGAAGTAACGCATAATCCCCGACCTACCGAGGATGAGATTATGTTCATTCTACGCGAAGTCAAGAATTACCTCAACCCAGACGTTGAAGTTCGTCGAGGAGATGTTTTGTCTGCTTGGAGTGGTATCAGGCCTCTTGTATCCGATCCAAACAAACCTAACACTCAATCACTTGCTAGAAATCACATTGTACACGTTAGTCCTACGAAACTTATAACGATAGCTGGAGGAAAATGGACAACATACAGGGCGATGGCAGAGGAAACTATTGACGCAGCTATTAAAGGTAAGTATAACAAATATATTTAAGTTCGTTTTTTCTTTTTTTAATATTAATTTTTGTCGTTTTTAGCTTGCGACTTGAAACCAGAAAGACCCTGTCAAACCAATGGTTTCCTCCTCGAGGGAGCTCATGGTTGGAGTCCAACGATGTACATCAGATTAGTGCAAGATTTTGGTCTGGAATGCGAGGTTGCTCAACACTTAGCCAAAAGTTACGGTGATCGTGCATTCGCCGTGGCAAAGATGGCCTCTCTCACTGGCAAACGATGGCCGATTATAGGCAAAAAACTTCATCCTGAGTTTCCGTATATTGATGCTGAAGTAAATTCCATTGGTCATTCTTTCTAATAATTTTCTCTTTATTTATTGTCATATTTCATTTTAAATTAATTTCAGATTCGATACGGTGTTCGCGAGTACGCTAGAACAGCGATCGATATGATCGCACGACGACTCAGATTAGCGTTTTTAAATGTCCAAGCGGCACAAGAGGCTCTCCCAGGTATTATTGACATCATGTCGGAGGAATTACACTGGTCACCTGAGGAGAAGCAGAGGCAACACAAAGAAGCTAGCGAGTTCCTCGCCAACGAGATGGGACAAATGGTGAACCGCGCGTCTCGCGATAAGATTCCTATTAATCTTACGAAAGAGGAGATACAGTTGTACATTAAACGGTTTGGAATCATCGACAAGGACAACAAGGGTTACGTCTCCATTAACGATATCAGGAGAGGACTTAAGGTTTGATTAAACTATTCGATTAAAGTTTCCTTTTATTTCTGTTTTTTTTTTTCTCGTTACACGGTTAATTGTCAATGTACAGGTACTTGGTATAAAACTGAATGAAGATGAGATGCACATTTTGCTCAATGAAATTGATCTCAATTACAATGGGCAAATGGAGCTACAAGACTACCTACAGGTAAATCGTTAAATATTATATTTAATCGGTACCTTATTTGCCCGTTCGCAGTTGTTCGGTGACAAGGAAGTACCTGGTGAAGAGCTTCATGAAATACTGCGTGAAATCGACACTAATATGAATGGTCAAGTTGAGTTGGACGAATATCTTCAGGTCTGTGAAAGTTCGCACGCACGGATTTGCTGTATAGTTTTCCTGCCGCTTTCGAATCTTCTTTTTTGTTGCATTTATTTCATATATAACATTCGGTGTTGATTTAATATTTATTAACGAAAAGAAAAATCTAAAATGGACCTATCGGATAGAGATAGATATATTTACCCGTAACAAAATTCTTCCTTATAATTTCACGATAATGATTCCTTTTTTTTCCGTTGCACGAACAATTTGTTCCTAGAACGTAACCGCATCAATAGACACAGCTAATATAATCAAAATGTGTGTTGTTTAATGTGAACTTTCCACCTTATTTTTGTTTTTTCTGGCTGTTCAAGTACACTAGTATCATGCTGCTCTTGTGCCAACTGCAGTACTGGAATTATTTTACAAAATTTCTTTAAAAATGTTTTATACCTTTTCTTAATCTTTCATTTACAAGATTATACGTTATGTTTAATTTTACGCAGATGATGTCCGCCATAAAGTCTGGGCACGTGGCATATTCGCGTTTCGCCAGGATGGCGGAGATGGAGGAAGCACAGCACGAGAAAGAAATATTGAAGAAGCAGATCAGCGTAGAAAGATCAGGCGGTGGATTGTAAAAAAAATTGGGGTTCATCTTTGACGGCATTGTACAATTGTATGCTTCACACAAACTCATAGATACATACATTCAAACTGCTATTTGACGAATTATCATTGTTCACTCTAAACGTCGAGAATGTAGCCCAATCTAGTACAAATGCTCTAGGATTACTATTTTGCAGACTTATATCTGTGTTTTCATACTTTACAACGACCACTACAAACGAAGTGAAAAAAAAACGAAAAAAAAAAAGAGAGAGAGGTGTCGACCGTATAAACAGCGCCGAATTTTAAACTACTTAACGATTAACCGACGTTAACTCGAATTTTTGAATTTTAATATGTAAATATCTTGTGTACAGCGTTTTAGTTTTTCATTAAGTGAGAACGGATGTGTTCTAATCTGTATATAAGGCGGGATTTAAAAGAAACGTATGACCGAGTATATACGTGTACTACGTTCAGGTGCAATATTCAGGAACAGAATTATAAAACACTTTCATCACGATCATTGAACTATACTCATTATAATTGTCAAAGGTCGACGTTACAACAGTCAAACGTCAATGCAGTTTGTTCTTTAGTTTGTTACTATTCGCTGACTATAACAAAAAAAACTCATTAGTATCATATAGGTACTACATACGTTACATATGTGTAGTCACCCACACCCATAGATCATAAGCTAATCGAGGATGGATTTATTTATAATGTATGTTATAGAAACTCAGTCTATATAGAATTATCTAATTTAAATGTATATTACTTATTTAATTTATTGCCAGTAACGTCACGCAGTCATGACATACGGATCAATGTTATAGATTAATTTATTTCACTGTTACTAGTCATTACCATTGACTCTAATAAAAAGCCATATTGGACTACTACTGTTGTATATTTTCTTCCTAAAAATTAAAAAATGGAAATATCAAAATCTCTCTCTGAACGAATCAATAATCCCAGTGGTAACGCGCACCAATTCCATGAAACATCCTGTATATTAACCAAGGCTTCCAATTAAATTTCATCGATCAATATTTTCATATCAGGCAGAAGACATGAAAATCTGTGGTAGCATATTGAATCGGCCGAGAAAGGCCAGAGAAATCAACCTTCGGCATTGAAGGTCGTATGCAACCTACTCGACCACACCATACATGGCGAACTAAAGAGAGAGATTCTGATTATGAAAAGAAGGGCGGCGGCATAGCGAGGGAGTAGTGCAGCTCCTCCCTTCTCCGGATCGCCCTCGTCATCTGGCAATCAGTTAGCTCGGTCCCTGTAGTATATTAGATGAAAAGAGAAAGCACGAGCATAACGACAAGGCATCGGTGCTCGCGACCCCGCTCAAGCGTGGCCCTGACCGGGGGGTACCGGTAAAAAGAGGGGAAGGAAGGCTAGAGAAAGTAGGAGGTGTGCATCGTTTATCCCTCTTCGACGGGGTGGGCGTCCGACGGTTGCTGCGTACGCCCCTGTCTAACGAACCTCTGCTCCGGTCACAACCAATCACCGTGCTCGTACGCACAGTTGGCGGACGGCGACGTTGCCACCTCGTGTACCGCCCCACGGCGAAAGTAGTCCTCTCATAGCGGTATTCGTAGCCCTGTTTTCGCGAGGGACGGCCGACCGACACGTTGCTGGTCTACGTGCACGTGTTGAAATCACGTTGAAATCGGATCGTGCACTGGGTGATATAGGATCGAGCATAGGGATCCTAAGAGTTTGGTTTTTGAGGCTCTGCAAACGTCGAGCCAAGGCAGAGAATATTGGCTCGACTCGTATCCGAACTTTTGGCGGCAACTTTAAACGTAGCGTCGATTCCTTTAGTGTTACCAAGCGAGTTACTCGAACCACAGTGACAGTAGATACACGATTTTTCCGTGTAATCACGATTTTATTGGGATAAAAAGTAAATTTCTCGGACTGAAGAAAGGTGGAAGTATTGAGCAAAGGAGGCGAGCGTAGATCGTCGACCGCGATCGCTGACCATCCAGTGCGCGCGCGCGCACGCGTCCTAGTTCGTATGTGTACAATAGTAACTAAGTGTGTGCATTTGTAAACGTTCCTTTTTTTTCCTCGTAACAAGAATTTCCTTCTATGATGTTAAAATCTATTACACGCGAAGTATGATCATCCGAATTATTCGTCGAAGCTTATAATGGCGACCCCAGCAAAACAGGAAGTGTAACGGCGCAGAAGGGATTGTAGCGGGTTCTTCGAGAGAAATAAGCGGGAGAGAGCAAAATAGACGTTTCCGCGGAGAAGCACGTGCCGTTCGCGAGTTAGGTGGAGTCCCATGTGCAAAGTGGGTGGAGGCTGCATCGCGAGGCTGCCTTCCCCGTTATCGCAGGTTGGTGAATGTATTAGTGAGCGGACGGCTGGCCAGGCGACCGAGTGGGCGGGTGTGACGACACGCGGTGCGCCTCTGTGTCGGTGGGTATGCGCGTCCTTGCCACGGTGTGCGATATTTCGAGCGGCGGCGGGTGGGGCGGCTGCGACAGGGGCGTAGAGAGGCGGTCCTCGATTGGGTTCTCGAGGAGTGCTCTCTCTGGCCTTCTTTGTCTCCGAAGAGTGGTCCTCGCACGTGTCGATATATCGTGTTCGAGCAGTTGATGTTCCTTACCCGTGTATACGCGTGTACCATCTATTCCTTTTAACTTTTACCTTGGAAATATTCGTTGGGAATAAGAGAGTCCAAATGCAGTCTTGGAGTGACAGGGTTGTTGCGATTGTGGCTAAGTCGGTGAAGATCCCTGTTTTAAATAGCCATACAGTGGAGAATAGAACGAGTCTAATGCATGCTTGGATTTTTCCAGATTAAACGCTCACAAACCGAGCGTTTTCACGTATCGATGTGTGAATAGGCGACCCAAGTTGGTATAGCGAAAAATGGATTCCTAGCATAAGGGTGCTCAACGTAAAATTAGCGTTGACGTCGGCGTTATTTGCGTTTGCAAGGGTGCACGACGGATATTTTCACGATGAAACGAAGCATAGATGGGAGGAACATCACTCAGGTAAGATTACCTTTTCTATCCTTGATTAATTGAAATTAATGGAACTGGCGAATAATAGGAGGAGATAGAAGACCATGATCCTCTGCAGACGCAGCAGCAGCAGGATGAGTCTGAACAGCAACAGCAACAACTGGAACAACAAAATACCCAACCGCAAATTCGTTTTTTGAGTGCGAATGTTCTGCAACAGTTGCAACAGCAGCAGGACATTCAACAACAAGCACAGCAGCAGCAACAACCACAAGTTATTACTTTGCAGCAACTGCAAAATTTTGTGCCTTTACAAACTCAACAGCCGCAACATGATCAGCCAAGAGCACAAACTATATCCGTGCAATCTTTACCGCAGCAATTCTTGCAGGTAAGAAAAGTGATCTTTAGAAGAGTGATAAATGATTCGATTATTTCTTCTTTTAAGATATAATGATTGCTTTAGGGTGCTCAATTGATCAGTACCCAGACTCAAGCTGCTCTTCAACAGCAACAGCAACAAACACAGCAACAGCAGTCACAACAGCAACCTCAACCGCAACAACAACCGCAACAGCAACTCAGTTACAGTGTTATACCACAAATGCAAACTGTTAACATCGATGGCCAAGAAGCACTTTTTATTCCATCTTCTGCCATGTCAGGTGGGCATCATCAAAGTCAACCCACCATGCAGTTTGCCACAGCTAATGGACAACAAGTTCAGCTTGCCAGTCAGCAAGTACAACTAGCTAATGGTCAAACTATTATTACACCACAGCCAGTCAGTTTGATAAGGGCACCCAATGTTTTTCCTACTTCTATCATACAGAATATTACTGGGCAAACTGTGCAACTACCAACAGGTATGTATTCGTAAGTAATTGTCAAGTATGTCTTATAAGGAACATGGTTCAATATTTTTTATATTGCAGGGCAAAGTGTACAAGTGAGACCACTTCAGTTTCCTATGCAGCATGTTCAGCAAACAGTGCCTGTACAAGTACCGGTCACTGCCAGTAACGGACAAACCGTGTATCAAACTGTACATTTTCCTGTACAAGCGTTGTCTAGTGTTTTTAATGTGCCTACCACGCAAATGATACCGCAAATTACCCAAGTACGTTATAAAATGCGAATACAAATTTTTCGGTAATACAAGAATTGTATATACATTGTTTGAAATATCCTTGCAGCAAATCCCGCAAATGGCGCAAATAATTACGCCGAATGGTCAAATTCAGCAGGTCCAAATCGCCAACTTACCGCAACTTCAGAGTTTACAGGTGAGTGTAAAATAAAACAATTTGCGATACCGCGATAATACATAACTTCACCAAGTGATATTGGTATCGCAGAGTCAACAAGTAACGCAAGTAGCACAGCAAGTAGCTCAACAACAGGCACAGCAGCAAGTAGTGCAACAGCAAGCTCAATCGCAAGTAGTGCAATCCGTACAACAACAGCAGGCAGCTCAAGCACAGGTTCAACAGCAGCAGCAGCAACAAGTACAACAAGTTGTTCAACAAGTGATCCAACAACAGCAGCAGCAGCAACAGCAGGTCCAACAGGCGCAACAACAATCCTCTGCACCATCCTCGACTGTAGCAACTTGGAGCACGACGGTAACAACCCCAAGTAACGTTCAGGTAAAAGACATTAAACGATTTAATTATTTTTTCTAAGTTCAACTTGTCAAACGTTCCTTTTCGTTGAATTTCTTTTGTTTTTCTTTATAGGTACTTGGAATTGGTGCACTTGGAAGACCACTACCAGGAACTAGTAATGTAATTACCACGAAGGATGGACAAAAGATTGACGTACAAACATTATCAGCTTTAACCAGACCTCCAGATTCAGTTGAAGGTGATATCAAAGTAACCAGTATCGATGCCAGGCAATTAGCCGGTGGTCAGGTTATACATATTCCTACTGCTCAATCGACGCAATCTGCTGTACAGCCTATCACAATTGCAGGTATATAGATTTGTTGTTCCTATTTGCCTTTATTCAAGATATATTAATATTTTAATTTTACAGGAACACAAGCTCAACAGTTAACTCTAATCCCTGCATCTGCATTAGCGAACCTAACTGCCCAGCAAGGTAATATGATGAGGAGCGTTGGCAGTGGGAGCATAATGCAGCTTCAACCAGCCGCAGGAATGAACGCGACGAATGGTTTCCTACAGTCGATACCCGTGCAAAATATTCCAGGCCTGGGTAATGTGCAGGTTATACCTGCAAGTGCTCTGCAGCCTGCCACTGTTCAAACGCTACCTGCAACAGCAGCCGCACCTATTGTGGCTGCTCCAACTATGCAATTAGACTCTAACGATCCGCCAAAATGGCAGATTCTGCAAACTCTTCAGTCGAATAACACATTAACAACGCCTGCCCCTATGTCTCATCAGCATCAAGTGACCACTGCAGCATCGACAAACGTTGAAACAGATTCCAATAAGCAACATCGTAGGAGAGTTGCTTGTACGTGCCCAAATTGTGGCGACGGTGATAGGTAATTATCCGAAAAATGATTTTTATTTAATAAAAGGTTCATAAATTGTACATTTATTTGTATAGGAACAGGGATATGACAAGGAAAAGACAACACGTTTGTCATATAGCAGGTTGCAATAAAGTGTATGGGAAGACGAGTCATCTCAGAGCTCATTTAAGGTGGCACACCGGGGAAAGACCGTTCGTTTGTAGTTGGATATTTTGCGGTAAGAAATTCACTAGGTCAGACGAGCTTCAGAGGCATCGTAGAACTCATACAGGAGAGAAGAGATTCCAGTGTCCCGAGTGTACGAAAAAATTCATGCGGTCGGACCATTTGACGAAGCATATAAAGACACACACGAAGATACGAAGTACGGTAAGAGGAGTTGTAGACTAATTGGGTCTAATTTATTACTAAGTGAGAGAAGCAAAGTGAAAGGATAAACAAGTTAGGATTAATTTTTTTGATAGTTTCCTTTCCATTATAGGAAGCAGCTACTTCGACGCAGGAAGGCTCTTCCGACAGCCAATCTTCTACGGACGAGAAAATTATTATCGCCCTACGTAAAGACACGGAACAGTCTGATATCGTCATATCTGAGCAACTGGACGATATAAAAACCCAACCAACGAATCATGTAACGAACGAATAAAAAAAGAAAATTAGAATCGTGCTTGGATGTGAGAGTGTTTAGAAGTAAAGAAAGAAGAAACACTGTTGGTTGAACGTTGGTTGTTGGTTTCACGTTAACAACATCGATGAAAGATTAAATTTTATTGAATAAATGTAAGGTGTACATTGTTTACCGCAGTTTTTGCGATGATGAAGTGAAAAATGAGAGGAAACTTTTTACAGGGATTATTATCATAATTCGTATAGTGTATGATCTATTTTTATATTGATGAATGGATTTTGTAAATATGTACAAATGTATATTAATTGTATAAAATGAAACTTTTGCACAAAATGAATTTTACACTTATAAACGGTTTTTTTATATTACGACTCGTAGAGATGTTCAGTCTTTCACCTTATTGTAGCGGAAATTTTTATGGTATGTAGGGACAATTTAAGATTAATCTCTTTTCAGGCATGATACTTGGACAAATATAATAATACAAAATAAAATGATGAAAGGTAAGATGGTTTAATTGGTTTTATTTATTAAAATGGAATATCGAAAGTTTTCTTGAAAAAAAAAGAAAGAGGAAAAACAAACAACCTTGTGTCACCTATAATATCTGTACATTATTGTATGTTAATTATATTTCCTAAATTAACATATGTATTTCGTATTTCTTGTGGTTCTTTTATAATTTTAGCATAACATGCGAAACATTTTCACATTGTTAGCAATGAAACTTTATTGAACATTGCAAAAAACCTATCGTTTTCTCGTATTTGAATAAATTAAAAAAGAAGAAAAGAAAACGCTTTGTTATTTCCGACTTCTGGGACGTACGAACGAATAAGGAAACAATTACGAGGAGGAATGTTTAAAAACGGATGCGTGGATTCTCTAATGGAAATCGAGGATGCAGATCTTTATTCGTTGACCAATAAGAGCATGGTTACAAGAGAAAGATACCGTTCTCGTTTCACTGGCAGGACTTTAAGACCTCCCAGGTGTGGTGTATTCAGGTGTATTCGACGTATGCGTGTTCGATCGAATATGACTTGTCGATGCTATAAACAAACGGCGTACTCTTATCGGGATGTACATTCATTCGATGATCTGTACGCGTGACGGTTCGATCTTAGCTTATATACGTAAAAAACAACGGTGCACTTGAATCGTTTCACTCCTGGAAAATTTTGGAATGTTGTGGGTTCTATTCGTTCATAGTGAATCCGAAACGGACATAAAGTGCGGTAGTTTCAAAGATCGTTCCGTTGTGGGTGTAAAATCTTTCTGTCAATTTTAGGTAAATAGTTTCATAATCCGTATTTACTAGCTTTCAGATATATACTATTAGGGTATAGAGATCAGTAATACGATAGTACAACAATAGAGAAAATATGGAAATTATTTTTTCGCTAACCTAATTGGAGTATCTTCTCTGTAGGAGGTCTAATCTTATCTTTTAAAATGTACTTCAGCCATTGTACATTCTACCACCCACGATTTAACTTGATCAGAAGAATTAACTGTTTTTTTTTTTTTTTTTTTTTATAGTAATACAATCGTTTTGTTTTCTTCTTTTTTTTTCATCAGTTTGATAGCAGTGGCAAGTATTTTTGCATAAATTGAACAAGGATGCCTGCACCACCTCCACCACCACCTATTATTTTCAATGCATCCAGCTCTGGTGCAGGTGAACAGGATAGAAGCTTACTCCTTCAGTCAATCAGAGCTGGGAAAACATTGAAGAAAACTGTAACTGTAGATAAGAGTACTCCTGCAGTTAGTGGTATGTTGTAAACTATGCGTATTCCTTGTGGACAATATTTTGTTATAGTTAGTATGTTGTTTCTTTAGGTAGAGTAAGAGGTGAGCCAGGAAACTCTTCTTCCTCGAATACCAGAGAAAATAGTTCCAATGTAGCAAGCAGTGCAATTAATGTTACAAGTAACGGAGGACCCATAGGACTAGGTGGATTATTTTCTAGTGGTATGCCTAAATTAAAGCCTACAGGACTCAGAATCACTTCAGGTGAAAAGAACCAAAACAATGTAAATAATACAAATTTTGGTCAGTCAACTGTTCCTAGTATAAAAAGAGGACCACCTCCAGTTCCACCACCAGCTATTCAGAAGCAACAGATATTTGCACAGGTATACATACTGAGGAAGCTATATTATTTAATGTATAATAAGATTTTATGTAACATTTTAGAAGGCCAATACAACACAAGGACAAACTACTACAGACTCTGCAAGTTCCAATACAGAGGTACCAAAGGGATTTGGGAAACCTACTCTTGCACCTAAACCACCTTCAACTCCATCAAGTACATTGCACAAACCATCTCCACCTCCTAAAAAATTGAATTTAACTACTGGAGGAAGTGTGTCCAGAGCACAAAGTATGCGATTGCCTAGGTCACCTCCTGTGTTAGCTCCAACTACACCTTCTCTTCATCAGTCTCAGGATTGCCTGAATGAAACTCAACCAAGACCTACGAATAGAATTCTTAGACCTCCAGTTGCCAAACCTCCCTCTCCTCCTACTTTTAGAGCAAATAATACAATTACCACCGCGACTAGAGTGGCACCTCCACCACCTTCAAGAATCACTGTCAGCGCTCCTTGTATACCACCACCTCCTCCACCTCTTCCTCATCGTCCAGCTCCCACTCATCAGAGACTCGCTCCGCCGCCGCCGCCACCGCCAACACCTCCGACAAGGAGTTCTTCCATGCGCAATGGCCAGACTATGAACACTCTAGACCTAGAAGTACGATGCGCGGATATGTTTCATTCTATCGCGAATTTCCCGCCACCGGAACCATTCAGGGGGTTTCCGAAAATCTACAGTAGCAGAAACGGTGAGAACAATACGCCTGAAAGTCAGTCACATTCCTTCTTGAATCATACTATTAGACGATATACTGCTGAATTATTTCAGTAAGTTTTTTTTTTAGTTCTGTCCCTCTGCTATTCACTTGCATTTTTAAGATTATATATATCAAGCTTATTCATCCATGTGATTTAATAAGGATGATGAATCACCATACCAGATTCCTATCTCATAGATTAATCAGTTTGCTTTGATTGTATGCATGAATGAAAGACTGACATTTCATTGCTTGTAAATTTTTGTAACACAAAGCAATAAAAGTATTGTAATACCATCGTAGTTTATTGATAAACGTTAGATCTGAATTAACATACGCCGAAATTTTTTTTTTAACTAATTTTTCTATGCTAAATACAACACTGCACTGAATTGCACGTTAATGCACAAGTAATAACAGCTTTATTTACCGAGCGAAGTTTAATTTCATTCAATGGAATGTAACTGAATGTTTGAAAATTCCAGCGGCAAAGCAGCAGGCTCCTGCACCACCCATGCAAATATCTTCTATGTCCAATACAATGGTACCATTAAATACATCATCTGGGGGTTAATTGTGGCAATACAGTACAACTTCTTTGGCAGATTAAATGTTTTCAAATAATTCGTCTTATTTATTATGTTATTATACAATTAGTTTTAATCATTCTTGAAGCATTATTACACGGTAAATTGGAAAGACTAGACGAATGGAAATATTAATCGTATTAAAAACAGAAAGACTTTAAAATAAAAGTATTAAAACGATCAATTATTCTAAATTTAAATGAACATTTTTTATTTTATCGAAACAAAATAAATGTCGATTTTATTTTTTTAATTGGATAGCTCCTACATTCTTCCTTCTAGTTTATGAATTATGGTATAAGACTGTTGATTTAGAACATGCTAGTTTCTTAAAATCGCATAGATGTTAAAAGAGTTACAGATATAAATAATTTATCATGCAGATTTATCAATGTAATCCTCTAAATGGTTTTATAAATAGGATAGAATGTTATATACTTTTATTTATAACAACGACTTTTTATTATTAACTAATGTACAATATTAAATATCAGAATCTTTTTAGATATAGTTCATTGTATCTGGCAGTTGAACGATGTGAAACTTTCCTAATTCTACTTGTAAATCGAAGACTCAGTCTATCTTGCAAATTTCACGTTGACAATGAATTATCATTCATAATGGACATGATTTTTATTTAAAACAGGCATTTTAATCTTCTTGACAGGGTCCATAAATAAATCAAAAAAATATATGTATCTATTGTCCCGGAATAAATGGAAAGGTTCGTTCTTTCTTACATTTATTTAAATTAATCCGAAATTTTCACATCGGTAACTTAATCTTTCGGGACAATACAAAAAATGACAGTGCAATTAAATTAAATCTATCTTTATACTTCCAGTTCCTTTTCAATGATCCTACGATACTCGTCGAAACCTCCTTCGATACATCGAACGGAACCCTCAGAACATACCCATAGTTCCGTACAAACCATGCGAATTAATCTTTCGTCGTGTGAAACTAGTATTACTCCAGCCTGAAAAATCGTTGTAACAAGAATTAACATAATTTTATGTGAAAAAGGAAAAAACCAATTAAGTTGAAACGTTACCTGACAGGTATTTAATGCTTTTCCTAAAGCCTCAATGGATTCGATGTCAAGATGATTGGTAGGTTCGTCGAGTACCAAAAAATTTGGCATAGCAGCACACATTAATGCAAATGCGACTCTCGATTTTTGCCCACCTGACAAAGAGTTGATAGTTTGTAAAGCCAAGTTACCACTGATTCCAAAACTTCCAAGCATTCTCCTGTATTCTTCAATTGGTTTTCCTGAAATTATCCGTTCAGAAAATATAATTACTCTGATATTGTCAGTATTAACGTGCAAATTCGAAATTGCTTCGCACCTGGAAAATGAATTTGCAACAATTCTACAGGGCATACACGCATATCCAATTGATCTACGTGATGTTGACTGAAATATCCAAATTTCAGATTCCTATGAACATGCACTGTGCCTCGTGTAGGACTCAATGAACCTGTTATAATCTTCAAAAGTGTAGTTTTACCGGCACCGTTCTCACCGACGATACAAATGCGTGATTGCAAACTAGCAGTCAGGTTCACACCACTGAATATGTACGAATTATCGCTTCCCCCGGTGTAACTAAAAGAGACTTCGTTGAGTTGTAATATCGGAGGACTTAATGGTTCAACATCCGGGAAGCGAAGTGTTACTTCTCCCTCCTTTTCCATAGGTTTAAGTTCTGGCCTGTTAGAAGTAATATTTTCAACATATCAGATGTTTCAAACTTTGTCGCTTAAATTATACGTTGAACTTACAATTTTTCTAACATCTTGATTTTACTCTGTACACTAGAAGCGCGGTTTGCGTTATATCTGAAACGATCAATAAAGTCCTGCACGTGTGCTCTCTTAGCTTGTTGAGCTTCGTATTCTCTCTGCTGGTTTCTTTCACGTTCTCCTTTAGTTTTGGCAAACTGTTCATAATTGCCTCTATATGCTTCTATTTTTTGTCCACGCAAGTATAGTATATCGGTTGGAACCTATCATTAAATATATATCAGTAATTAAATTCTGATTGTTACTTCAAAAATATGAAGTCCATACCGTATCCAAGAAATTTCTGTCGTGAGAAACCACAAGCAAAGTGGTTGGCCAAGATTGTAAATATTTTTCTAACCACAGGATTGCCTTAATATCAAGCATATTCGTAGGTTCGTCGAGTAATAGGAGATCAGGTCTAGAGAAAAGTGCTCTTGCAAGCGCCAACCTCATTCTCCAACCACCAGAGAAGGCTTTAGTTGGCCACGATTGTCTCTCGACGGAGAATCCAAGTCCCGATAAAATTGCACTGGCTCTAGCTGGTGTTTTATCCACTTCTGCTAATTGCATCGCTTCGTACACCTTAGCTAATTCTTCGTCTAACGCCTCTCCCTCTTTACCACCTTCCTTCTCAATTGCCGCTTGTAATTCTGTTTCTTTGCTGAGCAACATACTTCTCTCTTGGTCGCATTCCAATACAGATTCGAGAGCTGAGGTGTCATCTCCAGCTACCTCCTGTTCTACGTGCAAAACTCTTATGTGGGATGGTATTCTTAGCTGTTTACTGGAATAATTAATATTAAATAGTCGCATAAGAAGCTGAATAAAGCATAAGTAGTATCAGAAAGATTTTGAATACCTAGATATCATTCTTAATAACGTAGTTTTACCGAGTCCGTTTCTACCTATAAGGCCATAGCGTCTACCAAATGCAAGTGTTAAATCAGCTCCTTGCAGTAGTATTCTATCTCCATATGCTACATCAAAGTTTTCTATCCTAATATCTTGAGTTTTATTTACACTGCCTTTTGTCTCCATCCTACTGTCCTTTTTACTTGTCATCTGACTTGCACTTGCGGATTCTACACCGTGACTTATAGTGTTCACACGCCCGCTAGATTCAGTGTTACTCCTTTTCTCCTGTTTCTGTTGTAATTTTGCCTCTGCCTTTTCTAATTTCTTAGCATCTACTTTCTGTTCGGTAAAACATTCTTTGATTTAAATGTGACTTAATAGTACAAAACAGTTTGATCAATGAATGAAGCAAATTTTTACCATAGCATCATCTCTGGTAGTAACCCATATACTCTTTATTTGTTCTACTTGAGCTTCCAAAGTAGCAGCCATGGTTCCCAAATGAATAGGTGCATTCAATACTTTATTAACCCCATTTTTCCTCCTTTCGACGTTTCCATCATCCGAATTGCCTTTTAACATTTCCAGCAGTTTCACACATATTTGCCTATATATCCATAAAGAATCACAAATTGGAGACCAGAATGAAAATTATATAAGGTTATGATTATGTTCAAAAATTAATATAGCTGATAATTGTTAGTTGATATTGAAAGATCGTACTAGTCGTACAGTTGTCGATAACGATGAAATTAACAATATTATTATAGTATAATGACAAGTATGAACACGTTTACAGACCTAACCTCATTCTCTGGTTTCTCTGCAACCTCGTGTAGCACTTCTCCTATTGCTTCATATACTTCATCGCCGTCCTCAAAATCATCCTTTGAGCTATCTAAGATACCTTTATGGAGTACAATATTCGTGTTACTCAAAAACTTGTCGAAACAGAACGTTTAGTTAACTTATAGGTTATTTTCTAGAGGTATACCTTCCACGTATTGATATAAATCATCATCTATCGTAGGAAATTGACTTCGGATATACTCTCCACAGACTGCCATGCCAGTAAACGTATTAAACGAAAATGTCAAAATGAATTTCCCGAAATTGATTTATAAAACGACGTGCTTGACAGAACCAGACGTCAAAATCTCTTTGAACACTGCAAACACATGTTTACGCCATTTTAGAACCGTAGAGTTACAATCAAGACTATGTCCAAATTGATTATCTTTAAGCTCGAAGTTTGTATAATTACGTTCAATTTTATGTATGATATTTTTGAAATTGTAACCGGCTGTTGGTGATCCAAGAAATTTCCTACCAATTCGTATTTATATTTTATATACAGCGTAATGGTAAAGTAGCCATTTTGAAGCTGTCAAAACGATTCTTGCCATTTGATTGTGTGCGGTATACTGTTCCCTTGAATTTTGACATTCATTTTTGATTATTATTCAATTTATTATGCTATTTGTTACTCACGTTTGTAAAAGGGTATACTTAATTGTAAACGTGAAGATGCTTTGAATGTCGCGGACGAATGCACGACAAATATTTATTGCTGTTCTGTGAAAGAAATGTCGAAAGAAGTTGCTACGAATTTTTTCAACGCCGTCCCAAGTAATTCCTCGATGATTGTTTAGTACTGTCGTTTACCAATTCGTTTAAGCTTGTTTAAATTATTTGTAACGAAAATAGTATAGTTATACGCAAAATTGAGAAAATGGCGACAGATATTGAGGAATCAGATACGGACGATCATGAAAGACCTGCTCCACCTAAACGACAATGCACACAACTTGTTAAGGCCATCGAAACCACTTGGGATATGGTAATTATATCATATAATTTCAACTAATAATTTCAGCATTGACAAAATGATATTAATTAGAAACAATTAACGAATAATGTTCTTTCAATTGTGAAAAGTATATGCATTGAATAAAGTGAATTCCATTTGTAGGAGAAGAGTTCAAATGAAAAGGAAGATGTAAAACAAGAAACAGAAAATATAGAATATGACGAAGTGGAAAGACTTGCCAGGGAAAAGTTGAAAAGATGGCAAGCTTGTCAGGTGGCTAAGGGATATGTGGATAACACAATTAACAAAGTATTAGAGAAGTACATTATGGAAACATCGACCTCCTATTCTCTAGAGGAATCTAGATTTCAGTTATTCAGAGGAAACGATATGGAAGACACTGCTGTTATGATGGCAATTCGTAATCATGGTCTAGTTCAATCTGCCGAAATTGTCACTCAGTCTAGCGCTTTTTACAGTGACAAAGCTCCAGGATATTGGACCAACAATGAATATACCAACGTGCATTGTTCCTGTTCCTCTAATCGCACTCAAGGTATTGGTAACTTTGAAGCATCTGCAGCTACTACATCTGCAGATTCATTGAGACTGAACAACTCGAAGAGCTCAGAAGAATATAATAGACTTGACTGGGACTTGGATACGATAGATGAAAATGATCAGCAAGAGAACTTTTTAGAGAGAGCTGTAGCTGAAGCTATTAAGAAAAAGGGGCTCAGTGCTCTTAGTGTTGACTATGGTTGAGCAGATTAAATAATACTTCATTTAAAAATACCTTTATACAATAGCGTTGCATCAAATTTTTTATGTTTGCAAATCTATTCCGATTTGTATAAACAATTGCATGGACGATACTCGTCAGAATTTTCCAAGTAATTCTGACGATTATCTATTTCTCTATCCATCACAAATGATGGATTATATATCTAGTTATGCATAGAGATGTACCATATGTATGCTAGATTGAAATATTTTCGACAACAAGCTAGACTTCATTAATATATATATATAAAAGAAGATAGATGTAGTACGAAGTTTTGTTCATTGCATAAAATCAAAAGTTCTATCATATTTAATTTACCAAGAAAGCAGTTTCTAAATCAACAATCTAATTGAATGCTTGAAGTATGAATAATAACATTAATATCGATTTAATTAGCGTTAATCATTGCTGAAACACAATGGTCCTAATTCATTCCATACAGTATTACATTGTTTCTATCCATTCCTGAAGACATGTTATTGTATCTTTTTGTAAATTATATTCTTTAAGTGATATATGTAAAGCATGTTTGTCTTCTAAAAAAAATTAGTATTACACACACACACACACACACACACACATATATATATATATGATTCTTAGAAGCAAGAGTGGAATCTACTGTATGTAAGAGTATTATAAATGCTTATTTCTTACTTTTTCCTTTTGTATACAAAGGCCTTCACAATATAATATGTATCTTATATTTGTAAATAGATTGTTATGTACCAAGACGTATAAATAAAAAAATTTTCATTCACAGTACGCGACAACTTGCGTATCTCTATGTAACTTGTGCCCTGTTGGTATATATGATAATTCGTATTTCTAGTAATTATGAATAAAAAGGTATATGAAAATGAATACAGGAATGTGTTATTATAATAGAAATCTTCCGGAAGTGGTAGCCGTTAGGAGCAATTTCACAATAAATTTTCAAATAATTCTTCATAATTTGGCGAAGCTGAGGGCGAAGCTAAGACTATCGCTCTGTAGAGAACAATTTAATGAAGGTGCAAAGAATTTTTTTTTTTGTGGAATTTTAAGACTTTCCTACTTAAAGTATGTATAGATAATTCTCAATTTTATTTTATCGAAAACTTCGAAAACTTTTTAAAATTAATACAGATTTACGGTTTCAAGCGATATAGAGTAAGATGAATGGAAGAATTTATAAAATGAGATAAAGAATAATACGCGCTTGTATTGGTGCTAATTCACGAACACGGTTTATTTCTTAATGTATCACAGTGGCAAGCGATAATAATCAATTTCCTTATTTAAATTTTCTCGTGGTGTCAATTACTCGTGTCGTTCACGGACTCGCGAACAATTTGAATATGCAAGATCGATATAATAAAAATGTCGCGACGAATCGTTTCAATTAAAAAAAAAAAAAAGAAAAACAAGAAAAAAGGAAACGTAGAAAAGAAAGAAAGAAACACGCATTGATTGTATTCGGTCATCTTGTCTCTATCGAAAAGGTCGATATACGAGCACATATGTATAGTTGCATATAAATGTATGAGTACTCGGCCATTAATCATACCGCAAATCCGTACACGCATACTGGTATGTACAGATTGCAACTCTGGTAATTTACATCAAGTTAAAATGGTGGATTTCTCTATACTTAAAAATCGATGATGCGTTAATATAATTACAACATATACGCATATAACTTTTCATATAATGATGCATCTCGCTAACAGTATATTTACCGGTAATTAATATATCTATATATATATATATATATATTTTTCTATAAAAGTCTCTAAGTTCTGAAAAGTCTCTATTTATTCGCATACTTCAAAGACAATTATGGGTCGTTTTAAAAATCGCATCGTTGTAAATACAGAAATATAAATCAGTCATTCCGATTGTTTTTGTAGTTTCACCACTACAGCAGGTATAAAAAAAAGTGCAAAAAGGTTCAAAGTGCAAAAAGGTTCAAAGTGCAACAACAACAAGAAGAAGAAAAAGTGTTTGAATAAAAAGAAGATGCATCACTATTGAAAAAGGGGAATTTTTTTCCAAAAACCAAAAGGAATTTTCTGTGGGTCTGCTAGGAGTAGAGGGGAGAAAAGAAGAAAAAGAAAAATATGCAACACGGTAGACTCAGACCGACCATATAGACCATTCGTATACATTCAGCACGCTGTAGCATGTCGGCGAGGGATGAGAAGGGGCAAAGGGACGGTAGAAACGAACTCTCTCACGAAGGGGAGGGGATAAAAGGTGGGGAGGGTCGAGAAGAACCGACGAATCGCGTGAAAGAAGAAGCGTACTGGCAGTAGGTGCACGTATGAGACGAAGTGACGACACGCCGAAACTGAGAGCGCGTCTGAGCTCGTGAAACACGTTTAATGTCGCATTTCCGTACTGTTTTCTCCATAAAAAGTTTGACCAAGTGAGTGAATATTAATTGCACCCGTGTTTCGACAATAATACTCGAAGCAGTTTCGTCAGGATGGCGTCAGATGAGGAGGTTGACGAGAGCTACGCGGGTAAGTACGTGTAAGTGGACACTTTCGGTCCACGAACACCGGAAAGCATTGTATCCTCGCAGGACGCGCGCTTTTCGTACGATGGCTGCCATGTCAAACGGTCCTTCGTTACATTTGCACACGCTTGTTTTGTTACATTTATCGCGAAATTCACTGTCAAGTTAATTTGAAAAAAAATATTTGCTCCACATTGACTTTTTCCAAACGATGAAGAACACAATCGAAGAATTGTCAAATAATTGTGAAAAGGTCTTAGAGGATATATGGTCTCTTTAATGGCCTAACGGATATACAGATACAGTACATTCAGAGAAATAATTATTCTTCGGGTATAGGTTATTGTTTACATTCAATAGTTGGACAGAAATCACATGGTTCTCTGATACTGAATCGCTGTCACAGTTCATTGACAAAGTAATTCGATGTATCGATGACTGAAATTTTTCCATTTGATGCCTCCTTATATAATTACCGCTTAATGACCGTTTGGTAAAACGCTGCATTGTGCAATTAACTCGTTGCACGCGATTTCTTCCTTTCTTTACATCTAGACGCGAATAATCGAGAGGCATACATTGTTTTCTCACGTAAAGTAGGGTTCTTAGTACTAGTTTGAACTACTGTTTTTCAGTTTCATTTACAAAACAATGTAAAACGAAATAAAACGACACTTTTAATTTCGTATGAAATCTTTGATCAATTTCGCAACGTTAGCTTCGGTTTTCTGACCATCTGGTACATGTGTGTGCGTGCTTATTACATATACATGCATACAAAACACCATTAATGAATATATAAGATGCCGGTGCGATCACGAGATCTCATGTTCTGAGACTTGTTGAGAAATTTTTCTTTTAAGGAGTAAAAAGATTTATTAAAAATAAGAACGAACCGAATGTTATGAATATAAAATATAGTCGGTCAGTGTGGTGAGCCCTTTTGAAGAAAATGGCGGACGCATACTCTTGCACAGAGCATTCACCGAACGTGGGATTAGTCCGAAATAATTTATATATTTTGACTGTACGATATAGATAAGTCATTAATTTTTATATTACGTTAATACGTGCGCATATACTCGTGTTCTAGAATGGGGATCGTGTATTATGCCGGTTTTATAATTCTGATCGGTCCAAGGGAAGACAAAAATCGGTTTGTTATAAAACGTTACTATCGATTCGGCAATTATCAGTCTACCTCGCGAATCGAACGTTCCGACCAATAACATACGCTCCACTCATGCCATTGTCCTTTTGTCTCTTTTTGGGGCGTTTTATTTAGTAAAACGTACAATTTTTTTCGAGAAATATATTCTTCGAAAAAATATTCTAGATGAAAAAGTTTAACCTGCTGAAAATTTACGGTTTTTTCTGGAATAGCTGGCGGCAAAATTTTTGTCCATGTTGTCGCGTCAGCGCAATGGAGAATAGTTCAAATAATTCTGTTCGACTATTTAACACACGCGCGCGCGCGCGCACACACACTGAGAGAGAGAGAGAGAGAGAGAGAGAGAGAGAGAGAGAGAGAGATGCAAAATAAATATAGTTTATTTTCGATAATTTTTTGTAAGAACATTGTAAAAAGTGTTAGTTACCGACAAATCCGGGAATATTGATTTATCCGGAATATTAATTTCGTATATATGGGAATATATGTATACATTCACTATTCTTAAACCCACATTGTAATGAATACAGATATTGATTTTATGTAAGTTAGAGACAGAGTGGAGTGCTTTAATATATGTCATACATGAGAAATCATATTATAAAATATTAATAAAAATATTAATATACAAAATGTAAAAAAATATTTATTTTGTATTAAACATACACGCTTATATTTATAGTCGATTTTTATTACTTTTTAGGGGAAGATGATTTAGATGAGACTGGAGGTCAAGTTTCAAATGTTAGTCAGCAAGTGGATGGTTCATCTGATGCAGAAGAATCTCAAAGACTAGTTAGTATCCCACACATATGTTGAATTTATTTTTTTAAACAAGTTCTGCATTAATCACTGTTCTTTATCACAGGAGGAAGATGATGACTATGAGCCAGAGGAAAGGAAAAAGAAAAAAGGGAAAAAACGGAAAGCACGTAGTGAAGACAAAAAGGGGAAGAAAAAGAAGAAAAAGAAAAAATCTGATTCTGGAGATGTAATGCTACTTCTTTTATTTTATAAAATTATATATGACTAATGCGTTACTGTAATGTTACTTTTCTTTTTTAGGAAAGTGATTTTGGTGGAGGGGGTGGTGAGACTGGTGATGTAGCTGGAGATGACAGTGACTATGCAGGGAATAGAAAAAGTAGAAAATCTTCCTCCAGGAAGTCATCCAGTCACAGTGTGCCAGCTCCTCCCAGCCAGGAGCCTACAACAGGAATGCCAACCATCGAGGAAGTTTGTAATACATTTGGATTAACTGATGTGCAAATTGAATATACTGATGCAGACTTCCAGAACTTAACCACGTATAAATTATTCCAACAACATGTCAGACCACTTCTGGCAAAAGAGAATCCAAAAGTACATTTTTTTTTTTTTAATAAAAAAAGAAATAAATAAGTACTTGTCTCTCTGACCATATTATGTATTCATTCTATGTGTAATTTTAGGTTCCAATGTCGAAGCTCATGATGTTAGTGGCCGCAAAATGGCGGGACTTTTCTGAATTAAATCCACACACGCAACCAGATGCAGACGTGTCATCTGCAAATGTAGACGAAGACAGTAGAAATGCGAGAGCTAATCGTAGCGGCGCAGTACAAGAAGGTGAAGATGAGGAGGATGACGATGAGGACAGTGATAGGAAACGAAAATCGCGAGGATCTAGGGCGAAGAAGGGGAAGAAAGCTTCCAAAGTACCTACGCTCAAAATTAAGCTTGGAAAGCGTAAACGAGGTAGCTCGGATGAAGAAGCAGAAGGTAGTGGAGTTGGAACTGACAGAGATTCGGATATGGAATTCGAGCAAATGCTAGCTGATGCTGAAGAGCCGACTGCTGCAGATGGAACGAATAAAGGAAACACAGATGAAAGTGGCGTTGAGCCACCAGCGGAACCACCTGTTCGGAGGAAGGCAAAAACTAAAATCGGCAACAAGACTAAAAAGAAGAAAAAGACGAAGACTACGTCTAAATTTCCAGATGGGGAGGAAGGCCTTCAGGTATGGTTGAACTGGTTTTCGTTTACTATATACATTTATATAATTAGATTAAATTAATTAGGTAAAATTTCTTTTTGGTATAGACTGATCATCAGGATTATTGTGAAGTGTGCCAGCAAGGTGGAGAAATTATACTATGCGATACCTGTCCCAGAGCTTACCACTTGGTATGTCTGGAGCCAGAATTAGAGGAAACGCCAGAAGGAAAATGGAGTTGTCCTCATTGTGAAGGAGAAGGTATTGCAGGTACCTTCCTTGCAGTCCTGTACCCTGTGTCCTGCCCAATATACCCTGAAATGAATTTCAATAATAAAACGAATTACGATTTATCGAATTATTTATAATTTTTTCAGGCGCAGCTGAAGACGATGATGAACATATGGAGTTCTGTAGAATATGTAAAGATGGCGGTGAATTACTATGTTGTGATAGCTGTACTAGCGCGTACCATACACATTGTTTAAATCCACCGCTTTCGGAAATTCCTGATGGTGATTGGAAATGTCCCAGGTGTTCTTGTCCACCGATTCGAGGAAAAGGTGCTTAAAGGTTATTAAAAAAAAGAATTGCACATCTTATATATGAGATTTATATTCTCCTTTATTTAAACAGTTGCAAAAATATTGACGTGGAGGTGGAAGGAATGCTCAGAGACACCCTCGGAAGAACCCTCCACGAGCAAAGCTGCTCCTAAACAACGTAGAATACGTGAATTCTTTGTAAAATGGGCAGACATGTCCTACTGGCACTGTGACTGGATCACAGAATTACAACTTGACGTGTTTCATCCTCTTATGTTTAGGTGTGTACTACTAATTAAATGCCATTGGCATTGTATTTAACTTTCTTCACGATGGTCTTTCTAAATTTTCCTATGATTTTTAGAAATTACTCGCGGAAGTACGACATGGATGAACCACCAAAATTGGAGGAACCGTTGGACGAAAGTGATAACCGTGTGAAACGATTGAAAGAACAAGATGGTGCTACCAATAGGGACGAATACAATTTAGAAGAACGATTTTATCGTTATGGAGTACGGCCAGAATGGCTTGTAGTGCATCGAGTAATTAATCACAGACTCTCTAGAGACGGCAGAGCGACGTATCTGGTTAAATGGAGAGAATTAGGATACGATCAGGCGACCTGGGAGGATGAGCACGAAGATATTCCCGGTCTAAAGCAGGCTATCGAGTATTATTTGGATCTCAGAGCCGCGAACTGCTGCGATGGTAGTTCCTCGCGCAAGGGCAAGAAGGGTGAGAAGAGTCGGTTAATTAATTATTTTTTCCTTTTATAATTCTCGTTTACAAAATAATCTCTATCTGATCACGTATATTATGTTCAGGTAAAGGCAAAAAGTCAAAGACACGGGAGCTTATCGACGACGAGGAGAGAACACCCAAACGGTATACTCCTCCGCCTGACAAACCTACAACAGATCTTAAGAAAAAATACGAGAGGCAACCAGAGTACTTAGACCAGACTGGAATGCAGTTACACCCCTACCAATTAGAAGCAAGTATCGCACTTCTATTTTATTATCGATTTCAAGGAATTTCTTACAATTTTATTATTTTTCATAGGGTTTAAATTGGTTGAGATATTCGTGGGGTCAAGGCATAGATACTATTTTGGCGGATGAGATGGGTCTGGGAAAAACTATCCAGACCATCACTTTTTTGTATTCGTTGTATAAAGAGGGTCATTGCAAAGGGCCATTCCTCGTATCTGTTCCTTTATCGACCATTATTAACTGGGAACGCGAGTTTGAAACCTGGGCACCAGATTTTTATTGTGTTACTTATGTCGGTAAGTGTATGTGAACAAGGAAAATTAAAGTTTATTAATTGCCTTCTTACTAATTGATACGTTGTATGATTTCAGGCGACAAAGATAGTCGAATTGTCATACGTGAGAATGAATTATCTTTCGAAGAAGGCGCTGTTCGGGGAGGCCGAGCATCGAAGATTCGATCCAATCAAATTAAGTTCAACGTACTTCTCACGAGCTACGAATTGATTTCCATCGATTCTGCATGCTTGGGATCTATAGATTGGGCTGTATTAGTGGTAGACGAAGCGCACAGGCTGAAGTCCAACCAGTCGAAATTCTTCAGACTATTAGCCTCCTATAATATTGCGTATAAATTGCTATTGACTGGTACCCCATTGCAAAATAATCTGGAAGAATTGTTTCATCTATTAAATTTCTTATGTCGTGATAAATTCAACGATTTAGCTGCGTTCCAAAATGAATTCGCTGACATTTCAAAGGAAGAACAAGTAAAGAAATTACATGAACTTCTTGGACCTCACATGCTGAGAAGATTAAAAGCTGATGTGTTAAAGGTATTACCATATTGTCACACACACACACACACATATTTTGTTTTATTTTTTTCTATTTTTGTACCAAATATAATCTTTATCTTTAGAATATGCCAAGTAAATCTGAGTTCATCGTCCGTGTCGAATTGTCACCCATGCAAAAGAAGTATTACAAGTACATATTGACAAGAAACTTTGAGGCACTGAATCCCAAGGGAGGAGGTCAACAAGTGTCTCTACTGAACATTATGATGGATCTGAAAAAGTGCTGCAACCATCCTTATCTGTTCCCAGCCGCGTCTCAGGAAGCACCAACTGCGCCCAACGGAAGCTACGAAACCTCTGCGTTGATAAAAGCAGCTGGAAAGCTAGTGTTGTTGAGCAAAATGTTAAAGAAATTAAGGGATGATGGACATAGAGTATTGATCTTTTCTCAGATGACAAAAATGTTGGATATTCTTGAAGATTATTTGGAAGGAGAGGGTTACAAGTATGAGAGAATAGATGGTAATATTACTGGTGCTCAAAGGCAGGAAGCCATAGACAGATTTAATGCTCCTGGTACGTGTAATACTTTATTTCATCTACAAATATTTTAAAAGACAAATTTTGTTTTTTAATTTTTCAATGTTCTACGTTGTTTGAGCAGGTGCACAGCAGTTTGTTTTTCTGCTCTCCACTCGTGCTGGTGGTTTGGGTATCAACTTGGCCACTGCAGATACTGTAATCATTTATGATTCTGATTGGAACCCACACAATGACATTCAGGCATTTAGCAGAGCTCACAGAATCGGTCAAGCCAACAAAGTCATGATCTATAGATTCGTGACTCGTAACTCTGTTGAAGAACGGGTGACACAAGTGGCGAAACGTAAAATGATGCTGACGCATTTGGTCGTGAGGCCTGGTATGGGCGGAAAGGGCGCTAATTTTAGCAAACAGGAACTTGACGATATTTTACGTTTCGGTAAGATTGCACAAATTCATAAAACAGCAATTGAAGTTGTAAAAAATATCTAAAATTTACATTTGTATTAGGTACCGAGGAATTATTCAAAGAGGAAGAGGGTAAGGAGGATGAAGCCATTCACTATGATGATAAAGCAGTGGCTGAATTGTTGGACAGAAGCAAAGAAGGTATCGAGCAGAAGGAGAATTGGGCTAATGAATATTTGAGTTCCTTTAAAGTCGCTTCGTACGTGACAAAGGAAGGTGAAACAGAAGAAGAAGCAGACACCGAAATTATTAAACAGGAAGCTGAAAATACAGATCCTGCTTATTGGATAAAACTATTAAGGCATCATTATGAACAACAGCAAGAGGATATTGCCAGAACGCTTGGAAAAGGTATGTGTAAAATGTCTCTTCTTATGTATACAGATAATTAATGTGTGATAATTATTTCCAGGTAAACGAATACGTAAGCAAGTCAACTATAACGATGGTGTAGTAACTGGAGACCAAAGCACGAGAGATGATCAACCATGGCAAGAGAACCTGTCTGATTATAATAGTGACTTTAGCGCTCCTAGTGATGATGACAAAGAAGACGACGACTTTGATGAAAAGGGTGATGGAGATCTATTGTCTCGTAGAAGTAGACGACGATTGGAAAGGAGAGACGAGAAGGATCGACCTCTTCCGCCGTTACTTGCCAGAGTTAATGGAAACATTGAAGTACGTCATTGCATAATCTTTTTTATGTTTAAAGAATGACATTAAAAAGTGGATGCTAATATGATTTCTTAATCTAGGTGTTGGGCTTCAATGCAAGACAAAGGAAAGCATTCCTCAACGCAATCATGCGTTACGGTATGCCACCGCAGGATGCATTCAACTCTCAGTGGTTAGTTACTCGCTCGAAATGTGTATAGCAATCAGTAAATTTAAAGTACTGTTAAAGTATATTGTCGCATTTCAGGCTGGTGAGAGACCTGAGGGGCAAATCGGAGAAGAATTTCAAGGCATACGTGTCTCTGTTCATGCGACATTTGTGTGAGCCGGGCGCGGACAACGCTGATGCGTTTGCTGATGGTGTTCCAAGAGAGGGTCTCAGCAGACAGCATGTACTGACCAGAATAGGCGTTATGTCTCTGATAAGGAAGAAGGTGCGTACACGAATATTTTTAATTTTCGTTGTTATAATAATTTCATTATTACTTAATAGGTACAAGAATTCGAGCATATAAATGGGTACTACTCTATGCCAGAGATGATTCGAAAACCAGTGGAGCCTGTGAAGGTGGAAGCTGGTGGAGATGCAGCAACTGGAACCAGCAGTACCAGTGCAACACCAGCTACTTCGAATGCACCTAGCCCAAGTCCTGCTGCGACCCCAACTCCAACTACTGTCTCTGTAGCCGCGGCCACTGAGTCGAACAAGGCAAATTCTGATTCATCTGAAGTGAAAGAATGCAAGGAAGAGCAGAAGGACAAAGAGGTTAATGTCTTTAATGTTTACCTGTGGTGTAATAGTCTCAAAAATTGATGAACAAATTTTCAGAATGTTGACTCGAAGGATGTCAAGGAAGAGTCTAAAGACTCGAAGGAAGATGAAGAGAGCAACCTAGAGAAAGAGAAAGACAAGGAAGATATGAAGAAAGAGGAAAAAGACACGGAAACAGAATCGGCAGAGAAGGATAAAGACAAGGTAGATGTTAAAGATGAAAAGTCTACGACGAAACATGACGAAAGAGCAGAGACCACTGAGAATAAACCTAAACAAGATTCTGAAGAGGACGTAGTTATTGTTAAGGATGATGAAGAGGAATCTGAGAAACGAGAGGTATTTACTTGTTGACAAGTTTAGCAGTAATAACTTGGATACAATTAACATATTTTTTAATATATCACTTACAGGAAAAAGATACCAAGGATAAAGATGTAAAAGATAGTGATTCAGAGGTGATGAAACCCAAACGCAAGTTTATGTTCAACATTGCTGATGGTGGTTTCACGGAATTGCACACATTGTGGTTGAACGAAGAGAAAGCTGCAGTACCTGGTCGCGAATACGAAATATGGCATCGAAGACATGATTATTGGTTATTGGCTGGTATCGTTACGCATGGCTATGGTCGCTGGCAAGATATTCAGAACGATATCAGGTAATGTAGAAATTAACGATAACGGAGGATAGGATAAATATATACTACGTATATTTTATTTTACTATTGTTCTACACAGGTTTGCAATAATAAACGAACCATTCAAGATGGACGTTGGCAAGGGTAATTTCTTAGAGATAAAGAATAAATTCCTGGCTCGACGCTTCAAACTGTTAGAACAGGCATTAGTGATAGAGGAGCAGCTGCGAAGAGCCGCGTACCTGAACTTAACGCAGGATCCGAATCACCCTGCGATGAGCCTGAATGCAAGATTTGCAGAAGTCGAGTGCCTTGCGGAATCACATCAGCATCTTAGTAAAGAAAGTCTTGCTGGCAACAAACCGGCGAATGCTGTATTGCACAAAGTAACATATCATTTAAATAGTGTTTAAATTTTATTTTAGTATCAAATATCATTTTTCTATGTGTTTCTTTTGTAATTTACTAGGTGCTAAATCAGTTAGAAGAGTTGTTATCCGACATGAAGTCGGACGTGAGTCGTTTACCAGCTACTCTAGCTCGCATTCCACCTGTTGCTCAACGACTTCAGATGTCCGAAAGGTCGATATTGAGTCGACTGGCTGCCACTGCACCTGGAGGAAGCAGTTCTCAATCAGGTCAAGCAGCATTATTAGCACAACAATTCCCCGCAGGTTTTTCTGGTGGACAATTACCAGCTACTTTTGCTGGTGCGGCGAATTTTGGCAACTTCAGACCACAATACTCAGTACCGGGTCAACCACCACAGGGATTCACAGGTACGTGTAACTATTTCTCTTCTAATATGTAATCAAACTAACATAAATATTAATGAAAACCATTTCTATTTGTAGCTTGAACAGTAATAAAGGGTTGACAAACAAAAGTGGCTCAAACAAGAACTCCTAATGGCGCAGGTTAACACAACCTTTTAACGAGATATCGTGTGCGCTGTATTATTTTTCGTAAATTACGATTTTTAGCTGAATTTCATTAGAGGAGAAAACGCTAAGATTTAAAGAAATGAACATACACACAAACACATACACACGTACACACAAAATATCTTACATCTAAATTTACATTATTCCTGTATTTATTATACATGTACATTCGGCGTTTAGCATCAAGATTTTCATGTTTTTGTATTTATACATATATGGTCTTTGTGAAAAACGGCGTAAATTATGCTCTTAACTAGATTAAGAGCGTAATTTACAATTTTTTTTTTCATCGATCTGTGTGTATATCGTATTGTAACCATAAGTACATTTTAGTTAAAGCAAAGAAACAAGAAGAAAAAAAAATTATTTAAGAGACTAAACTATACAGTTTATCGTGTAAGGTGCGCGCTATATTAATTCGAACGATTGTCGTTCGGCATAATTTATTCGCTGATGATTCTTTTTCGCGACAATAGTTTCCCTACAGATGTCCGAAAGACATTTAGTCGACGAAGCGTCTCCTTTATAACATGTGCATTCGAGAAATTCAGGGATTTCAGTTCAGAAATGTGCGCTGATAATTGTGTAATCGACAGAATAATACCACGACGGACAATGGCAATCATTTTAGTTAAGACTGACGTTTCACATATATTCAGGAGAGTTCATTTCGTATACATATATGCACACACGTGCTACTGTAATGCATGGGTTTCTATGTAAAATCAGTTTGTTTGAATTTTTCTCAAGAACTGAATACTATATACCATATATAAGTTGACGATGAGAGCAGAGGCACAAAAAGTCTGTTTGATACTTAAATATTATAATAATAATGATAATGCACTAATACGTAATTCGACTTTGCAGGGATCGATTAATCGTTTATGACGAGATGCTAAAAAAAATCTAGGACTTAGGTTTGAATTTGATAACATACTTTGTATATATAATACGTCGAGTTACATTCAGCTGCACCATATACAAAAACACATACATACAAGCATAATATAGTACTATCGTAATGAGTAAGGCCAGAAAACACGTCGCACCCCATGCATTATACTAGTAACAAAAAAAAAACGAAAAAGAAAAAAGGATTATAAATGTAATTATGACAGGAATATTATGCATATATTACTTGTTCGATCTTTTCTACCCGATTCGAAACACGTTAGAGAGCATTTTAATTTTCGATTTAACCATCTCGCCAAAATACTGCGTTGGTACATGATAATGATAACGATGATGATAAATTTTTAAGGGTAATTTAGGATGTAGCTAAGGAATCAGGGTGAATGTGAAGAGTAAATGGTAGGAGAGTGAGAGAGAGAGAGAGAGAAAGAATGTGTTGAGTGAATATAAATAAGTCAAATCACGGAAAAATCGTTTGTTGTATGTATTAATTCTACTGGAATAAATTAATAATTAGAAATTACGGCGATATCCACCTATTTATTTTTTATTCATCAATTGAAAAGTTTCAATAAAATGCTTCATCAGGTAATAAATAGAAATTACAGAACATTTTAGAGTTTACATAATTCTGCGATAATTTTATTCGTGATCCATACGTTGTAAATTAAACATGCTACAATGTTTAACAATGCAGTGATACAGCTGATACAAAGTAATGAGAAAATAATGAAATATAAAATTTTGTCAATATGAAACTTCAAGCTCTTTAACTGGACGTGTCTTTATTCTGTTTCTGTTGAATCATCTCCCTGATATTGTTTTCACATTCTTTGAAATTCTGTTGTAAGTACGTTTTATTATTTTCTAATGTTTTCACTTTATCGTCCGAATTCTTCATACGTTTTTCTAGACCTTGCTTAATGCTTTCCATGTCGTCCAAAAGGAACATTCTACCGACGGATTCGTAGGTCTTTGTGTTTTCTGGATAAGAAGTTATTTCTTTCATAGTCAATTCAGCAAACTGTTTGGACCTTTTCAATTTCTCGATCTGTAGGTCTGCTAATTTTAATTTCTGCGTGGTATCAAGCATCTTTTCATGCAACTGTGAGAAAGCTTTTTTCAACTCTTCGTCGGGTTCTCTGGCCATTTTTCTGTAACGATTTTGGCAAGTATAGGTTAGGAAATCTTGGAAGCGATTATTTTTAACGTTTGTTTAACATTAACTGTAACAGAAGATAAAAACATTCAATTTAAAAGAACAAAAGTACCTTGTGCGTTATTATTTTAATATTACTATTGTTGTACCTTAATGTGCCTAATATTTACTACAGCTGAACAAAAAGTAAATCCCACGTATAGTTTGTTCAGAACGAGTTGGCAAGCGAGGTGATGCGTTCTCACTTTATTCTACCTCTCCTGCTACCAAATGCGTTGTCATTATTGGCTACAGCCAGTGACAAAGGACGACGACGAGCACATCGAGACAAAATGAAATAGAAGATTCCACAGCACTGTCATAGTCTGCCAATTAATACTAACCTACCAGTGATTTATACAGGGTGTCCCAGAACTAGTGTAACATCCGGAAATGGGGGGTAGCTGAGGTGATTCTGAACAACCTTTTCCTTTACCAAAATGTTGTTTGAAACTTCGTTTTTGAGTTATTAACGAAAAACACTGGCCAATCACAGCGCCCAGAGAATGCGCGCTCAACCACGTATGCACAGCTCTTTATACACGGGCGCTCGGTCGGGCTCCCGGCACACGTACTGGCACAGCATAGATATTGCGGAAAATGTTATGTCATTTTAAATTAAGAATAATGTGAAATTATTCGTTATTCATGAATAACAAACAAATTAGTTAGTCGTTTAATAACTGCGTTCGATACTTTTATTCGTTATCCGAAAGGAATAAAACGTTTTATTACTTATGAAAAAATGGTTTTTTTAACACTTTGACGTCTGCACGTGTGGTAGAAAATCTTTCGTCTGCCGCCGGTATGCCTCGCGTAAATTCTACTATCTGTTACCAGCCTTTCTCGCATGATCGTTCTTCATATCGTAATTACAATACACCGTATCAGGGCATGAAAATTTTAATAACTATTACTTGATCTTGTCATCCAATTTACACGAAATTTTGAGGATCTGTAAAAATAGATGTAAGCTTTTTTATTACAATAGAAATATTTCTGCGCGACACCAACGTGGAGTCAACGGCATTTCTTCGATAGCTTTGCATGCGACACCAACGTGGTGTCATCGGACGGCATAGTGTTAACGGCTCATTTTCAGGTAAATAACTTGTTTTAAGAAAAACAATTTGTATAACTAATGTTAGAAAAAAATAATTAAACTTACCGATTCATCCACGAAATAACCTGCTTTGACGGAAATGTATCGTTAACACTGGATCCTCGTGTCGATCCTGACCTATTCAGGCAATCCTCAACAGCTGATGTTACGGCTGGGTCGGTGAACTCACTTCACTGCACGATCGATAATTTTCGGTGACTTCCTAGAGACTGCCGATTTTGTTTATTCTCCGTGCCTTCGGTGCGCTTTTCTGGCGCAAGGCTGCCGTGCTTGATGCTTATTTTAAATGGTATACATTTTAATTTTCTTGCGTGGGGTTTTAATAAATCAGGAAATTAACAAAATACATTTATATTTTTCACCTACTAATTTGAACACTGTAAGAATAACGTATAATATACAATGAGAAGTTTCAGTAATAAAATATTGAAAAATAGATTTTATGCTCTTGTTTTGCTGTAAATTAATTTTCTTTCATACTATTTCGTTGATTAATTAAAAAATATGAACTTGATGTATCTTCTTTTTTAATTAATAAATATCACTTACACGATATTCTTATAATTAGTTAAAAATAGGAAAAATTCACGTATATTTGCTCTACTCAAACCAACTTTTAACTAAATTTGGACTGAAAATCGTCAAAAGTTATTTGGCTCATAAAACGGATTATTGGTGTTTACATCTAACGATTGCCTGCGTCTATAATAAAATAGAAAAGGAAAGAAATAAATAGCTCAGGATAGAATAACCAAAAGTACGAGCTTAAAAATTAACTGCGCTTTTCGACCGATTTTCAGAAGTAACGCCCACTTTTCCTTTCTCGTGTCTTGGCTCCTTCGATTGTTGCAGTGCTGTACATATGTATGTATTACTCAATTAACGCCATTGAAATGATCTAAGAAATCATTTGATATCGTACAATTTCAGATTTTATTATATTCAGGCAATTTCACTGTGTCAAACGTAATTCGTTTAAACGATACGTGCATACGAAAAAATTAAATGTAGTTTCAAGTGAATACATTTTGAACTTTGCCTGGCGCGTCCTTTGAAAGATAACGCTTAAATCAATTGTTGCACCTGCAAAAAAAGAAATTTGATAATTTTGAAGTAAAAAAAAAACGAAAAGAAAAAAAATATGCTACACGAAGAAAATACAGCAGGGAAAAATTACGCGGATCTGTCAATCTGAATTATGATATTAGATAGGCCGATATCGGATCACGCATGGTAATACGATTGCGGAGGTATTTTTTCATGAAGGCGCTCCAATGTGGGTTTAAGAAAGCGTCGAGTTCAACGACACTGCTGAAAACTTTGCTCCAGAGTCCGCCAGAGAAGAAACTGAAACCAAATCAAGATTCGATTAATGCGATTAAAAATACAAGCTTCCTCGGCGAATATAACCTCACTGTTGACACGATGACTACTGGTGAGGCGCAAACTGAAACTTGTACCCACGATGGATCAGTTTGTGTTAGACAATTGCCACGAGGAAAGACTGTGTATTTAGACGCACCTGTCAAATCGCAAAACGATAAGAAAGAGTACAGGTAAAAATTACAGGAGAATTACGAGCTGAAAAACTAGTGTTAATTGTTTGTTGCACCACATATTTTATCTCCATCTTTTTTTATAGGGTAATCACATTGGAAAATGGCTTGACCGCTTTGCTAATTTCAGACCCTCATTCACTGCCTCCCGAAGATAATGAAAGCAATAGCAAAGGTGAAAAAATTTGTTTCTTTAAGTTCCTTGTGATTGTAATTCTTTAATAATTCATAAAGCTTTATTACTTATTTATTACTTATCAGTGGATACAATGTGCAGTGAGAATGACGACGAGGAAATGGATGAAGAAAGTGACAGTAACGAGGATGACAAAAGCGAGGAGGAAAGTGATCAATTTAATTATGATAGCGACGGTTCATCCACTTGCTCGAAACAAGTGAAAAGGGAAGAGAAAATGGTATCTTTTATTGAATATATGATTCATAATCAGCGTCAAATGTATGCGTGTTGTTAATATTCTGCTGTGCTACAATGCATATTTCTTACATAGGCAGCATGTGGATTATCCATTAATGTAGGATCCTACAGTGATCCGATAGAGATTCAAGGTTTAGCACATTTTTTGGAGCACATGGTTTTCATGGGATCAGAAAAGTATTCTCAGGTATCCATTTTATTAAAACAAAATTTCTGAATTTCCATACAATTCTTATTATAAATCTTACAGGAGAATGATTTTGACGCGTTCATTAAAAATAGAGGAGGTTCTAACAATGCCACCACAGACTGTGAAATAACAACCTTCTACTTTGAGATACAAGAGAAACATCTTCTATCAGCCCTGGATCGTTTTGCTCAATTTTTTATCAAACCCTTAATGAAAAAGGATGCTATAACTAGGGAGAGGGAAGCTGTAGAAAGTGGTACATATCGAAGATATTTAAATATTTAATTTTTATCGTTTGGTAATAACATTGAATAATTCATATAGAGTTTCAGGAGGTCTTGCCATCTGATTATTGTAGACAAGAACAATTATTCCGTAGCTTCGCTTATCCAGATCATCCGGCAGCGAAATTCACTTGGGGTAATTTAGTAACGTTACGGGATGGAGTGACAGATGATAAACTATACGAGGCGTTGCATAAATTCAGGGAACGTCACTACAGCGCTCATAGAATGAAACTTGCAATACAAGTTAGTAAAAAAAAAAAATTTTCCATATTTAACCCTTTTAGTGCCGATCGAAAGAATTGTACTTAAGCGAAAAATACCGAACCAATTTGATGTGATTTAGTAAGGTTTGAGAAAAAAATCACAAAAAGAAGTAAGAATGATATTTACAAAATTCAAAAAGGAACATATTACGAAATAATGGGAGAACGAATTAATGCCAATTGTATTTCAATATTTGTTGAAAATCATACTAATAATATTTATTCAAAATCGTTAGAAAAAATGGAAAGATCAATTTTTCTTTCATAAACAGTATTTGCAAGTGAGAAGAATCATTGTTTAGACATAATTTGATGCAGAATCCGTAGTATAAAGCATGAATACAGCATTTTCAATTGTTTGTAACAAAATTATTACTATCAAAACATAAAACTAAATGATAATCCCATGATGCGCTGAAAGTATCAGGAGGATTACTCGTTACAAAATAAGTGATTCATGTAACTAGTATAACATCAGTGGAATAACATTCTAGTATTATTATAAACATTTATAGTTATCCGGCTATTGAAAATGCATAATATTTACTTACTATTACTCACACAAATAATTTACTTAGCATTGATGCGAATAATAAGGTGCCATGGCATACGCAACGATATATCGTCGTTGGTACTTTTAGCAAGTGTAGCTAACGACGATATATCGTTGTTCGGCATTGAAAGGGGTAAATTCGAACGTGAAACGGTAGTGGTAACAATTTACAAATTATATCAATAGGCCAGACTTCCACTAGACGTTCTAGAAGACTATGTAACACAATGCTTTGCAAGTGTACCTAGCAATGGTTTACCAGCTGATGATTTTACCGCATTTAAAGAGAAGAATGCATTTGATACACCTCGCTTCAGAAGGATCTATAAGATCAAGCCTGTGAAAAACGTTTGCAGAGTATGTATGGATTAAAGAAAAAGTAATTACGGATAAAAAACTAATTTTACTCGTTTCTTAGGTAGATTTGATATGGTCTCTCCCCCCTATGCGCGATTTATACAAAAGCAAACCATATCACTATGTCTGCTGGATTATAGAATACAAAGGGAAAGGTTCTTTGTTTAGTTACTTAAGGAAAAAGATGTGGTGTCTTAAAATTAATAGCGAATATGAACATTGCTCTATGTATACATTGTCCTGCCTAAGTTTAACGCTAACTGAACAGGGCTATGATCATCTGTTAGAAGTGTTGAACGCTGTTTTTTCTTTTATCAATATGATTCGCAAAGAAGGTCCTCAAAAGAGGATCTACGACGAGATTCATCAGATCAGAGAAACTGATTTCAGGTAAATGATAATAGTAAATTCAAAACAATTACAAGGAAAAAAAAGTTTTGCTTGAATTTCTAGATTCACCGATGAAGAACCACCTGTAGAATACGTCGAAGATTTGTGCGAAGAGATGCATTACTATCCATCTAGTGACTACATCACTGGGCAAGAATTGTACTTCGAATATAATCCAGAAAATATTCAACACTACTTGAACTACTTAACACCGGACGATGTGAATATCATTATTTCTAACAAGAAGTTCAACGATGAAGAATTTGATAAAGTGGAACCCTGGTTCAAGACCAAATATACCGATACAGCGATTCCTAACAAGTGGATAGAGTGCTGGAGAATCATCGAGCCTTATCCCGAGTATCATTTGCCTTTACCCAACGAGTTTCTCACAGATGACTTCAGTTTAATTTCAACTCCCGCTAAAGTATCTAAGTACCCTACGAAAATTCATTCAGACGAACTGCTTGAACTCTGGTATCGGCCTGACACGAAATTTGCCTTGCCCGAATGTTATATGTATTTTTATATTATATGCCCTGGGGCTGTTGCTTCGTTGAAGAGGTAGGTTGCAATGATTTCTCACTCAGAAGCAAGAATTATTTAGCAGAAATGGTTGGCTTGAATTTCAGTGAAGTTATGATGGAATTGTACGTCACTCTACTGCAACTATTATTGGTAGAAGTATTGTACCCTGCTACAGTTGCTTCCCTGAGCCATGAAATCTGTTCTATCGACTTGGGTATTGTACTCAGAGTGAATGGATTCAATCAGAAGCTACCGGTAAGAATATTTGTGATAATTTTGAATAATACATTTGTCATTTAATTTGTTATCGATTCTTTTTTATTCAAAGCTCTTGCTGGTGGCCATCGCAAACTGCATAGCAAACAGTCCAGAGTTAACAGAAGAGTTTTTCGAAGTAATCAAGGAGACACAAGCGAAATCGTATTATAATACCTTTAAGAAGCCTAATGAATTAATTCTGTTCGTAAGAAGACAAAAAATCGTTAAGTATATAATCTAGAGCTTTTCTTACATTTTCTTCAAAATTATTTCAGAGATGTGAAGTTGTCGATTCTGATGCAAGTATACTGGACAGCTATAGACAAACATGCGGCCATCAACTCCGTGAAATTCGACGAATTCCAGAACTTTATTAAATACTTCACCGATCATGTTTATATTAAATGTCTAGTACAAGGGAATATGACGCAAAAAGACGTGATTAAAAACGTTCAGGAATGTGTGAAGATTCTGAAATGTGGTTCACTGTTACCCAACACTATGCCACAGATGAGAGTTACTGAAATACCAATTGGCAAACATTATTGCACAATTAAAAATCTGAATGACACAAACGCGAATTCTGTAGTGAACAATTACTACCAATCTGGCATTACAACTGTTAAATTATCGATTCTTATCGATCTATTAATTGTACGGGCAAATTTAAAGTTGAAGTAATTATGCTTTCAAGTATTTCTGTAGGTAATAAATTCTTTTGTCATTTTTGCTCAGCTACTCATGGAGGAGCCCCTTTTCAACCAACTCAGAACGCAGGAACAGCTTGGCTACGATGTTTCCTGTACGTCGCATGATACCTGGGGAATCCTTGGTTACTCTATCGCGGTTTGCACTCAGGCAAACAAATACACCACAAAACATGTGGATAATAGAATAGAGGCCTTTCTAGAAATGTTCAATAATATTCTAAAAGAGATCACAGAGAAAGATTTTGACCGTATCAAAGAGACATTGATAAAACAGAAACAACATGCGGACATACATTTGAAAGAAGAAGTTGATAGGAATTGGTTAGAGATTATTTTCGATAATTACATGTTTGACAGAATAGAGAAACAGTTACAAATGATAGAGCACATCAAGATAGATGAGTTAAGAGAATGGTTGAACTCTCATGCAGTCGGTGGGAATAATTTCAGAAATTTGAGTATACAGGTAGTTGGAACTGCTGCGAACGCTAATAAAGAAGCAAATGCAGATGTTCATTCGGAAACTAACGAGACTAATAGTATGTATATTATAAGACCAGCAGTATAGTATATTAATTTTTTTATTATATTGCAAAGCGTGTAAAATACCGTAATACCATGTTACTTTCGATATTACAGCTAATTCGAAAATAGAGGAAACTGAGAAGTATACGCTAATCTATGTCCCTAACGCAAAAGAAACCGACAAACCTTCGGAGTATATTACTGATATTCAAGAGTACAAGAAGCGTTTATACATCTACCCTGTAAACCACACAAAGTTGTGATGTTAAGTTCTCCTGTGAAATCAATAGCTGTTAACACTTTACCAACTGGCTCATTAAATTCAATACTGGCTCGGTTTTTGCTATCGCACTTATTTTTACAGCTTTAAAAATTTTCAATCAAAATTCGTGAGAGGGCTTACTATATCGTTCACTTTCTCTTATTATAGGGTAATTCGTTAATTTGTTGAGCTTTCAGTAAGAAACCGATTAATAAGCTCTCGGTCGATACGCGTTGGCAGCAAAAAGCCGATTAATAGGCTTCCGGTTCGTAAAGTGTTAATATTATTTACGCAATTTGTCTAACGAAAAAACGAAATTGAATAAAGCTGTGATGAACGTCATGTACATTTTCCAAATCATTTGTTATACCGTATTACTTGATACGTTGAGTCAACACCTAACAGATTTTCAAGTGTTTAACTGTTACAATAAGGGGAATAGCATAACAATTAATCAAGATGAAATTTCTCTTTTTTTTTCTTTTATAGTTCTTTTAATTGTATTCAAGACATGACAACACGTTTCAATAAATCAGTAAACTTCCGAAAATGTCAGCCAACCATCTCCAAGAACCTTTCACACAAACAGCTTTCTTACAAAACTTCACTGAAAGTTTGTTTCCTTTATTTCAAACCGTGCAGTGTTCTGCAAAGCTTCTTTTTTTCTCCCCCCCCCCCTCCCCCCTTAAATTCAACAGAGAATCTCTATAAATCATTACATATCTGTTCTCTCTACTTTGCATGTGTGTCGTGTAATTGCATTTATATAAGAAAAACGAAGGTAAATATATGTTATCTTTTTTCTGTTTAAGGAAACAAACTTAAAACATCTGTCATTGGAAAAACTCCTCTGCTCGTTGGGATAAAAAAAAAACTGTTTTCTTCTTTTTCAATACGCAATATCATGTAATATCCGATTGGTTTGTCGATAATTGTTTTTCTTTTCTCTCGTTTAGAATGAAAAGTGTTCTCTTGTTTAGCCGGCAGAGCAGTTGTATTCCAAAGAACAGATTTACACTAAAATGTCGATGCAATTTGAATACTCTTAATTGTTACAACATCCATTAAAAGTGCATTTTGCATTTAATATTTCGAATAATTATTGAATATATTGTTTTTTTTGTTTTGTAGTATTATAGAGTTGCCACTACATTTATACAATGATTATCTCCTACTTTCCAAATATGTATCCGTTTTAAAAGTACTTTAAATGTGACCTTTTTTTTTCTATAATAATCTTGGTTGCCTCGTGTTTTCGCCAGCACTGATTCCTCCGTTTCCTACTTTTTTTGCTTTAACAGGTTTCCTTTTTAACTTTACCACACGCCTATTCCTAAATTACATTTAACAATATGAAAATGTTCAACTTGTTTCATTATTTTGTTTTTAATACCGAAATAATTTAACGAAATTTCCGCTCTTTGCTCTCTTTGACTTTTGCTTAAAAACGCGTTTTCTTCAGATTTCCAACTAGCAAAAGCATAGAATCAGCTCTGCTTGACACTAGACATGAATGGGGTATATGTTACAACAGTAAGTTACAAGGTAGAATAATCCAACAAGAATACATCGATGTGACTGTGTGTTATAGAGAAATATAATAACTAAATGGGTCAGTTTGACAGCGTTCTGGACATCAGCAAAATTACCAAACGATACAATAGCAATGTCATTTTTACGTACAAAAACTTTGCGTATCATTCTGTTTCAAATTCTACAGCGAACACATACAAATAATGTTCGTCAACTAATTAATACAACATTAACAAATCATTACACTGCATTGTTTCTGACACTGATACATTAACAAATAATAATTTGAAAATGCTTATATGTATATTACACTTTACAATGGCTTTTCTACAGTTTTCAGGAAGTAGAAGAACCACCAACCGACCCACATAGATTGAAAATTAATAACTCGATCATTGAGAAAATCATAGCACATGTACAATTTTAGTTTGTCCTGCATTCTGGATTATTAAAACAAAACCAATCACGACTTCCACTCCAATACAAAGTGTTTGCATGAAATTTGTCTTTTCTTTGTTTGCGAAAAAAAACTTTTTTTTATTCCACGCGCTGTGTGCACATCCCACCATCGATTACCTTGTTTTCTTATGTGTTACAAAATCAAAAAAGAGTAAAACAGAAAAAAATAAACATACAATGATTATAAATTGTAACATACAACGATTACCCTCTTGTACGCACTTGTTACTTTTAATCATTATCATTTTTTTTTGTTCTTTTAAATCTTTGTTGCTTCCTTTAGCTATGAAAAATAATAGCAGAATATACGTTATGTAATATTTAATAAGAATATATAAGGATGGGGCCCACATACATTTGCAGCTACATTGATAAGTGTTTAATTCATTACATTTTCTTTTTTTGGCTTTTTTTTACTTTATTAATATTTTTTTTATTTATTCCCTTTGCTACGGTACGTTTTAATATATCTTGTTAATAGGGGTAATGCAAGCGAAACTATGATAAAAAGAGAAACTTAAAATTTAATAATATCGAGTGTTATAGCAACTCAATATCATTTTTTTTTATCATTCATTATTTGATCATTCATCAAGGGCACTTGCTACATCTTTTTCTTTTTTCATTGGGTTGCTATTAGAAGTTCCTGATATTCTACCAGCACGAAGCTACAATATACGCCGTAAAAAGAGAAACGAGAAGAAATTGTTGAAACGTTTTCTTTTCTTTCTTTTAATGCCCATTAGTTTGCGTGCTTCTATCAGAGACATATAGTATGAAATAATAATATAAAACGCATCGTTCATCATCGTCATTTTTTTTTTGTTGCAATCATTTAAAACAAATCGTTGAAATTAAATGATCCATTTTTATATATTATACTTTTTTCCCCTATGTATATATACATATATAGTATGATTTTAGCAAAGAAACCTAAGGCTCTACTTGTAACATGATTACAAATCAAAATGAAGAACGAAAGAATTAATAATAATAATAGTAATAATATAGTAAAAGAAAGATACAGATTAAAATGTTAAACAAATAGCGACGAAGCAGCGTAAGTTTTTTTTCCATTGTGTTTCATACTGAAAAACGCGATCGCGTCTCTCTTTCTCTCTCTTTAATGTTTAAATATTTCGCTGCATCAGCGATAGCGTTGATTATAATGGAAAAAAAAACTAAAATTAGTAAAAGAAATAGACAAACGACAGAACAGTTCGTTGAAAATTGACACGCCGGATTTACAACAAAAGTATTTCTGTAGATTAGAAAATAGAGAGAAAAAAAAAGATACATATGTAGTCACTCAATTTACAATCCTCGTTCGACCGTTTCTTCTCACATATTTAAGCATTTATCATCATCAATATTCCCATCATCGTTATTATTATCATCATCATTGTTACATAGCAAGAGTTTAAAAATGTGCCTTACTTCGAAGTACAATTAATTTTCTGTTTTACCACAACGACACACAATGTTTGAAGATCGAGGTTATAAGTGGGTGTATTTTTTTGTTGTTTTATTTTTTTACCTTCTAAATACACAAGGAGAAATTCTTCGTTTATTTTGTTGGCTCATTTGTTTTCGCTTTTTCGTGCGGATACGTCCTCTATTAAATCGTTAATACAATGTTATTTCGTGGGCCCCTATTTTTTTTTTTGCGTATTTTACCATTTTTTCCACCTCTCTTCGCTACATATTACAACGGAAAAAGCAGGCACGAGTCAGACGCGCACCTGTTCCTTTTTGCGTCGATCATTTCATTTTATGTTTTACGCAAATTTTATTATTTTTCTTCTATCATTTGCTTTTGCGATACTTCTGCTCTGTTGTGTTGTTATTATTATTTTTAATAATATGGATTTTCATTTATATATTTGTTTCCTTTTATTCGATCCTTATTTTCTCCCTTTTCCATTTTTTTATTTTCTACTTTTTACCATATATATTCCACACCACGGTTTTGCTTGTTCGTTTCAATATTTAGCACGTTAAATTATTTCATTTTCTTACATTTATTGCGTTACCTCATACCAGTGCAGCAGCAACTGATCGTGTTTTGTGTACTATCATGTATTTTTATACATATATATTTTTATATATTACGTCTTTTCTTATCGTTTTTATTCCGTTTTCTTTTCTTTTTTTTATTACATATTTTGCTTTCTCCGGTTTTTATTTTCTTTTTTTGTATATATCAGGATAATCGATTTCTCAAGAAAGAAAATCTACCTTTACACGAAAAGCGTAAAGTGGTATTTTACTCCCAAATGTTCGTCCGTCGGATCTGAAAAAGTCTCTTCTGCTTCTAGTTTTTAAGATTATATATATATATATGTGTGTGTGTATGTATATATATATATATATATATATATATATATATATATATATATATATATATATATATATATATATGGGTCGGTGCATATTTTATACATTATTATACTGTACTCGGAAAACAACGTGTGACTATGAGTGTTATATAATTGAAAAAACGTCGAATGTTATTTATTTTATCAATCTTCGTTTTCGTTTCTTTTTTTTCTTGTTTTTCTATCATTCACGAGACTTAATCTTCATCATTTTGTTTTTTCTTTTCGTTTTCATCGAATCGCGCATTGGGAAAACTGTTTATTATATGCATACGCTGGTATATAATAGCTCATATTGAAGCTGACATTTAGTTTGTTCAATTCAAGCTTTTTTTTTGTTTATTTTTGTTCATTTTTTCAAGTCTTTCTTTTTTTCATTAAGCAACCCAGAACACTGAGAGCTTTTGGAGACACAGAAGAATTAATGAGATTTATTCCTATTAAATCACGAATGTCAAACATGTTCTCACCATCGTCTCTTTCCTAAAGCACTTTTTTTACCTTTTTTTCTCGCCCTCTGTACAATTATTTCTTTCTCTCTTTCTATGATTTTCGTCACTCTCTCAGGCTCAGCTCAACCATCTCTCAAATTATATAAAGTTTCTCATTGTCTCAATGCATTTTTTTTTACGCAATAACAAATCTACAAAAATATAACATTTTTATCTTATCTCTCATTATATTATCTCAATAAATGGCTCTCTCTCGCGCTCTCTCTCTCTCTCCCTTTCTCTCAATCACTTTCTCTCTTGCTCTCGTTTGCTCCTTTTATTTAATTAGATTACCTCTGCACCTCAGACACATATCCATTTTTTCTCCACCATCTTTCCTCTCCACAAATAACCATGCTATTCTGTCGTGTTGTTTTCTTTTTTTTTTCTGTTATATACGTATTATCATACTTTACTGATAAAAGAACCACCTTCTATCCTTCATACTCCAAGGATCTTTGGTAGAATGTCCTTTTGACTATTCTACGCATAAATAGTTTATCTTCTCCTTCCTCTTCTTTTTCCCCTTTTGCTTTTTTTAAACATGATCGTTTCCATTTTTATGTACACCAATCTCACGTTGCTACTTCTAAAGCAACTGTATTCGTATGTACAATTGAACGAGGGACACGTGTGTGTTGTGTACGTACATTCTTTCAAAAATATGCTACAGAAGGCGTTTTTGAAGATTTTTTTTTTAAATATAAGTATAAAACGAGAAAAGAAAAAAAGGAAATACTCTGAGAATAGGATCACTCGAACAACAGTTGGAACGAAACACCTGTTCCAATTTACAAAAACGAAATACGACTTATCAATCTAATATTAATCCGTGACAATGCAGAATTGCTAACGTACGCATGGTGTAGCATATTTTCTAAGCGATACATACAGAGGCTCGTCGTAAGAGTAACTCTTTCAGAGAATCTTGCTCAATTTATAATTCAAGCTGATTACTCTCACCACGAGCCCTCCTGCGCGTTATCGTATTTCTTATCGTACATGGAAATTTATAATTCGTTCCAGAGTCACTCATTTCTCTCCTCATCGACGCAACGGCAAATAAATATATCGGTCAGGCCTTGTACACGCGCGAACACGCCCCAGTTTTTGAAATCTTTGTCATGCCTCGCGTGTACGTGGACCGACACGCGTTAACATCCCACGTTTATTTACATTTTATGTTTCTCTATATATTCGCTTTTCCACTCGCCCTCTTTCACTCACTTTCTCTCTCTCTTTCACACTTAACATTTTTCACAGAAAAAAAATATTCTTCCTTTCTCTCTCTCTCTCTCTCTCTCTCTCTCTCTCTCTCTCTCTCACGTGACTACCACGCTCTCATGTACATATACATTCATAAAACACTCACAACTTACATATAATATGCTATTGGGAACTTCTAATCTAAATCATATATAAATATATATTTTACCTATATGAAAAGCATCAGTCTCCATTTGCTAATGACTATCTCAGTATCCTGCCTCGCGTTATCTACAAAAAACAGTAAAACTATTCGTCGTATAACGTCTAATAAGTATAGCGTTTCGTCCCTTCGTTTGTGTTTGTCTGTCTGTTTTAATCTGTGAGCGTCATCTAACGTCTGTATAATTATTGGAGATCAGAATACTGAGACTGTCAAATGCGAGCATTTCATATAATACCGGAAAATATATATTTTCATTGTAAAAAAAATAATCACACTTCTTAAGAATTAAATACTTATAGCAGCTGACGACTTGTTCTCGTTCTTAGTAAAATTAGCGCACGCATACACTAATCAGTCGAGTTCATCCTTATGGTGATCCGAGCGGAGTAGTAGTAGTCTAAAATACGCTCGTGTTAGCACAAGCACGACTTCAATTGTTCTTTTTCTTTTTCATTTTCATTTTTTTTTTCAATTTTCTTTTACTTTTTTTGTTGCTCCTATACGATTTCTTTTTTCTTTTACTTTTTTTTTTGTTTCGTGTTAGTTCTCGCTCTTATATCTTACACACTGAATGGTACGTTTGGCAGTGAGGACATCGTATCGTGTACGTCAGAAATGGGTCTACAATCCTTGTGATTTTACAATATCTTGACATCGTATTGTGTAACGATGCCTTGTCTCCTATATTAGTTTAATTATTTTGGCCCCATCAGAGCTTTAGACATTGTTGAGTGATGATCTGCGCGTAACATTTGAAGAGTCTTCTTCTTCACCTTCTTTCCTCATTGTGCGATAAATTCAAGGCGATTTTAATTTAACTTACGTGAACAAAGAACTTCGCGTGGTACACATTATACTTAAGCTTCACCTTGTTTCTTCCCTTTCCTTTTTCCTTTAGTTGTACAAAACAATCTTCTGAACGTTTAAATAGTCGATTATATCTCGAATTGTTGAAAGACTTTCAAATGTTATTGGCGCATCATTACTCGTTTTACACGCTTGAGTTTTTTCTAAGATTTTTTTTCTTCTTTTTCTTTCTTTCTTTTTTTTCTTTTTTTTTTTTTTTTTTTTTGATTGCAGTCTTGAGTCACATCCGGGAGTGTATGTCTAAAAGTCGTTAAAAAGTGATGTATAAATACCTAGTTCTCAGCGGCGACTGGGGCAACCAGCGACGCATCACCCTGCCCCTTCTCTATCCCCTTGCCGTTTTCCACGGCGTCCTCGAACTGGCCCGGTACTGGCAGTGCATCTTTTGTTGTATTCATGTTTGGAATTGTGTCACTGATGGGCATAATTTACAAGTTCGTGAACTCGCTTCTTTCGTTATATATACAAAAAGAAAATTATACTTACTTGTAATCAGTTATTCCATCGACATTATTACCTCGTCCTCTGCTATCCTTCTTTTCAGACTCTTTGTTCTTCTTCACGGTGGTTTTTTTCTTACCGGATGCCTGAGAAATAATCTATATTAGACGTTATATTGGAACACTTTCACAAGTAATTCAATAAAAGGTTAAAAGTTTCCTCGTACCACCTTCATCTGCGTCTTTTTGCCGCGGCCAGCTATCGGCGTACGATTATTGCCTCGTGTTTGAAATGTGGGCCTGCCAAGGGGTGGAAAGCCACGCGGTAGACCATACTTGAGGCCTCCTATGGATGTTACCTGCAACATATATCTTAAAAAGTTATCACGGATGGTTCAAACTTTTCCAAATATTAAAGAGAAATTTCTGTAACTTAGGCTGTTATTCCAAGTACACAAAAATATTGTTTTCTTTTTAACAGAAATTAACAAATATTTTACGATTAAAATGGGTTGACCAGTTAAAAATCAAGCAGTGCATAAACTACATAAAAGAATATTCTACCTGTGGTGGAAGTCGTCCACGAGGATGTCCCTGAAGAGGCTGTGGCAAACGACCAGGTTGTCCATAGTTTGGACCCCATTGTCCCACAACAACTCCTGCAATTTCTAGCTGTCCACCTCGTGATGGTATAGGGCGACGCATTAGCCCACGTTGAGGCATAGTTCCGCTACCTCGTCCACGCATTAAACCATCGTTAATGGTGCAACCAGCGGCCAAAATGTTTTGCGGTACTGACACACGAATACCTGTCAGAAAGCAATGATTAATTAAATAGAACTAAAATATTTTAATTAATCAAAAAGATAAAAATAATGTATCAGCTTTGAGATTCGCAGACTAAACATGATACACCGAAGTCTACGAAGCAATATAACTGCATGTTCACTTTCCTTCCAATTCGAAAGCACACCGTTAAACATATTCATGGTAAGCTAAGGTTGTTGGAAGGGGGCTTGAGAATTTTGGATGTTTGGGTCGCAAATATAGCGCTTTGTAATGAATCACAGTAAATTTAATAATTGAAAGTTCTTGTAAATATGTACCTGGTGCGACGGGCATCGGTGGACGCGCAAAAATGACGTTAGTACCCTCTAACACAGCTTTTCTCATTCGTTCAACTTTCACAACACGATCTATGTGGCCACTGCATAGTTCCAGCAAATTCTTAGCGATAGTAGCACGAGCTAACGTGTGATGGAACAACTTTCCATCGAAATATAACCATGGACAGCACATTAACCATGGGATAGGGGCACCACAAGCGTCGTTGGCTAAGAGAGCAGTTTCGACGCCGGCCATAAATAGGGTAGCTAATTGTACTCCGCGGGATGTCACTAAAGGAAGCTGAAGCACATTTTCTATGAGTAAAATTAATAAAACAATAGTATGTGATAAAGTATAAATGGTCACCTGAAGATCTTGTAAATACTGAGCGTTCATAAGCTCGGGTGAAAATGCTTGTGCAATAAAAGCATCTAGTTCCTGACGACGTAGAACCTTTATCTTGTCCGAAAATGACATAATATATCTGCAATAAGAAAATATGCAAGTTATAAAACATTGGAACTATTTAAAAGAAGAAGAAGAAGAAGAAGAAGAAACGAATCGCAATTACCTTAGTACACACGCCATGACTAAAAGGTGTTGTGGTACATAGGAAGTGTTTAACATGAGAGGTGTGTCCGATTTCATGCAGGTCAGGAAACCTCGTAAACGACGGCGTTTATCATCTATACCTGTGCTGTAAATTAAAATTGCAATTATAGTCTTATTTCTGCAAATCAATAGTGAATAATTGTACCACGTACCCAAACCATAATCGTTGAATCGTAGGGACACCCCAACCAATTTGTTCCGCTTTTATTAATTCTGGAGTCAGATACGGATTCGACTTGGACCATACCCATTCCTTTATCACAACGTCTGGGACTTCAATTTTTTCGCTATCTGTCAGTGAATATATTTATGAGTCATCGAACTACAATCTTCTTTAACAGAATCAAATTAACTCACCTCCCTTCTCTTTACTTTTAGTAGCTAAATACATTCTATGGTGAAGATTAAAGAGTATTGCGTACACCATTTGTCTAACGGGTCTATAAATAAGATGGATCGATGGGAATTCGCGATTATTCTCATCTTCAAGCAACACAGGCAGCTTGATTTCTCCAGCGATGAGGATTTGATAAATATGCGGGGACATCAAACCCTTCTGATGACGCTCAGAGGCGGTACGCATGACTTCCGGTACAGTGGTGGGAATAGTGGTCATTTTCTCAGCCTGTCTCGTCGAGTCAGCCGTTGCGTGGGAAGGAGATGTCGCGGAAGAACTGCTGCTTGAACTCGACGAACTAATTAGAAGATTGTGTGTACCATTTATAGCATGTCCGTTGCCTGAATAAAACAGCATTTACTTTAGGCCATGATAATATTATTGGTCAATATATTACAGCTATTGAGTATATACTGTTTCTTTACTTTGTTCTTCCTCTGTTCTAATATTATCCGCATCTCCATGTCCCTGAATACCAGGCGGATCTATCACAATTTGCGGCGCAGACTTTGCATTAGCAGTGGCCTGTTTATACGCGTTCAAACTCTCGCGTTCGCTTTCCACGGTCTCTGAGGCGAATCTCGATGTTTCTAAATTTGTTTCAGCCTCCGAGGTCGACGGAGTCTCGGATAAATTCGACTGCTGTTGTAAGTTTTGCTTCGAGTCCAATTTGTGTACTGAAATTGTTAAAAATCTATAAAACTAAGATACTCCAATAAAAATATATATCCCGGATTGAATCAAGATTTTTACCTCTGTTTGGTTTCACCGGTTTATAATGCAAGAATCCCTCCTTAGTTCCGTTTATGTAGTACTGAACCGATTGTCTCAGTTTCGAGCATCTAGGATCAGACAAAGATCCGAAAACCTTCTGAGATATTACGTCCAATTCGACAGATGGAAGATCCCGAACAAAATTCGCGATCATCTTAATCGTATGTTCTACGTTCACTTTATTTAGATTGGTGTTCACATTCAATTTTTTGTAAAAATCTGCTAGATCGTGCTCAGTTAAAATATAATTTCCAAGCAACGCGGATAACAGGCATAACCTGTCGGATGGGATGTTCAATGCTTTCAAAAGTTCCGGAAGAATGTACTCCTTAGTGTCGAGAGAACCTTTGTATGTGAGTTTCAATTGCTCAGATGAAAAGTAACGTGGAGGGTCGAACGCGGCGTATTCCGCGTCATCAGCGATCAAACCGTTGAAATTGTTCTCTCGACAGTATGCGATTACTTCTTGATGATGATCGTCCATACTACAAAGTACTGTGACGTTCAAGTGTCGCAAAGCCATGCGTAGACTAGTTCTCAAACAAACTGGTGGTGTCCACCAAATTTTAGGTGGTGGAGTGCCTTTTGTTGAAATATGTTTTAATACCTGCAAGAATTTCTATCTAAAGTTACGAAGATTTCAATATATTTTTAAATGAATCTTCACTTACATTGTTTACTTTAATTCGCACTTGTAATTGATTTTGAATCCAATCTGCACGTCTAGGAGATTCAAAGCATCCATTAAAGAATACAGCTAATTCTAATCCTGACATTTCTGTTGCTTGTATAAGAACAGCTAGAAATTGTAGCATTCTGTTCCATTGTCCTCCACAAGCCCAATCTGCACAACAAATTGTTTTATTGAGCAACTTGTCCGATAAGGTAATAGGTAGTAACTGTAAGGTAAAAATATATATATATATATATATATATACCTGAGAAGTATCCTCCATATAGTCTATCTAAGCAGCATTCTCCATCCAGAACTAGTCTTAATTTCCCAGAATGTAATTGCTGCACTTTACCAACACGATTGTGTTGCCTCTGTGTAATGGTACGTGCTATTTTTAACAGATCCACAGACACAGATCCTCCTTGTACATAATTGCTATCCAAAAAGATTTGTAAATCTTGAATGCCCATTTTGCTCAAGATTCCTTAGCAATGTATAGTTAATATTTAAGCTTGCTTGTTTATCACGTAATGTTACAATGTTTCTTTTGTTTCTTTCCTTAGTTTCTTAGATGTGAATGTTTGGTTAGCTTTCAACTTTGTTCTTTCTTTTACGACATGAAGAAATCTAATTTCAATTTGAATAATTTCAACCTGCAAATAAACATTCCTTGTGCTATTTCTGTCTCCATAATTATCTTAGAACTAAGAATAAACTTTTTAAAAAGGACCAAGGGATATGGGACACTAAAATCTAGTTGACAGATTATAAGTACACACTTCATCTAAAAACTTGAAGCCCTGAAACAGGTGAAGCTAACAGCAACCACAATGTTATATACAATAATATTAGAAAAATGCTTTCAAGCTGGATATAAAACTGGTTTCAATATGAGATAACAAACTTTAGTATAGTGAGCCACAATTAAGGAACACTTAAGAACAGAAAATTTATTATAACCGAGCTAGAAGTATGCCGACGCCATTCATTTTGTTTATATATGGCCATCCGTCTCCCCCGTTTTCTCTCTCTTGACCAACCGATCGATCTTATTGAGGTAATCGTCGTAAAACGAATCAACGATATCCGCCTGAGATTTTCGACATCATTTCTCGGTTAATTGAATGTGTTCGAGAAAGAGGCGCTTTATAGGACCGGCATGGCGAAGTCTTCGCTCGTCGCGTGAAACTTACGCAAGGAATTCGCGCGGTTTCGTGACCAGTTCTCCAATACGAACGACACCATGCGAATTCTGTTAAATTTAATTTAATTGCTTATAATTGAAACGGCTAAGTACTTACGTTAAATTAGCGATAATCATCGTGGCCCCAAAGAAACACAAAACACACGGGCTTTGAGAGTAGGTGACGTCGGATTCGAAAACGGAAATGAGCGCTCGGCCGCGCTCGGATATCTACGTTGCTTGTCCCAGTTCTAAGGGAATACGTAGCTCTAATTGGCTAATTCGTAGGAATCAACTGTGTCTGCCGGAAATGAATAACTTAGCATTGTTTTGAAAATACGAATTAAGTACAAAAAAATGGACTCAGAATTATTTAAAATTATAATTTCGTAATATATTTATATGCAAAATTATTTCAGGTGATAACATATCAGAATTTACAAGAAACAACATTCTGTACACAGAATCAAAGTTGGGATTCATTCTAGATTCTGCATAATTCTTATAAGTTGACTTAAGATATCTATAATAAACCATGGAACTGATTTTATTTAAATATCAGTTAAATTTTGTTAATAAAACGGTATTTTTGAACGACAAAAAAGCATTGAATATCTTATTCTTGATAACGATAAAAAGATTATAACTATTTTCGATTCACGGATTTATCGGATTGTTTGTAGCCCTTATGTAAAGGAACCTATTGATATTTCAATAATCTTTTTTTAATATCCTTTATACAAATACATTCATTCGCATCACAAACGTACTTAATTCAGTCAGTAATTTTTTTTCTATATATATATATATATAAAGATGGAAGAGTAAATTAAATAAATTGCAACTCTTCTTTTGTTACCAAAAAATGAAACTTAGAAACCTACATGAACATAATGAGTGAAATATTTTTTTTTTGTTCACACTCTCTATGCGTTATTGCAACGGTATGATTACAAAAAACAGTTCGAAATGCTGCAAAGAATCATTAATAAACACAAGTAGCATCCCCTCCCTCTTCCTCTCTCTCACTCCCTCTTTCTGTACAACAGTTCACAATTCCTCTGCAACAATAATGGTTGCACCATGTAGTGAATTACTGTATCACTGTACATTGTATAGCCATAAAACTATAAAAATTATATTCTTATGTGATACAATTATCAATTATAATTCATCGTGCATCTCATCATCGTTCTTTTCATCTTCGTTCGCGTCCATATCGATGATTTTCTCAGAGTCCGAGCCTGTATCTGTTTCTGCCGAAGTGAATTCCTCCTCTTGTATTTCTTCTTCCTTGGGAGCTTCATCAAGGGAGATACCCAAGGTCTTTCTCAGCAATTGCTCTACGCTGTCTGCAAAGCTTGCAGTCTCTCTGAGCATGTAACCAGAGCGAAGAGTGGCTGTTCTGAACATCATAAGGGCAATATCTTTTGCTGTTTGATCATTGGCGTCATTTTCTACTCTATGCAACAACTCCTTAATAAGTGGATGTCTTGGATTGATCTCCAACGTTTTCTTCTGATTCAAATAGTAAGTTTTTTGAGGATCGTCAGTCTTTTGATGTGCATTTGAAATGGCCAATCTTTCCATATTTCCTGTCCATCCGAACATACTGGCAACCAAAGCACACGGAGAGTCTGTTAAACGTTCGGACACCTGCGCTTTGCTAATATGATCTTTCAGTATATCGTTCAGCCATTTGACTAGAGGTTCGAAAGTGGTCTTCATCTGTTCCATCCTCTCCTTGGCTTTCTCTCCCTCGTCCAATGTGAAACCTTCCTTAGCTACATTCTGGAACTTCTTGCTATCGAACTCAGGAAGAGCAGAAATGGCGTACTCATCTACTGCTTCAGTTAAGTATAAAACTTCATAGCCTTTTTTGTCTAATCTCTCGACAAATGGAGATTTTTTCACCTCTTCCTCGGAAGAGCCAGCGATATAGTAAATATACTGCTGGTTAGGCTTCATCCTGGACACGTAATCTGCTAACGTTGTGAAACCTTTCTGTGTGGAGGATTGGAACATCAGGAGCTTGGACAATCTGGCTCTATTCTGAGCATCTTCAATCACACCTAACTTGATGTTAGTACTGTACTCCTTCCAGAACTTGTCGTAATCCTCTTTAGAGATCTTCTTGATCATATCCAGTACTTTCCTGATCAGCTTCTTCTTGATTACCTTGATGAGCTTGTGTTGCTGCAGATTTTCACGTGAGACATTTAGTGGTAAATCGTCGCTATCGACAATACCGCGAATGAAAGACAAATAATTAGGCATCATGTCTGTAAATTTGTCAGTGATGAAAACTCTTCTGACATATAACTTAATGTTGTCTGCTTTAGTGCCATAGCGATTGAAGCTGTCGCCTGGTTGAACCTTAGGAATGAAGAGGAGCGATTTGAATGTGACTTCGCCTTCTGCAACAAAATGGATCTTTGCCAGAGGATCTTGGGTATCCTTTGTCAGTGCTTTATAGAAATCGTTGTAGTCCTTTTCCTCAACCTCAGATGGCTTGAGGGTCCATATAGGTTTGGAATCGTTCAGCAATTCCCAATCCCAGACAGTTTTATCGACTTTCTTTGTTTTCTTTTCTTCATCCGCGTCTTCTACTTTCGCATCTTCCTCTTCATCTACTTTATCTTCAGCGGACTCTTCTTTCTTGCTTTTGTCTTCTTTTGCCAACTTATCCTCTTCCTCCTCTTCTTCATCTACTTGGATAACCTTGCTACTCCAAAGGTAGATAGGGAAGTTGATGAATTGCGAATATTTTTTCACGAGATTCCTGATTGTGTCTTCTTCTAAAAAGTCTAAGGCTTCGTCCTTCAGGTGCAAACTACAAAAAAAAAGGGAGTAAAAGGGTAACTAATTGCGATTACATTGAATTCCTTGAGAATGAAGTGTAAGAAATATAGTACTATTTACCTAACAGTTGTTCCTCTTTTTAATGTGTCTCCTCTTGGATCTTCCACAATACTGTAACTACTACTATCAGATTGCCAGATGTATTGTTTATCATCGTTATGCTTAGAAGTAACAACTACAGTATGGGATACCAGGAAAGCAGAGTAAAATCCAACTCCAAACTGGCCAATCATATCATTCAAGTCCTGAGTATTAGAGTTTTCTTGCATCTTGCCTAAGAACTCAGCAGTTCCAGATTTGGCGATAGTTCCGAGATTATTAATCAACTCATTCTTGGTCATACCGATACCAGAGTCAGTTATACTCAATATTTTATTCTCTCTATCAGATTTTATTCTAATTGCTAGTTCTGGATTGGAGTCCAATACATTCTTATCAGTGAGAGATAATAACCTAATTTTATCTAAAGCATCCGATGCATTGGATATTAACTCTCTCAAGAAGATATCTTTGTTTCTGTACAACGAGTTAATAATAAGTTTCATTATACGATTAACCTCAGTTTGAAACGTAAATTTCTCAGCTTTATCTCTGAGCTCCTTAATCTGCATCACATTCAATCCATCCAACTTTATAGCCTCTTCTTCTCTCTGAATTACTTCATCATCTACAAAATATATTTAATAAATATTAGAAATATATATTACATTATACTATCCATCATCAAATGTGTTATTATAAAGTTTATGAAAGCATAATTATTTTCTATCCCTAAAGGATATAAAAAATAGGTGGGTGTCTGACATAATCGTCATTATCAGATAAAGAGATTCCATATGCACATTTGCTTTTCAAAGTCGTTAATGTAAAAAAATCAATTGAAATCGATGACAGAATTGAAAACATTTTAACCTGTTCGAGATCCTTCGCGACTGGTTCCCAGGTCGTTTTCCACAGTCCCAACATCTTCTTCTACCTGATCCTCAGCCCTAACGAATCCTAAATAACAAAGATGTACAATGATGCTCTAGCTTAATTAACGCGTGCATTGTAATAAACTTCCTTCCGTAATTGTGATGTTTTTTAACTGACTTACCTGCTAAAAGGAACAGGAATGACACTAATATTAATATTTTTTTCATTACTGCCGTGAATGATTTACAAATAATGGCAGAAAGATCGTGAAAATACTTCCGAATTCAATTCAAACACTTCTCTTTGCTGTTTTACGCCGACTGTCATATAATCTAACCTACGACGCTGTGATATAGCAAGAGGGAACTGTGGAAATCCACCAATCCTGTAGATCCACGCAATTCATATGGACCATTGGCGTATAAGCCGGTTACACTTCAGACCAAATGTCGCCTTTTCATTGGTGGATGGATGCAAGGCATGGCATACGCTATTCTAGAATATTCCCATAGAAGTTCCCATATTTTACAATAAAATATCCATTAGATGAACATGTTTCACATTCCTAATATTTTCATCTATACGAAAAAAGACATTAAGTACAAAAATATTATTGCGTTTAAGGAAATTTATATTTAATGTATTTAAATAAAATTACTCGAATATAAAAGATTTAGTTACCGACGGATAGTAAGCATGGCTATTGTCGGTCGTTGATATCTTACCATCTGTTAATAAAATCAACTTAAATCCTTCCATACTCATTTTTTTTCTACCTATTATCTTTAGAGATAATATCATAGAAACGTGTCGAAACTACTACTGCATTCATACTTGTGTAATAACAACGCTTCAGTATACAATTTAAAATACTCAGTATGCTTATTCAGAGTTAAACGTGCTCTATAATAAAACATATCTATGTGTTAATAGATACACTTTTACGAAGCTAAAGCAATACTATTATATCGTCACGATGCATGGATAAAGCAATTTCAGACGCATCATTACTTTCGTCATATATGGCCTGCCAATTCAATGGCAAATATATATATTGCATATACAATAGAATAGATCCCTTGGAACAAAGACCGGATATGATCGTTATTCCAGTGTAATTATGCAATAAACCAACCTTAGATCATCTTAAATTACATTCAAGAATAAATCCTGTTTTAAATCGTTTCGATACGTTTCTTAATGAAGGACCAGGAAAATTACTGGAAGAATTATTTAACATGCTTTTTTACATCTTATTTACATCTACTATTCATTCACTCATACGCGATTGAGAATAATCTTAACTTATCTATTATTTTCTTTTTTCTTTTTTGTAAAGAGAAAAGTTTATTGTTAGAAAAGCCCAAAAAGCGAAGGCTTGAGTGGGCCATGGGCAGTCTTTTGCTGCGTTTCTCCCTCCTAGGAATGGTTCTATTTCCAAACTAAGAAAGGCCAAATTGTCAAGGGAGTCTTCTTGACTAGGATTTTTCAGAGATGACAGAATTGTATTAGTACTCGTCAAGAATGTAGCTTCCACTCTATTTAACCACCCACATTTATTTGTCGACCGCTCATTACTGTTATTCTGATTTTCCTTACATTTTTGTGTATACTTTATACTAATAATCAAGACGAGAATTTATTTAAAAAGAAAAAAACACACAGGATAGTGGATACGTTAAGTATAGTAAAAGGTTTCTTCACCTCTTGGTAATAAAATACATAGCAACCTGAGGGGACTTCACGAAGTGTGACATCATCCAAAAATTATCGACAGGAAACCGAGTATCGCTATTTTTTCCCCGATACACGTGTTGTGACTAGCCAGTCGTTATGGATACGTTTTCTACAGAATGATTGCTTATGTGAACACATCTCGTTTTCATACGTGTGCGGTTCAATGTGTGTTGTCCTATAGAATGCGCGAAGTCGCGTTCAGAGTATCCCCCGGCGTCACTTGCCTTCCGGTCGTCATCAGAGGAGTCACGAATTCCTCTTCTACCCTTCATCATCGATAGTTGATCAAGATACTCCTAGAGAACCGGTACATGCGGTTCCAGCCTTGCCTCCTGGAGATCAAGGTAAGTACGATCACACAAAAAGCTAAACAGACAAACAGATAAGTAAGAGAAAAAAAAAAGAAAAAGAATAAAAGTTGATAAATTCGATCTGATGGATCGTCAATTAAAATTCTCACCTGATGAATAATTCAACATAATTATAGTTCCATTTACTCAGGTTAAACAGCGTTAATGTCAATATTCAAAAGCTATTACATTATCCGTTTATATCGGCTTACAGTTTTTGCTCCGCCTCAGTGAGTTGGCGAATAATTGATGAGACAATTTGAACGTACTGAAAACTAGCACGCAAGACAAGGATCGATCGCTCAATGCGAAGTCGATTCGATGTTTCCCCATTTAGGGATTCCACAGAGGATAATTCCATCGAGTCCCCCTCGTTGTTTCCTTGCTATTTAATTATATAGCCGAGGGTGGGCCTTTGCAACGCCTACGAGGGAAGTAAATTGCGGCTGATTAATGAAATTATCGATGTACACGCACTGTGGAACCACGCTGTGCTGCAATTCCATATTAAACAAAGGAAAAAACAAGCCAACGTATTAAATTAGTACCGACTCCCACTTTTTCTCCTGTGTTTGCTCTCTCCCTACCACCTGTCTCTCTCTCTCTCTCTCTCTCTCTCTCTCCTCTCTCCTCTCTCCCTCTCTCCCTCTCTCCCTCTCTCCCTCTCTCCCTCTCTCCCTCTCTCCCTCTCCCCCCCTCTCTCTCTGTCTGTCTATATCATCAAGATAAACGAATAACAGGTGTCAATGTTCAAACTCGTAATTCATCTAAAGAATCTAGAATGGTAATGAATCATTAAAGTAATCAATGGTATAATTAGAGTGTTATTCCGTTATCTTGTATCGGAATAAATAGAAAGTAGAGAGAACCGAGTACTATTTCGTTGTTATTTTCTCAGCGATATCTGAATCGCGTAGTGCAGTGAGTCACGGCACGCGTTTCTTTTTCAGGAATGTTCTTGAACAGACCGCAGAGTGCGACTACCAGGCAAGAGACTGAGATGATCTATAAGGCCCAACGGGCCTTACACAGCATCACGGATTCAACGGAGAAACTTCGCCTTCTCTGCCTGTCCAGAGGTGCCAATGGCATCCTCGGTCTGGGTAGGTAAGTTGTCGATTCCTCTTTAATCTATACGTAACAATCATCTTTAAGGATTGGCCACAATATCGTCCATTTATAGAACTTTTCGTATCATGGACGATGATGGTAACAAGAAGCTGAATCTGGAGGAATTCACCAACGGTCTACACGAGTATGGCTTGAATGTTTCAGACGAGGAAATTCAAGAGATCTTCAATAAATTCGACACGGACAACGACGGGAACATTACCGTGGACGAGTTCATCGTTGGTATAAGAGTATGTGTTTTTTTAATTGAATTAATTCCATGTACTTCTAGTATCCTAGAACAGGAACTTTCTTGTTCAGCCTCCGATGTCTCAGTGTCGTAAGAACGTGGTAGGTCAAGCTTTTCAAAAATTGGATAAAACTGGAGACGGAGTGATCACTGTTGATGACTTAAAGGGCGTTTACAACGTAAAATGCCATCCCCGGTACATCAGCGGTGAAGAGAGCGAGGAGAGCATTCTAAACAAGTTTCTAGCTAACTTTGAACAGAATAACACCAGAGACGGTATCGTAAGTATTTCATTGAAATTTTAATGCATCTTCTGACATTTTCACGCCATGTATTAATTAGCTAGAAGAAAAAAGAAAGCAAGATACATCGTTAAATAAAATAGTGAGGTATTACTTCGGTATGACCTTGAACAGACACCCGACTATGGACAGACTGTAGCATTCATGGTGCTCATTTCAGGTGACCGAGGAGGAGTTTATGAATTATTATAGCGCTATCAGTGCTAGCATTGATCACGACGCCTACTTCGATCTGATGATGCGAAACGCCTACAAACTATGATCCCCTCGACGTGGTCCTTCTCCAACGAAATTATGTTCCTCCATTGAATTTAATTCTCGGCTTTCATCGTCAATCGTTGATCTTTCAAGTGTATGCGCAATTATACCAGCGATTGATAAAACATTCTTTTGCGAGCCTTAAAAGCTCGTGCTTGCCAGAAGCTAGCTATCCAGTTTATGTAACAAATCATGTCAATTTTTATAGATTATTCCCTAAAGAATCTAGAGAAGATCATATTTTTTTTTGGTTCTTTACCGTTATGCTAACAGTGTGTTTCAGCCTAATTCAGAAACATTCTTAAAGCTTCTTCAATATTGTACATAAATTTAATTGATATTGGTAATAAGTATTATTTAAGAGTTTGAAGGTTATGTATGATATATACGTATACGATGATTCCTGTTTTTTTATTAGTATGTAAGGAACTACTTATTATCTTTCCAATCGAGTTTGAGAACTGCTGCACGATATTGATGCCTACTTAGTCATATACGCGTGTAAAACAAGGTTGGTTACAGGGTCCAATCCGGTGAAACTTCATATGTATATCTTTCGAATGACGTAATTTCTTAGCCTACCGAATGTTTTCTTGCACCTCAATTAATAATTACTGTTTAATTTTGTAATTAAACGTACATGTATACTTTGAAATATAAAAAGGTAAGGAGAATTGAGTAGCTCGTATTTGGACAGGAATCCTTACAACAGAGCTTACGATTTTCTCCGGTTTCTTTTATCTTTTTAATCTCCATTTAGCATCGATACCTTTTATTTTTTTTTAACACAGAAGTTCCACTTTAATGTTCGACAGATCATCGATTCACGATAATCGTAATTTTGCATCGATCTACTTTATCTTCGGTATATATGATTAATTAAAGACCATGTCATTATGAGAATTTCTGTATCGTTGAATACAATTACATTCATATTCGCAAAATATAAAAACATGTTTATTTCATTTGTGTATCAAGAATCGTGTTTTAAAAAGGGGAAAAAAAAAGTTGCATCGGCCGGGAATCGAACCTTTTTTTTTTTAAAGAGTTTTTATTTGCTTAGTGAGGACATTATATATACAATAGGCGCAAATAAAACTAATAACAAAAACCTTATACTAACAAGTTAACAAATGTATGGTTTCCATAAAAGAAAAAAAAACAGCTCGCATTTGAACAATCGTTGGTCGACGCTGGGAACGTTATAGGGTGGGTGCTATAACAGTCTGTCAGGGGTTTGCCGCCGGTAACGGATGGATAGACGGTAGGAGAAAAAGAAAAAGAAACAAAAAGAGAAAAAAAAACCTACAGTACAGTATTCATTTGGTGAGGTGGGGTGGGGGGGATGTATATATTTATGGGGGTCAGTGGTACATTGGTGTTATTGCGCTAGGGATACGGGGTAACTAATACTTGTTTGTCCTTATCGCTGGGCGGTTGCGGTATCAGTGTTGGCGTGGGGTGTTGGGTTTTTTATCTTTACGTCTGCGTCTGAGCTCGTCAATTAGCTGGGCGTCGTCAGCCAGCCACCAATATTTTTCTTTTAATCTGTGGGTTGGCGAAATCGGATTGCGTGTTATATTTGATTATGGGTTTGTTAGTTGTTGTGTTAAACGGTATTGATTTATTAGATTGGTGGCGGGCTGCATGGTATAGTATTGGTACGTTTTGTGGGATTTGGATGACGCTTCTTCTGTCGAAGTACATGAACGTTTGCGGGGGGAGGTAGCCAGATAGGGCTCTGGCTTCACAATCAATGCGGTCTGCGTTGGTATAAGATTTGAGGAAGCTATTGTTAATGTTGAGAAGGTTGGCGTAGTAGTCTCTGGTAAGTTTGAGGATGAAGTTATCGATTCTTGGGGTACCGACAGCGTTGTAGAGGGCTTTGTTTTTAATGAAGGATTTGTTGTTATTTCTGTACATATGGAGCGCCGCTCACAGGCATGTTTGCTCGAATTTACGTAATTTTTCCATTAATGAGGCGCTGATGTGGTAATGATGAGTCTGATTAGTAGGAGATAGCATATTACCTTCGCTCGTGGTAAAAGCGATTTGCTGTAGAAGAGTCGGCTATGTGCTCTGAACGCGTTTTTAGTTTTTTGAAGCTGGGTATTGACATGTGTATTTAGTCGCAGTAGGTAGTCGAGTTGGATCCCTAGATATCTGACGGTTTGTTTGTGTTCTATGGGGAAGGGGGTGTTATTGATATGGATGTGAATCTGGAAGTTGTTGATGGTATTTCTGGTATTGTGGTTGAGGAATCGGAGCGGGCGGTGGAAAAGGATGGTTTCACATTTGTGCGGGTTGATTCGAAGGTTCCAGAGGTTGTATCGTTTGTTGAGTTTGTTGGCCAGTTCTTCGAGCTTGTTTTGGATTATGCGTGAGTTTTTGTCGGCTATTAGGACGATGAGGTCGTCGGCAAAGGCGGCGGCATATGTGTTATTGTTTAGGTTGTATAGTGTCGGGATGTTGTGGGTGAATATGTTGAAGAGGTCTGGGGAATTGACGGTGCCTTGCATGAGGCCTTCGGGTATGGCGAATGTTTCAGTGGAAAGGAGGGCGCTGTTCCATACTGAGAATGATCGTTCTCTCGTCATGTTCCAAATAATATGGGTAAGGACAGGTGGGTAGTTTAGTGAGTTGAGGATATAAAGGAGGCCGGCGATCCAGACGGAGTCGAAGGCTTTTTTGAGGTCTATGAGGGCGGCGCCGACTATGTTGCCGTTGTGGCGGTGGGTGTGGATATCGTTTAAGATCTTGTTAACAGCGTGGGTGGTGGAATGTTTGTGTTTGAAACCGAATTGAGAGTCGGGTATTATGTGGTTTGTTGCGTGTGGTGTCTGAGGGATTTGTTAATAACGATCTCATAGACCTTGCTGATTGCGGGTGTGAGGCTTATTGGTCTGTAACTGCTAACTTTGTTGGGTGGTTTGCCTTTTTTTATGATCGGTAGGATTTTGGACTTTTTGAACTGGGTTGGAAAGTACTTGTTGTTTAGCGCGTTATTGAAAAGGATGGTGTAGTCACGTATGATTGTTAGGTCGAGGTGTTTTAGAACAATAGGAGGAATGTTGCCGGGACCTGAGGAGGGTTTATTAGGTAAGTTTTTGAATATTTCTGCTATAGCGTGAGTGGGTTGGAAGATGGTGGGTTCAGTTGAGAGGGGGTCGGCGGACAGGTTGTTGTTGTTGAAGGTGGTGATGCTGATGTTAAGGTTTTCGTTGTTAAGGAAGGAGGATGTGAGTCGGGATACGGTGGTTTCTACTTCAGTTTTTAGGAGAGAACCAGTGTTGGTTTGTCTGGGGGAGTTGATTTTTTCGTAGTACGAGCCGATAATATTAAGGATGTCGTTGGGAGATTTGATGAAGAGGCCGTCGGTTGTTTTTGTGATATCTGGAGTGCAGTTGCTGCGTGTCAGGAGGTCGGTTTCGTTACTGTCCAGAGTGATCGAGTTGATGTTTAATAATTGCTCCTTGGGGCGGATGAATCTGTTGATTTTAGGGAAGAAGGTTTGCGGGTTGTGGTAGTCGATGTTTTTGATTTGCGAATCCCAGAGTATTTATTTAGTGTATCCTGTTCTGTATTCGGATTTCAGGAGCCGGTTTATTTTGGAGGTCATTTTTTTAATGAGGGTAATTCGGGATGTGGTGTAGGGTGTGGCGGGTTTTTCCTCTGTAGAGATCGTTTCGGGCTGTGATTAAGGAAGGGTTTGTGTTTGTGTAGTTGTTTAATTTTGTGATTGACATAGGATAGGAGATTGTTGGTTGGCGTGTATCTTGGTACCGAGTTGTTTATGGCGGTGAGTATGGCTGCGTTTATGATGTTCAGGTGAGCGTCTAATATTTCGGTGTTGGATAGATTTCTATTAGGCGGAATGGTGTTGGAGTAATTGCTTTGTTGAGATTTTCCTGGAATTTTGTCCACTTAGTTTTTTTGAAATGGAATCTGTGGGCGAGGGTGGGGTTGATCGTGGCAGCCGTCGTCTGTAGTTTGAGGGTGAGGGAGGAGGGCCTTATGGTCGCTATTGTAGCCGGTGGTTATTATTATTTTGTCACCGTCGGTATCAGTGAGTTGGAGCCTGTTGTCGGCAATGCAGAGGTTGAAGGAAGGTATTGGGTGCTTGGGAAGATGGGTGCGTTGGGGGGAGATATAATATATAAGTTTGGCTTTGAGAGTTGAGGGCCCTCCTCCTTCCTCCTCACACCCGGGAATCGAACCCGGGCCGCGCCCGCGTTGGCAGGCGAGCATTCTACCACTGAACCACCGATGCTTCTTGATATACAGGGTGTCCCAGAACTAGTGTAACATCCGGAAATGGGGGGTAGCTGAGGTGATTCTGAACAACCTTTTCCTTTACCAAAATGTTTAAAGCTTCATTTTTGAGCTATTAACGAAAAACACTGACCAATCAGAGCGCCCGTAGACCGCGCGCTCAACCATGTATGCACGGCTCTTATACACGGGCGCTCGGTCGGGTTCCCGGCACACGACTGGCACAGCATAGGTATCGCGGAAAATGTTATGTCATTTTAAATTAAGAATAATGTGAAATTATTCGTTATTCATGAATAACAAACAAATTAGTAAGTCGTTTAATAACTGCGTTCGATACTTTTATTCGTTATCCGAAAGAAATAAAACGTTTTATTATTTATGAAAAAATGTTTTTTTTTTTAACACTTTGACGTCTGCACGTGTGATAGAAAACCTTTCGTCCGCCGCCGGTATGTCTCGCGTACATTCTACTATCTGTTACCAGCCTTTTTCGCACGATCGTTCATATTGTAATTACAATGTACCGTATCAGGGCATGAAAATTTTAATAATTCTTACTTGATCCTGTCACCCGATTTACACGAAACTTCGAAGATCTGTGTAAATAGATGTAAGCTTTTTTATTACAATAGAAATATTTCTGCGCGACACCAACGTGGTGTCATTGGACGGCATAGTATTAACAGCACATTTTCAGGTGAATAAATTGTTTTAAGAAAAACGATTTGTATAACTAATGTTACAGAAAAATAATTAAACCAGGAAAATATATTTTCTGGCCGTGTAAATTACGATCGCGCGTACAAACTACCGCGTAAATTGTGTTATAATTTACCGAGTAAATTGAGGGAGGGGTGTATTCGGAAGTCATAGTCAGTTAGTCTTCCAAGTGGTCCTCGGAAGTGGTCCTTCGAATCTCTTATTAGTCGGCACACCACGTGCAAATTCAACAAAACTCGAAAGATCGCAAGATCAACCACGAGTAGACTAAAACAAATACTATTTTTAATTTTCTATATATTAAGTAAAGTTTTTTCAGTGAGTGAAAATTTCCAAGAAGTAATTGAATTAGAAAAATTTCGATAGTTCGTATAAAGGCGATAATTGAATTTCTGTGCTAATAAAAATAATTGAAATTAAGTGTCACATTTATTAATTAATTTATTAGTCACATTAAAATCAGTCACATTTAACCGACAAACCGAAGTATGTATATACCTATACTACATGCTAAGAAACCGAGAGCGAAATTAGTTTAATATTAGGCAAGCTTGAGGATCTTCCGGTTCCCAAAAATTTAATGTAATTTTTAACAACAACCCCTTCCCTTAGAAGGACCGATACCCCACTCCTACACTCAGACTCACCTCACACACAGCAAGCTAACCAATAGTAAAAACAACCTAGCTTGTAAAAGCTAAAACACGAGGTTTCCAAAGGGGTTGCTACAAAAATTTTGCAAAAAGACGTTTACTAGAGTCATACACAATACCTTAGTCAAATATCTAGTAGGGATTTTTTATAGGAATTAAAATGCGATGGTCAATTACTCTATTTAGATTTACTCTGTTCTGAGATTCTGTGGTAAGTGCCGTGCTGTTTGTCACAGTCCTCTTAACAGAAGGCACCTTTGCCCTCCCCACTCCTTGACAAGCAACAGTCACACCCTTAACCCATTCATTGCTAACTACGAGATAGTGTTTCTTTTTTCTTTCTTTTCTTCTTTTTTTCAAAAAATCTGCAAACTTCTCGCGAATAATACGTAATAAAGTTCGGAGCTTTTAGTTCATTATCAGCAACAAGATTTATCTCTTTAATTGATTACTACATGTAATTCCTAAACAAAACTAAAGGTATTTAAAACACTGGTTAATGCGCGATAGTACGATTGATTGACTGTTGAACATCTCTGATGCAAATGGGTTAATTCAAATTAACGCAAATAAAGAATGAAAACGGTAACTTAATCACATGTCAATCTTTATCATAAAGTTTGACTTTGAAGTACTCCGCACTAAAATGTTTAACATGTATTACAGAAGGAAAAGGACACAAATGTTATGCATTTTCACACTTGTAGTACAATCATAGAAGTTGCAATGTTATCATAGAATATCTAAAGCAAATGTAAAAATGTTAATTTTTATATTACATAACAAAATGTTACAAAAACTTGCCAATATTCCTTCATTTTGCGGTATATATGCGCGAAGTGTGAAATATATCCCGTAAGAGTTCAACAATTAAGTCCAAGCTAACTTATAATGGGGTGTAGATGAAACTATGCATTTATCTCTTGAACTTTTTGAATAGAAAAGGAAAGAAAAATATAAATGCTTATTTACATTTAAGTGATTGGTGTTCTGCTTAACATTGAAGTATTATCTATGCAGTCATGTATTAACAGTAGGGTGATAAATATAGGTTATGGAGGATGTACATAAAAATAAGATACAGTGATAAAAGGTAAAATTAAAAATAATCCCTCCCCGTTGAAGAATCGAAGGCTATACCAACCACTTTTTTTTTATAACATACATTTATCGTGCCAATAAATAAAACATTATACACAAGTATGGTACAAGAAAGCAGAAAAGTAGAACAGATAAATATGAATAAAATATAATGAGATCAATAGGTCTAGGGTAGATCACTCGTAATCTTAACAGTGATCTTATCCTAACGTGCTTATCGCTACTAATATAAATATACAACTAAAGCTAACTTTAACTAAGCATTGAAAATTTTGATTATGTACAGAAAGGCGCGGTAGACTACATATTTATCTTTGGATTATTTTTATTTATATTACTTTTAACAGTAGGTTAAAAGATTAGACGTTAGAAAAGTCCAAAGAAGTGAACGCTTGAGTGTGCCATATGCATTCCTTTGCCGCGTATCCCTCTCTTAACTCTTTGAGGCACGGCGGGATTAAAGTGTCCTACCTTTTTGATGTATTTCACGGCACGGTGGGACAAAAATGTCCCACCTCGAAATCTTGCCGTAGCTGCATGTGCATAGGTTTATATTTCGCCCTATTTATGTAAAGCAGTTGTTAATGTCTTCAAACAATCACTATTTCACTATCACTAATCACTATTTTGTTATGTTTTTACATGATGTTATACATTTATTAATAAAAATATACCAATTTTGTTTCATTTAAAACCCGACAAAATTCCTGTGCAACATGGGTCTATTTTTGATCTGAAATCCCGTGCCTCAAAGAGTTAAGGAGGGTTCTGCCTCAAGGCTAAGGAAGGCCATATTGCCAAGGAGGTCCTCTTGATTAGGATTTTTCAGGAAAGATACTTGTATAGCGTACTAGCATTCGCTACGAACGATTGAAAATATAAGCTTTCACTCAGTATAACCGTTCACGTTTATTTCTGAGTAGACCACTCATTACCGCCATCCAGATTTCCTTACTTTGAAGTAAAAGCACCGCAGGAGCCATCATAAGAATGTACAGCATTGCAGACTGTATTTGCTAAATTCCACAGAAAGAACGTTCAAAGTTACTCGATGCATGAGATGAAAGGAACATTATTCATAAAATAAAAAAGTGCTCTTAGATTGGCGAAAGAATTATTTGAAGAAACTAGGAAGTAAGTGCATCAAAATAGAATGCGTTGTATATTGAAAAATCATGAATGCAACGGCACAATAGCTTGAAAAAGATCCGTATATAAACGAGAAGAATAGAGAGAAGAGACTAACTTTCGCTAAAGAATTTGTATTGAAAGATCAAACATGGAACAATGTAATATTTGTCGATCGAAGCAACTTTAATCTCTACGAATCAAACGGGTGTAAAATGCTCTGGTGTAAACGAAATAAGGAATTTCAAGTCAAAAATTTAAAATCGTCGGTGAAACATAACTATGGGAGTGCAATTGTATCGGAATTGTGCTTTGATGATAGACGTATAGAGGGTGTCCTGTAACTAGTGTAACTCTTGGAAATGAGGGGTTGCTGGGATGACTCTGAACAACTGTTTCCTTTACCAATATGTTGGTTGAAGCTTCGTTTTCGAATTATTAATGAAAAACAGTGGCAAATCAGAGCACGCGTAGAGCGCGCACTCAACTATGATTGATTTAATAAATACTTCAACTTCAGTTTGAAATGTTTTTGTTTAAATAAAATACAAAATGGCGGAGGTACAGCATAATGTGCTACAAGCATCGTGAATCGACTTCTAAAACGGTGTATACTCTAATGTCGGTTCTTATCATCTAAAACAGCCAAGTAAAGAAATCTGATTAGTATATAGCTGTAGTAAATGGATGAACCTAAGATATTGAAAAAAAATGAAAAATTCGTAAAATGGCAGACCTCAGAACCAAAAGCTTAATATTTTAAAGAAAGTTGTATTCTTTTCTGCAGTAAAAAAAATGTTTATTTCCGTGATTTTAACTTACTTTTAGGTTCATCCAGGAGACACTACTACCATTAAAATGTGTACAAAATTTCAGTCCGATCAGTTGAGTAGCTTTTTATCGTGTACACCGATTTTCAACTTAGCGAACAAACAAGTTTCGAGAAAATCGCGTTTAAAGTTTTGACAAGAGAAAAATGTATGATTCTGTGACTTACTGGCTAGTCTGCTATTCCAGCACTGTACAATAATCCTTCAGCTTCCTCAAAATGGTCATTTTGCTTCACCAGCTGCTCTCTACGTGCTTTGCGGACCTCTTTTGTGGACAATGAGCTGCGCCTCTCTTGCCTCTGAATCCGGCGCTGATTGGTTTTCTCGGCATAATCTATCGCTTGTTTTCCAATTGTCAGCTGTAGTTCTTGCATTATTTTTAGGATTGAAAATACCCTTCATTAAAAATGCTACCTGCTGTAAATATAGCGATTTCCACTATTTTCAATCCAGAATGGAGATGTTTCGGAGCCAAATGCCAGACAGTCGAGTTGAAGCTCTCATTAGCATTTTGCGTATGACCGTCTAAACATCTCTGCAGCAAATCTTCATTCGACAATTCTTCGAAAATGGAAAGAACATGCTTCTGCCCATCGGGGTGAAGAGGTGGAGGATGATTCAAATTATCAGTGCTTGTTCCGAGTGCTTTGGCTTTTTTCCATTTGCATTAACTTTCTTCTCCTGTCGAACAATGGCTCGTGCCTCAGATTTTCGTTCGTTGAGCAGAAATGATAATGAGTAGTCATTATAGCGTTTTTCATATCAGTAACATTGTTTACATTTCTTCTAATAGCTAATCCATTATAAGATTGGAGTTTTTTGATAAGGGCATCCATTAATTTTCCTTTACTACTTAGTTTATTTGTCTTTTTAACATTTCGGAGCCGAGTATCCATTCTCTTCTCTATGTGGCCAATGCACTTACTTTTTTGACTTGAAATTCATCACTTCAAACAGAGATAGTAAATAAACAGCTCCTTTGTCATTATACAGGGTGTCCCAGAACTAGTGTAACATCCGGAAATGGGGGGTAGCTGAGGTGATTCTGAACAACCTTTTCCTTTACCAAAATGTTGTTTGAAGCTTCGTTTTCGAGTTATTAACGAAAAACATTGACCAATCACAGCGCCCAGAGACCGCGGGCTCAACCACGTATGCACGGCTTTTATACACGGGCGCTCGGACGGGCTCCCGGCACACGTACTGGCACAGCATAGGTATCGCGGAAAATGTTGTCATTTTAAATTAAGAATAATGTGAAATTATTCGTTATTCGTGAATAACAAATAAACTAATAAGTCGTTTAATAACTGCGTTCGATACTTTTATTCGTTATTCGAAAGGAATAAAGTGTTTTATTACCTATGAAAAAAATGTTCTTTTTTTAACAACACGTTTTCAGGTGGAAAAATTATGTTGTAAGAAAAACGATTTGAATAACTAATGTTAAAAAAAGCTAATTAAACTTACCCATTTGCTCATGAAATAATCCGCTTCGACGGAAGTGGTCATTAACACTGGATCCTTGTGCCGAACCTGACCTTTCTAGACAATCCTCAACAGCTGATGTTACAGCTGGGTCGATGGACTCACGCGTTAAGAAACGGAAAATTGCTACAATGTAACATTACATGCTGCATTTATTGCTCGAGACACGCGAGTTTCTGTACGCGTCACTCGAGGGTGCGGAGGACACTTGAAAGTGATCGTCGATTTGGGGGCGTCAGTTTAGTTCGGTCTTTGTTTAATGGTTTACCAATCGCGGATAGTTAACCACCTCCCTCGTCGAAGTTGAATTTGTAATGATCCAATCCGCGTGTCTCACCCGGCTTAATGTATCCTGATCGAGGATTCTTGGACTTTTTCTTAGACTTCGAGAATCAGAGTTCATTTTGCCACAGAAAGAGGACCACCAAAATTATTCAGAATAAAATTAGAAACGGTACATTCATTCGGTTAGTGTGTCCATTTGCTCGAAGGATACTCACACATTGGAAATATAGAAATTTGAATAATAGTTAATTAATCTTCCGATACACCGAAGTGGTCCTTCGAAGCAATAGTTAGTTGGCACAGACGTGCAAAATCAGCCAAGCTCGAAAGATCGCAAGATCAATCACGAGTAGAAACAACACTACTAATCACTATACTAACAATTTACAATAAGAGAACGTCTGTAACTGATTATGTAACTTCATTCAAGAAAGAATTTATTTCTGCATCTAATATGATGATTAGCGGTTTTGCATAATTCTAGCTGTTGGATAAGTAGCTTCAGTCCGGTCATAAATTCTTTTTTACAGCTGCTTGTCGCATATTCTGCAACTAATTGAAAATGCTGTAACTTGTTGGCAGCATTTTGTAATTTGAATTTATTACGGTCAATCGAAAGCATTTGTCGATGATGGTATTATTAAATGTGTTTCAACTTATTGCTATCTTTAATTATAACAGCTGTTCCTCCAACTTCTTTAGCACTTGATTTATCTTTTCTGTTAATGTTATACTTTTGGTACTTGATTTTGTACCGTGGGTTTAATTAGGTTTCGGATAATACTAGCCTTTTCAGTGCCGAACTAAACTGATGCAGTTTGATAAAGTTCGAGGGAAACAATTCAATTTTAAACAATAATTACGAAATTAGAAAAAGTAATATCTTAAAAAAGAAAGGAAAATGATTTAGAGACTAAAATATTTCGATATTTGTTGGAAAGTTTTTTATTTCACAGTCGCACTTAAATATAATTGAAATCTGATGTATGAAAAAACATTTTTCAGAAACATCTAGAATTATTTCATTGTTTTCCATTTTTACTTGTAAACTCCAACAATTCATACCTTTGACATAAAGGAAACGATATATCGTTGTTCAGCACTAAAAGTGCTAGTATATCTGAGTTATGGTTGTTGATACAGTTCAAAAAACTGATTCTTGACTGGTTGAAATGTTTTGTGTTTGATTCTCCTGAGCGTTTGTGTGTGTACACGTGGGATGTTTTACCCGTGATCGTTAAACTATACGAAACATTTTTCCCCTGTTTATTCTTTCATATTGTTACGGAACGGGTCGTAACGGTTGAAATCGCCTTTGTCTCGAGTTATGAGAATATGTTCGATTCCAGAATATGATTGGGGTTGTTTTTATTAATTAGTTACATTAAACAGATGAGTGTTCTTACGACTGTATCGATTATGAAAAACTGTGGATTTAATTTTTTTTTTCTTTTCTTTTCACCTGAAAGTAATGAAGTGCCGCCTGGAGTCCTTATACACTAGAAAATAAATTGGAGACGTTAGAAACCATTAAGAACAAAGCTTGGAATGACACCATGCAGGAGCTTGAGAATCATGGAGGAAAAGTTTCAAAAAACCTGCGAAACGAAAATAAAATAGGCTGAGGTACAGGGCAGATGAAGGGGAGGAGGTATGAAAAACTGTGGATTTCGTGTGGGTACAAAGATTTTATAGGGGTTTTGGTTGCTTGGTTCTGGCCAATCAACGGTCAGAGAAAAAGGGATCCGAGTCGAGCGTCGTTTCTTGGGTGTTCTCCCAACTTCGACCCTTCCTACCTGTGGTTGTTACACGACATTTCCGCGTTTAGATTCGCAATGAAATGTTATACATATTAGGAATAGTTATAAATAATAGACGTTATTACTAATAATAATTATAATGATAATAATGTAATGATTAATATATGATGATAATACTAATAATACAATTGTATTATATAATAAATATAAGATAATGCATGATTACGCTATGTAATGTTATTACGTGTGGTAGAAAAGGCAGTATGTTCGCAACACATACATATATTGTTTCTTTCCTCTCCATATTTTGTTTTATTTCAAGTTGACCGAAGCTCTTACAGGTGACGCTGTAAGGTTTTCCTTCGCTTGTTTTATTGCACGTACGTACTGTCGCGTAACGAACCTGAGATAGCCATGTATTATGTGTCCAAGGACGAGCAGTTTTTACTCAACAAATGTACTATAGAATTAAGAAGTGCTCTTTAGTCCTCGAGGTATACCTGCCGTCCAACCCTCGAAATTAATTAGTATTTGTACATGCTTGCCTTTGGCCGTTAGTCCGTTTCGTAGCGACAGTAACTTTATGACACCACGGCAATCGTAGTTTTTCGCTTTGCCCTTTGTTTCGTTTTCTAGATAAAAGCTTCGTCCTTTTTTTAACGGTACCGTTTTCGTGCGCTTTTGTTTAGTCTCTCACTTTTAATTTTGACCAATAGGTTGTGTCAGCCATCCTTCCCCACCACAATCGAAAAATGGTTTTCCACCTATCCAAGTGCCTCACCCTCGCGATGCGTCTTTGCTCGGAGCCATCGCGAGATCTTTTTGCAAAGAGAAACGATTAGTTATTCGCAAGACTTAGTATTGATAGTTACATGGGAAACTTAGCATAGATCAGTTAGTCGCAACCATGAGTGGAGAAAGGAGCAATAGTAAGAGCAGACATACATACGTGTAAAATAACGAGCATTGAACATTAAATAAATAGTAGATTACTCGTGACAGTAAAGCGAATAATTCAAAATTTGTACAGTCCACTCAAAATAAAACTATTCACACAAAGTTAATTCGGCGTGCGAAGTACGAATTGTGCTATTGTACGCAATAGACACAAACGTACGCGACATGTATAATCTCCTGCATCGTGCGGAATGTTGCATTTAACGCACCGATAATGCAAATTACAGTTCAGTGCAATGTGACACTTCTTCCACTGAACTTGGTCCTTTTTTAATTCTTTTCTCTCGGTGCATTAGCAAGTGAAGAAGTACTTTTATTTGTTTACAATCTTTTCGTTTTGCTGTTAGAAGACAGCTGAGCTAGATATATTGGCCGCTCTCTGCCCTTTACTAGTAATTTTTTTTTTTAAACCTCTTTAATCCCTACATGATGATCGTCACCTATTACTCAGGACGTAATAATTTTTTGTTTTGATTATTAGACGTAATCTTTAAGCAAAACTGAAAGTGAAAAAAATTATCGATGCGCGGTGATAGGGATCTATTATTAGTTTCTGATTAGTTCCTGATTTACGAAGTTAGTGATGTATTTAGAGTTGTGATGCAAACGGATTAATTGTCCTGAAATTTAGGTCTTTAACCCTTTGGTTCTGGCACGCTTATAATAAAACGTGATCACTAGGAGCGAAACACTTGACTCACGAATCGACATGTAGAAACAACAGACGAGGAAAAACAGCAGGTTTTGTTGAGAGTGAATTATTTTGTAAACATAAGCTATTTGAGGCATACTATGTTACCGAATATGCAACTTTTCCTGTGTTACTATACAGTCCTTTTACGGAACTAGCAATTATTTGATCACCTGTATACAGTGATTCACATTAATATTCGGACATCCTTTAAAACGAAATAATTTGTTTTAAAATTGAACCAAACTGAGAATCTCATGAGAAGTTAGAAGAATTAGTTTACTAGATGATGTGAAAAAAATATTTTGAAAAAATTGTAATTAGTCAGAATTACAAAGAACATAGCAAAATTCTCGTTTTACACGTTTTCTACTTAAGCTTGTATTAAAAATTTAAAAAATATATTTTGTAGCTTTATGTTCGTTATATATATGCTGAAAATTTCCTAGAAATCGGTTGATGTAGGAGCAAGGGAAAGACATTGAAAGTTGTAAGAATCTTTCGATTTATCGTAATTATAAGCCAAAAGTCGTGAAAGACTTCGATTTTTCGTTTGTAGCTCACAGCATCATCAATCGATTTCAATGAAATTTTCAGCATGCGCATAATTGACATAAATCTACAAAATGTACTTTTTAAATTTTGATTACATGTTCAGATAAAAAAGTTGTAAAGGTCGACCGTTACTATTTTCTTTGTAATTCGGATCAACTGAAACTTTTTCAAAGCTGTTTGTGCGCCTAATTTAGTAAACTAATCCTTCTAACTTCTCACGAGAACACAATTCATTTAGTCTAATTTAAAAAAAGTTATTCTGTTTTAAAGGGTATCCGAATATTAATGAGAGTCACTATATATGTATTTATGTTCTTCGTACACGGTCGTACACTTTTCAAGCACGTACACTATGTAAGTATGGACACTTGAACAGTCAAAGAAAAAATAATTTAAATTAAAAAAAATAAATGATAATTTTAATAAAAAAAAAACTTGACCAGTAAAGAAATATAAAAGTAAAAGAAAAAGAAACATAGAAAATGCATAACACAAAATAATATTATTTCTGGTCAATTTTTTATCATATAAACATAAAGTTAACGAATTATGCATAAATAATCGAATAATATTCAAACAGAAACGAATCTGGAACTTTTACAACTTTTCTTTAATTCTTAAAATTTTTTTCGTGAAGAAGAAAATGTTAAATGAAAAAACCAATGTCAAGTAAATACACAGCGAAGAAAAAACGACCTCCAACTAATAACAAAGATTAATTTTCTTCCGGTTTGATTCGAACGCAAGTTAAGCAGGAGAAAAAACATTTTTTGGAATATGTAGATTTTAAAAAAATATAATATCAGTGACTTATTATTTGGTAAATTGGTAAAAGGATGGCGATATAATATATTTTATACAAATCACGAATAAGTATTCGTTAAAAAAAATTTGTTAACGAAGTGTCTATATTTCCAAATTGTATACATTCTTCGGAGCAAAAAGATTAATATTTTCGGTTTAAAATTTTTTTAATGTAGTATCGGGCTCAAAATTACCATCTAGTTCTTTTTTATTAGTATTGAGCTGTTTTTCTATTTTTTTGTGATTATATTTTATGATTTTTTTATTGCGTCGCAAGAGATGTTTATCGAAATTAATTTGTTTTTTACGAAAGTTTCTGGCGATTCTGTGATTAAATCTATGGTTGTTCTGCATGGGGTGCTATAATGGTCATTAGGGATGGTTTTTATTCTTCCCGTGTGACTCAGTCGCGGGGGTGATGATATCTATAACTTTTACCCTTTTTTTCAACGGTGAGAGTTCTTCCGTTGATGAAAGCTGATGATAATGCTTGCTAGATTTTGTTGTCTAGGGTTGCTACTTTTTGTACTAGTGCAACTTTTAACCGTGCATTCTTGCCTGTTGGTGTATGGATAATGTCCACCGGGATTTTGGGCTTTTCCTCTCATCTGTTTGTTTTAGAAAACGCTTCTGTCTTTCTTCTGATTGTTGCTTAGTTTTCTGCGTTCCGGTTACACTCTCTTCTTTCAATTTCGCTAATTCTATTACCATTTTACTTAATTTTTCGATTAATTTCAATGCATCCCCCAATTAGAGCTGTTGTTTTCCTCGATGATGTTTTTGACGATCCGCGATATTTTTCTAACGTTCATTAAATTAGACGTATATAAGTATCATTTTCTTCGTGGAATTTTAAAATTCCACCGATTTGTAATATCACCTTTGGAACACATATTTGAACAAATCATTTTCTTTTATTATTTTTATAATTTCTTCTATATTATTCGTTTTCGTAGAATTTGTGTTAAACGATGTATTCAAATGACTTGTACATTATTTGTACGTTATTTATATTCTGTATGTTTTTTGTTCCATTTTTTTGTTGTTGGATGTTATATGTGATTACTATAACACTGTACGTAATACTGTTTACACTCGAAGGTATACCACATATTAGGTTGTAATATAAATTCGTCCTGTTTTTAAAGTGTCATTAAAATCATTTATTTCAAAATTTATACATAAATTTAATCAACGATGTATTTGCTATCTTCATTTACGAGCTTGAAGATCCCTTTTTTCGTAAAATTCACTGATCTTAATGAAAAACTCATTTGAAAAGTTTTGGCAGAAGTTGAAATCTAATAAATTTTACGCCATTATGAACGTTCTGAATAATGACCGGAAAAGATAATCCGAGGGTCCGAGATCGAGACTGTATAGCGAATGCATCAAAACATCTCATTCATGCTGCAATAATTTTTTTCGAGTATCCCGAGATGCGTGTGGCCGAGCGTTATCAAGCAGAAAAACTATTAGCCAACTCTGATCTCTTCTCGTCAATTGCATCCTTCAAATTTTTCCAAATGGGAGCAATATTTGGGTTGAAATCTATAGTTGTGTTTGATGAAAATAATTTCATAGCATACGATTCCTTTCCAGTCCCACCAAACGCTCTACATTACCTTTTCTGGGTACAATCCAGCCTTTGCAATCGATTATGCTGGTTCATTCACTTTTCACTATGATCGTTTGCGATTAACATTATTGTAAACTAACCATTTCTCTCGTCACCTATGACCAGACGTTTTAGAAAAAGGCTCGTTTTTATGGCACATCAATAGCGAATCGCAGGCAGCAATCCTATTCATTAAATTTCTTTCGCTTGATCGGTACGATACCTAAGTATCGAGCTTTTGAACTATGTATATCAAACTTGCATACATGTCGTGAAATTATCATAATATCCTGTACTCAATCTTTTGTGTTGTCAGATGATCCTCATCAATCACAGCCTTAAGTTCATCGACATTAGTGATGACACGCACGGAGTGCATCTTTAAGATAAAAATTTCCTTCCTTAAATTTTTGAAATCTCTTTCTGCATATAGAGTCATCGACCGCATTCGCTCCGTATATTGTACAAATTTTTTGACACGTTTTTGAGACGCATCTTTGCTCTTCCGAAAGTGAAGGAGCATTATGTGTCGAAAATGTTCTTTATTCTTAAACATTTTTCAAATTTCACAAAAGACACAAGAGTTGATCGATTACAAAAACATTTAGCTAAAATTGCCAGTTCAATCTAACCTCTTTAAATGACATATGACAGCTGTCTACGTGAAGTTGGCAACAGGTTAAAAAAGTGATGTTACGTTGTCAAGTAAAGAAAAGAAAACGGGACGAATATATGTTACAACCAACTACTTGACTGTCGTACGGTTCTGGCGGACACGTCTGTCGTCTACGAAGGTCAGGTAGGTTCTGAAATACTAACCACTATACTAACGAGAAATCTTGATACCTATAGTTTTTTAAATGCGATGTATAGAGAGAAAGAATTTATATTTAATCATTTGTGTATATAAAAGTTTTTTTTGAATTATTTATTATTGTTAATTTAACGAAATAACCTTAAAATCTAGCAATATTCAACTTATAACCTCAACGATAAGCGTTATTATACAATTTATTTAAAGCTTTTCCTTGTCAACAGCGACAATAAAAAAAAATACCTAACAATAAGGTAAAAAAAGAATCTGCGTCAACTACAATTCTAACATAACACGTGAAATCGGATCAGAATAACGCAGGGGCATAGTGCATTACGTTTATATAAGCGTAGCGCACGCGTTTCGGGCTTAGTATCGGAGTATCGTTCGCGCGGGTTACCCAGTCTACGTCTGTCCACCTCTTTCCGTATTGATATCTTACTTTCTCGCTCTATCTCTCTCTCTTTCGCTAATTTTCCGAGGCTACGTTGCTGACACATCAGTGCACACTTCCCATAATAAATAGCAGAGGCTTTAGTGGAGCCCGCGACGGTGGCCAGTGGTGGTGTGTAGTTGAAGGTGTATCTCCATCTCGTATATAAAGTAGTCGAGAAAAAACAGAAATGACCAAGTATTCGATATTTATTGCCGTGGTGTTCCTACTATGTGGTAAGTGATGATCCGACGAGTTGTGTTTTGACACGAGGAAGTAGATACGTTTGCTACTGTATTTTATTTCAGTTTATACATTATTTTCTTTTGTGTGATTGGAATTCACGATGAATCACGACGCGTAGTATCATATAAAACAACAGAAAAAAAAAGAAACAAAACAAATGAGAAAGGAAAGGAAGACACAGCTCACATGTGCAATATCATGCTTATAAATGATCGAGTTTTTTTTCGGTAGAGAGGTCATTTTAGAGATACTGATTAGAATTAGATGTCAGAAGCAGTATTTGCTGTCCATAGAACTGGCATTAGCGTTACCGATGGAATGTTTTTCGAAAGCGTTTGCCACTGTTCTGTATCGACCAAAAGATCGATGGATCTCAAATCTCATCATTCGATTCCACGATCAAGAAATGATAACGACATTTGATCGTGTTCACATAATTGATAACAATACATAACACTGTTTTGGATTAAGTGTATCTGCATCTAATTTTCGATTTATCAAAGTTTAAGGATACATATAAATTCTAATGGTTGTTTCGTGATATATTTTTTTGTTTTTTGTAAAAATGCTACAATGATCAATACGATTGTTGAAGCTAAATAATACACTATTCTCTCTTTGTATTGGACAAATGCTTATCATCAGGACACACATATGACGAATGTACAGATTGTACGTTGATTCAGCCCGTGCACTTTGTACTCCATGAATCTGCTTTGATCCTTTTCCCTGAAAACATGCACTAAAAATGAGAAAAATATATCTATACATTATTGAAACATTGTAGAACACATAACGTATATGTTTTTATTATTATTCACTTGTATTTATAATAAATTCTATGTACATCATAACCTATAAATGTGTTCGAATCGAAATCTGTTTTGTTTGTATTTGACAATTGAACTGAGCGAAAAAACTTCTTTAACTATACTTGGGAAAACTATAAATATGCGAACAATTTGCAGTTATAAAACACTCATGAAACAAATATGTAAATATTTCCGTGTAAATACTTTGTGTTTAGGCGCGAAGTACTAGGAAAGATTTTGAATAGCTAAAATTTAAACTTAAATTTTGAACCCTAACATGTGAAGCTAAAGCCTTAAAAACGCATCCTGAAGCTATAGTCAGTCGTTCATCTTTCATTATTTAGTTGGTTTATTTTTATAACAATTTTTAAGTAAAAATGAATAATTCAAAGAATAATTGATAGTACATTATTTATAAAATATTTTACAAATTATTTAAAAGATTGATATCTTTTTTTTTACTTTAGGGTTTGTTGGACACACCAGGTCTCAAAATGATGTACCTAACACAGAAGAAATGTTAAACAAAGTTTCACAAGTTGTAGACTTAAACAACCTGAATATAACCAAGGGATTAAACTTGAATGATTTCAACTCAACTGTGGCAGTCACTGTTGAAGAAGTTAAGAAACTTTTTGAACAGAAATGTGAAAAGAATGGAGGAAAATATCAAGAAGTTGTAGATACAAGCCAGAAACTGTTAAATTGCCTTCAATCCTTTGTACAAATTTCAGAGCTAACAAAAGAAATGGAAAAATATAAGCCCACAGGAGATCTGGATGTAGTGTTCAAAAACTATTGCAGAAAGACTCCTGTGCTTAAAGAGTGTGTCAATAATTACACAGCAGTTGTAGAACCTTGTTTGGATCCAGAGGAACGAGAGACTGTAAAGATAGTTCGAAATATCACAGATTCTCTCTTAGATTTTATGTGCTACAAGGAAGGAGATCGTATTGCTCGTATATATTTCTTTTTTAAAACGTTTATTACAGAAAAAAACATACTATTACTTCTTAGTATTGTTAAAAAGAATTTATTATTGTTTACAGTTTTCATATCCGCCGATGGACCAGAATGTTTGACATCGAAACAAGATGAAATTACACAATGCTTCAATAATACTTTTGCAAGTTATGTATCACAACTAAGTCCCAATGGGTCTTTACCAAAGACTCTTCCAGTCCTTGTTTTGGGAACCAAAGAATGCACGTAAGTATCGATGCATTTGTGTAATCAGTTGAAAATAAAATATATGCAAATGTAAAGCATGTTTTATGGTCTTTGTGTAGGGATATCACAACCCTCCAAAGCTGTGGTGTAAGGGAACTGGAGAAATGCTCTGATCCAACACCAGCGAACATTGTGGATTCTATATTCAATTATATTCTGAAAGTAACACCATGCCAAAATCTGATGGCAGATAAAAATGCTGCTTCAAACCTGGCAGTCAGTTTGTTGACTACAATGAGCATAGTGTTTTCATTATGGAGATTCATATGAAATAAATTCCAATAAATTTCTTGTACAAAGAAACATGATTTTGAAAAATATTTTCTTAAATTAATTACAATTTCATTTATAAAATTCACTTTACGAAACTACCTTACTTTTCAATGAAGCATGTTACGGGATATGGTACACTTAAACGTAACATAACGTCTAAAATGTACAGTAAGAAAGTTTCTTTGGTTTTTCACCTTTTTTTACAAGACTGTAACAAGCAAAATTTATATTCTTCTACTGATTCAGGTGCTTCAGAATAGACTGACATACTTGTAATGGTCCATTTGAATGTCATTACAATCATAGGTAGACCTTAGACCTTTCTTTACTTTTGCTACACTTGGAACACGTTCAATTTTGTACTATAGCTAAGTAATTGAGCAAATTCACATGAATTTGGAACATAAATATTATAACTTATGCATGACTTTAATAATCGTTCACCTTTTCATTCTTATTTTTAATATTTAAGGTGATACATGTTTCTTCATTGTATATAATAATGAAAATCTTTGTTATTGTACTATAAAAATCTTTTCCCATTGGCACACATTTGATTTTCATACCTCAACATAATAAACTTAATTCCGATCAATATCGACTGTGTTATAATGTTCTTCGAGAATAAGCAATTTTATTTGTGCCACTTACGTACTTCCAATAAACATTACGTAATACTTTACATAAAAACATTTATTGATGCGCATGAAGCACTCAAACAGAAAATAATTTGCTTTGCATTTAGTGAGTGCCACATATGTTTCAATAGTTGCGTGCGCTACATCACGTTACTTCTCTTAAAACAAATTATAGATCATTTTTACGATTTCTTCGCTAATTTTGAAAAATAATTTATAATTATTACGAAACCTGAATATCATAATATAATTAATTAACAGTTTCAATTTCTATTAACCCTCTAACGCCACAATTTTTGTTTGACATCAAAAAATTAGAATAAACTAATTTGCGGTCGAGAAAAATGAATCTGAAGCCCATTATTCCTTTTGATTATAAAAAAAAAATGTCCAAACACGTACAATTTTCTGTTACAACTGTAACGGTGGTTATACGGAGCGTGATATTTTCAGACCAAAAAAACTTAAATGTACAATAAAGCTAAGTTTACACTCTAATAAAAAATTTTATTAAAAAATTATGGAATATACGTTTTATAGCGACTCGCGTAAACCCTGTCTAGAGGCGAAGCTAGGAATTACAGGGTTAAGCATACGTGATAAACCCTGTAAATCTAATTTTTACTCTGGTATACATTATATATACACTTTCAAAACTATTCTTATATTTTAATGTATAAAAATTTAAGAAATTAAGTAAAACTCGGATAAAATTAGACTGTAAATTTCTGAGCTATTTAAGAAATTGACGCGTAAAGGGTGCAAATAGAAATGGCTTGTATTTTACTGGTCAGTATTTTAATCCCTTTTTGTCAGTATTTAAATAATTTGGTCAATATTTATACTAAATTGTCAGTATTTAAATAAATTATGTACTGACCACTTTTTTATTTACATACTGATCTTTTCGATAATAAAATAGTGACCGAAAGTTGATTTAAACACTGATCGAAGATATATTTAAATACTGACTACTCAATTTGTTGCCAATATAAATTTTAGGAAGGAAAATGTTGCCACATTTATAAAACAAAAAGGGCGCGCACGCGCGTATAGAATTTCGGAGAATTTCGCTAAAGTTCGGGTAGGTTCGCGATTCGCAGAAGACAGTGCACTTGAGAAAGCCCGTCGCAGGCTGTCTCGACGTGTATATTTTGAATAGTTCGCAACATGTTAATGAGTTTTTATCAGATTTTAATTAAAAGTTCATGCAGTGCGTTCAGTATACGAAAGAAAATTAATAGTGCAAGACATTTACCCTCTTGATCAAGTATTTACTTTAGAATCAATTGTGCAATAAGGAAGGTGAAGAACGATGCCAGGCAAAGGGGGCAGAAGAAGAAAATCCGGTATGATTTTTTATCCGTTTTCCATTGTTCACTCCTGCTACGTTAATTTTCTGTTAAAACAAAGAAACTCTTAAAATTCTTGACAATAGCAACAACTTGATAAGAAGATTCTCGATCGTTCTTTATTAAATTATCGACGTTCTTCCTGAATGACTCATCCAATGGATAAATTTTCGTTATTTCGCCTTATGTCACAAGTGGATTATCAATTATTCTTTTTTTTATTTTCAAATATTTATTTGTCGATTGATTATGCACAGGAGAGAACGTATCGATTTATGGTTATAATACGTTCGAGAGGAGACAACATCTGACATAACTACCAATCCCCATGTGACTTTCATGCTTTTCGCACATGGACCTGGGTTCGATGCAAAACATAGAAAATTTGACGTACGATTTAATCGCGACGCGACTAATCGTTTCTTTGAAATTACATTTTAGGTATACGTAACATGCAAACTAATTTTGTCGATTGAATTTCACATTTTTGTGCAATTAATAGAGCAGTTCAGGTTAGGTGGATGATATGTACAATTCGAGATGACAACCATGCCTTTTTTTTTTATTTTGAATCATTTACGCTAAATTTAGACCGTTGCGCGTAATAGCCATTGTTTATCATTATCTGATTACTGTGTGTCCGTTTTTGCATGCGAACAACATGGTTTTTGCGTTGTATTTTATCGACAATAATGTTAATAACGTTAAAATGTAAGAAATACGATATATTAACGCACGTTTCGGTTGTATGTAATTTGTTTATGAATTGAGCACTGTTCAGTGCCAACTTTATGTAATTATCAACGTACGTCATACATTGGCATTTGAAATGTCTCATAATGAAAGGGAATGTGTACTTATGTATGTTATACAATATGTTGTAATGATCTTTTTTTTTCGTATAAATTGTAGGACATGAATATGGTTTTGTAGCTTTTCATGATTTCAGTTTTAATTCTATATGAATCTGTCACAATTTTGCTTATAATATCATACATTCTTATAATTGTATCAAATGTCAAGAGTAACAGCTGTTTAAATTGCACATTATGTAACATGACATTCATTTTTAACAGCTGTTATATTTAATTGTAAATTAAATATAATGCTAATTCTTAAGCACCAAAATTATCAATTATCTATTTGTGCCTTTTCTTTTTTAACGTACATGTTGATGTTATGTTAAAAAAAATAGAAAGAATAAAATAAGATAGTTTCTTTCTTCCTTATAATCCAAATTTTTTTAGGTAATTATACCATTTAAATTATTAATAGAGAAAGTATTTTTCCTTGCAGGTCATGGTGGAAAAAGAGCTGAGTTAACATCTGATGAGGATTCCATCAATAATGATGCATGTAGTATATCCAGTAGTCAATCCGATAACCACAGCATGTTAGATGAAGTGAATGACAATGAAGTAGATGAAATTGCACAGCAAGAAACATTTGAGGAAAAACTAAAGGAAGCAATTGACGGTTTGACACAAAAGAGTGCGAAAGGCAGGACAATTTGTTTTAATGGAATTGAGAAAATTTTTGCCATCAAATACGTCCCAGAATTTGTGGAAGACAGGAAGATGACTATCACAGATTCTGTCGAACGAGGCTTAAAAAAGGGACGCACTGAAGAACAATCCACAGCAGCCAGATTAAGTACTTTACTTTGTGTTCAATTAGGTGCATTTGAAAGTGCAGAGGTAGTCTGCCAGAATTTAAAAAGTATTCTTACTTTTATTGCGAGTGACACAACAGCTTCTTCTCAAGCTCGTTCAGAGGTAAGCTAAAGAATAAAGTTGTAATTAAATTTACAGACATTTAATGAATCTTCTTATTTTTTACAGTGCTGTTGGGCTCTGAGTATGAATCAGTTCTTATCAGGCAACGATGCAACTGACACCATTGAAATTGTGCAATTATTATCAGGTATCTTTTCTGGTTCCTACTTAAAAGGAAATGGTGCTATAGCAACTATATCTCCGGAAGTAGCAGCTTTACACGCTGCGGCAATTTCCTCGTGGACGTTACTTTTGACAGTCATGGCATCAGCTAATGTATATAATTTGCTTGCAAGCGATAGAACCAATAGTTACATGCCGTGAGTGCCTGAATGACTCATCTAACCATAATTATAGATGTAATATTACATAAAATGATGACAATGATTATTTGTAGGTCCCTGAATAGACTATGCGAACTGTTACAATCACCGCATTTGGATGTAAGGTTATCAGCTGGAGAAGCTCTTGCTGTAATATTCGAGTTGGGTCGAGATTTCTCCTGTGATTACGAACAAGATTGGTCGCTGAACTTGATCGAAGTCTTGAAGGAGCTGGCCACGGATTCTAACAAGTACAGAGCAAAAAAAGATCGCAAGCAACAGAGAGCTAATTTCAGAGACATCCTTCGTTACATAGAAGTAAGTTTCGCAATGAGAATACAAATACAATTTGCACGCAATCATGCCCTCTATGACTGACAATCGTTATAATCATTATTAGGAGGATATTGTACCGGAGATGCACGTCAAATTTGGCCAAGAAATTCTATATTTAGAGGGATGGTGTGCACGTACTCAGTACAACGCATGCTGTAGGTTATTGGGTCCGGGTATAAACATACATCTTGCGGAGAATCAGCTTCTGCGTGAAATTTTCCACCTTGGTAACAAAGTTTTACCAATCCCGTTAAGTCAAAAGACAAGCAAATTGGAAAGAGTAAGTTTTTACGGCAATACAAAACAAGATTAATTATGCTTATTAGATTAATTAATTTTTAATTATGTTCATAGACATTGATGAATGCAGCTGCATTTAAGGCACGCACCATACAACGTAATAAAAATAGAGATAAACGATCAGCAGCCTTGGCACCGTGATTCTTCAACTTTCTGCTTTTATACTTTAGATAATTTCTTTCAAGGATAATAAAAACACAATTAAATTTTTTATTTATTATAACCGAACTATGATAAAAGGAAAATACTATTGCATATTGTTCTCCGTCGCGATAGTCTATTTTAAATTGTAAATAGAAATGAACGAAAGAGAAAACCAATTACACGCGGATTCCAGTCCAGTTCGATAGAAACAAAAATTCATTTTAAACCGATTAGACAAAAATAATTATTATTGTACAGTGTTAGGTAATGCCATTTACGTTTTGTATATATGATATCTAAATATGTATATATCCTAAACGCATTTGGTAGCATGGATTATGTTTATTTTATTTTTTTTAGTGCGTACAATATATCGATGTCAGTTAGCAATTGTTTAAAGTTTAATATTGTAATCGTGTACGTTCTATGATAGAGGAAAATTGGTTACACGCAAGATAAAATTTGTTATAAAATTTAACGATCGAGTTATATTTTAACATTTAATTTAAATGTCCTATGTAAAATGGAATGCTATATTTGATCATCCTTATAAACTAGCTATTACTATCTAAAATACTGTACTTCACTAAAGATCTACATATATCTATGCATATATATCTATATATATCGGCATTGTACATAATTACATAAGTTATAACATAATATAATAAACTTCATTATAACGTATGATAAAATAAAGCAAAAATACTTATAAAAATTGTTCCTTTCTTGTATATTTCAATTTTCGATGATTATGAAAACCTTGGTATAGAATAATACATAATCTATTATCTATTCATACTGATAAATCGATATTGTAAAATACATTTTATGAATTATTCATTATAAAATATTTATTTTTCCTTCATGTATAAGTCGTTAAATTGATATTAAACTCTACTCATCATTCTTAACGTTACATTTTTGTAAGGTGAAACTTGGATGGACCAATCAAATGAAGCTAACAAATAGGCATAGATTATCTAGTATATAGAATGCATACAGCAGTGTATTATAATTTCAAACATACTGCATAACGTATACTAAGAGTTAATAATATTGTAAATAATAACTGTATTGTCACCATGCTTTTAGAAAATAAATTGTTTCTCGTTAAACGATTGTTACACAATACGAGGTGAGTAATATTAAACATCGAATTACGTGAATTTTCGTACAAAACAATATGAATAATTAATACATATTTTTTTTTTTATTATTACTATTTGCTTATTTATGTTTAATTGTTTATAGACAATTCCATAGCTCAAGGTTCAAAAGAGGATACGACGGACCTGGTAAAACAGTAGTGGACATTGTTAACCTAACTGATACTACTCTTTTAATAAATAAATGTCTACAAGTATGAAAAAATTTTATAACAATATTATATACGATAAATTTGCTAAATTATACATCTATAACTGTCTCATTTTTTACAGATAGGATTTAAAATGAACGACAATTCCTTGATAATAGGTCCAATTGCAATTTTTCCTAAAGGTATTCTATCTTGGAATGTAGGTTCTGCAAAGGATATAAATGAAGCAAGTTTATCCTTATTCACCATATTGAAACCACCATTAGATATCCTAGTTTTAGGGCTTGAATCTGAATATGAATACAATAGAGTCGCAGAACTGAAAAAAATATTGTTAAAGCTCAATATAAGAAATGAAATACTTCCAGTAGATAAAGCGTGTGGTGTGTACAATTTTCTAATTAATGAAGGTAGACATGTTGCTGCAGGTTTAATACCTCCAGTAGTTCCAAACATTCCTAATAAATTAGAAATATCGCCTGAAACTAAAGACAAAGAACTAATAGAATCTACTTGATAAAATCTCTTAACACTCTAGTTTTATAGTGATGATAATCCCAAAAATTAGTTTTTATATATTAATAAATCAATATATCCAATGTAAAATAATATTCGTATATATATATATTAATAAAAACAACAGTTAATTGTATGTGATTTTTTATTTGTATTTATGACTCGAAAGAAATTACGTTAAATTATGTCACACATGGCGCTGCTAATATAACCTCGAAGAAACAAACGTGATAGTTACGTTCAAAACGACCATGTGCCAATGTGACACATTTTTTACAGAACTGTAATTATTTAAAGCCAAAAAGGTAAATGTTAAACATCATAATGAATTTAATATACAAATAGTACTGTCAATAATTCAAGGACCACGTATTTGTTCTTTCCTTTTAATAGATTTCGTAAATTTTTATCATTTATCAGCTTCTGTATTCTAACAGTAAAATAAATATTTTCGTAGATGACACTAAAAAGTTTTCCAAGAGGTGGGAAAAATGTTCCGGAAGAAAAATCGCCGAATTTGGTAAATTTATTGCAAAAAAAAGCACTCGTCGTATGTCGATGTTTTATAGTTATCAATTAATCACTATATTTATGTTCAAATAGTTATTTAGAAAACACGAAAAGATCGATAAGAAGAACCACAAAAAAGATAAAGTAAAAACAGAGAATGAGGAAGAAGAGGAAGGAAATTTTTTTTTTGACAGTGCAGACCGATTGTCTTATGCTACAATATCCGAAGGATTAACTGTGTTAGGATGTATTTTTGAAGTAACAGAGTATGATTTAATGATATCTTTGCCAGGTGGCATAATTGGTCGTGCTCAAATTACAGATATTAGCAATTCTTATACAAATTTTTTGCAAAGTTTGATTACATCGGAAGATTCTCAAACAAATGAATTTAAACGATTATCAGAGTTGTATTCTTGCGGGGAGTATGTTGCATGTTACGTGAAAAGTGTACAACCACAAGAGAAATGGCAAATTGCAATATCTCTTGAACCTAGATTGATTAATCAAACTTTAAATATTAATCGTATAAATAATGGTACAAAGATAGTTTGTACTATCACTAGTATAGAAGATCATGGTTATGTGGTAGATATTGGCCTACCAAATGTGAGAGCATTCATACCTACCAAAGATAGTACTAATGAAAAGTGTTTATGTGAGTAAATGTAAATACATATACATCTATATATTTGCGTGATAAAATTGGCAATTAATGCATGAATTTTATTCAGTTCCAGGTAAACAGCTTTTGTGTCATGTCAAGGAAGTTAAAACAAGTGAAAATAATTCTATAATTAGATTATCCGTAAAACAAAAGTTGGTTAAGGCTATTCATGAAACAGAAATCCAATCACTGGATAGTTTATTGCCTGGCGTAACATGTAATCTATTTATAAAAAAAGTTTTACCGAATGGCTTGTGTGTTTCTTTTGGTAACAATTATCTAGGATATGTAAATCAACTCTATTTGGATCAACATTTGTCCAAATATTCAAAGGGAATGGAAATTACCGGCGTATTGCTGTACATTTTACCAACTGTTAAGTTTGCATACTTCAGTTCAGTAATAGATAAACCTAAAGATAATACTATTAAATCTGGAGATGTTATAGAGGAAGCTACTGCTTTATTCAGGGAATCTGGTGGAATAGTATTACAATTAAGTAAGAGCGGGATTCGGGGATTTGTTCCCTTAAAAAGAACAAATGTCGATTACGATAAAATTATCGAGAAATTTGATCCTGGTTCCACGCATAAATGCAGAGTATTATCCTTTAACTGGATGGATCGAACTTATGTCTGTACAATGCAACGTTCGTTATTGGAAGAGAAACATTTTTCTCTATCTGATTTTAAACCAGGCGATGTGGTAAATGTGAAAATCAGAAGCATCAATGAAGAGACTGGTTTCATTGACGTAGAAATTGGTAGGTTTAATGGACAAGTTTCACCCGAGCACGTATCTGACGAGGGTTTAAGCAGTTTAAAAAAGTTAAATATCAACAAAGAGGTCGAGGCGAGAGTTTTGACCGTCAATACTGAACGCCGCAGAGTATATCTTACTTTGAAGAAATCACTGATAACAAGTGATTTACCTATACTAACTGACATAAAAAATGCAAAATATGGAGCGAAATATTATGGTACTATTGTACAGATTAATAGGTACGGATTATTAGTCAAATTCTTTGGAGAAGCCAAAGGCTGGGTGCCAAAGAATGCCTTTGACGATGAGGCATCTGATGTAAATTGGAATTATTCCATTGGACAAACAATCTTGGTGAAAGTTGAATCTGTGGACGAAGATTTGGGGAAGATGTTTCTCAGTATAGATACTAAGAAAACAATAGTGGAAGAAGTTAAGTTCGCTATTGGTGAGCAGGTGGAAGGAACGATAATGGAATCGTCTACTCAAGGGGTGTATTTGAGAATCAGTAAAAATGATGGACGAAGTATAATCACTGGCTTTTTACCAGCTGGGCACATGTCGCCCTGCATGGAGAGTGCAGCTCTATTAGCATCGAAGTGTATGCCTGGAGATACTCTTTCTGCTTTAGTATTTGCTATGGTACCTAGCTTAATCTTGACGAGAACATTTGTACCCCAAGAAAAATATAGGAATTTCGAGAAGTTGAAGATAGGTGATTGTATACCTTGTTCAATCAGAGATATTGAACCAGATGGTATTAGAGTTATTTTACCACTTACAGGATGCTCTCCTTTCGGATATGTTTCTTACAGTAACGTTAGTAATTTCAATCTGTTATGTATGAATCAAATCTTATTTGCAAAAGTTACATCCATTAATAAAAAAGAGAGGCAACTGGGTTTGACATTGTCGCTGAAGAAGATATTTGATGGACTACCTAATCCTAGAAGCAGAATAATGACAGCTGTGGACACTTTGTCTTTGTACTTCAATAAGCTGGCAGAATTGATGAAAAATTCATTTTACGAGAACAGACCAATTTCATTTGTAAAATTAGGGCAAAGAGTTGTAGGAAAGATTGAAAAAATTACAAATGATGGCCTGGTTGTTCAGTTGCCAAATAATTTATTGGGTATAGTATCTAAAGACCATTATATCAAAGAACGAAAAGTAGGAGATAAAATTTCTGGCACGGTTATGTGGAAGAATTACGTGCACGAACTCGTTGAACTGACCACCTTGCCTTCTTTAAAGAATAACATAAGTGCAAAGCAAAATAAGCAATTGCGATTTCCTGAAGGGAAACTGTTCAGAGGCAGAATTTTAATGGTAAACAATTGGTTCCTTTTAATTCTCCTAAAAGGTATTGGCAAAGGTACTTTGGCTGCAATGCCCACAAGACGTCACATGAACGACGTACTGCCAGACTTATTGCCTTATAGTGTTCATGCAAAAATCAGGTGCTACGTTTTATTAAATTCCAATGAATCCGATATCATGCCAATCTGCATGGTGAAGTCTGCATTTGAAAAGAAGTACTGCAAACAGACGAAACCTAAAGAGGATAATAATCTGAAAAGAAAGACGAAGGCAACGAAAAATAACGAAGTACCGGCTAAAAAGATAAAAACTGAAGAGGATGAAGTTCCAGTTAAAAAAGAGGTAAGCGAGGAGGAATTAGAAGAGATTTTAGAAGAGAAGAATTCAGTCAAGACAAACGTTAAGCAGAAGAGTAAAAAAAAATTAAAAAAGCGTAAACAAGAGGAGGAGGTTAAACCTACAGGGGAGGATATAAAAAATATACGTTATGATATTGATAATTACAAGGATAATGAAGAAAAGCCAAGGATTCCTGAATGTGGATTTTTCTGGGATGATAAACCTGATGTGACTTTACTCAAAAAGGAAGAATCATCAAACGACAGCGAAGAGGAAAAGGAGCAAGAACCAAAGCAGAAAAAGAAAAAATTAAGTGCTGCTGAACGTAGAGAACAGGAGAGACAGAAGGAGCGTGAGATTCGTCAAAGGGAAGAAGCATTAGCCAGCAACCAGTTGCCAAATTCTGTAGATCAATTTGACAGACTAGTACTGGCGAGTCCAGACAGTTCTATAATTTGGTTGCAATACATGGCATACCATTTGCAAACAACAGAAATTGAGAAAGCTAGAGCAGTCGCAAGGAGAGCAGTTAAAACCATTAATTTCAGGGAAGAGAATGAAAGGCTTAATGTTTGGAATGCTTGGTTAAATTTAGAATCAAAGTTTGGAACTCCGGAATCATTGAACAATGTTTTTCAAGAGGCTGTCCGAAGTAACGACTCCCTAAAGATATACACTCATATGTTAACTGTACACGCTGAAGCTAACAGACAGATCGAGTTAGGCAAGATAATTAATACTATGATTGGAAAGTTTAAGCAGAATCCTCAAATATGGATTGACTGCGGTGCAACATTGTTAAAAGTGGGTTTGAAAGACAAATCTAGGCACATTATGCAGAGGGCATTGCAATCTTTACCAGCATCCGAACGTATGTACCGTTGTATCAAAGACAAATTTGATATTACCGAATAATAATATGAATTACTTTGTGCAGATGTGAATTTACTGGCAAGGTTTGCAATCTTGGAGAACAAATTCGGAGACAAAGAGAGATCACAAACCTTGTTTGAACAAATTTTAAGTTCTTACCCTAAGCGAGTTGATATATGGTCATGTTACGTAGATTCGTTAACTAAAAGCAATGACATTGATATAGCAAGGTAAAAATAATTCCAACATTCATTTCTTTTAACATAGTAAAGTATAAAGCTAGTTGTTTTTACAGGAAAGTACTGGAACGGGCTGTTGTACAGACTCTGCCACCGAGGAAGATGAAATCCCTATTTAAGAAGTTCATCAGTTTTGAAGAACAGCATGGTACTCAAGAAAGTGTGGTTCGTGTTCAGCAGATGGCTGTTGAATATGTAGAGAAACAATGTAACAAAGATGCTTGACTGACTCGTATAACATAAAGTATAAATAAAATATTTTTCACTCACGTTTCCGTACAATCGCATTAACGATTTAACTTTAATTTCAAGGGTAACATTTTCATAATTGAGTTTTCAATGTGATTGCATAATCTTAGTACACTGTATTAATATATCGGTTACCAAATATTATTAATCACTAAATATTAATTACTAATACTAAAACGTTTAATTGATAATGGTAGGTGAACGATTTGAGTGGAACGATTTTTCGCGGGTCGAACGCGATTGGTCATCGAAATGAGTGTATACGGCGAAATGTGGTAACATTGGCACTAGTGTTCCACCCTAGGCAATTGCAACGACATTTTCTTCTGCGCTAGCGCAGAATGCGGTAGTCGCGGAAGCGATGACTGTCAACGCGGAAATCGGCAACCTTGTAATCGCCATATTGTTTGCACGCACGTTGCGTTAGCGAGTCAGTGGTGATAATCTTGTGGGTGTCGCAACTGTGCCCGAGGAGGAAGTGTCGATAGAAAAGGTAAATACCCGAGTCTGACTCTGAGGCGGCGAGGCTACGGTCGCACGGAGTCACCAGTTAAGAATTTCCTGTATAGTACGTGGCGTGTTCGACATGAAGCGTGCTGGTTAAATCGATCATCTTGTCTCGAGACTCGTGGCGTTGTCGTGCGACTATCTCCTCGCCTCGGGCACGTTGAAAGTCCAGAGTGTTCGTCGTGGTGACGTCACCGACAGGTCCGCGGGATGTTTCACCTCCCCTTTTTGTCCCCATAAAAGGTTGAAATCTCATCTCGTTCGAAAAGCAACGATATAATCATGGAAACGCGAAGAAGTTTGTAACACTGACGTTTTGTGCATACATATATATATATATATATACATACATATCAGCTTGGACAAAATAATCAAGTGAAAAAAGCATACGTACTCGTTGAGGCGTCAGCCCCGTGAGTATTTCCTTTATCCAATTTCTATGAATGATTCGTCGTATATATGAATTATATATACGGGTCGTGGGTTTTAACTTTGGAACGTGAGAAATGCCAAAGGCCGTGTCCAAATCAACGCCGTGTGTCTTTCTTTTTCTTTCTCTTTCTTAATATATGTCTGTCTTGCTCCCACTCGCGCCCGCCCGCCCTTCTTACCCCTTCCACTCGTCTGCATCTTTGTCTCTTTCTCACTTTCTCGCTCTCTGGCCTCGTGAACACGGGGTTAGGTTACGAATCGAAGTGGCTCGATAAAAATATTCGAAGTATCGAGAGTAACACCTTCATTCTCGGAAAATTCTCCGTCAAATTACACGCACATGTTTAAAAAAAAAAACATTATATGCCTGTACTAATGGTCTCAAAAGGATCAATCAATCGTTTCCATCAAATTGTAACAATAGTTTCGATATAAGAGACCTAATGGTAATTTTATATCGATACCCTAAAGGAGAATAATACGATATTGTAAAGTATATTTGCAATAATTTCGATATGAAAAGCAATCGTTATAATCTTTGTTCTACCTTCGTTAGTGAACGTACCAGCCCCCTGTTAAACTACAATTTTATTTACTATTTTAATTCCTTAAGTTACCTACGAACTATGTTAATCCCCCTTTTGGAGGGCTAAATTAATAGTGATATGAAGGATTGAAAATTTCGAGTGTAAATGTAAAATAGCGATTCCCATGCCTAGTTTTCGTATCAAAATAATAAACAAACTGCGTTCCAACGTTTTTTACCTTTTTTTATCCGTTATGCCTGTACTGTTATGTGTTCACGTGAACAATTCAAATTAAACTTTTGTTATTTCCTTGAAATCACGCGTATGTAATTGTCTGTATATGAAACACAACATCTTACATAGAACTGATTCTGAATTTAGGTGGTAAATTTCCGCGAGTCTAATTATGTTCGAATATTAATTTTACAGGAAAAATAATGAAAAAGATCTTGTTAATGTGAAAGACACCTGTACGAAATTAAAATTTTGATAAGGTCAAAATAGTAGAATTCGACGGTTATGCGTATACTACGAGTCTAATCGATTTCATTAATCGCGTTACAAGTGCAGTCGTACGTGAAGCAAAAGCACCCAGCCACGTGCACATATACTCGTCGCTTGCTTTTGTTGTACATCTGAATTCTCGGTTTGAACGTTTTTCATTCAACTTGGTTCAGCTTTGATCTAGGAATACGCATTATTTCTTCTTTTACTTTTCTTTTCCATTTTGTATAATATTCTCAGATGAATGGACCACTTGAAAAATGCTTTCTTTGCTTCCCATTTACCCGTATACCTTAAATAGGAGCAGAAAGAAGACAAAGGGAATTAGCATAGTGCTATTGTTGCAAGCTGCTTACCAATGCACGGCATTACCATCGTAGACGGTCATTTAAAATGCTGAAAACGCTGCTAAGAGACGTTTCGGTCCGCTTACATTGCGTAAACGTATAATCTGCTCTGCCAGAGATCCACGTGTACTGATTCCCATGATGTAACCGTAGCCATCCGTTGATCGAATAATCCTAAATTATTTTAAATCGATGTTCCCTGTAATAGAACTGTCCACGAGTAATTCAAGAAAACAAAAATCAGACATGAATTTTGGAACAATTTTTTCCGAGATACTTGAAACAGTGTAAATGTGAAAATTCATTAAGTATTCATTAAGTATTAGTTACATAATTTCAATTGTGTTTTGCACGCGATTACGTAACTGCGTTATTGACTTTGCCTGGTGAAACGTAAGAGATAACTCGTAATATCTTGACCGTGCTACACGTACGTGATCCTTTCTCCTCGAATTTTTGCTTCTGTTCTCTTCGAAATAAGAAAAAAGTTAGCAACTCGTTAGCTAGTCTCAACGTATTGGCAATAGACTCAATAATGGTGAAATAACAGCACCATGGAAGAGGATGAACAGTTTTTTTTTTTTCACTAGTTGATTCTATCTGATACTTAATGTGGAATATGTTCGGAGAATTCGAGGAAACTCAAGACATTTCTCGTATCGGTTTTGCGCGTCTGATGTATTCCGGTGAAAACTGGGATGTCTGCCAGAACCGAGGAAAAATGTGGCTGCTTTCTTGACGCCAGGTATTTGGCAGAGACGTGGATTCATCTCTTGGACGTTACACGCGTGATTTTTACGCCGTCATTAATTCCAAAAACAGAATTACAATTAGAAAGAAAAAAAAAGTTGTTTGTAAAAATGTACCTTGCTTAATCTGTTATTACCTGTTGGCAATGCAGTTCCCTATACAATATTGTATCGTATCGTTGCACTGTAGCGCGAGATAAGACGTCGTAGACATATGTATATTTTATTAAATCCTACTTCACCCTGACTATTATATAACAAATATCTTTCATTCCACCGCTAGAGTTTAAAAAAAGAGTATTTTTCAGACGTGATATGTAAGTTAATTTTAGAAATACCAACAGTGTCGTCATATCTGCTCCTTAAAAGAGAGTTTAGTGATCATGTACCAATGGGATACGTTATCACTTATTGTTTTAGTTGTTTCATTGAGGAACTCTGTTCCACATTTTCTATTCGAGTTACAAGTATAACAGACACGCACCGATGTTAATTTAAAAAAAAAATTCATTATACCTGAAATTAAAATGTACATTACGTATCGTAAAATATATTTACCAATGTAGAAGACCACATTTTTATCGGATGAATCTAATTATCAAAAATGGTTAAGATGATAATACGTGTCTCAAGTATCCAACAGCACCCGAGTAGCCGCCTTTTTTTCCTCCCGGTCCAAGGTCATTCTGCTCTTTTTAGCTTGACCTAGTAACCTTTGGCATTTCTTCGTTTTGCATTCCTCTCCGCGGAATTTGACAGCTGGAGTATCGACAGCGGAGTTCGTTCTCCCTTTGTGTAATTCGTTCTATACAAAGACGTCTAGAGAGAAAGAGAGACAGAGTCTCGAGATAGAAGCAGAGAGAATCGATATTCGGTTGATCGCATAACGCAATGCGGTTCCGCTTCCATCGTCACGTGGAGACTCGTTTTTTTCGCGGGCACCCTGTAAATTCTTCCGTGGCCAGGTTTTAAGGCGGAAAAAGAGGACAAGGTGAAGTAGCGTGCTCAACGTAGCCAAGGACGATCCTGGAGCTGGAAAACGAGCTTTCATGTCTGGTCATTCTGTAACAGAATACTTATCGTGTAATGATATATTGTGTTTGATGCACTTTTCCTCGATTTCCATTAAAAGAATACAAGATAATTCGTTCGAAATGTTTTATTTAACTTTTAGTAGTTCGGATTTAAGGTTAGGTACCTCAGAAGAGATTCAGAATTGAAACAGTTGGATTCAAATTGTAAGAGAAATTGGTTTGATTCATCATGCTATTCCAGTCGTCGGTTTTTTCTGGGTCAAATTGTTACGGATCTTGCGAAACTGATTTTCGTTATATCTGTCCTCTTTCTCAAGAGAGGGAGATACTTTATCGTTGCTCAACTCTGCTGAAAATCTTTCTACTAATGCTCTTAAGAGGCTACGCCAGATCTTCTTGTATTACACGTCATATTTTCACTTGCACAATAATGTCCTAATAAGTTCTCGAATACTCTCCCTTGGTAATTAGAAAACGAAATTAGAAAATCCAGCTTCAGAATCTGAGAATAAGTTAAGAATTGCGTTTCAGTCGATTATGCAGAATTCTTACTTACCAACATAACCTTGAGAATTTCTAGATCGATCGATAACCGTGAAACATTCTTGCAGAAAAATTAAAAGAATTTTACGGTAAAAGAAAAGAGCGAACGAATCGAGCATCCTTTCTGATGCAAATGTTGTCACCTTTAATTTGTTCACGAACTTTTCTACCGTTCGATCGTAACAGCGAGAAAGACAAAAAAAAAAATCCCCAGTACAGTAGAAAAACACGCATGGCTTGATTGATATACTCACCGAAGCTCTCCTTTAATTATGTTGGTATTCAGGAAGGGCTTTTAGCGAAGAAAGAAAGGGCGAAAGAGGGGAATTGAGAGACTGGTGACCCAGGGTACAATGTCGTATCACCGTGGGGGCCAGGCGGGCGCCGTAGCAGTCTCGTACAGTACCAGCCCGATGGCGCCGTACTCTCCTAGCAGGCGATGCTCCAGCGGTAGCAGCAGCACAACTAGCTCCACTATCGGCGGTTCCACCTCGAAGCTGAACACCTACAGGTCTACTGGTACCTCGTCGATCCTATACACATCCGAGTATAGGCGATCCTACTGCCCGTCAGGCAGGTGAGTCTTTTTCTTTATCCGGTATCCAACTCCCCCCATTTCTCTCCTCGTTCCGAATACTACTGTGTTCCAATGGATCCCAGGGATCGGCAATCGCGTTTTCGGAACGATTTAAAAACAGAGGAGTCTGATCCTTTGCCTGGTTTTTGCACTTTTGTGATCATTGTCACTTAAGAGAAAGCTTGGAAAAGTGGAATGACAAATATAGCAGGAGACATTACAGTTAATCTTACAAGTGATATCCATTATTAATAAATTCCTATTTCTTTTTACGTGACTCTGTAAATTAAGCTAATTTAAAATTTTGGCTCAATGTTTTTCGTCCACCGTGTCTACAGAGGGTTAGTTCCAAAAAGTTTGATAGCCGTCGATACTTCATTGACTTCTCTTCAATCACTTTAAGCTCTTAGGATCCTCTAGTTGAATATGGTGGGGATGACCTTGAACGAGAGGTTGATCATAACGATTGTATATCTCATTTTTTTACCCCCTCCCTATGAAGATCATAATTGCCGATCCCAGGCTTCTCAAGAAAACGAACGTAGGCATAGAATGTGTTAAATAGTTGATACTCGATGGGCCCTACAGTTTCTACTCATCAACGGGTGCGAGCATCCGCAGGAACTACGTGTCGGAGTACAGCCGGTCTCACAGCTCACCCACAAGGTGAGCAATACCCCGGGATTGAAACGGGGGTATAAGGTGCACGCGACTGCAAGATCAAGGCCCCAATAAGTGTCACCTGTTCGGTGCTGTGTATCTATTTTTTCTCTCCCCCCTCCCCTCACCCCTACCTGAAATCTGAACGATTTAACTGTCGTATTCTATAACGCTTTGCGAACATGCTTTCTTTTCTCGAGACTTGAGAGTACAGTAGAACGCCCGCTTAAGTGACTATTTCTTGAGAATTTTCAATTCAGATATTATTTAACCTAACCTAACTGAACATAGCCCAGAGGAAATTTCATTTTTACAATTTTCGATAGTTATTACCATTGAATAGGGTAGGTCCTCGATACCCGAATGGATGGCACTACTGTATTTCTGATGTGAAACCACGCTTGCTATCTAAAACATTAAAAAAACAAGAAAAAAATAAATCAAATCAAACTTCGTTTATGAGTTACTTTAGCTTGTTGTGTTTATAATTAGTATATTACTAACCTCATCGTTGGATTGAAATTTCTAAAACCACGAATGGTCAATGAAATTTTTATTGTCGTTCAGAAACACCACGTGCTGGTGTTTTTTCCTTTGTGTCTCCCGTTTGGGAGGATCGCCGTTGTGCCAATTCAGTTTCTTCGCGTTATAAATACACACTTGGTGGGCAACAGGTACCCCGACGACACCCTTTACAATGCGCCAATTACTTCTGTCCCTGGTATGCTACAATGATCCAATTAGGAGGGCATAAGACCCCGTTTCTGTGACAAAGATCAAGGTGGTTACAACCTGAAAACTAGTCACACGGGATTCTTTACCGATGGAAGATAATTTAAAATAGGTTCAGATGACTCGTAAGTGACTTTCCATAGTGAATACTGTGTTGTAAATTGTGACTTTAGACTAACTATACTATTAATGAAAATGGGTTCTTAACCATCTACAAGTGGTAGAATTCATGAAAATTCGTGTAAAAAATATATGCAACGACATATGAAATAAATTTCTGACTTTCAAGTTTGTAAATAAAAAATATTTAGCTAAGAAAATATTAACTTTCAAGGTATCCTTTCGATAATTATAGAGCACTGGAAGGCTAGAGTGTAGTCTAATATCTTCTAGGGAAGAACTACCACGGTGAAAAGTCACGTGGAGTATAAGTGCATTACGTGTGCAGGTTGATCGATCGCAATTGACGCGTTGGGAAAGACCTTGACCTCGGTGAAGGCGAATTGTCTTTTGCTGGGCGAGAGAGAGGAGAGTCACTTTCTACCCGGAATCCTGTCTCCCGTTACCTACACGGGATATCTGGCTCACGTGTGCACACGCGAGCGTGTGTATTTTAAATATCTAGTTCGCCATATGTCCCAGGCGCCGTTTCCAAATCTACCAACGGTGTCGAGCGTCTGATTTAGTAACCCACAATCTCTCCCTACTCTTTTCGTACCAATTTCCATTTCTTCACGTTGAAACAACTATCTTTTCCGCCCTCTGGAATTATTTTTATTCTGAAATTAGCGTTACGAAATTTTTTTGTCAAGGTGTTTATCATTCAACTAACATATCGAGGTATAGGCAGTGCTTACTCATCCTGATGTATGCAGTTAGTTATATGAGAGAGAAGAATGCATTGCCAAATTATTAAGCGATTACATCAGGAAATCTTTTTTTTCTTTCCTTTATTTTTCTTTATTTTTATTTTTGTTTATTATTATTATTGTTTTGTTAAAGAAAACTATAACGCGAAACAGAACGAAACTTTCTTTTTTAATGTTAGATATATATTTATGTAATATATATGATATAATATCAATTAATCAAGTGTTGCGATATTTTTCTAAATACATATCGAAGATCGATACGTTATCCTGAAAGATATCACATCTTCACTCTCGTGTAACAAACTGTACGTATATGACAGCAAGCGCGTGCAGGGGTTGCGTAATCGGCGAAGTAAGAGAGGGTAACCCTTGGCTACTGGCCCAGCTGTGCGATATTCACATTCCCCTTAACGTTTACAGGTCAGTCTCTTCTACGACGTACACGAGCCCAGTGAGCAGCAGTGCTGGTCCATCAACGAATGCAACATCTAACAGTGGCAGCAGATTTGGTTTATCCACCTCCTCCTCATCGTCCAGCTTGTCCATTAGCGGCAGTTCTAGGGACAGGCTAGAAAGTACTACAACAGACCTGAGCAGGTACTCTCCGTCTGGTTATATACCGAAGATCTCCGGCTCCTCCCACCACCACCATCGTCAGTGGAAGCACCACTCGACCAGTACAGCGTCAACTGGGTCTTCTTTAACGGAGCTATTTGGCGAGGGTGGCCGTGAGACCATCGAGCGAACAGGGAGAGACTATACGCGACCAGAGTCGTCGCTCTCCTCGTCCTCTTCGTCGTCTTCCGCTGCTGGCGTCTGGTCCAGGTCAAAGAGGCGACCGGGCAGTAGCAACAGCAGCACGGTGCTCCACGGCGGGTATGCACGCGCGGACGGCGCCGCGACACCTGGCGAGGTAACGATCGACGAACGCGGCAGCACGGTACGCGATCACCTGGACGAAGACGAGGACGACGACGACCAGGACGAGGACGAGGACGAGGACGGGGACGGGGACGAGGACGATCGTACTAGCACTACTACCACCGATCGTACAGACGATCAACATAACAACAATCAGAATAACAACAACGTGCAACAACAATCGATTGGTGGCAGCAATAACAATGTTGCTGCTGCCGCCAGCAGTGGTGAGAATGGGAATGCCAGTGGTGGCAGTGGCACAGAGGACAGTGGAAGCTACGGGGTGGTGAACAACAATGATCGTGGTGACCTAGACGACGAGGACGCGGACCTAGACGACGAGGACGAGGGGGACGCGCAGCTGAACGGCCTGCATCGTCGCCTAGAGGTTTCACCAGCTAAGCGTAACCTCCTGTCACCTGTAGTGGCAGCAACCTCCGGTGGTGGCGGTGCTGGTTTGATCGGTGTTATTAAGCTCGACTTGCACACTAACTTAGCTACTAATACGAGTAACGGCGAGCTGCTGATTAATAATAACGCAAGGGAGAAGATCAACGTAACCGGTGAGCTAGAACAACAATCAGAGGAGCTGGACATTGAAGAGGAGGAGAACTTGGAGGATGGCGACGAGCAGAAAAATACGTCTACATCGTTCGTGGGCGGTATTACGCCGCCCGTTTTGCAGAACGGCGTGTCGGGAAGACCGTCAGGTACCTACGGGGAAGACCCGTCCACGCCATCCACATCTAGAAGGCAAGAGGGACACTTCTCCGGGTCTAGCTCGAACACTGCCAGTAACTTGAACTCCTCGTCGCCCACGGGACCATCCACAGCACATCAGAACCTCTATCGCGGGATCAGCGACCAGTTTGTGAGTGTTCCTGGAATATACAGGGCGATTAGTCCAGGATTTATTACGCGGTTTCGTTGTAGGATGCAGGGTTTGTGAATAACAAGTAGAAACTTGATGAAATTGATCGATAAGAGTCATTGGAGAGGACAAAAAGTGTCGATAAAGTGTAAATTTTTATTTAATAGAGCAGAGCTACTTGTAGTAGTTTAAACGAAGAAATGGATTAGTTTATCAAAACTTTGCTTTCTTTCTTTTGCTGATCTTTGTTAGTCTCATAAGCTTCTACTTGTTGTTCAGAAACAATCTGTATACAGGGGTCTATAAATTTATCACCATTAGAGTAACTACTGAACGGTAAAAAACATTGATTAATCTTCGATGATATTGAGATCGACGTGGAAATGTTCCTTATATTATGTATTGGAAATGGTGAAGAGATCCTTTTTGCATTTAGCGACTATTTAAAACAGCACAAATTTATGGACACCTTGTATATAGTAGCATAGGCGTATCAGCTTTCATTGATTTCCAGTTTCGGTCGTTTCTTTTCGAGCGTACCGTCTCCTATAATTTGAAATACATTCTTTTTGGCGTACTAGGTTTAATTACTTCATTCACAGGGCTTATTTTGATAATATACTATCTCACACCTGTGAAGTATGAAATTTAAATCTTAGAACATTATCAATAGATAGGCCATGTTCTTCCGATAAAAATGAGCTCAAACACGACTTCATTCTGACGATTTTTAAAAATATTAAACCAAACTACCCTTCAAGTTACGACTCGAGCTAAGAGAAATGCTGTTTTCGATTCTCTCTATTACAAGTTAGATTTCTTCCTAAAGATATACAACCAAATTTTTGGTTCTCCGTCTTTCACAATTTTAAAACACTGTTGTAAAATGTGAAATTCTATACTGGTGGAGGGAGAGACACACAAATCTGCCATAAACTATCCGAAGTAGTGAACGTATTAATAAACTCGTCTCTCATTCAGTATTTCACTCATAATGCGGGTATGTTGCGCGCCATTTTTTCCAATCCACGGAAGGTTCAGTGCCTTGTCATGAAACCTTGCATCGTATAGTACAGCAGTATAGCAATAGTAGAGGGGGTGATGATGCGACAAAATGTTACTTTATGCGCTTCCACGTTGCTGCTTGTGTGTCTGTTACGAAACGGGTGGACATTTTTCTTCGAGCATCTGCGCTCACTAGGCTGTTCGGCAGTTAGCTGGATTTAATAATAGATCGGAGCTCTCCGGGCATGAGTGAGAGAGAGAGAGAGAGAGAGAGAGAGAGAGAGAGAGAGAGAGAGAGAGAGAGAGAGAGAGAGAGAGGTGGCGGTCAACGGATCTCTCATAACACATAACGGTCCCCCGTGGCAACGTAGCATGCATAGAGACGTTGAACGTGTATTATTCTAGTTCTCCTCGTGATCCTCGCGAATTGATCTGTCTCTGTCGTCGATAGCAACGAGTAGCGTGCCAGTTTGGCACATGGAGTGGGGGCAGAGTATCTCTGAATATACAGACATGACGCTACAAGTACCTTTTCGTTGTCGAGACGCGCACAGAGAAGCTTTCTGGTCTCTCCAGGGGCAACATGACGTTCGTTTGTTTGCCCTCTACGTTCGGTAACGTGATGTTTGAAAGATGGACAGAAGTGGTTTCGAAACGTTACGCAGTGTAAACTGGCTTATACCCAAGTGATAGGCTGGGGGTTGTGGTGCGTGTGGGCAGTGATCACTTTGCTGTTCGTATACGCTTTCCTGCTCGGCGTCGCGACACCTCTGACCAAGCAGAAACGCATCTCATCCCGTGTTTACACGGTACGGTACAGCCTGAGTACGGTACAACCTCCAGCCAGTCGTAGGAAGGTGAGTGTTGTGAAAAAACAGAGATAATGACGTCGATGGCGGCGTCGTTATGCACCGTTGCTTCTTTTTCTCGGCTGTTTGACGCCTTAGATTATTATGCTATTCTCCCTTTTATCAATATATTGTGTTGGACATACTTTCTACTCGGGACTATCCATACGTTCAGGTTGGATACATCTAGAAACGTACGTACAGTGTGACGTGATCGACACATATATATACTAATCAAATAGTGTATATACATAATATCTAACCGATTTCTTGTGCCTCTGTGTATGCAATACGTATCCCCTGATTTTATATCGACTTCGTGGTGTGTGCGTGTGTACGAGTGTGCATTGGTGTGATGTGCCGCAAGCCTAGACACCGCCACCAGTAATGTAACAGTAGTTGCGTTTTAGAACGGAGTACGCGACGATATCCGACGGTTTTCGTTCCCTGTAGAGACGTAGAGAAAAAAAAAGTTATGAAAAGAAAAAGAAAAGTTATGTTACCAGTCAGAGGTGTAACGTTAACGTGTGTTACAGGAGGGAAGCCCGACAAACAAATCAGCGCGTAATCGGTTGCAGGCGCATCGCGATGAGCGGTGTGGATTAAACGGGTTGAGAAACATTGGAAACACAGTGAGTATTGTGAAACTATATTGTGAAAATTACCTAACGTATATTCTCCTTAACCTAATTTTTTTTCTATTACAGTGTTTTATGAACAGTGTGATCCAATGTCTGAGCAATACAAGACCATTGCTGGAATATCTGTTGAATGAGCAATACCTGGCAGACATAAACACTACTACATCCAGTATGAAGGGAGCTCTGATCAAGGCATTCAGCCAGGTAATTCACGAACTGTGGGAGGTGGGCGGAGACCACGTGGTGAACACGACGGCGCTGAAGTCTCAGATACAGAGATTCGCACCACGGTTCATCGGCTACAGCCAACAGGATGCTCAAGAATTTCTCAGATACCTGTTGGAGGGGCTACACGAGGACGTGAATAGGGTAACGGTGAAACCACAACCAATACACACAGATATTCCTGAGATGTACACGTAAGGATCCATGATTGATCTTCTTCGAGTCTGAATAACCAGAATTCGTACAGTAAGATGATTTAATATCGGTCATTCTATAAACAGGGATAGTCAGAAGGCAGTAGAGAGCTGGAAGCGTTACCTGCGCAGTGAAGACAGCATGATAGTAGACGTTTTCGTGGGTCAGTTACGCTCCTCGCTGCATTGCACCTCCTGTGACCACGTGTCGGTTACTTTGGACCCATTCTGGGACTTAAGTTTGCCGATTCCGGCCAGGAGCGGCACCGTGAAGCTGAGTCAGTGTTTGGAACATTTTACGCGAGAAGAAGTACTTGATGGCGACGAGAAACCTACCTGTTCCAAATGTCAGATGAGGAGGAAATGCACGAAGAGTTTCAGCATACAGAAGTTCCCGAAGATTCTCGTTATCCGTATCCTTTTCATGTTTCAGTGAAAATCATATAATCATTTAGAAAGTCCTGTCGCATACATACAAATTCCTTTTACTTATACGGCCATTCAACTGCATCTGCAGAGATCATATTTAGAGACCTAAAAAGAAAAAGATTATTTTCCTTAACGAAGTGTAATTACAGATTTGAAACGTTTCTCACCAATGGAACGGTTTCGCAGTAAACTGAACGTGATGGTAGATTTCCCATTGACAGGTTTGGATCTCAGTGCCTTCGCCGCGCCTCGAGTTCCTGGTTGCACGTACAACTTGTACGGTGTCGCGAATCACTCAGGCACGACGCACTCCGGCCATTACACGGCGTATTGTAAACACCCGTATTCAGGGGACTGGCACGAGTACAATGACAGCCGGGTGTCCGTTGTCCCGGCACGATCGGTCGTTTCCAACGAAGCCTACGTACTATTTTACGAGCAGCAGCCTCACAGTTCTCACTTGTAACCTTACGCCATTGCCTAGAGATATATACAAAACGACCATCTTGCCTCCTCTCAATACCTCAAAGTCCAGCATATAGTATGTAAAAAAAAAAAGAAAAAAAAACAGACAAAGAGAACAAACAGAAATTAATGATAAACAAAATATGAAATTATACATATACTTTATCGTGTGGTATCGAAAAGCGACTAAACACTGAACAAGAGATATGAAAAGGGAAAGCAGAGAGAAGAAATACCAACATTAGTTTGAGGTTGTTCTCGTTGAGCAAAAGAAAAAGACGGAGTGTGTGACGAGTGTGTATTGTGTGACATTGGCGATAATCATGTCCCCCTCGCGAGTCGAGATTTTGTTTCTTTTTTTTTCCTTCAGGGATTAGAGGGATTTCTCTACTTCAGCTTCTTTAGATACCAGACGCTTCGGTGCATTTTTCCACGGAGAATCGCTCGGAAAAATACATCTCTGGAGGTTTCAATCACGATGCTTAGCATGGACGAAAAAAATTCTTGAATTCAAATAGTCGCGTTCTCTTTCGGTCTTGTTCATTTTTACATTTTTTTCCTCCCTTTCTTTTCTAGTTTTTTTCTTTGTGTCTTTTTTTTCTTTTTTATGGAACAAGAATAATCATGTTATTTATTAAAGAACAAGATTTGCCAGACAGGTTTAACCATAGTATTATATATATATGTAATATATATATAAAAAAATGTACTTTGATATTTGAACAATGAAAATGAAGAGAAAATCATGACTTCGCCAAAGATCACGTATACGGAGAATAATAATAATAATAATACTAATAAAATAAAAACCGCGCTTCGGATGTCTAGTTACTTTTGAATAGACGATATAGTAAGAAAAAAAAATGGGAAACATCTATCTCACTCTTCACTGAACGACACCTGGCAATCTACAGCTATTTACTTTTGTAAAATATTTTGTTTAATAATATCAGTCAAGAGTTATTTATTTAATTTATGGAAAGAGAAAAAACTGATAAAATATTAATATATTCGATATTGACGAATATAATATAAATATATAAATATACATAAATATATATATTATTATACGTATTACATACCAATAAAAAGTAACAAAGATTAAGGGAAAAGAATCAACGAACAAAATGATTTTTCTTGTGTGGTATCACGGTGTCTGCTTTCTCCTCGACTGAAAAAAAGAAAAGTATTGATGTTAAATAAATCAATGATAGACTATAACGACCCCCCCCCCCCAAACAGCAATCAAACATTACACCCGTTTTTTTATTACTCGAAAAAAATGCGACATACTTGGTTCCCAACGTCGTTTTTTGGAAATTACTAATTGGTCTCGAATAGCAATGCTTAATTAAACAAATTCTTCGAAACTAAGCCAAACCGATCTATTGGTATTAATAAACTACACATTGTGCAAAATTTGTTGTCGATTTTCCGTTGCAACATAAACAAACGTCATTAGGAGAAGCCATTGCATGAGTCCACCAATCAGAGTCCTTTGTTCGTTTTAATTGGCTGTTTCAAATAATGCGCGGTAAAAACCGGTATTTTGAAATGAAAATGAGATTTTTCGCAAGTAGAACGTGCATTTACCTCGTATTCTTTCCATACTACTTCACTATAAAAACTTATCAAAAATTTTCAATTACCATTTCAATCCTCAGTGTTCGCGTCAGGATTATATTAACTTGGTATTTCAAGATCCAGATAATTTTTGTGCAAATAATTTGCAGTTATGTTACATTTAAATTCTTGTTGGCTTCACTAGAGACGGAAAAAATCGCGTGAACATTATTAATGACGACCAGAAAAAAAAAAGATTGCATGCGTCATTCGAATGTTCATTATCTATTTTGGAGCTCCATCGGTTTATTTTCAATTTACAATTGCGCATGCGCCATGATCTCTCCACTAGAAACGTGATTGTACTCGTCGGTCAATTCGCGATTATCATGCTGCAAGATTCGTAATACAGATGGCGACGTTCGCGCTCTGTGAACTTGTCTGCCACGCGTGCCACTGAAAAGAATGGAAATCGTCGTCTGGTCGTCTCCCCTTCGTGCATGTACACGTCTGGACATGATGGTATGCGGTAGACGTGCAACTCGCATACATAAGCACGTGCCCCGGGGGGTAGGGTTTCTGGATCCCTTGTTCTTTCCGTCGCGAAAAGAAGGGGTTTTTGCAAGCAGTCTGTGCGTCGCGAATTCGCGAACAGTTTGGTACGTGGACACAGCCAGTGCATATTCTTGCTCGTTCGCGAGTGGTCGTTGCTAGTCGATAGTCGCGAATTTCGTACTCGTGGGAAGGAAGTCGTGACAATCAGTGACGGGAATGATATTCTTGCGAAGAACTGTTGTGAAAGTGCTGTTACATATTTTAAGAAACATACATACTTGACCCCTCCTAGTTTAATCCTACCGGTAATTTAGATATTTACGTTTGTTACAATACCCGCAATTTTTGAACGTGACTATCCTATCGGTATTTCCTTTTACAATTTCTCAGGGTTCTCCTTAAAATTTGCCCCGTGATTGAGATAGTGCTCGCGATAATTTGAAAACGGACTTAAGTTGTAAATATAGAATTATTCAGCTTCTTCGAGGATGTTAGCACGTACGCGTACGTTTCATGTATAATTGACATTAACACACTTGATAGCTCAAACTCACATGTCTGTTAACATCTTTCGGTACAAATATGATTCTATATTTATACATTTGTATGAATACTTAAACTAATAGTGTATTTATTCAATCGAATCGTACAATTAATTTAATGAAATGTGATGAAAAAGGCGAGACATGTGTCGTTTTTCCAGTGACTATACGTATGTAGAAACTATTATACGTGAACGAATTCTTATATCTAATTTCGAAATGAAAACGCTTCTTTTTCAAATTAGAAAACAAATTTCTCCTGGAAGAGTTTAAAGAAAGTTGGTGAAAAAAATTCGCGATGATTTGCGTGTGCACATTGTTCGCGAGGGGTACGCCAGTCGCGCGATACGCCCCTGGCCCCCGTGGTCGAGGCAAAGGGACATGCGAAGGAGCGAGAGAAGGCACCGGGTGTGCGTGAGGGCAGTGATCTCTCAGGGAGCGGCGACCTGACGTACGAACGAACGGTGTCCGATAGATATAGGATATATAACACATCACCACGTTTGCTTTTCCTCGTCGCTGGATTATTTCCACGGGTCCGCGGGATATATCGACGTTCCCGTTTCCATCGAGGTAAAGATCAGAATTCGCACATCCTGTGTTTTTCGTACCCACGCTGTTCGGTTCTGGCATGCGTTCTCGATGAGTGACGGGATCAGGAACTGAATCTCAAGTTCAATAGATAAACATAAATCGTTTTGAATAATGCGAGGGAATTCAATTATATCAATACTTTGGATATTTACGTTTTTCTTTTTTGCGTTCTTGGCGGCGACACTCTTCGAGAATCGAGACTGTTCAAATTTCGAGATCGGTTCGATCTGGATCTTTCAGGAAAAAAATCGATACCTGTTAACTATCGAGAAATTATCGACGCACTGAGTGAATTTTTTTAATAAATTTAGGTTAAAAATTTAACTTCGGCTTGTGAACTGTGTATAAAATATACTGTAAAGTGTTAATTAAAAAAAAAAACATAGACGCCTGACGTTGATCTCGAGCCGATACGCGAAGAGCAAGTTCAAGCGTATAGAATGTTATCGAACTATTCGATCGCGCGAGGTTAAAGAAACAAGAGGAGATCGTGTGGCCTAGGTTAGGCTAACGAGATCGCAAACCGCAGAAGGTCAGATTCATGTGGCCAATTTCAGTGTCAATAAATGTGTACGTGACTATTTGCATTGCATACGCCAGATTATATCTTGACTCTTGATAACACAGTTAAAAAAGGTGACAGCTTTAACCGCTACTTGGAAAATGTAAATAAAAGGAATATTTTTATACATTAAGTATACAATTCTAACGTTGCTCGTCTGATAGTAATCTTTCATGATCTACCAAAATATTATTATCTTTATAAGTACGTTTAATTGATCAATTTAATATTGTATGATCAAATACTATGTTCTATCATTTGCAAATAGGGTAGCCGTCTATAAATACATATGTAATAGTATCCATGTCTACACCATAAGAAACAGATGATACAAAATACTGTGAATAATCGAAACGTATTGAGATTGAAACTGAATTTATCATGGAATATCCATCCAAAGGAGGGTCAGGTATGGCGGACATTGCAGTGGAGCCACCTTGCATCGTCTCTCCCGAATTTTTCTTCCCCATAGTGGCGCGGTACGGGGCGGGGCCATCGTGGTGCATGGAAAGAGAAATTTTTCCGACGGTTGTTGGCCCGGCCCCACGACGACGGACACTAGGGTGTTTCCCACATGAATGGCAGAGCAGTGGAGGCGCGTTGTAAGCAAGCTGCACCGCTGCAGTAGGCCTGTGGGCCAAGGTTTCTTTCTCTCTCTCTCTCTCTCTCTCTTTCTCTCTCTTTCCTTTTTCTTCTTTGTCTTTGATGTTCTCTTTATCTCGACTACTTTTACAGATTGAGACCTCCTTGATATCAGGAACAAACCTGTGGTTCAATGCAGCTGGATATTTTATACTTATTATTTTCGGTTTACTTTCCTTCCCTGCTATTTTCCCGCCGCCATTTTGTTACTTTATCTTCTATGTATAAGGTGAACGAAATTTTTCCTATTTCTCTTTCCTTTTATTATCATTACTGTGATACTTTGGTTTTCTTCTCTGCTATTCTTTGATACCATGTAGTTCAGATTACCATGTACTTCAGTCACGTATTAAACAGACAGCTTTGTAAATTGGATCCATTTCAAATATATATTTTTTTTTCTTAGGAAAGTATCAAGTACACTTGTTTGTTTTTAGATATAATGCACGGTTAGTGCAGTGATAATGGTTACAAAAAAATTACCGTTTAAGGAATGAATTAAATTTCATTTTGTACACTTTAAAACTATTGATTGTTGAACAAAAAACAAATTTTGTTTCGTTGACTCCGAGAAACCGAGCTACCCCCATTTATTCCCGGATGCAGATGCACTCGAGCCCCTCCATCGTGCCACTCTTCTAAGGTCTCCGCTGACAGGCGTGGCCCTTTCCCTTCTGGAGTTTTTCATGAGGACCCACCTGGTCTTCCATTGGCCAGGGGCTAAATGAAAACTTTTCCGATATGGCCCCTTGGCTCGACCCTCTCTTTATTCGTTTCCCCTCGATGACGTTCAACAAACACGTTCCTATACCATTTTTTTTTTTTTTATCTTTCACTCTGTACAATTTTTTGATCCATTATACGCGATTTAAATTTATAGACAAAGTAATTGTTGTTAGAAAATTGATCGTCAGGGGATGGAAGCTCACGTATATAGCCATTTTCCGTCTCTGGCCTGTCTAGTTGAGAAGCAGCAAGTTATTCTGGCTCAGAGGAGGCTGACAAAGCCGTGCACACGGGTGTACCAGCGTGGTGCACACACCTGCATTGCTGTTGTGCAGGTCTGCGTGCCTTTTCCTTGTTCAACTTTGTAAAAGAATCGCATTTTTCTCTTGATTAGGGACAGATGTATCCCAGTTCGAAGCCTCTTCGTTTATTTTGCCTTCATTGATCATTTCAATTACTTTTGAATATTTAATATTCGATATAAGTCGCATATTCATGAAATTATATAATATAAAACATCTCGAGTAAAATAAGAATCACGATTATCATATGATCCAGGTAATACAAGTCACGATGAATCTAACCAAGAATCTCATGGAGTCACAATCAAACGTAAACCAGTCCTGCATCGAAATTTTTTCAGAGTGAGGAGAGGGTAGCATCTTGGTGCATTCTGCGTCGCTTTTTTTCTACGCGTAGACTGTACAGCGTGCACACAGAGGTGGCTGTAGCTAGGTTGAGGCCGCTGCACGTCGTCTCTGGCTCGTCTAGAGCGGCAAGGCCGGCCCTGAAGGGGAAACGGACGGGACCAGATGCACCCGACCGGTATTCCTGCGCGCAACGCCAAATTTTCTCAGAATACCGCTGTATAAATCGTGCCTGAAACTATTACAGAAGAGAGACTTGATGAATAGTCAAATCGCAAATTGTTTTCTTTTTTCCTGTGTAATTGGAATGGATAATTTTCTTATACACAACGTGAAGGTTAAAATTCTATTTGGTAGCGTAGACATCAGGAAATAAGTCTGCAATGTAATTATTCAGAAAGAAAAACAAAAAAAACGTAAAGAAACGATGGAGCGCATAAACAATGGCTCGAGTGTTCTTCTATTTTTGGAGTAACGTGAAACTGCTGTAAACGCACTGTGGAAATAGTACTAGTCCGTCTAGCTAACCTACACGGAGGGATTCGAAAATTGCACCAGGGGAGGATCAGCAGGCGGATATTCGAGAGAGATTGGAAACTGGCCGGGTGAAGGGAGAGGTTCCTTTGCGTCCGCGGGGCTTCGGTGTCAACAGGTTTTATTTTTGCCCCGCGAAAAGGCCAAGGTCCTCTCTTGCCCCTACCGTGCGTCCCCTTCCCACTGGATCCCCTCCATCAGCTCCTCGACAAGTGGGGAGACGTCCCAAGGGATGCTGAAGAACCTTCTGGAGGCCTGGCCCGATGATAACTTCCTACAAAGATCTTTCTTTCACGAATGATCCTTTGTTAACAATCGAGAGAAACAAGCAGAAAATAATAAGATGGTCCAGGATAGGTCACTTTGAGAGCACAGTTTACGCCTCCGTGTATATATATATATATATATATATATATATATATATATATATATATATATATATATATGTACGTTCCAGGAGAAGTGCACGAAAGTACTTAGGCGAGGGTGGCAGAGGCAAGTAGAGAGGCTTTCTGCGTGAGGAATGGAGAAAAAGAACGGTAGAAAATGTGCGAGACGTATAGGGGATATATGACAAAGAGTGGTTGGAGGGGACAGAGGAAGAAGGAGATGAAAGGTCTAGCTTCGTGTGTCCCGTATGTTCGTGTGTATACGTCTAAGAGGGAGCATGAGACTGTTTAGCGATGGGCTCGAAACATCCAAAATCAATTTAATACCAAAATTATCCAAACTATTCACACATACCGCTCTCTTACTACAAATAACCTAAACTTGTCGAATGTTCTTCAACGATAAATGCATTTTCAGATCTGGTAACCAATCAGAATTCTTCCTACCGATAAAAGAACTCAATGAAAACTGGCTACAGAGAGAGAAACGTGTGCTCATCGCTAGACAGAGGACGTAGAATAGGAACAAGAAGACGAAGAAGATGGAAAAGGGTGGGAGGAGTGCATCGGACAGGGACAGGTAGATAATCAAGCGTGGAGGGGATCAGGGAGGGGTGTACAGAGGGCTGAGGAGGGGGCGGGAGGCGGTGGTGTGGGGGGTGGGGGTTCGAGTGCAGCGGCCTGGCAGCCTATACTCCGCGTGAACTATAGTCAGTCCGGCTAGGCTAGAATCCGCGTATAATGTATTCTCGAATATCGTGCACTCTCTCGTGATCAATATAAGCTCCGACGCGGGCCGGAGATACACGAAGACCCACCTCCTTCCTCGGCCCGCCCGGACGGTGTTTTTTCGTGCGGAGTGCAACGCACGCTGGATCGCGAGAACTGCACTCGCTCTATCCCCTCCCCCCTTTATCCACTTCTCTGTCTGTCTGTCCGTCTCTGTTCCGACGATTATTCGCTCGCTCCTTCACCCTCGATTATCCGTGACAGTGTCGAAGAGGATTGTCAAGGGAGAGGGGGCGGCAGGAAAGAATGAATATTATAATCTTGGGAATTATTTAAATTCTTGCTACGGGAAAAGGGGGAGTTGGTATTTTGAGATCGAAAAATCGAAATTATTCTTTTTTCTTTTTTTTTTTCTGCGGAATGTTAAACACTAGTTTGAAAGATTTTATTTTACATTGTCCAAGCTCACGCTGTAACAGAATATGTTATTACAGTAAATGTTTAACATACAGTGAAAAGGGCATTGAATTTCCTTCAATATTTTTTAGAGAAAAATGTTGTCGAAAGCAACCCTCTTCGTGAATAGCAAAAGCAGCTGTTGTTCTGTTGATAAAAATGATACCACCTTTGGCTGGCCACATTGATGATTCCAAGCACTATAAATTTGTATATTTCTTAATCGATCCTCTGTAGCTGGATCTAATTAACGAAAATGTTTGGAAGATAGGCGAGGAGCACAAGAATGGCCGCTGAAGCGTGTTCAACGAGGGCCAGAAATCTTCTCGGCTCGATTGAACGATATTCACTCATACGAATTAAAGTTTGAGCTTGAACACTTTGGCTTATTGACTCCTGCTGCCTCTCCGCGGCCCCTTGGTCAACCTTTCGAGAGTAATGAAGCCTGTGACGACAAATATTTAACATACTCCACTCTTGGACCCGCTTTATGAACCTTCGCTTATGATCTTCACGTGCAATTAATTTTTCTCTGCCTAGAAGATACCTCCTTGGAAGCTTTAACTACATCATGCGATCATGGTATTTGAGTTTTCTATGCTTGCAAAATCTGTACAGAAATTCGAATGACCATTATTTCTTCTTCTTTTTCGAGAAAGAAGAAACGAAAAGAGAAGAGAAGAGAAGAGAAAATTGGCGGAGGCAGAACGTCCGTGCACGTTTCAGAAAACTGGCCGCCATGTTGGCATCCGCCGCCCCCACTATGCACCAACCAGCACGAGATATCGTCCGTTGCACTTTTCAAGCTCTCGTGTGAACGCACTATACACATATACATATATACGTACACGTACGGATGTATGCGGACAGGCGGCGAGCTCACACGCGTTCACCATGAGCTCTCCGGGAGAGGGAGACTGGTCCGTTTGGCGTGCAGGGAAATAAAATTGTCCAGTGACGTTCCGCTGTTACATCAGTCTGTCAGAAAGCTCTATGAACCCTGTAGGGCCAATATTACTTCATGAACATTTGAACAGCCTTCTTCAATTATAAGTATCTCGCGAGTCTCATAGGGAACACACAAGGGTTTCATAAGCGTTATAAATACTTAACAAGAAAGAAATTCAATTTTTTCACACGTCCGTTGTATAGGAAACGAAGAGTTAGAGGCTTTTTAAGAATCTCATGGACATTCGAATCCCGATTACAAGTAATTATCACAGTCGTATTCAGTGTTCCACACAAGTGAAAGATGGGAATGTAATTTTCGGCTGGTATATCAGGGTCACAGGGACCGAGAGTCGCAGGCGGGATTTTCTAAGTCGACCTTAGGCGGGATAACGGACTCTCTCCCACTTGATTGCAACGAGCTGGCAACGCCATTGGCAAGTGGCAACGCTGGTCGGTTGCACGGTGGGAGGGTAGGGTGGCAGTAGCTTGGAGAAGAGTATAGCAATGCGGAGAGGGTGGGGTCCCCCGCTGGTTACGCCACTGGCAGTGAATTTCGCACGGGCGAAGCGGAGCTGCGAGAAACAGAGATGGAACAAGCGACAGACCACCGAGCAAAGGGGGTGAGAGGGCAAAGACCAGACAGGGAGGATGGAAGGGAGGGAGAGAGAGTGAGGGCAGCCATGTGCGCCTCCGAGACAACCTCGGCTCGGGCTTGCGCTCGTTCTCCTTCGCGCCGAATTTGTGCTATCGTGTACAGTCTGTCGCATAAAAACGTACTCTTAGTGTTTTAAAAAATGGTATATCAAATATTAAAATATGCACGCTTAATTTAACGCACGGTTACTTATATCCATTTTAAATGCCTGGAAATTTCAAATTGATATCTTGGAAATAAATAGTTATAGGCGATACAGTTTTTATGTTTAAAAAGGGACAATATTAAGTATTTACTATCATAGGGACAATATTTATGTATTTACTATCATTCGGTTAACAGATATAGGTACCTAACAGTGGAAAATATTAGATTAATTTCTACTGCCCTTCTGTGTAAAAAAAAGTTCTCGAATATGCACCGTGTTTTTCTCAACGCGATTGACCACGGAAAGCCTGTACACGATGGATTCGCTATTATCCTAATCACGATCAATCCTAAAAGAAATACGTATCAACAAAGACTGTGTACGTTGAGATAATCGCTGGTACGCTCTTGTGCGACTGACTGTAAGTACGTTTACCCCGGCCGACCCGGCCACCCTCCCCTCCCCTTTCTGGCTCCGTCTCTGTTCCTCCAGTTTCCACCCTCGCGGAAAAGCAAATTCTCTCCGTGTCACTGAACCCGGCCGTCTGACCCCGTCGTTCGGTTTTTCCGCACGAGGTGCCTCGACCTCGTCCTCCGGAAGTAGTATCATCTCTTCTTTTCCGTTCTTCTCTCGGACTACCCCCTACGTAACGTCTCAGATTTAAATGATTCTTTACAGAGCTCCTCCTGATGAAGTGTGGTACACCAGTGTTGCAGAGAGACTATTGGTACATCTTTGCATCACCCTCCCCATCTATCTCCTATAAGGGAAAAGATGACGCGACGAACGCGTCTGGAACACAAGTGCGGTTGATCATTTTCGGGAGTAAAGGTGCAAGCCAGATATTCTGGCGTTTCGCTCGTTCCAACGTTCCTCTCGTCCATGTTCCATCGTCTCGGCTCGTTCGCTGGTTCAGCTGGCGTCCCAGGGCACGCAGTCTGTCGCTGTCACCGATGGGGTTCGCTTCTCGCGCAGCACACGATCTTTCTCTCGTGCATAGAATTCCTTTCATGGTGTAGTTTATATAGAAAAAAAAAAAATGCTGTGCTTAATAAGTGTATTTTTCACCATTTGAGAAAGTATACTAAACGGTTGTCTATATTAGAGTGACACTTCCGGTATGGGAACCGTTCCTTGCCTTCTAGAACCACTTCCATTCTCCTCTTAGAAATTTCAAAAGATTTTCCAAGTCGTTGGGTTATCTGACTTTCCTCACGCGGTTTTAGGGGGCGGGGGGGATTTTGTGAAGTGGCAAGTGTTTCTTCCTAGTTAATGTGCTTTGTGGCGGGTGTGTTCGTGCAGTGTGTTCACACAGTGTCTGAAGGACTTCTGGATAGCTCTGGGATACCTGGTGCAGTTGATGGGGATAATTCTGGGAGAAATTGAATCAGCCACGATAATTTCAGGGTAAGTGAACAGCTAAAAGTATAATTCATTGGTTAACACGTTCATTATTTGACATGGAAAAGTAATTCAAACTTACCTCGTAATAAATTTCTTAATTTAAGATTACATTTGTATTTAAATTACAAATTAATGCGATTCAATTACAAATCCTTACAGTGAACGTATTAACAATTCGAGAATACATAATTGGTGCGCTGGCAGGTGGTACCTTTTCAACGTTTTCGAAACAGTTTTTCAATGTTTTGAAATTAGATTAGCCCACACGTGGCAACCTCTAGGCTGTATATATACCCAAGCAGTTTCTTTTTTTCTTATCTGATTTCGTCTCTGTAATGGATACTCCAAGAGACTTCGAGTTTTAACCTGTATTTGTTTTGTAATGCAATATTCTCCTCGGTAGAAGTTCTGTTACCGTTTTTCGCGAGAATGTTCGAGCCTTTTGCTAAGACGAAAGATCGATACTCCCGTGCACCGTCCTACCGCTGTTCCGCAACTGCAAATCCAACGGATTTGTGACCCTCGAACTATTGCCTAAAAGAAAATATATATCAATAGAATTTGTCTTCAATAAGATTGTCGACAGTCTGGTTACAGGAGGATTTATTAAGGATTTATAGGTTATTTGTAGCATCTATAACGTTCTTTATCGTAAAACTATTATTTATAAAGATATCGATAAGATTGTAGAATTTCTACAATCTTAAAATCTTAACTTGATCGCAGTAGTACCTATTCGATAAGGATTTATAGGTTATAGTTAATATACATTGAAACATATAACTGGAAATCAGTTCTTTTGCCTCTTGGATAATTAGTATCGGTCCGTGAACTCATAAAGGTGGTTTCAAATTATCGAACAAATGCTGGCAGTTATTTATGCGCTAGATGAAGGGGTCACAGAAATTCTTTCTTCGATCTTTGATAGAACTCCCCGTGGATGACGAAGGAAGGAAGTATTTTTCGCCATAGAGCGATAAAATTAACCTTAACCTCTCGTTGGATACATACAGCCGGGGTCAATGACACTTCGCTGTTGTTTCGTTCCCCCTACGGCGCATGCGCGCGTTTTGACAGGTCCCTGCGGTGAAGATGTTTCTAAGAGAAATACCAACATTCTTTGTTGTGATCCTAAATGGAATTTTACATTTCTAAAAAGTAATTCAATTGTCTATTCAAAAAAAAGTTTTCAATTGTCTCGTTCCGAATCATTTATTATCCGATCGTCCGGATGAAAACATCTAATTACGATTGCCTGGTTTTCGTAATTGTTATTTTATTCTGGAAATCGTCGCTACGTCGTAAACAGAGTCAAAGTAAAACTCGTTTGACATCTTTACGACGCACGAAAAGTTAATTTTACATTTTCGCAATTTATTTTGCGATTTTTAATACTAAAATATAGCTTTCATTTGGCGATAGAATTTTTGCGGAGAGAAGGTTGCATACTTTGACGGGAAGAGATGAATTCGGGTGCTGCAAAACACTGAGAAAAAGTGTTGGCAAGTCGTAATTCAATTTCTCTTTCGAACGATAAGGAGAACGGCTGGAAATAGTTGTCGAGGTGGCTGTGATATTCCATTGTGCTCGTGTTTTCCATATCAAGGGGCATTGGCATTGCTTTGTTTCTAGAAACAACCGACCTATGTACACTGTATTACAAATGACACGCGACAGATAACAAAGAAGACATTCAGAGGAAGATATTGTGCGGCATAAGAAAAAGTCACTGGATTCTTTATATTATACGACATATATTTCCTTTGGAAATAGATAGTTTGTAGGTTTCTTTTTTCTTTATTTTTAAATTATGTTCTCATAAATAATTATACCGTGCACTATATCAGCGACTATCTGTTCTACTTCAAATTCTATTCAATGGACGCCATATTAAAATGGCGCGCTACTACTTATAAGTAAATACAAGCTATGGCAGGAGAAATTTCTGTTTTCCAAATTTAGTTAGTTTCCCTTCGAACAACAGACTACAGAAAGTTAAAAAATTGACCACAGTTCTTCTAATGACTAAGGGTAAAGGCTTCAAATAATGAATTACTCTCTTATTTTGCCCATAGGGTGGTTGGCGTGTTTGCAAATGGTCTCCAGTTTATTTTTTCCGTCCATTTTCTGTTCCATATCACATGTCCACGTAGATCGATCTAATCAATGTGTTCTGGATGCAACGACAACAGAAACAAAACTACCGAATGATTGATAAATGCGCGGGAATTTTAGATTTATCGCGGCCGCACTGTCAAAACCGTTTGATAACTTATCGACGCGGCGATTGTGTCGTGTAAAGGGAGGAATAGGCAGGATGAACATTAGAGGCTGGCAAAAAAACGCTTGACTATCGGTTTTTTTTTCTGATCTCACTATAAAACAGAAATAAAACCTCCAATATACGCTGTGTAACTACGTACTTAAATTGAGCGTTCATCGTGTCATAATTTGTAGGTTAGGTTTTTTCGCAAAAACGATACTTGATCTTATCGAACGTTTAATCCTCGAGGTGAGGCTCGATTGATCGATCTGCAATCGTTTTAAACACGAAGATAACATTGCTTTTTTTTTAGAGGAATTTCTCAGTCGGTAAGGCAGGAGAAGGATCGAGGGGAATTGAAAGGGACACGGAAAACGAAAAAGACATCCGCGAGCTAGATCAATACCACGTCGGTGCAATGCACTCAAGCCCGTTGCAGCGCAATTGTTCGGGAACCGGAAGTAGAAACCAACATAGTTTCAGTCAACAGAGAAGAAGCTGTAATTTTAATTAAATGTGTGAGCATACACGAGCCTTTATTGTCGATTAATTGCAAGCCTGAAGAATAAAGAGAAAGCAGGAAATTGAACCGTGATTAAAATCAATTCCTAGATGGCGTAGCGATCGGTCGTGAAAGTTGAACCGGAAGTGAAGTAGCAGTTAGGTAACCCACTGTAATAACTTTGAATTGGTTTCTGTTTTTTTTTCTCCTCCTCCTCCTTCACCTCCTCCGTATTTGGTTCAAGTGTTTTTAACCTTTGGTTACAGCTGTTTGATCTTTTCATTGTCCCTGTTCGAAGGGGCTGAGGATGTCGTACGAAATGACAAGAATGATCGGAGTCGGAAGAATGTAGAAAGAAAAGAAAATAACGAGGAGAGAAGACGGAAACGGAAACTAGTTCCGGCCAAGATCAATACCTAAGTTGTGCAACAGACTGTCTGGCGCAAGCCTTGTGGCTCGCTTGCGTGTACCCAGTGCGCGGCACGCAGCGTGCAACGCCTCGGTTGCAACGTGCAATGCCACGATTTGCTCGCGTCACGGGCACCACACGCGTGGTTACCGTCATCTAGCTGGCTATTGGCTAGGTCAGTGTAATTGATATTAACTCTTTACGCCCGATGTACGCGCGCCTCTCTTTTGTCGCTTTTTACGATGTCACAGAACGGTAGCCACTCGAACATCCACACTTATATTTCTTTCGAAATTTTACTGCGAAATTTTAACGCTGTACCGTTGCTTCGAATTCGTTGCAATTTAGATACAGTTTTTTTCTTTTCTTCTGTTTTTCTCTGTTTTCTTTTTTTTTTTTAAACTTCACCGTTGAAAGGTTGTGAATATTTAAGATTCCGATAGTACATCCTCTTTGGGAATGGATGTCACGTGACATACGGTGTTACTCTCGTGAATACCCGTTTCATGATTCACGATGCATCATCTTTGGCTATTGTTCCGTGGTCACGTGCTTGGTATCTGGCTCTCCCGTTATCAGGAAGCGACATTAACGGTTTACTGTGTTTTCCAGATACCCCTTCCTCTTATTTTTTGCCACCGCTATTCTTAGCGAGGGAGAGATACTTTCCAACACTTGCCTCAGATTTCTTTTCAAAAGGAGAATAAAACGAGCACTGACACGATGGTAGAGGATATAAAGTAGTACATAAAAAAAAGAAATAAGAAACAAGGCCACGGTTTTACAAGCACGGCCAAGAGAAAAAAATATTCGTAGATATCTATGTATGTTTATTATGCATATATGTTTCCGAATGACCTTGAGCTGACCTGAACTTTACGAAGCAATGTCTGACATTGGCAGTGAGCCTTAATCCTCCCGCTATATAGAGTTATACACCTGGTGATCAGTTCAATTAACGCGACTCCTGTGATATTTTCGTATAACTGAGCGTTAATTGCCTGTGATTTGCGACAGCGTCCAAGACAGCCGATAATTAGCTCCGTTGGAGCAGCAGGTAATTGAAATTAATTGCCCACTCGTTGCCTGTGAAGTATCTTTTCTTTTGCTTTGTGCTTAGAAATTCATTTCAACGAGATGAAAAAGGAAAGAATCGAATATAGTGAACGTACTCTAGAATACACCATAAAAGAGTAATTATGCGTCACTTTTGCGCCCAAATACAATTTCTAATTAAGAATTTCGTAACAAACCAACTAAGAAAGCGTAACAGCCGTTTCTGAAGATATTTCTAGGAATATGATAAAAGAAAAAGAATTATATAACACAAAATGGCGAATCTATCGAAAGATAGCGATACACAAGCGGGGACCGAAGGCAAACCTGTTTCCATAATCGGAACAGTGATTTCTAACCTCAGCCGAAAGATATCGCGGTATCAACTGATAAGCTTCTCCTGGTGGTTATTTTCATCGTGTCGACGGTAGTACAAAGAAAAAAGGCAAGAGAGAGAGAAAAAAAACAGCTGGATCTTTTCGCGGATCGTTCTATTTTTGTATCGACGGTTTCTCTTCAAACTGGACGCCTGTATTATCCACCAGATAATAGAGTGTAATCTTATCTGGTTTATAGTTGCGTAAGCGGATACGTATTTGGACAGGATTGGAATCGCAACGATTCGATGAAACTTCTTCGGTAAACGCTTGACCTTGTTTCTCATTGCAAATAATGAGAAATATACTTGGTTTGATACGTTCTGGGTGTCGTCGCGATTAACCGATGTGTTGTAGGTTGTATTTCACATGGCGAAGAGGTAGGAGAAGGGCGGGAATTTTGGAAAAAAAAAAAAGAAAAATAGAATAGCCGGTGTCCTTAGAGGCGGCGAGGAGTTACCTATCTGTCCAGGAGGCCGGTAATTCGTGTGCAGAAGAGAGCGGAGAGGGAGGAGAGTGCACGCAGCGTTGCGTTCGATCTAGCCGGTCTCTAGTAGAACGCATGCCGGTCATTGGTCGGTGTGCTCTATGTGGTGGGCGGAGATAGGCGTATGGGAGTACTAAATCGAGCCATGGTGTCCTTTTTTTCTATCCCTTTCTCACCCCCTCCCCTGGCCCGTTCTCCTCCCCCTCTCTGGGGGCCCCTCCCCTCCTCCCCCCTCTTCCGGTTCATTCAGTCCTTCTCCCTCTCTCTACCGCTGTTTCTCCTCGTTGCGCGAGTTTTCAAGCAATTTGCCCGGCGCACTGGATCGGTGAATCGAAGTTCTACCAAGTTTTGATTTTCCGCTTCCTGATTTGCCCTCCCCCCTCTACCGCTTCTCTGCGTATGACGTTACGAACGACGTTGGATATGTATACGCAGGAAAGCAATTTTGGAAGCAGCGGAACTTCCGTTGCGATGATTAAGATAGCGAAGGCTTGGAGGGTGATAGAGAAACAAATATGGAAGGTCAGCATTTTTGATGAAATAACCGAGTGAAAAATCGTGAAATTGAGTAGAGAGGAAAAACGGAGCAGCTTGTAATAATGTATCTCTGAGAAGCAGCCGAAGAAGAAGAGGTTGATGAGACCGCGTTGTAAACGTGTTTCAAAGGCGCAGATGGTAGTCAGGGCAGAAAGAGGCTGAGGTCCAGTTGCATCGGCTGGCTGCTGCAACCGAAGGCGAGTACACCTTCGGACAGGTCCTTTTTCCTCAGTCCATGGCTCCCATTCCCGCAGGACAGGATTGACCAGTTCTCCAGCGATGCAAGCTCGCCAGGATATTCAAATGCGCTAGGCTGATGTCTCTCCGCCTCGTCCCCTTTGTTTCTTCCATGCTTTCGGGGAGAATCTGCTTATACCTCTGTTTGCTTACTTAACCCTGAAGAGGATCCTAAAGCGAGAGGTACCTGAACGTTGCATGGAAGAGGCTGTACGCTTCGTCCCATCACCTCCATATTGTTCTCGTATAAAGTGGCTAGATGGAAAAAAAAACAAAAATTCAATTTCACATCTTTTTACGTTTCTAAAATAAAATTCAGTTCTTACAATTAATTAGATTAAACAATCCAGCTGCACATATGTATTATTCCACATTGTACCAAAGATATAGAACGATACATCAGAGATATTCTGCTTGTTATGGCAGCAGACTATCGTTAACTGTTGCATATAACTCTCTGAACGTTTATTAAGGCGTACCTTGCATAAAAAAAAATACTTCTCATAAATTTACGCGGAATTAATTATCTTCTGCTCGGACTATAGCCTGAGCCAAAGATTTTGGTCGTTTAAGGTCGCCAAGACAGTTCCACCACTGTGCAAAGTGCACCACTCGAAGATCTTCGATATTTTCAGACTTTAGCTCGTATTATTTTAAGTTAGGTCGTTATTTATAAAAGTTGGAGCAATTTTTCCAGACTTTTATTCAGTTAACACGTTGTTTGCAGGTGTGCATCTATGTATACGTACATATGTGTACGAGAGATGCGCTTAAGCAAGTTTGTGTATACATGCAAGCAAAGAAGCAAGCAAGCCTGATCGCGTCGTGTTGCTATGGGGACGTTTCTTCTTCTCTTCTTTTCGTTCTCTCTCTCTCTCTCTCTCTCTCTCTCTCTCTCTCTCTCTATCTGTGTCTCTCTTATTATCTTCCTCCTTTCTCGTACATTCTTTCTTTTCACGGATTTCTTGCGGTTTGCGGAGAAATCTATCTCCCCCGCGTCCACATTTCTCTGTAACCATGGCGATTCCGCCTGCGACAATATACAGGAATCCGTGTCGACCCTCTGTGTAATTAACTTCGTAGCGATAATTTACGATCACTGTTCGATTAGCATATTCCCCTTGCTGTGAACACGCAATGGGAACAACTTGAAATGCCAATGAAATTGACACACGGTAGGAAACTTGCAAGAGAGTTGTTTTCCTTTCTGGTTCTAATGATTAATCTCACGGAAAATTCTGTCCTAAAAAAAGCTATGCCCACTTCATCACAAATTCACAATGATCGCTAATTGTTTCTCTGGAGAAATTTGGAAAAATGAAAGATGATACCGGAAGTACGGGTGTTTCTTAACTACCTGTATACTTCTGTAGAATCAAGAGATCGAGGATATTATTGGCTGATAAATTGTAGAGATACTTGGAAGCATTAGTAGGAATCGTTTCTTTCCATGATAGATTCTCCGTTTACTAAAAAGCGTATAATCGATAAACGGATACGACACACGTGCGATACGTGAACGTTCATTGTTCATCGACTAATGTTACATTCCACGAAACGAGCCAACGCGAAATGTATCGGCAGAGATAAAGGATCACGCGTTGGAAACCGAGCCTCTGTGCAAAAACAAACAATCGACATCGATATTACCGCGATCCCCTTGGTGAAAGTTATAATTGACCATTCGAATCTAGCGGGGGAAAAAAGAACAATTCAATACAAAAACAAAATGGTAGATACATCTGTAAGTAACTATATGTATATAATAAGTAGTTCAATTTTACGAGGAGATCAGTTCATTCGACCGTAGTAAGATGAAAAAATTGTATTAATGGCGTAATAAAATGAGCAATTCTTGATATTCTTCATTATAAGTTTTTCAGACGAATCGAATAACAAATTAACGGTACTGTTTCGATACTTTTTACCAATAGCGTCTATTGTACACAGTCACAGGAGGTATATTTCCTTTCTAGATCCACCATTGCTCCTTACCAAAGCCTAAGCCCGGTTATTTTTCAATTACTATCCCCGAAACGAGGAGAACCATCATCGAGATGCAACACTGTACATCCACTACCTACTTGGATTCCATTTTATAAAAAAATAAAAGACACGAAGGATCAAGGTAGATAAACTATAGTAAACATCATAAGTTCCAGTGGATTACTGTATTTCTTTTTTTTTTTCTTAAATGTTTCATTTAATCGAGAAGCAAGAATTACTACGATTACTCTGTTCGCCGCCATATTGTGACTAACGAATCTCCAGGAGACAATAGGTCGAAGAATTAGAAGTGGGGAGGGGGTAGGGAGACAGGGAGGAAGGAATATCTGAAAAATATTGTCTGGATAGTCGTATACACGTTCCTGGGATATGCAGTTCATTCACACGGCTGTGTCTCGCTAAATATAATATGGCGGTGACCCCGGTCCTTCACCGTCGACTCGCTCCCCTCCCCCCTTCTATCCTCGCGTCCCTTGATACCCCACTACTCCCTTCGATGCTTCCCTAATTCAACGCCCCTGTGATTACGTCCCTGCCCCCGCTCTGCCCCGTCTTCCCTTCTCTCTCCGTTTCCCTTCACTTCGCTTAACTTCCTTTCTCCCCCTCCTCCGCCAACCCGCCTCCATCGTTCTACCGCCCCTGGAGCTTTCTATTCTGTCTTTAGAGGAAGAAAAACCGAGCGAGAAGAGGAGGCCTCTGATCCTCTTATCTTTTCCTGCTACTTTTACTGCTCCTCCAGTCGTGCCAACCGCCTCTGATTGGCAGCCCTACCTGCGAATCTTTGATTCATACGTTTACCCATAGATCTTTGATAATCTGTGACTTAAGTACACAGGATAATTCATCCGAATCTATGCATACTAGTTGTGTAGTATCTTGAAATTCGTGAGATTTGATTTAGTTTTCCAATGATGAAAGATGCTTTCGAGTTGCTAAAAATTTCTTCTTTTTGTTGTTTTTTTTTCCTTTCTTTTTCTGTTTCTTATTATGGCAGGAGGAGGGAGGACTCGTTGGGATTTGAGGGGGAAGGTGCAGCTTTTCGTGCAGCATACATAATTCCCCGGGTTAGGTCGATTGCTCTTCCATCCAGGCCTCTGCAGTGTTCCAGACCTGAAGACATGTCCACAATGCACAGCTTCAAGATTCTGATCTCTCCTCCTCATACCAATGAAGCACGGATTCCTCCGATTAAAAATTCAAATTCATCGTCTGTTTATCGTAAACTTAAGAATCGAGGTAAAAATAACATTAACGGGCTTCCTCGTACTTGAGTATGGGATGCGAGGAATCCCTTTCAGGCCGTATATTCAAGTACTATAATCTTACTTAAGCAGATTTCTACCAACTATTCGGTACAAATTCTAACATACTGTTGCATTTCAGAGTCCAGACGAAGATGTAAATAGAGCAATTGGTCAATTGGGAAAGATGCCTAACATCCCTTAAGGCTGTACGAGGAGAACTGCAAAGGCCATTCAACTGTCTACGGACCGAGCAGGCAGGGGATTTTTACAACGCTCGAAGCCCTCTACCTACTCTCCCGTATTCTTCTTGCTCTTCTCTCTCTCCGCCTTCTCTATCTTCTCCTTCGTCCTCTTCTTCGCCTTGTTTCTTGTAGGATAGCCTCGGCCCTCTTTTTCTATACCCTGATCTCTCTCTCTCTCTCTCTCTCTCTCTCTCTAACCGGCAACGGCGTGGCAAAGCCGTGGACCATGCGTGAGAAACCGAAATTGTACTGCTGACACAGCTTCTTTTTTAACCAATCGTCACGAAAAATTTCACTTTCAATAATATCTCCAAATCGCATACAGTTGAACGAGGCATATATGTGTATTAAGTTTGACAATTACTGAGATTCATCACTGAGAATCATCGTGGTTTGTTAAGACCATTACGGGAGCTACAATTTCAGCTGTTAGTGAAGTGGAGCTAAAACGAGTCCCTTAACGGACTAGCTCTCGGTTTTCTCGGAGTCAAATCGTTGAAATTTTTCTTCCAATTAATTGATAAAGTTAATGAAATTAAACTATAAAAAGGAGTTTAATGTATATATCATAGAGAGAGAAAAAAAAAAGTAATACAACATTCATTGTCTATGGAGACATTAATTGTAGATTAAATACCGTTTTATTGATTTCAGATGCGATTGAGGTACATTCTGAGGAAAGGGAAGCGAGGACTGATAGCCGTTATCAGCTATACTTGATGATACTAACCCGTAGATCCGAACTTGTGGGCTTTTTTATATGTATACCGCAAGCTCCTATCTACCGGTACATGTAGTCAGGCCAGCATTTAAGCTTTTCGACGGAACCTCCTCCTCCTCCTTCATACCCCTCTGCCCTCCTGAATGTCCGCGGCACTTCCGGTTATCAACGGTATTTAGCCTTCTTGCCAAAGTAATTTTCTCGATCGAGCGACGAGTGTGTGAAAGAGAGAGAATGAGCGAGAGAAAGAGAGGGAGAGAGTGAGAAAGAGAGAGAAAGAGAGAAGAAAGGGTGATTGAGAGAATGGAGAAAGAGAGTCGAGGAAAGATCAGAGTCATGACATAATTGACCTGCTCTTTCAGCGAGATTCATTCTTATTAACGCGTTCACTGTCTCGGACGAGAATGTGATTAATTACCCCCGTTAAAAATTGAAAGATACATTTTATTAACAAACCACAATCAGAGTCGAAGCACAGTGAGAGCATTAATGGTAAATATGAAACGTAAAGCTATTGATATTTTACAAATGTTATTGTTTTAAAATTATTCTCAATCGTAAAGTGTTCAGGTAAGGGATGATCAAGAAGAGGAGAGCGTCTCGTCAGCGACGACGCCTGGGTGAGGTAGTAGGTTGTATAGTAGGGAATGGAAATTCGCGAGATACGAAGTCCACTGTACAACTTGCTAACTTTCCCGGTTGTCGACGCCACAGCGTTATTGTTCACCATCGTCGTCTTCAAGGAGAAACTATTTACAAAAATTCGTGCGCGTTCTTTTTGTAACCGGTATGTTGTGTGGAGTGTGAAGATTTTTCTTTCTCGAAGAACGAAGATTTGCCACCATGACTGCTGTATGCAATTGTTCTTAGACATTATCCTAAGCTATGTGATATACATACGCTTGCAATATACAAAAAAAGAATGTTTATTAAAAATAATTGTAAGATTACGAGGAGGATTTAAGATGGTGGCTCCTCTTATAGGGAAAAAGGATGACTGATGAGTATGTGTGTGAGTAGTGGTGAGCAAGAAGGGAGAAAAGATGAAATGAGAAAAAGGACAATGGCGGGCGGGCTGATTGTAAAGCCTGCCGGGTCGCCGGTCCCCTGAGACCCTAACTTGTGACGTCGCGACCGATATCTCACAGGCTAGATTCTCTGGTATTGGCGATGAATGCTGCCTTTTGTCGATCAAAAGTCAGTCCTAGTCATCAGAGATAGAAAACGGCCGGAAACGTCGACGCTTGACATTCGAAGGTCTCTACTGCATGGTGCATCTTGGAAAATTATAATGGAGTTTCCCTTGTGAATATATAATGTTTCGTTATATTGTAATGGAACAACATATTTTGTAAAAAAAAAGAAAAAAAGAAAAAAAAAAGAAAATTGTAAAATGATTATATATTCACGTTAAAGAATGCTTGGAAATATTTTCTGTAGATGCATTTCAGTTTTTCAATCCCAAAAGCTACACGCCAAAATGTTATGTTTACTCATGCAAGTACATTAAGGAAAGACATTTATGGTGTGTGGTTCTATAGAAAATGTGTATTTAATTAAGGGAACAAATAAATATAAATCTTTTGTATTAATTTTTGTATTTCGATGTATGCTCGATTGTCTGAACAATAACCAACACTCCACTGAATATGTACAATGTTTGATGCAAAACGTGTAAGAAGTACGGTAACGATAAAAAAGTAACGCTCCATCAGAAATATCTTCTGTCCTCTACTAATTTGCTCAGCTCTGCTGCAGAGTAACCTAAAACCTGCTTTAAATCGCAGACGAACTTGTAGACGAACCGTTTCCCGTGCACCTTCGAAATCATGTCCCCATCGTAATAGTAACGCAACGCCCGGCTCAATTTCTCGTAATTCATCGAAGGTTTGTTTTTGCGCGCTCCCCAGAGTTGTGCCACAGCCTCTGGTTGATTTAATTTGAATTCTCCCTCGGTTCCTACCCATTGTATAGCGCCCCTATGTTCGCGATCTGTTAACAATTCTAACAAAAATTGCCACAATTGTATCTGGCCACTGTTTACCGAGCGACTGGGGGTCGCTATGGTGATTGGAGTGCTGTCTATGTTTTCCAGAGGAACACTGACCACTCTTGCCTGTTGATTTACCACTGGCCTAGGTTTCGCAGCTTTTTGACTACGAATCTTGATGGATTTGTCCACGTTGTTTTCCGTAGGTGATGCTGGAGCATCCTTCTGCACAACAGCTATCAAATAACAATAGTAAGTGAAATATCTAAAGGTGATTTAAAAAAACACCTTTTATAATAAATATACATACCGACGAATTTACACTTGCGAAGTAATTCCAAGTGAGTCCAGAACACTTCTCCTGGGTCCAGAGGCACTTTGGCCTGGAATTCCTCCAGGGTTAAATTGCACAATTGGTGACCAGTGATGTTCCAATCGGCTAGTCTCACGGAGGCGAGATTGAACTGCCTGACTGCCCACTGAAGCCAATGCTTCACGTGTGTTTGAGTCCATTCTTTAGGGTCGGCTGGAATTTTTAACCGTTCCTGTATAATACATGCAGGTGTACAATGGGTGTATAATATATTAAATTTAATGTTTAAATAAACTTAATATTGTACCTGTTCTTTCTTGTATTGTGGATCAACCATCCATCTTATAACATTCCTTTTGCTTTCTTCATTAGCCGGCGTGGATGCTGAATAATAAAAAATATATATTGAAAGGAATCATAAATACTGTTAATGGTACAAATCTTAATATATACCAGTATTTTCTGCTAATTCTATATAATCCTCTGCAGGCTTTAACACATCCACTATATTTATTCTTCTTTGTGTTGCTTTTATCTGAACATTTACTTGAACCAATCCTTCTCCTTGTACACATTGATCAACTAAGTTCTTGTGACTCTCTAGCTGAAGAAATATTACAAATAAAGGAACATTTGTTACAGAGCTTCTTTGAATTTTTATAATCTTCTGTTTACAATGATTACCATTTGCGCATCTTGTAACCAAAAGGAATAGTCTGTTAATTCTACTCCAAGTCTTTGTTCCAATAAATTTCTCAGAGTAGATAAAGGCTCTCTGATGTCCATATGTTGCATCAAAACACCCTCGTTGCAATCTTCACCATTCGCAGAACCTTCCAAAGCAAAGCTTGGCTCCACTTCCAAATCAGAACTTTCTTGTTGCAACTGTGCCATTATATCATCTTCCTGAGACAATATAGCTTCCGGCTCCATTTTAATGCGTTTTATCATGGCATAATCAGAGTCGTCGTCTGTATCAAAACTGTGTGTAATAAATAAATTATTATTAACATTGTAAAATAGAAATAAATGTATGGCAAAAAGTCGGAGACTTTTTTGTAAATTATGATTACGGTGTTACGAATGATTTAAAAATGAATTAACAAAAAAAAGAAAAATATTACAACAAAGCTGTACGATACACTTTGCAGACTACAACGAAAATTTTGAAGGAACGGACCTTTTGTCGGAACTTTTGCGCCTGCTTCCCAAATCCATGAGAATAAAATAGAAGTGGCAAGCTTTTAGAGAAAAAATTAATAAATTTTAACCTTTACAAAATAATGATAGCTTCCTTCTTAAAACTGACGGACATTTTGTAACAGGTGTACAAGTGTACAACCATAGATTGTAAAATGCACCAGATGCACCAACCTGAATCTAAAAATGTTCTCAAGCTTTGTGAAGAAACCTTTAAGATTTCAAATATTCACGATTATTTCGAATCTAAAGCAGAAACGTAAATGTAATTTACTCTAACGTGTTTAATTCGCAAAAGTTAACCAACGAATGTAAAAATGAATCTCGCTAGAAATATTTAAAAAGTTTGATGAATATATATATACAGGATGTCACAGAAAGAGTGTAACATTCGGAAATGGGGGGTAGCTGAGGTGATTCTGAACAACCTTTTCCTTTATCAAAATGTTTGAAGCTTCGTTTTTGAGTTATTAACAAAAGACACTGGCCAATCGGAGCGCCCGGAGACCGCGCGCTCAACCGCGTAAGCAGGGCTTTTATTCACGGGCGCTCGGTCGGGGTCCCGGCAAACGCACTGGCACAGCATGGGTATCACGGAAAATGTTATATCGTTTTAAATTAAGAATAATGTAAAATTATTCGTTATTCATGAATAACAAATAAACTAATAAGTTGTTTAAAAACTGCGTTCGATACTTTTTTTCGCTATCCGAGAGGAATAAAACGTTTCATTACTTATGAAAAAAAATGTTTTTTTTTTAACACTGACGTCCGCACGTGTGATAGAAAATCTTTCGTTTACCGCCGATATGTCTCGCGTAGATTCTACTATCTGTTACCAGCCTTTTTCGCACAATCGTTCATATTGTAATTACAATGTACCGTATCAGGGCATGAAAATTTTAATAACTCTTACTTGGTCCTGTCACCCGATTTACACGAAATTTCGAAGATCTGTGTAAATAGATGTAAGCTTTTTTATTACAATAGAAATATATCTACGCGGCACCAACATGGTGTCACCGGACAACATAGTGTTAACAACACATTTTCAGGTGAATAAATTGTTTTAAGAAAAACGATTTATATAACTAATGTTAGAAAAAAATAATTAAACTTACTCATTCATCCACGAAATAACCTGCTTCGACGGAAATGAATCGTTAACACTGGATCCTCGGGTCGATCCTGACCTATACAGGCAATCCTCAACAGCTGATGTTACGGCCGTGTCAGTGAACTCATTTCACTGCACGATCGATAATTTTCGGTGACTTCTTAGAGAGTGCCGATTTTGTTTATTCTCCGTGCCTTGGGCGCGCTTCTTCTGCGGAAGGCTACCGCGCTTGGTGCTTGTTCGCCAGGATGCACTTTGCAGTATCAAGCAGCGGTAGCTCTCGCATTGCCATCGCATTGCGCAAATATAAAAAATATTTCATAATACTCGGCGTTTGTACGCGGTATGTTATTCGTCATGTTAGCAAAATAAATCTGCCAGCTTAAGCGTTTTGGGGAGTTGCATCGTGCAGTAAAGTGAGTTCACCGAGCCGGCCGTAACATCAGCTGTTGAGGATTGCCTGTATAGGTCAGGATCGACCCGAGGATCCAGTGTTAACGATTCATTTCCGTCGAAGCAGGTTATTTCGTGGATGAATGGGTAAGTTTAATTATTTTTTTCTAACATTAGTTATATAAATCGTTTTTCTTAAAACAATTTATTCACCTGAAAATGTGTTGTTAACACTATGTTGTCCGGTGACACCATGTTGGTGCCGCGTAGATATATTTCTATTGTAATAAAAAAGCTTACATCTATTTACACAGATCTTCGAAATTTCGTGTAAATCGGGTGACAGGACCAAGTAAGAGTTATTAAAATTTTCATGCCCTGATACGGTACATTGTAATTACAATATGAACGATTGTGCGAAAAAGGCTGGTAACAGATAGTAGAATCTACGCGAGACATATCGGCGGTAAACGAAAGATTTTCTATCACACGTGCGGACGTCAGTGTTAAAAAAAAAACATTTTTTTTCATAAGTAATGAAACGTTTTATTCCTCTCGGATAGCGAAAAAAAGTATCGAACGCAGTTTTTAAACAACTTATTAGTTTATTTGTTATTCATGAATAACGAATAATTTTACATTATTCTTAATTTAAAACGATATAACATTTTCCGTGATACCCATGCTGTGCCAGTGCGTTTGCCGGGACCCCGACCGAGCGCCCGTGAATAAAAGCCCTGCTTACGCGGTTGAGCGCGCGGTCTCCGGGCGCTCCGATTGGCCAGTGTTTTTCGTTAATAACTCAAAAACGAAGCTTCAAACATTTTGATAAAGGAAAAGGTTGTTCAGAATCACCTCAGCTACCCCCCATTTCCGAATGTTACACTCTTTCTGTGACATCCTGTATATATATACATATATATTTATTTAAGTATACGTCACATATAAAAAAAAAAAACAATCACCGAGTATCAGTTCTTTAAAACTATTGAAAAATCGTTAATCACCTACGTATGAATATTATGTAATTTACAATTTTAATTTGTTTTCTAAATTACGTGTTTTCAAACTGTTGGTTTTTATAAAGAATGTTTAAAATTCTTGTTTATTGCATCTCATTTATAACAGCGTATAATAAAAGATTCCAAAAATAAATGGTTGCAATAATCCGGTAATAATATCACGAACCTTTCATCTATGAAATTAAATAACGATAATGAAATAATTAATATCAATAATTTTTAAACAAAAATTACACAAAGACGTTTTAGAAAGCACCAAAGCGTAACAACAAAGTTAATAAATTTATCATAAATAAAATTACAATAATTGCTGTATATTAAATACTCTAATATTCTTGCAATAATAATTGTTAATCTAAGATCGCTAGAATGTGAGATACTCATTAATTATAATAGTATTGTGATGTTTAAAGAAGGCTAAGGTATTAATTGTTTTAATGTTTTCAGTGGGAGATTCTTCGTCATATGCACTAGATTCAGAGCAGACTGTCCAGAATAATTCAATAAATCCACAATAGCATCATTTTGCACTAATATGTGTACAATTTCTATATAATTATTCTCAACGGCGTGAAAGAGCGACGTTCTTCCTGAACGATTGTCTCTTAAATTCACATCTGCACCAGCCTTTATCAAAGCCTTCACACCGTCTATATTGCCCTTCAATGTACAATAATGCAAAGGAGCAAATCCTAAAAAAAATACAAGTATTCAGAAAGTAATACAAAAACGAATAAATAAAAGCATTTCTGTTCCTTTCATTTTTTAATATTTACCATATGAATCCACTTGGTCAAGTAGCTTACTGTTTTTCACATAATTCAGAAGAGTCGGTAAGAACGGGGACGACATTTTACTAGCTAAAATTACAGCGGATTCATGTAAGAGTTCTGAGAACACCGGTTTTGCTCCTGCTTCTAGCAACACCTTGAGAATACTTTCAGACGCATCTATTTGAATTGCTAATTCCAAAGATGTCTGAAAAGAAATTCAATTTTTTTTCTTTCTATAATTTAACACTTTCGTTTTATATTATACTTAATAAATGTGAATTTACCACTCCATTTACTGTTAACACGTCAATATCCGTTTTTGAAGCTTGTAATACTAACAGTAGTCTTTGCACTTCTTGGAGCTGGTTGTTTGCAACTGCTCTATGTATGTTCAACATTCCGTTCTCATCAAACTGTTGCATTCCTTGGTAATCCTTCTCTAATTGCATGGCAACTTTCTTGTACAGGGAACATGGCGGCGTTGACAATACTTTCTTCACTTTATCCACAGTTGTATTGTTGATATATTGTTCGTTAAAAAAATTATCTATATCAAGTGTGTCTTGCAGTGTGGAGGAAGTCCACATTGGGAATACATCTATATTGTCGATGGGATTACTTAATCTACTTATGGACTGTACATTTTGTTTCATTTGTATGTCTATTTGCGGTTCTGTTTGTATTTCAGTCTCTATTAGGGCAACAGGAGAAGTAATGGTTGAACGTTCCGTTTGCTGTATTCTTTCTAGGGTAGGAGTGTCTTTGTTCACTAACACAAAACTCTTCGTATCGAGAAGTCCAAACACATCTGTTTGGATCTGAGAATCATGAACTGTTTTTAATTGCTTAGGTGGAGTAATTGGAACCTTTTTTGCAATACCTATTCCACACTCTGTAAGAGCTTGTAAAGCTTTGGCTTTAAGCTCTTCATCCGTCACACTAGTCAATGCCTCTTTAATTACATTCCAATGTTCGAGTAATTTGTCTTCCCTGAGTATACTATTCGCAGTCTTTTGAGTTTTATTTATGTTGCTATTATTTTCAGGATTTGACACTTTATTTTGTATATTCTTGTTATTATGCATCATTTTGTTTTGACAAAGAATTAGCTTATTAGCTACATCATTAGATACACTTTCGTTTTTATTATCTGCAGCTTCAATACTTGATAGTAATGAATTACAAGTTTTTCCTTGTTCACTGCTAAAATCTTTTCTTGCATTTATATTTTTATCACATATAAGTATAACATTGTCATCATCTTCATTGTCAATTATATTATAAGGCTTCTTTTGTACAGTGTTTGCTTCCTTTGTCGAAGTGTTTAGATTAGTCTTCTTATTATCACTAGGTTTTGTACAACACAGATTTGTACTTGATTTAATATTCCCTTTTGTTACAGTAGTCTTTACATTTGAATTAGAACTTTGGTTCTTATTATGTACCTTCGCAGAAGATACATTGATTTCGTTAATGTTAACCGTTCTTTTGGGAACTGTTAACTTTTCACATTTCACCACAGGAAACTTCGATTTGGCTAACTGCCAATGTTTGTTGGTATTTGAAATTTTAACATTTGATAATTTTGTTTCAGTTTGGATCCTCTTCTCGTTGTTCGATAAGTGTTTCTTCTTTATCATTAAATTTTTGCTCTTATCATTCACTAATGATAAATTAGCCTTTTTTAATGTCACATTTTTTGGAAGTGTTTCAGTATTATGTAGTTCCTTATCTTCATTCTTGCCTACCATTAATACGTTCTTCTCTTGTATTGCCTTATCCACTTTAGCTAAGAAATAATGCTTTTGGAATAGTTTCTTACATTTATCTTGCATTTCAGTTGGCTTGTTCTTAATAACTGCTGACAAGTCGGTAGAAGAAACTGATTTCAGGACCAACTGTCCTGTAACATCATTTTTGGATCCTAAAGAATTCAACAATTCGTTTGGCTCAACTATAGAAAGTTTCATATGTGGATCTATCTTATGATTTACAGTTTGCTTATTGTTGGTAATTTTCTGACCATTTAAGCCATCATTCGGAGCTAAAAATTGCACTTTAACTTCTCCCAAATCTTTACCATCTTTTGCTTTTAGTCTTAACTTCTTTATATTATTTATAGCTAATGTCTTTCTATTTTTTGGATCCATTATATTACCAAGAATTCCCTTCTTATTGCTGTTAACCATTTGATGGATTTTAAATACATAATTGCAAGTTGCTGGCTTTACCATACTAGGAAATTTATGTGGCAAATTGAATTTCCTCTTGCATTCTATCATAGGTATATCAATGTTATCAATTTTATACTTCTTGGATGGTGGTACAGATAACAGATCCATTTTAAATGTTGTATGTTCATTAACAGGTAACAGATTTTCTCTATTAAAAAGTCCAAACACAGCTGTTTGGATTTGAAAGTGTGGGCTAGTTGAAATCTATTTCATATATCCCATTCTAACTTGTATGCTCAGAGCATGTTATTGTTATGTGTCACAGAGCAAGTAACAGATAACCCTACGACGCTGTTTCGTCTCCTGTTAAATCATTTCGTAATTCATTAGAATCATTATCATGTATGTAACGAAAGACTTGCGTGAGCCACCAAAATTAATTTTCATTTAGTATGGCATACGATCACGATTTTAAAAACAAGGAACTGGAATCACAGTTTTATGTACACAAACCGGGACATCCCTCTACTGAGATTCACTGCCACCTACTTTACGCTTCGAAAACTTCGTTTTATCTTGAATGCTCAGGATAATGACCGACTTTTGGTTTATTCTCTATAATCGTTACGGTACATACAAAAATTCAAGATTCATATAATTACACCACTAGATTCTCGAGGAGAAGTAAGTAAATCCAGGGAAAGGAGAAACCTTCAATATTTCGTAATAAGTGGTCAAGAAAGTGAAAATTTAATATTGACCCCAAGGTAAAGAATAATATTTCAAGACGTCTTGGTGTTAAAATGAGATGTATGTTTTTACTAGTTTTCGTAGGTAATTGTTCGTCAGTTTCTTGTTTTTCTACTTATAAATTGCATCGTGCCGTACCTGGGGTATTTCGCAGGCCAGCAATTGCGAATCCTACAAATTCCCCATCCGTGTAGTTTAGATAGTAGCCACCAGATGTCTCGTCGAAGTCTTAAATTTTTGTATTTTCTCGTAAGTACGACATGTGAACGTTCTATTTGACTTTGCGTATAACCATTGGCGTCGTTATAGACACTTTGCGCCCAGAATTCTGTTTACGAGTCTTCCTAACCTAGGTGTGCCTAATTGTGTGTTAGAAATTCGCAAAATTTTCAATGCGTTATTCTGAATTTTCCATCGGCATATTAGTCGTTCCCAATTTCTTAATTAATTGGTGAATTAAAATGCACGATAATTGTACATATGTATTTTTGCATAGTTTGGCATTAAAGTTCTAACCTAAAATTGTTTGGGGACAAGATGCGTGTATATTTCTTCCTCATGTAGAACTATTTTAATTTCGAGGTTATTCTTCTGGAAGAGAAACTTTTATTCTCTCATTACAAATTCTCAGAAAGTCTTATACCTAAAGGATTGTCCAAAATCATTCTTAACAATTTAAAAGAACTGAAACTTAATGGTCTCCAATCCATGGCATGCTGTTACCTAAAACGCAAAGCCGACGCATTCAGCTTATATTGTTCATATAAAATTGTTTATCCCCAAAGCACAAAATTCAATTTGATCGTAAAAGTTAAGCATTTTTTTTTCACCCAGAATCTACTGGAAAGAATTTTTATTTGACCCTTTGCCTTACGATTTAAGTTCCAATAGCGCGTGCCATAAACAACAAAGTCGGTCACATGTCGGGCTATTTCACGGCTTGGCTGAGCGTTCGAAGTTGTGCAAATCGCACATGCTTTTGATATGTAAATGCACGTGTAAGGTACAACTAATGTTATTTTGCAAGATAGTTGATAAATAATTGCTACCAATTGATCATTGATCAATTATCATAATCATAATAATAATTATAATCATAATATAATATTAATAATAATAACACTAATTAATAATAAATTATAAAATAACATTTTTATTACAATTTCTAAATAAACACATTTTAAACTATTAACGTCTTGATCAAATTTACAAAAATTTAATAATCTTCGATCGTGTGGTATCTTTCAAAGCATATTGGTACATGTAATACAACATTACTTTTTTTGCACTCCCAAGTTGTTTCGCTACGTTTTCTATGTTTTGTGCAAACTTTACAGGTTCTTGCTGGCTTTGATTTGGATAGCGTTGGGTCTATATGCTTTGGAAAATGACCCCAATGTTTCTCGTGCAGTTTCTCTGGTACATCTCTGTTCGATAATCGTCCTTTTCGATTATATTTTGTTGACAGTACATTTTTTAGTAATGATTCGTGTAGCCCAAAGAACGTACCACGTCTCTTACACGTGTTATTTACTTTTGGCCTGATCGACATACTACGTCTCTCACGTACTGTTTGTTTGGCCCGATCGAGGTACCACATTTCTCACACGATATTGTAGGCTAAGGGGTTAAACGACTTTTCACCTAGTGCCTTTGATGTCAGCGTCTTGATCATATGCCGTTACATTGCAATCTATTCTACCATTGTGTAAAATATGCAGAACAGTACTCATATGTTTGGACGTCCTTCTCACGAATTGTTCTAGCAATCACATAAGCAATTTCTTTAAATGTCCTGCTTTAAGTAGGTATTTTGCGATTCGCAGTAGGCGCAACCTACGAGAGTAGAACTTATTCAAAATTACTTCTGACATATTGTATAGTTTACCCGCAACGAGTTGGCAACCCAAAACATTTACTCTCTCACTCTGTTCCACCTCTCCTGTTACCAAATGCGTTGTCATTATTGGCTGCAGCCAGCGACAAAGAACGACAACGAACACATTGAGACAAAGTGAAATAGAAGATTCCACACCACTGGCGTAGTCTCCCAATTAATACTAAACCTACCAACGATTTGCATACTTATTTCTACCGTGAGCGATCTTTTAAAAAAGTTATATTTTTTTACTATTTAATACAGATAATAGTTAATTTGATACTGATATAAATAACGAATAAAATTATCTTTAAATAATGGTAAATTAAATTTCTTTTTTTTCATTTCATTTATAAATATGAATAGGAAATGGGTAAGTTTAGATATTAATAAGGCATTTTTTATTCTTGTTCACCGCAGTTTTTACAAATTATTTGGTTTTCAAATGTACATTTCCCACACACATATTTTTTACACTTAAAATCCACACGAGCTTTTTCAGGGTATCTGATATGTCATATATTCCAACCTTCAGCGGTAATATGTGAAAATAAGAAAATCTTTCAATTTCCTAATAGTTGACACTAACACTCGGAGGGTATGTCAATGCAGTAAAGTCATCATTCTATTTCAATTTGTGTCTATATGCTCGTCGTCATCCTTTGTCGCCGGCTGTAGCCAATAGCAGCAACGCATGTGGTAGCAGGAGAGATGGAACAGAATGAAAGCGCAAATGTTTTGGGTCACCAACTCGTTGCGGACAAACTATAGCAGGAGAGGTAGAATAAAGTGAGAGCACACCACCTCGCTCGCCAACTCGTTCTGACAAACTATAGCTGCGAATAACGTTCAAGCTCATAATATTCTTAAGGTATTCGATTAGAGGAACGTACAATCAAAATGAAATTCCTTATAAAGTGAAAGTAAACTTTTTATTAACATTTAGAGAGAATTTCTATACGAACCCGTAATCTAACCTAATCTGATAATTACCTAAGAGTTCTGTAAATTTCCAAACTTCTCAAAAATCGTGTTACCATACTACTTAGCATGAAAACCTCAACCTATTTGCAACCCGGTGTGCATCAAACTACGAGATTTTTTGCAATGTTTCCTCTACAAAAAAGTTAATGGTCACTGTACCATTTTGAGTTGGTAACGCTAATTCCGTACCTGCGTTCTGTGCGGCAAAAGAGCGCAAGTTCTTAGGCACGACTAAAGATTCGGAAGAAACAAGGAAAAAGAACGATCATTTATGCGTCCCCGGTAGAGGTCGTCTGCATCAACCGCACTGATGAATGCAGCAGACAATCCCGAGACGAAACGCCTTTCCTTTTCCTCTTTATCTATGTATACCCCATCACTTTGATTAACCTAAGAGTTGGAAGATTGGAAATGGGACAGGATTCCTTTCTCGTTGCATAACCGCCTATTAGTAACCTGAGACGTAACAGTATACTAAGATTCGAAACAATTTATTTGCTACGTTTTATTACATAGGGATTACACGTGTTACACGTTGGTGCTATTCACGGGGAATTTGATTACTTTATGATCGGTATTGCGCGCATTAGTAATCGAAAAGTCTGGAACAAACATTTATCAGCATTCTGTAACGTATTTCAAAAAGAACTTTATCGAAGAATCGTTTCTATTTTGTCTGATCTTAATGTGTATTTTTTTATTTCGACTGTTTCTAGAGAAGATATAGAAACTTTCTCAATCAAAATGTTTAATCTAGTTTATGTTAATCAAATATTTTTAGCTTTATATGTAAGTTTCGTTTCTAAGTGGAAGATCTTAACCTCATGAAAATTTAGTGTTACAAAAATTGCTTCATCAAACGAAAAGTAATAAAGCATAGTCAATACTTTATAACAACTACTCCTAACTTTGAATATCAAAAAGGTGCACAATTTTTTTTGTAGTAAAGTAACGAACAAAATTTCAAAGCAATAGTATTTCCAAAAAAATTCAATTATTGGGTTCTAACTTTAAACATCTAAGGGTTTATTTGATTGCTACAAAGTAATCGCTTAACAAAATGGAAAAAGAAATTTCAGTCTTGGAACTTGATATATTGAACCATGTTTCTCGGCGAACGTAGATTAGTATTGTAATATACTAATTGTCGTTCGAAGCGTGCGCCACATGTTATACCGAGGTGTTGCGCAAGGAGAGAGGGATCGTGTGAAGAGGGAGAGAGAAATGCAAGTTGTACTCGAATTCCATCCGTGGCGGTGGCCACGAATAGCGAGTATTCGGGAGTACGGCGTGAACCTGTCGTGTACACGTATGGAGTGAGGACACGGAGAATAATTGTAATCATGGATGATGATCGTCGGAATAACAGAGAAGTGGCCACCATATTGTTTCTTTGTCTGCTCTGGTATGGGATCTCGAGCAGCAGTAATGTGGTGGGCAAGATGTTGCTCTCGGAGTTTCCCTATCCGATGACAGTGACTATGGTCCAGTTAACTTCAATCACCATCTATTCAGGCCCGTTTTTTAATCTATGGGGCGTACGGAAGTACTCGTCGAACATCCCCTGGGGATACTACTTGCGGTTGATCGTGCCACTTGCCCTGGGCAAGTTCCTTGCGAATGTGTTCAGCCACGTCAGCATTTGGAAAGTGCCCGTCTCGTACGCTCATACTGGTATGAGATACTATTTTGACAGTCACGTGGATTGCACGCGTATGGCTTAAAAATAAGATGACACGACCTTCGTGGCGACGTTAATGCTGTGTACCATCTGACAACGATGTTCGATAATGCTGATAAAGCTTTTAATTGATCGTCTTTTGGGATTAATTTCTATGATTAAATATTTAATACGATTAAAGAAAAAACTTTCTATGTTTGTAATCTTTGACAATAGCAGTTTTGAGTATTTATATTTGTATAGGACTTTATCAGGCGCTTTGGTTTGATAACGAATAATCTGTTATTGACAGGGATTATAAGCGAAAATATAGAGATTTGTATCCTCTACAAGAGAATTTTATAACTATTTATTTCTAGTTTCATAAATTTCATATATTAACTGAAGATTGGCTCTGTCCCAGTGAAGGCTACAATGCCCTTCTTCACGGTGTTCCTGTCAAGAATCATATTGAAAGAAAAGCAGACTTGGAAGGTCTATCTTAGCCTAGTACCTATTGTTTTGGGTGTGGGTGTTGCCACGCTCACCGAGCTCAGCTTCAATATGATCGGTTTGTTGAGTGCCTTAGCATCTACCATGGCATTCTCCTTGCAAAATATTTATTCTAAAAAAGTATGTATTCTAATTTAAAATTCAACCTATTCTGTAATATAATACTAACTCGTGTGTACATTTTCAGGTATTACACGACACAAGAATACATCATTTGAGACTTTTGCTCATCCTAGGCCGCCTGGCATTGATCTTGTTTTCTCCTATATGGTTATTATATGATTTGAGAAGATTAATATACGATCCAGTCACTGGTGGATCGGCAGACTTGAGCTATTACATATTGGGCCTGTTATTCCTGGATGGTGTGTTGAACTGGCTTCAAAACATCATAGCCTTCTCTGTACTGTCCATTGTTACCCCTTTAACTTATGCAGTGGCCAGTGCAAGCAAGCGTATATTTGTAATTGCGGTAACTTTGCTTGTACTTGGCAATCCAGTGACATGGTTGAACATATTAGGAATGACAATGGCTATATGTGGTGTGCTGTGCTATAACAAGGCAAAATATGATCAGAGACTGGAGAAAGAGAATCAGGCAACACTTCCGAATTATTATGACAAGAACCGTAACGGCAACAGTGGTAGTTCCTTCATGATGAATGGATGGATTGAAAAGAAGAAGCAGTTGTTCGCAGTCTAGTCTGAATTGTTAACTCGTTTCAAACTTGACAAATTTATATGAGTTTTTTCTGCCTAGGGATACTAGAATGTGTATACAGATCAAAACTCATATGATGGCAAAAGTATTTTTATATATATATATATATATATATATATATATATATATATATATATATATACACACATATATTTTATTAATATTATTCTGCACAAAGATGTAACCCACCTAATATTCGGTTTTTATATTTCTGACCTTTGAGATCATTTCGAACAATTGAATTTTTTATTCGACATTAATCTCGCTTCTACGACCTGCTGGCAAGGTGGGACTGTACAATTGTTAGTGTTTTTCATGGCTGATTGCTGGGTCAATTAGCATCTAAGGTTATGAGTTAGGGCTAAGCGTAACAAGATCGATAACATTCCTGCGTAGTCCCGTTAAACAATAACGAATAGATAGCAAAAGCGGTCTCAGCTGTATTGTGCTCGATATCGAGCGGCGTTCACATAGTATTGATTAGATTTTAAATTGGATACCTTCCTCCAGCTATTAGCTCAGGTGTCGCGGTTTAGTTTCATCAGCTCCTTAGGTTGTTATATACAAACGAACATAAAACACTTTAACCCTTTATGAAGATTCTCCGATATACTCGTCAAGTCTTATACTGTCGGTAAAGTGAATTTTTATTTCTAGCTAATAATCCGTTTTTAGACTTCGTTTATTACAAAGGTATAATTAATGAAACATCTACAGAGAGGTTTTAAGAACCATAGAAATCAGACTGATCGTTGTTGTTGGGTGCTCAGCTGAATTTAGATACTCAAATTGTTGCCGGCAGATCTCTCAAGTGCCTCTCCGTATTAGTTACACCAATTATACCTCTCTAGAAATAATTCGTAGAGGGTTAAGGTGTGTTTCGCAGGTGTGCAGTGTGTGTGAACTGTGTGCAGGAGAAGATGTTCTAGCTGAAAGCAATCTATACATTTATTTTTATAAATAAAATACAGGTGTGTACAAAAATATAGAACCAGAGATATGTTCATCAACCACTGTCCACATTAATATACTGCTCGTCACTCTATTAACATAACTTGTCCTCTACAGAGTCTTTATGATATTAGAAGGAGACACAGGTCTGGCTATGGTTAGATCCAAACGAGGACCAGCTGCAGCAATCAGTGGAACTGCCAAACAACAATCACAATCTTCGGTACTGGCTTCGTTTACACGCAGTATTCTATCATAAGGTCTTAGAACACCATCACATGGTCCTCCAGGTCTGAGACGGTTTATATAAACTCCACGCTCGTACAAACCATCAGACACCGAGAATCCAAAGTCTTCATACACTGGATCCTTGTGCAGGGAGACGTGAACTATTTGCTGGGGTCTGTCTGAATTTATACTGCATTCCTGTGGCCTAGGAACAAGAAGAAGAAGAAATAAAAGAAGAATGGAAGAATTTGGTTCTAGGTTTACGGGGATCAGATGAATATTGTAAAAAAATTGGAAAGAACATTTCATACAAGTTTCACTGCAGTTTTTCTTTTGCATTTACCCAGGAAAAGGAGGCATAGGTAGCTCTAGCTGACCACTGTCCACAGAAGCAGTATCCCAGAGCCTGAGAATTTCCGGACCCGTTCCACTATTCTCCCCAAGCTCACCCCAAGAATCCACCGCGCTATCCACGCTTGGCAGGCTCTCCCTAGCTGGCCGCAGAATTCCCGGGGTATACTGCTGCACTGTGTCACTTCCTATACTGGACTCCTTGCAGTATTCTCTATGAACATTCGCAATTTCTTTACTTCTCACTATTCTCTTGTAATCATGCCAATTTTATAAGAATTACGTGTCACGTAGTTTACCTAGTTTCTGAGGTAGGATCCGGTTTCCTCACGGTCAACGCTATAACGGAACTTCCAGGTCGGTGTAACAGTTGGGCGGCTTGTCTGAGGTCACCAGGGTCCAGTTTTTGCCCATCTATGGCTAGCAGTCTGTCTCCAGGAGCTAGGCTGCCAGTTCTGTAGGCTAAAGATCCCTTGCGAACCTCTGTGATGATCAGGTCTTCGTTCACCGTTAAGCCTACGTCTGGCTGGCCACCTATAGGCCGTGCCACCCTCACTGTAAATACTCCTGAGCTGGGCACAACTGGTCCACCGACCTTGTACTCCGTCATTAGTTCAATCTAACGAGAGATAAATGATTTTCAGCTTGAAGATCAAGATTGGGAGGTGTAGAAATTTTGCGAAATAAAGAGGAGGATGAAGAGTACTGATTGTTTATTTTTGAGTAACTTTAACGACTCGAGGGACTAGCATTACCTACCATTTGTGAAGTTTCTAAAATCCCTGTCACCTCGGTCGGCTGCAGGTCCCTTAGAATTCTACGATTGATCGCGAGTACTTTATCCCCAGGCAGAAGGACTCCGCTGCGCTCGGCAGGTCCTCCAGCTTCTAACAAATTCACCACGTAGTTCAAACGATCCTCAGCTGGCTTCAGAGCCAGGCCAAATCCTTTATGATCGGGTCGAAGGACCACTGTCAGACTTTCTGCAGTCTGCAGAGTTTGACTGGAGGTCTGCTGGGCTTGTGGTTGAGCCCTTCTCTTCACCGTTCTTTGAGAGACACTTGGAGGCCTTGGTAGGATCTGTAGCCTGGCTATACGGGAATCAAAGTTGTTTCTAAGCAGCTTGGCAGCGGTTACTGCATCCTGGACAGATGTTTCATCGACTGCAAGAAGCTTGTCCCCAGGTTGCAATGCACCACAACGGTCTGCAGTGCTTGCTGGCCGGAGACTTTCAATATAGACACCATTTGGAGTCTCTCTGACCGTCAGACCTAGCTCCCCTACGATTGTTATACATTATGTATACCATAGGTTCGATTTATTCGAATTCAAATTCAATTACCTGAGAGTCCACGTTCCAGTTGTACCAGCAAGGGACCTGAAGTGGCTGCCCTGGCTTCCTCCATGTTAGCAACGTCATACTCGATGGTTAAAGAAGCCACCGGCGCGTCCGAACTTCTTCTGAGTGCCCTCTGAGCTTCAGCTAATGTTAGACCTCTTAGTTCAGTATCATCTACAGCTAGTAACCTGTCTCCAGGCCTGACTCTTCCCTCTTTCGCTGCAGGTCCATCAGACTTCACTCCTGTGACTACCAAAGCCCTGGAAACTCCTCCTCTGAGGGTCACGCCGAGACTTCCTCCTTCACGTTCCACTCTAACCTGAGCAACCTTCGAGGAGACGCTAGAAGGCGTGGATACGGGACCGTCTTGATCGTCTAGTAGTAGAAAACTGTGGGTATGATAGGATTGAGGCGAAATCTCGTCGCCTCTGGCAGAATCTGAACTCGCCGAGGTGGCCACACTTCCTGGCCTGGCACGGTTTTTGTGCGAGCGCATGGTGGTCAGTCTCAGCGAGCTAAACATCCTCGATAGCCTCTCCTTGGGTTATACTATCGATCACTGATGTTATTTTCCTTCCAGCTGATCATTACAAATTGCTGAAGAAGTGATCAATCGAATTGTTCTGTTTCATATTCTAATTTAGACGCTGGTGTTGTAATTTGAAGAGGAGGAAGTCTTTGGTTGTTCGTTCAGATTCTTCGAAGCGGGGCCATGAGAATTTATTAAGTGTATCAACGAATAGTCTCGTATTTCTCTTTCCTTTGTCTCTTCGAGGAAAAAGTTATATATAGAATTGATAGTCAACTTTGGCCGGTAATAAACTAGGATAACTGTTTTCAAAGAGCGTTTCTTTCTTTAAATAATCAAAAACACTCTTTCGTTACTTTTAATAATTATTAATTAAAATTGAAAATATTAATTATCAACAAATTTCATGTATAAAAATTCTCAACTTCCTGTATTTAAGGTATCTCTAGATTCTGCGGAAAATATTGTCATGCATCGGTATACAAACAGAATCACCGAACTATACCTTCCTCCACTTGCTTCAAGATAGTCTCACCCGGAGGAAACCACTTTTAAAATCGTAACACTTTGTCTCATGGATTATTTATCTCTGGTACACGCACAAAACTTCCAGTAAATTCTCATTTCAGGAGAAATCAGTGGTCTTCAAGGTGTATGTAACCGGAACCGGAGAGGATCCCGAGGCGGATTCTTGTTGCTCGCGGAGTAAACAGCATTGGTGTCTTTGTTCTATGAAGCGGAGGAACGTTCGTCGAGGAAAACGTCGTCCGGTGCAGAGCGGTTGGAGAACTGTAACGAGTGTCGATGCCCGTCGAAAATAGCCGTACGATTGTAGGGCCGCATCGTGCCGCGTCGCTTGCTATTTATAGGGGCGACACCCTCGCGCCGCGACGCCTCGATGCGGCCCTGCGGGCGCCCCGCAGTCGCCTCGCCGTCAAATAAGTCTGCACTTCTCGTTAAAAGCCTAGATTTCGTGCGTTCGCGTTGCCTCGAATCTCGTCAAGCCGTTCCTGTAACGTTTCAGCGCCCCGCCCCATTTAACGACCGGGGATCCTCTTTTATTTTTAGTTGCCGATAGTGGTGACGTCTCTGCTACCTAACAGTAGGTCCGTCAAACCATCACTCCTGGTTATCCTGCGTCTTTCAAAAAGCTCCATCGGGCTAATTTTAGAAATTATCAATGTTCGCCTTTCAAAATACAGGTTCCCTGGTAATTGTTCTCTTTTTTCTTTCGTATGTTACGATGTGTCGAAATTCGAACACGAGGGTAAAGAAAAATTTGTGATGATTTAGAATTTTTATTCAGCTAATTTTTGGAAATGATAGCAAGGACGCAATTTTGCATGGCATTAAAATTCTACGCTTCTCATGTTTGATTTGGTAAGAAAAAAAAAACTTGCGAGGAAGCTACTTTGAAACAATCTGCCGGTTAAAGAACAAGAAGCCACGGATTCAGGGTCCATTGACCGATCAGTTTTTGCCTGCTATTCCTATGGCGTCTCTCTTCATTCTAAATCTCTTCTCGTTTCAATTTCCCGAGCCGCCTGGTCTACCCCTCCCCTAACCGCCTTCGTTGATTCGATCTCCGCTTCGCGGAACTACCATGGGCACCTTTCATCGTTCTTCGCGTTAACTTCCTCTTAGATTTATTTCAGATCTCGATTCCCATAAATTTATAAGTTCAAAGATTTCTATGGAAGTTGATTAATTTAGAATTTTGTACTGGGGTATATTGTGTCGTTCTGCCCACGCTCTATAAGGAATAATTAATAGTTAGGTGCCGACCCTTTGATCCATCAATTAAATCAATTAGCCAGCTAATGGAGCCATTAGCTCTCATTTTCAGACTCTATACTCTCCACCTCTTTCTTATAGGTTAAAAATTACGAAACCTCATTTAATGTTAAAATAGTCGTTATTAAATCAGGTTCTATAACATGTTATAACTAAATCAAGCTTTTTCATATTCCAGTGGTCTACGTGGAAAGCGTCCTGGAGTGTTTTTCAACCTCTCGGAGCCTCGTCGTCGGGTCGTGGTGCTTTGCCAATTGTACGGTGTGCTAAAGTTAGCATACAGTCAGTACGAAGCCAAGTGTGCGACCTGAGAAGCGAGAAAACGGATGGAGAAAGTAGAGAAGTGAGAGTAGAAAAAGGAGAAACGGACGAGATAGGGGAAAAGGTGGAAGTTGTCGGATGAACGTCAAAGAACGAACCAGGGGGAAAAAGAAGAAATAAATTATTCCTTTGGTAAAAAAACGAGCACGATCGAGGTGTTTGTGGGTGGAAGACGCTCGAGACAGTATCTATCGTGGCCAAAATAATGTTCCACTCAGAGTATTAATAACCTGACCGCGGTGTAACGCAGACGTTTAGAATAAACACGGGTACGCGATGCAATTGCAGCTCTCTGAGTTTCTTCCGGTTCTTCAATCTGTTCTACCACCCGTCCGCGTCATTTTGGTACCAATTAGACTGATTGTAGTTCAGGAAATATCGTCCATTCTTTTATTTAAAATCATCATCGCAACCTGCTATCGTTGTTAGCAGAATCTCCTTCACAATATTCCATCACACGTTTTTTATTATTTTCTTTTTCATTCTCTTTGTTACTTTTCAGGAAGAACGCTTAAAAATAAAAAGATGAAGAGAAAAGAAAGAGGAGAAACCAAGCTCGAATTCTTCAAGCACCTTGGAATCCCTGTCAACGTTCCACGGAAGGCTAATCTAACAAGTGTTCTATCCTAGCAACGCAGCGCCTACGTTATACAAAAAAACCTAGCACTATCGCTGGAAGCTTGACTCTTTGTGAGTGCAAGCGTTACAGGAACATTTACTCTTGGTTGAACCACCGTGCTGGGCCGTCTTCTTCAACGACTTCACCGAGTCTGAGTCAGTCATTCATTCATTCCTCGTAATCCACAAAAAAAAAAAAACGAGAGTAAATCTCGTCATTCTCTTTTCAGATCACCCCTTAGATGATCTACAAGATCATCCACGCCACATAAGATAGGAGCAATGCGTTGAACACCGTCAAATGGTGCAAAGCTCTATGCAATTTATAGTAACTCTCTGGTGAAGAGTTCAGTCTGTTGCATTTGGATTAGTATAAGAGAAGCCACGGAAGACTCCCTGGTCCATGGAAGTAAGAATCTGTTCAGGTACAGGAGTCAGTCGAGGCCTCTCGGCTGTGAACGCTGTGTCGAAGTACTTGGTGTCTAGAGTATGGTCCAGAGCTGGTTTGAAAGGTGGTTCCAATTGCCTCCTCTCTAATCTATCCCATGGCAATGACTGGAAGAACGAATAAATTGGTCATTTCAAGGCTCAAAAGTTCACAGAAGCAACGTTTCAAGAGGAAAAGTTACTGGAAAAGATTCATTTTTTTTTTTTTTGTCAATGAATTACTTGGAAGAACGAGTGGTAGGCGATTTCGTGTCCAGGTAACCTCTTGCCAGAGTCCTTTTCCAGAAGGGCGATTAATATGTCGCTGGATTCTTGGCTCAGGTAACGTGGTATGAACGGTCTCTCGTTGCATATACTCCAAAATAGCTCGTCCTCGTCGCAGCCGGAAAAAGGCGACTGTCCCGTGAGCATCTCGTACAAAAGCACACCGTACGACCACCAGTCCACTGCCTGATTGTATTTCAGTCCCTTTATGATCTGCAATCCGGAAGAAAGGATACTAATAAGTTTCTTTCATCGATGTTAAACTTGGAACCCGGTTCTCTCGACTAGAATTAAACACTGTTTTAAATCAACTGGGTAATCAAGGTCATATCCTCTGCTATCAGTAATTCAATAGAATTTAATTTAAATAAACAATCTTCGAAAGATTACTTTTACCGTCAGATATATAATTTCAATTTTGCTTACCTCAGGAGCCATGTAATCAGGCGTGCCACAGAACGTGTCGGCGGTTCTATCAAGGAATATCTGCAACTTGCACATCCCAAAATCGGCTATCCTGATGTGCCCCTCGAAATCCAACAGTACATTGTCCAACTTCAAGTCTCTGTACACTATTCCCTTTTTATGCAAGAAGTTCAAGCCTGACCAGATCTCTGCCGCGTAAAATCGCGCCCTAGTCTCTGGGAAACGACCAGATTTCTGTATGTGGAACATCAGATCACCACCGTTCAAGTATTCCATTACGAAGAATAGGTGAGAGTCTGTTTGAAACGTGCAGAACAAGTGGCAGAGATACGGATGCCTTGTAGCCAGGGTCAGGACCTTTCTTTCGATTAAAGTGCACTCTACGTCGTCGTCCTCGAGGACCACGTCCTTCTTCAAACATTTCACCGCATATACACACTCGGTTCCACGAAGTTCCGACAGTAAAACCTTTCCAAAGCTACCTTTTCCTAGGACCTGGGCATAATAAAAAGAAGAAAAACATAAATTAATTGGAGATTTGATTTTTCACATTTCTGAAGTTTGAAGAACCTCAAAGAATTCAAATTGTAATTTACCGTGAAAAAAGAAAACTAACGATCAATCAATCGTCAGAAAAAGTCCCAGTTAGAATTAATAAGAGCCAAGAACTAGCTGGGGAAGTAGGAATCGAGGTGAAAAGTGAGGCAAGGTTTCGCTGGCTGGTGAAAATCCAGGTCTAAAAGGGTCGAAAACCAGCACACGGTGGAAAGTTCAGGCGTCTAAAGCAAGAGAGTGCTGCACGTGATCCCACCGCACCGTTAAAAATAATGCGTTGCTTGCGTGCTGCTAATTCGAGTGCGTCTATTTGCGACTTAGGGTCCATCCCAAAATCGGAACCATTTTAAACATTCTCCCTCTATGTGTTTCCCCATTGATAAAACCGGTAATGTAAGAAAGCATCGAGAAGCTAGATCTTCTTCTTAAATTAATTCGTACAAAAAGAATCTGGGTTATGGACTAAAGAACTGTTTACTTTTAGAGGAGACATAGTATAGTTTTTTGGCATTGTGACCACGTTGAATTGATCCTAAACTCAGAAATCGAACTTCGTCCGCACCTCGTGGTCTGGATGATTTCGCCTCGTGAATCAACCGAGGGAAGGGTCACGTGATTCAGGTGCACACGTGATTCAGATTGGCTTTCATGCCTGGGCGAGCCAAGGCAGCTTACAAATTTCCGGAAGATATATCTTCGGACAGTTAGAAATGAATCGTGAATTCGGAGATTCTACAAGATACAATGTTCCGCTAAAAGAAACACCAATATTCTCTCCCAACCATAGAAGTACACCCATCCCTCCATTTACGCGATGCTTTTTAGACACGATCTCATTTTATGCTGTCAGATAAGTTCAGTTTTCTATAAATTTTCATCGAATTTATTACATATCAAAGAGACACAAATTCTTACTTCAACGTACTAATTACATAACTCTGACCATTTTTATAATTTTTTTTTTGTTGAACCTTTTGTCTTACGATTTAAGTTTCGATGGCGCTCTGAATTACAGTGCAGATTCTGATACCGAATACTTATTTTGGTTTCCTGAAATATTATTTTTTTTTTTTTATTAACCTATGCGATTTAAATATTTTTATAACTTATACCTGTTTTTATCCGCGTAAAGAAAATCAACGCGAAATGGTCAATTCGCGTAAATGGAGAGATAAGTGTACGTAAGAAAATGAATTTTCCAAAATTCTATCAAATTATTTAGAATATAAGAATATTTTCGTATTTTCATTTAGTTTACAGTTAGTTTAGTAGTTTAGAGGAGCCTGCAGATTGTTCAAAAAGTTTGTACGATAACAGGAAGAGAGTCTGATGTACGCAAGGCCTCTCCCCATCATCTAGCGATGAATAATTCGAGCGTTTCGTCAGCGAAATTTTGAACACTGAGACCTTGGCAGAGGTTTGATCGTTGCACGTGTCGAAGTAAACACGGCCGTCGGCGGCTAAAAACCGCTAACAAAGGGAGCCGCATAATGCGCAGCTAGAGACTTACTTTCAGAAAATTGAAATCCGTCACTGCGTACTTCTTGAATCTGGGCAGATTAGTCGCCGGTGGAGTGATTCTTCCGCTCGGAAAATGATCCGAGGAGTCTGAATTCCTTTGAGTGTCCGACGACTGTGACGGAGCTATAAAAATTGGAGAAAAGAAAAATTGTAAACTATAAACTAAATAGTTAACCAGGTGATAGAGATTACGGTTAGTCTACTTATAATGATAGCCACAGAAAAGATTGAAGTTAAAAATACTTGCAGTGATACCTTTTCAATGTTTCAGGATGCAACGATCCTCCTCTGGAGTGTAAAATAACGAATACAAAGAGAGGATTATTTATTTGAACGTGAAATACGATTAAATTTGAGCCAGCTAGCCAGAATATTCGTCAAATCTCGATTAATAAGCGCATTAATTAACAATTCGTCTCTGGCACTTGGATCTTGGCGGCTGGTATCCCTCGAAAATAGAGCTGACTGTAGTATGACGCGCGCAGGACTTTAGGAAACCGGCATAAATGATCGATTAGAGGATAAACGAGGAGTGTACACTCGGTATATAGGTATCGGGTATCGAATTAACCATGATACAATTTCATTTCAGCGGTATTAAATTTGATCCACGAAATTATTTACCGTCTGAGAGAAAGGATTTATGATGACCACGTGGAATCCCGAACTAGTTGGAATCATAGATGAATGCACCGGGGGACTGGGCCAGCCAAGTCTGACTGCACGGCCAACACACAAGATCAGGCGCGATTTTGTTGAAAAATTTAATGGCGCAGCTCTGTAACGGTGGCCAAAATATTTTGGGTCGATAAATTTCGAGAACATTACACCATGGTGTCGGAAATTTTTTATTAAATTTGGACACCTAGATACAGAGCTGATCCTTTAAAAAATTATGAAAACCTTTGTTTTTTGGGTGGTGGAATGATCAACTCACCCCTCTTGAGAGCCAGCAAGGCCTCCGCCACGAGTTTCTGGTTCAATCCACAGAGATTCCCTGTCAGTTTCTCACACTTCTTATGGCAGGCCATATCGCAATCTGTTTTTAAAGGATTCTAGATCTTATTCCGTAGAATTTTTCTATGGTATACCTTTGATGCACCTCATTGGACCGGGAATATTCCTCGGAATATTATTAATCAGCCCGAGAACAGCGTTCACACGCGGTCATTTCTGCACTGACACCCAATCATCCATCTAAATTTATCCCGAAACTTTTGTTCGTCGTATAATGCCTAGAATATTGTTGTGAAACCGCGACGCGCAGCATTATAAATAGGTTCACAAACGTACAGGTTCACAAACACCTAGATTAGTGTTGAATCGTGGTACAAATTGGAAATTGATCGAATTTGCACGAAGATTCAAGGCTGTTTGAATGGTTACGTTACTTCCTGTAAACAAACTAACGGCACGGTGTCGTTGACTCTAACTGCAGGATGCTTATATAACCGTCAAAGAGGAGGAAGAACTGGCTCCACTTATGCATTTTGAACACGTGATCAATTCTCTGACAGGGCTGACTTAAACGATAACTTGTATCTCTTTGAAATTCCATGCAAAGCAAGACTGAACAATGTGTATTAGTCAAACGTGTAAGCTGTTAGCCACGAGTTAGCAAACTGCCAAATTCCAAGCAACCGGTAGATCAATACGTATTCTGTATTTCTCTCGAGTGATTCAAAAAAGCCAAAATTATACACAGGAATGTCTCGGGGGTAGGATGTTACAACAACAGAGTGCAAATATACTATCAGATAAGTACTGGATATCCTTGGTGAGCCATCGAAACCGGAGTCGTTGCTCCTCGTTGAGTTCATCCTCTTGTGTTCAGGATCATCGTCGAGTTCGGTACACGTGGAGCCGCTGCTTTCTGTGGTTGCGGTGCTAGTAGTGCTTCCGGTGCTGTCGCTGCTCATGGATGCGTTTCTAGAATGATGTTTCCTCCTCTTGATCTTTGCTCTGCGGACCTTGGATAGATCCCTGGGTGTTGCAGTCAACAGTGCCGATGGAGTTGTGTAGAACATTCTGATTAGATCAACGGGTCTCTGAGTAGGTGTGTTTTTGGGACTGTTCTTCGAAGAATTCTTAGCATCTGGAGGTTTCAAAGCATCCAAAACTTTCGAAGAATTCTTTTTAGACTCTTTGCTGTCCTTTTTAGCTTCTTTCTTGGTAGAACTTTTCTTCGTCGTCGAAGCTTTCTTCTTTCTGATCACTTTTTTCTTCTTAGAAGACTCTGGACTGCCCTCTGGACTGCAGGCAACGCTAGCCTCCTTCGAGGGTACCGGGGTGATATCCTTGTCAACTTCGTCGACGTTAGATAAATCATTGTGATTGTTCCATTTGGTGATCTTTGCTAGTCCAGTGTCTGGCCACTCGTTTGTAGGAGTCTTTGGCTCGTCGTCCTCCTCAAGAATCTGAGAATCGGATCTAGTCGGTGTAGGAGCTTCTTCAATGTTTATTATAGGCACAGAAATCTCTGAGACCGGTGTGGATACTTCAGACACAGGTACTGACGTGTCTGGAGTACTTGCATCAGATTGAGCAGATATTGTAGATGCTGAAGAATCCTCTCTCTTCAAGGGAGCCTTCTTCACCGTCGAGTAAATCTCTTTGGGGACTTTACCAATGGCTAACGACAGGTTCTTCTTCTTCTTCAACACTTTCTTCAACGTAGAACTTTCTTCAACGTCTTTATTCACCTCAGACTTGTCTGTGGTAGGTGACGATGCGTCGCTGGTTGAAACACGCTGCTCAGTCTTCAATTTCTCCGGTTTCACTTCAGTCTTCCGCTCCACCTCGATTACGGGGATATTACTGAGCCCGGCTGGCGGAGTGGCGACGCTTATTTTAGAAGCAGTCTCTTTTTTCTTGTCCAGTTGCCCGCCGTCGAGGTCATCGACCGGTTGACCTGGCTCGGAACTCTTGGAACCGGTGAAACTGAATCCCTTGTTCACTACTCTGGTCACTTTCGGACTTTCCGGTCCTTTGATCTCGCTCCAGAAGTCTATAGACTCGGTAGAGGTACTTTTCGACAGAGCTCCACTTTCTCCATTGATCACTGGCTTCTCCACTTGCATTTTATTCATCAAAGTGTCATCTACAGAGATGGACTGTTGTTTTAAAGACTTCAGATCTTCTTTTGGTTCTTTAGATAGAATCGGTTGAGAATCCACGCTAATACTTCTATCTAGAGGAACGTTGCTACTTTCCGCTGAGCTTTTGACCTTAGCGAATTTATTCCTCCACGGTACCCTAGCCTCTGTGCTCTCAGTTTTCACTGTACTCTTGGACAATGCTTTATTCTCCACTTTATTGCTCTCATTCTTCTTTGCAGCCACCTTGAAGGGTAGTTTCGATGATTCCACATCACTCTTCACCTTCTTATCCTTCCCATCCTCCACTAGAGGCTTTTCTACGCTTTCTGTACCTTCTTCTGCGTTCTGCGCCACACTCTTGAGATCCTCTAGCAAGGTCGCCTTGGTCACGAGCTTAACTGTTGCATCATCGGACGAGGAAGAAGCCTTTGTTAATTGATTTTCTTTCTTCAATTCGTTAGAAAGGTCCACGCTGGCCGGCTCAACGTGGGTACCAGATGCGGAGGCGTTCCGCAAGGTCACGGCTTTGCTTATCTTCTTTCCCGGCAACGGAGATACCACGTCCTCGTCACGCTCGGTTTTCGTCGGCTTTGCCAGGTACTCCGGCCCTCGTAACGAACGCTTTGGCGCTTCTACGGCATTATTTTCATCCGTATTAATTTTAGACGCATTTGGCAGCCTGTCCAAGACCGATGGAAGCGCTACACTGGCGCTGCTCTCTTCAACACTTGTCGTCACGTTACTTTTCTCAACCCTTTTCGTCATAGACGCTTCGTCGGGCTTCTTCACATCTGTGAACTCCTTCTTCTTCGACAATGGAATCTCTGAGAAATTTGTGAGTTTCTTCTCTAAGGATTCAGGCTTCTTTATCTTGGAAATTTTCGGAATTTCCTCTTTCTTGTCCTTCGGGAGAACCTTATCCTTTAGTGTACTCTTCAGGTTCGTTTCTTTCAACTCTTTGACCTCTACAGAAGGTGTGTGATCGGTTTCTTTCTGTTTAGAAAGTACCTCCTCTTTCTCTGACTTCATTGCATTGGTTATGGTATCTAGGCTCTTCAAAGGATCGCTCTTCAAGGTCTCTGGAGGCGTCTTCACTGTGAAATACACGCTGTTTCTGGAAGTGTCCTTTATGTAAGGCCTCTTTACTGGTAGTATCACCTCTGTCTCGGATTCTTCCTCTGTTTCATGCCTCTCAGTCTTACGTGATATCATTTTTCTGGGAACTGGAATCTTTACGCTCTCTCTGAACTGTTCCACGGTTCCACTGTTCACCCAGATGGTAGAAAAATCTCCTACGCTGTTACTCGCCTCAACTTTGAACGTCTGAGGTTTAGAGTGCTTTCTTCCTTTCTCTTCGTCATTTTCGCTGGTCGGTACGTCTATAGAAGTTTCACTAGATGTACTAGACCTACGTTCCCTCGAACTATCACCATCCTCAGGTGGAGAAGGTTTATCAGTCGTTTTCTTTTTCTTTTTAAGCTTCTTCAGGGTCTTTCTCATCTTCTGAGCAGCAGCTTCCTCTTCACCCTGTGACACAGTATCTCCATCGACACTCCTGAAGAAACTGGGCACTGTCCTTGGTCCGCTGACAGTTCCTTTCTTGACTAGAGTCCCTCTACGCACTGCATTTTCAATCTCTGCCTGCTCTTCAGCTACCAAAGTGTCCAACACCTTTGCCTGGACTTGTGCATAAGCCACTTCTCTCTCAATTTGTTCAGGATCTAATTGTATATCCGCGGAGGATCTTCTTCTTGTGAATCTTCTTGTAATTTTGTTATTCATCTGTTGCAGATCAGCGTCATCCTCCTCATCTTGGACTAAACTGACCTGATGGAACAACTGCAGGCGTTTCTCTTCCTCGTCGAGCTTCTTGTCTTTGATGAGGAATTTTTCCACAAGTAATTCACCGACAGACTTCTCGTGTCTCTCGTTGTGCTCGCGTAGAGCAGGATTATCCTTCAATGCTTGACTCCTGATTTTTATGGTGGGTCTGTCTCGACGTAGACGGCTCCTCTGGCCGTTTCCATCTTGCGAGAGGATCCTTGGTGTGGAGACGTCGATGTCGGCAGTGTCAATGACTCGCCTGGTTCGAGTGGGCACTGCGACTGGAGAGTAGCGGCGCAGGGTGGACAGCGGAGACTCCGAGATGGTCGATAGGTGCGGCGAGTACCGGGACAGCGGCGTGTGGAACGGTCTGTGTGAATAATCTGATGAGCTTCCGGGTTCTAAATAACTTAGAAGCTTCTCTGGTGGCTTATGTTTCTTACAAAACCAGTAAAATCAGTTTCAAAGAAATTACACCTAATGAAACGTTAGATAAAACGAAGAAGAATATAATTTATATTAAAAAATAAGAAAAAAAAGAATATTTCAAATGTCTAAAAGTGACTTTTTGTTGCAGAGAGAGAAAGAGAGAGAGAGAGACGAGTGAAAAGTTGCAAATCATTGTTTGGCCTGTTGCTTAATGGCAGAAACTTCTGTGACGCGCGAGCTTGGCCTGATAACCACCGTAATTGCATCTCCTCAATGCCAAACGCGTGTGAATTACGTTCGAGAAGGGAAGCGTATCGCGAACACTTGTTACGAATCCGATTTGGCCCGGCCATGGTCACGAATGATTGACAGGCTTCGATTCATGAATCGATCACGCGCATTCGATCAGCTGCACGATGACAAACAAGTGGCAATTGGGCACACGTGTCTTTGCTGGCCGATATCGAGAGCGGAGAACGATTTTAGTCCATTTTACATTTTGTTCGACAGAAAGTTATCACATTAGTGTGATACTAAGATGATCACTTTTTATTCAATGAGAGGTCATTTTTATGGCTGAAAATGTTTTCTAAAAGTGTCACAGGTAGTCCGCCAATTTATATCCACCGATTCAACCTGTTAACTTGGAAATTACCAATATTTTACGAACCCCCCGCTGTTTGTTTATGTCAAAGTAAAATTTGTATTCATTTGTGAATGTTTAGATCGAGTTAACAGGTCGAGTATCGTTTTACCGTCACGTATACCTCTCCTAAATGTTTAACATCGATCTTTTCCGTTATATCAAAACGTTACAGCGTAATTGCGGAGTCGAGAGGAAGATTTTTTGGCAATGCAACCGAGTACGGCGGAGTTTTATCACGTGGAAACCGCCACAAACGTCCAGACAACCCGAGCCTATTTTTAGAACAACGATATTCTCGACGATTCCGCCGCTCCTTGTAGATCCTTTTGATTTATACTAACCTGCAGACCAATCGATTAATCGCCACCTAAAGTTTCTGCTAATGAATAAGAGGTTTGACGGATCGTGTGTCATATCAGATGTTTGCCAAAATTCGGAATAACATTCTAGAGGGGCTATTCTGATTGCAGAGGACCGTCTGCCCGACAATTTCATGCTAATTACAACAGAATTGCCGAAAAGAAAAAAAAAAGAAGAAAAGAAACAGATAGAATTCCACTTCTAACCCCTGGATCTTTGTTCTACTGTTTGGAAGCATCAATCAAAGACGGTTTATTTCGGTCGCCATGTTTCTTTGTTCTCCGTGTTCACGTAACTGTCCACCAGAGAAGCCCCGCGAACAAAAATAATGATCTGTGAAGGAAAAGTGAGGAAAGAAAGCGAAGAAAGGAACTCTTGCTTCTTGGAACGCTATTTCTGTGTGTAGAAGTAGCAGCGGCGATAGGGAGACGGAGAAAATTGAGCTTGAACCCCGCCTGCCAGAAGACTACGAAACGGCTAGTATTTCAGAAAACATTGTCCTTTATTCCTTTGTCTATCTTCAAGCTAATTTTAACCAACCTGTCCAAGGGAAATGGGTACTAGAAGGTTTGGAAAATTAAGATGACAGGATGTCGTTCTGCAGGAAAGATCAAAAGAAGTCAGGAAGAAGAGTAAACGCATTTTTCTGAGAGTGTCTAGGATAAAAAAAAGCAAGTGTAAACAAACTGCTGAAGAAGAAAAAGTAGAAGGTATAAAAAAAAAAGAAAAGGAATTAAATATCGAACGATGCTTTATAATGAATTTGAGAACTGATCGAGATAGTTCTTTTTTCTTTTCCAGGTGAATAAATAAACGAAATAAATGTGCTAATTACTTCGTAAGGACTAAGAATACAGTACCGGGAGAAAAATGAAAGAAAAAAAAAAAGAAAAAAAAAGAACGAAAGAAGAAACTTACCGTGGTGCACCAGTCATCAATGAACTGTGGTTGGAGAAAGCTCCCCCATAGTAGTAGGGCAGCCCTTCACCGTAGTAGGGCATCTTGGCGAGTGTTATCCAACTGGTTCACATGTAGAGCAGGTGATAAAGAGATCATATACGAGGAGGGAACACAAATGGGAGACGCGAGCAGCGGCACGAGCGGTTCGACGCTCCCGAAGACGACTGAGCGCCGGCGTACGCGTTCTCAGGTGTTCGACGAGCCGTTCTCACGGTTAAGGGAGCCAACACCGACTGAGTCTAAGCCAGCGACCCAGTGTAATAATAGAAGTTTAGTATATGAGGCTTTCTAACATCTAACTATACTAGCTGGACTCTAATAACCCGTGCACCGTCTCTGCCGCGAATATTTGCCGGATTGTAGCATTTACGTGACTCACGGAGAGGATTGTATCTATTGTTTGTAAAATATGTGGCCACTTATGTTGTTACATGACCTACCAAAAAAAAAGCAAAAAAGAAAGATGTGTTCAACTACGAAAATCCAGGTAAACAAAGAACGCTTGTTATATTATTGTGAATTTATTTTTTAATTGATTCCTGTTTGTAACAAAAATTGGTACGTGTAGTTATATTTACTACTAATTATTTTTAGATATATAAAAAGAGGGGAACTGCTGTATCTAGCAAAAAGAACAAAAAATACTTTTATTTACGAGCCATTGGCAAAATTTTCACTCAAATGTGGTTTGGTTAGTATCACACAAAAGCTTTGAGAGGAAAAAAAAAGTGGGAGAAACATGCATCAAGAGATTCGCCAGGCCACTGTTTCGTGTCGTTCTCTCTCGAGTCGTGTAAAACGCGAATTTATGTGTCAACAGTGCCATAGTTTCGCGTTGTTTTGTACTCGGAGTAGCGAGTCCCGCGCCAAATACTTCTCTCCCCGATGCCTATTGTTGCTTATTCAGAAAATCTTAGAAATAGCCAACGAATAAACGACGTATTCTATTTTTAATTAAAGGAACATTTAACTTTAGACACAAAGATTAAAATCTGAAAATATAATAAGTGACAGAGTATGTTTTTTTCTTTTTTTTTTCTTTTTAGTGAAGGTTCACAGACTGTTTATGGTCCATAAAGGTGCACCAAAGTGGAATAAGTATGAAAGAATTGGTTTTCACTTACCGTCACATCTAAGACCCTGTCTGAATATGCCGTACAACAAGGAACCGCAATGATCACAAAAGGTCGGCGACATGAACGTGTGTACCCGGAACCTGTGAGGCACATCTACCTTGAAACGCTCCCTCAAGTACTGCCATTGAACAAGTATTAACAGAATTAGAACGATTCTGCTGCGTGGGACTGGTTATTGCGTTACTTTCAACAAATAGCATAAACAGATTGACAGAGTGAGCCATCAGAAATAGAACACATGACCATTTTTTATAAAAATAAATATTTACTGTCTGCAATAAAAATAAAAAGGAATAAAAGAAAAGGAGAAGCAGAAGAAAAAGAAGAATAAAAAGGAGAACAAGTGTCAGATCTATTTCTAATGGCATAAATCTCCAGAATATCAGATTCCAAATAACTGGAAGAATCGGTTTGCATCAAAACACACGGGGAGTTCGATAAAATCGTATTACATCATGGGTAAATATTTGCACGCGACTCTGATGGATTCGTGTATAGAAGTGAATGTAAATTTCAGCATACTAGGAAGCGTCAGAAGCATGGTAAAACCTTTGCATGGTTCATACATCATCCAGCGAATAAGTAAACATGATGTTCTCAGAATCACAGTAGCAATGATCTTCAAAAAAAGACAAAAAAAATACACAGAACAAACAACGAACAAACGTGTCATGGTGTAATAAACAAACATGGCTTCCTCGAGGTCTGATTCAACGTCTACTTCAATGGTTACGGATTTTTTACCGTGAATCTTCTTGAAGGTAACACAGAGGAGCAGAAAAAGTTCTGATCGTAGTTTAATATATTGAAAAATTATAGAAGAACTGACTTACTATCGTGTTCTCTGACTCCCTGCCGCTTTCTGGGCACTTGGTTAACAATTTATCGTGGCACTTCTTGTGCACCGCGGTTTGGCAAGCTAAAACCGCACGATGGAATATTAATAGAGGCGTACACACCGTATAACGAGAAACGGACTGCGATATAATATTTACCTTGGCACTGGTACCCCTGCTTCCCAAAGCCCCTGCAACAGTGAGGAACATACACTTTAGATTAATTGGAGAACACGTCCGCGACTCGAGGAAACTGGCGTCCAATACTTGACTAATATGCCGAAGCGGGAACTATTTTTAGACATATCATCAAAACGGCCATCTTTTATGATAAATCAGAACACTTCGTTTATTAACTACAACGCTGTTAGAGTGCGAATATTCTCAATAAAACGTTCACGATTTTCTTATATGTACTTTCTTTCTTTCTTTCTTTTTCTCTCGACTTTTTTTGGGAGGGGAGGGTCGAACTTTCAATTCATTTTTTTCTTTTTTTTTTTTTTTAAACAGATTACCAGAGGAAGTCTTTGCAGAAAGCGCAGAAAGTTGGCTGTCTGAAGAATTTCGCGACCAATCTATGACCACGGACCACGTGCACCTTGTTCTGCTTCACCGCGCCTCTTCTTCTCGTAATTGCACCTCCACCAACGTTGTTTTTCTCGTGTGGAGGAGACACGGTGGAGGCAGCCGCGATATCCCTTCGAGGTACCCGCGTTTTGTAAACGTAGGTCTTCCCTGCGGACGTCGTTGGGGGTAGATCCGCAGGATTTAATATTGGAATTCTCGTTCTGGAATTTTTGCATTACCTTGTAGAGAGTATGGAAAATTAACTTTCTCTCTCTCTCTCTCTCTCTCTCTCTATGTTGCCAACAACGTGTTGTTAATTAAGTCTAACCTGAATTTATAAGAATTATTAAATTCACCTTCACCGGCCATAATTAATTTTCGATAATTATCAGAGCACAGAAATTCTCTTGTTAAGCAATAAATTAGATTTAATTTGTATTCAACAGAGTAGATGAACATTTTTTTGTTTTCATCAGTAAATAGACCTCGAACTTCGGCTCATCTAAAGTGGCAGCCGCTATGCGCAAACCTATTGAAGTGATTTACCCTTGAGTTCTCATTCCGTGTACTCTAGGTAATCGAATTATACCGTGGACTATATCTAATCCATACAATGGCAGATTGTACTCTAATTAAGTATCTAATATCAGTTTCAGACTAGTTTATTAATAATAATTATTCAATAATTACATAAGGTAAGAGGATTTCCAAATGTACTAACCGAATAATTAATATTCCTGTTATAACTATTGATCAAATTCACCGTGAGTCTAATTAACAATTACTTTTGGGCAACTTTTTGTTTAGACTTTGATATTTCAATTGAATGAAGTCATAGAACAATTAAGAAGCTTTACGTACCAGCCAGCTCACCTGTAAATGTAACCCTCCGCGCCGGCGCGAGGTTGAGAGCTTCTACGATCCGCTGAAGACTTCCGGCCGGAAGCAGAACCTCCACCAGCGTTCCTCCTCTTCGCGTGAGCCCCACCAGTGAACATCATCTTCCACCAATTCTCTACCTTCCTCGCCTATCGACTAATCCACGCCAATTCCTTTGTCATCAGCGTCAGTTTTCCTCTATTCTATTCCCCTCTACGACTATTGTAAACAACACTAGTTAGTTTGGCACACTACGAGTCAGAGAGTCTCAATATCCGTGTGCCCGGTGGATCGTAGGTGCTATCTCTTCAGTTTTCCGCCTCGTGACGCTCGAATTCCGGAGCACCTCGCCGCGTAATGCCAGAAGAATTCTCGCCTGTACGCCAGCAACATCTTCGTTCCTGTACGCGGCATCGATCGCGCTTCCGGTCGATCAAGATTTATCGACTCTGTCTCTTCAGAAGAACCATCGTGCGGAATAACACGTCACATCGTTAGTTAAATTAGTGGCAAACAGAGGTATATCCCTGGTTCTAAACTAGGTCACCGAGAGAACAGTGACCTTGATGAATTCAATCACCGTGGGCAAAATTCCATCCGGCAGTTTCAAGGAAGTTACAAGCAATACAGATTACTTTCACATAATTGTTTTTCTTTTTCCTTTTTTCACAAAAATAAAGTGACCAGAGAAAACGCTGATTGTATTCTTCGAAATCGTTCCAGGTGAAACGACAAAGACCATGTTCTCGAAGAAACGTGTCCGAACGTGTGTTTGATATTCGAAGAGGAAAGTGTTGTTACGTTTACGGTGGAAGTGACGAGTGCTCTTCATTTGTTAAAGAGATACGACGTGCAGATTTTGTACATGATCTCAATGAGGATGTGTCGTGAGCAAAAGTGGTGGTAGAGACGTCGAAACGTCAGGTACACGATTGATGGATCGCACACACAGGGTTTGGATGTCACACTTGGTGAAGTTTCTTCAACTTTCTTCAATTGTTGCTCACTGAAATTTCACGCGGCTTGGTGACACGATTAAATGAAAGGACATGGGTCATCGGGTAGATGTTGATGAACGTAGGAACTGGATTTTGACGCCTAAAACGTTGTGTAGCTTTGCACGAAACTCTCGAATCTATAAATATCAGCCTGTTGAATGCCGCCCGCCATCGGTTTGCCGTAGCGCCGCTCGCGGAAAATATTCTAGAACGCATGGTCAGCCGCGTTTTCCAGGCCTGGAGACATGTAATGATCCACAAAATAAAATTCTTCTATGACGCAACATTTATCTTCGAACCGTCGAATTACAAATTGTTCACGTATACGTGAAAAGAAGCAAGAAAAAAAAAACAAAGGTTTCTGGATAAGTTGAAAGATCAAATTCAAGGGTGAATGGAACCAAAAGAAGTGTGGATAGTTTTGTAAAATAGTTTCGAACATTTGAAGGCTCATTTTGCGAGGACTGTGTATCCTTTTTACCCTTAATTAGTTTACGACGATGGCAAAAATTTTATTGCAATGTTAATTCATTAAAATATTATCCAAATCTTTCTTGGAAAAATAAAAAAGGACAAAAAGTATCTAATGTTGTATAGGGATTGAAAAACAAAAAAACACGTAACTCTTTTTCTGCAAACGTCTGTATTTCTTTTCTTTTATCATTAACAAGTGTGTACAGTGAAGAGTTCATTTGCTTAATAACAGCAGAAGTACAGAGAAACGATAGTTATTGCTCGTGATTTTTTATCGTATTGAATTTTAACTTATTAAGTAATATCTTTGCATTTTCGTCACTGCGCGTCACGTTACAGGGGAAAAAGGAGATGGTGGATTTTGTAACTACGCCCATTATTGGTGCCCTCAAATCGATAAATATTGTTAAGCAAAAATAGAGAGAGAGAGAGAGAGAGAGAGGGAGGGAAATAGATAGAGGGGAGGGGGAGAGAGAAACCGCCTTAACACACAGCCTTTTCACACGCGACAGACATACCCGAATCACGACGAGGAAACGACCTATCCACCTGGGCGTCTATATACAAAACTAAAGTAAAATACAAATAGTTACAGATTCGAGCTTGGAAACGACGTTTACTCTTTGTGCTCGCGTTAAGAGCCTTAAAATTAACCTATTTCCTCATCGTTAAGTCAAGTGCGTCGAACGGCTACAGTCGGCAGGACTACATTGTTAAATAACGAAACTAACAGTAACGTGTTCTTAGAAAGTACATTATTTATATATTTGTGTGTGTGTGTGTGTGTGTGTGTGTGTGTGTATTTATATATAAGACAAGGAATAGAATTCTAAATTGATACGAACATCGCTATGAAACTGAAAACATAAAGTTACACAACGGGTTCCAATGACTGATCCTGTGTGATGTGTTTGTGTGTGTTTTATGTCGTGTCTCTTTGTCCGTGTACATAATAATATTATTATTATTATTATTATATTATCAAAACTTCCTATTATTATATTATCAAAAATTCCTAGCTAGTGTTTTGAAAAACGCCGTCTTGAAATCCGTGTAAAAGAAGAATTATCAATTGGGAATGATTACAAAAATCAGTATACCAGAAAGAATTTCCTGACTCTACTACGACTTCGCTTTTTCATGTTTTTTTTTTGTTTTGTTTTCATCTTTTTATTTTGTCTGCCTGCAAACGGGATTAGATAGACGTCGAGGTCTAAAGAACTTCCTGTGGAAAGCAAATATAGCCGCATCTATTGCGTACGTGTGCTTTAGGAGAGATAAGGCCAGATAGTTTCGATGATATTTCCCTCGAATCTTTTCTCACGTATTTGTTACCATCTCAGCGTTGCATAAATTATGATGGTAATGAGCGAACAGCTCACTAGGACGATTAATCGATTGTCAGTGGTCGGTCGCCAGTTTCTTAGGTTGGCGTTCCTGTGCGCGTTTCAGCCGTTGCTGTAACAGATTGTGCAACTGTTCAACCTCCTTTGGCGCCGCTTGAACTATAAAGATCCTGATGCTTCCTTGAACGTCCATTGCGGTTAGTCGTAACGATTTAGGAGCAGCTCTTTCTGCAGTCATACCAGGCCACACTTTTGTGTTCAGAATTAATCTTTGTGTACCAGCGGTACGTCCTACTAGACGAGACTCCTCGTCTCGATCGTTTAATCGCAAAGTCCCCCTCCCCCTCTCTTGCCAGCCGCCACTAGCCTGAAAAATTGTATATTAAGGGTTTTAAAGTTTTTACGATAAATAACACTTTGTTTTTACTTTCTTACCTTATCAAATGCAAAGAATTTGCAATTGATCTGAAGGATATTCGTCTCTCCTTCTTCACCGGTTAACGGTGTTACTTCACTGTACTTCCGTTTGTTAGCACGATTGGCCTCCTCTAGCTCTTGAGCAGCTTCTGTTAATGTCAGGCCTGGTCTAGAGGTAGTCCGACACGCTGCTGAGGCATTGGAGAAAAGAAGCTCTGTAGTACCATTTTCAGTCATACTCTCCTTCTTCTCCTCCCCCTCTGTTTTTTCCATCGAATTTTCCGCATCGTTTGCTATCATAACACGTTCCTGCAGGTTTTGACCAAATACGAAGTTCGGCTCTGAAGCGCACGGTGTCACGGTATTATTTACAATTTCCTTTGTGCTCGCGCCCAGCATGAGGAAAGTCGGCTTCACCTCTTCTGCTGGTTTCTCTTCACTTTTAGTTTCTTTTACTTCGCTAGTTGTTTCTTTCTTTTCACTTTCATCTCTTTTCTCTTCATTTTTGTCTTCCTTCTCCTCATTTTTCTCTTCTGTTGCTTCGTTTTTGTTGTTTTCTGTTGAGGATTCATTTTTTTCCTCCAGAAAACTATCTGTGACCTTTGCGAATGGGTTAAAAAGCTTTATAGGTTGTATGTTTGTTTTAGCAGTTGTTTCGTTATTAGTTACTGCACACAACTGAGAGGGCCGTAATATGGAGGGCCTTCTTTTCTTAGCAAAAGACTTGGAGAAGTCGATGCCCCCAAAAGAGGTTCCAAATTTGGAAGCAGCTAGTACAGGCTTACTAGAACTAGATGGTGATACCCAAGGGTTCTTTTCACTCTGTTTCTGGCTGCTGTTTTCACTCTCCATTTCTTCTGAAAAAATTCAACCTTCATAAAATACCATCCACGAATTTTACATTTAAGCAAATACTTGAACTTTTATACCATAACCTATGTACATACTTGGTAAAACTAATTACTTGAGATATTAGAAATAGTGTATAACGTAATTTAATGTGATAAGTAAGATACACAGAAGGTTTCAAGTGTTAACAAACATTTTGAATGGAGCTTAGAGAAAAGCTGTGCATTCGGGACAAAAAATAACAATGTATTTACCACTGGTGGAATTTTCAGGGGAATCATCCGGTGACTCTTGAGGAGGATCCACCTTTAAAATATACGATGGTCTATTCGTATCTTCTTTGTTCTCTGCGTGAAATACAAAACAAACAGTTAAAAAGGATTGTCAAACAAAGTTATTTTGTCAATCTGTCGAAACGCTCATGCGAGTAAATATTGGGGAAAACGGGGACGGTTAACGTGCAATTCACGGAAGAACATGACACAAGCGTAATGGCAAACTTTTCCAAAATTTTCAACAATTATAATGTACACAACCATGGAGAATTTAACGATAGTTTACTATCCAAGAAAAGAATCACAAAACGCACCCTTGCAATCCGCCATTTTTTACGTAGAAGTGGTCAAGTGTTGCCATCTAGCCATATCATTTGGAAATAAAAAAAGTTATCACACGTATGCAACTTGTATAATTTTACAGGAATATCATTTTATTATTATTTTCTACTAAACATCAGAATTTGACGGTGTTCGGTGAATTTTATGCTTCATCGCGAAGTATTAAGTACGATAGCATTCGTTCTAATCACATTAATATTATTCGAAATATTAGTATTAAAAGCTTATGGATGATTTGCATTCTTTTATTAGTCCCATTATTTTTATTTAACTGCTTATTACGTGTTGTTTTTGCATTTACATTGTTTTCTTTCATAATTGGCAAAATATTCCGAACAATTCGAACGTATTGATACTTCTTTAAGCCACGATACCACAATCGTCCGAAGTACTTAAAAATTGATCAGAAGCATGTATCTAATTAAACTTTTAATATACATTTCAAGTTACAATGACTTCACGAAATACTCGATAACCTTTTTAATGAATATTATTCGCAAGTATTCTTACTTCTGTTCCTAGTTTCATGTGTTTTTTATTAGCTTCATTATTTTTCCCGCTATGTGACATCATCAGCCGCCATCAATCTATATTCAGCGCGTAATCCCGCGTCAGTAGTGTGAAATAAAAAATACATAAAACATTTAAATGCCAAATAAAATCTGAATTATTCAAATGTTTTACTTAAATTGTAATCCTTAATGTAAAGCAATAATGCAAAACGGTTAAATAGTTTAAGAATGTATTTTTAGAGACTTTGCAGATGTTTGTATCTTAACAAGTAACGAAATGTTGATCGTTCTTTATTTGATTTCTTTTTTAGTGTTATCAATATTCACTGTAATAACTTGTAATGATATTATTTTTCCTTTATCAAAGGTCTTCGTAGCTCAAATATTATTGGTAGTCATGGTCGTACCATGAGAGTGACGGTAGAGGGAGAAACGTAATCGATTATATTCCCAAATCTATGCTACAGTACGGACGTGAAACTCGTGTCTTTCTATTTTCAATACTTCAGTGATTCTTTCCATTGCAGAAAAATATGTCTCTAGACGAAGTAAGTATCTTCAAATATTTTAACTTTAATTTTTCATAATAATTAATAGTTTTGGTTCTTACTCTTGGTGTATATACATAAATATATGTACTTGTTTTTCAAAGAATATGAGAGTTGTCTTCTTATCTCCACCTTCTTATTTTCAGAAATTTAACAAGGCTGCAGAGGATGTGAAAAAACTGAGTGCTCAACCTGCAGAAGCTGATCTGCTTGAATTGTATGGGTTATATAAACAGGCAATTGTTGGAGACTGTAATACGTGTATGTAGAACAATATTACTTGGTTTTTTATAGATTTACGTGATGTCAGCATATTGGAAAAATCAAACCTTTGAACTTTCCACGCAAAGTAAATCACCAGACTCTTTTAAATAGCTTACTTAATATTCATTATGTCTAACTTTACTTGTTAGCCTGACTCTTAATTTGCAATGATAATTGCACAAAGAATACTAGTACACATGCAAAACATCTCAAAGGCTAGATAAATAACGAGACATTTTAACCTTCTTTAAGGGATACTTTGTTATTTGTTCCAGTAAGACCAGGCATGCTAGACTTTAAAGGCAAAGCCAAGTGGGATTCTTGGGATCGCAGGAAGGGTATGAGTCAAGATACTGCAAAAGAACAGTACATTCAGAAGGTGGAAGAACTGATTTCCATGAATGCAAAGAATTAAAACGTTAATTTTTTTTTAATTTCATGGTTTCTATTATATTGTTATTAATGTGCAATACATTTTTCTATCTTTTATACCAGGGTGCAGTAGTTGCAAAAATGTTTAGATATTTCTTCAAATAATTATTTTTTTATACTTAATCCTTTTTGTACTTTGGTAGTCTTTTTTATACCTGAACAGAAAAAATATATATACATACAAGAACTGTAAAAACAAAAGAAAAAAAAAGAAATGGATATCTTAGATTTTATCTCGTGATAGCTGAATTTATTATTTCGCTATCACCGATTCGCTATTTACAACGTCGATGATGTCGTTGACTTTTTAACGGAGTCAACACGTTTTATTCACTCACGCAACTGTTAACGTACATAATATCTTTAAGAATACATATACACGAGTTGTTTAAATACCACATCGAAACGCATAATAGTGAAAATATAAGAAAAAAAAAAAAGAAAATTTCTCTTCACTTTAGAGCAAACTTTTACAATAATTGTACGCTTATGGCTTCTTTTTATGTAAAATCACAATAAATCCGATGAACTTCCTTGTAATAAAACCGCCCTGATAAAAGAAGAAAAAAAGAAGAATATAACAAGAATCAGTTTGTTATAAATAATATTCCAAAACGGAGTATTCCACCTTGAAAATATTTTATCGTTACAAAGCTAAAAAAAGAGAACATGGTGTTGGATATATCGATAAGAAAATAATGAAATATATTAGTGTATATTAATAATGTATTTTTCTTCTCCACGTAAGTTTAACATTTGTTCTTGTATCCTTATCATTATATACACATACGCAAGAGAACACTAACTAAGAGAAACAAATAGGATTACGACACTTAAGTTGTTCGTAGGGGAGAAACATTTCCGCAACAGAGAAACTTAACCCTGTATGTGATTATTTATTTTTTTTCTTTTAAAGGAATCTATTACACAAAAAAAGAACACGAAATACATTTCTTCCATCGTGAACGTTTCACCGCTGAATTGGATAAAAACGAAAAAGGAAATACTTCATAATAGCAAGAAATTGTCGTAATACAATTTTATCCTTTTTAAGAGCACTGGTTATGGCTGTAAGTTATACGTGATATCCTAAATTGAAATTAAGAATATTCACGTGTTTTAAGTGTGAAGTGTGTATATCCTATCCGCACAAAGAATGAAGATACGTGTGTCTCAGTGTGTTTAACGTTCAAAAGTCGTTAAAACTCAGTCGAAGTTGTCGCGACTTACTTATGAATAAAAATCTATCAATTATAACTTACGAGATAATGAATTAATTAATCTTCTAAGGAATCTAAGATAAGCGAAACTTACCGTATCATTAAACGTAATACGCCAGATTTTGAAACAGAAAACGACGCGCTATCTATGAAACGCAACAGAATGTTCTGTAATGTAATAACCCCTCTCTGTTTCTTAGCAGAGAGAAATGCCTTTTTATCTTTTTCTCTCTCGCTTTCTATGAACCGCGGACAATAATCAATTTCAACACGTCACCTTCAATGCAATACTACTTTGCAGCGAATTTTTTTTTGTTTTATTAAGATAAAAACCGAACAGATGTGTGGTAAGTTGAAGCTAAGCCGTTTGAATTTTTGTTTCTTTTTTATCGAATTCGAACGGCGATAGCGAAAGCGGCAGAATTTACACATACGATTTATATAAATGATTTTACACGTATGCAGTAGTAATTACATGTATATATATGTATGGTATGCGTGTTTGAAAAAAAAACGAAAAAATGGAGACCAAAAAAAGAAAAAAAAAATTAAGAAACGAATGAGAGAAGGCTGCAAGAGTGTTGCCTCTATTTTCTCTTACTCTTATCGTGCTTCTTAGTGAGAGGTGGATGATCTGCTATGATGTGCGTCTTTAATCTGCTAGCCTTCTGATGATCACCATGGATTGTTCTCGAGTTCTGGCCAGCCACCGAGATATCGTTGACAATGTCGGTCGGTTGACGACTTGTCGACTCGTCAAACCTGGTAAAACAGAGAAGGTGACGGGAACAAAAGCTCAAGAGAGTAGTATTTGCGTCGCGATTATATGCGTGTGTATATGTGTGTGTGATTCTTTCTTTTTTTTTGCTTAAAGTTAATTTTCGAAATTAAGCATTTTTTCTTATTTGTTTTCTAAACGGGCTCGATCGCTCGAGCTTCGAGATCCAATCACTGTCATCGAATTTCGTCGAGTAATCGCTGTTTTTTTTATACAGTATATATAGCATATATATATGTACATATATTTTGTTGTTCTCTCGTGTACAATGCGTGGAGAAGTGCGTCGACCAGCGGCACTACTACATCTCTTTTTTTTTTTCCCGAAACAGCATTCCAACGAGAAGCGCAGAAGCTAGTCGATGAAGAATAAGATATATAGGAAAGATACAACAAGAATATTTTTTTTTTATGTATGTGATTTAGCCGCGGTGACGTCTCGTCGAGAAAAGATTCTTTTTTTTTTTTCATTCAGGTAGATAGGTAGCAGGAACACAATCATCTCGGTAGAGGGCAGAAACGTTACTCGCAAACGTGACACGACGACAGGAGTTTCTCAATTGCCGAGCAGAGAGATCGAGCGAGAATTCTCGGTAGAGATCTGTGATTTAACTGTACGTTATTGATTGTGGCACGCCGTTCACCGTCTTCGACTTCAGCACGTCGTTCTCGTATGACATTATCGTTTCCTTGCCGTTCTCAAAAACTCTGTAACAATTCACATACGCGAGCTTTTAGTTACTTATATAATCCATATCGATATAATAATAATATTAACCTCACTGCACTGTAAGTGCTAACCTAATCTGTATTATCTATGTAATGTTCTACACTATCGATAAAGTATAACGCGTTATTTCTTCCTTAACACATTGTTGACTGGTCATAAGTTAACTCGCGTTTGCACTCGTATTAGCTATTGCAATTTTCAAAACTCAAGATAATATAGGATATTGTAAAAGTTTTCTTCATTGTGTTGATTCGTGTGCACTTTAATATAAAAAAATTATTTTTCTTGATATTCATAGATTTTTATAACAGTTACAGCATTGCAAAAGTTTCACGTCCATATGGGATAACTTCTGCGTAAAATTTTTGGTCAACAATGTGTTAACATATAATATAAATAAATTTTATATAAGAACGTATGTTACGAATACACGTATACATAAGAAATATTATGGCGGGCGAAATAAGAAAACAATCCTCACTTTTTGGTGGTGATCTTTTTGCCGTTGATGAACCGGGTCGAAGTGCTTGTTCTTTTGACAGCGCCACCACCGCTACTTCCGTCGCAGCTCGCAAACGTGTTGAAAGAGGTGAAGTTCCCTGTTGCACCTTCGAACAAGTTGTTGAACGGTGAGAAACCGAAACTGAGCGGGCCGAAGAAGGACGTGCTTATGCTGTTACTGCTTGGGTGACTATGCCTGTTGGATCCTCTGTGTGCATCGGTTCCATTGAGGTCTTTTTGGGGGAGAATTAGCACAAGATTAATCACATTATATTCATTGAAGAAATTCTTTGAACAATTATTAGATTAATCACTTGAATAACAATGGACAAGGTTTTCCATATCTTTGGATACACAATGATTGGGGTAACGTAGTTTCATTGAACACTTTGAACACTGGGTCACATCGATAGGTTTACTTACCAAAGAACATGTCCTCGAACAGTGAACCACCAAAGAATTCTCTAAATACTTCCTCAGGATCTCTAAATACAAAGGTATCATGAAAGTATGGGTCAAAGTCATCTTCGTGTCGCCTCTTGCCACCCGGCATCTGGAGTCCCTCCTTTCCACATTGATCATAGACTCTCCTTTTCTTCTCTAAAAAGCAAACAAGACAAGGAATGGTTACTATTGACCATAGAACCGATCACAAGTACAGATCGTTTAGCTTTATTCGCTCCAAATTCCAAGAAGCAAGTACTGCAAGGCTTGCCAGGTTAGTAGAGTACGCTGGATGATTCTAACATCAATCGAAAAACGACCACCGCAACAGCAAATCAGTAAAGAGAGAAAAACCTGAATCCGGATCATTCTCAAAGGGCCAAATCCCAATTAATATCAATAAATCAGAGATTCTTCGTTAGTTAGTTAGTGAAATAGTTATCGGAATGTCTACAAACTGGTTGTTCTCCCATAATATTTCAGTCAATCGAGCAATGGCAAGTGGTTAGAGATGCGGTAACATACAGGCAATATTATCTGCGTTTGTACGGTGGCTCGTATAAAGAGAAAAAAGTATCTTTCGAGCTTTCCAGGAAGAACTCGTAGAGAAACTGATCAGAGAACTCCGTCAGAAACTCTTGAATCCTATGAATTGAACTCTGAATGCGAATGAGGGATTAGGTATCTGTTGTTTGATGAGATTCTTTCACCGGCAAATGTTTGTTTTGCTACGTCACGATAAAAAGGTCATAAAACAAAATCGATTAAAGAGAAAGAGAGAGAAAAAACAGAAAAAAAGATATATGAAAACGTTTGGCCACTCTCAAAGTCTTTTTTCTCTTAAGTGGTACCGAAATATCGCTGGAAAGGAGAGTCAAAGAAACTCCGGTAGGTGAATCCACGGCCGGGCCTTGAGGACGCCTTCTGATACAATCGTTGGTCGTAGGTTCGTCTCTTCGCATCTGGACGTCGAGCACGGTCACGAAAGATCGTCCGGAAACAAACATTTCTGATTGAATTTCTCTTTCACTTGCCCCATTTCCGTCTACACGACACCGTTCGCAGATTATGGCAGCGATGCTTCGGCTATAGTGTTGCTCTGTTCATAAGCCAGACTCGACTTTTGAGTTCCAACAATGTTTGAAAATATTAATAATTTGAATTAAGAAGATAAAAATATAACAAAAACTCAAAACACAGAGTTCTGGAGCTACGAATCCTATTTTTCTCTATCTAAAATTACACCATTATGTATTATAGTTGCTTTACAAATAAGAATAGAATTTTCAAGTTGTTATAATGATTGACACTCGCAGCTCCATTTATATGGTAGTATCGAGTACTGGTTATGAAACAGTCATTCATAAGGGACGATTGATTCGTTCTAGATCGAACAGTTGGCTCCCAGAATAAGTCGTACTAGTTGGAGACCGCTTGAAAGAGAAGGCTCATGCGAAATTCGGCTTTGCTGACAAGCAGGAGCTACTGTCATTCATCTCCCGTTGGTATCACGATGCTCTGTATTCGTTACTGAAGCTAGCTAGCATCCGTTCGTCGATTAATCGAAGCCACAGAGAGACAAGAGATTATAATTAGACTCATCGTTCAGTAGAACGAAATTGAAAATCCTTTTTGGTCGGAGCTTTCGTCGTTTTAAACATCGATTTTCTTCATGATCAAAGATAGGACAGCTTGAAAAGAGAGGTTGAAGCTTACCATCGATTAGCACTTCGTATGCTTCAGATATCTCTTTGAATCTCCTGTTCGCTTCCTCCAAGTTGTTTGGATTCTTGTCTGGATGCCATTTCAATGCCAATTTTCTGTATCTGTGAAATAATTCTATGTTTAATTGCAGGCACAGAGGAAGGGTCTTGAGAGAACACGTAGAATTTTGGATCAGAGCCAGCTGCCTCAACGGAGTGGAAATAAAAAGCCATTCATTCAAACCTCCCCCACTCTATACCAGTTGAATGTTTGCAAAATAAACAGCATCAATGATAAACAAGTAGTCAACATTATTTTCAGTGTACAATACCTCACATGTAACAACAATAGATTAATAATTATAATCACTCACATGGATTAGATGATTGAAATAAAATACTGAATGGAGCTTAAACATACTGTAACACTTGTTTTTTTCCTTCTCCTTTTTTCTTTTAAACGTTGTTTCACAATTTTCTCCGTTAAAATTGCTGGATCTTCCTGATCCAAATGGAGTAATTACTTACGCCTTTTTGATATCCCCGCTGGTGGCGGTCCGCTGCACTTCTAGTATCTTGTAGTAGTCGACCATCGTTCACAGTGCTCGCGCTCGGGTGTCAGGGCTTAGGCAACCACCTGCAGAACAATGCAGGGAACTATTATAGTAATTAGCAGGCCAATTGGCAAGCACGGGAACACGGGAAAAATACAGCTATCCCAGTTTCGTTCTGGCAGTCTAGTTTCTCTCAACATCACATGTGAAAATTGATAGTGTAAGAGGCTATGAATGTCTGACAGGTTTCTAGGCCTTTCAAAACACTTAGTAACCTAAACACTAATTCTGGAAGACCTCAACGTGGATTCTTTCGAGAGCGAAGACTGCTACAATTCTTAGAATCTTTTTAGAACATTAAAAACTTCTGTTGGAGTATGATCCGTGAAACTAGATGAAAAAACAACGTGTAAAAGTGTTCTCGAATAATCGTAGTTAGCTGTCGGGTACTAATTGAATTGTAATAGCCGTTTCACGGGCTGAAACGGTTCTTGTAAGACCGGCACTGAAGGTGATTTTCAGTAGAACTCTTTGCAAAGGGACTTCCGACCACCTGTTGCCCGCGGAGGCGTCTGAAAAGCGTTCAATCGACACGATATCCTTTTGGAGAGTTTCAATGAGTGCTCGAGTTAATTCTTTGATCTTCTATCTCGTTTCCTTCTCTCTCTTTTTTTTTTTTGTCAATCGGTTTCACGAGAAACGAAGTGAACGAGAAAAGACGAGAATGTTCTTGGAAACAGTTTTTAGAGGGGATTACACCGGGCTGAGCTCAAGAATGGCTGGAATAGATTTCATTCGGAGTGGCGACAGCTTGAACACGCCGGTGAAAAATACACGGCAGAGCCTTTGAAAATAGTTCACATGTACTATGTAATATTCCAGTGAACGCGTAAATATATTTCCACCGGGTTTAATTTTGCCTGGTGTCTTCTAAATACTCGGTCAGCATTATATAAATGGCACAGACTGCGTCACGAGGAAAGAAAATCCTCTATTCGTACTGCGTTCAATCACTCCTGTCTTCCGTATTTCTTTCTTTCTTTTTCTTTTTCCATGTATCTCCTCAGATCGAACTTCAACTTACACACAATCACTCTTCGACATTTTCATCTTTCACGCCACTTTTGAACCACGTTGAAGACTTGTTCCACATGCACCAACCATCCTGAACAATAAATAGACGGGAAAGTTTAAATAGAGATCGAGGCACGAGAATATTTCACACGCAAGAAATTCAAAGAGAGAAAGAGAGACAGAGGGAGAGACGAGCGCACGAGTGTGTGCTCGGTGGAAAACTGAGGGCTCAAAGTCAAAGACTGAACGGCTAACGAAAACGCTAAAGTTAGCTGAGACGTGTATCGAAAATAGTTGGAAACACGGAGGTGGAGGTCATTACGTTATCCCATTTCAGGGCTCATCTCTTTCCTCCCTCCTCACCTTCGTGAACAGTGGGCAAGAAAAAGCAGTCTGCTTGCATTCTGCTCGTTCCATAGCTTCAATCGTCAACAGGAGGCTATAGAATGCACTGAATCACGCACACTAAAACAATCTGTAGATCACAACGATCCAAAAAGGTATTCGAAGTAGCTCATATAAAGATGTGCAATTTTTTCGAGATTCCTCATATAAATAATGATACTACCCTTTTGAAGATGAATTTTTCGTAAGGAGCAAGTTTGTGACTGAATCGTTTTAAAATTGATAAAAATCAATTTAACCCTTTGAGTGCGGAATATTTTAAAGTCAAACTTACACATGCAGTACTGATTGACATGCGATTAAGTTACCGTTTCAATCCTTTATTTCGGCTAAATTAAATGAATCATTTTTCTTTTCCCCAACACATATCATTTAATTAAGGAAAGTAATAAAAAGTATAAGAGATTCTGCAACTTAAAAGTATATTATATTCGAACTTGGGAAACGCATATATGTGTCCATAGTTCATGGTGATAATTTTCGCTGTATGTGTCCATAGCACTCAAAGGGTTAAAGTAAGCGAGAAGATCCTCGGAAAGTATCTTCTTTGATGGACGTCGGTACTTTCAAGACAATTCGTTTCAACGTATGTCTTAAGAGAGTAACTGTCGTTTCTAGCCTGGAGTTTCCATATGAAATCGTTGGAGTGTGTTAGTAGGTGAGCAGGAATTCACTCAACACGCCAGGTGGACCGCGTTTCATGTCCATACGCGATCGTGGACGCCACCTCCGCGATCGGGTCGAGGACGTTAGACCGAGGCCTTCCTGTACAGGTTGCTTCCTATCTTTCCATTCTCTCGCCTAAAACTTGAACGAACTTATTCATACTATTTCCATGCGAGATTCAAAATACGGTATATGTCTCCGTGTAATTTCTAACAGAGATCAAAAGGAATATACAATGTACAACATTGCGAATTTGTAATGTCAGCCGGTACACGAATTAGGAAGCGTCTTGTAGTTTATAATAAATCTGCTGGTTCACAAGAGTATCGCGAAATCCATGAGTCACACCGGTTTCGGAGGTGATTTTGGCCAGCCTACACGTCGAACAAGCGTCGCAGGTAAAACCATGCGAACAGTCATCGCGACGTGGGTCGTCGTGGGCGTCTTTCCAACCGTTTGTAGCGAGGCATACCCTTCCACTTCAACTATTGTCCTTACATGATAATTCCCATCCTGTATCAAAGCTATTAAGACACTTTCAGAAATCAATCTGATCTGTCTGATAATATTCCAAAGTATCTCCATAGCCACACTGAGTCATTAGAATAATATGAAAAATTCATTCAGCTGATCTGGCTTTTCAAGATTCTCCAGTCTGTGTGGAATCGTGTTACTCAATCATAGTTGATAGAATATTCTGAAAAATCAGGATGACTCATCTAGCCATAATTCGAAGATACTCTTCAACCTCTGAGTGTTTTATCATTTGACTGAAATTCGTTAAAAACAAAAAAATCATTGACCAATACTGATAGTTATTTCTGAGGATTCTCCAGTCTCTGGAACATCTTATTATTCGATCAGTGTCAGTAGGATAGTTTGAAAAATTGTTGCAGCCTTTCTCGTGACACTTTGGGGTCATTCTACACTGTCGTCCACTAATCTTGTCGTTCAATCAGAATTTTTTTCTATGACCCGAGTAATCAATTTAGTTGATCCAACGATACCTTCAAGATTCCTCCGATTGCGATCACTGGAAAAATCGACCCAAGAGACTTCGAGAGGCCTCTTCCAAGAAAAATAGCGACGTTGATGGAATTTTCCGGTTTCATTGGACGTCCAACATTGAAGCTATGCCCCTAGTGGCCGTGCAGTACGGAAAAGTAGACCAGCCAAGAGGACTCTGGCGATTCAGCTGTGCGAGGAACGCGGCTAGAAACGGGTCTTCGATATTTAAAATTCACCGGCGAGAGAACTGGACTCGACTGGCTTACGTAACGTGCAATTCCGAATGTTTAGGATGCCTATTGTATTCGTAACGTTTACTGGGGAGGAAGGCTACTGGCCTCATCAATTCACGAACACCCAGAAAATACAGCTGCGAAATCCCTAGAACCCTTCGACAGCTTCTTCAAAAACTTGTTCCCTGTGAACGAGCCTTGAGCTTGTCCAAGTGATAATCTGAATAACATTCTGCTAGTCCATTTGGTTTTTCAAATCTTGCCTTTTTCAGTTTAAAATGGTTCCAATGGCGATCTGGATTTGGGGGGGGGGGGGGGGGTAATTTAGGAAATATCTCTCTATTATCTTTTCAGAGAAACTGATTGTCTGGGTAACGGTCTATGGTTAATGATCGCCACGCGCCAGTTTTGGTCTTGACATTCGGCCAAACATAATCGCCGAAGCCGAGAAACGACCCGGGCACTACTCCAAGAATGGAAAGATCGGATACAAGACATACTCGTTGTAAATCACTCTCGTTTGGGGCAACGATTTCCACACTTTCACATGCACACAATGTCCTCAGATAGAAATCACACATTTAAGAAACTCGTACAATTTCGTGTAATACATTGAAAATTCAATACTCATAAACTGATGACAAAATATATCGACGTTTCTTAAATTTTCAAACATCTATACTGCGTCCGTTCATGTGGCTGTCTGAGAGATGGTAGGAAAATTGAATAAATGCAACATTTGTAACTTAAACTGAGCCTAAAACGAAAGCCTGGACACTTGAAACTATTTATCGTTGAGAATAATCCTCGAAGAAGAAAATCAAAGTAAACGAATAAAGTGATGTTCACAATTGGTGTCTAGTATATAAAAGATATTTACAATGTGGAAATTCTTCACGGATACACCAAGGAAGAAAACATTTGTAAAACGAAATTAACGATTCGTTCGTATTTACCAAAGAGCTCAGCTGACTAAGATAAGTTACGCTAACACCACGTGGCCCATTTCTACGCAAGCGAAGGAAGGAGGTCCTCTATCGATCGGCGTGCGGCACGCAGATTAACGCGCAGTATATTTGCCTGAAATGCTACGTGTCCCAGCAGAAAATGCGTACGACGATTATGCGCGAGTGCACACGTACAACGAGCGTGACACTTCCGTTTGCCAGTGGTACCGCTCGTTTAACAGAGGCGCACCAGGTAAACGACGCACGTATATCCATTAGAGAAAAAACATCAGCTTCGATGAAAGTCGTTAAACGTCAATTTAAAAAAAGAAAAAGAAAAAGAAAGAAAATGGAAATACAAACTCGGAAGTTACGTGTGAATAATTTCATCGTTGAAAACTGGTTACCATACCAATCGATAGGTTCCATCCTAATGTCGGTAGAAATGCACACCTACAGTCACTTGAAATTCAGTTGATGTTTCAAGGTCGTTAAAGAACCATCCTCCCCCACCACTTTCCATCGTAGCTACCTTCTTAAAACGTATCACTTGAAAGAACGGTTAATTCCACCGATCGAGAAGTATCTTTCGATGACAGTTCGTGCACAATATGGGCGACTGTGTGTATGTGTGTAATTGTTTTTAACCTAAAACTTTAGAAGGATGATTAACTAAAAATGATAACTGAATGAATATTTAACTCTTTCATCCTCCTCGAAAGAAAAAAGAAAGGCGAATGAAACACGACTGTTAGATCTTGACAGAATGATTGAAAATAAAAAATTGTTTTCCATGGAAAGTACAATGAAGCACGGGATACTGTAGCGCGACGGAGAGAGGAGGAGGGACACGGTGGGCGTCCTTTTGCGCTCTCCCGAGGAGGTGTGACGTCAGTTTACATATTCGGGCAGCGCGTGCGATGTATAGAAGAAAAAGGATCTCGAGTGTGTTGGTTCTGCGGCAGAAGGACGATCTTCGCTATCCTTTGTCTCCCATTGGCATCGACCGAGCGATCCTGCCGGCTGAAAACGTTCGACGAGCGATATATCACGTCTACTTAGATTGAATTTTCAAAATAATCAGTGAAATTTCACCTGATTTCCCTCAGACTGCCATTCCACATGCACTATAATGTCTATTTCTAGCCCATCGATTTATCTTCGGATACTATATAAATATACCGAGACAGTACTGGCAGCTTCGATAGCGGTGCACCACACGTTGCATGATATTGCGTAACCAGGTCCATTAAAAATGGCATTTTGTATCTTCTTATCTGTAGGATCGCTCGCGACTTTTCTCTGGTAGGGTACGCAACACGTGTTGCGCTAGGTCGCGGCTAGAAAATGTCGGTTAAAAGGCCAATGAAAGGGTCTAGGACAACCCAGACGGGCGCCGGTTAATTTTAGTTGTGTATCTTTCACTACCCCCCCCCCCCCCCTTCCTCCTTGGACTTTTAAGTTTAAGAATCTTCCATCATCTTTCACTTGATTGGCTTTGCTGTAGATGAGGGACTTCTTGATAACTGACAATATATTATTAATCGTTGATAATTAGTTGCTCTTCACTATGTGAAGTTGAATTTAATACAAAAATGGTTGGATGTATTATCTGGGCAATTTGAAGTATAGTAGAAACAATTCTTCTCATTGATAATGCCAGTTGCAATTAATTATTCATGTAGATACACATATGCGATTAAATCAGGTCATTTTCTTCTTAAAAGGTGTATTTCCTGATTCTTTGTAGATTTTTTCGAGTATCTCTTGAATTTTTTGGATATTCCATGTTGGACATTGCACGAAGAATTATAAAGGACATATGTTGTTCCATTCTGATAAGAAACTTTGATAGATGTCTTCAATTTCATATAAATAAGCGATGAAATGAAATGTTTGATAGTATAAAACTACATAGAGTGAAATATAGAAGCTAAGGTGCTTGTTCTTTGCTTAAAATACTCTCTTTGCATTCGAATCAATAACATACTTGAATCAAAGAATAGATATCTCGTCATACTTTTAAATACCAGGAAAAAAACTACTGACAATTGGAATACAATGAAGATCAATGACCCCCGATATCATAACCTATTCCCATTCCACTTAGCAGTATTGTGCACTCGAATAAAATGGCATTAGTAATTTCATAGACGTAGTGTAATTAGATTAGTAACAAACTAACAGATAGATAAATGTGCCAGAACAATTTGGAAATTCGACTGATATGATAAATTAGTAAGAAATAAAACTCACAGTAATGTTTCACAAAAATCTCATGCTTCAACTCATGGAATATTTCATTCCAAAAGAATGTTGTCGTCAAGAGACAAAACGCGAAAAAAGTGTCGTAACATCCGTTGCTAAGGATCCCAATTACTATTTTCAAGTTGCGACAGACGCTAGTTTCCGCGAATTTCCAACGATGATTCAACGTTTATCTGTTATCAGGCAACGTTGGGTCGTTATCGACTGTAAATGACACGAGTAGCTTCTCTCGATCAGGATGCCAAGGGTCCGGAACATTCACAATACGATGCTAACGAAAAATGCGTTGTCACAACGTGTGAGGAAATTCTAATCGTAATAGAATTGAATTACGCGATAATATTGAAAAAATAATACAAAGCAGCGTGTAGTTCTCGAAATTTTCAATGTTGGAAATCTTCCCCTCGACGACGTAGTTTCGAGATGGTGGAAGAATTAATTTTAAGGTAAAATAACACGGTGCAAATAACTCACCGAAAGCGGCTGCAACTTCTTCTTCACCGGTCACTCTCGGCAATGAATTTTCCGTGCAGAAACGAACAATTGTTTTCCTTTGGGCTGAGGTGCAGACACACAGTGAACGAGAAGCGACAATCTCGCGAAAAAGTAGAGAAATGCGACTGCTGCGTGAAGTTGGCGCAAAGGTCGATATCCAATATGGCCGGTCGTTTCGATTTTTCTAGAGCCCGTTACGTGCCCGCTTTTTCCGTTGTACTTTGCTTATCGATCTGATAATTAAATTTCAACACTGACGATCAGAATTTAGTCAAAGGCAAACAATTTTTCTTTATTACTCATTTTATGCGATTACAACGTTCGAACATATATTTTTGCATTGGCTACATGAACGTACGAACGTGTAATGTAATTTATAGAAACTTTTAATAAATAACAAGAATCGATTATGTTTCTTTACGAAACAATCATTAAGACCGGGTTTATGATATATAAAAAAGATTAACGCACCGAAAAAGAAATTAAAGCGTTTCTTAGGACGTAACAAGTACGTTTTAAAGTCGAGTACTTACCCTGACGACACACCACAGTTTAAATTTCAGATAAAAGTGATTCTGTTCAAAGTTTCTAATTGAAATGTAAATAGCGACTACAGATAACGACAAGGATACTTACTATCAATATATAAGTGAAACATTTAAACCACTAGATAAGTATTTCATTTAATACTAGCTTTAGCGATAGTTAACTTATACATGTTTCTACCAGAATTACGAAACATATTTATATTCTTCAGGGAAAATTGTGGAGAATTACAGAAACTATATTGTTGTAGATTCTTTTTTAGTAATTTTTTTGACAAATATATAACTATTTTGACTGCTTTAGTACTTCGATCGATACTGAAACACGGAAGTCGAAAATTGGCGGGAATTTAATGCAGAATGGCGTTATCAGTGGTTTGTCAGTATTACGCCTACCAGTAAGATGGCGCCAGCTGATTGGTTATCGCGCAGTAGCATGGCAGTTTCCGCTTTGCCAAGTGTTTTCAAAGAGCAGGTGAGCGTTTTGTAGAGCGCGTCGCGACTTACTTGGCTACATCGGCTGTGAAGAAGTTCGGCGTTCGGTATATGGGGTTCCGGTGTTTGTGGCCCGGTGTGTGACTGTGTGTATGTGAGAGTGTGTCGTCGAACGCCGGTTGTTCGAAATACTTTAATATCCAGAGAATAAAAAGAAACTGCCCTTCTTTGTCCTAAGAAAGACTAATTTTTTGTCTGATTTGTTGTGAACTCGTGCAGGGACGATCGAGGTAACGCTTCCTGCTGGGAATGTTGATGGACTCGCTTCTCGTTCGAGCATCCTGCCAAGAGGTGGGTAAGTTTTGCCGATCTTTTCATCGCGTACGCCGTCTATTGACGCCTCGAGGTGGAAATCGAAGCCCTTTTTGCGCGTTCGCTTGCTTTTTTGATCATATAAACGATCGAGCAGCGGTTAGCTCGATTTTTCACCGAGCCCTGCCGCAAAGACGGAAGCAGTACTGGCCGAGTGACATCTGCATCGGGTTGGACGTGTCCACGAATGGCGGTGCGGCTATCGATCCTGGAGTCTCCAGCAGCGAGGCTGTTTCGCTTTCGAGGTCACCGGGACTTGAGCCTCAACCCTCACTCTCGATCTCGATATCTTTGCCCCTCCCCCTTCAATGCTTTTACATGAACCCTTTTTTTCCGTACCCGCAGAACGTAACCCCGCCCCACGTGATGACACCGGATAACGATGATTGTTACCATCCTGTCTTGACTTACCACAGGGAAGGGAACTGGCGGCGGTATAACCGATAGAATTTCGAATTTATACGTGATAGGAAAGGAGATGAGTGTTTAATGAAATTAGAAACATTAGTATTCTACGTATTAAATAACATTCGAGTAGGAATTAGGAAATACCGTTTTCTCACGGTTTTACTGCTGTTTTATAGCGCGAAGCTGATATCTAGAGTAAAAGTTTCAAGTAAAACTTTCACCAGTTTCGAAGTTGTCGCGGAAAAGAGGTCTCGAGTGTCCTTACGCTGCACTGCGGTAGATAATCACGTATCCTTGAGACATTTGCGGAAAGGGCGGAGGAAGGGGGTAGTCGGGGGGATAGAAAAAAAGGTCAGAAAAAAGGATTAACCAGTACGGTAACCTCATTGAACGAGAATTTTGGCGCATAAGTTACATAAGTTGTCGCGGAAATTCCTGAAAGTGTGTCCTATTTTTAGAGACGCAGGAACTAGTGTGGGGAATGCAGACGTTCGATCCAAATCGAACGGTATACAGCTACTACTTACGATTGCCTTGACCGTGATGAGCGCGCTAATCCTTCCGTGTCGTAATTTCAAATCCGATTTTCGAATGCCGGTGGAGATGTCTCGCAGAAGAAGCACCTTTCGCTGATAAAAAGAATATATACGGAACTCGATATTTCTTCTCTACTTATAAAAATGTTCGATCAGTTTCCATTACTTCTGTTTTTCGATTTATCGATAAATTGGTTTGTTCCGATTAATAGACATATTTATATCGATATTTTGACGCATTAACGTCTCGATTGATAGATACATTTTTAATATCGACTAATGAATTTCGACGTAAATGATACGTAAATAATTTCCTGCGTCATTTTATTCTTTCAACAGTAGAGCCCCCTCAAGAATTGAATGCCTCTATTATTCAATGTATCCGTGAATTGAAACGAATTGCTTGTTTTCATGATCACGAACACGGTAATTCCGCTTGCTATAGTCGAGCTGAAAATGCACACGTCTTCACAAACAAAAAAAAAGACCTAACGTTTCTCACACCGCACACAAACAGTTGGAAACGTTTTTTGCATTAAGCCTCGTTCGAAACTACTCGACGTAAAATTACCTTTATTTTTCACTTTTTACCACCATGATTATTACCGATGATTCACGTGACTCCCAAGCGCGATAAGAACCGGTGGAAACCAGTATCGATTCGACAGCTTAATGAATTCAATTTTCAGGTTTGGTTAGTGCTGTTTGTCATAGAAGTATGGCATAGTCGGTTAATTGGAGTTTAGAAAGGTAGCAGAGATGATAAACATTCCATGATAAATATTCTGGAGTTCTCGAGCGCATCGAAAAACTCAGTTGTGAAGATGATACGACGACGACGACGATGATGATGATAATGATAATAACAATAATAACAATAATAACAATAATAATACTGGAAGAGAAAAACAGATCGTCTGTCTCAATGTGGCACGTTCTCCCGAGTATATTTATCGCTGTAGACAGCTTCTCTTTCGTTGGATGTTCTTGAGTTACGGCGAGTATCATTTATTATTTGGAAACGTGTTCATTGTCTGCTTCATTTATCGAGCCCACAACGAAGCTTTTTTATCGAGTGTCCTCGATTTTGCAACGCTTGCGTTTGTCGCGGAAAACAAGCGAGCGGCAATTTACTTACTAGGGTGTCATGTTGCAGTAAATCGTTATTTTGTCATTACCAATCACATCACGAGTCACATTGCACAAGTTGACTTGTTTCTCTTTCTCTCCCACTCTTCCTCCCCCTCTCTCTCTTTTTTTTGGTCATTAATATCGGAAAAGGGGAACGTGAAAGGGATCGAGGCTTACTTCCTGCGGGCTACGCACGAACTTTAAGCTTGAATCTCTAAAAAGTCGGCCAGGGAAGGCTAAAAGCGCATTATTTCGCAAGCGTTTTAAACCATGACCTTCTAGCCTCTCCATCGACACTCGTATTAAAAAATATCAGTTTGGCCAGCCTGAAACAGCATTAAAATTAGATAACTCTCTTGAAAAACACGAGAGCTATGTTTATCAATGTATTGATAGTTTTAGTAAACATCATTAATTGATGTTTGTGCGTGGTTACGATTATTTCGAAATTATACATCGAGACTTTTGGTAAACATTCGTGTTATCAACATGAATTGTCAATTTTTGCCATGGACCTTACAATAAATGTACTTACACGTGTATATTGAATAATCGCGACGAACCATTTGGTGGATGAATTATTGGTTTCATAAACCGCATTGCTGCAACCATTTTCTGCGCAGGTCGAAATTTTTTACCAGATACGATAGAGAGTTGTCCAGTTTTAACTCGATAAACGAATCGATTTCTTTTCTCTTAATGTAAAGTAGTCAGCAATATTGATTTTCATTTTAACTTCGATGTAATCCGATCGACATTTATCGAGCTATCGACCGATAATCAACAATCGATACGATACTACCGATTGCATCAGGTAATTATATAATGAGGTCAAACATTATGATAAGAGTAATTTTAACGTAGTCGATCGAAGAGATAAGACTCATTTTTAAAGCGTGACTACATATTTAATGGCAATTGTAGTTTTCCTATTGAATTGTAGTGCACGGTACGTAAGAAAGTACAAGTATTCCTTCATTTACTTTTTCGATTGATATTAAATGCAAATGTAACGTGATAGCGCTTTATTAAGGTTCTGACACATTAACGTAGCATTTCGGTTAAAATCACAGAATTTTCGTTTATGAAATTATTTTTTCTGTTTCACGAAACAACTACGATGTCAATAGCCTTTAGAGGCTTACGAAAGCCTCGTGGATTTTACTAGAGCGGTCTGTGGACCGAAAATACAGTGACTCGAGATTTTCAGGCCGTGCTAATTCCGAGCTGCGCATAAATTTGCGTGAATAGCGTTGCGCAAAAGGCGCGGGATACTTATCTTACTCTACCACGCTCTTCAATGGAGGAAAAAAAAAAGAGAAAAAAAATCTCGAAATGTGAAAATCTGCGTCACAGTTATCGACGTCGTTAATCGACGTGGAAAGTTGGATACGTTATAAGAATACTGTTCTGGCAAGTCTGTGGCTTTTTTTTCATTAATTAAGCCATATTTACATGATAAAAGACTATTTATTTTCGTATACGTATCGCGAATTGTCGAACGATTGATCATAACCTAGAAAAAAACGAATGGCGACGAAACAGTAGCTGAAGAAATTTGTATATTCCATTGCAATGTACATAGGAATATTATGTGGGACTATATAAATACGCTTTCTTACTATCTCTCTACACGAGATACGTATTATTACGTTTACGTTGGATACGTGCCTAACCTAGTGATTCATCTTCAATTTCTGCCCTAATTTTGCCTTCTTGTCTGCGTCAGACCGTTATTGTTTTATACATACGCTGATATAGCCATCTATGGTCATACACTGGACAAGTGTTGGTTAGAATCCTTTCTCACCGACCGGTGCGAAAGAATGGTGCGAAAAAACTACCTTCGGACAAGATTACGTTTCAAATGGTGAAAAATTGAAACGAAAGAATAGAGTGGTCAACGATAGTGGATGTATATGTATATGTATAAACTGGGTGGAATTGTACACTAGTGTCTCGTTAGAAAGGTTCATCGTTGACCTGGAAATGCGTGAAGAATTCTTTTTTTTCTTTTTTTACAGCAAAATGACATTCCTGGAGTCTATGCCGTTCCCTTCGCATTGACCCAATTCCTTTCGCATACGGAAGGCCTGTATATGGGTATTATTATCTCAGCTGGTGCATTATTTCATTCGTTTCATTGACGAACTCACATTTGGTCTCTTAATCCTACTTCTTCCGGATTGAAGAAAAAAAATATCGGAAGAGCGTTTGAATTTATGCACAACTCTATTTTACCATATGTGTATAGATAACGCGAATGTTGGAATATATTTAAAATTGACAAATTGGGTAAGATTTGGACTAATCCTTAAATTGAAATTTTACCCTGCAATACCAAGAATATCCATATAATTGAAGTATGGATAAGTTCTAGAAGGGACATAATCACATATATGTACCTACATTAGAACTAGCTACGAGATTGGGAATCATTACTATGAATCATGTAGAGCAATCTTGTACTACTTCGAACAAGTTTCAACTGGTTTTTCGCATTGAACTGGGTCTAGGTTAGTCCAGGATCTTAGTTTTGTCTGTGTACACGTGCAAATTCAGGTGAACCACAGGATTTTGTATTCCTTTGCCTCTAACGCGTTGGATACAACTGCAGAATCGGGTCAATCGCGCCAGGAATCCGATTTTACCGCAGTTACCCTCCGAGGCCCGGACTGGGACACGTACAATCTTCACTATGTGTACACTTTTTCATTATTTTACTCCCTTGACGGTTATGCCAGAGAAGTTTGATGGAAACTCTTTTATCTTCGTCTTGTTGATTGCAATAGCTTTTCCTGCTGGTTCAGAAGTATGTTCAAAAAAGTTTAGCAGTCGTGATGAAAGAATATATAAACGTCTATCATTATCAAGTTTTTAACCGTTTTAGTGCCGAACAACGATATATCGTTGTTAGCTACACTTGCTAATAGTGCCAATGACGATATATCCTTACATATGCGATGGCACCTTACTATTCGTATCAATGCTAAATAAATTATTTGTGTGAGTAATAGTAAGTAAATATTACGCATTTTCAATAGCCGGATAACTATAAATGTTTATAATAATACTAAAATGTTATTTCACTGACGTTATACTAGCTACACGAATCACTTGTAGCAGGTAATCCTCCATCATGGGATTATCATGTAGTTTTGTATTTTGATATCAGTAATTTTGTTACAAATAATTGAAAATGCAGTATTTATGCTTTATACTACGTGTTCTACATCAAACTTTGACCACACGATGATTCTTCCTATTTGTAAATACTGTTTATAAAAGAAAATTGATTTCTCTATTTTTCCTAATGATTTTGAATAAATATTATTAGCATGATTTTCAACAAATATTGAAATACAATTGGCATTAATGCATTCTCCCTTTATTTTGTGTTATGTTTCTTTTTGAATTTTGTAAATATCATTCTTACTTTTTTTTTATGACCTTTTTCTCAAACCATATTAAATTACATCAAATTGGTTCGGTATTCTTCACCTAGGTACAATTCTTTCGGTCGACACTAAAAGGGTTAAAGAAGTACGTGGAATCTACAAAAGTTAGAAAGTTTCTTGGTTTTGGTGCAAATTCTCTTCTAAATTGTATAAACTATGATTGATCTATTGTTCTATCTTATGGACACCGATCCTTGCAACAATCAGGAGGAAAAATCGAGGAAAGTGTAATCAAGGAAAAAAGAAGAAAAAAAAATTTATCAAGAATCGTATAACGAGGAAAATGAAATTAGCAGTTCGTGTGAGATCAGCTGGAGGTCTGCAGAGTACGAGCACGAGGCTGTGTGATATATCTGGGTCTTCCTGTAACAGTTTTCCCCGTAAGCGGGTCGTGGACCTCGTGTCCACCTCCCTGCTATGCGTGAACCTGCACCAGTTGCGTTGCGAGGTTGGCGTCGAGCTGACGCCAGTCACGTTTGGATCGTCCTCGAGGTAGTTTCTATGTGGAGACGACGCTATACACGCCTCCTACCGTCGTGTATCGTCATGTGATCCGGGAACCAAAGGTGTCCAGTGTTCAAACGTACATCCTGTCTACGTGTGATTCAATTCGTTCGTGTGTGTGTTGGACACTTGCTTGTTAAGACGAGGAAAACGGATGAGGAAGGGAGAATGTATCAGAAAGACGACGGGGATTACGAACAGGTCAGCCCCAGAGAGGAGATAAATCCAGCACTTTTGCACAATTAGAAAATGTGTGTTAGTACAGTGTTCTAGTCGTTCCACGTCAGATTTTCTAATTATAATCTCCTGAAGAATACTTCTCAGTGAGTGTGATAGCAGATTGTGCCCAGTTGTTAGCCCGGGTGTATGGAACTCGTGATAGGAGGCTGAACGAGTGTTGAATATTTGGTGGTGGAGTTTGCGAGGTATGGGAAAAAAAAGACGGTGAAGTAATTCCGTTGGAATGCGGTTGATTGATGGATACTATCGGAGGTTCCGTTCTTTCTTAGTACAGATACGATTGTATTCTTCCTGTGATTTACGTTAATTCACGAATAACGGAGTTTAAGCTCAAACGGATCGACAGTGAAATTTTATTTGATTTTATTATATTTATGATTTATTATTTTTTTTTTACGAAGTGTACTATCGTGAATTTATTATTGTCAGTAGGGAAAAGAAAGTATAAACGAATATTTATTCTGCTGCGAAACCAGATATGCGTACAAAATTTTTCCAGAAATTTAAATTTTTCCGAAAGTACAGTTGGTGGAAGAAATATAGCGAAATCGTAGATTCAAGTATTAATGTAACGGCACTGATCTGCGCAGAGAAGACACTCAAGTCGCATGAGACGTTTTATGTCTTTCCATTGGGGACTCAATCGAAGTTAATACACGATATATTTCATGCGTTGCTGACTGAGGTTTTAGGTTTTATCTTCTCAGGTTTCTGTCGATTTGTTTGTAGATATTTCTCGTTACATTTCTTCCGTTGACTATAAGTGTGTGCTCTTGTCGTTTATCATTCCTTTCTCGGTATTCATTATCAACTAGAAATATTTCTAGGTCTCGCTCATTGTTCCGTTGATTACTGAAAACAAAGTGATTTAGATGTTTGCGATACACCGAAGGTATACAGTAAGGTTAGGCGAATGTTTTATGTCAAACGAGATAACACGCACAACCAGAATCAGTTAATAAACATTTGTCGAAGCGTTGAGCGTTTTCTATACGAGGATGCTTCGTTGAATACCTTTTCTTGCATCTTGAAAATTGATACACCGTGTCGCGGTGCTGACAGTGTAGTTTTTATTGATCCACAGGCTTGCGGAATTTTTCCGTGGAAGAGAATTGTGCCTTAACCTTGAAATGAAGTAGACTTGAAGTCCGCTAAATCTCGAGCTTAGAGAGAAAGAAAAAGCATGAAATTAAGTTTAAAGAATCAATGACTCAGTCAACTGAAAAAATCTCAAATTTTAATATTACCGTTGTATCATTCTAGGAGGAATCTAAAAAAAAAAAAAAACTTTCAAATCAATTGGGACCTAATCTAAAGTACTCGAAATTCTAGAAGACAAGCAAAAATCATTCGAGTGACATTTCGAAGGAAATTTCCAAAGAGGGAAAGATATAATAGAAATCAGAATACTGTCACTGGCAATCAGGTGGTATCACGAGACTTGTTTCATTACGATTGTAAGATTAGCCAGTTAGATAAACGTCAGAAATGACGGTGCAGATAGTAATTGTACCGGCGTTGTTCATTACGTAAACGTGTGATCTTGTTGTTGTCGAGATTATCCACGATTCAATCCATCGATAGCGACGGGTTGAAATTCCGTAACCGTATTAGATACCTTCCAAGTACACCCCGAGTTCTGGCCTCCAGTCGTTCGCGTCAGATTATCCGTCGCCGCTTTTGTACCAGCCCTAACTACCAACCCGAGCACACCTGTTGCTCCTTTTCTTTTCTTTCTTTCTTTTTTTTTCACCCTCGCCCTTCAGACGAAACGCAATCGTCGAGATCTGACCGATTACGCGTCAAGAGGAATTAATATCGCGAGCCTCTGAATGGCTGTGATCAAATGTGCTTTGTTTCACGGCTCGGTGTGAACTACAGAAGAATAGGATGGTCTTAACGGATCGTCTGTGTGAATGATAGAGTGGAATGTTTTCGAGCAATCTCGAGTATATTACTTCTACTATAAATTGTTTCTGTTTTACAGATGCTGTAGATGTGTGTGCGTGCGTGTGATTAATTAGCTGCAGTTAAGGCCACGTTGTGACCTTGACTCGTCTTCAGTCAGATATTGAAATGGTGCACCTTGACATTAAGGCATCTAGTTTGCGAGAAGTTTATCGAAATTATTACCAGTTAGGGAAATGTATGTCTATGATTCGCTGTATCTTATCATGCGGAATATTTATCCTTTGTTCTAATTTTAGAGAAATCTTTTTTTTTCTAAGCCACGAAGACAAGTTAATTCGGTGAAAATATTCAGACCTCTTCAATTATAACGCTAATTTTAGCTAAGTGTTTGCGTAGCTTCCGTGCGACCGCAAACCGCTAGACACTCCTGGTGATAAATCGCGCCATTTTGGATCATGTAAAATGATCCCTATCTGTATCTGCTGCTGTGGTAGAGAAGAGTTCTTTGCACCACGATATAATTTCGTTCCACGGAGAAACCTATATTTTTCCCGACGTTGAAGACTCTAGATATAGGCTACTAGATAAATTGTGTGTGATAGAACGCGGCAGGAAATCCTCTGGGTGTCACAGGGCTATTATCTATCGATTTCACGGCTCTTTTGTGAAGGAAACCTGTCTCCGATTCGCTTTTTAATTAAGTTACTGCGGTGCAAATGCTATTTAACACCAGCAGGAGAAAATTAGAATGGTCTAATATCATTTGAACATCCAATAATTAATTGTTCACTGAGTTACTATGTTGAAATGTTCATTTAATTACCGGTTGGGATATTTCGAATGTAGGGTCATCTGTCCAGTGAACGAACGTTTGTTCATATTGTACGTTGAAATTTGCACAATAGTTCTAGTGGAAATTCACAAATGTCTTGCAAAAGTGATCTTTTTTTCCTATAACTTATACAGCGCTACATTAACCTGTTTTCAATATCTATCTTCACAGCGATCCCACACGTTTAAAGTAAGCTTATTTCTTCACATTTACAATTTGTATTTTGAAAATAATTTGATAAAAACATTGAAAACCACGTTTCCTTTAAATATATTATTCTGTTCATTCATTATAAATTCATTGATGATTTTGCCCATGTTTCACTTAATCTTATGTCAGACTTTTAATTAAGACTATAACTGTCAAATATTGCTAGAATTTTGTTTCGGGATGTATGACCTTATTAATGAAGTAGTAGTAGCATTCGAGGTATTAAATAACGATTTGTAAATTCTAATTTTAATTTTTTCGTTCGCTGGACAAGTCACTCTATAGAGTGCTTTTTATGTTTTTACTTTATGAATCATACCAATGTAAGAAAAAAAAAAAAATAAAAAAAGAAACTGAGAAATTGTATCATTGAACTTTTGTACTTCTTCTAGAGAGTCGTGTTAATGGATTAAATACAGAAATACTTTTTGTATACAGCACGTATATGGGAAAAGGTTTCATTAACGTGTCTAATTAGCGAACGTCGGTAAACGACACGTGCGCCAGCTTGAGGGGATTACATAAGACGTGTGGCGTTGCAAAACGAGCGCGTTTGCAAGCAGGAAGCCATCCGGTCGGCTGGTTGGCCAAGGCACAAGCAAAAATACCTGCTCTTGACAATGATCGCGACCACACACTGCCATTGCTTTCCGTTTAGAGCGACACCAACGACTCTCGAGTACAAACAATCATTGGGGGAATTAGAAATAGAAGAAAGAAGAAGAATCCGTGCCCCCCCCCCCCCCCCACGCGCCTGGTATCCCCACCAGAAAGAATCACGAGAGAAGGAAAAGAATCAAGAAACTCCTCTGTGAATCAAACCAGCCAGTGATGGCTTCGAATCGCACCTGATCGCTTCCAGACTTCTTCAGAACCGTTGAACAGGTACTTGGAGGTAATTAGAAAATTTCTAAAGGAAGGAATGTTAGCGAAAAATTTCGCAAAATCTGTACGTAAATGATTTTGTAGATCCTCCAAGGAATGTTTTCGACGAAGACACAAGCGCAGAGATCATAGGGTATCTCGGGTTGCGGTGGAGGGAGTTTAGGCAACGTTCTCTCATATTTGAGCGACAAACAAATCAGTCTTCCGTGACTAACGCGCTCGCGATCCACGCTTTCTTTGCTCGCCAGAATTTTCCCAAGTAAATTATATACGTGCAGAAAGTACTTGCTGATCTCTTTCTGCATTATCTTCGACCTAAGCATGCTGATTTCAACGAGCACGTGACATTTTTTTCCCCTGAAGAAGCATTATACGCAGCTGTGTCTGATCCCATTTTTTTGCCTAGAGAATCAAAGACAGTGAGAGAGAGAGGAATTCAAAGACTTTATAATGGTATGTCAGACGTTCAGAAGAGTGTTCACTGGTGATACGCTCAAGGAAGAAGTTTCAAAGAAGGCTTTTGAACTTGTGGAGCCGTTCTTTCCTTTTTCTTGTTTTTTTTCTTTTTTTTTTAACAGTTTACAATGGTCAGTGATAAGTCACCTAAAGATATGATCTTTCGACCAATCTCTTATCTATATTGTGCAATTGCATACCATTGAAAATGTTTGTTCAGTGAGCAGTGTGTGGAATGATTGTTCTAAGGACTATGAGGACAGTGTAGCATAGCGCAAGAGCGGAACAATTATTTTTGAAATTTCGTTGCATTATTGTGTTCATAATACTGGCACGTTGACCTACTGACTTATATCATTGCTGCATTATTTTCTGCGTCAAGTTCTCGAGCAGCGCGCGCGACCGTGAAAAAGCTAATAGAATAGAGTCAGCCTGGTACTTGGGCGGCACGTGACTCGCCTTTTACATACATTAACGCACGAGAAGGATTCGACGGTCTTAACGTATGCGTAATGTGTTGGTATTCTTAGTTAGGCATTCCCTTTTCATTTGTATAACCTATTTCTTCAATTCGATAATCATGCCGTGACTCGAGTATTTCAAATTAATTATCAGAACTTGATAATTGATTTTAAGAGCACACAGTTATAGCCTACAGTTTCATGGTTAACATTGAATTCTACCACGAATTTAATTCCCCCACGTTGATGTTTCTTTGTATTCCGTATGGAATATCACATATGTAAATAGCGGTTTGTAGACTATAGGGGCAAGTAGCATACGTATCTGGATGGAATTATTAATTGATCAGGGCTGCTGGGGTCGTGATCCCTTTTTAGAATGGCGTTGTTAAGTTCATGCTTGCCTTTGAACTTTAAACTATTCGACATGACGGTTATTATAATGTCAGACTCGTATTAATTTAGCGTTGGCGGATGTGTATATCACGTTTGGCGTGGTTCAACGGCGCCGTGGTGTATTCTTCACCATTTTATTACACATGGAATTTTCATACAGAGCAAGCACATATATGGCTATTCGTTTGCGGCTTACGTAAGTCGTGCACGCAAATGCAACCTTTTTTTTCTCTTTTTTGTATCGTCTAACGATAAATTTTATCGTTGATAACCTCACGTTTCGTGGCGCTGTTAAAAATCGTTGATTTGCCTCTAATCTGCGATAATGTAATTACACTTTACAGTGGTGTTGGTGTACCGCAATCTGGCTCGTAAAAGATACTAATAATTCGTACGATTGATTTATGAATTTCCGTTTAATATTTTTCGAAAACTTCTCTTAACCGCCTGTTTAAATTGTTAATGTCGATGATGTCAACGTCACTCGTGGAACACTCCAACTCTTGTATAATCTAGTTGTTAAGACATTTTTTTTTTTTTACTTTATTGCGAATAATTGTTACACTTTTTTCAGTTTTTTTCAATTATCATTAATGCTCACCTTAATGTTTCCAGGGTTCCGGATATTTAAAGCGTGCGAATACTGAACGCCTCCATGAAATATTTAATCAGGTAAACGAACCAGTTACAGTCGGTTCTTTTATGATAATTTAAGCCTTATCAAGCGCTGTAGGAATCGTGTTCGATCCGGTTTAATTATGTCATCGAGATAAGGCGTAATATGTTACTGTAACATATTACTTAATAAAACATAATGTTTTGTGGTAATTACAGTACGCTTCACAAGAGAAGAATGACGAAAGGTTCATGACCCCGGCTGACTTTGTCAGAAGCTACCTTGGACTCTACACCAATCCGGATTACAATCCTGATTCTGTTAAACTACTCGCCGGTATTGTCGATACTAGTAAAGATGGGTCCGTGTTAAATCTTTCAACTAAATTGATTAATTAAATGGAGCAATAAATTTAAATGTTACACTTTCTTTTTATTATAGTCTCATATCATTTGCTGAGTTCCAAGCATTTGAAGGACTGCTCTGTGTACCAGATGCCTTGTACAAGACAGCCTTCCAGCTGTTCGACACTAATGGAAATGGAATGGTTGCATTTGGTGTGTAGAGAATTCTCTTGGACATCTTCAATTAATTAACAAAGAAGTTTCTAATTACTACTTATCCTTCAGACGAGTTCGTTGAGGTGATGCGGAAGACGGAGCTCCACCTGAGAATGCCTTTTAACATGGACAGCAGTTTTATTAAACTCTACTTTGGGAAAGATAAAAAAAGGCTAATCAGCTATGCAGAGTTCAGTCAGTTCTTGCATGTAAGTCCTTTAGAGAGAAGTTTCCTGCATTTTGGATTACTTCGATCGTCGTTTTCAGGATTTTCATGAAGAGTACGCTACTGAGGCATTCAAGAAATTCGACAGGGATGGCCAGGGATTTATTTCAGCATTAGACTTTCAGGATATCATGCTCAGCATCAAGAGTCATTTGCTCACTAAGGACGTGAGGGATAACTTGGTTGCTGTACGTCGCCATTTCAATTCTATCTTATTCCGTACGTTTCGATTATTAATTATTAATTGATTTATGGTAATTGTAGGCAGCCAGCACCGGGCAGAGCGGACGGAAAGTCAGTTTTCCCTACTTCATGGCGTTTAATTCTCTCTTGAACAACATGGAGCTCATTAAACGTATTTACCTAAACGCGACGAATGGTCATAGATTTGAGGAAGTCACCAAAGGTATTTATAAAAAATTAGAGGGGGGGGGGGCATTTTGAAGTAGTGCAAAGAAATGATTAATTTTTAATCATTTCAGAGAGGTTCCTTCATTCAGCACAAATGATGTCTCAGATCACACCGCTGGAAGTAGACATCCTGTTCCAGTTATGCGATCTCCAACACCAGACAGGGTGAGTGTTCTCGACCAAAAGAGCGAGCAATCCTCTCTGGCATCGAATAATCAGAAAAAAAGGTGACGTGGAACGAACAATTGAGAAAAAAAAAGAACTGCGAGCATTATGATCTTCCACGCTGAACTGGTCAACGAAAAGCAAAAGAGAATGAACATGTATTTATATTGTATATAGTAAGATGCTATCGTTGTACCAGCAAGCAAACGTCGTCATCATCCAGAAATGTCAAGTGTCTCTCTCTTTGCAAAGGAAGGATGGAGATTACTGTCCCTGCCGAGTGATAATCATTTTTTAAAATCGCTTAAAAGCTTTCCACATTATCGACGAACGCTGATCGAAGTTCCCATTGATTGAATGTATTTGTTTACGTGTTTACGCTGCTTGGATCAGGTCTACGGAAGATGACGAGGCAGATTCGCGGCTTGGGTGCGTCTTTGTATTACAAGAATAATCATCACGTGCTATTTACAATTTGTTCAAGTGCATAAACGCTGGCCTCGTGCGAAAGCAATGGGAACTCTTATGAAGGACAGAATACGATGAATTTGAAAAGAAGGAATTTGTTCAGTTTTCTTTTTTTTTCTTTTCTTTAATGGAATATTATTTTTTAATAAATTCCAAATGTTTACTGTCTTTTAGAGAGAAGATTCCTATTCCTTTTGCCAATGTATATTTGTACGTATATAAGATCGATAATATACACGTAATTATATTGTCTCACCTACTTTCTTTAGCTATCTATCTTCGGACGATGGTATTTGCAAATGTATTTGCACACTGTGTAAGCACTAACGATATATGTGTAACGATATGACAGACTTACGGACGTGTTTGAGGAACTCTCTGGTATTGGCAGGATGTATTCTTAGTATTCATGCTTATGAAGCAGTGCCATCAACGTTGTTTGTAAAATCCATACGTGTAACCTAGTCTAAGATATTTCTCTTTCTTTTCTCTTTTTTTTTCTTTTAATATCTCTTTACTCCTTTTTCCCAGAATAATTTTTTAAAATGCTTTATTCTCACCGTAAAATTGAATTCATGTGCTGAGGATGGATTTTCGCGGGTTTCAGGAAAATCGTGTATAATGATCTTGTGGCTATCACCCCGGAGCAGTATTTCAAGCAGATCACGAAGCGTCTAGCCGAAATCAAGGCTGTCTCTGTTAGTATAGTGACACAAAATCTCTTTAGATGCTATCGGAATTATTTCACGGTCAGTGTTCTTGTTTTTCAGAGCCCCGAGGAGCGTGGAGTGATCGTTCAAATTCTGGAGAGCGGGTATAGATTCGTCCTGGGATCCATAGGAGGAGGTACGTTTCTTGATTATTGTCATTTATCTTCTCTTTGCAGCAACGAAGACTCTGGGATTCCATATTAGCTAGAAAGAAAGTACGAATCATTAGAAAAAATTGGAGTGGAGTGAAAAGGTGGTAAAAAGATAAATGAAGGTAAAGAGTAGATAAATAATGTTTTCCATTTAGCGGTGGGCGCCACAGCAGTGTACCCCATTGACCTGGTGAAGACTAGGATGCAGAATCAGAGGACAGGCTCTCTGGTCGGCGAACTGATGTATAGGAACAGCTTTGACTGCTTGAAAAAGGTTGGAATCGAAAAGTCTCGCCACGACACATTGCCTGCATTGTTAATCATGAAGTTGGTGTCCTGCGTTTGACAGGTTATCCGGCACGAGGGTTTCTTCGGTCTGTACAGAGGTCTAGTACCTCAGTTGATGGGCGTAGCGCCAGAGAAGGCTATCAAGTTGACCGTTAACGATTTCGTCAGAGATAAGTTCATGGATAAAAATGGCAATCTGCCTCTATACGGGGAAATTATATCCGGCGCCTGTGTAAGTCACCCGTGAACGCCATTTTCGTGTTCTCTGACCTTTAACACTCACTCCGGATGATTACTTTTATTACAATTTTAATTCTCTGCATTTTTCAGGCTGGAGGTTCTCAAGTGATATTTACCAATCCTCTGGAAATAGTCAAAATCCGGCTGCAGGTGGCTGGAGAAATTGCTGGAGGTTCTAAAGTTAGAGCTTGGACCGTAGTTAAAGAATTAGGAATCTTTGGTTTATATAAAGTCAGTATATATTTATATATAGTCAGGACACTTTCGATTTTACATAGAAATGAAAATCAAACTTCTATGTTTAATTTTCTAGGGTGCACGGGCTTGCTTCTTACGGGATGTTCCCTTTAGTGCAATCTATTTTCCCATGTATGCCCATACGAAAGCAAGATTAGCTGATGAAGGAGGTTACAATACTCCTCTATCGCTTTTAGTATCCGGTGCTCTTGCTGGCGTTCCTGCAGCAGCGCTGGTCACTCCTGCAGATGTGATAAAAACAAGATTACAAGTACAATACATTCCCATTAACCTCTTCCTTATTGAACATAATTTTCTTTAATTTATTAATTATTAATTTGATTTTCAGGTTGTAGCAAGACGTGGTCAGACAACATACAGCGGATTGCTGGACTGCGCGAAGAAAATCTACAAGGAAGAGGGACCCAGGGCATTCTGGAAGGGAGCTACAGGTATAAGATTATTTTTCGTGGTTACGTTTCAGTCGGGAACGTAAAAATAAACGACTTTTCGTAGCATATAAATTGGCTGGTACATTTATTTTAAGTTATACATTGAGAAAGTTAGTAATACATTTTTGGTTTGGTCGATTGCATGCGCGGGGGTTGGCCCTGTTGCATCTATCGACTATTCTTTCTCCCCAATATGACCTGGTGACTTACTTCTAAGTGAGTACTTCTTTTTCTCTCTGCCTGCCAGTTCATCGTGACCGTTTATCGTTTTTCTTTTTTTTTCTTTATTCCCAGTCCCCCTTTCTCGTTTTCTTTCTTAATCTTTGTTTTTCTCACCACTGTTTGTTTAATCTAGGTTCATTATGTTGTTGTGCAGAGTGATTTCGCCGACAAAAGCATTTTTCCATACACAGCACGTAACTTCTGTGTCTCACCATGTTAATTTATAATACTAATTATGATCATTGTCGATTCTAGTCCTAGGATGGAGAGATTTTCTCGAGTTTTTATCAATATTCAGACCAAGGCTCTGTGTCCAGTCATAGAATGGTCATAACACGTTTCATACATTCATATATATATACATATATATATATATTTTTGGGATTCAAATCTTTATTTAGACAAAGAATATGAACCGATGTGTGGAATTGGTGTAAAAATTAATAGAACTTTATTCACTTGTTGTTTCTACGTTGCAGCACGAGTATTCAGATCATCGCCCCAGTTTGGCGTCACTTTGTTTACCTACGAAGTCCTGCAGAGGCTGTTCGTGGTCGACTTTGGAGGCTCGTAAGTATACAATTATAAATATTTATTTCACTACGATGTACTTCATTTGCATTCTATTGCCGGAATTTATTTCATCCATTCCTAAAAAAACATTCGGAACTGTTTGCTTTTTTGGTAAGTAGCTTCATCTGGCTTACTCTTATTTAAATTCAAAATCTTTCATAAAAAAAAAAACAACTAACCACTAATATGCACGTTGAATATCTTTTCGACAAAACGAATCGTGGAATATTTTCTAATATCGAGGAATATATTTTTCAGTCGACCTACCGGGTCGGAGCAAAAGGTTCCAACTACGGGGGTGGCCCACGAGATCCGCTCGACGAATCCAGATCATATAGGAGGCTACCAGATAGCTCTGCCGATCTTCACAGGCATCGAGACGAAGTTTGGTCTTTGTTTACCGAGGTTCCAAGCAGTCAGTTCTGGAAAGTAACGTCACCAGTCGGCTCCAGCTAGACCAGTAAGCTTGTAGCGACCCCTGTTATCCTCAAAATTGCGTAACGAGTCGCTGAATATGGAAAACTATCTTAAGAAGAGCTCCACAGAACCATGAACAGAGCGAATAGAAGAACGTGTCATCGTCGATTGACCATAGGACCTAGAATTCATGGAGTCAACGGTAGGGTGCCTCAGGAGACGAAGAGGAAACTTCCTGGAATAAAGTAGAAACCGAGGAGTAATATATCTTAGGGAAATTAAGGAACTGAAGGTCTCAGATGCACGAGAATCGTATCTGGAGGAGCCAGAGATGCTTCCAAATTGATCATTGTGCTCCGATTAAGAATCAAAGTATAATTATTAGAAGTATGATAGGAATTGTCAGAGGTTCCTCAAGGTAGCCTGATTAGCGTGCATTTGAAGAAAAAGATGAAAGGACATCGTCAACGCGCACAATCAACTCGGTGATGTGCCCTTCACCGAGATCGAGCTAGCAGGGAATCGTGGATAAATCACACACAGGGTTTAGACGAGTTAAAACACGGACGGTTTAGCCTAAAGACATTATTGAAGCACGAGAACAGCCACTTTACGCTTATGTGTGGAGCTCGAATGGATTGGCGATGCGAAGAAGCAGAAGAGGTAGTTGTTATCTTCTTTGTATACTTTCCTTTTACACAGTTCACCCTTTGTACTGGGATCTGTGTGGTCAAGATAAGATTCCTTCAATTATTATTGTAGCAATAATGTATCTCTTCTTCGATATCGCTTTGCTTGTTCAGAATTTTAGCATTAAAATAACGAAGAAAAATTAGGGTTGATTGGAAATAGGAGTGCAAAGGGTGAAATTGTGTATATGTTCAAATAAAAAAAAATGTTCAGTCCTGCCTTATTCAGCAAAAAGAAAAAAGAAAAAAAAAAACAACCGGTTCGCGCTTTAAGCCTTGCTTTAAACGCCTCCGTGGCCGCCATATTACTTTTTCTACTTTTTATATATATGGATCGAAAACATGCTTGTTCTTAAGCGAGGAGTTCACGCTATTTTTGTAGGGTTTCCGCTCGAATGGGGCGGAAGTAGAGGTTCCACGAGAGGGTTTCCGTTTCTTTTGATCTTTGAGGGGAGGTTTTGGTCGAAACGGGCATATTTTTCCAATTTTTATTCTTTTGTAAAAAAACCAAAGAAGGTATAAATTAAATCTTTCTTAATTATGTTTATAAACATTTCTAAATATTTGTATTAATGTTTATGAAAAAGATTGAATTCTAATCAGTCTGCTTAATACAGGATAAAAATTAGTTTTGGAAACAGTTACTAGCATATTTTCAAAAATAGTAAAAACTTCCCCTCAAATTCGCTTTTAGAGCTTTTTACAGAGTCTAAGGTGGACCCTACGATCGATCGATCTGTTTTACCGACTGATCAGCCATGGAGTCCATAATTTTATTAGCCAATTTTTCTACCCTTCTTCTAGTCGCGACTGCTATTCGTTTTCATTTTCCCTTCTTGATTGTACGATAAAGTAATAGTATATTTGACGTCTAGGTGGTTCGATTACACGTTCTAAGTATGTAGAATTCTGTTTATTCTGTCGCACAGCGAGATAGAGGCTATGCCACTACCTTTATTTCCTTATATCAGAAAAGATTTGGAAAACGCTGAATATTCTGTACTGTACGAGATTCCGACACTGTCAGGGATCGTGTCGTATTTTGTCCTGTCTTAAGATAACACTCTGACTATAGTCTAGAAACTCGTACGTTATCACAGAACGTTCTGGATCGTAATTTTCTTTTCACAAATACTTTTTTCAAGCCTCCACGCGTTCACCGCGTTACCTATGAAAGATAATCGAGTTCTATTCGTATGTAAGAATTTATCGAGAGTTCGAGGAGCGTTTTAAAACGATAAGGAGGACTGGATCCTTCATTACTATAGTTATGTTCGCAGGCCTCGAGCTGTTTTATATAGCGCGCGTGGAATGAGGAAATTATGTAAATCAATTAGTCGATCGTCTGAAATATTACAGGAACGCCATGTTGAAACTTTCCTTCCAAAATATTTTCCCATACATTCAACTGTGAAATAATTTGTAGAACGTTGAGCTTGTATTTTATCGTAACGGCGTTTTCGGTGATTTCTGGCGATCGGGACGACCAATATTGCGTTGGTTTATCGTTGAGAAAGGCCTGAATGGCCGTGAAACGCTCCCTCCCGCAGTTCGATATATACTATTTAAAAGAAAATTAATGTAGCTTGTGACGAGCTTTCCGCGCTTTCGATCGAATATTCCGAAGTGTGCAGGCACAGATTCGTGAAGTAAACACCTCTACCATGATCCTTGGTACCATGTACCATGAACTTGGACCCACCTGAACCATTTTCATATTTGTACATTTCACTTCATTTTCCAAAATCGGTTCTTTTTAATCATTTGATTCGAGGATCAGCTGTTTCAGTATATTTCAGAAGTTCATCGATATGTTATACATACGTTTTAAGGTTAATTTACAGTGAAAGATGGTTCAGGTAATTTTTCAACGATCGATCGTAAGCGAGGCGGGATTCACCAGCAATTCTCACCATCAGCCATCGCGTATTTCTTTTTGTGTGTATGTTATTGATCGAAGTCTCGGGCCATCCTCCTAAAAGGATAAAGAACAAGAGGAATTTATACTCAGACCACGATGGTAATACTTGAATATATATATATAGGTCTTCGAACTCCCTTAAAAAACAAAAAAATTTGGCATTGGTTTTTGTGAACGAAATTTGTTGTCTCTTGAAATCGAAAACTTCGGAGTATTATCTCGTGAACTGAGAAAATCCGATTGAAATGGTTGATATATTTTTCGTAACGCGGAACAAAGAGATGGATGTATTCACGACTGGAAAGTGTACTGTTGTATTTTCTCTGTCCCAACCGGTGTATTGCATCATATGTAGACGTACAGATGACGTTCAGGATAGATCAGTCACTTTATGGGACTTTGTGTCCCACGTTCTGAAATATCTAACAACCGTTCTACGATTTAGAGCAGTGAGTATTGGAATTATAGTTCTTCCATGAGATGGCTAGTACGGATAATCGCTCTCATTCTGTTCCACCTCTCCTGCTATCACATGCGTTGTCATTGGTTAGATCCAGTGACAAAAGACGACGACGAGTATATTGAAACAAAATGAAATAGAATGATTCTGCAACACTGACGTAGCCTCCCAATTAACCGTCATACGGCGAATTGTTTAGTAGTCAACTTTACGGCGGATATAAGGAGACTACGTCAATGATGTAAAGTTATCGTTCTATTTCATTTTGTCTCGATATAATCGTCGTCATTCTTTGTCACTGACTGTGTACATAACGTATGTGGAGGAGGAAAGATGAAACAGAGTGAGAACGTAAACATTCTGACTAGCCATCTCCTGGCGAAAGAAAAGTATGTTTAACCCTTTGAGCGCGGAGTACTTTAAAGTCAAACGCTGTACGTGAACGGAATTCTTGTTCACGTAAAGGCAGTATTGATTGATGTGTGATTAAGTTACCCTTTTCATTCTTTACTTGCGTTAAATTAAATTAAACATGTTTCTTTTCCTCAACACAATATCGTTTGTTTAAGAAAAGTAATGTTTTAAACATCCTGCAACTTAAAAATAAATTATAACGAATCTGAATATTCAAACTTGAGAAGTACATATGTGTTCATAGCACTCAAAGTGTTAATCAAACCATGAAAGGTTTCTGCTTTGTTTAATTTGCACGTAAAGATACATGTATTGGATTACACGATGAGAAATATTTATGATCTTTCGCCAGCAATAGAACACGCGGATAGGATGAATCATATGCTGTACTTTATTTGCAATTGCTACATTTAGTTGTAAATCTTATTGTATGCTGAATCGGTAATGTTGGAACTGACAAGAACTTCACACGAGTTTTATGACATGGACGAAAAAGAAATTGCATTGGGTGATGGGTTTTATTCTGTACCTCGCCTGTGGTTTACAGTAACACCAAAAGTTACACAGTTTGGGACAACGGAGAAAATAGTAAGATGAGAAAGATTTGCGTTCTGGCTCGAAATGTCTCAACTCAACCATCCTGATCCTAGTTCGATGTGAATACATATGTTGCATATGTAATATAATTAATTAGCTGGTGTACATACGTGACGTGCGTGTGATACGCGCGATCGATAAATGCGAATATTGAATTACCATCTGTCTCTTTCGGTTTGATTATCTGTTGACGATAATTGATCCATTGTCAATAAGGGATTTACGGTCGATAACTAATATCTGTCTGTGATGATGTATTAACTAATATCTGTCGATAATTGAGTACCGACCGGGCGTCATTGATAATTGGTTACCGATTGGCAGAAAAAAAAAATGGGTCGACAACCAAATTATCGAAGATTGTTAATTCGATTGATAATCGATTATCGATCGATAGACAATTGGCAAGGTGGATGTGCCAAATCGGAATTTCTGAGGCTATCGTTGATTTTTCAGGCGCTCTGAATTCATTTCCACGTGTCAAGTCGAAGGAGAAGAGATGGTATTAGAAATATGTGCAAGTGTTCGAGAGTATACAAATTATGATAAACGTTCAGGAATCCGTCATGGGCATTCGCAGCTCAATACACTTTGCTTTTTGATACCGTTACACCGTCGAACAATTTTTCCTGGATATATTTCTGCACTAATCTCTCTTTAACTATTGTTCTTAGTACGACATGTTTCCTTATTATTATTATTATTATTATTATTATTGTTGTTGTCACAATTTTTAATGTTGCTACGGATATCAAAGTGATCGTTCACTGTCCTCTCAGGCACACATAGACGCGCGCGTGCGCAGTGAACAAGATTTATTGTTACATAATGCTTCTGATCAAGGGAAGGAGAGAACAGGGGGAATCAGACTCGCGTTACGATGGAATTGAAAAATTTCTACTCGTCGTACCAATAAACGTTTTCGTTCTGTTTCTTTTTTTCTTTCCACTTTATTTCCAGATTTCGTTTTCAGTTGCTTTATTTATCGAGAATATTTCGCTGAATTTCGAAAACATTGAAAACTAAGGTTTCTCTAACCGGCCTAAAGTGCGGAGAATACAGTTTCCTTTCGTTCATGGAGCGTCTCTGAAGAGTACCTGTTCTTAGTTTTCACCGGTAAACGTTCATTTTCTTTCCCAACAGAGATCGAAACGTGAACCAAAATGGGGCCACGGTAGATGGCACAAACACGAACAAAAACGAATGTTAATCAACGATCTCTTCCAAGATGAAAGTGGAATATAAATTTATATGGGAAAATTAATAGAAAAGAAAGGAAAAAAAGAAGAGAACGATGAATTGAAAATGGTGTACACGGTAAATTCGATCTCTGCTGCGCAGGCTTCGAGGTTTCGCCTGTTATTTACTACACGATCATTTGTTAGCGAGAGACCTAATTAACAGAGACAAAATGGCTACGCGTTTGCACAAATATAGAAAAGAAGATATAATTACCAGATGGGAAATTAAAGAGAGGGAAACTAAATAAGTGGATTAGGGTTAAATGAACTAATTAAAATTAAAGACGAAGATTATCAAGTATATTATTATCCAAGTGAAAACCAAGTAATTAAGCTCGCTTTCATGGTCGACCGTTTCATATCCCATATTCGACGCACAGAGTCGAATCGTATAGTACGATAATTACGAAAGATGAACATATACACACACACACACATAAACAAAAAAGAAAAAGAACAAAAGCCTCCAAAAAGAAAAATTACATAAGAGATATAATTTACCGAGAAAGAATAATTATTACGATGATGTAACGATCAAATAATGTACACTAGGTCTTTCTTGCCTACTCACTCCTCTCTCCTCACCTAACCCGTTGACTTAAATTGAATCGACGTTCTACTTGATCTGTGATCATTGTCAGATTCTTGACGGTAAAACCGGAAGGCCGATTAGTTAGACGATTTTGAATTTAAATTCTTACGAACTATTCTCAGTCGTAATATCTTTGATAAACTTAGTTTAACTCATTGCGAATTGTAAAGATTATATATAAATATGAATTAAAACACAAATTATATATATATATATATATATATATTATATATATACGATTGTAAATCAAAAGGATGAAGAAAAAGGAAAAAAGAAAAGAAATATCTAATTGTGAATAACACTTAAGCTGTTGTGCATATATTTTAAAATAAGAATAAATATTATTTAAAAGACACGTTTGCTGGTTTCTCGATTCAATGACTCATCGATTAGTATATAATTTCTATGTATAATTCGGGAGAGAAAAGGGAGAGAACAGTAACGAAACTTTCATCTTTCTCACGTTCACATCGAGCACATTCTTCTCGTAATCTCTTCGTAACGCAAATTACCCGACAGTACAAGCCTCTCGTCCTTCGTTCTTGTTTCGTTGTATAATTTATGCGCATCGCGGTGTCCAGGATAGAGTTGTTAAAAAGAGCTTCAACGTGGAACGCTAATGTTCGCCGACATAGTTTTAAATTCACTTGACTACGCGCGTTCGCTTTCTTTACGACGCTACCCGCCACCGTGCGACAGTAACGACCCCATAAAACACCGAACTTCTTGTCGTTATAGCCGAATACTAAAATATTCCTGAACATTATGTCCAACATGTTATTTTCCACGGTAAACACGGCTCGTGCAATCTTTACAAACCTCGCTATGCTTTCTCCGACCTAGCCTGGAAACGTGACAACCGATTTATTCTCGCAATTCCACGCAACTCCAGACAATTCCGCGCAACTCCAGACAATTCCACGCAATCTCAGACGATTTCACACAACTCTAGACGATTCTGCGCAACTGTAAATAATTTCACGCAACTCCAGACAATTCCACGCAACTCCAGACAATTCCGTGCAACTCCAGACAATTCCACGCAATCTCAGACGATTTTACACATTTCCAGACGATTCTACACATCTCTAGACGATTCCATACATTTGTACGGAATTGTACGAAAACTTTCCCATTTTAATTCTACGTGGAACGAAGCAATTCCATATGGCACCATGCAATTATATTTTTGAAAGTAAAATAATTTTCCTTCGTTTCTATCACTGCAACATCATTGGGCCGATACTCATTTTAACACTCTGCCGTCCGGTGGCACCACGTTGGTGTCTCGTAAAAATATTTCTATTCTAATAAAAATCTTCGGGATTTCGTGTAAATCGGGTGACAGAATCAAGCAAGAGTCATTGAAATTTTCATGTTTTAATACGATGCATTGTAATTACAATATGAACGATCACGCGAAATACCAACGACAGACGAAAGATTTTCCACAACACGTGCGGACGTCAAAGTGTTAAAACAGCTGAAGAGGGTGAAAAAACACATTATTGAGTTTCTCAGCACGAAACCACAATTCTTTATGTTTTAGACAGGGGATACGAAAATTATTTAACCATTTGAGTCACAAGCAGCGCGATCGCGCTTTTCATATTTCATGACCAAGAAAATTCACTGTATTTTGAGCGATATAGACAACTGATGGTGTATTTCCATCCTACCGAAGTCGACGCGCTCAATTTTATTGCTGCTCGTCCATCGTATCGTTACTTATTTCTCATGTTAACCATATAAATAATACATTTTCTTTCAAGTTGTCATCATTTTCAATCTGAGACAAGTTAAGGGAAGCGCTATTGCGCCGCTTGGGTCTTTTCGACAGTGTTTTTCAATGACCCCTGGGACTCAAACGGTTAATAGATGAGATAAACGCGTAGAAACTGATGATAGAAAGCAAAAATGATTACAAAAAGAATATCATTTTCATTTATTTTTGCAGCTTGCTTATAGTAGACTTTGATGCCATTGTTTCTAGCCGACATCAAATTTTCAAGATGAGTGGCAGTTATTTGATCTAATAACAGGTAAAGTATCATCAATTCCAATCATTCTTTCTTTCTGAAAAGCATCTTTTGTAACTGTAACAAAGTTTTGTATAATACATTCGCTAATCTAAATTACAAGAATTAAAATATTTCTTTTAGATACAATTTTTCGGAATCGTACAATCGAATTTTCGGTTAATCGAGCTGTAACTGGATGTATCGTGCACGAGTGTTTTGCTTTCGCCTTGAAGAGCAAGTATCTTGTGTAAGACAATGCCTCAGGACATTGTCAAATAGGTTGGCTGACTGTTATTGCAGCAATTGGCTTGGCTAGTAGCTATAATTCAAACACAACACAACATTACCCATCAAGATGTTTTCTTAAGGCTTCATGGGTCTATGAGTCACCCATTTTGGGCTCGTCATATGGTGTACCATAATAACTCTTTTGTATCTACACCCACTCCTCAATTTACACGGAGTATCTGTTCCACGTGAATTAGTATTAGGCGAATGAAAATCGTGTAAATAAAGTCTGTCAGTACAAGAGAAACATATTGGAAATAAAAGCTAGTACATATAAGCTTTAGAAATAGATATTTATATCAAATAGTTTAACAAAAAGAAAGATAATGTAGGATGGATAAGGTTTAGGGGGCGTTTAAGGGATTCAGAGATGACAGTTAAAAAGAAAGAAAAAAAAAAACAGTATATTTCCAATCTACTTCAGCGTTATGCTTTCCTTTACCATACCAGTTGTTCTACCTTCTTTCCTATCACGTATCGGGATTTATTTCTTTGCCAAAAGAGGTATTTTCGCCTCCGAAAATTAGGCGCTTTCTTGAATCCCCGCCTTTCGTCATCCCCTTCTACTATAATTTTGATGGGGACGTTTTGCATATCGGAACATCATCTACCTGCACTTGTTAAGGTGACAAGATTTATGATGTGACCATTTCTATATCTCAGGCGGTAGAAATTATGGATGCCGTCTCTTAAATGGCTTAACGCAATTACTTTCGCCCCTGAAAATTTCACCGACGGTCACGTCCGCATCATAAACCTCGTCATCGTCACGTTCGACGTGGCTGTGAAACATCTAGGCTACTAAACCTTTACAATTCTTAAATTTGTCTACAATAATGACGTTTCAGAAAAGAAAAGTAAATTTTATTCGATGTCATTATCGCTACTGTAATTCGAAACAATGAACCTTCTCGTTTTGACCCTTTGGCTACGGCAAACTTTAATGCACAACGTGCGCGGAGAAAGGCAAACGTTCAATTCTTAGGTGTCAAATTGTTTTTTTCCAAAGTTGCAAAATTTAAAGTTTGTTTCGTTGACCTAAAATCGGAGCGCACAAAGGGATAAAATTTCCAACAGTAATCGTACATATTGACAAACCAGTGAAGTCCCGTCCATAAGTCATCGGACACTTACTAAAATTAGAATGCGGACTTCGAAATTCTACTTTTTACCGTAATTTCTCAAACAGTACACTCTTTTTTTGCGACAGTAACCAGTAACTGAACATTTTTAAATAAATAATTCTTTTCTAGAAGTATTTATTGGGATCATAGGAACTGTCGAACTAAAAATGAAGAAGATTGAACGATGCAATTTCTCAGCACCGTGTTAGTCTCTATTTAGTAAAAAACCATTCTTAAATTGTTTATAAACACTTAATGAAGCTACAGATATGTTCTTTAGTTAATTTTGAACTGTCGAAGTAAACCAAATGTGTATACACAATAACATCGTATAGAATTCGAGCTGTATTTAATAAATACTTCTTTTTCTTAACATTTATTCATGTTATACATGTGAATTTTTAACTTAGTATTCAGATATAATCGTAAAATAGATAAAAATAACAAAATATATTATAAATTCGCAACAGAAAATTGTATTTGCATGCTAATAATCATTTTGCTCAAGAAGCACAAATGTCCGATGATTTATGGGCGGGAGTGTACGCCTTTCATAGTCAAAGGGTTAAAGAATATAAAGAATATACAGTTATTCCCACTCGTATTCGTACAGCATACGCGCGTTTAGTATAAACGAGAAAGTATCACTTTCCTTAGGGATATTTTTTATTTATCTTTATAAAAATTATTGATCACACCCTTTTACATCTATTTACAAAGCAGGTTTACTTTTGATTGTTTAGAAACACAAAAAATAGAAAAAGAATGTAACTATCGATAAAAATCATCTCTCAGCCGTATTCGTACAGCCAACATATGTACAAACAAAAATATACGTCCAAAGGAATGTTTATACTATATTGAGAATTCCCTATTTATTCTGCACGAAAAAAAAGACAATCGGCAGTTATTCTTTTGTCTCAACAAAAGCAATCTGTTTATTAATACGCAAATTGGGTAGAAAAAGTAAAGAAACATCAATTGAACTACGAAAACTGATTATAAATCATCATGAAAATGGAAAAAGTTGACAAGAAATTAGTACTATTGTAAAAACAAGCCGGTATACTATTCGATATATTATAAAAAGGTGTAAAACTGAAAATAGATTAGAAAATAAATTTCGAAATCTCAACAAAAAGTTACTAACTGATCGTGACGATAGAAAAATTTTAAAAGAAATCAAGACAAATCCTAAAATTAGTGCCCCGAATGTTGCATTAAAGTTAGAAAATCAAACAGGTAAAAAACTTAGTAATGAAACCGTTCGCTGCGTTGTAAGGAAATATGGATATAATGGAAGAGTCGCCATGAAGAAGCCATACATTAATGAACCAAATAGACGAAAACCTTTACAATTTGCAAATGAATATATAAAATGAACATCTGAATCGTGGAAGCGTGTTATTTTTTACGATGAGAGTAAATTTAATATTTTTCAATTTGATGGTAGGCAAATTGTATGGCGGAAACCAAATACCAGCCTTGAGAAGTCAAATCTCCAGCTTACAGGCTGGAAATATGGCGGTGGGCATGTCATGGTCTGGGGATGTTCTTCCGCTACCGAAATTGGAAATTTTCACATTATTGATGAAATTATGGATAAACATAAGTACATAAATATTTCAAAAGACAATTTACTATTACTGCCATTTATCATATCGTGTATAAAAATCTAAGCGAAAAATATAATTTTTCGTTTGTTTTTATTTTTAATTAATCATTGTTTATATATTAATTTAGACATACTGAAATCTTTATTTGTTTATATTTTAATTAATGTAAAACTATAAATCAAAAATAAACATTTAACCCTAAATAATATATCGTTTATTTTAAAACACGACAATGTTAGAATGATCGGTTGGTAGAGATAGATATATATCAATTCTTGGTATATCTAGTGTTAATGTTAATTTTTCCGTATCATTTGCTTTCAATCTTTTCTTTAATTAATTTTTCATCAATTTGCTGATATTATATGATACGGTAGGTGTCTCACCCTGTATATAACTAATATTTTGTATATATAATACTTTGTCAGTTGACGATATTTATTTTATTTTAATTATTTCAAACATTTGGTGGTGTTCCAATCGTTAAGTGACCACCATGGCATGTGTCGAGAGAACAATCTTTGATCACACGCGATCAGTGTGTTAATTTGGGTTCACGAAATACTCGTTCTTTCTCTCTCAAAAATTGTTTTTTGTTTCTTTTCAAATTAGAGGATCAGGGTCAGGTATTTGCTTTTTTCTTTTCATTAATGAAATAATACTGCGTACTGTTGACAATAAATCCAGGTGAATTGCGGGGCAAGTCTACCGCTCGGATATCCGGGATTTCGTTGTCGTCGAATAAGGGGAATTAAACTTTATCGCTCTCTCTCTCTCTCTTTCTCTCTTTCTCTCTGTTTTTTTGCACTCGTATAATCCTCCACTTTGCCTCTCCGCCGTATTTTATTAAACGACAATTTCATTCCCGATTTACACGTGTACACCATTCATATTCGTGTCACTGGTTTTTCTGTTTGAACGTAACGTTGAAACACTCATTTTTCTACTCCCCTCTTTCATGCTAGGGAAGAACTTCGGGAAACTTTTCCCGCGGATAAAATTGAAAAGGCAAGGGACATTTACTACGTCAACCTGACAGTCACCGTGGAAATGGCCGTTATAGGCGCCATTTTATAGCACCAGCAGCACTATACTACCTTATCTCAGCGAGATGATAAATTCTCCGGTCACATTTTATGAATTAAAATTACCTCTCTACGAAATAGAATGTTAGAGGTTCATTTTCTAAATTTGTGCTTTTCTTTTCCTGTGTCTTTACAATCTAAGAGGTCGATTACAACCGAACAGATGGTAAAACGGAATTTTGAAAATGTCGTTCGGTTATGAGTTTACCGACGATACGCGTTTCTAACCGTCCCCGTTGATCCTATGAGTCTTGGATCCTTCAGGCTCGTTTTGCAACTAATGTGAAATATGAAAATAAAGAAGAAGAAAGGTTCGGTCCGGATTAAAAGAAATGTTCAGTACGAGATAATATTTCACCTAGAATCGACTGCTTGTTCCCTTGTCCCATCAGTTATGGGACACCCTGTATAAGGGATGTACGATAAAAGTGATTGTACGTTACATCTTGTATTAGCGGTGTAGTAAAATGGCTCGAAACGAACAGAATTAATTGAGATAACCTGGAAAACGAACGATTGCCGTGAAAATAGGAAAAATAAAGAAACGTGTGCTGTATCTAACGTGCGTGTAAATATTTATAGGCGGCGTTTCGAGCGTTGGTCACGTAACTGTTGCAATGCAAAATGCATGGGGTGTGCACGGATCAGACTTGTATGGTAGAATGGTGTAGAAAAATGCAACATTAAAATTATTAGTATTCTTCTTTTCGAAATTTGTGTAATACCAGGGAAAAGGAGATAAAGAAAACGAGAAGCTTTCATCGATAATTTTTCCTCTGATCCTAATCGAAAATAAGTTTAGAAAATATAGAAAAATTCTATCTTAAACCTGACTTAATGAAACGCGGAAGAATCACTTTTCTTTTCTCTGTTTCCGATTGATCGTTAACCATTTCGAGTCCGCAAACGGCGCTGTAATGCTTCTCTTGTTCAGTGCCTAAAAATGCCAGCTTAACACTTTGACTACCGCGTCACTCGCATTCGCGTGACAGCAAAAGTTCTGAACAGGCCGCAAGTTGACTACTTACCAAGGATCTTAGCTATTTGGAAGGATATTCTAAGTGCAGGATATAATAAGTCTCTGTCGAATTATTATAAAAGTCATATAAAAAGCAGGGTTTATTTAGAAAATTATTTCGAATGCAAAATTTTAAAACATTCTATACAAAGCTGAGGTCAGTCAGGACAATTTGGACAAAAAGTTGTCGTCTTGTTGCTGAGGTTGATATACGTAATGCCTAATAAATCGTAAGGCAAGAGGTTAATATCTGTGCTTTCGTAAGCTTCGAGCTGTAGATAGGAAGAACTTTTCCATTTATTAAAAATACAAAGTAACGTAAACGAGAAAAGGAAAGAGAAGATGAAAGAACCGTGATTGCGCCGCTATGGTATTCTTCGATCGAAATTTTTGCAAAGGTCTGTGGTACTCAAACATTTAAGCTGAACTTTACGTGACGAGCCACGAAAACTTGATCCATACTTTGCTCATACCCCTTTCCAATTAATTTTACTTCACACTATCAGAGAGAGATTTACCATGGTCAGATTATCGAGTATCGGATTAACGAGTTAGGGAGGTTATAACTGGCGGTGTAAATTATAGGTTAGGTTGGGTAGAATCATGATATTTATTTTTAACACTTAGCCTACAAATGATTAATATTTACGATGACGGACTATACTGAACGGACTAGAACAATGAACTAGATCAAATAGATGCGATCTACAGATCAGCCTCAACGTAAAATTGTGTCTTGCATTATGGAAATATACGTTAACCGTAATTGCACAGCGCTCCTAGATGGTAGTAGTGTTTTCCAGCTGAAAAGAAAATTTTGTAGATGTTAATTTGAGGAAAATTGGTCGATCCTTCTCTTTTTGTTCTTTTTATTTATTTATTTTTTTTTAATTTTTCCCTTTTTCTCTCCAAGAAATTAATTCGAACCAGTGAACGCAATTATCGCGTGGAAAACTCACAACACAGGCCTGCGTATCGATTGGAATAAAGCATCCCGTAGCTTCCACAGGCAGGCTGGCCGGACTGATACGGCTGGAAACCGAGCACGTTGCCGCTGTAATGCAAAAGAATCACATCCTGAGGCTTGGAAAACGATTCGTTCCATCTATGACCAGATAAAAGCATCAGAATCGTATTTAAAAATGTCTCAACCCGAGAGAAGAGCTTCTATAAATCACCGTATCCCCATAGTTAAAGTTTACAATCTTTTTTTTCAGTATTGTTGAATTGTGTAAAAGTTTCTGCAGTATTTTTTAAACGTTGGGAAAGCTTACGGATGCAGGTAAAAATTTGTTATCTCGTAAAGAATCTTACGTAAAATACTAGACCGTTAAATTTGAGACTTAACAATTTTATCCCCGCGCTTCTGACGGGCGTGAAGATTTTTCTTATCGGTTCGAAGTGTCGGTAATGGTCTTCTAGAAGTTAGTAGAGATTTTTGAAGAAATTCAATCGGATCTCAGAATCATTCGAGACTGTAATCACGGGGAGGAAAAGCGGAGAGGCGAACAGTGTACAGGCGCGTTCAATTTGTCGAGCGGTGATAAGCTGGCGATCGACAGGAAATACTCGAGGAGCAAGGAAATTTATGGGTGGATTCAGTACGCGTATATACCGTTTCGTCTGAAACCTGTTTTCTTCAGAGAAACATCTAAGTCACCGATTTTCTCCCGTTTCTCTACCATTTTTCCTCCCCTCGTGAACCTAACCTTGAACTCGATTGAAATATCGATTCAAAATGAACGTGGAGAAAAACGAGGGCACTTCAAATTTTACTCGTTCAATTTGGTAACGTCAATGTGATTATTAAAATTTCAACACTTTCCATTTCACTGCTGGAACTTAAATGTTCGAAATCGGAATTTTTTATTTAAATTTGAGTACTTCGAATTTTATTAGTGGAATCTGAGAGTGAAAATTTGGGTACGTCTACTTTTATTGTTGAAAGCAGAATATTAGAGTTTGAGTACTTCGAATTTTATCAGCAGTCTCTGAGTATTCAAATTTGAGTACTTCGAATTTTATTAGTGGAATCTAAGAGTGAAAATTTGGGTACGTCTACTTTTATTGTTGAAAGCAGAATATTACAGTTTGAGTACTTCGAATTTTATCAGCAGTCTCTGAGTATTCAAATTTGAGTACTCCGAATTTTATTAGTGGAATCTGAGAGTGAAAATTTGAGTACGTCTACTTTTATTGTTGAAAGCAGAATATTAGAGTTTGAGTACTTCGAATTTTATCAGCAGTCTCTGAGTATTCAAATTCGAGTACTCCGAATTTTATTAGTGGAATCTGAGAGTGAAAATTTGAGTACGTCTACTTTTATTGTTGGAAGCAGAATATTAGAGTTTGAGTACTTCGAATTTTATCAGCTGTCTCTGAGTATTCAAATTTGAGTACTCCGAATTTTATTAGTGGAATCTGAGAGTGAAAATTTGAGTACGTCTACTTTTATTGTTGGAAGCAGAATATTAGAGTTTGATTGGTGGATTAAAATTTAAGTACTTTGAATTTGGTTGACTCGATTTCACGATTTAAACTTTAATATTTAAGTATTTTGAATTTTAATATTTACATTCGAGTATGTTCAATTCCCTTGTTAGTGGAAATTCCTAACCTGTTTGTGGTTCTATCGAATGTGCTTATATTTCGATGGTTAGCCGAGAGATGGGATTCTCACCTGGGTCCGTAGTTACAAACGTAGTTCTTCGTGTAACCTCGCGCAGGGTCGTAGTAGTAAGAGTAGCCGCAGCCCAGCAGGTACGTGTCACCCCAGACAAGCTGGAAGTAATTTAAAACCAGCCTTCAGACTTGTGCATACTCCAGATTTCTCGCTTTAAGCCCCTTTCAGGAATTCCACGGATGTTTGCCCTCTATTTCCTCCGAGAGTCCACTATCACTACAGCTTCCTTCGAACTTTTTTCTTTTTTTAATCATTGTACAAAGGAGAATTTATTTTCGATCGTCTGTTATTTTCATAGAAAGTGCCAGAACTTTCGATTCTAGAATTCTAGAATCTAAAATTCTTTGAGACACGGGGAACTATTAACCCTTAACTCGAGAGGCGACTCTCAATCGCCAATTGGTTCGATACGAAAATAACTGTTGTTTTTCTTTTTTTCTTTTTTAAACAGATCTCATTTCTCTTTACATTTTAAATATTTCACATATTCACATTTCATAATGCAGCATTGTGTTTAATAAAATTATTATTTGATTCTTATAAAGATCGAGTCAAATGAATTAGTAACAGCGAAAGTAAATTCAAGTTTAGATTATTTAGAGGCTGAAACAATAATTTTATAAACGAGAGATTTGAAACTGAGATTTAAAACTGATTCTGACAGTACGTAGGAAAGGCAAAGTACAGATAAATGTTATAGATTCTGAGGAAAAATTTGTGAAAAATAAAGTTCCGAAACGGTGAAAGAAACTATAGAATGGCAAGTAGCTGTAAAGTGTTATGGAAACGCTCCAGATGCTTAAAATCGCTTATTGAGATAATTGTTTATCACAAACATAAGTTTTTGGGTGGTATCGACGATTCAAAGAAGGTAGAGAGGATGTGAATGACGATAAACGTTCAGGCCGATCAATTGAAACGATGACCTAAGAGAATGTCGAACAAGTGAATGATTTTATGAAAATCACGAAAAAATTTTCAGTGAGATTCATAGAAGTAGAACTTGGAATACCCAAGATAATAATTCATCGCATTTCAACCGAAAAACTTGGTCCTCGGAAGTTAATTTCAAAGTTCGTTCCACATCGATTGACGGATGGCCAAAAATTGTGCCGAACTGTGCATTGCAAAAACATCATTAGAGAAGCTCAAAAAGACGAAAACTTCTTAAAAACGATTGCAACTAGTGATGAGACGTGGTGCTTTTAATACGATCCAGAAAACAAGCATCAAAGTGCTGAATAGTGGTCACTAGATAAAAGAAATCCAAAAAAATCTCATTTGGAGAAGTCAAATATCCAAACAATGCTCGTTGCTTTTTACGATTACAAAGAAATTATGTATAAAGAATTCGTTCCAAGTGATACAACGATTAATGCTGATTATCTTGGTGTATCGAAGCATTTGGTGTTCATAGTGTTCGTCCTGAATACCGAGAACTTGGCAGTTTGTGATTGTTGCACGATAATACATCTTCTCATCGTTCGTCAATTGTCACTAATTTTTTGACCGAAAAGCAAATTCTTTTTCTTCAACATTCTCCGTATTCACCCGATTTAGCTCCCTGCGACTATTTTCTATTCCCTAAGCTGCATTTGGCGATGAAGAGAAACCGTTTCGTATCAATTGAAGGCAATTCAACGGTCAACGACGAGCAATCTCAACACCATTCTACTCAGCGACATAAAAAAGTTGTTTGATGCACTTCCTAAACGTGTAAATCATTCTGTTTCTGCTGAGGGAGAATATTTCGAATAAATAAAATGATCTTTGTTAAAATTTCTTAACTACTCTTGTTTTTATTTTTTTTGTTTAAGCCATTCCGGTTATTTTTGAGACAGAGGAGCATGTTTAAATCTTTTTTTACAGTTCCAAGTAAGTATTAATTGTACAGTAAATTCATCAATGGTGCCATTGCAATTGTATTGTATCCTGTCGGAAAATTCTACAATATTTCACGATACGAATGCTCGATTTTCAGGTGTAGAAAAATGTTTCTGGGGTCTAGAAGTGCTCTACCAACCTGAGTATAATGACCGGTAGTTTCACTGTAACCGGTAGTATAGTGTTGCACTTCGGTGAACCAATCAGAGATCCTTTGTCTCCAGTCTGGTTGGTCGTCGTAAGGTCCCGGAGGTCTCGTTGTCCATGTTCGGGCAATATTTTGTCCCACCGTGAATCTACCTGTAGATCGATCGACGTTAATCATGATCGATAGTCAGTTTCACTGCAGAACAGCGGATAATCACTCTTGCTGTCTCGGTGATTTCTTCTTTGCTTAATTTATTGATCGTTCTATGCTGTGTAGACGTTGAAAGGAAGGGCAACGAGGAGTTAAATCGATGTACAGGGTGATTCAAATGTAGCGATATTTATAAAAGAAGTTGTTTGGACATTTAAGTGAATCAGTAAACAATGTAAATAAATTGGAATTATTTTGTCACCATCAGCCATTTAAATATATTTTTTACTATGTATAGATTAATTCAGAAATTGTATCTCATGGTTTCTTGGTTCATATGTACATATGTACTCCGAAATGATATAGAATCTTATAAATTTTGGTAATCGACAGTAAAATGCGCTTTTCATGTTTAATTCAATTTTGTGTACCTTGTTTTGGAATTGTGAAGAAATAGTAATTACGTACAACAGAGAATTTAACGATCCAGAAGAATTACGCTAAAACAAGTTTCTAAAAAATATGTTTGCCATCTTACATTTAACTTGTACGTAATTAAGCAAAATATAGCACGACAAAAGTTTCCATATTTAAACAAGTAAAACATTTTATTTTTGTAACATATCCTTTACTGTCAAGAACAGCTTAGCAGGTATGTTGTTAATTCATTTCCTCAGATATAATTCTGATAAGCAATTCGAATTTCGGTATATTTCTACGAATATATCGTTCGAGATTGAATATTTTCGTGCTTCTCTGAATCGTTCCACTTCACCCCATAGATCTGTTATGGAGTTAAGGTCTAATGATCGTGTAGCCTGTCCCAAAACATTAATCATGATTTCCATGAAACGAAGATTTACAAACAGATTTACCAGCTTAGCAGGTATGTTGTTAATTAATTTTCTCGTGGTAATGTTGTAAATATTTTCTTTACTGTATACATGATGATTTAGGAGTATCATCCCACTAAGTACCCTTCCCAAGGATATTCTAGAGTTATCGGGAATGTACTTACGGACGTTCCTCAGGTTGTCGTGTATCTCAGCGCAACGATTCGCCCAGCGTTGCGCGATCGCCGCCAATTCATCGTCCCAGAGCTGAATAAAAAAGAAGAAGAGGAAGAAAAAAGGAAAACGTCAATGTAAATTCCGTTGGGAAGCAGTCGTGAACGCGTGCTAAAAGTATCCCTCGAGTATACACGGAAGCAAGAAGATTAAGTAAACGGCTCGCTCTACACCTCTCCTCTTACCATTTCCTTCATGTTGGCGGCGCTGGGCTGTCCGTGAATCTGCCCCAGAGCCACTAGCTGTCTCAGCCGATTATGCTCGTCTAAGATGGCCTGCTTTTCCTCGCAGGATAAGCTGTTGGATCCTGCAAGCAAATTCACCACGTAACCGTTGCTACGTTAGCAGTCAACAAGATCCTAAGGGAGTTCCAAGATATCCAGCTACGTAAACACCGTCGTTTATCCCCTTAAATGTTATTTTTGAACGCTCCTGTACCGACAGTAATTAACGAGAATTACGAATTCGACTTGTCTGAACTTCGGACAAGATTCAGCAGTCCTCTCCAGTTCCTTGGTACACGGTTTATGGCGATCTGTAGCGTGTAGAACCTTCGGGGAATTTCTACGGGGTGTACAGGGTGATTCAGAATTATTCTCAATGATTTTAGGGACGTTTCTGATAGTCTCAGATCGACCGACGTGCTCTGACTGTGGATTGAACATTTTCTTGTTCAGCGTTTTGTTAATTTCCTTGAACATTTTTACAATGTACAGTGTGATTGAAAAGTAGCAAGTTTGAAAATTTACTAGTACTCGTTACTCTCTAGATCACCTAGAATTTGATAATCTTGATCAATTAACGGACTCGCCACAGTTTCAACTGGCGACTTGAAGAAAACTTTTAATTCCCCCGTACTATGTACAGGGTGATTCAAAATTGCTACTCCATTATGCAGATGCAGTGGCAGAGTTTCTCGTCTTCTGGCCGGTCCTTCATCCGTTTTTCCGGTTCGCCAGATTGGCCAACTCACCGGAAAGCTTCCCCAGGAATTCGCCTTAACGACGTTCCCTCTTGTCTTCCCGCGTACAACTTTCGCCCCGTCGTATTCTTTCTCCTCCAATAACTTTTAGCTCCCCAACGAGACGGGAAATGCAAATTTCTACGCCAATCGAATTTCTTTCCTCGAATACTACTAGGGAATTTCGTTCTGCTGCTTAACTTCGCGTAGCTACGTACATTTTTAAGGCTGTAACAGCATCCTCATTCGGACCACGGAGAAATTCTGGTAATTCTTTCATCCCCTTTGCTCTTTCTTACTCCTATCGTTCATCGCGAACACCGGGAGAGAATTACAGCAATCATTCGATCTATAGTTAAGCTGCAGATGGTGTTAGAATCACGTATACCCTAATTAGACGCAATTTCCAGAACTGGCACCTCACCGGTTTAAATCCAACTCAGGCACGTGTGCAAAGTCACGTCGATTTTCACGTTTCAAATGTACAAGGTTAGGTTAACCTCGGCGAGGATTGAAATTTCAAACGTGAATTCTCGAAATCGGAGAGGAAATTTCGAAACGAGAGGAGGGAACGGGTATTGTGATACGCGGGGTGAAACGAGAAACACGTGAACGAGGTGTTTGGAATAATAAATTCTCGCATCTTTGCGCCAGCTCGCAGCTCTCTACTTAATTAACTAGCAGCTGCTTTAATTCCCGAATGTAATCGAATTTTGCGGCCGTGGCCGGTTGCTGAATACAGTATTTTTAGCGACGCGAATCGATGTTCGAGCGTCGTCGTATCGAAATGTAATAGATTCCAATTTTCTCCCCGTAAATAATGTACGAATTGAATTATTCATAAGGGGAGGCCGGCTGAGGCAGCCACAGCTGGACGAAAAACGGAGCAATAAACTTCCCTTGCCTTCCTTCCTGCTCTTCCTCCTCGAGCTTTCCTTTTCCCCCGCATGTTCCTTTAATTGCAACGAATTTCTTCGATCGTTGCGAGATAAAAGTTACTAGATCCGTTTAGATCGTGTTTCCTTTCAAGTTAATCAGATAGGAAGGATCCGTGGATGGTAAAATAAATTATTATTTTTTTTTTACATAGTTTTTGTTCGTGTTTTGAAATATATTTATTTATTTATTTATTTAGTTTTTTAATTGATCGTTTATTTTCACGATTCAAAGGTAACTTTCCGTGTTTACTTTTATTTCTGTGTTTACCTTGAGTTAAAAAGACTTTCTAAACCGGAGGAACGACATTTTACAGTTACTTGTGGCTATTTTTACTTTGGATTGCATAATTACTTGTAAATTTAGCATCGTATTTTGCATTCCGACACGTGTTTTCTGTACACGATTTCATCGCCCGTTTGAAATTTAAATCTTGCCACATTGATTTCCCGTCTGTCGTCACAGCGATAATGCGGTTGTTAAAATGGCCGTTGGATTTTTCTAGGGGATAAATATTCAACCAATTCTGTGTCTCCTAATGGACACGTTACCTTTTCACCCTACGAAAATTACATTCCCCGGTTGGTTTGGCAGGCAGCCGTGTGAAATTATTCAAATTCCGAACATTTCCATGTTCGATAGAAAATATCTGATTACCGGAGAATTTAAATACTATTTTATACATTTTCAAATTTCAAGAACGAAAAAGGAAGAGGGATTCGTGTTATCTAACGCGACGAAAAAATGAAACATAGCAGACTCCGGGGAATTCTCACACGAAAGAGGATAAAAGTCCCTAGACAGGAAAACCTAACCTTTCTTTCATCTAAATCTGGATTATACTCTATGAAATATTTTCCAGTTGATTTACTAAACTACTTTATACATTGTCAAATTTAAAAAAGGAAAAAAGGAAGATTCATGTCATCCAACACGACAGAAAAGGTTAAACCTGTCGGATTCACGGTAGTTTTCACACGAAACAGGATAAAAATCCCTAAATAAATTAACCTTACTTTTTTCTCATCTAAATCTGAATTATTCTCTACGAAATATTTTTCAGTTGATTTACTAAACTACTTTATACATTTTCAAATTTATAAAAATGAAAAAAGGGAGATTCATGTCATCCAACACGACAGAAAAAGTTCAATCTGTCGGATTTACGGTAGTTCTCATACGAAATAGGATAAAAATTCCTAGACAAGTTAACCTCACTTTTTTCTCACCTAAATCTGAATTATTCTCTACGAAATACTTTCCAGCTGATTTATTAACGTGTCACATGGTTTCGTATGATTCTTTATTTTATAATCTGTCCATTGTGATTTCGTAATAGCATGTTTCACCATTGTTCAGCCAGGTTTTCATATCTGACATACTAGGGACATTACACGTTCCTAATCGAACAAACGAAGAGGCACGGTCACTTTTCTCTCGGCGCCACGGCGCTGTAAATTAGTCGAATGAAAAACTACGAGATGTCGGATCGGTTGGTAGCACTGCTGTCTGTACACCGTCACTTTGGTTTTCTTTTTTGTAACGGAAATGAGCAGGGCTTGGCCGGGTACGTAACGATACGGCCGACACCTGCTAACTCCATTCTCTCGTCGTAGCTCCCGGTTAAATGGATTTCGTGGGAATGGACTTGCTAGCTTGTTAAATAAATAGTTCCCGGCTACTAGTCCCCATTCAAACTTGCTATCGGTTATTTCCATTCTCTGCTCGATACCTCGATCCTTTCCGGATCGAACATTCGAATTTTCCTCTATCTGACGATCCAATCAATCTTTCCTTTATCTGACAGGAATTTCATCAGCAATGGAATATTTTTTCCTTTTTTCCTTTTTTTTTCTCTTCATGGAACTTCTTGATAATTTAATTCTATTGAGCACCGATATTTTTTGAGGAATTTTCTGGGTTATCTATTTTTTTTTTTTTTTTACTTGCAAGTTTATCTTGTGAGGAAATTTTTCCAGTATACGAATGTTTAAGAATTGTTTTGGAACCTTGTTTTTAGGACTTTTCTTTTGCACGACAAGGTTATTCAGTTTCTTGAACAAAGTTTTCAATGTTCCTAAATTTTCCACTACTTAACTTTTCTTCATTTTTTACCTTTCTACTTTTTTTCTACGACGTGAAAAGATTGATACTTTATGAACCAACTTTTTAGGGAATTCGACTTTTCTTTTTCACAATGTTATCCAATCGCGTGAAATAACTTCTCAATATTCCAAAATTTTTCATTACTTAATTCCTTTTCGTTTTCTATCTTCCTAATTTTCTTCTACAACGTGTCTCTTCAAGATTGGCACTTGACGAACCAAATTTTTAGGGAATTTGACTTTGTTTCGACGATAACGTTATTAAATTTCTTAAAAAAAAGGTGTTCAATTTTCTCAAATTTTTCATTACTTAATTTCTCTTCATGTTCTATTTTCCCGACTTTTTTCTAGGACAAGTATCGTCGATCAAAATCGACACTTGTACTGTCTGAATTCCAGAGAAGCAACAAACGATTTGAAAATCACAACCAGTTCAGTCAGGCTGGTCTCCCTAAAGTTTGCATCCTCAATGGGGAGGATATTTTCCTGCGCGATGCTTGTCTAATCATCGACGACGAACGAGATACGCAATCGTCGAACGAACTTGACTAATTGCCCCAAGGAAATTGTGTTATTCAATGGAGAGCGAGCGCGTTACGTCAGCTATAGCGTGAAAACAAAGGGAACTGCTTTTGCCCTTCGGTAATTGGAGGATCCGTGCTTCGAGCACGTTTAGAATACCGAAGAAACGGAACAATTAGACAAGACGTTGAATAAAAAGTCGACCAACGAAGGGTAGTGAAAAAGAAAAGAATAAAAAGAGAAAAATAGAAGAAGACAGAGGTTAGGTAACGATCTGGTTTCTCGCTTAAGGCGAAGAAAAATCGTTCGAGAGCCAAGGAACAACGAGGAAGGAATTAATTCGCTGGTTTTTCTTGAAGAGAGAAGTGTTGGTTGTGTCTAGTCACGTTCTTATCGCGTTTTCTGGAGACTGATGGACGAGCCTGGAAATCAACGGCGCTCGCTAGATTATTCGAATGGTTTTGCAGACGAGATGAATCACGCGAACTTGAAATCCAACCGCTAAGAACAGGGAGAACAAGTGCAAAGATCGGTTTCACACTTTTCAGAGTGAATTCTTGGATAGTTACGTGGATTCTTCATTGATGAATGATCGTATCAGCTAAGGAGTGTTGTATGAACGCTTATACAGGGTGATACGGAAATATTATAGGTGGGCAAACTTTGGTATCGTATTCTATTGTTTCTAAGGATGAAAAAGTTTCGTGTGAATATAAATGTTCGAAAAATTTTTCTTCTTGAGATATAGGTATTTATTGATTTTATTGGAATTTTACTAGAAGAGATGTCAGATGTAGAATTTCAATAGCTACACGAGGAAGAAATACAGAATACAGCAGGAATTGCTGAACGTATTCGACAATCCGTAATGTCGATTTGAAGCACGTGTTATTGTAGAAGGAAATCATTTTTCAGGAATTTCTTTAAGTAAGGTTTAAATATTCTTAAAATATTCCATTGTAATCGGAAAGTTCCTATATCTCGAAGTAGAAGAGTTTTCGGACGGTTTAGCAATTTGTTTCATTTATCGTTTCCTCGAATTTGTGAATATTTTTTTAGTTTCGTTTTTTCTTAATTCAGATTTGCAGCATTCGTCAAACTTCTCGTCTTTCCAATTTCTTGAATTTTCAAATTTCTTATTTTTCAAACTACCAATTGCTCATTCCCCCAATTTCTGAAATTTACAAAATGTCTAATTCTGCAAATTATCGAATACCTTTCTTTTCAATTTTTCGAATTTCCAAATTTCTAATTTTTCAAATTACCATCTCCCACCTGGTTAGTTTCTCTAACTTTTAAAATTTCTAATTTTTCAAATTACCAATTGTCCATCTCTTCAATTTCTCGAATTTACAAAATTTCTTATTTGTCAAATTTACAAAATTTCTAATTTTCCAAATTTATCGTTGCTCATCTCTCCAATTTCTCGAATTTCTAAAATTCCTAATTTTTTAAATTACCAACTGCCTATCTCTTCGATTTCTTCAATTTTCAGAGATCTTGATTTTTCAAATTACCAATTGCACATCTCATCAATTTCTCAAATTTCTCAATTCTGAAAATTTCAAAATCCCCAATTTGTCCAATTTCCAAAACATCTCTATACCTCTAGTTTCTCAATTTACCTAATTTCTTATTTCTCAACTTCTTAATTATCCAAAATCAACCTACTGTTCATTCATCCCAAATTTTCAATTACATAATTCACCACTCTCCTTCCTATCTTCTACTCACTTAGCATAGTCTTGCCAGCGCACGAAGGCCACGAATTCTCCGCCAAGGCTACCGACACCACGGCCAAGGTCATCGCTACTCGCACTAGACCTCCCTCGATCACCATTTCCTAACGTTCCTTCACCTTCGACTTTCACACCGTGTAAAGTCAAACTCACGAGTAAAACGAATCACCGAGACAGGTGATAGCACAAAGATCAGACAATAAAACTGGCCGATATACGATTCAGAACCGGTCGTTGGAAGCAAGACCGACTAATAGCTGGTCAGGCTCGCTCGACTGCCTTTATATTCACCTGTCCCATAGCTTGGACCGTGTAATTGTTCGTGTTACTAGTTTCCATGGTGGGGACTGGCTGCATGGCTCAGAATGATGAGATTCATGGTCAGCGAGGGAGGATTTCTTTCGTGATACCAGTATTATGTCGATCCAGATAATTATCTTGATCAATTTGTACACCGTACATGAAATCAGATCAAGGATAAACCTAGCAGGTCTTAGATAAATCTACCTTTAGTCTTGGTTTCACGTGGAATAAGCTTAAATTTGATAGAGAGTGGTTCTAGGTTCAGCTACCGAGTTCTGAGTATTATAAACGTATTTTAAAAAATATTTCAAGACTACTTCTAAGCATAGATGTTATCTAGACTTGTTCTCAGTTATGGTGTAGGAATTTTGAGATCACTATTAGGTCTGTATTAGACTCCGACCAGCTCTAGGTGGAGATATAGAACTTTGAAGTCTATATCTTATTTGTTGTTAAAAAATTTTGTGAAGCGTTATTAGAATTGTGAAGATACAGATCTATATATTCCTTTGAATTAAAAATGAAAAAAATCCTGAAGCCACTATTAGGTTTAGATTAGCCTTAGTTTGTGTCTCTACTGGGACGAAGGCTTTCTAATCCCTAGAAACAATTTTTTTTTTTTTATTATGGAACCATTGATCGATCAAACTAGATTGAAAATGTACACCATTGAATTCCTTCAAAATTTAATAAAAAAATATTTTAAGACCATTGATAAGCTTGCATTAACCTTGTGTTTGTTCTTGATTAGTGATTCATCGCTTTTAAATCGTCGAAATTTATTATTGAAAAACAAGGAGATCGGTCTGCGTTCGTCCGGGAATTCTCAGGATATTTTTCGCGGAATTTCCACGCCTCTATTTTCCCTTTCCTTTTTCGCTAAACTAAAACCAGAATTGAAGCAACGTATTTCCCAGGCGTTAAATTATTATATTACGAGATTAACGACACTTTCAAGCGATACGAGCTCGATGATAAACTTGAAGAAGTTCAGTCAGAGAAGTTTCAAGTTTCTTCCACTTTCTTTTGTAAATGGATGCAATTATTTTAGACCGAATAATTACCTCTGATGGGGTCAAGTATCGTACGATCAATTTCTATATCAAGCTATTTTCCTTTTTCCTTCCGAAGCTTATTTCAACTTTCTAAATATCTTATGAATATTCGTTCTCGATTAACCGAAATCCGATTGATAGACGATTACTTCTCCAGCTGTGAGAGGAATTCGTAGATTTCTAGTTTTGTCGTGCGGAGAATATTTATTGTGACAGTTTTACTTTTCGTATAATTAGGTTCTTGATTACAGGTAATTATTGTAATGGAATTTCATTGTTGCCCAGAGGTAAAACATTTCTTTTTTTACTTTTTTCTTTCGACAATTTTAAGCTTGCGTTATTTATTCACCGCAGAGAAATATTTCTCGGCGAAGTGTATCGACCGGTTTGATCGATTAACGATCGTGCAAGTAGACTGCCAGTCTCCAGAATCACCAATGAATTATTCTTCCTCGAAAGTTTAAATGGTTCTTTTCTTTTCTTTGTATTTTTTGTCTTGATTCTGCATAAACGAATCGACGATTCGAGACAAATCTACGACACCTTTTTGCCACGATTAAATCAGGTTTTCTATTCCATGTATTTGTCGTTAAAGTTTCAAGAAAAGGAATTCCTTTCCTTAGAAGCTTTGTAAGCAGAAAAAAAAAGTTTTGAACCATTTTTGCTGTTGAATCGAAGTTTTATTCTGAAATTGTCGGAGTAATAAATCTGTTTGTAAATCTTCGTTTCATGGAAATCATGATTAATGTTTTGGGACAGGCTACACGATCATTAGACCTTAACTCCATAACAGATCTATGGGGTGAAGTGGAACGATTCAGAGAAGCACGAAAATATTCAATCTCGAACGATATATTCGTAGAAATATACCGAAATTCGAATTGCTTATCAGAATTATATCTGAGGAAATGAATTAACAACATACCTGCTTAGCTGTTCTTGACAGTAAAGGATATGTTACAAAAATAAAATGTTTTACTTGTTTAAATATGGAAACTTTTGTCGTGCTATATTGTGCTTAATTACGTACAAGTTAAATGTAAGATGGCAAACATATTTTTTAGAAACTTGCTTTAGCGTAATTCTTCTGGATCGTTAAATTCTCTGTTGTCGTACGTAATTACTATTTTTCCACAGCTCCAAAACAAGGTAAATAAAATTGAATTAAACACGAGAAGCGTTATTGTTCGGAAATTTTTGTCCGTGGAAAAGATTCTTATTTTTTTTTTTCCTTTAATCTTCCAGAGGAATTCGAACGGAAGAATCTTCCAACCGATAGATTCGTGGAATCGTTAAAAGTGAAATAGGATACGTGTCTGACGGCGTAAGTGGTGATCGTCCAAGTGGGTATCAACGAGCAGAAGTTCGTGGCGTTAAATGGCAGGTAGCCTGGTCCGTTTGTTAAACCGCTGTTCGAAATGATTTATCTCCGCGCGAACGTGCGAAAAGCGTCGCTGCTAGCGAATGCACGACGCATCGCGGCTCCGTGCACTTTGGAATGCAAATTCCTCCGGCACTTTGAGCGCGCCACCGAGGAAATTTTCTGCCGTGGAACGTGCCCTGCGTTTCTCCTTGTCTCCTTCGATTTATTTCCCGTGGATCTCTCTATTGCCTCCAGCTATATTCTACCCCCGACATTTCCACGACAATTCCGTCAGATTTAATTTCTTAAAATTACATTCTTACTAACGTCGACACTGGTGCGACTTAGAGAGGATTCGAATACTTCTCAGGCATAGAAGCTTTCGAGTGCTGGAATTGCGGAGGATTGAAGCATCGAAGGGACGTGGAATTTCCAACAAGCCAATTTCAGAGCTACTGTGTTACGTTCCTACTATGTTACTGCAGGAATGGAATTGCGAGAGTGGGAATCTGGAAACTTTAGAAACTACAATTTCTAGCTAATACGGCCGCTGGAGTTGCTGGACTAGGTATTTTCGGGAGGTGGAATTGCAGAGAATTGAGAGCATCCGGAATTTGTGGCAACGCAATTCCAGGATTTTGAGCCGTTGGAGTTTCTAGACTGGGAATTTTGGGACGTGGAATTGCATAGAATTGGGAGTATTCGGAAATTGTGGAATTTCTGGTCATGTAATTTCAAGAGTTTGAGCCGTTGGAGTTGCCAGACTAGGAATTTCGAGACGTGGAATTGCAGAGAATTGAAAATATCCGGGGATCCTAGAATTTCTGTCCATACAATTCCAAGATTTGGGATAGCAGGAGTTGCCAAACTTGGAATTTTGGGACGTGGAATTGTTGGCGCGCGACCTTGCGTGTCGGTATTATTTACAATTGCAAACGATTTCGATACGTGAAACTCGCAAAGCGTTGGAATCGCCAGCTTCCGAATTTTGGAACGTTCGAATTTCAAAGCGCGGAATCGCATAGCATTGGAATCTGAAACTATGGAATTGCGATGCGCTTAAATTTTCGGAATGTAGAATCGTATCGTCTGACATTTCAAATATTCGAATCTCAATCTGATGTAATCTCATGGTGAGATAGTCGATTTCTTCGTCACTCATGAATCAACACATGTCGTTGGTAACAGTCATTTCACTATTACTAACATTTCACCAACTCACGTATGGCACAATTGCGCACGTATCGAACGAAGGTCGAGTGGAATTCATAAATCTTACCTTTTCCATCGGTTCGAAATTATTCCCTAATTTCTGAACGAAACGAGAACAAAGGATATGGAACCGTCGGTTGGTTCGTATTAACGCAATCGGTTTATCGATCAGATTCTAAAAATATCCGATAGTTAAATGTGGTTTACCGCGTTATAACGGATCCCGCGGACCACTTGTCCTTATTTTAATCAAGAAGTCACTTCGTTCGATGGAAACGATCAAAGAGAAGGCCGATCCAGAGAAATCCTCAAGTTTCTCCTTCAACCGAGTGTCCGTTCAATTTCTTTCCTTTCCTTTATTTCTTTTCTCTTTTTTCCTTTTTTTTTTTTTTGTTTTAATTGCGTTCCAGTTTCCTTGGAACTTTGCGAATCACATTTTTCTAGATTTCTCGTAATTCCTCTTGGTTTTTATTTTTAGATAAATTGTACCGAACTTTCGCGATCTCATTAAAATCCCACCATTTGGCGCAATTCCCTGAGAAATGCTTACAATTTCTTCTTTCTTTCCCTTCCGTCACATTTAACGAAGAATGATAACGTTTGCCATCTCCATATTGAATTCAAGGCTGTCCCCATGAGAGGAGGGTGTTAATTAGATTTGCGCGTCGCACCTTTGACTAATTTCCGACAATTTTTATGGTTTCCTTGTTTTTTTTCTTTTTTTTCTTTTTTTCTTTGTTTCCTTGTATCCTATCGTTTCTTATTGCGACTCACTTTATGATTTATCGAAATTATTTTTCCATTTCTCTCTTCTTAGAGGAGGCTGCTTAAAGTGACGTCCTGATTCCGGCTCATCAGAAGTTTGTTAATTGGGTGCCACCTAATTGGACAGGCGTTAATCAAGGGTTGTTAATTAGCCTCTTAATAATTAGGATCCTCCTGCTTCGCGTTTAATTAACGCCTCGTTAATTCCTGTCTGTTCGTTTTCCCTGGATTAATCGAAGCCCTCTTAATTAGTATCCTAATTATTCAAACTCCCAGAGTAATTCTACATCCATTAACAAATTCATTGGGAATTCTGCCAATTTCAAGTCGATTTATTAAATCGTTACTAATTCACACGCTGTTAATTAATCATAAAATTGATCAATGTCCAACGAAAACGATGTTTTAACCCCTTCGCTGATATAAACGACTATTCTACGTGTACTATTGTCGATTATGCTTGTTCGCCGTGAAGTAATCACCGTGTCCTCAGAAATCACGTAATCGTAGGGTAAAGTAGTCGAGTATGAGACCCATTTCTTTAAGCAAGCACAATTCTCGATTAAAGATACTTTTATTAACTCTTTGCGCTTCGAGTAAATTTTCTCATACGTTCGATTTATCAACTTTAACACACTTCTGCGACGAAACTTTGGAAAATGAAAAGCTTCACATTGAAAAGAAAAAAAGATTATACACCTTTGTGAATTTATTTACTGTTATCTATTTGATTAATTTACTTTGTTTAAATATAAATAAAGTTTGGACGGATTTATGATGTATGTTATGAATGTCTTCGTAGAGCCGCCATTGGAGCGCAATATGTTAAAATGACACATACGAGTCATTTTAAATGTGAGATGTGTACACTTTTGTACTGTATTAGAAATTAGAACAAAACAGATAGAAAAAGATAGTTTCTTAGAAAAATCTGAAATAATATATTTAACATGAAATATAAATTTATCTTGAAATACAATTTTTATTTTTATCATTATATCTCATGATTAACTATATTAAAATATGATAAACAAAATTAGGGAGCATTGTCTGAGAATTTTTAGTATCTTCTGTTAATTCTCTAATAGTTTTGTGTTTTCTTAAAGAATGTACTTTTTTTTTTTGCAGATAGAGTTCCATCGTAATAAGATAAAAATGAAAAGTATGCAAAACAATGACTTGAAAAACTGTTCATCTAATATGAGACCCAGGTTTTACGGAGACAGAGCCATGTTGTCTGCGTGAAAAAATTCTTTCGTTTTTTCTTAGATCGTGATAATAGCACGTGTACCTATCTGGACCGTCTGAGTTAAACTTCTTTTCGTCATTTTTCCCAATGTGTCACCCAGTTCATATGTTTTCTGACAAACTGGATACCTTTTTTAAATGTCTCTGGACAGTTCGTACATTAGCTGAAACATTAGCTTTTTCGGCGATTTGCTTTGCATTATATGTAGCATTTAATGGGATATGCAAAACCGACCTTTCATTTCTTGATGACAAGGCTTTTTAGTTCAACTTTTGTACAATTTTCCGTAATTTTCACTATTTTTCAAATATGAACGTACAACAAATTCACTTTTGTTTAATCTCCTTGCAACCTCTCTGTTGAAATACCGTTCTTCTTTTAACATCTGAACTTTTCCAATTTCTCTATTGTTTAACTGTTTTCCACGACCCATTATTGCGTGAATGCAAAATAATCTCGTATTCGATACGTCAGTTACTAATTAAACAAGGTAGAACAGAAGAAACTCGAAAGACAGTGCAGTTGGGATAGTCAAAGAGAACAGTTTACTAAGAACACCTTTAAAATAGTCCAGTAGTCAACTGGTCAGCAAGTTTTGCAATAGCTGTCAATTCATACATTGATTGATCTTTCGTTGTATTTTTAAAGTTGACACACCACGTGCAAATTTTACAAGGCTCGAAAGTTTTCTGTAAACTATCGCAAGCATCAATAAGGAGTCTAATAAATGTAAGCAATAGAACTGCCGCCATTGTTTCTATGCCTAGCCGCTTGACGAGACGTTCGGATACGTCTATCTTTTGTATTAGGTTGTCCTGAAAGTTCCTTTCGTTTTATTGTTAAACACGAGGTGTAGAATCGTTTATTTTCTGTGTAATTCTATAGAATTCCGATTTTTCATCCTCCTTCTTCTCTTCGGAAGACTTATGATGTGATTTTTCCAAAATTGCTGTGATTTTTCTAGGAAAATATTGTTCAAGGCGGTTTTTCATCTCACTTAAAATTTCCGACTCCAAACTTTCTGCATCAGTTATGAACCGTTTGAACAGTTACAGTACGATCCCAATAGACAGTATAAATCTAATTTACAGTATTCCGAGCACCTTTGCCTTTTATAAAGCAACACAACGTCACATGTAAATGCATTTCCTGATTTTCCATCTTTCAAGATGGCACAGAAAAATCCAGCAGATACTTTATCAAAAAAGAAACATACTGTTGGAAAACTAGAAGACAACTAATGACTATAAGTTCAATTTTACTTGAAACGTTGTCAGGCAAAGTAGTGTGTGAATATAACGAAAAGAACTTTTGGGACAACCTAATATATTTTTGTGGAAAAGGCTGTGCGTAGCGGACCACCTAAATGCGTCCACTTAGGCTGCACTCTCCTTTTCCTAAGACACCTCTTGGGAAAAGCGAAAGAAAGTTTTTGGTTTCTTAACCAGCATGTAGCACGGAACAGTTCGAAGTAAATAAATATAACCACTACCAATTATATATTTTATATTAAATCCTTCCCGGTTTGACCGCCAGTCATCCCTGCATAAAAAAAAAATGTGTTTCTTAAGTTAATTTTTAGTGGAGCGAAAGAAAATTGGGACCAGAGATGTAGATGGATAGCGGAAGTCCTCGACAGCTCGTAGTAATCGTCGTATCGTTTATTTCATTGTAACTACATTAATTTCTCTTATACATAGCGTCATCATTATCATCATCATCGTCGTCGTCGCCGTCATTTATCTGTCACCTTCTCTCTTCTGTTTAATCATTACGTACAACGGTGTAACATTTATAATATCTTTTATATCTGCTTTATTTTTTTTTTCCTTTTTAATTATTCGTAACCTAACAACGTTTATCGCGACACACAGTTTCTCACATGGTAATTCTGTTTTTTTTTCTTTTTTTATTCTTACTCACTTTCTCTCTCTCTCTCTCTCTCTCTTACACACACACACAGACGCATACAAATTTTCCATACATACGTACACTGTCACCATTCTCACCCTTACCCTTTGTATATATTTATATATGTACTCTCTTTTTTTTTTCTTATCATTTCTTCTACCGTCGATTTTTCTCATCTTCCGCTACTTTCGCCAAATTTTCTCCATAAACTTCTTCCTTTTTTCGCTCTTCTTAACGAAAAGCAAAAACGCGAGCCACCCTCCTCCGTGCAAGTGTGTTATACATACATACATACAATTTATATATATATATATATATATATATGTATAGATATACATATACATATAATATGTTGTCATATAATATATATAATATATAAAATTCAATTGTATATATATATTTATATATTTATATAGAATATGTTTGTGTGATATGATGTTATATCATTATATATATTATATACATACATGCACGAACCGTGTTTTAGTTTAGTTATTAGCACACTAAGACAAGGTATAGTTCTCTTTCTCGCACTCTACCACACTATCTCACATTTTCTCTGTTTAAAGTTTCCTTCTAAAAAGCTATTCTCAGTTATCTCTTTTTGTTTCCTTTTTCCCTTTTTAATCTTCGTTCCGCGACTAAAGCATGTATGGAGAAGAGAGGTGTATTCGTTGAGCATATTTTTCCGTTTTTTTTTTTCTCTCGTTCACTTATAACTTCGATAGATATGTGTGGAACATATGGGGGAAAGATATGGGGAAATGTGGTAACCGTGGGAAAGAATCGAAAGGAATTTTTCACGGAGTGGTTGTTAGTATCGTTGATCCGATTTGTCTCGATGGCAAAAAAGTCCCTAGGATCACCCTAGGACGCTGAGATTTCGTTTGCTTCGTTAAAGCTATCGAATGGAAGGAACTAGTGAGTTTTATTTTAAGGTTAGATGGACAGAGTCTATTCCTGGGAAATTTTTTCCTTTGAATTCCTTTTCGAAGCGTGACATTTCGTCAGTTTCTTTCTCTTTTTCTTTAATATCACCGTAAGGTGGATTCTGGATGCGTGGTTCGTTCAAACAAAATTTGGTTCGCGTTGGATCGAAATTTATCACCTTTTCCCCCAGTTTTCAAAATTTCGGTTGTTACCAGAAAAAAATTCTAAATCAGGATTGAGACGGTGTCGTCACTCTGGGGTTGAATCAACTATTTCCCAATTTTGTCCAAAATTTTACTTCGTCAAATTTTTCAATATCAAGATGTCGAGTTGGATTAAACTTCCTCGAATTTACGTTTATCCAAGTATTCACGTACACTATATTCCTAGCTACCAAACATTCCTGAAGGTTTTCGTTAAAATTATCTACTGTTTTCTAAATTTTCAAAATTTCCGATTTTTCCAAAATTGGTGGAAGCTGTGGAAACCATGGCTTCATGGTACTCGAACTGAACGTCTTCTCCAGGCCAATCCACTGAAATCACAATCAGCAACCGGAATTCTTCCCTTCTCGTACATTCTCCAGCAAATTTCCCATGGTATTTGTAGCAGAGCGGTGGAGGAAATTTCGGCTGCGTAGGAAATAAAGCAGCAGCCAGTGTTTGTTGCGCGTGAATCCGGGTGTTGGCCCACTTAGGCCGAGTTTGCCCCGTAGGAACGATCAAAGGGGTGGCTTTGAAGCGTGCTCGGGGGTAAGTCAGGTGTGTGCCTCTGTGTATGCTATACACGCGTATTCATCTCTCCCTTTCACCGTTTCCATCTTCGCCTCAAAGTGTACCGAGCCTCGCGGGCTCGCGGCTTTTTTTCCCCTCTCTCCGCCTCTGCCCTTTTCTTTCAGAGAGAAAGAGAGAGGAAGAGGAAGAGAGAGGGAGAGAGTGGAACGTGAGGGAGAAAAGGGAGAAAGAAAAAGGGTGAAAAATTTCCTCTTCTCCGTGTGGAATAATTCAGACAGCTCTCTCCGAGCTAACGGGTACGTCAGCCTCTATTTTTAACTTTCCTTGGTAGACATTTCCTCCGAACTTTTCCTTCTTACACCTCCGCTTTTCTCCGGAGTGCTGGAGGGAGAACGGGGTGTGGGAATTGCCGCACACTTGTTTAGTCGTGATTTGAAATATCTTTTTTCCTTCTCTTCCTTTTTGCCGTTGTTCATGTCTAAATAATAAATTCTCTTAACACTTTATCAACCGGAAGCTTATTAATGGGCTTTTTGCTGCTAACGTTTATCGACCGGGAGTTTTTAATCGGTTTCTTGTTGACAGCGTAACAAATTTATTAATTACTCTATAATAAGAGAAAGTGAACGATATAGTAAGCTCTCTCACGAATTTTCATTTAAAATTTTCAGAGCTGTAAGAATAAGCGGAATAGCAGAACCTAAGCCAGTATTGAATAGATTGAACCAGTCGGTAAAGTATTAAGAAATATATTTTACTCTTGTTTCAAATATGCTATCTCATAGAGGTTGAAAATAAGTGGAAAATTCGCAATAAAAATTTCCTTGGAAAATCGTTGAATATTCTAACGACATTTAACCCTTAATTGGCCATGTGTCCTCTGTGAGATTGTTTCATTTAGAAATTTCCTGATAATTCTAAAACTAGGAGGTTCTCACCTTCTACTCGATTTACACCTTATTCAGATGTTTGACGGTTGAAATACGAACAATTGTTTGCTGGATGCAGTTTCTCAGAGTGCTTCTGTTCGTTTAAGTAATCATATTCTTATCTATATCTTACTGGAACTGACTTCTGTCTTTTATATTTCACTAAAATACGTCGAAGCATTTGCATTCCTTTCCAATATTGTTTTAACGTTCTGTGTTTCAAATGATCATATGCAATTATTCAACTTTTTCTTTGCTCGCTGCGTTCAGTTTCTTTTCCATTCAAATTTATTAAAAACATGCAGTCTGTCGATGTATCAATACGAAAGAATAAATGTCTAAGCTCAATTTACCTCGACTTCCAAGAAATTTTGACAGAATTCTGTTTCTTATCTCTTTTTAACAATAGCAATCTCACATACGGCACATGAATTTGTGTACGATAAAATATACATCACCGGTTAAGTGGTTAATGTACAGGATAATCAGAAACGTTTCGATAAAATAACTCCGGACATTGCGTGCGATATAAACTTGATTGGAATAATTTTGAGACTTTTCTTCGAAGAGTACTAACCCTTTGCACTCCACTGGTGCTGTTACAGAGACATTCATGATACGTTCAAATTTCATATGACACTTGTAACTCCATTCGAATTTCGTTCATGTTGAGATAAAGCAAATTAGCAAGATAAATAAAAACAAATAAATTCACGAACTTGTGTAATTTTCTTCTTTCCAAAACGAGACCCTAAGTAGGCTTTTTGACTTTCAAAAGTTTCATTGCAAGCCTGTATTGGAGTCGATAAATCGATCACAGGAAGAGAAAAAGAAATACTTCGAGTGCAAAAGGTTGAAAGAAGAACGTTCATACAGTTGTAGGAAAGATGGTCGAGAAATTTCAACGATAAACGAAAGTGGTGTAGAGAGGAACCGGAAGTTCCTTGTGGCTGATCGATCGAGAAACATATGGAGAACATCGTTCTACCCCCCTCCTCCATTCTTACAACTTCACTCGACATTTTATGCATCCTCTAGCTGGTTTTACAGGAGGAACTCCTATCTCTCTCTCTCCTTTTCGCTTTTCTTCTCAGTTTAAGCGGATTCTCCGTGCCTTCTGCTACTTGCCAGTAGTAGAGCCACGCTTGCCCCGCCTAAGTACCACTCTCATCTTCCTCCTAGTTCGTTTCGCTTTGTCGTTGTCCTTTTTTTATTTTGTTCCATGCGAACGGCTCGTTGCTTTGCCACCCATTCTTCTTCTCCCTTCGCTCCCTCTCTCCCCCCCTGCTCTCTTCCATTTCCGTTTCAATTGGGGATGGGGGTTGAGAAAAGCAGTGTCATACCTTTTAGTCCCTTTGCAACTGCACATTCCTCTCACCGGCTCCATCCCCCTGCCCACTCATTCGACGCTATACTATCACCCGACTAACGCCACCTGTTTCTCTCACATTTCTCTCTCTTTTATCTTCCTTTTTTTCTTTTTTTTTCTTTTTGTTTTTTCCCCCTCCCTTCGAGCGTATCGAGCGCGTTACTTTCGCCTTTCTTCGTTGGTTCTTCTTGATCAATAACAGCTGTTAAGTTTTGTCTAGGTGTGGCCTACAATTTGGTTTAAGGTACAAGGACTGCCATTAACTCTTTCGATAATGATTCATTTGGAACAGATTTAACACTAAACCTACCACGGGTGGTTAAATAACCGTTTTGAAAATTTCGTTTAGAATTTCACTGCATACGACGACATTGCATTGCCATTTAATTTCACGACTTTTCTTATATTACACGTACAATGCATTCTTTAATATTCATTCTTTTTCTTACCGTTTATTTTCAGGAAAAAATTTATAATCTGTTTTGTCTACAGCGAGCGTAGATAATTGAACCAAATGAACTAATTGCGAGTTCTCACAAGAGGTTAGGAAGACCAGTTTACTAGATGATGTGCAAAAAAAAATTTTGAAAGAGCTGCGATTAGACGGAATTGCAAAGAACATAATAGAGTTTTCTTTTCGCAACTCTTTTATCTGAGCTTGTAATGAAAATTTGAACACTATGTTTTGTAGATTTATGTTCGTTGTATACATGCTGAAAATAAGTTAAATGTTTCAGAATATAATGAATACATTGTTTTTATTAGTTCAATTTATTCAACTTCTTCAATTTGTATACTGTTTCTTCGAATGTAAAAATGTTTAAGGTTGCATGATATACACACTGTATACAGAAAATGTAAAAATTCGAAGTAGAAGTTACTTTTTCATGCGAAACACCTTAAAAATATCGGTTTTTAATTTCTTTGACAACGTAATCTTATAAAAAATATGAAAAAAGTTGAGGATGATGGTTATACTAATATACCGCTACTAAAAAAATATAAAAATAACGATATCTTTTTTTCAAAGGATATTCACATTTTTTGCGTTTTTTATTTTTTATAGCTACGTTTTGTAACAAAAAAATTGGAAAAAATTTTCTAAGATGTGCATTCATATATGTAATATGTCAAATTTTTTTCAGAAGTTTTGCGTATCACTAAATAGGGAAAATAGTCCAAAAACTGATAATTCGAATTTACCCTGTAACTACTTCCACGGTCGAGCTAGAGGGTTGAAACTTGGTGTCACATATTTTTTTTTTTGGTAAGTTACCGAATCCATCGCACCACTAAATCGGTTGGAGGGTACTTTTGACTCCCTTAGCCTTTCATCGAAATTAGTTGATGCAGGGACAAGGAACAGGTGTTGAAAGATGCAACAATCTTTCGATTTATCGTAAATTATAGACGAAAACTCGTGAGAGACTCCGACTTTTGTCATTTTCAATCATTTGTAGCTGAATCGTTAATCGATTTCAATGAAACTTTCCTGCACGTGTATAATTGACATAAATCTACAAACTGTACTATCTAAATTTTCATTACGGGTTCAGATAAAAAAGTTACAAAAGGCGATCGTTACTTTTTTCTTCGTAATTTGAACCAATTTGAATTTTTTCAAAACCGTTCGTACGCGTCATTTAGTAAACTAATTCTTCTAACTTCTCACGAGAACACAACTCGTTTGGTTCAATATGAAAACAGTTATTCCGTTTTAAACGGTGTTCCAATATTAGTGGAAGTTACTGTACGTCGAGTTGAGATCTTGAAACCTCGAATCCTAGAGATTAATCCTTTGATCACTGTTGGCGCCTGTAATTTGGCTCATACTCTTCTGCTACCACGTTTTCACGGAAATTTCATTCATTGCACACTTCCATTTCAATTCAACGAAACAAATTTCACATGTTTACCAATTTGAAAACGATTGATTTTTAAACTTTCGAAGATAGTTAGACAAATTCTATCACTGAAAATGGAACGTCTACTTTTCTACTGAAATCTGCCGCAGCAGAAGGGTTAAGATGAGTTGAATTAGTCCGTGATTCGGCAGGCAACTGGAAATTGTATTTGTTTTGGATTAATTAAGCTCCGGTTTGGGTTCTGGGTACTGTTACAATCTAGGTTTCGTTTGACTGGATGTCTGACGCTTAGATTGGCAAATTAGGGTAGGCAGCTAGGCCTAGATTAGATACGGATCAACCGAGGCGAAGTTTCGGCTTTTGGTCTGATTTATTTTCGGTCAGGTTTCAGTTAGTTTCCGATGCTTAGATTAACTCTCTATGACACGGTGTGACTTGGAAGTTACATGCCATGTATCTGTTAATCGTGCAAATTAATTTCGCGATTTTTCCTTTTTACAAAATTCAACGTTCATTTACAAACGATCAAACGCGATTTTAACGTTCGAAATAATCTCCATTTGTTTCGGATCGTTTATGGGATAACTGAAGAATTATTTCTCTGAAATAACATGCCGGGTTTCAGTTAATAAATTTGTCCAGATTTCATGTGAAGAGATACCGAATTAATTTTGTGTGTTCAATACAAGTTACAGCTCTCATTTCATTTGTTTACTGTTACATTATTTCATTATATTGTTGTACCATTACGGTAATGATAAATAATTTCCTTATAATTATTGTCAATTTGTTTTTCTCTTATTAAAGTGTATAATTGCGACCAATCGTAATTTTTCTTCCGATGAACGAAGAAAAATCAGGTTATAGAGGATTATGAGATTAGAATTAGGTCTCCAGTAGGTACTAATTACTTCTCGATTCGATGTCAATAAATAAATAAGTTGAAGTTACATTTAGGTTGCTTGTAATTCATCCTAAATTAAGTCTAACTATCTTTTAAAGGTTCAGATTTAAGAAATTCTTATTGGATAAATTAGACCTGTAATAGACACAAATTCACTCTGATCAGATTCCAATTAGGCTCGAGTTAGGTGCAATTACATATAAATTAGATCAAATAAAGTGAATTGCTCCGACCAGCTCTTGGGCCACTTACTAATTACATCCAAGTTAAGTCATGTCTAATTGAGTCTAAATTAAACAGTTGTTAGCCCTGTATTAGTGTGATTAAATTTACTTTTACTAAAAAATAAAGTGCAAAGAAATATCAAATGAAATCATCCTATTTAGGCTAAATGTGACAATTAACACGCTGAATGCCACGTTAATTTTACATGATTTCCATATTTTACATAATAACATGAATTTCTTAATATATTTGTTATTTGTTACATATTACGTTTGAAATGTTATTTGCAACAGTTAAGTCGAAGTACTCATGTGTAATGAATTATTGTGATTATTAATAATGAATAATCATGTGTAATGAATTTAATTTATCGAGAGTCATCATTTTTTGTTTGTTTTTGTACGATTTTCTAAAGTTTTTGCAATAGCTTGTTATTTCAGTCGTTATTTCAATCGTTCAATTTTGTCGAGTGAGTTAGTTATCGCAGTCGTTTAGTTATTTCACTTCTTCATTCTTGTCAAGAGTGCCTAACAATCCCACAATACTCTATCACAGTTTGACATGATATATCAACCATTTGCACTCGAAACTTTTGTGCTGAAGTTGAATGTTTCTTAGTTGCTTTTTCACATAATTATTTGCGTTTCACCTATGGTTTTGTCGATAAAAATTCGAAAATCTAATGTTTCTGTTATCATTTACAGCTACTTTCGATTCTCTAGTTTTTTCATTGTTTTCTGAAAATCTGCAGCATCTATCCGAACTCTGCCTTTCCGTACGAGTCAAATTTCCAAAACGGCGCCAACAATAGTCAGAGGGCTAGTATGTCTAATTTAGAGTGATAAGTGAAAGAATATATAACAAGAAAAGAGTTTTTAAAAAATTATTTCCAAAAACAGTTTCGATTTTCAGTTAATTAAAAGTTGAATTATTATGTTTATGTTTTCAAAAATAAATCGTACACTTTTCAAATATAAACTTTTGTTTTATTTGGATCTGATCCTATTAGAAAATCGGCGAAACACGATTTTAAAGTGCGTTTTTATTCAATAGATGGCTAATGGTCGGGGTAAAATTAACCTCACATGGTTCAAGGTGTAATTTTTATTCACCTAGTTCGCGAAAGGTTAACTCTTAAAAAAAAAAGAAAACTCGCGCTACTTGGTTGAATTTAAACAAAGCTATTGTGTTCGAATATTAATCACTGTACATAAAAAAAAAAAGAAAACTATTTTTACGCGTTCTACGTTGCATGAATTTTCCCACACCGTTGTAGTAACGATGTCAGTATTGAAAAATTGAAAAATATTGAAATTTACTCGAATGATGTGTTTCTGATAATCTTGAGTTTGCCGGACATCGGTGACCCTCGGTGGCGATACGAACAAATTTAGCGACCACCGTGACATTCAACGTGTTAATTAGACCTGGCATAGGTTGAAGTTACCTCGATATGTAAAATTGATCTCTCCCAACCATCGGATATTATTTCTTTCCAGCACACCGAGTGTGGCCGTGATGCAAAAATGAAATATCACCGAATATCCCGAACGGAAATTGATAAATTCTTAATTACTCGGCCGAGAGGTGGCGCGAAATTTCACGAGATTGGTTTTCACGCGTACACCATACCAAACCCGTCAGCCACGTTTGACATGGACACATACGCTCGAAACGCATCCCTAAACGAGAAAGCCTCTGAGCTCACTGTTCACGCGCCATCGGGTTATTTAATTAGCGAAATGACCACACTCGATTTTTTTCTCTAACCTTTTCCGTTTTTTTTTTCTCTCTTTCCTCTGCCGTCTGCTCCTCCCCCTTCTCCTCCTCCTATTCTATTTCTTTCTCTCTTTGCTCTCACCTCGTTAACGTTTCGCCTCTTTTACACCACGATCGATTCAGGTGTATTAATACGTCTCTCGTTTCTCGTGGAAAATTTTCCACTTGCTCGTTTCGCGGCTTATTAACACTGTTCACGTTCCTTTCCCCCCCCTTTTCTCGTAGTTTCACCTCTTTATCATTCAATGGACAACCAGGGAGGAAACGAGGAACAGCTTTCTTTAAACGTATATTTCTTTTCCCTTCTCTCTTTGTTTCTTCTTCTTCTTGTTTTTTTTTGTCTTTTTTTCTTGTTTTCTCTCGAACGATTAGGCCATTTCAGAAAAATATATATTTATTCTTTCGTTTCCATTGTCTTCTCGTCGGGGTTTTGTCGCGTCGGTTATCTGTGTTTATGTTAGGAGATTAGAGCCATCTTCTTTGGAAATGGTTCCTCTTTTTTCTTTTTGTCCTTTTTTCTTTTCTTTTCTTCAAAAGAACTTTTTTTTCGAAGGTGGAAACAAATTGTCTCTTGGGAGTAAAAAAATAGCTTTTCATTTGTTGGAAAGGAAAGGGGAGGAAAGTTGTGTTTCTTTGTCTCGAGGAGTAGTAGGAGGAGGAGGTGGAGGAGGGATATGTCGTTCCATGGATTATTATGGATTCTTGGAACAGCGAGTTTTCACAGGCATCACTGCGCCCGCCAGTGACATCCTGAATGCATCGATCGCGATGAATTATACACTATGAGCTGCACACGCAGGAACAAACTATCTAAAGACAAATATTGACCCATTTCGGGCTTCCAGCCGTTCACGGGCGCCGTTCTGGCTGTAAACTATAGCAGAACGAAAGGAGAGTTATTTGAATTTTGCACATGTTAGTTCTTTAGGCAAAAAAATTATCTTAATTATGGATAGACCAGATTTCGGAAAAAAAGTATTTAAATCTTAGATGAGTCAAGTTTTCAGGAAAAATTTCTTTCATGCTAGTTCTTAAAAAAAAAAATGATCTTAATTGTGGATAGACTAAGTTTCGAAAAGAGAATTATTTCAACCTCAGAGGAGTCAGATTTTCAGGAAAAATTTCTTTCACTTTCAGATAGTTCAGGTTTCTAGAAAAAGAAACTATTATTGTAACTCTATATGCGCCAAATTTTTACAAAAAAAGAAGTTATTATTTTCAATTATTCTAATTTTTAAAACAAATAGAAAATAAATGAACCGAGAAAGTTATTTTAATTTTTAAGAGGCTAGTATTTTCAAAAAATACAGAAAAAGATACTTAACTGGTAAATAGGTTAGGTTTAAACTGCTCCAACCTGGGTTACTTAGTCATTTTTTCATCCGATAATTAAATAATAGCCTAACAGTGGAAATTTACTTAAAACAAACAGAAAATAAATGAAATAAGAAAATTATTTTAATTTTTGACAGGCTAGGTTTTCCAAAAAAAGTAAAGACAAAAAGATACTTAACTGGTAAATAGGTTAGGTTTAAACTGCTCCAACCTGGGTTACTTAGTCATTTTTTCATCCGATAATTAAATAATAGCCTAACAGTGGAAAGTTACTTAAAACAAATAGAAAATAAATGAAATAAGAAAATTATTTTAATTTTTGACAGGCTAGGTTTCCCAAAAAAAAGTAAAGACAAAAAGATACTTGATTGGCAAATAGGTTAGGTTTAAGCTGCTCCAACCTCAGTTGACTAGCCATTTCTTCATCTGTTAATTAAATAATAGCCTAACGGCTGAAACTTAGTTAATGAATTAGAAAAGGAATAGTGAGAACGGCAAGTTTCTCTGTGAATAGACTGGAAATACCGGTGGAATGGGCCAAGCGTGTTTCACGTCGAGGCACTAATCCTAACATTAAGTTTTCACGACAAGACGCATGGGTAATTAGCTAATGATATGTGAGGACGTGCTTAATCGTTAATGAGAGGGGTGCGTTTTGACGCTTGAGAAGCGTATACGGCCCTGTGCTTACTCGCGTAATCTCTAGTGAAGGTACGTCGATTTTTTTTTCTGCCACTAAAATGCCCACCAATCACTCGTCCAGTCTCTCCCTTTTCCTTTTTTTTAAACAAATACAGGTTAGCTACGAGTTAGATTAGGTTAGGTCCCAAGTTAGGTCCAAGTTACCTCTCAACTAGGCACCAATTAAATTACCACTAACTTCTCATTGAATTCATCATGGATTTTTGTTAGCTCATGTTAGGTTAGATTAGAATATGTATGAAGGTTAGGTCTCAGCTAGGTATCAATCAAAACTATTATATTTTATATAGACTTCTACGTAATTTAAACTAGATCCGACTTAGGCGTGATTAGATTAGGTTAGGTTTTAGGTTAGGTCGAAAATTAGGTTACAATTGGACATCGTTCGAATTGCATGTTACGTCTAGGTCTAAACTATGAGTCAGTAGAGTTACGTTTAATTCCCTATCGAGTTTAACTTAGGCTTAGGTTAAGTCTGAGTTAGTGTCTAGGTTAGGTCGAAGCTGGGCTGTGATTAGGTCTCTCTGGAGTTTGTCCTTAGGCCTATTATAGGCTTGAGCTTGGTTCTATAGAGTACCCTGTGTCTTTCTCTGTTCTTTGTAAGAATTTTTCCAAAATAAAAAATGACATCTTATCATTTACATCTTCCTCTTGTCGTAATAGTAGGCGATGCATTTTTTGGGTTTTTTTTCTTTAAAGAATAATCGTTTCTAAATTTGTCAATTCAACGAACGAGTGATCATGATGGTCATTGTCAGTGGCAAATTGAGCCTCATGATCGAAGCCTGCAACGGACGATAGTCTAGAGCCAATGATATCACTTAGGTAGAAAATATGTTCGTATTACTTCTTTCTTTTTCTCTCGTTTTAATCAAAATACCACATCCTTTCTCTCTTTCTCTCTCTTTCTCACACGCATACATACTCTCTCTATCTTTCTCTCTTTCTCTCTTACTGTTCGCGCCTTGTTAACTCCTTTCCTCTTGTTTCTTTTTTTTTTTTTAATTCTCTGTATTGTTTATTGTGTGCACACGCTGTCACACGATGATTAAACGCTCGATGCTCTAGCTACTGGAAAAGATCTCTAACGATAGAATCAACTCTCGCTATATATGATATATTTATATAGGTGATATGTACCAAATGGAAGATTCATGTTTCAGCCTGTCGTTTGCCGCGAGACGAGCACGGACCGTGCCGTTTCTTTCTTCGTTAAGCTCGTTCGAGAATTTTTTTGCTCGAGAGAGGGGCTTTTTATGCCATGGAGAACAGGCAGGTCACGTTGGAACAGCTATAACGCTCCGAATCTTGGAGAGGAACAAAATTTATCTCCGAAATTTTTCAGAATTTCGAATCTACTCTTTCGAGCTTTTCAAAGCTGCCTGAAAATTTCTAAAAGGTCTTTTTTTACAATTTTTACAATTTCCCCTCGTTCTCCAAAATTAACTGAGCACAATTCAGAATCCTCGAGATCGTTGAAATGTGACAAAAATTTTCAGGATTCCAGCGATCCTCGGAACTATTCAAATTTCTAAAATTTCGATCTTTAGACGTTTCGTTTCGTTCCCGGAGAATTCAGTCACGAGTAAAATGTAACCTAGATCGGTCCTCGCTCGTCCCGCATGAAACGACTGTGGCGTTCTCTTGCGGCTGTTCCACTGCGACGTCGGAAATCATCGGATGGCTTCTTAAAACGGTATATGTATATAATAATGATAATAATAATAATAATAATAATAATAATAACAACAACAATAACCATAATAATAGTAATCATAATAGTAATAATAATAATAACAATAATAATAATAGTAATAATAATAATAGTAATAATAATAATAATAATAATAATAATAATAATATAATATCTATCTTAATTGATCACTGCGTCTAGAATGTCGCTGTGTGGACACCTACGTCACGGAGCAAAAATTACATGGGTGCCTTAAAAGTTCTCTTACGATCTACTTGCTCGACGGCACACGTATGTTATAGAGATATACAGCTGCATGTATACATATTATATTATAATATGCATACGTATATTTACATCGCTTAATAATACAACTCTTAAGTTAATATTTTGTTTTTGTTTTTTTTTTTGTTGTTTTTTCTTTTTATTTCATTTTTTCAACGTGTTCACGAAATGCCATTTTCTGTTGTTTTTTTGTTCTTCCCCCAATTCATTGTTTCATAGCTCTTTCTCTTTCTGTGTTTGTGTATGATATATGTGTATATGTTCGTGCGCGTGCGTGCGTGCGTGTGTCTGTCTGTCTGTCTGTGTTTTTCGATTTCTGTTCCTTTTTTCACCGTCATATCTGGCAGCTGTGCAACGAAGCTGAGAAATCCCACTCTCCTTTTCCTTCTCTTTCCTTTGAATTCTCCCTCTCGTCCCCTCTCGTGCCTCAGGAGTGCTTTGAACGTTTTTTTTTGTCTCCCCCGTCCTTTTTTTTCTCTTCACCTGTATTAATTCCAGCGTGGAAAACGGACGAAAAAAAAGATACGGGAAAACGAAACGAAATTATTTGTTCGTGTGCTCTCGTATTTCAACTCGAGGGAGAGTTCTTCTTTTTCCCTTTCCTTCCGATTGCACGTCTGAAGTGGCGGTGGAGGAGAGGGGGGAGGCTGATGGTGGGGTCGATAAAAAGTCTTTTCGAAGGTGGAGAAGAGTGTACTAGTTGAGAATTGACTCGAATAAAGAAGCTTCGTTTCTGTTTCTTTTACCATTACTATTTTAATTTCTTTCCTTGTTTTTCTTTTTTTTTTGTCTTCCTTTCCCGTTCGTTCAGTGGAATGCTGCCTTTCGACATTCGCTGCAGCGCTCGAGGATTGCTCGAGTTTGACCTGGACTCCTCTCTTCCAATGGTTTCTAAGATCTCTCGTTCTCTAACTGACTCCCTCTACTTAGAAAGATTATCTTCTGAATGCTAATACTCGTGTGCCATTATTTAGTAGATTTATTTATTTATTTTTTTTTGTTCTTTTGTATATTTTCTAGCAATTTTATTTATCTACGGTTTACTTCACTGACTGATATTGTCATGTTAGCTGTGCCCATCTTGATAGTCCAGATCAAAGGTGTACTTGTATCCCTTTTTTCCCTTTTTTCCTTTTTTTTCTCATTGTCCTTGGTTCTCGTGTACGAAATTCTCCTCTTCCATGGATCCCGTTGCAAATCAGTCCGTAAATCACCGCTACTCCCGCCGTAGGATTACGCTTTGAGCGATGGAAAAGATACATGAGGGGGGTTGTAGAACGACCGAGGTATTCCAAGCACCGAATTGCGTGCAGAGATTTCATCTCCCTTCGAAAGAGAATAATTTTTCTACGATTCGAGAAGGATCGATCACGATGGAAAAAAGTGTAAAAGACTCTCCGTTAGGCCGTGGCGTTGCTCTTCCTTGTTCAGCGAAGAAGTTTATTGTCGATCGAAAGACGCGCGTCGTTGGAATCGTTCACATTTCTAGTTTCAGAAATGTCCTGGCAATTTTTTCTTCATTCCCAGGGCTCTTACAGAGCTCACGTTCAAGTTCTCAGGTGGTCAAATAAAGTTTCCATCATGAACGCCATGTTAGTCACACATCTGGGTCACATGTGGCACCATCTAGACTAATTTACTAACGCTACATCATCTGAATCGATTAAATTCCAAATTTTCTTTCCCCAGAGTTTGATCGTACCACAGAAAAGGAGTAGTTGTATTATATTTGAGTGAAAATTTATAGGTGGAAATTTTTGTCGAATTATCATGAACGATCGAAGCAACAAAATCGCGACTCGTTCCAGGTCAACGGTTTCCAGGATCGTCTCGAGGCAAAGTTCCTCGACAGAGTGGCGACTTCCGGCGAGACAGGGAATTTATTTATAACGATCCCGAGGCTCGAAGAGCTGGCAGGAGGCAAGTTTGTCCAATTCCGCGGAGCTGGCTAGCGAAGCGTGAATTCCTCGGGAAACTGACACGATCCTTCCTCCTCTTCTCCCCACAATCCCTCTACCTATGACTCCGCTTCCTCTTCTATCCTTACGACGTGGTTGTTTTTCATTTCGACGAGCAAGTGGCACTCTCACGGTTTCGAAGGTGTTCTCGAGCCCGCCACGAGGACACCAGTCTCCACTTAACCCGTCGAATTTTCGAGAATGCTTAAGCCGGTTTCCAACGGTCGACCGATTTGGTAGATCGCGATTCAGAGAACCTCTTTACGTGTTCTGTTTGATCGTTCAGCCGGATCGAGTGTCTTCTTCTCAAGGATATTTCAACCTCCCCCGCTTGGCCTGAGCAGATTTCTACGTGTTAGTTTCACGAGGATTCGTCATCTTAGATTTCACAGGATGTCAAACGAAAAGATTTCTCCTCTCTTCTTTCTCTTTCTCTTCAAATACACTCGGATGGATTTACCTTTTCTGCGACGGAGAAAACTTTTTTTACCGAATTGTTCATCTCGATCGTTTCAAATCTTGTTTCTTTTCTTTCCTTCCTCCCCCCCCCCCCAATATCTCAAGGGTGTTCTTGAAGATTCTAGAGAGGAGGGTGCCCTTTAAGCCAGCAATAAAAGAGGCAGGATTTTTTTCACTCTTGTATGACAGATCCATCTTTCACGAAACGTCTTACTTTTTTCGATCGCATATCGCCTCCTGGAATCGCCGGAACGATTGTAAATCGCTTCGAGACACCGCGGAAACTTTTCACTCAACGGTACGACCACGATTCAAGTTGACTCCGCGAAGGCTGGAATCGAGGGTGTGCAGGGCTTCTGGACACGATCCAAAGAGATTCTTATGCAAAACCGTCGAGCACTTGTTGCGTTTTACTAATGAAACTTTTGCGTCACGAGCCATCGATTGCACGAACAGGTGGTTAATAGCCCCGGACTGTTTACGCCGCCCCTGGAACGCGTTTTTCCTCTGTCACGGTATCGATCCGCCTATTCCTTCCCCCTATCTCTTCTCCCTCATCCCTCTCTTCGGTATTATTTATGCAAATTGCCTGTCCGCGCATTATCATTCGATTCAGAGCCGGCCATTTTTATTCAAATCTCGCGGCCACCTGTATGTTCCGCTCAATTTACTCGTCCCGCGTTCGTTTTTCAGGGTCTCCTCTCGTCGATATTTTTGCCCTTCTCCCAAGGTCCTTTCTGCGGACCTTCAGTTACACGAATTATTCCGGGAGAAATTTTCGCGTTCTACACGAACGAAATCGATAATCCAGCCTTCAACAGAGATTCAATCCCACCTGAGACACTCTTGTGACTTGACACTTATCGGCGTGTCCTCGTTTTTCTTCTTTTTTTTTTCCCCTTTTCAGTGACGTCCATCAATCTTTCATGCCTGGCCATTAAATCGCCAGGATGGAAGCTTTTCTTGGCCCTAGTAAGCCCATTTCATGAACAGATGTATTTAGGTCAGCTTTCACAGTTTTTTTTCCTCTTTCTCTTTCTCTTTCCTATCGATCTCTGCAGCCTTGGTCATTAGATGATCAGGCTGCAGGCATTCGCTGGCCCTGAAGAGTCCATTTTATGGACTTCGGTTTGAATTCTAGCGTATTCGAAAGGAGTTATTTAGATAATATAGATATTCCGTTTTGAACATCTGGCGATTGGAACCTCGTTCTTTTTCCTCTTCTTCTGTCCTGCGGAGGTGGAAATGTGGTCTACCGACGGCGATGAGTTGCCAGAATTCATCGATCAGGACGATTAACAGGGTGTTAACGAGATCCTGGAACGAAGACCTAATACTCGTGCAACTGTTTGAACCTTGGATACCCGGCACTCAGAAGGCTCTCGATCGATAAAGGGTCCCTCTTACTTGGCCTTTAAATGACTCTGAATAAAATCAGGATCGACGATAACATCGTGATCGGTATGGAGTTGGCAAGGTTCTCGGCGTCCGCTGACACGCTCGATGCTATCGCGCTGTTGCAGGCCTCTGGTGCTGGATCTGGAATCACAAAATGCAGCTAAATTATTATCATATAATACTGAGAATCTGTAGAATGCTGTATAACGCTGACGAAATTTTTCCTGTGGAAATTTGAGAAATGCGAAAATATGTATTAGGTTTTCAGATAAATCTTAAACCGTTCCGAAGTCATGTTTTGTGTCGCGTGATATTGTTTTTAACCTATTGCATGTAAGTATTTGATGTCATTAGGAAGTTTACATTTCGAACATTTGTTTACTGTAATAATACAAGAATTTTATATAAAAAATTGTAAGTTATCCAAGTTTCAATATAGACACGAATAAGGAGCATTTGTTAGATATACTGCTTTTTTATTTCTACGAAGGGAAAGAAGCTACGCAGGCTCGTGAAAATATTTATTGCGTTTATGGACAAGATGCTTTATCGATATCCACTGTAAAGTTCTAGTTTCGTCGCTTTAAAGATGGAAAGTTCGATGTCTATGGTGTTCCTCGGCCTGGCCGACCTTATCGAGGCTAATGCAGATCTTCTTGCCATAAAAATTGAAGAGGATAGGCACAGTTCTACGCGGGAAATCACTAAGAAGCTATATATTCATCATTTGACAGTAATAGATCATTTAAATAAACTAGGAATGAAAAAGAAGCTTGATATCTGGATGCCCCATGAATTGACTGAAAAAAATTTACTGGATCGAATTTCCATTTGCGATTCCCTCCTATACCGTAACAAAATTCACCCATTCCTCAAGTATTTGATAACAGGTGATGAAAAGTGGATCGTGTATAACAATATTTGTCGTAAATGATCGTGGTTGAAAGAAGGGGAACCTCTACAAACGGTTGAAAAAGATGGGCTGCATCCTAAAAGAGCGATGGCGTGTGTCTGATGGGATTATAAAGGAATTGTTTATTACGAGCTGCTTTTACCTGACAAAACGATCAATTTAGATCTTTATAGTTCACAATGAACACGATTAAAATGTACAATTGAAGAAATAAGACTAGAATTAATGAATAGAAAAGATATTGTTTTTCACCATGACAATGCCAGGCCGTACACATCTTTGACAACTCGACAAGTATTGTTAGACTTTGGATGGGAAGTCTTGATACACTCACCTTATAGTCCGGAAATAGCTCCATTAGACTATCATTTATTCCGGTTGTTGCAAAATGTTTTAAATGGTCTTCATTTGTGTTCAACGAAGGATTGCAAAAATCATCTGGAGGAATTTTCTGCTCAAAAACACCATGAATTCTACACGGATGGAATAATGGCACTACTCAATAGATGGCAGAAGAGCATTGAACAAAATGGTGCATATTTGCTTTAATTGTAATATCGCAATGTGTTGGAATAAAGTCTGTAATTCATATCTAAGGAAAGTTTAAGATATATCTGACAACCCAATATGTACCCTAAAGTTAGATCACAGTATAGTCTCGGTCCCAACTCACCGAGCAATAAGAAATCAGAATTACCGGTGAAAGTATTTAAAATTTTTAATAATCCCGCGTTAAAATAAGAGCTCTACGAAATGATGAATTCGCGACTCGTATCGATTTCAACGCACATCCACTGACAGAAGGGATTCGTTTCTCCTTCATTTGACGGCTGATAAATATTTGACAAACTCTAAATCATCGTTCCCGATCGAATCTCTGATTTCGCATTCTGTTTGATGCTTCGCTAACGACCGGTTCCACGTGCTACCGGAACGATCCGAGGCTGCTGGGAGGGTGAAACTTTTCAAGGCGGCTTCTTTTGTAATCTCTGCCTTCGACGCGACGAGAATCGCGTCAAGCAAGGGGTGAAAAGAGGGTGGTGAGAAACGACCTCGAACCACGACGTGGATAACGAGTTTCCGGTTTTCCGTAATTTCCACCGGCGGAATCGTACCGGGTGGTAGTTGTTTTTCAAGCTACACGAGCAAATATTTGCTTGCGTACGGAGGAATATGATCCAGGGGAACGGCAAATGTAGCTTGGATCCCCGAGGTATAACGATGGAACCGTGGAAAGTATCGTCGCGAGATGTAAGGATTAAACTGTGGTTAAGACATGTTTAGAATTAACACTATTTATCATATCAACCTTCAGAGTGTGTATATTTTGACAATGATAACATGAAAAAGTCTTATAAATCAGAGAATTCAGCATACAGATTTCATCAAATAAAAGACATTTTCATGTTTCGAGGAAATTGTTAAGAAGAAACATAACCTGGAAGACAATACATAATAAGTTATAAATACTGAGTAGGATAATGGTAAAATTAATTTGAAAATCAGTGAGATTGATTAGATTATTTTGAAATGTAACGCTAAAATTTGCACTAATACTCTGATTTCTGAATTTTATATAGCTTTTCGTGTCTCCAGGTAACTATTAATGAAAAAAGCGACTCGGAGGGCAATAAATACTAAGTTACAAATATTGGGTAGAATAAGTGTAGAATTAATTAAGGTATCGATGAAATTGGTTAGGTTATTTCGAACTTTAACGCCAAAATTTTCACTAATACTCTGATTTCTGAATTTTATATAGCTTTTCGTGTCTCGAGGTATATAACTATTAATGAAAGAAGCGACCTGGATGAGAATAAATACTAAGTTACAAATATTGGATAGGATAAGCGTATAATTAAAGTATCGATGAGCTTGATTAGATTATTATGAAATTTAACGCTAAAAGTTTCACTAATACTGATTTCTGAATTTTATACAGCTTTTCGTGTCCCGAGGTAATTGTTAATGAAAGAAACGACCCGAATGAGAATAAATACTAAATTACAAATATTCAGTAGTATAAGCGTAGAATTAGTTAAGGTATTAGTGAGATTAGTTATGTTAGTTTGAAAGACGTTAACATTCTCGCTAATATTCTGTCTTCGATCTACTTATGGTATCAGTCTTTAATCATTTGAAAAACTCTCTATGTCCATTTTTCAGATTTATACTTTCTCTTATGTGTCTCAAGATGATTTTTAATAAAAAATATGATCTAAAAGACAATGAATACCAAGTTACAAATACTGAGTGGAATAAGTATACAATTAATTAAGGCATCAGTGAGATTGGTTCATTTTAACCCTCACCGTAACATTCTATCTTCACTTCTACTTATGATATCAACTTTTAATCATTTGAAAAACTCTTTATGTCAATTTTTTAGATTTATACTTCCTCTGATGTCTCGGAATGAACTTTAAGAAACGATCTAAAAGACGACGAGTACCAAGTTACAGATACTGAGTAGAATAAATGCATCATTAATTAAGGCATCGGTTAGATTGGTTAGGTTAATTTGAAAAACGCTAATATTCTCGTTAAAATTCTGCTTTCGTTTCTATTTATGACATTAACCTTCAAAGTGCGCGCACATTTTATTTGAAAAACTCTCTATGCTGATTTTTCAGATTTATACCTATTTTTATGTCTCCAGGTAATTGTTAGGTTAATTTGAAAAACGCTAATATTCTCGTTAAAATTCTGCTTTCGTTTCTATTTATGACATTAACCTTCAAAGTGCGCGCACATTTTATTTGAAAAACTCTCTATGCTGATTTTTCAGATTTATATCTATTTTTATGTCTCCAGGTAATTGTTAGGTTAATTTGAAAAACGCTAATATTCTCGTTAAAATTCTGCTTTCGTTTCTATTTATGACATTAACCTTCAAAGTGCGCGCACATTTTATTTGAAAAACTCTCTATGCTGATTTTTCAGACTTATACCTCTTTTATGTCTCCAGGTAATTGTTAGGTTAATTTGAAATTTAACGCTAATATTCTCGTTAAAATTCTGCTTTCGTTTCTATTTATGACATTAACCTTCAAAGTGCGCGCACATTTTATTTGAAAAACTCTCTATGCTGATTTTTCAGATTTATACCTTTTTTTTATGTCTTCAGGTAATTGTTAACAAAAGAAACGACCTAAAAGACGATGAATACCAAGTTACAGGTATCGGATAGGATAAGTATACGATTGATTAAGGTATCGACTAGATTGGTTAGGTTATTTTGAAGTTTAACGACGTAAGTTAAACGGCTGTTAAGGTCGGCTCGGATTCCCCGAATTGTTCTCGAGTTTCGTATAGGAGAGGAAGATGGGGAGGGAGTTTGATACGTTAGATACGATGCTGATCGATGGGTGGGTTCGTTGTTTTGTGGTTAGGCGATTCTCGAGGAAGAAAGATGCATTCGGTTTTCCGATATTAATCTGGGAATTGCCGTTCGAGTCTGGTACTCTGCGGTTGATCCAATTCTCGTGGACCTAGTGGTTGATCACTTTCCAAAAGATTTAGTTTGTATAACCCGACTCTATGACGATTACAAAGAACTAAAAGAAACAAACAAACAAACAAACAAACAAAAATATCTCTTTGTTTCTTTTCGATGGATTTCGAAGTTTCGATAGTTACATCGATCGTTATATCAGAAGATTTAAATCTTTTTTCATCATTTCAATCGGTTTCTCGTTGAGAAATATTTTCTATCGAATATTACACGTCTGTTCAAATAACTGTTGGAAAATTTGGATTTTAGAACGGATGAAGTGGTTGCGAGTGTAGTTCCAGAGGTTAGGACAACACCGAATTCGATCTGGCCAAATACCAGCTTTAATCCAGAACAATCTCGAGCAAACAAACGCCTGGAATTATGCGGGGGAATGCGAAACGAGAGCACGCATGGCTGGAGCGTCACGCAACGACAACAGCTCACCGGATAATGAAACATGAAAACATGGAAAATCTCGTGATCTCGTGAATCCAACATGGAACTTGAATTACTTATCGATTATAACCCCACGTAGATGTTACTCTGATTGTTAAACATTTTTTTCTTTTTTTTTGTTAACATACCGAGAGAACAGAGGTATTGATTTATCAGAAGAATAAAAAGGAAAGAATAAAAATTGTTTGTTGCGTTGCAACATTGATGAATAATGTTCCCAACGATTAAACGAGTCGTTGAAGCAATTTTTCGAATTGCACAGCAGGCGGCTTGTATTTACGAATGAATCGGAGTAACACACTTTGTACACTGCTGTGACTAATTATAAACTTAACAGTGCTTTTACATTTTTCGTAATGTTAAATGAAAAATTTTACAAGCAAATTCATTTCCATAATCATCGAAAGCAAAACTGAAATACGAAGAAACTTGAATTTCCTTTTTCTTAAACTGAAGTTTCCTCGGAGAATTGTGTTTAAAGGTGTGAACAAATATAAACTCTGTATTAATTTTTATACCATTACATTTAGTATTAGGTTGTTTCAAAAGTTCTTTCCGTTATCTTCACACATTGCATTGTTTGACAATGTTTCTAGTAAACATGCAGCTCAATCTGCAAGATCAATTTAAAATTGATCTTATGGTTATTAGGTGTCTTCCACCTTTCCAACAGTATGTTTCTTTCTCGATAAAGTATTTCTTGGATGTTCCTGTGCCATCTTGAAAGATGGATAATCATCATTGATCAATCACTCATTTCGCATAATCATCATACATTGCGAAATGTATTTGCAACACGTGATGTTATGTTGCTTTATGAGTCAATAGTGCTTAGAATACTGCAAATGATATTCACGTCGTCTATGGGGATCATACTGTAACCATTCAAACAGTTCGCGATGGATGCAGAAGATTTAGAGTTGGAGATTTTATGAGATAAAAAAAGCAAAACCACCTTGCACAATATTTTGCTAGTAAACTACATCAATTTTGGAAAAATCGGATCATATGTCTTCCGTGGAGAAGGACAAGAATGAAAAATCGGAATTCTGTAGAATTATACCGAAAATATACGATTCTACACTTCATGTCTAACGATAAAACGAAAGGAACTTTTGGGACAACCTAATACTTAGTATATTTTCCTTTCGTTCTTATTACATCCGATAGTTGGCCAGGAACACTATCAATCAGCCGATTTAATGTTTAATTAGAAATATCTGTCCGAGCAGATTCTATTCTGTTTTTAAGTTCGTGAATATTTTCGACTTGTGGCTTTTTCTGATCATGTTTAGTAGTAAGACTTCTCTCGATGACAACTTAACGACATGGGAAAGGGTGTTCAAAAAAGGTAGCGTCGATTCACCGTGGTATTATTGGTTTGTTTATTACTATTGCTACACTGGACTAGTTACACTATTTTTTCTTGGTGAGATTTGAATTTATTGTGTCTCTTGTTGAGGACTGAATCTACTATATGTTCTCTTGGTGAGAACTTAATAGCCTAAAGTGTTAAGAATCTAAAGAACAACATTTGAGTTGCAATTCGTCAAATAACTGCAGATTAAGATGTCGTAGAGTTATTGAAAATTTCGGTGATCGAATTGATGTCTGTAAACATGGTCGTAGTACATATTTGAATAATATTTTGTTCCATGAAATGTTCCAAAAAATTGCAATAGATTGTACTTTGAGTAAAAGCAAACATCTTGCGAAAATTCTAAATAATTCGTGTTTTATTAAAAATGAACATTTAGGCATATTTTTTGGATGACCCTATAGAAGCATGAATAAGATAAATTAGTATGGTAGTTATTATAGCGACGAAAGGATTAGCAAGCTTTTACAAATCTGGTCGTGAGAGGTCGTGAGATCGATCCTCGGTTGAGCTTCAGGAAAAGCTTCCCTATGATTTTCTCCTCGACTTCTTCTCACTATCTCCGTAAGTGTGTTGTCAGAATAAGCAATTCCGAGCCGGGAAAAAGTTTATCGAAAGGAAACACTGCGTTTTAGTAGAAATCAAAATTTTGTCATTCGTGAGTTTCAGAGAGGAGATGTGAAGATTAAGGGAAGACATATGTGTTATACACGTTGCTCGGTTGTGTGAAATATCCGGATTTACAAGCTGGCATCTAGAAAAAGAGGAGCGGGAAGAAATGACCAAGAGCCGTGTTTTTTAAATAAAAAAGCCTGGTGGAAATCTGTCATCTGAGAGCAAAGAAATAAAATACGGAAAGAAAGGAACCAAGGAATCAACATTGGGGAGGAGAAGTAATTAAAAAGTGACTAGAAAATTACTAAAAAATACTAGAAGATCAAAGAGGAAGAGAGAAAAAGAATTTTCTATTGCCTTTTTGAAGGTAGTAAAAAAATGAATGGGAACGTATAAATCAAAATGGTTTCTGGGAGAATAGAAAAAGGTGCTTCTAACATAGAAAATTGACTAATTTGTCAATTCTAATTTTAACAGACCTGTGACTTAACTCTTTGCACTCGAAGCTATTGTATTGAAGTTGAATTCTTGTTAGTTTCTTTTTAGCATAATTACTTGTGTTTCACCTATGGTTTCGTCGATTAAAATTCGAAAAATTCCATCGTTCTGTTACAATTTACAGCTACTTGCGCTTTTTCAGCATTGAAATTTATTCTTCCTGATCTTTCCTCAGAATCTGTGGTATCTATTTGAACTCTGTCTATACTATGTGTTGTCAGAATCAGTTTCACTTTTTACTATTCTTGAACCAATTGTACAACTCAAATTTCTCATTTATGAAATTATCACTTTGGTCTTTAAATAATTAAAAATTGAACCTATCTTCACTGTTATTGGGTTGTCGGATAAGTTTTAAAATAAGTCTTAAGACTTATCTGACAACCCAACATGTACCCTAAAATTAGAGTTTTCTTAAAGTTCCCAGTATAGAATAAGCATAGAAGATTTGAAAGATCATTGAAATTTTAGAATAGTTTGGTAGAGGAGAGCAATGTTATTAATAAGAAGTATAAAAAATAACCCGGGAAAATGGATATCTGTGTACCTGAAGGGGAAAGAATAGTGACGAAGGAAAGGTACGATTGGATAAGTCTAGACTTCAGACTGTTCAACTAGAAAGAAAATAACAAACGTCAGAAAGTAGGAAAAGTGTTCTGATTGACTTCTTTAACCGTTCGAGTGCCACGGAGCTTTGAAATAAAGCCCGTAATTCGTATCTAAAATCGTTTAAGACTTATTCGATAACGCAATACTAATTCCATCATTTAGCTCGATCTTTACAAGCATCGAAGACAGGCTAATGTATGAAACAATAATTTCAATTAAACATAATGCTGTATTATGAAATGCACATACGTGAACCATTTAAAATGTAAAGAGGCAAGACATCTGTTTAAAAACACAAAAAAAAAAAGAAACTGTTCAAGGGTTACATAAAGTAAAAGAATCGTGTAAAGTAAAAGGTCTATGATAATTATATTTAAAAAGAATGATCGAAGAAAGATGCTCTAGGTGAAGTGTACAAGACGGGCGCACGATTAGAACTCTGTAGAAAATAGTGTGGGATTTTTCCACACGCGCCTCAATTGTTTTTCCTGTGATCGCCTATTCCGAGTTCCGTTCGTAACCCTAATTGGTCGACGTGGCATGAAACAGCAGTTGTTTCCTAATATCTATAGAGTGTCGAGTTTTCCATGAAATATAAAAACTATTAATGTTTTACTTTAATAGAAACAATTATTGTTGCTCCTTAATTGTCATTCGAGTTGCTGTATCGAACCAAACCGTGTCTAACGGTCGCCTTTCAAGTGCAAGAGATTATGTGTTTGTTCACTGGACAAGTCACCGTATGAGTAGTTTTCACACGAAGAAAAAAAAAAAAAAAGAAAAATACGAACCTGGTACTCCCTTCAGCCTGGGCAGAAAGTCGTTCCAAAAGGCGCAGGCCGTGGTGCGCAGTCCTTTTCCAAGGCCAGTCGTCTCAGCGTTGAAGATATAGTACTGTGGCTGGTCCCTCGAGTATGGTGGCCACTCGTTCTCGTGGACCGTCGGCTTCCTGGAAAATAATCGAACACGAGGGTAACAGGAAACGTCGCTCACCATCGGGTAAAGCTTTCACCGTGTTATTTCAGTCGAAATCGATGATGTAAAAACGTCAGCTTTTGATATTCCACTCTCCCGCTATTTTAAGGCTCCGGCTTAAAACAGTCGGGTATGTAATTCGTGGAACATGCCGAGTTTCCACTAATCCGAAGAAATTTCGTTGAACGTTTCGAGGGATCAGAGTTTCTCCGTGGATAGTTTAATGACGATTTAGTTTAAAATTCCGTCTGATCTCGGAGCTTCGTAACTCCGCTAGAATTCCGTAGGAAGCTAAAGAGACTCGAGATGAAGAAACGATCGGTAGAGTCGCGCCGTTCCGCTCGAATATCAACCTGTACATCTCGCGATGATAAATCAAACAATTTTTCTATTTTCACAACTTCCCTGGTGGATTTTAATTAACTGTTTAACATAATTAATCGAAGTTCCATGTCACGAGTAGTGAATTCTTCTCGTTTAGAGTTGATAACAAGATACGTAGGCTGGTAAATCGAGCGAGCTACCTTTATTAATTATCGAAAGTATCTACTGCCTGCCTTTCGGCGCTAATGTAAATATTTACCCAGGCTATTATCTGCTAATTAATTATCTTCGGCCTGTTGATCGATCGATTTATCTTTCGTTCTTTTCGTCAGTTCGCCCGCTCCTTGCAATTCCTCCGCGGAGAAATTAATTTTGAACGAAAAGGACAACAAACAGAGGGAGGAGGGAAAAAAAACGAACTAATCAACGTGTCACTGGTAGAAAAGAAAAAAAAAATGGACAAAAGCCTCGATACGATAAGCTGATAATCGTCGATTGGTAGGTGGAAAGACAGAGAAAGAGAGAGAAAAAAGGTGCAGATTTGCGGTTTGATGGATGATGTTCGCTTGACGTGTGACATATCGGCCTCTTTGTTGTTTGGCGTCAATAAATAATTCCTCGGTTTCTGTTAACCCAGATTGAAAAACCGCGGAACGCATCGCTATCGTTAATATTTAATCGCCGTCGTCAAACAGCAACGACACCCCCTCTCCCTTCCTGGCCGGAATTAAATTCGCTGCTCGACTTTCCGTTCAGCTGGCTACGTCACCACCGAGCTGGCATAATAACCTTCTGGAATTATTAATCGGCCACCAGATATAGAACCGAGGTTCTATTCTCGAGTAAAAGGTCGTCGTAACCAGGATCTTCTCGTGTCTTTATGAAACGGCCGGATTTTCAGTCTCTTTACGTAAGGAGAAATTGGCTCCAGTGATTTTTCAATGAAGTTCTGCCGATGGAAAGTGCCCTTTGTGTCAGACGTAACTTGTATGCACATATTGTGCTTCTTATTAATATTCGAACATTATTTAGAACAGAATAACTTCTTCAAAATTGGATCAATCGACTTGTTATCACGTCACAGCGTCGACGAGTATTTTCCGCGACAATAGGATGACACGGGCTTCGAACTACTTTTTGTAAAGTGTACAGTGAAGCCATCCAAAGGTTTCGAGATGTATAGTGAGCTGTATAAATTATCGAATCTATCACACATAATGTTGAACAACGATATACAGGCTCTTTCCGAAAATGCGAACATAACTTCAAGGATAGATTCAGTACGCTAAACTAAGAAAAAAAGTTCATAGGAACATATGCCAAATATGATCTTGTTTCCAAATTATAGCCGTTTCTGTCTTCCAATAATTCTTATGACTCTGTTGACTGTTTTCTTTAATTGTTTACAAGTAACGATTCTTATCTCATACCAGTATTTTTAGGGGAAAGCTTACATGAACTATTGGAAGATGTAACGCTTGATGTCATTAACCGTATGTAGTTTATGCATGATGGTACACCAGAACATTTTAATCGAGTAGCGAGACAGTTTTTAAACGAGAGATTCCTTAATAAATGGATTGGTGATGGAGAGCCAATTAATTGGCCAGCACGATCACCTGATCTAAATCCATTGGATTTTTATTTGTGAGAGCACCTAAAGTCTTTGGTTTACAACGCACCAGTAAACGATGTTGAAGAACTACGATATCGTATTCAAAAAGGTTGTCGGCGAATTCAAACAACGCTTGGTACTTTTGAACGAGTAAGAAGATCTGTGATGCGACGTTTGGAAGCCTGTATTCAAGCCGAAGGTGGCCACTTCAAACAGTTTCTATGAAAATAATCATATAACAGGTTTCACATGAAAACGGCTATAATTCGGAAACAAGGTCATATTTGGCATATGTTCATACGAACTATTCTTCTTATTTTTACCAAATCTATTCCCGAAGTTACATCCGCATTTTCAGAAACACCTTGTATATATTTAACTTAGAATATTTCAACAATTATAATTTACAACTACTGATGTGTGTGTCGAATGTTTAGACGAATGTGTCTGTCGGTGGTTTAGAATATATACTGTATCGAATGTCGAATGTTGAATCTTGAATCTCTAGTGTCGAATCTAATATCTAATATCTAGTCTCTCATGTTGAATCTCGAATTGTCTAATATAATCTTGAGTGTCTGTGCATGCTGTTTTATAAACTTTGTGTGCATTTCTATTCTCTGCCTAAGTATGTAGAGGAAGTAGTTAAAGTGTTATGTTTGGTGTTTTTTCAGTGTTCGTGGGATGACTGACTTGTCGAGAGAGTAGGGAAATTGTTGTTTAAACTATTTGTTATACTGCGGGTAGAAATATGACTCTCCTGGTCAGTTGGTAGGTCTGGTGCTTCTGGTATATCATCAGAAATTGGTAATTACGTTGGAAAATTTTTGAAAAACAGGAGCGGACGTGGAATCACACGAAAGAATTCAAATTCGAAAAAAGAAAATTAACAGTGATAATTACTCAACGAATTTTTCTATTTGTTTTTTTGAAACACGAACAGTCTTCTTGAAAAGAAAAAAATTACACCTTCGGTTTGCTTCAGTGTTTACTGTACATGAAAAACTTCTTTCTTCTTCAGACTATTACTTCGGAGGATCCGTTCCTCTATCTTGTATCACCTTAAAAGTGGCCAGAGAAACAAGGAACGAACACTCCGTGTAACGAGCATCGAAATTTCGCGAGGGAAAAGTTTCGAACACTTTTGGGCGTGTTTCTATGCAAGTCAAATTTGTTGCTAGGAAATCTTCCTCCGTTCTCTACCTTTAGCTGTTCCCCTGACGGTTCTACGGTCCAGCGAAATTCTTCAGCTCCTTATTCAGCCGGTTATATTTCAAACGAGGCCAGACGTGAATACGAAATGCAATTTTAAGCAACCGCGACTGGGACGTGGTTTTAAATAACCAAGGAGGGAGGAAGATCGACGCCAACCAGACAACCGAATGAACTTTCAGAAAAATGTTGGGACAAATGAATATATATACTCTTGTTCATAAGAATTAGAACACCTGAATGTGAAGCAAGCTGAACTTTGGAGAATTCTATTGATATTTATTGAAATCTACTATCTGTCTATATAAGACATGTCAAAATGACTACATAAAAGCTACTGTCAAATGTCTACATAAAACATATTAAAATGATCGGTTGGTATATGTACATGTATTGATTGTTTTATAAATTGCAGATATTTTTGTCCAAATAAAGTAAGATACTTCTAAGTGATACAACGAAGTAATTTTTTCATGAAAACCCTTCGTCATATAAACAGATAATTTCGAATAACACATTTCTTATGCGATGGTTCCAAACTTATTGCCGGCAGTGTACATATATATATATATATATATACGCCTCCATTTTCTCCTCTACGATGAGATATGAAATTGTGTTTACCTTACGAGTAATCGAGCGCTGTCGAATAAATAAATGGAAATGGGCGAGTGAAAACAAGAAAGAAAAAAGAAAAAAGAACGAACGAAATTTTCTGTTCGGTAATGTCCACCGTGTGTGGACATACGCCACGATAATCCTGAATCTCGATAAATTTGTCTTGCCACGCCTTTTCACTCCTCTACAAACAGACATGATTTACGAGCGGCTAATCTATGTAGAATGAAATATCGTTCGATTCTTATTCCATTAAGTATAGCTGTCTTCGTGACATCGGCGATGTTAACGTTCATTTATACTCAAACACGGCGAAGAAACGTCGTTCTTATTCGTTCTTATTCAAATAGAAATTCCACATTTAGGCTCGTACCGGAATTCACAATGGATTCTGGGACGACCTGAACGATAATGAAGGTTTGGTAAAATCGTGCGACAGGTCAACGGGAACATGTACAGAGCAAACAAGATGGGGATCAATAAATTCATTTCGTTAAGAGCAGAATCGACTACCGCGTAGATACTGTATAGGTTTGATAATATTTCGAAGCTTATTCCTCGGGCTTTTTCCGAGGCAGAAGGTTCTACGTATTTGTGGGTAGGAGAGGGAGAGGAAGTTTCAGGGAACCTTGGAAAGTAGTGGGATTCCCCTAAAAGTAGGTCAGCCATAGTAGCCCACTAAATTTTCATGAATATTTTACTATCCATTCGAGGCAACGTTTTAGAACTTTCCAAAATTGGAACTTTCTGCCGATGCTTTTTGGACAATACTTCTATCAAGCTTGCCTCAAGAATAGACACACCTACGTCATCTTCGAAACTTGTTCTTACGTTAGTAATTAAAATTGGTTTGTATCTTAGTGGTCAGTATTTTAATCCATTTTAAGAATAGACACATCTATGTCATCTTCGAAACTTGTTCGTATGTTAGTAATTAAAATTGGTTTGTATCTTAGTGGTCAGTATTTTAATCCCTTTTTGTCAATATTTAAATATTAAGTGTTAGTATTTAAATATGAAGGATCAGTATCCTTTGATCAGTATATATACTAAATTGTCAGTATTTAAATAAATTACAGTGGTTGATCAAATTTTTGTTTATACCGTATTTGTACATGACCGTTTTTTATTTATACTGACCATACGCTATTTGTGTACTGATTATTTTTTTTTATTTACATACTGACCGTTTAGTATTTTTATACTGACCATTCTGGTGATTAAATATTGACCGGAAGTTGATCGAAAATAGATTTAAATACTGACCATTTAATTTATTGCTATTACAATTTTAACGTTTTACGGTGTTTTTTTTATCCATCCACGTCTTCGTCATTGGATCGAAGAGGATAGATGATTGAGGAATATTTACAGTAACTCCTAAAAATTTGCAATATTCAATATTTTTAATATTGCGAATATTAATATTTCACCGACCGGAAGCCTATTAATTGGTTTTTTGCTGCCACTGTTTATCGATATAGGGAGCTTATTAATCGACTTCTTACTGTCACAAGTTAACGAATTACCTTATAATAAGGGAAAGTGATAAATATATAGTAAGCTTTCTCACGAGTTTTGATTGAAAATTTTCAGAGCTGTAAGAATAAGTGCGATAGCAAAAAACAGTACTGATTAGAATGAGTTGGTTGGTAAAGTGTTAACTAGGGCTTGCAAACCGATTAAAATCGAAACCGGTTAACCGGTTTTTTGTTCAAATTTATCTAACCATAAAACCTAGGTTTTCCTAAAAAATCGAGTCAATTATATATTTTTTTTGTTTTTTCAAGTGATAAATAATTTTATTTTTGTACTGTTATTCATAAAGTATTTATATTGTAATTTATTTATTGAAAACGTTTGATGTTACTAAAAAAAAATCCGTGACGATCGAAAATTTATTAAATGCTCTGACATCGATTCAACCCACGTCAACAGACAGTAAGAGAGCTTTTTCGATCGACTGTAATTTTTGTACCAAATTACGTTTGTTCATGGAATATGATCTGTTGGACGCATTACTTTTCTTTAAATATTATTTGATTAAAAAACAAGATTTCTAAGTTATGTTTTATGTTACTTTTCCATTCTTTTCACATAATGAAATATTAATAATAAAGCTATGTTATCTTTCTTTTTATTTTATATAATTGTTAAATAAAAAATAATTCTAATTGCTAAATTTTGTGTTGTATATTTTTATTTATTTTCCTTGATTTATAGCTCCGCTATATTTAAGGTAAGTTTTATTGTATATTTAAAGCAATTATTGGAAATGGGTTATTAAACAAAAGTAAAGACTGTGATTCTTTTCATAGAACTTTATTAAGCGACGTGGAAGGACGTCTTAACTGTTTGAATATTATAGAACGAGTGAGTGAAAACTCGAAAGGGCGCGCAGAAAGTCCGCTGCCCAATTAAGAAAAAGAAACTTGGAAAACGTCTGTTTATTTTCCAGGGCCTTAGGTATAAACTGCTACAGGCCTATGGACCCGATGACATCTGGTCAGTTCTATTATTCTAGCAAGCAGTGTTTGTTATTCATAACACAATTCATTTTTGCTTACTAGGTGACGGATTGTTATTAGTAACAATCCAACAGCAATAGTCTATTTATTTTTGTACTTTAAAAACTGATTAAATGGTTTCTCACTTTATGAAAAACCGAAAACCGGGTTTTAAAATTTTATCGGGTTTTTGCGAGCTCTAGTATTAACTCAGTGTGTACCGGTCACGAGATACAGTCGGGGACAAAAATAAATGGACAGGTATTGGAAATAGGTAACAATGAAGTTTAATCGAATTAACACGATTGTTATGTACTTAAGTTTTATGTGTTATATGAGCCGTTATTTTTGAAAGTGGTATAAATCCATTTTTTCATATATCGAGATATTTAAGGGTTTGAATCAATTTAAAAATATTGGCAAACGTTAATCAATTTAGGTGATGTTTTTAACACTACAAACCTGTTAAATTATATTATGCAATAATAATTATTAATATTGTTAAAGAAAATAAACGATTTTTTAGCTCCAACTGGACTTATATCACTTGCAATAACAATATATTATAAAAAATAAAAACAAGAAGCTACTCGTTCATAAAATAAATACGAAGAAACGTTTAGCATTCGCAAAAAAAAAAAAATATGCTGAAAAGAAATATGACGAAATATAATTTGGAGCTACGGAAGTTTTGAATTGCAGCAATTAAAAAAGAATTTGGAGAACAAACAAAATGAAGCATATAAGGAAGCATTTAAGGGGAAATGGTAAAAGGGCGACCTCCAAGAGACAGTCAGAATAAAAATACGAAAGACTAAAGACCATTTCACAGGGATTATTTTCGAGAAGATTTATTGCTTATAATACCGAAAGTTAATTAAACGAATCGTCACTTTTCGTTATACCTGTAAAACCAAACCACATGTTTGTATAAAATGTTTTATTAACTTCATTAAAATTATAACATTTATTTTTTAATCTTGATACTGATCCCATGGACCGACGTCGCCCAAACCAAAAAATTTAATTGTCAGCCCATACAGACTAACGCTGCGCTTAACGTGTTAACACTAAACCTACCGACATTTCACATATACCTATTCCAATCGCGAGTGGTCAAATGACAGCTTCAAAAAAGACATATTTCTTAATATAGAGTGAATATTATGAACAATTAAATAGTGAACAAAATATTTTCTTAGATTTAAAAATAGATAATGCTTACTTTACTCTTTTTCACCGCATTTTCTTTTTTACAAATTATAGGATTCTTGATTGCACATTTTCTACAGACGTATTTTTCAGTTTAGAGTCTGAGTGGTTGATTTTCCTGGTCAACTTCAGAACAATTTTCGTCAATATTATTTATGTTCTCTGATAACTTGATATTTTTTTAATGTTTTGACATTTGTTGGGATGACTAAACAAATGCTAATATAAAAATGTAGATCAAACTGGGGGAAAAAAATGGAAAAAGGATCAAACTTAGTACAAAGTACTGTTAATTTGTTCACTCTTTTGAAAATGCCAGTTGCAATACGTAATATATAAAATAATAGTAGAATAATAACAAAAATTAAAATGCAAAATAATGATAGACTGCCAAATACGCTCTTTGTAGCTTTCACATTTCGATTCTCTCTGTTCGAGTCACAAAACTTTAATAAACGTAGCAAGAAGACGACTAGGCCATACTCTTAAACCACTGTTTTCTTTACATTGTAGATAACATAACAGAAGACAAAGATCGACTCATGCAAAGAATACAAATCGTTCAAATGGTCAAATGACCGCTTGCGGTAGACAAAACAGATTACAAATTTTTTCCCGAAAATGAACGATAAGAAAAAAAGGGAATATTAAAAAATGCATTGCACGTATAATAGAAGAAAAGTCGTGAAGATAAATAGCGATACAATAATGTCATATATAGGAAATTTAAAACGAAATTTTAGCTAGGTTTAGTATTAATGAGAGAAAGAAGGAAAAAAATGGTGTGACGGTGTTTTAGAATTGAACTTACCCCGAATAAGCGAACTTGGAGAAATATAGTATCATCCTGACGGACAGATCTCGTTCCTTGTTGCTATATATCAAGGACATGTTCATCGGATGCCCGAACACGTATTCCACTTCGTCACCGTGCAGCACTCCCATCCACTCGCCCCATAGATTGCTGCTCGTCCTCTGCAACACATAGAGAGGCTCGGTTATGGTCGCGTTAAACGCTCGTTCAAATACGTTTCCAGGTTGTCGCCATGTATCAGCCAACGTTCCACCACCACATGTATCGACTATCATACCCGCTGACACGGTATCGCGTTGCTATTAACCACCGTGCCACCCCGTAGTTTGTCAGTTTTCATTTTAGCCAGCGCCACTCGCCGGGAAATTGATTTTTACTCACCGTTTTGAAAACATCGTCCCAGGGAATGGGAAAAACAATTTTTGGCTCGCGACAGGATTATCCCTGCTCCGATAAATGGGTCAATGATTTCTTTTTTTCTTTTTTTCTTTCTTTTTTTTTTTGTCTCTCGTGGTAGATTAGGTCAGATCTATACTGGACATAATATTGTACGAGACTGATAGAGGTCTCGCAATTTTTTTTCTTTTGTATCTTTTCTTTTTTTTTGCAAGCGATGCTTATAAATTTGACGTTGAAAAATAGAAAGTTTGTATGTGTACAACGTTTGTTTGTTTCTAACAATGTTCGAGATAGTAGCTCGAATATGTTTTTCACTTGTAACTTTGAAGATGATTTATGCCACTTAATTGTGAACGATGAAATAACGAAAAATAGTAATTTTGTTCAAATTTGTAAATTTCTATCTATTGCATTTAAGCATGCAAATTATAGCGTTGCAAGTCACTTGAAATAATAAAATGATAATTATCTAATATTTCATACCACGAAATCAAATCAGGTTGAATTAAACATCACGAAAAACGACATCACTTTCCGGTACCTCAAATATACTTCGAACTGTGATTTTCTCTTTAATTAATTACATTTGTTAACCAGAACGAGAGGCACGAAATTTTTTGATATTAAATCCGATGTACTTGGAGCATCGATCGAACCTCAGACCTAACCCTAGCTTAAATAACCTGTTTCTGTCTCTTTAGAAATCCATCAAACAGACATGTATTTATAATTGAACCCATTAAATAATTAGCAGAACAATCGCACAATCCAAGAAAAGGCATAGCGATGGAAATAGCTCTGTTATAGATGTTCAGAAAATGACGTACAATATTCACAAGAACTGTAGCCGGGGCTGATATTGTACCCAGGTGTCTAACAGAGGCTGAAATTATTCTAATATACTGGCTTGCAGTGAAATGTAGTGTCTACAGAGGATCAACGAAGCGTCACTGGCCCCTAGAAAGCAGCGAGTCTCCTTGCCTCAGGACACATTCGCAGTTATGGTTATCGTCTCGATCCTATTTCAGTCTCTGGGTCTAGGAAAATTGCGACTCGACCCGGAATCGTTGGAAATTGAACGTTTGTCCTGGTGAATACCGTAGTTCGTCGGCGTACAATGCCAGCTCGTTGCTAACTTTAGCCTCCCCTTTTGACGATGGAACCGGGAATCTTCACTCGAGGAAACTCACTTTCCCTCAGAAATTTGCCAATTCTTCAATTTCGTCCGGAGAGAAATTAGTTTCCGACTTAACCCGAGGGAATTGAGATTCGCGAATTCTTTCGGGAAAGTTCGATAGGTCGAACTACGAGGTTTAGGCTACGTTGACACGAGGACAGATGTTCCTAGCGTGGAATTAATTAAGGCGCCGGTTAATCTTACCAGGACTATGTTCCTTGGAAACTTGTAGAATCACAGTGTACTCGGATTCGATGGATCGAACGTTTCGAAAATTACTTTTCACCTATCTGTTGAACTCTCCTCAAGCGAGGAAAAAAGATAATTTGCATCTCTTTCGATAGGAGAAACATACACACACACACACGCGTATTAACAGCGATCTGGTAATTGTTCATAAGGGAGGGTAAATATGCCGGCAGAAAAATAGGACGTGATTTGAACTGTTGTGTTTACCAGAGGAGAGCAAATTTGCCCTATTTACGAACATTCTGGAATGACGTGCAACCACTGCATCGATCTTTCTAGTCGTCGTTGACCAAGTACCCAGTTTCAAATTAACCGGAAGCAAAGGATTGCAGTTTCAAAATTCGCGGAACACGAAATTACATTACAGCAAGAGTTTCCAAAGTGTGAAACCTTAGAAATGAGGCTTGCGATGTCATACCATCTCCACGATCTTGAATTTATACAGGTAATTTACATTTTTGCAAAAAATACATAAATTTCATCATATTATAATTAACAATTGTTCAGTTGAAAAAATACTAAATTTTATGTGTGATATATTGTAGGGACTTGTTTCAAGGAATTTTTCGGAATTTTTTCCCAAATGTCTTACAAATAAATCCAAAGCTGTTTCTCTGATCTTGGATTATTTGCTTTTACTTTGCGGTCCACATTGTTTTATAATAACTCGATTGGATTTAAATCCGATGAATTGATGGTCACTGTATGATTTTTAACCTTCCACGAACCAGATGGGGTTAAATTAACCCCAGTGATTTTAGAACTATTGTATCTTTTTCAAAATATCTGCAATCGGTCTGGTTTCTTGAGTAGCTCAAGTTTATAGACTATTTACTAAGATAACTTAGTCTTGATTAAGAAATTACGACTATCGTTAGTAGAAAAACACATAACGAACAGAAAAGATAATTAGATATTACCCCGAGACTTACGTAAAAGACTTTACGAACATCTTGGAGAAATACCTCGAAAACGAGCTAAAATAGCTCAGAGGGGCTCTGCGTGTCCAAGAAATAAGAATAGCAAGACTCAGAATACAGACTTTTGTGACTTGAAGACTTCTGTATTTTAGCATTAGCTTTACCTGGATAATTACTCAAAGAAATGTTTATTTTGATATATTACAAAACGAAACAAATTTTGCAAAATAATGAAATTAAATAGAATAGGGATATAGAAAAAAGAAGAAAAGAAAAGAAAGTGAAATGAAAAAATAAAGAGGAAAGAAGTAAAGTAAAATAAAGTAAAATAAAATAAGAATGCAAATGAAATAAAATAAATGGATAAATAACACAGAAAAGTAATGCACTTATATTCTGCTATCTGTCACCTTCTTATTTTTTAAGCAACTGATTAGCTATATACGTATATATGTACACGTATGTATAATAAATTTGTAACAACAATAATAATAATGATAGTAATAGCAATGATAATGCTAGCAATGTAGAAATGTAGAGGAGCAAAGATTTTCTAATATATTACACAAACAATAAAAACAGTAAAACACTATCAAAGCAAAGTAAACGTAACAAGTATATCAATTTATTTCAATTCAATTTGAAACTGATCTACATTCTTTTCTTCTGATTATTTCACGCGTAAATTTAGAAAATTTAGACTCGAAATACATGTATTAAATGTAATTCATCGATATGTCGAAAACACTGTCATTCTATGTGTAAAGAATGCATCGAATTACATACCAGTAGAATTGAAGTTCCTGTTACTTTTTAAGGTTTAATGTATCTATTATAGTAGTTTATAGTAATCGGTAAAAAAATATATTACAAAAAAAGAATTTTTAAAAAATTGTTTCCATACACAGTTTCAATTTTCAGTTAGTCAAAAGTTAAATTACTATGTTTGTGATCATTAACAATAAATCATATATTTTTCAAACATAAATTTTCATTTTATTTGAATCTGATCCTATTAGAAAATCGGCGAAACACGATTTTAAAGTGAGTTTTTATTCAAACGATGTAAAATTTACCCGGAGTAAAATTAACCCGAGTTTTATATTTGGTTCGCGAAGAGTTAATTCACTTTTGTTGTCTTTTTAATTGTTTCCAATAATTCTGACATATTTTACGCTCGGGATTGTTATTTTGTAAGAACACTTGATGCTTTTCCAATAATATGAAACTATCCAAATACTTATGCACGGTGGTGTACGGTATAATATCAATCCATCTTAGAGAATTGAACAAGTTGCTCGAAAGTTTCCTAGATTCCTGTCTGTTCTTAATTCGAGCTGAATGATTCAATAGTGACGCGAACAAGGTTCCGCGAGCAAACAAAGCGACGATGGTTAACTGGCAATCTTGAGAAACGGATTTATCGTTGCCTCATAGTCGTCCCCGCGAGTAATTTCGATTATGTGCCCTCCAGACTGATAAAGAGTCCTCTCAACGACAGGATAGCGTCATAGTTCTTCGCGACTTCCTCCCTTTGTACGACAAGCGTTGCTATCCTTCACCGTAGCTTGTTCACCGAGTATTAAAAACTGGTACTCACATACCGGGATGTTGGTTTAATACTAGAAAATACCTCCAAGGCTGTTAAAATCTGCCTACTTCGTTTACAATAGGTTGAAATTAGGTCTACATGCGATTTCTTTTTTTTTTTTTCTGTAAAGACTATTACAAAAACACGAATTTTTTGTGACCTAGCATTTTGCAATTTCGTTTCACTCTGCTGCAGTTTTCGCTTTTGTTCGCAAATCTATGTAGAGGTAGCTACCACAGTTTGTTACAGAAATATGTAAAAAATCGGCGCACGTTAGCTGTATTGTTTGTACGAGTAAACTATTTTAAACAATTTCTCGTTTTAGAGAATACAATTTTACACAATTAACGATATCATAATTCTCATTGTACTTTATATGAAATATCTAATAGAGATGGAATTTTTGATAGAAAAATATAAAAAAGCTACATATTAATTTCAGTATTTAAACAAGTAGACTTTTTCTAAAAGATTCCTCGTTTGAAAGTGTATAATGTTCCATAATTATCACCTAAAAAAGAAAGAAAAGAGAAATACGCAACTTCCAATTACAGCAATGCTAATTGCAGCCTGTGAGTTCGGTTATTAGGTTCAGATCAGACTGTTACGTCAGTAGACATATGAATTAGGCCATCAGCTCTTCCTGGAATAACGTTTCAGCTCTTTCCGCACACTTGTTCTTTTTTATAGATTGCAACTTCTTTTTTAGCGGCAGGTCGTGTCAGAAATAATCATGGAACTCCCGAAATATACTTGGCGTACATGTCGGTAGTTTCACTGACGTCATATTTCCTGGTCTATTTCAGCATGTAGGATACAAGGAACGTTCGTTATTTTTACGGAAGCACACGGAATGTGTCAATTATAAGGTTCAGTGGTAATTTTGTCTAACCTCGAATGATCGAATGAAATTTAATAGAAGCTTTGGTTGGCTAGCCAGGTCGAGATCCTATTGTATCGCTCGTTCCTCGTCCTTTTCACCGGTTCGATGAGACCATCGTATTATGCACCGACTTTCAGTTATTTTCGACGAATCCGGCCGGGATTTAAGAATACATCAGGCTGAATCAATAAATGGCCCGGTTGATAGGACCGTCTCTTCTTCTTTCTCCTACTTCATGAATGAGTACTATTGCGGCAGTTATTAGTGGAAGGCGGAAGGTAATAGAGATAGAAGAGTGAAAGAGGAGCGAAAGGGAAATGCGTTTCGTTTTGGATTTTCTAGTGACCTTGTGAGTAAGGCTTTCGTTACGAACCTGAAACGAGCAGTTGAGAACCTGGGATTGGAAATGTGAAGTTGTTGGATATTTCAAATGATTAACTCATTTAACACTTTGACAGCCGCCTCTATCGTGTGTCATAGCCAAGATAAGATGTGTAATATCCCAGATAAGATCAAATTACAGTATTATCGACCCATCCTAACTATATAAAAGACGGGACTCTCGATAAAAAATCAGTATGTTCTTGACTATCAAACTTATTGTTAGTGTAACTTTCTTTTTAAAATCTCGTATTATCATAGATTTATAAAACCTTTTTATTGCAAATCTTCAAGAAGTAGCTTGTCGTTCAACAAGACTACGTCTGTTAAGGGGGGACACCACCTTGAGGTGTCAAAAAATGGAAAATGTTTGGGAATTTTTTTATTAAGTAATTACTAACTGAAAAAATTAGCTTTTTTCCAGAGAATATAAATGTAACTTTCAGATCTATTTTGCAATTTTTTGAAAGTAAAATCGTACAAAATGGCGAAGTTATTCGCTAATTCCGGAATCCGTTCTGATAGATCATTGATTGTTGGCCGCCACAGTTAGCAAGAACTGGGTGGTCTGAAATATACAAAATTTATTGATTTATAAACTGGAATAATAACTCGAAACAAAACGTATATACCGATAAACAAACAAATTGTAAAGTAACACGCGTTAAAGTTAGGTAGATATCTGATGGGACCATGAATAAATCCAGGAGGATATCTAGGTTAGATACAGGTTAAGTTTTCAATTGACAGGATTCCAGAGTGACAAAGAAATCCAGTAGATTCCTCTGAATGATCGTGTCGCGAAGTTTCATGGAAACTTGCGTCGCTATTCCCCTTTCCCTTCTCCTTGAAGCAAGAACTCCGAGACACTGTTCTTGTTGGGAACTTCATACGTTAGAAACGTTAAAGTTGAGAGCTCGATTTTTCCCACCCACGGGCGTCGACAGAGAAACATCGTTTCGTTTATCTTTCACAATTTTTCCACCCTACGCCATATGTATCCTCCCTTCTCCGTGGAATAATACACGTAACAACGATTCACACCTTTCTAAACTCTGGAGAGAAATTGATTACAGGTGGTGGTAAAACCTCCCCCAGAGGGAGAGAGAGAGAGAGAAAGCGCTGAGAGTGAGTGACAAAATTGAGAGAGGTCAGAGAGAGAGAGTGAGTAGAGCTGAGAGTGAGTGAAAGAATTGAGAGAGCTAAAAGAGGCAGAGAGAGAGAGGGGGGGAGAGAGAGGACTAGGAGAGAGTGAGAGAGCTGAGAGAGAGTGAGAGAATTGAGAGAGCTCAGAGAGAGAGTGAGTGAAAGAATTGAGAGAGCTAAAAGAGGCAGAGAGAGAGGGGGGAGAGAGAGAGGACTAGGAGAGAGTGAGAGAGCTGAGAGAGAGTGAGAGAATTGAGAGAGCTCAGAGAGAGAGTGAGTGAAAGAATTGAGAGAACTAAAAGAGGCAGAGAGAGAGGACTAGGAGAGAGTGAGAGAGCTGAGAGAGAGTGAGAGAATTGAGAGAGTTCAGAGAGAGAGAGCTCAGAGAGAGAGAGAGCGAGAGAGAGTGAGAAAATTGAGAGAACTAAGAGGGACAGAGAGAAAGCTGAGAGAGAGTGAGAGAACTGAGAGAGCTCAGAGAGAGCCCAGAGAGATTCCAGAGAGACAGAGAGAGAGAGAGGAGGGGGAGGAATGGTTGAAAAATAATATTCTTGAAAGCAGCTGGGAAAATTGTTTCCCTCGAGTTTCCATCTGGCTGGGAGTGGGGCAGGTAGTGGATGAAAGGAGGAATTTCCTCTGTTCACAGTGAATGGGGGGAAGCTGGGAATGCGGCATTGTCATTACGACAGTCGTTCGTGTTCGGTAAACGTCGTTAATTTTAACGATCCTTAAAATTACAAAGGCAGAGTGGGTGAAGATCAGCCTAAAGGGGTGGCCCAGGGGCTGGCCTAATGATATGGCGATCGATAATGCCCCACCAAGCCCGATGAACGGCTGGAATTTCGTTACTCTTAATTAACTCGCGTTAGGAATCACGTTGCACCTCTTTAGAGTTTTCCACGAGAAAAAAGAAGAATATTTCTCCGACGCTATTCCACCTCATGGAAATATTATTCACAGTAAATAAGGTCGCTACAGTTTTTTACAGGAGTGTCTAGAAATCGATAACCAAGCTGGGAAAATTACGATTTTTGACCGAGTTTCACTTATCGTTGACTTCTGCTACTTGAAACTGGGTTTCTCTACCCTCTCCCTTTGCTCGTCCGATTAATTACCGACTTGTTTCACTTGAAACCAACGATTTCACGTTTACACGGTGCCTCGAGGCAGCGGAAGCAAACATTCACAGGCCGAAAAAGGGGAGTGTAATTCTTAAGAAATTAAGCCCGTTTCCGTCAAGGACAACCGCCTTGAATGCCGCGTTTTATCAAGGAGAAACGGCAAATGTTGTTCAAACGTCTCTTCCGCGGGATCTCTTTTCAACCCGACGATCTCAATAGCCCGTTGCATCTACGGGGGCAGAAAGTGGATTCGCCCCTTTTCAGCTCGCGTTTCCATTGCGGTTCCTGAATGGGGACCGCGAAAAATCGCGGATTGATCCAACTCGGCCGATAATGAAGTTCCCTGGCCGCGTGAAAGGACAGTCGGTTGCATCGGAAGGGGTAAATCGGGATAAAAAGTACGGGCTTTCAAGGGAACTAGATCTCGTTTCTATTAATTCCTGCGGCTAATCGGCCGCGTTGGATTCAACGCTTGACGAATCGACTGATTTATTCATGGCCTCGATCATTTTTTTTCTCCACAGCTGAAGAAACAAAAAAAAAACACAAAATGAGTATATAGTAGACCGTTGGACAAAAGATTGAAACGGTTAATAAGATTTTAATTGGTGTTCGAATGAATGGCGTGAAAAAGAAAGAAAAGAAAAAAAGCAAAATATACTTCGAGCGTGTTTGCACGAGCGGAAATTATATTCAGGCGGTTTCTAACGTATGAGAAAGATGGTTTCATGTTACTTCCAGCGAATACCGGCACATTTGGCGAAAAGCTGGGAATATAACGTCAGGTGACTGTGCTACAGCGGAGGCAAATCAGCGTACGCTGATGGACGAAGTGTGTCTCGGCTGTCTTTCTACACAGAGTTACATATGTCCCAACGACGACGTGCATTTCCTCCTCTTATCCCTTACTTTTCCATTCGTCTCAAAGTTAACCCGTTTCTGACCCACTTGCCGGCTTTGAACTTGTTTCGCCCCGCAGGAAAACTTGCGATCTCCACCTCCCTACCTCTCTCCTTCACTCTCAGGTCGCCTTTAATTTTTCCTCCTACTCGTCCTATCCGAGAATCAACGAGAAACGGAACAAGTTTCACATTTTATTGCCCCTCGACGAATGAATTGACTCCTTTTCCTCCCCGGTTCTAGTTCTTCGAAGAAGATTCCAAGTGGACAAAATTAAGTCAAGATTCTTTTTCTTTCACAAAGAAGATACAGACGACGGAGGTGTAATTTTTGGGATTTTTATCGCGGAAAGGGAGAAAATGGGTGTTGAATATTGGGGGAGAGGGCGGAGAGGAGAATTCGAACGTGAGTTTAAAGGGGGTTGCTTTAAACCGGCTGGCGAAACCGTTATTAAGATTACGGTGGGCGCGCATGAGTAATGACATCCTCCTTTGCTTCCACCAGCGTTCCCTGATAAATTACCTTCTCCGCTAATTACTTGGGCCTCGGTATTCCGCTTACGCGCATTTCACGTCCCAGTTAGTCGGTTCCGCGGCGAGAAACCGCTCGAGATCAAGCGCTTCCGTGAAAGTGAAACACCCTCGAGAAATAGGGAGGTCTCTTTTTCTCTTTTCCCTTCTTTTTCATGGGGTAACCGAGTTTCAGTTTCGTTTGCTCGCGATATAGAATTCACCGAAGTCCCAGAAGTAAGTAACTGGAGGAAATTACATATTTTCAAGGAGATACGGCTGGTTTGTGTTAGGTTTGAATTACGCTCCGATTCAATTTGTTTACGTCCGTTTAAAGACCTTTTTCTCTTATTTACCTCGACTTTTTTTTTCCAGGGTTGACTGTAGGGTCTGAGTTAGGTTTATACCTAACCGAACTGAATTGAATCTAGTTGCAGTCTTTTAATAAAACATTGCAATCAGGTTAAATTCAGTTCGATTTAGACGATTACTTCTGAACTCTGGGCAAAATGTAACTCAACCTTAACTCTTTGACTGTGTAACGTAAAGGTTACAATTTGCTTAAAGTAAGTCTTTATTTAGTAACAATTTAATATAACACGAGAATTAATTATTTTATAATTAATCCCTGACAGGGCTTAGTGCTGTTTCAGGTTACTCTCTTTTGTCTTTATTCTTGAAACTATTTCCTTCAAAAATTTTCTTTCAATAGTACGTAAATAGTACTTTTTAAACTGTCTTTGGACATTTCGTACACTAGCTGATACATTAGCTTTTTCGGCAATTTACTTTGCATTATACGTAGCATTTGATGGGATATGCAAAACCGACCTTTTATCTCTTGATGACAAGGTCTTTTTAGTTCTACCTTGCTATAATTTGCCGTAACTTTCACTATTTTTCAAATTTGAACGTACAGCAAATTCACTCCTGTTTAATCTCATCGTTATCTCTCTGTTGGAATACCCTTCTTCTTTTAACACCTGAACTTTTCCAATTTCTCTACTGTTTAACTGTTTTCTACGACCCATTATTGCGTGAATGCAAAATAATCTCGTATTCGATGCGTCAGTTACTAATTAAACAAGGTGAAACAGAAGAAACTCGAAAAATAGTACAGAAATAACGAAGAAACGAATCGTGTTTATTCAAATGTCGCAAGAGTATTCTTACTTTTTCATAAAATTGCGAATATTTCTACAATGAATAAATAACTTCTCAAAGTACATGTGTACACTTTCATTAAATAAGATCTATTATGTTGAAAAAAGAAAATTTATTAGTTTGAACTTCATTGAACAAAAATACAGTGAAAATATTACTGCGTTTAATCAAGTTTAATCGAGGACTACATATCATACTGTGCAATATTATTAATCAACAAGATTAGTGTTCGTATCTGTGTAAAACTCTTTTCGTAAGATTCTATCGAGTCTTCTTATTTCAAGTGACACATCACGGCGAGTTACAGTGTAGTATTCTGGCACGCGAATCTGTGAATTAACTGCCAGCGCAAGTGGTTAAAAGAAATGTTCGGTATGGAACAAATATTTCTTCTTCGGGTTAGCGAAATCTCTAGGATAGATATCAGGTAACATATAGGACAGATTAGACAATTTTTTCCTTATCTCTACATTGTGTCTTGCTTAACTCTAAGCTAGGTCCAACTTCGGCTGAGGTTAGATTTTTTACTTTTTCCATCAATTCTGCCTGCAATCTTTGCGTCTGCCAATTTCGATATTTCTCACCAAGGCTTTCTAAAACCATTCCTTCCCCGCGCAGCGTTCCATAAATTGTGGAACTCTAATGTCTCCTCGAGCTAAAGAGGCGATGAAAGTTCAAGAGCCCTCACGAATGGCCCGTATATATCCGCCTTTATAACTTCGCCGCGGGAATATATATCGAGAAATTTCGTGATAAACTTGAACCAGGGGACCACAAGAGCACCGCAAAAAGGCTTAACCACGTGAAACCGGGGAATTACGCTGTTACACCCTCTGGAAAACCATCAAACTATACCTGAAGAATCTAATAACTAAGAAGGTATCCTCGCGTTCTCCCTAGCTTCCCTCAACAAGAGGATAAATTATTGATTTACACTACTAGCGGCGCTTTAAACGTACTTGATAAAAGCAGAAAATCTCCACGTCTCTCTCTCTCCCTCTCTCTCAATTCTCTCTCACTCTCACAGCTCTCTCTCTCTGTCTCTCTTAGCTTTCTCAATTCTCTCTCACTCTCACAGCTCTCTCTCTCTGTCTCTCTTAGCTTTCTCAATTCTCTCACTCACTCTCAGCGCTCTCTCTCTCTCTCTCTCCTTCCCTCTCTCAATTCTCTCTCACTCTCTCAGCTCTCTCTCTCTCTCTCAATTCTTTTATTCACTCTCAGCTCTCTCACTCTCTCTCTCTCTCTCTCTCTCCTTCCCTCTCTCAATTCTCTCTCACTCTCTCAGCTCACTCTCTCTCTCTCTCAATTCTTTTATTCACTCTCAGCTCTCTCACTCTCTCTCTCTCTCTCTCCTTCCCTCTCTCAATTCTCTCTCACTCTCTCAGCTCTCTCTCTCTGTCTCTCTTAGCTTTCTCAATTCTCTCACTCACTCTCAGCTCTCTCTCTCCCTCTCTCTCAATTCTCTCTCACTCTCTCAGCTCTCTCTCTCTGTCTCTCTTAGCTTTCTCAATTCTCTCACTCACTCTCAGCTCTCTCTCTCCCTCTCTCTCAATTCTCTCTCACTCTCTCAGCTCTCTCTCTCTGTCTCTCTTAGCTTTCTCAATTCTCTCACTCACTCTCAGCGCTCTTTCTCTCTCTCTCTCTCTCCTTCCCTCTCTCAATTCTCTCTCACTCTCTCAGCTCTCTCTCTCTCTATCTCTCTCAGCTCTCTCAATTATTTTACTCACTCTCAGCTCTCTCACTCTCTCCTAGTCCTCTCTCTCTCTCTTTTCTCACTCTCTCCTAGTCTTCTCTCTCTCTCTCTCCCCCTCACACTCTCTCACTCTCTCTCTCTCCTCCCTCACTTTCTCTCTCTCAATTCTCTCACTCATTCTCAGCGCTGTCCGTCTTTCTCTCTCTCTCTCTCTCCTTAATATCTGTACGACCTTTGTTCCAGAGGCAACTTGGTCCCTTTAAAAGCTCGTCTTCGATGATAGCTCGCCTCTAATGGCGTTGCTTTTTGCAGGATAGCATTCGAGGAGAGTAAATTCTACGGATCGATAGACCGACGGAGAAAAAGTGTAAAAATGGAGGAGAATGAATATAAATTCCAGGACGACACGTTGGCGGAGTTGCAATTTGCCGGATAGTCGTTAGTAGTCAATCATTCGTCGACGTATTCGGCTCGCTTTTTCGTTGGCCACTCTGCGAGCCAGCTCATCGTTAGTCGGGGGGAGAAACAAAAAAAAAAACGGGGTGGACAGGTCTCTCTTTCATATATCCCGTAATTGTCCCGCGACACGGCGCGGTTAATTAAAAATTTTTGCCACGCGACCATGCTAACCGCAAAAACCCAGCCAACTATGCAATTTATTCCATGGTTATTTTCATGGAAAAGGAGGACAAAGGAACGTTCAGATTTGTTTGCTAAGGCTAGCCCGGGTTTTAACCCTTTCACTGCTATGGACGCATATATACGTCCGTCTAAAGTTATCGATATGGACTATGGACACATATATGCGCCCGGTGACAGTTCCTATCTTACACATCTGACGAAAGCAGCAATCAACTTTTAAGGTAGATATATATCTCGAACATTGTAAAGCAACGAGAATAAATAGAATTGTGTTCATATCAGCCACTTACTCTTTGCTTTTCAGGGAGCTGTTTCTTTCTATGATAAACGATTGTGATTGTTGCAGTATCATATCGTAAAATTGCATTTGCGATACATGTAACTTTTTATTTTATTTTCTTTTTGTTACTACGAACCCTTAAAAAATATCAAGTAGTTTTGAAAAACTTGTTCTAGGTAACGATAGTGAACTAGATGAAAAGTAAGATTTAAATGAGTATCGTAACGATGGATAAACATGTTTTTAAGACATTGATATTTAAAAAATAAAAATAGAATATGTACGAAAAAAATTAAAATATTTCATTTCGTAGATAATGAAGTAAAATAGTAAGTTAGTTATACATTGGTATAATCGATTGGTATGACAACAAAGTCCACGCTATGCGAGAAAGTATTATAAAACAAATGCATAGAGCATTTAAATTTGGAGTATCCCGCAGTTAAAAGGTTAAGAATCTTTTTCTACGGAATGTAATTGCTGATGATAACACTTCTCTTGGATCTAGCAAATATTTCTACAGTAAAGACGAGTATGTCTGTGCAAATGATATTTGTTTCGATTGTGTCATCGTTAAGACAGCGATTAAGACAACTCTTGGGATTTCATTACCAGTTTACGAGTATTAGATTGGTGTGTATGAAATATAGGTCTCTGGAATAAATGTTTAGACACATTGTGTTAGTTAGAAGAAGAATGTATTGGGTTATCCGGAAAATTTGTGTCGATTTTTATATAGATAAGCCGATTTCATATTTCAAAGTATTTTCTTTTTGTTCTATAAGGTTTGTAATCTTTAATTTTACAATTTTTCGTTGTTTTTCTAGCAAATTAAAAAAGTCCATTTTACCAAAAACTTTGTTGCTTTATTTTCTTTAAGATTGAAATTCTCATTTTTAGATTTTGTTAACCGTTTGCGAAGAATTTTTTCTGATAGGCTACCGTCTTTTTAAGCATTTTCCCAGTACTTTCCCCTTTTCGTTGAAAGAAAAATATTCAATGTCAGAAGTGTGCTGTATGTTCTTACATCTTCAAGACAGTATAACATTGAGAAGAAACTAGTAATTGTAACGAATAAACGTTTAAAAGACACGTCAAACAATAATCTTTCAGAATACATGCAAACTTTATGTTTTTATACAATTTTATACGTTGTAATATATTCAAACACTACCTGTTCAAAATCGATACGAACTTTCTGGACAACCTAATATTTAAATGGTAAGAATTTCTATACGATACTGTACGCTTTTCTCGTTGATTAACTACTTTTATTATCATCGACTGCACTATTTGATCTTCCTCTTAACTTATTGTCCAATGAAATGTCGCGAATATTGAATTTTGTATTCTAACATTCATCGAATATTAATACTTGTATTTGATATTTTGAGCAGTTTGATTGTTATTTTCAGGCTGAGCATTGTATTAATACTTTCAGCAGTTTTGTCAAGTACAAATATACGTAAAAAAGAATGTCCACGTGGTTCTATACACTTTTTCCAAGGATTAATTGCTTTCGTTATATCAAATTTATAAAAATTATTAGTCTTTGAATAGAAAGTTGTTTTAATGCTGCTTTTAAAACCTTGTTCAAATGTTTGGAGAAAGGTCTATTGAATAAGAGAGAATATGGTAAAATTTCATATTCTTTCCCGTGGATTCTTTTCATTTTTCTTGCATCTTCATCATCGACTGCTCTATTTGGTTTTCTTTTCGACTCACGTTTACCCTTCTTGAATTTTGTCTGAACTTTTATATTATTTTCTTCAAATACTGAATTCATATTTTCAGCAGTTTTTATGATAGTTTTTTTCAAGTTTAAACTTATACAAAAAGAAAAATGTACATGAATAATGTCTAAATAATTCTAATATGAATTTTTTTACGATGGCAAATTCTTTCTTCTTTCGACTATTGTGTAAAAGAATTTAATACATGGTATCAACCCATCAATTTTAGCTGTTGAGAAAATGGCATTTCATTTACATTAGTTTAATAAAAGAAAAAAAAAATAAATACAGCGGGCGACCAAATTATTATGAGCAAATGAATACATTAAGTTTCCTTTTTCGGTAGTATTGTATCTTTGATAATAGTAAAATATACCCTTATTTATTCTTAATATGTAGATGGGCAATTTAACTATACTGTGACAGCTTAATTAAGTAAAAAAGACATTCAAGTTTTATTCTGGCAATATATCGAATATGAATCCAATGAAAAACATATGAGTGTTATTAAAGCATCCAATTTAATCAAAAATAATATCTAATAAACAGTAACTAATTGAGAAACTCTCTAACTGAGAAGTAGCATCACGATGCAGAAAGAAAAGAAAATTGCAGAAAAAATAGAGACGTACTGTAGGAATTATAGATGCAAAGTGTGGAATTACGAAACATCGTTATATTTAGTACAAAAAATATTTAATAATCTATAGAAATTTTTAAATATTTGCTACATTCCATTAAATGTACAACAATACCTTTTATTATAAAAAAAGGTTCCATTTTATGTGTAATTTCAATCCTGTTCATATTCAAACTTCAGATAAATGCTACACAATTTGATTACCCAATTATTTGCTAAATAATTTGATTTGATATTCTCTTCGATCGTAACATTTCCTCAATAACAAATAGGAAAAAAAATCCTCGTGAAATTATCTTCGATATTTTCCACGAAAAAAAAAAAAAACAGAAAGAATTCACCACGCGTGCTCAGTTTCCTGTCACCGTACCCGGACAGGCCACACGGTTCTGTTAATTGAATTCACCCTATACGTTTTTCCTCGTCCACCGCGGAAAATATTTTTCCTATCTAGCAAATAACCGAGGGTACTCGATATTCGATAAATCGCAACGAGTCCTAGATGCTTAAATAATTCCCCGGGAAAATTGTTCGCGAAGACAAAAAAGAAAAAAGAGGAAGAAAGAAAGAAAGAAAGAAAAGAAAACATAAAATCGATGATGTGGTTGTAGGTTAGGATGAATAATGGATTCCCTAACCAACGGCCGGATAACAGCCAGGCGAAGGAGAGAATCACGAGCCGCGTTATCATCGTCCGCCACGTGACTACCGTTCCGTGGAAATGTCAGGCTATAACATAATGGCCCCCCCATCGATTGAACGCGTTTCACGTGACGCACACACCCTTCCTCCCGTTACGCCTCGTACACGTGACGATAAAAAGCACTACCTACTTGGGTGAAGAAGTAGTAGTAGACCTTCATCCCACGATCCGCAAACAGTTGGGCGAAGTGGATCGACGGACAAATGAAGAAGTAGTCGCCGACTACGTCCGCGATCATCTTCTGATAGTGGTAGCCGTTGTTCACTTGTTCCCAGTCTGTGTACTGTAACAGGAAAAATTGTTTCTCGTTGATAAATGATGGAAATCTTCAGGGATGATTTTGTACGATAGAATGAGGGAAAAATGTAGAATCAACAAATTTGGATCGAGGCTTCGTTTTTTAATTATTGCTAGGCTAAGAGTTGGCCCAAGAGCGCCAGAAACCAGGCAACCAGACTAGGACGAAATGCAGTACAGAATACCCGTAGCATCAAAAAGTTTAAAGCTAAGCTTCGTTGTTGAATTATTGCTTGGAGAGTTGGCCCAAGAGCGCCAGAAAACATGCAACCGGACTGATATAGGCCACAGTACAGGATACCGTAGAGTACTAGAATTTTGATTGAGGCTTCGCTTTTTAATTATTGCTACGTGAAGAGTTGGTCCAAGAGCGCCAGGAAGCATGCAACTGGACCACTATAGAGCACAGTACAGGAGGACACTGTAGAATACAAAAATTTTGATCGTGGCTTCGCTTTTTAATTATTGCTAGGCTAAGAGTTGATCCAAGAGCGCCAGAAAGCAGGCAACCAGAGCAGTAAAGGATAAGTAGAGGATACCGTAGGATAAAACAAATTCTGATCGAGATTTCACTCTTTAATACTCTGTCGATCGATTACGAATATCTCCCTGAATTGAAGAATCGTTCTGTTTCTTCAATTTCTTTAGAATTGGTTTTTTTTAACTATGTAGGCGACTTTCTCAACAGCTAATTGTCCGTGTTATAAACTGTGAATTTCCAAAAGGACTTGCGCGAGAGTTCGACTGTACCCAGCCAGTTCATAGCTGATCCTGACGTAGGTACCAAGCTCAGCGGAAATTCCGCGACATTGCCAAAGTTTCACATTTCCATTTCCACCTCCACATACCAACCCTTCACGAAAAGCGCTAAGGACGCATGGAACAGTGTGGTGGCAATTTTCACACGATTTGATTGGCTCCTGTTAAACACCAATCAAAAAACGAGACTTTGGAAGTCTCGACGAATAGTGTCTTAGAACAGTCTACTATCAATCATCACCCAGTAACAATCACTATAATCACCATATTTTTATATCGCGTTCAGAACTTGGAAAATCGTAATAGTTAGTCGTCATATTTGTTAAATAGTTTTAGAAAGAATAAGATATCGATCATATTAGAAATCAGGACATTCAGTTTCTTATAAAATCATCCCTATTCCTTAAAAAAATGTCTTAAAGGTCGCAGGAAGCCATTAGCACACAGCGTGATAATAATCGAAGTGGAGATTTATGACTTCCGCTAGATTTGTTTACAAATCTCGACGTGTATGCGTGGCAAAACGAATATTACTTTCGCTCGGTCAGCAATGTGCTAATTATAGCTGAGTGAAGAATTGGCCCAAGAGCGCCAGAAATCAGGCAACCGGACCTGTACACCCACCGTACACCAACTCTATAAGCTGATTAATACACACAGAATTATGTATCTTCTTTCAACGGTATATTTACCAATGTAGCTAGGTAATATTTCTCACAGTATGCTTGCGAGCGTACTAGTGAAATTAACGCGAAGTTAGCCTCGCAGCCCGGGGGCTTTACGAACGAAGGATCGAGGAAAATTGAGACACAGAGGAATTCATTTGGGACGTTTATGGAAGGCGGTAGGTAAAAGATTCATGAAAATTGTCGGGAAGAATTAACGCGCGTGGAAATAATAACCTGCTGCGTTTATATTTTCAGGAAAGCGTGAGCAATAATTGGCGTGTATCGATCGCAGTCGGTGTTTACTGCGCGCCAGTATAATAGTGATAAATGGATTTCGATAGCTGATACCGTGAATTTCACACCGTAAAGAATCAGGAATTCGTTCGTCCGTCGAACGCACGTTTTCATGGACGTAGCGTAAGAAACACGGAGAGAGAAAAAAAAAAGGTCTATGGACAAAACCTATTCTGTCTATCCGACAGAAAGCTCAGGCCCTTAGAATTTTTCTATTTCTCCTGATTGCCAAAGCTTTTCTTTTTATTTATCGATGACTTTGTTTGCTCGCTTAATGGTAAAAGATATTGAAAACGTTGTCACAAATGAGTTCATTACACGACACAATAAGGCTGTTCACGAAATAGAAGGAAAAACACTCGATTAGAGCATACTCGTTCCGTGATCGTTAACACCTTACCATAAACTTCTCCTTTTAATTTTGAACACCACGAGACATCGCGTACTCTAGTTACAGCCTACCTGCGTCAAATAAAGCCCTGAAACCGTTTTTGGAACTTCCTACCATTTCTCCCACCAGTATGTCACTGCACTTTCCCTTTCTCTTGACTTTTAGAAAATTGGTTTAGATATAAACTAACCAATCCTCGCATTTTGGAGCTTTTCTCCGACCAAAAATTATCCATCAATTACTACCTCGCTTTGGCATTCTGAGATACATAAATTAACGCAACTTTTTCCTAAAATATCACAGTGTACTAGAGTCTAACGTGAGAGTATATAAGAGTCACGAGAGTAACGAGAGTAAAATCAGAGTCATAAGAGTCTGACGAGAAAGTCAATCAGAGTATAACAGAAGTACAGTGTAAAGTATTTCTTCGTGTAAGAGTAAATCTTTAAATCAATCTCAAGCCTTACAATTCTTTCAGGTCGTTCAAGTCTTTCGAGTACTACAACCGAGTTTAGACCGTGTTATTTAACCGAGCTTTCAAACGACGTTCCGAAACCATAATCAACTGAACATTAAATAACGACTTTCATTTGGACTAGTCGCAACGGTTCAAGTGTTAATCGTGATCATCTGACGAGCCGCTGGATACACGATTATCTCTATTTATCATCACCTAACTAACCAAACATTGTATGGCGGTGCAGTTGGAGGAGAAGGTGGAGGAAATGATAAAAAGGATCGGCGGAAAAGGAAAGGTTGCAAACTAGGATGTGTCGTGTGGAGGAGGTAGCAGAGTGTCTTAAAATATTTGGCAACGTGGCCATTTCTACCAGGCTTAGATCGCGGGATATGATCTAATGTCTGGCCGGGTCTGATAAAAATGAGGAAATGTACAATTTGTAAGCTTAATGATAAAATGATCCTCAAAAATAGCTGTACTCGTTTGTGTGTCATAAACGTGTTAGCAATATGCACGTTGAATGTTATGCTTGTGCAAATTGCCAGCTGCCTTCAGAACCGGTAAAAGAAATAATTTTATTTTTATTGGAGATGCTGCTTCCTCGAGACCAAACTGCGGAACAAAATCTATCTGAAATCTAGGTAGCCTAACACCCAGTCGAAAATTTCACCTCCATTTATTTATTGGCCTCTTCTGATTTCAACCAGAGGTAATTTTCTGGGAAACTCCGAGCCTTTTGAACGTAGAATTTCATCGCGGAACCTGTTGCAGCGACGGTTCTGTAAAAGTGGGGGCGGAAACGCGTGACAAGTTGAAGGAAACCGATTATTCAGAGTTCTCGGAGAACTTGTAACCTCGTGAAAACGCCGAGGAAACCAGTTTCACCATTTTGAATTCCGGTTAACTTCCGATCGAGTGGCAATTAACGTTTGAACCGTGGTATACGAAACGAGATCGCGGGAAAGACACGGGGGGAACCTGGAAGGCCACGAAACAGACCGTGGACAATAGGGAAAGTTTGACTATCGTTCGACGCTAGATTTACCATACTGTATCCTGGTAGAGAGCTGGAACTGGAAATCCGCGACTGAATAATTGGCGAGGCTCTCACCGCGGAACGAATATCGACCGGCATTTTCGTGAATAATGGAACACTATTAATTGACGGTCGATGGTTTAAGGAGTATGATATTGGACGTAAGATGGCGAAACAGAGTGGAAGAAGGAAAGGGCGAAGGTTGTTATTACTGAGAAACGAGGCCTTGAGTTTAAGCACAGTTCGAACATTTTTACCGGAGAAAAATATTGACGATAATTACACGGTTCTTTCGTTCACGTATTAATACTAGAACTACCAAGCTTGTAAAAGTGACGAGTTTCAGGTATTTTTTCTGAAAATTATTAACATCGTAGTGATATAATTGTAGGAAATTGTAATGATCACTTAGACGAATAAAAGTAATACGAGGGTCATTTGAAAAATTCACGGTTTCATCTATTAAATGACCAAAATAGTGCATTTTACAATATTTTCACATATGTGAATTAGTTGCTAGCGCAAGTGGTTAGAAGAAATGTTCGGTACGGAATAAATACTTCTTCGGGTTTGCGAAATCTCTAAGATAGATATCAGGTAACATATGGGACAGATTAGACAATTTTTTCCTTATCTCTACATTGTGTCTTGCTTAACTCTAAGCTAGGTCTAACTTCGGATGAAGTTAGATTTTTACTTTCTAACGAGGGTCATTTCGAGCGTACGTTTTTCATGATATCTTAATTCGTTGAATTTCTATGAAAGTTTAAATTTAGTTTTCATCGGTGAAAAAAAAATTTTAAATAGAAAACTGAAAGACAGTAGTGTATGGATTTTTCAATAATTTCGTTACTACATTTTAAACTTGTAGGTAAGATTCCTTGGCTACGAAGACAATTCTACGCGATCTTTCTTATTCTTTTCTGTAAGAAATGGTTTGATGGTGCTTGAAACTTGTTTTATGGATTTTCCTTTTTTCTAAATTCGGTATAATGTAGATTTAGGAACTTGAATAGCGTGAGCTGTTGATCTTATGGTGCCTCTTTTGCTAAGAAGAATATGTCCAAGTTTTTCTCCATAATCTATGCATTTACGTTCACAGTTTTGTTTTTTTAAAGAATCAACATTAACATAAGATTCACCTTGACAATTATTTTCGGAAGCACGTTTCCAAATTCTTGATACGGTCATTCTGTTGCACTTAAATTGTTTTGCAGCTAACGTAATTGCACTTTTCTGCAACTTTTCGTTTCTCTTTTGATGCATCAAGCACTGGACAATTGCAACTCGATTTTTACTTAAAAACTCTCTTTTTTTCATCTTACTTTTACAATAGGTTGATATTCAACTAATATAAAATAATTGATTTCGTTCAGTAGATGAAATCAGAAAAATAGTTATAATTCGTAATAATTAAGTTAACCTAAAAATTGAAAGATGTGTCAAAACAAATGACAAATGTCATGAAACATTGATTTTGATTGAAAACTTCGCAATTTTGCTCTACAACATAACTTACAGCTGCATTCGCTAATAATTCCCGTTTAAATATTTACTTGCTACTATTATTATAGGATAGAGGGAGTATACTACTATTTCGATTCTGTTTTTATTTAAAATTGTATTGGAACAGTGAACTTTCGAGTCTAACATACATAGTAACTAAAATAATGTGGGCTTGAAGGTGTGACATGAGGACTGATGTTTCCTAAGAACTTTATATGGCGATAGATGCAACTCTTTTTGCACTTTTATCGATACTCTGCTTTATACTCTGCTTTGTCCCTGTGCTCTTTTATACTCTTCTCTGTCTCTATACTCTTTTCTAGTCAAAATCTTAAGAACCGTGCTTTCGCGACCTATCTCGCGTAAATAGGCTGCCACACACATACCCACACATACACATACGTGCTCACATACAGATGGCTATCATCCCACGCATTCTTTTTCTTTCTCGCATCTTCGCTCCCACTCTCTCACATTTACTTCCTGAGTCGTCCCCTGCAACCTGTTTACAATCGATTCTGCAAAAGGCGTATTAGTTTTTAGGATGATTCGATCGTTATCGATCACTTCAAACAGCTACGCAATTACTCGGCTACAATAATTTCTATTATTTCTCCCAGAAAGAATTCTCCAAGTATACGCAAATTTCAAATCCTCGAATCTAGCAAGATAACCAAGTCGAAACTCGCATTGAACTAAGAGGAAATTGTACCGAGTATTGTTCAATCGTTTAGTATTCTACGAAAGTCTCGAAAGAACCGAGTTTCATTGGAAGCTTTGTATGGAATTTCCTGGGCCAGCAATTAGCGGAAAATTTCCGCGTTACCGAGCGAAGCGAATGGTAGCCAATGCTGATGAATCGGGGCGCAAGTTTGATTGCCGAAGGATTACTTTGCGGACAAGTTTAATGAAATGAGATTCGCGGTCGCTGGTGGAACAGTTTTCCTCCGTCCTTTCGCGCCACCGACCAAAGAACTGGCGTTCCCTGGCTGGCTGACTCGTGTGTAATTAGCCTGGCTGGCTGCGCCTAGTCGCATAATTCGAGCGTTTCCTCGCGGAATGGAAAAAGCTCCTGAGCCACGAGCAACCCGACAAACATCCTCCTCGTAGTGCGTTTTCCTTTGAAGGAACCTAGTTGCAACGCGGTTTCTTCCTCGCGACACCTCTTTTACCTTCCTCTAGCCTGACTTTAAATCACACTCCTCTCTTGTATGCTTCTCACACACGTATACACGTAGCCACATTTACAGACCTATACGTACACACGACACGGTCATACATTTTAATGGGAAATCCCGTTCAATTACCATACCAACTATGGTAGCACAGTGACTGTCGATTAAAACAGATGCAAATGAAAGGGGGGCTTCTACTATCATTTTCCAAACGATTACTGTAGCCTCAGCTATTCCGCCGTTAATGAAACCTGTGAATAGACCTAACTCGACCCTGTGTCTCTGATTTCCTCCTGCACCACTGATTCTACGTACGCTAGAGCTGTAGACAAGGGCGAAATTAACGGTTTCAACGGAACAGCATTGGCCCGAGGAATATGATAGCGTTGTGTCTCCGGCTGTTCTGCGGGCTTTAATCAAACTTTCGGCCGAGTGTCTTCGCAGAAGGACGCGTAATCTGCGAGCGAAGCTCTTATCGTATGAGGGGGAAACTAGGTGACTGTGACAAATTGCTCTTCGATCGGGGATATTTAGAGCGGAATACTTGGAACGGAATATTGAAATTATTTCCACGAAGATTGTGTGCGCTACGAGGATGCTTGGGTTTCGATGAATTTTTGTGAAATCTGTGTTGTGGAGGTTCACAGGCCGCCTATCTTTCCCGACTTTACCATTTTATTCGATTGGAAAGATGAAAAATAGAGCACACGTTTATTGGACAAAAAATGTTTCCAATATATTGGATACATAGGCGATAGGACAATTTTGTTACTTTAGTTTTCATGAAAAGGAATCTTGATTTAATTTGTATTGGAGAAAGACACTTCTATTCTTCTTTGAACAGTATGGTTTAATAAAGTTGCACCACTCTTTATCTCTTTGCGATCGGTATCACCGTAGTTTCAATTTTGTTCGAGAAATCAGTGTCGCCGCTATTATATGTAAAACTTTCAAGTTAGCCAGGTAGTTAGAACATATTTAAATAATTTAAAGAATATTATGAATATGTAGAATTTTTTTTTTTAACTAAACAATACTTTTTGCCTTAAAAAAGCATTTGTTTGAAAAACTATTCTGAAAAATTGTAGATCTCTGTCTCTTCGTTCAAGGGTAATACGAGGGTAAAACACCTAAACTGTATTATTTATTTTCTCAGTAATTATTTAAGATATTTAAATGAAAAAAAAAAATGTAAAAGAGCTATAGGTTGCCTTTAACTTGAGATATTTTTTCAGAATTATGAATCGATTAGTAAGAGTAGGAAAAAAGTAATTAATTTTTTGAAGGTGGATTTTACAAAACAAATCTTTAGTGTGACCACCTTAAAAAAAGAAATTACAAATAATGCTTTGTTAATCAAATTAAGTTTCAAATTATTCAGCTAGATGGAACATATTTAAATAATTTAAAGAATAGTATGAATATGTAGAGTGTTTTTAAAACTAAACAATGCTTTTTGCCTGAAAAACTATTCTGAAAAATTTCAGGTCTCTATCCCTTCGTTCAACGGTAATACGAGGGTAAAACACCTAAACTGTATTATTTATTTTCTCAGTTATTATTTAAGATATTTAAATGAAAAAAAAAAATGTAAAAGAGCTATAGGTTGCCTTTAACTTGAGATATTTTTTCAGAATTATGAATCGATTAGTAAGAGTAGGAAAAAAGTAATTAATTTTTTGAAGGTGGATTTTACAAAACAAATGTTTAGTGTGACCACCTTAAAAAAAGAAATTACAAATAATGCTCTATTATCGAATTATTATATAAACGATTCAACACAATTCAGCACATCATCCGCTATCGCTTGTAATATTTTTCAAAAGCTATTCCGATCGTTCTATATTGAAAGAATCTGCCGAAAAATGGGAGAACTTCTCTCTCCACAGTTAACGACCGTCATCCCGTCGAATCTCTTCCTCGTTAGTTCATTCTCTCTGTTTTTTTTTTCCACAGCTTCCGCTTAAATTTCACGTTCCACCCGTTACCTCGATATCGTTTCGGAAATAACGATCGCGATGTTTAATCGTGTTATTAAAAGCCCAGTCGAACTCGACCTGTCGAGTGGATTGTTCCTGTCGACACGAAAAGCGTGGGAAAAAAAAAAAACGCTGTCACAACGGTTCAAATGAAAATTCCCATCGACGGATTTTTTTCTCAAGGGGTGTTTAATCGGGTCTCGAGATCTTGAAGAGCAGCAACGAGGTGGCGTTGAATAGCGAAACGCGTGACAGGTTAAAGTGGTGCGTGGCATGTCGGTGAGAAAGGTCGTCGCCGTCATCATTCGTGACGAATCGAAACGAAAGGCCACATTGGATAGATTTTCAAAAGAGGCTCTCCCGATTGCTAGGGGTACAATTAGGAGCAGCTATAAATTCGTAACGAGGAGCCATCTACTCTACTAATGAATCGTCATAATAAAGCGCACTCGATTATTATTCGCCTGTTGAATTTATTATCGCGGCACAAAAGTGCACGGCACGGCACGAATCGATCCTGACGTTCGCCGTTGGTTGAAAAGGAACTTCTACGTTGTAATTTAGGCCAACCGTAGAAGCTGTTAGGATCTCTGAGCGTTGCATTTTAAACGTAACGCGGTTTATTCGATTCACCGTCGATGGATGAACCTTTTGAATGTAACGTTTCACTCACAGTCGAGTAATTGCAAATAATTCGACCCTTGAATTTTTTAGTAACTAGACGCGCGCGCGCGCACGTTCACGTTGGAAGTCGTTTAATCCTCTGATTCAACGCGTACAGCTTTGAATTACGTTACTTTTAACGGACAACGATGGAACGTTTCGAGAGAGTTTCAAGGAGAAGATTTCTTTGCTCCCCACTCTGTGCTTTTCGGACGGGTTACGACTAAGCTACCTGATGAATCCGGTCGGAAAGCTCTGTTCTAACGCGAACCACTTGGTTTCCATGGCTGGAACGATCATACCCCTCTCTTCCCCCCTTGTTAACGTTCTTTTGACGAGCTTCTTAATGGTATCGTTGCTAGGGAACTTGGGAAAACACTTTGAGTAAATGGGACGACATTGTTTTCACGATTTCCAATTGTCGGCCTTTTAAATGGTAACAGCTAAGTTTCCCTTTATTTCGCTCCTCGTCGAGACCGATGGGTACTGTTCTTATTAATTCGAGAAGTTCTTGGAGGTTTTAGATTTTTCTACTTCAGCTTATTTATATTTGTCTGCGTTTTCGTTGTTCTCAGACATCTTCGTTTTCTTCCTCATTTTGGGGTCTGATACTACTTTAGTCGAATTTGACAATCGAATTCCTTTTTTTTCATTTGCTTCTTCGCAGCAATCTTTCTGCAATCTCAACGTCGATTTTCCGAATTTTCAATCATTCTCCATGATTTCTAAACGCTGCTTTATAGCTGAAAATTATAGTTACGATGCGTCTAGGACTTATTTTTCTGATATCCCTCTGTGCCTATTTTTATTTCAGTAAAAAAGAATTTTCGGAAGATTTGCGTTTCAGTTTTCAGAAAAGTCACTTTGACGGTTCATGGTTCCTAAACGTTGCTTTACAGCTTGGAACTGTGATTGGAAATCGACTAGAACCTATTTTTCCGATATCGTGTCTTTGTTTTTATTTTTATGATAGTAGAAAAATTTTCGGGAAATTTTCAATTTTCGTTAAAGAAGAGACTTTAAAGGTTGAATTTTCTGTTTTTCTATTTCTTTACCCCTACTTTTCCCAATTTTTTCTGTCATCCTAATACTGACTTTCCTGATTTTCCATCACTCCTAAACGTTGTTTTCCTGATATCACGATTCTATATCTATTTTTATTTCGGTAAAGGGATTTTCGGGAAATTTTCATTTTCGTTAAAGAAGAAACTTTGAATACCGAATTTTCTGTTTTTCTACTTCTTTACTCCTACTTTTCCCAATATTTCTGTCATCCTAATGCTGATTTTCTTGATTTTCCATCGCTCCTAAACGTTGCTTTATAACTGGAAACTTTAGAAAATTTGGTTAGAACGCGACTAGGATTTATCTTTCTGATATCACGATTCGATATCTAATTTTATTTCGGTAAAGAAATTTGTCGAGAATTATTCATTTTTGTTTAAAGAGAGACTTTAAAGGTCGAATTTTCTTTTCTCCTATACTTTCCAAATTTTCTGTCATCTCAGTGCCGATTTTCTTGATTTTCCATCATTTTCCATGATTCCTAAATGTTGCTTTACAGCTAAAAATTGTGGTCATCATATCACGGATCCGTTTCAATTTTTCTTTCAGTGATTTTCGTTTTCATCGTTGAACCCCTCGTAATGGACATTAAATAAACTCGAAGAAAAAGCTGCACGAACCGAACAAAAACCTGTAGGATCAGACACCTTCACGAGGGATTGAACCCATGATACCATAGGGACGAAAAACAGCTATAACACCACTTACCGAGCCATTAACTCTTTTGACTGAAGTGTACCGTTTAATTTACCTCTATCTCTACATCGTCAACGCATCATTTTCACAGACACCATTTTACGCGTTGCATATTTTACACAGTACAGCACTTTGCGATCTCGAATTATACATCATTTTAACCTTAGAAGGGCCAAAAACTTTTTACGTACAAATATTAAATGCTACTAATTCCCACAGACTCTCTCTCTCTCTCTCTCTCTCTCTTTCACTCGCTAAATCGTGTGCCCGATCCTCTCAGAGCCGGAGAATTTTCATGAATTTTTAAATCTTGATTTCTGTCTAAATTGTCTCGAACTAACGCTGCTTTCAGCGGCCTTGAGCGGGGCACAAAATTTACGGCCATGTCCCGGAAATTCAAGGGCGTGAAATATTATATTTATGGAGAAAGTGAGGGTGGAAAAGTACGTTCATATTTAACACCACCGAGCGAGAGATTGGACACTCGCGTTCCCTTCCTCTACGAAAGCGTATCGTCGAATACTCGTTTATCTTCTCGCGAATGTAGAAAGAAAAAAAAAGTGTTTAGCGAGGCGATTTATGATACGCTTGCAAAGGAAGTTATTTTCGATATCAGGACTTTGTTTCATTGTTAGTATGCTTTCGAGAACCAAAGTATGTCTCGGCGAAGGAACACCAGCCTTACAATTCGTAGCTTATGTTGGATATCGCTCTAGGCTAGTAAATAATTTTATATTTCGCGTTTAGCTAAGATAAGTTGACTTTAAACCCTGTCTCATCTTCTACACATAATTACGACCCTTGAATCCGTTACTCATCAACCTTGAATCATACCCTTTCTCCTAGAACTCCTATCAGTCCTTCTTTTGATCATTGCCACCTTCTAAACCAAACTACCGAACCTTTAAAAGGACTAGTAAGACATTTTTGAAGGGGATTATTACAAAAATCGTACACTATTGAAGAATCTAGAGCCACGGCTCTAGAAACTAAGTGTCTTTTGTAAGATTTTTGTGTAAGGAAACTCAGGAAAACGATAATGAGCGGTCGACTTACAATAGGAATAAATGTGGGCAGTTAAATAGAGTGAAAGCTATATTTTGGATTATATTTAGCGAGTGCTAATACAATTCTGTCTTTCCTGAAAAATCCTAGTCAAGAGGACGCCCTTGACAATATGACCTTTCTTAACCTTGAGGCAGAACCATCCCTCGGAAGAGAAAATGCAGCAAAAGACTGTACATGGCCAACTCAAGCGTTCGCTTTTTGGAATTTTTTAACATATATGTACATAAATCTGCTTATAACTGATAATCGTAATATTATTTTATATTTCAATTTGTATTGTGATTTGTTTCAATCAGCTGAGGAGCTTGCTAGAGAATTACAAGAAGAACGAACGTTAGATAGAACATCGGCGAATACTACGCAAAGTTCGGATAAACGTAGATTCAGTGTCAAATTGAACATTACAGAAATAATGAAACCAATAATACCTATGATAAATGCAAAAAAATATTTTTGCGCGAAATATATATCTAAAAGGATCTTTACCTGCATTTGCAAGGACCATCTTCACTAATAATAAATTTACCATTGTTAAGTACGAAGAAAGTGTATTTCTAAGTAGTATAAATATGTATAACATTATGTGGAAGATAAAGAAATATGTATAAAGGTTATTTCCATTGCATAATGGATATTAAAGTCATAACTAGTCATTTTGACTCGGTAGTTTTAGTGTTAAAATAGAATGCTTAATCTTAACGTAGATCTCGTTTGGATAATGTTGAAGAATTTCTCTTTTCGAAGAGTCTTCTCGGTAAATTGAAAAAACAAATTTTATTTTTGAATTTTCTTACAGTTTAACATCTGAAAAATGAGTCCATGAAGTTTTAAAGGCCAATTTTCAGAATTGGCGGTAGACGCTTTCAAAGGAAGCAGCGCGTCCGAGCTTTAAAGTGTAGTTGAATCTTTAAACGTGTTTCCCCCGAAACTGAATTTCAGAAGCTGGCAGACGCGATTGCCGAAAACCCAAAAGTCCAATCCACGCCAAATTTGCCAGACATGCTCGGTAAAACGTTGAACAAATTAAGATGAATTTTGAACTAGAACCAAACCAAATATTTGCAAAATTCTTCTAGCCACTTCAAATATTTGCAAAATTCAGCTTTTGCGGTCCAGGAGACCATCAGTTTTCCTCGTTAAACTCGAGGAATTTCTTGGAAACCTTGCCATTATTTTATTTCTCAAGTTTGAACGATAGCCACATGCTTGCAAATTAAGAATCCGTTTATATTTCAGACAACTACAGTCTAATATCATATCTGCCATTCGGAAAACTATATTTCAAGGTGTTCTCCTCGCGGCTGACTTTATTTCCCGATAAATGGATACTTTTACTTACAACAAAAAATTGTTATACTCTTCGAAAGTTATAGAATAATCCTACAAATTTTCCAGAAGGATAAATGCAAGCTTCTCTTCAAAATTTACGAAAATGTACAATTTTTGTTATTCGTTGCGTTAAAAAAGTTTCTTAAATTGATCAAACCAAAGTTCTACCTATCACAATCCCAAAGTTCACAAATTTCTCTTCAACAGATAAACATTTTTCTGTCAAAACTAATCTAATCGAAGCAAGATTTAAGTTGAATCTGAAACAATCGAACTTAAAATTGATCCAACTTATCCGAAAGTCAACTTAATCCTAATCCATGACTCGGTGTAAATTTGGCTTTGCTTAACCTCGGTGCAATTCAGACAGAACCTTCGAAACAGTTTCCCCTATTCTCTCCGTACTGTATAACGTGGTACTTGTTTAAGGAAAAAGTTTCTTATTGGTCGATTTGTGGCCGCGAGCGGGCCGTGAATACAAATTCGCAAATTCGCGAGGCGACACATACCGTGACGCTCGGATAGTAGGCAACCTGAGTGCCGCGGGGAGTTAAGTCGATAAGCTAACCGCTTTGGTTGAATTTAAACCACGGCTTACGGTACTTAAGAACGGCTCGACACATGAAAATTGCCTGTCACGTGTAATTATAGGCCCGATTGAGAATCAGATTAACCAGGGGTTGGGTGGCGGCGATCAACGACAAGAAACCGGGTCACGCGGCCGCCACGGCTAAACTTTCCTTAATAACACCGTGAAATTAGTGACGTCAACTTCCTACAAACACTTCCAACCACTAACGACAAGTTCTCGCCTTCGAAAACTGATCTTCGAACGTTATTTAATCTATTTCGAGGGATCAATTTGATAAAACGATTGTTCGGTCGTAAAAGCCTAAAATTTGTCGAAGCGAGGGATTAGGCGACACGGCCTGCAAATTGATTTTACAACATCAAATTTCGAAGACCCTACCATCTGGCCACCAAGAGAGTCATAATTTTAGCAGCAATATAACAAACAGTTTAAACAACAATTTCCTTACTCTTTCGACAAGTCAGTCATCCCACGAACACTGTAAAAACACCAAACATAACACTTTAACTACTTCCACTACATACCTAGGCAGAGAATAGAAATGCACACAATGTTTATAAAATAGCATGCACAGACACTCAAGATTATATTAGACAATTCGAGATTCAACATGAGAGACTAGATATTAGATATTAGATTCGACACTAGAGATTCAAGATTCAACATTCGACATTCGATACTGTATATATTCTAAACCACCGACAGACACATTCGTCTAAACATTCGACACACACATCAGTAGTTGTAAATTATAATTGTTGAAATATTCTAAGTTAAATATATACAAGGTGTTTCTGAAAATGTGGGTGTAACTTCGGGAATAGATTTGGTAAAAATAAGAAGAATAGTTCGTATGAACATATGCCAAATATGACCTTGTTTCCGAATTATAGCCGTTTTCATGTGAAACCTGTTATATGATTATTTTCATAGAAACTGTTTGAAGTGGCCACCTTCGGCTTGAATACAGGCTTCCAAACGTCGCATCACAGATCTTCTTACTCGTTCAAAAGTACCAAGCGTTGTTTGAATTCACCGACAACCCTTTTGAATACGATATCGTAGTTCTTCAACATCGTTTACTGGTGCGTTGTAAACCAAAGACTTTAGGTGCTCCCACAAATAAAAATCCAATGGATTTAGATCAGGTGATCGTGCTGGCCAATTAATTGGCTCTCCACCACCAATCCATTTATTAAGGAATCTCTCGTTTAAAAGCTGTCTCGCTAGTCGATTAAAATGTGCTGGTGTACCATCATGCATAAACTACATACGGTTAATGACATCAAGCGTTACATCTTCCAATAGTTCATGTAAGCTTTCCCCTAAAAATACTGGTATGAGATAAGAATCGTTACTTGTAAACAATTAAAGGAAACAGTCAATAGAGTTATAAGAATTACTAGAAGACAGAAACGGCTATAATTTGGAAACAAGATCATATTTGGCATATGTTCCTATGAACTTTTTTTCTTAGTTTAGCATACTGAATCTATCCTTGAAGTTATGTTCGCATTTTCGGAAAGAGCCTGTATATCGTTGTTCAACATTGTGTGTGATAGATTCGATAATTTATACAGCTCACTATGCATCTTGCAACCTTTAGAAGGCCTCACTGTATACTTTACAAAAAATAGTTCGAAGCCCACGTCATCCTATCGTCGCGGAAAATACTTGTCGACGCTGTGACGCGATAACATATTTCTTTATCGATCATTGGAAATGTTTTACTACAATGTTCATATGGAGGCGATTTTCTGTTCATAGATGGTTCTTGGAGACGGTTCTTTTACGTTACAAACAGATGCATATCTGAGGATCGTATAAATATTAAAAAGAATTAATCAGAGGCAAACAAGTTTCAGGGATTCATGGACATCAGTATCGACATATTGGTATATTGCGATTAATTCAGTTGTAATCAAACTGACGGAGGAATTGCTCGTTGTAACAAAGGGGCCGGGGATCAGGTTTCTCAGCTGTGAATTTTGTTTTTCACTAGCGACAACCAAAACGCGTGTTGGGTTATTAATTTTGCGAACAATCGGTCGAAATTTGTGACACGGTCTGTTGCATTTTGCGCGCGCGTGCACGAATGCTTCGATCTGTTCACGATTCGCCTGTGATTGGACATAATTTACGACAGCTGACTCGAAGTATAGAAACACGATCCATACGGGTTCTCGCTTGATGAGCGTTATTCCGTGATAATTGAGCGTGGAATCTCTCGGTTAAACGAGCCGGCAAAAATATGACGTCCGTTCAATTAAATTTACGCTTTCTGCCGTTATTAACATTGTTCATGTCACCGATAACTTGTGAAAGCAAAAAGTTCCATCTATGGATGAAGTTACACTTCGATGTTTCGTTCGAACAACGTACATGGTGGTCAAAACTTTTGGAAACAGATTTTTACTGCGATCCAATTTATTTTGACTCGCAGTGTATAGGGTATTTCTTCGATCTGGCGGTGAATTTACAGGATAAAATAAGTTTGAAAATATAGAGCGACATTTTTTCGTAGATTACATTTTTAAATGAATTAATCTTGAATATTCGTCGAGTACGTGTACCTGTATTCTTGTTCGAATTGATTACAGTAGATAGTAAACAATAAAGAATCAAATAACTAGTTTTATTTAAATAAACACCAAATTTTTTGTACGATTGTAAAAATTGCTAAACGTGACTTCCCTTTCTTTGTTAACATAATTTCATCCTGCATATTACACTTCTAGCGATGTTCTCCGGAATAGTTTTTGTTTTCAGGTACGCTAATATGTTAGACAAAAGTATGTGTAAGACAAGTAACCGATGATATTCACTTCCTGCGAATTCAGTCATATATCACACTTCATATCATAGACCATTTACAAAATCCATTGCATAAGCGGAAAATCGATCAACCAATAAATGTTCAGTCTTTTTACCCATACTCTTCCTCTATTTTTCTACTCCTACTACGTCTTTTTGCTTCTCAGATTATTTGCAAATTTTCTTGCACGTATTTTATGCTCATGCACGGTTTACACACTAACACATACTCATTGTCAGTATAACTAACGTCTCTTATATTTTCAGAGTGTAACGAGGACTTACTCAAGGGGAAACACAAATTGATACCAACAAGAAAACTAAATATGGTGAAAAAGTTTTTAAACCTGAATGTATTATTGAATACAATAAATACATGAAGGATGTTGACACAGCTGATCAATACTTATCATGTTTTGGAGTTTTGAGAAAAACTCGAAAATGGACAAAAAAAGTAGTACTATTTTTGATAAATTGTGCTCTTTTCAATGCTTATATAGTGTATCTTAATAACGTACAAATTGTTTCTGAGGGAAGTATCAAGGGACTATATTACTTCTACAAATGAAAAAATCAACAAAGCTGTCGTAATTTATCACACTAAACGTGCTTCAAGAAAGAATCCATCTGAGCGATTATCAGGTGACAAACACATTGTGTACTCAAAGCAATTCCTTGTCTCGGTAAAAAAATGTCCAACACAGGTATATATGTTCAGTCTGTGCAACCCATAAAAAAAAGGAGTGAAACAAGGTATATTTGTAATTTTAGTACTGTACCTTTGCACAAAGGAACTTGCTTTCAAAAATATTATACTCTGCGGAATTACCAAACTTATTTAAAAAACTACCTTTATGATATATTAGTTATAAGGTTAATAAATATGTGGATTTTTAATTTCCTATATGTATTTGTTTTTCATTTTCAAATCGCCGGTTTTAGAGTAAGCCTATGGGAAATAATATGCGGTCATTTAAGTGTTAAAATAGAAATTTTATGAGTAAACGTTTAAACTGGTCATTTTGATCGGTTAATATATCTAGTGTTAATTATTCTTTAATTAATTTCATGGAACAATCACGTTTCAACGACATCGAAGGTGAATCCGAGATTTACAACCTCGGAAACGAAACAACCGCGCGGAATACTCACGGACGCAATGAAACGAACACTCTTCTACACGTTTCTGTCTCTCGAATACATTTACTATAGCAGTACCGTAACCTAACCTTTATTATCATTACGTGTGTAACCTATACATTTCATATTGCGACGTTATTTCTTTCAATGGAAATTGTTCGTTTGATATTCCCAAAGGATTCTGAAGATCGAATTGTTCGAGAACATGTTCGATGATTCGCTATCTAACAGGAGATCGAAGTTTCGCGAGCGGAAGACGCGTAGTATAGGTTGGCATAACTTCAAAGGGAAACCTAATCGTAGGTTGATCTGCATAAATCCATTGTAGCAGCATCGGTACACCGGAGACGAGATATGCTCCATGCTCGTTTTTCCACGGAGAATCGTGAGTTTCTCTCGTTCGATTCGGTCCTCACTTCCGGTTGGCAGCGACGCATGCGTCATCGGCGATGGAAAGAGAAGCGGGATTCTTCCGCGAATATCAACGAAAGATCGGAATTGGCTATTAAAAGTTCGCGATAACTTTTCGAAGCGGATGGACGAGGGAGCAACGTGTATCGGGAATCAGCTTCTTTCCACCTATCGGGTGTCGAAAAAGTCACCTCGAGCGATCAATTTTAATCTTTACTTTCATACAACCTCGTCTAAAAAAAAAAAAACACGTATACACGTTTCTTTTTCTTTTCAATAAAATACAAACTACTCAAAATCTTTTTCAAATTGTTTTTTTAATCCTCTAGTTCCTAGCTCCGCCTCTAGACGGGGTTTACGCGAGTCGCTATAAAACATATACGAGGTGTGGCAATTGAATAACGAGACTGCGCACTTTCCACCACGCAACAGCATCGGGCGAGGTTGTCATTAATAGGTCGTTGATTTTGATGCTTCCGGAGCAACGATTCGTACTTTTCTCTATCCATCTGCTTTTGTTTCTTTTCTAGCGTTAATTGTAGAGGTCACTGTTGCGTTGCAGTGTCGCGATCATAGTTGATGTAAAAGTCGAGCAACGAATTAACCTGATATTCCTCGTGAAATTAAAAAATTCGCCAACGGAATGTTTGCAATTGTTAAAGGTGGTGTATGGTGATAATGTAATGTCACGTGCGCGAGTTTTTGAATGGCATAAACGATTTTCTAAACGATTTTCCCAATGCTGATCGTTTTTTTCGATATCAAGAGTGGTATTATGACTGAATGGGTGCTTGAAGGTAAAACCGTTAATCAGAAATACTACAAAGAAGTCCTAATCAAGCTGAAGGAAAGAGTAAGGAAGAAAAGACCGGATTTGTGGTCTTTTCCACAATGCCCTATCTGTGAAGCAGTTTTTGTTACGAATCGCGATATGGTCGTCACGAACCGAAAAGTTGTCCCTCTTTTTGAGTCAATCCACTTAAGGAATTTACTCGGGATACGGGACTTAGGTAGTGCACGGGAATTTGAATGAGTAAGACACGAAAGGAGTTTTGTTGTTATAAATTTGTGGTTTATTCTACGAGATATGTCTATGTATGAGTGAATATGTTTACTGTTCGAAAATCGGTGTGTTTCTGACGTGTTGCTGGAAGGGCTTGTTTTTTTTTATTAATTCGTACTATTTTTCTATTGGTGGAAGAGTATGTGGAGGTGGATGTGTGTTTTCGTGGTTGGTGTAGGTGTTTAGCTATGGGTGTGGTTTGTGAGATGGTGGAGAGAGAAATTTTCCGTTTTCTTTGATTATAAATTATTCTGCTGGTCCTTGTAATTTTTGCCCATGCGGTGACCGGTTGCTCAGGGGTTTTAGGCTTTCCGGTGAAATATTGTTTTATTGCGGGTTGCGCTCGAGTACGAGGCTTTCTTTCATTGCGTTAGAAAGTTACCTGAGCGACGTCTGTTACGCATGTGACACGGGCAAGCGTATTTCTGTGCTTGATCATGCTTCGTATTCGCCAAATCTCGCACCGTGTGACTTCTACCTGTTCCCAAAAGTCAAAAGTGCATTGAAGGGAACACATTTTCAGTCTGTTGAACATGTAAAAACAAAAACGGCAGAGTTGTTGAAGAGGCTGATAACTGATGAGCTACAGAATTGTTTTGAACAATGGAAGACACGTATGCAGCGGTGTATAAATAAGAGAGGAGAGTATGTTGAAGAGGATAAAAGTTAAATGTAACTTTATTTGCAATAAATCACATTTCTCACACCAGTCTCGTTATTTAATTACCACACCTAGTATTTCATAATTTTTTAATAAAATCTTTTTATTAGAGTGTAAACCAAGCTTCATTGTACATTTAAGTTTTTTCGGTTTGGTAATACAACGCTCCGTATAACCACCGTTACAGTTGTAACGGAAAATTAGTCTATTCTGATTTTTTGAGGTCAAACAAAAATTGTGGCATTAGAGGGTTAATTTCTGTTGAAAGTATTCATTACAATTGTAAGTGGATCAGAATATCATTCAAATGTGCATCACGACCGCGTCTGTAGACATCAATTCGATTACCGTAGTTTTCAATGACTTTTCGACATCTTGCTGAAGTTATTTTACGAATTGCACTTCGAATGTTGTTCTTTAGGTTATTAATTGTTTCTGGTTTGTTAGCTGTAGACTTGACTTTCCAAGAAACTTCATAAGAAAGATTTAATGATGCTAAATCGCATGATTATGGGAAACAATTGATGTCTGCATTTTGCGAAATTACACGTTTACGAAATTTCCGTGGTAAAAATTGGATATTTTCTCAAGTTGGGTGACATGTAGCATCGTTTCGCTGGAAATAGACACATCGATATGATTCAACTTCGAGCATAAAAGTTGATTGGTATCGCTGAGCATTCACAGTAACAGCATTTCAAGCATCATTTCCGAAGAAAAATGGTCGAATAATTCCTTCTGCACAACAATGCACGCTAAACGGTGACTTTTTCTGGGTATAGTAATTTTTTGCGAGTAACACAAAGATTTTCATCACCTCAGATACGACAATTCTACTTATTTAGTAATCCGTCAATTATAAAATGAGTTTCGTCGTTAAACAAAATTTTGCTTGTAAACGATGGAACAGAGAACGCTAATTTTCGTAATAAGTTTGAATAATTTAAAAAGGCGTTGTTGCAATATATGTATACTTGTACATGATTAGAATTGTACTACTTTCGACTAAACCAAAATGGCTTATGTCATTTGGAAAAGCACGACGTACAAGTATTATATTACACAGTGCTCATATCTAGGCTTGGATAACTGCATCTTTTAAAAATAAAACTGAATATCTTCTTTTCTGATCCGTACCGAAGATTTCCTTTATTCCGGATTGAACCTTTCTTTTTCTTTATTTTAATATTCTAAAAAAGTTGTAAGACGGGCCTGAAGGATCCGCGACCCATAGGATTAGCCGAGACCGTTATAAGGGCAACTCATCACTTCGGTAAACTCATAATCAAACGACATTTCCAGAACTCAGTTTTACTATCCATTGTTCCAACTTTATAATTATTAAACTACTACTTTCCTTCTCTCGTGTCTGATCTCTTTTTTCCCGGAATTTCCTAAAACCTAGACACTTCATCCTTCTACCACCACGACAGCCATCCTTCCGGTAAAATCCGGTAAAATACTATAATATTTTATATTATAATAAATTATTTTATTTTATTAATATTATATTATTTATATTATATAATATAAATATTATAATATATATATTATAAATATTATAAATATTAAATATATAATATAAATATTTTATTTTATATTAATTATTTTATTTATTTTCTCAGTTATTATTTAATATTAGGAGTTGTTTATTAAGTGAATAATTTAAAAGAAAAATAACATTACAATGAATAAATTATTAATATCTGTGGTAAAGGAATGGAGAAACAAGTCGTTTCATGAAAACAAAGAGAGCGAGTATGGTCGGAATCATTTGAGGAAATGAAGAAACTCTCTTCTCAGCGCCTACGCTGATACCGATCATAGGCAAAGCAATTCTTCAATTATTTATTATTTATTATATTTTTTAATATATCTTAACACATTACCAACTATATGGGGAGATCTCTCTTTTTCAAATAACCGATTGGATATCTCTCCGTTTTTGAAAGAAGTCGCTGTATTGAGGATTTAAAAAAAAATATAAATTTGTAGGAGATTTTAACGAAATGTAGATGGAATCTTTGAGTCTTTCAAGCTAAGAAGATTACTATTTCGCGTTATTTGTGAAAAATATGCGATTGGCTAAGTGTTAACGTGCATTTCATAACAAAGTATTGGAGAATCGTTTAATCCGAGGAACTTCATTTCGACTCTAGTGATATTCCAAGATGGCGACATGAGAATTTTACTGAAATTATGTTCCCATGCGTTGCAATCGTTTGATGCCAAGCAGAATTCACAAATGTGAATAGAGAAAATAAAATAGAAGGTGACTACACCTTCCAGGCAGTCATATTGAAATGAACCCTTTGTGTGTGGAATACTTTAAAGTCAAACGCTTCACGTGGATGAAATACTTCTTCGCGTGCACGTAATATCGATTGACTATACAACATACGACTAATTGTAAATTATCGTTTCAATTCTTTATTCACCGTAAATTGAAATTCAATTATTTTCGTCCTCTTGAAAATATTGAATTTATTTAGGAAAATTAAAGCTGTGATAAAAATAGATGATAACGAATTGGAATATTCGAAATTGAGAAACACACTGAAAGGGTTGAAAATCAAAGGAAGTGACCATTTTCTTCTCTAGAAAATTACTGTCTCGGTAAAATCAAACGAATCGAACATTAAGTTCTCTAGAAAATTACTCTTATCTTTGCAATGATATATTTTTGAGTCTTTATCGGTTGGAATTCTTTTTCGAAAATACGTAAAAGTAAAGTGAGAACTTTTCGAACACCGAGTGGATGCAGGTGCGTTGCGTGGTGGGATCGCGAACCGTGGCGAACATTAGAATCGAAGTTGATCGCCGCCGGTGATAATTCTGTTATCGGCGGCCGCGAGGTGTGCTGCTGAAATTAACGGCCTTGTAATTAAACTTAACTTCATGACTGTACCCACAACTACGACGTGGTATTACGTTTTTGCGCATAGCGATCCTACATCGTCCTTGAATCATCCTACAGTTTAATCAAAATCACGTCCACGTATAATAATTTTCCGATTTTCTAAAATATTTTTATCATTATTATTATTATTATTTCAATGTGATTTAAATGTACTTTAACCCTTTATGGGCCCGTGTAACTTTCAGGTCACATTTTAATTTATCGACATTTTACACAGAAGTGGTAACATTATAGGCCGTTGTCACCTCAAAGTCGCATAGTGAATATATTGCAATAAAATTGATTAACCGGAAAATTTTTTTTCATTTGCATATATAGGTTTATAATTGCTGATTTTTCGTTCCCCCAATTTCTTGGATTTAAAAGAAAAATTCGGCCCATAGAGGGTTAAAATACGACACGTTTAATTTTTTTCTTTTTTTTTTTAATCGTAGAGCGAAGAACAATAGCTGTAATTGAAAATATTTAACTGTGTTAGGTGTTGAAAAAATTAATAAACGCAGGAATAAATTTACTTTGCAAATATACTGCCTGAGAATTTTTCACATCCAGTTGACCTGAATTAACATTTAAACTGAGCAAAAGTTCATCTAACTTTTTAATAAACATATAAAAAGTTTTAAAGCAACGTTGTTAGAAAAACCATTCAACCATCTATTTAAATTATCTCGATGTACGTATATTATCGTACCTGTCCGATTTTACGACAAACGTACAAATTACATTTTTTTGGATAATTTCATTCCACTTCGTTGACACTTGTTTAAAGAGAAAAACTGCAGGAAATAATAGAAATCTTTCTTAACACTTAAATGACAGCTTATTATTTCCCATAGGCTTACTCTAAGACCGGAAATTTTCTCGTTTGGAAATGAAAAATAAATACAAATCCAAATTAAAAATCCACATATTTATTAACCTTATAATTGATATACTATAAAGGCAGTTTTTAAAATAAGAATTGTCAGAATTGCCTTCAAAAGTTTCTAGATTTATGGTTCTGTCCTTTTTTTATCCAAACATCTTCATTTTCGGATTGTTCGGACTCACTTGAACTTATATTTAGTTGCATAGTTTGACGTTTGCACTAATTTCGTCATCACTATCACTATTTCGGACACACCTTTCAAAATTTTCTAAATAGTCACCATCATACACACTATGTTCAGAATAAGTAATAGAATTACAGTCGTTATCGCTCGATATTGTCTACGTAACACTTCAGAAAACTCATTTCGTTATGCAAATTAGTCTTCTTTCTTAACATTATTCAAGGGAATTTAATTTTCTTTAAATTGAAATTATTACGAAAATACCAAACAGTGTCCAGCAAGCTCAATATGTATATATATATACATATACGTACTAAATCCTGAAACATGTGAATTCGTTCGAATATTTTGTAATACTTAACAACTACTGTTAGAATAGACAATTTTCAGAGAAAAGAGATAAAAACGAGAAATCTCGTTGCTGGTCTTTTACGTCTCAGCATTCTCAGCCGTCACGAGAAATCTCGTGAGCGGTCGTTGAAGTGTTGATAACAGAAGACTTTCCATAAGTAATGTTTGAATATATTAGTGTAGCGTTTCGTCAGTGGAGAGCTGTACGAGGTATGGTGGTTCGACAAACCGTCAAAACGGCACAGACTGAACGAATCAGAGTCAATGATCACTCTCAACTGTAGGAAACGGAACCGTTGACAAAAGCCTGACGGTTAAAATTTAGATAAAAACGTGCTTTGTTTCACCAACTCATGGGATACATATGTAAGTTGCTCACTGGTATCAGCGACCTACGCGTAAACAAATCCGAAAACACGGGTAATAGGTGTTAGAAAAGACCAAAAAGCGAAAGTTTGAGTGACCACTGTTAGAAAAGTCCAAAAAACGAACGCTTGAGTGAGCCATGTACAGTCTTTTGCTGCATTTTCCCTTTCTAGGGATGGTTCTGCCTCAAGGCTAAGAAAGTTCATATTGTCAAGGGGATCCTCTTGACTAGGATTTTTCACAGAAGACAGAATTGTATTAACACTCTCTAAGTATAGTCGAGAATATAGCTTTCACTCTAACTAACCGCTCTCATTTATTTCTGAGTGGACCGGTTAGACCTTTATCCTGGTTTTCCTTACACCGCGGAAAGTGAGTGCGATAAGAGGTGCGATAACCGCGAGGATTGGTGTGTAAGCGAGTGTGTGTTAGAATTAATATATAAAAGATGAGAGACAGAGTGAGGGATACAGTGAGAAATACAGAGAGTCAGCGAGCAGTGAGTTTAATCAGCGAGTTATCCTTTATTAAATAAAATTACCTACACCAACAGCACGTGGGATAATTATCCTAACCGATAACGAAAACCTATTCCTACACAACTGTCGTCTGCACCGTTGAGTGACACGCGCGGAAATTAGCGTGTCTCGAGTAATAAACGCAGCAGGTGTAATAATTCTGGACAGCGTTTCGACGCTAATAGAAACCTGCCAAAATGGAGACCGAAAATCCAAGAAGTTGGAATGTAACAAAAAGATGTGGACGGATAGCCACGAAGAAAAGCATCGAGCTTCTAAATGAAAGTTAAAAAGTTGCTCGATGGCCTTCCAATTTTACGACCATTGCGAATCATTTCCAGACTCTTGTCTGGAGAAACACACTAAATATAACACGAAGACTGACTTACCAAAGGTATCCTGCTAAGTGATCATCGAGCAATTTAACGTCACTTTTCCGTGTCACGAGATGCCATATAGATTCCAAAAGAGATAGTTCGAGTGTCCAGCCATTCGCGTGCACCGAATTCCCAACTGGGATTATTTTTCGTCATGTAGAGCGTTGTTTCGACGTTGTTTCGAGGCGGAAACAGGCGGTTCGTGGAAACAAAAGGAAATTCGTCTCACAGAAGCAGCCAGATAGGAAAGAGGGGGTGGACTGGTTCACTGAAGCATGGGGAACTGGCCGAAGGACTCTTCCACGATATTTCCAGGAAACAAAGGTGGTTCGAATTGAATCGACAACAATGCACAATTCTCCCTCTACTCTGCCTAGGGGAAACTTCTCTTTAAATAAACTCCTTGTCGCCTTCGTGGTGGGGGGAATTGTGGCTAAGTTGATCTAAGAAGAAGAAAAGCTTCCTTTCTTTTGACCTGACGTGATCTAAACGACTGAATATCTTGGAGAAACTCATTAAGAAACACCTCGAAAATGAGCTAAAATAGATCAGTGGCGCTGGGTGTCCAAGAAATAAGGATCGCAAGACTCAAAACACATGCATAAAATGTAATTAATCGATACGTCGAAAACACTGTCATTCTATGTGCAAAGAATGCATGGAACTATGCAACGAATGATCTCGTGCCAAGACAGATTATTAGAATTGAAGTTCCTATTACTTTTTAAGGTTTAATATATCTACTTTGTAGTAATAATTAAAAAAATTTATTACAAAAAAGGAGCTTTTAAAAAATTGTTTCCGATTTTCGATTAAAATGAGTAAATAAATGATAAAAACGATTAAATTGTTACATTTGTGTTTTTAAAAATAAAACGTACACTTTTCAAACATACATTTTTGTTTTATTTGGATCTGATCCTGAAAATCGGCGAAATACGATTTTAAAGTGAGTTTTTATTCAAACGATATAAAATTTACCAGGAGTAAAATTAACCCGAGTTTTATATTTGGTTCGCGAAGGGTTAATTCACTTTTGTTGTCTTTTTAATTGTTTCCAATAATTCTGACATATTTTACGCTCGGGATTGTTATTTTGTAAGAACACTTGATGCTTTTCCAATAATGTGAGATTATCCAAATACTTATGCACGGTAGTGTACGGTATAATATCAATCCATCTTAGAGAAATGAACAACTTGCTCGAAAGTTTCCTAGATTCCTGTCTGTTCTTAATTCGAGCTGCATGATTCAACAGTGACGTTCCAATTGAAATTCCTATTACTTTTTAAGCTTTACCATGTCTAGTTTATAGTAATAAGTGAAAAAATATATTACAAAGAAAGAAAGAGTTTGTAATAAATTATGTTTATATTTTTAAAAAATAAATCGTACACTTTTCAAACATAAATTTGTGTTTTATTTGGATCTGATGCTATTAGAAAAACGGCGAAACACGATTTTCAAGTGCGTTTTCATTTCAATGATGTATAATAGATGAATGATACTCTAGATAAAATTAAGCTCACATGGTTCAAGGTGTGACTTTTATTCACCTGGTTCATGGAAGTTTAAGCTTGACATTTAAAATCGACATCCAAATGGTATACTTGTCCCTGATTACGTCCACGTTCAAGAATAAATTTTCATTGCATTTCAATCACGCAAAACAAAAAGAACAGAATTTTGCGTGTAATATTTAGAAAATTTAGTTTGAATTCAATTTACAGCGGAATCCCTTTTAATTGCACAGTGTGTTCCTTAAATAAGATACCTTGCCCCACGTGTTAACGTTACTGTTTCACCCACGTTTGCCTGTAATTTACAACGGCCGTAAAACGACAAGCGAGGAGAATCAATATCGCCCGCCGTGATTATCTCGTCCAATTGAAATGCTCGTTTCTGTTCAACCCTTCCGGTTAGTTAGCCTTTGGGTAGTCTTGACGATCACCCATAGGGTGTTCTAACAAAAAAAGAAAGAAAAAAGAACGATCATTGTAACCAACTATTAAAGTGCCCTGTGGAATGTAAGATAAATGTTTCAAGATTCTATGGAAAAGTCGATGAAAGCAGAGGGAAAGGGAGTGGATTTAAGGGGGGTGGTCACTTATCGAGGCTGCCGCGTAACCACGCGCCTTGATTTAGTATCTTGATGGTCAGGAAGCATTAATATCAGTCGGGAAACACGACCAGAACGTTTCACGTGCCACGTGCTTTCCTACGTGCGATAGTGGCCAACCCCATAAACCCCTAGCCCCAGTTGAATAACTTTTCCGATCACTAACAATGGTGAAATTCATTTCTCTAGCGAGTAATGGTGGGGTAATAAATTCCTCGGACATTGAAAATAGCAAATTAGTTGTTCGGAAGTTTCTCAACTACTGAAAATTAGAAAACATTATTTTAAATCACAAAATTTGAAATGTAAATGTCTGGAAACTAGAAAATTATAAAAAATAAATTTGTCTTAAATTATAAAATTTTCAATGTGTATTAGGTGTAGAAGTAATTTTTTTCTTTCTGCTTGAAATATTTCTGAAAAATGGGAAGAAGTCTATTTCGATTATTCTATTATTTTCGTTCTCTTTAAGAATTTATTTTTTCATCTAATACAAGTGTTTCGGGTCCAAAGAATTGTAAAATTATAAAATAAACGCTTCAAATCTTGGTTAAAAGGAAAATAAATTTCTCTAAATCGTTGGTAATTTCAAACCTATTTCGAGATGAATTTTTGAACCTTCAAATCTGATAAATTATTTTTATTTCAATTACTAACAATTACGAATAAAATGTTTACCACCTAAGAATAAAAGGACGAACCTATGTTAAACTGCATAGTTTAAATCACAGACAATTAAATTGGATCAATTAACACCGAGTCAGAATATGTTGGGCAGAGACAGAGGAATCGAAAAATCGAAAGCCAATGCCCCAGCCCCTTCCGTCCCTGATGACAGAAGAGGGTTGGTGGATTCACCAAATGAGGAAGAGTTTAATTGCGCCTCGTTTCGTAAATACGAATTTCCTCTGTGCTCGGCTTTCGGGATGATTTATTCACCACCGGAAGTGGCAACCTTTCCAAACACTCGGCAACGAAAGGAGGTTAACAACAATGGTCCTCTATATTTACAGAATTAAAGAACCATTTCAATTTTCTCTCCATTTGAACTCGAAAACGTGAAAAAGGCAGAAAATGTAAAGAAACGAACAAAGGTAAAATGAATAAAAAAAAAAAAAAAAAAGAAACGAAATAACGTGCACTTCGTGTTTCATTTCCCTCGCAACCAGTGTCAGTAGTGAACATGTCCAATTCAAAAGAGGGGAACGTTTGATGAAATCGGCAGCGTGGCACCGTAATGGCGGCATTCTGACCAGGATAAGGCCGCGGAACACATTTATAATTAACCCTAAAACCGAAGTTATCGCGGATCTGGGTCGGTAATTATGAACACGCGTTTGCGAATGCCGGTGCTTCTGAAGCAGAGATCGATCGTCACCACCCTGCCGCCCTCGGCCTCTCTGAATTTTTCAGGCTACCTCGCGGCCCCCGCGTCGCCCACGACGCGAATAAATAATTAATTTTGACGTCATCCGATATTATACCGCAGCCAAGGACGAAATTCTTCGATGATCGATGTTTTTCGAAAGGTTAATAGATAGTATGTCGTACGAAGGTGTAATTTCATTAAAGTGGAAGGTTATACGTAGCACAGATTAAGTATCGACGAACCTTTGACATTGCACCATAACCGGAAAAGAAATTATTCGATGATCGATACTTTTAAGGAAAGGAGAGGATATAATATAGGGTTCAAATGTAGATTCTGTAGAGACGAAGAGGTATTTGTTAGTTAGGTTTTGTGGTAATTGGAGTTTAGGAAATTCTTTGATGATCAGTGATGTCAGAAAAGGATACTGTACGATATCACGACTAAAAATAAGTTGAATAGAAATAAAGAGTTATTTGTAGGTTAGCTTACGTCGTAATTGGAGTTTAGAAAATTTTTTGGTGATCAATGTTTTCCAAAAAGGAGAATATACAACATGATGTTCAAAAATATATTCGGTAGAAATAAAGAGTTATTTGTAGGTTAGGTTTCGTCGTAATTGAAGTTTAAGAAATTCTTTGACGATCAATGTTTTTAGAAAAAGAAAACAGTAGAAAACATGATGACCAAACATAGATTGAGCAGACAAACGAAGTTACTTGTAGGTTAGCTTACGTCGTAATTGGAGTTTAGAAAATTTTTTGGTGATCAATGTTTTCCAAAAAGGAGAATATACAACATGATGTTCAAAAATATATTCGGTAGAAATAAAGAGTTATTTGTAGGTTAGGTTTCGTCGTAATTGAAGTTTAAGAAATTCTTTGACGATCAATGTTTTTAGAAAAAGAAAACAGTAGAAAACATGATGACCAAACATAGATTGAGCAGACAAACGAAGTTACTTGTAGGTTAGCTTATGTCGTAATTGGAGTTTAGAAAATTTTTTGGTGATCAATGTTTTTCAAGAAGGAGAATATACAACATAATGTTCAAAAATATATTCGGTAGAAATAAAGAGTTATTTGTAGGTTAGGTTACGTTGTACTTGGAGTTTAAGAAATTCTTTGACGATCAATGCTTTTAGCAACAAAAAGTAGTCGATGATATAACGATCAAAAATAGATCGAGTAAAAACCAAGGAGTTATTTGTATATTAATGTTGTGAATGCTGTTTAGGAAATTCTTCAATAATTAGTGTTCTTTAGAAAAAGAGTAAAAAACATAACGTTCAAAAATAGATTCAGTAGAAACGAAGTGTTATTTGCAAGCCAAGTTATTTCGTGATGAAATTCTAAGAAATTCTTGGATGATCAATATATTTAGAAAAGGACAGGATACACTATGACGTTCAAAGATAAATTCAGCACAAACGAAGAGTTCTTCCTAGCTGAAGTTACAACGTAAATTAAGTTTAGGAAATCTTTTAATAACGCAACTGTCAGCTGTCACGCTCCTTTTTTTCCTTGGCAGTGCTTTACCGCACAAAATACGACAGAATTCAAATCTTGCGTGAATTTTGGGTTCGATAATCTTTTAGATTCGATAGAAACGAAAAGTTATTTGAAGGTTATGTCACTTCGTGATTGTAATTTAACTTCGATGAGGATTGATGATCGGGCAAGTTTAATGATGCTGATAGGTGTTCTTATGGGTCACCCGATGTACGGTAGTATGTCCCGTAGATTATCGAAACTTCCGCATAACAGGATGGCCTAAATTAGTGATAATTAAATGCAGTACATAAGCTGCGCTCCGCACGGTTTCGGCTTCGTTCGAAATTTATTGCCCGTCCAGGGAGTTGAAAATTATTAACTATTAATTTCACGGTTGGAACAGGTTAGGTCAAACCTGAGCTGAACGAACGTATCGTTGGACAAATCACTTTCCTTCACACAACGATATTTCACTCCGGTTTCATTTTCACTGAAAATATCCCTTCGGTATTGAACGAACGGTATAAAACGAAGTTGAGTTAGTTTACACCGATTACATCTACTCGTTTAAATTTAATCTCTCATTCTTTACATTACGATATCCAACGGTTGAATCGTAATTAAAAGGCAGTTCGGAGAGTTGAATCTTATCTGTAACTATTAAAATCATTACATCGCTTATTGCATCGTAAGTAGAAGGGAAAACTAGGCTCCTATGATTACCTGGTTAAAGTTGCCTTCGAACGATTACAATCTAACCTAGCCTTTCTTCTATTACCTTGAAAACGAGCGTATTATAAATTAAATTACAATTAGAACGAACCTGTTCTTCAACTAACAGGCAATCGGTTTAATCTACTGCGAACCAGGTGGTGTTCAATTATCTTCAGAGATTTTAAAAATTTTGTATTGTAGTATCAAGTAACGATATTATTTATTGAATTAGAAAAGTATATATATATATATATATATATATATATATATATATATATATATATATATATATATTTCGTTAAGAAAATTTTGCAAAAGAATGAAATTAAATAGAATAGGGATGTAGAAAAGAGAAGAAAAGAAAAGAAAGTGAAATGAATAAATAAAGAGGAAAGAAGAAAAGTAAAATAAAGTAAAATAAAATAAGAATGCAAATGAAATAAAATAAATGGATAAATAGCAGAAAAAAGTAATGCACTTGTATTCTGCTATCTGCCACCTACCTATTTTTTAAGTAACTGATTAGCTATATACGTACGTATACATGTACACGTATGTACAGCAAATTTGTAACAACAACAATAATAATAATGATAGTAATAGTAATGATAACGCTAGCAATGTACAGTCCCTGGCCATCGAATTAGGACCACGTACGGAAATTTCACTTTTATGCCTGTAACAGTACAGTGTCATATATGGAAAATTGTCTTAAGTCATTCAAATTATTACTAAATACGTTGATAATGATGTATATATAACAATTGATTTGTTACTATCGTGGTAATAATCAAATTCTCCCGACATGAATGCTATAGAAAATGTCTGGAGCCTACTTAAGAAAATAGTTTATGAATCTCCAAACACCACATTGTCACAGTTGAAAAGAAAAATGACAGATATTTGGGAAAATAATGAAGATATAAAGTATATGATCAAGCAATGTATACGGAGCATGCCGGAAAGGATACAAGCTGTCATCAAAGCAAAGGGTGGAAATACAAGATATTGACATGTGTTAACAATATTATGTACAGTAGTAGTGTATTATGTTATTAGTTAATAAATTATATCATTACAATTTCAACAATCCTTTTAATTTTACGGAAAACGCGAAAAATGCTTAAAATTTGTAGTGGTCCTAGTTCGATGGCCAGGGACTGTAGACATGTAGAGGAGCAAAGATTTTCTAATATATCACACAAACAATAAAAACAGTAAAACACTATCTAAGCAAAGCAAAGGTAACAAGTATATCAATTTATTTCAATTCACGTTGAAATTAATCTTCATTCTTTTCTTCTAATTATCTCACGCGCAAAATTAGAAAATTTAGGCTCAAAATACATGCATCAAGTTTAAATCACAGGTACATCGAAAACACTGTGATTCTATGAGTAAAGAATGCATCGAATTAGGCAAATTATGCAACGAATGATCTCGTCAAAACGCACTATTAGAATTGAAGTTCCTACTACTGTTTAAGGTTCAACCTAACGACTCCAGTAGAAATATAGACGTCCAATTTTCATTCGTAAAACTTGTCAAATTATCATCGAAAGTTTAAAAATGAGTAATTATCAAATTTATGAGAATGTAAAATTTGTTTCGTTAAATTAAAATGAAAGCGCGTGATAAATAAAATTTAGGGGAAAAGGCGATAACAATAAAGTACGAGTAAAATTTCTGAAAAGCGCCAACAGTAGTCGGAGGGTTAACGTGTCTAGTTTAGAGTGATAAGTGAAAAAATATATTACAAGAAAAGAGTTTTTAAAAAATGATTTCCAAAAACAGTTTCGATTTTCAGTTAATTAAAAGCTGAATTATTATGTTTATGTTTTCAAAAATAAATCGTACACATTTCAAACATAAATTTTTGTTTTATTTGGATCTGATCCTATTAGAAAATCAACGAAACACAATTTTAAAGTACGTTTTTATTCAATAATTAGATAATGGTCGGGGTAAAGTTAACTCCACATGGTTCAAGGTGCAACTTTTATTCACCTGGTTCGTGGCGGATTAACACTAAACTGGATTAACGGTAAAATGACCGTTTTTAAAGTTTCCTTTAGAATTTCCTACATACGATGTTATTGTATCACCATTTAACCCATCTGCATCCTCCAGCGGAATAATCTGCACACGGCCATTGTCACTAATCACCGATCGCGGAATAATCCGCCAGTGATGACTTTCACTTAACGCCAAACTTCTCGTGAATAATACATAATAAAATTCGGAGCTTTCAGTGCATTATCAGCAACAAGATTTTTCTCTTTAATTTATTACTATACGTAATTTCTGAGCAAAACTGAAGGTAAAACACTGAATGATGCGCGGTGATACAGGCCGATTGTCTGTTGAACTTCTCTGATACAAATGGGTTAACTTCACCACTTTTCTTATATTATACGTTCAATGCATTTTTTAATATTCACTTTTTTACTTATCTTTTATTTTCTGAAAAAAATTTGTAATCTGTTTTGCCTACCGCGAGCGGTCATTTGACCGCTTGAACGATTTGTATTCTTTGCATGAGTCGATCTTTGTCTTCTGTTATGTTATCTACAATGTAAAGAAAACAGTGGTTTAAGAGTATGGCCTAGTTGTCTTCTTGCTACGTTTATTAAAGTCTTGTGACTCGAACAGAGAGAATCGAAATGTGAAAGCTACAAAGAGCGTATTTGGCAGTCTATTATTATTTTACATTTCAGTTTTTGTTATTATTCTACTATTATTTTATATATTACGTATTGCAACTGGCATTTTCAAAAGAGTGGACAAATTAACAGTATTTTGTACTAAGTTTGATCCTTTTTCCATTTTTTTCCCCCAGTTTGATCTACATTTTTATATTATCATTTGTATAGTCGTTCCAACAAATGTCAAAACATTTAAAAAATGTCAAGTTATCAGAGAACATAAATAATATTGACGAAAATTGTTTTGAAGTTGACCAGGAAAATCAACGACTCAGACTCTAAACTGAAAAATACGTCTGTAGAAAATGTGCAATCAAGAATCCTATAATTTGTAAAAAAAAAAAAATGCAGCGAAAAAGAGTAAAGTAAGCATTATCTATTTTTAAATCTAAGAAAATATTTTGTTCACTACTTAATTGTTCATAATTTTCACTCTATATTAAGAAATTTGTCTTTTTTGAAGCGGTCATTTGACCACTCGCGGTAGGAATAGGTATACGTGAAATATCGGTAGGTCTACTGTTAAGCTCGACATCTAATACAATCGTAATCTAAAATTGTCTTCAATCACACTCGTCACATCGCTCTCGATACTTTCAAAATCACGAATCTCTCATCGCCATCTTAAATCCCACATTTAAATCCTCGTTAAAACCAGCTTAACTCCTCTCTTTTTTTCCTCACGAAAGAACTATTGATAAACAGATTTGCCGAAAGATTACAGAAAGATTACAGGAATATTTGAAAGTTTCCATGTGCGGGTAATGAGAGGAACGAGGGTGAAGTCGATCGTGAAGCTTCCTGATGAGATTCAGAGGGGGGAAAAGAGCAACGGAGGGATGTAGGTTCACAGAAAGTCCGGCTTGGATCGTCCCAAGGAACCGAAGTCACGGTTAGGTACCGGTTGGAACACGAGTTGGCGCTTCGATCGCGCGCAGAGCACGCTGGGAACGCTGCAGGCCACCGCAACCCGTTCTATTACCCCGTGGCTAGGTGCTTCTTTTTAATTATGCAGCTATCCCACAGCAAGGCTATGTGCCCTTCCCTTCCGCTTTCGTGCCTCCTTTGTGCCGAGATAACGCGCATGAAAGGCCGCCTGCGCGCACGTCTCGTATACGTCTGCCACGAGAAACGCTTCATTTTCCAGGACAAATGAAAATAGCCCCTCCTACGTTTGGTCCACTCTTTTCCTCTACGATGTTTGTCAGAAATTCATAACGAGTTTCTTTGGTAAATTCTTCGAAGGACATCGGGTGCATTTCGTGAATCTTTACGTTTGATTTAACTGGATGACTACGTGTGGAATATCATGAAATGTATAATAAAGGTTCTGATATGATGGGTGGGGAATTTTAGACATTTCGGGGGAAATGGAATTTCTGAAATGAGCGCACGGTATGTTGATAAATCCGAGGTTTAATTTAATTGAAAATGATACTCGGAATATCACGTGAGGTACAAGATCGCGTCGTGGTAAAGCGATTAGGTTGAAAATTCCGGGTTAAGTGGAATTCTAGAAATGGTCACCTAGGTGTGTATCGGATATTGACCGTTCGAGTCAACTTTAAGATTATCAGATACATTCGACGAAGAAATAAAGTAATCTTCTCGAAAATAGGGAAAGGTTCTAAAAGAGGACAGATCATCTAATGCTAGGTTAAATTATTACGATCAGACGTATAAATTAAATACTGTATTTTTTTGGTGGGATTATGACTTCAATAACACAGTGAAATGTACCCTTCCGTATGCTTAGCGCATAGGCTATATTGTGACAGCTTAACTAGCTAAAAAAACATTCAAATTTCGTCCTGGCTATTCGTCTGGAATATGAATCCAATAGAAAACCTGTGAGAATTATTAAAGCGAAATTGAATTAGTAGAAATAACTAACAAAATGCAACTTATTGAGAATTTTGTGTCAGTAATAGTGTCATGATGCAGGAATAAAAGGAAATTGTAGAAAAAATATGCATGTTCAAGGAATTATAGATAAAAAGTATGAAGTGACGAACTATAAGTGTACATAATTTCAAAAATTTTGAATAATTTGTAGGTGTTTCAAAATATTATTATACAAAAATAAAAAAGAAACTGCTGAAAAAATAGGGATTTCTTCAAGGAATTATATATAGATACCAAATGTAGAGTGACGAAATATTAGTGTATATAATTTTAAAAATTTTGAATAATTTGTAGGTGTTTCAAAATATCTCAATGCAGAAATAAAAGAAATCTATAGAAAAAATATGCATGTTCAAGAAATTATAGATAAAAAGTATGAAGTGACGAACTGTTGGTGTACATAATTTCAAAAATTTTGTATAATTTGTAGGTGTTTCAAAATATCTCAATGCAGAAATAAAAGAAATCTGTAGAAAAATGTGCATGTTCAAGGAACTGTAGATAAAAAGTGTGGAGTGAAGAAATATTGGTGTACATAATTTCAAAAATGTTGAATAATATAGAGGAGTTTCCAAATATTATGATACAAAAATAAAAAAAAAATCGCTGAAACAGTAGAGACTTCTTCAAAGAATTATATATAGATAAAAATGTGGAGTAACGAAATATTAGTGTGCATAATTTGCAAAATTTTGAGTAATATGTAGGAGTTTCAAAATATTAGGATGCAAAATAAATGAAAGTTGTAGGAAAAATATGGTCATGTTCAAGGAATTATATATGAATACAAAGTGTGGAGTGACAAAATATTAGTATATATATTATAATTAAACAAATTCTGAATAATTTGTGGAAACTTGAAAACCTTTGCTACATTTCGTTAAAAATATAACATTCCCCCCAAAAAAAGAAATGTTTAATTTGTCGTGTACTTTCAATTCCATTCTCGTTCATAAAACACAAAAAAAAATAAATATTTCGTTTGACATGTACTAACAATTCCATTTTTATTCAAACTTTAAATAAGCAACGCATAATTTATAATATAAATACTACCAGAACCATCCTCTGAGAAATAAAACTTTGCTACCTTAGTGAAATTCAAGAAATTGTCAAATCGAATCGAACCATCGAAAAATGACGCCACCCAGTGCTACATGCAAAGAAAATTCGAAACTTGAATTGAACGGAGAATAGGTATTGAAAATGTGTCTTAGTATTTCGAGAATGGGGTACGAGCAGTAAGAAGAGGGTCGAGGAAATACGAGGCACGATTACTCAACGAGTTCAAGCATCCTTCGACAATTTTCAACCCTCTGTCTCGAAATATTTTCACCGCATCGGCTCGCGAAAGTGTCTGACAAAAGTCACTCCCATGGGAATGCAAATCGTGCACGAGTCGAATGCACACCACCAAAGACAGAGGTGTTCAACACACGTACGAGTGAGAGACGGTGAGGACAATGGTGGAGAAAGTGGTGGTCTATGTAAATGCGGCCACCTTGCCGGAAATCAATTTTCGCCGCTCCCTTCATTATCCTCGCCTCGGCTTTTCTGCCATCTACACGGTGCCACCTGTGGAAATGCTTGCCTAGTTTCTTGAAACAAAAAAAAAAAAAGAATAAAAAATTGGCGACAAAGAGCGGTACATACGCCCGAGGACTTTAGAAGTTTGAATTTTAATGGGACCATGCGCCACGAGAGCAATTTCGAACACGGAAAGCCTCGTTTGGCGTAATATTTTAGCAACTTGTGGAACAATTTCGGACCAAGTTGACCTAACATACTGTGATCTGAATCTAACATAGCCTAATCTCGATGTAACACGGCTGGCAATGACTTTAGTTCAGATATAATCGAGTTTGATAATTACGGAAGTAGTTGCAGGGTGTTTTTGCGGATGATAATAGCTAGGGACCTAACCTAATTCCGACGTAATTTACTTGAATTCAGTTTAACATATTCAGATTGTACCTAGTTTAACCCTGATTATGTTTTGTTATTCTGAAGAATTATTTAATTATGTCTTCGTGAATAGCCGGAGACATAATTTAGCCTAACTAACCATGAACCTGATTAATTAGACGTGATTTGTCCGAAAGGTAGTTAAAGTTGGCTTGGTGCCAACTTTGACACGACATAACCACTGGAAACAAATTGCAGTGCATTTTGAAGGAGTGGTAATAATAAGAAACCTAATTTAGCACTAGATCTATTAAGAAATTTAATTTAACATTAGAAGGGGATCAAAATGACTTGTTTGGTATTTTATTGTAACGATTGCACTATTAGTACACTTTATTTTCTGAAATTTTTCGTAACTTCTATTGTAATTATTATGAATTCCTTTTCTCTTTTCCTATTTCTTTTTTTGTATAACATACCTATATACAAGGTGATCTATTTAAATAAGGCCACTTCATATTCGTTATCTCTTCGAGTTGTTAAAAAAAATAGGCTTTTGAAGTAATTTCTAAGAGACGAATCAAAGGGAAGGAAAAATCTTTTATAAATTTTACTTTTCAAAGACGCTTTTCCAATACCACTTGTATTTCTTTTTTTAACGTCATTTCAAGGTATTATATATGTTACAGTAAATATGATTAGTCCGGTGATTATGTATAATTGTCGGTTATTATACATAATCACCACTAAATATGGTAAATGTGACGAATTCTTGAATATTTATCAAATTAACCGGCGAGTTTATTATAATTCTCAACTCGTAATGGCGAATGTGATAAATATCTTGACTGATTGAGCCAGTAGAATACAGCGCAGTTTTTTGAGTTAGGTTAGGTATAACCTAATAATCTAAGTTAGGTTAGAATAACAATATTTTATAATTTACAATTAAAAATTCAATAAATAGTTATTTTAAGTCATGTGGATGTAACCTGAAACGAAATTCGAATAAGGGACTGATATATTTTGTCAAATGAAAGACCTAAGTAGAGAAAATAATTTGATTAGTAGAACTTATACAAAACAGTTACATATCAAAAACAAACTAAACTCATATTCCAGAGAAAAAAACATTTTTCCAAGTAACGTTTATTGCTACTACTACAAGTTATTAACTATCTTAAGTTTACTTATTTAGACATATTAGACTGTTATGACATTTAGAATTACAAAGTTTGCCAGACTTTTTACATTTGCACTTATTAGACTTGCATTATGATAGAAGCCAAGCAGCTGCGTAAACTGGACGAATTTTGATAAAGTTATGGACTTTTATCACAACTACCAAATTTAGTTATAATAACCGGTAATTATACATAATCACAGGATTAATCACATTTACCGTAACATATATATCTGGACGGTTTTTCGACGAACTGCGTGATGAGAGGTAAATTTTACATAAAAAAAAAAGACACAAGTAGTATTGAAAGAAATGATTAAAAAATAAAATTAAAAGAAAATTTTTCCAATTTTCGCTGTTTCGTCTTTTGGAACCACATAAACTGCGTCAAAAACATTTTTTGCATCACAAATGCTCGAAGAGATATTTGGATGACCTCGTTCAAATAGATCACCCTAAACGACTTTGATTTATCGGTGTTTGAAAAATTTTCCAAACAATTTCGGTTTAACGCCTTCTAGAAAACCGGATAGATTTGACCATTTGTACATTGCACGAAAACTATACAAACGAGCTTGTGGACAATGCTTCCGGGTTGCACTATCAACAGCCCCGACAGGTGTTACGCTCGGACATAAACGATGTCAAATAGAATATTATATAAACAATAGAACGAACAATGTTTGCGGTACAGTGTGACAAACGTGTCTGTGGTAAATCTACTGCTAAAAATGATTTTTACCTATAAAACTGTGTTTACAATTAGTTGCCAAATTCCGAGCAGTCTAAAATATTCTTCAACATACTTTCACGCGCAGTAGTATTCTGAAACTGCGTTGCAACCTTTCCCTAAAGCATCGCGCCTCGTTATCACGGAATTTCACGTTCCAAAAAATGTGCGTGCATTCGTGTACCGCGGAGAAGTTCCGGCGGAAGCGTCAGAGTAACGAGAGGCGTATGAAAGGAGCGAGGCCTTTTTTCCGCAATATTTCGTACCTTGACAACGTTCTTCGACGTTCCTCGGGTAAAAACAGCAAAAAAGAAAGAAAATATCGCGAATATGGGTCGCGAGACAAAAATCCTGCTATCCCTCCTTTTTCCTCTTCTTTTCTTCCTTTTTAATTAACACGTCCTTCGCTTTCTTCCCACCTTTTCACCCTCCAACTCTCGTCTCCCCGCATCTCCTCGTTGACGTTAAAAAGAGAAGAGGTGGGGAAAAAAAGTCAAGGATTCGATTTTGCGTCATTGTCGTCGATACAAATCCTCGTTCGCATTCCGTTGGAATTTGAAGAAATTAACGACTGGAATATTCATGATTGGTTCCGCTATTATTTACCCCCCACCCCTCAGTCGTGACAGGATGAAGTTTCGAGGACCGGCCCCGAAGAATTCCGCTCGTCGCATACATATTTACGCGTCGCGTGTTGCCATCCGATTTTCCCTCTCTGTGAAACGACATTCCCGTATTTATGGAACGAACGTAGACAAATATTTGCATATGTATGATCGGATGTCCGGGAGGACGATGGGGTAGGATGCCGCCGAAGGATGACTGTAGTGGAGAAGAGTCTCTATACAAATGGCGATACAGAATTCATAAAGAAAGGAATATTGGTTGAAGGGAAAAGAAGAGAGACAGAGAGAAAAATGAAAGAAAAAAGAATACAGCATTCCCTTTTGGTATATGGAAGATTTCTTTTGAAAAGTGGGTCAGGAAAATTCATCAGCGACAAAAGTGTATGGTGAATAAAGGTCTAGAAGTCTGTCCACGGACGCCATCTTCGTCTTTTGTCAAGGATTCTTATTTTGCGTTCTCAGGGAAAGTTTAAAGAATCTTCTTTTGAGAGAAGGAGAAGAAGAAGAAAAAAAAAATAAAGAAGAAGAAAATCAAAGTCTGACGCGATCCGATCTTCTCATTCGAGGCAACCCTTTCCAATTTCAATTTTCCAGCCCGCTGCACCACCTTCTCCCTCTCCTTCCCACAATCATTCCCTGCCACCGACAGCCTTGCACACGTCTCTGTTTAATTAAATGGATACTCGCCGGAGGTTTTACACTGTCTCTGATCCTTGACAAAGTCACTTTGACTCTGGGCATCGGCGACAGGAAAGTAATTAGCGGCCACCTCAGGGAGAAAAGAGAGAGAGAGATAGAGAGAGAAAGAGAGAGGATGGATGACATTAACTGTGTACACAAGGATATTGATTACCAAGTCGAACGGCCTCGTTTTTGGACGTGGTCCACCACCCCTTGTTGCGGTCGTGAGACCACTGTTTGCTTTCCTGGGTAGGGAAACTTCCGGTCAACCCACGAGACACTCGACCCTCGACCCTGAGCATCCCCCATACTCGTGTTTCATCGATTCCAATGAATTTTTTCATCGTTTTCTTTTACCCAAAAAAAGAAACAATGGAAACAGAAATGAACAAGATTTCGAAAGGGTTCCTTTATGTATTTTTCAAACGGTGCAATTTTTAAGTGTCAATAGATTCAATTTTCTTAGGGGATCATGAAAGAACGAAGGAACGATATGGGAAAGAGAATTTTCTGATGAATTTGATGAGAGGAAAAGTAGAAAAGGAAATTCGACGAATATGACGAAGGCTATCGATGACATTTTATCGAAGCTTGTGATGGTGTCCTCAGCGCGTGAAAAGGATGGAAAAAGCCAAGCTCTTCATCTGTCACCGACCCACGCGTAAATTCTTTGCACAGATTAGGGCTGCGTGATTACTCGATATTACACGCCTGACATTTTCGTTCCACGAAGGTGTGATTTTATTCAGAAATGCTGGTACATCCGTCCCTCCGTTTACGCGGTACTTTTTATACGCGAGTTTTTTTTTTCATACGGTAAATTTTCTATACGCGATCTCATTTTACGCGGTCCGATAGGTTCTGTTGCGTCTACTCGTGGTTGATCTTTCCAGTTTGGCTGATTTTGCACGTCTGTGCCGACTAATTATTACCTCGAAGGATCACTTCTGTGTATCAAAAGACTAATTAACACCAAACCTACCGACATTTCGCATACACCTATTTCTACCGTGAGCGGTCAAATGATCGCTTTAGAAAAAGACATATTTCTTAATATATAGTGAAGATTATCAACAATTAGATAGCGAACAAAATATTTTCTTATATTTAAAAATAAATAATGTTCATTTTATTCTTTTTCACCTCAGTTTTTACAAATTACAGCATTCTTGATTGCATACGTATTTTTCACATTTTGAAGTCTGAGTCGTTGATTTTCGTGGTCAACTTCAGAACAATTTTCGTCAATATTATTTATGTTCTCTGATAACTTGGTATTTTTTGAATGTCTTGACATTTGTTGGGATGACTGTACAAATAATAAAATTACAGTATAAAAATGTAGGTTAAACTGGGTAAAAAAATGAATAAAGAATGGAAAAAGGATCAAATGTAAATTTTATTACAAAGTATTGTTTAGTTGTTCACTTTTTTGAAAATTGCAGTTATAACACGTAATATATAAAACACTAGTAGAATAATAATAGAATACAAATGCAAAATAATAATAGACTGGCAAATATGCTCTTTGTAGCTTTCACGTTTTGATTCTCTCTGTTAGGATCACAAGACTATTCTAAACGTAGGAAGAAGATGGCTAAGCATACTCTCAAGCCACGGTTTTCTTTACATTGTAGATAACATAGTAAAAGACAAAGAGCGACTCGTTCTTAAAGAATATAAATCATTCAAGCGGTCAAAACAGATTACAAATTTCTTTCGGAAAATAAACAATAAGAAAAAAAAGTGAATATTAAAAAGTGAAGAACGCATGTACACTCCTGTCCATAAATCATCGGACATTTGTGCTTCTTGAGCAAAATGATTATTAGCATGCAAATACAATTTGCTGTTGCGAATTTATAATATATTTTGTTATTTTTATCTATTTTACGATTATATCTGAATGCTAAGTTAAAAATGCACATGTATAACATGAATAAATGTTAAGAAAAAGAAGTATTTATTAAATACAGCTCGAATTCTATACGATGTTATTCTATATACACATTTGGTTTACTTCGACAGTTCAAAATTAACTAAAGAACATATCTGTAGCTTTATTAAGTGTTTATAAACAATTTAAGAAGGGTTTTTTTACTAAATAGAGACTAACATGGTGCTGAGAAATTGCATCATTCAATCTTCTTCATTTTTAGTTCGACAATTCCTATGATCCCAATAAATACATCTAGAAAAGAATCATTTATTTAAAAATGTTCAGTTACTGGTTACTGTTGCAAAAAAAGAGTGTACTGTTTGAGAAATTACGGTAAAAAGTAGAATTTCGAAGTCCGCATTCTAATTTTAGTAAGTGTCCGGTGACTTATGGACGGGACTGTATATTAATAAGACGAATTTATTTGTTTCTCCTTTTTTCTTTTTGTGGCAACTGTGGAATCGTTGTATCAACGGTTCACTCGTTTTTAGAAATCTACGGAATCCCCCGAAGGAAGCAACGATTATTCAAACACGCGTTCATAATTGAAATATCGGACAAGCAGCAATGGATGAGCGATATTTACGATGCCCGATGGACTGGACAACGAGCGGGAATTAACGTTTCTAAATTTCCCCAAGGGGTGGTTCCCCGCATGACAAAGCACGCCGCGTAAAATCTGTGCAAATGTTTTACACGCAGGATTCTGATAAAAATTGAAATTCTCAAAGAGCCTCCTCAAATTTGAAAAAATGAAAGAAAAATATCCAAAAAATCCTAAAAATCAGAGAAGCGTTGAATTATTGCTAAAGCACCGTGGAGAAGTATTCTGACGAAAATCTAGCACTGCAGTAGAGAGATGTTTCTCTCGGTGGGGATAAGAAATTCCCCAAAGTGCCATTCTAAATTCCAAAAATTGTTCAATTTTTCTGACATGCAGAGAGAGCGAGGGAGAGAGAGAGAGAGAGAGAAAGAGAGATACAGAGAGAGAGAGAGAGAGCTGCGAGTGAGTGAGAGAATTGAGAGAGGCCAGAGAGAAAGAGAGAGAGGCCAGAGAAAGAGAGAGAGAGACCAGAGAGAGCAAGGAGAGAGAGAGTAGAAAGAGCTAGGAGAGAGTGAGACCAGAGAGAGAGAGAGGTCAGAGAAAGAGAGTAGAGAGAGCTAGGAGAGAGTGAGACCAGAGAGAGAGAGAGGTCAGAGAGAGAGAGAGAGAGATCAGAGAGTGATAGGGAGAGAGAGAGAGAATTGAGAGAGGCCAGAGAGAGAGAGAGAGAGACCAGAGAGAGAGAGGTCAGAGAGAGAGAGATCAGAGAGAGATAGGGAGAGAGAGAGCGCTGATAGTGAGTGAGAGAACTGAGAGAGTTAGGAGAGAGAGAGAGAGAGAGCAGAGAGAGAGAGCAGAGAGAGAGAGCAGAGAGAGAGAAAGCAGAGAAAGAGAGCTAAGAGAGACAGAGAGAGCAGAGAGAGAGGGAGTGAGAGAGGGAGAGGGAGGGAGGGAGGGAGATAGAGAAAAAGAGAGGTTGGCAGCGTGAAATTTCGTCGAAAACGTCGTTTTCATGAGAAGGAAAATGGAGAGATGGTGAGGGGCACTTTGAAACACCGTTCGACCGTGGGTAACTGCGTGTGTACCGGTGCTACACCGTCCTATAGTGCTGCAACAGAAGTTTTCCTGGCGTTCAGAGGCCGCCATTCTCCCCGTGATATTAACGCGGAGGAAAGGGGCTGTGGGAGGGGATGACTTTCATCCGAACTTCCACACGAGATTGCCTCGTATTTACTCGAGGAATCTTGTCAATCTTCTTTGCTCCCTTACTATACCGTAACTCCTAAATTTGACAGGGTAAGAAGGATCTAGGTCGAAAGATTTAGCCAATCATTCCTTCAATATCGTTATTTGTAACAGTTAAATTGATTATACCAAATTAACACATCTTTGTCGAGTAGAAGATCGTAGAAGAGGATTTGAAGGACTATCTTTTTTTTTTTATTTGGTGGAAAAAATACACCTCCGTTCATAAGTCACCTACAGATTTGAGCATTACATTAAAATCAACATTGTTAAATTCCTCTGTTATTAAATCAAATGATTATGTACAGATTACTTGCACTGAATGCAGTTTTTTAATGTTAAAATATATTGAAAATTGTACATAGAAAGCTGTATATTATTATTTCATTATTTAAAATTGCTTGTACACTTTATGGACGCTTAATTGTGAGAATGTTACTAACAATGAGATATTTGCAATTAATAAACAAATTTTCATGAAACTTTATTATACAATGCTTCTAAAAAAAAAAGAATATTCATGTATTTCTTTTTTTTCTTTTTTTATCGACTAATCGTCCACAGTGAAGGAATGGAAATCGCCTTAAGAATTGGAAGTAGTAAACATATTTGTTATAACATCTCGAAAATTATTAGAGACAGAGGAGTAACGCAAATAAACGAATTTCATATTTTCCAATCTCAAATTTGTAAGTGTCGCTCGGGGAAAATGCGCGCGATTGGCAATGTGTTAAACTATATTGAAAATAGTACATAGAATATTTTCAATTTTCTCGTTAATGTTGGCTCCTTGTTTCAGTTCGAACAACAGTTCGGACTTAATTTTGCCAGGCTTGCGATGAGTTTTTTTTTTTTAATTTCTTCCTGGATTTCTCTTCAGAATCGCTGTACATATGTTCACAGATCTTTTCGCGATGTTGGACAGGGTTTTCCGAATACTTCTATCCACTTCATCCTACAACTTCTTAACAAGATTCAAATCTAGTGATGGAGGTCGCAATTCTATTAATTTTAGCTCTCCATTTTGTTGCAACTCTTTCAGATAACTTTTACATAATTTTAGTATAATATTTGAGATTATCGTTGTGCATAAATGCAAAATTAATGCCAATAATTCTCTTTCCCGTCGGCGAAAACGATTTTGTGATATTTAAATAATGCTCCTTTCTCGTTATCACCTTGATTTTTCTTAAATTTCCCATGGTATTTCCTGCAAAACATTCCCAAATCGTAATGACATGTCTCCTATGTTTCAGAGCAAGTACGACACAGTCTGGCAGCAGTTTTTCGCGCCAAAATCTGGTGTTGAATCTCTGTCTAAATATTTCACGTTTTTTTATATTAATTATAATAAAATAGCAGTCATAGTAATACAAATATATTCCTTAATCCTTTCATTGTTATTAGCGCCAAAAGCACTTTGAAAACTGGTCCGTACTTAACACTAGGTTTACGGACATTTTTTGTATACCTATTTCTACGGACGTCAAATTGACGGATAAAAGAAAGTATGTATTTAAAAAAAAGTCGTTTCATTTAATTCATAAAGAATTTAGTTATGTAGTATTAATAGACATTAGAGTTTTATCCAGCGTACTTTTTTGCAGAAACGTTCAATTTTATGTATACATTTTTCACAAACGTTCTCCTTACAGTTGATACAAATAACCATCATAGATCCGTTTGACTACACTACTCGGGTATTGTTTGAAGTACTGAGTACGAAGCAGAACAGATATCTCCGTCGCATTATGATTTTTATTTAGTATCTGCTTTTCGATTGTTTTTACATTTGTTGTTAGAGTATTAATTTCACAAATGAAGTAGATTTATTACGGTTAACTATGAAATTAACTGAGCCGTCAATTCGTGTCATGCCATTAATAAAACTGGGCAAACGTGGCTAAAAAATAATGGTAACAGTTTCTTTAATTCTACTCATGAAATTCCAAACCCGTCAAATTGACGGGTCCCGTAAATCTAGTGTTAATTTGAACCTTTACTCACTTCCATTTCAATTAAACGAAATAAACTTTAAATTTGTTTGAACTTTTAAAAACAACGTGACAAATTTTCTGACTCGGAATTGAACATCTACCTTTTGCCACTCACGTCACGTACTAAAATCTATCATATCGAAAGGATTAAATAGAATTATTATCAATAGTATACAGATCATATCGAAATAACTAACTAACTCTTTCATTTAAACTTGATCTGTTGTAAAATGGTATCTCACGATCTGCGGATAGATGTGTGTTTATGTTATCGTCGCTGATAAAATTTCAAATATGCAAAACTCAAGCGCCTGTAGACAGATAACCAGCCAAGCGCAGTTTTTTTTCATTACGAGCAAACTGAGCGTGATAGGACGCGTGTTTATAGGGAAAAATGTGTTATCCTTGTGATTTTCTGCCCCCTTCTGTAATCCAGGAGCATCCGGACTGTTAAAATGATAAGAGAAAGAAAAGGAGAAAGAGAAGAGGAATGAGAAGAATGTGAAAATTTTATAGTAGCATAGCATGGAGAACGATAAAGTCGAATGTTATGAAAATTTCCGTACACCGAGGCGACGTAATCACGCGACCGGAATATTTAAACTCTGCGTCTGACTCCTAGCTTCTATTACCACTGGCTCCCGGAACGCTGTACAAAGTGTGGGCCTGTCTGACTTGCGCGGTGTATTACTACTGCAGCCTGCGTCTTATACTACTCATCCGCCGTTGGATGTGTCTTGGGGAGACGTGAGTGGAATATCGACTGTCTGGGCTGGCTCATTTCTAAGGTCGATGTGACAAACCGTGCCACTTAAGGCGACTGTACAACAGGAGTTTCACCAGAAGACGTACGAGACTCCGACAGCTTCCGGCGGCCGTCGGCTGAATTTCACGCAACTTCGTCATCTTCCGGCGTTTACGAACTGCTTCGTCTATCCGACGAAAAGCTCATGCTCTTAGAATTTTTCTATTTCTCCTGATAGTTAATACTAAACCTACCACGCGCAATCAAATGACCGTTTTGAAAATTTCATTTAGAATTTCCTGCATCCGACAGTTTTGTATTGTCATTTAACCCTTTATTTAACCCTCTTATGATTTATCTTCCGAAAGAAATTTTTAGTCTGGTTTATCTACTGCGAGCGGTCATGTGACCGCTTTGAACGATTTATATTCTTTGCATGAGTCGATCTTTGTCTTCTATTATGTTATTTATAATATAAAGAAAATCGTGACTCGAAAGTGTGCCTATTCGTCTTCTCGCTACGTTTAGTAAAGTTTTGTGACCCGAAGAGACAGAATCGAAACGTGAAAGCTATAAAGAGTATATTTGACAGTTTATTATTATTTTGCACTTCAATTCTGTTATGTATAGAGTAATCAACTGAACATTAAATAGCGACTTCCATCTGGGTCAGTTGTAACGATGCAAATGTTAATCACGATCATCTAACGAACCGATCGATACACGATTATCTTTACCTATCGTCACCTAACAAATCAAACATTGTAATCAGCTGCTCATCATTAAGTTGACAGACAGCGTAGCTAAAACTTCGACGCGTTTCTAAATTCGTTCCGGTACAACCGCTGCACGAATATTTCAGAAAATATTTTGTGATAGTTCAGAAACATTTCTTTATCTTTTTTTCTTCGTCGAAATACATGGAGAATTTAACGAGAATTTACCTGGAATGTGATGGCTTCTCTCTCGATCTGAGACATATTCTTGAAAATATTGTTGATGATGTTCAGGAATCTGTCCCGCTCCACGAACGTAGGCTTATCCTTCTCGAACACGTCGTTGAAATCGTAGAGGATGAAATATGTACCTGAAACATACAGAAAAAAAAAGAAACTTAATTGTAGGAAGTTTGGGAGGATGGAAGGGTTGAATACTTCAAATAAAACTACAATTTGTCGGATGATCGTTTATAGGTTGCGTACTCTTCAACTTTTTGCTAACGGTCAGTGTCGCTCTTTCTTCCTATTTTTATTCTATCTCCTTCGCGTCCTGGTTTTCCCTTTTAAAAGGGAAAACGTCCTGTCCCCTCTCCTCGACTTGGGAAAACCCCGAGGTGGCCCGCTTTGCCAAGCCTGGTTTTCCTCAAGTAAAAAGAGGGGTGAGAATGGTGTCCTTCGACCATCTCTACGCGCTACCTGGCCATCGTCCCGCTTGACGTGGCCTTCGACCCCCTAAACGCTTAACCCTTTGCGGACGAGTGTCGGATATATCCGTCTGGCGTACGTCTGTCGTCGTAAACGATAAGATACCCATGGGTATACTAGCCTAAAAAGTCAAGTTGCCTCTCAATGAAATTAGAGACTTTTGAACGATGAAGTCTTATCTTCCGTATAATGTAGTAAACTTACGATGCAAGATGATGCAAGTCACAGTGACGCTCGCCCGTCGAGCGGCTCTGTCCGCAAAGGGTTAAATTGCCTATATAATTGTAGGGATGACCGAGCGTGAATGCGTCGTTTGTATGAATGCGTTGTCTGTGTGAATGCGTGAGGGTCTAGACATTGAGCGGTAAGGACCGGCGCCAGGTCAAGTGTTTGGGATAGCGCGAAAGATATTGAACGAATGTTTAGTTTTAGGAATCAGGCGAGGAGTGCGTGAGTGCGTGTGTGTTTCTTTCCGTTAAAAAGTATGCATGTATGCAAGGCGACAATAGGGTGAATGCGAGGGAGCGAAAGACAGTGTGAATCCAGCGGTCGACTGAGCGATATCATTAGCGTAGAACATAATAATATAGAACATAATAAATATAGTATAAAACGAAGTCCGTTCGAGCTATCTATCCCTCCACATATAAATCCCCTACATAATCATTGTTGTGGAATTTCAGCCATGTATTAGGTGTATGTAGAAGTTTCAGTCCTTATGCTCTCATGTCAGTACTTTTTCAACAATAACACTTTAAACGGTGAACGATATCGGCATTTCTTCGAATTCACTTTGCCCACTTTGCTCGATGATGTTCCATTTGTAAGTAAGATTAAAATTAAAGTACTATCAGCAGGATGGTGCACCAGCTTGTAACGCCCGCATAGCAACACAATATTTGACAGAAACCTATTAAGAAAAGTGGTTTCGTACCTACAGTCTCACACCTTGGCTACCTCGTTCGCCTGACATGAATTGGTTGGACTTTTTTCTTTGAGATTCTCTAAAGGACAAAGTATATTCGCGGCCTTTCGTGTAGGTGGATAACTTGAAGGAGCGAATCAAACTGCGTTGTTCAAGTATGAATATCAGTCAATTGAAAAATGTTACGAAGAACATAAGGAAACGTGTCGAAAATTGTTTGGAATGTAATTGTTGCGTACGTTTTGTCTATTACGTATAGTAGCACAATTCGCACTTCGTACACCGAACTAACTTTGTGTGAATATTTTAATTAAGTGGATTGTATAAGTTTCGAGTTACTCTTTGTACTATTACGATTAGACTACTATTTATTCAATATTCAAGGCTCGCTATTCTATACGTATGTTCGCTCTATATGTTTAGCAATTTTTCCTTTCTCTACTAGGTTTTGCAAGCAACTATCTCTACTAGATTTTGCAAGTAACTGTCTCTACTAAGGTTCTTGAGTAACTAACTATTCCCAAGCAAAGGAGTATCGTAGGGACGAGGCACTCGGATAGGTGGAAATCCATTTTTCGATTGTGGTGAGGAAGGGTGGCTGGCACAGTCTATTGGTTAAAATTATAAATGGGAGACTACACAAAAATTGCCACCCCTCAAACTGTTCATCACTCTCAGGTACCAAATGTATTTTTGAGTGATGTACGCGGAAATTCCGAATATCTGGAACAATGTTTATAGCAGATAGTAACCTTAAGAAGCGCCTCGGCTCTGGTGACCGTATGGACATGAAAAAGATACTGTTAAAAAAGGACGAAGCTTCTATCTAATAAACGAAACAGTAAAGGGCAAAGCGAAAAAACTACGATTGCCATGGTGTCATAAAGTTACTATTGCTACGAAACCGACTAACGGCTAAAGGCGAGAATGTACAAATGCTAATTATTTTCGAGGGTTGGATGGCAGGTATACACCTCGAGGACTAAACAAACCTTCTTATTATTATGGTACATTTGTTGAGCAAAAACTGTTCGTCCTCGACTGAATAATAAATTAATATCTGAAGTTCGCTACGCGATAGTAATGGTGACACATTTCAACACTTATTGTAATAAAATACATTTGTGACCTAAAATATCGAATATCTCGTATTGTCTTAGAGATGACCATACCCTAATACTTTTATACGTAAAATAGTGAGAAGAATCGAAAAATGTTAAAAAGAGGTAGGGCTGCGTTTAAAAAAAAAGGTGTGATTGCAGTAGGAATGTACAATAAAAGTGGGGGTAATAAAATAGAAAGTACTTAGTACATCATTCAATATTATCTTCTACCATTTTTCTCTATCGTCATTTACAAAACAAAAAAAGAAAAATTGTAGCCCGTTCCAGTTATGAGAATCACCCCGTACAATCGGCTTCATGAACAACGATTGAACGGAGAATTAAATAGACTTAATTACGCGTGTTCAAAGGGTAAAGGGAGATTGGTGGCGAGTTATGGAGACCGATAAATCAGTCTCTAACGTGTAGAGAAAGAGAGACTTCTCCCTGGTCATGTCAATTCGCCTCTCAAAGTTCCCCTTTTCAACGAAACCGAGTACTCCGTTATGCAAAAACCATGCCAGAGGTGAGGCTGCCTTTCAGATCGTCGCGAGACCTTCAAAGGTTGCCACCCCTGAGTACACAACCGGGCGACATAAAAGATTTCTTGTCGAACCGATATCAGTGGCCTGACAGGGTATTTGCTTTGTAAATGTTTCGCCGAAAATCCATGTTCCATCGGCTTACGGATGACGTGTACGTCCCTGAGATGAAATATGGATGTCTTTCGCTCGATAAATCGCGACAGTTCTTCTCTGGAAGCGTGATTACACGACCCGTCTGACAAACCATCGACTTATACTACTTCAACGTTACGTTTCTTCAATTTCCTAATTAAATTCAATTATTTCTCCACACTTTCTCGCTTTTATTACACTCAGAACGAGTGTCTATTGAAGTATTCTGTTTAATAGTAATTCCGATACTACTGTCTGAATCTATTGCGTGATTTAGCGATTGTTTGATCACCTGAATTTTTCCCTCGATACAATTTAATTCACGTACTTTCGATCTATTTCGCCACGACGCTCTCGACTTTATAATTTTCCCTTTCTCTGAATACTGTTACTAATGCTTTTCTGATAATAACGCCTTTCACACACTTAATTTTCATACTTTACGCTAACCCAGCAGTTTGCGCAAGAACAACATTCCGCATATTGCTAACACGTTTACGACACGCAAACGAATACGGCAGTGTTTGAGGATCATTTTATCTTTAAACTTACAAATTGTACATTTCCTCGTTTTTCTATGACCTCAACAGTCAATTGAACTAATAAAAGCAACAAGTTCATTATATTCTGAAACATTGAAGTTGTTTTCAACAGCATGGTTGGTGGAGTGGTTAATTTTCTGACTGTGGAATCGCTGCACATTTTTTAGCCGCGAGTTCGAGCTTTATCATACTTATTTTTTTTTACTACATACGTTTTTCAATTCCAAAGTATGTGTCAATGAATAGCATTTATTTAAAAACATTTTACAAGTATTTTCAGTAGTCCAACTCAACGGATTTCCCAACGACAGGAAAAACTCGACCGCCAAACGATAATAGACGGAATTTATCAGGCTTGCAAGAGTTCACAGACGAGCAGGGAATAGCTGATAACACGTACCCGTAATCTCAGGGGTGTACTTCCGTATTTTTTGGCGAGGGGAGGGATAGCTCGATGCAAAAGAACTCAATTAGCAGCGGTTCTCCGAAGAGGTTCGGTATTCCTCGAGGCTTGAAAGGGGTCTTTTCAGTCACGGAAGAGGATCCAAGGTTTGTCAAGGGGTGGATTGAAGAGAAGACAGAAGCCAAGAAGGCAGCCGAGAATAACGGTGAACGGAGAAGGGGTGTGGAGATGGAAGATATTGCGAAGGGAAAGTGAAGAAGACCGAGAATGTGGGGTAGGACAAAGTGGAGGGTTCAGAGTAAGTGCAGTGAAAAGTGAGAAAGTATCTCGAGTAAGAGGCGTGAGGGTCGCTGGGATCGAGAAGTTGGCTGGGAAGCGTGAAAGGACGGGCGGATAAAGGTGGAACGGTTGGAAAGAAAAAAGCTGTGGGGACTAGGTAGGTGAGTCTCTATCGATTCAACGTTAGCAACTTGTTGGCTGCCCCTGGCCCCGATGAATTTCACGGGTAGACTCCAGACGACCGGAAGTCACCCCTTTATTTTTCCACGTGCCGTGAAGAGGTAAGAAGGTTAAACTAAGAGAGGGTTCTCGTGGGCAAACACGACTTCTTTATTCGAACATCACCCTTCGTGGTGACTAAATGAGGTTATCCACGATGTTACAGTGCTCGAGTTAAAGAAACGCGTTGCTTTATAATGATTACATCGATTCTGTACTATCTAAAGGCACTCTAACACAGAGAAGACCGCGAAGCAGCCAAAGATTCAGGTTTGCGGCTCTCTGGCGGTGAAAGCTCGTGTTAACGAGATGCTTCCGATCGGGGATGTTGCTGGTTAACCTCGAAACACGAATCCACGCAACCGCAGTAATTAAAATTTCCAAAAAGTCAGAGCTTCGAATGTATATAATTTCGAAAATCAGAATTTCCAGCACGAATGAAAAGAAGTAAGACAGTTGAACACAACGAACGAGGCGTGAACTAACCTCAACCTCAGCTATTCTGTGTCAGAGAAGAAGGAGAGAGAAGTTAAGAAGTAAAATAAATCCGAGTCTCTTGGTTGGAAAGGAAATTAGGAATAATAAATAGACGAACGAAGCGAGCGAAGAGGGAAAAAAGCGTTCCTCCGCATCGTCGAGATTCCATTTTGTCAGAGATCCGCTTCGCCGTGAATTTCCCCATACCATCACCGTAGGAAATGCATAAACGAGAAGGCTGTACGTCACGACACGCCCGCGTAAATCTTCCCGTCGTTAATATCAGCTTCGCGACGAGAAGAAATAACGCTGGCGTAAGTAGCCAGCCAAGAAGGGGAAGATGGTTTCGGGCTAGCTTCTGGGTAAGAAAGCTCGGAATAAACCATTCATGTGACATGCGGCGAATGCATATTGCATCGTCCACAGCTAGATAAAGCTTCGTCCCGTGCAACCGGACGTGACGTGATAATCACCACGGATACTAGAAATCTCTCTCTTTCTTTCCGTCTCTATTTCACACCTTTCCGTGAAAGAACATCCCCTGAACATTCGTCAGGTTGCCGAGGAATTGCTAAAAGAAAGTTTGCAAAACCCCTTTGAACAAGGTGTCTCAAAAGAAATTTTCTTTTTAATGTGTTTATAAGAAAACAAAGAAGACGTCTATTGAAACAATTTTTAATTACTATTAAAATACGACATCGGGGAATTGTTTCTTAAAAATAATCTAATCTAAATGTGAACTTTCACACAAGCGACACTCTTCTAAACGAGAAGCAAAATTTTTTAGCACTGCGATGACCGCCATTTCGTAACGGATATTCTCTTTCACTTGAATTAAAGACCTCCGATTGTTGCAACAGCATTGTTTTGCACGAAAGTAAAATAAATTAAAACAGAGGAAATTCGGAAAACAGTACGGATATAATAAAGTTGTTTATTCAAATGTCGCAAGGGTATTTTTACATTTTCTTAAAATTACGAATATTTTTACAAAGAATTAATAACTTCTCAATGTACATGTGTAAACTTTCGTTAAATAAAACCTATCATATTGAAAAAAAAAAAACAAAATTTACTAATTGAACTTCACTAAACAAATATACATTAAAAATATCATTGCGTTTAATCAAGTTTTGCGCACTGTATATACTCTTGATTTAAGATATCCTCATAAGACAAAATCCATAGGAGTCAAATCAGGCCTCTGTGCAGGCCAGTTTTATGTCTCCTCTTATGGAGATCAATTTTTGGGGGAAAATTACACGAACTCGTGGTAGAGACGTTGTCGTGTACTCGCGTCGGTTTGAGTTATATTTCAAACTTAGATCACGAATGTAAAAATCGGGCTGTTTTCTAACGAGACCTGAAGCAATCCCGGAGTACCCTTTCTTCAACGTTAATAATATAAAACTTGATTATACGTTCAGTACTCGGACTGATGATACTTGATTGTTTAACGTTCAAAATGAGACTGATTTGAAATTCAGTGGAAGTCACGCATCTCAGCTACTGAGGGCGGAGTTTAATTTTTGGAAGTGGAAAATGGGAGAAATAAGAAAATTGAGTATTGGTCGTAGAAAATGGTGGTAGAAGGATGAGGTGTCGGGGTTTTGGGAAATTCCGGAAAAAGAGGAGATAGGACATGAGAGAAGGAAGGCACTAGTTCAGTAATTGGAAAATCGGGACAATGGATAATAACTGAGTTCTGGTAAATTACCGAGGGTACGCGCTTAATCACGGCCCCGGCTAATCCTATGGGCCGCGGATTCTTCAGGCCCGTCTTACAATTTTCCTTAAGCTATAAAAAATAAAAGGAGAAAGTCTCGATGCTAAATAGAAAAAAAATGTTCGGTACGGAACAGACGTGTTAGAAGTGTAAGATGTTCCTCCATCCTGTTGGAACCATGTTCTCTGATCATAACCAACAAAATTCTATAGTTCAGGTACTAAGAAATTGCGTTTATACAGTGAGCCAATCGAATCGAAAATTTCTTTTGGGACATCTTGTATTAATGGTGTTAGCGTAAGATTGGAAATTGATGGGGTCTTCATGGTAGTAAATGAGGTAAATTAGAAGGAAGCTGGAAGGGTTGGAGCGTCTTAACCGGTTGATAAAAAATTGCTGTTCCCGAGTTTCTTAGGAGGAGGAGCCACGTTAAGGTTACCTAGCCTACGGGGGTGGTTTTAATTTATTCCTTCTGGTGGTTCTTTCCCGTAGCAGGAGGGGCGTTCGTAAATTGAGTTCCATTATGTTGGGGTACTCCTTTGTCGAGAAAATCGTACTTTCCTTTTTTTCAACGGGATAATGGTTCAGTTCTTTATTTCGATTCCGTTTGCAGCTGTCATCCTCCGTCAAGCTCCTCTCGCGATTTTCCGAGGAAATTGTTATTCAGTTGTCGAGAAACTTATCACGGAACAGTGTACATAATACTACCTCTTTAAGGCAGTATTGTCGTGTAGAAATTTGAAAAAATGGATTTTCAGGTTTTCCGATTTTATTACACTGGAAACCTTTCTAAATACACCTGTTAAAACCCTATATCGATACTCGTAATGTTAGCATATTTTCTAAGGATCGATAAATGTATGTAAAAAATTTGAGAAAGAAAACTCGAACAGTTTTAAATTTATTCTATCCTAAAGATCATCTCGAAAACAGCACTCTACATGATAATACTGCCTTAAGGAAAAAATGAAAATTCTATCTTCTAGGAAGGACGCAATTCTCGGAGGACTGACAACATCGTGAGACGATATTCGAAGTGTTATTTTTCCGAAAGAGAAAGGAAAGTATTAGAAATTAGGAGAAAGCAATTGTTGGATGGACAGCTATTTCTAGAAAAAACAAGAAAAAAAAAAAAAAAGAACGGTGGGTGAAATTTCGTTCGATTAGTGGTTCTCTGCTGAGAAGATAGCTATGGAAAGTGTGGCTAGTTTCTGAGTTTATAAAGGGGCAATCGACGTTCTTTCTCGATGGTTTAATAAGTGACGCGGAAAAATGATGGTCACGTGAACGCGCTTTTGCGTCAACGGACGCAAATTCAATCTAGCCGTGTTTTCCGGCGCACGACTGCCCGTCGCGCTCGCCTTCAATATCGTCTTGTTTTCTGCGTCAATGGAGGCGGAGATGGCGAAGATTGTGTAACGCTTAGATTGAAAGCCATGGAGTGAGCGAGGCAGCACAATGTCGGATGGAGAGAGACAGATCGGAAAATGAAGTGAGCTACTTCGTGGAAATTGATATTGTTGAAAGACTTTCTTTTTTCTTTTTTCTTTTCTTCAGTAAACTTTGATTTTACCCAACAGCCTGATTGAATCTAAGTATCTGATACCTTGACTATTTGTCAGATTCTTTATTTCATCCCCTTGCTGTTTGGTATTGTGAAGATATGATGTTTTGAGTGACGAATAATCCTGATTTGTAACGGTGTCATAACTACGCCATAGATTTTTATATGCTAATTCATGTCTGTGAAAATATAGCAAAAAATTAAAAAGAAAGAGAAATAGGATTAAGATAGAAGATTATTTTATTTATCATGTATTATGAAAAGCACTATTAGAAAATTATTTCATTTGTCAGGTATTTGTAAAAAGCACTATTATAAAATTATGCCATTTATCAGGTGTTTAAAAAAAAATAGGATTTCGATAGAAAATCATTTTATTTATCAGGTATCGTGAAAAGCACTACTAGAAAATTATTTAATTTATCGGGTATTATAAAAGGCAGTATTCGAAAATTATTTCATTCATCAAATACTGTAAAAAAGAAATAGGATTTCCATAAAAAATTATTTCATTTATCAGGCATCATGAAAAAAAAAAGGATTTCGATAGAAAAATATTTCATTTATCATGTATTATAAAAAGCACTATTAGAAAATGGTTTCATTTATCAAAAACTGTAAAAAAAGGGATTTCTATAGAAAATTATTTCATTTATAAAATATTATGAAAAGCACTATTAAAAAATTATTTCATTTTTCGGGAATCATGGGGGAAAAAAATAAATTCAATTTCAAAAAAGAAAATTAATTCATTTGTCAGATATTATGAAAAACACTATTAGAAAATTATTTCATTTTTCAGGTATGATGAAAAAAAAAAGAAATAGAATTTCGATAGAAAATTATTTCATTTATCAGGTGTTTTAAAAAGCACTATTAGAAACTTATTTCATTTATCAAGTTTTATAAAAAGCACTATAACTTGGATATTTCGTATATTTTTTCATGTTACGTACATTCTGTGAAATTTTGCACAATAATTCGCAAACTAGTCATAAGTATTTAATTTTCAAATTTGATAGTGTCGTACTTAATAATACCATGGATATATAATGCTCTAAGTACCGAACATCCTAAATTATTTGACGCTTTAACACGCTGATGCTCTAACTATCCAGTAGTCTGGTTATTTAACGTTTTAATAAACTAGTATACTATATATTGGATATCCTAAACATTCTAGTAACCTACTTAATATAGTGTTGTGTTTATTTAACAAAAAAAAAAAAGACATTTCTGTCGTATTTTTTCATAGAACACCCTGTCAATATTTTCACCCTTATTTTTATAACTTTTTGTCAGTTATATATCGAGGGCTGCTTTCAGCCATCGAATTTTATGTTTGTTTACCAAACAGAACGAAATTTTCTTTTCGACGTCATATACTTTTTAAACACACTCATGTAACATTGGAATATTGTTATAAAGTTATTTTGCGAACCAATAATTTTTAATAACTAATAATTAAGGTGCCTCGGCAATATTTTAAAGACTGAATTTTAAGCATCAGTCTATAATCCAGTAAATACTTTTATTATACATATATAGTATCTAAATTGTTCAATGATTTAACTATTCAGTGCATTGAGCTCAAAATATTCCGTCCATCTAATGCCTCGATCACACAGTACTCTACTAACTATTTAATAGTGCAAATATCTAGTACACCAGCTATTTATTAGCCTGATTTCACAGTGCTCTACCTCTCTAAAGCCCCAATTACCCAACTTCCTAACTATTCAATGCTCATCTATCTTAGAATCTTCCTACATATTATCCTATTTGATATAAACAATTTTTTTACAACTCTCTTTACAAATTTCTGTAGTCGAATTTATGGTATCGTCACTAGTGTATACTAATGGACGTTGTAAACGTGCAAAAGGTGGTTAAAATCCTTCAATCGGATTTCTGTGTGTTTGTTCGAACACCTCCCGTATTCGCCTGATTTAGCTCCGTGCGATTTTTGGCTATTCCCAAAACTAAAATTGGCAATGAAAGGAAACCGTTACGACACTATTCAGGACATACAAAGAGCTTAAACTGCGGTTTTACAGGTGATTTCGAAAAAGGAATATAATGACTGCCTCCAACAATTTTTAAACCACTTGCAGCGTTGTATTGATTCAGAAGGAGTATATTCTGAATAAAGAAATATAAAAGCACTAAATAATTCTATTCTCACTTTTTTTTCGGTACTAGTCGCACCAGACCTTGGACAAACTGTGTAGATACCACAAACACTATCTGCAAACTTAGTCGCTAGGATCAGACATGCCATAAATCCGGGAATCTGGAAAGGGACAAATTGTAAGATGGCTCTGAATCTTGGCATGGTCGGTGGTCCACTCTGAGGTGATATAATCCAGGCCTCGCGGAGATTCCACAGGATTTACGTGCATCCGTTTGTAGCGGCCAGCTACAAGCTCATACTCGGCGCACAGATGATATGCGCGGTTTATGACGTGCGAGCGAGCAAAACTATTTTTGAGGAAACCGTTTTAAGCTGTTTAACTCTTTTTTAAATATTACAAAGCACGTGTTTCGTAGAAACTTTCACCGACAGCCTTAATAGTAAATTGTCAGGTCATGAACTAAGATTTTCGAAGGGTTCGCCGTACAAGGCCACGAGGTCGAACATGTACATATCACAGGTACCAAACTTAGAGGAAATTCCACTGCGTTGCCAACTTTTCTATGGCGAACTCATCCTCCACTAGAAAGCTTCGCGGTCCTGGAAAAAGCGCGCCAAGGGCGTAAAGGACAAGCGTAGGCTAAATAACGAAATTCCTAATTGTTTAATACCGACGCATCGCGTTAATCAATCAGGAAAAGTAGTGAAAAGTTTCAAGGAAGACTGAGGAAAACTCGAGGAGACAAACTAGTCATTTTCCAACCTTCGAGTGAATGTTTCAAATGAAAAAGAGACTTCACAAAGTTAACTGTGTGAGTGCATTCTACCTTAAACACGATCCCTTCCTTAAATCCTATCTAGTTGTATAAGTAATTTGCTTTTTCGATTTTCATTTCTATCAACCCAAAATCACGGTCATTCGGTAGAAAGGAATAATCAGATACCAAAAATTTATGATTTATTTTTTCAATATTATTATTTGAAGCCTGAGCAATTTTCATCCACGTCAGTGCTACTTTAATGTTACGATTTTGGCCTGAACAAGCATCGCTGTAAGCTATCATCTGTTTTTGAGTAGTTGTATCCTCCATATGCATTAAAATGCATGACGCTATTTCCTGTGCACCTCTTGATGTTATAGTTTCATCCCATACATATATCTTGACATTGTCATCATGAAAATTATGGAAACCTAAGTTGTTATATACAAATCATTTTTCCACCGATAATTACTTTGGAAAAGCGCAACTGAATTAGTTCACTTTCAAAATAAAATTATAAGAATTCCATAGAATGACAAAACAGCTAATGCAATCTAACAGTTCTTTCTTTCACAAATTCGCAAGACTGAATTTGCGTTTTTTGGTTCAAAAAATGTGTTGCCATAGTTATCATTATTGTCGTCGGCTGATTTGTAATAATTGATAAACTCATTTTTTTATATTTTTCATTTAGACCACTTTTATAATTAACACTAACTGAATTCCATATAATGTTGAAATAATAACCACTATCTAACAATTCATTTTTGACAATATCGTAAAAGTTACATTGAATTAATTTAGTTGAAAATAATGTGATGTGAAATAATCGATAAACTCATTTTTCTTTAATTTTGACTTACAAATTTGACTTTTACCTATTGTGTTAACCTTTGCCATCCAAGAGATCATAAAAAATATGATATATAATATAATTACCCGAATATTATGTATAGAAATCAATCGTGCACCCGAAGGGAATCGACAGGTATACGTAAAATGTGCATATAATTCCAACCGTAACAATATCTTTTGCACGAATGAAATTAAAAATTCCAATCTATCCGTATTCTTTGTTTAGAACTGTAGTTTACATATGTGAAATTTGATCAAAATAGTCCAACATTTAACCCCAAAAAAATTGCAAAAAATGTTAATTTTTAACATATTTTTTAAATAAACTAATTTTTCAAAAATCTGCTTACGCCATCTTATTGGTCTTCTAAAACAGCAGAATTCGCATTTCGAATTTCTTGCCTACGGCTAATAGTTTCCGAGATATTTGCAAAAATAGCTTTTTCTACCTCGATTTAAGGGCTGTTTTCACCTCTTTAGAGTGGATATTCGCACATAAAAAAAAAAAAAAAAAATACGTGTCAAATATTTTTTCAACTTCTACAACATATAAAAGTTTCATCGAAATCAGCGTGTAACGTTTGGGTGATGTCCCTTGTTAGACCACTTTATGGGCACAAATATCCTACTAACCAAAGAAAAATTACTTTATTCGATTGAAATCTATCAGATATTGAACGTTAAGAATTGTACTTCAATTATATACAGTTAAATTTAACAAAAACACTATTAAAATATTAACAAAATTAAGTTGAACAAAATACATTCTCATATACGAACACTTTTGTGGGCCACTGTATATTCAACAGTTTCCTTAGACAGATGTACAAGTTCCAAGGACTATTAAAACCAGAGTTGCTAGCGATGTAAATGAAAAGCACGACGACAGTGTCGATAACTATGTGGATGATATTCCAGCGTGACTATTAAAGTTCCCTCAGGTGTGATTACAGTTTTAAGTCTCGAAACTTGGCAAGTATAATTTTTCAAGACTTCACACTCGACCTAAATATTTTCTACGACAGTGTCCCAAGAGGAATGGAATTGTTTCCTTCCTTCTTTTCTTTTTCCTTTTCGTTCAGCTCAAGTGAAATACTTAGTCCGTGTGGTATCCATCAAGATATTGGATTTGGCAATCAGGTAGGTGGAAAGTTTCGACTGCGAGGTGTCTCGTAGACGTCTAGAGCAGCGATATTAATCGCAATCGTGTTTCCCAAACAGTAAACCGAGTTTCAGTAGTAGTTCACCGCCACTTCCTATTTATCTAGTTCGACAAGAAACTCACACAGCAACGTTACCAACTGCTGCACCCGTTGACACCCGATAGCTTTCTGAAACGCGACGAAATCGTCCAGATTTACCAAACTCGCCTCGAATCGGGAGGCGTCAAACGAGATTCAATCGAAATTCAATGGTAAACTTCCAGTTAAATAAATGAAACTGCAACGTTACATCGTATTTCAATTTGATTGTCGAAACAATCCATTTCGTTTGTGTACCAAATGGCGCAGATGCTAGATTGGTGCAAATGAAGTGTCGTTTCCTTAGCAGCTGAAATTAGCAGGTTGATATCATGTATCAAATTTTATTCAATCGTAAATTTTTATGTACAACAGTTAAGAAGAAGAAACTTGTTATAGTATGTGTACAGTAACCGAAAGAATGATAGGATCACTATTCAAACAGTTCGCTTACTAAGAGGTGTAGCAGGCTAAGGGGGTCAAAAGTGCTTTCCAACCGATTTGATGGTGGGATGCACCATTTAATAGCTTACTAAAAGAAAACATGTGACACCAAGTTTCAACCCTCTAGCTCGACTGTGGGGGTAGTTACCGGATAAATTCGAATTATCAGTTTTTGGACTATTTTAACTATTTAGTGATAAGCAAAACTTCTGAAAAAAATTTGACATATTACATGTATGAATGCACATCTTAGAGAATTTTTTCCGATTTTTTCGTTGCAGAACGTAGCTATAAAAAATAAAAAAACGTAAAAAAATGTGGATGTCTTTTGAAAAAAGGATATCGTTATTTTTATATTTTTTTAGTAGCGGTATATTAGTATAACCATCATCCTCAATTTTTTTTCATATTTTTTGGAAGATTACGTTGTCAAAGAAATTAAGAACGGATATTTTTAAGGTATTTCGCGTGAAAAAGTAACTCCTACTTCGAATTTTTACATTTTCTGTATGCAGTGTGTATATCGTGCAACCTAAAACGTTTTTACATTCGAAGAAACAGTATACAAACTGAAGAAGTTGAATAAATTGAACTAATAAAAGCAATGTGTTGATTATATCCCGAAACATTTAACTTATTTTCAACAGCGTGGTTGGTGGAGTGATTAAGATTCTGACTGTGGAATCATTGCACGTTTTTTAGCCGTGAGTCGAGCCTTGTACATACTTATTACACCTAACCTAACCTAACTTTCATTTCCATATTTGGAAATGTATGACAACGCGTGCTATTATTTCGCAAGCTTTCGTTTTAACAACTACTCCGACAATTATTTGAGTTTCAACAACGCAAGTGTTGAGACATCATTTCTAAAGAATTTTGTGAAAATTATCGTGTCGATGTAACGAAATAATTTTAGGTTAGGTTAGGTTAGGATATTTTCAGACAATAGTTTTGAATACATTTTTTGAAGTACAAAATTTAACGATTTTTAAATGTTTTAAGATAAATATTAGTTCCATTTCAGTTATATTTCATCAATCTATATTTCATTAATTCTTTCACCCAAGTCTTAAATTAAAAAGCAATTGAATATGCTGCCTTAGTACAGTTAAATATACTGCAGCTATTAAAAGAAATGTTCATTAGGCAAACTTATCTAGAATCATATTTTATAGACAATGTTTTTGATAAACAATTGAATAGATTTATAAATTGCCCAAATCCTTAAATTTATATTATAAAGTATAAATTATACTACAAAATATATATTTTACATACAATATTTTTTACTATTTATATAATTATTATAATAAAAAATATTATTTTGATATCTTTTTTATTTATTTTATATTATTTAATTTAGATTATAAAATATTTTAATTAAATTTTTAATTTTATGACTATATATACATATATATATATATATATATATACATATGTTAATATGTTAATAGTCATAATGTATATATCATGTATAATCATATCATTTAATGTATATAGTCATAAAATTAAAAATTTAATTAAAATATTTTATAATCTAAATTAAATAATATAAAATAAATAAAAAAGATATCAAAACAATATTTTATATTATAATAATTATATAAATAGTAAAAAAAATATATATATATATGTATACATATGTTATTACAAAATATACATTTTACATACAATATTTTTTACTATATATATATATATATATATATATATACATATGTTAACTAAAAAATTCAAGTAATATATGATATATGTAATATAAATATGTAATACATATAATAATAACAAATATATATATATAATAAAATATATAAAACAATAATATATATTTTTTTATTATACTATGTATTACATATTTATATTATATTTACATTATAACTGTATATACTCTCCAAACTAGCTATTATAATTTTATCGATTGCAATCATCGGTTTCTAAATCTTTCAATTCTTCTTATAAGCTTATTTGCTGAAGAAATGTTATGAAAAGTTCCATTTCATATGCACTAACCTAATAATTGGCAGCATCGAATTTCCTGCAGCATCCTTGGCGACGGTGATTCGATGTTACGATTAATCGTCGCACGAATTAATTTCCCCAGCTAACCTGCGAGGATGCAGATATCACGGTTTCGCGATATAATTGAAATTTTCCCACCCGTCGAACCTTTGCCGAAGCTACTACACTGGTTGGTCCATCTCGTATAGGAAAGTTCCGAGCGAAATATTGTATCCTCGAATCGGCGTGGGAAAATGCGGTGTTAACGCGTGCTTGGCTGACTCGTGTACGCGAAATTCTTCCCTCGACCCGGTGTACGCTGTTTGCCAGCGTTCCTCTTTGTTCGAGATTCCTCTAGTTTCGAGCGAACGCGCGAACCAGAACGATCGTTCCAGCGGTGTCGCTGGAACGTCAAAATTCTTTGTGTCTACTCGGCCAGCTATAAACGTCAAAATTTCCAGCCTGGTTGCAGATATCAACGGGTGGAATTGTTTCCAGAGGAAATTCTTCGACGCCATCTGTGCAGCTCTTAAAATTTTCCGGAATAAATTGTTTCCGAAGGAATTACAAACGATATCACCAGGATACCTTTGGAATATACGGTGGACTCGTTGTTCGAACAAAAATGTCAAAGAAAGTTCACCTTCTAAACGAAAATTCGAAATTCGAACGAAGAGAGAAAGAGTTACTTGTCGAGCAATCGTCACTGCTACAATCGCTGAGTCTTGTAAAGGGTGTCCCAAAATTGTGCTATAAAGGATTAAGTGTTTAGCGCTCCTCTTGATTATAAAATCAATGACACGTTACAAAGTAAAATAATCAAAGTAGAATTAAAATGAAAAGTTTCCGAGCGCGTCACTCAAAGGTGCAGGCGACACTTGAGAATGATTGTTGACGTGGGGCCGTCACTTTAGTCCGTTCTTTGTTTAATAGTTTGTCAACTACGTATAGTCAACCACCTCTCTTATCGAAAACAAAATTGTAACGATCCAATCCACGGTGTCTCACCTCCGCCGAATATATTCTGGCCGAGGAATCTTTGAACTTTTCTTAGACCTCGAAAATCAGAATTCATTCGACTATCAAAATAGAAACACTGGAATCTATTCAACTAGCAACTTAGAAACACTAGCAAAGAGAAATATTGTATCCATTCGCTCGGTAAATAGCTAGACATTGTAAAGTATATACAGATATTCGAAATCAAAGTCAGTTAGTCTATTGGCACAAACGTGCCAGTTCAACAAAGCTCGAAAGATCGTAGGATCAACCACGAGTAAATTACAACACTTAGCAAAAGGAGATTACGATACTCAGGTGAAAGTGTTTAAGAAAACTATTCACCGGCAAAGTGGCATCTTTCAAGACTGTACGAGCAGAACACTGGCTCGATTTTCTTTCGCTCGTCTAAATTGAGATTGAAGCACGCGAGACGCTAGCCAACCGAGAATTTCACTTCACACCGGCAGTATTCTTTATTACTTAGATAGCTCACGGCATCATCCCACTTTCGTCATTTATCCATGGTAATTTATCCGCTCTTCGACTTTCCCACACCAAAGGTGAGACGTCGTTCCTCGTCAGTGGAAAACGAGAGATACCTCTGCTACGTTCTCGTCATCCAACCGTCGCAAACGAAATTTCCAGAAGCTCCTTCCTAGCTCAACCACCGTTTAACGTGACATAACCTCTCTCGGCCTGTAGCTTGAAGGAGGGGACAACGTAGGTACACGAAGAAAAATTCTCTGTACGTCACAGATGGCGTGTAACTCGATTTATGGTTACAAAGGTAGTTGTATTTAACCTTGTTGAAGAGTTAGGAGATGTTTTACCAGGTATGAGGGGGACAGGTTAGGGAATGGTCGATATTTAAATCCACTTGGCCCGAGCGAGAGGAGTTTCACGTTGGATAACGAGGAAGAACTTTCAAACAGTTCTAGCTGCGTATCGAGCTAAGAGTCGTCTGTGCGGTTCTAATTGACCGAGAAACAGTTGAAGCTTTGTATTAGTCACTGGTCATCCCACCCTGCTATTCCCTCTACCGTTGTTCTGAAATAAACGCGTCCACAGGCGAAATTGGAATTGTCGGATCGCTGCTCCTTACCCAACCAGAACTCGACAAACAAGCCTGGCTGTTTTCGTTAAAACTTCGCCAGGCTGATTAAAGCGATACCTCTCCCCTTGGTTTTCGGTCCTGCCAGTAGAGCGTATTCGAGCAGGAAAACTGGACTTTGGCGAACTTTGATAACACTGGGATGAGGCAAGTTGGCGGGATTTGTTCTGGGAGAAGGGGGGAAAAAATGGTGAGAATAAAGGCGATGTTAATTCGGTTTTGGTTAATCCAGACCGGTGGAGCTCCACGAATGAAGGTTAGTTTCGGGTGAAACTGACGTTACACGATAGAAAAGGAGAGAGAGAGAGAGAGTAGGAGGAATGAAATGGGAGAAAGACAGTCTAGATGAGCGGAGTTGGTGGAGAGAAGTTCGTAGCGTGCTCGACTTTCAGCCAAATGACCCAGGTTCGAATCCCCACTTACCCTCGTCTCCCCCAATTTTCTGCTCGTTTTTCTCACCTTTCGTGTGCAAGTCTCTCTCCGAGTTCTCTCGAATTAATGTTCTTCATTGGTCTTAGAGAGATAAAAACAGAGAAATCGACTTTGATCAATTCCGAGGGAAAATTGATGACCATCAATTTGTACCAAATTGGAGGAACACCTGTGTTTTTCCATGTAGTTCAAGGAAAAAGTCCCGAAGAAAAGCAGAAAGAAGAGTAGTGAGTCAATTTGTGAGACACTGTGTTGCTGTTAGTACGCGTGTACTAAAAAATTTAGTGGAATAAATAAAATCAATCCCTCTACAACTTTTCCATATTTCTTTTTACCCTTTGAGTGCTATGAGCGCATATATGCGTCCAGTGAAAATGATCCATATAGATTAAGTACTCGTACATGCAATTCTCAAGTTCGAATATTCAGAATCGTTATAATTTATTATTTAAGTGACGGCTTTCTTGAAACGTTAATTTTCTTAATTTGAGGAAGAGGAAGATATATCGTTTAATTTAGTCTAAATAAAGAATTGAAACGAAGTATTCCATCCACACAAAGCGTTTGATTTCCAAGTACTCCGCACTGAAAGGGTTAATGAAACACTATTTGGCACTTTTCCAAGTTGTTTTTTCTTTTTTTATCGAAAGTATGACCAATTACAATTACACGTGGAACAGAATATCATCCAAATGTGCAGACATCAATTCAATTACTTCTCGACATGTTGCCGGAGTTATTTCACAAATTGCACCTCGAATGTTGTGCTTTAGACAATTAATTGTTTGTGGCTTGTTAGCATAAACTCTTCAAGAAACCCCATAAAAGACATCTAACGGTCTTATATCTCGTGATCTTGGAGGTCAATTGAAACCTGTATTTCGTAAGACTACACACTGAGGAAATTTCGATCGCAAAACCTGAATTTTTTCTCGAGTTATGCGACACGTAGCATTGTCTTGGTAGAAACAGACATCAGACACACCAATACGATTCAATTCTGACGATAAAGTTACTCAACATTCACAGTAACAGCATTTCTAGCATCAATTTCGAAGAAAAATGGTCCGATGACTTCATTTGACCAAAATGGATGTGAAACGGTGAATTTTTGTGAGTGTAAAGATTTTTCACGAATAACACGAGGATTTTCATCACCTCAATTCAACTTACTAAAGAATCCATCCATTGTGAAATGAGCTTCGTTTGCTAAACGAAATTTTACTTGGAAAGAATGGAACAAAGAACGCTCATCTTCATAATAAGTTTGAATAATGTAAATACCTTGTTGCAATGTGCATCGCAGTCCATAAATCATGGGACACTTCACTGTTTTACAATAAATCAAGTCTAAAAGGAAGATTGAATTACTTATTTCGATATGAACTGTTCTATTGGTAACAATTATATATAAAGAATATATTTTTATTCATATGGCTGTCATTTTATAGTAATTAACCCTTTGACTACGGCACACTTTGTTACGCACCGATCGTACCGTACTTCACGGATTGTGTTACGATGTGCGCCAAGAACGGCGAATTTTTGGGTAGGGATGCATTTTTGTTAAAACATATTTCAATAATCAAAAATCTGAATTTTACTATATTAAAACAATATTATTTATTTTCTTGAATCTGACTTAGAATAAATATCTAATAAACATTGTCTAAATGAAAAATAACAAAATATTTAATAATCAATTAAAGTGTGATACATTTCGAAACACGGATGAATGCAGAGTCCTACATCACATTTCTCACACTGGTAATGTGTCTCACGTCTTTTGTTATGTTTTTTACATACGACACATTTGCGTCTGGCGTTTTTTCAGAAATCCAAACTACGTCAAGCGCTTATTGGCGCCCTCCGTGTCATAAAGCCAAACCGCGAAAGAAAAATCTTTGAATCGTAAGAAAAATTATGAAAAACTTACTTTCACAATCTTACTTTGCATTTTCTTCTTGCTGCTTTTCTTGGAAAAGCAAATAATAAAATAAATATCGATATAATTATCGCGGCGCCTCTAGGCGCCCTCCGTGTCATAAAGCCAAACTGCGCCGGGCGCCTAAAGGCGCTCTCAGTATCACAAACGCAAAATTTCTAAGCGCCTATAGGCGCCCACAGTAGCCTATCACAGTTAATAAAAAAAAAAGCTGGAATATTTATAACTAGGTTGAACACCACTTTATGACCAGGCTTCTGTTACCATTTCAATATAACGAAACACATTTTATATTTTTACAAATTTGAAAATTATTAATTTTCAAGCTTTCCAGAGATAATTTGACAAACCCTACGACTGAAAATTGAACATCTACCTTTCTACTGAAATCTGCCGTAGCGAAACGTTTAAGAAGGAAGAGAGAATCTTCGAAGATGGGAACCAAAGATGGCTACGAAGAAGAGAACGGCGAAGCACACATCCCGGGGCGAGTAAATTCCTTGGCTACATCTCCAACCTTCCTAGTTCGACCTCATTGCCAATTGTTTGCCCCACCGAGAGACGCAATGTTTGAGAATAATATAGCAAACACGTTGTGGCAAAGTGTTTGCATTAATTTGGCACGACCTATGTGTCCTAGGGCACGTATCGTGCTTGCGCGAACGTTCACTCTCCCTTGAAAAAGGGGTTGGAGAAAGGGGAGAAGGAAGAACCCTATCCAACGAGTACGTTATTAGGAAAGTTTCGACGATCAAGCCAAACGTTCTTCCGTGCCTTAAACAGTAGTGTCTAACTCTCGCCTCTCTGAACTCTCATCGGTGACACGCAAAGCGCAAACCCTCCGTTTCGTTTAATTCTCACTTGATCTGTTGTAACTCTCAGACGGCGTCGCACGATCTTCGCGAATTTTCTTCTACGGGGAAGCTTAGCGTGACGTGTGCTCGAGCAATCAAGGATTCGATACATCCGGGTAGTCAGAGGGCAGGATTCGAGGTGTAATGAGAGCTGGTCGAATTAATCGCATTTCACCTGGCTGTTTGTCACCTCTTTGCACCTCTGCCCCTAATGGAACCTGCTGCAATCTGGTAAACAGGTTTATCCCGTGTTTACCCTGTTCACTGCACACACGCATACGTGATTAAATCGTTACACTGACGCTGTTGATGATAACTATCGTCATCTAGTAAATTTCTGTGTGTGTTTTTTCTTTTTTCCTTTCTTTTCTCTCGAGGTGCGTGGAAAGGAATTGAAGCTGGTTGAAAATGTAATTCAAGTTGAACATACTGAGTCCCTGTATTCATCGATCGAAGCCTAGAAATTAGAATGGGCTGCAGGAGTTAAAGTTTTCGAGGGGAAATACGATTAAGAAGCAGGGACAATAAGTATTCAGAGCCAATCTCTGTGCAAGTCACGAACAGTTAACCCGCCACAATACTCTCCGGTACTTGTATCCTTCGGTAAGGTAGTTTTTGATTGAACAGAATCTCTGGTCAGCTGTTTGGTGAAAACTTTTCAACAGGGGGTCCTTGGAATTTCGTGAAATATCCGAAAATTCATCGGATCGCGAAACGACGTACCTCGAACCTTCGTGTAATTCGACGAAAGGGACGGATGGAATTTGTGGTGTTAGGCAAACTTTTCCTCCTCCTTCTTCTCTCAGGGGTTTGTTCAACCGTAAATTCGCATCGATCAGCTCTGGGGAACCTTTTAAATCGGCCCTAGTTTCGTATTCTAAAGCGGTCCTTCCTCCCTTGAAAGCAATTAGTCGAGGTTCGATAATTGCGAATCGGGATCATCTTTGTTTTTCGGTCTCCCCATCCAATCAGATAAATTCTATCGCAAAATAACTGGCACTAACGTCAGAGCTTTTAACTTCATGAATTACCAACGAATTTTAATTATTTCTTTTTAATTAACTAATAATATAAGTGAAGGGTGTCCTAAAATTCACGCAACATTTGAATTCTGAATTCTTCTCAACGAAAAAAAGAATGACAGCGTGACAGCTGACAGTTCAGGGTTATTAAAAATGATAACTGCATGAAAGAATAACGCATTGAATGAATTATGGAACAACAATAAGTGGATGCTAATTTTTCGAACAAAATCGTTTTTAGCGATGAGGCTCATTTTTATCTTGATTGCTTCGTTAATCGTCAAAATTGTCGCATTTGGGGTTCAGAAAATCCACGAGAGATTGTTGAGAAACAAATGCATTCACAACTTGTCAGTGTTTGGGGCGGATTTTGGGCTGGATGCATTATCGGACCATTTTTCTCCGAAAATCCGGCTGATCAGGCAATAACAGTTAATGGTGCTCGCTATAGCGACATGATAATTCAGTTTTTTGTGCCTAAATTACAATATATGAATGTGGACAACATGTGGTTTCAACAAGATGGTGTCACATGCCATACAGCCCGAGAAACAGTTCAATTACTGCATCAGTCATTTCCTAGTCGTGTAATTTCCCATTTTGGTGATGAGAATTCAGTTACGATTTTGCATGTACGAATATGTAACGACAAGTTGTATAATTGGAGCAGTATATAAGTAAATAATTGATATTGAGAATAAATAACACTATTTTGTTTCCTGTTCTTTTCCACAAACGAAATCAGAATAAAACATTACTCATTTCAAGTGAAATTGAAATTTAGATAACTGAAATTTAATGATTTTTACAATTTAGTAATTATAAAAGTAGTTTACGGCTCAGATTATATTGGTTTAGTTAAATTCACATAGAATGTCATATATATAATCAATTTACATATATTTAAATTCATAAAAACATTGTTAAGCTTAGTACACTTTATTGATATTTTTAAATTAACTAAACTTGCAAACTCTTAAATATCTGGAAAGAGTAAATGGACTTACACTACTTTTAAAATAAACGATCTAGGTGCACATGTATAGCATCAACGTATTTATTCCAATTTCTACTCATATTTCCGCAACTGGTTATATTTTTGCGTTTTAGAAGTGCAGGTGCAAACATCGTTTTTCTCTTGCAATATTTGGATTTCGTTTAACGGCATGTTGAACGGTCCAATAAGAAACGCCGAGGCCACATTCCTTTACAATTTCTTCGCAACTTTTTCAGTACATTATTTGCAATTTTAATAATCTACCGTTCAGTTCGAAGAGATAATTTGATAAGTCACATGACGTTGTAGAGGGTTAAAATAATGTTTAATGTCTATCTTCTGCTATTTTAATATTCTATAGAGTGATATTTAACTGATGCAAATGAAATGTCATTTTCTCGACAGCTAAAATTAGCAGGTTGATGAAAATTTCGCGTGATCATATATTTTTATATACAACAGTCAAGTGAGACAGGTATGATGAATAACAGCAAAATTCATAATTGCAACTGTTTAGACATATTGCTAAACTAGTGAGGGTGTGTATATATGTACGCCTTTCCTAATCAAAGGGTTAAGTAAACGAAGCAAACGCAATTGCGCCGCTTGGTATTCTTCGACTGAATTTTTGCACAAGTCTATGGCATTCAAACTGTTGAAAACGTTATAGCTGCTCGGATTTGTTGAATTACCTTTGTTATTAACTTTCGTGCGTCGTTAAGATTCATTTTTATCAAAATCAGAATTTCTGTACACTATTTTCGAGACTACATTGTCAGCTGGAACGGATAAAGGGATAGAATCGATTCTATGTGTTTAACGAGCCTGATTCACCGAGGAGTCATGAATCAACATCGAGCAGAAGGCCGTGGAAAATAAAGTTTTCCGACTGATTGGATCTCGGCCGGAAGTTTCTCGTGGTGAATCGCCTGCTCGACTTTAATCTCCCACGGGCGGCCGGCTGCCTTTCATTTCGAAGGAAAAAAAGGGGATACCGTAGCTGCGCGTGCCGTTCGGGATTCCTTGTGATTTACCGCTCCCTGTCTATCGATCTTATCCAACGGACAAACGATCGTCGACGGGAATTCTCCAAAGATTTCACCTTTGATAGCCTACTCCGATATCTCATTTAAAAAGAGAATTTCCTTAACGCACAGCTGGTGTAATTTAATCAAGAAGAAGACAGCAAAAATAGAAGTCGTGTTATTAAGTTTTCCACGAAACTTCCTTTTCTCCCTACTTTTTTTGCTGAATTATTTCGTGAAATTTGTATACGTGAGTGTGTGTAGTGTAAAGATCACAAAAATGAGTCAACATACTAAGAAAGATTATTATAAATGTAGCGGTCAGCTACAAGCTCATACTCGGCGCACAGATGATATGCGCGGTTTATGACGTGCGAGCGAGCAAAACTATTTTTGAGGAAACCGTTTTAAGCTGTTTAACTCTTTTTTAAATATTACAAAGCACGTTTTTCGTAGAAACTTTCACCGACAGCCTTAATAGTAAATTGTCAGGTCATGAACTAAGATTTTCGAAGGGTTCGCCGTACAAGGCCACGAGGTCGAACATGTACATATCACAGGTACCAAACTTAGAGGAAATTCCACTGCGTTGCCAACTTTTCTATGGCGAACTCATCCTCCACTAGAAAGCTTCGCGGTCCTGGAAAAAGCGCGCCAAGGGCGTAAAGGACAAGCGTAGGCTAAATAACGAAATTCCTAATTGTTTAATAACGACGCATCGGGTTAATCAATCAGGAAAAGTAGTGAAAAGTTTCAAGGAAGACTGAGGAAAACTCGAGGCGATAAACTAGTCATTTTCCGACCTCCGAGTGAACGCTTCAAATGAAAAAGAGACTTCACAAAGTTAACTGTGTGAGTGCATTCTACCTTAAACACGATCCCTTCCTTAAATCCTATCTAGTTGTATAAGTAATTTGCGTTTTCGATTTTCATTTCTATCAACCCAAAATCACGGCCATTCGGTAGAAAGGAATAATCAGATACCAAAAATTTATGATTTATGTTTTCAATATTATTATTTGAAGCCTGAGCAATTTTCATCTGAGGAAAGCTCGAGAAGACAAACCGCACGTGTCGCTAATTTTGCACATTTTTGCTGGTCTCTTGTGGGAAGGATAAGCGTTTATCAGGGCACAACAAATTATATCTTTTCTTATATGCTTTTATAACTAATAAACAATTACATGTATAAAGATTGCTTTATTTCTCTACTGGTAACTTAATGGGTCAAGTAGTTCATAATTGATTAGGAAGGTTTAGAGCTGGAGATTTCAAGTGAGATAAAAATCCACGTTGAACAGTATTCTGCTAGTAAACCACAGCAATTTTGGGAAAATGGTATCGTAAATCTTCCTGGGAGATGGAGGAGTGCGATAAATTAGAATGGATCATATATAATTCAGTAGAACTATACCGGAAATAGGATTCTACACCTCGTATCTGGCAATAAAACGAAAAGAACACATTTAGGGTAATTTAACATTATTCTGTTTTGAACGTTATTAGATGTCACACTCCTATAGCTTAGGAAACGAATAACAGTTGAATCATTCGACTAAATATTTAACTGAGAAATAATTACTAAACGTGTAGACTCGTTATGAATTCATGAAAAAAAAAAAACAATCAAACAGAAAATATACGTAGTATCAAGACCTTCCCATAGTAATTTTTAAGTACACCCATTCCCCCATTTACGTGGTACTTTTTATACGCGGTCAATAAACTTTTAAAAGACAGGTGAAACAATAATCTTACAGAATACAAACTTTATGTTTTCATACAATTTGATATGTTGTAATATAATCAAACACTACCTATCTAAAATCGGCACGAACTTTCCGAACAACCTAATATTTTCCTTTATAAAAAAGATCGATTTCTCACTTCTCACGCACTTTCCCATTTGTTTCATGACCATATTTGGTCATGTTTCAGTCGTTAGTGCTTATCACCCTCAACACGCACTTCCTTTTATTGAGCAGGCCTTGGATACGGCCTGGACCCATTTTAGATTATATATACAGGGTGGTTGGTAACTGGTGGTACAAGCGAAAAGAGGGTGATTCTACATGTAAAAATAAGTCGAAAAAAAGGAATAAAATTTTTTCGTTTGACGCTTCGTTTTCGAGAAAATCGAGTTTGAAAATTCTATCCAGTACGCGTGCACTGGACTGTCCCTCCAAGTTATTATTCGCAACAAGTTTCCTTTTGCTTACAACAGCAGCAGCTGAATATTATAGGCAGCAATTTCCAAATCGTCAATAAAACTAATAAATGTATTATCCGTACATTTCTTATTTATAATACATATCTAAACCTAGATACAGTTCAATGCACACGCACCGGATAGAATTTTCAAACTCGATTTTCTCGAAAACAAAGCCTCAAACGAAACATTTTTATTCTACATTTTTGACTTCTTTTTTCGCGTAGAATCACCCCCTTTCCGCTTGTACCACCAGTTACCAACCACCCTGTATATATAGCAGCGGTTGCCAGCTGTCTGCCGTCAGTCGATGCACAACGTAAACATAAGCTAACGATTTACCTTTATCGAACTCAGAATACTACATTATAGCACCTCTTTGGATTTGTCTTGGTGCCAGCTGTTACTTTCTGAAGAAAAAGATATAGCATTCCATTTAAGAAAATTAGATTGACTTTCAGATCTCCTCTACTACTCCACCCACAAGAAAACAATTATTACTACATGATGTAGCCCATCCTACCAAACAACTTTTGTACGAACACATTTTTAATAACTACAACTCCTTCCGAGATATTCTGCTTTACTCACTTAACCGGGACACCCTGTATATAACATATGTAACATATATACAGGGTGTTTCCTGTAACGTTACTCACGATTTTTCACCTACTTGCAGCCATCTGACAAAAAAAAGTTTACAACAAGAGTTGTAGGGTATGAAGTGCACAATAGATATCAGTAAAAAAAATTTCGAAAACAGTTTGTTTTTATGGCGAAGTCAAGGTCACCTTGGGTTTTACGAATAGGACCATATATTTTTTTTGTTTTCCATATTTAGAGGACATCGAGACGAATTCAAAACACATATTACATGATATTTTGATTAACATATTACTTGATTTACAGAAGTGGAAATGTGAAATATTTTGCTTTTCGTCGTATTTGACTTTGACAGTGTGAACATTATTTGATGCCGAAGAGATCACCGAATGTAAACACGTGACTAAAACATAAGAAAAATGCACTTTATTTTATTACATGTTCGAAATGCATTCCACCTTAAGCAAAATATTACACATTTCCACTTTTGTAAATCAAGTAATATGTTAATAAAAATATCATGCAATACGTGTTTTGAATTCGTCTCGATGTCCTCTAAATATGGAAAACCAAAAAAATATATGGTCCTATTCGTAAAACCCAAGGTGACCTTGACTTCGCCATCAAAACAAACTGTTTTCGAAATTTTTTTTACTGATATCTATTGTGCACTTCATACCCTACAACTCTTGTTCTAAACTTTTTTTTGTCAGATGGCTGCAAGTAGGTGAAAAATCGTGAGTAACGTTACAGAAAACACTCTGTATACATATCTTTTTTTATTCAATAAATAATACACCATTATTTGATACTACATGCATATTTCAATAAAAATGAACTTAAACGTTCGAGATAAGGTACCCCGTGTCCGCTTCAGGTCTCGTTAAAAATATCCGATTCTTTTTTCTCGTGATCTACGTTTACAACACACTGCAAACAGACGCGAGTACACGACAAACTATAATGACAATAATAATAGTAATAACAGTATAATTGTATCATACAACAAATACAAGATAATATGTAATTACAGTGTACAATGTTAGTATAATGTTATTATTACACAGATCGATATATGTGGGGGAGAAAAGGTAGCGTGTTCGTAACAGTGGAAGAAACTCGTAGAATTGAATACGAGAGTCGAGCAGTTTCATCCTTGTGAGTTAATGTTAAAATTCGCAATCTGCTCTCGAATTTGTATGTCGTTGTATCAATTGTGTTGAACGGAACATTCAAGGCTGTCAGGCTGCCGGAAGTGTAGCTAAACGTGCTGGAAGCGACGAGTTGGCAAGTTCGTAAGGGTCTGAGTGAGGTTGCAGCTGCGTCTCCTGACCGAGTTCTGGTGCAGGACGGATGGCTGAAGGGATGAAGCAGAGAAAGCGAATGAATAATTTAGAACTGAGCGGCCTGCCTCGTAATCGTAGCCGTCAGAAGCTGCAGAACGAGAGAGCAAAGAGAGAGAGAGAGGGACAGAGGGAGAGAGGGACAGAGGGAGAGAGAGAGAGAGAGGGAAGGAGAGAGAGAGAGAGGAGAGATCGAATATGGCTGGCCCTTCCGGCCGAGAAGTATCTGGCTCAAGGACGAGGGAAGGACCTGAGAAGTTGCCTTATTTGCCACGTTAATTGCGCTTCATTGTTCCGTAGTTGGATCAATTTTGCGGGAGAAGATTGCTAGAATGTTTTAATCACTTCCCATTTTCCCAAGGAAATTCCAAACTTTTCTCGCTTTTCCGGGAAAATTGGAATCCGTTCCTATACTATTCTCAAATTCCACAAAGGAAATATGGAATTTCCCGAAATGTATTTATAGAAAAGTTTACACTCGCTATGCTCCTTTCTCACCGAAAATCTCGCGAATTTTCATGCTCAAGGTGGAATCTTTCAGAAAATCGAAAAAACTTTTTTTGTCTTAACCCTTTTAGTGCCGATCGAACCAATTGATATAATTTAAGGTTCCTAAGGTTTGAGAAAAAAATCACAAAAAAAAAAAGGTAAAAATGATATTTACAAAATTCAAAAAGGAACATATCACAAAATAAAGGGAGAATGCATTAATGCCAATTGTATGTCAATATTTGTTGAAAATCATGCTAATAATGTTTATTCCAAATCATTAGGAAAAATAGAGAAATCAGGTTTCTTGTAAAAATAGTATTTGCAGATAGGAAGAATCATAGTTTGGTCAAAGTTTGATGTAGAACACGTAGTATAAAGCATAAATACAGCATTTTCAATTATTCCTAAAAAAATTACTAATATCAAAATAAAAAACTAAATGATAATCCCATGATTACCTGCTACGAAATAAGTGATTCGTGTAATTAGTATAACATTATTGAAATAACATTCTAGTGTTATGATAAACATTTATAGTTATCCGGCTATTAAAAATGCATAATATTTACTTACAATTAGTATTACTCACACAAATAATTTACTTAGCATTGATGCGAATAGTAAGGTGTGATCGCATACGCAACAATATATCGTCGTTGTCACTTTTAGTAAGTGTAGCTAACAACGACATATCGTTCTTCGGCACTAAAGCGGTTAAATGATGTGTTAGAGTCTTAAAAATAAGATCCAATAGGTCTTATAGGGAAAAAGTTTTTAAAGTAGTTTTACAGCTGATGTTTCAAACTAAGGCGTAATGTCTAATCACGTCGGAGTAGGGAGCAGCGATTCAAGGCTTCTAAGCTACACTTAAGTTATATAATATCTACTGTTAACGAATCATAAGTTTCAGTATATTCGTATAGATGATGCTAATACTAAACAATTGAAATATATACTATAAAACATCGTTATAATCGCTTGAAACGACGCTGTTCGCTCTCGATCTGCAACGTTACTACTTCAATTTGCAAAGCTGTGTGGGTAATTATTATCATCGTGAGTGATAAAGTGTACAGATCAAAGAAAGGTACTAAAATGAAAACGTGGTCTTCGCAAAGAAGTAAAATCACAAATAGGCAAGTACCGAATCGATACTCAATGCTATTATTTCTTCGTCGAGGCTGACTCATTTGCCAGAAATTTTCATATTTCACCCAAGTTTTCACTGAGAAACCGGATACTTCTCTACATTTCCCAAGTAAATAGAACAACTTTCCCTTAATAGAATACCCATCGCCTAACATTCGCGAAATTTCCACCCGGCTAGCCATTCTCTTCCAAAATTTGCAATTTTCGCAAAATCTTCAGTAATTCCTCTTCCATCAGGAAGAACCGTGATCCTCCTGCAGCACGTAAGCTTCCATTCTGTTCCACGACCGGTTTCGTGGAAACGTTAATTCATTACCTAGCCGAGGTTTCTAGCGGACTGGCGTGCGTCAGAATCGTTTACCCGTTTCCACCGCGGTGAAATTGGGTCAGATATCCCGGTACGTACATAAGTCCTCCCGCTGTTTGTCGCTTTTTATCGGCCTACCCTTGCACGATGCTTATCTTCAACCTCGCTACCCTTCTCCCCTCACCTTCTATTCCCTTCCGCGTTTTCCCTTCCGTTTTGTTTCGAGATTTTAACTTCGGGACAATTTAGATCGTCCGTTCCTTCTCTTTTTAATTGCAACTCCAAACCTTCGCCGCTAATGAACCTAACCTTTAGTACATACACACAGAGTTTCCAGGGCGATGGTAATCATAATCAACCTTTCGTATCCTCAATTTTAGAAATTTCCCTCTGTTGAATCTACTCGTGATAGATCTTGCGATCTTTCGAGCTTAGCTGATTTTGCACGTCTGTGCCGACTAATTGTTACCTCGAAGGACCACTTTTGTGTCGTGAAAGACTAATTAACCGTGATCTGAACGTTTTACAAGATCTAAGTATTCGCTCAGTGAAAAATACTGTGGTTCTGTTTGCTAGTGTGACTATGTTGCTATTCGAATGAATTCTGTCTTGGAGGTACAAGAAAGAAGTCGAAGACTCCTTGGCGGCGTTGAGACACACGAGATGATTCGTTACATTTTCGATTTTGACAAAGCAGGTGGTTGACTATGTAAACTATTAGAAAAAGGCAGAATTAGAGTGACGCCTCCGAGTCAATGGTCACTTTCAAGTGTCGTACGCACTCTTGAGCGACGCGCTTGGAAACCGGTGTGCCTCGAAGCAATAAACGCAAATGATAGTAAGTCTGGGCAGTGATTCGTCGCTAACAAAAGCATACTGTAGTAGAAACGAAGGAACTCGAGAAGTTATAGCAAACAGATGTGAAACAATAGCCACGAAACAAGGGATCGACTTTCTAAATAAAATTGAAATGCTTGGTGACCTCCCTAATTTACGACTGCTGCGAAGAACCGAGTAATTTCAGACCCGTGTCTGAAAGACGCAATGAATACGATAAAGATGACTAAACATCCTCGTTTTGTTAAAGAAGAATGTTCATTGTCTGGTTGTTAATTCGATTAGCGGGGGCAAATGGCGTCGACATCGATACAAATTGGTGAACAGATTGCAGATATTCGGTTGCTTGCGCGAATGGAATTAAATTAGCTTTAATCGACTAGCCGTAAAAACCAACGTTTTCCATCCTCGGAATCGATATTCGATTCCCCGTGTATCCTGGGTTCCTACGTTACGCTAGGCCATTATGTCGCCAGCAATAAGCGTCGCGTAACGAAGCAGAACGGGACTGCACCAGCGCGATTCCTTTTTTTCCCTCTACCTCTTTCTCTCTCCTCGACGATCACATCATTCGTTGCTTCTCTATCTCTCTTGTTTCCGTTCGTTCCATTATCCCGACACTTTTTCCCCCTTGATTAGAAGAATTTCTCGTTTTTTTCTTCTTCTTCTTCTTCTTCTTCTTCTTCTTCTTCTTCTTCTTCAATTGTCGGAAGTTTTATTGGATCGTCGAAATCTTCGATCGACAGCAACATCGAACAGGATTTTGTTCTGTGGATTGCCAACCATTACGCGAGGCACAGCCAAGGCGGAGCCTAGCAAATTGCAACTCCTAACCCAATTCCTCGTCGACTGAAAGGGGTAAACGATTCCGACGCACGCCAATTCGCCAACACCGCGAAATTTCCATAATGAAATCGGGAGTTCCCCCTCCCCTCCTCCCCCTTGACCCCATCATCCTCTCACTCCCAGCTGTTCAAAGTTACCCATTAATTGACACTTCATTTTCACCTCCACTTTCACAGAAGCGTTTCTCTCTCGTTTCTTTTGTTCAAGGGGGTACTCTTCTAGGGCACCTTCAAGAAATTGATTTTTCCTTGCTTTTACTTTAGTTTTGGAGAGTACACGGTCATCCTAGACGCCTAGAGTTTTCTTCAAATCTAATTTCTTCACATGGATAAAATTTCAAAAATCGTGCTGGGTTAAATTAGGTTCGATGGACGATTGCTCCGACTTTTTGACAAGTTAGCTAACTGCATCAAATTTAGAAAATGGTTCCTTATCATTCATCAACGGGTTTCATTAGGACACTTTAAAGAAAGATACGGCTTTCCTTTGCAGGTGTTAACGAAGACGTTAAAAATTTTAAACTTTTTTTTGTTAAATATATCGCGTAAGACTCTTTGCGAAATTTTCAAAAATGAACTGAGAACGAGAAGTCGATCGTACTCGGTGCTTAACGTGTTAAAAGAAAATTCACGAAAGTGAATTGAAAGAAAGTGTGACATTCTGCAACGTTCACAGAGCAACTCCCCCTTCGAAATTTTTATTTCTGAGAATATTCCGATCGGAAGCGAAAGTGTCACATTAGGTGCATAAGTGGCTACAATTGACACAAACTGTCGTATTACCTTTTCGACGTTTCCTTCCGGCCATTAATACGATGAAACGATAAATAGATCGAGTAATGTAACCAAATGTCCACGAACGAGTTTCGCCTAAAAATAACCGTGATGACCGAATTGCGACTGATGACGGCGAGGCTAACCTCGAGGTGAAAACGGACGAAATAATAGACCGAGTAGAGAATTGGTTGAAATTCCTCGTGATCATCGTGTCGTTAAGCTTTCCGCGGCTGAATTTATCGTCACCCGCATTAAGCTGGCTAGCAAACAATAGGGGTGTGTCCAACAGTGTGAGGATGGGGGAGTTAGGGCTGTTATAATTTATATTTCGTCCGTGGAACGTGCATACGTGTTACGAGAAGCAGCAGCGACGAGAGAGAGAGAAAAAGTGCCAGTGAAACTCGAAAACTTCGATCGTAAATCGCCAGGATGCTCATATTTCAGAAACTACCGCAAGTAGGCTAAAAGTAAAAGCAGGATTCACTGTGGTGTGTCCTTACGATACTGGCTTATCTTCTTCTGCTTTGGATTATATTAGATTGTTCATGTTAAAAAGCTATTCTACCGTAGACGTTGGAAAAATCGAACCTTTTCTTTAGATTTTCTTAAAGAAGAATTATGTAAAGAATGTACAAAGCTTTGCGTGCAAGCTCACACAAAACGCGTGTACACTCCATGCCAAAAGTTCCGGACCACCATTGCTATCCATCTTAATTCCTGAACCAATCTTTTGCTCTTAAGTGGATCTTGCATTTTGCATTTTTTACGTATACCTCATTAAGTGGTAATTGCAATATAATAAAAAAGAAAAAAAACTGGATTTACAATCACGAATCCTATAATTTGTAAAAAAATGAGGTGAATAAGAATAAAATAAACATTATTTATTTTTAAATAGAAGAAGATATTTTGTTCTAATTATCTAATTGTTCGTAATCTTCACTCTATATTAAGAAATATGTTTTTTTTTTTAAGCAGTCGTTTGACCGCTCACGATAGCAATAGGTATATCAAGTGTCAATAAGTTTAATGTTAATGGAAGCTGCTGTATATCGTGACCGAGACTGTAGCAAACAGATAATAACAGCCAGTAGAGAAGTTCTCGCTAATTTTTATTTCGTTGTTTCTTTCAAAGTCAGCTCAGGTTCAGCAGTTCTAGTTCGGTGGCTAAAAATGAATCGCAACCACGTCAGGCTTCTACAACAGTGTCAACCGTGTCTGATCGCCTCGATCGAGCAGGCATGTAGACTGGGGGCTACGAATTCAACCGGGTTTCTCCCTGAGATCGAGTGGGTTTGAAAAGAAAAGGGGAGAAGCGTTGAAATTGAAGCTTCGATCGGACGGAATAGTGTCTTAAAACCTGCTCAACTGATTGATTTCAAAGTGTACATCTTCTGTACGCGTGTCTTCGTTCTGATCTTTCTAATTCACTGGCGTATAAAGATCCATAACCAAACTATTCACTTTTTTCTCTCATACTGGTACTTACTGTAGCAAAAAGTCATCCTAATTGAGAAATATTTTAGCTTTTTTTATTTCACATAAGAAGAATAGTCAGAATTATAGAAGATATGAGAAGACTTCTTTTCAAGCGCTTGCAGAGCCACAAATTTCAATGATTTTTCTTTAATAAAACTTGTAAATATTACTGAAATATGGATAAATACACGAACCAAGCTTTGACGGAAAAAGTCTTGTAGTTGCTTTATAAAAAAAAAAGATTCTCAAAAAGCAGTACATTATACAGTAGCAGCTTCCTTTAAGTTACACGTTAGATCAAATCAGTTCTTCGCTTTACATTAAGTACAAGTTAGATGTGCACATGCATTAGATTGAAATTCATGTTTAAGCCGGACCTAAATTGCACGTAGGATAAGTCTACATTGTGTTCAAATTGTCTGTCAATCAAAATTACGCATTAGATAAATTTTCAGTACGAACAAACTCTAGATAACACTTGGATACAGATCAATTTTAAATTAGGCTTCGATTAAATCTAGATTAGGTCTAAATCAATTATACAATATATCGGAGTATAAACTGAGTCTCTATTAGATCAAGATCAGGTATGTGATCTACACCTGAAGTATAGACCAGATCTAAATCAATCCTAAGTCCAAATCAGTCCACAGAACAGCACTATTACAAATTCAACCTGGATCTAATTCAATTTTAGACTCTTTAAATTAACTTTATGCTAATTGTACACCCAGTTGAGTCTTAACTTAGACCTACGTTAAATCCAAGTTGCGTCTAAATCAAGACTAAATTCTAAACCAGGTCCAAATTGGCTCTCTCATCAGCTCGGAATTAGTACTAATTAATCCTAAACTAGCTAAATTAGATCTGCATTAAGCGTACACCTAACTGACATCAAAGTCAGACCTGGATCAACTCCAAACCTAGTCTATTCCGGTTGTTTAGGTATTCGAGAAGGGAAACGATACTCTTATTATACATTCGTCACGATTTCAAAGTGAACCATGGGAAAATATCTATTGTACGATGGATAAGGTCTATGGGGCGTCTGAGGGATTATACCCTATCGGATAGGGTAGTTTAACTGATACACAGACTCTATTTATTTTCTCCAGCGTCCGTTCTACGTTACAACACACTCTTTTTTATATCTTTTCCATCGCTCATTCGATTTTTAATCATTCGTCAAATTTAGGCATTTCTTGACTCCTCCACTTAGATGTTTCCTAAAATACCTGCCTTTCGACGTCCTCCTTCCACCATGACTTCGGTGAAACTATTTTCGCCTGGGAATGTCGTTTTTCTGCCCTTCGCTATGATGATAAAGTTTATGGCGTGACAATTACTATCTTTAGAAATGTCTTGCTAGCCGTCGCATTCATACCATAAAGATGGTCACCATCTCGATCAACGCTGCTGTCGAACATATGGGCCGCTAAAACCCTAAGCTCTTAAATTTGCCTATACTATCAAAATTGTATCGAACCATACTTTCAATGGCTACTGTCGGCTCTACGAATAAGCAATCCTCATGAGAATCACGTTGATGTCGCCTAGCAGCTGTACCGAATTATTATTAAGACGAGATCGATAAATGTTTCTCGCCAGTGGTTGGAGCCTCTGTTTCGGTTCATTTCAACGCTATCCATCGATATTAAGATCGACAGTGTCCGTTGTCCAGCTGTCAGAGGCTAGCCTAACTTCTCTGAATAATACTATTCTAACATTCAACGTGGACGCATATTAAACGTGTTACGTCACCGGAAACGTAATCTCGTGTGATCGACTTTTAACGACGCATCGATGTTTCAAGCAACTGTTTCAACCTGGGTAGGGGAAAAAGGGGGAAAAAAATGAGAAGAAATGCAGGTAGATCTTTATGGGTGTCATCGATGGTAGCCTAGCTGAAAGTGATTCCAGTCACGTAGCCTGGCAACTCTTGAATAAAAATTCGATCTCTATGGAGATGAGGTGTCCGGGTGTTCACATATAGACTACTGATTTTATAAACGATACGGGTACAGGTCTTCTTCCGACAGCTAATTGCCATGATTCGTTTTCGAACGGATTTTTAGATTAATAAATTCTTTTTTTGTGGGTTTTTTTTTTAGAGCATCGAGGTTTAGATGGTTTTGAACTGGAAATGTTTTGTCTGAGAAGTAGGGAAAGGAAAGAATTTTTAATTCTCAGTCTCTAAAGATTCTCAATTGTGAATTTTGGAATATTTCTAAATATTTTCTGAATTCTTAATTTTAGATCTCTAAATATACTTCGAATTGTTAATTTGTAAGGTTATTAAATATTTTCTCAATTAAAACATTCTGAAGAGCTCTACATTTTTAGTTTCTGAAGATTTCTACATATTTTCTCAATTCTCGATTTCTAAGGATTCCTAAATACTTCCTCATGTCTGAATTTCTGACGATTTTTAAATATTTGCTCAATTCGTAATTTCTGAAGATCTTTTAAATATTTTTTAAATTTTCAATTTCTGAATATGTGTAAACATTCTGTCAATTGTTAATTTTTTAAAGTCTCTGAATGTTTTCCTCAATTCTCCATTTCTGAAGATCTTTAAATATTTCTTCATTTCTCAATATCTGAAAATCTCTAAATTCTCAATTTCTGAAGATTGATAAACATTTTCTCAATTCTCAATTTCTTAATGTATCTAAAAATTTTCTCAATTCTCAATTCCTGAATATCTTCAAATATTTCTCCACATATATATTGAGAAATATATTGAGAAATATTTTCTTCTCTATTTTTAATTTTTGAAGATTTCTAAATATTTTCTGAATTTTCAATTTCTGGCGATTTCTGAATATTTTCTCAATTTTCAAATTCCAAAGGTCTCTAAATTCCCAATTTCTGAAAATTTCTAAATACTTTTTGAATTCTCCATTTCTGAAGATCTTTAGATTCTTTATTTCTGAAGATTTCTACGTATTTTCTCAATTATCTACAGTTTCGAAGATCTCCAAATATTTTCTCATGGAGAAAATTCTAGATTTACAGTTCGAAAGAGAACGGAACGTTTGTTTCTTTCGCTAACAACCCGTGATCATCTAAAATAGAAGAATTTCTGTCGGAGAAACGGCAAATAGAAGATTTTTAGGGTTTGTTGAACTGTTTATGCCTGTACAAAGGTATAATTACATTTACGACTAAACATGGCCGCGAAAATTTCGAGGTTAGGTGTGCACGTGCGACGAATTTGCCCGGAGATAAGACGAGCAGCCCTAACTAGTCGAATTTCAGCATTGGACGCTAACGAAGCATGGCCAAAAGGGTGAAGATTAGATTAAACGCTGTATTCCACCCTTTCCCTCTCCTTCTCGCCCTCTAGGTTCATCATTGCGGTGGCAAGTTCGTACTAGTTTGCGAATATCATGCAGGTATGACGAAACACCATGGGCCCCGTGCACTATTTCCACAACAGAACTGAGTTTTCTCAATTAACTTACAGTTGAACCTTCCTGTATTTTTCTTTCTAAAGGAAGCACACATTTAAAAATACAGTTTCTTCCTAAAAAAAGAAAAACTTCTGCTCCCGCTGAAAATTCAAAGAGAAAAAACAAAAGACAATTGAACCTTATCAGCTCCTTTGTAAATAAAAAAAAGAATTCGATCACCTTTCAATTTTTATAAAAAAAAAAAGAAAGAAATAAGGTAAAATTGCAGTTTCTTTGATTTCAAGAATTCTCCGTGGTTTCTGGGATACGTTATTTCGAAAAACTCCTCCATAGCCAGAGAGAGCTAAATTGGAAAGGAGAAAGAACCTGAGAGATCTTGACGTAGATTTCCGCGATTTCATCGCTGTCGTCTCGAAGCGTTCGAAAAATATGTTTCCCTCGGTCTTCTTCTCTATTGACGAGATCCCTTTCAGACAAAAGGGCTCGCGACTCGGTCGTTTCCTCAAAATGGAAGCCCATTTCCGCTGGATGATTCGCCGAACGTTTCCTCGCGAAGAATCTCGAGAACTTGAGGATTCCTCGCTTAACTTTTGGCTTCTTCGTTCGCAGAAAAACCGGCAGAAATTAAAATTTATATTGTCTCTCGTCAGTGCTTGAAAATGGAATTCGAACGATTTAATTTCCATCGGCGCGAATTCCGCGCGCAGCTTTTAATATTCCAGAAATCCCCAGTTGAAAATTTCGGCCAACCGATCAAGGTGAAATAATAATTTCCGCTTGAAGAAGCTTTCTCTCTCTCTCTCTCTCTCTCTCTCTCTCTCTCTCTCTTTCGCTTTCTGTGTTGCCTCGTCGACACGAAACGTTATATTGAAAAGCAAGAGGGAAAAGAGGAGTGTGCTCGAAAGAGGAAAGACAAATTGAATCCGTGGTTTTGCGTGGAAAAATTCGAGTTTTAATCATGGAGAGAGGGAGGCTGATAAGAAATCGCTGAGAAACCAAAGGATTCGAATCGTGACTAAGATTTCAGAGATAAATCTGTTTCTATAGAAGATTGGAACGTGGATTTTTCGAAGTAGAATTATTTTCCTTCGCCACTTCAAATTATTTTCTCTGCACTTTTATCTCGATCTGTTTCACGGAGAAATTACTTTAACGATTGTTTCAAACGATCACCGTACCTCTTTCTTTTTATTTTATACTACATCGATTGTTTTCTTTTTTCATTCGATGACGTGTGAAGAAAGATTTACTCTCAGCAGACTGCAATATGCTTTCTTATTCTTTTCTTTTCTTTTTTTTTTTTGTGCATTTGACACAATGAGATCAATTTTTCTGTTTCCTTCATCGTATGAAAGGAATTGGGTGAAATTCTTTAATATTCCGAGCTGAATAAGACCATGGTAGATTTCATCGAGATCTCACCGTCTCTTTCTCTTTCTCTCTTACACTTGGATTGCAGATTTTCCGGCGTGTTTTCGCTGAGATCTCCGGACAAACGAAATGCATGGAATACATAATATCTTTGGCGAACGACTGGCGTAATTTCATCCGGGGCAAAAATATCAGCGATGGAGTAGGGATATTCCACTTCTCTTCCTAGCATTTATGAACACTCGGTAGCTTCTGAACCACAGAAACTTGAACGGTTTTTCACTTTATTCGTTCCACGGTTATTTTTGCAGGATGCATCAGTCTTCTCTCCTTTCTTCATTTTCTATGCGAAGAATATACAATTTTTCCACTGTTTACTGTGTTTCTCAGTTTCCGAAATTTTTGCAACGGTTTAATATTTTCTTATTTTCTACAACTAGGGCATGTATGAAGCAGTTAGTAAAATTTATTCTTTAACAGAATTTATAACAGAAAATATGGGCCAAAATGTAAAATTCTATCTTGAAATCGTAAAAATGTAATATAATTATTTAATACATGATCAGTTTTAAAATCGAGCAATATAGTTAATTTCGAAACTATTTAAACGGAATTGTAATTGATATTCTACAAATATTAATTTACTTATTTTCAACTTATTTCAATAATTTGAAAATCTATTTTAACTTGAATCTTTTCTACAATTTTTTTTATTATTTTACTTTAAACTATCATTAAAAAGATAGAAGTAAAATAATTTAAGCAAGCAACATGTAACAATTCCGATTTGTCAAAGACAAGATATTTTCAAATAAATATCAATGCTTCGTTTAAAACATGCGAAAGTATTTGGGAATGCATATAATATTCATTTAACGAGCAAAGTATATCGAAGACGCGAAGAGATTCTTAATTTTTTTTCACTGCGTACCCAAATTTCAAAAAATCTGTAAATTATATAATAATAACCATAATAAGACACTCCATCTGTAAAAAGTGCAGCTTGGTCACTTTATTATTTCAATTTGAAACAAATATTTGTAAACATATTTTAATTGTTTTAAATTTTCATTTAAAGCAGAAAATTCCAAAAAAGAATTTATAAAAATGTAACCAGTAGAGTAGAATACTTTTGATTTCTTTTTTTTGAATTCTCTAAAAGAAATGGGGCTTAAACTCTGAATTACATTTCACCCTCTAACTACCCGAATAGTCGACATACCGGGTTGAAAGTTGGCAGAAAAGGTTTTCTTTGAAAGCATGCTTATTCAGCCACATCCTTTCCATTTTCTACATTTTCATTTCTTCAAATTTTCTGAATTTTCCATTCGTTAATTTATCCCAGTTTCTCATTTTTCGACAAATGTCTATCAACTTCGACGTTAAAGAAATTCGAGAATATTCGACTCGTTAAAAACTGAGAAGGGAATTGTACATTTTCTTCCACGGAAATCACAGCCCGGAGACTTTCTTAATCAAGTGAAAATCGTCTCGAGAGTGCACGTATGCTAATAACCAGGTACCTTCACATTCAGAGCATTTGTATGCAAATACTTTCGCAGCAGATTGTCGCATGAAAGGGCTGCGGAAAGAATTGAACCGCCGAGACGTGGCTTCTTTAATTACACCTTCAAGAGGGAACAAGGAGAAAGGAAAAGAAATCACCCTTGAACCCTGCGAATTCCTGAGAAAAAAGCGCATATCTGACAAACGGAAGAATGTTCAGTTTTTCTCTCATCGAAAAACGGTCTGTGATTAATTAATAAAAATTCTCTCGCCAGAACAAACCTAACCGAAAGTGTCCTACAAACCGACCCCTCGTAAAATCTAAGCAAATATTTGCCAACTTCGAAGTCAAGAAACAACAGAGATGGCCGTTAAACGAGGAGGATCCTTCAATTAAGATCTGAGAAAGAATTCCTTGGAGATGTCTCTTTGTTTTTCGTTTCTCCTTTTTTTTTCTTCTCAGCTTTCCTCGTTCCTTCTTCCCTTTCCTCAAATAATTTTCCTCTCGATCGAGTAGACCACGTGTAACGAAGGGGAAAAAGAAAGCGTTTCAATTAGAAGGGTTTTTTGTGTTCTCTCCTTTTCCTTTTTCCTTTCTTTCTTTTTTTTTTTGCTTCGCGTCGCGAGAACGAGATTATTGCGAACAGCGGTATACAAGCGGTGGGTAGTTGTCCGATATTTCATAGAAAGTTTTTCAATTTTAATACGAATAAAAGGCACGGCAGCAAGTTGTTTCGGGCTTTTAATGATCCTCTGCTTGATCCTCCGCGGTAGAGAAGAGGAGAAACGGGGAATGGCGGAAATATCGTTTAATTGAAGGTAGGTCAGGTTAGGTGGCGCAAGGGATTGAAGCTTTTCCTCGAAAGAAAACGCGAAGCTTTCAGTTACGATAAGCTCATTACGGGTCTGTAAGCGCATTATCGACGCGGGTGGAATGTTTTCGATGAGACGGTGTATCGCACCGCTGCTCCTAATTAATGGGTACCCGCATTTAATCCCACGTTTCTACCTTATCGCTAAAATCACGTGTACCACAGAGCTTGCGAAACATTTTTAGAAGATAGACTTTTGTACCCTCTTAACCAACGTTTCTCTACAAATTGAGAAATAGTTTCTCGGGGAGAAATGTATTTTTCACCAGGGAATTTCCCCGTAATCATCCTACCCGCGAGTCTGTTCATTCATCCTGGGTTAGCCTAATTCGTTGTTCAGAGAAGAGGAAATCTTTTTTTCTTTTTTTTTTTGGTGATTGAAAAAAGGGGGAAACATGGCTAGGCGAATTTTCTATATTTTTTCCACTGGTCTATGGTAGAAAGTACAGTGGTTTTTGTATAATGTAAAAATGGAAGTTTAGTATAGTAACAGCTACAGTTCAGACGATTCGGTTTTTCTAACCGGATTCGATATTTTTATCGAATTACGGTATTTTCGCCGCGCGTTTAGATAGCAAACATATTGCGATAACCAGTTCGTTTCGATTTCACGAAACTGAAAGCAGGTGTTGAAGTGACACTTACATTGAAGCAATTAAGGAAGGTGTCTAGAAAACAGAACTTTATTAACACTAAATTTACCGAACGCGTCAGTTTCACGTATTTGGGATTTCACAATTACAGAAAACATTGCTATTATTTTCCAGCAACCTTTTGCTGACTTTTATCAATACAACAATACGATAATAGAATGTATTGAGTTGCCCGGAAAATTCGTTCCGATTTTTACGTAAATAAGCTAATTTCATACTTCAAAGCATTTTCTTTTTGTTCTATAAGGTATGTATTTTTTAGTTCTACAATTTTTCGTTGTTTAATGCGTCTGCCTAAAGTCATCGATGTGGACTATGGACGCATATATGCGTTCAACGATTGCTTCTGTCTTCTACCTCCGATGAAAACAAAATTCATCAACCTTTTAGATAAATACATATCTTTGTATTGCATATCAATAAAAATAAAAGAAATCTGTCCCTATTGAGCACTTATTCTTTCCTTCTTAGCGAGTTATTTATTTCTTCAGACGGTTGTGATTGTTACTGTAGTATATCATAATATGTAACTTTTTATATTATTTATTTATTATTGTGAAACCTTAAAAATGCCGAGTAGGTTTGAAGAACTTATTCTAAGAGACAATAGTAAAGTAGATGATGAGAATCAAAGTTGTGCGAGTATAGTAACCATGAAGTTGGAAGATTAATATTTTTAAATAAACGATACATCTCTGAAAGAAAATGAAACTGTTACGTTTCAATTTGGTGTAGATGAAGAATTATTAAACTAGTAATTTAGTTATACATTGTATAATCGATCGATATAGCAAAGCTACACAAAGAAGTATTTCATACACACAGAGCGTTTAAGTTTCAAATGCTTTGCAGTCAAAGAGTTAAAAACCTCGAGTCAAAACTAACTTATTCACCTGAACTTCTATAGAAGAGATTTTCCTTTATTTTATTCTCCATATATCGGTATTTTTTCTTTTGATGGTTTCTTTGGGGATAAATGGAGAGGGCTTAGAGAAAAATCTGTCGATTATCAACGGATTAATCAATTTTCGTTTGGTAAAAATGGAATGGAACAGAGAGAAGGTGTCGGAGATGCCGGGTTATTAAGGGCAAGAGCTCTATAGTGAAAACAGAGGCGTAGTCCATGGGCTCTTGAAAAGCTTATTAAGAGGCCGTAAGCGTATTATCGGCCGGTGAAATGTCTGCCGCGTTTTATTGCGTCGAGCGTGAATATTAATCTGACGTTTCGGGAAATGAATCGCGTTGGTACGGTACGCTCAGAGCGAGAACGACGTGGAAATACTTCTACAACGCTTCGATCAAGCTTAACAAGGTCTAAACATACTTCAGAAGAAATTCTGCAGTTCTAACTTTTCAATTTTAACACGCCTCAATTTCCAAAATTTCGAATGTTTCAAAGCTCTGAATATACAAATTATCAAATTTTCATTTACCTAATATTCCAATCCTCCAGTTTCCTAAAACAATCATTTTCATAGGTTGCTTTACCTAATTTGCATATCCCCAATTTTCATTAATTTTTCTAATTTCTAGTTTTGTCCAATTTTCCATTGTTTTACGATTATATATTCTCTTTTTCCAACTTTGCCTAATCTGAATTTTCCAATTTCTAACTTCCATCATTTTCAGTTTTGTCTAATTTTCCACGTTTCTCGATTAATCATTTTCTTAATCTTCCAAATTTGTCTAGTTCACATTTTCCAATTTCCTTTAAATTCTTTCATTTATAGTTTTTCCCAATTTTCAATTTTCCTCGATTAGTAGTCTTTTAAGCTTTGCAACTTTGTCTAATTCGCATTCTTTAATTTCCCTTAATTTCACTAATTTTCAGTTTTTATCCAAGTTTCAATTTCCCTCGATTAATAATACTTTTAATTTTTCAGTTTTACCTAATTTGCAGCTCTCAATTTCTAACTTTCCTAATTTCTAGTTTCATTCAATTTTCCATTTTCCTCGATTAGTAATTTCCAACTTTCCAACTTTGCCTAATTTACATTTTTCAATTTTCCTTAGCTTCTCTAATTTCCAGTTTCCTAAAATTTTCAATTTTCCTCGATTAATAATTCTTTTTAACTTCCTAACTTTTCCTAATTTACATTTTCCAATTTCCCGTAACTTACATAATGATAATACCAGTTTTGTCCAACTCTCAATTTTCATCAATTAAGAATGTCCTCAACATTCCAAGATCGCATAAATTTGTATTTTTAAATTTTCCTTATCCTAACTTTCCAATTCTCTATTTTTCCTATTTTTCCAGTTCCCTCAATTTCTCTGTCCAATATTTCCTTAGTAATTTACCCGACCAGTGGACAATAAAGAGGTAAAAATATTTGAATTGCAACAAATTCTTTTCTCCAAACAGAAACGAGAAATCGAGTTGACAACCTGTTCGCTGGTGAATTACCGGGAGGTTTTTTGTCTGGGGAACGATCTTAGGGGCGGGACTAGGGCGTAAGAGGGTGATATGTAAAGTGACATAGTATTTACAGTCACGTAGCGCGACTGCCATTTACCAACTGTCACGGCTAGTAGATAGTTACGCTTTCTGTCAGGCCTGTTATCTTGCAAACGTCGTGACTGTGCTTACAATTACAGGTAAACGCCCTTAGCCCTTTCGCGATTTATTTCCCGTAGTAAGAAACTGTTGAACTTTATAAAAGAAAGATCATCTAGACCTGTAGAATTTTCTTTGTGAAACTATCGCAATATTTATGAACGAATTTATTTAAAAATTCGTTAACAGGGCTATGCATATATTAAGATTAAACGATTTCGTGAAATGGCGGTTGCAACACTTTAACAGCTAAAAATAACTGAACCCTATGTTAGGTTACGTGAATAAATCACACTAACGTGTCTTAAATATGCACAGTTTATTCAAAAAGTTCCTGGACTTAAATTGTAGAACAACTTCTAACAGCGACATCTTTGTTTCAAGGTTAAATCTAGTTATCGTAGATCTTCTTTTGTTTATCAACTTCATTTAACACCAGATTTACGGAACACGTCATTTAGGATTTCATGAGCGAAATTACGGAAACAATTATTATTATTTTCCAACAAATTTCCTCACTTTTATTAATGGAATGATATGCAAATATATCAGAATTTGTAAGGAAGTTAACAATATGCAATTATGTTATCTGTAATAAATCGATTTCTTAAAAGAAAAATTCGATTTCTCGTTCACTCAAGAGAAGACCATAAACCTAGTGTTAATTAACCCCTTGCCTTACAATTACGAGTATCCTAAACTATATAAAGTAGTAATCGCTAAAACTATCGATTCTAAACTATATGTATTAGTTTAGGATACTACCAAAAACTGATTTAACAACTCCCCATAGTTTCTATGACGAGACACACTCGTAGTGTAGATTATGATCAAGAAAAATTATATGCCTATTAAATTTGTACTTTTGCACAAATTTCAGCTCAAATTTAAGACTGAGGATCGCCAAATACAAATAATTTATAATATCCTGACTTTTTTTATACCTAGGTACATGGGAACAGTGAATAGCTGAGGTTAATATACGTAATGTCTAATAAATCGTAAGGCAAGGGGTTAACCTCTAACTATTTTTGTCTGTAGAACACATTTGAAATTTGGTCATTCTTTTTCGTTGTCACTATTAGCGTAATGGAACAAAGAGCTATGATACAGTTTTGCTTTTTAAGTGGAAGAAGTCGTAAGCAAATTACACTAATGACGAAAAATACATACAATAGTGAATGTCTTGGTTGTATGCAAGTATTTCAGTGACATTTAAGAATGGTCATAAGACACTTGAAATCAGAAGTGAAGACAACGTTGATTGCATTTTTTGATTCACGAGGAATTGTCCACAGTGAGTTTGCGGACAAACTGTCAATGGAGACTTTTATCGCAACGTACTAAATCGTCTTCTGAAGCGGATTCAGCAAGTCCGACCAGAATTGTACCAGTCCGATCAATGGTTTCTGTTTCACAACAACGCTTCATCTCACACGTGAATACCTGTGCCTACATTTTTGGTTAAAAAATCGGTTACGGATCTAACATATCCCCTTTATTCGCTGGATCTCTCACCGACTCTTTCCTATTTCCAAAACTGAAATTAACCATGAAAGAAAGCTCGTTTCGAGGATACAGAAGCTATCGAAGGATACGAAAGGGTATTCCAGAAAAAGAATTTTTTCAGAAGCTTCCGACGACTGCATGAAAATAAGGAGGAGTGTATTAACAATGGAGGAGACTATGTAGAGTACTGAAAAATAAAATGACGTTTAGCTATAAAACTTTTTAGCAGAAATTATTAGTCTGGGGACTTTTCGAACGCACTGTGTATGTTAAAGAAGATAAAAACGATTTGACAAGAAGTTGTTTTAATTTCCAAAATTTATACAGCTGGAGAATTTTAATTATCGAAATTTTTAAGTTTGTAAATATCCAAATTTTCGTTCTTCGAAGAATTCCGATTTTCTTAATTGCCCATGCGATACGTAGCACCAGAACTGCTAAATAATAACTAGGTCAGGTCACTTGAAATATAATAAATCGCAGGAACTATTCTTAAAGGAGCAAACGGAATCTGTTTTATGATTTAGCACGCTCGTAAAGTCAGCGAAAATTCACGGTCCGACCAGCGATTCTTCCAGAGGTTCAGGGCGATCTCCTTTCGACGTCGAAACAGGACCGAAGTTCCATCGTAAACTCGGAACGCCCGTATGTTTTCCAATAAGTCTGACGTTTATGAGACAGAGTCGCGGGACCAGCGTCGTTCGAATTGAAAATTCGTCGGTTCGGAGTGTGTTCAACGGGTGTTTCACTCGCTACGGCCAATTCCACGTTTCACCCGCGGCAATGAAACGTCGGAATCAAACATAGAATCGCTAGAAAAATATCCAAAAGGCATCAAAGACACGGGAAAATCGTTGACCCAAATCCCAAAGGAAAATGAAAAAGTAATTGAACACATCGATGAAATGAAGGATCTGTAATAGCTGGATCAAATAATCTCATCAAGAATTGCCTGCCGCTTTCTCTTTCTCTCTCGGCAAGAAGGATTTTGGATAAGTGTTTTTAGAAGGAATTCGTGGATTTACGAGATTCCCGTGGAAACTTCCCAAGGAAGCTTTTTTCTCTCTCCTGGCACACCGTCTTCGAAACGAAAGGAGGATGAGAATTAATGGATAAAAATTTCCAACGGCGAGAGCTCGCGGCTGAGCACATCGCCCGATGGAAGAGGAATCGCTGGATCACGGACTCCGTTCCAAGTAATAAAAAGATTTCCAGTAAATTTCCAGTCGTCGAGATAAATCTCGAAGCTGGTAGACACGTGTACAGTCTGTTCCAGGTTTAGAGGTCGGGAAAACAGGCCAATATAACCTCTATATCGAGGAACGATTGCAATTTTTCATCTAGGACATCACCAGAGGCTAATAGAAGCTCTGTAAGCTTGGCTGGTTGCCTATCGTCTGGCGCCTAACTTTTGCAATTTTGAAAATTCACCGCTCGAAAACGAAGACAGATAGGTCATAAGTTTATTCGATGAAAAATGTTCCCTCTTTCATCCTCTATCATCCGAAATTGCAAATACATTATAGAAACTTGAAGAAAATAATACAGCAGAATTTTTAGAAATCTTTTCACTCCCTAAACATAAATGTGTCCATCGATAGAAGGAAAGAAAAAGAGAAATAGTAGAATATTCTTTTAGAATATCAATTTGTGTCAATCGAAGGACTTAATTTCTGAGATTAATCGTCACGTTTAAAGAAAATAATCGTTGTATCCATGTACCCAACCACATGGTGGAATTTCAACATCGATCAGATATAGAAAATCTTTCTATGGAGTTGTAAAAGGAGCCCCCCCAGTAAATTTCCAAGGGGAAGATAAATCTTTTGGTAAGCAGTATCTGGTAAATTTCTGGCCGGCGTATAAATCTCAACGACGAAGAGAATGGAAAGGAAATATCCGTGGAACTTGGTCGGAAAGTTTGGAAAGAACGCGGCGACGTTGAATCAATACGTTCGCACAGTTACTTCCGGACGATACTAAAGCCAGAAATTTCGCAAATGGCACGACACACTTAACCTCCCAATATATGAAACACTTGACTTTGGTTAAGTTACGAAAGAGAAAAATTTGTTCTCTCATAATTAACTAATGTTCGTGCAACCAGTCCCTTATGAATTTTCAAGTAGAGGAAAAAATAATTATTTTTAATAACATACACGAGTATTGTTTTCTCAAAATGTTCATTTCTTCAGTAAGAAATTTCATGTTTGTTAGGTTAGGTTTAATATCAGCTCTACTAACTGAGCCTCGCCTTTATTATTATTATTACTATCATCATTGTTATTCATTATTGTTATTTACTATTCATTTTTGTTATTATTGGTATATTGTCGTTGATTTATTGTTATCGTTTTGCTGTTATTAATTCATTGTTATTGTACTGCTGTTACTGCATTTGTTGTTATTGTTTTACTGTTATTAATTCATTGTCATTGTGCTGCTGCTACTGCTTCTGTTGTTATTGTTTTACTGTCATCAATTTATTGTTATTTGCAGCATAACTGCTGCAGCTGTTATTATTGTTTCATTGGCATTGTTTTGTTGCTATTGCTTCATTGTTATTGTTTTATTCTTACTGCGTTGTTGTTTTTGTTTCAGTGTGATTATTTTATTCTTATTGCTTTGTTGTTATTGTTTCAGTGTTATTGTTTTATTGTTACTAGTATAGTAAACCAGTTATTATTATTATATATAGTAGACCACCTGAGCATGGTAGATTGAAACCTCACCAAAAGGAAATAGTGTAACCAGTCCAGCGTAGCAATAATAATAAACAAAAGAATTAGTACCACAGTGAATCGATGCTACCTTTTCTTAACACCCTTTCCCTCGCCATTAAATTGTTGTCGGGAGAAGTCTTGCTACTAAACACTGTATTTCAATTTTTTTATTTCTGCTATTTCTCAATAGTAGAAAAAATAGCTCTCTCTCTCTCTAACCCCTGCACTGTCAGCGGATTTTTCATCATTTTCCAAGGAAAAACTGAAGAATTCTGTTATTTCAGGCTTTGCAGGCTTGATTGAGAAAAGAAAGAAGAAAAAAAGGTGCATTTCTATGGAAAAATTCCTCGCACTTTGGAGTTAGGAGAGAAATTGCACGCGTAAATACTTAGTACAAGCGATAGCGTGTACAAGTCGAATAATTCGTAGCGTGGCATGGCGATGGCGGCGGCGTTGAGGAGATAAACCGTCTGGGACGATCATGAGAAGATGCTGCGTGGTAACAATCGTGAATCTACATTGAACGCCGTGACCAGCCATGACAGACAATTGTCAGCCATCAGTGAAATTGCCAGAGATTGCGAGATGAGTGTCTTCACCGGCTTATCGAGTCAAGACGCCGATTACCATCACCAAGTTGCTCGTTAATCTATCAATAAATCTCATCTGAAGAGATCATCCCTTCGTGCGAAAAGAATGTTAAAAATTCCAATCGAATTCGACGAATTTCTCGTGAACGCATGTTTGCAGAATATTTGGGACATTTAAAATCGCTAAATTGTTTATACATAAAGTCTTTCGGTAAGAGCTATAGAACTTCCAATTGAAGTGAAATGAAAATTCTAAAAGATAATTCAGTACTCTCTGCTTTATTTCAAAGTAAATTCGATGGTATTAAACATAAAATAAGATATCATATAAATAACAACCACGATTGCGTTTGATGGAGCGAATACGATAAACTCAGTTTGCATCATAGTTCTAAATACACTATTAACTTCATAAATCAGGGACACTCAACTGTAGAATCCTTCAATAACAGCGATAGATTTTTGAAATTAAATGGAACGAAGAATACGAAAGATGACTTAGTACTACCTAGTTTATTTTAAAGTACATTCAATGGCATTATACGTAAAATACAATATCATATAAATAACCATCATGATTGTTTTTGACAGAGCGAATACGACGAACTTCCGGAATCTCTGTTGTAGCACTCTTTCAGGTGGAGCTTGTCTTCAAAAACTATTTTCATTGGTCTTTGAGAAGCTCTTGGAAGCTCCACCTTCGCTACTTTTCTGGCAGAATGGTGGAAAACTTGGGTTTTCCTCAAGCACGCGAATTAGTCACCACGTGCTTGTTTTTCCCTTAAAAAAGTTTGATAGCGGGCTATGGTTTATAGTAGTGGTATATTCGAAGGGCACCATCATGACCATGAGCCTCTCACGCGTTGCAAACTAATTCCGATAATTACGGTTTTTAACTTGCAGTAATCGTAAAGTGTCCAAGGTGAAATCTTCAACATCTGCAAGTTTATTTTTCTAGCGACGATCGTAAACCATGCTTCGCTACAAATCTTTTCGCCGACTGTTTGCGAATGAATCTCTTTTTGACGACTCGATGCTACGTGATCGTCTTGACTCCCTCCAATTTTTAGGAATTCGCAGGAAGCATGTTGATTAGTTTCGTCCGAAATGTTAATTGTTCATTAATGAACGATAAGGAATTATTTTTTAAATTTGAAGCTGCTAATTTTTCGAGAATCAACACCGCCTAAACGAGAAGTCTAGGGTCGGTCCGCAGGGATCAGCGTGGCGTGTAACGTATTAAACAACGTTCAAAGGTCCTCTATGTAGAAGAAATGAAGTGGATAAACTGGCAAAGCGATACTTCGTTCCTTGATAACGCACCGTTGATAATAACGCCCTTTTCTACTGGCAGCTGACTTAGCCATTATCGAGCGTCATTAGGGTGCATAACGGCGTACCGAACCTCCAAAATTCTCACCCTAAATTCCCAGCTGGCACGCGACCCATTCCCTGATAAGTATCGCGCCTCGTTAATCTTTAGTGGCTTCTAGGGATTTTTGAACGCTCTTGGCGGTCTCCAACCACGTTTTTCCGCACTTTTAGCGATAATATTAAAGATAACGAAGAGATCGATGTTAGATGAATTTAATAATAGTCTATCTAAGGCAGTAAAATCTTTTTACTTTGTAGCAGAGTATGGTTTATTATGATCGCAGCTAGGAAAATAAACTTGCAGATATCAAAGATTTCGATTAAATACAATTAAATACAAATTTAATATTCACTTTTTTTCTTATTGTTTATTTTCTGAAAAAAGATTTGTAGTCTAGTTTGCCTATCACGAGCGGTCATTTAACTGCTTGAACGATTTATATTCTTTGCATTAGTCGATCGTTGTATTTTATTATGTTATCTGCAATGTAAAGAAAGTTTGAGAGTATGCCTAGCCGTCTTCTCGCTACTTTTAGTAAAATCTTGTGACCTGAACAGAGAGAACCGAAATATGGAAGTTACAAAGAGCATATTTCCCAGTTTATTACTATCTTGCATTTCAATTCTATTATTATCCCACTATTATTTTATGTTACGTTTTATAAGTGCCATTTTCAAAAAAATGAACAAATTAATACTTTGTTGTGAGTTTTACATTTCAGTTTTATATTGTAATTTTTATTTAATCATTTGTATATTCATCCCAACCAATGTCAAGACGTTTGAAAAATATCAAGTTATTAGAGAACATAAGTAATATTGAGGAAAATTGTTCCGAAGACGACTAGGAAGATTCTGATATTGAAGATGATACACAGAGGAAAATAATTATGATTTATTTCACAACGACTCAGACTCTGAAATGTGAGAAATACATATGTGGGAAATGTGCAATGGAGATCCTGTAATTTGTAAAAAATGTGGTGAAAGAAAATAAAGTAAACATTATTAATTTTTAAATAGAAGATATTTTGTTCATTACCTAATTGTTCGTAATCTTCACTCTACATTAAGAAATATGTCTTTTTTAAAGCAGTCGTTTGACCGCTCATGATAGCAATAGGTATATCAAGTGTCAATAAGTTTAATGTTAATGGAAGCTGCTGTATATCGTGACCGAGACTGTAGCAAACAGATAATAACAGCCAGTAGAGAAGTTCTCGCTAATTTTTATTTCGTTGTTTCTTTCAAAGTCAGCTCAGGTTCAGCAGTTCTAGTTCGGTGGCTAAAAATGAATCGCAACCACGTCAGGCTTCTACAACAGTGTCAACCGTGTCTGATCGCCTCGATCGAGCAGGCATGTAGACTGGGGGCTATGAATTCAACCGGGTTTCTCCCTGAGATCGAGTGGGTTTGAAAAGAAAAAGGGGGAAGCATTGAAATTGAAGCTTCGATCGGACGGAATAGTGCCGTTGGAAATGTTCGTCGAGTGGGCGGCGAGCGTAGCAGCCGAGACTAGGGATTCCGTTCACGTGAAACTTGTTGCGTCGGGTAAATGAAGGCAAAATAATTGCTCGTTGCGTGTCATGTACGATAATACTCGCTTCCCCCTCATTTTTCCGCCTCTTGTCGTGCTTTGTTCCACTGTAATTGGGAGCCTTTGGAGCGTTCTGGTTTCAGGATGAGGGATTTTTCTAATTTTCCTGCAGGCATGTTTCCATTCCTCTGTCTTCTTATGCACGTGTTTGTATCAGAAAGTTTCATTACACGACATAATATTCTGTTTCAGAATATTTCGCTTTTAGAATACCGTATTTGGAAAGTTTCAACGGTTTTCCCAATTTCCCATTTGGTCAATTTTTCCCATTTCCGATGTCTCGTTCGAGGAAGTTTACCATTCTCCTAATTTCTCATTCCGTGATTGTTTTACTTTTTCAATTTTCAAGTTGGTATACTTTCCATTTCTTCGAAGATCCCCTTGTTAATTTTCTATTTCGCGGATTTTCCACTTTTCTAATTGCTCAGTGGGAAAAGCTTTCCATTCTAGCGCTGAGAAAATTCCAGATTGTCCACTTGTGGAAAATTTTAAATTCCCCAATTTCATGGATTTTCCATTTTTCTAATTCACCGCTGAAAATGCCTTCCATTTCCACTCTGAGGAAATTTTTGTTTTTCCACTTGTTGAAAATTCTGAGTTTCCTAATTTCATAGACTTTCCACTTGTCTAATTCGCCATTGAAGAAGCTTTCCACTTGTCACCTTCAGAAAATTCCTAATTTTCCACTAGTGAAAAATCCTGATTTCCAATTTCACAGATTTTCACTGTTCTAATTGCCCGCTGAAGAAGCTCACTATTTTCAGACTCAGAAAATTCCTAATTTCCCACTTGTAGAAAATCTTAATTCTTCCAATTTCATAGATTTTCCAGATTTCTAATTCCCTACTGGAAATGCTTGCCATTCCCACGTTCAGCAAATTTCTAATTTACTATTTACAGAAAATCTTGATTTCTCGATTTTCTACATTCCGAAATGCGTTCATTTCCGCATTCGGAAAATTTCTAATCTTCCACATGTGAAAAATCCTACTTTTTCCCACATCTCTCCTTTACAAGAGTCCCCACTTTCCAATTTCCCATTGCAAAAAAGTTCCAAGAGACTACTTTTCCACACAGACGTCTCTGTATCACTCGATTTCTCAGCTAAGTCCACTTCGTGGAAAATCGCGGAAGTGGCAGGGAACACGTGTCCGGTGTAAATGTTAGCGTGGCCGAGAGAGAGATAGAGAAGGTCCGTAAGTCGAGAAAAAGTAACTATCTTACCTACCCTCCCGCCCTTACATGGGAAACTTAACTTCTCAATTCCGTGTCACACAGTTCCATTTCTTCTAGCGTTTCCGCTCTCGAAAGTTTTTCACGCTTGCACGTGAGCGGCCGGTTAAAGAGGCAGGAACGAGGAAAAGAACGTGAAAGTCGATCAATTATGCAAAACGTGACCCATACGAGCGATCGATACCACCTACGCCGATGCAACTACCTCGTTACAATGTGTACTTCACGGTGGTCACTCGATACCACCTGCCGCAGCTTCGTATCGTTCGATCCAGCGATCGACCTTTCGAATAATCGAATTTATTAAAATTTTAACAAAAGCAAACTATAGTATCTTTCAATAACACCGATAGAACTTTGAATTGAAATGAAATGAAATGTACGAAAGATAATCTAGTCATATCAGAATCAGAATCAGAAGATAAAATACATTTGATCAAGTTCCATTGACCAGTCTGCTTTATTCAGTAACATCAGGTGTTGGGATTCTTTTTTTAACATAGCTTTATGGCACGATCGCATAGAAAAATTGTTTTTTTTTTTTTTAGGTTAGGATTTCGTTTATTATTTGCATGCTTTGAAAAACATCCTGGCGAAGGCCGACAGAATTGCTTTGTTTTAGAGTTTTTTTTAGCAGTTTGTGCCTCTCTCGCTCAAATATGTACTGTTAGTTCAGGTTAAACACGTAAAAGTAAAAACGAAGAGTTTGAAAATCTTGGAGACACTTTACGAGTGGTAGAAGATAAAAAGAAATGAAATATTTCCTCAATTTATTTCATTCGTTATAATTTCACTATATTTTATATCTATTTGCGTCAGTTTTATGCTACATCTCGAACCAGAAATAAAGTTTCCAAGAATCGAGGGCAAACGGTTGCGCGATTTCAACTGGAAGAATTTACCTTTTTCCGGGGAAATTATAAAATTGCAACTGTTTTAACGGATTTATGGTAATTAATGCGAAGTTTCGCACTCGGTGTAGCTCAAACGGTACCGCTTTTTTAATTAACCGTGCAGATCAGTTTCTACGAATAAACAGCCAGCAGGCAAATAAGTGGAGGCTTGGAGCTCGGCCCTTTGACAAGGGGACCGTTTAAATGAGACTTCTGAACCAATCAGAGCGGCTGCCTGGTGCAGATTGCGATTAGAGAGAATCGAAAGCGAAATTTCTTCTTTAATAATTATCCATTGGAAATTAATATTCTCACGATAATAGGAGAATTTAATTTATACCATTGTCAGTGGTGGAGAATTGAAAATACAGAGAGCCTCGAGGAAATGTAATCGAAAATCTTTGTAAAATACAAGAGGAGAAAACATTCGCGAAGTACTCTTCAGCAATAAAAATATCTTTGAAAGCGATGAAAGAAAAAGGGAGAAGAATCCAGAGAAAAATTATATGAAAACTCTCTTTGGAATATAAAATGACCTGTTCAACGAAGGTTTGTTTACATTATATGAAAAATTAACACCTATAGCATTCTTTTCACGTTGAAATTTGCACAATAGTGCCAGTGGAAATCCGCAGATGTCTTGCAAAAGTGATCTTTTTTTCTATAATTTATACCGCGATGATTCTCTCGAGATTAAAAACATTTTTAACCACCACATTAGTTAGAAATTTCTCCAAGTCAAATATTCCACTAACTTTTTGCCAATATGTAAGTTCAACTTCGGTTAACACTTTCTAATGTAGAGCCAAATATAAAACGTATATGTTCATCAAAACAAGCTGGAATATCTCATTAATAAATTAATTATTACGTTTAAATTAACTTTGATTAAATAGGCGTAAATGAATAGCAAAGAACAAATTTTACATTTAAATTTAAAGAGGAAATTTTTTTTACATGTAATCTGTAACTATATATTTTTGTTCTTGTGTTGGTGTACAATTCAAACTGCTTTATATAAAATTGAAATAAAAGTAAATATCTACATACATAGAGCTATTTTATTGTGTCTTTTATCTAATAAAAACATATACGTGTTACTGTAATTTATGTATTTGCAAAATTTTGTTTGTGGTGTACCGCGGAATTATCGAAAAAACGTTGCTGTGCCGTGGAAGATAAAAGGTTGCGGAGCACTGATTTATATGGCTCCACATTCCTTTTATTCGATAGCTGTCCTCACGGCGTCCAATGTGAACTTATTTCTTCGCGATTTCAATCCACGGTTTGCATTTTGAAAATAGTTTTCGAAAAAGATTGAAAACCACGTTCTCTTCAAAAATATTATCCTGTTAATTCGTTACAAATTTTCGTTCATTCCGTGGTCATTTAGCCCATATTTTACTTAATCTAATGGCAGACTTTTAATTAAGGCTGTCAATACTGTAAAATATTACTAGAATTGTGTGCTGGGATGTAAGACCTTAGTAACGAAATAGCTCACTTACGGTTATAACATTCAGAAGATTAAATAACGATTTGTGAATTCGAATTTTAACAAACATCTGTGTCCTAATTGCTCGTTCACTGGACAAGTTACCTATACCTTAAAAAAAAAAAAGAGAAAGGAAAAAGGAAAAAGAAATAAAAAAAATATTGACGAAAAATTCAGCAGGCGTAAAATCGCAGCCATAAACCATGAGAACAAAAAAATATCGAAGATCCCAGAGTGATAGAAAAAAATAGCTCGGAACCGGAAGCCGGGTCAAAGGTGAAGGATTAATCGTTTAACGTGGCCGGGAGGGACTTCCGCGCTTTAGCGCCGTGAGAACCAGCCCGAGAATTTATTGATTGCTTGATTAAAACATGACGGTCGAGGTATGTAGGGTAAGCTACACAGCTATCGAGCCCCAGACGGTGATTCGTTATCGGCCCCTGGCTCTCCCGTGTCGTGAAACACTCGTGGATGAACTTCGCTGCCAGCCAGCCAGCTTGCCAGCCTCCTGTCCGCGGCTAAACCACGATGAATGCTTCTCCAAACGTTCCCCTGGAAAGCTGCTGCTGCTTCTTCTGCTGGTAGTGGTGCTGGTAGCCATTTACAGCCTCCTTTCTAACTTCTCTTCCTCAACCTCTCGCGAAAAGTAACCGTAAAGTGCGTTTACTCGGCGAGGAAAAAGTTTATCCAATAAGAGGAAACTTCGTAGAAAAGAATCGGAAGATTTCCTCTTGTTGGAGAACTGGCTATTTCCTTCCCCTCTGGCCGGATATCGCGAGGATTTGGCTGTTCAGACCGAAGTTCGATGATCGATCTGCGGTTCGAGCAGGATTGCTCCGGGTCCAGGTCTCTCTTCATTGTGTCCGAACTCTCGAGACCACAAAGTTTACTCGAATTCTCTCTGGCCATTGGCGATTAATCTCTTCGCTCAGATAGACAGGAGAAGCTTCTTGAAATGGAAGTGTATCGAATTTTTGCATAGAAGAGAGGTATGAATTTTCCGGGTAGATGGTGTCAGTGTGGATGTATGAATTATTCAAAGTGTTGCGCGTATTTTGGTAAACGCTAACTTCTGATATCGTATAGCAAAACGCGGGTTAGACTTGTCCTTTTACACGCAATAACAGATGTCCCCTAACGGGATCCCTTAAATCCTGTATATGAGATACTAAGGCGGAAATATGGTCCATAAAAAATACGATACGCTTCCTTACGAGGCGGGTAAAACGGTCAGAGGGAAGGAATAATGGGGGTTAGGATGGTGAGGAGGGGACATTCGAATTTGCTGGAAGCTTTTACTCTTTCCCTCTCTCATTCTCTCTCTCTCTCTCTTTCTCTATCCTATTCGATCGAAGCGACACACTGGCCTAGATATGTGCTACTTTTTTATTTTCTTCCTTTTTTTTAAGTTACTTTCAATTCGGTACGAATGGTTCCAAGTGATTGAAAGATAGTTCTGATAATACTCTGGTAATAGCAACTTCGTTTTTTACGATGTTACGGGGCCCAGGGAAGTTTAATGGCGCTGCTGCTGGTGCTGCTTCTACTGCTGTACAACGGGGCTACTGCTTCGAGAATCGTTTTTCCACATTCTTAGAGCTGGCTAACTTTCCCAACAGTTTGAAACGATAGCCTTGCTTCATGGAAATCCACCTCCCGCTTTTCGCAGCCAGGGGAACTTTGCCTGGCGCACAATTTCCTTAAATGCTATTATTGCCAAGCCCCTATTCGCTTGGCAACTCCGTGTACATTTAAAAGGCCAGAAGGATATCTCTCTTTCTCAGTTATCGAGAGCAGCTCTGTCTCCCGCATTTCCACGATTTTCCCAATTTTCCTTAGCATAGAATTTCAGATTTTCCCCGCGTTCGTACAGAACTTTTCCGATTTCTCCAATTTCCCATGCTGTGTTTTTCCTTGTTTTCTTTCCAATTTTCTTCCACCGCCTTTGTATAGGATTTTTCCGATTTCTCCAATTTTCCACGCTGTGTTTTTTCTTGTTTTCTTTCCAATTTTCTTCCACCGCCTTCGTATAAGAGTTTTCCAATTTCTCCAATTTCCCACGCTGTGTTTTTTCTTGTTTTCTTTCCAATTTTCTTCCACCGCCTTCGTATAGGAGTTTTCCGATTTCTCCAATTTCCCATGCTGTGTTTTTTCTTGTTTTCTTTCCAATTTTCTTCCACCGCCTTCGTATAGAATTTTGCCTATTTCCCACGCTGTGTTCTTTTGCTTTCTTCCAAATTTCATTTCACCGCATTCGTATAGAATTTTGGTTACTTCCCACGCTGTTCCCTTGCTTTCTTTCAAATTTTCTTTCACCACCTCGTTTAGAATTTTTCCAATTTTCCAAAATTCCCACGCTGCGCTTTCTGTTTTTTCCAGATTTCCTTCCACCACCTTGATGAATATTCTTTTTGACACTTGATTCAACGAAGAAAATTCCGAAAGAATTTTTCCAGCCTAGTCGAGGTTCGAACTTAAATTTATCATAGATTTGTAGGCAAGCACTGTATGACCTTTGCAATTACAGTTATTCGTATCGAACTTTTCTCTTTCCAAATGGCTCATTATTAAAGCATATCGTTATTTCCGTGTCAGAAATGAGGGAAAGCATATTCTCATTGTACGAAAACTTTTCACAGCTGCCATTCAAGTGGAAATTCAGGCAGAAACGGCTGTTTTCGAGAACGTACGCCGTGATGTGGAGTATTTAACGTGACCCTGTTGACGCAGCGAGCCCCTGAAAGCTAAAGGACCCTCCTCCACTGGCGCTCTAAACAGCTCATGCATTTTAATGTCCCATCAAAGTACATTTACAACACACGGGTTAGCTGGCAGTTGTGATTGGCCACACTGACTCTGTAATAATCGTGATACCAAACCTTGGCTATCGTTTACTAACCGGTAGCACCTCATAAATATTCACCGTGCCATTTCACACAACTTTCTCGTTATTTTCGTTGATAACAGTTATTTCTAGAAACCTTTGTACCTGTCACATTGTTAGATGATCGTTCAGATATTAAAAAAGTAAATAATCGATAGTTTAACATCGGTTAAGCAATTAAGCAAAGAAAGGTCAGTTGTTATTGTAAGAATAACTGATGATTGAACCCGGGAAAGATTGAATAAAAGAAAACAACAATTCGTGGTTGTTATATTTATTTCCTTCGAACTGCTTCGTGTTACGTGCTGATTAAGATTAAAAACTTTCGTTCGTTTTTCCAAGAGATGCTTTGGGAAGAAAGGAGGTATAATCCTAAGAGGACGCACTTAGGTGGTCCGATAAGCACAGTCTTTTCATAAAAATATACTCCTTCTGTTGCATAATAATAATAGCAAGTGAATAATTAAATGGGAATTATTGACGAATGCAGCTGTAAGTTATGTTGTAGAGCGAAATTGCGAAGTTTTCAATCAAAATCAATGTTTCATGACATCTGTCATTTGTTTTGACACATCTTTCAATTTTTAGGTTAACCTAATTATTGCGAATTATAACTATTTTTCTGATTTCATCTGCTGATCGAAATCAATTGTTTTATTTCAGTTGAATATCAACCCATTGTAAAAGTAAGATGAAAAAAGAGAGTTTTCAAGTAAAAATCGAGTTGCAATTGTCCAGTGCTTGATGCATCAAAAGAAAAACGAAAAGTTACAAGAAGGTGCAATTACGTTAGCTGCAAAACAATTTAAGTGCAACACAATGACCATATCAAGAATTTGGAAACGTGCTTCCGAAAATAATTGTCAAGGTGAATCTTATGTTAATGTTGATTCTTTGAAAAAACAAAACTGTGGAAGTAAATGCAAAGATTATGGAGAAAAACTTGAAAAACTTGGATATATTCCTCTTAGTAAAAGAGGCACCATAAGATCAACAGCTCACGCCATTCAAGTTCCCAAATGGACATTATTCCGAATTTTGAAGAAAGGAAAATCCATAAAACGAGTCTCAAGCACCATCGAACCATTTCTTATAGAAAAAAATACGAAAGATCATGTAGAATTTTGTATTCGCAGCCAAGAGATCCTACCTGTAAGTTTAAAATGCAGTAACGAAATTATTGAAAAATCCAGAAACTATCTGAGCACTCGAAATAAAAATTAGGAGTAATATTTTTAATTTATTGTTTAATTTAAACTAGTTTTTTCATAATAAATGTTGCGTTCTATATTAATTTTTTTGTTGCTACTATTATTATGGGACAAATTAAATTCATCAACTGCTACTATTATTATTCTTCCTTACGTGTCGTCAAAAAGCTGAGCGTAGAAATAACGGCGCCAGTTTTATTGCTTACATTATAAAAAACTGTGTAATACAAATTATACTGGAATAAATATTAGATGAAAAGACTAATGGCGGAGAAAGAAAGGCGCGTTAAGGTACTCATAATCTCATGTGTTTAGAAAACTTAATGTAGGAAAGTAAAATTGGATTACTTTAGAGGATGCCTAAATCTCTTTTTACAAGCTGCAATCTGGCTTTGAGTGTATATTATACTAAAGACTTACGACCTTAAAAGTGATAAATAAGCATGGGCGGCTATATGCCAAGCACGCATTCGCAAATTGTTAACCCTTGGCACTCGAGAGGTGACTCTTAGTCACCACTTGGTTCCATACAGCAACTCAAATGACAATTAAGGGGCGACAATAACTGCTTTGTGTCTTTTTTCTTTTTTTACATAGATGTCCTCTTTAAATGGTTCATGTGCACAGTCTATTCAAAAAGTTCCTGGACTCGTATTACAGAACAACTTCTAACAGCGACATCTTTGTTTCAAGGCTAAATCTAGTTATCGTAGATCTTCTTTTGTTTATCAACTTCATTTAACGGTAGATTTGCGGAACACGTCAATTGGACGCATTTAAAATTTCATGAGCGAAATTATGGAAACAATCATTATTATTTTCCAACAAAATTTCCTCACTTTTATTAATGGAATGATTCTGAGGGAGGATCAAGAAGAATAAGGTTCAGAAATTAAAAAGAAAAAATTCAGAATCTCAAAGTAGCTGTAAATTGTAAGAAAGCCATTGGATTTTTCCAATTTGAAACGACAGAACCGCAACTGGAACACAATCCAACCATGCTAAATAGAAACTACGAAAAATTTAACTTCAACAGAAAAACTTTGAGCGCTGAGGGTTAGGAATAAGTAACTATCCCCTTGGATACATTTGACAGTCATTTGACATTTGACACTCGTCATGCACTTGTTTTGCCTAAGTTACAGATGACGAGTTTAATTCGTCATTCAAATTTAGACAATATTCAACATGTACATTCTTGCTCATGTAAGAGTAAATGGTATCAATTCCAACAGAATATTTTTTCCAATGCCTCAATAAATCTTATTTGTGATACACTGCCCCATAATGTGGAGTATCCAAGGGATTAATTTACACTAAAAATTAGCGGTAACCGAACCTAACCTAACTTAACCAAACACGACTCGTATTGTCATAAATATGTAGTTGAATGTCAGATATAAGTAATATATTTCAAGAAAGTATATACTATTCAGTACGTCAGCAAATTAAATCTGTTGCAAACGCAAAAATCTTTTCAAATAAATCAATACCCAAGGGGTTAATTTACACTAAAAATTAGCGGTAACTGAACCTAACCTAACTTAACCAAACACGACTCGTATTGTCATAAATATGTAGTTGAATGTCAGATATAAGTAATATATTTCAAGAAAGTATATACTATTCAGTACGTCAGCAAATTAAATCAGTTGCAAACGCAAAAATCTTTTCAAATAAATCAATACCCAAGGGGTTAATTTACACTAAAAATTAGCGGTAACCTAACCTAACTTAACCTAATCTAACACGACTCGTAGAATCACCTAATATCTCTTTCTCCATCTAGAAGTAATATCCGTATGTAAAAGTGCAAAGAATCGTTACGAAACAGTCGAGTGAATCTTTTATTACTCGAGATAGCAAGATGGCGACGAGACGCGGTTGGAACCCGCATAACCTTTTATAGAGTTGTTGTTACGAGGTTAAATTGAAAGTCCAAGATCAGAACAGGCCGAAAACACGACGTAACAAGCTGAAGGGCTCTTCGCCCAATTTTTGCGGACCGGCTTAAAGAGACCGTATAACCGAGACTCCTTTAATCAACCCTCTTATTTACTTGTACCCTCCGTTTTCTGCCCCCCTCCCTCCTCCTCTCTCTTCCATACAACTCTCCAGGCCAATTTGTACATTGAAGGAGTTACCGTCGGGTATTCTTTGTTACTCGTGTTCCGTCGTCGAGCTTTCTAATTCGTCAGAACGGAAGAAAATTTCGTACAACTTAAAGTCCCCCTCCACCCAACTGCTTCGGATATTTCCACCGTTTCTTGTAACACGCCGCTGGCCATTTTTCTTGCAGAAACTTCAGGAGAGTGTTCTTGCCAAGTGGTCTGTAAAGGAGGAAAAAGAAAAGGAAAAAAGAAACAAAATTCCTAAACTCTAATCGATCTTCCCTGTGGCTCATAAATGTCCAAGTTGCTACAATTAAGGCAAAGGTTAGTTTTAAATGTTGAAAAATGATCGAAGAAGTATGAAAGTTCCGTTGATGTTGGAAAATGTCGTTTGGTTAAATTTTCAATGAGTTTTGTGTGATCTTTATACAGTCCTATTTAAACGTGTTTGGCATAGTTAATTGAAAAATTGATTTATTCAAGTTTTAAAATATGCACGTATATTCTACAGACTTAGAACTGAGATATAATTATATTAGTAACGTGTCCAATCGCCAGCAGCATCAATAATAGATTGACATCTCCGAGATATACTTTCCACCAAGTTAATGGTATATTCTTGAGGTAGGGACCTCCAAATGCGGCGAATTTGTCGTATTAATAACTTTACTGTGGTCACTTGTCTTCCACGAAGTCATCAGAAAATATAACCTTACTCCAATCTCGATTAATATTTTCCTTCGCCCACGCGAGTCGTGCTTTCGCGTGTTTTTCGGTCAGCAGAGGTTTCTTGATTGTGCTCCGCCATTTTACGTTATGAGCCTGAAGGTGACGTTGGATAGTGTCTAGAGAAATATTCAATCCTTTCTCTTCCAGTTTCATCTATCCCTGACGCAGCGATAGTCCAGAATTCTTCGAAAATAGGGTCAATATCCGTTTATCGTCCTTTTCTAAAAACTTTCGCTTTACGCCACGATCCGGTAGATCATCAACAGTTTTTATACTTTCATACCGCATCATCCATTTTCTAATAAAAGTTTTTGGTTTATTCATATAATTTGCAGCGGCAGTATATGACATTTTCGGCCCTTTTGGGTGCTTACACAAGAACACTGCTTCAAAGTGCGATGCATACGTAGCAGTCATGATGTCTTTCAAAGTAATAGTTGCAAATGATGTCGTTCACAGTCGGAAACTCGGGGAAAACTGAATGTTTTTCGCTAAAGCATTTAGAGAAAAGTTGTCCTCTACCAGATGGTATAAGAATTAAGAGTATAAAACCATTGACTAAGTGGGGGTCAAGTCGAACATGTTGTTATCGGACAGACTGTATATAGAATGACGATGATCCGGTTCTAGTGAAGCAATAATTTCGAGGATCGAGTAATTCAATCGCATCTTAGCTACTTGGGTATTCCATTTGACCTGAACAGAGGCTACGACGGTTGCACGTTTTCGCGAAACGCTTGCCTGAACGTTCAGCTGCTCTTCTGTCCGTTTGCAATTACGCTACATCAACGATTCCACTCTGGATCATTCCTCGGGATTAACCTCTCGCACAGTTGCCGAAGATTTGTCGCAAAATTCCACTTTTCTAAGCTGGAATTATGTCGGAGGACTACTTGGAATCTAGTAAATGAAATCTCTGATACTTGATCCTTCGAAGATCTCTTTTGCTACCGTAAAATAGCGAACTATCCTCGAGAATTCTTCTTCATAAGTCACGGGACACCTAATTAGAGTTTAAATTAATGTTTAAATTAAAACCGTTAAACTACCAATTATTTACAGACTACTTGCACCGAATATAGTTTTTCAATGTTGAAATATATTGAAAATTGTACATAGAAAGTTTTCAATTTTCTTGTTAACGTACGCTTCTCGTTTCACGATCCTCGAACTAATTTTGCCAGTTCTTGCGACGAGTTCTTTTAAAGTTTCTTCCTGGATTTCTCTCCGGGATAGCTGCAAATGTTTCCGTAGATCTTTTTGTGACGCTGAACTGAGTTTTCGAATGCTTTTGTTTAATTCGTTCCACAAATTCTCAATAGGGTTCAAATCTAGTGATTGGGGTGACTATAGCGTTAATTATGGCTCTCCATTTTATTGCAACTCTTTCAGATAACCTTTATATACAATTTTAGTATAATGCTTGAAGTCATTGTCGTGCATAAATACAAAATCAATACCAATAATTCTCTCTCCCGACGAGGAAAATGATTTCACGATATTTAAATAATGCTCCTTTCTTATTATCCCATAAATTTTTGTTAAATCTCCCATGAACTGTCCTCTATGTTTTACATGGGGCTCAACACAATCTGGCAACAGATTTTCGCGCCAAAACCTGGTGTTGAACCTTTTTCTAACTATTTCACTTATTTTTTTGTATTAATCATAATAAAATGGCAGTCATAGGAATAAGAATATATTCCTTAACCCTTTCATTGTTATTGGTGTCTATAGTACTTTGAAAATTTGCCCGTACTCTTCTGTCACTGTCCTTTCACTTCAATTTAATCTTTTATTTTATCCTTTGCGCACTTCCATTTTAATTTAACGAAACAAACTTTAAATTTCTTTCAACTTTCGTAAACAATTTGACAAATTTTGTGACTGGGAATTGAACAACTACCTTCTGCCAAAGTGATGCCAAAGTATCTGCCAAAAATAAAATCTTTTGCAGCGAAAGGGTTAAACCCCTTGACTGTGGAATACTTGAAACTTAAACGACACTTAAACGACGAACTTTTGGGACAACCTAATACTAAACCGCGGATTTTTATGCAGATTCATATCCTTAAAAGTATATACAATAAAAGGAAGTAGAACTTTGGTAGAAAACTATTTCCTCTACCAGATCTTACAAAAGGCACTGTAATTCGAATATTTTCTGCACTTTGTTCACTTTACGTGCAATTTTGCACATCTGAACTTGCTATGAATGCAGAAAAATCCGCATTCTGCTAATTGCCCTTCTAAATTTCACTTGAAAAATGATTTCTCTCGCCTCGGATCATCAGGAAAGCCTTTAAACTCGTGTAATTGAAAAAATCTACGCATTTCCTCTTCAAACAAAAATCCAAGCTCGAATATCATATTCGAGAAGGAAAATCGTTGATTCTCTATTCAGCACGTGACGCGTTCCCCAGAAAGGGATTCCGCACTCGATATAATATTAATCAACGCAGGTGGCCAGACCATAACGTGAATTCTCTGTTTTCATGCAACTCGTCCCGCCTCCGGCGCGGTTGCAATAATAAATAACAGGTGTGCGCCGTTTATGCGAGTCCATCGGATTCCCCGCCGTTGTATTTTTAATTTGCAACAACAAACGCCAGTTGTTTGCTGATTATCCAAACCAACAACTCCCAGAATGCTGTTCGAACGTTATATCGGATACGTCGAATGATACTACGAAATAAATATCGTCCCCTTGTTAAACCTACGCCAATCTATCCGATTTTTGTCACATTTACAGAATCTAGTTCGCACTGTTTCAACCCCTTAGATCAATCGAACTGTTATACTCTGAAATATTTTCCTTCTTGTTATCTGTATCGACTAGTCACTATCTTCCATCATTAGTGTTCGCGTCTGCCGGTTTGTGCAGAGCTTGCAAGCCGATGCCATAAGAAAAATGTCACGCTGACGCCTCGATCATCCGATCGAGTACTCTGATCGAGTAAACTGTATTTGTTATTGAAGCGTGTCTATTAAGGGACGATCATTTCTGATACATTAACTAAATGGGTATATACGTTTACAATATTATTATATATATACAGTCGGGGCCAAGATATAGCGAGGTCGTAAATTAAGCCCTTAAGAAACGGCACCTATTGATGCTGCGACACTTAGGGCCGTGCGTTGCAGTCTGCTTGAGGGTTCTAACAATAAACGAATGGTAGCATATGATTTGGTGTTTAAAATATTAAAGGCCTCAATAAAACCTTTACCTGTACTCGTACCTTTAAAAGCGGCTTCTCCCAGACGGAAAAACACTAATTTGTTCTAGCTGTACGCAGTTTTTAGAAAATATATTAGAATCAGTTCGACTTTCAAACTGTGAACATCTATTGGAACTCAATAAATTAGAAAACAAGAAAGAAAAATTGTAATGTGATTAAGAATTTTTTCTTTGATATATCATACAAGATACATTGACGCTGGATACAAAAATTCTTCGTACGGTCCTGACCATGGTTTCAAGCCCTTAACTGCTCGTATTTCTGTCAATTTCCATGTTTCGGCAGCTAAAGCATGTTTACTTTGACTCCTGACCGATTTTACGGCCTCGCTATATCTTGGCTCCGACTATACGTTTACAATATTATTATATATATACGTCCGTAACCGCCAAATATAGCGAACCTCTCTTGTCTTCTGGGAAACCATAGAAATCTTACAATAGCCAAACCCTCTGCACTTACTCAAATTCCTCCGAACAATTATATACAGCTAAAGGCCATCCAAGTTTAGTGCAATAAGTCGAGTAAGAGCCGAGTGTGTCACTCGAGATTGTATGGGGCACTGAGGGCCCGACGCTCAAAGATGGCTCAAGTATATATGTCAGAGTACCACGCATCTGGTTCATGTCTCCAATATTCTTCTATGTCCCAAAAAAGGGGAATTGTCTAAACTTGGATGGACTCGCTGCACTGTCCGGAAAATTTCCCAATCGTCCATCCTTCTCTCAAATTTTTCTTTTCCAACTCACTTCCATCACGGGCACTTTCATCGAAGGCAGGAGAGGGAAGCATCTTTAAAAGCGTAGCACTAAGTTTTTGTATCCTCGCCTCTACCAAATTCTTAAAATAAACGTGGGTAATTTAAATTCTGTGGTAGTCACTATCGTAGCCCCTATCCCAGGTAAACTCCTTCAATGGACTGACCAAAACCGGAAGCCCTGAGGTATAGAAAGTACGTAACATTATCGAGTCTGACAGTCAGATCGTTCAACGTTTGTCCCTTGGAGTCTTGTTGATTTCTCCTTTTTCCCTGAGCTGATGGACAGAGCTTTTCTACCGTGATTTCCCTTTTCACCAACTGCAGGAAAGTTATCCTAAGGTGGGGGCAAAAGAAACAAAGAAAATGGTCGCGAAACGGAAGGACTAGACCTTCCATTTCATAAAATTGGCGGTTCTTTTTTCGCGCGTGAATCTTTCCCGCTCAAAAAGTGACAGTTTTTACTCAGACAGTATATCTAGTGTTAAAAATAAATCTCTTAATACACTAAATGTTATTTTTGATTATTCGTAACTTTTGTTTAAGAAAAAACTACACGTGAAGGCATACTTATCAAAGACTCTTGAAATTGACGGATATGGTAGAATTAGGTATACATTCAACGCTGGTAGTTCTAGCGTTAAATTTGTGAATATTATTCGTAAAGGAGCTGGCCACAAAATGCTTAAGGCAAGGATGCCTTTTGATAAAAGGACTGTGAGAAACAGCGCGGTATATACTCCATAACTTTAGAACAAAGGAAATCGAGTAATAAATTGACCACCGCGTTTTCAACTGATTCCGGTACTCCTAACCTGTGCAATAAAAATACGTTTATTATTCTTATTATTCTTATTACACACCAAGACTACGTGAACACTGATTGCAAAGTGTTCACCTCGAAAGAAATTCGTTTTTGATCCAATTGGAGAAACGTATTCGACGTACGATTAATTTATTTCGCGCAATTTCGCTTAACGAACGCATCAGGACGCTTTCCAGCGGAGGTGGGGAAATTACGACGGACAAAGGACGAACGGAGCTTTTATTTGTCGCGTCACTTTGCACGGAAAAGCACTCCTTTCCGCCGCGAGACGCGGTTAAAGCGTCCCCTTTGAAGCGGATGCACAAAGCCTTCTTCGCCACGGCTCTCTCTCTCTCTCTCTCTCTCTGACTCGGGCCAAGAGCGTAAAAAAACGACATCCCCGGCCCGAAAACGGACGACATTAACGCTGGGGATACACACACGCCACGTGGACGCGTTATTAACCATCGTGCTCTGGTTTCTACCGAGTATCTGAGCTGGCAACCACGTTTCAACTAAGAGGACTCTTCGAGGTGTCTGGGCGGTTTTTATTCCGGCTGAAAATATTCTTCTTTTCTTGTCGCACCTGCCTCTTGGATCTCTATATTTATCATGCAACACGTTTTCCACGGGATATATATTTGTCGCATGAAGTTTTCCATATTTCGACATTGTGAAAACTGGAAATTCGTTTTTCTTAAATAGAATATCGAGGGAATTATAGTAAAATCCAGACTATTGGATATTTCTCGGAATTCAAATTACCGATAGATTTTTCTCTTCCATATTTCCACTTTCGACTTTATTGAAATTCGATATTGAGGGAATTATATAAAATTTGGATTATTGGGAATTTTTCGGAATTCATCTTACTGAAAGATTTTTCCCTTCTAGTTTTCCACTTTTGATTTTATTACTTTTTCCGTATGAGAAAATTCGGAGATTAATTCTACCGATGAGAAATCAAATGCATCGAGTAGAATATTCTGGGAAGTGCGTAAAATCGGGACTATTGGAAATTTCTCAGAATTTAACTTACTGAAAGGTTTTTCCTTTCCATTTTACCACTTTTCTCACACGAGACATTTTCCCGATGGGAAAATTAATTATTGAAGAAAATTAACGAAGAAATACTTTGATCGTACCACCGGTGGTACAAATATGGCTGTTTCTTCGGGCGACTTGTACCACAAAAGATAGCAAAAAATGGTTGAAATAAAAGTTATACCGTTCCTCGATATCTATAAAGTTGCTCGTAAATTTTTATGAAAATATCATTCTTTTTGGAAAATTAAACCCTCCCAACCCCCTTCAAAAGAATTTTTTACGATTTTTCGAAAATTTTAATAATTGTAGAAATGGCCGAAGTTTGAAGATAAAGTAATAATTTTTGCTCCCCCCCAAAAAAAACAACTAAACGTTTATAAAAAATTAAATAATTGACATACCAAAAAAAATCGTACGTTACATTTTATATAATAGTTTCTAGTTTGTAAATCAATACATTTTTTATATTTCAATGGCCACCAAGTTCTTGCCAACTGTGGCGGCCGACAATCAATGATCCACCAGAAGGGGTTCCGGAAATAGCGAATAACTTCGCCATTTCGTACGATTTTACTTTCAAAAAATTGCAAAATAAAGCTGAAAGTTACATTTATATTCTCTGAAAAAGACTACATTTTTTCATTTAGTAATTACTTATACAAAAATTCTCAAATTTTACCAATTTTTTGACGCCTCAGGGTGGTGTATTTGGAAATTATATTCAGTTAATCTTCCGATACACGGAAGTGGTTCTTTGAATCTGTAATTAGTCGATACATCACGTGCAAATTCAACAAAACTCGAAAGATCGCAAGATCAGCCACAAGTAGACTAAAACAAATACTATTTTTAATTTTTCCATATATCGAGTGAAATTTTTTCAGCGGGTAAACGCTTTCAAGAAGAAATTGAATTAGAAAAATGTCGGGAGTTTTTATTAGAGGCGATAATTGAATTTCTATGCTGGCACCGATGGATATCTCGGCTAATCGTGTTTAGAGTACCTAACAACATGTATAAATTGATATCCACCGATTCGAGTGTCCACCATGCCTGTGGCCACAGACCACAATTCGGATAATCACACGCAAATGTGCCGATCAGTTAGCTGCTACCTAATTTGTTACGCATCGGTAGATTCGAAATATTTTTCTCCCGAATCGAATTTTCCTACCCAGTTTCCTCCTTCGTTCGATGAAATTTAACGTATTTTCCAACACGGTTGGTCGAACAGAATTTGTTTAATCTAGCAAACGTCATTTGTAGTAAATCAACAAGATTCATAGCATTTTCTATTATTCAAATGTAACAGTATTAGGTTAGGTAAATGTTTAAATTCTTCTATATTACGGTGAACAACTTTAACTAACGGTGTTATACTTTATAACACCACTTACTTTCTTAGTTGATTCGGACTTTGGAATACAAATACATAGAAATCAACCATACGAGATGAAATTTTTTCAAAATATTCAAATATAAAAGTGTTAGGTTAGGTAAATGTTTAAATTCTTGTATAGTGCGGTGCATAACTATAGCACCACTTACTTTCTTAGTTGATTTGGACTTTGGAATACAAATACATAGAAATCAACCATACGAGATGAAATTTTTTCAAAATATTCAAATATAAAAGTGTTAGGTTATGTAAATGTTTAAATTCTTGTACAGTGCGGTGCATAACTATAACACCACTTACTTTCTTAGTTGATTTGGACTTTGGAATACAAATACATAGAAATCAACCATACGAGATGAAATTTTTTCAAGATATTCAAATATAAAAGTGTTAGGTTAGGTAAATGTTTAAATTCCTGTACAGTACGGTGCTTGATTATAATACTACCTACTTTTTTAGTTAACTCGGACATAATATATTTAATAACATTGGTGCTATAGTTGTGCAACAATTGAAAATCACTTTTTCGATTAAATCGTTTCGTACGATGAAGCAACTTAAACGAGATTTCATCTAAAATTAATTGTTTCACATATTCTTTCATCTCATATGGATGACTTTTATGTATTCTTATTTCAAAATCCGAATCAACTAAAAAAGTAGGTGGTATTATAGTTATGCACCGCACTGTATGTATCAATTTTAAGAAATGAACGTAGTCTCGATATTTCGTTCGACATCCAAAGAGCTGAAGTGAATTGAAAATTGTGGAGAATGTATCTAGATCCCTATTACTTGATAACAATTAAACAGACGATCGTCTTTTTTCCTCACTCGTTCAAAGAGTCAATTAGAGGCGACTGTTCACAGGCATTATCGTGGCGATTCGTTTCAATTTCGACCGATTTCAACACGGTCCGGGCGCATCTGTTGAATCTGGCCCGACGCCAAGTCTCGTCTAGGTAACAGCGTTACTCCTTGTTTCTTATTCGTCTACAGAGCGTGTGTCTGACAGGTCGGGAACAACGTCGAAACTTCTAGATCAACTGATTATCGACTTGAGTAAATCGACTTGAGAAGACACTAAAGAGAGAGGAAACTTCTTCAAGAGTTTTTCAACTTCCGTAGATTGAGAGTAAGAAAGCATTAAATGATATAGAAAAGAAGTAAAATGTCCAGACCGTCGAATTCGAATTAATTTTGGAAACAAAGGCTACTGGGTTGGCTAGAAAGTTCGTGCGGCTTTTAGTAAGTTAATACAAAGCAATTTTTAATGTAAAGAAATGTCTTTATTCAATGGTTGTACTAGCCAATGATATGTTGTGTAACGAGGATTATTTTCCATTAGACATTTTCAATCAAAATTTTGATCAAAAATTTTTTCGATCAAAAAATCCTCGGAACGAAATCTTACAAACTACTTTTGACACATGCATCCTTTGATGATATTCATCCTGTACACCTCACAGATCTTCTTAAATGTTTGCAACGCGTTTTTGCCTTTTTTTAAATAAAACAGTATAATGTGAAGAAATGCTCCGTTTGGTTTTCCATCGTTCAATTTCCGCCAAACTTACCAATTGAATTGGATTAACAAACTCTTTAGATATAACTTGAGGTTATGTGTTACCTATCAAACGACTATCTGCTTTAAACAAATTGAAGTTAGTTGCATTTGAAGAATCGCCAAAAATCGCATGAACTTTCTGATCAACCCAACACATTGTCTACGAAGAAGGATAAAAAAATGATAAGAACCTTCTTTTAATTAAATGAAGTAAAAAAATTACAGAACATAAGGTAGAAAAGTTTGTTTGGAATTCAAGAATGAAATGATAGGCTCGAAAAGAGGGAGCAGAAAATCAGAGGAGAACAAAAGATTCTGGAAGATGAATTTGTTTAACCTTTAAAACTCGGAAAATAGAGGAATATTTTAAAAATATTTTAGAAATAGTCAAATAAAAATGGGGAAGAAGCAATGCATAGTTTGTGCTCAAATTGAACTCCGACTTGTATGTCGATAACAATCGCGTCTGTTTTCATTTGTAGAAAGTGGATCGAGCACTCGTGCTCGTCCACATTTATCCATCCAATTGAAACGGTTTGTCTTTACCTTCGAAATCGCGGGAATGATCCAATAGTTTGCCTTTCCGTGACTCCCTGCCATTTTGAGTTACACATTGCACCGAAAATTTCGACATTTTTACCGAGAAGCTTATAAAACAAAATAAACGTAGAAAATTAAATTCCCCTCGAAAGCATCATTCTGTAATTTCAACGAGGTATAAAGTGGCTTTAATAGCGAGTTACGATTAATTATAAACGCGAGGTGAGCGAAGGAGTAATGAGCGGCCATTTTGTAGCGTGTACCGCAACGCCATCGGCGACGAAACGATGACTGATGCTATCGGGGGAAATTAGAAAACTGGTTGGCTATACAAATGATGGAAACAAGATGCATGCATATTCATGGGACGCTCGAGCCAGTCTGACACTAATCGTGTAATCCTAAATCACCTAATGGCCGCGTCAAATACAATCAGTGCGCGATTGCGCGAAATATAGTAACACAATTGTCGGACGTTTATGTTAAAAAGACTGCTCTACTTGTTGGCTGATTGTGGTTGGCTCAATGTTTAATTGAGAAATAATTCAATTTTACTTCCGGATTTTACGATACGCTGACTTTTTCGACGAAATGAACATTGAAATAATTGGAAAGTGAGGTTATGTCAAATAATTATGAACGGATTTGTGTTTGATTAGAGAGTGGACAGCTTCTCTTCATAAAAGTAAAGAACGAAAGACGGAATCACGGATGATCCCTGTTGATAAACTGATTAGAGTGTTCGACTACCGTCGTTTTGAAAACTCGAGTTCAAGTCTCAGGAATTTGGAAGTTTTTTCATCAGACTTTAAAATTGATTTTCTTCCTCCCCAGGTAGTTGAACACGAAGAAGAGGAAGAAGAGGTCTCTGAAAAATTACTCTCTCCCCCATTCGAATTTAGAAAAATGAACAAAAAGTTCCGAATGAAGATAAATTCGGAAAAAAAAGCAGAAATCCTCTCCAAAGTGAAGAAAACCAGGAAAAATGGCGTACAGTGACTTCAATTAAGAAGTTCCTTGGAAAATACACCACAACGAAGGAAATATCGCTCGCTGCGCAAGAATTCCTGTAAAAAGGGCACTGTGGCAATGTCCAAAAGACAAAAAAAAAAGTAGCAGAAATAAAAGCAACATGGTCCCGGCAAAGGTAATAAAACACAGCACAGATGGGGCGAGAAAAGAGCGAACCCCGATCGGGAAATCGGTTCGAAACGGAATTCAAATGGAAGAGGAGTGGGCAGCGGTCGTCATCGGTGCTGGTCAGAAAAAACAAATCCATAATCGAAGACTGACGGACACACCGGGCAGGAGAAATGGCAAGCATGCTGCATATTCGGTGGCAGGGCTTCTCTATGCAGCTGCCTGCGGATATATGAGCCAATGTATACTAACGAGGTAATCCCTGGCCACCTGACGTTCCAGGCCACGACTATCGTCATACGTTCTGGATGCTACGTGTGCACTATCTCTCTCTCTCACACACACACACACACATATATACATTCTCTCTTTCTCTCTCTCGCTCGCTCTCACTCACTCACTGCTATCCTGATGCAGCAAAACGGGCCACAAGAATGATGCATCGGACGGGGTGGACCGGTTGGAATCCTGCCAGTGATTGGCGAGCCCCTATTACGGCTTACATTACCACTGAGAGAAAAGTACGTGACGCGCTGTTGATCGTGCACAGCGTTTTAATTACCTTTACACTGCGCGTATCAACCGATTCCAAGTATTTCATACTTGCTTGCTGGGGATATTTAACACGTTCAACACGGAGCAAGATTTTGCTTCACCTTTCGCTTAGACGCGACGAGCAATACTCAATAGATGGTTGAGTATACAGGAAAAAGAAAGAAATCTCATCTCTGTTGAAAATTTTTCGATAGAATCTATGGAACAAGTGCAAACATATCTTTTTTTGTATAAAAGAATTTGATATTAAATAAGATTTGTTTTTTTTTTTTTTTTTTTTTAGATTTGATACTGTGTTAGACACCGTTCTAAGATAGAAAACATATTTATATTTAGTACTTAGTTTAAGATAAGCAATTCCAAAAATTTCCTAGTAAACTAAACCTTGTTGCAATTTATTGAAAAACAGGCTCGCGTCATTTAGACCTATTTTAAAAAAGTTATTCTGTTTTGAAGAGTGTGTAAATATTAATGGAAGTCGCTATAATTATTAATTCAATTTCTAGCATATTCGCATATCTAAAGCTTTGTTAAATCGATTAATTTATATCTTTAGGAGCTAAACCTGCGGTAAAAGTACAGAAACACGTGAACACTACTTTAGTATACAGGGTGATTCTTGCAACTGGGACGAGTTACAATTCTTTTTGTAAACGATGATAGAGAAAAATGGTAGAGGATAATATTATTATTAAGGACATACACTATCGCAAAATAGTGAAAAGAATCGAAAAATGTTCAAAAAATGTAGGGCTGCGTTTAAAAGGAAAGGTGTGATTGCACCAGGAAAGTGCATCGGTGCATGTGCAATAAAAGTGGATACGTAATAGGAAGAAAGTACTTAGTATACCATTCAACATTGTCCTCTACTATTTTTCTCTATCATCATTTACAGAAAAATTATAACCCGTCTCAGTTGCGAGAATCACTCTGTATATTTGACAGAAGTACCGAAGCGATCCAGAAACTGCATCGTCTAAACTGGCTATAAGAGAGTTAATTTACATATTTGTTCCGTTATTTATGGAAAAATTTAAAAACAACCATTCGTTATCTTTGAAAGAGTTTTCGTCTGTTGATCTTTCAACGACATGGTAGTGGCAATTTAATTTAAAAAGAAAAAGAAACAGTCGATTTCTAAGAAAGTCAAGATTTAAAAGGTTCTTATACGAGATCACTAGTGTCAATAACGCGAGGATGGGTCACGAGGAATGTTTCATGAATTTCAGATAAGAATCGTGGTAAACAAAAGTCGCTATTTCTGCTGGTGGATGTGGAAGATTCGAGAATGCTCGGTTTCTTCGAGACACGACAAACATCGAAGAGTCTGGCGGCGATATAATTCGCTTATCCGGCCGTTTATCGGTAATATTCCGGCCACGGTAACTGTTGGAAAACGCGGCTGCAGCCGACTGCAACGCCGTGATAATATTCGCTTTACGGGAACGTTTCTGAAAACTCTGGAATAATTTCCTCGAGAGATGCTCGAACTAAAAATTCTAAAAGGAGGCGAACACGAAAAGATTTTTCGTCGTTGAAGTATAATTAATTCCTTTTTTACTCTCTTTCTTTTTTAGGGAACAACACCCCTAGACTCGAAGCTCACAAAGCTCACGCAGCTCAGTTCCAAAGAAATGAACAACCGTAAATTCGTAATTAGAATTAAGCGGCCTCGTAAATTGTCACGTAACGCTTTCAGAGAGTTTCGTGATGTTCTGGAATCGCGTGCCGTGTCGTGCTAGCTTGTAAACGAAAAAAAAAATCAGATGCACGAACACTAGGTGGAAATCGGATCGCAATTACGGTTGTCGTGTTGCCGGGATTTTCTTCACTCGAATCCTCGAAACTGGTCGTGTTCTCTCGACTTAGAGCTCGGTGAGAACACGAAGACGAGCGAGATCTGTCTTCTTTATCGCATCTTCGGCTTCGAATCTTCACCTACTCGAATTGTTTTTCAATTCGTGAACTTCTACGATCTTCGCAATCATTTGTCGAGGGGAGCAACCGTTCGAATTTTTAACACATTGTTAAACAGGAGACGCGAATCAACTTCTTTCATTTTTTAACACGTTCACAACGGCACTGTAATTCGTATGCAATGTCATTGAACTGCTTTATTATTTGTACTTTTCTCCAATTTGATATCTCTTATTTTAGCAATAAGTTGATAAAGACTGATTTGCATAACTGTATAGTAGTTTGATAATTATTTCATTATTTATTCGTTTTGATATTGTAAAGCATATTTATGCATCTAAAATATACTAATAAAATAAAATAAATTATCATTATGTATTAATAATAACCATCCTAGAGAACTAGCGAGGAGCTCTCGTAGAGAACTAGCGAGAAGCAGGAACTACCAAAAGTGAAAGTAACCGCTAGCCAGAAGGGACGAAAATTCGTGCTCGATGGGAAATCCCGACGAGTTATCGGGCCCAGCGACGCGTCCAAGGCCCTCCGAAAATCGAAATATGACCATATTTGGTCATATTAGTGTTGCTAGTTGCTATGAGTAGACGAGTCGACAAGTTGAATCAATTTAGTTGTGTAGTTGTCCAATATTGCTCATTTAAGGAATAGTTTTAGTTAGCTGATTATAGTTTCTCTGTTTATTAATTATTAAAAAATTGTATACTATAATAATAATAATTATTATTATTACAATGCTAATAATAAAAATATAATCGTATTATATAATAAATATAAAATATGATTATGCTATATAGGTCGGTATGTGTGAGGGGAAAGGCAGTGTGTTCGTAACAGCATAGAATCTGAAGAATACTTAGCGGAATTTCTCGTAGATAAGTTTTCAGGTATAACAAATAATGCTGTGAGTGACAATAAAAATGACAGTACTTCTGGTAGGGAAAAAAGAAAAAATTTCTCCATAGGGGAAAATGTTTTTATGACTATAATACTAAAAAGCACTACTAATATTATGATCAGCTCATCCTAATTCAAATTCTAATTTCCTAATCCAAAACTGTGCAAGAACCGAGGTAAGATTCATTTCACAGTATACCGTCAACAATGTATTCAAATCGTTCGCTATCCAATCTTCCGTGTTTTCCATCGATAATTTTTCTATTCTTCCAATGACAATTTTCCCAGCATTCGTTTCCCTATTTTCCTCGCCTCGCAATTAAACGTGTTTTAACAATATTTCCCGAAACTTCCCAGCGGCAATATTTCTTCCAATTCCTCTAATTCCCCCGCGGTAACGCGGATCGAAACTTTCCAAATTTTCCCTCGCTCTAATTCGCAATAGAACAGGGCCGAACAAATCGCGGGGAGAATCGCACCAGCTGGCCCGGTTGTCGATATCAGATTAAAGGATTGAAGTGAGAAACCAACGGTGGGAGAAGATTACGCCAACCGTGTCCCGAAAAAATACGCGCCAGGTCGGTTTAAAAGGCTCTATAAAGAAGAGGGAAAGAGAGAGAGAGAGGAGGAGGAGGGAGAAAAAAACACGAGGCAAAAGGCGAGGAAAAAAAAGTAATTAACGGAGTGCCTTTTCCGCGGAATTCTTTATAGCGCTTTTAATTATCCGATGCGTCGCTCATAAGCCGAAGCACACACACGCTTTCCTCCGCGTATGTACCACTGGAAAAAGGTTGGAATTCTGAAGCCAGTTTTCCAATAAAAAGAGAAAAGGAGAGAGAAACAGGAAGAGAATGGGACAGAGAGGGAAGGGAGAAAAGATTTATGAGAAAAAGACACGATCGTGATCATGGAACGTCCCAAAATTTTCCCATGGCGGAAAAGTTGGTACACGAGCGATGCTCGTGAGAAGTATCAGGTCTGGAATAATTAATGGAGCGTACTTTTCCCAGGAAATTCTCTTCGAACCACCCTAATTACCTCCTGCATCATTCATAAGTGCACTCTCTCTCCAGGCAAAACTGTTATTCCCGTGTAATTACGTCCCGTTGCTTAATCACGTTATCCTGGGACAGAAGTCGGGCGTCAAGGAACGAACTGGAAAATTTTCCAACGGCAAAATATTAAGAGGGGCAACCTAAATTCCCGGACTGATTTGTCTTCCCAGAGATAAGTATCACCTACAAGGCTGGATTAATTAACCTAATGCACTCTTTCAGTGCCATCTGATTAATCGATACCATCCTTTAGAAAATCGCAGAAACAATCTCTGACGAAATATAATCCCAGTTACAAGTAGAATTCTGACGATGATCATACACACGTTCTCTTTTGTGTCTCTAAATAACCCTTTGAAAAGACTGCCTAATTAAAAGACCATATTGGATCCCAATAATCTAGGGCCATTGAATTCATTGAATTTTTCTCTCCTCTTTGATAGAAAACCCCATCACAAAACTTCGTCCTGGTTCTTTTTCCATCACTTTTTTCTGATTCCCGCCCCATCGCACCCGCTTTCTCTTCTAACTTTCCCACCATCGATTTTCCCACTTTCCCCACGCAGGAAAATTCGTAACCGTTATTTTTCCCCTGGGAAATCGCACGGAAATGACATTGGAAGGTGGAAAATATTTTTCCAAGGGATGAAAAAATGACGGAAAAAGTGCGGGGATTCGAACTGGAGTCATTCTGACGGTAGGCGGACAACGTACGCATACGACCATCGAGACTCTAATTGTACAGCTTCACTTTTCACCATTATCCCTTCCCGAAAAATTCATAATTCATGAAAAATTAACAATACAGCATTGAGAGTGTACTTTTGAAGAAAGGAAGAGAAATAAAGAGGGGAAAAAAAAGTAGGAAAATACCTGTCGTTCTGTAACGTTGGCAGTTTCAAAGCGATGGAAAACGATTGTTCTTCGACGTTATTTTATTATACCAGCCGTCGGCCGGCTGCATTAAAATGTAAGTACGCGTGGTATGGACGAATTGAATTAAAGAAAGAGAAATTGGTGGCCAGATGCCTGAAACATTCATCGAAACTCGTGGCCTGGAAAGGTCACGCAAAGCTAGTCGAATAAAAGAAACTGCATAATGGAGGATCCGGACGACGACGACGAGGGTTAACAGAGAACCCTCCTCTCCTACCTTAACGTGACCTTAACCCTCTGACGAAACATATTTCGAGTAGCTGGCTTCTCGTGGTACGGCCGCAACAAGGCTTTCGGCTGTCTGTGACAGCCTTAAAGCGGAACGACCGCACGGAGAAAGTGTTCGATACTCGATAAGGCACGAAGAAGAAACCAACTGCCTCTGGTGATACTCGTTTCTAACCCTTTACTAGCAATTCTTAGACAACGTTCAACGAGAACAATTAACGTTCTTTAACTACTTTTATAAAAACGCATCGGAGAAAAGGAATTCGTAAGTTAATTGTAAACGAAAAAAGAATTCCGAGTAACATAGAGAAAAGTTGATTTTCGTTAAGAAAAAATTGCAAAGTAATTGACTAACTAGGTAAAGTAGAGGGCCACCAATTTCTCCGTCGTTTTCTTACGTAATTTCCGGCAATTTGTCCCGCGTAATTACACGAGTGCCGACTAAAGGACCGAGGAACCATTTCCACGACGATTCGAACGGTGTCGAGCAACCTCTCCTATTGCAAACAGACACGTTTGAAACCTAATAATCCGGCTGTTTCGAATCTAATAAATCGCCGGGAAGGATCAAACCGATGCTGAACACCGGCGGCAGGAAGCTTTTTAATTTCACGGGTTTCTCGCGTGTCGTACGACATAGTTGTTTGCCACGTTAATATACAATACGATCTTAATAAAAATCTGGCCTGTCGTGGCTCGACCTAGCGTGCTGATAGTGGTTGTACTAATGACTGTGAACTTTACACTTCTGCCTGTTGTAAATCGTCTCATTCTACGATTAGCGATTGATTCTCTCGAGTCATCGTGGAAAACGAGCTGATCAGAGATTAAACAAGGATCTCCTGACTACATTTTAAGTGTCACGATCTGGGTTAGGTTAAGTTGGACTTGCGTTAAGCGATGATTAGGCCAGATTAGGTTAAGGTTACGTGTGTTTAATCCGGATTAAGCTTGGTTCCGATTGAGTCTGGATGGAATCTGATTTAGGTGTGTGTCAGAGTACGCAAGTGTGATTAAACTTCGTTAGATCTGAATTGTTTTATTCGAATTTTCTACTTTTAGACGAATTAACGGAACTTAGGCGAAGAAAACTAGGTAACGTTACATGATCGATTATTTATTCTAATTCCTTCGATATATGTTACACGAAGACTGCTCGAAAAATTCTATTCTTCGGGGGAATCGGGCTAGAATCAACTCGATGGTACGTTCCCTGGATAGTGTAATCGATTTCAGCCCAAAATAAAATTTCCTTGCCGTCAGAAGGATAGGCAATGTCCGACATCCCTGCTGGTTTACCAGATTCGATCTATCTGACGGTGGTGGAAGATACAAAGTAGATGAATAGAATGTAGCGTATGCCTAAAAGACGAGGAAATAAATCCAGAGAATTTCGTGTTCCTCCGGATTCACATTCAAATTTTTCTGGGGAAACGATCCGTAGGATAAATGCTCAGTAAGCATGAGACTAGAGGTTATTTTAGATTTAGAAGTTAGCAAAGGATGAGGCAACGAAATTGAGATTCAAGAATGAGTAATCGATGAGGAACGATGCAGAATGTTTCCTGTTTTGAAAAGGAAAGGCCAAATGACTTAAAACTAATAAGAATTATGCCTAGATTAGGTGTAGGTTAGGTATAAGTCAGATTATCAATAGGTGTATTTCACTAGACCTTGGTTTAGTGTAAGCTATGCCTAAATTAAATCATTACTAAATTTAAATTAAGCTTATCGTTAGGTAAGCGAGGTCAGACCTTGTTAAGTCTTCGCTAAGTCAATGCTAAGGATTAAATTAATAAGAGTTAGGTTAAATCTGATCAGATTTATATAATTTAGAGTTAGATAAGTATTATATGATTAAACCTTTGTTAAACAAGTAATTAAGTCTTCGGTAAGTCGATATTAAGAATTACATTAGTAAAGGTTAGGTTAAATCTGATCAGATCTACATAGTCCAAAGTTAGGTGAGTATTATATGATTAAACCTTGATTAGGTAAGTAATTAAGTCTCCTCTAAGTCAATGTTAAGAATTAAATTAGTAAAAGTTAAATTAAATCTGATCAGATTTATATAGTCCAAAGTTAGGTGAGTATTGTACGATTAAAACTTGATTAGATAAGTAGTTATGTCCTCACTAGGTCAATGGTAAGATTTTAATTATTAAGAGTTAGGTTAAATCTGATCTGACCCACATTGTTCAAAGTTAGGTGAGTATTTATTTAAAAGACTAAATCTTAATTATCCCTAATCAGACACATTATGTAAATGAGGTTTAGATTAGGCTGAGAACAAATTCAGATAGATTTAACTTAGATCTAGGTTAAGAAGGATGTCGATTCAGCATACAACCAATTCTGTATGCTCCTTTTACTTTCTTCTTTTGCATCCCGTGACGGTAAATTACGTCAGAAGAATGAACACTAAACGGTCCCTGTGGGAACGCCATGAGACACTCGGTTCAATTAATTCGCGTCCCGGCGATTAAATAATCTGCAATTAAGGGGGAGCAGCCTTAAATTAAAGGAACTTTCGCGGGACGGTGATAAATTTTTTCCAGCGATAAATCGGACCGCTCCGCCTTCCACTGAAACAACGGAGGTGTTTCGGTGGCCATTATTCGGAATTCATTTAATCGCACTCGGACAAAAACTACGCAAACACACGCATACACTGTCGCAATATCGAGTTCTCGATTTGTAAATCAGGGAGAGGCGAAAATAGTTGAAAACAAAATAAAGAAGAAAGAAAAAACGAAAGCTTGTCCTCTATTTTTATCTATTTCTCTTTTCGTTATACATTTTTTGTAATGTTTGTCATCAATGAAAAATCGAGCCACTGGAAATGTTGAAAGAAATAACCGGTACGATCGTTCGATCCATTCTTTCCATTTTTTATTTCTTTCTTTTGTTTTTTTTTTTGTCAATGTTCCGCACGAAATATTTATCAATCACGTCGATACGATAAAATTGAAACGCCGTGGCTGTTCTACGATGAATAACGGTTAAACAATCGCGTCCCTGATGCTTTGACGTTTCGATATCGGACAAAGGGCGACCGTACGAATTTTAATTCGCTCGAAACATTGGGGTTAACCAGAAATATTTTTCGCCATACAATCCCGCAAAAGTGTTTTCAAAAATTTGATCGGTTCAACGATTTGACTAATGTAAATAAATTGTTCTTCGTACGAGGAAGTTTTCGAAATATATATTCGAGGATTCCTATGAAGAAATTCACGCAATTTATCGGCTAAATTTTCCAGTTGGATCGTTTCGTGTGACAATGAGAAACGAAATAAATACCTCAGTGAACCTTGAGAATAAGAGTTGGAAAGCAGGGGGGTGAATTGTCAAACTATAAAATCAGAATTTTCATCACGAATATTCATGAAATCCTTGCACGCGACTTAATCGCTAGATTACCGTGGAATTTCACCTAAAATGTTCACTCGGCTCAACGATAAACGCGACAAGTCCTCCCGTCTCGTGTAACATGGACGTCCAACTTGTACGAGTCGACTTTATCGCTGATTTTTACGCGACCTGTATTCGATTAAATAAATGAAAATCCACCGTGAAATAGTACCGAAGGAAAATTTTAAAAAATTATATTGACGTTAATATTGAATTTTACTAACAAAATTGAAATGTAAAGTAAGACAATAACCAAATGAATAATTTTAAACGAAGTTAAATGAACGAAGTAAATTGATATTTCGTTTCGTTGTACGTGTAATATATTGTAATATTCGTTGAAAACTTCGCAAAAATCTGTCTTCAACATTGTAACTGTGGAATATTGTTTTGAAAATGTGTAATTGCTTAAGTGATTAAAATCGAACGATGACGAAAATACTCGTCGAACGCAGAGTAAGTATACTTACTGTAAATTTCAATTAGTAATAACTAAATAGCAGAATAGAATAGAATACGAACAAGATTATTTAGAAAACCTAATAATATTATTGTTTTAAAATTTATTGATATAACAAACGCTGTTAATGCATTTAAATGAATTTGTATTTAAATAAAATAGGAAAATATCCTCATAGTGGTATATTCCGCAAATTAATTTACATATATCTGATAATTATCAATAAGCCACATTAACAATTGAAATTTTAGCTTAATCAACGAAATAGTATTGTACAGTAACAAACACGTTGTTTATTCTTCAGATATAAGCGAAAAATTAATTAGAAAAAATAAAACACGACAATATTCACAATACGTTTGACGTATAGCAATAATAACGCCATAATGGATTTGCGTCGAATATAACGATATTTCCATAAAAATGCAAAAACATTTGATTATTCTTGATCGTAATAAAAAAGAAAAGAATGCATTTTTCATTTCTTACAAGTATTTCAATTTTTATAGCATTTTATTCGTATCATACGACGAATAAACTCGTCGTTACCCTAAAAAAGATCATTTCCTCGGGACGAGCACACTCGTCGTCACCACAGAACCACGTAACCATTTTTTCACGACGAGTATATTCGCCAATACTTCAAAAGTTACTACTTAAAAGATAACTTCCTCACGACGAGTATACTCGTTCTTACCGCAGAAAAAATCATTTCTTCATAACGAGTGTACTCGTTGCCACAAAAATGGTCATCTTTTCACGACGAATATACACGGCATTACCACAAAGAAAATCATTTCCTTATAACGAGTATACTCGTCGTAGCCGCATAATTGATGATTATCACGCAACGAGTACACTCGTCGTTACTACAAACGTAATCATTTTCTAACGTCGAGTACCCCAAAAGTTATCACATAAAAGATCACCTCCTTTTGACGAGTATACTCGCCTTTACCACTGAGAAGATCATTTCCTCATGACGAATACACTCGCCGATATCACAAATGTAATCGTTCCTTCGCGACGAGTACACTCGTCGTTACTCCAAAAGTGACCACTTCCTCGCGACGAATATATTCGTCGAAACCCCAAAAATTATCACTTAAAAGATCACCTCCTCAGGACGAGTATACTCGTCGTTCCCATAGAGAATATCATTTCTTCACGACGAGTATACTCGTCGTTCCCACAGAGAAGATCATTTCCTTATAACGAGTACACTTGTCGTTATCACATAACTGATCATTTCCTCGCAACGAATATACTCGTCAAACACCGTTAAACAATTAAACGGATTCGCGTTGGGCAAAATTAAAACGGAAAAATGTATAAAACTAAACGAAGCGAAATCGGGGACACGTTTATTAGACGAAAAATGTCCCGTGTATACCCGGAAACATCGTGTACCATTAGTAACATCGTTGTATTACAATCCAGAATGAAAAATGGTAACCGCAGTTCGGCTAATGAAGATACAAACAGCGACATCGAGCATAATGATCGGTCGCCTCTAATTACTCCGCGTCGCACTTTCCTCATAATTTCGTTTCGGTTAATGCTGGCAAAGGACGATGGCATTATTCGGTTAATAGCGCCGGTACAGGAATTTACGCGTGTATTATAATCCTGCAGCTTGTTGATGTAATTATCGGCTGCGGGGCCGGGGTGTGCTTTCGCGTCGTTTGACCTCGTTAAGGAGTTGTTCACCGACGATTCCGTTCGAACATCGACCAAACGAATTTATCGAAACGTTGTTTTATTTATTTTTCCCATTCCGCAACGCGGCAAAGGCGAGGGAGGCATTTTTCAAGCGGCGAATTCTTCGACGAGCTTCGCATATGGAATAGAAAATGTAAACAAAAAAAAAGAAAGAAAAGGAAAAAAGAAAGAATAGGATACCAGTGGATTCGCTGCAATTTTGTTCACGGGAGAAAAACGAGATAAGGAAGGTAAAATTTCACCAGTCTCTTACCTTCAGGAACTCCTCTTTTTTTTTTTATTTTCGACTGTTTTTATTTAGGTGAACAACCGGAATGCCGGAAATGTTCACCTGGTGTAGGTGTGTCATGTCAAGGATGGGAACTTTCGCTTTTCAACCTGTCGAATTTCCAACGAAAAAAAGACAGTGGACGATAAAGGTACGATATATTTGGAGGTGTAATTTTTGACCGCTGATAAACTGAGCATTCTGGCGAGGCATCCTCGTTGGAATGCAGATACGATACCACGCGAAAGTTAGTTAAGAACCAGCGGCTGACGAGGAACGGAGAATTTGAATTCGGCTCGCTGGATTTTCCGAAGTTTGTGCAAACTTGCACGAACGTTGGAAGCAAAATTGTACCTTTCACGAAAACAAGCGATGCTCCTCCATCACTCACGCCCTCCTCTCAGATTCTTAATTTCGCGGATGTTGGAAAATTAATTAAACAAACCTGATTTTCAATTTTCCATCACTTTCCGTCACTCGGGAAAGCTTCTCATTTCTGCCAGTTTTATTTCATTTATATTCCTTGTACATATTTGTAAGTCGAGTATTTATTACGGATTGGTCTTAAAGTTATCGAGAGAATGACGCTTAATGCTGGTAAGAGCACTCGACCTTATGGAAAGAAGTGGATGATGACACCCCTTGTTAACCTTTCTCCAATTTTCTTGCCCACTCGACAGGCTCGCGTGCTCCGCCGGAAGTAGACCGAATTATTGACAAGATTGCGCGCTGTTCCGCGGGAAAGGGCACGTTTCCACGACAATCGAATCAATCTACCGCGAAAAAGGTGTCTTCTACCTGCCTAACGTGCATTTATTTTAGAAGCTGATTCGATTAGCGCTTAGGTGTATAGTGTCAAGTATCTGTGTCTGTGTCAACTATCTGTGTCACTGAAATATTACCTTCTAGAATGTCTAATACTATTTTAATTAAATTTTAATTATTTTAATTCTTTATTTCTGTTAGCAGAATCAGTTTTTTTACTCCATACTAGGTTACTAGAGTGTCCTAAATTTAACAGTTTGCGACAGTTTTCACGATTTTGCGAACTTGTATAGACTAAACCAGACCTGGCCAACCCAAATGGTTTTACGGGTCACTTTGATGACGCGTAAGGTTACAACGGGCCGCACTTTAGGTAAACATGCTTTTAAAAAACGTAATACAAATACAAAATGAATAAAACATCATTGTTATACTATGATTCAATATAATTAACTCTCGAGTCTTAATTAATGATATATTTGTTTATCCTTTCTTTCACTTAATTTTTGTAAATCTAGCTTTATGTTCGACGTTGCACATTTTAGCTGGTTTTCTAAATTGGAATAAGTTAATAAAGCACGTGATGAACTCTTAGTAAGTTTCATCTTCGAAAAAAATGTTTCACGAACATATGTGGATCCAAAAGCACTTACAACGGGTTGTGAAAAATGTTTTTTTTTATGTAAGTAGACACCACTGTACTCAGTTGTGACACTGAGTTCGATCTATCGATCAGTGTGTTTGTAGCAGCTGTTTATGTCAGTCGACCTCAAGTATGTTCTACGATTTTTACAAAGAAAAAAGCTGTCCAGCAAAGAGTTTGTCTTAAGTTTTGCGTTTCTAACGAAATTTCTTGTTTCGAAACGTTGATAATGTTACAAAAAGCCTATGGTGAGTTGTGCTTCACAAAAACATAAGCGTACGAATGGTATAAAGCGTTCAAAGAGAGCCGAGAAGAAGTTCAGGATTTTCCGCGTTCGGGTCGACCATCAACGGTTTCGATTGACGAAAACATCGAAAAAATCAAAAAAATATTGCGAATTCCTTCTGGATGGACAAATGGACGATAAAGAATATCATTTGAGCGTCATGAGGCGTTTGCATGAAACTATTCGTCGAAAAGGTCCAGATTTGTGGAAATACAATTCTTGGATTTTGCACCATGATAATGCTCCGTCGCACACATTGACCTTGGTACGCGAATTTTTCGCCAAAAACTCAACAAATGTTATCAATCAAAAACCCGTATCCACCGATATAGCACCGTGTGACTTTTTCCTATCTCCTAAACTCAAATTACCATTTTAAGGAAGGCGTTTTTAGTCGATTGAAGCCATAAAAGAGAATTCGCAGAAGGAGCTGAAGGCTGTACCTTCTTCAGTGTTTAAAAAATGTTTTGAAGACTGGGAGAATCATTGACGTATGCGTATCGCCTCAGATGAGGCCTATTTTGAAGGCGACAACATACATTTTGATAAATAAATATGTAGTCTGTGTTTTATTTACAAATTCCGGGTACTTTTTCTACATAATGTACAAGAGTATAAGATAGAATAAAACAGAATATAAGCAAGAAAATAGAACAACGTATAAGGACGAGTACAAGGAAGCATATAAGAGTGTTAGTCGACCGTGACTCAATTATTTAATAAACTACTACTCCTAGATTATTATTATTAAGGTATTAGAGCTTAATCTAGCACTCTGACATTCAGTTTTACGAGGAGAAATAAATTTCGACTAACGATAACGGAACTGTGGCGTTTAATCCGTTCACGAGAGCAGCATTAGGCGATCCGGCGTTAGAGGGGCCGCTCAATTGTCAGTCGCAACGCGAATTTGCACAGGTGTCAGGCACAAGATATGTATCATATCGAACAGTGCTCTGAATAGAGCAAATTGCTGATGCAGCTACGCGTGGATCACGATGCGTCAGATCAAACCTGGCCTACGTGAAATAAACGCGATTCCGGTGTCTTTCGAGATCTAAACTGAACCTCGTCTGTTCTCCTGTGTGTCTACTAACTCCTTCCAGACGTCAAATCTACTTCTACGATCAGTATTCCCTTTGTAAAGTTAAATATAATTAAACGACAAGGAGGAATGTGTGCTTTAATAACTCTGCACGAGTTCCAATAATTTATAACCTTTTCAGTATCGACCTAAACTAATGCAGTTTGATAAGGTTTGAGAAAAAATGCAGTTTTAAGTGATGATTGCTAGACTGCGGATTTTTATGCATTTATAGGAACCTCGGAGGTGGAAAATTGCACAGAATGCACGTAACACGAAAAAGTATGCAAAATGTCTAAATTATAGTGCTTTTTAGAATACCTGATAGGTGAAATAATTTTCTGTCGGAGTTCTACTTTTCTTTTTTTTATATTCTCGAAAACACGAATTTGCATAAAAATCCGCAATCTGATGATTGCGAAATTTGAAATGGAACAATACGTTGAGAAATAAGAGGAAAATGAATTAATGACAAAAGTGTTTCCAAGTTTGTTAAAAACTGTTACAAAATTTATTCCACAGTTACAAAATTTTCAAGAACATTATTATTTATTAGAAATAATGTTAAAATTATTTCATTACTTTTCATATTCATTTTGCTAGTTGCCACTATTCGTGCCACATATATTGTTCGATGTTAAAAGGGTTAAGGAAAGAGAAGAATAATCAGATATTTCTAAAATCACTCTGACAAGATAGAATTCCAATTCTAGGTGATTGAACGAGGTATATTTCGAAGCTGAACATACCCAATCACGATCAGATTGTTCTATCCACTCTTTTTTCACCGATCTAAGTTATCCAAAGTGGTCAGAACTCGTGGTACAGGTGTCCAGAGAGCAGTTATCGGACGATTGTCTCTACTGGAGACCAATTCCCATCGAAAATGATTACAACAGACTCGTCCAATTTGCACGGATTGAAATCCAAAGTGAACTGGACCGTTCGTGAACCTTCTAACTTCAACAGGAAGTCCAAGAATCCCGTTCTATTCCCAATGAAAAGGCTCCCTGAATGAGTCTGATTAATCATCTTCCATGGAAGAACTACTGGAAATTTGTCAGACTCTCATTTACTTTCAGTCTCCTATCTCAATGAAAAGGCGTGCTCGATGAACTCTATTAATCATGTAAAGTCGAAGAAGACATCTACCAGTGACATTCCCTTACAAGTCACAGACGATTGCATAATCTTTTTTTACCGTGAGCACTCGACCGTGCTAAGAGGCGGTTCCCTTGCCAACGAACCAGTGTTATCAAATCTTCAAAAAGTTTCTCGAAATTGTAGCTAGTAACGCTGATTTGTAGTCTTCGGTAAGAATCCTGAATATTCCCATCTTTCTCTCCCGGGAGAGAAAAATGTCGTTTAATTTAGACTAGAGAAACCATGAAGTGAGTCAGCCTCCTTAATTGCGCCGTATCGTTCGACTGAGAAACGGCTATTAATGACCAGCTCAAAGATCAGAATCGTGGTTTTACGGATGATCGACCATCTTGCTTGATGTCTTCCATTACGTGCATAGATTTTTAAAAATTACCTATCAGAAGTTGGGACCTCGCTATCGAATACTCGATCTTTGTTATTTTTTACTCACTCATGGAGGTCTGTTAATTCTTGGAAAAAGCAGAGCAGAGCAGATAACCCATCAGAAGTTGAGACCTAGCTATCGAATCGTTCCTATACCTTCAAAAATTCAAAAACGTGGATCTTTGTCATTTTTGACTCACTCATGGAGATCTGTTAATTTTTAGAAAAATTATCATGCAAGATAACCTAGCAGAAGTTAAGACTTCACCATTGAATCGTTCTTCTACCTTCAAAAATTCAAAAACGTGGATCTTTGTCATTTTTGACTCACTCATGGAGATCTGTTAATTTTTAGAAAAATTGCCACACAAGACAACCGATCAAAAGTTGAGATTTCTCTATCGAACCGTTCCTGTACCTTCAAAAATTCAAAAGCATGGATCGTACCTTCAAAAGTCAAGAACTTCGATCTCTATCATTTTTGACTTACTCATAGAGGTCTGTTAAGTTTTAGAAAAATTACCACACAAGATTTAAAGACTCCGAAGAGCACACTACTGGGTTAAAGGTTTCACAGCACCGTGCAGTATCACGTGTTTTAACCAGCACTGGATATTTTCACTTTTTGCGATACTAGGGTTCAAGAGTTCTTTAGTCCTAACTTCCGAGATCTTAAATCAATTCTATCCACCGGTGACATTAGGTCCCACAGTTCACTTTACTCGGACAGATTTTTCCGAGTTATTTTGCGAGTCTCGAGAGTTACGTAACCTAACTTTTTACTGATTCTAAAGAGACATATGAATTGCCTGGGGTCTCCGTCGGCCCGACGGCCTTTGCCACGTGAAGAAGTCCCCGAGGCATTCGAATCATAAAGGTTAATTAGCTAGAGTGGGTCGCTTTTAAGAAAGCCAGCGGTGAAATAATTCCCATCCCTCCTCCTCGTAGCTGCGTTTTGCGCGACGCAGCTTTTCATTAACGAGAAAGGCAGATCACGAGCCAATAATGAATACTTATCTGCATTAACCGTAGACAATACACACCGGAACCATTGTTTTCACCCCCGACCGACAATCCCAGGCTTGACAGACTTTTGCGTAATATGCACGTTTTCACATACCCCACCTAATCGAATTTAAAGAAAAGAGATTTCCACATCCTGTCGATTGTCAACATCGTGAATGAAGTTTCCAGGGTTTAAGTCTAAATTATTACGAGCGTAGAAAGGTTGAAAAATAAAAAAAGAAAAAAAAACGAAAGTTCGCGCGAAGCGTGCACCGTGTACCGAAAGATTGTACGATACATAGAATCCTCGAGTAAAAGAAACACTCACCCTCGTTCTCGTTGTTCCCAATCAGAATCTCCGTGTCCTTGAAATCAGCCTCTCTGAGAAGATCCAATGGATGTTTCGGTAGAAAGATCCCATCGATGGTTGGCGCCGATGGGAAGCCGAGAATACCACCGTAGCTGTTCCACTGTTGTACAGATATAGTTTTCGCGTCCACGGATCTCATGCAAGCCATCACCCTAGCTGGATTCTCCTGTAGCATCGTGGAATTGCAACCACAATCGTCTACCAACACTCTAGCCACCTCGTTCGCTTTCTCCCCAGTCATGTAACTCCATGGGGCGTTCAGAGTGCCACTCTGTAAGATACCACGTCGAACTAGACCTTTGGTGACGGGTGAGATTAAATGTAAGCTGACAGAACTGCCACCAGCAGACTCTCCGAAGATGGTAATCAAATCAGGATCACCGCCAAAGGCGACAGCGTTGTCTCTGAGCCACCTGAGCGCCAATGCCTGATCCCATAGACCCATGTTCCCAGGTGCTTCCTCGCTGTTGGTGAAATGTTTGTTCAAATAGAGAAATCCGAAAGCTCCGACTCTGTATTGCATGGATGCGATGATCACGTCGCTGGCAGCTGCCATGATATCAGCGTCGTACACGTCCAACGTTGCTGTTCCGCTCATGAATCCACCACCGTAGATCCAAACCAGAAGCGGCAATCCATTCCTCTCGCCGTTGTTCGGCGTTTCCGAGCCTCTGTGCCTTAACCTCAACTTCTGCGGCGGTACCCAGATATTCAGATACAAGCAATCCTCGGATATATTGGTATTCGGATTCCACATCTCTTCTCCTGGAAAGCCTGGGAAGTACTCGTACTTCTCCTGATAACAGCTATTCGGCAACACGGTAGCATTTAATACACCATGCCACGGTTCTATGGGCAACGGTTTCCTAAATCGTAAAGGACCAATGGGAGGTTTAGCGAATGGGATACCATAATATACGTGGACCTCTTTGTCAAGCACTGTACGAGAGAAGCCTCGGACCAATCCACTGGTGGTTTCGACGACCAATGGATCGTTGTGTAGATTGTTCCTCTGTGCAGCACCATCGGTACCAGCGGCTAACAGAGCCAAGAGGAGCAGCAGGTCCATCATGATTGAGTTCCGTGGAGCACACCTGGCCGGAGAGACTCAACAAGTTAGCGAGTGGGGGACCGGCTTTTGCGCGGAATCCACGCCGGCTCCTAATTCACCGTGACCTTTCGAGGCATACGCACACCACAAGGCACACGCACGCGCGCTGAATGTCACTCTATTCTTCACTCTTTCTCTCTTTTTTTCTCTCTCTTTTTCTCTCGATTTATCTCTCGATTTATCTATGTCCTTTATTCCTTTAACCACAAGGATTAATCTTCTTGGTACAACAACGTTCTGTGTGTAATCAATGTGTGTATCCGTGTACGTGTGCGTTACGTCCGTTGCGTGAGTGTGTATATATGCGTCTTTATATGTTTACGTGTGTATGTACGCGTACTTTTCCTGTTTTTTTTTCCGCAGGTTCGTCACGAGGTATTGGTGTTGTTGTTTGTTTGTCGTCGATTGGAAGGTGGTTGTAACGAAGAAGAGGCAGAGCTGATTATGGCGTGTGAAGGCAAAAAGGGATCGCGCGGCGGCCGGCGAGCCGCGGTGCACGGGGTCGACTGATCGAGGCGACGGTGGTGGCGCGACGTAGAGGTGCGCCGCGGGCTGCCAGTGGTGGTGGTGGAGGTGGTGGTGGAGGTGGAGGTAGTCGTGATATGGTGGGCGAGTGTTGGCGCACGCCTAGCGCATTCAATTCAGTTCTCGAGCAATTTCACGCCGCTAAGATTGTATCCCTACTCCTTTTACTAGTTTTTCGCGTACTTACATTCAGGATTTGAACCGGAGGTACTGTGATCAATCGGAAAACAGGGAATTCTCTAACACTGAAACTACCAAAACCCGTCAAAGTGATGGGTTTCAGAGATTTCTCTTTAAAATTATTATATTAACACATTGTACGCCGGCTAAATATCGGCAGGTGAGAAACCCTGGGTAGTGGTATTCATATTGCTTATGTATGGGGAATGGACACTCGAAAGAAAGTATATTAAACAATTGTATACATTTTCATGAAAGAATGTATAGTATATTTTTGTTGAACATTCGTCAGATACGTTTCAACGAAAATCAAACATCTGTCAAAACCGATAAGTTGGAAATCCTGCAATAATACGGGACAGGCGTGGAATGTGTTAACATTGTGTTGGTACAATTGCAGGAATTTATAACGACTTTTAACGAGGTCGCATACACAGTCTATTCAAAAAGTTCCTGGACTTATATTGTAGAACAACTTCTAACAGCGACATCTTTGTTTCAAGGTTAAATCTAGTTATCGTAGATCTTCTTTTGTTTATCAACTTCATTTAACACCAGATTTACGGAACACGTCATTTTGGATTTCATGAGCGAAATTACGGAAACAATTATTATTATTTTCCAACAAATTTCCTCACTTTTATTAATGGAATGATATGCAAATATATCAGAATTTGTAAGGAAGTTAACAATATGTAATTATGTTATCTGTAATAAATCGATTTCTTAAAAGAAAAATTCGGTTTCTCGTTCACTCAAGAGAAGGCCATAAACCTAGTGTTAATTAACCCCTTGCCTTACAATTACGAGTATCCTAAACTATATAAAGTAGTAATCGCTAAAACTATCGATTCTAAACTATATGTATTAGTTTAGGATACTACCAAAAACTGATTTAACAACTCCCCATAGTTTCTATGACGAGTCACACTCGCAGTGTAGATTATGATCAAGAAAAATTATATGCCCATTAAATTTGTACTTTTGCACAAATTTCAGCTTAAATTTAAGACTGAGGATCGCCAAATACAAATAATTTATAATATCCTGACTTTTTTTATACCTAGGTACATTGGAACAGTGAATAGCTGAGGTTAATATACGTAATGTCTAATAAATCGTAAGGCAAGGGGTTAACCTCTAACTATTTTTGTCTGTAGAACACATTTGAAATTTGGTCAGTCTTTTTCGTTGTCACTATTAGCGTAATGAAACAAAGAGCTGCGATACAGTTTTGCTTTTTAAGTGGAAGAAGTCGTAAGCAAATTACACTAATGACGAAAAATACATACAATAGTGAATGTCTTGGTTACATGCAAGTATTTCAGTGACATTTAAGAATGGTCGTAAGACACTTGAAATCAGAAGTGAAGACAACGTTGATTGCATTTTTTGATTCACGAGGAATTGTCCACAGTGAGTTTGCGGACAAACGGTCAATGGGGAATTTTATCGCAACGTAACAGATCGTCTTGTGAAGCGGATGCAACTTTTTTATCTGAGCTTGTAATGAAAATTTAAAGAAATATATTTTAAATATTTACATTTGTTATATGCATGCTGAAAATTTCATCGAAATCGATTGATGCTGGAACAAGGGGCAAGCATTGAAAGATGTAAGAATTTTTCGAATTAAGAATCTTTCGATGTAAAAATCTCAAGAAAAGTCGTGAGATAATTCGATTTTTGCCATTTTTAATCATTTGTAACTTATAGTAGCGTTAACCGATTTCGATGAATTTTTCAGCATATACATATTTACACAATTGACATAAATTTGCAAAATATACTTTTTAAATTTTCATTATGGGTTCACATAAAGAAGTTGTAAAAGGGAGCCGTTACTATTTTCTTCGTAAATTGGACCAATTAGAATGTTTTCGAAACTGTTTGTGCGCGTCATTATAGTAAACTAATCCTAACTTCTTACGAGAACACAATTCGTTTGTTTCAATTTTAAAAAAGTTATTCTGTTTTAAACGGTGTCCGAATATTAATAAAAGTCACTGTACATATTTTAAAAGTAATCGAAGCACCAAGTAAAAAAAAACCTCCATTCTATTCACACCAAAGTACATCCTACAATATTGTAAGTGACGAATTAATTTTGCACTCGAGCGTGGTTCATATCCATCGCTAGTCTTGTGGATAGACGACTCGATCCTTAAACGCTGTCCTTGCTCGTTTGTCTATCTACACACCCTCGTAGTTTCAATCTCATTCTTCCTCCCCTTCATCACCTCGCAGACGCACAAATCGACATGTATACTGCCTCGAATCGAGTCAATGTTAAACAAGAACGAACGTAATCTGAAAGGCCAGCTATTGTTTCGACGTAGAAAATAAAATTGTTAGTTTCGTGCAATTGAAAGTTGATAAACAGAAGAAACACGGATCTTTAGTTTCTCGATGGACATTTCGTAAACTGTCATGTGAAGATGTCCTTTTAATCATCCCTCGGTTAGGTTATATGGAACCTGGTACAACAAAACCAAAGAGAAGGAGGGTGAACCGAAGAAAGAACCAGCTGGTTTTCCCCTCTGCGTTTCACCCTAGCCACATTTCACCCTTCGTAGAAACCACGAAAACGATACTGTTCCGTCTTAATTCCACTCCTCTTCTCAGCAGGGTCACACCCTGAGGAATACACCATTGTCAGAGCTATCGAACGGGAATCTTGTTGAAATAATTGTACCACGGTGGAAGAAATGGGGAAGGAAAGAAAGAAAAATTACGGATTTTGAGAAATTCTAGATATGTTATTAAATAAATGAGAGAAACAAAATATCTCGACAATGATTCTTAGATTCTTGGATCACTTTTATCGCTTCTATCACTTCTATCGCTAGTTTTTTAACCTCTAGACAAATTATTACATTGTCGATTACATTGAGCATCTGAATAAATATTACATTGCCAATCACGCACATTTTTTGCGCGAGCGACGCTTACAAATTGGACCTTGAAAAATATAGAATTCGTCAATATACATTGTTCCCCTGTCTCTAATAATTTTTGGGATATTAGCTAAAATATTTTTACTAATTTTAAGTTTAATGGGGTGGTTTTTGAAATTGAAAATGATATAAAATTAAAAACTACTCATTAAAATAGAACTACTATTAAAATATTGTTTCGAGAACTACTGTGTACCAAAGATTCATTAATAGTCTTTTCACAAACATATGAGAACAATTTGAGAAACTTCACGACTAGCAATTGAACATCTACCTTTCGCCACACGTGTTATGTTACTAAAATTTTCACATAACCAAGACGTTAAAAAAGAAAACAGTATATCGCCTCTTAACACTTAGCCAACCGCGTATTTTCACAAACGACGCGAAGCAGTAATCTTCTTCGCTTGAAAGACTCAAAGTGTCCTTCTACATTACCGGTGAGGATGTTCTCTTCCGCCACCCGTTAAAATCTCGTTCAAGTTTATATATTTTTTTTAAATCGTTCATGCAGCAACTTCTTTCAAAAACGGGGAGAGATATTAAATCAGTTATTTGAAAATTAGGAGATCTCCCCACGTGGTTGGTAATGTGTTAATTGTCATTCGAGTTACGATGTTGAATCAAGTGGCGACTGATGGTCGCCTCTCGAGTGTAAAGAATTAAAAAAACGAAGCCCCGATAAAAATTTTCTTATTCCACACTTTTCCAACATTCTGTCTCGTCGAATCATCCTCAAGAAGCTCGAAGAACATCAACTGTCATATCAGCGATGAAAAATTTTCAAAAACTGGATCTTCGCTGGTCGATTTCCAAACGTTCCTCTAACCAGAAACAAAAATTCCAACAGTCGAGAAACCACGTGACCACGACTAACGGGAAACAAACTTCCACATACACACACACACACACACACACGTATACAGAATCGAATTGTTGAAAAACTGGCTGCACGTGTCACAGAATTGTTCGCACGCTGATTCGAATATTTACATTCTGCTCGACAATCAGCGAGGTGTTCGCAAGTTTCACGAAAGACGGGAAAAACATACGGTAGGCGCGAAGATATTACGTGACACGGTAGCATTCAAGATTCGACGGTTTTTCTGAAAGTAAGCCGAGTGGTTGGTTACAAAGACACGTGGAATGCGTGATGTTATTAGTGAGAAGACCATGGTGTACGCGTTCTGCATACATAACGACAAATCTACGATTGCAATCGAGATCTCCCCCTCGATGGATGAATGGGTTTCTAGCTCTCCCTTGTGAACCAGACAATATCCCTGAACCTTCTTGCGAACATCTTGGAAATATCTTGTACCCTTAGTAAGATACTTCCATCAACCGTAAAATCGAACAGTTCTCTCCTATCACGAACACTTTCACTACGTTAATTAAAATCACTGTTGAGTTTATTCTGTTCTTATTAATTACTGTTCGATCGCGTAACATATTTCACTGTTAAATTAGAACGGTGAAATTCGAGAGATTTGATAAGCAGACGCGAAGAAGAACGGGTCAAGTTGATACAGCGAAATCAAGTTGCATGGAAAATTCAAGAACATCGAATATTTCAGCGATCACTTATCAAAGACTAAAATATAGTTCCACGAGTGAATTTAGTATATGAAAAATGATCGTTGAATTGCGTTCTATTTTCTTGAATTTTATACCTTCCCCTTTATACCAGAAATATGAACGTGCAAATATTTGTCTTTCTTGCACTGAAGTGTATATCGAATAATTTTTTTCAAGTTTTATTTCATAATTACGATATATAGGGTGTCACAAAATTCACGCAAGATTTAAATTCTGCGTCATTTGTACGGTAAAGTTTTGCCAACGAGAAAAAAAAGACAGCGTGACAGTTCAGAGTTATTAAAAATGGAGCGCTACACGGAAGAACAACGCGTTGAATGGATTGTGGAACAACAACAAATGGATGCTGATTTTTCGAACAAAATCATTTTCATCTTGATGGCTTCGTTAATTATCAAAATTGTCGCATTTGGAGTTCAGAATATCCACGAAAAATTGTTGAGAAATAAATGCATTCACAATGTGTCACTGTTTGGTGCGGATTTTAAGCTGGAGGCATCATTGGACCATTTTTCTTCGAAAATGCGGCTGATCAGGCAATAACCATCAATAACCAACAATGACCATCGACGAGAGGGCGGTTACTTTTTTCCGGAATTTTCGCGATCAATGACGCAGTTCAACCACTTTTCTTCACCAACTCGATGCATGTTAATTCGTTGAACCGTGTGTTTCACCCCCACGAACATATCCTCTGAGAAATCATTTAAGTGATGACACAGTCCGGGAGCAAGAGATCAGTCAGACAATCAAACAGAAAAGAACGAGTAGCAACATAACATAGTAACATCCAAAACGACGCGAAACACATAATATCACACCGAACGAGATTAAAGACTTTAATTATCCGATAACCAGCGTCTCCAAAAGCGGCACGAGCTAGTGAACACGAGCCTTACAACCCTGTGATATTTCGAAAAGGAATAACAGCGTAGAGAGACGCAACAACTACAGTCCCTGGCCATCGAATTAGGACCACTACAAATTTTAAGCATTTTTCGCGTTTTCCGTAAAATTAAAAGGCTTGTTGAAATTGTAATGATATAATTTATTAACTACTAACATAATACACTACTACTGTACATAATATTGTTAACACATGTTAATATCATGTATTTCCACCCTTTGCTTTGATAACAGCTTGTATCCTTTCCGGCATGCTCCGTATACATTGCTCGATCATATGCTTTATATCTTCATTATTTTCCCAAATATCTGTCATTTTTCTTTTCAACTGTGACAATGTGGTGTTTGGAGATTCATAAACTATTTTCTTAAGTAGGCTCCAGACATTTTCTATAGCATTCATGTCGGAAGAATTTGATTATTACCACGATAGTAACAAATCAATTGTTATATATACATCATTATCAACGTATTTAGTAATAATTTGAATGACCTAAGACAATTTTCCATATATGACATACTGTTATAGACATAAAAGTGAAATTTCCGTACGTGGTCCTAATTCGATGGCCAGGGACTGTATAGTCGCATTTCGTAGCGAAAGGGTTAAATTTCATTAACCAAATGGATATTACAGATTTTTCGAAAAATCAAAATTTGTTGGATAGTGTAATCAGTCACTGTGGAGAAAAAGGAGATCCTACAATTGCTGCTCATACCATGGTTCAATTTCCCCGTGTAAAAACTCTGGAAATCTTCTCGGTGCAGGAAGAAATCCATCAGACAAGTGAATCCGCAAGATGGACAATCCTCGTTAGAGCGATACCGAAACCTGTGCAAAGAAACGCTCTAATGAACCGTCCCAATTACACCATCGTTATCCATTTTCCAACCGGTAAAACACTTTTGTTCTAATCGCTCTGTGTTCAACCAGTGAAAGGCTTCTTTGGAGGCCTCACAGCTCGAGTTAATCCCTTCGTCCAAGCCAGACAGAATCTCTGTACGTATTTCTGGACCCAGGGATCGAGATCTGTTGTTTATTATGCCGTCCTCTCACCGTCTACTACTACTTCATCTCTACTACTACGTACCTATACCTCTCTGGCTAGCTCTGTCCGTGCCACGTACTGAAACATTGCAATTCGAGCTCGGTCAGCTCGTGGATAATAATGGCGACTGTCACTATATAGGTTTTGCGAAAGGGAACTACGCTTGATACATACAAGCCAAGCTTTTCAATTCCTCGCTATTTTGGAGGTAGCTGTATGTATATCGACTTTCTTGCCTGTGGACATTTATCTGATCGGTGAATTTGAGTATTTTCACCCGGGTTAGGCTTTTTCATACCTGTGTATTCTGGATTCGAGTGTCGAATGAACGAGTCACCGGAAAATAAACGTTTCCTTTATACAGTTCTAGCATTGTTTGGAATATTTATAATGCGGATTTTTATGCAATTTTTATTTTATCTTTGAGAATATGGTAAAAGGAAAGTGGAACTTTGGTAGAATGTTATTGGAATGTAAAATTTTGTGAAAGTGACTTTCAAAGGTTTGTGGCTATTGAAAAACATTTTTGTTGAAAAAGAAAAGAATAGCGTGATTAAACGTTTCTTTTATAAAATTTGTAATAACCACGCTCCGGATTTTTATGTAATTCTATGTATATCTTTGAGAATATGGTAAGAAAAAAGTAGAACGTCGCTGGAAAATTATTGGAATATAATACAAAATTTTGGAAAGTAGCTCTTGAAAAACCCTGTTTATAGGAAAAATAACGTGATTAAATGTTTCTTTTGTTTAGTTTGTAACAATTACACTATGGTTTTTTATGCAATTTTATATCTTTGAAAATATGGTAAAAAGAAAGTGTAACTTTGGTAGAATGTTATTGGAATGTAAAATTTTGGAAAGTGACTTTCAAAGGTTCGTAGCTATTGAAAAACACTTTTTTATAAAAATACCGTGATTAAACATTTTTTTCATAAAGTTTGTAATAATTACACTACGGATTTTTATGCAATATCATATCTTTGAGAATATGATAAGGAAAAGGTATAACTTTAGTGGAAAATTATTAGAACATAATACAAAATTTTGAAAAATGACTTCCGAAAATCCGTAACTATAAAACAATTATTTTGTTTTTTGAGAAAACGAAATAAGACAAAATGGCTACCAGAAACCTAACAAAAGTATACAAAAAATTGGTATTAAACCTCGTTATAAATATTTCACTGTTCTTTTTTTTGCATTAATTATGATTAAAAAAAGCCACTTGAATAAAAATATATTGCTCAAATATAATTATTATCAATTGAACGGTTTACGTCGAAATTAGTAATTAAATCTTTCAATTAAACTGGATTTATTGTAAAACGAGACAAGATAAGCTGTGGTCTAGAAATACTTTTAAACAAATTCACTCTTTTTTCTCTATCTTTACCAGCTGTTTGCATTTGAACTACCTACACAGTCTCGACAGGCTCATTTCAAGTCAAAAGCGTTAACAGATCTCTTATGGGATCTCAGATTAGTTGGTCTGAAGTAAACCAAATAATTGAGGAAATTTATAATAATGAACTTCGGAATCATTTGCAAATCTCTCACGAAGATTCGGCTACACCAGTGGTTGATGATATCATGAATCTATGAAGGAGAGTATTTAATTTGCAAAAAGGTGGATAGGACCTGCAAACGAGATAATTTCGAGTGCAAAAAGATGAGTATAATCTATAAAAGGATTAATTCGTAATGTAAAACCTACAAAAAAGAAAATGCCAATTTTCTGAGAAAAAATTTTAGTATGTATTCTCCTCAAACTTAAAGGATGTCGTCAAATACGAAATTAGAAATCGGAAATAACGATTAAATTTAAGTGAAAGCTGCTTGACACTCAAAGGAGCGATAATCTGAACGTAAATGTACAAAGCTGAAAAATTGGTCCATTGTCAATAAAATAGTCAATCATTAAATCTACTTAAAATCACAAATCAACCTTACAATCCAACTACAATACTATATAGAGTCCTTTCTATTCATCAATCTATACGTTCAAAAGTATCACTCTTACAGTGCAATACATTAAATTCCATTGATTACTCGGTCCAACGAGTGTTCCTTTAAGGATTAATCGACCGGTCGTCCTCTCGACGCCATGGATTCGAAGCGAAGCATTTTATTAGCCTGTCTCCTTCTCCACATCCTCCTCCTTCCCTATTTCTCCACGCTCGTTTTTCCTCTTTAGCCCTGGCTTGGCCACTGGATGGGTCACTATTCTCCCCTTGGCTTTCGTCGAATGTTTTTACCATCGTGAAAAATTACCACCACCATCGATGGAATGAAAATTTACGTTGTCTACGACGCAGTAAGAACACTCCAGGCCAGTCGATACGAGATAATCAGCCTGAAGGTTCACACAAAAATAAGAATTGCGCGCAAAATAAGTCTCTAGATGAAGGAGAAAGAGGACGTTGATGTAGGTAGGAATTTTCTTCTTTTTCTCGACGTTTGGTTTCTCCTCTTCATCCTCTAATCGTATTGTCCCTCCACAGTGGGTTTGTAGTATTCACTCCACCAAACACAATCATAGTGATCATTTATATGATATTGTACTTCATGCACAATGTCATCAAATGTGCTTTAAAATAAAGTAGGAAGTACTCAATTATTTTTCGTACTTTTTGTTTTATTTCAATTCAAAGTTCTATCGCTCTTATTGAAAAACCCTATGTTACGATCCTAAAGCATATCGTGTCTGAGTGTGAGAGTTTCCGAATTTCTGATAGTCACGAAACAATTAGCGGGTCATGCCAACTAAGGTCTTGTTCCAGCTGAAATTATTTTTATGACTGAATTTTTGTTTGGCTTCGAACAGAATTTTTGAATAACTAAATAGTTCGATTCGAAAATTGTGGTTCAAATGTACGAAGTTCTATGTAGATCAATGGGCATTTCAAAAGTGAGAAGTGTGAAAGGAAACTTGAATTTCTTTCCGAGCAGAGAGCCTCCGTAATCGATGGAAACTTCTCAGCGTAGCTCAAAAGCAACGAAGTATCCATACTTTCTTAATTGACACACACCTGTGACTGGGATTTCTGTTTCTCAATTCCTTGAGAAACCTGTTATTTCAGAGTGAAGAAAGGTAAGCAGATTAGAGTTGTGGGCTACAGGATAATTAGATAATTAGATGCGCGCAACGCCTGCAATTTGAGATAGAGAAAAGGTGAGAAAATTGGGATATTATGTTGTTCGGCGATTAGAATGCTGGAATAGCATATAATTAAAGTATTAAATACTCAAAAGTCATGAAACTTGCATTCGAAGAAAGGTGAGAAAATTATCGCGTTGCTGGATAATTTAAGCTAATGTTACGCACAGTCCGGTTCATAAATATTAGGGTTCTTCAAATATACCTAAACAGTTGTTACAAGTTTATTAACATTCTGAAAAGAATTATTAATATGGAATCTCGTAATATTGGCAAATACATATATGAGATTTGTTAAAAAAAAAAAAGAATAATCGGAGTATTACAAAAAATTATTGTTTCTTAAAACGATCGTTTGTGAAATAGTCACAACCATAATTATATCATATTGTGTTACTAGTAAACTGCAGATTTTTATGCATTTTAGAAAAATGTGAAGATGCAAAATTGCACAGAATGCAGATAATATGGAAAAATATAAAAAGTATTCAGATTATAGTACTTTTTGTAATTAAAATGTGGCCCTCTTTGAGACAGTCACAACCATAATCACGTCGTATAGTATCATCGGTGCAATGTGGATTTTTATACGTTTATGGAAAATTTGAAGGTGAAAAATTATGCAGAATGTACATAATATGGAAAAATATAAAAAGTACTCGAAATATAGTACTTTTTGTAATTAAAATGTGGTCCTCTTTGAGACAGTCACAACCATAATCACGTCATATAGTATCATCGGTGCAATGTGGATTTTTATGCGTTTATGGAAAATTTGAAGGTGAAAAATTATGCAGAATGTACATAATATGGAAAAATATAAAAAGTACTCAAAATATAATACTTTTTGTAATTAAAATGTGGCCCTCTTTGAGACAGTCACAACCATAATCACGTCATATAGTATCATCGGTGTAATGTGGATTTTTATGCATTTATGGAAAATTTGAAAGTGCAAAATTACACATAATATGAAAAAATATTCAAATTATAGTGTTTTCTATGTTATCGGATAGGTGAAATAATTTTCCACCGAAGTTCTGCTTCAGTTTTCCATATTCCCAAAAATATGAACCTGTATAAAAATCCAGAGTTCAGTCATCAGTTCTTTTCACTTACCAGATATCGAGTTAGATATGATTTTGATAAAATCTCATATTTCTACTGATATTAACTATGGCGTAGAAATTTAATTTCAATCGTAGATATAATACCTTCTGCAGGAACATAACAGATGTCCTAACATTCAAGAACGTACACAGATTAACGTTATACAACGAAAATTAACACAAAAGTATCAATTCCTTAATATATTATTTAAACAAATGGAAATTTTTTCAAATTTTTACATAAATGGATTTTTAATTAAAGAGAGGCACAAATATCTTGCACATTTAAGTTACGTTCTAGAACTCACAATCGGTATTCCTAAAAATGTGGATATTTAAACAAATTATTAACACAGACGGTTTTCTGATTAAAAAAGAGCAAACATTTTAAGAAGAAAACAAATTATTCAACGATCTGTTCAAAGATTCTTTCCACCTTCTAAAATTTCAGAGTCAGTACGTGTAACAGGAACACGTGTGAAGAATCAAGTTCTTCCAAAAGTTCTTTGCCTTTTATTGCTAGAAATGCGATGTAGAATCTTTTATTTCTGCTATAATTCTACCGAATTATATATTTTATATGATTCATGTCTCTGAAAGATTCTTAACGCTGTTTTTCCAAAATTCCTGTGACTCGTTAGGAAAATATCATTCAAGATCGCTTTTTATCTCATTCATACAAGTAAATTTCTTATCACGGAGAAAATTTTTTTTTATTGAAGAGGAAAACAAATAGCAGTTAGAAAAAGCAACGTTTGCAGAATACGGAGAATGAGATAGAACACACCAATTAAATTGTAACAATTTGTTTCGAACGATCAAAATTGTGTGCCGTCTAGCGTTATCGTGATAAAAAGTGTCCTTCGAGAAAATGTCCAAATGGCGTGGCAGAAAAATCCAAGAGATACTTTAAGAAGAACGAAACATACTAATTGAAAGCTAGAAGACAATTAATGACCATAAAATCAACTTTATAGAAAGCCCTTTAAACGCTATAATTAAAAATAATAAAAAAAAACACTATAATTTGAGTACAGAAAGGAGGATTTTGAGTCCCTAAAAATTCGTTTCTCTCCAATAATTTTGCAAATAATTGTTTCCCAATGTTCTCCTGCAAGGTATTCGATTTTCATTGCAATTTTAATGTAAGTACATACTCGGAGTATATTTTGGTTAATTATTTTATGAGTGTTGACGCTCGTTTCACGATGCCAAAACAAATTTAGTCGATTACCGAGGATTAGCTTTATAACACGGTCGCTCGTCCATGCTATTTTCGAGTGCGCCTTCTTTTTAATCTCTCGTCTAATTAAATTTCCTTCCATGGCAACGACCAGGCCGGAAAAGCGATTTTTACTGAGCAATGAAAACAGAAACAACGTTGAAATCAGAGACTGTTTATTATTAAATTCGTAGAAATAAATTATACGAAATGTATTTAAATAATGTAATATTATATTGGCGCATATGAAATGTGTTTCGAAAAGGATACTGTAGATGCATTGTGTTTCTTTAAAGAAAAACAAGAAGAAAAAAAATAATGTATTTAATTAAAATAATTTCCACGAGATTTTATACACGTTTCTCATCGATTAACCAGTTTTATTATCATAAATTTATAAAAATCGTTAGTTTTTTAATTAAACGAATTCTTTAAATGCTGCTTTCACGATATCTTCATTTCGGAATAGTTTATTTGCTAGAAAATTGTTCAAGTGCTCGAAGAAATGATTATCTATTGGAGAACTTTCTACCGAATAAGAGAAGATACGGCAAAACTTCATATTCTTCTCCCGTGGAATATTTTCAATAATTTCTTTTAAAACGCTTTCGTCGACTACTCTATCTGGTCTTCCTCTTGGCTCATTTTCCAATAAAAACTCACCGTTCCTGAATTTCGTACACCAACGTTGAAGTATCTCAACATTTATATAACCTTCTTCGATTACTAGATTTATATTTTCACCAGTTTTTATCGGAGTTCTTTTTTTTTTAGATAAAACTTAATATAAAAAGAGTTAAATGAATATCTCGATTATTCATCATGTCAGACAATAATGTATAAACAGTTGTAATTATGAATTTTTCTGTTATTCAATGCACGTGTCTCACTTGACTGTTGTATATAAAAATATATGATCACGCGAAATTTTCATCAACCTGCTAATTTTAGCTGTCGAGAAAATGACATTTCATTTGCATCAACCAAATATCACTCTACAGAATATTAAAATAGCAGAAGATAGACATTAAACATTATTTTAACCCTCTACAACGTCACGTGACTTATCAAATTATCTCCTCGAACTGAACGGTAAATTATTAAAATTGCAAATAATGTACTGAAAAAGTTGCGAAGAAATTGTAAAGGAATGTGGCCTCGGCGTTTCTTATTGGACCGTTCAACATGCCGTTAAACGAAATCCAAATATTGCAAGAGAAAAACGATGTTTGCACCTGCACTTCTAAAACGCAAAAATATAACCAGTTGCGAAAATATGAGTAGAAATTGGAATAAATACGTTGATGCTATACATGTGCACCTAGATCGTTTATTTTGAAAGTAGTGTAAGTCCATTTACTCTTTCCAGATATTTAAGAGTTTGCAATTTTAGTTAATTTAAAAATATCAATAAAGTGTACTAAGTTTAACAATGTTTTTATGAATTTAGATATATGTAAATTGATTATATATGTGATATTCCATGTGAATTTAACTAAATCAATATAATCTGAGCCGTAAATGAACTTACACTACTTTCATAATTACTAAATTATAAAAATCATTAAATTTCGGTTATCTAAATTTCAATTTCACTTGAAATGAGTAATGTTTTGTTCTGATTTCGTTTATGGAAAAGAACAGGAAACAAAATAGTGTTGTTTATTCTCAATATCAATTATTTACTTATAGTTTATAACAGTATTAACACTAGGTTTACGGGACACGTCAATTTGACGGATTTGAGATTTCACGAGAGAAATTACAAAAACAATTGCTATTATTTCCCAGAAACTTTTTCTCACTTTTATTTATGGAATGATACGAAAATATATCCGAATTTGTAAATACATTAGTAATATACAATTATGTTGTCTCTAACAAATCGATTTCTGGAAGGAAAAATTCGGTTTCTGGTTCACGCAAGAAAAGTCCGTAAACCTAGTGTTAAGTATAACAGTTCGAAGCGAGAAAATTTGGTGGAAGGAAGGGGCAATACCCTGAGTATATACATAATAAGTGATGAAGCATGACTTGGGAATCAGTGTGAAAGAATGTTAGCGAGAATACCCGAAAACGAGAAAGTGCCTTACGCCTGAATAATTATAACTTCTTTAACACTAGATCTACCAAGAATGTCAAAATGACTTATTTGATACACTGTTGTAATGATTACTCATTTTAAGCATATGTTATTTTCTGAAATTTTTCATTACTTTTAATGTAGTATATAAATGTATATAATTTTATAAATTTCTTTTCTCTTTTCCTCTTTCATTGCATATTATTTACATGTTATATACCTACATATACCGAGATGGGTCATTTTGACCGATCTCAGAACATAGAAAGGATTTTGATTTATTGACATTTTAAAAAATTTTCATATAATTTCGGAGCAGTTTTAACACCTTCTAAAATACTGAATGGATTTGAAAACGTGTACGAAAACTGTAGAAACAAACTTGTGTACAGTGTTTTCGGATACACTCTCAACACCTCCGACAAATATTACACTCGAACGTAAATGACGTCAAATATAATATTATACAAATAATAGAAGGAACTATATTTGTGATACATGTAATAAATATATTTATAATAAATATACTGCTGAAATGATATTTACTTATAAAAGTGTATTCATGTATACGTACATACATAACATTCATAACAACATACACATGAAAATGCTCTTTTCTTGACAAAAAAAAATAAAAAATGTTACACATGATTATTTTAGAAAATATTACATTTATTTTCAATTTGCATTAAGTAAAATAAACAGATATGTACAAATTCACATCTCTTCTTTTCTTTTATAAAACATGTCATTTTGACTCCTCTAGAGATATGTATATGTAAGTTATCGGTAGATCTAGTGTTAAATACAGACATTTTATCTATTTATCTATTAGAAACAAACAGTCTCCTCACAGTTTTCATATTACCGTCATCCTTACAAAATAAAGAAAATCTATGTTTTACGTAAGTATCATGAAAAATCGAGAATTTACAGTTGAGAAGGTTCGCTCGTAATGTCTCCTCCAAGTGTTTGGAGCCGCGTCAGGGGCGGCTTCAATTTGTCAGCAAGGGTGCAATCGAGTGACGGTGGTCCTGATCAGTTCCGGAAAGAAGCGGAGGCACAACCTGCACGCTAGGCTGGTCGGAGGTTGCCAGCAGGTGGCAGGTTTGCCGCGTATCGATTTCTTACGAATCCAGCCGGGCTTGGAATCGCCGCTATACGACTGCTCTCGAGTAAAACGGCCCTGAAGCAAGCCTCTCGACCTATCTCGAACTTCGTGCGACGCCCGATCGTCCCCTGACAGAGACTTTCCTACGGGAGACATTACAATAAGATGAGAAGAAGGGGACAGAGACCTTAGGGACGTAGACGTAATCTTGACGAACCTATCTACCTTAGAAATAATCGAAATATTCCTAAGAGATTTACATTCACCGGTTTACATTGAAATAATTATTTCAATCTATTTCTTCTTCTATCCTATGAAACGACATTCTCTGCCTGGTTTAACCATTTGAATGCAGAGTGCTTAAATTAAGAATCGTCAAATTATACTGCATTATATTTACACGTACACTTCGGTTCAAAAGTATTAGGACACCTGAATGTGAAGTATACTGAAATCTACTGAGATTTTCTATTGATTTCTAGTCAAATCTATTAGATTGTGTTCAAGTCTACCAAAATCTACTAAAATCTACCGAGATCTGCTGAATTTAACTCCACTGTATTCTATCAATGTCTATTGAAATCTCTTGGAGTCTGTCGATCTAGATTTAACCCCTTGCTGTACCATTTAACTCGACGAAATCCGGGCCCAAGCGATAGGACGCTAAACAGGCTAGAGTGATGCTCGAACAATCATACAGTTAGACCAATACATTTGGATATTTGATTTTTTTACTTGAGCCATCAAAATGCACAGTGCATAGTAGGCCTTCGTTTCGTCTTAGACAGGCCTAGCCAACCGAAATGGTTTCATGGGCTACTTTGATGACACGTAACGTTACATCGGTCCGCATTCTAGGTAAACATGCTTTTAAAAAATGTAATACAAATTCAAATACCCGTCAAAATGAGGGGTGTGGTAGAATTAGGTATACATTCAACGGTGGTAGTTCTAGTGTTAACAATCGACTTTGTAACAAGTCAGAGTTGTGACACAGATTCTGGTGAAAGTGTTGCGAAAATTGTTGTACCGATAAAGGGGATGTATATTCATTTATAAAGGTGTGTATAACACATTGGCTATTCTTACCTGGCTGTGGTATTAAAACGGTAAATAGCTGACATTTAACATGCATAACCGCACGAGAAAATTGTAAATCAAAGGGTTAATAGTATTCCGTGGAAGGGAACGTTCATAAGCTGTAATGCAAATTGCACGCGAACATTGAACTGCATGTGTGAAATAATTGTAGTTGAATAGGTATATGTAATTTCTAAATAAAATTTGTAATCCATCTAACAGCAATCTTTTGTTAGGAAATTTAATAATCTAATATCGAACAAGGTCTCTTGTATAACAATAGTACGAAATGAAATTTCTCGAACCAGTATTGTACAAAAATTAAGTATCGTTGTTTGTAAATTATACGATAAAAAGTGATGTCTTAATACTAGATTTACGAAACACGTCAATTTGACGCATTTAGGATTTCACGAACGAAATACCAGAAACAATTGCTATTATTGGCCAGCAACTTCTCACTCTTATTAATGGAATGATACGGAAAATACACAGTACATTCGGAAAGTTCCCGAACTTGTGCTTTCTACTAAAAAGCTTTATAAGTAGACATAATTATATTTTTTAATGTTCTGCATAGTCTCTTCTTCTATTAATACAATCCTGGTTACGTTTGCACAGTCGCCGGAAACATCTGAAAAATTCGTCACCCGGAATACCTTTTAGAATTGTTGTCACTTTACTTTCGATTGCTTCTACATCTTCAAAACGAGTTTCTTTCATGGCTAATTTCAGTTTTGGAAAGGGGAAATAGTTGGTTGGAGCCAGATCTGGTGAGTAAGGATTTGCATTAGAACCGTGACAGATTTTTTAACCAAAAAGGAAGAAACAGTTATGAACGTCTGAGACGGAGCGTTGTCCAATAGAAAAAATGTACCGGACTGGTACAATTCTGATCGGACTCGTCGAATCCGCTTTAGAAGTCGATCCATTACTTTAATTAATTAACTACCTGTTTCCTCGTCCTTAGTGTGTCATTTGCATCTTCCAGACACGGGTCTAGAAATTGTTCGATTCTTCGCGGCAGTTGTAAATTTGGGAAGCCATCGAGCACTTTAGCTTTCACTTAGAAGTTCGATGCTTTCCTTTTCGTGGCTATCGTTCACATCTGTTTGTTATATTTTAACTTCTCGGATTTTTTGCTCTCCATTTTGACATGTTTTGTTAGCCACGAAACGTTGCCCAGACTGCTGCGTTTATTGTTCGAGACACGCGAGTTTCCGCAAGCCGTCACTCAAAGGTGCAGACGACACTTGAGAGTGACGGTCAACTTGGGGGCGTCGTTTTTAGTTCAATCTTTGTTTATTAGTTTGCCAATCCGGTATAGTCAACCACCTCCCTCGTCGAAGTCGAATTTGTAACGAACCGATCCACATGTCTCACCCTGGCTTAATGTATCCTGACCGAGGATTCTTGGACTTCTTCCTCGACCTCGAGAATTAGAATCCATTCTGCTACAGAAAGAGAATCACTACAATCATTCGGTATAGAATTTTGAAACGGTAGAATTCAATCGATTAATAATAGAAACATTAGTAACAGTGTGTCCATTTGCTCAACAGACACTCAGATCTTGTAAAGTATAGACGTTCTGATTATAGTTAGTTACTCTTCTGACACACGGAAGTGGTCCTTCGAGACAATAATTAGTCGGCACAGACGTGCAAAATCAGCCAAACTCAAAAGACCGCAAGATCAACCACGAATAGACGCAACACTAAGAAAGAGATAAGAAAAACTCGGGAAGGAAAGGAGAGTAATAGGGTTGATCGAAATTCCTCGAACTGTTTGATGATAAGAGAGGAATTTCTGTGGCTCTAGAAATTAAACACTTCGTTCTCTTGGACATGTTATGTCGCGACGCCGATATTGTTTGTATAAAGAAAGCAATGTTATTCTTTTCCTATACCGTTTCCGGAATTAACATTTTTTTCGAATTAAAGCTCTTAATCTAATAATAAAGCACGCAAGATATGTTGTCTGTTGCATTGCAAGAACGGTATCGCGTCGCGAGATAACTTGTCTGTGACCTTATATTAGCGTGTCCCATAAGTTTCTTTCTTTTTTTTAATACTAAATGAATACACGATATTTATTGCTTAAGATTGATTTATTGCGTTAAATATGAACCGTTCTGCTCTATCACCTTCTTCCATCTCTCAGGAAGCCTCATTATCCCCTCTTCCCAAAATTGTTAAGACTTACTTGTAAAATATTCCTCGAGATGCGTTTTTATTTCGTTTACAGATTGGAAACGTTTATCACGGAGAGAATTTTTTAATGACAGGAACAAATAATAATCGGATGGTAGAAGATCAGAGGAGTGCAGAGGATGTGGTAGAACGTCCCAATCAACCTGTAACAGCTTTTGTCTTACATCCAATGCAACATGCGATCTTGAATTGTCGTGATGAAAAACGACGCCTCATCGGTTCGACAATTCTGACCGTTTTTCTACTATGGCGGCTTTCAATTGATCAAGCTGATTGCAGTATTTGGCAGAATTGATGGTTTCACCTTGAGGAAGGAGCTCGTAGTAGACTACACCTTTCCAGTCCCACCAAATGGACAAAAGAACTTTCTTCGAGTAAAGTCCTGGCTTCGCGACAGTTGAAGGTCTATTATCCTTAGACCAAATGCGTTTTCGATGCACATTTTGATATAAAATCCAAGTCTCGTCTCCAGTGGCAAGCTTCTTTAAGAAAGAATCTCTATCATGTCGCTGGAGAAGCAAATCACACGTAGAGATCCAGTTCATAAGGATCTCCATCAATAATAATTAGTGTGGAACCCAAACTTCACATAATATGATATTGTTCAATTGATTGCACGAATGAACAGCTTAGATTTGACGTAAATCAATCCCTGCAGTTACGGTACATTCTTTATACGAAACGTTCGTATAGTTTAATATCACTGTACAGAAGAAGCATTCGTATGCTGAAGCATCGCAATTTTTCTTTTCACTTGGTACATCTACGTCAACTTGAGGGTAACATTATAATTTGATGAAATTGGTTTCATAGCGGTTTCGTTTCTTCGTTTGCTTTTGGATTAAGCACGCCATGGTGTTCCATGATGGCCCTGCTTTTACCTGTTGGCGCAACCAATTCGCGTCGGGGAGCGTGCTCGCGGTGGAAACACGCCGCGAGGTAATTTCAACCTGGCCACAAGCTTATTTCCATTCGGGCCAGGCGTTCGTGTACGCTTACTTGGAAACTTCTTATTGCCCGCTCAAACATCGCGTATTTGCGCCGGCTTCTGAATATTCTGCGAAGTAGCAGCGTGCGGGAATCGACTTGTATACGATACGCCGATATTCCAATACCCCCATGGTTAATTAGCTCACTTTATAAAAGTTTATCAGAAATTACAATCGATGTTTCCGGATTAAATTCAGCTTAGGTTGAGAATTTTTGGAAATCTGTTTCAATTTTTCAAACTGAACGGAGAAGTAGGATATTTGATCTAGGTTAAGTCCAGATTACGTCTGAAACGATACCTATATTAGGTGCAGCTTGATACTCGTGTTACTTATTAGTAGATTGCGGGTTTTTATACGTTTATGCGAAATTTGAAAATGTAAAATTTTCACGGAACGCACGTAATATGAAAAATATGTAAAATATTAAAATTATAGTGCTTTCTATAATATTTGCTAGGTGAAATAATTTTCTACTCTAAAGTTCTACTATTTTTATAATACTATTGGCTTGTCCGGAAAATTCCTGCTAATTTTTAAGCAAATAAGCCAATTAAGTACTTCAAAGCATCAATTTTTTCGTGCTGTAAGATATATATATTTCTTAATTCTACAGTTTATCGTCTTTCCAGCAATTAAAAAATTGTCTTATTACAAAAACTGTTTCTGCAATTTATTTAAGATCAGAAACTCCATTTTTTTGAATTTTTTAACAGTCTGTGAACAATTCTTTTCTGATAAAAAATGTTTCACTGCTTCTTTAAATATTGCATATGTCGTTTAATGCTTTATCATTACTTTTCCCTTTTCGTTGAAGGAAAAATATTCAACAGCAAAAGTATCAAGACGGTATAACACCAAGGTGAAACTAATAATTGCAACGGGTAAACTTTCTAAAGAAGTCACTCACAAGTGGAAAAGGTTAATCTCTCAGAATGTATGCCAACTTTACGTTTTCATCTTACATTATTTATCGTAATATATTCTCGAAAATATGAATTTGCACGAAAATCCGCAGTCTACTTATTAGTTATCTAATTCAGAAAATTTAACGAAAATATAAGGGCATTACTAGTTCTAGATTAAGTCTATTTCATCAGTAACCAATTAATATAGTCTCTATTTTATTCAATATCAATTATCGATAAAATAGACAAATTGAAACCGTAGAAATAGTACTAGATATGTATGTGTCAAATTTAAATTAATTAGTACACACAGTGCAACTGCTCTCTCTGGTTCTCACTTATCAGCCATACAAAGATCTAAACCACGATAAAACGAACGGTATACATGATTGTTGATCGAAGCTGACCGCCTAGAAATAAACCTTGGTACAATTTACAGGTCATTCCTTACGTCACCAAACGACGCCAGTCGACTTTTATTGGTCGTTCCCTCTATTCGCACCTTCATTGACTCTGCTCATTAACGAACTACCCTATACACATACTAATGCCTCACCTATAGTTTTACAATCCGCATAAAAGGTCTTAAGCAAAGAAAAACAAAAGGAAAATCATTTTTCCTCCTTTTCTCCTTTCGACTGTATGCAGTCGTTCTCGTTGAAAATCGTCCACGACCTTGTTTCTCTAATTCGCTGTATAGGATGTAAGAGGCTAATATATATATATTATATTGTGGCCTTAAAAGAGGTTTTTTTACTGCTACACATTCTCGTAAACTCGGTTTTAATAATCGCCTCTTTATCGTGCTACTGCCAATAGGGTCTACTCTATTTTCATTGACTTTTACTACAATTTCTTGTGCATACATTTGCCTATTTCGTTTGCTTAGAAGTTCGATGTATCCATCTTCTGCATCGGTGGTCTTTCGAGACCTGCCTGATCTTTTCTTCTGAAGATAAATCCTCCGTATCAGAATACTTTGCTACCGTGGACTTTGAAATCTTCATTTTCGCAGCTATTTGTTTAATAGAATAGCCTTCGTTAGCTAGAACTATAATATCAACACGTTTGTCTCTTGATAATTCCTTTCCAGAACTCATCGTTGCGATCACTAATACTCCCAAACTTAAAGTTTTCCGAACGTCTGCATCACGCTGCTCTTGTATTTATCAATCTTAACACATTGTACGCCGGCTAAATATCTGCAGCTGAGAAAATCTGAGTGCTGGCAGTCACATTGCTTATTTACGGGGAATGGACACTCGAAAGAAAGTATATTAAAAATTTTATACATTTTCACAAAAGAATATATAGTATATTTTTGTTGAACATTATACGTTTCAACAAAAATCAAACACCCGTCAAAACCGATAAATTGGAAATCCCGCAATAATACGGGACCGGCGTAGAATGTGTTAAGTAGCCGACATCGAATGTATGATATTGAAATGCATACGAATGTATACAGATAAACATACTAAATAGATCGTATTGTGAGAAACGAACGGAAGGGAGAAAAATTTGTCTGAAAACTTGATATCCTCGTATCGTTTCTGTATGAATGTTTTCGCTTATTTATCTTATAATAATTTTATCGACACTATTCGTCAATAAATTTTAAGGAAAATCGGGATAACGGTGGTGAGCGATTGAATAAGAAATAAACGTGGGCGGTTAAAAAGAGTGAAAGCTTGTATTTTGAACTATTGTTGGATTCCGATGTTGTCTATTTATTACGATCAACTTTTACACGGAAATCTTACATAAGACACTTAGTTTCTAGTCGTTGCGATCTTTCTGTACTGTTCTATTTTTGTTATAATAATACTGTCGGAAAATGTGTTTCTAGTCCTTTTAAGGGTTCGGCAGTATTGTGGAGAAGGTGGTGGGGATGAGGAGAAGGGCTGATAGGAATTCTAGGACTAAGGAGTCAGGCGTATGATTCAGGATCGGTGAGTAACGGGTCGAAGGGTCGTATGAGTAACTATGTGCAGAAGATGAAACAGGGTTTGGAGTATGAGTAACTTATCTTAACTAAACACTAACATAAAATTATTGATTAGTCTAGAGCGATATCCAACACTATACTTCGCGAGCGCTGATACATTTCTGTCTTTCCTGAAAAATCCTAGTCAAGAGGAACCTCTTGACAATATGGCCTTTCTTAGCCTTGAGGCAGAACTATCCCTAGGAGAGAGAAACGCAGCAAAAGACTGCACATGGCCCACTCAAACCTTCGCTTTTTGGACTTTTCTAACACAACATAATAAATCTATAAAAGAAATTAAATTTAAGAAGTATTTATACGAATTCCGCAAATACGTAAGTGCACGGATACTTATGAACGGGGGTGTATATATATATGGGTGAGTTACAAGATCATTCTTTTACATAAAAGTGAGAATCTATGGAATACAGTATGTATACTCAGAATAAGTTCAAAGATGATAAGACATGCACGTGATGCAGCGATACGAAGATTGCAACTTTGCATTGACGTAAACAGTCACCTCTTCGAATACATTCTGTAATGTAAAGAAGTTTATTTTACTACCACATTTCATCTTGGATAATCTTCAATGATGGCTTGCTGAAGTCGTTTCAACAGCGGCTATCATATCGCGATAAAAAGAAAACATAGTATTCCATTTAAAAACATAGAGATTATCTTGAAATATCCTCTATGACTTCATCCACGCAAAAAAATGTTTGTATCACAATATTCCCCCCTCTATACCGTGCAAGTTTTGTATATAACATTTTTTCATATTATTTTGCAACGACAATATTCAAGGTGGACATAGTTATTGCTCCACCCTGTATATATACAGGGTGAGTCTTTTAACATGACTTCAAAAAATGTTTCAAACAGAAGTTACATGGTATCTGGGGTGATATATACTGCTCTAATCTGTTTTTTTATTACCTGACTTTTTTATTGAGATATTAGAGTCACGTTTAGGTGTGTTAAATGGAACGTCTAATACTTTTTCTCGAATTCGGATATTTTGCACAAATAATAATTGAAAAATTATAAACATTAGCACTTAAAATGACCGGATCAGCAAAAATGGTATCGATAAATGGAATCATTTCCAACAATTGTCGGCTACATATAAATAAGAATATTCATAATCTTACAAACAATTTTGAAATTCAATTTAAAATATAAATTTTATAAGCAAATGTAGCGTACAACTAGAGCGCGCCAATAGAGACTAAGTTATACCTAAACCTGCGCCAATAGCAAACAACATTAGCAAGCACAATTAATATATTAGTTGCCTGATGCATATATTGAAAGGGCACTCTTCACGGTCCGCGCCTGGAAAAAGGGCGTATATAAGGACGCCCGAAAAAAGGTAAAAACAGGTAGTTCAGAACAGCGAACTGAGGAAACTCAGTACTCGAGTTAAACTAAGCATTTACCAGCGAACTCTGTAAAGACGAATAAATCTTGTTCAACACAATATTACACGCTTACGATTGGTGTGTGGTTTGAGAAGCGACGAACCCACACAAATGTTTAAATCGATCGTTTTGATCGGTTGGTATATCTAGTGTTAAAAAGATCCGTGCAAACAATTTTTTTCTACATTTTAGGACAAACCGATGTGTTTTACAACATAAAAAAGATATACACCTTTTTCACCGGAATTTGTAATATCATTAAACTGTTAAAGGGTTAATTGTAAACGCCTTTTATTTCACTTTTATTGAACTGTACAAAGATGAATAAGCGAGCGAGAGGAGTGGATGATTTTCAGAATGTGAACCACTGGATATACACACACGTATATATAATCTTTGTATTTTTAAGTATCGAATGATTGCTCAGCCGTGAGGTCAGTCCGATACGTTCGTCGTTTCTGCATTTCATTCGACCCCGTGGTTAGAGCATAAGTGATCGGAATGAAATTTCATTTAGCCGCACTTCGCAATGAACCACTTTAATCCGGCGGCTGACGTCGTAAATCGTGCCGTTCACACCTGACCGCAATTTTTCCGCGTTAACCGTCCTCGGTGTCGATCGAGCTTATCGATCCCTTCGATTCTGCATACCTAAACCCGTCGTTTCAATCCCATTAAACGTACACCTTCGTTAATTCATCGTTTCAACCAATTGTTTGGAGAACGAAGAAAAAGTCGAAGAAAGCTTTTCTTCCGTTCAATTGTCGCATGATGGTTAATTTTTCTACCGGGAGGTCATTCTGCGAATCACCAAGGGGAGAGCCCATTTTACGATCGGGGACTGTACTATTTTCTAATTGAACAAATAATACGATCGAACGAAGGTACGGCTTGTTAGATAAAATAAAATTGCCACACTGTCGTCCAATAAGAACCCTCGCTTTTTTTTTTTTTTCTTTCAGGCCAACCAACGTAGCCATTTTGCTAGCAATGAAACTATTATTTCGCAGGTTGACATACATATGCATGCGTAAGTGTTACTTGGAGGATCCGCGACGCGTTAAAAATAATGAAAAAATTCTCTCCAGCTGGAATGACTAGCTTTTTCCTTTCTTTTTTGTTTTTTTGTTCTGTAAAAGCAAAGGATATTGGATTTTCAACGTTCACACACGTACACACAGAAATCGAGAGGCTTTTGTTTGCCATTCCACAGGGACGCTCTTTGCGTTATTGCGTACCGTGAGCCGAAAAAAGAGAGAAAAATCAGAACAAAATGAGAAAATAACGTAGAGACACAGTAGCAGATAGCGGCAGGTGTAGCGAGGATAGTGAATGAAAATTGAAAACGTACACAAAAGCTAGGATTCGGGTAAAAGACGCGGCATGAATTTGTCAAAGGTAGAACAGATTATCGATATGATCGGGAATCGAGCCACGTTCGACCTAACCGGGGATCGTTACCGCCCTGAAACCCGGCTACATAACGTGTCCATCTAGACTCTATGGAACCATCCACGTGGAATTCTAACGACTAGACAAGTTTCAGTCCGTTATTCCCCCTCCTGGACGTGATTTTAATAACGCGATATCCATAAAACCACATCCACCGATTCCTGTTTCCTTGTCTCTAACCTAAAAATTCCAACGATTCCGCATACACCCAGGTCTATATAAACTTTTCTGGCTTTCGAACAAATTTTCCAGTATCCTTCCAAGCCCAAATTGGTTACGGAGAGAGATAAAAAAAAAAAGAAGTTCTTTTTATGATCGCTAATAGAAAGCTCCACGATCCCTTTTTTCTCGGTTTATCAGCTACAAGATTTCGACAGAGGTCGAAAGAGTCAACGAGAATATCTACGACGAAAAGTTTCCGTGACCTCCGAAAAGGAAAAGAGAAAAAGGATAGAACAAAGAAAAGAAAATTGGGACGATTGATTATCTCGATGAATAATCGAAATTCCAGATAAAAAGGAAGTAACACGAATGTATATACACGTAGAGTGGCGAGGCCTCGAACGGAGGCTCCTCAAAGGATCGACCAGGAGGAAGAAACGTCGAGTTGGTGCTCCACGGATCTCCTTAACTGCACTCTTCTAATACATGATGCTTTTGAAAAGTTTGCTTTTTTTAGAAGAGTTTTTTTTAAGCGCGCACTTGACACCGTTCCCTCTTATAAGCCTTATCCAGTCGTTCCCTCTCGCTCCCTCGTTATTATCCGTCCCTCTCTGCCGCACCAGATATCTGAGGCCTGCTCCTAACATCGCATTAAAGGAAGATATATCGTTCACCCGCGTGAATTCCAACCCTGGGAAGAGATCCCCGTTTTCCCTTCGCTTCTTCGTGACCGAAACTGACCTAACCTAACCTCAATTTTGGATTTTCGAAGATATAAACATTTCAGGTAACGAGGAATAAATACAACTATGAACAGTCGATTGTGTACGCGTGTGTGGATACATCTATATGTGTACAGTGTTGCCTTCCTCGAAATAGAAATGCAAGTGGCTGACCTGATCTAACCTCAATTCCGAATTCTACAAAAATCCGTTTCATTTTCAATCAAGCTAATCGTGCACGATTCCATTTCTTTTTTCGTATTGAAGTTATATTCGAAAGATGACACGAGTAATTGTAAACATGTTTTTCTTTTTTTTTTTAAAGGGGTATGCAACCCAGGAAGCCCAAAAAAATCGAGTGAATATCACAATTTTTTTCGTAGCCATCGTTAAAAACACTAGCACCGATAAATACCGCTAAGTCGACTATCTTTTTGCCACGAAATGATGTCTTTGGAGCAGTTGTCGATATTGTAGAATTGACACTCTCGTTACTATTTTACGTAAAAGTTTACATTAAGATTTCAATAACGACAAGAAATAAATCTGGATCTTTCCCCGTCAGAAGTGTTACATTGGCCCTTCTTGCTTGACATGACATGCAGTCGTTCAAAGTCTTATAACTTCGCTATTTTTTCAAATTAAAAAAAATCCTTCTACTATAACATTTTTCACAAAATGTAAAAAAAAGTGAAGAAAAATAAATCTCGAATTTTTGAAGCCAACAAAATTACATATCCCCTTAAGAGTTAAATTTGATCTGTGACGCTCTGTGAGTCTAGCTACTGTAAAAATTAATTTCTCTTTTTATAAAAGAAGCAAAGATTAGAGTCTACGATTAACACTTGCGATTTCGTATAACCAGCATTTTTCGATCGATATCACGCATGATATGCAGTCGTTCGAAGTCTTATAACTTCGCTATTTTTTCAAATTAAAAAAAATCCTTCTACTATGCTATTCTACACAAAATGTTAAAAAAAAGCAAAAAATAGAATGTAGAATTTTTGATGGTGTCAAGGTTCCACATCTCCTTAAAAATCTTTCAATGAAATATCCAGAGAAAACGTTTTAAAGATATTGATACGTTTAATTAATAAATCAGTTTTCTACGCCTAACTACGGTGTGTGTATGTGTTTAACCCCTTACGCAAAGACTTGAGCGACAAGTGGACGCGCGCGCGTTTGATCGACGGGTCACGTTGGCCACAATGATCGTGGACCAAGAGAATAACGATTGGTCGGTTCGGCCGGGAGGACAACAAGTCACTTCCGCTGGCAATTGCGTGACAGTCCATTTGTTAAGTAACTCCGATGATTACCAACAGAAACGGCCCGCATCTTGGTACAGGATGCAATTCCAGAGAGGCAAAGAGAGAAAAAGAGAAAGAAAGGGATGGATAAAGAGAGAAAGAAGAGGGGCCTCTCTCTGTCAATTCGTTTCGATCGTACGGATCAACACGGGGATCTATTTTCTCGGGAAACCTGTGCCACGTGGTGCTTGTTCGTCATCAGCCTGGTCTAACATCACACCACTGGCATTTGGACGAGAATGAAAGTTCAAGGACGAACGCTAGCCTCGACCCCAGCCGGCATTCCCATGTTGTCGTTGTTCCTGTGACGCCTGTCAACGGCGTAATTGAAATCAGTAGTGAAACAGCCTTCTCTGACCACCTAGAACGCTCCCCTGACCATTCTCATCTTGAATCACTCCCTTTTGCTTTGCGTATAGACTGTCTGTTAAGTGACAGAGCAGTTCTTAACACTTACGTGACAATAGACGAGGGTATTTAAAGTATCACGGTGGTTTTGTGGATATACTTTCAGCTAAGGTGAATTTCGACAGGTTTGAATGGGGTTGGACAAGTTTAAGTTGGTTTCAAGTCAAATTAACAATGCTGTTTAATATTTCCCAATCTTCTTAGTCTATACTCTGAAATGCAGGCATGTCATGAAAGGTTTTCGCGAACAGCAATTAGAAAAACAAAATTTCCAAGAATCAAGAAACGCAATACTGTATACTTGGAAAGGCTTAATGATTCAAAAGAAATTGCACATGTCGAAAAGTAAGAAGAGATATGTCTACGTTGGATCTGAGCAATCTGTGTGACGCAACCGGTGACGCACTCGATCCAAAGGGGGGAGGGCTCATTTCCCGTTTCTTTAGAGCACTGCGGGGCCGAGCTCCCTTTGTGCCTTCGTCTATTTACCATGTCCCAGTTTCCGCTGCGGGTTGCGTAGGCCTGTGGTCCTAATTGCGCCGCGACGACCAGTGTTAACGACACCGCGACGACGTTTCCGCGGTCTCATAAATTGCCAACGCGTTTCCATCCGCTTAACCTTCGAGACACGCCCTCCGCAATCCTATTTCCACCCTTAGGAAAGAATTCCCCGGGTCGGCCAGCATCGCTGGATGAACTGGATTCCCGAGGAATAATTAATTCCTAGTTCTTCTTTCACCTCTGAGGATTCCCACGATTTATTTCCGGAAGTATACCTCTTCTAATCTCGAGAACTTCCTCTCAATCTTCTCTCTCTGTTTCTCTCTCTCGCATTCTCTCTTTCTTCTCTTTCCAAAAAGATTTTTATTACTTTCATACGCTTGCGTATTGTTTATAATGTCACGATCCAAAGGATACGAGGAATGATGATAAAAGGTTCCTGGATGATAATGCTATTTATTACCGTGAAATTTATGGTCAGCCATGGACGAAGAGAGCGAGGTTGTTCCATCCCCTGGGTTAGATAGGAGGAAACTTTTCACTGGACTTTAGAAAGACTTCTTTTCATTGGATTTAATTAAAATCCTTTCTCTGACGCTTCTGGATCCCCTATCTTTTCCGATACTATGGTTCATTATGATTGGAGGCCTTTTTATCTACGTCATAAATTTTCTTACAGTGAACTATAAGTTCCCATTTAGTCATATTCTATCCGACAAGCAAGGAATTTTACCTCCACCACACAGGGGGAATTTTTATACTATTAGGTACCGGGAAAATATCGTGCGAATTAGGTTACGAGGAGATAAATCTGTCTATAAGGAAGATATAGAAAAACTACTCGATCGGCATTCTTCATTTTTTAACAAATCTATGAATAGTGAAAGACCCTATACTTCTTTCTCTTAATACTTATTCACGTTATTCATGTATATTTTTAACTTCGCATTCAGATATAACCGTAAATTAGATAAATATAACAAAATATATAATAAACTCGCGACAGAAAATTTTATTTATATTCTAATAATCATTTTGTTCAAAATATGCAAGTATCTCATGATTTATAGACGAGAGTATACATGAATTTGAGAGGAAACTTGACTCGTTGGACGATGTTTACAGAACTGGGGAATCATTGTCAAATCTGGAAGAAAATTCAGATCTCTGAAAGATATTTACAATATTTTATTACAAAACTGGGTTTATCGTATTTACTTCAATAAACACAATCATGGTAGTCATTTAGGTGATACTTTATTTCACGTATAATACCATCGAATGTACTTTAAAATGAAATAATAAGTACTAGATTATCTACCATACTTTTTGTTTCATTTCAATTCAAAGTTCTATCACTCTTATTGAAAAACCCTATATACACTAGTGGAATTAATTCTGGACACTTTTAAATTTTTACTTAAGTTTCGCATTTATTCAAATTATTTAATATATAATCGTTTATATTTTATATTTTAATCATTGTTTTCTAATTTTAGAGCGTCGCTTATATACAAAAAATCAGTAAAGAGACCATTTACAGCCATACTTTTAATATACAATAAAAATTACAATTTCGACACATCAAAGAAAGTACAAAAAAAAAAATTAATATTTTTTGGACATCCTTTGTTTTTTAGAACAGCTTCGATTCGTCGCGGCATCGAGTGCACTAGGCGTCGCAAAAATAAAATAAAATAAAATAAAAACAAACAGAAAAACACAGTCTAGATCTTTCTTAATTAAACTTTTAAAACATTTACAAACCAAATCGTGTGTAAATATTAAGTATAAACATTATAGATTACAATAAAAATATTATAGTATCAATTTAGCATAGCAGAATATAGATTTTCTGCACAAATATGAAATAAAGAATATTTCTATTCAAAGTGTCCAGAATTAATTCCACCAGTATATATACATATAACTCTGATCTTATTATATGGAATCTAGTAAATTTAATTAAAAATGTATAATTTGTAAGACATTATATTATGCATGTAAATATGTATCAACCCCTCTGTATATACCTCAGTGGATCATGACTAAAATGTAAGATGAATCTCGTCGACAGTACAGGAGGCGATCGATTGCGTTTTCCTCTCGTACGATGCAGGGAATCAGCATTGTAGAAAAGGGTCCAGGATCAGCAGGATTGTATCGAGAGAAATCCCGGCTAATAAATGCCTAGTGCCGCGGGCTCCTCAGCGGTGCCGTGTTATCAGGATCCTCCAATTATTGGAATTGACGTGGTCTCAGATAACGGACAGGCCATGTTCCACCGGTGAAAAAGAATGGTTGACGTTAACGGCGGCCTCCATATCCGGATATCGACGTCCAATGATATTACAAGCCGATGGAATATTCCCTAACCTCGATCCGGTAACCTTGAATCATCGGAAATTCTAAAAGAAATTTGCTTACCCGTTCAATTAGACTTCTAACGAATTCTAAAAATACCAAAAGAGATTATATCGGTCCCAGTGCCCTTCAGAAAACCAGAAATAATATGGTTTGTACGTGTTTCACTGCTACTAACCCAGATACGTTTTGATAATGCCAGAGAAAGTAGTCGAAAGAACGATTTCAAATTATATTTTTACGAAGAAAGTGGAATTCTAGCGAATTGCAAGAGAGTTGAAAGAATTTGCGCGAGGAACTATATACAGATTCTATGCCATGCTTCAAGGCTGTCCTCGTGTTATTTCTGTCTTTTTTATTTTTTTCTCACATTTCTAGAGGAAATGTAGGCAGATTTCCGATTTAATCTTTGGTTATCTGGAAAATTCGAACGATTCCAAACCAGGTCGACGTCGTTAGCGCGTTGTGAGGCGATATCGAGGCACACGCGATGGAGAGGTGGCGCAAAAATGGAAGCTCAGGGAGCGTCCAATCGATTCCAGAGGGGGGAAACACGTGAGCCATCCTGGAGGAAGCGCTTCGATAGTGTAGAACGAGCTGTGAATAGCGACCTGGTCAATTTTTGAAACGTACATCGTCCACAGAACACTACCCATTTCATCAATGCTCTAAATTAAAACGAACATGCAGCCTGTTGGAATTAATTTACCATTTGAAAAAAGACAAATTCATTATACAAGCCCATGCAGGGATTGGTTCATGTTAAAACTAAGTTGTCCATTCGCAGAACCAATCAAACAATAGAATATTAACAATATAAAAGCAATGGAACACTCGTTTAGAACCTGAATTTCTAGAGCCACAGACATTCCTCTCCTATTATGAAACGGCTTGTATTTTACTGGTCAGTTATTTCAATCCCTTTTTGTCAGTATTGAAATATGAAGGTTCAGTATTTAAATGATTTCGTCAGTATCCCTTGGCAGTTGAACAAATACCAATTGGTCAAAAACGGAAACGAAGAAAACCGAAATCAGCAAATCAGACACTCGTGATAGATTAATATTTATAAGATTATAATATATTAATATGTCAAAATGTTAAATATTAAAATGTATATTTGTATAAATAAAACAATAAGCATGTTTTCTTATTCGTTAAGTAGAAACTTGTAAATGTCTAATTTGATTAAATATATAAAAAATAAAACTATATATATTTGTTTTACGTATTTACACTGAGTCTATAATGGAATGGGTTTAATACTGTGTTTTTTCTGCTTTATATTGTCCGTTTATTAATTTTATACTGACCTTAATGATACTAACCAGTAATTAATTCCACACTGACCGTTTTTTTATTTATATTGACCATTTGCTATTTGTGTATTGATCATTCTTTTTATTTACATACTGTCCATTTAGTATTTTTATACTGATCTTTTTGGTAATAAAATACTGAATACAAGTTGATTTAAATACTGATCGAAAATAGATTTAAATATTGACCGTTTAATTTGTTGCCTTATGAAACAGTTCGACGAATCTCGATCACTTCTATCACTCTTATTTCCTTCCCGAGCTTCTCTTACCTTTTTCTAATTTCGTTCAAGCCTTTTTCACCATTTTCTCTAAATAACCGATAATATATCGTAGTTTTTCATTTTCTTGTTTTTACCTCCACCGACATTCAACCAATCAACGTATATATACACACCAATCGTATAAATCGAAGCACAAACGACTCGTCGGTGCCACTCTACCATGGACACTCAATATTAAAATCTTTACGGAGATTTTTTAATAATTAAATATTCTGTTTACTGAGAAATACTAGTATCGGAAAATAAAATATACAGGGTGTAATGTAACTGGCGGTGCAAGCGAGCAGAGATTGATTCTTGGTGAAATTAATTTTTCAAATGGAAAATGTAGTGTACAATTTTTTCTTTGAAAGCTTCGCTTTGAGAAAAATTAGTTTGAAGATTTGTCAAGTACACGTGCACCTGATCAAGTTTTCGTTGAAATAAAACACTTTTTGAATGAAAATTATGAATGTTAAATCGACCGTGATGGCAGAATACCTTACCCGCCATAATATCCGGTACGTTAAATGTATCGTGTATAACAACGATGTAACGAGCATTGAATAATTACGACTGTTGCGTCTACTCATGGTTGATCTTGCGATCTTTCGAATTTGGCTGATTTTGCACATCTGTGCCGACTAATTATTACCTCTGTGGCAGCAATAAGCTGGCGCTATGCTCCTGTCATGCAAGAATATATTAGAGTGTCCCATAAATTTCTTTCTTTTTTTTAATACGAAATGAATACACAATATTTGTTGCTTAAGGTTGATTTATTGCGTTAAATATGAACCGTTCTGCTCTATCACCTTCTTCCATCTCTCAGGAAGCCTCATTATCCCCTCTTCCCAAAATTGTTAAGACTTACTTGTAAAATATTCCTCGAGATGCGTTTTTATTTCGTTTACAGATTGGAACCGTTTATCACGGAGAGAATTTTTTAATGACAGGAACAAATAATAATCGGATGGTAGAAGATCTGGGGAGTGCAGAGGATGTGGTAGAACGTCCCAATCAACCTGTAACAGCTTTTGTCTTACATCCAATGCAACATGCGATCTTGAATTGTCGTGATGAAAAACGACGCCTCATCGGTTCGACAATTCTGACCGTTTTTCTGCTATGGCAGCTTTCAATTGATCAAGCTGATTGCAGTATTTGGCAGAATTGATGGTTTCACCTTGAGGAAGGAGCTCGTAGTAGACTACACCTTTCCAGTCCCACAAGGCATATTTTGTTGAATGTCTCAGAAACTATTGTAGATAATGGTGTGCCGTGAATTGATGAAATTTGTCTTTTCGAAAGACGGATTTGACTGCGTAGAAAGATTTGCGAAATGTCCATTTGTTTAAACAGTATATTAAAAAATAGTCGATGTTTATTTATTTTTCTCGTTAAATATTAATATTTTGTCTTCTGTATTTGAACGAAATAACTACATCAATATACAAAATACGGATAAATCGAAATGTTGATTTATTCCTTGTAGAGAAAAATGTTTCGTTTGACATGTTTTAGTATTACGAGCTGTACAAAGTATCAGATCGCATATAACCAAATTAGTACTATGTTTTAGCGATTTTTTTGTTAATTATATTACAGTATCCTTTGCTAGCTGCTCCTAAAATTGTAAAAATTTGGGACTGACGGCAGTTGTAAGACCAACTCAAATTGTAGTTAATAGACGAGGTAGAAAAATGGTGTTCAGCAAAGCCAAAAGAGCCTATTGCCATTTCGAGATAATTCATTTCCCAAGTCCATATTGGGCTTGACAGTCCCGCCATTATTTTGATCGCATGATCGCATTGTTATCGCGTCGAGCGTGATGTAATACGGATCTCGATAGTTTGGCCAGAGGATCTGAAACGAGAAAGGGACCGTCAGGTGAAAGCGTCGTTCGCCAAAACGTAGCTCGACCCAGGAAAATCTCACGAATTTAAACACGAATCTCTGGTTTCCAAGTCGTGCCTCGACGTGGAATTTAACTGGCTACTTGTTGAGATGAAACTACCTCACCGGGCCAAGTTGCTTTTGCCCAATGGAATAGATTAAAGATTTACTTTTACCTTCACCCCTTGATAGAAATAGTGATTTGGCCTCTCTACGCCGCTACTCCATCGTGGAATACTATTCGGCACCGAACCATAACATATTTCACATTTTTTTAACCATCTTATTGAGGATCTTTAATTAGCGAGCAAAGATTGACTCAATCGACTGTAGAAAAAGAAACGTTTATTGATAAAAAGAAATACAAAAACACCGAGGCGAAAATCCGAGCGAAAAACCGTTACTCAGTTCAGTAAATTGTTATGTAATTTATATAGTTAGAAGATTTCCTGAATTGCATAAATGGTGTTTTTCAAGTGTTGTAATGAAATATAAAACAAATTGAATATTGTTTTTTCAATTTGAAGTATTTTAAATTATATCGAATGGACTTGGGCTGTTTCAAATTTTATGACAAATCTAATTGTTAATTTTGAAAGTGACTTAAGTCCATTCTTAGTAAGAAGACACATATTATTCACTTAATAATTGTTATTATTTTAATAAGAATCGTAAATTTAGCTCTTTTTACGTTACGACTGTTCGTTACGTTCGTGCCATAAACCAATGCCAACGAAGTCCTAACACTGGTCTTGCAGTTTGGTTGTTCAAATATTTTTTTTAATTTCATTTGTTTCTCACGGGAGATACATTTTAGTAACGATAAGAAAGCAAATGTTTTTCGAAGAGATTAATTGATTTTTGTATTGATTTCCACGCAATATGTACACTTTTATCGCTGCGTCTCGTTCAGTGAGAAAAAACGCTCGTAGTGAAAGGGTTAATGGTGCTATAGTTCTGCCCTGTAGTGTATACTACGTTACGATTGGTGGATGTGTTGTGTTGCTAGCTGTGGTGGTGGTAGTTTAAACAATTTATGGATATCAGAGTCTCAGAGGTCGTAGGTTTCTTCAAAGGGGTTTTATGGTGGTTGCAAGGCGTATATCACCTTGGTCTCCTGGTCGAATGTGACTAACGAATAGTTTGTGTTTTATGGCTACAATTCGTGGCCTCCTTACGTTACGAAGGTCGCAATAAATAGAAAAAGCAAACGAAACAAGAAAGAAAGATCGAAATGATGTGTGGAAAATTTGAGAGTGATGAAGAAAGGAAATGTCATTAAGATTAAAAAGAAAAGATCGGATAAATTAAGATAAAAAGAGAAAGTCAACATGATAAAACGAAAAAAAAAAAAGAATACAAGAAACAATTTCGGTTGAATGTAGCTTACGAACTTAGACGTAACACGGACTCAACGTGGACTTGGAGAATTAATTAGGTAGAAAGTAATAGCCCCACTTTTTCCGTATTTTCCCACGAACAACTTTTTCTACCGGTGAACCAGCATATTTTCAACAGAGGAATTGTAATGTTTTTACAAGAAGGGAATGGAGATTCCTGACGGTGCTTGTGTACGAGTTTTGACGTCAACGTGGAAAAACTGGGTCAAGCTCTTTACTCGTGTAATTATTTCCCGGAGAAACTGACGAACGAATTCTCTCTACTCGGTTGGTGTAATAAATAACTTTATGGTTAATGATGAAAAAAAAAAATGAAGAAAGAAAGAAAGAAAGACGAAACGTAGAGAACTTTGATTTTTCGCAAAGACGCTGTGTCACAGTTGTGGATAGAACATGAACTAATTACAAGTGACATGCTCGAGTATGCTTTCGATAATTATGGCAAATTGCCTGTCAGAAGAGTTCCATTCAGCCACACGATGGGAATAACGCAATTAAGATCGCTACACGATAATTGAAACACCGTTACATCCACTCTGGTGGATTAATTTGTGTAGCACGAAACTTGATGTGACACGTAACCGCTATAGGCATCACAGACACTATTAATTCACCTCATCCCTCTCCGAAAGGATGAGAGAAAACGCTCAGAGTATCGTCAACTGTCGGGAAAGTATTTCTGGTGACGAGAAAGATAATTGTTAGATTCCTATACTTAGTATTTACAAATAATTTTATTGTACTGAACCTTTGTAGACGGAGATCTTGCAAGTTTTAAGGCACTTAGACTATAGTTTCTAGATTTGAGTTGTAGAGATTCTTCTATGTGTCTGGTTCGAGATCCTAGACGTTAATAATTTCTAATTTTTTACGTGTCTTTAACCACTTAAGATTCCTATTTAAAAGCATGAAACGGGTAAGAAAACCTTAATCTTTTCTTTTAATTTATAAGAAGCTTTATCGAAGACAATGTTATTACATTACAAAAATATTCAAAAAAAATTAAATGTTAAATGAAAACTATGAAAAAGAAGCATTGAAAAATACAGATATGTGGTTCTTTTTCACTAAGGTTGGTCGACGTAATTTTACGTTTCTGGACGTTAAGTGATTAACACGTTAAGAGCCACGCAGGTCCCTGCGGACCGACGCTGGATTTTTCATTTAGGCGGCGTTAATACTCGAAAAATCAACAGTTTAAAATTTAGAAAATAATTCCTTATCATTCGTTCATGGGTTCCATTAAAGACAGTTAAAACAAAGATATTGCTTTCCTCTGCAGGCGTTACAAGTTTACCACTTTCTTCGTTAAATGTATTGTAACATTCTTTACAAAATTTTCGAAACTGAACGACTAAACGAGAAGTCGATCGAAATCAGTGTGACGCTTAACGTGTTAAAGAAAATTCGGAAGTTTGATTCTGTGCAACTAACTTACTATTTCAATTCTTTACTTACCTCGAATTGAAACGAAACAGTTCCAGTTTTAAAAATATTAATATCTTAAAATCTTATTTCCTATCCTAATTATAAACCATAGGGTCACTCGTGACCCCATTACACCAGTTAAGGGTTAATATCACCATATTCCATAAAGATACCATTTGGTTCTTATATAACACTAGACACCCGTCAAATTAACGAATAAACGAACACCCGAGTTTTTCTCCAAAAAATCGATTTATTTAATTTAGAATTAACTTACCTATAAATTTGGGCACTCAAGTTTTTCTCCCAAAAATCGATTTATTTAATTTAGAATTAACCTACCTATAAATCTGGGCACTCGAGTTTTTCTCCAAAAAATCGATTTAATTAATTTAGAATTAACTTACCTATAAATTTGGGCACTCGAGTTTTTCTCCAAAAAATCGATTTATATAATTTAGAATTAACTAACCTATAAATTTGGGCACACATACCTGTATTATTTCATTAATGAAGATCTGCAAAATAATACTGGAAAATAATAGCAGCAATTCCTGTAAATTTGCTCGTGAAATCCCGGATCCGTCGAATTGGCGGGTCCAGTAAATCTAGCGTTAACAAAAAGAGACACGAGTGTATTTCAAGAATAAAAATATGGTCCTGAGAGGATCTGGTTTAAGCTCGGCGACACTTATCACAGAGGCTTCATCGGATAAAAGCGTTTCACATATTTCTAACACGTTGCTGTCACAAATAGAGATTCAATAATCGAGGATAAAAACATTTAATCCCCTCCGTATCGACAACTAAACATTTCAACCATCGTTGAACAAACGAACAAATAAATACAGCGTAAAGTAATCAACGTATAATCAATACAACTGTCTCAAAAAAAGGAAAGAAAAAAGAAAGTAAAAAGAAAAAAACCAACTGCTTTCACTCCCGTTCGAAGACACCTTTCCCTATCCAATCATGGATAAAACAGGGTTAAAAAACAGGAACGAAGAGAGGAAGGGAAGTAGGGTTAGCAAGTCTATGGTGGGATTGTGCGGGACACGTTCGTTCGAGAAGATAGGAAGAGTGGTTGCGGGTGTTGCGCCTGTACAGATATTGATCGGGCAGGTCACGCAACAGGCTGCTTGTCAGGATACTCGTCAGGTACCTCCCCGGCCAGGAACTCGCCTAAGGATCCCCGACAATAACTCACAGGTCCGGAGAAGCACGCCAGACTCGTTGCATAACCCGTCGACACGCACGCCATTAATAATTCTCCCCTCCCAGCTGAGATGTACACTTTCGTCCAGAGTCGAATAATTCCGTTCACGAGCTAACTGAACGGATATCGAACCCTTTGAGCACCGTGGATATACATGGGAGACCAGCCTCTAATCGAATTATCCTCGCCGCAGAATTAGAGGAATTCCTCTGGCTTTGTCTTCTTCCAGATGGCGAAATTCGCGTTACCCGCTCCTCAATATGCTGATTTATTCAATATTCCATCGTACCGCTTGTAGGAGGAAGGAACAAGCAACGAAGCGAACTTTTTCATCTATCTTCCTTTTTTGTTTTTTGGTAAGTTTATGAATGTTTTATTAAGTAGCTGTATCCTAGGAGAACAAGAGGTGCTCTTGGTTGGTTGGCTTAGTTAATTTTTGACAATTAGAAAAGAAGGTAAAGAAGTTGTTGTTGCACGATGTTCGGAGAGTATCTTGTTCAAAATATTTTCTAGTTGATATCTCGAAAATTTGAGGAGCTGTCCTCGAGTACCTGATGTAAGATCTGTCGAGGGACGAGATTGATCTCTTATAATTGTCGATATTTCTCAACGAAAGTTTAACCCTTTGCACTCCGAGCAATTTTTAATACGACCTATCAGAAACTTCGAGTCGACGATTTTTCGAAAATTTTGATAATTGTAGAAGTGATCGAAGTTTGAAGAATAAGTAATCATTTTTGCACTCAAAGAAACAACTTTAAACGTTTATAAAAAGTTAAATAATTGACATATCAAAAAAATCGTACGCTACATTTTAAATTATGGTTTCTTGTTTATAAATCGATAAATTTTTTATATTTCAGATCACTCAGTTTTTGCCAACTGTGGCGGCCAACAATCAATGATCCACCAGAAGGGGTTCCGGAAATAGCGAATAACTTTGCCATTTTGTACGACTTTACTTTCAAAAAATTGCAAAATAAAGCTGAAAGTTACATTTATATTCTCTGAAAAAGACTACATTTTTCATTTAGTAATTACTTATCAAAAAATTCCCCAAATTTATCCATTTCTTTGACGCTTCAGATTGGTGTCCCCCTTTAACACGTTGACAGCCACGCCGAAATTACATGTTTTGTGCAGGACGCCACGAAAGTATTTTTATTATTCTAACCACATTTATTCTAGACAGAGCAGACTACAAATTTTTTCGGAAAATAAACGATAAGAAAAAAGGGGAATATTAAAAAATGCATTGTACGTGTAATACAAGAAAAGTCATGAAGTTAAACAGCGATGCAATAACGTCATATGCAGAAGATTCTGAACGAAATTTTAAAAACGGTCATTTGACCGCAAGTGGTAGGTTTAGGTAGGTTAAATTCTGGACGAGTCCATTTTCGGATTGTCCCCCTTAACAATCAAATAGCCCCCTGTGGGGCGAAGGCCCCATCTTGGGAAACACTGCATTAGAGCGTGCAATAGACTGTTATCTTCAGCGCGCCATCAGACCTATGGCGTATTTTACAATGTCGCCATAGCAGCGATAACGGAGTGCAAACGATTAGAAGTGCATAGTTGATGGATGTATCCTACGATCTAAGAAAGTTCGAAGTAATTTCGAATCGTAATTTTTTCAAGAAAAATTTCCAAATTTGATATCTGCTCTAAAGATCCTCCTAACTGGACGATATGTTCAGACTTCGTTATAAATTGATATTAGCAGAACAGTGGTGCGCCTGTGTGATGGAAAATGGTGAATTTTCGATGTAGAATCTGCAGGAAAAGGAAAAAAATACAGAGAGATAGGAGAGAAGCTGGTGGTGCAGGGATCTGTGATAGGAAGTTGCGGACGCTGCTCCATGAATACAGGTTTGATTGGACGTCCCATGTCCAATAACGTTGTTGACGTTTGCGTACTGTTGTCGCGACCCGGTGCTGCGCTACAGAATGGTGTTCTCGTTCAATGATATCAGGAGATAGCTCGAATAGGAATGGATTACGGTGATGTACGTCCTCCAAGTGGAAGCAAATCAATTTGTCCGATCAATGACTCGAGGTACACGAAATTAGATGCAGATATTTGGCAGGGCTGGTAATTATAGTTCGTGTTATCTGGGGATATCACGTACTAGTTCATTTCAAAAATTAGATAATTGTGTAGGATCGTGATAATCAAACGTAACATTAAATTTTTGTAAAATATATCGTTCCAAGGAATTTTTCGAAATTTTTCAAATGCAGAGTTTTGAAAATTCTTTCAATTTCTTGTCTGTGTTAAAGCCGTAAGAAGAGGTTTTCAAATTTTTCACTGAAACCAGAATAAATCAGAAAAATGACTAAATCGGGAAATTAATAATGGAACAATATCGTCCAGGAGCTTCAGTTAAGAGGATTTCCGGTGGCTTAAGTTTCCTTTTCACTGGTTGACAATATGTTAACGTAGATGGGGAGAAAAGAAATAACGTCAGTCTCTTCGGCGGACTATTTCCGCCGTTGTTTCTGTTTTCTCTGATGGAAAATCGCTCTATCGGAGTCGAGTACGTTCGATGGGTTAAGCGGCTATCACGATTTAGAGCGTGTCCACGAGGAAACGGTGAAGGAATTCAATTTCTCATCGCTTGCAGATTCACGTTGCATTCAGAAACAAGAAAAGAAAGATTAATAATGTAAGAATTATTTTCGAATTATTTTCAAACCTATTTTCTCAATTCCTTGAATAATTTTCAAATCTATATTCTCAATTCCTCGAATTATTTTCGAATTATTTTCAAATTTATTTTCTCAATTCCTCAAATTATTTTTAAACCTATTTTCTTATTTCCTTGAATTATGATCGAATTATTTTGTAACTTATTTTCTCGATTCTTCGAATTATGTTCAAATTATTTTCAAACCTACTTTCTCAATTCCTTGAATTATTTTCTAACCTATTTTCTAAATTCCTTAAACTATTTTCGAACATACTTTCTCAATTTTTCAAATTATGTTCGAATTATTTTCAAATTTATTTTCTCAATTCCTCAAATTATTTTCAAACCTATTTTCTTATTTCCTTGAATTATGATCGAATTATTTTGTAACTTATTTTCTCGATTCTTCGAATTATGTTCAAATTATTTTCAAACCTACTTTCTCAATTCCTCGAATTATTTTCTAACCTATTTTCTGAATTCCTTAAGCTATTTTCGAACATATTTTCTCAATTTTTCAAATTATGCTCGAATTATTTTCAAACCTATTTTTTCAATTCCTCAAATTATTTTCAAACCTATTTTCTTAATTTCTCGAATTATGTTCAAATTGTTTTCGAACCTATTTTTTCTATTCCTCAATATTCTATTCGATACAATTTTGATATTATTATTCCAAAATATAGAACGTCGAGATAAATTTCTTTACATCATATATTACGACAGGTGCAGAAGTGACTGAAATATGGGAAAAAATGTTCCTAACCTCTAAAACCGCTCGCAAACGTTACTATCCTCTAGAATAACGATACACAACGTCTATAGTGTTCCTCTGCACGTGTGCAAGGATTCCAGGGTAATCTCTGTCCCGATGGAACCCTTTGAAAATCGTCTACTATCCAGAACAGAAGATGCAATATTTGAAAAGGAGCAACTCAAGTTTAAACTCGGTGTTTCATGCATCACCGGACACGTGAGAGGATATAAAAAGATAGCAAGAGGGTTCGATTCCTTTTTCTGCATATTTCTCCTTTCTTTGTGAAAGGAGCCAATCGAACAATTGAATTTGAATAAAATAATACTTCAACATCATTTTCTGAGATAATTTTTTAGGGTACGCAATGATCACAGTTGAAATTAATTTACTTTAAATTGTAATATTAAATCTGCAATTTTTCTTCGTTCCAGTTAAAAGACTGTGACTGTCGATACCTGTTTTTAGTATTAAAGACCTCCGCAACATCGATAAATTGACGTTGAAACGCAGCATGTTTACCCACTGATTCGTGGAAACAAATCTACCGCTATGGTAACCTAATCTGTACCGACTGTTGGTAAGTAGTCTCGGTGAACAATTTGTGTATTCTCTTCTTGGTAGGTTATTTACTCTAAGGGTTCTATTCTACATAAAGATCTTATCCAGCTGTAATATCTTTTTCAGAGAAAGTAATTTTAACACTTTACCGACCGGAAGCCTATTAACTGGCTTTTCGCTGCCAACGTTTATCGACCTAGGGAACCTCTTAATTGGTTTCTTGCTACCAGCAACAAATTAATTATCATGTTAAGCGCTACGTCAATCATCGGTGACCGACAACAAACTTTCCTTCAAAACCACGTCTGACTAGTGACCAACAATACAATATGTAATAAATAATACTCTAACATTACAAATTGACAATTGAAAATTTATGAAAAAAGAAAATTCTGTTCACATATTATTTTTGTTAATATTTACAGTGGAGGACAAAAGTATTCACACAGTGGAAATATAGAAATGGAAAATACTGGCTCAGTTTTTACCATCGCTCTTATTCTTACAGCTCTAAAAATTCTAAATCAAGGTTCTCGAGAGACCTTACTATATCGTTCACTTTCTCTTATTGTAGGGTGTTTCGTCGTTTTTATTATGTTTATTGTGTTTTCCACAGACAGATCTGGAAATTGTTCGGTCCTCCGCAGCAGTTGTAAATTTGAGAGGTCATCGAGCACTTTAGTGGTCATTTAGAAGTTCGATGCTCTTCTTCTCGTGATTATCGTCCACATGTGTTTACTATATTTCCTCTTCTCGGGTTTTTCGTTTCCACTTCGGTATGTTTTTGTTAGCGACGAAGCGTTGCCCAGACTTATTACCTGCTGAGTTTATTGTTCGAGATACGCGAGTTTCCGCGTGCCATCACTCAAGGGTGCGAAAGACACTTGAGAGTAACCGTCAATTTGAGGGCGTCAGTTTAATTCGTTCTTTGTTTAAATAAACTATTTTGACGTACGCCTTACAATTTTTCAATAGTACAAAACCATAATTAGCAAGAAAGAGGTATAGATTTTAATGTGCATTAGACAACAAAGCAATAAATTTAATTTTTAAGGAATTATTTTAACAAACACGTGGTCGAACATTTATTCTGCTTCTGAGAGTAACATAATCGACATATCAATAATTGACATATCAAAAAAATTGTACGCTACATTTTAAATTATGGTTTGTAGTATATAAATCAATAAATTTTTTATATTTCAGACCACTCAATTCTTGCCAACTGTGGCGGCCAACAATCAATGATCCACCAGAAGGGGTTTCTGAAATAGCGAATAACTTCGCCATTTTGTACGACTTTACTTTCAAAAAATTGCAAAATAAAGCTGAAAGTTACATTTATATTCTCTGAGAAAGACTACATTTTTCATTTAGTAATTACTTATAAAAAAATTCCCAAAATTTACCCATTTTTTGACGCCTTAGGGTGGTGTCTTCCTTTAATATGTTAATTATCCTACAATAAGAGAAAGTGAACGATATAGTAACCCCTCTCAGGAGCCTAAATTTAGAATTTTTAGAGCTGTAAGAATAAACGTGATAGCAAAAACGAAAAAATTGAACTGATCGGTAAAGTGTTAAGAAATTTCGTGAATTTGCATGAAACTTCCCAAGCAGATTGACATGAAAATAACGTGACGGTTAGAATTCTGGGATATAGACATAAGGAAATAGTTACCAGAATATATTTCGCTTACAAGAATCATCTCCAATGGCAGCAGCCAGTTTTAAACTATGCATAATATCCGTTGCACTCTCTCACTCACCAACACGCATACTGTTTATTTAGTGCTATACAGAAATAGTTGTGCTGAACACGCCAGATGAGTATTGTTTGCCTCGACCACTTGGAAGCTATTGTATTAGGTTGTCCGAAAAATTCGTGCCGACTTTTAAGTGAATAAGTAAATTTCATACTTCGGAGTACTATTTCTGTTTTATTTTTTCTTCTATATGTACCGTTTAGTTTGACAATGTTTCGTTGTCTTTCCAGCAATTTCAAGATGCCATTTTGTCAAAAACTTCGTTTCTCTATTTCCCTTAACACATAGCCAATCGAATATTTTTCACAAACGACACGAAATAGTAATCTTCTTCGCTCGAAAGACTCAAAGTGTCCTTCTACAGTTTTCTTCCGCCACTCGTTAAAATCTCATACAAGTTTATATTTGTTTTTTTTTTTTTAAATCATTTATGCAGCGACTTCTTTCAAAAACGGGGAGAGATCTCCAATTGGTTATTTGAAAGCGGAGAGATCTCCCCATGTGGTTGGTAATGTGTTAAGATAGTACTTTTCACCTTGAAATTTTGCAAACTATTTGCGAATAATTTCTTTCTGATAAACTGTCTCTTTTTTTTTAATATTCACAATATTTTTGCTGCTTTGTCAGTATGTTTTCCCTTTCAGTAAAAGGAAGTGTACCCTATTTATTTTCATCTTCAAGACAGCATAACTCCAAAAAGAAACTAATGCCGATAAAGAATAGACTTTCAAAAAAGACGTAGAAAAATAATTTTTCATAATACATGCAAATTTCGTGTTTTCGTCAAATTCGTTTCGTTTTAACGTATTCAAACGCTACCTACCGAAAATCGGTACGAACTTTCCGGACAACCTAATAGAATATTTATTTCGAGAGAAAAAAAAAATTGTATTCAGGCTGAAGGAAAAAGATTGGAGAAAATTTAGAAAAATCTGTGGAAAATCGAATATTTCGAAATGGAGGAAGCAAACATATCCGCCGCGTGTTCCCCCGAGAAACGTGTAAAAATTGACTCCCTGTCACATGTCGAACATTCCGACGCAAAAGTCGTGACAAAATTCCAAAAACAAAAAAGATACTTTTATTTTTCTCTTCTTCGCAGTTCTCACTTGTGGCCCCATTTTTTGAATATTTTCGTACGTTCTTCTTTTTCTTTCCAAACGAGAACACTTCTCGATAAGGCACGAATATCAATGTTGTCCAATTTATTCCCCGTTTCTATTCGTCTATGTTAAATTGAATCTCCCTGCTGTTCGCGTTTTGGTTTTGATTTCCATTTGAGCAGAATTCGTGGATCGTGAAGAACCAACCTCCGCCATTATTTCTCACGATCCCTGTTTGACTCGCACACGGTAACTGCCGTTGCCTGTTTCAATTACAGTTAGAACCTAACCTACGCGTCTCGACAACTCGACGGTGAAACTACATAAAGATGAAGTTCGTCATCGTGCATTCGGCTCAATGTAAAAACGTATCAAATTCACTGTACTAATCACCCATGTCTGAACGAGTTTATCAAGCTCTCCCAAACAAGTCCAAGCTTTTATAAAAACGGACCTCTTGGGAGCTCTGAAAAAAAAAAAAGAAAAAGAAAAAAAGAAGAAATCGTAGACCTTGAATAGTCTCGTTGGGATGAAGCTAACTCGCTAATGGTACAATGTTCCTCACACTTGAAAAACGAGTCACTCGAGTAGTCCTCTGTTCACCAAAAAGTCCTGTTCGACGAAGGAAACCCATGGATCCAACTGGCCAATCGCTCACCAGATCAATATTTACAAGCATTAGGAGGGATCGGTCGACGGTCAAGAAATCCTCTCAATTTTCGATCAAATATAAATGAAACTGTCAATGACCATCTCCTGAACAGGAAGAGGAAGGGCCAGTGGTAAAGGTTCCCATACACAGGCTCCCTTCGTTTTACTTAAGGATAACGTGGCTCAGTCAGGTACCTCGACGAATGATGGAGGTTAAGATACGACCTACTCCTCCTATGATCCCTGTGCAGCTGATTGGCAGGCCTGTAGTCTGGATAAGGACCTAAATAGGACACTGTTCTGGTTGCTCGACGATCCTGATCACTCTGAAGCTGTTGAACACCACCGGCATAGTCTGAAAGTGGCGCGGAAGGCTCTAAGGCTGTCTGGAACTGAGACGTCCCATAAAGGATGCCTATAGATCTCCTCCACATATCGTGACGCCTTTGATTCTCCTGCTCCAACTGTCCCTCTTTTCTCCTGCTCTGAGAGGAACCGCTCTCTGTAGAATTGCTGTCCTCGCTGGTCCCTAGACCTGGATCTCTCTCTTCAATGGCTGCCAGACTGGTTACAGGGCTGCCTTGAAGGCTCTTCGTGGCTCCTGAAGGGTGATAGTACGTCAGAGTAGGATGTGGAATCACGTAAGGCTGCTGAAGCTTACAGGCCGCGTCCTTTCCTTGGATGTTCCTCTGCTGAGCCTTATCCTTTGGATCCGCAGTGACGTCTTTGTAAGACGAGGGACCGAACAGGGACAATAGAACGGGGAGCAGGAACATTCCGTGCATAGCTCCTATGAAGATCACCAGGAACACCATCTTGAAGAACACCATGAAGATGTACGTTCCAGCTAGAACCAGAGCTGTCAGTCCTAAGATCGTCGAGGTAGCACCTTGAACAATTGGCAGGCCTAAACTGTACAGACTCTCCTTAACTCTGTCCTCTGGAGTCTTCTGCCTGGAGCTCATGTAGGCGTAGCATATGTGAGCGGTGAAATCAACGCTGAAGCCTATGCACATAATCAGATTGATCATGGAAATACTGTCCAGGTTTACGTCCCACAAGGCCATGTAACCAGCAACGCCTAATTCGATGGAGATGATGCAGAATGCCACCCAGAGACAGCACAATACGTTAGGGATGAAGATGAAGCTTATCAGCATCATAATTAGTGCACCAAAGACCATACACTGGATGCTGGTCGGTTTGACCAGTTCGAATTGATCGAAGAAGACGAAGTAAGGATGAAAGACGCTGGCATTTAACGGGGAATCGATGCAAATTCGACGTAGCTCTTTCACCATGTCTTTTTCCTGATTGGTACCGCTGACGTTCACCGCTTGAATGAGGAATCTGCTTGCTATGATATGTTCCTCGGTCTCGTCGAACTTTACGTCCAGGGAGTAGCTACTTTTCGGGAACAGCCAGATATCTTTTAATACTTTGATGAAGCTCTTCTCATCGCTGATGTCCACGTCGGCTCCGCTGCTATTTGCATAACTGATGAAACTTCTCAGCCAGCTCTCTGTATAGATGGGAGCGCTGCTGATGTACTTGCTGGCCTCTAGAGACCTCGTAAGATTCTCTACTTGTTGCTGGATAGTTTGATTGCTGTAATCGTACTTGCCACTCACCACTACCTGAAATGTGATTGAAGAATTTGTAGAACTTGTTTTGACACTTTCATAAGAAACTTGTTAGATTAATCCCTTCGGTATGACGGCGATTAGAATATTTCTTTTCTTATGACCGACACAAAGTTGAGTCCTATCGACGCAACGTGTTACATATTTTGTTAGCCACTTTTGAAACGATTATAATTTGAACACATTGCGGATAAGTAATTTTATTGGTAACTTTAACCAGTGATCAGGTATATTTTTATTGAACGAGTACAAAAAACGTAAATCAGAGACACTTAACTATAGGGTCTTCTCATAAAAACGATAGAACTTTGAATTGAAACGAAATGAAAAGTACGAAAGATAATCTAGTACTCCCTATTCTATTCTAAGGTACATTCGATGGCATTATATGTAAAATACAACATCGTATAAATAATCACCACGATTGCGTTTTGATGGAGTGAATTAGACAAATCCAATTTTCGTCACAAAATCATCTTCAGCGACGAATTTTTTTACAGTTTACGATATTTTAAATATAAATTTCTAAATTTAAATTTAATATCTTGAATCGTATAACATATTTAGTAATTAATAATAATTTCATTAAACTATTCGTAATTAAATTTTTTACATTTTAGGATATTAACAATAAACTAATTTGGGAATTTTCATAATTTAAATTTAGTATCCTAATAAAGCGTATAAAATATTTAGCAACTAATACTAATTTTATTCAATTAATAGTAATTAGTTTGCACTTTAGGATATCTTAAATGTAAATTCTTTATAAATTCCTAAATTTAGATTTAGTATCTTAAAGCGTATGAAATAGTTAGTAATTAATATTAATTTTATTGTATCACTTTTCAATGGATGGTTTTGTCAATAAAAATAATTGCCGGATTTAGAGAAATGCTGATCCCCGATCAGTAGTTGAGCGATCATTGTATTCAAACAAAGTTAGTTTGGTGTGGTTTTTTTACTGATGAAGCCATTGCCCTTATTTTTCGAAAATGAAGAAAATGCGACTGTAACTATTACTGCTGAACATTATCGTTCAACCATTTCATCTTTCCTTTGCCATGAATAGGATGGATCTGATTTGTCCGAAATGTGATTTCAACAAGATGGTGGCCACATATTATATTTCTACTGCAATTATCACTTTATCGAGATCGAAGTTCAACTATAGGATTATATTGACAATTATAACAGTCATCTGGCTACCAAGATCTTGCGGCTTGACGCCATTAGACTTTTTCTTGTGAAACCATGTTAAATCTCTTATCTATTCTAACCTCCCACAAAGTGTTAACGATCTCAAAGTAAAAATTATTCGTATTATCAGTAAGATACGATCTGATTTATGCGTCAAAGTCATCGAAAATTGGATTTGCCGTATTCACTCCACAAAATGTAAACGCGGTGATCATTTATACGATATTGTATTCCAGATATAATGCCATCAAGTGTATTTTAACAGAAGGTCACGAGTACTAGATTATTTTCCATACTTTTCGTTTCATTTCAATCCAAAGTTCTATCGCTCTTATTGGAAAACTCTACATTTCAACGTGTAAAGGAAATAGAAGAGAATGAAAAATTGATAGTTCCTTGGAATCACGACAAATGACACTCTACTCATCGTCAATACGTATAGAACGATCAGTACCTCATTCTAGTGTCTTAATGTCTGATCGGAAGGGTTAATTCAGAACCTTCGAATAAAATATTAATTTCTTTTTCCATTATTTACTGTACCTGTATTCTATACGGAAACTCTCGGAAGTAATAGTCCTGCCTGTCGTAGAAAGCAATGGAATATGAGTCGTTCTTAGAGAGCTTGCGACGATCCAAGCCCTCCTGAAGAGTCGTCAGGCCGTAAAGTGCTCCAGCCAGGTAGCAGGCGAATATTAAAATGATGATAACCTTGACAGGTCTACAGTTCAACGCAACAGCCAGATAATCTCTGAACCAGCTCATGCAACCGTGTTCCGGATTGTCTATAGGATTGTAAGGATCATCAGGATCCACTCCACCGGTGCACAGTGCTCTATATAACCACGAGCGATGCGCTGAAAGAACAAAATAAGACGATTTTGTTTCTTTTCCTTTTTTTCTCAGAAGAATAAGAGACATTCAGTCTTTGACTTTGAAACTGGATGGTATATTGTGGGAAACATCGTGATGAAGTCATTCTCAGGTGGGAACAAAGGCAGCAGAAATTGCCAGGACAATGTCACGTGCCAAGCGACAATGTTAATTACATTAACGAAGCGAGGCACGTTCACTTGACGGCTAAATCAGAGGGGACAATAGGTTTCCAAGATGCTTTAATCATGTCTTCACTTTTATCGATTACTAATTACTCGGTATATTCATTACTATTCTTTTCTTCGTTGCTGAAACACGAAGAAAATTGAATCGATAAAATTCTACAAATACGCCCATACCAAAAAAAAAAAAAAAAAGTAAAAGTGCCATAATTAAAAAAAGCCATTATAGATAAATGCCGTATAAAGAGCGACCGTATAGCGAGGTATGGGTGTATTCTTGAAACTCTGAAATCTGTCTTTCACTGTAAGCGACGTACAACAGATCACGTTTCTTTTTACTTTTTCTCTTTTTCTTTCTTTCTTTTTTTTGATACAGAAAGGAGGAAGAGGTTATATAAAAGTGAACAAGATGACATTGCTCATAACTATTGACAATGTCCCAACGGAGAAAGCGGACCGGGTTGCGCAACGTGTTGTGATCTAACGAATTAGCAGCGCTCAAACATAACCTAGCGCGATCCAGTGACGTAACTACCGTGTCGCGCTATCGCCGGGAGATCTCTGGTTTTTCGTTAACCCTTTTAGTGCCGATCGAAAGAATTGTATCTAACCAATACCGAACCAATTTGATGTAATTTAGTAAGGTTTGAGAAAAAAATCACAAAAAATAAAGTAAGAATGATATTAACAAAATTCAAAAAGGAACATATTACGAAATAAGGGGAGAATGAATCAATGCCAATTGTATTTCAATATTTGTTGAAAATAATGCTAATAATATTTATTCAAAATCATTAGGAAAAATAGAAAGATCAGTTTTCTTTCATAAACAGTATTTGCAGATAGGAAGAATCATCGTTTGGTCAAAGTTTGATGTAGAACACGTAGTATAAAGCATAAATACTGCATTTTCAATTATTCCTAAAAAAATTACTAATATCAAAATAAAAAACAAAATGATAATCCCATGATGCATAGCAATTATCAGGAGGATTACCTGTTACGAAACAAATGATTCATGTAGCTAGTATAACATCATTGAAATAACATTCTAGTGTTATTATAAACATTTATAGTTATCCGGCTATTGAAAATGTGTAATATTTACTTACTACTAACTCACACAAATAATTTGCTTAGCATTGATGCGGATAATAAAGGCGCTATCGCATACGCAACGATATATCGTTGTAAAAACAATAACTAAAAGGGTTAAAATCGAACTAGCTCGTCCCCGGAAGAAGTTTAGACGATTCAGATCACGATACGATCGATTATACAGTTACGTATCGTAATCGAAGCTATACTATATAATCGATTAGGTGATCGAATCCTGGTTAGACTTTCTAGAGGAACGAAACGTTGGGCGAGAATTCGAGACACGTTTCAGAAGCACTTCAATCGTGGTCTTCCGGTTTCGTTGCTCGACGAAACTTTTTTCGAGCAAACGAACAAATTCCTCTTTCTGTTTCCAGGGAAATTAGAAACGATAGTTTCGGAGCTCGGGAGCGTGGATATTCGACGTAGAAAGTGGAGAAATAAATGAAAGTTCAAGGAAAAACCGGCGCGAATGATACGTTGAACACGGAGCCTGTGAAAGTACTCCGGGTGACGTCTTCTTTGGAGATTAAACAGTCTCGATTCCCACACGAGGCGTCCTCTACCCACATCATGTCAGATGTAGTAACCGAAATCAGCCGCATGATCGCTGAACTTTTACTTTTACCGGCCACGCGGATTGTTACTTCGATTATGTAAACGGGGAAATCTGTAATTACTTCCACTCTGATTTCACACATCACAACCTGCCGAGAGATTGAAAAGCGTGTTGGAAAATTTGCTAGAACTGATTTGAATCCAGTGTACATTGACGCCTTGACTTAGAAGCTCGATACATCAGAGATTGGATTAGAGTTAAGAAAGTTAACTAAATCCTACTGCGTGTTACTACGGTTTCTCTCAAGTGATCATTTTGCTGTCGCGAAAGGGTTGACAAGTGATTAACGATTGTTCAAAGAACTCACTGGATTTCGAGAGTGGTTGCACCTTGCAGCAGAACACGCTGTGGAGATTCTTCTGTTCGCAGTAGCCGCTGATCGCCACGCAGCCAGTGAAGAAGGTCAGATGGAAGACGAATGTGAAAACGACGGCGAATCCTGATTGAAAATGAGAACAGATACTCTCTGAATAACCTTAGGTGAATTAACCCTTGTTTCGATCATTTCGAATAAATCTTCTCTGATAATCGTTTGAGATGGAGTCTCGGATCTCTGCTACTTACCTGAATAAATGCAAAATATCTGAACAGAGGGGAAAGGTGAAAGTATCCCGATGAAAAACGAGATCATGTCTGTTAGAGAGGTGATGGTGATCGAGACAGCAGCTTCGCTCAGAGTGACAGCCATTCTCTCAGGCACGGGTTTCATGATACTGGTCCTCCTCCAGGCAGCCAACATCACGAAAGTATCATCTATTCCAATACCTGTGAACAAAACGATAACAATGTGTGTTCGGTATCGAACCATAATTTATTTTACCTTTGTTCCTTTCCCAAATCCTAAACACCCTACAATAAGACACGTAGCAGCAATAAAGACATTTGGCCAACTGATATCGTAGCACCGTGTGTTTCGTTCAGGGACAATGGTCCATTCGTTTCATTTTCGGTATTTTAGTTAACATGATCCACCAGATCTACCGATCTAATGACTTTATCGCGTACACAACTAGCTAGCTCATCAACCCCTGTCAACGTCATCTCTAACATCAACCTATCTGTTCCACAGCCATGATTCCTCAAATTAAAAATTGGCAATGTTCACCAATCATCATCAACCACAAAGAAACACCCACAAGCACATCCTCTCCGACATACGAATATACAGGGTGTCTCGCGCAAACGGTTGGGAATAGAAGATGTTATAAGTAAAAGTTAAATGGTATCAGACGGTGCATAATATGCAACTAATTTTATGCACTTTTGTGCATCTGTGCATCAGAAAAATGCAACTGTACTTTTTGTTCGTGCTTGAGACTTCGCGACGCGATGCTTATTCGACCAGCGCGCAAAGATTCACGAACTGCCCTCGCAACTATCGAACAACTTGAATCGAAACAGCAATACAGAAGTCGAATATACCATTCATAAAATAAACAACAAATTTGTACAATTATTAGGTACCTAATTTTGTTTTAGGTGGATTCTGTTAAAAAAAACGTAAACAATGGAATAAAGATCAGATGGTATTGGCTGTTAAAGTAGTTAGAGAGCACATTATGGGCTATAAAATGGCGGCACAATATTTTGTTATCCCGAAAGGATTACCGTCAAACACGATTTACTGTTATAGCTTATTGTTGGAATTCAGAAATTTAATAATATTATTGAAAAGTAAACATTCTTGATTTATTTTCACTGAAATCATCCTTTGTTAATTAGGTTTGCGTGATTAATTTGACGCAGATCACCGTTCCCAAAAAGATCGTCCATAACACGATACGCGAACGGAACAATGTGCACGTTCTCCTTTCATCCCACCCCTGCGACGTTCGAATTAATCGACTGTATTAAATTGTTTTAATCGTAAATTAGTATAATAGAATGCTGGAGGAAGATTAAAGGTGACACCAGTGAGTCAGGCTAAAGAGCGATTTGTCATCGTGCACACACCCCTGGCGGCGATATAAAAACCGACTGCCATCGGCCATTATCGCGATAACAAGGCGGCAGTTAGAGCGTCGAGTGAATCAGAATGGTCGGTTTATTCGTGATTCAGTCTGTCTACATTTGGACGGCGATTTATAGCTGCAAATGCAGCCGTTTATTCAATTCCTGAGCAAGGACGACCGATTTTCCAGAACTTTCTCGCATTACCGACAATCAACACATTTTTTTTCCTCATTTATCAATTGAATTACTTGCTTTTCTGTTTTGTTTTTTAATTAATCAGAAATTTAATTGGACACACTTTCGACTACAGTAGTTTTTAACAGTGAAAAGGGATAATTTCTTAATTAAACCCCGTTTGCATGAGAAGTTTGCTATCGGCTATCGGTACACACCGGAGAATCCAAGTAAGATGCAACGAGGAAAATGCAACGACAGTTGGCGAAATCCTTGCGACACTTGGATACAACCAGCCCTCTTCGACTCAATCGAATGGACAGAGATCAAGGAACACGTTGGATTCGACAAGCGATTTGCGTGAAAAGCGGAAATCTCAGCGGCGACTTTTCCCTTCCGTCGTTGCGCTCGCGTGCACCTGATTGATTGCTGGTCATCATACCACACATTCGACCGGATCCTTGTGAAATATCACTACCTACGCTCCCACGTATCCCTTTTCTCTCGTAGAATTGTATCAACCTTGATTCTTTCGTGCAAGATTTTTTTCGTTCTTACTTTGGATACCGTTCTAAGATAGAAAACATGTTTATATTTGTCGCTTAGTTTAACATTTTACCGACTGGCACATTGTATTCAACACGCGATGGATATACTTGCTTCCTCCATTTCGAAATATTCGATTTTCCACTGATTTTTCTAAATTTTCTCCAATCTTTTTCCTTCCGCTCGAATACAATTGTTTTTTTCTCGAAATAAATATTCTATTAGGTTGTCCGGAAAGTTCGTACCGATTTTCGGTAGGTAGCGTTTGAATACGTTAAAACGAAACGAATTTGACGAAAACACGAAATTTGCATGTATTATGAAAAATTATTTTTCTACGTCTCTTTTGAAAATCTATTCGTTATCGGTATTAGTTTCTTCTTGGAGTTATGCTGTCTTGAAGATGGAAAGAAATAGGGTACACTTCCTTTTACTGAAAGGGAAAATATACTGACAAAGCAGCAAAAATATTGTGAATATTAAAAAAAAAGAGACGGTTTATCAGAAAGAAATTATTCGCAAATAGTTTGCAAAATTTCTAGGTGAAAAGTACTATCTTAACACATTACCAACCATATGGGGAGATCTCCCCGTTTTCAAATAACCGATTGGAGATCTCTTAAATGATTAAAAAAAATATATATAAACTTGTACGAGATTTCAATGAGTGGCGAAAGAAAACATTCTCACCGGAAATGTAGAGGGACTTTTTGAGTTTTTGAGTATATGCGAAGTGTCGGTAGGTTTACTGTTAATGGCGTTAATCTTCCAGACATGCAGTCATCTAATAAAATTTATTAAATCACTTCTTCTTTCAAAAAACCACCGAATTTTATAAGAAGGGAATTTTCAAACTGCCATAAATGAAAGTGGTCAATGTGTCGTTAATTAAAGTTTTGTGCATAATTTGAAATAAATGATTTACGAAACAACCTAAAAACAGGACGAATTTATATTACGACCTAATAATATTCTCAGAAGACGTTACTTTTTCCCGTTTCGGCGAGCATCTTTCTCGATCATTTCGGCTTGCATTGCGAGCGTTCTTGCGCGTCACTTTCGCCACTTTAGCGAGCGTCGTCCCGGATTTCGTTGAGCTAAATGGTACGGCAAGGGGTTAAAGACACGCTGAAAATTAGAAAACATCTAAGATCCCGAGTTAGACGCAGAGAAGAATCGCTGCAACACAGATCTAGAAACTATAGCCTAAGTGCCTTGAAATTTGTAAGACTTCCGTGTATAAAAGTTCACCAGAATAAAATTGTTATTTTAAAAATACTAAGCATCGGGATCTAACTCTTAAGCAAAGAACAATATCTTCAGGATAATTGTATCATATCCGAGAAGTGAGTTCGAAACGTTTTACGACCTCAGAGACTAGCAAGTTTCGCGATTAATCGCGCAGAATATTCGAAAGAGCATTCATGACACATGTTTCTGTGGTTTCCGTAGGCGCCTATCGTTCCCAGAACTCTTATAACAATTCTAATCAGTCATTCGCTTATCGTAGGCGCCACAAGACACGCGTCTTTTCCGATAAACGCGGGACATGCAAATTTGAATGGACATGAATCATTTTTCCGAAGATCTTTTCGTTTCATTGGGTTTTCCATGGGACTTTAGCCTGTCCATCGCGTAGAATTCTAATTATCCTGCTATTACACGTGTCATTATGTCATAGAATCTATTTAACCTGCATCCATCATGTTGGATTACAAAAGAAAGCCGCAGGTGCGATAGTGCATTGCACTCGCAGACCTTGACAACCGTCTGCCAATTAATCTATGTCCAAAGAATACTAATGCACACATCTACTGCAACTTTTCCCAAGATCAAAAGGAAAGTCGAATTTCGAATCGCAATTTCACGATATTTTATATCAACTCACCAATCATGAGGAACGGAGCAGCTAGATTCAACCCGATGAAGTCCACACCCAGGTATATACAGAGACCAAAGGCAGCAACAGTGGCCATTGCTGCGGAAACGTTGCCAAGAAGACCTAGCCAAGGCTTGCTACGCACCCAATCAGTCATCATGCAAGTCACCACAGAGAACAGAGCCATAAGGAGGAACGTGCTTGAGAAATAAGGCACTATGGTCTTGGTGTTCTCCTCTAGTTCTAGTTCCAAAGTCCTAGAGGCGAATCTGGCAGTAGCGATGTGCTTGAAAATACCATCCTCTTCTACCTTTTTCATTGCATCTAGAAAAGCTTCTTCCCAGGCTGCTCCTCTGTGGTGAAAACGTGACGTGGGATTGTGAAGAGTAAACTGATTGGTTAGATTGTTTTTGTACCATCGATGATCAACTTACATTGCATCTTGACGAGGATTATCACTTGTGAGGAAGTAGCCTAGCTGAAAGGAGGGAACAGATTCTATCACCAGGTCCTCGTTGATAACGCTACCTCCGAAGTAAACTGGCAGAAGATGAATGTCCCAGGTGATTGGATTCAACGTCACTGGGAAAGTCAAGTTAAGCTTCCTCTGCTCCACATCACTGCAAAGCGCTAATGACTACTTAGTTCTCGAAATACGTGATAAGTCAGGTTTAATGTAATATTTAATTATACTAAGAAATTTAAATAATTCAACTAATTTGAATAATTTCAGTAATATCAGGCTTAACGTTGCGTTACTGAAGTTTCGAGTAGTTTATTCCACTTTTGTCATTGAGATACAGTGTACCGTAAGATTTTTCAGAATATAAGGTCTTGCAATGAGAACGATAGAACTTTGAAGTGAAATGAAACGAAAAGTATGGAAAATAATCTAGTACTCGTGAAATACAATATCGTATAAATGATCACCGTGCTTACATTTTGTGGAGTGAATACGATATACCCAATTTGTGTCACATGTTTAAATACACTACTAACTTCGTAAATCAGAAACACTTAACTATATGATCTTTCCATAAAAGAGATAGAACTTTGAATTGAAACGAAACGAAAAGTACGAAAGATAATCTAGTACTTCCTATTCTATTCTAAGGTACATTCGATGGCATTATATGTAAAATACAAAATCACATAAATAATCACCACGATTGCGTTTTGATGGAGTGAATTTGACAAATCCAATATGATATTGTGTTTCACGTATAATGCCATCGAATGTACTACTCGTCCCTTGATTTATGCGACACTTTTTTTGCACGAGTCTCTTTTTTTACGCGGTAAATTATAATACAATTTACGCGATATTAATAAATAGGGTAATTTACACGGACAGAAAGTGTACTTTTCTAGAAATTTTAAAAGTAACAAGTATATATAGTAACTTTTAAAGCCAATTAAAAAGAAAATGTTGATTGTTTTGAACTACGTTAGCGATAGTGACATCGAATAAAGTTTACTTTTATTTTCTGAAACGTCATTATTCTTTTTTCTTTTTTGTTTTTGTTAAGCTGTTTGAAATAAATATGTATTAGGTTGTCCGGAAAGTTCGTGGCGATTTTAGATAGGTACAAAACATAAAGTTCGCATGTATTCTGAAAGATTATTGTTTCACCTGTCTTTTAAAAGTTTATTCGTTGCAATTACTAGTTTCTTCTCAGTGTTATACTGTCTTGAAGATGGAAGAAATTTAGAGTACACTGACATTGAATATCTTTCCTTCAACGAAAAGGGAAATGTACTGGTAAAACATTAAATGAGATATCTAACGTTTAAGGAGGCAGTAGCTTATCAGAAAAAATTCTTCGCAAACGATCGATAAAATCTAAAAATGAGAATTTCGATCTTAAAGAAAATGAAGCAACAAAGTTTTTGGTAAAATGGAACTTTTCAATTTTCTGGAAAACCGATGAAAAATTGTAAAATTAAAAAATACATACTTCATAGAACAAAAAGAAACGCTTTGAAGTATGAAATTGGCTTATTTACATAAAAATCGGTACGAATTTTCCGAATAACCCAATATTTCTAAAATTTATATATCCTAGCTTTAATTTCCAATATTTTTCCTCTCCTACTAACAGACTTTATTTGCGCGATTTTCATTCGCGTGAAACGAATCTACTCGTACTTTAAAATAGAATAACGAGAACTAGATTATCTTCCTTACTTTTCGTTTCACTTCAATTCAAAATTCTATCGCTCTCGTTAGAAGACCTTATATTTTTAGGAGTGTGATTACAACAGTACTTACTCTATGACATGATGGAGATTCAGAATATCGTTCGTAAAACAGTCGTCCAACCATTTTGCACAAATCTGACTGTAAGTGAATTCCTCTCCTTCGTACGTGGCTTTGGCATTCCTGATGATGCTGTCCAACTCCCTGAGCTCGTCGAATACAACAGTTCTAAGCAGATTCTCGTTACCATCCTTCGAAGTGACGATTACATGACCGAATCGACCTAATTGTATCGGGAAAAATGATGAAAATTCACTCAGCGAGGAACACAAAAGGGAACGATACGAGGGGAAAAGGTAAAACTCGAAGGAAATTGAAATAACCTGTTAATTAGCAACGGCTCAATGAAACGTGAAAGTTCTCGGGCTAATGACAAACCGTACGAGGGACACGATTGATTCACGCAGCCGCGAAATTACACACAATGCAAACAAGGAAACGCTGTCAGGGAAGTTGATGCACTTTCTCCTTGAACTTTGCCTTCCACTGGTTACTGGTTTTCTTACAGAATCGTTCAATATCGTAGACTTATGAAAGAACGTTCTTTCAGGATTAACTATCTCTGATCTGTTAAAACGTTCGTGATCATGAAACCACAATTTCTAATTTAATTACAATGAAACAGTTGTTGATGTAATTGCTAACGAAGCTTTACGGTTTTATGGAACTTTTATGGGATTCTTTTTATTGCCGATAAATTACCTGGCCTAGTGATCCGACCCAGGTTGAATCTCTGACTGTAATTGACCTTAAAGTATTGCTCGACGATAGCTCGTTCCGTTTTGCTCGGTCCATTTGTCGGCGAGAACAGATACTCCGGATCGATCTCGTAATGAATCCTCTGGTATCCGGTGAAGCAGATGCAGGCCAGGAGAACCGGAACGATCACGAAGTAGCCAGGATGTCGGCCGACCACCAAGCCCAGCTTGTAAAAGGCTCGATTCAGGAAATCGTCCACGCAGGTCAGGTTGTTCCACATCTACACACATCGTTGCACAGTTTTCAAACGTCACCATTAGTCTGCGAGCCTTCGTGCGCATTCAGCATTAGTAATTTCCTATATGTATCATTTGTTTTGTATACATTGGTAATTTTAAAATCAAGTTAACCCTTTCACTATGAAAAGTGGATACAGCGGTTGCCAAAGGTTTCCGGCCAAACTATAATTCAGTTGTTTTTATAAAAACATACATTAACAATAAATGTCTAATTTTACTAACATTTAATAGGTATCAGTTCTTCAAGACCAACATTTTTAAAAATTTGTGGAATAACAATATTTTTACTAATTTTCAGCGTTAAACTAGGCGACAAAAGTTTCCGGCTAGAGGCAGGAACTTTGTTTCTGTGGAGTGTATTGAATTATTCGCTAACTACTGTATCGTTAAGTCATTAAAATGTCACGACACTCGAATATTCAGTTACGTGAAGTAATTATTCACATATCAAGTAATGGAAAATCGTCGAGAGAAATTGCTGCGACATTAAGTGTTGGTAAATCAACTGTTAACGATCTGTTACAAAAATACAAATCTGGCAAAGGTTTAGCTGATCTCTCAAAAAGTGCTCGTCCACGAAAAACTTCTGTCAGAGTTAAAAGCAATTATTAATGCATATTAATCGCATTATTAAAAGAAAATTAGTGATGTTCGTAAGACTGCTGTAGAAATAGCACGTGAATTGTCTTTTGAAAATGTTGCTAATGTGAGTAGTAGAACAATAGCACGACGAATAAATGATGTTGGACTTTATGGTCGCAATGGGATTAACTTTTTTAGTGCCGAACATTATATATGTTAAATTAACATATCAAAAAAATGGTAAAAAATTTATTGATTTATAAACTAGAAACTATTAGTTAAAATGTAGCGTACAATTTTTTTGATACGTTAATTATTTAATTTTTTCTAAACGTTTAAAGTTGTTTTTTGGGGAAAAAATGATTACTTTCTTTCAAACTTCGGCCATTTCTACAATTATAAAAATTTCCAAAAAATCGTACACTACATTTTAAATTATAGTTTCTAGTTTATAAATCAATAACTTTTTTTATATTTCAGTCCACCCAATGCTTGCCAACTGTGGCAGCCAACATCACGAAATTCAACCAGTAGGGGTTCCGGAAGTAGCAAATAACTACGCCATTTTGTACGATTTTACTTTCAAAAAATTGCAAAATAAAGCTGAAAGTTACATTTATACTCTCTTTAAAAGACAACATTTTTCATTTAGTAGTTACTTATCAAAAAATTCCCAAACTTTACCCATTTTTTCGAGTGGTGTCCCCCTTAATAGAGATCGATGGTACACTGAACAAAATCCAATACAGAAACATTTTAGAAAGAACTATGCTATCCTACATGGAAAGAGTCATGTCTACAAGTTGGATATTCCAACATGATAATGACCCCAAACACTCGTCGGGTCTCGTTAAGAATTGGTTGTCCTTGCATAAAATTTACGTTCTTCAATGGCCATCGCAATCGCCTGACCTGAATCCTATAGAGCACATGTGAAATGAACTAGGGCCAAAAATAGGCAATAAGAAACACCAAAATAAAGATGATTTAACGAAATCTGTTCGCGATGAATGGGAAAAAATCGATATACAGTACATTAAGAAATTGATTGATTCAATGCACAGACGTTTTGCTGCTGTAATTGTGAAGCCGCAAGAATGTTCATTATTCTAAACATATAATAATAAAATGTATGTAATATCATATCTGCATAAGTAATACAGAAATCTGCGAGATCTATACTCATCGAATACAGCCACCCAAAAATGATTACGCGATAAAATTGAAAAGAAGAAAAGGCGAGTCTGTTTGGTGGGAAAATTTTGTCAAATTTTACAAATATTTCTACGAAAAATGTAAAAAGTTGTATTAAAAAAGTAACCACATACTGAAAAAACTGGAAACCCCCTTTTTTTTATACTTCAAATATTTTGACATACTGCATCGTAATATATAATTTTTGTAAAATATGTTCCAATAAAAATGTTTGATTTTCAAAATGTTATCTAATTATTTATGTTGCTCAAAGTTTTTTAGTCGATGATATTTATCTTATTTTAACCATTCAAAAAAATTAGAAAATGCCGGTCACGGATAGCCACTATGGCAGTCGACGTGTGAAATACATATCTGTACACAATCTACACATCGTACGTTATATTTTTAAAACATTTGCAGGAAAAGTTAGTTGCAAAAAGGAAAAAGTCAAAGAAGGAAAGAGACACATTTGCAATATCTGTCTCTTTTTTTTAGTTCTTTCATTGTTTTATTTTTTATTTTTTTCTGGAAGAGGGTCATTTGAAAAATTCGATGCTTCAAATGAAATTGTATTATTTTGAGTTCTAAATTGTTTTCATTTTTTAACCCAATCTTCCTGAATTTCGATGTACTACGTCTAGCGATGCTTTAATGCTTATGTGTCATTTTTTAAACATTATTTCTTGAAGGTAGCTGTTTTGCTAAAGTTATCATTTCGATCTTCGGTGAAAATTATCGACCACCACGAAGTTTCTTCAGTTTTGAGGACAGAGAAAAGACTGAGAAAGCTAAATCTAGAGAATAAACAGGATCAGGAAGCAAGTCGAACTTCAAATCAGCGATTTTTGCCATTTTATTCATTTCGAGGCGGACAGTGAGACATCTTTCCTTTCTAAATTAACTTTTCCCAATAAACTGTACGACAGATCAGTGTCAAATTTTTAAGTTATACATAAGACAATTAAAAACTTCAAAGTGTGTAAATAAAATTTAAACATTCTGATCATTTTCTGAATAAAGTCGCGAAATTTTCAAGTAGCCTTCATAGTTCAAAACAATGTGCCAGCTAACAGTGGCATCAAAGAAATTGTTCATACTCCTCGTGGATACCTATCAATCAACATTGTTTCGAGACTTATGACAGGCTGATTGCTATGATTCTAACCGAGTACTGTTAGAAAAACGGGAAAAACGATAGAAAGTGGAGCGACCGGTGTGTATTGCTGGTGGGTAACAAATTCGAATATTAAACAGTGCTCGTGTTGCAACGTGTAGTGTGGAATTAAAAGAGAGGCAAGCGTAAAAAGTGCGTAATGCGACGTTTAAGAGCATATTTCGGATGCCAGGCGGCCATTACGGGCACCGATCAACCGTGGCGAAATTACAGGCACCAGGGTAATTTCGTGCAAACGGTAACTCGTCGTAATCGACGCTTTTTACATAAACACTAGGTATGATCTGCGTTCGCTAGAGTTATTTGTGAAGAATAACGTTTCCTCCTTGTAAATATTTCCTCATTGAAATACAAATGAGAAACGTCGAATGAGCGAGGATTAAAATTGAATTTCACCGATTTTGAAAGTTTTCAAGACACTGAAAATTTTCGGAAATTTTTAGGATTATAGAATCTCTGGAATTCGTAGAATTCTCGAAGACAACAGAACCTTCGAGAATTCCAGGTTTATAGAGTCTCTGAAATTACTAAAATTCTGGAAGATAACAGAACTTTCGAGATTTCCAGGTTTATAGAGTCTCTGGAACTGCTAAAATTCTGGAAGCTAATAGAACTTTTAAAATGTCCAGGTTTATGGAATATCTGGAATTGCTAAAATTCTGGAAGATAGTAGAACTTTCGAGATTTCTAGATTTATAAAGTCTCAGAAACTGCTAAAATTCTGGAAGACAACAGAACTTTCGAGACTTCCAGGTTTATAGAGTCTCTGGAATTGGTAGAATTCTATTAGGTGTACAAATTAATTCGTGGCCCCTGCGATTAAACAGCTGTAACTTTATTTTGAATTGAAACTTCTTTGCCCCTGTGTTAAGGTTATAAAACTGCTTCTATTAGCAAAACAAAACACTATCGAACTTGATGTGATTAATGACATAACCTAAGAAACAGTGGAGAACACTATGTCGTCGGATAAACAGCATATCAGACACTGCATCCTTTTTGCATTTCAACTTAAAAAAAGTGCTCTTGAAGCAAAGGAAATGATTTGTTCTGCTCTGGGGGAAAATGCCGTGGCGTACAGTACGTGTAAGAAGTGGTATCAAAGATTTCGGAATGACAATTTTGATCTTTCCGATCAAGAACGTCCTGGAAAGCCAAAGAAAGTTGAAGACGAAGAACTGGATCGATTACTACAAGAAAATCCTTGTCAAACACAAACAGAGCTTGCCGAACAACTTGGAATCACCCAACAAGCGGTTTCTAATCGTTTGCAGAAACTGGGAAGGATCCAGAAGGTTGGTTATTGGGTTCCACATGTGCTCAGTCAAGAAAACAAGGCGAGACGCTATGATACAGCACTGGCCCTGCTGTCAAGATTCAAGAGGAAGGATTTTCTGTATAAAATTCTGCCTCATGCGGCTTATTCCCCAGACTTAGCACCATCAGACTATTACTTGTTTCGCTCACTTCAGCACTATCTAACCGATTCAAAATTCAAAACATATGAAGATGTCAATAATAGTATTGCTGATTTCATACGTTCGAAACCGCCATCATTTTTTCGAGAGGGAATTCGCCAACTGCCGGAGAAATGGAATAAATGTATAACAAGTAATGGAGATTATTTTGAAAATTGAACTGTACTTTAGTTTTTTGCAAATAAATAACAAATCCACGAAACAAAGGCTACGAATTAATTTGTACACCTAATAGAAGACAACAGAACTTTCGAGATTTCCAGGTTTATAGAGTCTCTGGAATTGGTAGAATTCTAGAAGACAACAGAACTTTCAAGATTTCCAGATTTGTAAGGTCTCTAAAATTACTAAAATTCTGGAAGACGATAGAACTTTCAATATTTCCAGATTCATAGAATCTCTGGAATTGTTAAAATTCTGAAAGACAACAGAACTTTTGAGATTTCCAGGTTTATAGAGTCTCTGGAACTGCTAAAATTCTGGAAGCTAATAGAACTTTCAAGATTTCCAGATTTGTAAGGTCTCTAAAATTACTAAAATTCTGGAAGACAACAGAACTTTCAAGATTTCCAGATTCATAGAATCTCTGGAATTGTTAAAATTCTGAAAGATAATAGAATTTTCGAGACTTCCAGAGTTCTCGAGAACATCCGAGAATTATTTAATATTTCCAGAATTTTCGTTATCCTCTTTTCTGCCGGTGTTTTCTTTTCCTGTTATGTTCGTTAAGCGACACTCGAGCAATGGGGATCGGTACTTTCCACGCGGCTGCGAATCCGAACCACGAGAAATTCCTCGCACGGTTCGCTTGCCGCGTAACGAAAGATTCTAGAATTCAGATTCCATCGGCGTTTCTTCGCTGCTTATGTAAACGAACAACCCGCCGCGAACAAACATGCGATAGTGCAATTCTTCATAAGCAACTCTGTATAATATATAAATTCTTTTATTGAGCAAGAACAAGTAGCACCAAAATAAATCAAATTCATACAACTGACATCGGTAATTCGTTTAAGGTAACTAGGTACAAGTGAACAGGTGACGAAATATTTAACTATACTTAATCTCTTATTCCTCCCCCCCCCCTCCCCCCATAGAAATTTTCTGAAAGCAGAAATGATACTGCGAGATGGAACATGAGATCCTGAGAAAAAGTTGCAAACTCTGTGAGGAAGAGTACAAGATACCGGACAGATGAGACGGATGAGATGTTGAGGAAGAATGCACGGTATAGTGTTACACTATACTCTATATGCGGGCTGATGATCCAGAAAGAACGAGTTCCTTCCTGAAGAAACAATGAAGAGGACATTGATCCAGAGAATGAAACAAGAGAGCCTGATCTAGAGCTACCGGTCTCTTCAGACCCCAGTTACCTGATCCCTCGACCACATCTCTTTATTCCTCATTATTTAACACTATCACCACTTTTTCCACCATTAACGCGTTAAGCGCCATACACCGGTCCCTTGCGGTCCCTAACATAACCTAACGCTGGGCGACCTTTCGTTTACGATGGCGTTGATTCTCGAGGATTAACCCTTTACACTCCTTTTCATCGAGTGTGACCCGAAATCAGTTTTTATCACAGGAACTCCTATACCGTGTCACATTCGACATTTTTAAATTGATAATTTAACCCTTTTAGTACAGAACAACGATATATCGTTGCGTATGCGATAGCGCCTTTATTATTCGCATGAATGCTAAATAAATTATTTGTGTGAGTAATACGATGTAAATATTACGCATTTTCAATAACCGGATAACTATAAATGTTTATAATAACACTAGAATGTTATTTCAATGATGTTATACTAGCTACATGAATCATTTGTTTCGTAACAGGTAATCCTCCTGATAATTGCTGTGCATCATGGGATTATCATTTTGTTTTTTATTTTGATATTAGTAATTTTTTTAGGAATAATTGAAAATGCAGTATTTATGCTTTATACTACGTGTTCTACATCAAACTTTGACTACACGATGATTCTTCCTATTTGTAAATACTGTTTATAAAAGAAAACTGGTTTTTCTATTTTTCCTAATGATTTTGAATAAGTATTATTAGCATGATTTTCAACAAATATTGAAATACAATTGGCATTAATTCATTCTCCCCTTATTTCGTCATATGTTCCTTTTTGAATTTTGTTAATATCATTCTTACTTTTTTTTTTGTGATTTTTTTCTCAAACCTTACTAAATTACATCAAATTGGTTCAGTATTTTTCGTTTAGGTACAATTCTTTCGGCCGACACTAAACAGGTTAAATATGCATTATATATTATAATACTTCTTTTTTACATGGAGAAACAAAAGAACAATAACTATGCTTAGTACAAAATAGAGATCTACATTTCACAATGTCTTTAGAAGGGCAAGACATTCGGATAGTATAAGGGAAATGGAACAACAGGAAATAATCGTACGTTATAACAAATATATGGGTGGTGTCGATGCAGCGAACCAATAGACGATATCTTATTATTTTTTTAAATCGAACACTCGAGTGGTGAAGGAAATATTTCTTTCACTTGAAACCTCTTTAGTGAATGCGTGTATTTTTTATATAAAAAAAAAAAGAACTGAAAATGAAGGAAGAAAACCTATGATCCACGAAAGATTTCGAGAAAGCATTTTGTTGGGACTTATTGGAGATTTTCATATCCTAAATATGAAATTGGGAAAGGCTGGAACAAGTGATGAAAACGATCGTTTAGATCAGGGGTGGCCAAAATAAACAAGATTTTGTTTTTTCTCGTTGCTAAACAACGAGGTATGTGGTTTCTGGAAGTATTGAACATATACGATAGAAACAATTATCGAACATACACATGAGACAATAGTAAACAACCAAAGCCTTCGCCAGGTGCATATACAGAGCAAGAAGAAAATGTCAACCGAAGAATGCAGATGAACTGTTTGAGGTGTTACAAACAGAATGGCGAAAAATTCCAATGGAAATTATTAATGATTTATACGAAAGCTGTATAAGAACAGTCGACGCTGTAATTAAGGCAAAAGAAGGCCATACAAAATATTAAAGTATTTACCAAAAAACATTATAACATTGTATAATTGTTAATAGTACATTGTACAAGAATATAAGTATAATAAAATATATATGCTCAACCTAACTGTGTACGTTCTTTAACCGGCAAAGATGTAAATATGTGATATAATGTAAGTGGCCTAAGATTTTTGCACAGTACTGTACATATGCGTCCATAGGCCACACTGATAGCCTTTGCTGGACGCATATATGCGCCCATAGCAGTCAAAGGGTTAACGCGTGAGTTCTCCGACCCGGCTATAACATCAGCTGTTGAGGATTGCCTGGAAAGGTCAGGTTCGGCACAAGGATCCAGTGTTAACGACCACTTCCGCCGAAGCAGATTATTTTATGAAGGAATGGGTAAGTTTAATTAGCGTTTTCTAACATTAGTTATCCAAATCGTTTTTCTTAAAACAATTTATCCATCTGAAAACGTGCTATTAAAAAAAGAAAAAAAACACATTTTCTTCATAAGTAATAAAATACTTTATTCCTTTCGAATAACGAATAAAAGTATCGAACTCAGTTATTAAACGACTTATTAGTTTATTCATGAATAACGAATAATTCCACATTATTCTTAATTTAAGACGATGTAACATTTGCATGCTGTGTTTGTTGCATGCATTGCAATGCGTTTGTTCACGACCGAGAGCGGTGGTTGAGAGCCACGGTCTAGTGATTGAGCGCGCGCTCTACGGGCGCTCTGATTGGCCAGTGTTTTTCGTTAATAATTCAAAAACGAAGCTTCAACCAACATTTTGGTAAAGGAAAAAGTTGTTCAGAATCACTCCAGCAACCTCCCATTTCCGGGAATTACACTAGTTACGGGACATCTTCTCATTTCCGGAAGTTACACTAGTTATGGGACATCCATATCTTGTATATCCATAGACTACACTGATAGCTTTAGTCGGACGCACATATATGTCCATAGGCCACACTGATAGCCTTTGCTGAACGCATATATGTGCCCATCTCAGTCAAAGGGTTAAAAGTTGATGATTTCTGTTTTTATCGGTGGTGTAAGACAGAAATTATCACAGAACACACATATGCGTGTATAGTTCACATCGATAGCTTTAGACAAACGCATATATACGTCCATAGTAGTCTTAGGGTTAACAAGATTATCTGATCGGATTACCATGAAAATCTCTCAGTTTTTGAGGTGAACGGTCTTACGTGAACCCTGCTTGCGCGTTTTAGCCTGTCGAGGGATCTGACGTAACGAGAATTGCAAGTCAATGAGCTTCCTAGAAAAGAATCGCGGTTCGTTTCTTGTATCTCGTAACGGAGTAGCCTGTTGCAATTTTCCCCTCCCCCTGTCCTGGATCCGAAGAAATCAACTAGGCTCGAGACCATAATTTCGATATGCTGAACGCGTATGTCGCCGTCCTGATATCTGGGTCAAGTTTCGTGAGTCACTTTTATGCCCGCTTTTTCAATGACATTTGTACGAATTTGCTTAACCCACTTTTCATTCAGAATTTTTAATATCTTCTTGTCTTTTTTGTTTCTTTTCTTTTTGTTTTGACAGAGGTACAGAAGATATGATATACAGTAACTCTTATTAATATTCAAACACCTTCTAGAATAAAATAACTTTTCTAAAATTGAACCAAATTAGCTGAATTCTTTTGAAAAGTTAGATGGATTAGTTTAGTAGATGATGTGTGAAAAATATTCTGAAAAAATTGTAATTAGTTGGAATTGCAAAGAATGCAGCAGAGTTTGCAACCCTTTTATCTGAGCTTGTAATAGAAAATTTAAGAAATATATTTGTACATTCGTTGTATATGTTACAGCCAATGTGATTAATCCGGTGATTACGTATAATTGCCGGTTATTATATATAATCACCACAAAATTTCATAAATGTGATGAATTCTTAAATATTTATCAAATTAACCGACGAGTTTATATAATTCCCAAGTCGTAATGGCAAATGTGATAAATATGTTGACTGATTGAGCCAGTACAATACAGCGCAATTTTTTGAGCAGTTACTAGTCAGAAAGATAGTTTTTCGTTAGACACTATGTCACTAGAGGCTACGAATAACAATATTTTATAATTTACAATTAAATATTTAATAAATGATTATTTTAAGTCACATGGATGTAATCTGAACGAAATTTGAATAAGGGACTGAGATATCTTGTCAAATGAAACACCTAAGTAGAGTAAATATTTTTATTATTAGAACTTATACAAAACAGTTACATATCAAAAACAAACTAAACCCATATTCTAGAGAAAAAAAAAACATTTTTCCAAATAACGTTTATTGCTACTACTACAAATTATTAAATATCTTAAGTTTACTTATTTAGACATATTAGACTGTTATGACATTTAGAATTACAAAGTTTGCCAGACTTTTTACATTTGCACTTATTAGATTTGCATTATGATAGAAGCCAAGCAGCTGCGTAAACTGGACGAATTTTGGTAAAGTTACGGACTTTTATCACCTTTATCAAATTCAGTAGTGATTATATATAATAACCGGCAATTATACATAATTACCGGATTTTACCGTAACAAATATACACGTTCAAAGTTTCATGGAAATGAATTGATGCAGGAACAAGGGACAGGCATTGAAAAAGAATCTTTCAATTTATTGCAATTATATGCGAAAAGTCGCGAAAGACTTCAATTTTTGCCATCTTTAATCGTTTGTAACTTATAGCAACGTTAATTGATTTCAATAAAATTTTCAGCATGTATATAACGAACATAACTTTACAAAATATGTTTCTTAAATTTCCATTAAAAGCTCACATAAAAGAGTTGTAACTCTATCTGATTCTGGAACTCTATCTGTTTTATTATAATTTATAATATGTTGCAAAAGTGTACACATCTTACATTTAAAACATGTATCGTATTTTAATAAAAAGATTTTTCATCGAGAATTGTGCTTGCTTAAGGGGGACAATATAATTGGAAGCCAAAAATTTGCAAGCTTTTGCGGAATTTTGTTGGAGAGGAAGAAATAGTGGTACATTTTCGAAACTTTGGCATCTATTAATATCTATATTCCGCTATGAAATCATATTTTTTTTAATCTTTAATTTTTCAAAATGGACGTCTTATTGATACGATAGTCCAACAGATTCGCGCGGGACGTGGTAAACGGCGTGACGTTCTATCTTTCTGAAACGTTTGAAACAGAAATGGGTTCGTATTCGGCTACTTTACTCGAGGTTTAGAGTCACACAGTGCTGCAGAGGGTTAATTAATTATTAAACAATTTGCAATTTCGTTGTTTAAATACAGTATTACTACTGCACGATGACGATTGGCAAAAGCAGATAAGATAGCTATTGTGCCTCTCAGTGGCGCAATGGAAAAGCACACTTAGTCTAATAATGCAGACATCCGTCGTCCCTCTTCTTAAGTAATCCACTGTACGCATCTACGACGGTGAAACTCGCGTTCAATTTTAACAATGAAAATCAAGCATATCCGTCCACTTCGATTCGTCTATCATAATACAGTGACTCCTATTAATTCGGACACTCCTTAATACAGGATAACCTTTTCAAAATTGGAACAAACGAATTGTGTTCTCGCGAGAAGTTAGGATTAGTTTACTAAATGACGCGCAAAAATATTTTTTGAAAAATTACCAAAATCCCGAAATTACAGAATTACAAAAATCACAAATTTTCCAATAAATTTGGCAAAATTGGTCAGAATGACATTAATGACATTAATAAAAATTTAAAAAACACATGTTGTAGATTTATGTCAATTGTACACATACTGAAAATTTCATTGAAATCGGTTAACACTATGAGCTGCGAAGGATTAGAAATGGTAAAAATCGAAGTCTTTCGCGACTTTTCGCCTATAATTGCGATAAATCGAAAGATTTCGATGAAATTTTCATCACATCTATAACGAACATAATTTTACAAAATATGTTTCTTAAATTTTCATTACAAGCTCACATAAAAGAGTTGTAAAAACAGAACTCTACTATGTTCTTTGTAATTCCGACTAATTAAAATTTGTACAAAATCCTTTTCACACATCATCTAGTAAACTAATTGCTCTAACTTCTCGCGAGAACTCAGTTCATTTGGTTCAATTAAAAAAAAAAAAGTGATTTTGTCTTAAAAGGTGTTCGAATATTAATGGGAGTCACTGTATACTTTTCATTCACCTCAACGTCGTCTACGAACAACATCCTAACAGAGAAGACAATCGTCAACCATCCAGCATCTATCTAACCTAATCAGCAATTCAGCCGCGAAGCAGCTATCACGATCCGAAAGATAAGATTCGAAAGCGTCGATGTGCAAGTGTATCCGTATTAAACGGAAGGACATTGGCTCCGGACATAGTGGATTCGAGCGTGAACGACTTTCTAAAACCACTTGCACTCGATTCCAGCTGGTTTTTCCACCGTCGAGCTTCGATGACGTGGTTTTACGCAGCCGAGTAGAGAGGTTCAGAGGCCGATCTCCGTGATGTGGCCATCTCTTTTCTCTTCTCTCACTCGTCACGGAGAAAGTGGCCTGACGACTGGTCATTGGGTAACCAGCTACGCTCCTTATTCGATCCGCCACGATTGAATAACCGTCGCGTAACAATCGAGCCGCCTTTTGTTCACCACCTATGAAATCCATAACACACCAAGAGACGAACGTAACAACGCTAATCTGGCTAATTAACGAACGCTAGCTGACTATTGCGTAATCATCCGCCAACAGGGTGAAACTAGATTGACGAAGTTCTGTTATTATTTGGAAAGCTTCGTGCGTTTATGTAACATCTTTCTCTCTTACCGCGGTGAAAAAGCGATGAAGCTTGGAGAAATTGCTGTTCGAGGCTATCTGAGTTCTTTCAAATTTTACATGGACGATTGCTCAACACAGCCTTTTAACGGTGAATTAATCATTCGTCATTTTAACGTTTATTAACTTTTGTGCAATTGATAAGAAAAAGTTGTTGATCCTAATTTGTGGATATTTTGGAACAGCGATTTTCTTAAATTTGTGGTTCGAATCTATTTGAGTATTTTAAAATTTATTTTAGAATGCACAATTGTTCGACATAGCCTTCTAACGGTGAATAGATCAGTCGTCATTTTGACGTTTATCAACTTTTATACAATTGATGAGAAAAAGTCGTTGATCCTAATTTGTGGATATTTGGAACAGCGATTTTTCCAAATTTTTGATTCGAGGCTATTTGAGTATTTTAAAATTTATCTTAGAATGCACAACTGTTCGACATAGCCTTCTAACGGTGAATAGATCATTTGTCATTTTAACGTTTGCTAACTTTTGTGCATTTGATGAGGAAACAATCACGGATTCAAAATTTGTAGATATTTGGAACAGTGATTTTATCAAACCTTTGGTTCGAGGATGAGCGTTTTAAAATTATACATGGACGATTATTCAGCAGAGAATTCTAACGGTGAATAGACCATTCATCATTCCGAGGCTTATTAACATTTATATACTTGATGAGGAAAAGTCACTGATCCAAAATTTGTGGATATTTTGAACAGTGATTTTCTCAAATCTTTGGATACACTGAACTATCTTTCGATTGTCGACATCTTTGGATGTTTATTGTTATTTTTACAAATTGACGTAATCCAGACCTAATTTTGACGGTTCACTAGTGAGTCCAATCTTTGACGATTAATTTATTCCTAACGAAAGTTGATAATCATGAGAATTAGGAAGAAACTTGTTTAGCGAATCTATATCCGCCTGCTGTTACTGTCGACATAACCTAGACCTGATCCCAATGGCCAATTAACGACCTTGCTTTCTAGTGACCTCTTCCTCCACATCCATTTATTTTTAGCTCGACAAAATTTGAAAATAGGAATCTCCTTTACGCGTTTCCTAAGAATTTCCTTATATATATACATGAATTTCCTACGTATCCATACAGTTGCTTAATTCATTCGTATATACACATTGAGCAACATACTATGGTAATACATTTGAATAATTATCGACAGATTAAATGAGTACGTTCAGATCAATGAAATACTACTATTGCGTTGCAAGATTTTTAATAGAATTTACAGTAGAAAATTCATCGAGGTGAAGCAAATGACCCAAAAATTTAAGTATAGAGGATCCTTGACACTAAAGATAACTTCTGATAACCGGGAACAAATAACTGTGCCATAGTTGAACCGACAAACATAGTAACATTCGAATACACAGTAACCTAACAGACTTTCACCAATTTTTTCGTCGCTTTCAGAAGAAACACCTTGTCATTTCCTGTCGAAACAATCATAAGCTACAGAGAATGGGTTTACATAAGTGCAGCAAAAAAGAAAAAGAAAATATACAAATGACTGTGACGATTATGACTAGTTGGTTTTTCTCAGGCTGAGCAAACTGTTAGCAAGTTTAAGTGAGGAACTGTAATTTTCTGGTAATGAATGATCCGTAAAAGAATAGCTAAGGTAATGACAATCAGCGACGCTGGTCACGAGAGTTCACCATTGGAATGCCAATTCAATTTCACTGTACGATCCTTGTCCCCGAAGTCTACCCGTGTGTCACGTCCCTTCGTGACCATGGCTGCCCTTCTTTCAGTGTGTGACGCTTGTGGACAGGTGTGGTGTAACAGGTTATGTGCTACGAAATAATGTTGTCCCTAAAACTGGACACTCTGAAGTCTCTGGATGTGTCCAAATGTTTCTGCAGGTCTCTGAAAACTGTTCCGAAAGGTGTAGAAGATTCCTGAACCTCATAGTCCTTCCGGTTTCCAAGAGAAAAAAATTCTAAAAACCTCCGAGGGATTCCCAGAGATTCCAAAAGTTATGGAAACGTTCTGGAAATTGTTATCGATATCTGAGAAAATTCTCAGAGATTCCAAAAGTTATGGAAACGCTCTGAAAATTGTTATCGATATCTGAGAAAATTCTCAGAGATTCCAAAAGTTATGGAAACGCTCTAAAAATTGTTATCGATATCTGAGAAAATTCTTAGAGATACCAAAAGTTATGGAAACGCTCTGAAAATTGTTATCGATATCTGAGAAAATTCTCAGAGATTCCAAAAGTTATGGAAACGCTCTAAAAATTGTTATCGATATCTGAGAAAATTCTTAGAGATACCAAAAGTTATGGAAACACTTTGAAAATTGTTATCGATATCTGAGAAAATTCTCAGAGATTCCAAAAGTTATGGAAACGCTCTAAAAATTGTTATCGATATCTGAGAAAATTCTTAGAGATACCAAAAGTTATGGAAACGCTCTGAAAATTGTTATGGATATCTGAGAAAGTTCTCAGAGAGCCAAACAATCTTCGAAAGACTTTAAAAAGCACTAGAGATCTCTGAAAGATTCTACGGGTTGCTTGATGAAATTCCAAGGGCTTGAGAAAAATTCTAAGAGACACTTGATGCCCTTAAAAACTTATAACGACCCCTGAGAGAATTCTAAGGGTCTCTAAGGAACGTCTATGCCGAACTAAATTACGATAACGTTGTGTAAACTTATCAGTAACAAAGTTGAAGTTTAGCGTATGTAAAAGAGTAATGGAAAATAAAATTCTTTTGCCCTCTTGATGGAGAAAGAGGGACAAATTGCCAAGGATCAATTGGACACGTAGCACCGACGTGATTTCAGTGCAATTTTCTTATTCCAACTGTTGCGTGTGACGTGATGATAAGCTGATTTGTTATTAAGTCACAAGCAAGATAATCATTGTTCCTACGGAGACCATCTTCACGTCGTTTCACGGTTTATCGAATGGCGGAATAAGAAGATACGTACTTCAGTTTCAACCGGTTCACGTAGGATTATTGTTATGCAAACTATTCTCTGTGCTCAAAGTCCAGATTTAAAGGCAACAATCATTAGAATGTAATTTGATTTAATAATCTCGAGTTAGGACAGAGTTGATTTGTAAAACTAGGAATTTGTGCATTTGGAATAAATGAGTATTTTATGTTAAATATGTTGCAATTTCTAGAGAACTTTTATTAGATTCAACTTTCACAAATTATTCTCAATTGAGATTGTTATTAATTGGTAGCAAGCTAACTGTGTCGAATAACGTAAAAGTTGAATAGCTATAAGACCAGAACAATTCCTGCATAAGTATGTTTGAATAGGTTGGACTGACACGTGGCCGAGAAGGAAAGTAACGCTTATAAATAATAAAATGGAAAATTCTGGCGTCACGGTGTGCTTTCACGTCGACACGGTGCGGTTCCCTCGAGCAGAAGAGCCATTTCGGCACGATGTTTCTTTGTTTTCTCGCTTACGTTTACTTTTAACCGAGCAATTAATCAATCTGTGCGTGGCATATTCGAGAACAGAAGGAGAAAATACTGGAAAAGGGTCTGAAAAACCACCATAACATTTCCAAAAGATCCTGGATAACATTGAAAATGTTGAAAAAATTCTGGAGGACTTCCAAAGATTTTTCAACACTTTAAAAAAATCGCTGAACATTCGAGAAACTTCTAAAAATATCCGAAGAACAATAAAAAAAAATTCTTAGACTCTCAGAGGTCGCCAGAAAACTCCGAAATCTTCAGAATGCCTCTAAATATTTTCAGAAGCTTTTCGAAGCCTTTAAAAGAATTCTTAGATTATCAGAATGTCCCTAAAAAACTCCGAAACCTTGATGGTACATCTAAATATTTTCAGAAGCTTTTTGAAATCTTTAAAAAAATTCCTAGACTCTCAGAAATTCGGCAGAAAACTCTGAAACTTTCAGAGTACCTTTAAAATATTTCCAGAAGCTTTTCGAAGCCTTTAAAAAATTCTTAGACTGTGACAAAGTCACCAGAAAACTGTAAAACCTTCATGGTACCTCTAAATATTTCCAGAAGCTTCCCGAAATCTTCAAAAAAATTCCTAGATTCTCAGAAAGTCGTAAAAAAACTCTAAAACTTTCCGAGTACTTCTAAATATTTCCAGAAGCTTTTCGAAGCCTTTAAAAAAGTTCTTAGACTCTGAAAAAGTCACCAGAAAACTCTGAAACTTTCGGAGTACCTCTAATATTTTCTAAAGCTCTTCGAAGCCTTGAAAAAAATTCTGAAAATCTTCAAAGTCCTCTAACCTCATACCTAAGCAAGATGATTAACGAACTGAGCGTACAACGTTCGAGGAAAATGGTGGAAAACCAGTGGCGATACTTAAATGTCGTCGAGAATTGCGAAAAAAAAGAAAAGGACAGCCGGTGGAAGGTTGTACCAGGATTTTTCAAGCGTTGCTTTGCGAAATCCATGCGTCAACGTCACAGTTATCGTTTTCCTGTCCCTTGGCAGGCCACAAATAGTTTTTCACTTCGTCCGCGACATTTTCTACTCTGCCTCAACTATCCGTTCAGGTTTTCTTAGGCTGTTGTACATTCCCCAGACGCCTATGGAGTAAATTTCCATAAATTTCAGGGGTTACTTAATCATCTGAGTGGAAATACAACTGCCTTTCTATGGTTTGTCGCAAACGGCTGCTGATTGGCAGCCTCGATACAGGAGAACGTTGATCTTGAGTCGTTCAGGTGATTATTATGCGTGATAAGTATAATTGAGCATCTGAAGGTTCACGTGTAGTCAATGCAACGAGGAACTTTGTCAGCTTATAGAATAAATACGCTATTTACTTTGAAAAGTTGTGATACAAATGCAAAGATTAATTTCAATCTTTGTTTTATTATATTTGCTGATCGATCAGGTAGATCTTCCCATATTACGAAGAAAATTAACGTACTTTGTAATATTGTATACTTTGTAATAAAGTGAGTATACTTTTAAGATATTTGCGAATTTTGTGATGTACAATTGTTTAAATTAGTCTGTTTCGAACTTTAGCACACTTTAATGCTATATTGTGTAACACATTTTTGCTTTATTTCAACATTTTACTGGATACATTATTTTCATTCGTGTAAGCGATATGAAATATTCAATCATTATTATTTTACTATTTCAAGTTGCTTGCACGCTTTAAGGATGCTTAAATGTACGCATGTTACTGAAAAGGGAACACTCCTAAGAAAAAATCACCGATGTTGATGAACTTTGGTATATCGTAGTTCTGAAAAGAAAAAGACAAAATAAAGAAAGAGGGAAAGAGGGAAAGAGAAAGAGAGAGAGATATTTACACACACTTTTTTTATTGACAATCATACACAATGAAGCAAAGAAAATTATCCTTAAATTTGAAACTAGTAAACATATTTGAACTAACATATCGAACATTGTTAGAGACAGAGTAACGGTGTATATGAATGAATTTTATATTTTTCAACGTCAAATTTGTAAGCTTCATTCGCAAAACATGCGCACGATAGGCAATGTAATATTTGTTCAGAGGCTCAATGTAATCGTCAATGTAATAATTTGTCTAGAGGATAAAAAATTAGCGATAGAAGTGATCGAAGAATCTAAGAATCATTGTCGAGAATTTCTTTTTAAGTTAAAAAACTTTTTTTTCTTAGATATCGAATTTAATTAAGGACGTAGTTGGAATTTCTCAAGATCCGTAATTTTTCTTTCCTCCTTTCCCCTTTTCTTGCACCATGATGCAATTATATGTTAATAATCAATTTATCTGTATATTTAATTCTGCGTTACATTCGTGGAAATTCATGAGGGGACAGAAAATAAGCTGTACGGGGGGGCATGTTTCACAAGCAGCTTTTTTGCGTCACCTTATACTGGTTTTTCAGTAGGGATGAAGGCGAACTCGCTCGCTAATTGACCACGAAAGTATCAAAACGTGATTTCAGGTCAATTTCGTGTGCGTATGCACATGCTTGAACGTTACGTGAAACGAAAGTAAGCGCGATGGGAGTTGCCTAATGGTCACTAGTCGCGATTTCGTCGATGAACAAGTGACGAAACTGTCTATGCGCTTGTGTACTCCACTCTTTGTAAATCATACAGCTGTTAGCGAAGTTTCTGGAGGTTCAAGCCTTCATTTTGACAAGAATTCTTTTCAACGTTATTTTTACCTGTGAGAGTCTCTGGAGGTCTCTGACACCTTATGAAAGCGTGTAAACATTTTTTGAAGAAATCTAAAGGCCTCTGATCCCTTCTGAAAACGCTTGAAATTTTTTGGAGGCGTCTGAAGGCCTCTGACACCTTCTGAAAATGTTTGCAAATTTTTTGAGCGTGTCTAAAGATTTCTCTCACCTTCTGAAAGCGTTTGAAAATGTTTTGAAGGTGTCTGAAAGTTTCTGACACCTTCTGAAAACGTTTGAAAATTTTTTGAACGCGTCTAAAGGTTTCTGCCACCTTCAGAAAGCGTTTAAAATTTTTTTGAAGGTGTCTGAAAGTCTCTGCCACGTTCTGGTACATGTTTGCAAATTTTTTTAGCGTGTCTAAAGATTTCTGTCACCTTCTGAAAGCGTTTGAAAATGTTTTGAAGGTGTCTGAAAGTTTCTGACACCTTCTGAAAACGTTTGAAAATTTTTGAGCGCGTCTGAAGGTTTCTGTCACCTTCTGAAAGCGTTTGAAAATTTCTTGAAGGCGTCTGAAAGCCTCTGATTCCTTCTGAAAGCGCTTCAAAGTTTTATGAAGGGTCTGAAGGCCTCTGCAGGTATCTGAAAGTACCTATAAGCCTGTAAAAAATGTTTAAGGACATCTTTAATCACCTAGAAGCTGTTGAAGCTCTCTTGCATATCTCTCTATAGTGTTAACCCACTTTATTTTGTTATTTACTTCATATGAATAATATACGACAGCCTTTTATCACACGATGACACCATCGTGCAATAAACTCTCGATCCTAGAACCGATCTACCAAGCATATATATTTCTCAATTCAGAAAAGCAGAAAGTATGCTATTTTGATTCGTCGACCGATCACTTTTTGATTCATTAATGAAAGTCTCGTCGGCGGAGCTGGTTTCAAGTGAAATAAGAACAAGATTCGTGAAAGGAGCAACTTTGTTTCCTCATACCACCTACGTAAAAACTTTCGAACCCTTTCGAACCATTTATTGCTTTTACATGAAATATTTAACCCGAAAAATACCTCTGATAGGTCACAGCTGCATTAAAAAAAAAAAAATAAATAAATAAATAAAAGTGAAAATGGAGCTCAATGGTGGATTCTACAATTCTAACGTGAAATATCCTTCTAAATCCATGATTTTCATGAAAATCTGACTTAAACTTAGATAAATCATCCTGTGAGTCTCATGAAGAATCACACCTCTTGTAATATGAATTTTTTAACCTCATTTTCTCTCTTAAGGTAGACTACAGTGAATTCTGAAAGGTATCAGGTACAATAATACGTTTCATTTAATTTCCCTCATTACCCTGAAGCCTACAGACGTATTTATCAGTGCTTAAGATTGCTATGGATTACAAAATCGATATAATATTTTAATAGCTAAAAATCGAGAGACTTTTTGCGATTCAGTAATGCAGTTTTTGCACAGTTTTCATGGTGAACGGCGAAAGCAGTAATAATTGTTTCGTTACGTAAAGCAAATGCCCCCCGTAAAACGTAGAGATCTATCGTTTCCTTATTTACTTCTTGGCAATATTCATTCCGAGAACCTTTCTCTGAACGAGGAAAAAATATAGGTTCCTTTCGATCGAGTTCGATGTAGGAAAATTGATCGACGATAATGGCCCTTTAGTTTTCCTAGCTATTTGCATAGTATTCTCCCTGTATCACGGACGAGAGGGAGTGCAACAAGTGCGAAGAACCATCTTCTTCTGGTAATTACTTAGAAACCAACGCGTCCGTGAAGCGTTACTTTGCATTCCTGGCCAGTGACGAGCACTGAATCACGTTTATGGCAGATTTCCAAACAACCAGCGCGTGTACAAGCTGTCTGAAAGTGTTTGAAGGTCTTTGAAAGTGCTCCAGACGTTCTGGAGGACTGTGGAAATTCGTGAGAGTCGCTGAAATATTCTCAAATTTCTCCTGAATATTTCTGCAAAATTTACGAAACCCACGAAAATCTCCATCCGTAAAAATTCCGAAGGCCAAAGTAGATTTGCAAAATATCCTCGAAACACTTACAGACCTTCGGTAATTTTGATCAATCTTGAAACAAAAATTCTGGAGATCTCGAAATACATCAAAAATATTCTGAAACATTTATAAAGACGTTTATAAATCTTCCGTCGACCTTTAAAAAATTTCTAGAACATTCGAGAGGACTTTGGAGGTCCCCGAAATTTTCCAGTAGCCACTGAAAAATTCTCGAAAACATTCAAAGATTCCTAAACAAACTCCTAGAGTCTCTAAAATATAAATACCTGGAGCATCTGTAAATCTAATAATTTACTATTATTGAGTAAATATTGCTCAAGATCGAAGACGGTTCCAAATGATCGCTAATCCAATTTCAATTGCAAAGCGTTCTGTGAAAGATTCGAGGCGATTCTCTCGGTACTTTCTTCGTTAAGAGTGAAAATCGGAAATTTCAATCGCATCTAACGATTACTTTACGTTATTTGCATTCGCGCTTCTACAACAATCTCAAACTTTCATTATTACCTGTTCACACTTTTCAACCGTTCCTCAATTGCTTTCAACCAGAAGAAACAACTATACTATAGCAGTGGATTATGTTTCACACATGGTGTTATGAGTTCAAACGTATGCAGATCAGCTGGAATACGCAGACGCGTTCTGTAATTAAAGCTTTCGTTTTAATTACCCGCGGAAAACCAGTTGATTCGGGTTACCTACTTCCAAGCGAGATCGCTATCGTCTCTAATCGCACATCATGCCTGGCAAAATGATTTCCTGGATTCCTCGGTCGTCAACCCCGTTATCTCCATCCTAACACGTGCTAGAAATTATTCGGAAAAATAGAGAAAAATGAAATGTGAGAATTTTTTAAATCGAGAAATTTTTCAACGCTAAGTTGGATGAAATGTTAACTATCGATCGACGATTACAAAGCGAGGAAAGTATTCGAATGTATCAACAATTGCGTGTATTTGGTTCAAATCGTGCGTTTACATTCGACGCATACTTAATCGCGCGATTCGCGAAACGTGACGAGAAACACGAACGCAAAGCTACGTGTTATTTTCCACGTTGGTGAGAGAAATGTGTGTTAAATTGATAGAAATATTTTTCGAAAGTGATCGTTTATCTTTTCTTTTTTTTTTTTTTTTTTTTATTCCTAGTATACGAACGTACTTGTTGCTAACGTTTACATCGAAGAAAGAAAAACTTCCAAATATCTACGTGTTCAATTTTGAGGAACAGTTTACGATACGTTTGCTTGGATGGAACGAAGAAGAAGGGATGATTAATGAATTCTCGTCGAAACTGTTAGCTGACAAGCATTTCCCTGCTCGATTATTACGACAGTCACGTTGTCTTGCTGTGTCATGACGTCAAGTCAGTCTTAAACTATCTGTAACCCATTATGATCGCGAAATGAGGTGTCGCCAAGTGAACGGCATTAGAAAAGTCTTGGTACTCCCTGTTTAGGATTGTACAAATGTACGAATTTCACAAATTACATCGAAATGTAAAGCCAAGGTTTCTCACGCGATAGTTCTCACTCAGATATAAACAAAATGTGAAATTTTTGAAATATCTCAAATTTCTTTTAACCCGAGAAGTACTTAGCGACACTATCGAGTGATTTCTCCTCGCTCAGACTTAAAAGACTAAAAGTTTTGTTCCACAAGAGTCTGCAAACGAAGGATTCTAAAATTCGCTTACTGAGAGAATATCAGATCCCTTTGGACAGTACATGTGTTTCAGATATTTATCTGAAGATATTTTATGATAATATGTTGTCCATATAGCTTTGTACATGTCATCAATAGAATCTGAATGTCTTCTAATAGCTAAACCATAGTACAATGTTAATTGTTTAATTAATTTATCAGTTAATTCATTTTTTCCTCCGAGTTTCTTGGTCTTCTTTATGTTTCTTTGCCGCGACCCCATACGTTTTTCTACATGACTTACAATTTCTTTTTTCTTCACTATAAAATGTTTTAAATGTCTTTGTGTCTCCATCATCAATATAGTTTCTATATCTTATTCGAAAATATTCTACAGATCGCAGAAACGATATATATACCTTGCTTCAAAAATCTATAACTTTGAAAATTTTATGAATTTTAACTTAAAATTTTGCAGAGACATTTCTACAAGTTAAAGTACAAGATTCTGTACAAAACAAAAAATCGATTTTATTGATTTTTTGACCAAAAAAAAAAAAAAAAGAAATTCCCCCCTTAAAGTTGCATTATTACCTGTAGTTTTAATAAACATATGCATTCGTAGATTTAAATTGAGATTAGAGAAAAAATCTCAATATAGTGGATTCAAATAAAATTCGGCAGATCTCGGTAGATGTTAATAGATTTTTTGGTAAATTTCAGCAGACTTCGGTAGATCTCAATAGAATTCTCGAAATTTCAGTAGTTTCAAGTAAACTTCATATTCAGGTGTCCTAACACTTATGAATGGAAGTGTATCTCACGTATTTATAGAGAAAGATAAAAGGATCTAGCAAGTTAAGAGGGTCAAAAGTGTCTTACAACCGATTTGATGGTGCGATGCACCATTCGATAGCTTACCAAAAGAAAACATGTGACACCAAGTTTCAATCCTCAAACTCGATCGTGGGGGTAGTTACAGGGTAAACTCTAATTATCAGTTTTTGGATTATTTTCCCTATTTAGTGATACGCAAAACTTCTGTAAAAAATCTGACATGTTACACACATGAAGGCACATCTTTGGGAATTTTTTTCGACTTTTTCGTTGCAAATCCTAGTTGTAAAAAATAAAAAAAACGCAAAAAATGCGGATATCTTTTGAAAAAAGCGATTTTTTGGGATGGTGCGCTATTGTCAAAAAAATAAAAACCGACATTTTTAAGGTATTTCGCGTGAAAAACTTCTACTTCGAATTTTTACATTTTTTGTATACAGTGTGTATATCGAAGAAACAGTATGCAAATTGAAGAAGTTGAATAAATTGAACTAATAAAAGCAATATGTTCGTTATATCTCGAAAAATTTGACTTATTTTCAAGAGCGTGGTTGGTGGAGTGGTTAAGGTTTTGACTGTAGAACCGCTGCAAAATTCCGACTAATTGGAATTTTCTCAAAAATGTTTTTTGCACATCATTTAGTAAACCAATCCTTGTAACTTCTCCCGAGAATTCCATTCGTTTGGTCCACTTTTAAAAAAGTTATTCTGTTTTATATGGTGTCCGAATATTAATAGGAGTCACTGTATATACTTAACAACGCGTATAGAAAAAAAAAAAATAAAAAAAAAGAAGAAAATCAACGTCCACCCACATCAAACAGATGGTTACTAGGTTCATTCTTCTATTTATATTTGCAATAATCTTTTTTGATATGTTGACTCATTTTTGACATCTTACACTACATACACATACATACACACACAAATTTCGTGAAATAATTCAACAATTTCAACGGCAAATAATTTTTAAACAGCATGAAATCACTGTGTGTTAAAAGGATATCATGTTAATCAGATTAAATCTTTCCTGAATAAGAATTGAGATGTTCCGATCCTCCGAATGAAGGAAAAGAACACTTCTCTTGACACTATAGAGGCACTCTACTTGCCTATGCGAGCCAGTGCTCCAATTAACAAAGGAAATCACAATTAGGTGAAAATAAAAATGATCTAGGTACACCTGAGATTTAATCAGAAAGCTACGACACAGAAGGGAGAACCAACCGCGTATGTAACGACCTCGAACACACGCTAGATACACTTCTACCGATCGCAAACTGCAAGATTATGCACGCGTGCCCTTTTTTTTTCGCATCGTCCGGTAACTCGTTGCAAAATCCACGGGTCAGCCTGGGAAAAATCGGGACAAGGACGTATGGATGAATTCTACGCCTATTACCACCGGTTGATTGTGCTTCCTTGCGCTTGTTATCAATAAAATTCTTCGACAGATCAATCTTCTATTAACCTATTAGACTAGTAAATTTTCAAGGATTCTACGTTCATGTGAGTTTCGTAGCACTGGAATACTGGAAGAACGAAAAATTGAGTTAAAGGTTGTGCTTCCTTATGCTTGTTTAGCATAAATTTTTCGACAGATCAATCTTCCATCAAAAATATTAGACTACTAAATTTTCAATAATTCTGTGTTCATAGCACTGGAATACTGGAAAAACGAAAAATTGAGTGAAAAGTTGTGCTTCCTTGCGCTTGTTATAAATAAATTCTTCGACAGATCAATCTTCCATCAAAAATATTAGACTAATAAATTTTCAATAATTTTGTGTTCATAACACTGGAATACTGGAAGAACGAAAAATTGGGTGAAAGATTGTGCTTCCTTGAGCTTGTTATTCATAAATTTTTCGACAGATCAATTTTCCATCAAAAATATTAGACTAATAAATTTTCAATGATTCTGTGTTCATAGCACTGGAATACTGGAAAAACGAAAAATTGAGTGAAAAGTTGTGCTTCCTTGCGCTTGTTATAAATAAATTCTTCGACAGATCAATCTTCCATCAAAAATATTAGACTAATAAATTTTCAATAATTTTGTGTTCATAACACTGGAATACTGGAAGAACGAAAAATTGGGTGAAAGATTGTGCTTCCTTGAGCATGTTATTCATAAATTTCTTGACAGATCAATGTTCCATTAACCCATTAGACTAGTAAATTTTCAATAATTCTGCGTTCTTGCGAGTTTCGTAGCGCTGGAACACTGGAAGAATGGCAAATTAGATAAAAGATAGTTTCCTTGCGCTTGTTATCCATAAATTTTTCGACAAATCAATCTTCCATTAACCTGTTAAACTAATAAATTTTCAATGATTCTGTGTTCATAGCACTGGAATACTGGAAAAACGAAAAATTGAGTGAAAGATTGTGCCTCCTTGCGCTTGTTATTCATAAATTTTTCGACAAATTAATCTTCCATCAAAACTATTAGCCTACTAAATTTTCAACAATTCTGCGTTCATAGCACTGGAATACTGAAAGAACGAAGAATTGGGTGAAACGATGCTGAACAATGTGAATGGAATATAGTCCATTGTGAAAAAAGTAAGTGTTAATTGGATGTAATTGGAGTAATTCCTTTGTGAGACTTTTTATACGAACTATTTGAGCGTAATGAAACTCTTATTCCACGTTCACTAGGCTCTCAGCTCAAAAGAAACGGAATGTGTATCATTTGCTTGATTGTAGACCTTGTGATAGCGTGTGAAAACCAGTTTGTACACACTTTTGTTAGACTCATACAAACTTCTAATGTTTTTCAAAAACTTTACGACTAGTTTCTATTGTACCGAGACTTTGTCAACTAGTCACAGTTATTTTGGATCTTTTAAAAATAGAAATTTCCAAATCTTTTTACTTAGCAATTTATCATATCTATGTGACACCTTTTTCCATAATTAATTTCCCAAGAATTCTTCTAATTTTCCTGCCTCTCTTCTATTAGTGCCTCATCATTTCTCTATAATACTTTTCTCTAATCCTTTTTCTACAATTAATCCCCTGAGGATTATCTTAACGGAGTAGTAAAATGAAAAAAACAGAAATCTTGGGACTTTTATGCATTCGTAGGAAATGTAAAAGTGCAAAATTACACAGAATGCACGTAACATGAAAAAATATACAAAATATCCGAACTTATTCAAATTACAGTGTTTTTTATAACACCTGGTAGATGAAATAATTTTCTACCGAATTTTTTCCCTTTGTACTATTTTCAAAAGCACAATTTTCCATGAAAATCGGCCGTCTACTCGTAAATAATTGCTCAGAAATACTCGCAGCGCGTCGTTGAATCGTTAAAAGCTTCCTTTTCCCGATATATCATCTCCAAGAACCTAAAACTCCTTTCAAACAAAAACACTAACGCTACCAAGACCAACAATTCAACAAAGTGTCATCATATTCTTGTATCTCAATTATAATCGTAATAGCGACAGGACGAGTTACATAATTTCGATGTCGAGGAAGCAATCTCGTGTAACGATCGTCTTATTCTTTTTTTCCTTTTTCACATGTGTTTATATCAATGAATCATCGTCCAAACAAATCAGATGAAAATCGGCCAAACTCCGTGCTTATAATCACAACTTCCGCGTTTACGTGACTTTCGATTACCACGAAATCATCTTGACGAAACACGCTTTGAAATTCGTCGTTTTTTCCTTAAAATCACGTTTTCTCACCTGACCACCATTCGATTCTAGCGGCTACTTCTAGACCGATATCCGTGTTCATAAACTATTACGCTCCAACAACCCGATTATACTAACTGAACGAGCGTGCGCAACGTTTATAGAAATTGACTCGATCGATTTTAATTCGTCAGAACGATTAATCATCAATCAGATTCAATATGTTCCTTCTTAATCGTTTGAGTACCACGGGCCTTTGCAAAAATACGGTCGAAGAATGCCAAGTTTCTTTCATTTTTCCCTTCTTTTTTCCTTTTTACTATTAAGTTGTTCAGAAAGTTCGTGCCGATTTTTAATAGTTTTTTAATAGTAATTTTAATAATTTTTAAAACATATAAAATTGCATGAAAACATAAAGTTCGCATGTATTCTAAAGGATTATTGTTTCACGTGTATTTTAAAAGTTTATTCGTTGCAATTACTAGTTCCTTCTCAGTGTTATACTGTCTTGAAGATGGAAGAAATTTAGAGTACACTGACATTGAGTATTTTTCTTTCAATGAAAAGGGAAAAGTACTGGGAAAACATCGAACGAGCTATGTAACGTTTAAAAAGGTGGTAACATATCAGAAAAAATTTTTTTCAAACGATCGACAAAATCTAAAAATATGAATTTCGATCATAAAGAAAATAAAGAAACAAAGTGTTTGATAAAATGGACTTTTCCAATTTTCTAGAAAAACAACGAAAAACTATAAAATTAAAGAATATATATCTTATAGAACAAAAAGAAAATGCTTTCAAGTATGAAATCGGCTTATTTATATAAAAATCGGCACGAATTTTCGAGATAGCTCAATATTTCTGCGGATTCACGAATGGAAAGGTTTTCTTCAACAACAACTTGGTAAAATCTCGATAAACGGTAAAAATAAAGATACGTACTGACAAAATCTGAATGATTTCTTAATTCGATTTCTACAGACTGATTAATTAGCAATTTCAAATACTGAACAGAAAAATCGTAATCGCGCCTAATCTACTACTCAAACGGTTAATAAATTATTTCTAACTCTAGCTGACATTTTTACACACTGAACAGGAGAACAGCAGCCTGTTATTCAAACGGTTAAACCAAACTTTCGATACAAAATTGTAAGGTGTAGCGCACCCCGTAAAGAGGATAGTGCTCCGATCGGCCACCAGAGTAGCGCCCTCGTCACTTCCCTCGACACCCCCACTATCCCACTCCAATCATTCTCGCTGGCCCAAAAGACCCCCAGCAAGGATAAAAAGACGGCCGATCCATGATTTTTATGGAAAAACGGATACTTGCTCAAAGACGCTCCCTATTGTGGACATCGAACGGACAAAATCCTGCCTGGCTCTGACTTTGCTCCCTGGAGAGGACAAACCCGGACCACGAGGTAACGTTTAGACCCATCGCTACCAAGACAACGTTTCCGCGCCCGTTTGTGAACGAGTGACAAAGACAAACAGACATTTTAACGCTGCAGACATAAGTGGCACAGTGCTCTCGTGAGATCGCGATATTTAGTTATAGTCGGCCAGAACTCTCCACCAAACCAAAGACGCTATAACCCGCGTCATAAAGGAATTTATGTGAGGAGGGATAGTAAACTCGAATAGATTTCGTTTTATATTGTATTTAATCCTCTATGGGCCCGTGTAACTTTCAGGACACATTTTAATTTATCGACATTTTACACAGAAGTGCAAACATTATAGGCCGTTGTTACCTGAAAGTCACATAGTGAATATATTGCAATAAAATTGTTTAACCGGAACAATTTTTTTTCATTTGCATATATAGGTTTATAATTGCTGATCTTTCGTTCCCCCAATTTCTTGGATTTAAAAGAAATATTCGACCCATAGAGGGTTAATACTGTATATTATCCTAATCACCGCACTACGTGCTACGCTAAGAATGTCGCTTAACACATGGAGCGCGGACCGACAGTATTAATGTTAAAAAGTAAATGTAGTAATTTCAATGAAATTTATTAAAACACTCTAAGCAAAAATATGGCTTGACTTTACATGTAGTATGAGTTTACATGCAGTTCAATTGTCTAAATAGAATTTTTATTAATGTCAATAGATTTTACTGTTCTCTCAATTTTTCTTCTTCCCTTACTACTTTTAGAAATAATACTATGCGATTTCTGGCTTCTTCTGAATTTTCTGTATAATCTATTTGTCCCTTTGTAGTTTATTGTTTCTTTTTTTTTTACTTTTGTTTACCAAAGCGTTAGAACCTGTATACTAATAATAAATAAATAAATAAATTGCAAAACGTGACGACTTTTTTGGTCAAATTTCTGACTGTATTGCGTGCGAACAGCTTTGCATTTGTATCGTAACATCCCGAACAATATTTTCTAACTTTATACACGCCTCCTTCTTTTTTTTTTTTTTTTTGTAATTGATGAACAATTCTTCTTTCAATATGGATTTGAATTTCCTCATCTAACTGCCGTGTGAGTGCATCCGACAATTGTCTACGAAATGATTGATATTTTTTTTCCTGTTACTTCTTGAAACATGAACCAAGCTGAACGGAAAGGACAGCAATATCAGCAATATCGCCGCGCTTAATTAGTGTTAATCGAACGCTGGATTCACACTGCCCTCGCTCGATCGTATTCATCCTAATATCGTCTTGCATACAAGCACACACTTCTCTCCTGTTTATTAAAACTAAACATTCATTCGACTTTTCATTCAGGCCGTTTGCTTTGTTCTATATTGCATTTTTTCATAATACCTCATTTTTTTGGTGGAAATATATTCTAGAGTCTTAAACTTATTACAAAATACATGTTTTCAACTCGTTAAATAAATATGTCAGCTTGTACCACCGGTGGTAGGTTTGAATGGAAAGTGTAACGTGTGTCATCGATGGTACAAACACTCACCACCGATAGAAACAAAGACTCTTCGATAATTAAACATTCTGTGTAAAAAATATACAAAACGATACCAAGGAATTCAACTATTCTTTCACCATCGCAACAACGATTAGAACGTCGCCCTCTTGGGATTACACAATTTGTTGGGAGCGCATCCGATACTAATTGCGAAACCGTAATATCACAAAACGAATACTGAACAGCGTAACAATTGTCGACCAGTTTATCGTTATGTTACATATAATTATTATGCAACTGTGGGTTCGTAAGTTATCGCACCTTACACAAATTCTAAGCGTGTAGTCTTGTTTTGTAACAATATTTATTCAACTCGAAGTCCTCTGGGTTACTGATTGATTGAACCCTTTCATTTTTTCTTTTTTTCTTTTTTATTAAATGATTTAACTGGAGAGTTCATAGAGCAACCTGAAGTAAATCCTGCTTATGTTCTGAAATATATAATTGACGTTAGATAATCTGAATATGTGAGTTGGTGTTCCATCCAAGCTTGATGATGCAGTTTGTGGGTTACTGACTGGTTGAACCCTCATTGAGTTCTTCTTTAGATATTTTATTGCCCTTCGCGCGGACCACGACGAGTGCCCACTTGGCCCTCGGTTCTACTAATTACAATTATTCTCGCACGTGATTGGTGCACGCTTTCCCTAATTATTCTCGCTTAGGTGTACTAATTCCTAACTCTTACTGGCGTGCTGTAAGCTATACTTATTTCTAACTGTTGTCTTGTAGCGGAGCTGGGTTTATAATCGTCGCTAGAAAAATAAACTTGCAGATATCGAAGATTTCGACTTCGACACTTAACGATTACTGCAAGTTAAAAACCGTAATTGTCGAAATTAGTTTACAATGCGTGAGGGACTCATGGTCATAACAGCGCCCCTCGAACATTAACCATGACCCACTACCAAACCTTTTTAACACTAGGTTTACGGGACACGTCAATTTGACGGATTTGAGATTTCACGAGAGAAATTATAAAAACAATTGCTATTATTTCCCAGCAACTTTTTCTCACTTTTATTTATGGAATGATACGAAAATATATTCGAATTTGTAGATACGTTAGTAATATACAATTATGTTGTCTCTAACAAATCGATTTCTGGAAGGAAAAATTCGGTTTCTGGTTCACGCAAGAAAAGCCCGTAAACCTAGTGTTAAGGAAAAAACAGACACATGGCGAATAATTCGTGTGCTTGAAGAAAGTCCTAGTTTTTCACCACTCTGTCAGAAAAGTAGCGAAGGTGGAGTTTCCAAGAGCTTCTCAATAGAAATAGTTTTTGACGAAGACAAACTTCACCCGAAAGAGCGCTACGCCCATGTAAAATAGTATAAGAAGAAGCATAAAACCAGAGAGAAATAGAAGGAAACGTGTCCACATTCTACTAAATTGTATTAAATAAAACTTACTTTACGTATCTCGTAACCCTTGTATTACAGTCTATAATAGCGCAATCCATACTTTGCACACCGAATTAACTTTGTGCGAATATTTTGATCAAATGGACTGTATAAGTTTCGAGTTACTCGTTGTACTATTACAACTAGTCTACTATTTATTCAATATTCAAGGCTCGCTATTCTACACGTATGTTCGCTCTATATGTTTAACTACTGTTCTATTCTCTACTAGGTTTTGTGAGTAACTGACTATTTCTCTTCGCGAAAAGATCCCGCGACACTTCGGAGCAAAGACACATCGCGAAGGTGAGGTACTCGGATAGGTGGAAATCAATTTTTCGATTGTAGTGGGGAAGAGTGACTGACACAACCTATTGGTTAAAATTATAAATGCGAGACTAGACAAAAATTGCAACCCCATAGATCCTTCGTCACTCCCAAGTACCAAGTGTATCCTTGAGTGACACACGCGGAAATTCCGAGTGTCTCGATCAATGATCGTAACAGACAATAACCTTAACCCTTTGAGTACACATTTATTTGAAAAGTTTTTACATTTGGAGCACATTTAATTTTTTGGGTATGTAACAGCAGTAGACTTTATGCAAAAATTCGTTTATTTCATATTATTCATGATATACACTCCTACATGACAATGACATAACTTAAGACAATTAGTATTACAAAACAATTGAAGCAAATAAGTTCAAGTTATAACAAAAAGCAAATTATTAATAATTTTGAAGCGCGTGATATTTTTCGAAACAAGTAGGTAAATGCAGCGGTACTTTGCATTCTTTGCACTGCCAGGTAGTGTTTAAAACAAACACGGTACATTTTCTGAGGGCGTTCCTTTGATTTACTTGATGGAATATATTCAGAAAAGTGCGGCCAATTTTTCGCCTGCAAACGAAGTGGTGTATCGCCTACAGGAAGTCCCCGGCTTTTATAATTTGGCAATGTGATTTTCTCCAATAATACTTCAGCAATATTTAAACGAAAGGAAACAATGCATGTTTTAGTTGTGTTGGTAATGTTAGAATTCAAAGCATATGCATTATAAACGGCCATGTCTAGTAGATAAAAGAACATTTTCTTATATCCCTTTACGCATTTTCTCATGACAGGGAAGCACGATAGTAGTTGATCATATTTATTTACTCCTCCCATACCTTTGTTGTAATCAATAACACATGATGGTTTTATAATATTCTTGATACCATCATCTTTTCGTCTACCAAATTAGCATTTGAATGTTTCGTGTTAAATATATAAACATCTTTTCTATCTTTCCATTTTGACACCATTATACCATGGCACGATACAATTTTGACTTCTTTTTTAAACTTAAATAATGCAAGCATCTTTGGCATATTCTTCACATTTTTTCTAACGGTTCCAACAGCATTTGTATCATATTTCAGTAATTTTAGGAACAACTGAGGCGATGAATACCAATTATCCATCTACAATGTGTAACTTTTATATAAAATATATTCTCTATTTTTGCCATTATGGAGCTATGCATCCCAAACAAGGTTCACCAAAATACTGAAAATACTTGTTCTGTTGCAACTGATACAAATTATTCTAAAATAAATAAAAATGAGCATGTTAAATATTGTCTCAATTTCAATGACGTATCAGAACGTCATGTGCAACATTGATCAAAGAAATGCATGACGTTCTGATACGTCAAATGTATCCAAAGGGTTAACTCTTTAACTGCTATGGACACATATATGCGTCCGTTTAAAGTTATCGATGTGGACTATGGACGCATATATGCGCCCAGTGACAGTTCTTATCTTATACACCTGACGAAAGCAGCAATTAACTTTTAAGGTAGATATATATCTCGAACATTGTATAGAAACGAGAATAAATAAAATTGTGTTCATATCAGCCACTTACTCTTTGCTTTTCAGGGAGTTGTTTCTTCCTATGATAAACGATTGTGATTGTTGCAGTATCATATCGTAACATTTCACTTGCGGTATATATAACTTTTTATTTTATTTTTTTGTCACTATGGACCCTTAAAAAATATCAAGTAGTTTCGAAGAACTTGTTGTAAGTGACGACAGTGAACTAGATGAAGAGTAAGATTTAAGTGAGTATTGTAACGATGAATAGACACGTTTTTAAGACATTGATATTTAAAAAAAAAAAAAATAGAATATGTACGAAAAAAATTAAAATATTTCATTTTGTAAATAAAGAAGTAAAATAGTAACTTAGTTATACATTGGTAGAATCGATCGGTATGACAACAAAATCTACGTTATGCGAAAAAGTATTCCGTGTACATGGAGCATTTAAATTTGGAGTATGCCGCAGTGAAAGGGTTAAGAAACGCTTTCGCTCTGGTGATCGTATGAACATGAAAAAGGTATCGTTAAAAAGGACGAGTTGGATTGTTACTAATAACAATGCGTCAGCTAGAAAGCAAAAATGAATTGTGTTATGAATGACAAACACTGTTTCTCTTAATGATAAGCCTGCAACTGTTTATACCCAAGGCCCTTCCGGGTTTTGGCTCTCACTTGTTTGATAAACAAAAGGGAAAAAAAGAAAGAAAACTGTCGAGCCGTCCTTCCACGCTGTGAAAGAATAATAAAAAGTCTTCTAAGAGAAACACAGTCTCTCATTTTTTTGTTATAACCTTTCCCAAGTCGTTAAAAAGACACCAATAGGACGAAGCTACTATCTATCTAGAAAACGAGTCGATAAAGGGCAAAGCGAAAAAACTACGATTGCCGTGGTGTTATAAAGTTACTGTCGCTACAAAATGAACTAACGTCTAAAGACGAGAATGTACAAATATTAATAATTTCGAGGGTTGGACAGCAGATATACACCTCGAAGACTAAACCCTTCTTACTACTACGGTAAATTTGTTGAGAAAAAGCTGTTCGTCCTCGAACGAGTAAATAAATGAATGTCCAAGATTCGCTAACTCCTATTGGCGCGCATTTAACTATACGCTACACAGAGATTAATAACGTTACAATATATCGTATATATTATGGAAGCGTGAAACGATACACGCTACATGTTTCACGTGAAAACCCCAGAAACCTGAGCAGGCATGTTTGATTAATCTCTCTGTCTGTAACTATCCAGCAAAGCTGAGCTACACCGTGAAAGGGTGCAAAGGAAGTATCGACTGTGCAAGTATAATCGATTTCACGGTTCGCATGGCGTTTCACGCCGTGATTAATTCGTTTAGATAGTGGATAGTGTCTGGAAAATGTAGCTGATGCCTCTGCTGTCTAGATCGGTGCTTAGCGACTTCCGGTACGCTAACCACCACCCTACGATATAAATTTCTATGGAAAATTTTCACTCTTACGTCGGTTCAATTTTTCTTTTCGTAAAGGGTATAGACGAACAAGCATGGTGAAAATGCCCTCAAAGTAATCTGAACGTGGCGTGTATCAATCTTAGCATCGTTCAAAGAAAACCCTTTCTACCTAAGTTTCAATCCGATGTCTCGAAGATTAGAATAGTTAACGGGAGAAATGTAATTTACAATTTAAGCCTCGTTTCTTTTATTCTATCAAACATAAAATTCGGAAAGAAATCAGGGATATTGTACTCCCTTGGTAACATATCTATAAATTTTTTCAGAACTTTCTACTGCAAAACTAAATTTTGAAAAATTGGAAAAGTTTATAAATATTTTTTTTACATTGAAATAATAAAGTAACCAACCTGAACTTTTTACAGGTAGAGTGTCTTATTATGGTTATTATTATTGTAATTTTTTCAGATTTTTCGAAGTTTGAGTATATATTAAAGAAAAAATGAAAAATCGGTATTTCGTACCTTTCCGCGTGCATACTCGATACATTTTGTTCATTAAGTGGAAATTATACACAATTCCAAATACTTACGAGTATTTTAAGGTGAGCCACTGCGAGATTTAATTTTTAGCCGCAAAATTTGTCAAATTGGTTTTGAAAGTTCAAAAGTGAATAATATCCAAATTCGTGAAAATGTGATATTTGTTTCGTGAAATTAGAATGGAAATGCGGAAAGAATAAAATTCAGGTGAAAGGGCGATAACAGAAGAGTACGAACCAAATTTCTAAAACTCCTATAGGCGCCAACAGTAATCAAAGGGTTAATTTGAAAATATCTTTATCACTCGACTATCCACGCTTTGTCTAAATCTCTAGGATAATCGCAGAGCTAGAATAAAATTGTCATATCTATTTATAATATTGGTTCATCTGGAAAATTCGTGCCGATTTTCAAGTGAATATCTCAATTTCATACTTCAAAGCTTAGCATATTTCATTTTGTTTTTGTTCTATGAAGTATGTATTCTTTTAGTTCTACAATTTTTCCTCGTTTTTCCAGCAAATTCGAAAACTCCATTTTACCAAAAAGCTTCGTTTCTTCATTTTCTTCAATTTTCTTCAATTTTAAGAAATTCCGATTTTTAGATTTTGTCAACCGTTTGTGAACAATTTCTTTCTGACAGTCGACCGCCTCTTTAAACATTGCACGTTTCATTTAATATTTCATCAGTGCTTTTCCCTTTTCGTTAAAAGCATTCGATGTCACAAGTGTATTCTGTTTCCTACCATCTTCAAGACAGTGTAACACTGAGAAGAAACTAGTAATTGTAACGAATAAACTTTTAACCCTTTGCACTCGAGAGGTGACTCTCAGTCACCACTTGGTCCGATACAGCAACTCGAATGACAATTAAAAGGCGATTAACAACTGTTCTTTCTTAAACAGATATATTTCCCCTTTACAATTTAAATGGTTCACTTCTATTCACTATTAAACACAGCATTGTGTTTAATTAAAATTATTATTTCATATACTAGTCTGTCTTTGATGTTTATAAAGATGGAGCCAAATGACGGAATTAATAACAGTGAAGATAAGTTCGATTTTAAATTATCTAAAGATCAAATCAATGATTTCATAAATGAGAGATATGAATGAAATAATTGGTTCGAGAAAACGAAAGATTAGAATAACAGTAAAAAGTGAAACTAATTCTGACAACACACAGGAAAGACAGAGTTCAGATAGATACTACTCTTCTTCTCAGAGAAGATCAAGAAGAATAAAGTTCAGAAACAATGAAAAACACTACAGAATCGCAAGTAGCTGTAAATTATAACAGAGTCATTGGATTTCTCGAACTTGAATCGACGTAACCATAGATGAAACATAAGTAATTATGCTGAAAAGAAACTAAGAAAAATACAACTCCAGTGCAAAAGCTTCGAGCGCAAAGGGTTAAAAGACACATGAAATAATAATCTTTCGGAATACATACGAACTTCGTATTTTCACGTAACTTTATATGTTGTAATATATTCAAATACCATCTATCGAAAATCGGCACGAATTTTCCGAACAACCTAATATTTGCAATTAAAGCTAATTAGAAAATTTTACTATAGTCACTGATAACGCATAGAAGCTTTTAGATTGGCACAATCGTTCCTAAAAACATGGCCACGTGGTAGACGTGTAATCAGGTGTTACGTGCCACTATGTTTGTTACACAAGAGAGTGTCAATGGGCGTCGTATTTAAATTAGAGAAACGAACGGACAGGTGTGCTCCTCTCTCTTTCTTCTGATCGTTGCACAGAGACAGCATCGCGTACGGCCGATTCCCCGCAGCCGATAAATTAAACTCTCTGATATCTCTTCCGGTTTGAAAGCAAACCGAGGGGAAACGCAGTGCTCGTTTTTCGCGACAATGGAGCTCGCCGTTCCTTTCTTCGTTTTCGTCGTTTTTTCCCTTCTACTCGCGTCGCAAAAATCTCCTCTTTCTATCGACCGTAACCAACACGATGGCAAATTTATTCTACTACATCTCGTTTTCTTTTTATCACGTAATTTTTTTTAAGAGAAGGAATTATTATCGCGAAATTATACGGAGGGATATAAGATTAAGTGAGCCGTTTATTTTGAAAGTAACCTAAGTCCATTTATATTTAAATTGAGATATTTAAGATAAATAATTTCAATAAAATTAAAAATATACGTATAGGATAGCAATGTATCACACACCTTAAGTGTATCTAAGAGAGTTAATTTTGCAATTCCTATTAAAATAATAGCAATTGTTAAGTGAATAATACGTATCTTCTTACTAAGAATGGACTTAAGCCACTTTCAAAATTAACAACTAGATTTGTCATAAAATTTGAAACAGCCCAAGTCCATTCGATATAATTTCAAATGCTTCAAATTGAGAAAACAATATTCAATTTATTTTATATTTCATTACAACACTTGAAAAACACCATTTATGCATTTCAGGAAATCTTTTAACTATATAAATTACATAACAATTTATTGCTCATCTACATTTTATGTATGCGGGAGGGATTTGAAGAAGTCATGGTGCTCCGGTGGTATATATCGTAGTAAGTCCATCATGTCCTTGTATTTCGCTGTTGTAATTTGTCTTTTATTTTTATAAAGTGGTATCAATAAAATATTTTCGAATTTTCTTGGTCCACCCCGACGTGGTAATAAATTCAGTATTTTAAACTCTGCATTCTCATCCATTCATATTTTATAGAAAATTTTATATGATTCATTTTTCAAAAAACGCATCCAGCATATTTTCAACCAATTTATTGTTTCTCCGTTAGAATTCTTTACCCTTTCAAAAATTACATCCACCAAAAATCTTGTTGATATGAAATCCTCTTGTTTCATTTCATTTAAAATAAAGTTACTACCTTTGACTTCTTGATAACATTATAATAATCTTGGGGGACAAACAATAAATGATTTTTCTTCAATGACGTTTCTACGATGCCAAAATCTCTGTCATTCGGTAAAAACGAATGTCCTGATACTAAGAATTTATGGTCTATGATTTCCACATTATGTTTGACAGTTTGGACAACTTTTAGCCACGTTAAACCTACTTTAACACTATTGCATTCCGTTCCCAATTGAAGACTTAAATTTCAAATGTTCTATAGTAAATTAAGTAGACAATACTGAAGAGCGATTTATTGGCTGAAATATTGTAATGAGGTAGGTGTTTTGTTTATAATGTAATATAAATTGTTATACTGGTATAATGTATACGTAATTCAACAAACTGATCACATTGCACACTGGCCTCTGAAAATAGGCAAATCAAGGTGGCAAATCAAAATTTATGTGAGAGAAATGTCGCATACATTTGTATTTCTATTCAGCCTATAGATTGCCCCAACGATTTTACAAAGCAGAATTTGGCGGATTAAATATTCTCAAAGCAAAAGAAAAATGCGTACGATGATAGATGTTCGACGTTTTTGAAAGTATAGACAAAAATGGAAGAACAATGGATTTTCTTGGAAAGTTCAAGTAAATCAAGCTATTTAGCCATTCCTAAAGTTTGGTGTGATTTCCAATATCAATATTCGAACAATAACCATGAATTGAGACTTTCTACCAATTTTAGTCATTCCCCGGTGATTTATGTGATCGAATGAAATTTATGCGCCATTAACCATGCTCACCTGTACCAAGGCTTTTATATCGGCCCTAATTTAACCACGATAAAACCGTCATTATTGGTGCTTTGTTGTGAAAGCTACTTGTGTTGTGAAAAGCCTTCAATGCACCTCAAAGGAAATTAGAAAAAATTCACAGAGAAAAAAAAAAGGAAGAAAAATCATCTACACTCAAAGCATAGACTGTAGTATTTTTCTTAACATTTTAACTGGAAACGACGAGTTAACTCGTCATTGATTAATCAGCACTTAAAACATAAAACTTTGTATGTTAATATACTCTTAATTTTTAATTGTACTATTACACCTTTGTTAAATGTAAGATACATCATATTGACATTTGCAAAAATCAAACTGAAGTAACCAGTTATTATTTTCACTGATATTTGATTACAAACTATAGATATATCATTTGTGTTTGAAGAATGAACTCGGTTAACAGGTTAAGCGAAATATTCGTCAGACTACTTTTACTTGTTGAATATTAATTCACTTGGAAAATTGTGGAAAATTTATCAGTCAGTATTTTCCTCTAATATTAATAGAAAACTGATGTCTGACATTTGAAACGATCAGAATTTGTATTTTCTCTTCTCTTTTCTATGTCTGAACGCTATAAAATATCAAACAATTCTCCACTCGATATTTTCAGCTAAGTAAACATCCTGGAAATGTCGAATTCAACCGAACGATGGTGAAAATGAAACTGTTCATACTCCATTGCTCGCTGTTAAGCTGTTCCGACATAAATGCACTTTCCTCGAAGGAAACGCAACATTGATCATACGCTTCCAATTCGATAACTACGAATACAAATGAGCCATTATTTTTAAAAGTGGTATAAATCCATTTTTTCATATATCGAGATATTTAAGGGTTTACGTTTGAATCAATTTAAAAATATTGACAAACGTTAATCAATTCAGGTGATGTGTTTAACACTACAAACCTGTTAAATTTTATTATGCAATAATAATTATTAATATTGTTAAAGAAAATAAACGATTTTTTAACTCCAAATGGACTTATACCACTTTCAATAATAATATATTATAAAAAATAAAAACAAGAGGAAATTTAAGTCCATATTTTATAAACATTGGCTTTACAGAAATGGATTTTTTCATGTGAAAAATAATAATAAAATCAAGACATGTAAGTACACGAATAATCAAGTTTATTAAGAATTAATTTCACTTATATTAAAAAAAAAAATTATACAGGTGTAAAAACTAAATTACTTCGTTAAGATAAGTAAGAATAAAGAAAACCTTTTTATAATATAAACTTATTTCTCCTTTACACTTAGCATAGTGAAGTATTCATGGTAAATAGGCGGTATGTAAGGCAGTAAACTCATCATATCGATATATTTCTCTTTTGTTATAGGTCCTTGGAGTTTTATACATGTTAGAGAAATAAGGAATTAATATTCTTTATGTCAGATGACACCACTTGAATTTGGCTTGACGACGTTAGTCCGTTGTTTTTGTTTACTGTTTTCAGTATGTATCGTGTTGTGTGTCTATCGTTATATAAAATAAACTAATATATCACAAAAAGTGTTCCACGTTGATCCACTACCTCCAACAATACAGTAGCAACATAGTAATTTTGTTGAGATGTTTAGGTCTTCCTTGTTTTCCAAATAAAACAATTACTTTAAATAGAACATTTTCTTCCATATTAGTTTTGTAAAACATTTTATGCGATTGATCTCTTTTAAACCTCATCCAGCATATTTTCAGCTAATTTATAATTTCTCCGTCTGAATTTTTTTTTCCTGTTTGATATTACTTTTTCTAGAGATTTGGTTGAGACAAAATCTTCTCGTTTCATTTCATACAAAATAAAGCTATTTTTTTAATAATGATTATTATTAGGAATGAACTTATTCCACTTTAAAAAAAAAAAGGTTTTTGCGATAACATTTTACAGTTAAAAATCTTTTGAGTACTTTATAAATATAAAAAGAAGATACCTATATTTTACTAAAATTACCGTTAATTCATTTTTTTCCAAAAGTGGACTTATATCACTTTAAAAAAAAAACGGCTCAAATATTCGCTGAGGGACATCTAACCTAATCTGTACTCATAAGATTGTACGTAAAATCTCCATACAACGGAAGTGACAATTTACAAGATATTTTTGCGTAAGGAAAATATCCTCTTCCCTCCGTAATTTTACTTTCTAAGTACATACAGTTAGTCACGAAAGTCTTCATATACCGTTTAAAACAAAGTAACTTTTTTAAAATTGGACCAAACAACTTGAGATTTTTTTTTAAGTTTAAAAGATCTGCTTACTAGATGAAGTGTAAAACATTTATTAAGAAAAATGCAATTGCTTGGAATTACGGAGAAAATAATGAAAGTCGCTTTTTACAACATTTTTTTTTTATCTGAGCCTGTAATTGAAAGATGTAAGAAGTGTTAGATTTATTCCAGTTGTACACTGAAAGTTGTGATAAACTGCGATTTTCGCTATTTTTAACCGTTTGTAACGGTAACCAATTTCGATGAAATTTTCGCTGAGCTAAACTGATGTTATTTGATAAGATTTGAAAAAAGAAATTCAGTTTTCAATGATAATTACAAAATTTAAGAAGGAACATTTTAAGAAATAGAGAGAGAATTAATTAATAACTAAAGTGTTTCGATATTTGTTGACAATTTTTTCAAAATTTATTTTACAATTATATCTAAATATGATGAAAAAAATTATATGTAAAAAGCTAATTTCAAAAACATTATTATTTATTAGAAACAGTACTAAAATTATTTCATTATCTTTTTATATTCATTTGTCAATTCTTATAGTTCATGTATCTAGCATAAAGGAAACGATATTGTTACTCAATACTAAAAAAAAAAATACAACTGGCATGAATTTACAAAATATATTTTTCAAATTTTCATTACAAGCTGGGAAAAAATAGTTGCAAAAAACTGCCTCTGTTATTTTCCTTGCCGTTTACACCTATTTCTATTTTTTCAAAATCTTTTTTATACGCCATCCAGTAAACTAATCTTTCTAGCTTCTCAAAAAAAAAACTCAAATCAATTAGTCAAATCTAAAAAAAGTTATTCTAGCTGGAAAAAAAATTGCAAAAAAAGGCCTTTGCTGTTTTCCTTGTAATTTACCCCAATTTCTATTTCTTTCAAAAACTCTTTTTATAATCCATCTAGTAAACTAATCTTTCTAGCTTCTCAAAAAACTAAAGAAAAAAATTCAAATCGATTAGTCAAATTTAAAAAAAGTTATTCTAGCTGGAAAAAAAATTGCAAAAAAAGGCCTTTGCTGTTTTCCTTGTAATTTACACCAATTTCTATTTCTTTTTTTTCAAAATCTTCTTTACGCTCTATTTAGTAAACTAATTGTTCTAGCTTCTCAAAAAAAAAACTGAAATCGTTTACTCCAATTTTCACAAGGTTAGTCTATTTTAAAAAGGGAATAAAGACTTTTGTGACAGACTATACATAGATGTACATATCGAGAGTAAAAATAAAATGACGATGAAAATAACACTCGAAAGATAAAAAAAAAAAAGAAGGATGTATATACAGTTAGATAGACATACAATAAAGGGGATAGATGTATAGTTAGATACATAGATAGTTTTTAATGATGGAAATTAAAAGTGCAGACTCGAGCAACGACATAGGCTAAAAACGATATAAATATAGAGGCCCCCTCAGTGAGTGATTCGTGGATAAAACGTCGGTAACACGCGAGTTCCCCTCTGTACTGAGGTCAACAGTTTGTTACGGGTACCCGACGCTCAAGGGGGTATAAACACCGTGGTTGATTGACCCGTCGCCGCGACGCACATTCAACATCCACAGCATACCTTCGACGCATAACAAGAACAATCGAGTGCATTAAAAGTAATGGCAACTTGATGATACTTCGGCCTGTCTTCGACCAAGGGAAACGATAGGTTGACGAAAAAGAAGAGGGAGGAAGATCGGTGGATTCTAAGCGACGTTGAATGCTTTTCAGACTGCATTTATTTCTATCGTGGAAAACTCTAGAAGCTTCTCGAAAGTTCCAGAACACAGTGGATAATTTTGAAAAATTGCAAAAAATTCTAGAAAGTGTTTACAGTGCTATAAAAACAAAAATTTGTAAAGCTTTGGATCGATATAAAACCGTTTAGAAAATTTTGAGATAATTCTAGAAGGATGCGAAGTGTTGGAAAAAATTCTAGTACAGTCTGGATTGTTATAAAAAAATTTGGAGAACTCTGGAAAATCTTGAGAAGACTTTCAAGTGTGAGAAGAATTTTTTGGAAATTTTGAAATGCTATGGAAAATTGTGGAAAGCTCTGGAACGTTGCAGGGAAATTTTCGAGAGGATAAAAAAATTAAGAAACGTTGAACCACTGTGGAAAAAATGTCTCGAAATTCTAAAACATCCTACAGAAGCTTCCAAGTGCTGGAAAAATTGTAAGCTACGTTCGAATTCGCCGCGCATACCATCTATACAAACACTCTGTTTTCTCTTGTATCTTACACGTTTTACTACTTCCTGTATCGTAAGTGAATCAAGTGGCTGTGTCAAAGTATAAGTAATAAAATTATCAATGTACATCTGGTAAATCCAGCAAAATTCTTTGACAATGAAACAAAGTGTTTCCGTACAATAAATCCGGGACTAAAGAAAATTTATAAAAAGCTTCTCTATAAAAAATCCCAAGAAGCTTTAGAACATTCTATGCCAACCTTGAGACACATAGAAACAAGTGCAGAAGCTTTGGAACGTATATGAAAAATTCCAAAAGCTCTGAAAAATTTCCAAAATAATTTCTCGAAGTTCAATAAAAATGCCACCATAACGTAAAATTTCATGTTCCATGAGATTCAGAAGAGGGTTGTGTAACACGTGCAGCCTATGTAAGAGAAATTCGTCGCAAGATTGTCGAAGTAACGAGCGAAGCTTCCTGTTTACATTCGATATCGTCGAGCCTGTTAAATTATCGTCTGCAGAACGAGAATCGAGTCCTACGGTGGTTAGCTTTTAAATGGAAGAGACCTGCATTCTCTCTACCGAGAACTGAAACTGAAAACGCGCGCGCACGCACGCAACGTTCGCCGACTCGATAAACGATCTAACGGCAGATCGAAAGTTACTGGAATCACTCTTCAGCAACTGGATAAACGGAAGCGGCTGTACATCTCGTTAAAACGATATTAATCAATGAACATTTTTGTTCATTCTGAACCTATGTGACTTAATCTCATTCAACGTGGATTTTTAAAGAGTCCAATTGAGTTCCTCTGGTATTATAACGTGGTAGTGTGCGCTATAATGTAATAATTGTCCATAGGGAGCACGATGGAACATACATCAACGGAGAGAGACATAGAACTATCACAGTATCCTCATCAATAGTAATCTCTACCTTCCATATGTCATGTAGAACATTACGTTCAATTTATTCAAACAATCTACGCCCTCGAAAATTAAAGTATCGCCTGATCTCCAGTTTTCTTCTTTTCGATTTCGATATTTTCGTTTCTCGATATAGAAAACAAAAGAAAAAAAAAAAAGAAAATAGAGCTCAAACCTTGCTCCGCGTCGATCAAACGGTCAGTCCAGCAAAGAGCAGAAAAAAAAAATCGTTGCCACGTGATATGTAGATCGTTTTCGAAGATCACTGTGTCTCGACCCTGATGATAGAGATGACCGGAAGTGGCGCTGATAGTAAACGTTCTCCTCTAACAGGGAAAGATGATGGTTTCACCTGCACGTTTTAGGGCACCGGCGCGTGTCATCGTCGACGACGCGAACAAACAAGGGAACGAAGCACACGATGAGAGAAGAAATTTCGTTGAACACCAGCCGGCTCTCTACTCACAACTCTCGTCGCGGAACGCTGGATTTGAACTGATCAGAGATTGCTTCGAGGCTCCCGCTACTACTGCTAGCGCGAACCGATCGGAGGCTTTCGTTCGGTCTCGATAACACTCGGCACTCCTCGCTCCCTCCTCATCATTTTACATAGCACTTCCTTACTTTTCTTTCGCCGCGAATTTCTTCTTTCTTCGCCTTTTGTACTGGATTGGCGGATAAGTCTTAACATGTTGATCGCTACGTCACCCAAATCTGGGTGACAATTATATTTCCGTAGAGTCACCTATAAATGGATAACGCTTTGTTTCGTCGAATTAAACAGAATTTTATAAGAAATTTTCAACAGTTTTGATCAATAACACGATTATTTATATAATTTCAATAAATATAAATATTTTCATCGGTTGAATCCCTTTGCATATTACTAGAACTAATATTTTGAATACACGTTATGCCTTGAACAAAAGTTTCATAAATTTTGATTTTTTAATTTTTTATAATGTGTGCATTTACGAGACAAATCTCAAGTAAATACAACACTAATTTTCAGGACCAAATTTAATGTCTTTTTCATTTGATACTTTTATGGACAAAGTACAGCTTCAGTTGAACGTAACTTTGGTAACTTTATTATTTCATACCTGTGTACTTTATTTTGAATATACTGTTTAAATACCAATCTACCTTTCCAAGGAATCGTTGTTTCATTAAGAAGAAACAAACATGTGTAAAAGCGAAAATAAGAAAAGAAGTATTTAAAACGATTCCAATTGTACTGGCAGTGAATTGGTAAAACAAGAATTTGGGCGTCCTAAGAAATGTACCTGATTTACGATGGGCAATCAACGTGTTAATTCTGCGGACGGAGTTGTGGACGAGGAGTATCCATGCATTTTACCAAAGTAAACACTTGTCTGATGTACACTGCAATGTATCACTATAGCACCGCCTAAATTTTTAGCTGTTTTAGACTTTAGATTAAAAGTGCAAAAAAAGTAATTGTAGAAATTGAAAAAGTATGAAAAAATGAACTGTAGACTAAATCACATTTAAATTGCCCTCTTATGCAAAACGATATAATCGAAAATGTAATTTTCAACTGTTGCGTAACTATACCACCGACGTTGTTATTTACTAATTTCACTGTCTTTAGTTTCGCTACGCATCGTTTAACCTACATAACTAAATATCCGTAAAAATTAAAATTAAAATTACGAATTTTCCACGGTAAATATAAAAATTTGTATCTCGGAAATGGCGCGTGGTAAATATTTAACGGAAGAAGAGAGGGGTAAAATTTTAGTCATGAAGGAAATAAATTTTATCATTCGCGAAATTTCTCGTAGGCTGGGAAGGTCGCATAAAGTTGTTATAAACTTTTTATGTGACCAAGCTAACTATGGAAAGAATAAAATAGGTGGACTAAAGAAGATATTGAGTCCACGTACGGAACGAATAATAGTGAAAACGGTCAGCAACACATTAAAAAGTTGAAATAAAATTAAGAAAGAACTTAATCTTGATGTTTCACGGTGGACTGTACATCAAGTTCTACAAGAAAATCGTAACATCGTGAGACAAAAGTTAATGTCTGCACCCAAACTTCTACCGCCTCGTAAAATTGCGAGATTTGAGTACACTCGAGCAAATATGCATCGGAACTGGCATAACCTAAGTCAATTTTCGATATTCAAATCTTCTAAACCCAGCTTATTGTAATTTCTTTTGTTGACAATTAGACTATCTTTTCGAACGAAAAGAAATTCAACCTTAATGGACCTGATGGATACAATTCATATTGGCGAGATCTCCGCAAGGAACAATTCGAAACTGGACTCGTCCAGAATTTAACCTACCTAAACCTACCACTTGCGGTCAAATGACCGTTTTTAAAATTTCGTTCAGAATCTTCTGCATATCACGTTATTGCATTGCTGTTTAACTTCATGACTTTTCTTGTATTACACGTACAATGCATTTTTTAATATTCCTCTTTTTTCTTATCGTTTATTTTCCGAAAAAATTTGTAGTCTGCTCTGTTTAGAATAAATATGGTTAGAATAATAAAAATACTTTCGTGGCGTCCTGCACAAAATATGTAATTTCGGCGTGACAGTCAACGTGTTAAGGGGGGACACCAATCTGAAGCGTCAAAGAAATGGGTAAATTTTGGGAATTTTTTGATAAGTAATTATTAAATGAAAAATGTAGTCTTTTTCAGAGAATATAAATGTAACTTTCAGCTTTATTTTGCAATTTTTTGAAAGTAAAGTCGTACAAAATGGCAAAGTTATTCGCTATTTCCGGAACCCCTTCTGGTGGATCATTGATTGTTGGCCGCCACAGTTGGCAAAAGTGACTGGTCTGAAATATAAAAAATTTATCGATTTATAAACTAGAAACCATAATTTAAAATGTAGCGTACGATTTTTTTGATATGTCAATTATTTAATCTTTTATAAACGTTTAAAGTTATTTTTGTTGGGGTAAAAATGATTACTTTTTCTTCAAACTTCGGCAATTTCTACAATTATTAAAATTTTCGAAAAATCGTACTCTATATTTTAAATAATAGTTTCTAGTTTATAAATCAATAAATTTTTTATATTTCAAACCACCCAGTTCTTGCCAACTGTGGCGGCCAACAATGATCCACCAGAAGGGGTTCCGGAAATAGCGAATAACTTTGCCATTTTGTACGACTTTACTTTCAAAAAATTGCAAAATAAAGCTGAAAGATACATTTATATTCTCTGAAAAAGACTACATTTTTCATTTAATAATTACTTATAGAAAAATTCCCAAACTTTACCCATTTCTTTGACGCCTCAGGGTGGTTATGAATAATACATATTGAAGAAAATAACAATATTCGATTCAATTTAGCGTAAACGAGGGATTGAAACGATGACTTAATTAATCGGTACTACGTCATTCACCTGTCATTTCCACGAGGCTTGGTACATTTCAGCATACTTCAAGTGCATAGTGAAAAATGAAAACATTCGAATGGAAACAAATAAGGGCACATAACAATTATTCCATCATATTAAAAGTGATTATAATTTTCTACAATTACATCAGTGCGATGTCAATAATTAAAAAAAAAAAATAATAAATCTGAAACCCGTCATTTTGAGAGGCGAAACATGAATTTTCTGAAATAAATAATACATATTGAGGAAAATAACAATATTCGATTCAATTTAGCGTAAACGAGGGATTGAAACGATGACTTAATTAATCGGTACTACGTCATTCACCTGTCATTTTCACGAGGCTTGGTACATTTCAGTATACTTCAAGTGCATAATGAAAAATGAAAACATTCGAATGGAAACAAATAAGGGCACATAACAATTATTCCATCATATTAAAAGTCATTGTAATTTCCTACAATTATATCAATGCGGTGTCAATAATTAAAAAAAAAAAAATCTAAAACGTTATTATTTTGTTGTTATTTTGTCAGACGAAAATGTGAATTCTCTTAACTGAATAATACATGTTGAGGAAAATAACAATATTTGATTCAATTTAGCACAAATGAGGGATTAAAACGGTGACTTTGTCAATCTGTAGTACGTCACGCTCACAGGGTTAATTCTCAGTTAAAAAAGGAATCATTTGTGTTTTATTTAAGACGGATTAACGCTGTTCGATATAATTAACTTCCGAAATAACTGTTCTGCTGGGTGCAACTGTGAGTTTTGAATCGGTAACATTTCACAAACACGACAGAGGAAGTGGGCAATGTAGAAGATGCAGTTCTGCCAAGGAACCCGCCCATCTATTCATGGGAATGGTCGTGTAGACGCGTTAGAAAGGCATCAATTCACGAATCTCGCAGCGGACGAACGAATATAACGCGCAGCATCCACGCTAGACGGAAGTAATGAACGTTGCTGCGCTTATCTAGTTTGATACTTCCTTCCCAGCTTACACGCATTTACACAACAACGTGGACAGACTTTCCATAGATGTAACTGGGATCACTGTCAACCATTCTGATTTATTTTCAAACAGTAGCATAAACTGTTGGGGATATTATCTACTTCATTACCTAACTCAACCAATCTGTCGTATTATTCGATAACAATTATTCCAACAACATTGGAGTAATTATCTTTAAAATATTACTCCCCTAGTTTGACACAATTTTAATATTTGTACGTCTTACTATTGTAATTTGACATTATCCCTTATGTGGACAACCGGGTACCAATATTTCTTTATTTTTATTAATATTGGATTGAACGGGAAGTTCGTGCGTTCTTATTTTATTGCATTCCGCTGTATTCTTTTTTTTTTTATAGAAACTAATTTATTTAATCAATTATATCATTTCTATTCGTCTCTACTACTTTCTCCCGACGTTCTGCTAGATTTTCAATCCCATATTTGAAGAAATTCTATGTTTTAGACGCGAAATAATCTTGAAAGGCGTTGTTGAGCTCTTCGCGGTTTTTTAATTGTTTTTCATTAAGGTAATTTTGTAACGACCTGAAGAGATGATAATCAGATAGTGGTAGATCTGACGAACATGGAGAATGTTCCATAATTGTCCAATTGAGATTCTTAATTTTCTTTTGAGTCATAACGTTCACATACGAGCATAATCTTGATGGAAGACGATTCCTTTTCTGTTTTCTGAGATATAACTATAAGATTAATCAGTTGAAACAATGTCAGATTATGGTTATGTCAGGCTAAGTACATAACGCCGAGAAATTAGTACGAAGCATCGAGATAACTCAAATATCGGCATAATTGTTGTAGCATACAGGATGTGGAAGAGGCTATCTGTTTTCCTAAGCTGTTATCACAAGCTTCATTATCGTAACGAAATTATGCTAATATTATGAAGTCAATTATCTTTGCGGATACTCTGCGGTGAAATTTCAAGACGTAAAAGTGATGAACGATTAGGGGCAAACATGTCAGCGATAAGTCACGTTTTCCAGGAAACAACGGTGAACACGTTCTAAATTCACGCAAACCCAGCCAGATAACCATTTCTTGCCAGAGATTGAATTCTGCTTCCGTTTATCAAATGTATCGCTTCAGCATGGTATTTCCGCTGACGTCGTGTTATAGAGTTGTTCCGCAATCGACCCGCTTCGAACGATAAGGAGCCACTTATCTCTTTCCTTTCCCATCTGGATATACTCGCTGATGACTTCTGACTATGCCTCGGCTATCAAGTAATCGAGTATCTGGCAGAAGATGCGATGTTTCTCTTCTTCGATCTTGGCAAACCTGCATTTTTGAATATTTTTGGATATCTTCGATCTACGATCCGTGGAGACGAAATTTGGAATATTTCACGTTCTAGAAAATGAATATTCTTCAATTTACGAAACTGAATATTTTTGAGCATCGCAAATCGATACTTCACCCTTTGCGGCCGTATGTATGTTCTCAGCCATCAAAGCTTTTTTACTGTTCTAGTCGTATGTCTGCTCTCAGCCACCACAGCAAAGAACCATACCGATCTTATATTATACTAATATAGTATCGTAGTTTTAAGCAATCGTAATTTTCAAGAATAATAGTTAACGGAGCGTACAGTTTTAAGAACAGAATACTTAATTAATTGTTCTGTATGTTCAAACAGAAGAATTAAGGGCGGAAGACGCCAAACTAATTATTTTTGCGACACATGTTCTCGAAAAACCAGTGCTTCATATTGGAGACTGCTTTGAAAGATACCACACGATGAAGAACTATAAATTACAATTTTTACTGTTAATAATAATAATGATGATGATAATGATGATTATGATGATAATGATAATGATAACGATAACGATAACGATAACGATAATGATAATGATAACGATAACGATAACGATAATGATAATGATAATGATAATGATAATGATAATGATAATGATAATGATAATGATCATGATCATCATAATGATCATGATAATGATCATGATAACGATAACGATAACGATAATGATAATGATAATTATAATGATAATGATAATGATATAATCGTATTATATAATAAATATGAGATAGTACATGATTACGCTATATAATGTTATGTGTGGGGGAAAGGGCAGTGTGTTCGGCAGTGTGTGATGATGATGATGATAATGATTATAATGGTGATAATAATAATAATAATGATGATAACGATAACGATAACGATAACGATAATGATAATGATAATGATAATGATAATGATATAATCGTATTATATAATACATATGAGATAATACATGATTACGCTATATAATGTTATGTGTGGCGAAAAGGGCAGTGTGTCCGTAATATTACATGAAATTAAAACATATAATCGTGTTACATATATCTAAAGCTTAAAAAAAGAATCAATAAATTTTATTTCTCCTTCATAATCTTGTATATTATGTATTACTGTTCGTTCAACGAAAATTAACTCCGACCAACATGACACCTAAGCATAAACTTAATACGACCGCAGAGAGTTAACCCCTGCTCCTCTTTTAACTTGCACAAAATTGCACTTTGAAATTATTCACGTATTACAGTCCTCCGTTCTCCATTTCAAGGATGTAATGTTGCATTTTGGAATGTTTCCAATATCGCTCGCCTCTGTTTCTTTAAATCCAGGATACCTAACGTCCCGTTTAAAAATTTAGTATGCGTTAGTAAGCCCTATTTCCTTAACCTAGATAACGAAAATTTTACTCTGGAACATTTTCACCGAAACTGGATTCTGCTTCTCTAACAAGTTCAGAGTTATATACCATGCTTTGAAATTCTCCAGAATCGTTGTAACACGAAATTACAAAGCTAGACGATGAATACCACTGAGAATGGTCGCAGAATATCTAACCGGATCTCAGGGAAGGGAGCTCGAAGAAAATATGACTGAAAAAGGGCGATAAATCACTGCTTTAAGCAAGCATTAACAAGCGCTACGGCCACGCGAGTCGTGCCAAGGGTTCATAGTGATAACAGAACGAGGAAATTGATCTCTCTGCAGTTTACATTGCACGCTACGGGGCGACGAGTGATCGGGGAAGCTTATCCGTGACCTTTCCTTCGCGGCGAGTATAGAACAGAAGTCCATACGTTCCAATTTACGTAACGCGTCTGTTAACACGAAGAAATTACGAACTGAATCGCATGTCGCGTGCGACAAAATGGAACTCTGGGACGAGCCTCGTTAACGCTCACGCTCACTTTGATTCATTTCACGGGGAAAATTCAATGAACTACCTAACGCAGCCATATTCAACCTTTTTTCTTCACGGACCGCGTGCATATGTTTGCTACCTAACCAGAACCGCAACTTACAAATTATAGTCGGAGCCACGATATAGCGAGGTCGTAAAATCGGTCAGGCGTCAAAGTAAACATGTTTTAGCTGCTGGAACACCGAAATTGACAGAAATAAGAGCAGATAAGGACTTGAAACCATAGTCAGGACTGTACGAAGAATTTTTGTAACCAAAGTTAATGTATATAGCAGGTATAATGCATGAAAGAAAAAATTTTAATCATTAAAGAGGTCTTTAACATCTTAATACATCTTAAGAGGGAAACGTCTAAATTCGTTTGACTGTGGACGATTGTCGATCAAAAATTTGTTAAATTTTTTTTGTAAACTCCTAATATATCAAAATTTCATCAGTTGAAATAATAAAATAATTATTATCTAATATTTCACGTCACTTACACAAATTAAAATATTTTAGTTAGTAAAACCGTTGGTAAAATGTTGAAATAAAGTAAAAGTTTATAGTTTATAAATGTTCTAATGTACTAATGCTGTACACTAGAAAATTCATAAATAATATCAAATATATACATTTTATTCGTAATATTGGAAGATCTCCCCGAGCGATTGACGAAGTATTAATTTACCTATATAAGCAGGTGGAAACTGCAAAAATGTTGTGTAATTGTAGTAAGAAATTCGAAATATTTCAGATAGTAGCTAATGTTTACATATTTTCAATTTGTGAATGAAAACTTCACCTAACTCGACAATTTACTAATTGAAACATCAAAAATCATATGCTACCATACATTTATTGTTGGAAACCTCCGACTGCAACATACGGCTCGTTCCGTAACAGTAACTATATTTTATTTACTTCGAATCGATAGCAATTAAATTGTTTTCACGAGATTATGTAATCCACAGCTGTTTACTATACTTTTATTCTTTTTCTCTATTACAAATATATAGAAAATTAAAAGGAAAAAGAAAAACTATACGTAAACACATGTTCTCAGTGTCTTTGAAGAAGTTAATCGTTCCTGATAAGACGAGCTGCCTCTGTGGAGAACAATCATGGCGGAGAAAGGAACGAAACTGGCCGCCATTATCCACTCTCAATTGCAACACTTCTTAGAATCTGCGAAACAAGTCGCATTTCTTAAGCGTTGAAAGATTATTCCAGAGACCAGTTACAATGTATTTTCGGGGAGAACAGATGATGGTCGGGTGCAGAAAGATTTCAAGAAGGCTGGCAGGTGTCGAATTGACATCCCCTACCTGACCAGCTACCTGGATGAGTTCTAGGAAATAAGATTCGGTCCAGTGATCCCATAAAAAATCGTTTGTGATTTTCACGAAGCTTAAGAATGATCATGGGAGTGGCCCTGTCGTGCTTCTTATTACAGATTCCCTTTCAAAAGCGAGAAAATTCCTTAAAGATTGCCAGAGGACAAGGAAAATCGACAATCGACCGTTCTTTCACGTAAATCTGACGATTATGCTTGGTTGCGTCATAGCGTCGACGGGTATTATGCGACGATAAGATGACGCGAGCTTCAAACTGGTATTTTTGTAAAGTCCAGTGAAGCCTTTCGAAGGATGCGATATGTATACTGGACTGTATATTTCTTTGGATGGATCTAGTGAATTAGAACTAGTTCAACAAGATATGTTACAATATTGACGTATGTGTCGAATGTGTATAATATAGGGTGTTCCAAATTTCACGCAAGAAGTAATTTTGATAGAAAACACAGGTTTTTAATTAAAAATTCTGAATTTTTTATTGACTTATAAAGTATACAGTATAGGGTTATGTATGGAATAGCATATCGAGTAAATGGCTTCCACAGCTTTGCTGGCACATACGTACTCTTTTGTCGAAATTTTCCAGGATCGTTTTACATAAATGTAACTAAATTTCATTGATAAAACGATCAATTTCCTCCTTCAAGGCATGGGTGGTCGTGGACTTGTTGGCATAAACCTTAGACTAAAGAAAAACGTCCAACGGCGTTAAATCGCGTGATCTGGGTGGCCAATTCTGATCACCAAAATGGGAAATTACACGACCAGGAAATGATCAATGCAGTAATTGAATTGTTTCTCGAGCTGTATGGCATGTGGCACCGTTTTGTTGAAATCACATGTAGTCCACATACATATCTTGCAATTTAGGCATAAAAAACTGGATTATCATGTCGCGATAGTGAGCACCATTAACTGTTATTACCTGATCAGCCGCATTTTCGAAGAAAAATGGTCCGATGATGCATCCAGCCCAAAATCCGTACCAAATAGTGACACGTTGTGAATGCATTCGTTTCTCAACAATCTCTCGTGCATTTTCTGAACCCCAAGATACGACAATTTTGACGATTAAAGAAACCATCAAGATGAAAATGATTTTGTTTGAAAAATCAGCATCCACTTATTGTTGTTCCATGATCCATTCAACGCGTTGTTCTTTCGTGTAGCGCTCCATTGTTAATAACCCTGAACTGTCACGCTGTCTTTTTTTTCGTTGGCAACACTTTACCGCATAAATGGCGCATAATTCAAATCTATATAATGTATGAAAGTTAAAGTTGAACGTTTGATGTGTATAATAATGTGTAGAACTGACTGTATGTTGACAATTATATATGCTTCTCCAGAAGTCTGTGCATGATATTTTATAAACTTGATGTGTGTTTCTATTTGCTGTTCAAATGTGTAGTGGAGGTGGTTGAAGTATGTTGTTTGGCTTTTTGAGTATTCCGGGTGTGACTGCCGTGTCGAGAAGGTAGGAAGATTGTTAGTTAACTAGTTGTTATATTATAGGGTCGAGTTATGGTTCATCTAGTCGGTCGGTAGGCTGACGCTTCTGGTGACCAGATAAGAGGGTTTCCGAAATTTGCTATCATAAATGCAAATTTGCAAGCCGTGTCGCCTAAACCTTCGCTTTGACCAAATTTAAGTTTTTACAACCGAATACATTAAAAAACCACGAATTAACGTTCGAGATAATTATTCTTCGATTCTGTTGTTGCAACATGTTAAAACACAGTCTTCAAAGTGTATGTTGGTAATCAACCTGGCCATGAAATTCGAAATTTGACCTTGTTCCATCTACCGCGGGATCTTCACAGGCAATTTGTCCTTTTAGTGGCGTATTCCGTTAATTCTCGCAGAACTGCTCATCCGCTGATAACAATCTGGATGATTACTATAAATATGCCGAACTTCTGACGCTGGAATTCCAAGATTCATTGAATTAGGAAGCTTACAAAACTCTGCAAGTATCGTCAGTGTTAGTTGAAATTTCTTCGAACACAATATTCCTCACGCTTACAGAATTACACGAATTTTTAACAGTTCCAGTTGCCTTCCAATGAATTTCCAGAGCATAAAGTGAACAGAGGAATGTCTAACCTAGCCTAATCTGTGACACAAGGTAGAATACACGAAAAGAACTTGCAAAGGCATTCCACGAAGCACAATCCCATTTGCTCACTTTCGAACATCCCAGGTGCTGCTATTATCATCTTGATATCTCGCAGACTACTTCAAAAGAATCTTTCTCATAGTTGTACAGACCCAGGTACCACTGAAAGTCATCAGTTTTATCTGTCTAGCCTGTCCAATCCCATCAGAGACGAGATCCCAACACTTTAGGAAATAAAAAATTGATTTCCACAGTGATCTACTAGTTTTGATGTAGAAAATCGAATTTTACTGCAATCGAGCGTCTATACGAAGCTATCCGTCGCGATGATCAGAATCATTGCTGTTGATATTGCAGCCTTGGCAAGATCATGGCCATCGTGCCGGCGCGAGAAGCAATCGGCGATTGCGCGACTGCATTTAATTGTATTTAATAGCGCTCTACTTATGGCGAACGTGTATATGAGGGTTTATTTGATTTGTAAAACGTTGCTGGTCAAGGATCGCCCTGTTAACCAGTCGGCTTGGCATCTTTGATCATGTTGGATCATTTTATTTTTGACACCGTTGCATCGTTGTTCGTATTTATGATACATAATAGCTTCCATTCGTGACTTAACCGGCTGCTACTTAATATAATTACATTCCAGTTCGTCATCCTTGAAAATATAGTCCAGATGATCTAGGACTTCTTGTGCAACTAGGATTTCCCCGTCCTTGCTTTTAAATTCAGCAACTTTTACGTTAGTTTTGCAATCGTCACTTCATAATTCAATCATTGGATGTTCGAAAGTCCTGCGAACAATGGAAAGTGAAACTTTGCCAGTTCTATATCATAAATACCGACACACGCGTGGCCTTGTAAAGGATTCATTCTTCTCTATTTGTGGCTTAGATACGTCGAAAACAGACTATCATAAGTACATCCGTCCCCTAATTTACGCGGAGTATCCGTTCCATGTGGATTCGTTTTACGCGAATGAAAAGCGCGTAAATTCTGTCAGTACAAAAGAAAAAAGATATTGGAAATAAAAGCTAGTACATATAAATTGTACAAATACATATTTATATCAAATAGCTTAACAAAAGAAATAACGATGTTTCAGAAAAGAAAAGTAAATTTTATTCGATGTCACTGTCCGTACTGTAATTTAAAGCGGTCAACCTTTTCTTTTTAATTGACACGAACGTATCATCTTCGTCGCTTGAAGTATTTGAAAGTTCGACATCGTTTTCATTGTTAACCCTGCGGAGTACTTGATACTTAAACGCTCTGTGAGGACGGAATACTTTTTCGCGTAACGTGAGCTTTATCATACCATGATCGATTATACACTGTGCAACTAAATTACTATTTTAATTCTTTACCTACGCCAAATTGAAACGAAACATTTTCATTTCCTTTCGAAAATATATTGTTTATGTAGATATATTAATCTTCCAATTTTATCGTTACAATCCCTGCTCAAATCTGACTCTCTTCACCTACTTCACTATCGTCTCTTAGAACAAGTTCTTCAAAACTACTAGACATTTTTAAGGTTTCACAGTAATGAAAACAAATGTAACACGCAAGTGGAATATTACGATATGCTACTGCAACAATTACAATCATCTGTCGTCCGAAGAAATAAATGATTCTAAGAAATGAAGAATAAATGTCCAATATAAACAGATTTCTTTTATTTTTATTAATATGCAATACAAAGATATGTGTCTATCTTAAAAGTTGCTGTTTTTTGCTTTCATAAGAGATGTAAGACAAAAACAATCACTGAACGTATATATGCGCCCATAGTCCAGATCAATTGCTTTAGGTAGACGCATATATACGTCCATAACAGTCCAAGGATTGATACTAACTTTTTTGAATGATGTGTTCTCAATCTTTTCTTTAACTAAATTTTCATCAATTTGCTGATACTCGCTACAACATTTCGTTAAATCTTGTCGAAATTTTAAAATTCATCGAATGTTCGGATCATTGTATACAATGACACTTTCTAATTTCTTTAGCTAATCCAAGAGCCTTACAAAGATTTTCTGCAGTTCCTTCGTAGTCACTGTTACATTCATCATTAAGTTAGGTTTCAGATGTGATATGAATTAAGTCAATATCGGTTAATTCACGATCTACTAATAATGAACTTTTATACTTATCTCATACTGCAACTGACGCATTTCAACATCGACGAATAAATTACTGTAAACACTTGTTATCTTTCAAACTTCTTGGAAAATACATTTTCTGGCCGCGTGTACTTTCATTCACAAGACTCGGTGGTGTCAGCTTAGACATCGTGCGACAGAATATCGAAGCAATAAATAGGCAAAATGCGGAGGCAGCGAAGAGTGATTCACAAGGGAAGTAGCTCAGATTTTATCCATTCAATTGCCAAAAATTGTTCTCCGTAAGATTGTAGGTGGGGAACGGATGTTGAAGAGCACGTGTACACTCCTCCACGTACAGGTTAGAGGGGTCAGAATAGCGTAAATATATTCCGTTTAAGGCTGATGGCTAGATTGTCCGTAGTTGACTGTTGGTCTCTCGAGCTCTCATATCAGGCCAGTTAGCTCGAGTTACCCGCGTAACCCGTCTACGTCGTCTGCCGACTGATTGCCAATTCAACGCCCCCGCCTAGACGTTCCCCTCCCTCTGTAGGTAGCCAGAAATTACGAGAAAGCGGATCTACGTGTCGTTCAGAGGCATCTGAGCTATTCCACGATGGGATCAACGGGGTCTAGGAACGTCTTATTGTCTGTTTCCTTCGTTCATGTGTCTTCATGAGTACTTCTGGAATTGTACGCAGTTATCTTGAACTGTTTTGACGAAAGCATCTTAACTCTTTGGGGCCCGGTGGGATTAAAAGTGTCCCACTTTTTTGATGCACCGTAATGCATGGTGGGACATTTTTAGTCCTATCTCGAAATATTGCAATAGCTGCATACACATAGATTTCTATTTCGTCTTATTTACGTAAAGCAGTTGGTAATAAAATTTCTGTGCAACATGGGTCTATTTTATTACCTGAAATCCTGTGCCGCAAAGAGTTAACACTTTATCGTGCAAATACATCTATATGCAACCGATATTTTTCACATGTTTGCAATCTTATGTAGATTAACAATTTGACTGCGGCGCACTTTTACACGGATCCATCGATATACAGTGAGAGTCTGTTCAGAGCACAGGATTTATAATTTGCTGTGATTTCAAATTATATTTATAATGCGTTTCTGTTTCAGTCAGGTTAGGTAAATTCAAGCGGTAAATTAATAGCGCTTGAATGTTTGGGGTTTGATGCAAGAAAAGATTACAGTTAACCCTTACACTAATTTTAACGACGTAATTTACTTTAGTCGCAGCACGAACTTACAATTTTTACGGATGAACGCGTGATTTTATTTTAATGTATACTTGTGTGTGTTGTATTTTAATTTTTATCTCTCTGTTTTTGAAATTTTATCCTTATTTATATGTTTGCATATAGAAATTTTGGAAGGGCTGAGACACGCAGATTGGTTATTATAGACTGCTCGACAAAATCTCTGTTTTGTTATGGAAAACGGTTCGTAGATATAGCTTCGATAAGGAGAGTAGGGATTGTTTTGGCTCAAAGGTCAATATAGGATGAGGCGATGAGGTCTAGGTTCAGCGATGAGTAAGAGCAAAGGATGATGTGGAGATCTAGGTGCAGAGGAGAGTAATGTTAACGTATGGTGCGGATTGTTTAGAAAAGGAAAGATTGTGTAGAGAAGGAAACACCGGATGATTTAAAACTAATAGGGAAGATAAGTGTGGTATACAACAATATATATGCATGATTTTATGTATGGTTGGATAGAATATATAATGCTATTTATAGCTCTAAAGTTATTTGCTATATATATAGTAAATAGTATATGTGATGTTATTTATAGCTCAAAGCATTGTTTTCCAATAAAAGTGCGAAATATATGTTTCATCTAAAAAAGAAAAAATAAAAGTCAAAATGTTTCGGAAACTATTTTTTTACAAATGATCGAATAATATAATCTTTCGTAGAAGTATGTCAATTTGACATGAAAGTTAAAAAAAAAATCGAACAAATAAGAGAAAAAAAAGAACGCAGGATAAAAGCGTCCTTCACAATCTTTGATTTTTAAATTTGCATTTTATCACTCATTATCGCGTTAAGCGCCACGCCGATTTCGACTCTTCGATCAACGGTTCAATTCTCGAAAATTTTGCAAATGTTACAACAAATTTAACGAAGAAAGTGGGAACTTTGTAACGACTACAGGAGAAAGCCGTATCTTTGTCTAAACCGCTTTAACGAGATCCATTATTGAATGATAAGGAATTATTTTTTTTTTAAAAGCTGCTAATTTTTCGAGAATCAACGCCACCTAAACGAAAAGTCTAGCGTCGGTCTACAGGGATCGGCGTAGCATTTAATGTGTTATTTATGTGAAAATCAAACATATTACGTAAAAATCTTGCTACTGGTATTTCTCACAAATTTGAAAATAAATATTGAAAGACAAAAAAAAAACGAAACGAATCGAAACATAAAAACAGACAGTGCAAATGTGTCATCTTTGGTTTTTAAATTTGCATTTTATTACTCGTTACATGAAAATCAATTTGTCGTTTGTTCATCTAATTATGTGAATGAAATCACAAATATAATACCGGCTAAAAAACGACCGACAAAGTGTGAACTTGTGTGGCTTTTATTTCTCTATAAATTGATTTCCTGTAATACACTAAAATATTACGAATCCGTGAATAGGTCAACTATCCTCTCTGCTTCTTTTCTACTTGCACAGTCGTACCAATTTCTCTTTTTCTTTTTTTCTATCTCTTCGCAGATCGATTTTGAAAGAAATGTGAACTTGTTTAATGGAGAAAAGAAGTCATCCTTATTAGGTCATCCGTAACATGTTTAGAGATGCACGAAGCTCCAGTTTGTTAAAATAATTTGAAAGCATTGGTGGAACACGTCCAAGATGGGCGAAAGACGAAATCGGAAATAGATACGGCGGCGCCTGCGCCTCTAACTCACCTACTTTCAACCCTTTAACGGTAGATCTGCATTTGACAAATATTTTCCTGACGAATGCTGCGAAAACACCGACATCTGAAAATAGTTGCTCACTCTTGTCTGTTACCAAAATAATATTTCTACCGCAACGTAGTACTCTGATTTAAGGAATTCAAATTGACATACATCGGCATAAGATGGTTTTAACCTACCGCGAATCAGGTGGGCTTAAATCAACCCCAGTGATTTTAAAACTATTGTATTTTTTTTTTTTTTTTAATATCTGCAATCAATCTAGTTTCTTGAGTAGTTGAAGTTGTGACATTGTCGTTTCGTACCACGGAAACTTAATCTTGATTAAGAAATTAGGACTATCGTTAGTTTTCTACTATAACGAACAGAAAAGATAATCAGATACTACCCCGAGATTTACGTAAACGACCTCATGAACATCTTGGAGAAACTCCTCAAGAAACACCTCGAAAACGAGCTAAAATAGCTCAGAGGGGCTCTGCATGTCCAAGAAATAAGAATTGCAAGACTCAAAATACAGGCTTTTGTGATCTGAAGACTACTGTATTTTAGCATTAGCTTTAGCCGCATAATTACTCAAAGAAATGTTTATTTCGATACCGTACAAAACGAAACAAATTTTGCAAAATAATGAAATTAAATAGAATAGGGATATAGAAAAAAGAAGAAAAGAAAAGAAAGTGAAATAAATAAATAAAGAGGAAAGAAGCAAAGTAAAATAAAATAAAATAAAATAAAAAGGGAAATGAAATAAAATAAATGGATAAATAGCACAGAAAAGTAATGCACTTATATTCTGCTATCTGTCACCTTCTTATCTTCTAAGTAATTGATTAGCTATATACGTATACATGTACACGTATGTACAATAAATTTGTAACAACAACAATAATAATAAGAATGATAGTAATAGTAATGATAACGCTAGCAATAAAAAAATGTAGAGGAGCAAAGATTTTCTAATATATAAATTCAGTCCGACGAACTAAAAGAAAAATTGCAAAATACATATGCGAGTTGCAAAAGAAAAAAGGAATATTCATTTCATTTGATGTTCCTCGCAAGCAGTTCCTCCCCTAGCGGTGGTGGTCTCCTATTTTTAATTTTTTTTTTTTTGCAAGCTCAGATCAGCGAACCGTTGAACGTCGCGCACTTCCAGCGTTAGGAATTAACTTCTTCGCAGCTCTCTCCTGACCGCGGATCGAAATGGATTTGAAACGGAGGCCAGGCCAATCGGGGTGGCCACCTTACACGCGTGCGCGCCTCGATAATCTACTCCAGTCGCGAGGAGCGCGGCTCACCTGTCGTAGTCGTGGAAAAATGTTCCACTGAACCCGTTCTTTCTCTCAATTTTCCTCGCGAGTGTTTCATTCGAACTTCAATCTCCAAACACACAGCGACAGACGTGTAAAAAGTGACGGTGCTATCCATGAAATGTCACATGTTACCATTCTTACCAGCATACATCTGTCATATGTCGCGTGAATCTATTATAACACCATTGCGAAAATATAAATTTCGCAAAACGAAAATTTGTCGAAGAAGAATAGATGATTTCTAATGATACGGGGATATTCTTGAATTATTTTCGGTATAAAAGGAGAGTTCTGGAAGGGGCGACGTTCATTGAACCCGTAAACCTCCCCTTTCGGAAATCGAATCGTCCACAAACCAGAGACTACGAGCCTGAAAGTCGAGAATCAGAGTATAAGAAGGATTTTCTCAGCGCCTGCGCTCGATACTAACCTATCGTGAGGGAATATAAGCAGGGAAGAACTTGATACTCTTTCTACGCCTCTCAGGAGCATCTTTTTATCGACCGTACAGTCGAAAATCTACGAAATAATGCATAATATAATATACAGAAATAAATTCAACGACGGCTAAAAATAATACATCCACATTCCACTGACCTAACCCAATAAGGCACGATATAGTTCTCATTGAAAGTTCAATGTCTTCGATATTTTCGCATTGTAAACTAGAGAAGTAAATAAAACAAGTAATCAGCGGTGAGATATAATTAGCCGAAAGAGATGTCAGAGGATATCCAAGTACTTGCACCTATTAATGTACTCTGGTTCGAGCCGGTATCGAGGAGAGACGTAAAAAACTCGCATCACGACGTCGTTGACGGGATCCTGGCATCTCTTAACTCTTCACAGACGATCAGAGAAGGATTATGCGGCAGAGTCGTTGAAGAGGGAGGATGCAGCTTTGGAAAGTGTCGTTGAACCGGATTCATTCTGGTTGCTTGACCCCGTGTTACCGTCAACGACGTTATCGTCGTCGAGACCGTGACAGAGAAACGAAAAGAATCTGGCTAGGATCAGGATCGGTCGCAGGATGCTGGCGGAAATGGTCCGTCTCTCCTACCAGCACCGAGCGTTCTATTGCTACGTGATCCTCAGCGTGTGGATCTTCCTCCTCGTTGCTGGTAATTAAAAAGACCAGAAGCATACTCCATGTGTTTGCTCAGTATACCAAAATTCCTGAAAATATTGATATCTTAACTTGTGACGTTTGTCTAAAAGATTTTAATTAAAATTCTATTTTTATATTTTATAACATTCTATACGTACGTAAAACAAGTTCTATTGCTGGTTTTACTGCCTCTGTTACATTTCAATTAGTTGTACTCGTTAACAGGTTTCAATTAAATGTTCTATTTTTATTCTTACCCTCGGTGCTATATTCTCTACAACAACATCATGCCTCGGTTAGAACATACACTTTGATGTTTCCTATAGATATCAGAGCGCTCTTTTATCGTGAGGTATGCGCTCGAAAGTAAACACACGCGACAATGCGATTAACTGGCGCATACACGATGTCATGTTATCGGCTTCGTTAGGCTGCCACCGTAAGCCGTGTACGTAAACACGGCTAAAGAACCCTTGCCTTGCCGTTTGATCCTTCTCCTCCTCCTACTCCTCTGTTCCTCCTTATTTTTCTTTTATATTTTGCATGTATAATATATTGGTAGTCACATATATATATGTATTCTGAAGTTATGTAAAACCCTGTATCATTTAACAGGTATGTACAAGTACATCGGCGTGGACGAGAAGGGTTCTGTCCAAACTAGGGTTCTCGGAAACGATATCTCCATCAGGGAATTTCCCAGAAATCTGAAGGCAGACGTGAAAACGAAAAAAATATTTCGATTTTGTAATCCTCCAAACGAAATCACAGCAGAAAGTGAAGGTATTGCAAATTGTGAATTTATAATATCATTGAATAACTGTTCATTATGTTATTTTTATATTTTCAGGAAAATTGGATGGAAATTTGACACTTGGAGGCATTTTGGTGTTCATACGGCACGGAGACAGAGGCCCGTTAGCTCACATTCGAAATATAAGCATCGTAAACTGTGGTGGAGATTTTGGTTCTGTACCTGAATTAGAGAACTTGTACCAGAACTATGTGAACTACTTGCAAAATGTCTCTAGCTATTCTAGAGCGGCTTGGGCACAATTCCTCGGACCATTTCATGGTTTTCCTATGCTACCCAGCAATTCTAAAGACTGCAGGATTGGCCAGCTGACCACGCTGGGCATTGGACAGTTGCTGAAAACTGGAGTCATACTTAGAAATGCTTATTACCATAAACTGAACCTTGGGAATGGCACCATATCCAATAAAGACGTTGTTATATATAGCACAAGGTATCGAAGAACAGTTCAAAGTGCAGTTGCATTGCTCTATTCCCTTCTAGAGACAGATGGTTTTCAGAACCTTGCTAAAATCACTATGCAAGAAAGTCAAAGTTATACCTTTTGTAACACAGACTGCGCATGTCCAGCTGCTGAGAAATTTTTAAAGCAACACATGAAGGTAATTACGTAATATTTGCATTAAGGTATTTGGTAGAATCAAACAAGAAATCTTTTTATTGCAGGAAATGTCAGATCACTTGAAATCCCACCCAGCTGTAGCAGAACTGATACGACAGGCTTCCAGTGCAGTTTTCGAGATCCCTGATCAAGCTCAAACATCAGATCCTAATACTTTAAAGGATGCATTGTTAACCTACATCTGTCATGGTGCTTCTTTGCCCTGCGTAGACTTCGATACCCAAAGGGTTTGCGTGAAAACGGAACACGTAACTGGTTTATTTGCATATACAGAATGGGAGTCTAAGCAAGTGGCAAAGAGTAACAGTCGCAAAAAGTATGGGCTTTTGAGAGCCTACGGACTTCTTCGAAGCATAGTTTTCTACATGCTGCGCATTATTTCGGAAGCCAAGCCAAAAATTATTTTATATTCTGGCCATGACAAAACTTTAGAGTACCTCGCAACTGCCCTCGGGATTTTCTCAGACAAATTGACCACGCCGCATTATGCTTCCCGCTTCGTGATTGAGGTATATCGAATAAATCCAAAGAATGAGAACCACGTGGCCAGCGATTTTTACTTCCGTGTGGTCATTAACGGGAAAGATTTCACACAGAAAATTCCGTTCTGCAAAAACGCGAATTTTTACAGCGTCAGTTACATAGAACGCAACGAGGCGGAAAAAACGCGCAGAGATTCAAAATTATGTCCGATCGAAACGATCATCAGACAACTTCACGACGATTACTTTGGCCCGTTTAACGCGACCAACTTCAAAGATGCGTGTACCAATTACAAACGCGGATAGTTTACGCTTTAAATTCGAATTTTGCTCCGTGCGACTGTAGTTTCTCGAAATTGTCAGTACGCTCTATCTTGTACGATAGTTTGTTTAAAATTTTTGTTCTTGTGAATAACAATCACGAGTCGAAAACGAAATGTTCTTCAGGTTCTTCCGAATTGGAAGTAAGTTACACAAATACAGTGCAAATTCGAATCTCCGCGAACGGAACAAGTAGTAAGTCCTACTATTTTGCAAAGAAAGTACTATAAATTTATTATTGTTGATAAGGGATCGATACTTTGTTACTGGAATCTCAAAGTATATATATATATATAAAAAACAAAAAATATTGATAGTAAAATTTGCACTGTTTAGATACGTCTTCGAAACGAATAACAAAAAGAAAGCCTTACATTCTTAGGTTACGTTTCACAAAATCGAATGTAGCTTTAGATACGTATATAAGATATATAAATCTAGATCACCATATATTTTATCACACGTCTTATTGTACATATGTAAATAACTTCTATTGAGCGAAATGTTGCGTTTGAGGAAACTATAAAACTCTCCGATATCATTATTTCTCCTGCTCAAGAAACTTAATTCTCGTTAACATTGCAATGAACCAGAATCCTCGTACAATAAATTCTTATTACTGCAGTGCTGTTAAACACACGTATTTAAAGAGAAAGGACATTGCACGATTCAAATATTAATAGTATTTGTCGAATGATATAACAAGGCAACGATGTTGAATTAAATTATAGATACTTTTCATTTTTTTTGTTGAAATATATAATTGCTGCATTACCGACCGATGATAATTACTGTTGATCAAGTCCCATGATAATTTTGGTAAGTCATTCTATAATTTTATTCACAATATAAAAACGTACATATCATCGCTAAATAAATACTAAAACACTTATTACAATATACAAGGCACAGGTCTGTATCCTTATGATAATAGTACGTTCGAAGAACATATTTCTATCAGTAACTTTGGTAAAACAGGATATACGACCGCTAGTTATATATACAAGGCATTGCAGATTGCAGGTAAATTTCAACATTGTTTGTCCGATGATATTATAAACAAAGAATATTCTTCTTATTATACCTAACTAACAACTACAGTTCTGCAATAACCTGTACATGGCGCCATTTTGTTCGTTCTCCTCAGGAAACTTTTAGAAGTAAAAATAGTACTGAAATTATAGCACACGCGGTTACATTATCTTCTAGTAGTATAGTGCAAGGACTTAACATGTGTTTAACAATCGATAATCTCTATACTACAGTCTTATTTACAATTCGTAAAAAAAATACAGATATCAAGTTCTTAACATCCCTGACCAGAATGCCCAGTTCCGAACGTTTCCGTTTGAAAATACAAATGAAAACAGCAATCTCCCCTTTGAGCCATTTGTCGATGGCTGCATTCATAAACAGTGACGTGACAATTAATGCATAGCACACGTTTGCAGCACTTAGGCAATCATAATACTATTCTGGAATAATTTGAAGATTCCCGGCTTCTGCCATAGCCAACCCCAACGTCTGTTGAATGTTCTTCAGACGTTGGTAATACTGTTCAAGCGAGAATCCGTCGATAGATCGACCGTCTCCGCTGAAAATACGATTTAACAGGATTAAAATATCGGTTTTAAAATAATTCATCGACTTGCGTACTCACTTCGAGGTACGCTTTTCTCTAACAGGAGGTGAATGATTCATGGTGATCTTTTGAATGGGTTTAAAGGACTGATCCACGTTCCATAAGAGCGTCTGTACTCCTATTCGCTTTCCAGTGCTCCATCTCAGGATTAACCACTTCATTCTGTGTATACTGATAAGGACTAACACTGCACTCTTAAAGCGTAGCTTTGGAGATTTCTTGTTGCTATTACCCACGGCATAAGCACGTTCTGATCTGGTTAACTGCGCGAGAATATAAAGTGTATTTTCTTCAGACAGCTGGTAACCTCCCACTATACCGAGTAGGTAGCGTTTCTGATAGGTTAGGGCCTTGCGTCTGCTATCTGCTCGCAAAAACTGCCCATAGAAGTGCTGCAACTGTGAAGGACAATTGTTACTATTGTATGATTTAATATAAGATAAATATTAAATATGTACAAATTACCTACCTTCTCTATAAATTCTACAGTTATAGTATTTCCATCTTGGGACCCTTTGCTTCGTTTCACATGAGTTTCGAGCAATTTAATTCGTTGATTCAATTGCTCTTTCTCTTCTCTAGCTTTTATCAACTTTTCTTGAAGCATGCTCTTCTCTGTCATGTATTTTTCATTAGCATCACTGAGGTCCTATTAGAGGAAATATTAATTATTACATGCGTATATTTATAGGTATGCATATGATCTATTATCAGATTCATTACTTTGATCTTCTGCATGAACTTGGCAGGCACGTTCTTCTCATTGGTGAATTTACTTTTCAGCTCTTTCGTGAGCTCCAATTCCCTCCAAGTGCATGCTTTTAGTTCCTGTCGCAGCTCAATAACCGTATCCCGTAATTTTTTCTCCTCATCTATGAGAGCAGACAACTTTTTCATAAGATCTCTCTCCCTTTCTTTGTGAGTGTCCAGGCTTTTAGCCAGCTTCATTTCACGCTCAAGGGATTCTGTCAGTTCTCTCTTTGACTGCTTCATATCAGCCTCCAAATCCATCTGTTGAACAAATAAATTACAATAAATTCTAATCATTAGAGATTAATATGCACATCTATACTCACCATTACTTCTCTAGCATTATTTATTTCTCTCCTCAATCCTTTGAGCTCATTATGCTCACTGGTCCTCTGTTCCTGTCTTCTAGCCTCTGTATCAGACATAGTTTTGATCCTCTTTTGTAACCAGTCACACTCCTCCTCCCTTGCTTTCAACTCTTCTTTGGTACGTCTGAGATCAGTTTGTAGGTGATCCTTAATTCCCTCTATCAGAGCCAAGCTGCTTATTAATTTTTCTTTCTCCTCCACTTCCATCTCTAACTGCTTCTCCAAGCGATTCCTCTCCATTTGCAATTTTCTTACAGTATCTTTAAGTTCTGCATTCTCTCTCTCCCCTTTATCAAAGTTCTCTATCAAGGAAATATACCTTTTCCTCTCAGTTTCTAGTAGATCTGTCAATTTCGGCAAGTCATCAGCTTTCTGAGACTGTACATGTTCTTTCATCAAGCTCAACTGGATTTCCATGCTCTTATGCTCCTGCCGTAGCAGTGACAGATCATCCCTGAGCTTCGCTTCATTGTCCAAAGAGATCTTCAACTTACTCTGAAGGAACTCAATCAGTTCGGAATCTTGGACATGCCCTAATTGCATTGCTCTGTGCTCCTTCTCAATCTGTATCTTCAACGTTCTAACTAAATTTTTCTCAGAGGATAATTCCTCATCCAGTTTAGCAACTTTCTTAGATTCCTCTGATAAATCTGATTTAAGCTGGAAGATACGACCTTCGTATTCGGCAATCTGGCACTTGAGCATTCCTCTTTCAATCTCTAGATCATCCTTCAACTTTTTCATCTCTTCGTTGCTCTTATTAGCCTGGCTTAGTTTTAACTTCAACTCCATAATTCTTCCTTCCTGGTGATCCTGTTTTTCTCTTCTGATCTTGTCCTCTGTATCACTTTCTATGGCACTCATAATCTGTCTGTCTAAGTGAGCTGACAAATTCAGCTCCCTTTGCACCATATCTTCGATATCAGTGTCATCTTGTGATCTCTGCACAGGCAACTTCAAGTCAGACAACTCCTTGCTCAACTTCTCCACCATGATCCTCAGTTCAGCGTTCAGCTTTTTCTCATCTTTCAGCTTCTTTCTTAATTCTATCACGTTTCCGGATTCTTTCATTTTGTTCTGAATAGTCTCCAAAGCTTTATGCAAACTTTTGCTGTCGTCGCTCATCTGCCGTATCACTTTGTCCTTTTCCTTCAAATACTCCTGCAGATGATGTATCTCTTGATCTTTTTCATTGGACGGCGAGGATGTTCCTGAGAAGCTTGTACGTCTAGCCATCTCCTCCAGTCGTCTGATAATCTGATCTCTGTTGTTCAAACCTTCTGTCAACCTCTGAAGCTCGTTCTGACATTCTAATAATTCTTGCTTAGATAATTGATACTTGGTCTTAAACTCGTACAATTGTTTGTTCTCATTTTCTATTTCAATATTTCGGGTCTGAATTGTTTCTATCGTGATGTCTTTCTCGAGAATCGCGTCCCTGAAGTTCTGCAATTCCTTCATTTTCTCCTGAAGCAGACTAGTATACTTTCTCGTCTGTTCCTGTTCTTTCTCTTCTATATCTTTCTTCAATTTAGTGTTCTCTGAATTCAGCTCCATTATGATCTTCTCGTTCACTTGCATCTTGTTCCTGTGGTCCTCTATCTCCTCGTTTCTCAACTTCAAAACGTTCTCCACTTCCAGCAGATCTTTCTTTATCTTGTTTTCTGATACTTGTGATAATTCATATTGATTTTTATAGAAGTACTTGTCTCTAGAAAGAGTTTCCACTACCTCCTTGAATTCTACTTGCAATTCGTCATAAAGCTTCTGCAGGACTATCAGATCAGTTTCTCTTTTGTTCAAAATAGCAGCTTTCACCCCCAATTCTTCCCTCATGGCTTGTAATTGATTCTCCAAGTTCTCTATCTCCTTCGAGGTATCATTAATGGAAGTCTGAGTGTACTTTATCGAAATGGCACGAGACTTATTGCTCTCAGTCTCGTTTCTATCATCAACACGCTCTTTCTCTGATGATTCCAGCATATGATCACTCTTCTGTTTTGAATGGGAAGCATGATCAGTCTTGTCCATGGAGAAAGTGCTCCCTGAAGAGGTAATCTTAGACTCTAATTCACTGTGCAAAGAGTCTATCACTCCAGACTGCTGATTGGAGGTTACGGAAAGGCTCTGAGAGCCCAGATCCAAGAGAGGAACCTGCAGAGGAATTTTGCTGGTGTCTAGTAGAGGCATAGCCGAGTCATCCACGTTTTTAGACGAGGCAGGTGGTGTAGGAACTTTAAAGTCTGATACATTGGGCAAATTTTGAGTCGCATTCGCTTCCCTAATGGCTTCTGTAGTCTCTTCACATTCCGAATGGATAGATAAGATGTCACTTAGAGTACGGGCGCTGTTTTTCACTTCTATCTGTTTTGCTATCTCTCTTAGTTGTGTTTCGTCCAAATTCCAAGAAGAATACACTTCCAATTGTTTCTCCTTTTTGGAGAGTTGCTCTTTAAGGTGATCTATCTCTTCGTTTTTGTCTGCCAGCATGCTGTCTATCAGTCTCGGTAATTCCAACTGAGCGTGCTCTTGAACATCAACCTTTGCCTAATAAATAATTTTACTTGATGAAATTAATATTAGAAAATAATTGATCCAAGTTGTATACCTACATGAAGAAATCTTCTCTCTTCTTCAGCAATCTCCAAATGTTCCTTCAGCTTCTGGATCGTAGCAGTTTCCACCTGTACTACATTTGCAATCTCTGCTTCTTTCTCTTGTAACAACTGATTCACTCTGTCAAGTTGATTCTTCATATCCTTTAACTAAAAATGAACACAATAGTATAATATAACGTACGATATAAATAAAACTAAGCGCAGAGATTAATATTCACTTCCAAGTCCTTGTCAGCTATAGTCCGCTCCAAAGATTGGAATTTGGTGTTCGCTTCGTGAAGCTGTAGCTCCAAACGTGACGTAGCTTGTCTCTGAGCGAATGGAGCGCTCTGCTTGTGTTGCTCCAACCGGCCGCGCATCGCTTCTATCTGGAACAGCTGCTCCGAAGCGGTCTGCTGCAGGATCTCCTGCTCCGCCTGCAATTCCTATAAAAACAACGTGGAAAAACCTGTAATATTATACACTACTCAAAATTACGCTCATAACCCACCTCATTTTGATTCTTCAAAACAGTCACTTGCATCTCTAAGTCTTTAATTCTCTTAAATGCCACTTCCTCCACTCTGGCGTGTTTCTGCATTTTTTCCTTGAGTTTTAATAACTGATCAAGGGGCAGCATTGGTGGAGCATTAGGATCATCCGGTGTAGGACACCTAGAAGCATCTATTTGATCTTTAATGGACACATCTTCGCTTGGCTGACTCAAACTCAAATTAGAGCTGCACATATGCGCAGATTCTAACTCTTTGATTCTCTTATCTAAATTGTTCTGCATCTCGCGTAATTCTGCCTTCATCTGCTTCAATGCGGCGGAGTTTACATTAAATTGTTCGCTGCTCAGTTTATGCTTTTTCAACTCCTCCTGGAAAATTGTATTTTAAAAATAAATATTCCAATAAGGTAATTTCTTTTATTGAAACTTACTTGTAGATGATTGATATGATCATTCAGATGCTTGCTTTCACTACCCATCTTAACAGCATCTAATTCTTGCACCAGTTCATGCTGGTTCTTGGTCTGTGCAGCAATCACAGTTTCCAACTGATTGATCTGCATTTTCAGAGACTCTTCTTTCTCAGTCTTGATCTGTAGCTGCTGTTCCAAGTCAGTGATAATTTCTCTAAGCACCCAAATCTTGTCAATGGCTGCTTTTAGTTCACTCTCAGTTTCAGTCTTTTTAGCTTCTGTGTCGGACATTAGAGAGGACATCTCTCTCATCTGGGACTCCAAAACTTCCACCTAAATTACATTTAACGTTTTTAATAGAAATTCGTACATATTGGCCAATTTACCCGAACCACAATTACAAGCTAAAAAGCATCACCAACATGTAAAGCATATGAATAATAGAATTTTGTCTGTTTGCGACAAAACGAATTTCCAGCTTAATCAAAATTACATGCATAATATTTAAAAATCTATACCTACTACAGCTTACAAATCTGAAATATCAATTACATTAATTCATATAAATACAATATCCACTCACAGCTGCACCGATGTTAGATGCTTGAAGCAGCGGGACGCCTGACGTTGCTTCGGGTGACAGTGTAGACTGCTTTTTGTGCGACAAACAGAAAACCAAAACCGGAGTGCAAGAGAACACGTGTTAATACAGATCAGTGATTATGCGTGTTATAAGCTGCTTAATTGCAATATAATATAGCTGACAATGATTGTAAAAATAAATAAATAAATAAATAAACTTGATTCTTATAAAACTTCCCATAAGTTATTATCCATTAGTTTGATCGCTTCGTATGGGGTCAGTAAAAATTATTTAAGAAATCCCAATCCAAAAATAAGGGAAGAAATGATTAGTCAAAAGAAATTCCTGAACCTGGTTAAATGTATTAATTGAGGTTCACCAAGGGAAGTTTCCAAAAAAGCAGATATTTTAATTGAATATTATTCCATTTAAATATTTTTCTTTTCTAAATGGCATAGACTTTTTTTTAACCTACCTCAGACGTAATGCGTAGATCTCGTTCCTTTTCTCGTTCACGTTCTTTGAGCTGCTCTTGCAAAAGGTGCATCTGCCTTGCAGCCTCATCCCTTTCTGCTTCTCTTTCGCTTGCCTGTTCATCTAGGAATCTGTGAGTTGCCTTCAACTGCTTATCAGCTGCCTCGATCTACACAATTTTTTGCATCAGAATTGACGGGTAAATTTCGTTAAAAAAAAATAATAATAATAAAAGAAAAGAAGAAAAGAAACTACAAATGAAAATCTCGAATTTCAAACTTATAATAGGTGTACGAATTATAAATTTTAATCACTCAGTCAGATAATAAATGAAAAAACATACAACAAAAACAATGAAAACTGCAAACAGCTACATGCTTCTATAGCTCGAAAAAAAAAAGAATGATTTTCGCATAAAACAACAAATCTTCTGAAAAATTTGTATTAACTATTACCAGTCCTATTGAACTTCATGTTATCAAATGGTTAATAATGCAAACTGCAAGGACGGGGAAGAATTAATTCGTAGTATTAATTGCATGCATGTGGAAAAACAAACAACGAGGAAAGTTGCACCATTAAAGTGACACATGCTGTGATTAATTATTGGGAACAGTTACTGTTACCATTATCGACGGCATGAGATTTAGCAGATTTTCGAAGAGCGCCAGTTGGTGTTAAAGTTAACTTACGGAGCAGCGTTTTTGTTTTTTTTTTTATTATAAATAGTATTAGTAGATCTATAATTTACCTTTCGGCAGCAAACCTTGTGAATGTATGGGGTAGGAGTAGGTTCTAAAGGCACCTGCTGGCAAGATAACAGAACGCCAATCAATTCTTGTAAAACTGCACCACAGAGCCGTACAATTTTACCTTCTTGTATTTTTTTTTTTTTATTTTTGATTCCCTTCGATATAACTCTCATTCAATCGTAAGATCAAAAATTTGCCTATAGACTGAAATAATCTCTAGGTGATAATTGAATCATTGATGTACGAATAATGAGACTAAATTAAAAAAAAAAAAAAAAAACATCTTGTGCAATGTACAAATAACTAAGCTCGTAAATACAGATAAAACGCTAGAATAATGAACTACCAAAATACAGAACTCGTCTTCAATATGCAATGCACCACAACTGTCTCGTATGTAGCATACCAATTCTATGTAATGAAAATACATGCAATCCAGTGCATTCTTTGAAAGGGGGTAACTTCAATATTACCTGTTTCTGCAGGTCCTCTTTCTCCCTCCTCGACTCTTCGATCAGTTTGTCGCTCTGTTTGTATAATTCTTCTACCAGTAGAATCAACTCCGCGCAATCTCCTTCTCCATTTGATAGCATATTTCTCGCTAGAACAATTAAAAAGATGATTGCAAAATAATATTCACTACAAACCTCGTACCTTTCATACATACCTCTCTCTTGTAATTGTGAGAAGCCTTGTAGAGTAATATCAGAAGTGATATCATTATTTTCTCCATAGCCTTCAGTGATGGTCTCTTTCTTGCTCTCTGTACTGATCAGCTTCCTCTGAAGATCCATAATGGTCATTTTCAATTGGTCGACCTCTTCTTGGTAGCCCATAATTAGAGCTTCCGCTTGGCGCAGCTTCAAATTCAGCTCCTCGTTCACTCTGTTTAACCAGACGTCTTTTGCAGGTGAACTACGTCTACCTTCACTGGTAGACGTCGTGGACAAGGAGGTGCCAAGGATTTCAGCACTTTCATACTTCAAACGTCGCACACAACTGTTCAATTCTTGCTTCAGTCTCTCTGTTATACTACCATTTTCTTCCAGAATGGTTGGTAGAGTCTCAGGTTTACTATTTATTATTGAAACTATCTCAGTTGTTTTTGGAGCAAAGTGAACCCTCTGGATCCTTGAGCTCTGATCACTTTCATCACTTTGCGCTGTTTTCTCAGTTTTTAAAGTATCAGAAAACTGCCTTTTAAGAACTTCAGTGATAAGTGTATTATTTACCTCCTCTTCACAGATGACAAAGTATTTGATCAGTTCTTCAATCAACGTCTTGAGAGTGGTACACACTTTGATCAAGTTATTCCTATTTGAAAAAATAAGATTTAATAAATCCGATGATATTTAATCCTCTTAAGACATAAGTACCTTTCTTCAAGGATGTTTCTGTCAGAATCCCGTCTCCCATCATGGTTCTGATTGTTCTCAGACTTGACCTTGCTCATTTCTTCTTGATGCCGATCAATCGTTCTGGCCATAGTTTCCTTTAAATGTTGCACCTCAGCGGCATGCGTGTCTTTAAGTAGCTGCATCTTCTTTTTAGCATTACTGGTGAGTTTGTCCCTCAGTTCCAATAACTCTGGCGGCCAATTTTCGTCTGTATCCGACTCAACGGCCAGGAGTGCCTTGAGAATAAGAAAATAAAATTTATTGAATAAAAAAATTAATTTCTTTTGAATATTTGTAAACAGACAACGACTAAAAGAATGTTCTAAGTGCCATGTTTCTTTGAATTTCTGCAAGGTAATGTGCCATAAACTGGTACAGCTGAGTCAAAAGCTACCTGGATCTGTTCTTGAAGCGCATTGACAATATCCAACTTAGCTAGCGCAATCTGCTCCTCCAACTGATGGTTGTAGGTCGCTCGTAGTTGGGTTAATTCACCGTTTTCCAACGCACCCGCATCCCATTCTGTTTGACAATGCTGCATGCACACATATATGTTCACACAATAGCATGTTACTTACAAAAGGAATTGTTTGTCACAATTTTATTTAGTTCGGAGTACAGTTTACATTTATGAACTTTTCTAATTGGTTTGTTATTCTAATAGACACCAAGGGATAATGATGTACTTATCTTTTATGATTTTCTAACAAAAATTAAAGAAAAAATAAACGGCACATAGACTATATTCAAACAGAATAGTAAAATACCATGCACTTTTCATCCCAAATGTAACAAAATCAAAATAAAACGTTCTAATTAGTGCACTTTATAGTAAAGTGCAATCTAACGTATACAGCGAAATGTGAAATAAAAAGAAGTGTGTTACACGTTCGTCAATATGTAACACAACCAGGAAGCAGCTTCGTTGTATGGAAAATGTTCAGTGGTTAACACAGAAAACATAATAAACGAAGTGCATTAGTTACACAAATAAAAAGTACAATTTGATCACTTCACTTACCTGATTTACAACGTTTCTCAATGATTCTCGCTTCTCTTTAGTCTTGCTACCATACAATTCCCTTTCATACATGTTCTTCTGTTCCTCCAATGCTTTCTCATAGTGTAATTTTACCTCCTGTACCTCTATTATCTTATTCTGCAGTTCCTGTTGCAAAGCTTTGATATTCATATCATACTCTAACTCAGATTTGCTATGACTATTAAAGTTGTGACTTGTATGCTTCGAGTGATCATCCCCCATTGGAGAAGCAAGCCTCGAACTGTGTTCAGAAATATTTGAAACATTTAAACAGTCCCCGGCACCGCCAAAATACAACCCTTCGGTTAAATCAGCTATTTCACTATCGTTGTCCGACATTTTCTTTGATTGTTGGCTGAATATTTCCTCAGAATATTGCTTCTCCATCTGCAGACACTTCTGTTCAAAGTATATACGCAACTCTTCCATCTCCTTTGCGTGTCGTATCTCTAATTCTGTTTTGAGATCATTCAGCTCTTTGGTGCCATCTTTCACTCCCAACATCAGAGACTGAACCTTTCGTATTTCTGACACAGTCTCAGCCTTTATGGCGCTTATCTGTTCATCATGGACACAGACTAGTGTTTCAATCTCTTTACGCAAAGATTCCTTCTCTGCTCTCAGTTGATTCACAGATTCTTTCAGAGAACACATGTCTTCCAGTTTCATCTTTAAAACCCTATTCTCCTCTGTAGCATGTTCATTCTGTGCCACAAGATTCTCTGAAAGTACAGTGTGATGCTTCAATTTGTTTCTCATCTCCTCGTAATCAGCCTGTTGATTCATTAAACGATCCAGTTCCTTCAATAATCTCTCCTTCTCATCCAATACAGACGTTAATTTTGCTTGCAAAGAAAGTACTCTATTACTGCTATTTAGTTCTTCATTTCTTTCATAGAAAATTCTATTGATATCTGTGCTCTGATCGTCTGTTGTATTCATAGAGTTGTTTGCAACCTTACCGGATTTAAACTGTTTGATTAAGGCACTGTTGTAGCTGGATGATGGCAAAGAAATGTCCAGCTTACTATCACTTAAGGCTAACGTTTGATTCAGCTTTTCTTCCACTTCTGCACACTGTGCCCATGCTGTGGCAAGCCCATTTTTCAGTTGTTCACAGTCATCCTCAGACTTCTTCAACTTCTCTGCCAGATCGTGTATTTGTTTTACAGACTCAGAGAGCTCTACCTCTTTCTGATCAAGTATCATTTTCAACCTCTTGATTTCCTGTTGATCCTCTTCAGTTTTACATAGTAAATCACTGACTGTATCTTTCTTATTCTGACTAGACATTCTGTGTTCCCCATCTGCTTGCAAAGAGTTCTGACCATCCATGTCATCCTTCTTCAACAAACTGATCTCAGATTTATACTTGTCACACATGTTTTTCATATCCTTCAATTGTTTCTCATAAGACTTCTTGGTATGATTAGCCTGCTGCAATTCCTCTTTCGACTTACGGACATCCTCCTCGAGACTTTCAATCCTATGAACCAGAAGCTTCTCTAATTCTGACTTTTCTTCGAGCTTCTGCTTTGTAAGTTGATACTGAATCGCAACTTCGTCCAGAGTCTGATACGTAGTCTCATTAAACTCGCTCAAAGTGCTCACGTTTATACCACTCAGCCTAGACAAGGATTTCTCCAAGTCGTAGATTCTGTTGCTCATAGTTCTCTCATGGGACTGACTGTTTTCAATCAAAGACTGTGCTGCAGAATACCTGGACGACAAATCGTCCAGCTTGAATTTTAAGCTTTCATTCTCATCTTTCAAAGTTGCAGCGCTGGTTAGAGCCTGTTCCAAAGAACGCTCGATGCTTTCCTTTGATTCCAGGACCGCAGTTGCAGCAAGATACTTCGCAGTCATGTCTTCCAGTTGCAGTTTATGCAATTTTATTTGTTCATTTAACATTTCCTTCTCCTTTTGATGGTCCAAATCCTGTATATGTTTAACCTTCTCCGACTGCACTTTCATTTCGTTCAACTTTGATTTGTACTCGTTTAATTCCGCTTGGGCGGTTTGCTGAGACTCAGAACGATTCATCAGTTCCAGTTTTAAAGCTTCCACGGTTTTTTTGTAATGAGACAATTGCGTTTGGAATATCGACAATTCTCTAGCATGCCTAGTCTCCAGATCTGGTAATTCTCTGTTCAGACGATCTGCCAGCAACTTATTCTCTTCCTTCAGTTGCTTCAGATGTTCCTCATATTTCTGCTGGATGTTCATCACCTCCATTTCATGTTTTACAGACATATCTTTTAGTTCCTGCTGGTGGCGGACAGTGTTCGTGTTCGTTTCAGCCGTAAACTTCTTCAGAATGTGTTGCATGTCTTGTTTTATCTTATCCACGCGTGCTTCGTATTGTTTCTGTTGCTCCAAAGTTTCTGCAATATTTAAATTTTTATTAGCTGCACCTAAACGAATCTGCTCATTTAAATTGTTGATTTGCAGTTTGTAATCGTTAATCTCAGCGTTCCGCGTTTCTTTCTCCATCTCCAGTGTTTGTACATGCTCCTGAATTTGGACTAGCTGACCATTCAATTTTTGTATCATTGATTTTTGATCACTCAATGTTTTTTCTAAAGTATCGATCTAAAAAGAAAGAAAGAATAAGTCTCTGTAAGTAAAAAAATATTAATATGTTCCAAACAATCAAACTCACCTTTTCTTGCAAGCTTTCATTATTCATAGCACTGGCATTATCTTTACAGGGAATCTCCATAGCATTTAAAGAATTTAATTGACTAGCAAGATTATCTCTCACAGAAAGAGCATGCTGTAAAGACCATGTAAGATCCTCTATCAGGTTATCTCTCTGATTCACTGCTTTTTCAAACTCTTGCAACTGTTTAACAAAGCATAACACATGACTGTCTATACACATTGTGTCCAAAAAAAAAAAATCACATACCTTTATGTGGTACAAAGATATAACATCTCTGCTGTGTATACTGCTGTTATGACTTTGAGAAGAATTTGGAGACGAGGCCTCTGCTCTCAGATGATCTATTTCAGCATTCAAAGCCTCCACTATGGCTTCTTTTCCCTGTAGTAGCTCTTCCAGCTGAGCCACTCTTCCAGCTAATCCTTCCAAGTCTCCATCTGCTTCTCCTTCGCTCATACTAACACTGCTCTGTGTCATATCCCTCGATGAAGCTCCCTCATGTGCCTACATTTGGCAAGAATTTGTAACAAAAGTTGTGATAAGGAAATAAATGAATTTGAAATTTCTTACATAAGAGCCTCTATGTTCTATAGATTTGTCATTATGGAAGGATTCTTCATCGGATGCTTCATCCGTGTGTCTATGACTTGAGCCTTGAACTTTACCAGCTCTCTCTGCCTTGTACTTTTCCAGCTAGAACCATTTAAATATTCACATATGCTTTCTTCATATTTAAAATTTCTATGGGATGATTCACATTGGCCACATCAAATATTTAAATAATTTACTTGAAATTATTCAATTGAAAACAAATTCTAAGTGACCTTCAAAACTCACTGCCTCGTTGAAAAAAAAAAAAAATCATAGCAGTGTATCTCTATTAAAATCATGTAACTATTGTGCTATACAGTAACCAGTTTAATTAGAAGAACCGCGCAATAATAAATAATTCTTTGCTTCGGATAAAATTAAACTTAATCTACGATTAATTGAAAGCGACGTAAAGAATGACAGAGAAAGATAATTAATGATAAATGAAGATGAACCTACCATTTCCCTGCCCGCCTCCAAAGAGCGTCTTCTACGCTCGTCATCATCCGTTCCTTTGTTCATTTCATTAAAAATCCGTTCAACAATTACCGTTTAATAATTAACTGACGGTAAACTAACTTGATTGTTAATTAATAAACGATCACCAGTCCGATCGTCATCCACTACATTTCAAATCCATGTGTCTCAGAAACGTTCACTATAGAAATGTTTGACCGTTGATTTATAAAAATACGAATCGCTATAGCGTCCGATAATATACCACGGATCAATCAAAATATAGATCGTGATCCAATGCCGCTATAAATGCAGCGATTTCTATTCGTTTGTTGTAAATCAGCCCTTGAAATGGTTCTCCTTCTCTCTTTCTTTCTCTCCCCTTTGCTTTCATTTTTATATCGTTGTCTCTCTCTTCCACAGGTCACTAAATTTCAAATTCCAACGTATCGAAGAATTATTTTTCGTACTATATTAATATAAGGAAGGTTTTGAATTGATTTTTGAAAGTTTCAACAATTTCTACGTTATGAGTGATTACGATAAAGTGGAGGAAGCAGAAACTCTGAACATAGAAGTTTGTCAAAATGTGCACAGGTATTATCTTTGTTAATTGAAAATTGATGTTTCTATATTAGAATTATTGTACATTATGTCCTTTTCATTTCCAGTATGCTATCGACAGAAGAGATAGAGAATTTGATATCCACTGAATTAAACATGTTAGAAGATGTTCCGCTGGATACCATTATCTATGGAAAGAATTTGATAAATCAGGTGTTGAATGATCATGTAGAATCAATCATATGTTACACTGGTGGAAAGGTAAAATAAATTAATTATAAACTCATATTGTGAACTTTATAAAAAGGATTACTGTTACAGAAAACACAGAAATGTATAAAAATACAAAAACCTATTCTATACTTTTATGTATACAAATTAACTACGGAATCTGCAGCTACAGAGACAATGGAAAATGGTGGAAGCGATCTCCCAATATCCTCCCATTGGATATTGCCTGCAAAAGAATTCCATTACCTATGGAACAATCTCTACTTTAAGCCTGGTGTGAAGGAAAATGTTAGTTAAATATATATTATCTTTTCTAGTGCTGTTTTAATTTCTATTTTTTTTTTCTTTTAGCTATTGAGTTTTGTAGAAACAGCAATGTTATTCTCAGATCATGAAGTTAACAGTAATATTATCAATTGTAACAAAGTGGTATTGTTACATGGACCACCAGGCACTGGGAAAACTAGTCTATGCAAAGCTCTTGCTCAAAAAATGACCATTCTTCTAGGGAACAGATTTACACATGGTGAATTGGTTGAAATAAACAGCCATAGTTTATTTTCAAAATGGTTTTCAGAGGTGTTAATATTAAAGAAATGATTTCAATTAATCGACAGTGAAAGAATAGAGATTGAATTGCAATTACTTTTTTCAGAGTGGTAAGCTAGTTATGCAATTGTTCAGTGAACTGAAAAATCTCCTTGAAAATCCACGTGCCTTTGTCTGCATTTTGATCGACGAAGTAGAGTCCCTGGCTCATGCACGAAAGGCGTGTAGTAACGGAACCGAGCCCACTGATTCTATAAGAGTAGTGAATGCCCTGTTAACGCAGCTGGATCAAATAAAACGATACCCAAACGTTTTAATCCTGACAACCAGTAATTTATCAGAAACTATTGACATAGCATTTATTGATAGAGCAGACATAAAGCAATACATTGGCCATCCCACTGAAGAAGCTATACATCAAATTTATACTTCATGTCTTGAAGAATTAATTAGGGTAAATAGGTACAGTTTCAAATGATCATTTCGCAAAACGTATTTTATTATTACCTCCCTTATTTTAGACAAAACTCGTGGAATCGGATGAAAACACTGAATGGGCAAATAGTTGGCAATTACAAAAGCTCTGTATACTGAGTATCGGTCTGAGTGGGCGATGTTTGAAGAAAATACCATTTTTAACGTATGCCTTTCATCTGCGAAAAGAAAAATGCACTTTGCCTAAATTCTTTAGCGCTATGCGCTTGACCATCGATTGGCAGCTTAAGCAGAATGACGGAAATGTTAATATAAACGATGCAGAGGTACTATAGTTATGCCTAAGTACAGAAAGTTATAGAACACTGAAAATTAAAGAAAAAAAAGAAAGAAAGATCATTGTACGATATGTGTATGACTTGTACATACTTAGAAAATAAATGTCTTTTTAAATTTTCCTTCCTTACTGACCGTCTTCATGTAAACAGGGCTTAAGAGTTTTCGTCATAGTTTATCTATCGATATCCCCCTCTAGTGTATGGATAGTCTACAGTGCACTTGCTACTGTCAATGCGATCAGTTGTTTTCGAGTTTTCGATCGTGACGGTGTTATACGCGGTCTTTTCACTTCAATCGGAATAGATAGGGATCAAACTATTATTTTCGAGGCACAATTTTCGTTCGTTGACAGAAATTCTCGTTAAAATTTACGCATGTGAATATTATTCAGTGTTTCTTTCGTTCGATTATTCCTGGAGGTGCATGCTCTGAGTTATTGGACCTAATTGAAGGATGTGGGATCGCGACACCGCGATACATCTATTCGCCGGAGGGTGGGTTTTCCATTTGCTTATCTTTTTCTTTTTTTTTTTACCAAAAATTCTACGACGAATTACAATTGCCTGCTTGCCAACAAAGACCTCGAGCATGGAAATGTGCGTCGTACATTGGCGCCGGCTGTCTCGATCGAATCGCAGACATGTATTTTGCGCAGTGACCATAACCCATGAAATGTTCTTTCGTATAAACATGTTTTAAGTGGAAATTTTTTCCATAAAAACTATTCAAAAAGGAACGAGATGTTATTTTATAGCCTTATGTGCTGCTACATTGTCGCCGGCTCGTATTGTTACGTCAACCTCACCACCTCCCGTCTATATGTTGTATATGCGTAATTGATCGTCCCAATTTAGAAACCGGCATATTTTCGGTCGAATTTTTTCACGAGCATCTCCATTCGAGGATCGTAGATATATATTATCGATAATTTTATCTAATATTGATATTGCATGTGTATGTAATGCGTATATAGACGAGTTTACCGGCTTCGTAAGGAAGATGCATGTTTTCACGACGAATCTATGTATGGGTTTCTTCGTCGCTTCTGCGGCGTGCAAAGCATCGATTAGATTTTATCGAAACCGCATTTGATTGTCCGTTGAAAAGGCAACTGTACAATTGAAACGAGAAATTTGGGAATCTTTTGAGAATTTTTATACAAAATATCTGTTCTTTTGGAGTAATATATGCGCAGTAATTAGACTGTTACTGTGGAATTGCTTTAACACACAAAAAAAAAAAGAAAAAAGAAAAAAAAAGTATTCACTATGATTTGTAATGTGTCTACTTACATAGACCATGATAATTATCAAATTTCTGTGACTAACAAAGTTCATACTCGTAGGATTACTAATTTTATGAGCAAAGTAACTTAGCTAACTCCCCACGAAACTTTTCGTATTATGGAAAGATACACGAGGTCCCGTTTTATGCGTAGTACGAGAATTGTCAGTTTGCAAGTATATTAACACTTCAGTGACAAACTCCGCCGATAATTAATGTACACAATTAGCAGTTATAAATTAATTTAACATTTCCTTTGTCTTTCAGATAAGAGAGAGAAAAGTGACGTGAATTTTTTTTTTGCTTGAATGAATCTGTTTGTTTTGCGTTGCATCAGAAGTATTACTTCTTGTTTTCGATACGTTCGGGTATCGATCATCGACATAAATCGATCGTTTTCTTATCAAGAATCAAATGGAAAGTAGATAATCGATTATCATTGTATTTTAGTTAATTATTCGAAAGTATAAATCCCACGCTTAAATTGAAATTCAAAATAGATACTTTCAAATGTGAAAGGACAATCATCGATCATTTTTTAATGTTTATTCTGTTGATTGCCTTTTGCAGAGTGGCTGGAACTGCCGGTGCCATAGTCACATGTCCCCTAGAGGTAGTTAAAACACGCCTTCAGTCCTCTTCTTCCGGTTTCTATCCACCCCCGATAAACAAGGAGCTCACTTCAGGTCATGTTACGTGCAAGAGCTTTCCGAAACCAGAACAGAGACGAAGATTGTGCACTGGAGGCTACACAAGGTATATAATTCTCCATTGAAACCACATGAATATATCATTAAAAATAATCGAGAATCCTTTGCTTTTAATTAATTAGAAACATTAACATAGTCTTTTACGATTGAGATCGAGAACTGAACCTGTCACGATTAAGAAGCGCGTGAAGTCGAAGTACTTGCCGCCATTTTAATCGGTCATTGATACATATATCGACATTGTAAAAATAAACCAAGTTCGATTTTGTATCTACAACTGTAGGTCGGAAAAAGTGTGAACAAATTACTCAGAGACTAATTTTACTAGACGTTCCGGTGTATTTTCCGGGCACGTTCGAGACTAATTCCAGCATTCACGACATTCCTCGCTGAAAATAAACCCTGCAACACGTTATCGGATTCGAGAAACCCCTCAGAATGCAGCATGTCGAAATTTTACATTTAGGATATATTATTTTAACCATGTCACGCACGGGATATTTTTTGATACGATTCATCAGCAACTTGTAGCACGCTTCTGCGGTGAAACTTGAGAAGACGCCGAAGATTTCTTTTAGAAGAAAAACAAATTTTAACATTAACGAATTTTATTCGTTCACATGTGTTTTCTTAATTTATCTTATCTTATCTTAACTCTGTAAAAGTTAACTAATACATGTAAAATTCGGGGTTTTTTTATATTATTTATAATATTTTTTTTTATTAAGTTTTTATATTATATTATATCATTAACTAATGTGTTTTTAATGTGCTACGCTTTAAGTGGGTGGGAAGCCCAGTTTAACAGCCTGAAAAACTGAACGATATGGCAATTTTATTTTATTTTTTTTTATTTTTGGCTAAATTAGTAAGGATTTCGTAATATGTACTTCAAAAAATTTGGTTCAGTGTGATTTTTAATATTGTAAATTCTATACTTCAAGTTAGCAGTCTAACATTTGTCGAAATGATTTGAAAGTAACAAATTTCAAATATTACTTTTCTTTGATAGTGTACATTATGATTGAGCTTCACTTAGAACAAAAAGGAAGACAAACTTGAAAGTTTCGAGAAGAAAAAAAGAAGCCCGTTTCTCTACCAAAAAAATCAGTTTCTTATCGTTTATAAAGAACACTGCAAATAAAAATAAAATATTGATTGTAGAAGATGAACGGTTGATTGCATTTTGAGTTATCCTACACGCCAACCTGAGAAACATGCGTTCAAAGTTGGTGGCCCTGACGCATCTCCATAAGTGTGCTCGTAACCTCGTTATTTTTCTTAATTTGTCTTCAGTATTGTAGAACCATTTTTTTAGAACCACATTTAACATACTTTGAATTTATCCAAAAACGACAAATTAAAATCGATTTTTCGACACTTTCAAACTGGGCAGCACCACCTTTTAATCTCTTCAAGGATGATGATCTTTTCTTTCTTAACACATTGTACGCCGGCGAAAACGTCTAAATATCTTTAGTCACATTGATTTTTTACGGGGAATGAACACTCGAGAGAAAATATGTTAAAAACTTCAAGCATTTTCGCAAAATAGTAAATAGCATATTTTTCAGACAAATTTACTGTACTTTTGCTAAATATTCGTTATATACTCTTTAACGAAAATTAAACATCCGTCAAAACCTGTAGTCTAAAAATCCCTCAGTAATGCGGGGCCGATGTACAATGTGTTAAGTTAGAAAACAGTGATCTAACTTTTTGTGTAGTTTCATTTTAGTTATTTTAAACCGACAACAAACTATTTTTCTTGTTACATAATGTATTGTTAAATTCGCTATATTTTCATATATTTCTTATCGCGAATACTGTACTTTACCAAAAGACTATACAGACACACACGTGCCAGTATCCTTGAGGAGGTTAATACAAATAGTCAATTTCTGTTAGAATAATTAACTACCGTTCATTTACGTATGTCGCAGGCATGCTCTGGTCGCCTTATCCCATTTTGGTTCGTCCACATCACCTGGAGGCTCTCCCCATAGTCACTCCTCGCCTGGCGTGTACCAATGCATCAGATACATCGTTCAAAACGAAGGAACTCGTGCCCTGTTCAAAGGACTGGGCCCAAACCTGATAGGAGTTGCTCCATCAAGAGCAATCTATTTCTGCACCTACTCGAAAAGCAAAATCGCATTCAATACGATCCTCGCCCCAGACACTGCACTCGTTCACGTGTTCTCCGCGTTCTGCGCCGGTAAGTTCATCGTTCTACTTCTTCCCTTATCGATCCCCCCCTCTCATCCACCTAGTAAACCTTGCATTGGTGCAGCCTGATTATAATGTAACTGTAATTTCAGACAATGTTCACAATGACGTGCCTGAGTAAAAAAATAGAAAGAATGATTATCACGTTAAGCGCCACGCCGAATACGATCGACTTCTCGTTCAGCAGATCAATTTAACATTTTGAAAATTTCACAAAGAGTATTACGATATATTTAACAAAGAAAGTTGAAATTTTATTAACGTCGCATCTTTGTTTAAAGTATCTTAAGAAAACTCACTGATGAACGATAAGGAATTATTTTCTAAATTTCATGCTTAGTTCCTGAAAATCAACGTTGCCTGAACGAAAAATCTAGTATCAGTCCGCAGGAACCGGTATAGCGCTCAACTTGTTAAGAAATGTCTCTGAAGGTGGCGATGTGTATGTGTGTACGCGTATATTGCATGAAAGTGATCACAAGAAAGATGGTACGACGAAGAGGGGTTTTATTCAATTCCAACTGGTTGACTTCTGGCTTTCCCGTCAGACGTTTAGATCTGATAATTTCGTTTATTTGATAGAATTGTTGTGTGATCCCTTATGAACTGGAAGGAAGCTTCAGCTGTGGTAAAAGAAAAAAAGGAGAGAGAATGAAGGCATGGGAGAGCTGCGTGTTCCTATGTTAGAAAGTGGTCGAATGGTTGAGAGCACAGAAATAGATCACGAGCGAAGATCTAGCCAAGCCATCGGCCGAGCTTAGGGCACGATGCGTTAAAATCGCGTTATCAGCCTTTTTCCTTTACGGAGCAATCAAGCCGGCCAAGAGATAATAGGCTCAGTAGGGTCAAGACGCGCGTCATTCGCCATTATCTAGTTGAATGGAGTGGCCGCAAATAACTGATTCCTAATCTTCCAACGCTTCTTCTCTCTTCTAATATGATAACCTAATACGTCTTGTTCTGCGCCTTTGATAATTCATTTCGTCCATCTGCGCTTCTCGCACAATTCTATATATAGAACATTTTACTTTACTTCCGCAAGGATTTCTTATCATCGGTCTGGTTCACGGAGACTTGCGTAATGGAAAGTGTCAGTTGCCTCAATGAGCAATACCATTCGATATGGTAGTATCACGAACATTCTACTGCGCGGTGGCTTCGTGCTTTAGTGTATGTAAGAGGAGACACTGCACGGTGTAATTGCAATTGATTTATATGATTGTGTGGGTTTGATTAATGAACAGAGATACCGCTTATCTGGTAAAAGTTGAACTTCAACCCCTGAACAATCGTTGCAGACAGTGTATTTCTCTGCAGGGGTGCTGCAACACATAAACAGTGAAAAGTTGATAATTACACTTAGGGGGAAAGAGACACATCGTAAAAGGCAAATGATACAGGCGGTTTAGATAAGTAAGCTGGAGGTCATGCAGAGCATAGTTTTGGATGGCGTGACTGATAGCTCGGTGAGCTCCTTTTCCGAGGGTCTTCCCTTCCACCCGGCTGAAAACGTGCGCCTGGTCACGTAGCTGTGCACACAATCGATGAAAACTACTTCTGACCTCATTTTCTTCGTTCAGTATACGTTCTTAATTCAAGATCCCCGTAATTAGGATCCAATTCATCGTTTTCTTGTTTACACTTTGGGAGAAGTGTTAATGTGAAAGAAAAGGAAAAGAACTATAAAATGTGGAATTTTTATGATTTAGACAGTTCAGCAAACTTTTAAACGCTTTCCTCTCTTAAGTTTTGTATCTTTCTTTCGAATGATAAACAGTCCTGGTTCATCTTCAAGATCCATCCTGCTTGCGTGCTATTGCATCCAATTCACAGCAGCCTTGAAACACTCTTGCTGCTACGTCAATTACTGCTCGTTTGTACTAGCATCACATGGATCAAGAAGCATTCAAAGACTCGATATTTTCCTGAATCTCTTGTTACTGGGCTTATGGTTCAGCTGATACGGTACCATGCGACGAAAGGTTCTCGGTAAGGAAAATTCATTGGCCACCGTTTTAGGGAAACATGTGTTCCTACACGACAAACAGAAACGAAGTCAAGGATAATGTTTAGTCTTTCGATTAGAAATTCATTGTCAATTTATTGGAATTTAGCTACGATTAGTAGTTTCAAGTTCAATATAATTATAAATTTTAAAAAAGAAAAGAAGTTGCGTATTTCTTTTCCTTTCTTTTCTTTTTTCTTTCTTTTTTTTATGATCATACGTAGATCATATTTTTAGTTACGTTTTAATTAACCGATACGCTGATATAAGAAGGTTAATTATATACACATTTTGATTAATTAATAACAGGTAGATATAGGAAGGAAATTCATTGTCAATTTACTGGAATTTTGCTGTAATTATTTTCAGGTTCAATGTGATTGTAAATTTAGAAACAAAGGCGTTACGTATTTCTCTTTCTTTTTTTCTTTTTTTTTTATGGACATAAGAAAACCCTGTTTCTAATTACGTTTTGGTTAACTAATAGATACAGAAACGTTAATTATATATGCAGAGTGTATAAAAATAAGGAGTAATCAATATGCTAATCTCTGAAGATTATGGTGGAACTATTATCTATCTTTGAGCCGTAACAGTTACAGGAGCGTGGATCGAGCACGTTGTTGTGATGTAAACAACCATTGAGAAAAACCAGAAGTTTATGGCTGTGTTCGTTTATCCCATTCGCCTGTAAATAACCAGGTAGAGGCCGTGCAGGGTCGTTGAAATCACACGGCTATAAATAGTTGCCGTGGCTGTCTCTTCAATGGAGCACCACTTTCGCCCGCCATTGTCCTCGCAAGACCCTTTTGCATAGAGCTTCTTTGATCCTCGATTTCTGTTTTGTTAGGAAATATGTTAAGAAGAACAGGTTCAAGCTCGTGTGACTGGTAATGTTTTCTGCATATATTATGCAAATTCGTATTTATGTCGCGTGTATCATGCAAATTAGATCATGCGTTTGCCGGTAAAGTCCATGAAAAGTACGTTGGAACGAAAATCACCTGTACTCAAAAATTCTTCAAGTATTCATTTAACTGAAACGTTTGAATGAGATACAATAGCCTGTTTCAATGTTTATTTTTGTAATTTGCAATTTATATTTCACCGATGTTAATTGGATGCTCTCTCCTTGGTGTTTTTATTATTTAAAGAGTTTTTTTATTGACAGTCATTCTGTTACTTCGATATACTCGATGTAGGTGATGAAACGTAAAGTTTAATTCGCTTGAGATAGGATGTACCTCGTTGAAATGTAGAATGTTATTACCGTGAACAATTGTTGCTTTTGGCGCTAAAAATAAATGTAAAATGACGAGTAAACAAGTCGTAGAATATGGTGAATGTTTACTGGTCGTGTTCCGAGTTTGCAAACAGGTACACCGTCCTATTGCCCTAGTTCGTGGGCCAACGCACTGTTTACCACCGGTTGTACCGCTTGCGTCGCATCCGGATTACGCAAGCGTTTTGCATTCGTCCTTCGAATCTCGAAACGCTATTAACCTAGTACCGCACTTGCGTTGCAATGCTCGCGACTTGGATATTAGGGGTACTGTGTTGTTCAGTTTTAAAAGATCAATAATTATCAAGATATCCGATCGCTAGAACGCCAAAATATCATATAAATTGGTAGAAAGAGCATCGTTAAATAAAGAAAATTTATGTACTTTATTGTTGAATTGTTTCCTAACCTTGATGGAGGTTAAACGTGTAGTAACGCTTTCAGCACGAGACGTTTTTCAGGAATCTATCTGAGACACGAGAATTTTCTTTTTTCTACCATATTTTCGTTACTTATATTTCCTGAAACAATGTTACAAAACGCGTTTTATAACGAACGAAAATTTTTAGAAATATTTCTTTCTTTCTTTTTTTGCCCCAGTTTATAAAGATCAATATCATAGCATCTTCAAGTCCAAAGTATTCCGAAAATGTGTCACGGATGAATTCTTCAGCAAGGATCGATATACCGACGTTCCTAGTGTTTCCCTCGTAGTCTTCAGTGAGGTAGGTCAAACAGAAACAGTCAATACATCGGAGAAATCCTCTTATTAACGGTTGAAAGAATGCCAAACAAAAGAAATCGTTTATATAATTCGAAGAACACGTTTTGAAACAGTTGCAGTATTTTTCATTTACTTGAGGATTATATGATACACAATCGGTTACGTTAAACGTTGAGGGGAAAAAATATATAGATACGTATAGATACGCTGTTTACAAATTGTCGCGTATCTAAGAGACAGAAGCTAAATGCGCAATTCGATGAAAGGTAGGGACAAATTGCTGCGCAGCAAGTATATTTCTCCTCCCTTACTTTCCTTTTCTTTTTTTTTTTGTTTGTTTTTTTTTGTGCAGTGAACGCGCGTATTACATGATAAGATAAATTCATAATAATTTACGGAAGTTGTGAATACTATACAAGCGGTGCGTACGTAATCTCGCGTGTTTTGATTCGTAACCGCCACGCGACGAAAATAGACAAGAACCGCATGTTTACGATGGAATCACGTTGCACTACCGCGATACGACGGGAAACCTCCAATTGCCCGCGTGCGTGTTTGGGTGTGTATATATGCGATCCTTCATTGAAGAGCGCGCACACAATGCACTAGTATGCTCTAACCCGAACCTCGGTTACTATTTTTACCAGTGGCTAACCCCACGATACTCGTTCCCGGTGACCTTGAACAAGAACATCGGTTTAGACGAGTTTCTATGGAACACCCTGTATGTTACGAATTCTGTTTGAAGAATGTGGAGATGAATCTGGTGGAGAATTGTGTTGGAAACTAACTTACCGATAAATATTTGAAATTGTCAACTTCGACATTTCTCGAAATCGTTCTTTAAATTTAAATTTTCGAAATTTAGAAAGTTCGATATTTTGAAAAAATTAAAAAGTGAATGAATGGTACAACAGGTTTATTCCTATGGTAATTAATTCTAATTAAGTACAGTAGGTAGGGACACCATCTGTTTGTAGGCACATGAGTTTCACGTTAGGGGCATCTATGAACAATTCCTTCACAACACCGTTTACTGTGGCCATTGAGTACCTTCTGCTCCTGGTTCCTCCTAGTTCTGGAATGTCCACGTCCATTCCGATAGCTCTGGTGTACAATCCCATTGGATCAGCCAGCATTCTCACCTGAATTCCAATTGATCGTTCATTCTACGCTCATCTCTTAAGATGATAAATCAGAAGAATCTTGATTTCACTTTCACTATGAATTATTTTTCATAGAAGCGAACATATAATTAGATACACATTCTAGCGGTGAATTGAGTCGATATTATGACTAGGAAAAGTGGCAGAACCAGTTTGTCTGGCTAAAGGTTCAATTCCTCTCTTCAAGAATAGTCTCTAACTTTCATAGTACTTACATAGACTATATTAAATAATGTTCACACACGGGATATGTTGTTGAAAGCAATTTCTTAACTCGAGCACGAAAATTCGAGGTAACAATCTAGAAATCGTATAAAAGAGAAAAATCACCTTGTCGTTCGCTCCTTTGGCGTATCCCCAAGCGGACATCACAAATGGATCATTCATAGCCACGCAGATTATCTCTTGAAAGCCTAGGAACCTTAGTTCCATTGACCTGAATCGTTTCATTGAACCGTGATACGGAAACACGCGTTAAAACATATTAAAAGTTCAATCTAAAGTTGAGAATAAATAAAAAGAGAAACAAAAACAGACTATACTTTTCAATGAAACCTCGCAGATGAACCCTGGAACAGCCAGGGACATATGCTCCAGGTACTCCAAAAATTATAGCTCTCTTGTTGCCAACGAGATCCAAAATATTTATCGGTTTTTCCGGTAAAGCTTCGTACAAGGTCACGCTAGGCAGTCTATCACCTTTTCTGATATGAGACATGTCCACGGTAAGGCTTCCTGAACCTTGTTCCTAATTCCACGAAAGTTAGGTTATAAATGCAAACAAAACAAAAAAAAGAAAGAAAGAAAAGGAAAGGAAAAGGGAAGAGAAGGATATATACTATTTCCTTTCGTTTGTTTCAAAAGAACGTAGACAAGTTCGTTCCGCTTGTCTTATCGTTGATTTTGCGGCGCTGTTCGTGTTGTAAGCGCGATAAATTTAGAAGTTGGCATGTTTGCAGGAATCACGGAGGATCGATCAACGGAATTTCTGCCAGCGGCTGGCTAGATTTGGATTCGCGGTGAAAAATTCAGCTTGGCTTGAACCTGTCCGTTGTTTGCAGACTGCTCTGTGTCGCAACCGCTATTGAGTTACCGTTGGCCGTGCAAGGTCGAGTTATCTGTGGTCATAATCATTTTTTCACGAGTCTCTCAATCAGTATCCCTAGAATCGATATCTTTGACACTCGAATGCTACTTGATATCAAATTATTACACTATTTCTAAAATCTGTTTATTCACTATGTTTGTTTTTTTGAATTTTACCAAAAATTCTAAGAAAAATGATCTTCTTTGGCAGAAACTTCGTATACGTTTATGAGTCTAGTTTATCCAGACCATGTCCCATTCGGATAGACATTGTACCTGGGTGCTTTTTTTCTCCTTGAAACAAGCTTTAGGAGAATGAGATGAATTGCTCCGAAGAGGGCTGAAACCATTACTCTCGCCCATCACCACGCACCGATTGGATTAAAGACACATGTATTCATTTTTCAGGTTTCGTGGCATGCACGTTGACAAATCCTATTTGGTTCGTGAAGACCAGGCTGCAGCTAGATCATCGAACGAACAGAATCACCGCGATGGAGTGCGTCGAAAGGATATATCGCCAATCGGTACGAGAGAATCCGCCTCTGGTCCAGCCAGACTGCATCAGTCAATCAATTAATTATAAAGGGGCTTCTCATTTGGAGCAAATCATGTTCGAAGAGCATAACTGAACCTGAGTTTTTTTCTTTTCTTTTTCTTTTTTTCTTTTTCTTCTCTTTTTTTTCTTTTAATCCATCATACATCTCTACAGCCAGACAGTCTGGTGCACAGTCTGCGGTTGACCTAGTTGCACCCTGATTCATCCCAATACTACGTACACTCGGCGATTCACTTGTTAAACAACCTCTGCTAAAAGTAACAAACTCCAATCTAACCATACTTGTTATCATAAGGGAAATATTTACTAATTTCGTTCTGATTTTAGAAGAGAATGGATGTGAGGAATATCATTTTACTTCTTGTGACTGTTAAAGTAAAAATGTGTACTTTTCGGATTGATAATTTGTGGCTTAGTGAAAGCTGAGAGCGTGCTGTAGATGTTGAAACTTAGAAAAGTTGCTTCAGGATAGTTCAGAATTATTTCTAGAATCGCAGGACCCTTTTAGGGTGTGGTACATTGACAGAATCGGTTACAGGGTTTTGGAAAAATCAGAGTCTTCAACTTTCGTCGACTGAAAGTCAATAGTAGAGGTGTTGCAACGTATTACGATATACAATGAACAAGCTCTGGCCCCTCAGCCAAGGATATTTTTACTATCTTGTATACATAGAGACTAAGCACCAAAATAACAACCAGCATAATCTCTTACAACACGCTGAAAACAATCTAATAATCATTTGTGAGCGTAAAGTAACTGAAACTATGACTCTTTGATGCACCGTTGTGTATCGAGAAATTGAATTTCAAATGTTAGGTGGAGTTTCCGTTCAATCTGATTCGTCTAACGTTCCTCAGACGTTGCATTTGCATCGCAATTACAGCTTAGCCAACTCTAAATCGGTCTCAACGACCTACGAATAGTAAAATGCGCCGAAAATATCCTGTACTGGCGAAAACAACGTTGTTACCTATCGCCGGATGATTTATTAGGTCATCATGTCTCTTCTTATTCCTGGCGCCTTTGTTATGATAATTTCTTATTGCTAATAGGATTCAGATTTTTGTACAATTTGTTTTTAGAAAACTGGTAAAACGAGGAAACGTGTACAATGTTTCGAAAACGTTTCTAACTATGGAGTCAGCTTATATGTGGTTACAACTATCGCGACAGTTTTTTATTGTGGGACAATCATCGTGACAGTTTTTTATTGTGGGACAACTATCGTGACAGTTTTTTGATAGAACGCTTGCTCCATCAGTTACTAACTAGCTATATATCAAAACTTTCGCATTCCATCTGTGGTGATCACGCGAAACGCATGTGAACGCTGTGATAAACTCAATTGACTATCAAAACTTCAATGATAAGAGTTCCATTCATGGGCCACGTTGCTCCAAACCACAATTTCTTTACGTTGATTCACGTTTCTCGGCCAATTTTCCAGTCTCATTTTCATCTCGCTGTATCGGTATCGTTCGTGAAAATTAGAGAATCACTTATTAGAATTGGTAAAACAGTATTTTTCGGTACAGAGATTAAATGTTGAGCCAAAATGTACAGTGTAATGGAGTCTCCGGTACCTGTAAACGTTTCAATCAGTGGAAACTTCCATTATCAGCATAAGCTTGCGAATCAGAGATAATAGATAAGGAATTAGAAAGTTTATATGTTTGAATGGAGTCACTCCAAGGGGGGCTGATCTCAATAATTGACTAAGAATCATAAATCTTATCGGTTTTATCAGCTATCAACGAAATTTAATATTTATCTTATCGCTCTAACTGAACGTCCTCATGTCTGCTTTTGTAGAGATAATTTCTTTGTTGGAGGCAAACACACGCTGTATTATATTCACTTGAAATTGATCATCTTCTAATTTTCTCGAACATCATTCTAGCATTCACATCAACTTAAAGCACTCAACTTGCCAATGAATTAATTATATGGTATCAGGAATATGCACTCTCGGGCTTATGTTTTAGTTCAAAACAAAAAATTGACATTCAATCAGTGAGTTACAGGTTTACTATTGGCATAGTGGATGTTTCGAGTTACCCAAAATTAATTGTCACGATTGTCAGAGACGGTATTATATTCCTCTCACAGAAAAAGAGGTTTATTTTAGCTTCAGGTGCCACGTAAAAAATTCGACTAAGACTTCCATTGGATATTTTTTCAGGGTGTCATGGGATTCTACAAGGGCATTATGGCCTCCTACATAGGAATAAGCGAGACTATGATACATTTCGTGATTTACGAGGCGGTAAAGACCTCTCTGGCTGCGTACAGGACCAGCAACGAACGTAAAACGCTGCGCGATTTCATAGAGTTCATGGCGGCTGGCTCGTTCTCCAAAACGATCGCCTCCACTGTCGCCTACCCCCATGGTAAGCTCGTACTCTCTTCTTCAATTGCACTCTATTTTTGTGGGATTGCTCATGATCTGATAAAACTGCTTGGCTTTGGTTGAAGAGCAAAGCATCAGTTTGTGCAAAAATTACCTCCGTATAGCTCTTGTGAACATTCTGTGTAATAGTACAAGTTACTTCTATTAATTGTACTACTCAGCAATATGTTATGCTGTCAGAGGGAAACTAAAAATTTCCTTTACACTGCCAATTCATAATACCCAATGAATCCCATTGTATTCTAACATTCACTTGAATCAAGACCAAAATATTCTAATGAAAACTATTTCACTTGTTACAGAGGTGGTAAGAACAAGGCTCAGGGAAGAGGGTACCAAATATCAGACCTTCTGGCAAACGGTGAGGACAGTCTATACCGAAGAGGGATTTCATGGTCTGTATCGTGGCCTAGGTACACACCTGATCAGACAGATTCCCAATACGGCCATTATAATGGCTACATATGAAGCAGTGGTGTACCTGCTTAGCAGGCACTTTCATGAGCGTTCGTTACCCATGAACAAGAACAGTGGGTCTCAGTTCTACATAGAGGCGAAGAGTAAACGGGAACTGGCCTAGGATTTACTCACAGCCCCTGACTAAAGGGCTAATTGTTCGTAACGGGTCTCTGAAGCAGCTGGTGCATCCAAAATAGAGAACATCGTCCAGACGCCATGTTGGAGCCTGGAATTTGCCGGCCAGGCCCGTTTTACGTGTGGAAGGTAGCAAAATGGTATCACAGCGCCTCGCTGTGTACTCTGTAAGCGTAGCAAAAAGTAGTCCTTCCTCCTTTCAGGTGTAGCATACGTCTGTCTCTTTCTGCGTACCTACATCGACTCACGCGCGCGCATGGAGTATTGAGAAGATGAGAGCGAAGCTGATGAAGTTCAGAGTGCGATGTACTGTTCACTTTTTCGTGGCAAGAGTGAGGTTATGTCTTAATAAGGTATCTTGTTACTGCTTCTGGAAGGACCGAGAGGTTAGGTACCATTGACAGTAATAGGGAGCGCTTCCACATCGTTTCTGGGGTATTTGAAACATGGAAAATGTGAAATTGAATAAAGAATCGTTGAAATGAAGAAGAAGTAAATCAAAAAAAATTTCTGAGGTATTCAATTGAATTAATATAAGTGGTCTGATTTAATCTCTTCCGTGTTTCAATGTAGTAGAAACGATGTATACTAACTTGATGCAGTATTACGACCGCTCTGAGGTAATCTGTTCTCCCGAACCAAAGCCAAAAGATGTCGTTAAGTCTAAATTCGAGGGCATACAATGCTCTTCAGTGGTTCGTATTGTTGTTAATTAATTATCATTGTCTGCAGCGACGATACAAAAGATGTATCGTTGAATTACTTTGAGACCGTAAGAGTGGATGACTGTTATGTTTACTTCTGTTCGGAAATATTAGAATAGAGAGATGTATTGTTACTATTGTTCTCCATCATGACACATACTTTAATTTTCTTTTTCCCTTTTTGTGGAGCTCTACCAATGAACTTATTAATAGAAGATATGTTCGATACACGTGAAAATGGAAAAATTCGCGGCATCGAGCGTTTTAGACCTAGATGGTTCTGCAAACTGCATAGCGAATAGATACTGTGTATATAAATTACTGAATAATCGCGTTCTATATATACTACTGTAGATTTTGCGATCATTTGTATTTTTTCGAGTGTGTTACCGCGTCCAATATATTTTTTTTTCTTCAGAGAATGATACTGTGTATATACATGTAAAGAGGGGGGAGAGAGAGAGAGAGAGAGAGAGAGAGAGAAAGCGTGCGTTGTTGTTAATAAGAATGATATAATAGTTCGTTGAAGAAGAAATAAAGAAATGTTAATTATATATATATATATATAATTATATATATATATAGGTATGTAAGAAAAGAGGATTAACAATGTTTTCTGTTCGCCTAGAGATGTTCTATCGTATTGTAATGCTGTGTATAATCAATTTCGACGACAAAAACGAAAGAGTTGTAACATAGCTTTTTAATTTTTATACTGTTCTTGGCTCTCGAGCGTTCCTTGACTCCTCGTAAATGTAAAGTTACGATTCGACGGCTCAGCTTTTCTCAGAACTAGTCTAAAACATTTTTTTATAAGTATACTATTTTTGTATATTTAATATAGTCGAATCGATATGAGTCAGTCAGTCAGTCAGTCAATCAGCAGTCAGTCAGCAGTCAATCGGAATGAGGAACCAGTACAGAGGAATTGGCTTTGAGAGGAAAAGCTGTGATTTTTAATTTACTATGTATAATCGGCTGAGAAAACTTTTTCGTACTCCAAGATGATCGATTTCTCTTGAAGTGCAGAAGATAGAAAAGAAAATTCGAGCTATTGCAAGTTTTGTCGAAAGATGCCTGAATTATATAGTTGTATTGTACTTAGCATGGAAGTATGAGAAAGCCGATATACGAACTTGTTAAAATGATATGTATATATATACACATATATATGCATCATTCAATAAAATCAACGAATAATATTTTTGTATTCTGAGTCTACTATTCAAGCTTACATTTGTACGTCTACCTATAAATTTATTCTAATACTTATTCTTTAACCGTTTATCCCTTAACTCCACCCTTTCTTCCTTTGTAACCACCTTCGTTGGATGCACAAATCGAGCAAGTGCAAGAAGCTGGTATAGCAACTTGTTTCTTGAAGATTTTTGAATTTTCACATGTTAGCTCAACGACAAGGCCTACGTACTCTGTTGGTTGACAACACTGACAATTGACTGTCTGTCTCCAATTATCTAGAATTGAAAAAAAAAAGAAGATAGTTTTATTAAATCCAGCTTTTAGGTCATAATATTGTCTCAGTTCTTACCTGAGTCAAAGTAAGTGGTGGATTCACACTTGCCACGACACTCTGTGACTCCTTCAATGGGCGCCAAATTTTTGCAAATACCGTGTATTCGGTGCTTCACATTGAACATGCCAATAGTGTTTTGTGGCTCCAACACATCAGCAGCACACAAATCAACCTGATTATACGATGTGAGGTTGCACATTTGGCAACAGTTGTGTGTATAAATCGAAGCAGCTGGACAATTTGTAACATCAGGACACACTGCAGTGCTACTACTGATAGCTAGTTGCTCCTTCTGGTCCAAACAAGTGAAAGAAGTGCAGTTATCAGAAGAATACCAAGTTGCACCAGGTTCATACAACATGTCTTCAACCACACAGTAAGTTTGCCTGCACTTTCCACAGCATTCACCCTCTCGCTTTTCATATGTCCAACCAAGTGCACATTGCGTATTGCAAACTTCCACCTCTTTGTACTTCGTCACATTAGATTCCAATGCACAAATTTCTGTTACACAATTATCATCCAGAGATTTCCATTTCTCTCCTGATTTATGGACAGTGCCATCGTGACGACAGCCAGTTTTGACAAACTGAGGACAACACTGGCCTGGAATATACTGTTTTTCTATTTCAAACTCAACTTCGTCTTGAGGATCCACCTCTGGACACTTTTCTATAAGAGATTCCACGTAAACACTCTCATTATTGGACTTGCAGGAGTACTTAGTGCAGAAATCGATAGAGAACCATTCTTCTTCTATATTTTTTACTTCATTGTTAACTACACAGGCCGCTGGAACGCATTTTCCACAGCAACTGACGTTTTTATTCTCAGAAGGTCGATACTCAAATCCTACATCACAAACTAGGTTGCATTCTTGTACCTTCATCTGTTTCTGGATCCCATCCTGATCTTTGAAGCATTCCATCAGATTGCAAGCGTCCTCAGGATTTGGTTGCCAGACTTCGCCAACTTTGTGTACATTCTCTCCATCCTTGCAAGCTGTCCTCTCAAAAATAGGACAACATTTATCTTCAACAAGAACTTCTTCTATGACAAAGTCAGATATGTCTGGATGATCTATAATTTTCAGACATTCAGTTACGAAGCATTTTGGTTTTGGGCCCTTCTCAGAAAGCTCACAGATGCAGGAGGTGCACTTTCCATCCATCCACTGCTCTCCAATCTTCTTAGCTACTATTTTCTCTGACATTTCTATTTTGCTCTCGTACTCAATATTGTATAGGCACAAATCCTTTGGTGGTACACACTTGTAGGTGACACAGCAAGCGTTCCATTCAACGTTCGTTTTCAGTTCATGAAATTCTGGACAAACTGGAGCTGAGGGACAAGCCTGTGGATCACAGATAGTCATTGACCTTGGACAACAGCCAGAAGTGTTGGTCACCTGAACGAAGCCAGGTTGCAGCTCTTCCACTTCCGGAGTGATTTCATTAATTATGGGACATTCGAATGGTGGCACACATTCACATATATATTTGTTACATCCATCTGAATCTGTAGATATTTTTGTGGTTTGCCCATAACCACACTCTGGCACCTGAGGCTCTGCACAGAAGGGTGCCACAGTGGTCACTGTCTTTGGAATACAAAGATACTTAGTGCAGCAATCACTTTCTGTTCCATTGACCACCACAGGTGTCATGTTTTCTTCACAAATGGTATTTACTGCTGGACACTCAGTTTTCTCACAATTAACGATCTTATTGCGACAAGTACACCGGGTACAAACATCTGGGGACCATGTGTCACCTTCAACATGGCCTTCTTCGTCGCACAACAGACATTTCTCTTTTGGAATGCAAGTGTCATTATGAAAAACGAAATTCTGAGGACAGAAACAGCCTTCTTGATAAATGTTAGAGCAACTAGTGTCTTCGATTTCGTTAATAGCGTCGCATGTTTTTCCGCAGGTGGAACTACAGGGCTGGTATAACAAATCTGAGAAGAGAACACCAGTTTTATTTAAAAAAATTGCGTTTAAATGATAGAGAAGAGATACTCACGTGAAGGACAAGTATAGGGACACAGGTTACTACTTCTCCAAATCAGACAAACTCCCATTTGCTGGCATTTTCTTGAGTATGCTTCAAAACTGTCACAATAACCTCCTCCAAAGCATAAATTGTCCTGGCAAGCCATCAAGTATGGCATTGGATCAATCAGGTTATGGCACAGACCAAACTCCATTCTATCCAACAATTTTCTACATGGATCTTGATCTGCTGGTGGTAAAACACACTTGCTCTGGTTGTTGGAAACACAAGAACTTGTGTCTATAGTAACACCAGCAGGAGTTTCAGTGACCAACCAGCTTGTGCCAAAGTATTGGACGTTATCTGTAACCTGTAAAGTAGCAGATTAGTGTCATGTTTTATTAATTACATCGAGATAATCATACTTCTCCATCTTGGAGCTTCAAATCGTCCTCAGAATCCCCATTGCAGTTGCCACAGAGTCCTTCCATGGCGCCTCCGAAGATATGCGAAGGAACAGTAAGGCTAAATGCAAAATTTGGTTGATAGCTAATGATTTCTAGTTGAATAGAAGGGATCAAGAGTCGTAACTTTTCTGATGCCTGTTCAAGAATTAACCAGGGTGTACTGAAGGGAAATTCGTGCAATTTTACACCATCTAATTCCACCTGGAATTCTTTAATGGGCATGTTGTTCATAATTTTCACAACATGTTCCTGATAAAGCAAGATAATGGCCTCTGTACAAGTTCCATTGTCACATATTTCATTTGAAACCAAAATCTGATAAGTGTGACCACCACTTCCTTTTTCATTTTGATTAATGTTCCTGGATAGAATGTATGTGCAGTTTCCATCAAACCTCACATTCTTCCTGTCAAATGTAATGAACTTGGAGTTCTCTAGCCATTCACAGACACAATCTTTACACTCTGTAGGAGGCACACATTGATCTCCATTACGCACTGTCCCTTCAGGACAGAAACAACCAGAGAAGCACACTCCTTGCATCACTGGACAGGGATCTATCTGCTGCAAATTGTCACAGCTAGTCTCACACTTATTTCTGAAATGAAAAATATCCATAGAAACATGTAAAATTACTTCACAGATCAATTTCAATGTACCTGAAGCAGTCCTTGTGAACTAGTGGAGGAGTACATCTAGCTGGACAGTCGTGAGTACTTCTCCAAGTCGACAGATCTGTGTTCAGATTACCAGCCTGACATTCAGTAACAAAACTGGTCAACAAGCGACAACGACAGTCGTTATAAGTATTATTGCTACGTAGACAATTACATGTACTCTCTATACAACCAGAGACAAACTTTTCTAGGTTCAGAATGTTGGAACACTCTGCTAGGGATGTGTCTTTAATTGTATTGCAGATCTTCCAGGTTTCTGCTTGCAGATCATATGGACAACCCTAGAAAATGAAAAATTTAACATTTCTCTATAGATATTTTCATAGATATATGATGTCTGACCTGTGGATCACATTCTGGGACTCCCTCCATAGCCCAGCTGTTCCCAAACTCCACGGTGCTTCTAGCTTGAGTTCCATCAGGTAGTTGTTTGTCGTTTGCGGTGTATGCATCGAAGTAACCGCACAAACCATCCACTTGACGAACCATTTTGGTAGAAATTCCTATCTTCACGTTGGAATTAGTGTCCCAAATTACCCAGAAACCATAGTTCTTTGACATCAAGTAGGTAACGTCGCCTATGGTCTCTACTCTGAAAGCAGGGAGCTTGTCGCCGATTCTGGCTATCTGTTTGGGTGTGAAGCTGTACTGGTTTATATCCACGTGCATATCAGGGTACAAAACAATCACATCTTCATCCAAAGTTACTGCCAAGATTTTTATACATTGTCCAGTACGAGAATCACACTGGTTTTCCACTAAAAATAAGATTAAAGTATTTTTCCGACAATATAATTATTTTACAATCATATTATTTTAGACTTACACGTGATGTACCATTTGTTGGAGAACATATCTCTGGCCAGAATATGGTTGCAGATGTCATACTTATATTCCAACTTGTCGAAAGTGCTAAAAGTTCTTCCGGTCACGTTGCAAACAGCTTCTTCGGGTGCAGGAGGCTTGCAACTGTACTTCGGGCACTTTTGCAGCTTGTACATGCTCATTTTCTCATAGACCACTGTGTAGCCTGATGGACAGGATACTTCTGGACATGTTTGAGGCGTGTTATTATCGAAAATTGATGGATGTTTGATAGGTACACATGTGAACTGTGGACATTCTATTTCATTCTTGGATTCTGCAATATGGATATTGTTCAGATGCTCTTTGGCATATTTCCTGTTCAAAGTAATTCACATCAGTGAGCATTGAAAGGGTACATATGCAAAAAAACTATATGCTACTACCTTAAAACCTTTGTTCTTGACCAATGACCGCGTAACGGTTTTATTCCTGATTTTCTATGAAATTTGTTTCCATGGTATTCTGCCCTTTGGGGTGCCTTTAACACAGTCTTATAACCTGGTGGACAACTTGGGTCCTCACACACAATTGATGAAACTAAATAAACAAAAAAGTATTATATTATCGTCTTTCGCGTGTATTCTTTTTTAATTAATTCTAGTACCTGTAGTTGGCATAGAAGTTGTACTCTCAATCCTCTGTGTGGTGGATTCCTTAGGACTTATCTCAGTCTTTGGGCAATCTTTCTCATCATCTGGACAGTCCTGGACCCCATTACACCATAAATTCTCATCGATGCAAACATTACTGGTTGGGCAATGACGCGTACCATCTGGACAAGATTTGCAAACACAGTTGCACAACTCGTTGACGACTGGTCTCATTTCTGGCTCGTCACATGGCTCACATTTCTTTGGCTGACAAAAGGAGATGCCACCCATGGTACACATACACTCTTGACAGTCCTCGTTCACGTACAGTGCACCCACATTGTAGCTAAACATTTTTTTTTTTCTTATTTTCACGATTCAAATACAGAGAGGGAACTTTTGCAGATTGAGAAAATGTATTGCTTACAGCATATGGCCAACCATGCAAGGACATTCCTGGTTATTAATACAAGTACTCCCATTCCACCAATAGGGTTCTACACATTTGCAGTTAGATTGATCTTCAACTAATACTCCCTTGCAAACGTTACACTTCTCAGCTGTCTGTATTGTCGTTGGTATTGTTTCTACTTTTTCAGTTGTAACTTTGTGTATGGGTGCTGTGAACGAATTAATTTTCATGAGTCAAAAAGAATAAACATGATTTTTATCTTACAATATTGTAGCACTTACGGTAGGGCGAGAAGCAGCCAAGAATCTCAAGCTTCAGGCCTATATGCTCGTGCCATTTAATTGGCTGCACCTTCAGGTATCTAGCATTCAGTGGTTTATCAAAGTAATTCCTCTTAATAGTGTCAGAATCGAAATTTCCTAAGAATTCTCTTTCATATCCATTCTCATCTATCACTGGATTCCATTGATGGTCGTCATTGCTGTAGAAGACCTTGTAAACGGTTGTCCAAGTACCTTCGCCACCTTTTGTGGCAACTCCGGTCAGATTACGTGGCTCTAAAAAGTCAATTGTGACAAATTGATGTGGGTTGTCCAATTTAGGATGCCACACGCTTGGAGAAGTCAACTTCAAGTTTGGCAACAGCTCTGTAGAAGAGGAGGAAACTGAGATCTGTTCTGAAAAGAGCAGACCATCATCCAGACCCATTGGTTCATCACAAACTGGGTTCACAATTTTTTCCGTAATCACACTTGTGACTGTTGGGATTTCTGTCACAGGAATAATGGTTGTTATCATTTCTTGACAGCCAAGCAGCTCTACTTTCGTGGCTATTCCGTTGTGCCAAGATAATGGGTTCAATCGAACCACTTTGGCCTCAATGGGCTCGTGAAACTTCTGTTCAACAGGTTTATATTGGTCTATAGGTCCTCTAAACACCCTTGGTTGTTTTCTGTCATCAAGAACATACGAGAATGACTGACCATCCTCAGAAAACAACACTTTGTAGCTCGTTATAAATTTATCCTCCACTTCACTGCCTTGTAACACGATACCATAAACAGATTCGGGCCTCTGGAACTTTATATCTAACCTGGAAACGATTACGGAAAAAAATTAGCTATTTGAAAGAAAAATATGTAACAAGTGCTTACCATTGGTCAGTGGTAGTGTACTCAGGCTCCCAAAATCCAGGATTTATATTCAGTATTGAATTTTCTGGCTGATACATGGGTCCTCTGCTACTGCTAGCATTAAAAGAGACTTGGTCGTTCAAATATTGGACTAGAGGAATGAAATTGTTGCTAATGCAGTATCCTGGTGGCGTGACTGTACTCGATACCACCATCGTGTGTATCTCCACACCCTTCTCCGTTCTTCAGCATAAAAATATCTTCATTATTTTTACTCTATTTAAATTAAAAGTTATTTCCAGTAGTCCTAAATGTACTTACGTAAGGTGGATTGGCACATTAGTTGCTTCGGTAGATTGTTGAGTAATTGGCTTCTCAGTAATGACCGTAGAAACCACACTAGCACACAAAGATTTATCACAGGTATAGTAATTATTAATGCATTGACAAATTTCACACTCTGATTCCTTTAAAACAGCACCAGGAATGACTGGATAGCCATCGTGAGATCTGCAATTGCAGTCTGCCTCGTCCACACAGGTCATTGCATCTCTCCAGAACTCCTGTGGCTTGCACTGTGGTCTACTCATTGGTATGCATCCTAATTTTTCAAACGAGTAAATATTAACATCGATAATTCAAAGTACATGATGAAATTAGTATACCTGGGACACAGCCACGGGTGCCGTTACATTTTCCTTCCATCGCTAGAGTATGCCTGTAGTAGTCACAAGCTTTGTCGCAATTAATGGCACAGTCAGTCCATATTTCGTCCACTTTGCAAACTTCTAAAGAAGAATAATTCATTCATAAGATTAGACATTACATCAAAATAGTAAAAGTGTATTAGTAGTAAACGTACCACTAGTTATGATGTTTTTCTCAAAAGTAGTTGATACTGTGGTCTTAGACTTAGTTTTTTGTTCAGTTGTCCACTCATTCTTGGCTGATGTGGTTGGTTCATTCAAACATTCTGGCTTGATGATTGCTACATTATTTGGCCAGTCACAGACTTGCAGTTGTGGATTGTACAACATATTCTGACCACAGGATTTCTCCACGAATTCGTTACCATGAACTCCAGGACTGCACTGATAAAACAAGTGACAGTCTGTGGGATGTGGTTGATACGGATTCTCCATACTACATTCTTCAAAAGTCACTTTCGGTGTACTGGTTGTTTCTGTCACAAAAATTGATATTACTATTGAATTAATATGGTTACTACAACATTTCCATTGTACAAACCTGTTTTTTCAATAGTAATCTCTGAACATCGGCACAAAACACTGATTTCAAAGTCAACACAGCGTAGATTAGCTCGTGACTGACAATACAGACCACGTTCCAAACTACATTCAACATCCAAACCAGTTTCTTTTGGTGTCAAATGATTTTTCACTGATCTGCACCTTATGTCAACCATGTGATTCTTATCACATATTGCAGATCCTTTGGTATATTCCTTCAAAAATAATTTCATTATACAAAAGATATAAAGGAAATTTTATAAATTAGTTAACAATGATATCAAGTGTTACCAAAGTTATCAAAGAGGGTAAAGGTTCGACGTCTTTAAGTTTCTTTCCTTTAATCGCTGGATCCTGATTTATCCACGCTGTCCAGCCATCTATACACCTCTGTGGCTCCTCTAGTGGCACAGTACTTGCTAGAGTAGTGCTACATGGCTCACCTTTGCACAACACTTTTCCACGGCTGCAGAAGCACGTCTGACAATTGTCACTCTTTACATTGTCACCTTCGTAGTAGATCACCTACAATGAATATTATTGTTGTAGAAAAATAAATATTTTTTATTCATTTCTTGAACATACTCCATCGATTTCGGTGCAAGGGAATTTGCAAGTCTCTCTAGGAACACACTCTGTGTAGCTATCGTTACTGTACACTTGGTTTTGAGGACAAGATTTAATAGAGCATCCTTCAACACAGATGTCTTGAGAACATAAATGAGATTTATCCTTCAAAATCATCAAATTGTCACAGGTTTCACGAGGACAAGTGATAACACAAGGAGAATACGAGCTACAGGTTTTATCACACTGTATGGGACAAAGCTCTTGACTACGCCACTTTATGGGAACACCTTTCGCATTACACTCCTGTGCATAGGCTGCTAAAGCAGTACAAAGACACTCGCAATCACCTCCTGAAATATAAAAGAAATAATTAATAAGAGAAATAAAATCATTTTTCCATAAATAAAGTAAATTTACCTGTGTCACAGCCACAGGTATCAAAAATACAGTTGTGCAAGTAGCTCTCCACTTCAACTTCAGAATGACAAGGTTGAAAAACTGGAGATTTTAATATTCCACATTTCTCTACAGCCCATAAATTTCTCTCTGGATGCTGTTCACAAGGATTCCTGATTTCCTTTGGCTCAGGGCAAAACTCGTTCTTCTTCCAAGAGTCTCCAAATAGATTTGCAGACACTTCTGAGATTCCACCTGAGGGTGTCTTGAAGTCATCTTCACTATTGTCATTGTAGTCACCACAAAGACCATTAGTGTGACCCTTCCACTTGGGTTCCAGCCTTATATATACTCTTGTGCCTGTAAATCGTATCGAAATATCAAAGAAAATTGTCAATGGGCCCATTGTTAGAAATGGTACCTTTGTCCCACTGTACACTCAGTCCCATATCAGGCACATCAATAAACGTGAAAAGTCCAGCTGTTCTAGTTGCTATTCTCTTGAAATCTTCTGCAGGAAGTTCTTTTCCTCTAGTTAAAACGATACTCTCCAAATTCTGACCGCCTCCAATAATAATAGTGATTGATTTGGAACAAGCTACACCAGTCGTTCCGCAAGGAACGTTCTGAATGGATACATCAAAGGAATCCTCCAAGCTCAGAGAGCCTTTAACTAGAACGTAATCACACATTCCTTGAAAATCATAGATTTTTCCATCGAATGTCTTGTAATGAGAATCTCCCCAAGCAGAACAGACACCTAACAGGACAAAAATCTCAATCAATTGATAATACATAGAATAAATAATCATACACAAAGTTACCTGCACAAATTCTGTCAGTGCACTTCCATGTTCCATTGGTGCACGAACAAGTATTGCACTCGTTTTGTATAACAGATCCTTCCCCGTAGCTTTGACCTCCATGGTGGCATGGGCAGGACTCTTCTTTGATACAATTACCTCCTGGTTCATCTAAAACGTAGCCAGATTTGCATATGCAACCAGATTTGCAAACAGATGGTTTCTGGACTTGTTTGTGCATATTGTGACAGGTTCTAGGTTGTGTTGGAGCACAGTCTGTGACTTCTTGGTGTTTGCTGGCTACACATGAGTTCAGAAGGTCCTTTGCTGCTGGATATTCATCGATTTCACGCTGTGTGGCCTCTGTGCAGCTCCAAACTCCTCCTGTTCGAAGGTAACTCATGAAATTGTAAGTGAAAGGTGGTGACATTCAAAATGTAAGATCTAGAAAAGAAATAACACCTGCACAGGTACAGAGCTCAAGGGCCTTAGTCCCAGGTCTAATCTCCTTGTGTCCTGCATTGAATTCAAGGCCACCATATGAACAAGGACACTGCCCAATTAAAATACATTCTCCATGAATGTCTAGTGTATGTCCTTCTGGACAGTTGCACCCTTCCACACATTCCTGCTTGCAATCTTGATAAGAGGATATATCTCCACAGGACCTGAATATTCGGCAAACTCAACAACAGTGTTTTGCAACGTTTAAATTATAATTCTAACCTACCTGGTGCAACTGTTGCCACAAATTTGATAAACCTGGCTTCCAGGACAGTGGATTCTACACTCATCCACGTTTTGACGCCATAGGAGCTTTATCCCAGCAGCTGCACAATCTTTAGCATAGGCCGCTAATGTAGGACAGAGACAGGACTCGACTTCAACTTTACAAGAGCACATATCATACAAACAGTCTTTGTAAAAGATATCTGGATCTACGTGCCAATGACAGCCTGAGAAAAGAGAACACCATAAGTACCCTTAAATTGATAAAATTCGTAACAAGAGGCCTCTGAGTACTACCTGCAAAAATATCACTGAATAAATAAGAGCAATACTGCTTTGCACTGGCTCGTTTCTGTGGATCCAGGTCACACGGATGATTTGGCTCCTTCTCTTGCATATTGGCGCAAAGTTCGTCCATTTTCCACTTGTTCGCAAAAGAAACAGCTGTGTTTTCGATGTCCCCCTCTGGTGTGATAAAGTCATCCTTTTGGTTTTCAGAGAACGTACCACAGAGGCCCATAGTTTTGCCTGAATATCATGGAACAAGGTCAAAAATTGATAACATTCTACTAGATCAATAAACTGAAAACTATAGATGTGAATTAACCATGGAATTCAGCAGGAGCATTGATATACACGCGAGAGATTCCATCCCACCATATATCTAAGCCATTTGGTAATTGAACGACCAAGAATATACTGCTTGCAATACGTATTCTGACGTCATTGACTACCACAGGAAATACTGTCAAATCGTTCCCATTGACCAATACCTGCCTGTGTTGCTTCAACTTCACAGAAGCATCTTTATAATTAATCGTCACAGTTTTAATGCAAGATGGTGCATCAGAAGGAACTAGACCCATGTTCTACAAGCAAAATTACATTTTTCCGTATTCTGTGGATTGCATATCAACAAAATTCTCAACAGACCTCTGTTATGGCACCAGAGCAGGGGACATTTTCACCCACAATGCTGTAGTCATCTCCCTTCATCAAGTAGTACTTGCATTTTCCCATGAAGTCATAGTGCTTTCCATCAAACGTGTTGTAATGAGGATCACCAATCACAGAACACCTGGCACCACATTTTGCCTGAGTGCATATCCACTTTCCTGAGGAGCATGTACAAGTGTTGCAATCTTTTTGCACACTCTTGCCAGGCTGGAACAGTTTGCCACGTAATCTGCAAGGACACTCGCTGGGATATATGCATCCACCCTCGTGAGCGACTGTTCCTTCCGGACAAAAACAACCCTCTTCGCAGTTCTTTAAGTCAACCTTCTTCTCTACCCCTGTCCAGCAGGATGATTCTGTTTTTGGACCACATGGCATATACACACGGCCACCAGTGCACATCATCGCTACGATAAAAGGAAGAAAATATCAAAATACTTTTCTCGTGAACAGTTTGTACATCGAATTACAAAAACTGGCGTGCATCATAACTTACGGCAGGTCTCATTGTTTCTCCAGCCAGATAGGGACACTACTTTTTTATGAGCACACTGTCTGACGTAGACGTTCATGGTGTTACAAGCACATCTCCTTCTATCGCTATCCGAACAAACACAGTAGTCCAATAGACAGGCCTGTTGTAGTTCAGAAACATCAATCGTATTGGAGCAAACCTTGAATCTATGATCAGAGAGCAGCTCTGCGCAAAAACTTATGGCCTCTTCGGTGATCAATGAGTTGGATTCGCAAGAATGACTGATATCTGGATACTCGTCACATGTTTCTGATCAAACAGAATAAAAGTTAGACACCGGCAACTAACGATGTTCATTTTTGGCTGTGCAACAGAAAAATAATACCTCCGATATTCTCTATCTGCCAAGAAGTTGCAAACGCGGCAACGCTTTTAGTGTGGTCCCCGTTCTTACTGATTAAATCATCCCCTTTGTCCCCATTCATGTTACCACAGAGACCAACCGTTCTGTTCCACATGTTTTCAAGAGCTTCTATCTGCAGCATGAGAGCTCCATCCCATTTCAATTGAACTCCCAAAGAATCCAAGGCTACCACAATAAAATGAGCAGACATCTCTACCCTCAATGCAGAGAGCTGTACAGGGATTGGCAAGAGTTTCTTCGGGGTTCGAAACTGTGGCACACCATCCTCATTCTGAAGCAGAATATACTCCTTGTCTTGGATAAAGATCCTGATGATTTTAAAGCAATCCTGATTATTGCAAGTTGGACTGTTCTCAGCCGTTACAGTGAACAGTCTGTTCTGTGCCTCCTGGACCAAGATGTGTGTACACTGACTGCTAAAGCTGAAGATTTTGTCATCAAATGTCTTGTAATGGATCCCACCCCAGGTGAAACAGGTCTCTGGAATAGGTCTTCTTTCATCGATCAGCAGCAAATTGTTCTCCAAGGGACTAAATATCACCTGACATCGAATACAATTCTATTAAGTGACGCAAATATTTTATCTTCAAGTTTAACATAGATAATCTTAAAAAATATTACTGTGTTCGAAGTCATGTTGCCCTCGTGGTTGCTATAAGCTCCGTTGACATAACTGTCTTGAATCCGCGGGGACTGCTTTGTATAGGAATTATAAAAGTCCTGGTAGCTCCAAGTATGATTGGTTTCTTTGATATAGGAGTTGTATGTAGCACCCAGAGAGATCACATTGCTATTCTCGCTGTATTTGCATTGAGGAACAGGCTGGGGCAAGAAGATGCCAGTTGCATAGTTGCAAATGTACTCAGAGGCTGGAGGAAATTCGAATTCCACTCCAGCAGGACAATTTAAGGTGCAGGTGTAGGTGTTGTCAGCACTTGTGCAGAAGAAACCTCCATTGAATCCCATTTTCTCTCCGTTGCAGATGTCAACAGCTGTATTAGGATTAATTTATCAATGAATTAAACGAATTAAACGAATTAATGTTGTTTCATTTAAACTGAGTAAATTGCGTTTACAGTATTGGCACTGTGGCCCCTTGTAAGCCTGTGGACACTGACAGAGATTTGACGGGAGACAATTACCCCCATTTTGGCATGGTGGCTCACATACAGCTGCAAGGAAATAAAACATGTAATTTTCATACATATTTATATTCCATTTGTTAGATTAACATACGTTCGCAATTAGGTATAGAGACCCAATCTTGCCGAGTAGGTTCCCAATTCCCATTCTTACAAATGAGATTAGTGACAGAGGTGCCATCTGGAAACGTGAAGTTCTTCAAACAAGACACTGTGCATGACCTGATGAAAGAAAATGGGAACAATTAGATATTAAGTAGACTGAAATTTAATATAGCAAAACATACTTTGAATTACACAGCTTATGGGCATTAAGCACTGGAGCAAGATAATTTAGGCAAGGCTTATTCTCAAATTGGCACTGTGGTCCAGAAAAGTCTTCAGGACAATCACACTGATGAGGTGCTATACATACTCCATTGTTCAGACATTCTGGCATGCAAACGGCTAAAAATGTACAAGTGCATTTACTCTATAATTCGTGTAATAAAGTGATTAGATATTTAGAAGTGAATTATACGTTCGCAATGAGGCACAGAATGCCAGTCAGTGTCAGAAATCTGCCATTCTTCGTCGTTACATGTAATAGGCAACCGTGACACTCCATTTGGAAACTTGTAACCACGATTACAGGTTGCAATACATCCACTATAAAGAAAAATGTATGTTTTTAATAGAATGAATTGAAGATGTTGTTAGCAAAAGAATTACCTGTCTGTTGAGCATCTGAGTTCGCCATTTATAGGCTGATTTGGTTGGCTGCTGCAACCACCTGGAAACAGAATGGAACTCCTTCCCTCCTTGCTTTTCTTCACCCCCTCATAACTTGATTTTGAGTAGTCGTTCAATAGAACAGTGGTGCTGAGTAATTGAAGTATTGTATAATATAAAAATCCTGTGAAAAGAACAAGAGATAACATTGTATCACTTACTCTACAATATCGTTGAACTGAAGAGGATTATCTCCAACAATTAATGGGCTAACAACAGCAACGATTATGGCAATGTTGAAGATTATACTCTGCAACATCATGCTGAAGTATTTGCTCTTATGACATGCTTATTAATAAGATATGGAATGTTATTGAAAAGCCTATTCTCACCGAATATGTGAATCAATGCAATTCTTCTTTTATATAGCCACCTCTAAAAGGAAGCGGATAACCGATAACGGAAGTCTAGCTTGATAAGTGGGATTCGGCGAAATAAAATATAGGTCATTAGTGAGACTGGAATTCAGCTAAATGAATGATCGTCTCTTTAAAAAACGTGTTACATATTTATTCAAATTATAGAACTAGATAATTTACATGATCATTGTTGAATGAAAAATATCTATTATACAAGCGTATACATATAATGTATTTATATGTATATGTATCTATACACAGTGACAAGCATATAAATAGGAAAACAATTTTATCAGTAATTATTTTAAAGTAGTGGTTGAGATTTTTCTGAAGTAGTGGTTGAGATTTTTCTGAAGTAGTGGTTGAGATTTTTCTTTTTCCTTTTAAACATGTTAGAAATTTAATTGTTAAGATCTGCAGTTACATAAAGTATTGTTAACTAATTTTGTTCAAATGTTAGTAAAAGAAAGAAGAAACTTAAAATAAGGGCATATTTGGGAAGCAATTGAATAAAAAAATACTTTTAGAGATCATCTTTCTTTATGACCTCAGCGCAGCGATCAGGCATGTATCGTTTAAATTTGCATTAATCTGAATTCAACTAAATGTCCTTGAATAGTATGAACACTAATTTGTATGTCCATTTAATTTCGCGGTGAATATCAACTGCAATCCACTTCTAAAAGGTGAAAAGAGAACACATTTATAAACATAAATCTATATTATATTATATATTCACAAAATTGTTTTTCTGTTTGTATGATAGTCATTGCATATATTATCAGGTACTGTAATTCTTCACTTACAACTAGGGGCAGTTCTTATAAACACTTTGATGTTACACATTTTCGCTATTCAGAAATAAATCACATTCAAAGCGTATCATTTCACGTTATTCTTGACACATTTTTAAAGCTGCGTCATAACTCGTTATCACGGTTATTAAAAGCGTTAATAAATGCCTAATTAGTCAGATAAGGCAACAATGGTATAACAAGGGAAACAGTTATCAGAAACAACACTCCTTCACATTAGTCGTATCAAGAATATATACTTATTGATACTAAAAAAAGTGCGATAGATAATAGAATCAGTCACTCGTAAACGATCTTTAAACAATTAAAATAACAATTATTAAACTATGTCGGACGCACAGGTAACATAATGTTAATACAATTGTTGTGCTTTGATAAAAATTTTAGGTAAATTTTTGAGGTATATGTAATTATACTTGTCAGAGCACTTAGCACCTTTCGTTTCTGAAATGTAAATAAATTTATAAAAAGTAAAACTAGTGTTTAGTCCCGAAAATCTTATTGATTAATTGCTCTGGTTCGGGATATTTCGCGTGCCATAACTCGTAATAAACGGCACTGCTGATGTTGTTCAAATGTGTTATGTTGAACTCCTCTTTCAATGCAACTTTCCACACCTACAAGCAATAAGATTTAATTAATTCTACATCCATTTTTATCACAGTACATACATGTACATACATCTTCATCAGGTACAGAGATAGGTGCTTTTCTGTTTCCAAAAACAGTCTTGCTATTCAGAACTTGCAAATGATATAATAAATAGTTCACTGTGTACATTTTATCATGATCACCAATACTAAAGGTAACAGTAGAGAAGGAACAGCATTCGGTATCCTTTATAGGGTATAGCGCATGAGTCCAATAGACACCTGCTTTAACTACACCCCATAATAACGATTGTAAAGAATAACCATGAAATGTACCCCTTAAGTATTGATCCCTAGTATCAGAAGGATAAATTCCCATAGAAGCTAAATGCTTGGCTGAAAATAATTAAAGAGACCAACTAGTTATAACTGAGTAGATTAGAAACCACAAAAGCAGATAAAAAATTTACCAAGATAATAATCTTCCTGTTTCCAATACTTCCCACCAGTCATACACTTCTCCGAATTATCAAACATTTTAATTAGCTTTCTAAGAACTCCTATACTAATCACATATCCTGCATCAGCTACATTATAAGGCTGCCCCCACATAACGGTAGCATGACCTAGATAATAGTCCTGAAGGTGATTCAGAGGGGCAAGCATATAGCGCAGGTTCTCAGGAATGACTAATGTGTCATCCTTTACAAAAATAACCCACTCAGAGACCCCGGTATCCTTCCAAATATAATTAAAGGATTCACACAATAGCTGCCACGATGATATTAGCTTTACTTTGAAATTAATGATAGGCACTTCAGAATCTTTCTCCCGACCAAAGAAGTATATCCTGTTGCAACGTTTTCCCCAAGTGTTTTGAATAGATCTGGCCAATTTGATTTTCTTCACAAAAACTACACAGGTAATGTGGACTTTCGAAGTCAACCAATTTGCTTCATATTTCTCCTTTCCATCAGGTCCATAAAGATAAGAATCCATATCAATATTATGTAATTCCACCTTCTGAGTTTCCAACCATTTATTATATGTTACATTTCCTGATTTGTTCATTGAATCATTCCAAATTTGGAAGGTAGTCTTTTTGTTAGTATCAGCTGTGAACCATTCAAAAAGAATGTTTCTGCTCGAAGAGTGGAAGTTTGATAAAGATGTTGTACTAATATTGTTAAATACATAATTCTGAGCAAAGAGGACGACCAATGCAAAGCAAAAACCAATTCCAAATCCTATAAGGAAAACAGACCGCAACTTGAAACGATAAAGATACATCTTATTGGTCTAATATAACGTATGCCTAGGATAAAGCTTTTCCACCGGAAATGGTCGGTTTATGATCTAATAACATTAATTGACGCTTGTTAAACCCATATACGCTCAATTACATTAGCTCATTTCAGACTTCTGAAACATACATTGTAATGTTTTTTTACGTCTGAAAAAAAATCAGCGAGTGAAAATGTTAGAATGCAGGGTTATAAAAATACGATTACTTACAGAAATTTTATTAATTTCGATGTTTCGTTAACCTTCTATCAATTTTCTTTGTCGATAATCAAATGAAACGGGAAGGAATAAATAATTGAGTCAACAGGTGGTAATACATTATCTTCGAAACATAACCAAACTGATATACATCTATACGATATAAAATTCTATAGATATATATATTTTTTTTTCATTTTATCAGATAAGATTGTACAAGCAAATATATTTTTTATAATTACAATCAGAATGAAAGAATATAACTGTAAATTTTATATTTCAATTTAATGTTTTTTATATTTTATAATTTTTTTTTTATATTTTATATAATTTTTTATATAATATAGCTATTATGTTTATAAAACTAATCTATTATATATCCACGTAATTTCTGATTATGTGTATTCGTATAAAGAAATAAATTTAAAAAGTATTTGGGTGATAAAAAAATGTTAAAACAAGTCTTTTTATTGAGCTTTAAAGAAATGCTTTTAAATTACCTTTATTTCTTATTACAAAGAAAAATTAAGTTCTGTCCTTATAATATAGAATTATAAAACGGAATTTTACACCTAGAAGATACCTTAATGTAATGTACATGCTTAACATCTATCTTTAGCTTTTTGTCAGCCAGGTACTGAGTGAAAATGCAAGTTATATATGCAATAGAAGAATTTATATGATATGCATAAGAATATTATTTATAACGGAAAGCTTGAAAAGTAGAGATCTGTTTTCGAGAATGTCCCGAAATAGTGTCTTACATCGCTAGTTTTGATATTTCATTATAAATATCGTGAAGTTCATAAATAGAAGCTTCCTGGAACTTTAGGAATTAAAATTTAAACATTGAAGTCAATTACATAAAAATCTCGACTCCTCTTGAACCAAATCTCTAGAAACTGACTTTACCACGAATCTTAAAGAAACCTAGTCCATTCCTATTGTGTACCAAGGCACCTACACCGAAATAGTTTTCTATGATAATAAGTCCATTTTTTACGCTACATTCCGACGGCAGCAAATCATTGATCGATGACTGTAAACCCTCAACATTGAACTTTGCCTTCTCTGCTTCTGACCCTATGAAAAATCACACCTTTTTAGTAACGAATTATTTACGTATGCTTTTATAAAAATGAAGTTGAATCACCTTTATACCAAAATAATGGATGACTAGTATAAGTAAGCCATGGAATATCTTTTGCAAATGGATTCCACTTTTTGGTCAGTGGCAATGGATTCCCCTTGTTCCACATTAGTCTTATCCCAGACATGTGCCTTTTTCTAAAAGTTTAACTTTAATTCATAAAAAGGGAAGCTGTAAGGTTTTGAATCGTCAGATATCAATATCGAAAATTAATATACATAAAACAAAGCGGTAAAGTGTAACTAAATATCTGCTAAATTAATGAGATGTCAGCATAAGTGCATGTTTGTACAATTAAGTGAATATTAACTCATGTACATAAGTAAATATATTATTCTATTCAAAGGAAAATTATTTCATGCGTAAGCTACATTAATTCTAATACATACAAATATCAATGGTGATAACATGAAACAATGTAAAAAGTATAGGGGTCTCTGCTCTATGTAAGAATTTAGTGTACCTAGGTTCAAATTGTGCAAGGCCCGTACAAGAGGTAAGAGAAGACCACTCTTGACGAACTGCACAATGAATTATCGATGACACACCCTCTGCCAATCCACTTAATCGTCTAAAAATATTATCCATAAATTTATAAAGCTATACCCTAACTGTGATCAATTTTTCTACCTGCGATTTGATCATAATACTGAAACACTTACGGTGCTAGAGATGAGGATGGGTAAACTAGTTCACCAAAGACTAGTGTATCTACTTGTGATAGTGGTACTTGATTATATTCTAATATCTTCAAGGAGATGAAGTCATACTTGATCGAATAAAAAGCTTTCTTTGTAAGTATTACCAGTCTTTCTTTCTCAACATCCCATAGGCTTATCCTATAAAGATATTCTAACATTAATATAACAAACAGATAAAATGTACACATATTAAAAATTGATTTTATACTCTGTCAGAAGCCAGCTTCCAACAATGTCTCTCTCCTCCTCGTTGATCAGGTTGTTCTGACAGTCTTTTAGTGCTCTATCCACAACTTCATTTCTATCAGAGAAAAACGAATGAATATCTATATGCTTAAAGGGAATATTAGAAACATCTTTTGTTGATGTAACTTGATTCGGAAGGTGCTCTTCATTTTCTCTGTTTTTCTGGGCAGTGTCTGCTGCTTGTTAACATCGAAAACAGAAAAGATAACATTATCAAGACAAGCTTTTACAGGTATACATATAATTGTATACAATAGTGTGGCTAACATTGTTCATAGTGTATTGAATTGTTTAGTTTATTACCATCGAAATCCTTGCTGATTTCTAATGCAGCAGTTTCAAAATTTCCCGGTGGTCCTTCATCAAGATACTCGTCCATTGTAATAGGTTACGGTTCTCCCGTCTAAACTAGGAGTCTCTTCGTTTCTCTATGTTGATTAAAGTACCAAATTCGAATAATTTCTAGATTACTTCAGAGCCAATATTTTCCTTGAACCAACGATCCTTGTTACATTAACAAGACGTGGTTAATCGATAAATTCCTTGTGAATAGTTTGACATTTCAGGTGATCATGCAAGGCACCATATTTGTCATTGATAACGTTATCTATAGATAGGAAAAGGCTTCCGAAAAAGAATTTTCTGGTTCCATAGGAGGATCTAGTTTGTCCGCAACGAGTTGGCGACCCAAATATTTACGCTCTCACTCTATTCCACCTCTCCCGCTACCACATGCGTTGCTGCTATTGGCTACAGCTAGCGACGAAGAACAACGACGAGCATATCGAGATGAAGTGAAATAGAATGATGACTTTACAGCATTGACGTAATCTCTCAGTTAAACTGTCAACTATTAAGAAATTGAAAAATTTTCTTGCTTTTACATATTACCGTAACTAGTACTTTTGTTGACATATTATATTTTCTTCTTATATGACTAAACGTTGGGTTATTTTGGAGAATATGTTTAAATGTTACATATATCAGTATTGCAGTGGTTGCACTTCTTTGGGGGATCATTTGACACCAAGTGATTATAGGTTAATTTTGTGTGTCCAATTCTAAAACTGATCAGGATTATTTGATCACGTTTGTTTAGTTCCGTCAACGGCGTGATTTCATAAATGTTAATTCTCCCAGAAAAAATTTGTGAAGAGGCGTGTGTCTTCCAATAATCATTCCATGATTTAATTACTTTTTAATTAAATGTTTATTAAAATCTCTATGTGAAATTAGAGTAATTTGATGACACATGTTTGAGGCAAATTTTATCGTTTTGCTCGCGGTTTCATTTATTCATTCATTCCTTCATTACCTCATTCCCACATTCATTCACTTCATTACTCCCTTATTCCTTCATTCCTTCATACCTTCATTTCCTTATTCTTCCATTCCAATATTCCTTCATTCCTTCATGCCCTCATTTCTTCATTCCCTGATACCACCTTTCCCTTATTCTTCCATTTACCTACCTATTTATTTCTTCATTCCCTTTATTCGTCAGATCTTCTGAAGCAGTATAAATTAGCGGGAACTTTTATGGTCAGACATTTTTTAAATAGTATAGGTCGCCGGCAACTTTTATAGTCAGATACGTTTAAATAGTATAAGTAGCCGCAAACTTTTATAGCCAGACATGCTTAAGTAATATAGGTCACCGGCAATTTTTAGGACCAGACAAGTTTAAGTAGTATACATCCCCGGTAACCTTTATGGTCAGACATGTTTAAGTAGAATACGTCCCTAACCTAACCTAACCGACCAGCGGAGTCGTCTCGTTTAAAGCAATTGTTACAGCGTAAAATTAATTATACATAGTATAACTGCAAAACGTATAAAGTCATCAAGCTGTAAACGAATCGGTCAGCGTTGCTGCACCTCATAAAAACGATCAAAAGTCGTCTAGGCGATCAGCATTCTTATGAATGGTGGTGCTGGCTAACTCCCCAGGGGGCGAGGCTACAAAAAATATCGGTGACTCCACATTGGTGTCGGGTAGAAATATTTCTATTGTAATAAAAAAGCTTACATCTATTTATACAGATCCCCGAAATTTCGTGTAAATCGGGTGACAGGATCAAGTAAGAGTTATTAAAATTTTCATGCCCTGATACGGTACATTGTAATTACGATATGAAGAACGATCGTGCGAGAAAAGTTGGTAAGAGATAATAGACTACGCGAGACATACCGGCAGCAGACGAAAGATTTTCTATCACACGTGCAGACGTCAAAGTGTTAAAAAAAAACATTTTTTTATAAGTAATAAAACGTTTTATTCCTTTCGGATAACGAATAAAAGTATCGAACGCAATTATTAAACGACTTATTAGTTTATTTGTTATTCATGACTAACGAATAATTTCACATTATTCTTAATTTAAAATGGCATAACATTTTCCGCGATACTCATGCTGTGCCAGTGTGTTTGCCGGGACCCCGACCGAGCGCCCGTGTATAAGAACCATGCATACGCGGTTGAGCGCGCCGTCTTCGGGCGCTATGATTGGCCGGTGTTTTTCGTTAATAACTCAAAAACGAAGCTTCAAACAATATTTTGGTAAAGGAAAATGTTGTTCAGAATCACCTCAGCTACCCCCTATTTCCGGATGTTACACTTTTACTGGACCATCCTGTATATTCCATGGTGTCAAAAAGTTTGCTCGGTCACAGGTATTCTTATCAATAACTAAGAAACCAAACTTCAAACACAAATGTTTTTATTCTTGATTCTCATCGTATTTTGGGTTGTAAAACCATCACTTAAATTTTCTGCCAATAGTTGTTGAACATCGTGTATATTTATATTTTTTCATTTATAAGAACGATTTTGTTACATATTTATAAATTTATAGTGTTATAGAAAAAGTCAAAGTTAAATGTTTCAAGGAGTAGTTTGTTATAACTTTATTTTTATAATAAAATTATTCTTTGTATATTAAATAAGAAAAAAGCAGTCAAGTATTATACTTCCTTAAAATTCGTGATTAAAATTTTGTATATGCCATAGTTGTCTCTACACTTACATATACATACATGTCTGCTTCTATTCAAACGTTTTAATTTTATATATAGATCGAAGGTTTAATAAATTGTTTGCTTACAATTATTATTTCACATATTGTTTCACAGAATATTCGAAGAACTTTGATTCAAAATTTTTTCAACGACGCCTTATTGTATTGGGTTGTCCGGAAAATTCGTGCCGATTTTTAAGTAAATAAGCCAATTTCATACTTCAAAGTCTTTCTTTTTGTTCTGTAAGGTATGTATTTTTTAATTTTACAATTTTTCGTCGTTTTTCAGGAAATTGAAAAATTCCGTTTTACCAAAAACTTTGTTTCTTTATTTTTTTCTTCTTTAATATCGGAATTTCCACTTTTAGATGTTGTCAACCGTTTGCGAAGAATTTTTTCTGACAGTCTACCGCCTCTTTAAACATGACATACATAATTTAACGTTTTACCAATATCTTTTCGTTGAAAGAAAAATATTCAATGTCAGAAGTGTACTCTATTTCCTTAGATCTTCAAAACTATATAACTATATATTTGCTTAGCAAAGCAATTAATAATTGCAATGAATGGACTTTCAAAAGACACGTGAAACAATAATCTTTCAGAATATGTACGAACTTCGTGTTTTTATATAATTTTATATGCTGTAATATATTCAAACACAACCTATCGAAAATCGGCACGAACTTTCCGGACAACCTAATATAATGTATCAAATACATTGTGACTCTGTATCAGTGCTTAGGTTCCATGTTATGTATAAAGCATTATGTATATTTCATTGTAAATTCTGTAATCGTATCTATGTTTTAATTCTATTATATTTAAGACTTAAGTCTGGAGAAAGATGTATTAACATTACTACTGTTCAAAATTTCGTCGTTTTCTTCTAACTATTGTGTTACGATTCAGATATACATATTTTTCAGATGTTTCAACTATTTAAATAAATATAAATAAAATAATTCTCTTCATTTGACATTGTTGCTTTTGTTGTATTAACCTTTAGATTATGTAATTCTTTTATAAATCTGTGGAAACTGTAGATTAACCAAGAATGCCACACTTTCATGACTAATGTTAACTTTTAAACAAATTTCATTAATTTTTATGCGTCGATCGTCCTCGATAAGTTTTCGAATAGCTTCAATATTTCTCGATGTCACACTTGTCTTCGGACGTCGTGGATGAGACGCATTTTCGACGTGTTTACGTCCACTAGAAAATGATTTACACCAAGCAAACACTTGAGTTCTTGATAATGTCTGATTACCAAACTATAAACGCAGCCGATGTAAAATTTCAATAGATTTTGTGCCCTCAACGGTTAAAAATTTAATTATAATACGTGGTGCAACGGAAGATTGTACTGATTTCTCACTCATTCTGTTGTTTACTAATGAAACGAAAAGTAGAGCGTCACATGGAGTGCAATGTTATAGTTAATTTCAATTCTACCTTTCCTTTTAGCTTATAAGATCGAGGGTTGTTAATTGTAATTAATCTATAACACACTAGCGTTTCGTATGCAAAATGGTACTTAAACAATATGTAGTTCATGTTTAGATGCATAGTCAGGAAAAGAAATCATAGGTTAAGGGGTTAATTATTCCTCTCTTCAGACACACCTCTCTGTAAACATCTTTATTCCCTACTTTTGAACATATCCCTACTACTTCACCTTTTTAGGTACTCCCCTTTTTAATTGTCTGTTGTCATTGGTTACTCAGAATCTCCTTTTATTACTCCCCACCATTTCATCATTCCCACCACTCAATTACCCCCTCCATTTTCTTCTTTCTCTTCCTTTTGCTCATCCTATTCATGTTTTGTCTCTCTTGTTTATTCTTCCTCAAACTTGTTCTTTCCGTCTTTTTATTTTTCCTTTTCAAAACAATTTTGTAATATTATCTGATTTGTGAATCGTATCATTTGCAACAATTAACCTTTTAGAAAACTAAATGTAAATAATTCTGTTTCTTTTGAAAATTTAGTGAGATTATTGTTAAATATAAATTCTTCAGTTTGTGAGAATATCGATAAAAGTATTATTACCTGTTGTTGTAGATGTGATCGGATCAGTATTTGTCGCGAAATAGGTGATTCAAGCATTTTGCATGGTGTTGGATTGAAAAGATCGTGGATTTCGTATTCCGAGTTTCTCGAATTTCAACGGAACTTCGTATCGTTCGAGAGAGATTGCTTCCTGGAAAAAGATGAATAAAAACTAAATCATCTTTCAGATATATATATTCTGTGTCATTAGTATTTTATTTATATTTTTTCTTCAAAAGATTCTGTTCTTTCTTTTTCCGTTTCGTCGGAATAAAATTTATTTCAGCGTTTTACAGTGGATCGGTGAATTTTCTTCTTTTCCTTCCTAATGGTTGAAAATGGCACGTCGACGAACCTCGAGTAATTTGATTCTCTAAAATGGTGAATAAATTGTCAGTGTGGTATATTATCTTTAATCGAACGTCTATTTTCTTCATATTTATTTTCTCTCCGGTTTTTTGAACTATCCACGCTCAGTTCTGTCTGTTTTGCAGGCATGGGATATCGATTCCAGTCAGTGTTATTACAAGTGTGTGTGTATTTATTCAATTGATGTTTATATAAATGATAGTAAAATAAACGTTGGATGTGTCGCACTGAAATTTTCAAGATTTACAATTTAAAAGGTGTAAAATCTTCCATTTAGAAACTTATAACAAGTACTATACAGCGAAGAAGAAAATGAGAAACTGAAGAAAAGCACATTAGGTATTTTTTTCATATATTATACATTCAAAAACTTTGTTCTAAAAAATTTAAAAACAGTTACTTTTAGACTAACGACTTCTAATGTGTAATTGTACTTATATATTTTTTTTCATTTTATATTATTACTTGTTAATTGTAATAAAGATTCTTCTAGCGAAGGCTCAAAGTAAATAAACACGTCTGTTCAAGATCTTTTAGTTTTAATATTAAGTTTTATAGCTTTTATATTTTATTTCGTTTAATAAAACTCTAAATACTTGATATTACTTTACAATACGAATAAACATACTTCAAATAGAAAAAAATACATTTTTAACATTCTTTCTTATATGGATACAAAATGGTCCTGCCTTAAGCTGACCTTACATCTTCTAAAATCTTAAGCGTCCTAGAGTATATACATATATAAAAGTTTCTTTATTAATAGAAAGATGCGATAATTGTAAAAGGCGACCATTACTATTTTCTTCGTAATTTGGATCAATTGGGATTTCTTCAAAACTATTTGTGCGCGTTATTTAGTAAACTAATCCTTCTAACTTCTCACCAGAACACATTTCGTTTGGACCAATTTGTAAAAAGTTATTCTATTTTAAAACGTGTCCGAATATTAACAGGAGTCACTATATATCACTGATTAAAATAGTAAAATGTGTTGTATGTGCATTAAAACTTCTCGAGAGAACGCACTAGAATTTATGGTCTGACCCGATACATATGCCACAGGGACACTTACATGCGAGTTATCCTCTCCGTGAGATTAATTTCAACAATTCATCAGAGACACGATAAAAAAAAAAAGAAGTTCCAGGAGATTGCTCTACACAATTCACGGTTAGTTGAAAATCTTAGGAAGAAGAGCCTGAAGTAGAAGCCCATTCAGAAGGATCTATTCTTCCCGCTGGAAGAGGCATCAAAGGACTCCTTTCCTCGCCATCGACATCCTTCGATAAACTAACCAGCTATAATTAGTAGAGAGGAGCAAGGCTAGAAGGATTTTCTTGGTCTCTGAGTGGTTACGTAAACGATTGGAAAGTGGTAAGAAAGAATGGCACGGTTTTTCATCGTAAGCAAAGAACGGGAGTTCTCCTTATTCTATCTCACTTTCTAGATCACGTGGCGTCATGGCGTCCCCTCTCACGTGTTCCATGAGCCGCGTGAGCTACTCAGACACGTGAACGGTCTAATCATGAAGATATTTTGGAATTAATGGAAATTCACTTGATCAACGTTGACCGTGCTATTGTTTGAATTAATTAACAAGCGTCCCCTTTACATCTCCCCCTATCGTATCCACTCTCACCCTATCATTTCGTGTTTCGTAATCGACGATCCGTTTAATTAATACACTCCCCCTTTTTTTTTTCCTTCAGTCCTCGCGTTTGCGTAATCAGGATTACAACTGGAGCGAGTTTCACTCTGTATATTTGGACGAAGAATTCTGGACTTTATTTTGCATTCTTAGGGTGTTACGTGGATCGATTGTTTGGAAATCTATGGCTAAAGTAAGGTATAAGGAAAGATAGACTGGCGAAGTTTTTTTTTTTGTGTTGTAAGAGAAACTTTAGAATTTTTTAACGATTTTTAATATAATTTCTGGCATCGGTTTATGCAGGATTAGATGGCATTGGTAGAGGTGATTAAAGATTATCTTGACAAAGTTTAATTTATAATTTTGAGTATACGAAAATCTTTCATATTGTAAAGATAATAAAATATTAAAAGTTTTAATAGGCTTTAATATATACAATTTTTAATACACGCTTATTAGGAATTGTTTGAACACATCTGTGATGAGTTTGCACATAATTTATAATGTCAACTTGTGGAGAATTATAGTTTAGTTAAGTTTTTGTCACATTTTATCTATCATAAATTAATTAACTACACTGATTTTCGTTTAAATTACACTAACTTTCTATCTTTAATCATTTTCGAGATATTTTACTAAATATGTTTACTATCCCCAACTTTGATGAATGATTTTCGCCCCTTTAACATGAAAGATAACCGATAAAAAAAAAAATTCGTGTCGAATATTTTTCCAAGATATACCGCATATTCAAATTTCATAGATGTCAAGAATAATTACTGTTCTCTTGCAAATCGACTTAAATAACCCAACTAAAGGATTTATTACACAATCCCCCTATCTTTAATCATTTTCGAGATTTTGGGCTAAATATATTTATTGTATTCGACATTGATAGACTACTCTCATCCTTTCAACGTGGAAGATAGTCAATAAAAAAAAAAAAGAAAATTCTTATGGAATATTTTTCTAAGATCTATCGCATATTCAAATTTCATCAATATCAGGAGTAATTGCTGTTCTTTTGTAAGTCGACTGAAATAACCCGACAAAAAGGATCTGTTATTATTCTCAGGATGATGTACCGTCGCCACAAGTCTCATAGTTGGCCCGCATAATCGGTTCGCGTGAACAAGGATTGACAATGGCGCGAGCAACCCTTTGGTAGCATCGGAGAGGGGAGATGCACCTTGCGCGATTAGACGCGCTCCAAACTAGTATGGAACAGTCAGCGCGCGTACTCTGTTACGTTCGCGTCGTTGCTCGTTACAGTGAGCTCACCACGAGATTCGAACCGTTCTCCATTGTGATCCAGTACCTGTTCTCATTCTCCAATCTCTTTTGACTCTTCTGCAACACCTGGTGAGTGATATTACCACTTTTAGATGTTGTATTAAAGTTTCAATTTTTTCATTTTATTATATATTTTCTTTTTTTTTTTTTTTTAGATTCGGACAACAGGTTCTGTTAGGTATTTTACTTTTTTTATTGCTTGTGCATGGATGTCCGTTAAAGTTTTTCTGAAGTGATTCTACATACGTGTTATACATCTTCATTTTTATAAATTTTATGCAATGTTTGATTGCTCAAAATTGTTGCTAACAGGTTGTGATAGGTTTCTTTTATAGTAATTCTAGTATATGTTAAAACTTTTCAATTTGGATTGCTTTATTTAAATACTCGAATTTTTTTTGAGGCGTTGGAAAGAAGTTCTGTTAGGTTTTTCGTTTTTATGAACTTACTCTGTGAATGTCTAGCGAAGTTTCTCTGGTTTTTCGAAGTGATCTGTGGAACTCTGGTTACCTGATAGTTCTTCAAGTTCGATTTTTTTATGCAACAGATGATTGTGTTTCGAGATGCTTTTTTAAGACTATAATTTTAAAATCTTCTTGCTATTTAGACCAGAAATAACTATTTCTTCTTCTTTTTCAAGTAGAAACAATTTATGCAAACAATTTTCTAATTTTTACATTTGTGCTATGAACAAGAATATTTGCCAGTAACATCAAGTGTCAAATTTTCTTATTCTTCATTCTGGAGTAGAAACTATAAAACTAATTATTTTCTCCTATCTCTGCTATTCTCTTTTTCCTATTTCTTATATTTCTGTATATAAAATTATTCTTTTCTCTTATCTCTGCTATTCATTTTCAGAAATTTCTATAAATAATTTACACATCTCAATAGTTACAAATAAAGCCTCCAATATTACAATTAAACTTCAGATCTTCTCAATCCTCAGATTAAATATCTGTTTCATAATACTATTAGGTTGAGTGGAAAATTCGTGCCGATTTTCGATAGGTAATATTTGAATAAATTACTATAAATAAAATTTGACGAGAACATAAAGTTTGCATATATTCTGAAAGATTATTTTTTCACACGTCTTTTACAAGTCTGTTTGTTACAATTACCATTTTCATCTCGGTATTATACTGTCTTGAAGGCATAAGGAAATAGGTTACACTTCTAACAATGAATATTTTTCTTTTAACGAAAAGGGTACGAAAGTACCGGTAAAACATTAAACGAGATACATGTAATGTTTAAAGAGACGGTAATCTTTCAGAAAGAATTGTTCGCAGACTGTGAACAAAATCTAAAGATGAGGATTTCGACCTTGAAGAAAATAAAGAAACATACTTTTTGGAAAAAGTAAATGTTTTAATCACTGGAAAGACAAAAAATTGCAGGACCAAAGAAAAAAATACATATCTTACAGAAAATCAGTGGTTTGAATTACGGAATTGGCTTATTTATTTAAAAATCAGTACGAATTTTCCGGACAACCCAATACATTGCTATAAATTTCATTAAACTTTTACACAGCTCTGAATGTTACAAATTTCAAATTTTCAAATAACGTTTAATTCACGCGAAAACAACCCCCATGAATCGATCCAATAAGCATCTGAAACCTACCTCACACTCTCTTCATCCATCTCATTAACAAAAAAAGCGATATATCACGCCATTCAAGCTTCAAATTTACACACGGAAGTCGAAGAAACGCTCAGCTGGATTCAATATCGTTATTATACATTGGCGATTTGTAGACGTGTAAGTCACATTCATACACACACACACACACACATGTGATTTCCAATTATCAGAAACTCCCTCGATATTTCTCCTTCAGCCTCCACTACTCTATCAGCAATCATATTCTTCGTTTTCTGCAACGGAAACGTTCACAGTAGACCAAGCATAAAATATGATCACCACCCTCTTCATGGTATTCTCTTGTTCCTGAAGTGTAACACAACATCCACTACAACGTGAATGCAAGTAGAGTGACGTCAACAAGGCAACCAGTTCACCGTGAACGATTGTAGACCAGTTCTACTTCAACTCAAGTAATATCGTGGCTGTTGTTTGACTAATCTCCTTGGACAAAATGATCTATCCGTTTTTATTCAGTACGAGGGCTGGTTTGAGATATTCATGATTTAACACGTTAAGTGCTACGCCGATTTCGTTCGCTTCCTCGTTCAACGATTCAGTTCTCGAAAATTTTTCAGTGTGCCGCAACCTTTTATCTTCCACGGTACAGCAACGTTTTTTCGATAATTCCGCGGCACAACCTAACCACAAGTAGAAGCTTGCAAATACATAAATTACAATAATACGTACATGTTTTTATTAGATAAAAGACACAATAAAATAGCTCTATGTATGTAGATATTTACTTTTATTTCAGTTTTATATAAAGCAGTTTGAATTGTACACCAACACAAGAACAAAAATATATAGTTATAGATTACATGTAAAAAAAATTTCCTCTTTAAATTTAAATATAAAATTTGTTCTTTGGTATTCATTTACGCCTATTTAATCAAAGTTAATTTAAACGTAATAACTAATTTATTAATGAGATATTCCAGCTTGTTTTGATGAACATATACGTTTTATATTTGGCTCTATATTAGAAAGTGCTACCCGGTGTTGAAATTACATATTGACAAAAAGTTAGTGGAATATTTGACTTGGAGAAATTTCTAACTAATGTGGTAATTAAACAATTTTTTTATTCTCGCGGCACAGCGGTTGCGGAGCACTGCTTTACGCCGTTATTTCCTCATGAAATATCACGGGGTTGGAAGGTCCGTGTTTACTTGTTCGTGCCGGTTTCGAAGACGCTGGTTATTGATAATTAAATCCTTTAACCTCGTTAGGTGTGATGGTTAGGATAAAGTAGCCTAATATGAGACCCCAACCTTTATTGAATATAGGAATTAAAGGAGGTTTTGTAATAATTATTTCACATGGATTATGTTCCTCAGGTCTATTATATTTAATTAACATCATTTATAAACAGACTAATAGCCGATTAATAATTTTAAATAAAGGAATAATATTATTTATATCTTCTATATCCTTAATATGATTCTTACTATGTTCATCAAATATAGCTGTCCCAATGTCTTTAAATTTAATTAGAGAAATTACTTTATTAATAAGATTATATGTATGATTTAAATATTTTATTTGTATTTTTATTCTATATTGTTTATTCAGATTTATTTATTCATTATATTTATATAGATATACTCAACATGGCTTTACCAATATACTAAATTTTTATAATATCAAAATTAATAAATTAATTAATTTTATTACTTTAACGCTACACTGAATTCCTATCAATTTATTAATTTTTAATTTATTTATTATATATTTAAGTAATTTAAAATAAAATATTCAGTTACATTATTAAAGTGTGGCATAGAAAACAATGTAGTGTCTTGAGTAAACATATGCGTGAAACACATTGCAAAAAGTTTTTCAAGTCGTACAATTAAGTTACGAATATATTCAGAATGGTAAGTGCATAATCACATTTGTAAATACTGTTGTACAGTGAATGAAATGGAGTTTAAGGTTTAGTAGTTGTATATTATTAAATAATGGAAAGTTAACCTGAAAATTACTTAATAGTTATTAGCTTGTATTTTACTAGTCAGTATTTTAATCCCTTTTTTTCAGTATTTAAATATGAAGGGTCAGTATTTAAATAATTTGGTCAGTATCCTTTAGTCAGTATTTATACTAAATTGTCAGTATTTAAATAAATTATGTACCGACCAATTTTTTATTTACATACTGACCGTTTTGGTAATAAAATATTGACCGAAAGTTGATTTAAATACTGATCGAAAATAGATTTTAAATACTGACTATTCAATTTGTTGTCATAGTTATTGTTGAGTGTACTCGTGGTTGATCTTGCGATCTTTCGAGTTTGGCTGATTTTGCACGTCTGTGCCGATTAACTATTACCTCGAAGGACCACTTCTGTGTATCGGAAGACTAATTAACTGTTATCCGAATCTCTATATTTTCCAATGTGTGAGTGTCTACCGAGCAAATGGACACAATAGCCAATTGAATTCTACCGTTTCTAAATTCTATGCCGAATGATTATAGTGGTTCTCTTTCCATAGCAGAATGGAAGGAGAATCCTCGGTCAGGATACATTAAGCGGGGATGAGTCACGCGGATTGGTTCGTCACAAATTCAATTTCAACAAGGGAGGTGGTTGATTATACGTGATTGGCAAACTATTAAACAAAGAACGAACTAAAGATGATGCCCCCAAGTCGACAGTCACTCTCAAGTACCTTTTGCACTGTTGAGTGACGGCTTGCGGAAACTCGCGTGTCTCGAGCAATAAACGCAGCAGGTAATAAATCTTGGTAACGCTTCGTCGCTAACAAAAACATACCGAAGAGGAAACGAAAAACTCGAGACATTGAAATATCCTAAACAAATGTGGATAATAGCCACGAAAAGAAAAGCATCGAATTTCTAAATCGAATTTCAAATTTACAACTGCTGCGAAGAACCGAACAATTTCCAGACCAGTGTCTGGAAGACGCAATAAACGACAAAACAGTTATCACGTCACTGTTTCCGAATATGGAACTCTTGAAAGTTCCTAGTACGAGACAGGTCTCACATTAAGCACCTAATTTTTTTTTAGCCCTTTGACTGTTATGGACGCATATATGTGTCTGCTTAAAGCCATCGATATGGAGTATGGGCGCATACATGTATGCATTCAGTGATTGTTTCTATCTTACACCTCTCACAAAAACAAAAAATACCAACTTTTAAAATAGACACATATCTTTGTATTGCATATCAATAAAAATAAAAGAATTCTGTTTATATTGAACACTTATTCTTCATTTCTTAGAATCATTTATTTCTTCAGACGACAGATGATTGTAATTGTTGTAGTAGCATATCGTAATATTCTATTTGCGTGTTACATTAGTTTATATTACTCTAAAACCTTAAAAATATCTAATAGTTTTGAAGAACTTGTTCTAAGAGACGATAGTGATGTAAGTGGAAGAGAGACAGAATTGAGCAGGGATTGCGACGATAAAGTTGGAAGATTAATATTTCTATATAAACAGTATATTTCCGAAAGGAAATGAAAATGTTTCTTTTCAATTTGGCGTAGGTAAAGAATCAAAATAGTAATTTAGTTGCACATTGTATAATCGATCATAGTATAGCAAAGCTCACGCTACGCGAAAAAGTATTCCGTCCTCGAAGAGCGTTTAAGTTTCAAGTATGCCGCAGTCAAAGGGTTAGATGGATTCTGTTAAAAAACGTACACAGTGAAATAAAGATTAGATGGTATTGGTGGTTAAAGCAGTTAGAGAGCATATCATAGGATATGAAACAGCGGCAAAACATTTTGTTGTCCCCAAAGGAACTCTCGAGTGGTATGCAAAAAATACTTATTTCTCTCCTGAACATTTGACGTTACTGTCTTTGGTAACGTTGAGTGCAAGAGAAAAAACAATTCCAAAAAATGCACTATAAGGAAACGCGTAAAAAGTGATAGTTCAACTGACGAGTGTGAAGAAAACATTCTTCTGAATGACGAAAGTGATAATGAAGAAAATTATGATGCAGAATGCTTGTTTTGCACAGGACTTTATTCTTCAAATGTACGTATGTAGTGAACAATGGGTTCAGTGTACAAAATGTTATCAGCGGGTCCAGACTGTGGTACAAACGAAACTAATTTTATATGCCCAATATGTGAAAAAAGATAGAAAAAATATCTTTTGACAAGATGAAATCTGGGTCTCATATTAGGCGACCAGTTTTTCAAGTCATGGTTTTGCATACTTTTCATTTTTATTTTATTACGATGGAACTCTATCTGTTTTGTTATCATTTTTAATATGTCGCAAAAATGTACACGTCTTACATTTAAAACATGTGTCGTATTTTAATAAAAGTATTTTTAATCGAGAATTGTGCTTGCTTAAAGAAATGAGTTTCATATTCGGCTACTTTACCCTACGCGTTTCGAGATTTCGTTGTTATTTTACCACACGACTGGAAATATGTGTTATCAATTCTTACGTAATTTACTGAACCTCAGAAGAAAGAAAAAATAAAAAAACCAATGACGCATTACAAGTTTGTCAAAAAGTTTTATAAATCAATTGAGAAGTGATTTGTGGGAATCCATCCACATCTTCGTCAGACAATAGACTGAACAACAAACTACATATTCCCAATTTAGGAGAAAGAAAACGGAACTGCATTGTTTATTCTGATAGGAAAACATAGTAAGACGTCAAACAACTTATTATCGTGAAACGTGTATAAACCAGTCTGCAATGCATATTGGAAATTGTTTCAAAATTTACCATACTGTAGAAAATTATAAGAAATAAAATTTTGATTTTTTTTTGCAAAAAAGTATGTTCCTCAATGTCTACAACTTCATATAAATCAAATATGAATTTATAATCTGAATATTGATGAAGATCATACGAATAAATAACCTGTTGACTCTTAAATTGCATGGAAAGGTGTAAATTTCACTTTAGATAAAAAGTAAATTATATTGCAAATTAAGAAATTAATAAAACTCTGACCAAGCTCTTTCATATTTAAGCCAAGAAAGTATTTTAAAAGACCCTCATATATAATATATATTGTTTATTTCCTCATAGTTATTGTAGTCAGCTTGTTAACTCTTAAATTGCAGAGGAAGTAAAAATATATGATGCAATTTAGGGATTGAAAATGAAAAATAAGGCTGCCTACAAGAAGAATGATTGTGGATGTTAATGCTGACTCATTTATTAGGTACCCTTTTATTAGACTCTCACTGTCAGAGAAGAAAAATGGCATAACCTTTTTGCTTGTTACAGTATTATTAGGATCCTTATAAGATGTAGGTGTTTAAATTGCTGGAATATTTTTAATTATTTAGAAAAATTGAAATATTCTCTTAGTTGTTGCAAGATTAGTACCGTTATTGTCATTAATGTCACAAAATTGTGAAAGATCAGAAAATTACATAAAAAATTATTATTATTAATTAGTAAAAGATTATTTAAATTTATATTTAAAAAATAGAATTTTCTTTCTGAGATTGTAGAGTAAAAAATTTATTAATGGTACTATAATAGAATGAAGTCATATTGCTAAGAGTGGACTAGAATTTGTCCACAATAGTATAAAAGTAAATAGAATATTTTCACAATACTAGAATACTTACTAAGAATATTAGAACATGTAGTGTCTTTTAATGTAAGATTAAAGTCATGTAATGTCACAATTACAATTACAAGTTTACAAAATGTGAATGATACAAGTTTCATTGAATGACAAGGTTAGAATCCCTCTTGTGTTCATGGCTCAATAGTTTTGAAGTAGTAAATCTTTTTCAACAGCAGAGTTTCAGCTGGTCAGAAACAGTGCAACTTGGTTCAACTTTAGTTGGAAAATTGATTCACCATAGGGCACTGAACCTAAAATAAAATAGGAAAGATTTAAACCTATTCTCTGAACTATTCCTGAGCAATTGTATCCAATAGATAATGACTACTTGTATAAAAATCTTTATGTGGCTATAATCTAATTTTCTCACTGATATGCAGCTGATGTTGCATAAATTTCCTCTTGACTTCTGGCAGCCTTTGTGCTTATAGTGGTCACTGAACCATGTTAATATCCTTCACAGGCTATATTAATGTAAACATACCATTATTGAGGTCACTATAGTTCTTGCTATAACCAGCATCATTGGCATTCATCATTCATCTCATTAAATATTAATATAATATACTTACTAAGCGTACCATTATGCATTAGCATACTCTATTAACGCTTATTCACTTGTTAATATAATTACTATGTTTTAATACACTTTATTATTACTGATAGTGCAATTAGTCTGGGTACCATTAATGTATACAGCAATACCATAGCTATTGGGTTGTTGGATAAATCTTAAAACTTTTTCAGATATGAATTGTAAACTTTATTTCAACACTTTGCAATATTACAATTAAACCAAATATATACTATTTTGTTCAATTATGTTCTGCCATCTATTGAGTAGTGGCATTATTCCATCCATGTAGAATTTCTGATGTTTCTGAGGAAAAAATTCCTCTAAGTGATTTTTGCAGTCCTCCATTGAATGCAAATTAAGACCATTTAAAAAATTTTGTATGGACTGGAATAAATGATAGTCTGATGGAACTGTGTCTGGTAGACTATAAGGTGGGTGCATTAAGACTTCTCATCCAAAGTCCAACAACACTTGTCAAGTTGCCAAAGATGTGTATAGCCTAGCATTGTCATGGTGAAAAACAATACCTCTTCTATTGACTAATTCTAGTCTCTTTCTTCAATTGCACATTTTAATCGCATTAATTGTAAACAATGAAGATCTGAATCGATCGTTTTGCCAGGTGGAAGCAGCTCGTAATAAACGATTCCTTTATAATCCCATCAGACATACACTATCACTTTTTTAGAATGCAACCCATCTTTTGCAACTTTTTGTGGAGGTTCCTCTTCTTTCGACCACGATCGTTTACGACAAATATTGTTATACACGATCCATTTTTCACCTGTTATCAAACACTCGAGGAATGGGTGAATTTTGTTACGGTGTAAGAGGGAATCGTAAACAGAAATTCGATTCAATAAATTTTTTTCAGTCAATTCATGGGGCACCCAGATATCAAGTTTCTTTTTACTTTTTAGTTTATTTAAATGATCTGTGCCTGTCCTCTTCAATTTTTATGGCAATAAAATCTGTATTAATCTCAATAGGCCGGCCAGACCAAGGAGAATCATGAACATCGAATTTTCCATCTTTAAAGCGACGGAACCAGAATTTTGCCGTAGATATCAATAGAGCATCTTGTCCATAAATGCGACAAATTTTTTCACGAGCTTACGTAGCTTTTTTCTCTTTCTCGAAATAAAAAAGCAGAATATGTCGTAAATGCTCCTTATTTGTGTCCATATTAAAGCTTGAATAACTTACAATTTTTTATATAAAATTCTTTTATTATTACAGTAAACAAATGTTTGAAATGTAAGCTTCCTAATGATATCAAACACTTATATGCAATAGATAAAAACCAGTTAAAAATCACACGACAAAATACAGGACTTCAGACTGCCTTAATACTTATTCGACAAACTAATACATTATAAATTACTCCATTCTACTATTACTGTACATCTGTGTCTATGGAATTATGCTCAAGTAAATGTTCACAGTGCCAGCAAGTTTAGTAGAACTCTTCTTCAGACTTAAATGGCAAAACCGAGTAGGTTTGCAGCATAGTAAAATTGAATCGGTGTTTCACATCTTCGACCTAACAACCTAACCTAACCTAACCCAACCATTGGCTTCGAACCGTTGAATCAAGAGGTATCCTAATCCCTCTTCGAACGTTCCTTTTATCAAATTTTCAGCGTTTACCTACCCAGGACCAATGTACGAAAATTGCAGAGAGATCTTGAAACCGCCGCGTTCCGATCGTTAAGCGTTCATCCAGGTCAAGGCTCCGCGGTTGGGATGCAAATGTGCATTCGTAACACAGCTCCTCGTGAACAATGGATGCGCGATAGTGCGCTAATTAGCTGGCGGATTTTAGGAAAGATGCGGAAACACATGCTTGCTCTACCGTTTTCTACCGAAATCATTGCACTCCACTCAAATCTGCGTGGCTAAAGAGAATGCCCGGGAATAGATAGTGACTAGATGAATAATGAAACAGTTAGTAAGGTTAATTTACCTCTTTTGGTTCTACGAGTGGATGGGAACTTTGTGAATGGTATTTCCACATTTTTTGGTTCAGAGTAGTTCAGAATGGTAGAAGTGCTGTTTTGAACAACGAAAAACAGTAACTTTTTAATTAATTTTAATTTTTGGATTTGAAAAAGTTATTGGTACGATTTCTCAAGTTCTGTGGATATTTTGAAATTTTTATGGTAGCCAATTTTTGGTCTACAGATTTTCTGGGGTGTTCTCTAAGTGTTATTTTGGGAGATAGTGATTTCTCTATTTTCTTATATTTAAATTGTTGTGGATTATTACACATAGATTCTTTCATTGTATTGTATTTATTCCATGTATTATGATGTTTCATTACATTGGTCTATGTGCTATAATTTGATTAACATTACTATATCCTGCAATTTTTGGTTTAAAGATGTTCAGAAAGACTCTGATGTGTTAAACTGTTATTTTGTGAGATGATGATTTTTGTATTTGCTTATATTTAAATTGTTCTGTAGTATTACACATAGATTCTTTCACTTTATTACATTTATTCTATGTATTATGATATTTCACTAAATTGGTCTACATGCTATAATTTGATTAGCTTTAATATATCCTTGGAGGTTTCATTCTTCCATTATCCAACCTCTTGCTCAAAGAATGATTCTGTTGAATGAGATATCTCTTTTCTTAAAGTATTTATTTCAAATATCTGTTTCAAAATACTGCAACAGTCTCTATTTTCTCATCAAACAATATCATGCTTGTAACATTGATTCTTCAATATTTGCCTTCTTTTTTCATTTAAAAATGAGATTCTTCTTGGAAGAAAGGTATGTTCTGAAATGGTACTTTTCCCTCAGGATCTTATTCTTTTTCAATCTTTTTTATGTCAAGATTTTCTCTCTTTCTTCAATACTTTATTTCGCTATCTAGTATTCCGTTTTCCACGATACGTTTCACTTTGGCTAGGAAGGGTGAACATTGTCCTGAAAGCATTGAAAATTCCCTGGTAGTTCTGTTGTCGCGAGCTCATCCAGAAAATAAAAGCAATTCGATAGTTCACGATCGGTTTCGTGCTTGACGTCAACAAGAATCCGATGAAACGTGTGGGAGGCAATTGCTGCACCATCAGTCAGTTAGAAACTATTTGGAATTAATATGTTTACTCCCTCGATTAACTACCCCTTTCCGTTGCTTTTTCATTTTTTTCTCTAGTTTAATCTAATTGAATTACCGCATCTCCGATTTTTGCCACTTTTTGAAATTGAATTCTAAATATATGCAACTTGTTTCATGCTTAAAATTCAATACTTTATTAAAATAACATATTGGATAAAAATCTGGAATAATTTTTAAGTTACGTCAGCGCAATTTTAAAGATAATTGCACCTTTTCCCTAATTTCACAAATTGTGTGTTTCATTTTTAAGTTAGGTTACCTTAACTTTATGAAAGAAAAATCTCTGAAATCCTAATTATGACAAAAGTTTCTCCAGACTTCTCTTCAGTGTATTATTTTAAAAGCTCCTTCTCCAGAAAAGATAGAGAAATATTGTTGAAATTTGATTCTGTTTCATGACAATTGTAGAAATAGTTTTTCCAGGTATTTAAAATTACATTTCATGGGATTATCCCGGACAGTAAGATGTGTGGCGTTGCGTCTAGTTATGATGGACGAGAAAGGAACAGATTTTTCGGGCTAGGAGCGTTCTCGCAATTCCTCGATTGTTGCCACAAGGTTGTGTATAATTGAATCGCGGTTGTTTGTCCAATCAGCCGTGAGCGTGTCGATAGAATTGCAATTTTGACAGGTATAAATGTTTAGGTTCGCACCGATGAAAACAACCCGTCGGATGACAATTATTTCAACCTTTCCATCGAATCGAAATACATGTTTTAATCTAGTTCACACTTCACAGTTTGACATTTCCACGAGTAAATCTGATTGTTTATGTTTCTGGTCTCTACCAGATTCTGTATCAAACCTATCCGAATATTTTTAGCGAAGAAAGCACACTGTGAAGTTTATTTGGTCAGAATCACAAAATTGTCAATTTTATAAAATAAAAATGCAATTTACAGAATTAAGACAGATTTAACAGAATATGGCCACTTTAGAATATGCAAAAGAAGAAAATTTCCATCCTAGAATTATGCAGAAATATATAAGAACTGGTTTGTGTAGGTTAGTAAAAGAAAAGTAGAGCAAACTTTGAGGATATAAATTCCTGTCAACACAGAGTAAAAACTCTTAAAGAGAATACTTTCAAGACTGTCCCAGTGTGTATTAAAATTCTTTATTCTGCTTTTATGAGCACGGCATGTGCTTAAATTTTGTGGTTTAAGTTCAAGAAACTAGCTGAAAAAAGATCTTCAGAAAACAAATTCTCTCCTTTCATCTTAGTAAGGGTTAGTCTTTTCAACTGAGAATAAAGGTGTTTGATGAAATATAAGGAGGAAGTTATGAAATTGTTAGTTGAAAATTATAAGAAATTGATGATTAGGAAAGGATAATTGTGTTAAAGAAGTATAAAGAAGTAATTCTTTCTAATAAGAATTGTAAAACTGAGAAGGATAAAATTTCTAATACTTGTAATGCAGAAACTTCAGTTGAGGATTAATAATACATGACTATAAATTAAAGACACTTAAGACTACCTAAAATAGCATAGTATGTAAAACTTATATTCTGATCTAAGTTCATGCAAGGTCACAAAACTTTTAATACATACAGTATAAAAACTTCAGTTGGGAATTAATGGTATATGACTGTAAATTAAAGACTCTTAAAGGTATTTAAAATAGCATAATATGTAAAACTTATTTTCTGATTTAAGTTTATGTAAGATAATAAAATTTCTAATACTTATAGTATAGAAACTTCATTTGAAAATTAATAATGCCTGACTATAAATTAAAAACACTTAAGAGTACCTAAAATAGTATAATATGTAAAACTGATTTTCTGATCTAAATTCATGCAAGATAATAAAACTTGTAATATTTGCAGTATACAAAATTCAGTAGGGGATTAATAATACATGACTATAAATTAAAGACACTTAAGGGTACCTAAAATAGCAAATAAAAGTACTGTTCATCCTTCTCATTTTACATTTACATCTTCTCATTCAAAACATATGGTTCTTCTTCCAAAGAACGAAACCTATTGAAAATTCATTTCTATATTTTATTTTTTCAATAAGATCATTTCAAGTGAAATTAGCAGAGCCTAATTTTTGATTAAGAGAAGAAGAAAAGGAAAAGGAGGTTAGGCCTTTGCAGTGGCTGAAAACTAGCATCTCTGAAGCAAGGTTTAATCCGTCGGCTATGCGGCTGGCAAGTTTTGACGAGAGACACTCTCCAAAGTTGAAATTTACTCTGCTGGTGCGCCAGTTTACCCATAAAAAGCAACGGATTAGGATCACGGTTAATGCCTGTGACATTGCAGTTTAAATGCTCCGCTGATCTGTCTTTAAAGTGCGCCAAGGAACCTCTCATTTGCTGGGTTTCCACTTGATACTCCTGGCTTGATACTCTTTCAACTTCCTGCTTAGCTGAGCCTCTGATGATTTGCTTGAGAAATTATTCAGAGAACTATGTGATGAATTGAATGCTTTGCTGTAAATATATTTTATTCGATTCCTGTAGATAACAATTTGCTTCCTTACTTTGTTTGCATTCTCTTTATTTGATTTCTTGGTTCACCTGTTTCAAAGAAATTGTTGTTAAATTAGGGAAGAAATTGATCATGGGTATAACAAGGAGAATATCTTTTAAGATTCAAGAACAAGGATTTTGTATTTCTTTTCAATTTTAACAGATTTATGAATACTCCTCTTTTTTTTTTTTACTGAAATTAATTGAGTACAGTTTTATTTATCATTTTATTTATTATTTCATTTCATTAACAAGAAATTAATGCAAGTATTTGTAGAGTGAAGTTTAATTGCAACGAGCGTTTCTATTAAACCCTCCTTCCGTCTGTATTGTTCATCTTCCTTTATTACTTTTATTTTACCAATGAACTTCTATTAAATTCTAGAAGTTCGAAACTTTTATCTTCTTATTTTAGAAGATTCATTACCTTTGACTTTGATAAATCCACAAAATTTCTGAGAACTTAGTTCCTCATAAAGTTCACTCTTCGTGAATTCCTCGCTTTAATTCAAGAGATTTATCATTTAAAGTGATTCAACCGAGTTTCTTTTCAGCATTAATCGTTCTCTCGGATTACAATTTACCACGTAATCCCATTAATGGCCCTCTTTGCAGGCTAACGAGATCCTCTTTAATTCTTGGACGATACTTCGATCGAGGACTATTTTGTCAGGTGTTAATTAATCATCCTCCCTGTTGTTTACCGACATCCTGCATTAATATTTCACACTTGGAGAGGTTATTAATCATTGTAACAGTGATCAGAAGCGATAACACCAACTGTAAGATCATTTTTCTTCTCATCATTTTTATTACAATTTGGTGAAGAGTTGCACGAGTTTTTCGCAGTTCATTGTTTCTGTTGCAAGCCACACTTCAAGCCAGTGATTGTTGCAAAACCTCCGGAAACAAACAAAAGTCCGTGTGTGCAAGGATATAAACATAAACAGGAAACTTCCAAGCCAGTGTCGTTTCTATTTTCGTCTCATACTTATTCCAGCGCACAAGAAAAAGTGGTTCTTTCGCTTTTCCAGCCAATGATGCAGCCTGACGTACAGTAGAAATTCTGACCTACAAAAAAAAAAAACCGTTGTCCTTACCCACCTCGACCACTCTCTCGCAATCGATTGTCCCATTTCGACACGAAATTCCGGCGTGAGTCGTGAATGAAGTAGTCACGACTGGGTTGCTTTCAACGGAGAAAAGTTTTTCTCTATTGGAAAGAGACCTACCTCCTTTCTCCTTCTCCTCCCACTTATTTTTCAGAGTGTTTCTCCAATCTCGAAAACCATTTTAGCGATCAGAGGTAGCTGTTAGTAGCAGTTTCGTAGGGAAGCGTAGAGCGAGATTTTTGCAAAAGTTTTATCTTCCAAATTGGTTCCTTTGCTGGTAAAATCTTCTATTCGTTCGGTACAATCATCATCCGGGTCGTAATCTTTAGTAAACAGACAATTACTTAAAAATTCTCATCAGAGTTTGAAATATTTGCCTAGCAAATGCAGAAATACGTCATGAATTTTTCTATAAGTATCTCTAAGCAGATATCATTGTTATTTAAATTATTTGTTTGCAAGTGACACTTGTCGTTGCACGTGCATGTTAAGAATTTTTTATAGGAATTAGGATGCGGTGGTCAATCATTCTATTAGGTTTACTGTGTTCTGAGGTTTTGGGACAAGTGCCGTGCTGTTTCTCACAGTTCTTTTATCATAAGGCACCCTTTTCCTCCCAATTCCGTGGCCAGCTTCTTTAAGAACAACAGTCACACCCTTAAGGCAACGCAACGTCGAGTTGCTTGCTATCCCCAAACTTTCTCTTGCATTCTTTTAAACAAACATACCTACGACACTCAATAGCTACGTGACTTCGAGTCACTAGCTATTACCGGATATCTGCATATTTTCATTCTCACTGGTCACACACAGACTAAGTCCCTGCCATAAATTGTACGAAAGCAAAATAGCGTCGGGTTAATTGCTTTCGACAACCCTTGAAAAGGTGACGTCGCTAACACACTTTGCGCAGATAGAGTGAAACGTGTGAATAAATAGTGTTATAAGTGTAGTATCGTAGCTTTAAGCGATCGTAGTTTTTAAGAATAATAGTTAACATAGCGTGTAGTTGTAAGAACAGGAAGAAGGTCGTAAAAGGAAAAGGCGGAGGGGAAGTTGAGAGCCAGGAAGAGTTTTCTTGACGGAAAAAAGAACAGTGTTGAGTTGGAAGTCGAGTCGTAAAGAGTTGTAGTGATATGTGTAGTCCTGTAACCTTAGTTTTAATTCTAATATTATTATAGTAAAAGACATTTTTATATCTAATTCTACATAAGTATTACTTTATTGAATGGAAAAAATATATAAGAACCGTACTTTTAATACGTACTATTAATAGAATCAAAAGACTCATTAAAGATACCGTAAAATTAAGCATTACTTGAATGCCGATTATAAATGGCACTAGTTTATCCTTGGCTCGTTGTATGAATGCCGATTTTAGTTTGCATTAGGAACGAAAGGGTTAATCGATTTCAATGAAATTTTTATAATTGACACAAATCTACAGAATGTATTTCTTTTTAATTTCGTCAATTTTTATACGTCGATCGTCCTCGATAAGTTTTTGAACAGCTTCAACATTTCCTGATGTTACACTTGCCTTTGCACGTCGCGGATGAAATGCGTTCTCGACGTGTTGACGTCCACTAGAAAACGATTTGCACCAAGTGAATACTTGAGTTCTTGATAATGTCTTCTCACCGAACTGTAAACGCAGTTTCGATAGGTTCTGTGCCCTCAACGGTTAAAAACTTCATTATAATACGTTGTGCAACGGAAGATGGTACTAACTTCTCGCTCATTGTGTTGTTTACTAACGAAACGAAAAGTAGAACGTCACAGGGAGTGCAATGTTACCAAACTACTTTTGTTTCAACTCTCAGTCACTCTCATCGACACATGTAACGCTGTACAGATATGGCATACATAATCCGATTTATATTTGACTGACCTTGTACAAAGCTACGGAGATTGAATATAATTGACTAATAAGCAAATTTCACATCTTAAATTTGCTTGTACTTTAATGCGAAATCAAGCATGAACTTTTGCACTGACCCAATATATTCACTTCAGAGTACTGAAAGGATGTTTCTAATGTAGTTACGAAATCTTAGGTACACCCTCCAGGCTCTAATTTAAACATGAATGAATTTCCCTTAAAATTTCATCGTTCATCGTCATCTTTGTATGGCAGATCTTGGGGCGTCCGATGTTCCAGCTGCTTCCGCTTAGTTTAACGACTGAAGGAGCTTGCTCTAACTACGTAATGGCAATCATCATGATTCTAGGATGCAGCTGCTGCCCTGTAACTTTCTTAGCATAACTGATAACGCAATTGCTCGAGTCAGGTTGAAGGAAGAACTAGGGAGAGACAGGGAGAGACGCGGAGAGACATGAAAAGCCTGGAACCTAATAAACCGATGGAAGCTTGAAATAGCCGGTTGGTGTCGATACTGTTAGATTATAATGTCTGTCAGAGCATGAAAAGTAGAATATTTAAGGTTAAAAGTTATTTCTCTTGAAAAATTTTTCAATATATGAAATATTTGGCTATTCCACCATAGGGGAGTGTAATATTGTAAGACGTTGTATATGGTGTTCCGTAACTGGTGGCACAAGCGAGCAGAGATCAATTCTAGGTGAAAAATTGAATCGAAAATGTAGAATAACATTTTTTCATTTGAAATTTCGGTTTTGAGAAAAATCAGTTTGAAAATTTGTCAAGTACACGTGCATTTGATTAAGTTTTCACTGAAATAAAACGCTTTTTGAATGAAAATGATCAGTAATGATATCCGGTTGTATCGTTGCTAGATTTTCATTTGTGGAGTCACGTTAAATGTATTGTACATAGTGACAATTTAACGAGGATCGAATAATTACGACAAAAAACTATTGTATCGTATGATTAAGGGAGTATGCAACCTTTTCGGCTTCAAAAATTTGAAACTGTTTTTGCTGTTTTTAACATTTTGGGTAGAATGTTACAGTAAAAGGATTTTTTGAAATTTTGAAAAATAGCGAAGTTATAAGACTTCAAACGACTGCATGTCACTTCAAGCAAGAAGGGCCAATGTAACATTCCTGACGAGTAAAGATTCCGGTTGATTTCTTGTCATTAAACCTGACTTTTTACGTTTACTTATTGAAATAATTTTAGAAAAACTACCTTAGCGTGAAATTTTACGTAAAATAGTAATGAGAGCGTGAATTTTATAATATGGACAATTGCTCCAAAGACATCATTTGAAACAGTGGGTTTAGATTTTCTTTATCTGCAATGGAAATGCAGATGGTGGTGCATTTTTATCAATTAAAGTCTAGACAATAAACCTTTCAGCGTACTGCCCCTGGAAAAGTTTCAGCTCCATGTTTTCACCTAATTGTTTATAAACAATATATGAATTAATAACAACTGCATTCAAAAAACAGAATAACATGCGGTGCTACCATTTTTTACTACGTCGATAAAGTTTATAATTATATTAATATAATTATAATAATAGCTGATCAAATTTATCCACTGCATTCATGTTCACATTATAATACAAATTAACTCTTTGGGATTAGGTGGATTAAAATATATTTCACCATGCATAAAAAGTTAAGCAAAAGGTAGGACAGTTTCTAACCTACCTAACCTCAAAGAGTTAAAGGGGTATGCAACCTTGCGGCTTCAAAACTTTGAAATTCTTTTTCTTTACTTTTTTTTTTAGCATTTTGTGTAGAATATTGTAATAAAAGGATTCTTTGAAATTTTAAAAAATAGCGAAGTTATAAGACTTCAAACGACTGCATGTCACTTCAAGCAAGAAGGGCCAATGTAACATTCCTGACGGGTAAAGATTCCGGTTGATTTCTTGTCATTAAACCTGACTTTTTACGTTTACTTATTGAAATAATTTTAGAAAAACTACCTTTGCGTGAATTTTTACGTAAAATAGTAATGAGAGCGTGAATTTTATAATATGGACAATTGCTCCAAAGACATCATTTTGTAACAAAAAAACAGTTGACATAGCGGCATTTATTGGTGTCAGTGTTTTTAACAACGGCTACAAAAACATTTTATTAACCCTTTCGATACTACTCGTGACTATAGTTACCCATCATCGTACGTTCGCTCTATTCTATTGATGACTATAGTCATTTGTGAACCCTCTATGGGCCCGTGTAACTTTCAGGTCACATTTTAATTTATCGAAATTTTACACAGAAGTGCAAACATTATAGCCCGTTGTTACCTAAAAGTCACATAGTGAATATATTGCAATAAAATTGTTTAACCGGAAAAATTTTTTTTCATTTGCATATATAAGTTTATAATTGCTGATTTTTCGTTCCCCCAATTTCTTGGATTTAAAACAAAAATTCGGCCCATAGAGGGTTAAAATTTCACATTGATTCACAATTTTAGTCGGATAATAGCATAGCAATATTATTTTCACAGATACCGATTTCTTCTGTTTCGTAACTATTTTGTTTTTTGTTATGGTGATGTGTACATTCGCGAAGAAACAGGCCTTTAAAGTAGCATTTTGAGTATTCGCGATTTAAGTATCGATACAACGGAAGCATATGGGCGGAAGACACAGCCGTATTGAAAGGGTTAATGATGAAACTTATGGATTTGAAGATTGGTAATAATGCGTACATTTGTAAGAAAATAGACAAACGTCGACTAATGCGGAGATTTAGGCTCAAATAAATTCGAAAGAAGCTCGGCAACTGCTAAAGAAAACTAAAAGACAAACGGCTGACGAATTTTTGGAAATAGAAAGCTCACTTTATGGCCTCAGAATTGCAGATTGATTTTGTAAAAATATTCTTTTATTTTAGAGAGAAATTAATTTGGAACTTCAAACGCGTTTTTCTTGAAATTGCGTTTTCCTACCTTGCACCCAGCAGATCTCCGAAATTTTTCATCCATTCAACTTGAAATTTCTACACATTATTTTTCATGAAATAATCTACAATGTGGCTTCTGATTTTTTTGATATCTTAATTCGTTGTATTTTTATGAATGTTTAAATTTGATTTTCATCAGCTAAAACATTTTATATTTAATAAGCCGCCATTTTCTTATTTTCCAAAATTATTGAAAAATCATACGCCACATGAGGGATATTCTATTTTTGTTTAAATTGGCTCAAAAATTTGTTATTTTTTATATTCCAGTCACATTTATCACTGGATACAAGCGAACAAGGTTTAGCTGGACACGAAGTTAAATAATGTTGTACAACTCTACCATTTTGTACTTTTACCTAATACGAAAAATATGAAAATAGAGTTAAGATATTACTTAACGACGCTTATAAAGATCTTGGCTTTTTACTAAATATTTATAGGCGAAAAAAAATATAAGTCACTCGATTTTGTTCGGCTTCTAGGGTTGCATACGCTCTTAATTAAAATTTCCGTAACGATGTGTTAGAAGACGTTCAGAGAAAAATAAGGAGGTCATAGTTGCGTGTATGCGAGAACATAGACATCACTTTCACTAATTTCTGAATTAAACGTAACTTCAAACAAATCTTTCTCGAAAACGAAGGGTCAAATGAAAAAATTTTATTCCACATTTTCGACTCAGTTTTTCACGTAGAATCAATTCCTGCTCGCTTGTACCATCAGTTACGAGATAGCCTGTGTGTTAGAAAAATAAGAAGTAGTAGATCGTTCTTTTACGTTGCAAGAGATTATTAAATTTTATTTTATTTGCTTTATTTCTTTCGACATATTCGTTCATTTTTATTAGAAATTTTGTGTAGAGGAGGTGAGATTCATTTTCATCTGGCTAGGTGATAAAGAAAGAAAGAAAATGATCCTTCAACATTTTTATATTGTTCGCGGTACATTCTGCAACGAAGGGGATGAGTTCTTCCGATGATTCAAGGGACAATTGGCAAGTGAAAGTCAGCAAAGAAATGTTCCAGGAGAACGATTTTGTGACTATCGCTGAATTCATTCTACGAGATACGTGTTGATCTTCTGCTTGACCTATTTCTCGTCGTTGGAACATCAGCCAACTGGCTGTGGTGTTTTTTTTTCTTCTCCCGCTGTCCTCGGCCGATTTTTCCCACTTTTCGTGACCATTTCGTAAAACAAAAAAAGTGACACCACAAAAAATAATCACTCTCCGATCAAATAATTTCAAGCACCGTAAAGCGACCGTGGAATTCTGTTTTTTAACGCTCACGCTTTAATCGTCTCTGCTAGTCTATTTCATGTTTTTTAAATATGCGATGCTCGCAGAGCTTGTAGTCGCTGTAAATTATTGCTCGTTACACACCATCCTGCTGTTATTCCGTTCCACTTCCGGCGTTGAATTGCTCGACCGTGCAGAAAAGCACGGAAAAATGACTCCTTTTAGAAAGAAACAAATGTTTAAATATATCTACAGAATGTTATAACTTGACATCAAAGGCACATTGCAGTATTGTAGAATAGCTATCAAAAGGAGTACTAAAACTGAGGAAATCAAAAGTGCACCTTGGCTATGAGCGTTATGGAGTGGCACTTCTGCTTTAAATTTTAGATATTCGATTCCTATTTTCTATAATACGTTCTAATAATTCTTCTATAAATTATTTTCTTTCATTTTTATTTACTGAATTTACTAAATAGCGATTTTCAGAAATTACGAATTATTATTTTTTGCTGTACTCCGTATTAATTGAAATATTGCAAGTGAATGGAAATTTTGTTTAGATATTTCAAGCAATTTTGTGTACAACGTTTACTGGATTTACTAAATAGTGATTTTCAGAAACTACGAATTATTATTTTTTGCTGTACTCCGTATTAATTGAAATATTGCAAGTGAACGAAATTTTTTTTAGATACTTCGAGCAATTTTGTGTACAGCGTATGTCTGATTAACGGTTGCCATTCATAGAAAGTTCCTCGATCGGTTTTTTGTGCACCTATTCCTTATTCAATTTCGTGTCGGAGTCGAATAAACGATCCAAGGAGGAAACACGATCCTGCCAACGACGTTTCCGAATCAGAGCTCCATTCAAGCACGATCACGAGATAGAAAATACGAGATCTTTCGACTTTCTGGCAATAATCCAGCCAGGTTCGTGCCATTTTCTCCTTTTTTTTCCTTTTTATTACCTCGCTCTAGGGACTATTTGCTGGTCGCGAGATTGAACGTGATAATTGCTCTGCAGGTGTGTCACAGCATTCGACGTTTCGAAATCCATCGATAGAGCTTAATTCTTTAACAGTCTAATAAAATCATGCATTACGAAATGTATATTTTATACGTCTTTTTTTAATAACTACGTTATGTGTGATCATTTTTGAAGCATAAATTGAGAAAAAATATTAGACGTTCCATATAAAAAACTGAAGATGATCCTAATATTTTAATAAAAAAAGTAAAGTAATAAAAAGCAGATTAAAGCACTGAATGTCCTCCTAGATACCATGTAACTTTTGTTTGAAACATTTTTTCGTACAACGAATAACTTAGAAGTTATTTGAAGTTGTCATGTTAAAAGACTCACCCAGTATATGCCTTCACAGTGCCAACAATATACAGCAACTCCCATTAATATTCTCCTTTACGCGGTCTCACGATGTATCATAACCGACGTGATTCCCTTACGAACCTTTACGCAGATAAGGGATGATTAACTGAATATGGATGATGGATTTTTGTAACGACGAATGTCTTTTTTACGGTCGCGAAATCTTAGATGTTTTAAATTAAGAGTGTCTAGAATGTGTGACAGTGGAACTAGTATCGAAAACTCTGTGGTAACTCGTGTTTTACGGATGAAAACTCTCTATCAATGCTATACGACTTCTGTTTTCTATCCGCCAGTTTCCCTTAACATTACCTCGAATGAGGCGTGTCTTGGAATTGAGAGATACGGATTGGTTGAAATCATTTGTCGGAAGTAGCGAGGGTGGTGGTTGATTTTTAGATGACAGGTTTGAAAATAATGTGGAAGGAGACACGAGAAAAATAACCACCCCCAAGCTAACGGTCAGTCTCAGGTGTAACACGTGCCTTCGCGAACTTCCGTTTGCCTCGAATCCCGACTGTTACAGGCAATAAACTTACGAAACACTTTGAAGTGAATAATGCATGAAAAAAATAGCATAAAATTCTAAGCCTTGGTCGTCGGCAAGGAAATACGGACTTGAAAATAATGCGATAGGAGGTCAATGGTTTCATAAAGTTAGCGACGATATTTTTCAAAAGGTCGTCGAAGGCAATTAGCCTGACACTATTTTGCTTTTGTACGATTTATGGTAGGGACTTAGTCTGTATATGACCGTATTTGTAATACGTATTATCAGTAGAATCAAAAGACTCATTACAGATACCGCTGATTATAAATGGCACTAGTTTATCCTTGGCTCGTTATATGAATGCCGATTTTACTTTGCATTAGGAATGAAAGGGTTAATCGATTTCAATGAAATTTTCATAATTCACATAAATTCACAGAATGTACGTTTTTTAATTTTCATTACGGGTTCAGATAAAAAAAATTGTAAAAAGCGACCGTTGCTATTTTCTTCGTAATTTGGACTAATTAATATTTTTTCAAAACTGTTTGTGTGCTTCATTTAGTAAACTAACCCTTTTAAGTTCTCACGAAAACACAATTCGTTTGGTCTAATTTTGCAAAAATTATTCTGTTTGAAATGGTGTCCGAATATTAACGGGGGTCACTGTAGTTAAAATACAATTTAGGAGAAATAATTAATCATAGGATGCTTAACACGTTAAACGCCACGCTGGTCCCTGCGGACCGACGCTAGATATTTCGTTTAGACGGCGTTGATTCTCGAAAAATCAATAGTTTCAAGTTTAAAAAATAATTCCTTATCAGTCATTAATGGATTTCATTAAAACAGTTTAGACGAAAATACGATTTTCCCTTGCAGACGTTATAGAGTTACCACATTCTTCGTTAAATTTATTGCAACATTTTTTGCATAGTTTTCGATACTGAATCGTCGATTGAAATCGGCATGGCGCTTAAGGTGTTAAGAAAAAAATCTCCACAGAATTTAAAACATTAATTTTTTTTTTTTTAAATCCAGTAGGAATCCAATAGTTTAGTTTTGTGTCAGAAAGATATTGTATTTAATAATTAGAAACAAACAAATTAAATATCCTGTCTTTTGTTTCTGAAAATACAGTTTAAATTTAATGTGGACACACAAGATATACTTGTGACAAATCAAGTAACGATTAAGCTGTAATAAAACGTGATCTTAAATTCACTACGTGTACAGTTATTTAGGCTTGCAATATTTAACTGTATATTTTCTGAGGGCAGTACCAACTTATATATTTGTTTTATTTTGTATTATTACTTGATAATTGTAATAAAGATTCTTCTAGTGAAGATTCTGAGTAAATAAGCACGTTTGTTCAAGATCTTTTAGTTTTAATATTAAGTTTTATAGTTTTTATATTTTATTTCGTTTAATAAAACTCTAAATGGTTAATATTACTTTATAATACGAACAAACGTACTTTAAACAAAAAAAAATACATTTTTAACACTCTTTCTTATATGGACACAAAATGGTTCTCCTTTAAGCTGACTTTATACCTTCTGAAACCTTAAGCTTCCTAGGATTAATATATAAAAATTTCTTTTTTAATAGAAAAATGCGATAATTGTAAAAGACGACCATTACTGTTTTCTTCGTAATTTGAACCAATTGGAATTTCTTCAAAACTATTTGTGCGCGTCTGTTACCTAATCTAACCTTCTAAAACCTTAAGCGTCCTAGGATTAATGTATAAAAATATCTTTTTTAATAGAAAGATACAGGGTAATAACACTCCTATTTCGAAGCACTCTGTACGAGAAAACAGTAGGGCAAAAGAGTACGAATATAAAAGCGATTAAAGTGGCTTAAGTTTTTCCAATAAAAAAATTGTCAAATGCTGGAAGAAGAGAGGAGCTCGAGGCGATCACTCATTTCGTTCACTTTCTTTCTTTTCTGTTTCAACTAGCTCCACTCGCTGCCTTTTTGTTTGTGGATAAATAGAGGACATAAAGGGTGTCTCAAATAAGATTAGCACACTTTGCTGGGGGCGGAGCACGTGTCAGACAACAAAAGGATAGTGGAATTGACGTTAATCGTTCGATATGAGTGAACCGTGAAAATTAGCAACGGTCTTTCAAAAATGAACGATCGTTTCGCGTTTGTTTTCTACTCTTTTTACCCAGTTCTAGCCAATTTTATACTCTTTCATCTTCCCTGTCTCCTATTATTTACCAAACAAAGATCAAAACCTAAAAAGAACCATGTCACAGTATTTTATAATAATGAAATTGCAATTTTCAACGATAATGAATAACATTTACGTTTGATATTTATAATACTGAGTCTGTTATCTGTGGCTTCTCAAAAATTGCAATAGTAAAATTGCAATTTTCGATCACAAAAATAAGTCTCATATGCAAATTTTTGCAAGTACCATTATTTCTTCAATTTTCTTCAATTTGAATGTTACTTAAATTTCAAATATCCGAAAAAAATACGAAATTAGATGTTTTACAATACTCAGCAATACTTCAAAATGCTCCAATTTTATTGAGATATTTGTTTGAAGAGTTCGAAAGTAACATAATAAGACAATATGAATATACTTTAATAATTAATAGTAGAATTCTGTATGATATACTTTGAAACAAGATACCAGATAGATTTCCATGGGGTTAGGTAAATCGAGTAATACGTTAGTCAAAATATCATGTAATACGTGTTTTAAATTCTCCTTGATGTCCTCTAAATATGGTAAAAAAAAAAAAAAGGTATGTGTTCCTATTTCTGAAATCCAAGGTGACCATGATTTTGCGATGAAAACAGTTTTCGAAACTTTTTGACTGATATCTATTGTACACTCCCTACAATTCTTGTACTGAACTGTTTTTTGTCAGACGGCTGCAAGTGGGTGAAAAATCGAGGTAACACCCTGTATATTGAATATATTATACACTTTCAATTTTTATAATTAATATTTTTGCATATTCAATCTAAATTCTGGAACAGCTAAAAATTTAGGCGGTGCTATAGTTATGCACCACAGTGTATGTACAATATGTTTCACAATATTCAGCAATAATTCGAAACACTCCAGTTTCATTCAAACAAATTTAAATTTAACATAGAATATATAGGCAGCAACGCAAGTTTGTTACTTTAGCTTTTATGAAGAGAAATCATTATTTTAATTTCTATTTGGGGAAGATTAACGCGCAGAGAAAATAAAACAAAAAAAAAAGGAATATCAGCGTTCACCCATACCAAATAAATTGTTACTAGATTCTCCTATTTATATTTACAATAATCTTTCTTAGTACGTTGACACATTTTCACGGTTTTACATCCACAGAAATTTCACGAAATAATTGAACATTTAATATTCACAAGTTTTCCACCTGTTTCTCAATTTAACACAATTTCCAATTCCAACAAATTAAACGGTCAGTATTACAATCTATTTTCGATCAGTATTTAAATCAATTTTCGGTCACTATTTTGTTACCAAAACGGTCAGTATAAAAATACTAAACGGTCAGTATGTAAATAAAAAAGTGGTCAATACACAATTTATTTAAATACTGACAATTTAGTATAAATACTGACCAAAGGATACTGACCAAATTATTTCAATACTAACCCTTCACATTTAAATACTGACACTTAATATTTAAATACTGACAAAAAGAGATTAAAATATTGACCAGTAAAATACAAGCGATTTTTAATGACTTGAAGGTATGAAATCATGTTCAATACTGACTCGGCAGCAGTTACCGAAGGAATGTACCAAAAAGTTAAGCCATCTTATACTTCCATATGATCCCTCCTTTTTCTACGTTGCTGATCGATTTCCAATTCTTTCTCAGCTTCTCTTCCAAAGTCCAACCACACACAGAAGAAATCCTTCTCGTTCCTTCGGAAACTTCCAACACGAACTTCAGTCTTCGTCATTGAACGGTCGAGGTACATAATTGTCATCTATGGAGGGGAGGATCAGGCTGGCACTCCTACTCATTCAATGCAGCTAGCTTTCAGGTGGTAATGAGAAGCGAGCAATCGATCTCTAGCGAAAATGAGGGTGTCAGGCCGTCCCTACAGCCGCTATGACTCGTCGATCTGTTCCACGATAAAAGTAGCGACAAAGACAGAGAGAAAAAGAAAGGGAGAGAGATAGTCAAGGGTGATATTGAGACGTTGATGACATTGAAATGGCAACTTCTTCACTTGACCTGCAACTATTTCTAATTGTTGTAAGATTAAACGCGGTAATATTACGACTTTGCATATTTTTTGATAAATACTTGGAGAATATTTTGGCGAGATAATAAAATATCTATACGGTTTTCCAATAATAGCGGTAGAACTTCGAAATGAAATGAAACGAAAAGAATGGAAGATAAGGTAATACTTTCTGCTTTATTTTAAAGGAAATTCGATGTCATTATACATGAAATACAGTATCATATGAATAAGCATCACGACTGTATTTGGTGGAGTGAATGTGACAAACCCAATTTTCGATACTATTGTTTTTATGTATTTAAAATAACAACAATTTTCAGAATATTAAAAATTTTATAACAGATTATTCCAATCGAAATTCTGAATCTTTTTTGGGTTAGAAAAAAGACTCCAAATGTAATACTTTATTATGGTGAAATAGAAAATAGTAAAAAAGAAAAATATGGTATTTTGTATCTTAATATATAGGTTCTTCCAATAAGAACGATAGAACTTTGAAATGAAATGAAACGAAAAGGACAGAAAATAACTTAGTACACTCTAATTTATTTGAAAGTACATTCGATGGCATTATACGTGAAATACAATATCTTATAAATGACCACACAATTGCGTTTGGTGGAGTGAATACGATAAACCCAATTTTCTTCACAAAAATCATCTTCAGCGATGAATCTTTTACACTTTAGGATATCTTAAATACAAATTCCTTATGAATTCCTAAATTTGGATTTCATATCCTAAAGCGTACGAAATAGTTAGAAACTAATATTAATTTTATTGAATTATTGATAATTAAATTTTTTACACTTTAGGATATCTTAAATACAAATTCCTTATGAATTCCTAAATTTGGATTTCATATCCTAAAGCGTACGAAATAGTTAGAAACTAATATTAATTTTATTGAATTATTGATAATTAAATTTTTTACACTTTAGGATATCTTAAATACAAATTCCTTATGAATTCCTAAATTTGGATTTTATATCCTAAATTGTACAAAATAGTTAGAAACCAATATTAATTTTATTGAATAATTGATAATTAAATTGTTTATCTTTTAGGTTTCTAATAATAAGCTAATTTGGGAAGTTTCATAATTTAGATTTAGTATCCTAAAGCGTATAAAATAGTTAGAAATTATTATTAATTTTATAGAAATGTTTTGCACTATTTGAAATTGCTATTGTTCATATTTTTCATAATATGTTATTATTGAAAGTGGTATAAATACATTTGTAGCTATAAAATCGTTTATTTCCTTTAACGTTTTTATTCATTCTTATTGCATAATCAAATTTAACAAGTTTATAGGTTTAAAAACATTGCTCGAATGGATTAACGTTTACCAGTATTTTTAAGTTGGTTCAAACGCAAACCCTTAAATATCTCAATGTATGAATAAATGGACTTATGCCACTTTCGGAAACAACGGCTCAAATATACTTTTTGGAAACTCAGGGTTTATAGCATGTTCCTAAGCTGTTGAGAGGCATGAACTACTAAAAACTCTAATAAACCAATTCTGCCGGCCTTCGCTAGGATATACGTTAAAGTATGCGAATAATAAAAAAATCCTAACCTCAAAATCAGCCTTTCAGTATGATCATGCCATAAACCGTTACTAAAAAACCTAACATGAGTAAAATTTTAATTTAATGATAGGAATTCAAATATTAGAGTAAAATTATTTATAGTTGTTCCATCCAGGTAGATGAATAATATAGTACGATCCAGTTAAGTTCTAACTGAACAGTACACACACACAGCGATAGGACCAATTATCTCAGGATAAAAAAAAAAGACTGATTATGAGAGTACTTCCGGGGAAACAAGTTTCCAATCTGCTGGGATTCTGTTTATATGTTTCTGAAGCTCCAGCAGACGTGAAAGTTTGCTCATAAAAATTTCCACTTCCCCAGGACTTTGCTATATATTGAATTGAATAGAGTGTATATTATGTTTATACGATACTCTTGGAACTTAAAATTGAAGAAGTTTCCCAAATTCTCGGTTCGCGATGAAATATCCAATTTTCCATGTGTTTCCAAACCCAACAAAACGTTTCTATATCTAAGCATATCGTTTTCCATTGTCACAGACAATTATAAAATTGTCGTTAAAAAGATGCAAAATTCTGGAAGGATGGAATCCTAAAGTTACCATACAAATGGCAAAAAGTAGTAGATCGAAATGACAAATATATAGTTGAATAAAATTCTGTACGAGTATACAAATTTTTTCTGGAAGTTTAGTTTAGAAAATGCTATTAACTTACATTCCAAACCCAATATTATAAAAAAAAAATGTAAATTTTGCTAAAATACTTTCAACAAGACTCACCCCTCTCTAAATAGGTTTATTTTAAATTGGCGGTAATACGATCGTGAGGAATGCTAGATTTTCGTGAGAACGGAATACGCTCGCTTACTCCTTTCTCTAAAACTATCCACGGGGTGCGCACTAAATTAACACTAAACCTTTACATATACCTATTTCTACCTTTTGCGGTCGAATAACCGCTTAAGAAAAAGACATTTCTTAATATAGAGTGAAAATTATGAACAATTAGATAGCGAACAAAATCTTTTCTTATATTTAAAAATAAGCAATGTTTTTTTTTATTCTTTTTCACCGCATTTTTGACAAATTATAGGATTCTTAACTGCACATTTCGAACATGCGTATTTTTCACATTTTAGAGTCTGAGTCGTTGATTTCCCTGGTCAACTTCAGAACAATCTTCGTCAATATTGTACACGTTCTCTAATAACTTGATATTCTTCGAATGTCCTGACATTTTTGAGATGAATATGCAAATGATAAAATAAAAACTACAATGTAAAAATGTAGATCAAACTGGGTAAAAGAATGGATAAGAAAATGGAAAAAGAAGATCAAATGTAAAACTTACTATAAAGTATCGCTAACTTGTTCACTTTTTTTGAAAATAGCACTTATAACACGTAATACATAAAATAGTAGTAGAATAACAATAGAATTTAAATGCAAAATAATAATAGGCTGGCAAATATGCTCTTTGTAGCTTTCACGTTTCGATTCTCTCTGTTCGGGTCACAAGATTTTACTAAACATAGCAAGTAGACGACTAGCCCATACTCTCAAGCCACGGTTTTCTTTACATCGTAGAAAACATAACAGAAGACAAAGACCGACTCGTGCAAAAAATAAAAATCGTTCAAGTGGTCAAATGACCGTTCGCGGTAAACAGAACAGACTACAAAATTTTTTGGGGAAAATTAACGATAAGAAAAAAAGTGAATATTAAAAAATGCATTATACGTGTAATATAAGAAAAGTCGTGAAGTTATATAAACGGGGATGCAATAACGTCGTATGCAGGAAATTCTGAACGAAATTTTAAAAATGGTCATTTGACCGTAAGTGGTAGGTTTAGTGTTAAACACTAGGCGCTGAGTGTTTCGAGTAGAACGCGTACATAACATGGTTTTAAGTTAGACCCTAGAATGAGTAACTCACAGCCAGGAACGTCGAGAATGTAGAAAAATTAATAGTGATGGTGAAAGTGAAGATTTCTTGCTTCCAGAAAATAGAAAAAATGAGCCGAAAGATAATTATAGAGAATAATGAGTGGTTTGGAATATGAGAAAGATGTAGATACGAATATAGACTCGGACGATGATATATGTGGTGAGATTTATGAGAAAACTGATTATGAAGATTATCATAAAAATGAAATTAAAGAGCTTGAAACTGAACTTAGTGAAAACACTGAAAAATAGTAAAATAATGGTGATTTTGAAAAAATTCTTTTCGAGGGCAACCCAGATTTCCAAAAAAAGGTGTTTCAATTTCTCATCCCCAAAACATTTCTTCTGTTTAAACTCTTTGACATAGAAAAACAATGTTCCGCTTCTGGGGATCGTCCTGAAAATAATTCTTCGACTCGAACGGGTTAAACTATTGAGCGCGAGCAGTAGGAAGCGCTGGAAACTTTGGTAAAGTAGTTGTCAGTCCTCACTGGAATGTACCTTAAAGCATGCAAATAATGATCGAAATCCTGAACTCAAAAACAGCCTTTCTATGCGATCGTGCCAAATATCTATACCTTTACAGAGGTATCCTAACAGTCGTAATTAAATCAACGACTTCTACGCTTCGGACCAGTTCCAAACTGTTGGAAGTTCGGAAAGCAATCGTAAGCACTTCGTAGAAAAATCTCGAATTCAGCTGTGCCAGCATTCGGAGGTTAAAAGTGTTTGCAGAAGTTAAAGATGAAAATCCTCCAAATGGAAAATAAGTTCCAATTAAAAAAGTCTTCCAGTTTAGAGATTCTTCGAGACACAGTTGACTTAACCTCATCTGATTTTCCTCTCAGTTTCCTCTCTGGCCAAAGAGAATCCGTTTCCTTTTGGAAGAGAAGCACAAAAGAAGGACGAAGAAGAGTCTCTGGGGTGCGGTTATTATTCGACGTGGACGTAGTGCGCGAAACAGATGGAAACAAGTCGTTTCTAGGCCATGTGGCCGTCGTCAAAAGTCACCGCCTCGTTAAACGTGGAAATACAAATAAGGAAAATACGTTTCGAAAATCTTCCTCGGTGATTTGAGAGCCTCTGGTAATTTTGCGACTGTCCTAGCGTGCTCTTCTCGTTTTTGAGATCACTCAAGCTCTTCAAGCAAGCAGATCTTTTTCGTTTCATCTGTTTTTTTCATCTTTCCGTTTTTTTCGAGGGAGAAAATGTTAAAGAGTTTCTGTCCAGCTGGTGACGAAGAGATGTACCTTTGTATCTTTTCTATTTTCTTTCTTTTGGCTCCTTTGAAGTTGCAGGACTGACGTAGGTTATGCTCTGGATAATTAACGAATTAACGGAAGCTTTAAAATGATAAACTTTCCGACGGTGATATTTTTAGACTTGCCAGCATTTTAATTTGAAGAACAAAGTGTTAAGAAGAACTTTGTTCTTTAATATAAATTAGTGGTAATTTCGAAATGATTAGCATCACAAAGTTCGAAAACTGTAATTTCATTTTCTAAGAAAGAACTAAGTGAATCATCGAATTATTATAAATAGATGGTATTTATTCTATCTACGATTAACAATGTCTATTTTTCTTCTTTCAGGTGTAGGCTCTTGAAGAAGGAACATTCAAATATCCGCATATCGCATCTTTTACACAAGCAGCTTCTTCAAAATATTCACACTTTCAATTGTAATTATGAGACTCGAAGAAATTAGTCTCAACTGTGACAGTGTATAGACTGATATTCCTAAATAAGGATGTTCAAGAATATTGAGAAGGTGTAGAACAAAAAGGCAAAAGAATCAAGGTTATTAAACAGCTCAGAACGTTTGTTAAACATTCTAGATCTATTTCAGTCACGTGTCATTGAATGAAAGCAACAAAGCATCCAGGAGCAAGTATAACGCGAGGATAAAATTGTTGTGGACAGATATCAATGTGGATCAAGAGTACAAAGAGTTGTATAAGCTGAGAACTTGCAGCATCTCAGAAGGAATTTCTTTCCCCTCTATCTATGTTCTTTCAAGTGAAATAAAGGATTCAGAGCTGGTTAGAACTCACTGTGGAAAACGATTGACGAGCCACGGTTTTCATTCGGGAAACAGACTGACGCTTAAAGGGAAAGGTAAGTCGTGTCGAGAAATGAGGAAAGGGAGAAGAAACACGACAAGGAACGTATTTACTCTGCCTTTTGAGGGAAGTTTCTGTTGATTCGCGAGGATGAAGATGTAGAGGCGCCAAGAAAAGTGAAAATGGACAATTAGAAGAAACATGGACGCCCCTAATGCCATTGGCAACAACTTACAGGACTTTTGCACCGCCAGATACAAGAACTTTTCTCCTCCAGAGGGTGGTGAGTATATTTTCTATGGTTGATACTTATGTAGACTAGTACTGTATTTCCTGGCCCATAAGACGCACTTTTTTTACTCCAAAATATGCTCTAAAATCAGCCTGCGTCTTATGGGTCGAGAGTATAACTTCGTCTTCTAAGACGCAAGTTGATTCGCCAGAAAAAATACTATTAAATATTTTTTTCCCGCATCAGCCATTGAAAATGGTTGTTTTTATTACAAATGTCGATAATAACACTATTTTCTTTGTATAAAGTGTTATTATTAAAATAGGTACTTTGATCCTTTTCTATCTGATCCAAGTATTTTTCATAAATTCTAACCTGATAAATCACAGTGCGTCTTATAGACCGGGAAATACGATAAGTTTGTGCTAATTAAAAAGGAATGGTTGATGGCTTTGAATTACAGTAGCGATAGTGACATCGAATAAAATTTACTTTTGTTTTCTGAAACGTCGTTGTTTCGTCGTCTTTAGTGTGTTTATTCCGTCTTCCAGACATGGGTCTGGAAATTGTTCGGTTCTTCACAGCAGTTGACCATCGAGCACCTTAGTGTTCATTTAGAAGTTCGATGCTTTCCTTTTCGTGGCTATCATCCACATTTGTTTACGATGTTTCAACGTCTCGAGTTTTTCGTTTCCTCTTCGGTATGTTTTTGTTAGCGACGAAGCGTTGCACAGACTTATTACCTGGTGCGTTTATTGCTCGAGACACGCGAGTTTCCGCAAGCCGTCACTCAACAGTGCAAAAGGTACATACTTCAGAGTGACCTTCGACTTGGAGGCATCATCTTTAGTTATTTCTTTGTTTAATAGTATGCCAATCGCGTATAGTCAACCACCTTCCTCGGCAAAATTGGCAAAATTCGAAAGATCGCAAGATCAATCACGAGTAGACGTAACAACTGCAATAAATTGAAATATTCTTACATCTTTCGATGCCTGTCGCTTGTACCTGTTGTCGTGAAGTGAACCTTTGTACCTATCGTAAGGGAATTTTACTGTAGCAGCAATAAATACCCAAGGAACCAGTATTTTGTAATTTTAATATATGTTCAGCACGTTTGGCCAAGAGTTAGCCGTAATTTGTATGTTTTCCGCATGTTCCTTAACACGTTGATCGCCACATCACCAAAATCAGGGTGACAGTGATGTTTCCGTAGAGGCCCCATCACCCATAAGTGGATGACGCTTTGCTTCGTCGAATTAAGCAGAATTTTACGAGAAATTTTCAACAGTTTTCATCAATAACAAGATTATTTATATAATTTCAATAAATATAAATATTTTTGTCGGTTAAATCCCTTTGCATATTACTACGACTAATATTTTGAGTACATGTAACCTCATTCCTTAACCAAAAGTTCCATAAATTTTGATATTTCAATTTTTTATAATATGTGCATTCACGAGAAAAATCTCAAGTAAATTCAACGCTAATTTTCAGGACCTAATTTAACGTCCTTTTCATTTGATATTTTTATAGACAATGTACAGCCTTCAGTTGAACGTAACTTTGGTAACTGTATTATTTCATACTTGTGTGCCTTATTTTGAATATATTGTTTAAATACCAATCTACCTTTCCAAGGAATTATTTCATTAAGAAGAAGCAAAGATGCAAAGATATTGCAAAATTGAAAATAAGAAAAGAAGTATTTAAAACGATTCCAATTGTACTGGAAGTGAACGGGTAAAACAAGAATTTGGGCCTCTCATGAAACGTATATTTACGGTGAGCGATCAACGTGTTAATGTCGAAGCAATCCTTGGGTTTATTACTCGCTACGATCATTAGTAAGACTTTCAAGTCTCCGCGTGGGTTACTCAGAGGTTCAACGTACACTCCCGTTCATAAATCATCGGACACTTGTACTTCTTGAGCAAAATGATTATTAGCATGCAAATACAATTTGCTGTTGCGAATTTATAATATATTTTGTTATTTTTATCTATTTTACGGTTACATCTGAATGCTAAGTTAAAAATGCACATGTATAACATGAATAAATGTTAAGAAAAAGAAGTATTTATTAAATACAGCTCGAATTCTATACGATGTTATTCTGTATTCACATTTGGTTTACTTCGACAGTTCAAAATTAATTAAAGAACATATCTGTAGCTTCATTAAGTATTTATAAACAATTTAAGAAGGGTTTTTTACTAAATAGAGACTAACATGGTGCTGAGAAATTGCATCGTTCAATCTTCTTCATTTTTAATTCGACAGTTCCTATAATCCCAATAAATACTTCTAGAAAAGAATTGTTTATTTAAAAATGTTCAGTTACTGGTTACTGTTGCAAAAAAAGAGTGTACTGTTTGAGAAATTACGGTAAAAAGTAAAATTTCGAAGTCCGCATTCTAATTTTAGTAAGTGTCCGGTGACTTATGGACGGGACTGTACCTCCGGATGACCGTCGATAAGAGACAAAATTCTACACCCTTCAAAATTATTTCTTCGACCCACTTATAGTTCGTTACCGTTCAGATAATGAACATACATATAAATAGCCAAGCGCAGTAGCGACCGAGAATTTTAAAATTTGAGAAGATTTTAAAATTTGTAAATTCAAACAAACTAAAATATACACAATCGCTGTTATCATCCGAGTCACTTCATCATTTAGAAAAAATACAGTCCATTTCGATTAATTCAACTATTCGCATAAAGTTAAATCGATGTGCCAAGTACGAGTTTTATTATCAATTGTAATAGAAAACGCGTACGCAATAGTTGCCACTTTCTGATAATGCAGAGTGTCTCTGAACAGGATGCACTCAGTAATTTTGATAAAATTAGATAGAAATTGATCGATTTGGAATATGGAGAACATCCTGTAGAGTTTCTAAGATAGATGGGGTTGCAACATACACCGTGTCGTGAATTGGAATTCTTTAATCCCTCTCTCTGGAAATTTCGTATGCAATGCTGACACCGCCTTTTGGATTCTCTGAGAAGGGAAACTTTTCATTGCTCCTTCTGCTTGATTTTATCACGACTGCACGTCTCTCCGCGAGACAGCCACGAAGACACATACATACATTTATCCGTAAGAGGAGGAACTGAATTTCCTTGTCCTACCTCTGCTGCTTCTTTCTGCAAATCATGTTTACTCCATCAACTTGAAGATTGAGATTTACTTAGTGCTTTATTTGCATTGTATCCGCTGAAATTTTATGGGGATACAGGAATGTACACCCGACCTTCAATTTGCACGGTTCCACGAATGAAAGTCGCTTAAATAAAGTCTGCCAGTGCAAAAGAAAAAGATATTGGGAATAAAAGGTAGTACATACAAATTTTAGAAATATATATTTATTTCAAATAGCTTAACAAAAAACATAACGACGTTTCAGAAAAGAAAGGTGAATTTTATTTGATGTCACTATCGCTACTGTAATACAAAACAATCAATTTTTGCTTTTCAATTGGCATAAACGTATCATCTTCATCGCTTGAAATATTTGGAAGTTCGACATCATTTTCATCATTAATCATTTCTTCTAGATCTTTTGTTTAACTAAGTTTTCTTAAATTTGCTGATATTCGCTACGTTTCATTAAATCTTGTCGAAATTTTAAGCCTTATCGATGCTTTTTTATGCAAATACACGTATGATGACTAGCACAACGTAATGTATCTTTATCCTTATCTCATACAGCACTAACGCGTTTCAACATCGCCAAATAAGTTACTGTATACACTTGTTACTTTTAAAACTTCCAGGAAAATATATTTTCTGCCCGTTCGTAACGTTGATTCCACGTGGATTCGTTTTACGCGAATCAAAATCGCGTAAACAAAGTCTATTAGTACAAAACAAAAAAATATTGGAAATAAAAGCTAGTACATATATGTTTTAGAAATACATATTTATTTCAAATAGCATAACAACAAAAAAATAAAAAAAAAGTAACGACGTTTCAGAAAACAAGAGTCAATTTTATTCGATGTCACTATCGTTACTGTCAGAAAAGTCCAAAAAGCGAACGCTTGAGTGAGCCATGTGCAATCTTTTGTTGCGTTTCCCCCTCCTAGGGATGGTTCTGCCTCAAGGCTAAGAAAGGCCATATTGTCAAGGAAATCCTCTTGACTAGAATTTTTCAGGAAAGACAGAACTGTATTAGCACTTGCGAAGTATAGTTCAGAATACAAGCTTTCACTCTATTTAACTGCCCACATTTATTTCTTATTCGACCGCTCACTACCGTTATCCTGATTTTCCTTACACTACTGTAATTCAAAACAATCTTATCTTTTTAATTGGCACAAACGTATCATCTTCATCACTTGAACTTTAAATCTTTTAGGAAATGTAGGATTTAAGGAAGGGATTGTGTTTAGGATAAAATACACCCACGCAGTTAACTTTGTGAAGTCTCTTTTTTATTAGCAGCGTTGGCTCAGAGGTCGGAGAATGACTGTCTTGTCTCCTCCAGCTTTCCTTAGTCTTCCTTGAAACTTTCCACTACTTTTCCTGATTGGTTAACCCGATGCATCGGTATTAACCAATTAGGAATTTCGTTACTTAGCCTACGCTTGTCCTTTACTCACTTGGCGCGCTTTTTCCAGGACCCCGAAACTTTCTAGTGGAGGTAACCCAAACGTTCGAGAGGAAGGCAATATAAACAAATACATCCAGCATATAAAGCGGTGTTTATTCTGCTTCTGATACGCAACAAACGAAACATATATAAGCACTCTACGCACTTGTTTCATCAACGCAATCTCGATAAAATAAATGGAAGTCAATAAACTACACCTATTCCTGGCGTAATTCATCAAATTGCTTATTGACAACGGCCGTATCTCACGAAAGTTTCGTACCGTCGTCTATTGACGATAGCCATAGTTAAAGGGTAAAATATATACAGGGTGTTTCCGGAAATATGGGTCTAACTTCAGGGATAGATTCAGTACACTATTAGCGCTCTGAGTTGATTGATTGACTGCTCGCGTCCTTGATTATTGCACTCTAATGTGCCACCTAGAATGACTCGAAGGACCACTCAGGGAAGTTGACTTCTGTGAGAATAACTTTGCTCCTATAGGACCTCGCTCTACACTTGCTCGGAAATAACTAACTTTGCGAGTCGATGCTGTTCATCGACTCGCTGCTGCTAATTCTAACTTGCCCTGATTGGCTGTTTTCCTGCGGCTGGAAAACACCAATCGGCGTGTCGAAAATACATCGCGACACCCTTCTCTTGCTCCCTTAACGCCTGTTTCCTTAGAGAAGGGGTGAAGATGTCCTTTCCTAAACTGAGGAATGTCTGGCTAACAGTGTAGGAATTCCTCCGGGTTCGTCACTTCGATCCCTTGACCGTTACACGCTGTTTCGTGACTCACCCCTTTCAAAGGCCCATTTTTTATGGCGAGGCTAGGTTATTAAGAACGAGGAAAAGTGTCTTCGTGGTCAGAGGGTTGTAAGCCCAATTTTCTCTCGTCGAAACGTAATTATTACTAAAATTACATGCTGACAATGATCAAAGTCCTATACTCAAAACTAACTTTTTGGCACATCCGTGCCATAAACTGCTGCGCAGACACATTTGATGCGAATGAAAAAATATTTTAGGTAGAAAATTAATGGTACAATAAACGTTATAAACTTACATTAAGAAAATTTAAAGAAAGTTGTTCTCCTTGAAAAAAAATTGATTTTTTGTTTTAATTTTCTTAACGTAAGTTTATAGCGCTCGTTGTACTGTGAAACTTTCATCTGAAATATTTTTTTCTATCTCTTGTACTTTAAGAGATATACGCGAGAAAGTGGGAGTGCCGATTTGACTTTGAGATTAATTTTCATACCCTTAAAGGGCGATTAGGCACGAATGAAACGTACTGTTATTCATGTCTTGGATCACTTTATAAACCCATGAAAATTCATTCAAATCCGTGAGTTACTGTTCGCAGTGTTCCCTTGTCAGTTCGTAAAAAAAGCCAGGAGCTGTGTAAAAATAACACTTGGATTTTGCATCACGGAGGTACATTCGCCCACACCTCAGTGTTTCTTATTAAATTTTTATCAAAGAATTCAAGAAACCTCATTCTGCAAACCCACACTCATCCGATCAAACTCTCTGCGACTTTTTTCTATTTTCTCGATTAAAACAACCTCTACGAGGACGTCGATTTTAATCGATTGGAGCGATAAAACAAAATTCGCTGAAAGAATTAAACGTCGTTACAGAAACTGAATTTTTTAGAATGTTTTGAAGAATGAAAAAGACGTCGAAAAGAATTTATTTTAACACTTTGCCGACCACGCGTAGGTTTTGCAAGCGACGCTTACGGATTTTAACGTTGAAAAATGTAAAATTCGTCGATATACACCGTTCCTCTGTCTCTAATAATGTTCAAGATGTTAAGCTTAAATATGTTCACTACTTTCAACCTTGAGGATCATTTTTGCCTCTTTCACAGTAAATTATTGTCGATAAAAAAAGGAATAATACCTGTCAAATATCTTTGTCAGAATTACTGCATACCAAAGTTTCAAAACATTGGTGATTATCACTTAGGAATATTCTCATGTTAGTAATATTCTTACATTTATGCATCCTTGAATCCTGCAAATAATTTGAAATTATCGAATATTTCATATCACTTAGATAAATCAAAGTTTGTTTAGTGAAATGTTAAAAAAAAAGGTAAAAATGTGTTAAACAACGCAGCATTTTTTTAAGCATATTTATTAAGCATATCCATTTTCTTCGTAACACGAGGAGATCTCTTCAATCGGTCGGTTAAGTGTTAAGCAATGGTAATTACTTTAAAGAGAACAAAATAGAAATTGGATAAACGAATAGTTCGTGTTTTATTTAACTTGTCCTCGAACTTTTTGAACAGGGTAGTATAGCAAAATATATAATTCTAACACAATTTTAGTACTTGGTTAACATTATTGCAACTTTTGCAGGACATTGATACTTTGGAAAAGTTCCACGTTTTGTATCAAAATGTATCTCTAAAAGTGTATGTTGGATTGCTCGGAAAAATGCCGATTTTTAAGTATTATAAATAAGCCGATTTCATTTTTCAAAGCGTTAATTCCTTTTATTCCCATTGGATGTGCATTTTTCAGTTCTCCAATTTTTCGTCGTATTTACAGCAATTCAAAAATTCCATATTTTTTAAAATCGAAATTTCCGTCTTTAGATTTTGTTAACAACTTGCGAATAATTTTTTTTAGATGCTACAGTCTCTTTGAACCTTGTATACATCACTTGGGATTTCACCGGTACTTTTCCCTTTTCCTTAAGAGAAAAATATTAAATGTCAGAAGTGTACTCTATTTCGTTCCATCTTCGAGACAGCACAACACCGAGAAAAAACTGGCAAATGTGACGAATAGACCTTCGAAAAAACATTTGAGAAAATAATCCTTCAGGGTACATGCAAACTTTATGCTTTCATCTAATTTTATTCACTGTGATACATTCTAATTTTATTCACTGTGATATCTAATATTTTGCAAAAGAAAAAAGAGAAAAAAAAATGTCAATCCAAGTAAAAGGAAAGTCCCAGCGTTCTGAAACATAAAGTAGCAATATCTTTTTTCTAGAATGGCTGTAAACTAGAGTGGAAGTGTTTCCATAAAACTCTGTACACGTGGTGTATCATCTCCCGAAGAGTAGATATGAAATTGTATAAAACGCCAAGTGGTTACGGGGGGAACATGTGGTGACAGTAATGCTGTTCACGTATCCTCACACGTTACCCTGTTCTTTTTGCTGCAGAGCTGTGGTGTGAGCCGGTCTGGGACTCGTTGCTCTGTTGGCCGCCTACTAAAGCGTCGACAACGATCAAGCAGAGATGCCCCTTCGAGGATGGATTCGATACGACCAGTAAGTGTGTACACGTTGCCTGTTTGATGAATGCACATTTAAATTGCTTATTAACAGTAGTCCTAGTCCCGTGCATGTATAGAAGAGATATGAAAAGAGAGAGAAAGAGAGAGAGAGAGAGAGAAACTGAGAGACTGAGAGAGAGAGAGAATATCGAGTAATAATTAGAATCCACGTGTAATTTCTGAGGAATAAGTTTCGCATGAGAGAAAAATTCAGTGAAAATTAATAGGAGATTGTCTGGAAGATTATTGGTCATTAAATGGAGGGGAGATATATGTAAATAGAAAAGATGATGCGTGAATAGATAAATAGAAGTGAATAAATGTCTGAGGAAAGGTTTTTAAATAGCTCAAACTATATTTTCAGTAATTAAGTAGATTAAGTAATTTGGGTAAAGGAGAAATAGAATTAGAAGGAAAAATAATAGGTGACAGTGAATTAATAAGAAATAGAATTGAAGGGAATTTTAAGAAAACTATTCAAACTCTAGAATTTAGATTTTTAGAAATATCAAACTCTTTAGAATTAAGAGAAGTAGAGCTGGAAAGAATTTTAAGAAAAATGTTTAGACTCTTAGAACTATTAAACTCTTTAGAATTGAAAAGAATAGAACTGGAAGAAATTTCAAGAAAAATGTTTAGACTCTAAAATTTAGATTATTAGAATGATTAGCCCCTTTAGAATTGAAAAAAAATAGAACTGGAAAGAATTCTAATAAAAGTATTTGAATACTATAATTTAGACTCTTAGAATTATTAAACCCTTTAGAATTAAAAGAAATAGAACTGGAAGAAATTTCAAGAAGAATATTTAGACTCCAGAGTTTAGACTCTTTAGAATTAAAAGAAAGAACTGGAAGAAATTTCAAGAAAGATAATTAAACTCTTAAAGTCATCTTAAGTTTTATTCTTGTCAACTAAATGTTCAAATAATGAAATACAATTATAAACACACTCTCCTTAGACACGAAACTTTCCTAAAAATTATTTAACGTATACAAGGACTTTTGATAAGCAACTGCATGAACAATGAACACTGTAATTGTTAGATGAATATAATATGAGATGAAAGTTCAATAAGTAATGTCCAGGAGGATTTATTTCCTCTTTAAGGTTATCATTATTTCAGATGCAATTAACGTGATATATCCTAGCAAATATTGAGCGCGTTTCTTCCTTTTTTTGAGGAGGGGGAGGGGGTATTGTTTTTGACGTTGTCGGTTAATTAAGTTGATTCTGGATGGACAAGAGAGAAATTAGCAAATTCCTCGCATTTTATGGGAGCATTTTTATGTTAAACTGGTCACGAGAGAACATTGTGTAAGCAATCATGAATTCCTGAACGTTCGTCTCGAAGTTCCCTGCTTAATTCCATTATTTGCTCCATTTGCATAGTAATGATACAACTTGAGAAAGCATTCCTTATGCAGTGAATTTATTAGTAATCATCGAGTAATTTGATAATTACTAAAATGTTTACACTTGAGGGAAGATTATGATACTCAATTTTGTTGCTTGGCAACATTTCTTCTTCTTTTTAGTGAAAAAATATGTAAACCCATCCCTCCATTTACGCGGTACTTTTTATACGTGATCTCATTTTATGCAGTCAGATAGGTTCAGTTTTCTATAAACTTTTATTAAATTTATTACATATCAGAGAGACGCAAATTCTTACTTGAACGCATCTGGCTCTTTTTGCTTTTTTTTATTTTTTTTTTTTGAACCACTGGTCCTACGATTTAAGTTTCGATGGTACTCTGAATTACAGTAAAGATTCTGACACCGAATATTTAGTTTGGTTTTTTGAAATATCGTTATTTTTTTTATCAATTTAACGATTATTCTTTCTATAAAAATAATTAAATATTATTTACTATCAGTATTATTATCGTTTTAAATGTTTTTAATATCATTATTTTTTTACCGATTTAAATGTTTTCATAACATATACCTGTTTTTCTTACCATGTTTTTTTCGTACAAGCAGACTATTTACGCGATTTTTATTTGCGTAAAAAAAAAAACCAACGCGAAACAATCAATTCGCGTAAATGGAGGGATCGGTGTATATATTTTTTCATTTGTATTTATGAATATCCTTAAATTGTAATATCAATTCAGACATATAAACAATAATTTCAAACGTTTGTTTGAAAAACAAACTTCTGAAAATTTCTGAAACATACCTTACGTGCAATAAAAACCAGAAAATATGTATATTTTTTTCACTAAGGAGAAGAAGAAACGCTGTCAAGCAACAAAATTGAGCGTCATAATTTTCTCTCAAGTATAAACATTTATATTATATTAAAACTATATATTTTTTGTTATAAATATATATAGTTATATATTTTTTATTTTTCATGCATAAATATATATTTCTTTCACTAAAGGGAAGAAAAAACGCTGTTAAGCAACAAAATAGAGCGTTATAATCTTTCCTATTCTAAATATATATATTTTTCATTTCTTTTTGTTTATGAATCGGTAATAAAATCTTCTAATAATAGAAGAAGAGAAAATGTAATATTATGTCTTCTTCGTGTTTTTCTTCTTTTTACATTTATAGTACCGTGCATTCTTTAATATCTTCTATTTAACCGGCACAAATACTGGATAACAGCTTATTATATAATGCACCGTGGTATTTGCAGTCTCCAATGTTCACAGGAATATCAGCAACTAACGAAATTGCTTCGGTTAATCGAGTTATATACTGAAAATGAAATCTTGCAGCATTACTGATGGAACTGTAGCCTGTCTTCCAACTTTTACTATGAATGTAATATTAAATACTTGTAAACCGATTTCATTTTAAATTTAGAGCTGAAACTATGCAAAATGTGGAAACAAAGAAAATCGGCAAATTGAACTGAATTGAAATAAAACATTTCCTTGGAGACACTAAGTGTCCACTAATTAAAACTAATTAAAACTAAATATTTCTTCCAACATTCCAGGTTTCCGTTAATTAAAATTTCTTCAGAGATTTTGAAACTCTTGGAGTGACAAACTTCTTTGGAAAATACAAAATTTAGTTTCACTATGCGGTAAATTGATCCTTCCCAAAGCAGCTTATAAATGCGCATAAATTTCCTAAAAAGTTACATTTATAGATTCGTTAATTTCGTTCAAATATTTTCCAAGATTTGCAGTTCTCAGAGTGAAAATTTTAATCGAAAAATGCGAGGGTTAGTGTCAAAAGTAAGTAAATTCATTGTGTTTATGTAGATCACTCCGTGAACTCGCATAAATTTCTGCAGTGCGTGGATTTTGTGGTTAACACGTGAATTAACCGAATGTGATTAACAGTTATCGCGAATTAATCAATGTACGATTAACACCAGATAATTACTGAGAGAGTAACTTTTAATGGATTAACGTCAGTTAATCACAAAGTGAGTTTTCGTGAAAGTAACCAGTAAACCAATATAATCTATCTGAATCGTAAATGAACTTACACCACTTTCATAATTATCGAACTGTAGAAATCGATAAATTTCAGTTACCCAGAATTCAATTTCACTTGAAATAAGTAATGTTTTATTCTGATTCTGTTTATAAACAGGAACGGGAAATAAAACAGTGTTGTTTATGCTCAATATTAATTATTTACTTATATATTATTCCAATTATACGATATGTTCGTGCACGCAATATAATAAATGAATGCAGAGGTGACAAAACTTTTTTTTATTCCATCCATTTAACTCATCATAGTTTTATACTTCTTTTACATATGTAGTGGTTAATTAGACTACGAAATATGGACTTGCACTACTTTCATAATCAATGATTATACAATGTAATTTACTAACGAACGTTTAATTGATCGAAACACATGGATACTTTGAAGTATTAAGTGTGAATTGTTTATAAAAAAAAAGTTAACACTAAATTATACGTAAATTATGTGATTTCTTAAGTTTCTCCAAAAATGGACTTACACCACTTTTAAAATAAACGGTCCATATCTTGAACATTGTATAGCAACAAGAATAAATAGAATTGTGTTCATATCAGCCACTTATTCTTTGCTTTTCAAGGAGTTATTTCTTCCTATGATAAACGATTGTGATTGTTGCAGTATCATATCGTAACATTTCACTTGCGGTATATGTAACTTTTTATTTTATTTTATTTTTTTGTTACTATGAGCTCTTAAACAATATCAAGTAGTTTTGAAGAACTTGTTCTAAGTGACGATAGTGAACTAGATGATGAGTATGATTTACGTGAGTATTGTAACAGTGAATAGACATGTTTTTAAGATACTGATATTTAAAAAAAAAATAGAACATGTACGAAAAAATATTAAAATGTTTCATTTCATAGATAAAGAAATAAAATAGTAATTTAATTATACATTGGTATAATCGATCGGTGTGACAACAAAGTCCACGCCATGCGAAAAAGTATTCTGTATACACGGAACATTTAAATTTGGAATACCCCGCAATCAAAGACATTCGCCGCCTCGTAACAATACTTCCGGATGACAATTACCATGGAATTATAACAATATATATTTTGCGGCAGACGTAGGAGTAATACGATATCACCTGAATTTTTCAACTATGAAAACAAAAATACAGGAAAAGCTTCGTTTATGTGGAACACATTTTATATGTTCCTCTTTCTTCATTGGAGAACGTTTGATCCTCGAGGGAGAAAAATCTCTGTTTATGTTTTTTCAATATATAATTTCTTGTTACCTAACTTTGAAATGTGGCTGTATTGAATTTCTCTGTCCATTGAAATCCAACTATCTGGGAGAGAGGAATCTTGTGTACTAGGAAGGAAGTGAATATCCAACAAATGGATGGAGAAAAAAAACAAGGGTTCATTCTCTATCTAGGACATGTTTGTTCTTTTATGTAGCAATTGTTTCTGCAATTCTACTAGTGAAATCTCGAAATGAGTCAAATTGATGTGTCCCGTGTTTAATACATTGTGTACTACCTGTACAGAAATTACGAAACTGATAAATCTCCTATTTTAAATAAGCTCAAATTCTAAATTTAGATTCCACAGACCATTTCCTTCTCAACCTCAAAATTTTAGAGTCGTTCGACATATTAGCCCATTTCTGAAGTATATCTTAAATAATGAATATTCATCAAAAATTAAAAACATGCATTTGAAGTATTCCGTACACGCAGAGTGTCTAAAGATTGAAGTATTCCGCAGTTTCTGACTGGCAATATTTTTTAAAGACAAAACTACAACCAGATTTAATCCTTTGACTGCAGGGTACTCCAAATTTAAATGTTTCGCGTACACAGAATACTTTTTCGCATGGCGTGGACTTTGTTGTCACACCGATCGATTATACCAATGTATAATTAAATTACTATTTTATTTCTTTATCTATGAAATGAAAGATTTTAATTTTTTTTCGTACATATTCCATTTTTGCTTTTTTAAATATCAATGTCTTAAAAACATGTCTATTCATAGTTACAATACTCATTTAAATTATACTCAACATCTAGTTCACTATCGTCACTTAGAACAAGGTCTTCAAAACTACTTGATATTGTTTAAGAGTTCATAGTAACAAAAAAATAAAATAAAATAAAAAGTTACATATACCGCAAGTGAAATGTTACGATATGATACTGCAACAATCACAATCGTTTATCATAGGAAGAAATAACTCCCTGAAAAGCAAAGAATAAGTGGCTTATATGAACACAGTTCTATTTATTCTTGTTGCTATACAATGTTCAAGATATGGACCGTTTATTTTAAAAGTGGTGTAAGTCCATTTTTGGAGAAACTTAAGAAATCACATAATTTACGTATAATTTAGTGTTAACTTTTTTTTTATAAACAATTCACATTTAATATTTCAAAGTATCCATGTGTTTCGATCAATTAAACGTTCGTTAGTAAATTACATTGTATAATCATTGATTATGAAAGTAGTGCAAGTCCATATTTCGTAGTCTAATTAACCACTACATATGTAAAAGAAGTATAAAACTATGATGAATTAAATGGATGGAATAAAAAAAAGTTTTGTCACCTCTGCATTCATTTATTATATTGCGTGCACGAACAAATCGTATAATTGGAATAATATATAAGTAAATAATTAATATTGAGCATAAACAACACTGTTTTATTTCCCGTTCCTGTTTATAAACAGAATTAGAATAAAACATTACTTATTTCAAGTGAAATTGAATTCTGGGTAACTGAAATTTATCGATTTCTACATTTCGATAATTATGAAAGTGGTGTAAGTACATTTACGATTCAGATAGATTATATTGGTTTAATTAAATTTACATAGAAGTCATTTGTATAGTCAATTTACGTATATATATCAAAATTCATAGAAACATCAGCAAACTTATTGTTAGTACACTTCTTTGATATTTTTCAATCAATTAAGATGCAAATCTTTAAATATCTCGAAAGAAGAAAAAAAAGACTTGCACCACTTTCAAAATAAACGGTCTATATATCTATCTTTAAAGTTGGTGATGTTTGTTTTCGTCAGATGTATAAGATAGGAACTGTCGCTGGGCGCACATACTCGTCCATAGTTCGGACGCATATATACGTCCATAGCAGTCAAAGGGTTAAGAAAAGAAGAAAGAAAAAAGAAAAACAGTAAAGTAATGTTAAAAATCGATAGAAAGTGTATTAAAAATTATAATACGTACTGATATTAAAAAATACATACAAAATATATTAAATCAGAGTTATTCCTGTAAAAGTTTGAAAATGTGAAATTTTTTTCCAAATTCACGTTCAACCGAGCCACGACCCGGTTGGGTTTTTGCGAATACCAAATTCCCCCCTGGCAGAAGGTTTTCCAACGCCCACGTCCGCCAGTACGTGACGCAGTTCGAGAAAGAGAAAAAGAAATGGAAAAAGAAATTTGCATGGCGCGGATTAACGTCGAGCCCCAGATGTGACTGTTGTCGCTCGGCTATTCTCCACGATGTACTTGATTTAGCCTCGTTTTCTCGTCCGTTGAAAACGAACACCACGACCTGGATGCAAATTCGTCCACGTTGTTACAATACGAATATGGCCAGGGGATTTGAAAAGTATACCAACATCGACAGATTTAACGTTGTTCACCGTTCAATCATCGAACGAATAAAATACTTCTGCTTTCTTTTGTCCTCTTTTTACCTTCGTTAAATGTTGATCCATTCTGTGGATTCACATCTTACAGAATTTCCTTTAACTCTCTCTGGATTTATTATTTTTTATCAAGAGCCTCTTGAGAATATTTTATTCTACAGGGTAACCTGAAATATTCAAATTGCATTATCATAACTGAAAGAGATGTTTATGTAGAATTCAGATATAAAAATGGTTTTTACTATAATAATATTAGAATTAAAACTAAGGTCACAGGACTACACATATTGTTACAATTCTTTACAACTCGACTTCCAACTCAACACTGTCCATCGTCGCCTTTTCCTTTTACGACCTTCTTTCTGTTCTTAAAACTACACGCTACGTTAATTATTATTCTAAAAAAACTACGATTGCTTAAAACTACGATACTCATTTAGGTTGTCAGAAATTAAGAAAAGAAAGATAAAATGTCTGTTCGAATGCGGTTAAATTACAAGATTCACTCTGTTCCGAAGTTCTAGGGTAAGTGCTTACAGACTTCTTATCAGAAGGTACCTTTGCTTTCCCCACTCTGTGACCAGCTTCTTCAATTTTTTAACATGTAAAGAGCCACAGTGGTTCCTGCAAACTGTTCAGCGTTGATTCTCAAGGACTGACAGTATCTAATTTAGAAAATAATTGCTCTTCGTTCGTCAATGTGTTTCATTAACCTTTTATTTTATAACGACAAGGTACACTCGTGGCACAGAACATGGTTAAAGTGTAACAAAAGAAGAATTACATGTCTATTAAATTCCTATTTTATATAAATTCGAAAATTTTCGGAACTGAACCGTTAAACGAGAAGTCGACCAAACTCGGCGTAGCGTTTAACATGTTAACAGTTTATAACGCGACAGTCATGGATAAAGCGTCGAGTACCGAATAATTTATTCCGTGACAGTCACGGGTAGAGCGTTAAGTACCCCCAACAGTTTATCTTGTGCGAGACACGGCCACGGTAACATGTTGAAACTGTTTGATCTACCACAGATATCGAAGCTTCTTCTTGCATAAATGTTTATCTTATTCAATTCGGTTTAAACTAATAGATGCATTGATTTCAAAATATCACAGTAAATGAATTACAGTCGGGGCCAAGATATAGCGAGGTCGTAAAATCGGTCAGGAGTCAAAGTAAACATGTTTTAGCTGCCGAAACATGGAAATTGACAGAAATACGAGCAGTTAAGGGCTTGAAACCATGGTCAGGACTGTACGAAGAATTTTTGTAACCAAAGTTAATGTATATAGCAGGTATAATGCATGAAAGAAAAAATTTTAATCACATTACAATTTTTCTTTCTTGTTTTCTAATTTATTGAGTTCCAATAGATGTTCACAGTTTGAAAGTCGAACTGATTCTAATATATTTTCTAAAAACTGCGTACAGCTAGAACAAATTAGGGTTTTTCCGTCTGGGAGAAGCCGCTTTTAGAGGTACGAGTACAGGTAAAGGTTTTATTGAGGTCTTTAATATTTTAAACACCAAATCATATGCTACCATTCATTTATTGTTAGAACCCTCAAGCAGACTGCAACGCACGGCCCTAAGTGTCGCAGCATCAATAGGTGCCGTTTCTTAAGGGCTTAATTTACGACCTCGCTATATCTTGGCCCCAACTGTACCAGATATTAACAAAACAAGCTGATCTTCTACTCCATCATCTTTTCAACTAAGCATTTTACTGATTTTATTCCACAAAGTGGTAATAAAGAGAAACCATACAGATTGTATATCTAGTGTGCTCCTCAAAACGATTGAATGGAAAGAAAGATAGGAAAAAGTCGAGATATTTTTGTCAGGAGTGTGCAGTAGATTTGTGTAATCTGTCAGAAAAGTCCAAAGAGCGAACGCTTGAGTGAGCCATGTACAGTCTTTTGCTGCGTTTCCCCTTCCTAAGGATGGTTCTGCCTCAAGGTTAAGAAAAGCCATATTGTCAAGGAGGTCCTCTTGACTAGGATTTTTCAGGAAAGATAGAATTATATTAGCACTCGTTAAGTATAGTCCAGAATATAGATTTCACTCTGTTTAATCGCTCACATTTATTTCTGATTCGATCGCTCATTACCGTTATCCTAATTTTCGTTACAAATCCATGTTTCAAAATTTATTATACACGGTTTAATTTTTAAAAAGATACTTGTCAAGTATGATCTTTTCCACTTCTGTTAGATTCCGATGCTTAGTGTTTTGAAAATCATAGTTTCATTCTACCGTTAGATTTCAATACTTAGTATTCTAAATATAATAATTTTATTTTACTGTTAATAATTTTATTCTACTATTAGATTCCACCGCTTAGTATTTTAAAAATAATAATTTCATTTTACTAAACTTTTGTACACGCAAGTCTCACAAGTTTCAAGGCACTTAGACTATAGTTTCTAGATCTGTGTCATAGCGATTCTTCTGTGTATCTAGCTCAGGATTTTAGACGTCAATGTTTACACCATAAGACCGCTCACCGCTCGAGCGATCTCGCAGGTAACACGCGTGATAAAACAGAGACTAACTCGAGGATGGGAAAATAGATCTATCTAAAGATTTTAGGAAGGTGTGAACTTCGGAATATGATTATATAGGAGAGTGGAGAAGAGAGTTCGAAGATGATGAGTCCAGTATGATTGATGGCGAAAGTTGATGACTAGTTGTCGATACACATAATAAGAAGGAAAATATTTGAGAGTATAACAAAGTGAAATCAACTCTGGTTAGGTTGTGTCAACAGTTGACGGGACACCCTGTATATCAGAATGCATTTAATCACGTCACAACCACCAGGTGTTTCAAGCGTCGAGCAACAGAAGGGTGTTTAGAGTCGTTCTTCTTTAACCAGAAGAACGTTTGCCGGCGCATCGATTCATGTGCACGTGCAGTTCACTTGAACTTGCCCCCCGGCCCTCGCAAAATGCACTTCCGTTTCCACAATGACAATATAGCGCGAGGAAAGAGACAGAGAACGAATGAGAACCAGTCGCTGCCACACCACTCGACCCACTTCTACAGTATTTTGATTACACTCGATAATATCACGACATATTATCACTGCTAACTGCGTGGCAAACTTGTCCTCACTTACTCGAAGATCGTCTTTTTGCATTCTCTGTTCATTCCATGGATTATCCGTTTATAAATATTGGAACTTCCGTTGCAAAAGGTGCATAAATATTGGTATTCTAACACTGAAACGTCACTTGGATTGGTAGGCACATCGGGAGTGCAACGATTTCAAACATCGGAGCCGTGTTTGGATCAAGTGGAAAGCAAGATACTGTATCAGCATGTTAGATTGGCTAACACAGTTCTCTGATACAAATCTAATTGAAAATGTGTGATCTACCGTGAAGCATAAACTGCGGAGAACACGTGTTTTAACACTAATCGTACTAGTTCGTCGCATTCGGAAAATATAGAGGTCTCTACTGGTCTCATACGTCGAACAGTTGATTGAAAGTATACCTAGAAGTTGTCAAGCAATAATCGTTAATGGTGTAGATTGGACGCATTATTAATTAAGCGCGTGTTAATCTTTTAAATACACTTTCTATCTGTGTACAATTTTTTACAGAAACAACTAATTTTTACAGAGATAACGCTCTTATGATACAGACTGTATTTGTAGATATGTGAATACAAGTATTACTTCTCAGTATAACTGCTTATAATCATTTGTTCTTCAAAATTAAATATTACAAATGTACATTGAAAAAATATTTTTCTTAGAAAATGAATATGATGAATTTAATTTGAAATGACATAGGACTACGTCCCAAGTCGCAAAAGTGTTAATTTGCTTTATTTCAGTATCTAATAAAATTTAAAAGGAGTTACGATCCGTATTATGAATGTCTCGATAGCAACGCCAGTAAATGCAAAGGGTTAAAAGTGTAAAATGACGTAAGATTACGCTACCGGTCTCAAAAGTGTTCAGTTTGCTTCACATTCAAGTGTCCTAATAGTTACAAATGGATTCACTTCCAATAAATTCCATTACGACTGTGTGAAACGCTCTTCTGCTCGATCAGAACGCACACATAATCGATTTGTTAAGCTACATAAAGACCTTGAAATCCGTTTGAACACTCTCGGCAATCTTCTTTCGAGAACTTTCATTCGTCTCTTTCGCTCGTATTCCGGAAGACTCTTCTCCTGATTCAACGGAAGAAAGTTTTTAGTGTGATTGGTTTATCGAAGCTTCCTGAAAGGATTGTGGATCGATTGAAGGTGCTTTTTTTTTTCTTCCGTCTTCTTGGAATCGAAGTTAACATTGATAAGCCTTCGAAGTGACAGAAAGACTTTGTTGAAACTGTTTGGTAAAATTCATTAGAAGATTTGCCCTACATTCTAGCTGTTTCTATCTCTGTTTCTTGGATCCACGGAGTAATTATCTGCACACATATTCACACATTTCTCTGTAATCCGTGAAATGTTTTATGAGCTTAACTTTTCTCGGTGCAATGGTGTACCTCGTAGAGAATTGAAAAGTGAAAGTAGAATGCAAATGACGACGATAATTAATAGGAAAATAGATTTGCCAATGTTGAGAGCAACTGTTCAATACTTGACAGCCTGACGGACAGGTCAATTTGATCAATAGTTCCTCTACTCCAGGGGTTCCCAATGTTTTACCTAGATGAGCCAAATTGTATATTCCAAAATATTTGGCGGGCCAAAAACAAAAAGTATTGTGGATAAATACGTTTAAATCGATAAAAAGTTAGATATAAAGGAAAGATTTATACTAATTTTATAACATAATCCTTCTTTATTTATGACAATAATTACTTTTTATTACAAAGTGTTTATTAGCACGTTTCAAAAATAATTAAACAAAAATGTTCATCAATTAAGTTCGATCTTAATTTAGAATTATTAATACTCATGATTGAGAAAGTTTTTTTCCGTATATAAGTGCTTCCAAATAATGAAAACATTGGAGTTGAGCATGTTTGCGTAATTTTGGAAAATCGTTTATAAAAATCAATTAAGGAATTGTCGCGATAAGAACTCTTGGCTTCGATATTTTCCTGTAATTCGATTACTTCAAGTTGCATATTCGGAAATATTTTGTGGATCGCAAGAAAATGGATCAGAAAATAAAGTATCACCACTAAATTTGGTAAATGCGATAAAAGTCCATAACTTTACCAACATCCATGTGACTTAAAATAACCATTTATTGAATTTTCAATTGTAAATTATACAATATTATTATTCTAACCTAACATAGGTCATTAGGTTAGGTTATATCTAACCTAACCTAACTTAACTCAAAAAACTGCACTGTATTCTACTGGCTCAATCAGTCAAGATATTTATCACATTCGCCATTACGAGTTGGGAATTATATAAACTTGCCGGTTAATTTGATAAGTATTTAAGAATTCATCACATTTACCAAATTTAGTGGTGATTATATATAATAACCGGCAATTATACATAATCACCGGATTAATCATTTACCGTAACAGAAACACGCATTACGATTTTGCGCTCAAATCGGAGCTCGATAAAGTAGACGCGTTACGTTACAATGATAAAATTTTTTTTTTTTTTTTTTGTAAAAATGTAAATTATCTATATAAATTCAAAATCACGGAGGATCTGACATCGCGAGCTGTATTTCTAGAATTTGCGGGACGCAATTGGCCCGCGGGCTGCATTTTGAGAACCCCTGTCCTACTTTCTGAACGTTCGCTTTCGTTTTTTTCGTATTTCTTTTCTTCTTTTTTCTTTTTCTTCCTAAATCAAGCGACAGCCGGTCTCGATTAAGGTATTTCGCTGGTAATGCCGTTGATCTATAGCGCTTGAAGAAGTTTGACATCTTCCAATAACTTTCGAATGAGCTTCCAAACTTCCCTTATAACCTCTTGTTCGGAAAATAATAGAGATTTATAGCTGCAGGGAGTAACTTATTTTAGCAAATCAATTGCTGAGCGATTTTTTATTTGACTGTAAATTTAGGACAACTGAAGAAGCTTTAGAAGATGTTAAAATGTACCAATTAACCCTTTGACTGCGGAGTACTTGAAATTTAAACGTTCTGTGAGGACGAAATACTTTTTCGCGTAGCATAAGCTTTGCCATACCATGATCGATTATACAATATGCAACTAAATTATTATTTTAATTCTTTACCTAAGCCAAATTGAAACGAAACATTTTCATTTCCTTTCGGAAATATACTGTTTATATAGAAATATTAATCTTCCAACTTTATCGTCACAATCCCTGCTCAATTCTGTCTCTCTTCCACCTACTTCACTATCGTCTCTTAGAACAAGTTCTTCAAAACTATTAGATATTTTTAAGGTTTTACAGTAATATAAACTAATGTAACACGCAAGTAGAATATTACGATATGCTACTATAACAATTACAATCATCTGTCGTCTGAAGAAATAAATGATTCTAAGAAATGAAGAATAAGTGTTCGATATAACCGTTTGAGTGCCAAGCAGCGCGATCGCGCTTCTCCTGTTCAGTGCCCAAAAGTGCCAGCTAATAGGTCTGTAGAATCGAATTAACTACATTTCTGAACTTTGTCAATGCGTGTCTTTACTGTTACTATTTATGGATGTTCAACTAAATTCAAATCCATGCTTTCGTAAGTTTCGAGCTGTTGTTAAAAAGAATTTTTTCATTTATTAAAAATTCAAAGTAACGTAAACAAGAAAAGGAAAGAAAAGACGAAAGAAGCGCGATCGCGCCGCTTGGCATTCTTCGACTGAATTTTTCCAAAAGTCCGTGGCACTCAAACGGATAAACAGAATTTTTTTATTTTTATTGATATGCAATACAAAGGTATGTGTCTATCTTAAAAGTTGGTATTTTTTGTTTTCATGAGAGGTGTAAGACAGAAACAATCGCTGAACGCATATGTGCGTCCATAGTCCACATCGATGGTTTTAAACAGACGCATATACAGAGAGGTCGAAGTAAATCCAGAAAAGTTATTATACAGAAAAGAACGATTCAAGTTTAACGCTCTAATTCCTAACTACGCCTCTAGACGAGGTTTACGCGAGTCACCATAAAACATATATTTCATAATTTTTTAATAAAATTTTTTTATTAAAGTGTAAACCAAGCTTCATTGTACATTTAAGTTTTTGCGGTCTGGCAATACCACGCTCCGTATAACCACCGTTACAATTTTAACGGAAAATCAGTCTTTCTTAATTTTTTGATTTCAAACAAAAATTGTAGCATTAAAGGGTTAAGGAAAATATCAATATATTATAACTGTAATTGGTACAAAAGTAATATATGATATATACAATAGAATTACTCGATGTAGCCTCCATCAGCTGCTAAGACCTTCTCAAGTGTGAACCTAAACTAATTGCAGGCTCGCTTGACCTCCTACTTGTCCATATTCGTCATCACTTTCATGATGGAGGCCCTTAGAGAATTTTTAGTGTTATGTTGATTTGCATTTACCTTTCCCTCGACTACGCCCCACATGTAATAATCAAACACATTGCAGTCAGGGCTAGAGAAGGACCATAAATCGAGGGACCAGTGATAACAGAGGCTTCCGTAAAGTCAGGTCTGCCTCTTTCTTACCTTGTGAGCTGGAGCAGAGTCCTGTTGGAACCTCATCTTGGTTCTCGAAATCCTTGAATTTCTTAGCTAGATCATACACTATCTTTTCTTTGTAGTCAAACCGCGCAATTGTTTCCGAGAGTGATTTTCCAGCACGAAACGATTTGACTGTTGCTGCTCTTCAGTTGTATTCTCGGTTCATGATTGAACAAATGCCAGTTGTCGACTAATCAGTGGTTTCTTATTGAATCATCTTACCGCGAACTGCTGTGTTTATATTTTGTTTGTAGAACCTCACTGAAGACATTCCGGATTTACCTCGACGACCCTGTATGCGTCCATAGTAGTCAAAGGGTTAATGTACTAAAGAAAAATATATAAAAAAAAATGAACATTGGTATTTTTTGCAATAACATATTTTTGGAGGGTTTTAGAAAATTTGATTGACGATTAAGAGCAATTATAAATAAATGCAAGTGGCTATTTTTTTCAGTTGGTTCAATGACAGCCTTTCTTTCAATTCCTTGGCTTTGTGTACGTTTCCAAGTGCATCTTGAAACGGAGAATGGTAGAACTTCGCGATTTTGTAGGCTTTGAGAGAGGTTTTAAGTAGGCAGACAGATAGGCTACCCATTGAAACTCCTCCCTTTCATGGAACATTCATGGTTGCTCTTTATTCTGACTTTTTGATAAGCCTCCGGTTAGAATTCTTTTGAAAGTAACTTTCCCAGCATTGTTTATCATCGGAATTTTCATTATTAAAATTCGTTTCGGTTCATTTCATCCTTTTTCAATTATTGGAAACATATCGGAGATTATTTATAGTTGTACGGTATTTCAATTGAAAAGGAGGAATGAATGGGACAGTTCTAAAGGAAACAATTTATTCGTGTTTATTCTCCGAATTTAATCGAATCTCTCGAAAAAGAAGTACAGCACGCAAAGTGAATATCGTTTGCGGAAGTTCGCTCTAGGGAAAAATGCAATTTCTCTATATGATGCAATATAGATTTCTCTCTCCATGTTGCACTTAAGAAGTTTCTCAGGAAAGTTGATCGAAAAGAGAAGAAATTGAATTAGATATGATGTAACGTCGAAATCTTTGATGAAATATTTTCAGAAAGAAATTGTCGAATACTTTTCAATTATTTGAATAATGTTTCTGAAATAAATGTTTTGGTGCTTGTTGAGAGTTAAGGGGAACTTGGAAAAGTGCGATAAGATTGAAGAATGAACAAAATTGAGCGTTTCAAGTTTAAATCTAACGCAATATCTTTGTATTTACAAGATTTTAGCAGTTTCATTGGAATCTTGAGTTATTTACCCAGAGTTCGGAGATTCTATTATAACACTCGAAGTTACCTTCGAAACGCAAACTATTCCAAAGGACTAGCCAATTTCTCTGACGTTCGCATTGCTCCCTAAATTGTATGTTTTCTCTGCGTGACTTGCAATTGAAAAGCAGCATAACGTGATGAGCCACTTTGCATTTCTGTTTACCATGGAATATAATTGGTTGTTCGTTTAGGCTTAGAATACAAATCTGAAGTAATTATTTGAGAAATTTTCACAGAAATTTTGATAATTATGGTAAATTTGAGTTTACAGTAATCTCTAAAATATCTTAAATGATAAAATTTCTAATTGAACAATTTCAATACTATTGCAAATTTCCAATTACCTACTTGATTATGTATTATAAGTATTTGCTTTAAAATTTCAATAATTAAGGTAATTTTCGGTTTAGAGTAATCCCAAAATATTACTAGAGTGGAAAAATTTGTTTTACCAATACAAAGGTGAAGTAGTTGTTTGAGATATTTTCGTAGAAATTTTGATAATTGTGATAAACTTGAATTTATAATAAATTCTAAGATATCTTAAATGATGAATTTTCTGTCGGAATAACTTCACTATAACTTCCAAATTACCCTTATAATTATGTATTATAAATCTTTGTTTTAAAATTTCAATAATTAAGGTAAATTTGGGTTGCGAGTAATTCCCAAATTCCACTAAAGTGAAAAAATTTATTTAACCAATACAAACGTGAAATAGTTGTTCGAGATATTTTCACAGAAATTTTGTTAATTGTATAATGATAAATTTAAGTTTACAATAAATTCTAAGATATTTTAAATGTTGAATTTTTTGTTCGAATAACTTCAGTATAACTTCCAAATTATCCTCTTGATTATGTATTATAAGTCTCTGCTTTAAAATTTTCAAGAATCTAGCTAATTTTGGATTTAGAGTAATCTCAAAATATTGTTAGAACGAGAAAATTTATTTAACGAGGTGTTTGAACCAAAAAGATAGACGAGTGAATGTTTAGCCTGGATAGTGATAGTTGTATGAACGAAGAATCCTTAAACTGGAGCGATAAAAGTGTGGAATTGAAAGTTTTTGGAAGAAGTATATGAGAATATCGGGTGAACGAACTGTGCGTGACTATCCAAAGATTTCTGTGGACACGATCAAATACGTATCGAAAATATCCGCGTAGAATGAAGAAGGCAAAGAAGTAAAGAAAAAGAGAATGAAGGAATGAAAAACTTTTATAATTTGAAACATCAAGAAACTTTATAATTTGTAATATAGAGTATTCTAATATCCACAACCCAACATTTTTATAATGTCTCAAATGACAAAATTTTATAATATTGATCCCACTTCGTTCTTTCTCATCCAATATTCCAAACGTCATTCGTAATGATCTAGATCCCTTTGGAATTATACACAAACAAGATTAGTCAGGCAAATTAAAGACTCCGCGTACACCTAGCCAAGATGTTCAAGCAAATAGTTAGCCAAACAGAGTAAATTTAGCTTGGATAGATCGATTTGACTCCCCTAAGTTTGTTCACACACACAGATACATACACACGAATGACCATAATGTTTGTTTAGAATCCGTGGAGAAGAAGTGTGGTTACAACGGTCGCTGGGAAGGTCAGAATGATACAAACAACGAGGATTCACCTCACGGCTGGGCGAACTATACAACATGCCTCACGCCGGAAATGCTACGGCTGCATGGAAAAGTTTATACAAACACCATCGAGGGTAACGTGAGTGTCATAAATGTAAAAGATCAAAGTTAATACATTAGCGGAACAAAAGTAACAAAACGGTGTTGATTTGATGAAAAAGTTGCTCAGAAATCAATATAGTGGATTATTTGTAAAATATGAAATATAAAATTCTGATCAATTTTCCAATATAAACTATGTGGAGTTTTTAATATATTTTTATTTAACACGTTAAACACCACGCCGATTTCGGTCGACGTTTCGTCTAGTGATTCAGTTACGAAAATTTTGCAAGAAGTGTTACAAAATATTCTTAAAATATTTGTAAAATGTTTTTAAATAAATATTATTCACTGACACATAGTTTAGAATTGAAATAATATATAATAAAAAGAATAAGTATGGTAAGGCTTCGAACTCATGGTTAAAAAGTACGTTAAAAAATAGGTTAACCACCTTTTTTTTTGTAACATACGTTTATTGTGTCAGAATAAATACAACAATATATATAAAACAGGTACAATAAACCAAAATGTATATACAAAAGGAACTATATGGTTAAGGTACAATATGAGATCAAAAGCTCTCAGGTCGAACTCTCGCGATCTTAACACTAAACTTATTTTACCACGCTTATCGCTTAACATAATATATTCCCTTAACACTAGATTTACGGGACACGTCAATTTGACGGAATTGAGATTTCACGAGAGAAATTACAAAAACGATTGTTATTATTTCCTAGCAACTTTTTCTTACTTTTATTTATGGAATGATACGAAAATATATCCGAATTTGTAAATATGTTAGTAATATACAGTTATGTTGTCTCTAACAAATCGATTTCTGGAAGGAAAGATTCAGTTTCTGGTTCACACAAGAAAAGCCCGTAAATCTAGTATTAAAGCTAACTTAAGCTAAAAGACGGTCTTATGTGTATAGAAAAGGCACTTATCTCTACTCCATCTAAAGTAATATAACTACTCCATCAATCACGCTGTTGAAAATAAGTTAAATGTTTCAGAATATAATGAATACATTAGTTCAATTTATTCAACTTTTTCAATTTGTATACTGTTCCTTCGAATGTAAAAATATTTAAGGTTTGCACGATATACACACTGTACATAGAAAATGTAAAAGTTCAAAGTAGAAATTACCTTTCTACACGAAATACCTTAAAAATATCGGTTTTTAATTTTTTTAACAACGGCGCACCCTTTTAAAAAATATGAAAAAATTGAGGATGATGGTTATGCTAATATACTGCTACTAAAAAAATATAAAACTAACGATATTTTTTTTTCAAAAGACATGCACATTCTTTTTGCGTTCTTTATTTTGTACAACTATAATTTGCAACAAAAAAATCGGAAAAAATTTCCTAAGATGTGCCTTTGTGAAAATATGAATGCGGTAGTAGTCACAAAGTATATACGAGACCGATTCGTTATTCGATCGTTCGACGATCATTCGTTTTGTCTAGTTGCCCTAAGAGGGCTTCGCTAGCATTTGTTCTACGCGATAATCGTGTATCAACTGCAGTATAATTTACATGTATATTCTTCTTTAACATTAAAATTACTTTCATTCTTATGTTATATTACGTCATGAACAATAATTATCGTTCCTAAACTCCGGACACCTAATGTTCTATCAACCTTTATATGTGTAATACGTCAGATTTTTTTCAGAAGTTTTGCGTATCACTAAGTAGGGAAAATAGTCCAAAAACTGAAAATTCAAATTTACCCTGTAACTACCCTCACGATCGAACTAGAGAGTTGACAATCCTTGGTGTCACATGCTTTTTTTTTTAGTAAGTTATCGAATGATTTATCGCACCATCAAATCGGTTGGAGGGCACTTTTGATCCCCATATCTTGCTAGACCCTTTAACGAAGGAAGCTTTGTAAGCTTTATACTCTTAGCTTACTCTAAGCTTTGTAACATCCGCAGAAGAAAGCCGTATCTTTGTTTAAACTGTTCTAATAAAACTCATTGACAAATGATAAGGTATTATTTTGTAAATTTGATGTTGCTAATCTTGAAGTACCAACGATGCTTAAAAGAAACATCTAACGACGGTCTGCAGAGACCGGTGTGACGCTTAACGTGTTAACATATTACCAACCACATGGGAAGATCTTCCCGCTTTGAAATAATCAATTGCATATCTCTCCCCGTTTTTGAAAGAAGTCGGTGCATGAAGGATTTAAAAAAAGATATAAATTTATACGAGATTTTAACGAGTGGCGGAAGAAAACATCCTCACCGGAAATGTAGAAGGACTCTTTGAGTCTTTCAAGCGAAGAAGATTACTACTTCGCGTCGTTTGTGAAAAATACGCAGTTGGCTAAGTGTTAATATATATATATTCTGTATAAAATATAAATATATAGAATATAAATTATATAGAATATAAATACACAGTTTAATACATAGTTTATATGGAAATTAAAACAGGGTTGTTGATGGAATAATTTACAAAAGTATTAATTTACGAAAAGTAAATCAATTTACATATTTAATAAAATAAAAATGTACATAATGTACATAAAATTTTACGTATATCGCTATTTTTATATATTTTTATATTACTTTATACGTTCAATATGTTTTTATCTGTATATTCATTTATTAACTGCTCTTGTACAGGAATTTCTGTGAACACGTTTTTCTATGCTGTTCCAGATGAAGATGGACATAGCAGAAAAGACTCGTACACTGGAGTTTGTTGGTTTAAGTATCTCCTTAGTAGCATTACTCGCTTCACTTGCCATATTCTGTCGTTTTAGGTAAACTAATTACTCTTCTAATACTCTTCTTCAATCCTGAAACTCTCAATCTCCCTTCCAAAAATGTCGAGAATTTTAACGAATAAATTCTTCCTTTGCTATTTACCGTGAAAAATTGAAAAAAAAACAAGAATTTTATACTAATGAATATTTCACATGTGTGTCCCTTTTAATCTCGTACGATAACCAAACCCATGTAAATTGGTTTTTTCGCCAAGTACAAGTAATTTCCTCGTTTCTTTATCTCTGCTGGCCTTACAGGTAGCAATGATTCGTTTCAAAATAAAATATGGGAAATACATACATGTTTGTACCGCGAAACTGGGTTAAGCCTTTGCCGCGACTTATCATTAGTTGAATGAAGACTCTAATAGCGTCACAGAGAGCTCCCTTTTATTCTTGAAATTACTACCAGATAATTTCTCATAAAATACATGCGAATGAATCAGGTCCTTGAGGAATACCAGAACTAGGATACACAAGAACCTGTTCGTCGCGATGGTTGTCCAGGTTCTGATTAGATTAACCGTGTACATAGACATTGAGATCCTGAGGAGGAAGACTTATGGCATTCAGAGAGGCATAGGGAACACTGTAAGTATCTTTTTGTGTCAGATAAGTTGCCTCTTTGTCGTTCAATCTTGCAACTTTAATTTTACTAAAATGAACCATTATTCAGTAGATATACACGGCGTACATTTAATCATTTGCTTTGTCTGAGGTTCTCAAAAATATTCTAAATTTGTCGTTCATCGTCAAAGTTGAAGAATTCAATGGAAGTTCATTGTAGAATTCAATCAGATAAATGTAGATTTATTAATCTTAGATAAGAGGATACAAGGCTATACACAATAATTCAAGAGAATTCACAGTAGAGATCCACTTTAGAAACTTTCTTCTGCTTCCAGCCTGTGCTGTGTGAGGCCAGCTACGCCCTCTTAGAGTACGCGAAAACCGCAATGTTCATGTGGATGTTCATAGAGGGCCTATTCCTGCACAACATGGTCACTGGTGAGTGGTGTAAGGCTTGTTCCTCATGCTCTCCTTTGTATAATCAACGCTGAGACTCAACAGCAAACTTTCCAATGGCTTTTGTAGTTCTAAGTCGCCTTCAGTGCTAATTAAAAGTTTGATTTTCCCAGTTTCTGCATCTGGAAGCTTCTCATGCTTAATGTATTCTAATAAAAAGAGTTTTGAACTATTTTTCTTCTTTTTTCTTCTTTTCTTTTGGTGTTACTGTAATCATTTTATTGGTGAGATGTTAAAAGATGAAGATATGTGGAGAAAATGCATATCAGGTTGTTTAGCACCAATTCATTTTCCCTGTTTTTGCCTCTGAATGCTCCTTGTGCTTTAAACATCTAAATAAAAAGAATTGTCAACTATTTTTTCTTCTTTTCTTTTGTTGTCACTGTAATCATTTTATTGGTGAGATGTTAAAAGATGAAGATATGTGGAGAAAATGCATATCAGGTTGTTTAGCACCAATTCATTTTCCCTGTTTTTGCCTCTGAATGCTCCTTGTGCTTTAAACATCTAAATAAAAAGAATTGTGAACTATTTTTTCTTCTTTTCTTTTGTTGTCACTGTAATCATTTTATTGGTGAGATGTTAAAAGTTGAAGTTATATGAAGAAAATTGTACATCAGCTTGTTTAGAATCAATTGCAAACAATTCTTGCAGTTTTCAAAAGGTTCTAATCTGTGAGGTCACAAATTGATTAGAAATGCCGCGGTAAAACTTAAGATATGCAACTCCTCTTTTAATTACTGTTACAGTAACGGTGTTCCAAGAGAATTCGTACTACAGAATGTACCGGTTCATCGGTTGGGGCTGCCCTGTTATAATGACACTGGTCTGGGCCATCATTACTGCATTTTACTACCACCCAAAGTCGAAGTAAGTGAAACATTGGCTTGTTTACGGAAAATAAAGAGCTTAAAATACATAAAGAGTAATATTCCAACTTTGAAAACTCTTTCTTCCATCGACTCATTTTGACTAATTGATTAAACTTTCAATTGAGATTAATTTGGAGGTTTTACGTGAAAATTAACCTCTCAGCTATGGCTGGAGTTTTAGTACTACTCAAAGTCGAAGTGAACGAGAAATTGGTTTGTTTGTAGAAAATAGGGAACTTAAAATAGAAAAAGAGTAATATTTTTACTTTAAAAACTCTTCTTTCCATCGACTCATTTCTCATTTTAACTAATTGATTAAACTTTTAATTGAGATAAATTTGAAGATTTTACGAGAAAATTAACCTCTTAGCTATGGCTGGACTTTTAGTACCACTTAAAGTCGAAGCGAATGAGAAATTGCCTGGTTTGTGGAAAATAGAGAGCTTAAAATAGAAGAAGAGTAATATTTTTACTTTGAAAACTCTTCTTTCCATCGACTCATTTTAACTAATTGATTAAATTTTCGATTAAGATAGATTTAAGAATTTTATGTGGAAATTAACCTATTAGTTACGGCAGGACTTCTATTACCACCCAAAGTCGAAGTGAATGAGAAATTGGCTGGCTTGTGGAAAATAAAGAGGTTAAAATACAAGAAGAGTAATATTCCAACTTTGAAAGCTTTTCTTTCCATCGACTCATTTTGACTAATTGATTAAATTTTCGATTGAGATAAATTTAAAGATTTTACGACAAAGTTCGATGCAGATTGCGCGTAAATAATATATCACTGCGATTTGTGTCTGATAGTGCTTTCCACTATACAATTGTATTAGAACAGAGTTACAAATGAATGAACTACAATCTTCTTGTAGATTTTCATTTAAAGAGTTCGAAAGAAACATAACAAGACAATATGACTATACTGTTGCAGTTTGATCGTTCATCCGGGGACACTCTTAATAAGTATTCCTAATAATAATATTAAGTTTGACCTGTTAACCGAGGTAACTCATCCTTGCAGTGATTAATATTAAGATATTAGCAAATATTTATTCGTACAGTGATTTCACTTTTTCTTGGAACTCGAAAGGGACCATCTTTTACCAATTTACCATCTTAGGTTTACATAAATTATTCAAATCTTCTATAAAACCATGTAATTTAAAAATTATGCGTACATTTTGTTTAGTATTATGCTATTGCTGTTATATTATTGCACTGTTACATTACTACCAGCCGATTTCTTTGTGAAAAACGTTAATCCGAGATTTTTTAATAAAAACATGAACTCGTAATCAAACGTAATTTTACTTTTCGTGAACGAACGCAAATCGGGTTATGGAGTGTTGGTAATATTTTTCAAGAAATTTTATGGAGAAAGTGTATTATAAGATTGGTTATGGTGTCTATGTTAGGTTTTCCAGATGTTGGTCTGGGTACAATCTGTCTTCCTACTTTTGGATCCTGGAGGGACCTAGATTTGCAGTGATATTGGTGAGCATTCGAACAAAATTTGAACCTTTGAAAAGAAGAGATAAAGAAACGGTTTTGTGTAAATATCATATAAAAGTCTCTGTACTAATTTCAATCCTTCAGCTCAATTTTCTGTTCCTGTTGAACATCGTCAGAGTGCTCGTAGTGAAGTTGCGGCAGAGTCACACCAGCGAAATCGAGCAAGTCCTGTAAGTAAAGAGACAAAGCGTCTAACAATTATCTCACGATTACTGTACAAGCAACAAAAACTATAGAAAAAAGTAAAATGCAACATTTCGCCAAGTTTCTCCTCTTGAGAACCGTAAAAAGCAAATAATTTGTAAACAGGTTGACATTACACCTCAATTTTTTTAACACGTTGAATGCCACATTTTATTTGCAACGGATAAGTTAAAGTATAAGTAGACTTACAACACTGTTTCGTTCTAACACGATAAAAAAATTGCGAAAACCTTTGTACAACACTGTACTCCTACAGCACTGGATAATATGATTTTTGTTTAACATAGTTAAAAACTAAATTACCTTAAAATAATGACGGGAAGAAATAATGAACTATAACGCCTTTACATGAAAATATATAAATAAAGTATAATTATAATTTACGAAGAAATTATAATTGACGAAGCGGATTTGATGGAAATGGTATCCAAAGTTGGAAATCAAATCGATTCTGAGGACAATGACTACGATGAAGATTGTGAAGTTAATACTTTAACATTAAAAAAATTAGAAGAAGGCCTAAGCTTAGCTGAAAATCTTGAATCATTTTTCTTAAATGCAGACCCTTCCGCTGAAAGAAGCCGAAAATTCAAAAGAGGGCTACAAAATTGTCTATCTTCATACCATCAAATCTACAATGACCTTGTAAGAATCAGCAACCAAACCAAAATTACAAATTTTTTAAAGAGGATAGGAAGTGCAAAAAATCTAAATGAAGAAGAAATTTCAGAAAGTGAAGGTGATATAGTACAACCGAAAAAATGTTCTCGTTTGATTGTACTGAGTAGTAATGATTAGTGATGAATAGTGATTAAATTAAGGTTACATTAAATGAAAATAATATTTTTCGTTTTTGTGTTTTGTGTTATACATACATTTATATTTTCAATAAAAATTAGGTTGCTTATATGGAATTAAAAAAACAAATTTTGTTTTTAATCAGTTTTCGGAACGTAAACCCTCCTTTTTATACTGACTCTGGGTCTCATATAACAGGGTTTCAAATAACACGGCATTTTCTAGGAACCTATCTACCGTATTATAGGAGGGTTACCTGTATATAATCATGTGTAACGGATTTAACTTACTGCATCAATAATGCCATCATGAACAGCCCTCGTATATGAAAAGTTTTTAAATATTGTAATTTACTCGAACTATGTGTTTCTAATAATCTTGGTTTTGTCGATCATCGGCGACCACCATGGCATTCAACGCGTTGAAAAAAAAAAAAGAACGAGCAGTACGTAATTTTCCAATTTCTATCCATTTATTAACCTAACCTATACATTCTCCTTTGTCACAGAAAAGCTGTGAGGGCGGCTGTAGTGCTTCTACCGCTTCTAGGCATCACAAACGTCCTCTTTATGATCGAGGCACCTCTGCACAACGTGAAAAAGTTTGCACTATGGTCTTACTCTACTCACTTCCTGCAATCCTTTCAAGGTTTCTTCATTGCGACACTCTACTGCTTCCTAAATGGCGAGGTGAGATAATTGGCTGAAACGAGATATCCTGGACATGCTATCCCATCCCTTGAATGCTTTCCCAATTAATGCTCGATGCTCCATATGGTATTATAAATGAAAACTCTCTGATCGTGCATTATGCATGAGAATGCATAAAATAAAGTAAACAATGCACTCATGGGAATATGAAGATCAGATACAAACTCTGATAATGTTAGTTACACAACCAGATGAATATTGCTAGAATCTAACCTGACTTGATCATTTTTAATCTACAAAACCAGCTGGAAATATTGCTTAATCGGCAATTCTGAAGGCATTTCATGGCCTAAAAATGGGTGAAACAGAGCAGAACCTGAAAGTACCGGAGCACTTGACATAAACACGCGACTTCGTGCAAGTCAAAGTGGGAGGTGCTTAGGGTAGAGGGCCATGCTCACTGCTGGTTTATCGTCGCTTAAAGGGTTAACCCTATAATGTAATGATAAAGCTAACCCCTTGACCAATATACAGGGTGAGTCACCTAACAACTTACACTGTTTCGAAAAGGGTAGTTTCGTTTAAAAAAATGGAGGTGATCTTGATATCTTTAAAAAACAATGAAAAAAACAAAAATATTTTTGGCATCGTGTGAGCCCCATCGAACCATTCAACTTTATCCTTAAGACATTTGACGTATCTTTAAAAACAACAAAGATATTTAAGGTGCAAACGTTACGTGAGTCATCCTGTATATAGAATATATTTTTTTTATATTTTTCTATTTCCCATTTGTTTCACTATATTCTTAGAAAAAATTTTGCAAAAACATCCATGATTTTGGAGTTCTCAGAATCAGCTAACCCTTCAATTTTCGGTATTTCCAATTCAATTATTTAAAAATACTTTACCTACATACATACATAATACTGTGACTAATCAAACAAATTTTTATTCAAGTAATTCGTAGTAACTAATTAATAAATTATTAGAAAAATATTAATAAATTGATAGAAGAAAAATGTCAATTTTAACAATTATATTTTTTCTTTAAAAAAATTTACTTTCAATACCAGTAATACAAATTCACGATTTATTCAACTTATTCATTATTTGAAAATAGGAGATATTTTCGTTCCTTTTTTTTTGTTTTTTTATTACCATTGATGATAAAATATTCAGCGTAGTGGCTATTTTATGCGCAGGTAAGGCTCGCTTTGGACAAGACCATATCCGTCTATCTTTCATTAAGAGGAACTGATCTACAGGCCAGAAGACAGTCGACTTTTAGTGGTTGCCAGCCCCAAAGAATGACGTCCGGTGAGTGAACAGAATAATTATCTCGTTTGTTTGATTTCCGTTCTAGCAATGTTGAAGAGTCTGGGGTCAGCTATTAATTGAATAAAACAGGTGATCCCAGGTGATTATTTAAATTCACCGGTGCATGCAAAATGTTCTCCACTGTGGTGTGTCTATGTGTGTGTATTTACAAACACGTTGACAAAGTAAACATATTCTCAATTCCCCTTTGAAAATTCCGTTTATTGATTCTTCTGCATGTTAGATGAATCCTGATTAATGTGTGTTTATCCATTCGAGAGATTTATATTTTCTACAGATGACAGGTTTAATTAAAAAAAAAAAAATCAACCGGAGAAGAATTAACGAAGTTGTTCCGTCGAGTCAATGAAAAAATTTCCGTCTTTAATTGCTGCCACCGTAATTGTGAAGCCGAGATCGCATTCTGCACAATTAAAATTGGAAAATTTCACTTATTATTTTCATATCATGACAGTCGAATCATTTTCCCTCGTATTTTCATCAATAATATTTGCAAAAATTCCAATTACTCGTTCACCCGTTGGCCGAGTGCCATTCGTTTAATTAGCGAAATGTAAGATGATAGACGGAAATTTAGCGAATCTCGAAATTGTCGAATAATTATAGTGATTTCTAATGGCTCGTGAATGCGAGGAGTTTTCAGCTAAGAGGAAAATTTGACGAGGACAAACACCCGGCCTCTTCCCTAGAGCGATGTATTTCCAAATTGTTACTCTCCACCTTTTGTTAATTAATTGCTTCTCGCGATTCGCGTCGAAATTAGATGAAAGTTTCGCGTAATGTACAAGTGGCGGCGTACCGAACTTATTTTTAAAACAAGGTCATGAAATATTCAGAAGGGTTGTCACAGAAGCTCGACGAGTTTCAATCAAATTAATGAAAGCCAGAACTTTCTGCCTCCCTTCTGACCTCCTCCCTCTTTGCCAGCGTCTGTGAACTCCTCGAGGCATGAAAAGTGTTAGCTGAGATCCCACTGAACCGAATCGATCTTGCACGCAATTTAGGGAGTGAAAGATAGGAACTGATTTTGAAACTTTCAAGACCTGTCTTGAAGTAATATAATTTAATAAAATGAAATAAGAGAAAAAAAAAGTTTGTTTGGCATGTAAATTGAAGTTTAAAAAAATGAGAAAAAAGAAATAAAAGAAACGTTGTTTAACTTAAAAAGGAAAAGGTACTTACTAGTGTGAGCAATGATCAGAAAGGAAGGGAAACAATGAGAGAGCAAAGGAATGACGGAATAATGATTGTTGATACGCGCAGTGATCGAGATGGAGGAGCGGGAGATGAGATTCAGCGGGTGGCTAAGACTGTGCTGTCGAGGTGGAAATACTCCACCGCCGGACCGACCTGCCGAGTGAGTAGTGATCGAGGAAAGCTCGCCAATCTGCATTTAGATCATTACCAGCATCGACGGTCGATCCTCCTCGCAAAATTATACTAGTAGCTAAAAGACACATGGAACACCGCACGAGACGTGTATGTACTGTTGCACCTGATCTTTCACGTGACTCTTTCTACGCCAATTGTACGTGATTATTCGACAATCGTTGCGCTTCCAAAGTAATTCGATTGCCTTTATTTTCTCTTATTTTATTAAGCTATCGTTAAGATTCTTTATGTTTATGGTATATTTCTGGAATACCTAAATCCTCGTCTCTCCCTGTCTCTCCCTGTCTTTCCCTGTCTTTCCGTGTCTCTCCCTGTCTCTCCCTGTCTCTCTCTGTCTCTCTCTGTCTCTCCCTGTCTCCCCCTGCCTCTTCTCATCTCTCCTTATCTTTTCCTATCTCCCCTCGTCTCTCCCTGTCTCTCCCTGTCTTGCCTTGTCTCTCCCTGTCTCTCCCTGTCTCTCCCTGTCTTGCCGTGTCTCTCCCTGTCTCTCCCTGTCTCGCTTTGTATCTTCCAGTCTCTCCCTGTCTCTCCTCGTCTCTCCCCACCTCTCCCTGTCACTCCTCAGTTTTCTTCGCATTCTTTTCAGGTTTTCCAAGTTTTTTCGTATATTTCTTTCGTGTATAACTCTCCAAACTAGATTATTTTAGAATTGAATTTTGTTTGAATTCTCTCAAATTTCTAAAAACGAATTTACTTTAAATATTTTGAATCACTTGCGATGCTTTCTCTGTGTTTTTAAAGTCTACTGGGGTTCTTTTTGAGGTCATTAGAATTTTCTTTAATGTTTTCTTTAATATTTTCAACAAATTTTACCATTTCCGAGCTTTATAACTTTGTAATACTACTTTCACCATTTAACCTTTCACGTGACTTAGAGTTTACATGATTGTTTTACATGATGCATGATTGTGTGTTACATAGTCCAAAATGTTAACCGTTGTTCTCGTTCTTTTTTCGATTTCTACTATTCGTTTAAACGAAATAGTCTCGTGCGTGTTTTAGTTCTCCATTTAACAAATGTAAATAAACTGACTTCCACACTTTTTTCTCTCGATGTATCATGTACAAAAATCAACGTGACTTTTTCTGTTTTTATTCTGAAAACCAATTTTTTCTATCTATCTGTGTTCAAGATTGTAATTTATGTTTCACAGTCTGGGAGGATGTGTAACCTTCGAAGAATATAAATTTCCCTTCGAAACGATCCTCATTTCCGGTTTCAGAACAGCGGTCTGACCATGGAGTATCTCTGGACTCCTCGACATTGGGCAAAAGCTTTAAAACTTCATCGAAACCATGAAAAGCAGGGCTGCAAAAGCTCTTTAAATGACGAGCGTTCCTTGGATTACTTCGAAGACTCAACACTTGAGCCTCCACTTAGAGATATAATTAAATTGGACTGAACGATGATAATCTAATTACACTTAAGATTGGATCAGCTGAAATTCCTCGGAATTTTTCTGACATTATCGTTCGATTTGTTAATGGAAGTAGATCTAAGAACATTGTAAAATGAATATGAAATGTTATTGTCCATTTGTTGAAATGTCAGGTTAAGTGAATCTTTAAATCAAACGAAATATGGAGTTTCAGATAGAATAAGTAACGAATTTTATGCACGATCGATCGAATGATTTGATGAAAACGATTGAAGAATGTTTGATGAATGCGATTGTATTGTTTCTTCATTTTTCATACTAATGGAAAGCCAAAGAAGTTTTAAAAATTATTGTAAATTAAATATATATTATTTTCCTTTCAACGAAAATCAATTATGTAAAAGTATCAATTTCAGGTGAAATTTGATTACTTTTTTCAAACTTGCATTCGAGAGAGAGAGAGAGAGAGAGAGATGTTTATACTTTTAACTGGATACGTCTGTTGTTGTTTATACGCTCTAAAGAGTCTCTGTAACTCATGTTTATAAAACTACTATTTAACGAGCAATTACACTGGAGGCAGTCTACCAAAAAAATAAATTAGAAAGACGAAATTTCTCTTCGTTATAAAAATCTCGTAAACGGGAAAATCAGTGAAACTATTTTATTGTAATCCAGAAAAACGAAGATATCCAATCAATATTTAATAATTGAAATTTCTGACAGTGGACACATATTGATCGGGATAAAGAAAGCAACGAAAATCAGACAGCGAGGAAATTTTTATTTTTCATTCTGAATTTTAATTTGAAAGGGCTGCCTCGAGTACTCGAGACCGTGAATCGAAGCTTTAATTTTCGAGTTCCACGTGTTCGAGGCGTTTTGGAATTTACCGAAGAAGTACCTGGAATGTATGAAGTACGATAAGCACTTAACTGAGATCTGACGTTTGAATGCCACAGATTCTTCTCCACCTAAAGATAGAAAGAATTAGATTTCTTCAGACTTCGTTCGAATTTGAAAAATACGAGATACACTTTCAATTTTTCTTTTCATTCGAATTTCAAGGATCCTTGTTTACGTGACTGATAAAAGTTCTTTTCTTCTTAGATGATACAAACGAATTAAAAAGAAGGGAACGAACTAACAAGAGTGCAAGATTTTCTTCGCCACTCTGAATCTTGGACTGACAACTAACGCGAATGTTGTGTAATATTTGTAAGCTTCGTTCAAGTGGCGCAGGGTAATTAGTTCTAAGGCTAACCGATTAGTAAACGCAACATTGCTTTAAGTGACTTTGTAGCTGTGCATTTTTTTAATATGTAAATAAATAACCGTGATACGAGTTGTATAACAGTACACTCTGATTCCTGAATGTATTATTTATTATTGTTCTTCAACTCTAAGATGAAGATTCAAGAGTGAAAAGAAGCCGTTCGATACTTGCAAAAGATTTTTATTGCCATCGTTAATAGTACAAAAACATGTCTTACAAAGTACAAGTTTTGCTTCTTCAAAAAGGAACGTTATATCTTTTCTTCTTTTTTTTGTTCGTTTTTCTTTTTACAAACTTTTGGTCAACGCAAGACGGTACATTAATCCTCTAGTAACATACATAAACACATTTATATAGATATATATATAAATAGTTCTTAGATACATGTAATTAAGTAGTTAACAATTGTCCTCCTATTACAGAAAGTACGTTTCTTAAAGCTATAAGAATTTAACGAAAAGACCTTTGTTAATAAATAATTCGTGGAGATCCACTGAAAGGACGGACTTGAGAATCTGATTCGTCTTCTTGCCATTGTTTTCTGTCATTCTTCGGTTCGTTTCTTTTTTCTTTTCTGTTTTCCTTCAGAAGTATCAAGAACGAATAATTTTGCAAAGTATAGTGGTACAATAGTAATAATATTCAGCCAAGAAAATCATATTCTACGTCACAATGACTATCACAGACACGTTTTAAAAGCCCGTATAACGTTCGACATGCACTTACCAATAAACGTAAACAACTTCAATATCAAAATTAATACTGATATTTCACCTTATAAAGATTACAATATTCAATTTTGTCGCTTTGTAACTGGTGTATACTGTTCCAGTAAATTAAGAAATTGTCGCATTGCTTGTTGCTGCCTTCGAAAGGCTGTAAAGCAAATTTCGAGTAATAATTACGTTACCAAAAAGCCTTCGTGCTTTCGATTCCTCTGATAAGCAAGCTAACATGTGTAAAACTGGGCGAAAATTAATTTCCCTGTAAGTATTTGCTAGTCTGTTTCAGGACAAAAGTAAAATCGGCGCTAGAAGAACAGGAAAAGTAGGACAGTACCTATTCCTATGGAAATCTAAGTTCTTCTAACTTGTTTTTAATAAAGATCAACATTGTTAGTCATACTGTTAGTAGATATTGTCTATTTCGGCTAGTAGATCCTCTTAAAAAAAGAAAAAAGTTCCATGAAACTAAAGCTGCGCACAATATACAATATTTTTTTATTAAAAAGGGAAAAAAAGAAAGAAAGAACGAAAAAACGCTTGTACGTTTTACTACTAATTGGTGCCCGATTTTGGTAGTGACCAAATTTTCACTACCTGTATTCTTCGAATCCTGAACAATTAAAACTCATCGTGGAAACTTTTTTCAGTGTCAACCATTTTGCTGCCAAGGAACAGGTCCATTTTGCTCAGGATCTCCGATAAGTTCAATTTACCATCGAGATCAGTGTCGGACACGTTAATTAAATGTTGAGCTTCCTGTATGGCATGCCTTGGATTCCTTGGATCTATGTACATCTGAAATAAAAATGTCAGTATCACGTTGAAATATTCTAAGATTTGGTTGGTTCCTTTCAGACTACTATCTCTCTAGCTGAAGCATTCTTTGTTCACGCAACTATTGAGTCATTTTAAACATTCTCAGACATTCTATCACTCTTACAATATTATCGCGATTGATAGATCTTTCAAGTCCATTATTCTTTTTTTACCAGAAGCTCTGTTCGATCAGCTTTCCCATTTTTATTCTTGTCGATAAGGTGTTTAAACTCCTTACGCCTGTCTTCACTCCCACCAATTGCTTCACGCTTGTCTTCCTTCAGATCTAAGCCCACCCCTTCAGAGGGTAGATCAGAAAATTCATCTTCCGTCAGCTGTTCATCCCCATCGCGATCTAGATAAAAATAAAATGAAAAGAAAAATGTTGTATTATATAATTACAAAATTCTGAAGTAACAAATATAGGGTGTTCCGATAAGAGCGGTAGAACTTTGAATTGAAATTAAACAAAAAATATGGAAGATAAACTAGTACTCCCAACTTTATTTTAAAGTATATTCAGTGGCATTATACATGAAATACAGTATCATATAAATGACCATCATGATTGCATTTGGTCGAGTGAATACGACAAACCCAATTTTCGCCACAAAAATAATCTTCAAGATATTTGAAATACAAATTCCTTATGAATTCCTAAATTTAGATTTAGTATCCTAAAACAGTTAGTAATTAATATTAATGTTATTGAATTATTGGTAATTGAATTTTTTACACTTTAGGACACTAACAATAAACTAATTTGGGAAGTTTCGTAATTTAGATTTAGTATTCTAAAGCGTATAAAATAGTTAGTAATTGATATTAACTTTATTGAATTATTGGTAATTCAATTTTTCACACTTTAGGATATCTTAAATATAAATTCCTTGTAAATTCCTAAATTTAGATATAGTATCCTAAAGTGCGTAAAACAGTTAGTAATTAATATTAACTTTATTGAATTATTGGTAATTAAATTTTTCACACTTTAGGATATCTTAAATATAAATTCCTTGTAAATTCCTAAATTTAGATATAATATCTTAAAATGTGTAAAATAGTTAGTAATTAATATTAACTTTATTGAATTATTGGTAATTAAATTTTTCACACTTTAGGATATCTTAAATATAAATTCCTTGTAAATTCCTAAATTTAGATATAATATCTTAAAATGTGTAAAATAGTTAGTAATTAATATTAACTTTATTGAATTATTGGTAATTAAATTTTTCACACTTTAGGATATCTTAAATATAAATTCCTTATGAATTCCTAAATTTAGATATAATATCCTAAAGTGTGTAAAATAGTAATTAATATTAATTTTATTGTGTCACTTTTCGATGGATGGTTTTGTCCATAAACACACGTGTCGAATTTGGAGAAATGTTAATCCTCAATTAATAGTCAAGCGATCATTGTACTCAAAGATGGTTACTCCTTGATGTGATTTTTCTACCGGTGAAGTGATTGGCCTCTATTTTTTTCGAAAATGAAGAAAGTGTGACTGTAACTGTTTCTGGTCAACGTTATCATTCGATGATTTCATCATTCCTTTCGCGTGAATTCGATGAATTTCATTTATCTGAAGTATGATTTGAACAAGATGGTGTCACATGCCACCCTTCTGCTGCACCTATCTCTTTATCGAGACTGAAGTTCAACGATAAATTTATATCAAAAACGGCTACTGTCACCTGGTCACCAAGATTTTGCGACTTAACGCCATTAAACCTTTTCTTCTAGGACCATATTAAGTCTGTTGTTCATTTCAACAACCGACTAACTATCGATGATCTCGAAGCAAACATTATTTGCGTTATTGGTAAGATACGACCTGATTTATGTGCCAAAATCATGGAAAATTGAACTTGGATTCACTCCATAAAACACAATTGTGGTGGTCATTTGTATGATATTGTATTTCCTGTATAATACCATCGAATGTAGTTTAAAATAAAGTAGGGAGTACTAGATTATTTTCCGTACTTTTCATTTTATTTAAATTCAAAGTTCTATCGCTCTTATTGGAAGACCCTATACATCAGGAAAAATTTATATAAAAAATTGGGATTTCACCAAATTTCTCAAACAAATCCTCGACCATTTGCAACAGAGCTCTATGACTGCTTTCGGGATGCGTGAAAGCCAGGAATTCGTCCAAAGTCAGTCTCTCCGGATCGTTTCTGGCCGCTTCTGCCCATCTCGCTCTATCTCTCATGATACTCTCCTTTAACGTACGAGACATGTCGCTGTGCTTCTTGTCGTGCGAGCTCACATAGCTTTCGGGAAATCCGTGGGATCTGAGAAAGTACGCGTGATACTCTTCCCATGAGACCTCGCCTAGAACATTAGAATTGGATCTACAATTCCAAACAGTTCTTTACACTTTCCGATGCTTATTAATTTACTTTATGGTGTCTATAACGAGCTGAGAATTGTACTTTCACTTCTATTAATAACAGCGATCTATTTCTTCTAAGATTATAAATATAGAATTTATATTGTTCAAATGTCTTCTTTTTACAAAACACTATTGTATATTATTTTTAATACCACAAGACAAAACCTGAATTATCTTTGTACCGTTCGTGTATCCTCTTACCGACGATTTTATGGAAACGATGGTTTACGTTAAATTAATCACGTAAACCTACATAGATAGGATGATTCTTGTTGAAAAGTATCTCAACTATGTTTCTTTTTGTACAATATAATTTAAAACTTATCAAATTTAACGATAAATATATATAACATGGACATTGTAAATGATGATTGTTGCGTTGTATACTACACTTATCACATCCATTAGTTTTAAGTCATCAGACCTAAACAGCAAACTATAACAGCATACTATTATTAATATTACTCACCCTCGAACCTAGACCTCCATATTTCCTTTGCTGTTACTTATCATCGGACCTAGACCTCATTGCCTCATTTTTTACTGATCCCTCAGCCCAAAGTAACTCCTACTTTCCTGTCTATCCTTTTCTGTTCCCTCAGAAAACAAACTTTTTTCCAGCAGTTTTCGCGTAACGAACGTCACTGTGTTTTGAATAAATAATCGATTGTACGACGCTGCCTAGCTCTTTCGCCTAAAGTTCCGTTAGCTTTCCTACCGTGTAATTATTAAGTATAATAATGTCAAACGCTAGGAAATGAGTTCTGCAGAATACAGCAAATTGAGAAAAGGAAGATAAAGCGTCTGTTTGAATGCCGTTAAATTACTATAAGATACAATCCTTTCCAAAGTTCTAGAGTAAGTGTCGTACTGTTTCTTGCAGACCTCTTATCAGAAGGTACCTTTGCTTTCTCCACTCTGTGGCCAGCTTCTTTAATTCTTAAACTGTTGTATACTACACTTATCATATCTATTAGTTTTAAGTGATCCGGCCTTTTTCTTTCTTAAACAATCCACGTCATCTTTTAACATTACTCACCCTTGAACCTAGACTTCCACATCATCTTCATTGTTTTATCCTTTACTGAATCCAAGTAACGTTTACTCTCCTACCTACCGAACCTACAGTCCCGTCCATAAGTCACCGGACACTTACTAAAATTAGAATGCGGACTTCGAAATTCTACTTTTTACCGTAATTTCTCAAACAGTACACTCTTTTTTTGCAACAGTAACCAGTAACTGAACATTTTTAAATAAATAATTCTTTTCTAGAAGTATTTATTGGGATCATAGGAACTGTCGAACTAAAAATGAAGGAGATTGAACGATGCAATTTCTCAGCACCATGTTAGTCTCTATTTAGTAAAAAAACCCTTCTTAAATTGTTTATAAACACTTAATGAAGCTACAGATATGTTCTTTAATTAATTTTGAACTGTCGAAGTAAACCAAATGTGAATACAGAATAACATCGTATAGAATTCGAGCTGTATTTAATAAATACTTCTTTTTCTTAACATTTATTCATGTTACACATGTGCATTTTTAACTTAGTATTCAGATATAACCGTAAAATAGATAAAAATAACAAAATATATTATAAATTCACAACAACGAATTGTATTTGCATGCTAATAATCATTTTGCTCAAGAAGCACAAGTGTCCGATGATTTATGGACGGGAGTGTATATCCTATACTAGAAAATTCACGAATATACCAAGTGTATCTGTTACGGTAAATGTGATTAATCCGGTTATGTATAATTGCTGGTTATTATATATAATCACCACTAAATTTGGTAAATGTGACGAATTCCTGAATATTTATCAAATTAACCGACGAGTTTATATAATTCCCAACTCGTAATGGCGAATGTGATAAATATCTTGACTGATTGAGCCAGTAGAATACAGCACAGTTTTTTGAGTAGTTACTAGTCAGAGAGATAGTTTTTCGTTGGACGCTATGTCACGAGAGGCTGCGAATAACAATATTTTATAATTTACAATTAAAAATTCAATAAATGGTTATTTTAAGTCACATGAAGGTAACCTGAACGAAATTTGAATAAGAGATTGACACGTCTTGTCAAATGAAAGACCTAAGTAGAGAAAATAATTGTATTATTAGAACTTATACAAAACAGTTACATATCAAAAACAAACTAAACTCATATTCTAGAGAAAAAAAAAACATTTTTTTAAATAACGTTTACTGCTACTACTACAAATTATTAAATATTTTAAGTTTACTTATTTAGACATATTAGACTGTTATGACATTTAAAATTACAAAGTTTGCTAGACTTTTTACATTTGCACTTATTAGACTTGCATTATCATTTGCAAGCACGTCACTGATATCCCTGACCTCCAGAAAGAAATGATTTTCTAACACATTCTCGAAGTGATATTGCTAGGTCTGGAACATCGTCAAGCAAAATCAATTGTTCTTTACAAATTGTGACCTGATTTCTAATATACAGGTGTGGCAGTCTTCCTTGTTAATCTACGTTATGATAGAAACCAAGCAGCTGTATAAACTGGACGAATTTTGGTAAAGTTATGGATTTTTATCACATTTACCAAATTTAGTGGTGATTATATACACCAGCAATTATACATAATCATGGGATTAATCACATTTACCATAACATGTACACTTTTATCGCGGCGTATCGTTTAGTGGGAACATCTCAGCGGAAAAGATTCTCGTAGCTAAAGAATTAATTGCCATACGGTATTACCATTTCGTGGATTGTTGTCAATTGCAGTGAACAGGCCAACGTTTTCTCTCATTGCACGGCTGATGTGTTCTGTGATCTTGCTATGAATCCACGTGGCCAACTCCTGAATATCCAAAAGCTGATCCTGATCAGTGTCAGCCCTTTGAAATATATCCTTGAGGAGAGTCCTCGGGTTCTCTTGATTCTCCGCCTCCTCCACCTCTCTAATGTTCTGATCAATATCCTTGTAACGATCTATGTCTCTTCTGTTAGCCGTTACCGCCTCTAGTTCCACGAACAGATTCTCTATCATGGATCCTTCATTGTCTCGCTCGGTCGTCGTTGACGTAAGGCTCTTAAGGGGTACGTTTCTGCGGTACTTGACGAAGAGCAAGCACAAGTAGATGACGAGAGGAACTAGCACCGTCCAACGGAGAAACCGAAAACACCTTAGGTCTGACTTGCAGGTGAATTTATGTATCTATGGAGAAGAGGAGAGGTCAGAGTTAAGTATAATCCTTGAGATGAATTTTTCTTCGAAATAGAGGATTTTACGCGAGGAATTGTAGGACTTGGATTTTCTCTTTTGCGAGGAAAGGCGAGAAACTACATGGAATTGTAAATTTGATCTTTAGAGGGCAAACTTGTGGAAGAGAATCTTTTTGTGTTCGTTTGAAACGAATTTATGGGGGATTTGTTCCTTGGAAACTAATATTCTAAGACTTTCTTCTTTAAAAAAGGAACAAGAAGAAGGAACAGCGTGAAATTACGAATTTTAAATAAATTTTTGGAGCAACAAATTTTTCTATGGTAAAAGTACATAGTTAAGTTTTATTTTTGAGCTGTAACTTTCAAATTTGTCGCATGAGTGTTACGAAATTGCAGTCGACATTCTCCCTAACGGATGTTTTATAAATTAATTGTAAAATGTCAAAATACTTACAAAGTAAGAGAAATACATGGCTGATCCCGCAATTTACAAGAGGAAACCGCTTTGCACCGCTGTGCAGCCACAGAATCTCGCTCTTCTTCTTCCCATACATTGACTTCTCGATGATCCAGCCACTAACCGCCTTGGAAACTTCTCAAAAATCATCTGAGATAATTCTACAATCGCTGAGCACAAGAAATCCCACTGTCAATCGCAAATTCACCTGTCGAACAACACTATTCTCACTGTTGACACTTCACCATTCGCGAGCATGTTTCAACAAGAATCAATAAACTGTTTTAGCTGATGACAGTGATTCCGTAGGGTGGAATTCAATTCGTATGGACTCGAAGGGAAGAATTTGAATAAAGAAGGATGACAGAACGATTGAATGAACGATAAAAATCAGAGAATCCGTTACGTTGACGCTGCCAGTGTGCTTGGCGATCTGAGATTCGGCTGGGCACGATTATTCTTTGACAGAAAATCAAGTTCCGAGGAGAACTCTGGTCGCATGCTGCCTGGCGAAACTTTAACGGCGTATTGATCCACTTTCACTATCGCGTCCTTTCTCTCTCTGGCCCTCTCTCTCCCTCCTGTGCACTTCCCTGTCCCACTTTCCTCCCTGCTTCTGTCACTGTCTCCCTAATCACAAGGACTTGTTCTCTGCCTTGTGATTAGACCACTAGTTGGTCTACCACTTCTTGCCTCTGTCGAATCCGCTGGACCAAGTTTCAGCTTCCCTGATGCATTTGGTCCTTTACCAGCTTCGTAAAAACACGAAGAGGAAGCTATTGGAAAGAGGAGAGGTGCACTAAATTTTTTCTTATTCTTATTCTTTTTTTTTTTTTATTAGGAATTTATAAATCTTGAAAAATTTCTTTTAATTCATTCTACTGTTGTTTCGTTGTTTTATTAGAACTGGTACGAAATTGAGGGAAGAAATAAGGAAACTTGATGTTTAGAAGTATAAATAAATTTGAAAAATCGAACAATGGAATTTGAAGCGCGAAAATGTACAATTTTCATGAAGTAAGGCTTGTATTTTACTAGTCAGTATTTTAACCCTTTGTGGACGCGTGTCGGTATATAGCAATAAGTGTTTGGTGGAGTGAATGTGACAAACCCAATTTTCGATGACTATATAATTTCGATGATTATAAATAACGACAATTTTCAGAATATTAAAAATTTTATAACAGACTTTTCCAATCCAAGTTCTGAATCTTTTTTGGTTTAGAAAAAGAGACTCCAAGTATAATACTTTATTACGATGAAATAGAAAACAGTAAAAAAGAAAAATATGATATTTTATATCTTAATATATAGGTTCTTCCAGTAAGAGCGGTAAACTTTGAATTGAAATGAAACGAAAAGTACAGAAGATAAGCTAGTACTTTCTGCTTTATTTTAGCCCTTTGCGGATGCGTGTCGGCATATAGCCGCCCATGCTTATTTATCTTTTTTATGCAATAAGGCATGTAAGTCCATAGTATAAGATACACCCTGAATTAGAATACAGTCTGTAAAAATGAGAAAGAGATTCAGATATTCTCAGAATCGAAATTTTATTTTTCTTTAAATTCTATATAAAACTTGATTAATGAGTACCTTAGCGCGCTTTTCTTTCTGTGCCGTCCATTTTTCATTGAAACCAATACAGCGTCTAATTCATATAAAAATTTTTCTCTACATTCACAGTTTTTACATGTATAAGAATTTTATATTTTTATATCAGGTTGTCCCAAAAGTTCTTTTCGTTATCTTCACGCACTGCATTGCTTGACAATATTTCTTCTAGTAAACATGCAACCCAATTTGTTTAAAGTTAATCTTATGGTCATTATCTTCCACCTTTCTAACAGTATGTTTCTTTCTCGATAAAGTATTTCTTAGATGTTCCTGTGCCATCTTGAAAGATGGACAATCAAGAAATTGTGACGTTACGTTGCTTTATAAGAGTCAATAGTGCTTAGAATACTGCAAATGATATTCACGTCGTCTATGGGGATCGTACTGGAACCATTCAAACAGTTCATGATTGGTGCAGAAGATTTAGACCCGGAGATTTTATCAGATAAAAAAAAAAAACCCACCTTGCACAATATTTTGCTAGTAAACCACGTCAATTTTGGAAAAATCGGATCGTAAGTCTTCCGTGGAGAAGGTCAAAAATGAAAAATCGGAATTCTGTAGAATTATATCGAAAATATACAATTCTACACTTCATGTCTAACAATAAAACGAAAGGAATTTTTGGGACAACCAAATATATACAATGTCTAAAACATCTGAATATTATTGTGACACTTGTTCGACTAAATCGAATGTGCATATAGGCCACAGTTTTGAAAGATATAAAATGATGCTGTATGAAATGTATATACTAACCTGGCAAAATACATTTTCTATATGTAATCAAATTTTTAGTTTTTATAACACATACATTAGACAATTGTTCACTTACCGACGTTCGTTCTACAGGCAGCTCCATCCACAAAGAATGAATCCCTTTTTATCAGTATTTAAATATGAAGAGTCAGTATTTAAATAATTCGGTCAGTATTCTTTGGTCAGTATTTATACTAAATTGTCAGTATTTAAATAAATTATGTTCTGTAGACAAATTTAAGAATTGTAAGGATTTAGTAGCCCACATGTCCCACAGCCGCGTCGATCGTGACGATAACGAGATTTACGATGCGGACATGACCGTCGGTTAAATTTTGAGAGGCGAAAGTAATTGCGTTAAGCCATTTAAGAGACGATATCCTTAATTTCTACCGTCCGAAATATAGAAATGGCCACATCATGAATTTTGTCACCTTAACGAGTACAGGTAGATGACGTTCCGGGGTGTAAAACGTCCCCAGCAAAATTTTAATGGAAGGGGATGACGAAAGGCGTGGATTCAAGGAAGCGCCTAATTGGCAGAGGCGAAAAACACCTCGTTTGAAAAAGAAATAAAAACCCGATACGTGATAGGAAAGAGGATAGAACAACTGATATGGTAAAGGAAAGCGAAAACTGAAGTAGATTAAAATAATAGACTGTTTTTTTTTTAACTGTCATCTCTGAATCCCTCAGATGCCCCCTAAACCTTATTCATCCTACAGTACTTACCATTTTTTCATTTACTTACTAATCGTTTAGTATTTTTATACTGACCATTTTGGTAATAAAATACTGAGCGAAAGTTGATTTAAATACTGATCGAAAATAGATTTAAATACTGACCGTTTAATTTTTTGCCATGAAGTAACACTTTGCTCTGGTGTTCTTCTGTATTGTACATTCAGTTTGTCGGATTCAGTGTAAAAGGAAGAAATAAAAATACAGGGAGATATGTAATAAAGTTAACTCGTGTATTTCTCCTCTTATATACAAATACTTAATATAAATATCTAAAGAAGCAGTTACTTAAATACGCGAAACAAAGGAACAACAGTAAAGTACAGATCCGCAGTCAAGTGAAACAAATGATTTTTCTATCTCCACGATATAAAAAGAAAAAGAAAAAAAGAAAGAAAGAAAGAGGAAAAGATAGATGAAGAAAAGTAGAAGAGAACGGGAAGGGAAGATAATTTTCAGAGATTGACAAGGTGTTGAAAGGGAGAATTCTTGAAGGAATCACCCACGTTTTACGCGGAAGAAGCTTCTCGTGGGCGGAAGTGATGCTCCAGCAGCCGAGGAAAGAGTATGAAAAATTATGATGGAACTTCTCAGAAGAAGAGTGTACTCTAAAGGAAGTTGGGTAATAACCCAATACCTCGAACATTGCGCTCAGAATAAATAGATAAATATACATCGAACTTCGAAGAATAAAAAATTTAGCCCTTTGCACTGCGAGTAAATTTTCTCCTAGGATCGATTTGTCAACTTTAATTTCTTCGACGAAACATTGAAACACATAAAAGTTTCACTTTGGAAAGAAAAAAGAATTATACACCTTCGTGAATTTATTTATTTTCATCTAATTGATTAATTTGCTTTGTTTAAATATAAATGAAACTTAACGAAGCACAAAGGGTTAGATAAGATAAGGTGAGAATTTCTTCTTGCTTAAATTAAAAGCATTCCTTTTTGCTATATATACACGTAAAGTAAAAACAAAAAGATTAAAATGTAGAGACAAAGAAAAGAAAAATGTTGTGCAGTAAATGTTTAAACCGCCCTTGAAAATCCTCTTTGTCCGGGAATGTTTAAAAGTGAAGTAAGTACTATAATCGAGTGACGCCATAAATAAATTATCCTACATTATTGCGAATCGCCTCCTGGCAAGGAGTCTTCTCTGAGTATCCGTACAAACTAAATAGTCCTTCAGTTTGCAAACTTCCTTTTCTACCACTGCCTCTTCCTGAAGAATCAGTCGATTGAAAAGAAACTTGCAATAGTATATATACTTCTATTTTTCTTTTTTCTTTTCTTTACTTAATATCTACACTTTTGATCATCATCGCTCTAAAAGGTCATTGTTAAGTGAATCTTAAAGCAACATCTATGACAAAAACAATCTCATTGCTTTGGCTTGTTCGCTTATGGTGTTTTATTCTATATGCAACCTAAGATTCTTAATATTCTTATGATCTCATTAGTTGTCACTATGACACCTCTTTGTGTACAAATTTTGCGCCTAGAGTGAAGTGAATTATCACTACATCTCAGAAAACTTAAGTATCTAACCTGAGTAAAGGTATAGTACTCTGCGCAGGACAATAATCAGAGTTTTGAAATAATTCTATCGAAGACCATCTTTGTACTCATTGACTCACTGCTCAGCAGGTTCTTCATTAAAAAACTAACACATAGACAGTCTCTAGTGCAGTCAGTATAGACCTTTCCTAACTGACTATAAAACAACCTTTAAAAAAGAGCAAAGAAGAAAAGAACATTTTCAACTCTTTGGATTTTTCGAGTTCTCCACCTGGGATTTCTCGTCATCCAGCTCCAGGCCAAAATTCGTGATGCCTTGTACATTATTGGTATGTGGTTTAGTTTGTATTTGAAAGAGAGAAGCTATTGGTGGGCTGAGGAGATTCTGATCCAGATCAGCTGGATTCTGAAAACCTGTGACATAGCTCACTGCAACTCCTATCACCATTGTCAAGATGCATCCAATTGCACTGTACCACAAATAACTGATCTAGAATGAAAAAACAAGATGGCATTTTGAAATTATTTCTTTCTTTTGAAATGAAAATTTTAAAAAGAATAATATTTCAAAGGTAATTAGGACGACTGTAATACCTTGTATATTGAATGAGCTTCATCATGAGTGTTATCTAAATGGTTGCTGATGATATCTGTGCTATTAATGCAAGGACAGGCATTGATTGACACTGGTTTGGTGTCTATGTGAATATGTCCATTGAAAGCAGCAACTTGAGCCCCCAAACCAATCCACAGGATGATTACTAAACTGGTGATGGCACCTGTGATTGCTCCTTTGGCATTTGTCCATGGAATGAACATACCCAAAGAGAATAATCCCAGAGTAATGCCTCCAACCATGCCATTGAATGACAATGCAACCTGCAAAGTTAATTTTCAATCATTGTGAGTTAAATTTCAATCCTAACTTGAACGCAAAATGAAAAATATTTAAGAAGAGACGGTTAGTACTTGTAATTTTTATTAACAAGAATTTAATAAAAAGATTCGATGTAATTTGCAGTGAAAAAGTAAGTGAAGAAAGGTTATGTAAAGAAAGTAATACCTGAAGAACGCTTCCAAGACGTTCCACGACGAAAACCAGGGCAAAACTAAGAGCACCGAAGAAAATACTAATCCACCTAGCATAAATGGCTCCCTTTCTGGCTGGCATTTCAATTTTAAACAACCCCTGGAAGATGTCTTCGCAAGTTATTGCTGCCAGTGAGTTCAAAGCACTTGCCACAGTTCTGGAAATTTTTGTTAGAAGCATTATTCTTCGCTTTGGAGGCTTTAAATGTAAAAAAAAGAGAATGTTACTGCTACAATTTCTCTTGAATTAAAGAAAAAATTGAGGAAAGCTGAGGTACATACCCCAAGGAAGCAGCAAAGATACCAGCAACGAAGAAACCAGGCATTCCCTTGAGATTACCCATAAAGTTCATTACATACAGTGGTAACAGTTGATCCTGACCAGTTATGTAACCAGCCTGAAGTGGATCACAATCTTTGTAAGTGGCGTAGAGCACCATGCCAGTCAAGAAGTTTACAGTGTATATGATAATCATACCAAAAGCAGACACCCACAATGCTCTGTAACAAAGATTGAGAGATAAAGTTTATTAGAGAACAGGAAACTATGTTTGTAGTTCTTTGAAGTTTACTTTTCTCAAGATACATACTTCCTAACTTGACCAATACTCTCAACGCTGAGGTACTTTTGTACAGAAGCTTGATTGCTGCAGAACATGGTGGTCCAATAGATGGTTCCACCAACCACCACACTCCAGAAGCTGTGACGGACCGTTGGATTAGGATCCATATTGAAGAATTCCATTCTTTCTGACTGTTTGTTAATCTGCCAGACAGCTGAGAGACCTCCTTCCCAAGTCATTCCATATCCAACAATTACAAAAAGAGATCCAAGAAGCACCGCTGCTTGGAATGTGTCCGTCATTATAACTGCTTTCATTCCACCCTGAAATGAGACAAGAAGAGAAAAATGAAAATCTGAAAAGAAGAAAAATAAAAATTCGAAGGGCACAAAGTTGAAAATTTTTAGAAGAAGGAAGTTATATAAGAAGGAAATGAGAATTATAAAAACAGATGAAAGTTCTTAAAAGAAGAAAATGAGAGTTTTGTGGTTTAAAAATGCAAATTTTTAAGGAAGAAATAAAATAAATCTAAAAATACAAATGACATTTGTTGAATTAAGTTGATAGGAAGAATACAAACCTGTGAGGCGTAGAAGATACATACTACGTAGACTAGAGTGACGGCTATATAAGTATTCAAGCCTGTGACTGTAACAGGAGACGGCATGTTAATAAACGGACGAGACGCTGATTAATTGACTCGAGTCGCGTTTCACTGATACTCACCATGACTTAAAGCTAACGCCGGCGCGTACACAGCTACAGATGTGTAGAGAATCATCTGTAGCATGTAGAGACCACCGGCGAGCAGTCTGCAGTGGCGGTTGAAACGAAGATTAAGATACTCGTAGCTCGATGTCAGCCTGAGTTTCATAAAAACAGGTAGATATAGGCACGAGGTGATGGGCACGACGAGAATAAATGCCAGACAGGTCATCCAAAATTGAGTACCCTACGAATTTTTATGGAAATCTTTCAAAATTTATGGTTACACCTTGGTACAATGAAAACTTCAGAAAAAATATCACTCAGAATAATCAATAAAAACTTTAAAGTTGTTAGCAATGGATAATGCCAAAGAAGAAAAAGAAGAAATAGAAAAATTACAAAAAGGAGAAGAAAAGAAGTAAAAACGCTGTAAAAAGGGAGGAAGGAATAAAAATATCCTGAAAAATAAGAAGAAGATATGGCAGTACATCAAACTAATCTTTCCAGTTTCTCAGAAAAAATTCAAGTAGTTTTGTCCCATTTTAAAAAAGTTACTCTGTTTTAAAGGAGGTATGAAGACTTTTGTAGCTGACTGTATATCATTTTTAAGTTGAATCACAGTTTAAGAACCTATGGACTAGACCAATACTGTATGCTTTGATCATATTCAAAGCAAAAGAAAGTAATTTCATTCTTATTCTCTTTTTCTTTTTTTTTTTGTGGTAATATTCTTAAACTTTTTGTCTGCAAAATACATATATCAGACTAAAAATGAATTTTATTCTTTATTATTAATTCTTAGTTTTTCCTTATACATAATCGCTACTTATTAATTTGATTTTTCTATCTCATAAATTAATTGTCTTTAAAATTAACGTTACATTAACGTTCCATAGCTTGGCTATAGTCAAGTAAAACATTTCACTTGAAGTTTCATATATAAATATTTGATATTTCAAAAGTTACAACCATATCTGTAAAGCGATGGAATATATTTGAAAACTTTAAAATATGCCGGCTACACGCATCAATTTTCGCGCAAACAGCTCGGACTGCAATGCATTAATACACCCTATTTTGAAACTAAACAAGTTACACTCGGAAGAGATACATACCTGTTCGTACATTTCTGCTGGATTTCCTAGGAGCTCGATGGCGGTGATGAAGCTGGCAGCCAGTGACATGGCCATGGGGAATGTTCCCATGCTCGAGCCACCAAGCAAGAAGTCTTGGCTGGTTTCCTGTTTCTTGGCGAAGAAACCGTAAAATGTGCCAATCAGACACGAAATAACCAACATTGCTGCGAGCACCGTGTAATCAGCCCACGAGAAGTAATGCAAGAGTACAGGATGTTTCTCCATGCATTTCTTATCCACGTATTCAGACGGCCGCTGTTCCGCTGAAGAAATGGTCAGGAAGAAGAATAACACCAGGAGATGGGACCACATCTTTCAAGAACTTGAACAGAAATGAAACAATCTCGTCATATATACTTCTTTCTAATTTTCTTCCTCGAGAAATGAATGATCATTCCATATTTCTTCCCTTTATTTATTTTTTTAACAAAACTGGCATTGTATTCTTCGAATTTCCTTTCGCTTGAAAATTGTACAACTTTATATGTTTCTTCTTTTTAGTTTCAATGTTTTTTTTTTTTTTTAGTCTTAACACTAAACCTACCGACACTTCACGTATACCTATTTCTATCGCACGCGGTCAAATAACCGCTTTGAAAAAAGACATTTAGAAAATAAAATAAAAGAAAAAGATAGAAGAAGAAAAGTGAATGTTAAAAAATGCATTGTACGTGTAATATAAGAAAAGTCGTGTACAATAACGTTGTATGCAGGAAATTCTGAACGGAATTTTAAAAACGATCATTTAACCGCAAGTGGTAGGTTTAGTGTTAAAGTGATACGTTTTTATACATTTCATTCAGAGACAAGGGTTCGTTCATTTCACTTTCGGTATTTTAGGTAGCATGACCTATCAGATCTACCGACCTAATGACATTATTGCCTACACTGCTACCATCAGCCTACCTTTTCCACACCTACAATTTCTCAAGTTAAAAATTGGTCAATCTTCACCAATCAGCATCAAACAAAAATACACCCACAACCACACCCTCTCCTACATATGAATATACATACGCAACCACCACACAATTTCAGCCAATATAGATACATCACACTTACTACCGTCAGACACGATTTATTGTTATAGAATATTGTTAGAATTCAGAAAGTTAATTATATTATTGAAAAGTAAACATTCTCGAGCTACTGTCACTGAAATCATCCTTTTCGAATTAGGTTTGCGTGATTAATTTGACGCAGATTACTGTTCCCAAAAAATGGTCTATAACACGATAACAGAATGGAACAACTTCTGAGCAAGATCTGGTGACTAGGAAACCAAAAAATGTATTTTTAAACTAAGACAATGTTTTCTGCAAAATGGAAATGAAGAATTTCCCCATTACTGCGTTCGATGCCTGTACCGATTTCGTCCATTTGCAGAGCCAACAAAAAAATGCACCAAATTACTCGATACATTCTTAAAAAAATAATTACATACATCTACATATTACACAATGTATTTATTTATACATTACATAACATATGCGATTATTTGCTTATTTTTGATTACTTATTAATGTTATTTTATTACTTATTCTTAGCTTTGTTCGCATGCTTAACCCTTTTAGTGCCCAACAACGATATGTCATTGTTAGCTACACTTGCTAAAAGTGTAGTTGAGTATGCGATGGCGCCTTTATTATTCACATCAATACTAAATAAATTATTTGTGTGAGTAATAGTACGTAAATATTACGGACTTTTTTCAATAACCGGATAACTATAAATGTTTATAGTAATACTAGAATGTTATTCCACTGATGTTATACTAGCTACACGAATCACTTATTTTGTAACAGATAATCCTCTTGATACTTACTGTGCATCATGAGATTATCATTTAGTTTTTTAATTTTGATATTAGTAATTTTTTTTAGGAATAATTGAAAATGCAATATTTATGCTTTATACTACGGATTCTGCATCAAACTATGACCAAACTATGATACTTCTTACTTGCAAATACTGTTTATGAAAGAAAACTGATCATTCCATTTTTTCTAATGATTTTGGATAAATATTATTAGTATGATTTTCAACAAATATTGAAATACAATTGGCATTAATTCATTCTCCCTAGGTCTTGCAAACCGGTTAAAACGGAAACCGATTAACCGGTTTTTTGTTCAAATTTACCTAACCATAAATCCCAGGTTTTCCCGAAAAACCGAAAGTCAATTATATTTTTTTTGAGTCATCCTTCCAAAAAGAGTTGAAAATGTTTGGTGTTACTAAAAAAAAAATCTGAAAACTTATTAAATGCACTGGCATCGATTCAACCCACGCCAGCAGACAGTGAAAGAGTTTTTTTCGATCGGCGGTTACTTTCTGTACGAAATTACGTTCGTCCATGAAATATGACCTATTCGACGCATTAGTTTTCCTTAAATATTATTTTATTAAAAAACAAAATTTATAAGTTATGTTTTATGTTACTTTCCTATTCTTTTCGCATAATGAAATATTAATAATAAAGTTATATCATTTTTCTTTTTATTTTATATAATTCTTAAATAAAAAATAATTCTAATTGCTAAATTTTGTGTTGTATATTTTTATTTATTTTCCTTGGTTTATGGCTCCGCTATATTTATGCTAGGTTTTATTGTATATTTAAAGTAACAGTTTGTTTATTTTTATACTTTATTAAAAAACCCAACTAAAAACCGGTTAACCGGGTTTTCACTTTATAAAAAACCGAAAACCGGGTTTCGAAAATTTATCGGATTTTTGCAAGCCCTAATTCTCTTCTTATTTCGTAATATGTTCCTTTTTGAATCTTGTAAATATCACTCTTACGTTTTTTTTTTACTTTTTTTCTTACTAAATTACATCAAATTGGTTCGGTATTCTTCGCTTAGGTACAATTCTTTCGATCGACACTAAAAGAGTTAACACACATTTGTATTCGAGAATGAATGTTACATACGTTTCTTAATAAATCATTTTTGCCTTCATTTTTTATATAGTTCAGATTTTGCCTGTTGAAATTCGCTTTTTCTAGGACAGCCGCTTAATTGGGACAAATTAGACCGACCCCAGTGTGTCCCAATTAACAGGAATCCGCTGTATTTATTAATCTTGAAGATATTTTGTATGAAAGTTTTTATAGTTATAGAAAATGTTTAAAACTGCTTTGAAAGCTTGGAAGTTTATTGAATACCGATGTATATCAATTCTACAGATGCAGGAAGTATCATGGCAAGTGTAATTGGATAGAATTTCATAGTACTTGGCATTTAGTGGCCTTGAGCTGCATTGATCGATGCTCAATCAACTATCCTCCTATACATCTAGAATCACGTGAAAGGCACACATCTGATTGACACTTTTGTATGATCCACATTGATCTCTATTACGTGTTTCGGTTTTAGTTTTCTTTTACATGACTTCTATATCATCTTCTCGTTTATTTTGCACGATATCTGTATCGAAATTCATCGGTTATGTATTATTACCTCGTGATATCAAATACTAGAGAAATGATGATCAATTTATTTTTCTCGCTGAATTATTCACATCCCGATTCTTGTAAAATTAGAATTCCAGTTTAGAATTTGTAATTGAATCACCGAGGACTTAGTACTTTAACATGTTAAACGCTGATTTCGGTCGATTCTTCGATCAACGGTTCAGTTTTGAAAATTTTGCAAAGAATGTTACAATAAATTTAACGAAACCAGTGATAACTTTGTAACGCCTTAAGGGGAAAGGCATATCTTTGTCTAAATTGTTTCAATGAAATCCATTAATGAATGATTAGAACTTATTTTTTTAATTTGAAGCTGCTAATTTTTCGAGAATCAACGCCACGTAAATGGAAAGGCTAGCGTCGGTTCGCAGGAACCAGCATGACGCGTAACGTGTTAATATTTTAGCAAATTTTCGTAAAATCTTATTTTACAAGACCAGCATTGCCTGATGTAAATTTTCCAAAATTTTTCAAAAACTTTCCAGAAGTTTTTGCGCTACAGAAGTATTATTCCTTGGGGAATAATAGTATTAAATAATACAAAATATAGCATTTCTTAAACCTTAGGTGCCTGAATGAGCACTAGAAATTAGTCACACTTTTGATCCTTTAAATTGAATATAAATGTTTTTAAGTAACAAAACACTGACATTTTTCTCTTCTTTCTTGGTTTTTTCTTTTAAAAAATCGATTCCCAAATGAACGTGAAGAAGAAATTGATCAGATTTTAGAGAATTAATACAACTTTTCCAGAACATAAAATTCCTTTGTGATATACACTGACTTTTTCTTCTTCTTGGAAGTTGTCGATTCCCAAATAAAAGTGAAGAAAAAATTGATCAGATTTTAGAGGATTGATGCAACTTTTTAAGAGACTAAAATTTCATTGTGAAATACACTGTAACTTTTTTTTTCTTTTTGAAAATGATCGATTCCCAAATGAAGGTGAAGAAGAAATGGATCAGACTTTAGAGAGTTAATACAATTCAAGAACCTAAAATTCCATTGTGATATACCATTGTATTCAAACATGCTAAAACTATTATAGTTGTGCCAGTTAATTGCTTTGGTATATTTACATGGGCACAGTGGTTCATTGTTTCTTCCTTACATAATCAAAGTGTAACGCACTGTGCTCAGCCAGTGGCTCTGTGGTGATGTGATTGTTGAGCGTATCTTGCCCCGCCATTGGGTGTAATTGTTTAGAAGGATTTGCACCGTCGTTGTGGCTATTAACACTGGCGTTCGGTCATCATTAAGATATCTGGTTGATTCTGGCTAGAACCAGTTAATTCAAAGGCGAATAGGAGTACAATTTGTGTAAACTTGCGTGAAAGATCTAACAAGATAAAGAAGACCTCCTCCTGAGATGTATTATAATTATCATAAATTTTATGCATATCAACCTATCTGACTGGTTTTTTCGTCGCCGTAAAACAGTAATCGATTAGTTTCGCAATAATTCTCTATAGCGATAGATTCACTAAATAAGGAAATTGAATACTTTAATAGAAACATTAGAAGTTTAAGGATCAGTAGAAATTTTTCAGTTTACAATTTTGAATTTCTTGAAGAGATTTCCTCTAAAGAATTAAAGAAATTCTTTCTGTGTATATCAACCTATCTAACTAGTTTTTGTCAGTATAAAATAGTATCTGATAATATTTCTCTATAGTCCAACATTCACTGATGAAGAAATTGAAATTTTTAATAAAAACAAAAAAGTGGATGTTTGAAGACTAATGGAAATTTTTCAGTTTACAATTTTGAATTTTTTAAAGAGATTTTCTAATTAAAGAAATTCTTTCTGTGCATATCAACCTTTTTGACTAGTTTTTGTCAGTATAAAATAGTATCTGATATTATTTCTCTATAGTAAAATATTCACTAATGAAGAAATTAAATTTTTCAATATAAAATTGAAAGTTTGAGGATCAGTAGAAATTTTTCAATTCACAACTTCAAATTTCTTGAAGAGATCTCCTTATTAAAGAAATTCAGCTGAAAATTCAAATGAAGGTGCTACAACACAATTTCTAGATTCAAAGAATCGAGCATATTTGATGCAAAGTTTGACGTTTGAGAAATGATTTTGGTAAACATTTTTATCATCGACATCCGTGATTCTTAATTGTCGTTAGATCTGGTTGCTTCTGGTTGAAACTGGTTTCGTCGAATCAAATCTTTATGTTAGAAATAGCTGATGATGGAAAACCTAACAAAAATGCTAATTCTACCCATTAAATACTTCTCTGACAAGTATCTTATACCAAATTTCATATTTCTTCCTTCTTTGCTACTTTTAATCATAAATTTCATAAAATAATAAAAAATGATTCTTCATCAATTTTTAGGAAAGAAAAATTATAATACAACATTCAAGATGAGAAGTTAATGTTTCTACATAGTGGAAAATCATTTTCCAAGGTGGAAGAGTGAAGAGTAGTCCAATTAATTAGGAGAGTCATCAGTTGCCCCAATAACGGCACTATGGTGCATATGATGAATTGTCAGCAGCATTGAATGGAGGACAAAGATTGGATTATGGTTATCAGGCATTTGGAATCTAGGAGGCGGAAATACTATGTCCCTGTCACATAATTGCAATACAGACCAGGGATCCGTGAATATCGTTGCTTATTATAGAACAGGTGAATGAATGAATGAAGTAATACATAATTATTTCTTTTTCCATTATATCTGGCTTTCATTGAAAGTGGTCTATGTGATTTGTACATACAGGATGCCCTTTTACAAATGAAAAAAGGGATTCAAACTTATTGTTTCAATGATAAATGATTCAATAATATCTTCTTAGAATAAAATGTCCTCTCAAAGTTTTCTTCAAGGAGTTCAATTAATCCAGTTACCAATAAAAGAAAAATCATCATCTCAACTTTATTTTAAGACATTAAACTTTTAAACTTTTTGTGATTCTAGTTGAATTACAGTGCTCTGTCAGTGAAAACACTGGTACAAAAAGTTTCAGTTGTAACAACCACTTCAAAGTGTTTGACTCTCAGGTTCTTTTCTTCTGCGTAAACTCAAAGGAGTGCTTTCTAAGAAAATTTAACCTATCCTAGAAAAAGTATTGCAACATATATATTATTCTCTTCTCAACAAAGAAAATTGGTGTTTTTAAGGAGAAGCATTGTAACAACTACTTGAATACTTTGAGAAGATCCTGAAAGATCTTAATGAAAATTAAAAACTTATTTCTTCAATAGAAGTATAACTTCAGAAGCTCTTTCCCAGACTTTTGAAATCAGCAACCACCTAAACATCTTATACCCAATAATCTTGAAAACGTTTTTCTTAAGAAATGAAATCTTTTCAAACTATATGGTAAACTATATGGTAAATACTGGAAAAATCTTTAAAATTAACAACTTACCTCTTGGAGCACCAACTTTTGATCAATGAATCACAGTCCAGTCTCTTTTTGTCAAGGAAGAGGAAGACAAAAATAAGAAGAACAGTGGAAAAAGCGATCCTGGAAGGTGCTAATGGTGTTCTATAGTCGGTAAGAAATTGCGAAACTGTAGCTGAATAATCTTGCTGTTGGTTTTCTTGACGTAACGCATATATGCTTGGATTTTTCAGCTGCTCCTCTAAATTGAACCACTCGCTTCAGCGTATCTCGAATGGAGCTGAAGAAGCGTCTGAGTTCGAATAGCCCGACTAATTAATTAGGACTCTCTAGGTTTCACGCGTCCCCTGTTTCGAACTGAGCCGGCGAATTAAGCGGAGAACGATTTCAGACTGTCGTTTTAATTGTCACATGTGCCCATTTATACGAACCATCCCCTTCCAGAGCAACGAGCATCTTCCATTCCGCGAACTTATGGAAACGCGGTGGATAATTACGACGCACTGGAAGAATTACGCGCGACATCCTGACTTCTAAGGAATTGTATCATTCACGAGAGTAGAGATCAGGAATGCTTGAATTCGTAGAGAAAATAAATGCAAGCTTAATTAACGATACATTTGAGATTAGAATTGAGAAGCAAAATCTTTAACATTCGCAAAAATGAACCAAATTTAAAGAACACTTTGACGAACCAATTTTCTTTTCGAAAAACACTGTAACCTTGGTAAATCCTCAACGAGACATTCATTATCAACGATAATTAGAAACAATCGTGCAATATCACAGTTTGAAAGTAACCCTTATTTAACTAAAAGTCAAAGATAAAGTAATTCAAGTTGCTTGGAAGATAGTGACATAATTCTTGAATAATTTTGTGGACTTTCTTAAGGAAGCTCGAAATCTTTTAAAGACCTGAAACTGAAGCTAAGCAACGCAGAAACACGCAACATTCCTCTACTTACTGAAAAGCCGCTTGCAACGCGAATGCATGAATTATAAGCACAACAAAAATTACATCACAGGTAATCGACGCTTCTTTCACGTAATTCAATAGAGATGACTGTCGATTGAAATTAAATATAAATTTGTAATTATAATAGGCGTAAGAAAAATGAGAGGAATAGTAAACAAAACAAAAAAAAGAAAAATAGAGATGAAAGTGTCAAATAGCAAGAAAGAAGAGATCGTGACCACAAAAGAAGTTCAAGAAGAAACAAAGAAAGTTGGAACTAATGGAACAACGCGCTGAGGAATATTGAAATAATTAATTTTACATTTTTTTTTTTCACTTTCTTCTTTTCCTTGGAAGTAGATCTTTTTGTTGTTTCTTCCGTAACAGCCGACATAAAGTAACTTCTATGTGAGAACATATTTTTTGAAGAGTGCCACAAGATACCGGGAACAGTGGTAAAAGCAAACTCGCGGACAGAATAGTATCCGTGATAAAGGGGGCTGATAAACTAACTCCTCGCGGTATTAACAGAAGATTGGAACATGAAAAATCGACCACGAACCGGATTACACATGAAAACCGTATTCACAGTCAGTTGAAACGGGCTCCAACCGGTTTCTGTATACAGGGTTGTAAACAAACGATGTTCGTCAAAGTCTCGCCACTTTTATTCTATTACTTAAACCATTTTTCATCTTCCTACTCGTTAAATAAGCTTTTTCAAATCTATAAAATTCAATAACAATAATAAGTAACTCAAGTTTATTCTGTTTATTGAATGAAGTCATAGGTTTTTCTCAATGAGTCCATCATTTTATTGCATTTCTCAGACTCAATATGGCCATTAAGGAAGTTAAAATGTACACAGTTTATAAAACTGTAATATGTAACTTCATTGAGCAAAGAAAAAATTTGATTGAATTGGTCCAAGGGAATTTTCTTATTAAATGATTACAGATAGGTTTCTAATGTTATTTTAAAGGGAAGAAAATTGCTTGAGCATAGAGAAAATCCATGAAGGACCTTATCTGTTAATTGACCTTGATAGTGGACATCATAAAGGATGGAAACAAACAGTTGCAAAGAATCGGAGATAGTTTTTATAAACTATTTTAAATTTTTGAGAAATTTGACGATGTTCTCTTTTCGTGACTAACTTTCGTCTATTATTTGTTGCAGATGAGATTAAATTGTACACTTAAATTAGGCTATAGCGTAACGTATACATTTACACGTCTATGATAATAGTAGGAAAGATGCTGGAACAGTGGGGAGAGGCTGGATATGTTCAAGATATTTTTGATAACGTGACTCAATTAAATTCCCTTCTACTGATTATGTTAATTCTACTAGGAACAGTATGACTCACGATGGGTGAAACATATTATATAATTCATTGATGAGACGAGTGCACACGTTCAAATTAAAGAGACGAGTTGCTAATCAAGGATCACCTGATAGGAAAGGAATTCTCTTTTGAAAGATTTTTCTTCTATTGTATTAATTACACGCGAAATGTTTGAAATTGAATTTTAAAAATGACAAAGAGTGTATACAGATGAAGCCATATCATAAATTTCAACACTGTATCAATAAGTCTTCCTTACAAAAATATTGCTACTCACCTTCTAATCGAACAAACTTCTCCCAAGAAATAATAAAACAGCACCTCAAAAAGTGTCTTATGAATTTCTATACACTAATTACACAAACACACACACGTTTCAGAAAAATATCTCTTCAAACACTATCATTGTTCTCTACTTTTACTTTAATCTAAGTTAATTCAAATTTATAACTATCAGAATGCTTGAGCGAATACGTTTCTAGCGGTTTCTTTCACTTAATTTTGCTAGCATAGCAGTGCAAAATCAAGGCAAAGAAACCGTTGACTTCAAAGTTGAAGAGGAGACTTCTGTATATATAGAATTCCATAACAGAGAGGAGAGGAAGAGAGATAGAGAGAGAAAGAGAGATAATTACAGAAAAATAAACATAAGCTAGCATTCTAAAGGTGAATATAATACACTGAGAAACTAGTAGCAATTTGCAATTTATTTAATCATAACATGAAAAATTTTTGTTATCAAAGTCGTCACAATGCTGAGAAATTGTTTTTATTTATTAGAACCATGCTACTTCAAAAAACAATTGAAATACCATGGGATATTTTAAATTCCAAAATATATATTTCTTTGTAACCTGTACAGATTGTTCAGTGCAACACAATTCTCAAACAAAATGTATGCATATTTATATTGAGGAACTTTATGTTCACAGAAGGACTTATGTAACAGACGCATAATTATTTAGTTGTACAAAGTCTTCTAGAGGGTATAGGTCATAAAGACATTCGACACCTAATTGAAAAATAATATCAGATAGATTTCTTGATAGATTAATTGCCCGTTAAAGAAGCCAACTTGGAAAATGACCGCCGCAGTTTCACTTGAAAAATAATTAAAAAAAGCCTAGTGGCGATCGAAGCGTGAGCCACGGATAAATTGAAACTGGTTTCAACTGACCACTGGTAGTTTCATCTGGGCCCTTGTTGAGAAACTCCTCATAAAGCACCTTAGTCTGTCCTCTTTCCTCTGTGAATTTCTTCTCAAGTCACTTTATGTGGTAACAAATTTCTTCCAATTCTCTTTGCAACAAAGAATTTCCCCGATTTGAAAATTCACAGAACTAAAACAAAAATGTACAATTAAGAGCTTTTCATTGGTGATTGAAATTGGTGCTTATATAATTTATCAAACCAAACACCTGAAGAAGCTGTAAATGGAGGCGCTTGACGAAAATTTTATCTTCCTATTCAAAAACCACAAGGTTTAGATATCTTTAGTTACTCTGCCATCTGTAACTATAAATTCTCATTCATACCGCTCGATGATCGTACGCTTAACTCTAATTACACAAGATAAGCTAGTGGAGAGACTGAAAATAATTGCTGGTACACTCGACGTTGTTTTCTTTCACACACACATTCTTTTTATTAATCTACATTGCACCATACATGTTCTGTTACATTGTGTGACTGATACAGGCCTTCCAAAAAAAAGAAAGAAAAAGAAAAAATAAAAAAACGCAAGGAGATAAGTACAGTAAGTAACTATTGCGTTTATCACACAAATTGATTGGTAAATGTTACAAGTAGAAAAAAAGTAAATACACTCTTGCTAAATAGTGTTACATAAAATACTATACATTATCACAAGATGCGGTGCACTGAATTGTGTACCTGTTTCTATTAATTCTAATTATTTTCTCTATGGCTGATTTACATAAAATCACACTGTTTCGTAATAAATACGTTAAAAGAAATATATATGTATATTTCTTTCTTCTCTGTTAGAACATCATCAGTGTATATTAAAATAAAGAAACTATAGCTATGTCTATAAAATATAATCCTCCGATAAATCTGATATATTTGTGACATTTGAGAGTGATTAAAAACAAACCTGAATAAATCCTTTTTTAGTAGTATTATAAAAAGAACTCGTATATCATTATCACGCTACACCATTGATATGTAAGAGAAACAAATTTGTGTAGAGTTGTTTTCATAATACCTCCAAAATATTTTACTTAATTGTAGAAAAAACACAAAATGGCAGTTTTAGTATTCATAATACAGTATCGAATGCCAGAAGTTTACATGTCCAGACATTTCAGCTTCTAGACAAGCTATGTAAACATTGTTAAAAATATAAACTGTAACAACAAAGAATAACAATAAACTGTTTTCTAACTTTTTTTACGCTTTACCAACACCTAAGAATTAACATTATTAATATTAACGGCAATTCGATTTTGTTGTTTTTCTTTGTTTCTTTGGACATGCTACCAGTTTTACCAAAAAAAAAAAGGATCAAAACCTTTACAAATTTTGTATCCTATCCAGACACTTAAACTTACATCATGATGCAGTACGGAATGTCTAATATCTAAAATGTCGATGATTAACAAAAAAAAAAAAAGAAAAGAAACGTTAAACTTTGGTAGTGTTGATCTCTTCCGTGGACTCTGTATTCTTAATCGTGAAAACGTACTTCTTATGCGCCGTCGTGTCCTTTGACACCTCATTCTCGTTAATCCCTGTAGTTTGCTCGCGTCTGCAACGTATACGTTTACCTACTATTGGAAAGAACAGGTTATCATCCAATTCAACCTTTTCCTCTTGGAATATCTGTTTCAAACAATAGCTGAACAACAGTCCTATCACAAACGTCATGACGAATCCCAATGGACCATACCACATATAGGAAATTCGATATAAATAAAAGTAAGACGAATCATCTGTCCTAAAATCAAGAAAAAAAAATTATTTCACTTTACCGAAATATAATTTTACCAATTATTTCGAGATTTGGCGCTTACTCTGTGACTTGTGTTGGCAAAGCAGAAATAGTTGCGTTTATACAGTCACTGACAGACACTGGCAACGTTGGTGGTTTAGGTCTGGGTTGTCCAAAGGCAATCCAAAATAAAGATGCTAAAGATATCACAGCACCAATTACCGATCCAGTCTCTGTGGCAGTTTCTGTGAGCATTCCAAGGGTGAATATGCCCAAAAGTGGACCACCCACTACACCAAATATTGTCAAACCAGCCTACAAAAATTGCACATGAAATTTACTTAAGGTAACAAAAATATTATCTATACTAGACTCGATAAAGAAGGTACCTGCAAAACACCTCCTAAAAATTGCGCCAAAAACGCAAGAGCAATGGAAAGTATACCATAGATGAAGGCAAGTAATTTCGCTACAGTTGTCGAAGTTGACAAAGACAATTCCTTATCAAAACATTTTTTATAAGCAGGTTTTAAGTAGTCTTCTAACGTTACCGCCGCTAAAGAATTCAAAGCTGCTGAAATAGTGCTGAGGCCAGCACTAAAAATGCCTAAGCAAAATACACAGAAATAAGATCTCACGTGTTGCAATCGTATGTATAAAATCCACCTTAAATAAGTTATTATTACTACCTGCTATGAAAAGACCAGGTAGGCCAGGTTTATCAGACATGGTGTCCATAACGTATAATGGCATTAGCATGTCGCTGGACGTTATTCTTTTCAAAAGTAACGGATCACATTTGTAGTACTTGCTATATACTGCTAATCCTGAGAAACACGTAGTTACTGAAAGTATTGTCAGAATCGGCCATGCCAGCCAGAGTGCTTTCTGTGACGCTTTTATATCTCTGAAAAATATTATATAAATTAATAACACATATTTTTTTTATATATTACAAACTTACTTTACAGTTAACAAACGCTGTACTTGGACTTGATTTACACCATACAGAGAAAGGAATGTACATAAACCACCTATAGTGAGCGACCACCAAGTATGTCGTACAGTGGGATCCACAGAAATACTGTAGAAATACAGAGGCGTTTTAAAAATTAATTTTTCCCGATTGAAATACACTTTTACGCATGATATAGTACCTATCAAATTGAATCCTATGCCCTTCCTCCGCTATCCGCCATATTTCTCCTACACTTCCAACTTCGTTAGCAGCTATAATGATAATAATAAGAACGGATACGATCATAAGCAGCCCTTGGAATACATCTGTTATCAGGACAGCTTTGATGCCTCCAATGCTAGAATAAAAGGCACAAACAAGTCCAATGATAATAATACTGCCAGTTTTAGAAATCCCTGTTGTTGCTTCCAATGCTAAGGCAGGAGCATAAAGTACAACACCTGAATACAAAAGCAGCTGCAGCCAATATACAAAGCTAGCCATCATCCTGGCTCTTACGCCGAAACGTTTCTCTAAGTACTAAAAGAGAAGAAGTAACAATTAGATATATAGTTTTATGTCACTTTCTTGATCAAATTTAGTATATACCAACCTCGTAAGCGCTTGTTGCTTGGAGTTTAAAAAACACTGGTAAATATCCGTAACAAACAAGAGGAGTACCTATGAGATAGGACAAATTAATTACTACAAATTGTGTTCCATATGTGTAATTTTCTGCAGAAACTCCTAACAATGTAATAGCAGACATGAAAGAAACTACAAGTGCAACACCCACAGGTATAATGCTCATGGATCTGCTGGCAATGAAATATTCCTGTTGAGGATAAAATTTGTTAAACTTAAGATAAAATTTTTTACTTTTTTTTTTTTTTGGACGAATTGTAACATACCTCCATAGTTTTTTGACGTCCACCACTGAATCGGTAGTATATACCTATACCTATGCTGATACATAGTGTAGCTGCTATCACCAGATAATCCTCCCATTGTAACGTACCTACTTCTTCCATACTATTGTTCTATCAATAGAAAACAGAAAAAAATTTGTTAATTATAAATATCCTTACAAATATGTCATCTAATATGAATATATCCAATGCTACTTCTGTCGAAGTAATCAAAATGAACTTCAAGTTAACAAAATGTATTGAGCTAATCTGCTAAATCTCCTTTATTGAACTTCTTATCTTTACGATGTATATGAAGTAACACTTTTTAACACTTTAATGTTATTTGCCAAGAACATGGCTAGTAAATAGACAATATTCAGACCTTAATAGTGATATTGAAAAACTCATTTTATCTACTACACGAAGGTAATCAATGACAGTTAATCTTAAATAGTGATAAAATCGTACGAGCACAGAAACAAGTAAAATAAACAGTATATTAGCCGAAAAACCATCTTTTTTTCAATTACTGAATAAAAAATGTATACAATTTATACACCGTGACATAATTATGTACAATACTGTACAATAACTTTATCTACAGAACCATTTTTTTTAACATTCGATAGAGTAAATCGTAAAAACATACACTCGGCCGTTTTAATTATACCGCCGTACTCCTTATCGCACCGCGTTAAATCGCGTGATTATTTGATTATTCATGTAAATCATGGGGAAAAGTGTCGTTACGATCAGCCTGAAATAACTGTTTAATAAATAATTGTTGAAATAAAAAAAGTTGTTTGATAAACAATTATTTAGAACGAATTGACCGTGTTTAACAATGAACTGCGGCGTCATCGAAGCACGTTGTAAACTTACCGGGGAGCGTTGCGATGTTGTTCACCGATTCAGCTAGTAAAAGTGTTTTGCCACGACGAATAGAATATAATCTACCGTCGTGGCTCTGACCCTTCTTAACCGTCTTTAATGGCTTTCAATAAGCCGAACATTTCTTGTAGAAAACCATCAGGCACGAGGACATGTGAAGGCAAGGTAAGCAAGCGCAAACACAACGATCCAGCTAACACGTGTGATATTTTAATAAATACTTTCATAGTATTTTTAATGTTTGATTATTTGAGTCTATCTGTAAGGATGATTTTGAAAATGTACACGTCGGAATATTTGTGGGAATTTTTTTTTGAAAATTTAAACCTACGAAAAATCTTTTTCTCTCGTTAATCAGGTTTCCGACGTGCATAAAATATCTCGTGTTAGAGATTAATCAAGACATGCATTCAATGCAGTAAGAGGATACATTCAATTTGGCTTTATGCGATAAAATTAATATACAAGATGATTCAAAAGTGGTTACGTTGAGAACCACTGCGCGCCACTTTTGAATTACTGTGCTCACGTAACCGGGGCAAAGGTAAAAAGCATTTTAATGGTCAATTTTCAACCAAATAAATGCACTTGTTTAACATAATTATTTTATTATCTTTTGCATAATCATTGCGACCGGTAATTAGAATTTATATCCTCGATATTTTTCTTGGGTTACTTTAACACACAATAAGATGATTACATATATTAACATTGTGCAAAAATTATGTAATTATGTAGAATGAACATTGTATTTCCAAAAATCATTTACCTTGAACGATGCTATCTAATTAAACACAAGACTGAATGAATTGGATATCTTAAAAGGATCGAAAAGTGCAGCTGTATGCGCAATTTATGTTTGCGTGTAAGAAATTTTCGAAACGTACTATACATTTACATACTATCAGTTTTATCAAACGCAATTTACCATTTTTCGGACATTTTCACCGAAAGCGAAACATTACAGATCATTTCCGGATAAATTATTTATAACGCACGCAGTAATTAACAATCACGGCATTTTATCCTTCGCTTTATGAATTGCTTCAAAACTGAGAGCAGAGATATTCGTAAATAATAATTGAAATAAATAACGCATAAATTCGTTGATAAATTAATTGAAATTCATTAATTACAATTGAATTATTTCCATGATAGTAGGTTAACAAAAACTGTTTTCACAGTTTTGTGAATTACCAAAACTTATCGAAATTTTTACCTTTATAACTAATTAAGTATCGATCTGTTGCGATTTGATGCATCGACTCGTTTGAAATGGCGGATTACAGTGAAAAATGTGCAGAAGATTGTTCGTTCGATTATAGCGAGGATAAACAAAAAGGCGTCTGTTTAATTAAAGAAGAGTAAGCAAACGTTATCATACGTACGCAAAATATTTATTTCTTTGATAATTAACGCTACTTTATGCGTTCATATGTGACATAACCTTAATTTATAAAAACCGCGTGGCTGTCATTAAAGTATTTTTAAATCATAATGTTCTTCAAATCGTTTAATTTACTTAATTTTTAACTTTCTACAAGATATTCCAATTTTATTACAAAATTTGAAATTATTGCAGGTATATCATAGGAGATCATGTAAGGCTTCTAAGCGAAGAATGTTTAACAGAAACTGATAAGCAGAAAGTTTCAAATAATCCAACTAACACAAATGAAGAGACTTCTACTGTGGCTGAACCACCATCCAAAAAGTTTAAAAATGATGATAAAAAGGAAAAGCTTCGGGGACAGAATAAAGCAAGACCACCGCCATTTAAAACACAACGTGAACAAAATCTGTGTCCTTGGATAGCAGATCAAGCTGTGGGAGAACCTGAAAAAAAATGTGATAATAAACGATGTACTTTTTTGCATGACAGAATTGAGTATTTGAAAATCAAACTGGACGACATTATAGACGAATGTTATCTTTTTAATCTTACCGGCAGGTGCCCGAGAGGTACTGCCTGCAGAATGGGTTCTAAACATTTAACAGCAGATGGCTTGAATATTATTGACAAAGAGAAAGTGGAAGAGTTTCAAAAGAGGCCACCTTCCATGAAGAATCACTTAACAAAAGACATTCAGACTCAATTAAGAAAGCACAAGTACAATTTCTCTAAGGCAGAAAAGATTGTTAAACTGAACGAGCCATCTAGAAAGAAATCAGCAGCAGCGAATATTAAAAAAACCGAACAGCGTGTGAATGAAGATAAATCCCAAGTGAAAAATGGCTCAAATGTGGACTCTTCTGTTACCAAATCTAAAACTGAGGTTTCTAAGAGTCCAAATGCAGAGCAAAAGATTGGACCAGTGGACGATTACGATTTAATCAAATGTAGGAGTGCGGAAAAGAAGCAAATAGATTGGAAAAATAAGATTTTATTAAGTCCCCTGACAACAGTAGGTAACTTGCCATTTAGAAGAATTTGCAAAGAATATGGTGCTGACTTAACATGTGGAGAGATGGCTTTAGCACCAAGAATATTGAAGGGAGCCCATGAAGAATGGGCACTAGTGAAAAGACACGAATCTGAAGACATCTTTGGTGTACAGCTCTGTGGTAATAATCCAGGTGTACTAACAAGATGTGCACAATTACTTAATGAAAAGATCAATATTGATTTCATCGATCTGAACCTAGGCTGTCCTATAGATTTAATTTATAGACAAGGGGGTGGCAGTGGTATGCTGAATCGATTGAATATCTTAGAAATTGTTGTAAAATCTGTTAGTCAAGTTATGGATATACCTTTAACTGTAAAAACTAGGATGGGTGTTTATATAGATAAACCTGTTGCGCATACTTTAATGCCAAAGTTCAGAGATTGGGGTGTATCCATGATTACTGTGAGTAAGTTAATTATACTTTTAAGTTATTGTAAAATCACGAAAACATATGGTATAACATTTAAGCTATTGATCATATATCGATATATAGGTTCATGGAAGATCTCGTGAACAGAGGTATACTAAATTAGCTGATTGGGAATATATAGAAAAATGTGCAAAAGCAGCAGATCCTGTACCAGTATTTGGAAATGGTGATATCTTGTCCTTTGATGATTATCAAAGGGTTCGAAATTTGTACACTTCTGTGCAAGGTGTTACTATAGGCCGTGGTGCTTTGATAAAACCATGGATATTTACTGAAATAAAGGAAGGAAAATTGATAGATATATCGAGTACAGAAAGATTTGATATTTTGAAGAAGTATGCTAATTATGGTCTTGAACACTGGGGTTCAGACACTCGAGGTGTTGAAACAACCAGGAGGTTTATGTTGGAATGGATATCTTTCTTGCATAGGTAAGTTTCAAGTTGTAATACAATTGAAATTTTATATTAATACTAAAATTCAATTTCAATTAGGTATATTCCTGTTGGAATATTGGAGAGGCCTCCACAGAGGATTAACGAAAGACCTCCATTCTATAGGGGTCGCGATGACATGGAGACGCTTATGGCCAGTTCGAATTGTGCAGACTGGATTAAATTATCGTACGAGTATTTTTATTTCTAATTGTTTTTAGTATTATTATTATTTCTTAAGCATTGATTTCATTTCCAGGGAAATGTTGCTAGGAAAAGTGCCTGAGGGATTTCACTTTTTGCCAAAACACAAGGCGAACTCGTGGAAATAATGTATATGTCACGTAAAAAACGATATTATAATTTTTTAAATAAACATTCACCGCATGGAATAAAATTTTAGGTGAACAAAAGAACAAAAGATTTTTTTATTTTGCATTAAGAATTCATATCCACAGACATGAGAACCAACGAAATAAGTAAAAGTAATATAGATTACAAATTTACATAATTCGTAATTCGTATAAATAATTTAAAGATTTTACCGATTGATTAAATAGTGATATTATAGAAAAAATATATGTATATGTATGTATACATATATGTATTATCGTCACTCTTTTATCATTAAATCCTGGGATCTCCACTTGCGATCTCATTTAAATGGAAATTAATAATGATCAGTTATATCTCCGAGGGTAGACACTGGCCACATACAATCACAACCGCTGGCAATCTTCTTGACGAAAGGTTCCCAACACTCGCTGTCCCATCGTCGCCTTACGAAGAACTGGGTTTTGCTTCTTTGCACACAGTGAAAACCAGGTTGCACGCATTCCTGAGAAAACCGTACATTTAATATTATAACAGAAGCAAGCTGCATTCGAATACAGCATTAGAAATATCTCAAAAATCGTCATTTAATGAGAGGTATTTTATTAACTTTATATCATACAAAAATTATAATATATGTTGATCTACCCACTACTTCAATTGAACCTTTATGCTTCTAATTAATCAAGTTAGATCAATATTACTACTAAATTAACATACAATACATCAATAAGTAGCATTAATTTAATGACTGTTTTTTTTTTTCAGATTTCTCATTTTTTATTTAAACGAGGAACACCTGAGTCGTCAATTATAGCAATCCGATTATGAAAAGATTCCATTCTACGTTACAGGTAATTTCATGAAAATCATTAAAATACATATTCATTTCAAATCTACCTGTTTGGGTGCGTTTATATTGTGCTGTAGGTTCTCTATCAAAGAGTAACTTTTACAATAGACCTCGTGGTAATGTGGCGGCTGGTATTCGTACTCGGAATCATCTAGTTGTACTTTTTTCGTTACAATTTTGCATAGGCTACGGTACTCCTACAAAGCACAGATCATTTGTTAGATGTCGCTTTTTCATTTATTTCTGTTTGTTGGATACAGTGCGACTGACAGGCAATAAATTTCTATTATCTCGATTAAGAAATTGTTGTTGTTTTCGTTCATGCTCCTCGATATAATCTTCTTCAGGTAGATAGGAGACATCCCGTACTGGAAGCGGTTTTAGATGAGGATGGTAAAAGTTCCTGGGGTCCTGTACACCAAGAATGGTTTTGTTGCATCTTTTATAGATATCGTAGGACTCCTGACCCATCACTACTACGCCTGCAAACTGTAAATCATGGAGAGAATAATTATAAAGAGGTAATTTTGACACTTTTTATGCTATAATTCAGCATTTCTTCAGTTTTATAGAGAATTATTGCATTGTATGGTGAAAGAATGAGGTTACGAATATGATAAAACAATTTATGCACGATATGAGTGGATTAGAGCGAGCCATCAATAATCAACGATCGTTCTGCCGTTTTGTCAGTTACATTATTACACGACCGATTCATTCCACTTCCATTCTCACTTGGCAGAACCCTCTGCATGCGATTTATGCTTTATCAAGTTTGATGGGTCTAACGCTGACTGAGACCTCCGTCGATGTTTGAATTTTAACGATGACACAACACAAAAATCGTGGTACCGTCGTCTTCGACCTGTTTTCTAAAAGAATAATATATTTTAACACTTGGTAGCCTGATTTCTTTTTTTTTCGTTCATAAAAAAAAAAATTACGTTCGATTATAATTTTGCATTTTTGATAGGTGAAGAAAGAATGAATAGTTATAAAAATATTGATCGCTAGTAATACAATAATATGGTAATAAACAAATAAAATATGTATAAAATATATAGAGTGGTCTATAAGTCGCTTTAGCATTTAAAAATTGAATAAAATTTATTTAATGCAATAGAAAAGAATTTTTTTTAATTTTTAGATGGTAAAGCGACTTATCGGTCATCCTGTAAATAAATGAACATGTAACTTCCGAGTAGCATGCTGTTAAAGAGCATTAAGGATATTTTCGCTGTTTTTTTAGAATTGTATTGTAATTCTTGGAAGAAGTTTGTTAGAAATTGAATGTTCTATTGATTCAACGAGACAGAAATTTCAAGATAGATTAATCGAGCGCGGTCTCGTGACCGTCAATTGAATGGTAATATCAGAAATCAGTATGTGATATATTGACGAATCTCTGAAGACGATGATACTCTCGCGAAAAGCAGTGTACGAACCGGTCAACAAGGTCGATCATGATTGAGCTGACGTGCTTCGCGTTGTACGATATAAATTAGTCTTCCCCGTGCCGATCGCCGTAGGTCTGCCTTCTATATTGACCGTGGAATAGTATTTGCCTGACAAAAACGAAGAGAGAATTTGGAAACGTAATTGACAACTCACAAAGACCCTCATAATAACTTTCATACTCTAAAATTCTTCTCTTTGAAAATACTGCACCGCTGTAGTCAAAAGTTTAAAGATAAAAATTATTTCCATTTCGTTGAAAATTCCGTTCACAAAAATTTGTAAAAATTCTAGAAAACCGGAAAAATTTTGTTCACCAAAATTTTGATAGATTAAAAAAAAAAGTTCTTCCAAGAAAGAAAAACTCTTCAATTTACCGAGAACTCCGTACGTTTGTTCTTTGTTAAAATTATATAAATTAATAATGAGTCGTTTGAAAATTGTTATGGTCGCTCAAAGGGTTAAGAAATGGCTCTGCAGGCGCGTCGTAAGAACAGCCGAAATTAAAAATGAATTAACACTTTTAGAAGGGGAGGCAGGGGGAGGTCGTCAGCTCGTCCTGCTATCAAGCGTATTCTCCATGCGGTGGCACGTCGTTGTGTGGTAGGTAGTTATCCAATTGACAGTGCCCCCGTCTGACATAGTTCAGTCGACGACAAACTCAGGATGATCCGACTGCGTTTCTGCCAGCAGTGACATTCTTACGAGTCCAACGTGGTCCAACGAAATTTCGCGGTTCGATCATATCAATCTGCACGTATAGTGAAGAAACGTCAAAGGAGAACTAAGAAATCAGGAGAATTTCTTATTATATTGAACAAGTCGACATGATGATTGTGACCAAGGTGACAATTGTGTTTTGGGATTGGGTGAGAATGTATCTGGTCAAGGTTGGACATTGTTAGTGGACTGGTTCTTTTTTCGCTGAAGATCAACAGACAACGAATGATTAGTCAGACTGGTTGAATCGACAGCTTCTTCTGGAAGAAACTTGTGCAAGTGGGGGGGAAATGCGAGCGGACCAGCGCGATTGACATGGCAGCTGACCTGTACGCGAATGGATCCGTGAAGTCAACGTCCGGCAGGTGAGAGATAAGCAGATAAAAAGATAGACTGTGATAAAGCGTCGCCCTAAGTGATGTGCTGCTTGTCAAATGGTCAACAGGATAACAGTGGAATTGATGAAGATAGAATTTTCATTGAAAATTTTGGCGAACTGGTATTCACTGAGATTTCAGAGAATCTGCAAATATTCGCTGGTGAAAATTATGCATTTTAGACTAATTAGAGTAAATTGGGATTTGCAAATGAATGTTGTTGAAGTTCTGCAAAGCGAGTTTTGTAAGGAAAAGAGAATTCATTTAAATTGAAAAGGAATATTCAAGCTCTACAAGGATGAAAATCACTGCCTGAACTGTAATTTAAAATTCTAATATTCTGATTTCTGAAAGTGATTCACGCTAGAATGTGATTTCCTCGCCTTTTTTTAATGCCAATTTTCATGACAATGAAACGGTTTAATAGCCGTTACTGCTGTCTGAGTTAATAACCAATTGACCCTCGACCAGCCGAGCAAAATTCCATTGATGAGCTCCGTTAGGCAAAACTTCAGTAATTCGTCACTCAAAATTCTCAATTTCTTTTCTCTGATAATCATATTAGAATTGTAATTACTCATCTCAAAGAGATCTATGAGAAATTAAGTGCACAGAACACAGAAAATGAATAAGGACAATTCGAAGTTATTAGATTTGTTCGTTAAAACATATACACACACACCACTTAACTCTTGAAGCAAAGTCATTTCAATAAATTCACGTGACATGATCGGTCGTGATAGATCCTTTCAATTTTCCATTTTTCTCACTTTCAAGAATTGAAATTCTTCGGTAAACACAGAAGGCCCATCAATTATGGAATGAAATGTGACAGAATGAACGTTCACGTAACTGATGTTAAAGAAAAAACCAAACACAAACAGGTGCTCTGTTTGATAATATCGAGAAACGGGGCTTGACAAGTGTTGACCTTTTTTCAGTCTTCGACGGGCATTCCTCGTAAACGGTCGCCCCAGATGCTTTGCTCTCTTGAACTCTGTAAAACGTATTGGCCTCATTTGCATAATTAATTGTTCTTCAACCTCATCAGGGTTGAATGTTAAAAAAAGGAAATAATAATAAATGTCATCAGCTTGTGATCAACATTAAAAATTCTTCTTTAAAATTAACTACAAGTAAAAATTGATTTTTCCATGGCGCATGTATCATTATTAAGTTAATAAATTGTGCAATTTTATTTGTTAAACGTTGAAAAGTTACAGAAGTAAGGTTTTGCATTCTATCGCACAATTTAAAACATGAAAATTGTAGATGGGACGCGGCTCGTAAACGGGAACGATTAGCAGAGAAGAGGCTATTAAACTCGTTAGTTTAGGAAATCAATTAGATCCTTTGTTCTAGGGCGGCAAAGGACGCGCCAAGAATCTCATCGAAAGTGTACGTGACGTGTTTACCATCGTTTTAATACGTTATTTGCTCCACATTAGCAGACATGCGCCAGCAAGTAACCTAATCATTCTGTTTTTCACTCTAGCAAGACTGGAATCTATATTTTTCTTTCATTACATCAACTATTATGACTCAGACAGTTGCATTAGAGAACTGTTCTTTTACATTTGAATTAGTCCAGTAATAGTAAATCATGATGTTTGAAATATTTGAATAATTGTTGAAAAATGGTAATACATTTTTTGAAATGTATTCTCTCCCATCTTCTTTGGGCTTTCTTATGATGGAACTGTTTCAGAGCTTGCCTGTAGCAGAAATTGTATGAACCTGATATTTGGGTTAAAAGTTTAATTTCCTGAGCAGAATAGCGACTTTAATTCAAGTTTATAGTCTGCGTGACGCGTCTGCCTACGTTCATCTCGCTTTTGATCTCCTTGAATTTTCTTTTCTCTACTCGGTTTCATTCGCGTGTATATCGTTTTCAATCAACTTTCAATCCACACTTGCTGAAACTGGCTAATCTTGTTTGCTACAATTTGTAATAAATAATTGGCAGTACTCATGGAATTCTTAACATCAATGAGTCAATGATAGTAATATAATTTGCACAGGATAAATTTTGCTAACATGAAAAGTTCTCATTCAATAAGTGTTTATTCTTCCAAAATATTTAAAGCTTAATTTAACAGCCACATGGCTTGCAAGAAGTTTGATTAACAATTCGGTGACAAATTTTGTCGGTGTGATAAAAGTTTCCATTTTACCAAAGACAGGGAACTTGTATATAACTGTAACAGAGGAATGCACACGAGTTTCATGTATTTAAAGAGACAATTAGATCATGCTGGCAAGACATTTTCGCGAGGACGGATTTAAACTTGTTAGCAAACCGCGAATGACGTGTACAAAAGCCTAATTACCATTCAGAAGACAAAAATATATATTTTTTTTTTTTTTTTTTTTTTTTTTTTTTGTTAACTTATTCAAACTGCATATAATTGCCTTATAATTGTTTTTTACATATTTTTCAAGCTTCTCTGTTTATGTTCTATTCTTGAAAAGAAAAAAAAACTTTAGGCATAGATTTGAAATAATTATTGCAAGAAACAAAGGAAAAGATTGCTTAGAAGCGAACAGAACTACAGACTGAAAACACCTAAAGGTCCATTCGCTATCAGATTATTTTTAGGTAGCAAGATGGGGGCTACCCCTTGATGTTGGCTAAAAATAGTCAGTAAGGCCAATCCAGCTCCAATTATTCCATTTAGGTATTTAGGTGACAATCGACTGACCGCCAATTTAGAAATATTCCACATGCTGATAGCCCAGGGACTTCAGGCAGTGTTCTGGACGAATGCAAATAATATGTTGGTAGAAAAAGCATTGAATACTTTGTATATTCGATACAATAAAATTGAACAACATAAAACTAAAAGTTTAATATTAAACGAAGTAAACAAAAACTTCAGAAGTATTGATATAAAAATACCTCAATAACAATAGAAGACAATTTAAAACAAAGTGAATTAATATAAATTATATAAAAGAAATTTATCCTGCTTTATTTAAACAAATATTTATATTTCGAAAATTAAATTACTTAATAATTTATAAAACACCTCTTAAATGTAAATTGCTGATTCTTTGTGCAATAAAATTCTTGAATAAAAAATACGAAAAGTTGAAATCATCGGTAGGTTAGAAATAAACAATTCGTTATACTTCGTTCCGTTATACGCTGATAATTTTTCATTCGCATTCTAATATATAATTGAAGAAGGTGTCGCTTTAATTGTTAATTAACCAATTTGTATTCATTCGTGGATGACAGTAATAATTGTACACGGTGAGTTCACGCACGACGCCTGCAACATGCAACTGGTCTAACGTCCAGGTTTCTTTGTGCACAGAATTGCAGGCAGCATGAGGCAACGTAAGACCGGCACGCTTGGCGCCGCGGCGCCTATATCTACGGAGGAGGAACGATTGAAATTCCAAGACAACAGGTTCTTGACGACTTTAGTACTCGGGAGAAATAGGTGAGTACCGCTATTGTTCTCGTTTCGTACGTGTAAATTTCAAGATTTCAACGAGCTTCGCCGTTGCACGACAATTCGTTGTTTTCGCAAACTTAAAATATTCGGTTTCGTATTATACCCGCGTGAAATTCAAAATAATCGACGTCTACTCGGTCAATAATGATGGATAGCTACACATTCTGTCACATGACCGGTTTTCCTTATCAAGAGATAGATTGTCGATACGGACGGTACTTATTGAAAATTGTATTTTCACGGAAAATTACAACTTAAACGAAATCGAAATTATTCGTGCATCAATTGACGAGTATAATTTATATAAAATAAAGTAGGGTAAATGACAGTTTATCTTACGATTTTTCTTTAGAGGCTTTTGCGCGTTAACCTCGAAAGCAATTTTCATTTCGTTTTCACACGGCGATTATTTGAATTGTTTTCCGCTAATCACGATAATTGCTCGCTGGTCTGTCGAAGTTGTACGCGGAGCGGTAAATTTAACCATGAAAACGCTATATTTAATCGCGATTTGCATCGCAAATTAACGCGGCCGTTTTAACATCTTAAACAAGTTATTTGCGAATCACAACGGCGAAGACAGAGGCAAGTGGAGACGTACTAATAGTTCAATGGTAAACAACGTTAGTTTTCTTAATGACGTAGTGGTACGTCCACGATAATTAACGTGTTTAAAAGCTGGCAGTGTGCTATATAAGTGGAGGATACGGTTGCGTGTTCAATATGCATAAACATTTGTAATCTAATTTATTGTTTCTCGTATTAACGTCTACACGGTGTGATATTTCGCTCGCGTGAATTTTTTAAATTCACTCGAACGTTTAAATTTTTAAAATGCAATTGTTCGATTCGAATCCTTAAGATTTTTTAATAAAATTTGAAATCAAGGACATTGATTGATAGGGACATTATATAAATGCTTACCAGCCCGACAAAGCTTGCCACTGTAAAAAATCTTTTTCGCATGGTGAATCAGCGTTACGATGAATTCTTAATTATTTTATTTTATTTTATTTTTTTTTTTTTTTCTTTACCCAAACACCACCTTTATTAGAAACCGCAGCCGGATAACTGTTCTATCTACTTCCATCTAGCTCTTTTATATCATGCACAGGATTTGAACGTCTATTAGATCATCTGCCATTTGAAAAGTAAAGGTCATCGTCATAGATCCCTGTGCAAATAGCGAAATTCAATATATCTCGACCGTTTAATTGAATTTTTTTTAATCAGGTTGATCGACACGTATTAGTATCAGTAACGATATCTCGGAACAATGCATATTCAATACTATCACCGATCGTCAGCTATTTCTCCTTTTCCCACCAATAATTTGTCCTACGCTTATTTCTTTCTTCCTTACACACTTTCTTCCCCGTCTTTGTCTTTGACTCCGGCCACGATTAACATCCCTGTCCCCTTTCCCGCTCTTTTCACCGGCCCTCTCACTTCTGCGCCTTTTCTCCGTTTCACTTGGACGCGTTTCTCGATATACACGCGAACAAACGATGAAAGCACTTCAATTACTAATCGCGGCGAGCGTGTGCCATCTACAGAGTTTATGGTGGGATATTCAACTTGGACAGACAGACCGGGATTAACCTTAATATCGCGGTCACGTATCACGCAACACACACACACACACACTCGATCTCTCTGGCGGCCGAAAAAATATTTCCAACTGTTGTACGACACAGTGGCAACGGATACCGCGCACCAGACTGCACTGCTTATGCCGGATAAATAATAATCCCTGGCTACTGGACACTTACGTGAGTAAACCCCCGGGACAGAAATGTACAGAAAGGATCAAAAGAATTATATAGATATTTACATTAAGCTGGTACCTTTATTACGTGTGCATCCTGTCAGAATTCTTTTCTAGTAAAGTATTAAATAAAAACCTATTTGGTACTTTGTGGTTGTAATAAAGGAAAACAGTTTTCGTTCATTTGTATAATGTAGATAAAACAGTTGATACCGTTATGGCAGTTTTTAGAAACTACTAAATTCAGGTAGTACGGTTGAAAGAGGGAAGAAATAAGTTTCAAGATATTGAACTTTTCCCCCTTGATGCAGTTACCGCTCTTGCGGTAGAATCGCTGTAGTGGAAATGGAGCGAAAGTGGCGCTTAAATTTCCCTCCGTTTTCTATGCGATTTAGGGAGCATTTTAAAGTAAGGATATCAACCTGAATGTCGTTTCCGATACACGATTTTGGTCTTTAGTATAAAGCACAAAATTTTCGAAGATTGTTTCAAAATGTTCATGATAAATTTTCAGTGTTGTAAACGAAAAAAAGAAAAAATGTAGGAAATTGCCGTGCATTAAAATTTATTACGCGACTCGTTGGTTTCTCGAAGAAAAACCCAATCGACTTAATGAATCAGATTGGGGTTTGCGTAGGTTGCGTCGACGCTTTGTCGACGCATTTATTTTGACAAGATTGCATGTAATTGAGACTTAATAAACACATTGTCGTAGCTTATACGTGCGATTCCACCCTAACTTAAGTTAGTCTGATCTTCATTTCGAATTACGTAAACAAAGTGAAATTTGTTAAATGTTTTCAAACAATTTAGATTCAATCTTCTATAATTAAGAAGTTTGTAATTCGCAATTCAATTCGTTTAAGAGTTCTCGAAAGTTTAACTAATTGCGTAGGAAAATTTCCCCGGACGTCCTGCCCTCCTGTTCCCCGGGAATATTCCGGCAGAAATCATTCCGCGCTTCGACGCCGCCGAAGAACACAGACGCACCTGCGGCAAACGATCATAACCGCGCAGGCGTCAATCCGTGTGGTCCACGTGAGTCAAAAACTCCTAACAACGGCACACGGTCAAAAAGCAGCGTGTTACTGCTCGCGCGGGGTGCTCGGGGGACCAGCAAGCACACGCGCCTAGGCACGGCACTGGCGAACAAAATGGCGTCCTCGAGCTCCACCACGGTTGTGCAGGGCTGGCCCAACACCAAGGATGACTACGAGCTCAAAGAGGTTATTGGTGAGTAAACGTCGCTTCTTCGTTTCTTTTATACTCCATAATGGCGAAAACTTCCATGAGGTTTCTGTGAAACTCCCATGAAAAGATCGTTCATCGAGCATGCTTACCCGGTCCCTGTGAATAGCTGTTTCTGCTTCTTGACGTTACATAGAGCGAATTCGGCTCGGCTAGGTAACAGAACGTTACATAAAATATCGAGATTGAGAGGTGGGACGTATCGAGGCGTCGATTAATTCGCGATCGAGAACGACTTAGATCGAGTTGACGCATTGTCCCCGTCTGCGTTTACGTGGTTGTCTCTCTCACACTCGTAGAGCGTATTCGTTGTCTTACTCGCACCCATGTCTGTACGTATGCCGGTATCCAATACGTCCTAACCTAGTTAATTTACTCAAGAAAGGGATCCTACTGATTGTTGTCCCATGTAGAATTAACGTGAACTGGATAAATTTACAAATTCTTGAAAATTTTGAATTAGAAGAATCGTATTAAAGACGGAATACAATAGGTTATGTTAGTCTACTTAGAAAAATAGAAACTGCAAGGATAAGGAAAGTTGTGCATTAATTGTAAAATAGATAATTACAGTTCACTTGAAACAGAGAATTATCATTTATTTAACATTTTTTGTTTAATCTTGTAGAATGTTCGTTTGGAACTATTTTGTGGAAGATCGTAGGTTTCAAATTATTCGGAAAGTAAGTTTTGTTATTAATTACACACGTATAGACAAGTATGCCTGTATATAAATTTTATTCTTAATCCTTGTAAAATAAGAAATTTTTAGTAACCTTGAAATTTTTGCGTTTTGAAATAATGTATGGAAAGTAATAGATTGAAATATTTGAAAAAATTGTTTTTACCATAGATCGAAATTTACAGGTGATACTACTCGTATAAAATTTTAACTTATTGTACTTATAAACGATTTGTCGTCTCATTCGTAAAAAAAGGTATTTGTGTAACAAATTTCGTTCGTCAAAAAAGAGTTAGAAAAATTAATTTGTTCCACAATTTTATGAATTATTTGAAATCATTTATTTCTTTAAACGATTTTTAAATTAAAAGTCGCTGAAGGTGCAAAGTAATTCAAAAATACGTTTTCTGCGTCAGTGCGCGTACGTCATAACAGTAGTACGTGACGTGGACGGTGACGTATAATTACTTCGTATCTTTTAAAGGTTTGATTCACATCAGAAAAACGTTTATACCAATGAAATTGTAACATTTTATAATTTTGAACTCTATTAAATATTCACGTATTCGGTAAAATTCAGCATTCAAATAAATATTTAAATATTCGGTAAAAGTTCCATAAAAGTCTAGAGAATTATCATTTTTCGGTTGGTCCAGAATTTCTGTACAACTTACGAAAACATAATTTAGACAGTTATTATATTTTTAATTGAATTTATAGGTGTTGGTGCGACTGCCGTAGTACACGCAGCGTTTTGCATTCCGCGACAGGAGAAATGTGCGATCAAGAGAATAAATTTAGAAAAATGGAACACAAGCATGGACGAGCTTCTGGTGAGCAACTTCCTCATAAATATCATCGAAAAACGATTCTAAAAATTATTCGATAACATAGGCGTTGAACTATGGAGCGAAGCTCCGATTGATGGACCCCATTTATATTATCGCAATTATCGCTTGTTTGCTAGAAATCGGTCTCGCTGCATTTGTATAACGATCGAAGGCACTCTTTGATAAGATAGCATTAAATAGCCATTATTTTAATTGATCACAATCTCAATGAAACAGCCAAAAAATAATATAAGATTCTATGTTATTTCAACATCTTTTGAACATTCAATAAACGATTTTTGATTAAAAAAAATACTTTTTCTTCATTTTTTTTTTTTTTTTTTGTTAACAGAAAGAAATTCAAGCAATGTCCTCCTGCAATCACGAGAACGTGGTCACGTATTACACGTCATTTGTGGTGAAGGAGGAGCTCTGGCTTGTCCTCAGGCTGCTAGAAGGAGGTTCTCTGCTAGACATCATCAAACACAAAACCAGAACCACAAATTGTAAGCACGGAGTGTTTGATGAAGCTACAATAGCAACAGTTTTGAGAGAAGTACTCAAAGGACTGGAGTATTTTCACAGTAATGGACAAATACACAGGTATCATATCAATTTCTTATTAAATTCATGAAACTCTGAAAAAGAATTGATCTAAAATAGAAAAAAAGGTTGTTAAGTTTTTCTCATGAAGTGTGTAAAGTGAATGTATTCGATTTTCTTGTATACATAGACAAATTTTAATAACAAAATAACATTAGGGACATAAAAGCCGGTAATATCCTACTAGGAGAAGATGGCACAGTGCAGATAGCTGACTTTGGTGTCAGTGCTTGGTTGGCAACAGGTCGAGATCTAAGCAGACAAAAAGTCAGACACACATTTGTGGGCACACCATGCTGGATGGCGCCTGAGGTCATGGAGCAGGTGAGAGAGGAAAGTAACATTACAACTTCTTAGCCTGCGTTTTATGTACTTATATATTTGTCCCTTATTGATTCGATAGATTCCGAGATTTTGTTTACTTTAATTCCATTCAAGCTTAGAAGCCAATTTTCTGTTCTTTAACATGCTAATCTTTTTGATTCGTTCATTGTACATTCACTTATATTCAGCATGCGGATTGCAGGATTGTATTTGTCTTTTAATTTATCGGGACAAAGAGCATGTTACATTTGATTAAGCAGAGCATGATTTAACCTTGCTATTGGCATTCCACTCTGGCATCTGTGTTGTAAAATCAATTATGATAGGCAAATAATTTTGCAGGATCATGGGTATGACTTCAAGGCGGACATTTGGTCGCTTGGTATTACAGCTATCGAAATGGCCAGTGGCACAGCTCCCTATCACAAGTACCCACCGATGAAGGTGCTCATGTTAACATTACAAAATGACCCACCTACTTTGGATACTGCTGCAGATGACAAAGATCAATACAAAGCATATGGCAAAACATTCCGAAAAATGATCGTTGATTGTTTGCAGAAAGATCCAACAAAAAGGTGAATTTTACTAGAAAACTTTCTATAAATTCAATCAGTAGACAGAAATTAAAATAGTAATTAGTTATATTTCAGACCAACAGCAACAGAGCTACTGAAGCATCCCTTCTTTAAAAAAGCGAAGGATAAAAAATATTTGCAACAAACTTTGGTGGCTTGTGGTCCTAGCCTTGAAACTCGTGTACAAAAGGTACACTTTCAATATTACTTCAGCACGATAATTTTTAATGTGTAACATTGTTATTTTATTATTCCGAAATATTCTTCCAGGCCTCAAAGAGACAACCTGGCACGTCAGGTCGTCTACACAGAACAGTTACAGGAGAATGGGTATGGTCCTCAGAAGAAGAGGATAGTAGTGCATCCAGTGGCGATGAGGGCAAAGAAGCTTTGCCTGTGAATACGATCGAGAATGCATCTAGCACCGAGGAGGAACCAGAAGATGAATTCTTCGGACAAGTAAAATCGGCACGAAGTCACATTGTCGTGCCAGCTACTGTGCAAAATGTTCCTATAAATTTGGTGCTGCGATTACGGTACTTAAAACCTTTTTTTTTTTTTTTGCTATTTAAAATAACTCCCAGCCTCCTTTCACAATCATTTTCATCATTTCAGGCGTCCTGAAACGCATTTCACTCTTGAAGACAAGTCCCAGTGCGTTCCTACTTTCTTCCTAACCTAACCTTGTGTTTTGAAAATTATTCGTTTCTTCTGATGTGAAATTTAAATAGTAAAATTATTTTTTGGTAATTTTAGAAATCAGAAACGAGAGCTTAACGATATCAGATTCGAATTTGCTGTTGGTGTGGACTCAGCCGAAGGTATCGCCGCAGAATTAGTCGGTGCTGGTTTGGTAGATGGCAAGGACATAGTCGTGATAGCAGCAAACTTGCAAAAATTGATAGATAGTGCAGGCCAGTTACGAACAGTCACGTTTTCACTGGTAAATTTTTAATAGACACGAACGACACGTAATCTATAGAATAATTAATTCGGAGATTACTTATTACTTTTCATTTTCTATTCTCTTTTTTAGAATTCTGGTCACGCAGCCAACGAAGTACCAGACGACAAAGCATTAATAGGATTTGCTCAGATCTCCATCACCGATTAAAGGACACACACACACACACATACACACAGTTTGCGTGTTCTGAAGTCTCAGGATACCGTTGTTCTTAAGTGTCGGTTCAGAGAATGGGAAGTATCAAAAGCTGACAGTTTAAAAGCAAACGAAAAAAATTCGTAACATCATCTCGCGGTTTTTGTTACTTCTAATTCCTCAGAATTAAAAAAAAAAATGTGACAAAGTATCAAAAATAGTAATACAGGGCTTAGGTGTTATATAAATAAGACTCAGTCGCGGTTGGACTGCTTGAAAGCGAAAAGGTTGTCTGAGGAACCCAAAGAATCGTTCTGACCTAACTCTTGCTACCATAGAATACATACATAGATGTATGGAGAAAGCTGATAATTATAGGGGGGGAAATGACCAAAATTCGTTGGAACTCTAAGGTGTAATTTTCGTTTTGTAACGAAAGGGTTACAGCAATTCTGCCAATAATTAATTTCCGTGGATTGTGGTTTTTCACGCTGTCATGCCTTTAATGCACACGTATGTAAATATAAGGCAAACAGAAGCTCGAGAAATCTGTACTGGCTTAAGTTTCTACTTGCTCTAATCATTAACGGCTGTAGTTTCATGTATTCAACGTAACCTATTCCCGTGTAAATATTAGCAATCGATGAGTGTCCCATGTCGAGGTTAGGTTTACCGAACGACAGAATTTTTTACAAGCAAGAAAAGTTCTGTCGAAGGTGCTTAAAGCAGAACACACATCTGACTTACTTATTATTTCTAAATACCAGACGAATAACATGATAAGATTTCTTTTTTTTTTCTTTTTTTTTAAACACGCGTCGTATACTGTGAATGAAAATAACAGAAACGATAAAAACAAAAAGAAACAGCAGTCAGTCTCTCCTCCTGTACGATGTAAAAAATTGTTTTAGCGTATCTTTCCTTATGCTTCAAACAGACTACAGGAACTGTCTTAGAACACGCGACAAGTACTAAAGGAACGTGTTTTGTACTTAATTAAAAATAGAATTAACGATATAGCGGATTTATTATTTTTGCGGCTTCTTAGGGGCGGACAAGGAAGAAAAAAAGAATTGTAATTTACGTCTTTTCCAGAGGTTTTATGCAAATGAACACACACACACTCATATACATGCACACTGAGCTGGTTTTGAAGGATAGTTAACCGTTATTTTCGTTCAGGCTCCAACATTTATAAGTTATGCGCATCAGTGTGTACGAAAACTTCTTAATTGTTAACTTATGTATGGTAAATAGAAGTGTTTCGTGATGTTCGATATATTGTTGTGTTCGATTAGAGTGTTTAATCAATTCCTCGCATTTTTCTTTTCGTCTGTTACAAGATACATTTTAGATGGCTGAAAATGTAGTTTGCATTTTAACGATCAAAAACTTTGCGCTGATTCTCGTTTCATAAAATCGTAGCGTGAGCAAAAAAGAAAAGAGAAAAGCGTTCGCGCCACTTGATGCGAGAAATGCGAAGAAAAATGAAACCCTGGAAAGGGTTGTAATATAGACCCTATCGGAATCACATTAACAATGAATCGAAAAATGAGAACTAGTCGTACGATGTATGGTCGGTAAGAAAAGGATGATGATCTAACACGTGTGAAGATTATATAGGGCGAAATAAATTATTGTAATTAGCTTGTTTTAAACTAATGTGATTCTGATTTTTATGCGATATTCGTAGAGACCTTTTCCGCAGAGATCAAGAAAAGAATATTTTTTGCAAAAATCAATGGATAACCGATGGAAGCTACACGAAAATGGAATATTTATTGCTTGAGAAAAAAAAAATGGGATTACATAAATAAAGCCTAGAATTATTATAACGAAAGGATGAGATCTTTTTCATTGAGATAGAACTCCTTTGTCTATATCGTTCGTCGATAGCATACCTGTTAATTTTTATAAACACACACACACTCGCAAGATAAAAAGGAAAATATGTTTGTAGTATCGTCGTACGCTTGCAAGAAGTGAAAAAAAAACTATTACGGTAAAATTAGCGATGCTTGTCACTCTTGTCAATTTTAATTTGCAGTAAAAAAAAAAAAGAAAAGAGTAATGTATTTTAGTAATACCGCGATTAGAACATTTCTGCAACGACTCTACCTTTTATAGAGTCATTAGGAAGAATTTACTTGTTACGAACGAATCGATAATCAAACTTGAATAAAGTAATTCGTTACTTTTTAGTAGCTTTATTACACTTTAATGTCGTAATCACGAGAATGTTCGAAGATTATTGTTAAGTGACAGACCAATAAAGTCATTGAAATAATGTTTTTTCGAAGGATAAACTCGATTGTCAATTTCTTTTTCGATATGCAATAAAAGAAGTTAGAATAATACGTATATGAAATCATAAAAATTTATTTATTACACATTTAACACAGCTATACAATAAAGTACAGTAGAACCTCGGTAGTTGTACTCTCGATGCATGCATGCGAAACTTTGTCAACACGCGGTGGAGATAGTTGCTTAGTTACCCCTTGTCCGCAACGAGTTGGCGAGCAAGATGATGTGTTCTCACTGATTCCACCTCTGCTGCTACCAAATGCGTTGTTATTGGCTACAGCTAATGACAAAGGACAACGACGAGCCTACCGAGACAAAATGAAATAGAAGATTCCACAACACTGGCGTAGCCTTCCAATTAATACTAAACCTACCAACAATAGTTGACAGTTTAACTAGGAGGCTACGTCAATGCTGTACAGTCATCATTTTATTTCACTTCATCTCGATATGCTCGTCGTCGACCTTTGTCGCTGATTGTAGCTAATAGCAACAACGCATGTGGTAGCAGGAGAGGTGAAACAAAGTGAAAGCGTAAATGTTTTGGGTCGCCAACTCGTTGCGGACAAAGGATGCACGTAAACACGGAAGACATGATAGGGGGAGAAGCGAGGATGTTAGTCTTACTGACGTATGCCAGGTGTCCCCCTAGGTATAGAAATAATAGAACCGCCTGACGACGCTGCGTACGAATTACAGCGTCGTCGTGAACGTGTTAAATCGATAAAGAAGAAAATTTCAAAGTGAAAAAAGTAAACCTACTAAGTATGAATTAGAAAAGAAAAGAACAGATAGTAATAAAAGTGTAAAAAGTAATTATAACTGAAATATATTTTATTAACATTCAATCAACTAACATTAACTAACTCGTTCAATTCAATCCTGGCTCGGTTTTTGCCATTGCGCTTATTCTTACGCGCTCTAAAAATTTTAAATTAAAATTTGCGAGAGGGTTTACTATATCGTTCACTTTCTTTCATTATAGGGTAATTAATTAATGGCAACAAATTAAATGGTCAGTATTTAAATCTATTTTCAATCAGTATTTCAGTCAGTATTTTATTACCAAAAAAGGTCAGCATAAAAATACTAAACGGTCAGTACGTAAATAAAAAAATGGTCAGTACATGAATAGCGAACGGTCAGTATAAATAAAAAACGGTCAGTGTGGAATTAATTATCGATTAGTATCATTACGATCAGTATAAAATTAATAAACGGACAATATAAAGCAGAAAAAAAACACATTATTAAACCTATTCCATTACAGACTCATTGTAAGTTAAAAAATAATTACATTTAAAAATGTCTTTATACGTAAAACAAATATATATAGTTTTATTTTTTGTATATTAAATCAAATTAAACATTTACAAGTTTTTACTTAATGAATAAGAAAACATGCTTATTGTTTTATTTATAAAAATATATATTTTAACATTTTCACATATTAATATATTATAATCTTATAAATATTAATCTATCACGAGTGCCCTAGTTGCAAATTTCGGTCTTTCCCGTTTCCGTTTTTGACCAATTGGTATTTGTTTATTAATATAAATACTAACCAAAGGATACTAACCAAATTATTTAAATACTGTCCCTTCGTATTTAAATACTGACACTTAATATTTAAATACTGCCAAAAGGGATTAAAATACTGACCAGTAAAATACAAGCCTTAATTAATTTGTTACACTGGCAGCAAGAAACCGATTAATAGGCTCCCGGTCGATAAGCATTACCAGCAAAAAGCCGATTAATAGGCTTCCGGTCGGTAAAGTGTTAATTATTATATCCTGTGGTGGTAAAATATGTTTTTCAGATAGAAAAAGAAAGAACGAAAAGAGAAATAGAAGAGGACTAGACCAAATTAGAAGTGCAATAGTGAAGCTAAAATATAACAAGAATAGGGAGAAGATAAATAAGTAGATGTAAGATCATAATTTAGAAAGATAATCGATATACGATAATTAATACAAGATAAGTAATATAATATAATAAAAGTTAAAATTAGCAGCGTAAGATAGCTGTAAAATATCGCAAATAGAAAAGATGTAGCTGCAAGTCATTCTAAGCAAAAAGGCAAGGATTATAATAAATAAAAAAGAAAACATTTTTCAAAAGATACAATTAATTTTTTCCAATAGACACGTGTTGCGTATAAGTGTACCACCTCGATAACGCGCATGCTCACAATTGTTTGAAATCCAAACCCTCTGGAACCCTTTATTCCAGTCCTAATACAGTGTGTTCCAGTTGAGTAACTTAACCGAATGCATAAAAGAATTTTTCCTTCCAATATTCCAAAAAAGAGTTGAACGAAAAATGTAGTGTTTCAAGCAAACGTTGTTGAAACCTTATATTTCCATTACTTTTATATTTTCGAACTCCGTTAGAGAGCGTGATTATAGGAAAGACAATATAAATTTTGTTTATCAAGTGTAACGGTAATAAAGTGATTTGTGATCATGGCAAAATTTTTGGCAACGATCAAGGCGATAATTACACGCCTGGTTTTCGCGTCTCACAGTTTTATCGCTATCTGGCAAGTTACCACGTTCAAAAAGAACCCTTTCTTTTGGTACCTGAGTTGTCCGACTTTGTTATTGTTTTTCGAAGGCATCTTCACTCTCACTATAAAAGAAAATCAAGAATGGAAATGGTAAGTAACTATAATTCATCTTCTTCGAAGTTTTCAAAGTTATTAGAGTATAAATATAAAAACCAAAAAAAAATTGATTTACTTTTATTTTAAATGTTCGACAATAAAATATTAATTTTATCTATAATATATACTATACTTATAAAAAAGTATAAAAGTAAGTTTTCATGCGGAGAAATGTGCGTGACGAAATACGCCTGGTTTCCTTCGGTAAGGAAGGGGTGTGTTTTTGTGAGTCCGTCTCAATTTGACAGTCGGAAATTGAAGCATTAGCGAGGAGAGTAGGATGAGACACAATCCACTATACCTCGAAAATTATCGGCAGATACGGAGAGGGCCGTGTAACAGTGACCCCTTTTACTAATGCCTTTTCATTCGTATTATTTGATCGATTGGAACAGACATTCGTCAGAAACACATTTGTGGCTATTCTTAACACTTTACCGACCGGAAGCCTATTAATCGGTTTCTTGTTGCTAGTGCTACCAATTAATTAATTACCCTGCAATAAGAGAAAGCGAACGATATAGTACGCCCTCTCGTGAATTTTGATTTAAAATTTGTAGAGCTGTAGGAATAAGCGCGATAGCAAAAATCGAGCCAGTATTGAATTGAACGAGATAGTCGATAAAGCGTTAAAACATTAAGCGCCACGTAGGTCCCTGCAGATCGTCGCTAGACTTTTCGTTTAGGTGGCGTTGATTTTGGAAAAATGAACAGCTTCAAATTTAGAAAATAATTTCTTATCATTCATTAATGGGTTCCATTAAAACAGTTTAAACACAGATACGGCTTTTCTCAGCAGGCGTTATAAATTGACCACTTTCTTCGTTAAATTTATTGTAATATTCTTTGCAAAACTTTCGAAAGTGAACGGCTATACGCGAAGTCGATCGAAATTAATGTGGCGCTTAACGTGTTAGCAAAGAAAATTAATACATTGAACACCAGAAAAGAAAAGAAACGATATCAATCTTCAATATGGAAAAGTGGAAGTTCTATTTCTAACTTACCGACGGAATAAAATATAAATCTTTCTACATTTTGCAGGTTTTGTCCTTCAGTTTTCTTATACCTCAGCAGTGTAGTTCCTGCGATATGGCTTCTGGAATTGGACAAGGTAGATAGAAGGCTGAAAGCGTTCGGGACCAACGTGAATATCTCGGAGGACTTTGATCTTAAAAATTTGGCTGCTGCAGACTTGAAACACCTGGAAAAAGCACTGGGTGTACGTTCACGTTTCACTTCTTTTGCTATAAAATATAATAACCAATTATAAGTTTTTCGAAAAACGAGTAAATATATTTTTAACGCATTGTTCAGGTGAACATATATCTACCCGACATACAAATATCCACAGAAACATGGGTGACTTTAATTGAACAATTTTTAATGCTGATTTTAATCATTGGAAGATGGATGTTGCCAAAGGGAGATCTAACGAGAGACCAACTGAGTCAATTATTACTGGTCTACATCGGAACAGCTGCAGATATTATAGAATTCTTCGATTCTTTTAAGGAAGATCGTATTGCACGTGAACCTGTGCTAGTATATTTGACTCTGGGTATATGGGCGTGGTCTTTGATGCAATTCACTGTTGTCCTGACTGCCACCAAATCCAGGAAATCGAGACTGTCTTCCGGAAGCGCAGTAAAGAGGAGAGTACACACTGAGACCAGTTGTTGTAGCATCGATGTGTGGGGAATTGCTTTGAACATGCTTCTGCAGGTACGTTTTACCGATAGAGACAGTCTTCCTTTCAAAAAACCTTTAAACATTTATCTAAATTTTAACCGCAGACGAGGTATTTGGGTATTTTGTATATTTTTTCATATTATATTCATTCTATGTAATTCCGTGTCCTTTAATTTTTTATAAATGCATAAAAAATCGCAGTCTAGTTATCATACATCATTGAATATGTATCTACTACAGACGAGGTATAAAATAGATCGATGTATTCTTTTTGTTCTATGTCAGACTTTAGAATTATCTGCTCTTTTCAGCCGATTTGAAAATATTTTCTCCTACATCTTGGCCCATTCGCTGATTAAAGTGTTCAATAAATCACAAATGCGTTGTGTTAAAGCGATACTCGTACCAACAGGTTTCCACATTACCTACGGGTATTATTATCGATGATAATAAGTTGGTAGTTAATACGTTAACCCATCCGAGACAGATTACACACTGTATGTGTAATGCATTTCCTAACCAGAAAAACGAGTTACACACCGTGTGTGCTATAAGTTTGAACTTTAGTTATCAGTTAGTAGTGAAAAAGTAACTGTGAGATTTGTATTGATTTCAAGTTAGACTCTAAAATGAGTAACCCACAGCCAGAATTGTTGGGAATAGAAAAATTAGCAGCGATGATGAAAGCGAAGATTTCTCGCTTCAAAGAAACAGAAAGAAAGAGTGGAGAATATTTGGGAGAATGTTTCAAGGATTATCAGAAACAAAAAGGATAAGTTTCTTTGGAAGAAAATTTTACAAGTACTTCATTCAGTCTGTAATATTTTCTTAAAATTTATTCATATATCTTCTAATTTTTTAGTCTAAAATAATGATTTCACGTTTGCTTACTATTTTTGAAATAAATTTTCTTCCACTTTAATTATATCTTTTCTTTTTATTATGCATTACACACATGATGTAACAAGAATATTCCGGAGAGCCAATTACACAGACGATATGCTATCATCTTATTTCTACGACAAGTGTTTGCAATTTTTCCCATTAAAAATGTGTTAACGTAAACGAACAATTGTTTCACTTTTAAAGATTATCTTCCAAATAATTCTTCGTCTCGAATGTGTTAAGTGCGGAGCTGATCTTGCTCATTCAGGCTGCGATCATTCATCGAATGTTGGATGAAAGAGTATGGACAAACCTAATCATAAACCGACGTCACCTAAACAAAAAGTTCACTGTCAGTCCTTAGGGACTGACACCGCGCTTAACGTGTTAATAATCGCCTACTTATTAACAGAGAGCAGAGGTGCTATTATTAACCTTCAAAAATTAACTGATTTGCCATCTTCGCGTAGTACCAGCAACCCGCTACTAGATGGTGCCACAGGAGTATTAAATTCAAATACTGTAGCGCCAATCTTGCGGATTTGCTGATATTATGTGAAAAGAATAAATCAAGAGTTGTTTTCTAGAGTTTAGTAATAGCACCTCTTTATTAGATTACGTACTTCTTTTCTAGTAATTCATGTTTAAATAGCGCAACGATATCCTTAGAGCGATGGGGGTTTGAAAAATTGCATTTTTAACCCACGCAATTTAAGTATTTTACGCACAGATTTAATAAAAGAGGATCTTTTATGTCCGTTGACTTCTCCATCTTTGGTGGTTGAATTTAATATAATTCCTAAATTCACCACTCCACAGTGACAAAGAGCACAACAAAACCTTTGATTTTTTACATAAACGGTATTTCAGAACGTGAGACAGTCTCGTAAGGTAATCGGTTCTGTACCTCGTTTATATTTTAACCTATAAATATATTTCTTTTATAAATTCAAGAGAATTAAATTCTTTGACTTTTTAGTGTAATTAAAATCAGTTTTACTTTTTTTTAAATATTACAGGATGGGCCATTTCTCGCGTTCAGGTTAATTTTAATCATCCACTACCAAATAGTCAGTTACATGAACATATTCTTCACCTGTAAGAACACTCTGGTGATATTATTGCAACTTTACCGTCTGTACGTAGTGCAGACAGAGAACAAAAGCAAGAGGTACAAGAAACCTGAAATATCGAGCATCAGTATTATTTCGAGGGAAGACATTTACAAAAATACAAGACGTAAAGATTCTAAGGAAAGAAGAAGGAGGAAAAGAAGAGATGTGGAGACTAATTACTCAGACAGTGAGGAAACCACAGAAGAAGTCGATAAGTTTGATCTTTCGTCGAGAAATGTCAGCCATTCCAAAAGGTACAGAACATTTCCTACAATTCACGATTTAGTTAATAAATAAATAAATATTCCACTAACACGTCACAGGAAAACGCGCCAAGACACCGGATATTCTACCTCAAGCTCGAGGAATTCTGGAAAATACGGAAAATCTCAGCGAATTGAAAACAAAAAGAGGCGTTCGCGCAGGGAAAAGTACAAATTCAATGTTTCCAGCGATGAGGAGAACTGTAGAAGAAAATTGGACAGAGAGTCATTCGAAAAGGGTGATAAAAAATTTTCAGGAAGTGTTAAGATGAAATCTGGTAACGACGATTCTAGTAAGAGGCGAAAGAACAAGGATGAGAGTGAAAAAGAATCGACCACTGAGGAAATGGCTAATAAGACGATTAGCGAAGAAAGTGAATCGGAATCCGAGAGGAAAAGGTGAATATATCAAATAGTACCAAAACGATTAAAAAAATTCTAATCTTAGATCGTACGACCACTTTATAGTTCAATAGAAGACGTAAAATTAATTGTCAAATCAAGATCGTAACGTTCGTTAAATTTGGAAACTATTTATTAGATAAAATATCGAACAGTTTTTACTTAAATAGAAAATTCTGGTAAAAAAATATTCTATAACCAACTTTACAGTCTCTTTCCAAGCATAGTTCTATATTTTGTACTTTATAAAATATCAATAACTTTAGAAATTTTTCTTTTTTTTTTCTTTGATTTTTGACAGGTACGTTCATCGAAAGCGAAGGCAAAACAGAGACTGACAACGGAGCCTCGGTATAATAGCGCTCTTGTTCGTCTATTCTGCGATTCTCGTAATCTGTATGCTTTTCATACATGCTGGGATCAATAATGGCATGGTGTTGACCACTAGAGTACAAGGAACCCGTAATTAATTAACTCTTTGCACTGCAATTTATTTCTACAAACTAAAATATCGATCGAATTCTCTCTGATTGTATAATTGTACCTTGTCCTCTTCAAATTATAAGTGTAAATAAACTGAATCGGAGTACAAAGAGTTAAAAAGAAGATCAAGCATTGTTATCGAGCACACGATCATAATACTATTTATATAAATCGAGCACCAGAGTAACCTAAACTAAAATGGTAGTTTAAAGATTAAAAAGTTATTTTAATATGGCTCCGGTTTTCGAACGCAACTTTTACATAATGAAGAGTTATGTAAACGACGATGACGTAGCGATATTTGTACTATGCGTTACTATTCTCAGCTTTGGTTAATAAAGGAACAAAAATATCTTCCTTACTACCTCAACACGCCCATCCTCGATGATCAAACTAAAATACAAACTTGAACGATTGCGAAAGAAAGATCTGTGTACACATAAAATTAAACGGTTTCTTTTAAAGATGATTAAAATCTATAAAACACAAAGTGGTTCGAGCGTTCTCGCAAACTCAGAGCTTGCGATACACACTTACGAATGATAGAAATAGTTCATACGATAAAATTATTGCAAGTCTCCAACCACTGGATGCTCTGTACAGCGTCCAAAGTATTAACATAGTTAGCTAGGTCATCCTGATGTGTACCAGTAGCTGCACAATACAACATGGCTGTGTTCTCCAAGAGTTCTTGCAAAGATTGCGTCTTCATCTTTGTCGCATCTGCGCTACTACTCGTTGTCGAAGTTTTTCCCTTCTTCTCCAAGCTCATTATGCCTGGTTGTATTCTTTGAACCATGTCCAATTGCTTTGAAACTTCCACTTTTTTATCAGACAAATGATCTACTAATGCTTGATCAATTTTGAACAGGGACTGCCTATTCTGAACTCCTGAAGACTTTAATCTTTTCTCGCTTGAATTGTTCTTCATGTCCTTCAGCTTCTCCACGGTTAAGTGGAACCGCCGCCATTTCCCCTGTGGAAAAGTTATGTTCACATTTCTATCTACAGGGCTCTTCTGTACATTCTGTTTCGCGTTTTCTTCTTTGTTAGACAGTTCTTTAACCTTGATGTTCTTCATGCTCGTGCAGAACTTCTGATTTTCTACAGCTGGCTTCTTTAAAGTGTTCTTATTGTACTCTGAGAGGATCTTTGCTATTTCTGTAGCCTCACTAGTGCAACAGGTCTTGTTCAAACCTTCGGACATTGTTTTTACAGGAGGATCATTGCGTAATTTCTTCTCGCTAGAATTCAATTCCTTTCGCATCTGAACTTCATTCTGTTGCACATTATCCACGAGGTACTTTGTCACGGTGAATTCTACATTATTCCCTCGCTTGCGGGCCTGCTTCATGGTTAATTCCTCGTTCGAATGATTCTTGAACACCGACGGTAGTTTGCCTAAGGTTTCTTCACAGACAGGAGTGTCTTCTAATTTTACCACGTTTACATTGTTCGTTACCGACTTTAAATGTTGAGCATCCTTCATTTCTGAAGGATTTACCACGATAAAAGGATTCTTCGAGGGTTGTACCATTTCTTGAATCTTCAGCTGTCCACCTTGAAACGTTTTGAAATTGGTAAAAGCAATAGACTTCTGCGAATTCGTTATGTAGACCTTCTGTGTAGGAAACAATCGCGTTTTTGGAACCTGTCTGAAATTCTTAATATTCTGAGGCAACATGGTCACTGTATAATTCTCCAAGAAATTGTTCTCTTCTGTTGGTTTCTGTGAATTGTCCTTCAAATTGACAAACGATTCACTTTTGGGATTCTTTTCTAGAGTACTTGTTACTGAAGATTGATTTTCCGTTTCTTTCGAAATATTATCATTCAATGTACCTATTTTGCCTTCCACATTGGTTCTGTATGTAGGAGTTATTACTTGGGAACAGTAGCCAAGTACATGATGGAAACTTTCATGCATACAACTTTCAAACGACTTATTCTTCACAGATGACTTAACAGAAGTTGCTTTAGCATTTTTAGAATTTGAGGAACCTCTATTGAGCTTGGTTTTCTTGATTCGTTTTTTTTCAGTGGATGAAGGCAGGAAGTCACAGTGCGGATCCACGGATACCACTTCTACTTCCGGTCGATCGACTATTTCGCGGTAAGAGAGGCCGTCCAAGCTTGTAAAATAACGTCCTAAATATTCTGCAGCCAGACCCACCTAAAAATACATTTCATTTCAATTTATGTAACAATTACACAAACGTAATTTATATTAATATAATAATGAAAAATTGTAATTTTACCTGAGGATGGAACACTGGTCTTTCGTGCATTCCATGAACTGGCCATTCCTTCCATTCGGTTTCATCCTTCACAGTGGGTGCTTGATAAGTCGCTCCCACGTTGTACATTTTTCTTGTAACGGATCTCGTGTTCATATACGGCATCGTGGACGATTTCCCGCGTTTACTGGGTTGTGAATTTGAGAGTATCTCTTTTCGTTTTACGGAGAGTAGACGTTGCCTCGGTCGGGGGAAATCTTTGTCTGGATCTTTTTTCGTCACACGTATGGGGTTTCGTCTGATCTCCGCCGGGCCACGACTGTAAACGCATTTCACCGGAAATTTAAACATTATTTTAAATTTGAAAATTTGAACTTTTGAAAATGTGTAATTTGAACCTTTCAAAACCTGCAGATTTCTAATACTGTACAATTTACAGCCAGTCTCTTCGATACATAAAGAAACGAAATTTTGTATTTCAACATTTTTCCAAGGACTTACCTTTTTCTCGTGACTCGATGAATTTTCCTGACTTCCGTAGCTCCACTACCAGAAGTCGAGCCACCACTGCTCGTCTCGGTCGAATCTCTCACGTAATCGCTATCATCTTTGTACTTTTTCTCGTGTTTAATTATGATCGTCCCAGGAGGAATCTTCTGCAAAATATCCATATCCTCGTATTCATCTGCTACTTTACCCTGCTCGGTCGATAACGCCTCGAAATCAAGCTGCTTCCGTAAGGCCATTTTGGATCGTTCGTCACTCAACTCGAACACTTGTCGACTCTCTTGTTTCTTATCTAATTTTTTATCCGGCTGCTGCATCGTGGATTGATCGTTCTTTTTTCCAATCACAGCAATAACATTCACGTCGCCGTCCTTCTTGTTGTTGGACAAACTTCTTTGTTTCGATACCATCCTCTTCGACACTTCCATTTATTCGATTATTCTAACACTTTATACACATAGTACGTTAACTTTTTTCTGCCTCTGTAGAATTGTATCGATGATTCCGGTGACCTTGCCACTGGTGGTTTCAATGATAAATTAAACGTTTCTTATTAAATAAGAATACTCGATGCTGTTAATTGTCGTTATACTGTGGAGAAGTTCCGAAGGATATCCAACGTGAAAAGTTGGATTTGACGGTTTCTTGAAAAACACTTGTCAATAAAACGAAACTGTCCAAGTTAGATTAAGAACGACGTCTAGAAACATAACCGAGACACTCGCCGGCGGCACGTGCTGTGTGTTTTGTTTTCTCTAACCGAATAAAGGGAACAATGGTGTCATCTAGTAACTAGGATTCGTGTTCGATGGCAACGTAAGGTGACACGTTACCCGATAATTATATGCAATCGGTAATCTCATTCGATAATTTGTATAAAATTATTACAATTCGTTTTAAAACGATACACTGGTAATTTTAACTACTTCGACAACTATCGTGTAGAATACAGCTGTATCTGTTATTGCAATCGCGTGAAAGTAGATAGAAAATTACGATAACGAGAAAATGAAAAGTTTTTTTATTGACCGTTGGTATAATTTTTACCGTCGTTTTGACAGTTGCAATTTTTCGTTTATAACCACTTACTGCTAATTTAATTTTTTAATTTTCATTAAACTGTACAAGTGTAGAAAAGTATTCTGAAAATTTTCATCCGTAATATCTTCAAGAGGAGAAGATAGTTAATACTTTCAAGAGTAAAAGATAGCTAATTTTTAACCATATTTGGAATTCTTTTCATTACCATCGGGATCTCATGGATTGTAATAAAAGATTAGGTTAGAGGTAAAGTAAATACAAAATCGTCATAGCTCCTCACGAGCGCTGATTTTATTCCAAACAAAATACTAAAACTAGAATAGCTATTCCCACTTTACATGTACACGCGTGTCCGTATAATATATATCATCGTTATATTTATACGTAGAAATATGAAATATATCATCGCTCGTATTGCACGTCCAAGACTAGAACTGAAATAGTATACATATTTATGTATAACGTCCTTTGGCACTCTCTATTCGACTGAGTTTTATTTACAAAGAAAAGGAGAATTAGTCTGCTGTTGTCCTTCATGATTCTCTTCTCATTTCTCAATTCATATTGTCCGTTGTCAGGGCTAGCGTGGTTAGAACCGATCGTCGATTAGGATTCACGCCCAGGTTCTCCCAATTTATCCACGACAAACGTGCAGTCAGATCTATAAATCAAATACTTCGTTGTTTTCACAGGTAATTTTCACAATCTGTGAAATAATCCATAAAGTGGATAAAATAATGTATTGTAAAATTTTCAACGTTATATCGACAATATAACATACCGAATGAAATATAATGAAAATGCCGATGAAGGAAGAACGTAAATAAATGAAACGACGAGGATGTAATGATCTGTGATGTTAATCTCCAAATGTTAAATAATTGCAACACTTATTTTTTCTTTCTTATCGAAGTGAAATTTGTACTTTTCACTATGTAACCATTTTTGTTTCTTTTTTCGTTAACCCTCTACGAACCAGGTGAATAAAGACCACTCATTGAATCATATGGGGTTAATTTTATCCCGATCATTAAAATATCAATGATCAAAACATCATCGAAATATTAAAAATTTTAAGATCTTATAATAGAATCAGATCCAAGTAACACACAAATTTATGTTTGAAAGATGTGATTTATTTTGAAAAACGTAATCATAATAAATTAACTTTTGACTAACTGCAAATCGAAATTGTTTTTGGAAACAATTTAAAACAAATTATTTTTTTGTAATATATTTTTTCACTTATTACTTACAAATTCACGTTTGAAAAATGTATGATTTATTTTTGAAAACTCAAACCTAATAATTTAATTTTTGACTAATTGTAAATCGAAATTGTAATTGAAAACAATTTTTTAAAAACTCTTTTTTTGTAATATATTTGTTCACTTATTACTATAAACTAGACATACATATTAAAACTTAAAAGGTAATAGGAACTTCAATTCTGATAGTCTGTCTTGGTGAAATCATTCGTTGCATAATTCGATGCATTCTTTACACATAGAATGACAGTGTCTTCGACACATTGGTGAATTACATTTTATGCATGTATTTTAAATTTTGCGATCCTTATTTCTTAGATACGCAGAACACCTTTGAGCTATTTTAGCTCGTTTTCAAAGTGTTTCATGAAGAGTTTCTCCAAAATGTTCACGAAATCATTTACGTAACTCTCAGGTTAGTCTCTGATTGTCTATCCTGTTCGTTATATGTTTTTCTACCAATGATAATTCTAATTTCTTAACACTTTACCAACCGCTTCATTCTATTCAATACTGGTTTTTGCTATCACGCTTATTTTTACATCTCTAAAAATTTTTAATTAAAACTCGCGAGAAGGCTTACTGTATCGTTCACTTTCTCTCATTATAGAGTAATTAAGACGGATCAAAAGTGACCCGACATTGGCTGCGCAAAGGTTAATTAATTTGTCGCGTTGGCAATGAAAAACCGATTAATAGGCTTCCGGTCGGTTAATCAAGATCAAATTATCGCGTCACGAAACAAAACGTCGCAACTCCATCTACTCAAGAAGCCAAACCGATTGCAAATATTTTGAAAAAAATACTATAGTTTCAAAATCACCGGGATTGATTTAATCCCAGCTGGCTCACGGAAGATTAAACATTCTTACCACTGGTGTTCCATTCAGCACGTTCCCCGTTTATTTCTCCTCTAAGGCACCTCTCGACGTAAGTGAGCGGATCCAGCCTGGCAGCTAACACTTCTCGAAGTAGTGCAATGTACGCTATAGCCAGCCGCAGGGTGTCAATTTTCGACAGCCTTTTTTCGTACGGAAACGTTGGTACGTGAACTCGTAGTTCGTCGAAAGCCGAGTTGATGCTGCTAAAAATCGTAATCACACTGACAACCTGTATGATCGTTCACTGAGCCCTTTCATTTTTTTTTCTTTTTTGCATAACGGGTTCATTGTCGATATACAATATAATAAATCAAATAAAAATTCCTCTTTATTTTTTTGTTCTTTACTCTGTTTCAATTGAACGGATAAGTTAGGCGAAAGTAAATGGTTCTAGTGATTCAGTACTTGTCATTATCGATTTCTTCAGGGTGAAGGTGGCTTCATTGGGAATAATTTCTCACCTCAGCATGCGTTTTCTCTCGCGAATGTTGGCGGCGTGCCGCTGGATTCTGTAGGGACTGCCATTTGGATAGTAGCCTTCTTCTACACCATTTATCTCTGTATCATTATGATCTAAAATAAGAAGATATGCGGAGAAACTTCATTTACTGAATAATCTTCTATCTACATAGCTAACCAGTATCAATGAAATTTTAACAAATCTCTGCTCTAACGATTAGAAATTTACATTTCTATCGATCCTTACGTACTTTTCACGAGAAAATATATTCTCAAAGTAGTTACATCTTCGAACGACAAATATTAAAATTTTCGAAATAATATTTGTGATATTTTTACTTCAATTACCAGGTGTAGAAACAGGCATGTGGTAGTGGAGGGGAGAATGAGTATGTGAGGAGGTGTGAGCGACATGTTGGGTGGATCTGCCCGCGTAAACGCAGGAGGGCAGTTCCGCAAGGTCCTCCTCGCTAATGTCGCTGCTTGGACCCACGTAATATTGCCCACTGGAACCAAAAATCACTACCATGTCACCCAAACTCTCCAATCATTATTCTCCTACACTAATTACGAGAAATAATCATTTTTGGATTACTGATCCAAAAGTCAACTTTTTAAAGAATGTACCATGGACAAATACCAATAACGTAGATCATTATTTGCAATCAATTTAATCCTCTATTGCATTCTGTTTCTAATTGGGGACTTAAACTTCAAATATTCTATAGAAAATTAAGTAGACAATACTGAAGAGCGATTTATCGGCTGAAATAGTATATTGAGATAGGTGTTTTGTTTATAATGTAATATAAATTGTTATACTGGTATAATGTATACGTAATTCAACAAACTGATCAGATTGCACACTGGCTTCTGTGGACTGAGAACAGGTAAAAGTGTAAGGTAATAGGATGCAAGGGCACATTAAGAGTTATATGTGAGAAATGTCACATACATTTCTGTTTCTATGTTAAAAAAATGGTTTTCGTGATTTTTATGCAAAGTAAGGTTATTATATGTGATAAAGACTCACACGGAGATTTTTTTTTTATTCGATTGGTTTTGTACCTGCATATGTATAAAGTTCCCATACAGAAACAGTCGTAAAATGAAATAAATAACATGTTCTAATAAAATTTTATTATTTATATCATGACCACACTCATTTTTAAGTAGTCTAACAGCCATATATATTTTTTTCAACTCGTCATAAAAATTCATGCAACAGAGGGTTAAAATCGTGTCACGATAGAATCACAGGATAATTCCAGTTCTTCGTCAGAAGCCTCACCTAGTGCAGGCTACAGTAGAATCCGCAGGCCTGGAAGTGGTACCAACCCTATGCCGCATCCTCTGGCCTCTATCTTCATACTCATAGGTAGAATGGCTAGCCATGGTTCCCTCTTCTATTCACCAGCTCATTAATCCACTTCACTTGCAATTGTTTAGTCAATCTATCGAGTATTTAATCCCTAAAAGTCTCCTCGAATGTATCTCCCTAAAGAATCACTTGCGAGGAACGACTTTACCTCTCTACTTGACTGTAGCTCAAACTTAATTAACAGGGTCCACTACACGAGGGTGCACGAGGCAGGAAGAAGTTAAACTATCGTGATCGTCCCTGGGGAGATTGGTTTATATACCAGAAGCTTCCACAGCTCCAAGGGGATGATCAATGCAACCCCTGGGCGGGGATCTCGACCAATCGCAAACGTTCCAGTACGAAACCGACCCTCAGACTGTTCTGGTATTGGACGGATGGTTCAATAACCACTACTACTGTCCCAGGAGCGCTGCGGTTTATTGTTACTGCCTGGTTGAAATTTTATTTCCATCGTTTTCCATCTTCCCGCTACCTGGCGTCGGTGAAACTGTACGAGAGGTGGGGGTGGACACCTCCAATTTGGCAATAGGTCGATCAACAGGAGACCGACAGGAACTCTTCTTAAATCTGAAAATTTCCACGGAATTATTTTAGAACGCAGAACGGCTTTTTATTGTTACTGTGAATTTCTTAGTTGGTTTAGCTGTGTGTCGAGAGGGTAGGATGATGTCTCGCTGATACTGTTTTAGTTAGCTGATTTCTTGGTTCTGTGGAAGTTTCTTAGTTGATTGTAGATAAATTTGGAGATATCGTTGAGAATTTGAGCTAATCATACTTGGAACAAGGTTGAAATTGTTTTTTTTTTAGATATTTAAGTATTGGAAATTTAATTGTAGCGAATAGAGTGGTTAAACACAAGACTTGAATACTGTTGTTATAACTGATTCGACATAAATATGGAAATATTGTTGAGACTTTAAGTTAATGATGTTTGGAATGGGGCTAAAATTGTTCTTTTTTTTTTTTAGATATTAAAGTATTAGAAATCTAATTGTAACGAATATAAAGGTTGAAAACGAGACTCGAATATTGTTGATATGGATGATTCTAGGTAAATGTGAAAATATTATTGAGAACTTGGGTTAATGATGCTTGGAACAAGGCTAAAATTGTTTCTTTTTAGATATTTAAGTATTGGAAATTTAATTGTAGCGAATATAGAGGTTGAACACGAGACTCGAATATTGTTGATATGACTGATTCCAGATAACTGTGAAAATAATATTGAGAACTTGGGTTAATGATGCTTGGAATGAGACTGAAATTGTTCTTTCCTTTTTTTTAAGTATTAAAGTACTGGAAATTTAATTGTAACGAGGTTACACGTGAAACTCGGATATTGTTGAAAGTGAAACGTTTGCCTATCCTCTGAATATTAAACCACTTTAAACATATCTACATTCTTCCTCAAATCAATCACCAGACCAAATTATTTAAATATTACATCACACAGTATTAGCCGTCGAATGAATAAAATTCATCTTCGTGTTCTCAGGATTTCAAAATACTAAATACAAAAATATCGTTCAGAATTAACAGCAACATTGTAAGAAACAGTATTCTACCCCTTTTCTGAATACCGAATTAACTTCGAATCAACCAAAAAACTGCAATACTTAAAAATTATAGATACCCCGAAAAATAAATAAATAAATAAATAAATCAGCATCTTCCAAAACACCTTAAGAATCAACTGAAATATTATCATCTATACCTCATTGAAAATCACTTATCCCACACCGGAATCACCCTGTCAAACGTATTAATATCATACTCATGTTATCTGGCTTAAATCGAGCATAGTCGAAGGAAGGTGACAGCCTGAGAAAGAGTACAGAGAGATTCACGGTGTATAGGATCCCCTTTATCAGCGATCAAGCTTTACAGAGTGAGAAAGAGAGACAGACAGTATGTTGAATGGGGCCAATATTCAAATGAGACGTGTTTAACGAACGCACAATGATAAACGCGGCGGCGTCGGTGGCGATGCAATTATGCAAGGTGTTAATACGATCACAATACTGGTTCGCTAGGGTTGTACCTGGCGAACTGGTAAAGTTTTGTCGCCGTTATGGACAGAAAATGAGTGTCTAGTCAATCGACGTCGTTCCTGGGGCGAAAATAGTATTGTTAGACCACCGATACGTCCGCGCGCATAATTGGGATTAGCCGTGGAATGTATGAGAACACCGTACGGGATGAAAAAATCAGGGACCCCCTTTTCACGTTCAATTTGCATATTTCGATGTTATCCTCTGTGGTTCTGATTGAATTCTACAGTGCGTTTCTTGGTGAATCGATCTCGAACGTTTCTGTGGTTATCTGAAAGGGGAAACTGAGGATAGCTTGCCACAGTTTGTAGACGTACGATCTGTATGAAAAGTAACATTCATTTTTAACATTGTTCAAGTGAAACATCGAATGAACTTGTCTTTTCTGTTTGAACAATAACAGAAACGATGTCAGTATTTTTATGCGACGAAAAAAGAAAGGAAAGGGTATGGAAAAATAAAGCGAAAAAATGTGTAATTAACACTTCAACGTCCGCACGTGTTGTGGAAAATCTTTCGTCTGTCGTTGATATTTCGCGTGATCGTTCATACTGTAATTACAATGCATCGTATTAACCCTTTGCACTCGAAGTTTTTTTTCATTCATATTACCAGCAACTCGAAGCAATTTTAGTGAAAAGATCATATTTACATGTAAGTTAATGATATACGCATTAAAAGAAATGTCATCGTTGTATGTTATTATTTTTGTAATTGTTTATGAATACAAATGTTATGATATATAAAAAAAAACAAAAAATTATAAAATTATTACATTTTGTTTTTGTCCTTATGTTAAAAACAGAAAATTATTTGCATCATCTCCGTAGCGGAGCCCTCGAGTTTGAAGACAAATTTTAAATGGCTCCGCTCCGGAGCCCTCGAGTGCAAAGGGTTAAAATATGAAAAATTCAATGACTGTTGTTTGATTCTGTCGCTCGGTTTACAGGAAATCCTGAAGATACGTATAAGTAAACGTAAGCAATTTTATTACAATAGAAATATTTTTACGAGATACTAATGTGGTGCTACCGGAAGGTATAGTGTTAATTTTGACAAAAAGAATTTTAGATAGATTGGAATTTCTTGTTTATAAGGTTCCAGTGTACGTAAAAAGTGTAAAAACTAGAAATAGTAATATTTGTTTGCGATAGTAAAAACACAGTAGATATAGTTAATTTACTGATCGTGGAATACAATTCTTCGAGAGTTAGACGTTGATAAAAATCTTCGACTATCGTTCCTCGGTCTGAGAGTAGAATGGCGGACCAGATGCAACTCGAGTATCGGTTTTACGAGTATCAATTCGCAAATGTTCCGAAGCGTGCCGTTTCGAGTGTCGCCGTGACAAATTTCAAGAGAGCATTGTGTCTCCACAAACGATTATTTATCTCAATTTGTCACGTACCATGGAGGGAGTGGATAAGTTCGGTACAGATCGTGCTCCACGATCTACCATCTCTTTTTTTTTCCCGCCTTATTCGATACATCCGTGAAACCAACATAAATCTATCTGTGAAAAATAGAAATACAGTTTAAAAAATATACTATCGTTATTTGAATTTTTTTTAATTTTAAAAACTGGTGTCATCTGCAGTGCAATGATTGCATAGCAGAAGAAATATTGTCTGTTATTTAATTATACCATAGGATAATTGAATTTCGGGGAACGGTATATCGAGGTCGGTAAAATTGATCAGCCATTAATGTAAACATGTTTCAGTTGTCGGAATTGACAGAAATACAATCATCTCTCCATTTACGTGGTATTTTTTATACGCTAGTTCTTTTACGCGGTAAATTATACCTTCATTTACGCGGTCAAATAGATTTAGTTTTCTATATACTTTCACTGAATTTATTACATATCAACAAGACGCAAATTTTTACTTGAACGTACTAATTACCTACCCCTGACATTTTTTTTTTTTTTTTTAATCCTTTATACTACGATTTAAGTTTCAATGGTGCGTTGATTTACAGTGCAGATTCTGACACCGAATATGTATTTTGATTTTGTGAAATTATTATTTTTTTTTTATTAATCCCTTAACCTATGATTACTTTTACTGAATATGCATCGAAACATTAACTACATGTTGTTCAAGTACCATAATGTGGTTAGGTTTTATGTTTTCTGACATGAGAAAACGTGTCAGAAAATGTTTGGAATGTAATAGTGAAACATTTCAACACTTATTGTAATAAAACACATTTGTGCCCTAAAATCTCGAACATCTCGTAAAGTACTGTCTTCAAGATGACCCTACTCTAATACTTTCATACTTAGAATAGTGAGAATGGAAAAATGTTAAAAAAGGTAGGGCTGCGTTTAAAAAAAATGTGCAATTGCACCGGGGAAGATGCATCGATGTATGTGCAAGAAAAGTGGTGTAATAGGAAGATATTAATTAGTACGCCATTCAATATTGTTCTCTACCATTTTTCTCTATCATCATTTACAAAAAAAAAAATTATAGCTCGTCTCAATTGCAAGAATCATCCTGTATAACCCCGGTCGAAAAATGCTGGTTGAACAAAATCATGCAAACGTAACAACGATCATCAAAGTGTTAATAGAAAAGTCAAGTTTTCTACTATACTTATAAAAAGGCAACAAATAAACGGTCAGTATTTAAATCTATTTTCGATCAGTATTTAAATCAACTTTCGCTCAGTACTTTATTACCAAAAAGGTCTGTATAAAAATATTAAACGGTTAATATGTAAATAAAAAAATGGTCAGTACATAAATAGCGAACGGTCAGTATAAATAGAAAACGGTCGGTGTGGAATTAATTACTGGTTAGTATCGTTACGGTCAGTATAAAATTACTAAACGAACAATATAAAGCAGAAAAAACACAATATTAAACGTACTCCATTATAAACTTGTAAATCGAAAAATAATTACATTTAAAAATGTCTTTATACGTAAAACAAATACATATAGGTTTATTTTTTGTATATTAAATCAAATTAAACATTTACAAGTTTTTACTTAACGAATAAGAAAACATGCTTATTGTTTTATTTATAAAAATATATATTTTAACATTTTCACATATTAATATATTATAATCTGATAAATATTAATCTATCACGAGTGCCCTAGTTGCTAATTTCGGTCTTCCCCGTTTCCGTTTTTGACCAATTGGTATTTGTTTATTAATATAAATACTAACCAAAGGATACTGATTAAATTATTTAAATACTGACCCTTCATATTTAAATACTGACAAAAAGGGATTAAAATACTGATCAACAAAATACAAGCCTTATAAAAATAACATCCGGTTCATCTGTAAATTTGAGAATTCTGCCGAAGGAGAAAGTCTCTTGTGTCTTTCTACATATGTACAAGAAATGCCAAAGGATCGTTGATATCCGAACAAACATTTAATTCGCGATTACATTATTTCCAAGAAGGCGAGGGGTGCCCTGTCAGCACCAGTTCAGACAGAATACACACACACACACACACACACCCACATATAGTTACCATGGAACAACGGGGTACCATACCAACCCCTCGATAATAGAGATTTCACGCCGCGGGTCCCACTTCGGTTCTCACAGTAGGGGTTTCAATGTTTGATAGGTTATGTATTGTCCAGTCAGCGTACAGGTTACCTTAACTACGAAACCGGACAATTGCTTCTCTTGTAGAGGTGCAGAATGAAACGCGTGCCTCTAAGTATCTGTTTATAGTCCCGGGGGATCAATTTGTTTGCTAAATTATTTATTGGTCAAATATGCTGACGAGGAAGCGTGTCTTTCTTTCTCTCTCGATGTGAAAGCGGCGCCTTCTGAGCCGCGAATCTGTTTGAATTGCGGGTTGAGAAAGGTAAACTCGGGGTTTACCATGAATCTTCCTTGTTCTCTGACGTTTCTATTTTTCTTTTCTTTTTTTTTTTTCTAAATTGCATCTGCCAGTGATGATTGCACGTAAAATGAAATGGAACGTGTCTGTGATTTGAATTGATATTGATCATACTTATGAAAGAATAAAAGGTGATTTAATATTAGAGGTGTTTGTAGTTTAAGCGTAAATTATTCAGTGCAGCTAATTATTTATTAGTGACGATATTAGTAATGAGAAATTTTTTAATTAGAAAGGAATTGTGGAGCAGAGATTATTTTTTATTTTCATTTTTGGAGCTTTTTAAAAGAGAGATGAAGTTTGGGGGACCAAGGTATCTTGATTTGTTCAAGAAGCTTCAACCCCTTGGCTGATGTGAAAACCTGTCTAGAATTATTAGAAAGTACACCTGATGGAGGGATTCTGCCCGACGGATGCTGAATAAGTCTCAGTTGCTCTGGGGATGGAGGTTATTGGATGAAAACAATCTGAACCATATTTTATCGTGAATTTTAATGGTGTTGTTGTAATGTACGGGAAAGCAAGGAATATTATAATTAAATTTCTATACTTAAATTAAATGCAATTTTTATTTTTCTATTATTGAATTAATCATATACACTTGAATTTTATGAAATTTTTATTTTGCTATCACTGAATTAATCGTATCTTTGTTCGATATTTTACTTGCATCTAATATAATTTCCTTACTTCAATCTCTTACTCCCACTGTCCCATAATAATAGTAGCAAGTGAATATTTAAACGAGAATTATTGGTGAATACAACTGTAAGTTAAGTTATAGCACAAAATTACGAAGCTTTCAATCAAAATCAATGTTTCATGACTTTGTTCGCCATTTGTTTTGACATATGTTTTGATTTTTAGGTTAACTTAATTATGACGAATTATAACTATTTCTCTAATTTCATCCGCTGATCGAAATCAATTGTTTTATTTCAGTTGAATATCAACCCATTGTAAAAGTAAGATGAAAAAAGAGAGTTTTCAAGTAAAGATCAAGTTGCGATTGTCCAGTTCTTGATGCATCCAAAGAAAAACGAAAAGTTACAGAAAGATGCAATTACGTTAGCTGAAAAACAATTGAAATGCAACAGAATGACCATATCGAGAATTTGGAAACGTGCTTCCGAAAATAATTGTCAAGGTGAATCTTATGCTAATGTTGATTCTTTGAAAAAACAAAACTGTGGATGTAAATGCAAAGATTATGGAGAAAAACTTGGACATATTCCTCTTAGCAGAAGACGCACCATAAGATCAACAGCTCACGCCATTCAAGTTCCCAAATGTACATTATTCCGAATTTTGAAAAAAGGAAAATCCATAAAACGAGTTTCAAGCACCATCAAACTATCTCTTACAGAAAAGAATAAGAAAGATCGCGTAGAATTTTGTCTTCGCAGCCAAGGGATCCTACCTACAAGTTTAAAATGCAGTAATGAAATTATTGAAAAATCCAGAAACTATCTGAACACTCAAAATAAAAATTAGGAGCAATATTTTTAATTTATTGTTTAATTTAATCTAGTTTTGTCATAATAAATGTTGCGTTCTATATTTATTTTCTTTTGCTACTATTATTATGGGATAAACTAAATTCATCAGCTGCTACTATTATTATGGGACAGAGGGAGTATTACTTTTCCATTACCAAAAATAAAATTTATCCAGAGGATTTTTATAAAATATAAAAAAATTATTCGATAAAAGAAAATTATTGAACACACTGTATGGTTACAATTTTGTCCATGGAAAACTTCGATAGTTTATATAGTACTTCAATTTACACGGAATATCCGTTTCACGAATAAAAATCGCGTACATAAAGTCTATCAGTACAAAGGAAAAAATATTGAAAATAAAAGCTAGTACATGTAAGTTTTAGAAATACATATTTATTTCAAATAGCTTTACAAACAAAAAAATAATGACGTTTCAGAAAAGAAAAGTAAATTTTATTCGACGTCACTATCGCTACTGTAATTCAAAACAGTCAACCTTTCCTTTTTAATTGACACGAACGTACCATCTTCGTCGCTTGCAATATTTGGAAGTTCGGCATCATTTTCATTGTTAATGTTAATTTCTTCGGATGATTTGTTCTCAATCTTTTCTTTAACCCTTTCATTACTATTGGCGCCTATAGGTGCTTTCGGGACTTCCTCGTACTCTTCTGTTACCGCCTTTTCATTTTAATTTAATCTTTACTTTTTTCCTTTCTAATTGCCTAAATAAACCTTGAATTTTTAAATATTCAAAAACCATTTGACAAATTACGTGACTAAGGATTGAACATCTACTTTTCGCCATCCACGTTATATACTAAAATCTGCCGCAGCAAAAGGGTTAACTAAGTTTTCATAAATTTACTGAAGAAAATAAATTCAACATCGTCGAATAAGTTACCGTATACACTTGTCCCATTTAAAACTTCCCAAAAAAATATATTTTCTAGCCACGTAAATTAAGATCGCGTCTAAAAAGTACCGTGTAAATTGTTACAATTTACCTCGTAGAAAAGAGACTCGAGTAAAATAAAGTGCCGCGTAAATTGGGAGAGGAGTGTAGCCAAATATTGCTTCGTACAAAGTTTACGTATTCATTTTCCATAACTTGGTAATGTTTTTTTTCTTCCTCAAAAGATTATCATTAGAATCCCTTTAAGCGATTGATAGGTCGTGAACCAGTCTGAAATGAAATATGCGAAGCAATGCAATTGACGTTCACCGCCGCAAACTGTGTGCAACGACGCGACAATGAATTGCGGTCAATCGACGGTCTGACGTTCAAAAGAGGCCATGTTAGGGTGAGAGTGGGGAAAGAGAGGGGGGAAGAGAGAGAGAGAGAGAGAGAGAGAGAGAGAGAGAGAGAGAGAGAGAGAGAGAGAGTGAGGAGGAACCCCAACAAAGAAAGCATTGAGGGGACACGGAGAAAAATGACTGGGGAAGATAAAAAGTGAGGTTCTGAAAGATGTGGGAAGAAACAAAAGAAAGAAAGTTTCACTTAAAACGTATATTTAAATACAAATCTAGATATAGCATAGGGTGACTGTAATTTGAAACCAATTATCCTTGTCTTGACTGTCTGTTGAAAATCATTATCTCATAGTTATACACTAATTATAATTTTCAAAACTATAGGGTCTATAATCATAGTTGTACCTTGATTGTAATTGGAAAACGTATATACATACCTCTTTATCTTGTAGCGTATTCTGTAGTGAATTGTAGAATTGTATTTATAACACTATAAACCACTCTCTCAATTTGCATTAAGGAACGTATATAAGTTTTACTTGTACAAAACTAATGGTGGGTGTAGGGAACGATTCTTTTGAAATTTTAAATATACATGGACAAGAAAAGATCGGGCAATGAACCATGGGAAGTAGATTATAAATAGTAGAAATACTACATCATATTTCATAATAAAAGTAAAGTAAGATCCTTTGAAAAAAATATTTAAAGAAATGTTTTTACCATTGTCTGCTTTCTTTATACCTTACCAGAGTGACTCAAAAGCTGCTTTCTACGTAGAAATATTTTCGAAAAAGAAATTTTCAAAATCTGAATTACAAATTTAAGAATACACCCATCCCAGGTTTAGGTTAGGTTAGGTTAGGAAATATTTCCGAAAAAAAATGGTCAAAATCTGAATTAATTTAAGAATACACCCATCTCTGGTTTAGGTTAGGTTAGGTTAGGAAATATTTCCGAAAAAAAATTTTCAAAATCTGAATTAATTTAAGAATACACCCATCTCTGGTTTAGGTTAGGTTAGGTTAGGAAATATTTCCGAAAAAGAAATTTTCAAAATCTGAATTAAAAATTTAAGGATACACCCATTCGGTGACGAATTATACATAATCACCGGATTAATCACATTTACATTAACATATACATACTGAAAATTTTATTGAGATTAATGAGATTTCGATATCAGAGTGTTAGAAAAGTCCAAAAAGCGAACGCTTGAGTGAGCCATGTGCAGTCTTTTGCTGCGTTTCCCCCTCCTAGGGATAATAGTTCTGCATCAAGGTTAAGAAAGGCTATATTGTCAAGGGAGTTCTCTTGACTAGGATTTTTCAGGAAAGACAGAATTATATTAGCACTCGCTAAATATAGTCCAGGATATTTCACTCTGTTTAACCGCCCACATTTATTTCTGATTCGATCGCTCATTATCGTTATCCTGATTTCCCTTACAGGAGTTTCTCGGTTTAGATCTAAGACACCCTGTATGATACTACAGGTGTGTAGGGATAGGTTTTCGTTATCGGTTAGGATAATTATCCCACGTGCTGTCGGTGTGGATAATTTTATTTAATAAAGGATAACTCGCTGATTAAACTCACTGCTCGTTGACTCTCTGTATCTCTCTGTATTTCTCACTGTATCTCTCATCTTTTATATATTAATTCTAACACACATTCGCTTGTACACCAATTCTCGCGGTTATCACACCTTACTTTCTTTTCTTCCTCACACACACTTTCTTTCTCTCTCGCACTCACTTTTCGCGGTCACTCACCTATTACTCGTATTTTCGGATTTGTTTACACCTAGGTGAGCGACTTACATATGTATCCGATCAGCTGGCGAAACAAAGCACGTTTTTGTCTAGATTTCAACCGTCAGGCTTTTGCCAACGGTTCCGTTTTCCACAGGTGTAACAGCGGAATTCAAATTAGCCAGTAACTACGCTAATTATCTTTCTAGTATTAGTATATTGAGGAGGTAAAAGGAGAAGCAGAGGAGGGACCAGGGAGAATTCCATGCCCCCTCTCCCTTCTCCATCATCGTTTTCTGGCACTTACTGGTGCCCCGAAGTCGTCCCACCGGCGGCCACGTGCCCGGAGCGTGTCAACCTTTTGTCACGTGCCCAGTCTCTCCTTCGACCCGAAAGAGGGAGGATCGTCGAGATTCAACGTGCTAGGACACGTGTACCAAATAGGCTTGGTGGTCCAAAGCCTGTTTGTCCCGACCGAGGACCACCGCCGCGACAGTGACAGACACAATGATGGGTGCGGTTCTTCAGTTGTCCTCCATTGGGAGGATCAAAGACACAACGAAAATTAAATGGTTAACGCAGATATCTTTTATCTTTTTGATCATTTTTTTTTTGTTTTGTTTTTTAGTCTCGTTTATCAGATCTGTGTACCTCAGTGACGTATGTTTAGATTATGTTTGAGTTAAATGCTTTCATAGTCTGTTACAGTAGCCTTTTTTTCTGTTTATTTTCTTAAATTTGACTGTAGTAGTTTTCGATTAACCTTCTGCGAACTAGGTGAATGAAAGTTACGCTCTGAATCGTGTGAAGTTCATTTTATCGCGACCATTATCCATCTGCAAATACATCATTTGAATAAACACTCACTTAAAAATTTTAAAATTTTAAAATAGGATCAGATTCAAGTAATACGAAAATTTACGTTTAAAAAATGTATAATTTATTTTTAAAAACGCAAACGTAATACTTTAACTTTTGACTAACTGCAAATCGAAACTACCTTTGGAATGAATTTTGTAAAAACTATTTTTTTTTTGTAATATATTTTTTCATTTATTACTTACAAGTTTACGTTTGAAAAATCTATGATTTATTTTTAAAAACGCGAACGTAATATTTTAGCTTTTAACTAACTGAAAATCGAAACTGTGTTTGGAAACAATTTTGTAATATATTTTTTCATTTATTACTTGCAAGTTTACGTTTGAAAGCTGTATAGTTTATTTTTGAAAACACAAACATAATAGTTTACCTTTTGACTAACCAAATCGAAACTGTGTTTGGAAACAATTGTTGAAACGCTCTTTTTTCTGCAATATATTTTTTCACTTATTATTTACAAGTTCACGTTTAAAAAATCTACGATTTATTTTTAAAAACGCAAACGTAATAATTTACCTTTTGACTAACTGTAAATTGAAATTGTATTTTGAAACAATTTTTTAAGTACTCTTTTTTGTAATTTTTCACTTATTACTATAAACTAGACATATTATACTTTAAAAAGTAATAGGAACTTCAATTCTGATAGTCTGTCTTGGCAAGATCATTCGTTGCATAATTCGATGCATTCTTTACACATAGAATGACAGTGTTTTCGACACATTGGTGTCACACACCTTACTTTTTGAACACGTAGAGTACCTCTGAGCTATTTTAGCACGTTTTCGAGGTGTTTCTTGAGGAGTTCCTCCAAGATGTTCATGAACTCGTTTACATAAGTTTCAAGGTAGTCTCTGATCACCTATCCCAGTGATTCCCAAAGTGGGCGCCACCGCCCCCTGGTGGGTGCTGCAGCGATTCAGGGGGGCGGTGATTGTATTACATTCTATTCTGAGTTCAATAAATAGTTTCATAATTTCAAAGTTCAATGTTTCTAATTTACACCTTTCTTTACTATATTTTACGAAAAAGGTAGAAACATTAATACATATATATTTCCTATTAATTGCTATTAAAATTTTAAAAGAATTAATTTCCAGGGGGCGCTAAGTAATATTTTTTCTGTAAAGGGGGCGGTAGGACAAAAAAGTTTGGGAACCACTGACCTATTCTATTCGTTATGTGTTTCTCTACTAATGATAGTACCAATTTCTTAACCAAGACTAATTTATCGCGGCACGAAACAACAACGTCTCAACTCCAGCTATTTAAGAAACCAGACTGATTACAGATATTTTGAAAAAATTACAGTAGCTTTAAAATTACTAGGTGATTTAACACCACCTGGTTCGCGGAAGATTAAACATTTTTACCACTGGTATACACGGCTCACATATCTCAGAAAGATCCATCGTAACGTGATCAATAGATAGCTTTTGTTCCCTGACACATCCTGGTGTTCTTTCGAGAAGTTTGTTAAATATAGTCGACACACCACGTGCAAACGCAACAAGTTTCGACTGTTGATAATTACGTTAACAACCACGAGCATTAACACAGATTAAGTTTGTCATTGAATTGAAAAACGCCTTTAAACGCCGTGCCGCTCCCTAGGGACCAGCCATAGTAGTTCATAGTAGACCAAATTTATGTTATATCGCCGCGCACACCAATCTTTGCGTTCTGATTGTGAGACTAAACATTTTGTATAGACCGCAACGGTTTCTGTTCGAGTAAAGCTTTATCAGGAAAGCAATATAATATTTGATCAAAAATTAATGTAGTTTATTAAAACACTATAAACAATTATAGCTCACGCATTACACACGGCCGTATCCACTTGAAGGAATGTCCAGTAAACTAAGCTTGGCGTTTAACGTGTTAACCACTCGAGATGTGATCGATTGAAATCGTTTGTCAAAGTACATTCATCTGATGGATATTGCACTTTTTAATGATTATGTATTGGTGTCTTTTTAACGACTGGTTATTGGGAAAAGGTTATAACAAAAAAATGAGAGACTGTGTTTCTCTTAAAAAAAGACTTTTTATTTTTTATTATTTCACGGCATGGAAGGACGTCTCGACCGTTTTTTTTTTTTCTATTGTTTATCAAACAAGTGAGAGCCAAAACCCGGAAGGGCCTTGGGTATAAACAGTTGCAGGCCTATTATTAAGAGAAGCAGTGTTTGTCATTCATAACACAATTCATTTTTGCTTTCTAGCTGACACATTGTTATTAGTAACAGTCTAACATTATGTTTTATTTCATAAGAAAATAGTAATAGCGAAAAGTATTGGCACGCGTATCTGTGAATTTGTTGTCAGCGCAAATGGTTAAACTATACACGTAGAAAGTGCCCATACTGAAGCAGCATACTCCGTTAGCTGTTCTTTCTTTTTTCATCTCGGAAAAATTTCAGGTTTCGCGCGAACTGTCGAGTAGAAACGTCGATTTCTCGGCGCGAGTTATCGGCGTTCACCTTCAGCGATGGAAGGCAGCTGATTGGCAGGAAAGGTATCCATTTCGTCGCGACAGAGTGTTGTAGAAAAAGAAAGAAGTGCAAGTGTCAGGGAAGACAGAAGTGAAATACGGCGTCACGAAGGAACGAACATCGGAAACAGAGACGGACGCTCGATTCAATTAAGCTTGACTGCGTGCACGAAAAAAAAAAAAGAAGAAAGAAAAAAGGAATGAAACATAAACTTCATTCGTTGACTGGTAAAATGAAAAAAGAGGGATAACCTAAAACGACTCTACCGGATATGTTGAATTTTCCTCTGTTGTCAATCATCTTGCTAGTTGCGACGTAAATTGGTCTAATGAAAATTAAACAATCTATACGCAATGCGTAATAGATATTCTAGATGATTTAAATGTATTAGATAGATCCGATACATTAGATGCATTAGCTAGAGTAAATTATGTTCGTTAAGTATAAATAAATATAGATTATGATATACAGTGAGAGTCAAAAATGAGTATACACTCTATACATATGAGATTCTACGTTATATTTACAGCACATGTCACGAAAACCAAGGTTATAATGCTGTAGTATATAGTATTTGTAATGTCACAATCGTATATAAACACATCTTGTGGAAGATTTTAACTTATAAATTAAATTAATATTAAAACTTTCTTCAGATTTTTAATCTGGACCACATCTTATCCTCTTTGAGATTTATCTAACTTGATCTATTTTTAAGGTGATTTAATCTTTTTAAGATATGCATTAAATCGCATCTTATAGTTTCTTTGATAAATTTCCTACAACAAATTCCTCTATTTCCACTGTCTAAACTTCTTCCTATTACTTCTAAAAATAATGAAATTTCTAATCTAATAAATATAAAATATATAAAACCTAAATATAAAAAAAAAGAGATAAAACCTATCTAAGAATGAAATTTCCATATTTACCTATTTTGGAAGGAGTTATCCCTTTGAGAAAGTAACAATTCAGATCAGAAAATGTTTTAAAAGAGGAGGTTACGGTACAGTCGAGATTGTCACAGAAAATTGGCCGTGCAAATGCTGCTTAACGCTGTCGATATAAACATACACGTCGGAATTAATGATACACCGTTTAGTTACGCGTCAGTTGATTTTCCCAGGCCATTGCTTTTGTGCCTAATAGCAGTCGGGGGAAGCGTTCTACGGGGCACCATGACCCGCCCGTTCAGGCGCACTCTTCAATATGTCACTGTGGCTAATTTTAGGGGCACACTGTCGACCACCGGCGACAAAGTCGATTCCTTTCAGCGGGTTCACGTCCTGTGACCGGTTTTCACCGGCTTCGTTTGCTTCATTGCCTCCCTTGAGAACTTCGTTTTTGGTGCTTAATCCAATTCGATAACGATATGTCTGTTAAAATAATGACAAAGACAAACTGATTACATAAGGTTGTCGTAACCCTTTAACAGTCTAATAATATTACAAATTTCGGTCAAACAAATGTACTCCCTGTGTCCCATTATAATAGTAGCAAGTGAATATTTCAACGTAAATTATTGGCTAATGCAACTGTAAGTTAAGTTGTAGCACAAAATTGCGAAGCTTTCAATCAAAATCAATGTTTCATGACATCCGCCATTTGTTTTGACATATCTTTTGATTTTTAGGTTAACTTGATTATGACGAATTATAACTATTTTTCTAATTTCACCGTTGATCGAAATCAATTGTTTTATTTCAGTTGAATATCAACTCATTGTAAAAGTAAGATGAAAAAAGAGAGTTTTCAAGTAAAGATCGAGTTGCGATTGTTCAGTTCCTAATGCATCAAAAGAAAAAGGAAAAGTTGCAGAAAGGTGCAATTACGTTAGTTGAAAAACAATTGAAGTGCAACAGAATGACCATATCGAGAATTTGGAAACGTGCTTCCGAAAATAATTGTCAAGGTGAATCTTATGCTAATGTTGATTCTTTGAAAAAACAAAACTGTGGATGTAAATGCAAAGATTATGGAGAAAAACTTGGACATATTCCTCTTAGTAAAAGTGGCACCATAAGATCAGCAGCTCACGTCATTCAAGTTCCCAAATGTACATTATTCCGAATTTTGAAAAAAGGAAAATCCATAAAACCAGTTTCAAGCACCATCAAACTATCTCTTACAGAAAAGAATAAGAAAGATCGCGTAGAATTTTGTCTTCGCAGCCAAGGGATCTTACCTGCAAGTTTAAAATGCAGTAACGAAATTATTGAAAAATCCAGAAACTCTCTGAACACTCAAAATACAAATTAGGAGTAATATTTTTAATTTATTGTTTAATTTAATCTAGTTTTTTCATAATAAATGTTGCGTTCTATATTTATTTTCTTTTGCTACTATTATTATGGGATAAACTAAATTCATCAACTGCTACTATGATTATAGGACAGAGGGAGTAGACATTTCAATTCTTTCAATCATATTTGTCACTGTTATTTTTCTTATATTTGTTACTCTTGAATTATTAGATGCGCTAAAAGATAGTGGTTGAGAGTATCGATTAAAGTAAAGGAATAAAATTATGGTACCCATGTTGTACAAACGAATTTTCTATTTAGTTTACAGCAAATAAATTGCAGACTTTTATGAGGTATTTTATTTTCAATGAAACACGTTTCATACACCCGTTGGTAAATAAAAATTCTATTACGAAATTAAGTCCCGAGGCTTCGTCAGTAATTGCATCGAAAACAATAATTTTCGCGATGACGGTAGATTACCGAATAACGGATGAAATATATAGCCGGATGTAAACGAGTCAATACGTTACATAATTGTCAAAACCAGTTAATTATCACACTCCAGGCTGTATCGTTGCGATCTTGTTCCATGTCGGAATAATAAATGACAAAAGATACTATCGATTTTTAAATTCGAAACACAAATTTACGATAAAATATCTTCTCTCAATTTTCCTATTATTTCTATTTAAATCTTTCATTTAAACTTTTCCAAAATAAAAATCCATAAACCTAATTCGAACCTAACCTACAAGATTCATCGTCTACTATTTATTCCTCCAAGGTTTTATCTTCTATGAGCCCGTGTAACTTTCAAGTCACATACTACTATGTAGATATTTTATTAAACAATTTAATTTTTTTCCACACAATGATATATACATCACGAACCTAAATCTAACCTAACCTACAAGATCCATCGTCCACCATTTATTCCTCCAAGGTTTTACCCTCTACAAGCCGTGTAACTTTCAAGTCACATCCTACTATGTAGATATTTTATTAAATAATTTAATTTGTTTTCCACACAATGATATATACATCACGAACCTAATTCTAACCTAACCTACAAGATTCCTGGTCCATCATTTATTTTTTCAAGGTTTGACTCTCTATGGTCCTGTGTGACTTTTAAGTTACACGATTGCACGTGTGACTTTTAACGTAGTATATGATAATTTTGGACATATAAATTTTCGCAGTTATTTTGATAGTTGAAAAATTTACTTTGAAAGTAGCCTAAGTCCAATCCATTATTAATAATGTCAGAAACTACGGATTTTCAAATGTCTGAAGGCAGCGATGATGGTAATTACAATTAATTAATAATTAGTTAATATAATAATTGATTAAATAATAATAATAACTAATTAATTCAACGTGGCTAGAAATTATTCAAACTGTTGAACATAATGTGGAAATCATAGACCATAAATTCTTAGCATCAGGACATTTGTTTTTAGCGAATGACAGAGATTTTGGTGTCGTAGAAATGTCATTAAAGAAAAATAATTTATTGTTTGTCCTCCAAGATTATTATAATGTTATCAAGAAGTCAAAGGTAGTAACTTTATTTTAAATGAAATGAAATGAGGATTTCATATCAACAAGATTTTTGGAGGATGCAATTTTTAAAAGGGTAAAGAATTCTAACGGAGAAACAATAAATTGGTTAAAAATATGCTGGATGCGTTTTTTGAAAAATGAATCATAAAATTTTCTATAAAATATCAATGGATGAGAATGCAAAGTTTAAAATACTGAGTTTATTACCACGTCGGGGTGGACCAAGAAAATTCGAAAATATTGTATTGACAACACTTTATAAAAATAAAAGACAAATTACAACAGCGAAATACAAGGACATGATGGACTTACTACGATGTATACCACCGGAGCACCATGACTCCTTCAAAGCCCTCCCGCATACACAAAATGTAGATGAGTAGTAAATTGTTATGTAATTTATATAGTTAGCAGATTTCCTGAATTGCATAAATGGTGTTTTTCAAGTGTTGTAATGAAATATAAAATAAATTGAATATTGTTTTTTCAATTTGAAGCATTTTAAATTATATCGAATGGACTTGGGCTGTTTCAAATTTTATGACAAACCTAGTTGTTAATTTTGAAAGTGGCTTAAGTCCATTCTTGGTAAGAAGACACGTATTATTCACTTAACAATTGCTATTATTTTAATAGGAATTGCAAAATTAACTTTCTTAGATACACTTAAGGAGTATGATACATTGCTATCCTATACGTATATTTTTAATTTTATTGAAACTCTTAAATATCTCAATTTAAACATAAATGGACTTAGGTCACTTTCAAAATAAACGGCTCATTTGTTGATTTTACATCATTTCATAATCGCGAAAAAAAAAGAATTCTGCTCGTAGATGGTTTAATTCTCACTTGGTAGAGAGTCGCTTGAAATTGAACGAAATAGAAATAGTTGGCCTTTTCTACTTTACAATCGATGACCCCAACCTTACAGATAATACACAATCTTGCGGAAATCGGCACGTTTCCAGCAACGCAACGTGAACGGTAAATACAAGCGCAATCGATATCCGACAGCTAGACATCGCTGGCTGCGCAGAGATCCGTTCGATCGAGGAGGCAATTAATTACGGAAGATGATCGGTAATTAACAGTAACTGGAGCCGGATTACGTTCATACGGTACGCTGATACGAAATTTACGACGCGCCGCGGCTGCGGCTGACTCTTTATGGTGGGGTGTGCTTGTGACGTGAATTATTAGCCCTTCGGCCCTCGAGACTGCCTCCAGGGGTTGGGTTCGTAAAATGGGCGTGGCTTAGCAAACAGGCGTGGCCTCAACACCACCCTCGAAAAACCACTAGCCACCCTCCACTGTACTCTCGAATACACCGAACGATTGATTCTGCACGGATTCACTTTTCTTACGCGCTCTGATTTCGTTCTAGACGAGGAAAGCTTGGCCATCCCGTGGAATCTGGTGACACAATCTATTTTTTTTTTTTCTATAAAATTGATTCTACTTGAAATCTGGTTTATAACAAATTTTAAGATTGATCAGTTACTTCTTGAGCTGTTGGGTTGGATGAGATAGGCAGAGTGAAATGTTCAAGGTTTAGAGTTTATTATTGAATTTGATGATTATAGGAATTTTTTGTTATACTGTTGTAATTTTTAAAGTTTCTAAGGAATCCTTTGATATATGTGAAAAAGAGCTCCGTGAAATTTCTTTCGAAAGTTCCAGATTCCCATTTTTTAACCAGTTCGCTGTTTTTGACGAGTATACTCGTCATCACTTACTGTTTGCGACACATTTTAAGTACACACTTTTCAAAGAGATCGCAATAGCTAATTGGTTAACAGAAACCACGCTCATTCTATAACCTCTAAATCTGTAAATAAAAATATCTTCACTTTTTAAAACCAAAACTTCCCTCGAACTTAATCCTTTGCACTCCACTGACTCCGCTACACAGGTATTCATAAATATAAAGCGTAACTTAATTCAAATTTTATTCATATAGAAATAAAACGAATTAATGAAATAAGCGTGAATAAAGAAATCCACAAACGTGTGTACTTTTCAGAGGTCGCAACAGCTAACTGGTTAAAATATACTCAAACAAATCAATACAAAGAGCCAATATATTCTCACAATCTCACAAACGTGACCCATCTTTATTATAAAAACGATCACGCGGTGCCATAGTCGATGTAACAAGCATTCGACAAACCTTATCGATGCGTAAATAATGAAAATCCTTAATGAGGGCACGAAAGATGCGTTGCACGCCACTACTGTGCATACAATACATGCACGCTTTACCACTAACAATAAGTCGTGTTCCCGCTCGTAAATAAAAATATCTCCACTTTTTAAAAACAAAGCTTCCCTCGAACTTAACCTTTTACGCTCCACTGGTGCCACTAACAGAAACATTCATAAATATAGAGCGTAACTCCACTCAAATTTTATTCATATCGAAATGAAACAAATTAGCGAAATAAGTGAGAATAAAGGAACATTTAATTTTCAACAGTTTCATTGCAAAAGTGTGTTAAAGTTGATGATCGATCATACGAAAAAAAAAGATACTCGGAGTGCAAAGGGTTAAGACTTTCAAAAACTCGTTTTTATCCAAAATTCCAATCGAAATTCATTCCCCATGCCTAAGAACTTCCTTGAACATCGAAAACAAGAGACACTTCTCGCATAAAGGAATTCGGTTTTCATGTTCGACGAAGTCATAACGGAAGTTCCCGTGGTTCAAGGCTGTTTCCAGCATCTTCCCCCGTGACAAACAAGTGGTACAAGTGTAGGAAGAGCGACGCGAGGCTGGAGGAGGGAAACAGACGCAGAAAGGGATGTGACGGGGCTAGAGAGGGAGGGGAATGAAGGGGGAGAGAGCCTTCGCCATCCTCCCAAAGCTCGCGTTTGTACAGTGGTAATGGGCTGTCAGGAACAGACGTTCGCTGCTCGTGCCTTATATACCAACACCATTACGCTGCTCTTCGGGTTGGTTCCTATCGGCTTGCTCGTATTATCAACCCCTCTGGTTACGTCTCTCCTTTCATTTTCTCTCCCCTCACCGTTCTCCTACGACCGCCTCCTTCGATAACGTCTTCCCATCGCTGCTCCGACCGGGCAACCGTTTACAAAACTGGATCGAGAAGAGGATTTCACTCAGAATGGCGAATACTTGAAAAAACTAATTGATTAGCCTCGATTTTAGAATACGAGAGCCTATTTCTTACGCAAATAAAGTAACGTATAAATCGGATTTACATCATTACGATTCGAAACGACTTTGTTCTCTTTATCGAGTGCTTCGGACAAGTGCTGCCATTTCTCGGGAAAAGAGTGAAGTTATAATTTGGTTGATTATGAAACTGAACAGACGATACTTTTGGTACTTGGAAAAAACGATTAACTCAAATTATCAAAATTTTCATTCACGCTTTTAAAATAGTCTGATATGTCAGTGCCGTTGGTTTTAATTTCATTCTTTTTTTATTCGTAGAGTTTTACGGTGTTTGATATAATTTAGTGGTTTGAGGTTATTGATTATTATTTGCTGTATTTTCTTGTTATTATTTTGGTTTTAGAGACATGATTGGTATTTAGTTAGTGTATCAGACATTGTCTATATGTATGTTTTGTACATGTGTATAATGGTTAGGTTAGGGAATTAGTATAATTTTATTAAATTTCTAATCTTACTTTTATTATATGTGAATGAATTTTACATTTAATTCATTCTCCTGAAACTATCTGAACATTCAGCTCCTTTTATTCTGTGCTAAATAAGCCAACATCTCATTCGCTACATAGAAATACGTAGGATCTTGATCCTTAATTGTTTTGTCTTGCATAGTCAATACTAACAATTACCACGTAAATTACTTTAACCAAGAAATTTACAATTCTGAACCTTTAGAGCAAAATTACATCTTCACCTTATTTCCAACAAATTAAAATAGAAGCAAAACAAACAAAAAATAGCAAAATTACGACTTTAATCCGAATATTCTATATTTCATTTCTAAGCCTCTCAAATCTGTATTTTGACAAAGTTTTATTTCATTAGAAATTAAACGTCCAGGTATTTTTCATTTAGGTTACACTTGTTTTAATAACATCGTTTATTTTTTAAACAATGTACATGTACGTATGGACGCTATTTTGCTCACTTCTTTTTTATCCAGTCGTTCGCGAGGAGCGAAAATCATCACTTGGAACTTCGACCGGTGCCACGTGTTATCGTCCGCCCCAAACGTGCCTTTCCCTCCCGCAGTGATCAATACTGCGAGAGGTCTTCTGCACGGGACAGGTATGCTGCTGGTCCAGATTTCAGAGTGAGAGACAATATAGATAAAAAGAGCAGGCTCGTCGGAATCGTGTCCTTGAAAGTTTTCTATCTACGATCCGTCTTTAATTACTAATCAGCTACAATTTGAAAAAGGTGTTCACGAATATTTTTTTGTTCATTTCCTTCAAAATCCTTTTTTCAAAGATAGTTTTACTACTAAAATTTTAAACATGTCTTCATACCGTTGGAGGAAAGAGACGAAACCATTGATCATGGTGGTGGGAGTAAGAAGAGCCTGAAAACTATTTTTAGTAACATATTTCTCACGAATTGTAATATTATATAATGAAATACACATATTATTCGATTAATTGAATAAATAATTTTTTAACGGAGTAAAATTGAGTGTTTTATCATAAAGTTTTATTCCAAGCTGTGAATTCTATTATTTGTATATCGAAGAGTTTCGATGATAAATGCATTGAAGATGCAGCTTTACTTAACAAATTCATACATCCTGATGAACTTTCTGAAGTTCTTAAGCTCTTTATTAAACATTTAATACTGTTTTTAAATCAGACGTACAGAATGTAGTGTTTGAAATATCTCTCTTGAAATGAAGCATGAATTTTTTTTACACAGATATAGAACTTTCGATAAATTACGTACATTAAAAGCGTCATTTATGAAGACTTATTAAACTATCTTGTGCAATTTTCTAATGGCGGGAGAGTTGAAACCTCAATTCTATTTATCCCTTTTCTAATAATTATATCTCGAAACTTTCATTTTTTAAATATACTTACAACATTGTATAAACATTTAGTAAATTTTCTACGTAATCGTAGGTTTACAAATAGACGTTCGTATAAATTCTTTAAAGGTTCTATCCGATGAGCCATAGAATATGTAATTTCAAGATGGAAGTGGTCGACAGCTTTGGCGTTGGTGGTAAGCCAATTGCATCAACAGTGTATTGTTTTTGTTTTCGTCTCGAATGTTAGATTCCATATTTATTTTCTACAATTAGTTATACTGTGATTCTCTTTTGTGTACTATAATTCAGCAATAATAGTTCGGTAAATAATGGAGATGTACTCCAATACAATTACACGTTCGTTCGTATGACAATCATTTGTCAGATATTTGACAGACTACCGTAAAGTAATCAAACTATAGGATCAGTATTTTCTGTAACGTTTTAAATAAAATTTTTTCCTCGAAACTCGGCATTCAGTGTACGGAGGAGACTTGAACATGATTGGATAATTAAATGCTCTTATTACGCAAGGTGCTGATCAATTTGACGCTACTTGCTGTGATTCTCGTGCTGTTTTACTGCTATCAAACGTCAAATGGTATACATTGGGCATCACACACTGCTACAGAGCAGGAAAATGTTTCGACCACCGAATCGAACAATTCTGGCGAGGATACGATTTCCACGACTCTGCCCCTCTCAAAGGAAAAGGTTTACTACAATGTCTGGTGTATATTCACAAAAGTTGCCAGCAACTCTCCGATGAGAAAGAAGTTTGAAATCTTTGCGGAGTCTTTACTGAGATTGTCTTCTGTAGACATAGCATTTCACGTAATAATCGACGACGACAGTAAAGATGTCGCTGAGAAAGTTTTAGGAGATATCCTTTTATCCACAGGAAAGTTTATGAAGGTAGATTTCTACTGTAATTTATTTCTCCAAGTTTTCTCTAAATTAAATGTTACTACTTTTCATTATTTCAGGTGCAATATTACGATGTACACAAACTAGCATCGCAACTGGAAGACATCGTGTCTGTAATGTCTCCACATTTCAGTAGCAAGCCAGGAACTTATTATTCAGATGCATTATTCTTCTTATCCCTTGGCTTGCATCGGATAGCTCCAACTAAACAAAGCATCGCGGCGATGTTCGATGTTGACACTAAGTTCCGTAAGGATATTAAAAGTCTATTCGAAGAATTCAATACTTTCGGGAATCAGGCTCTGTTTGGCCTAGCTCCAGAGTCTACACCGGTCTACAGACATGTTTTGTATTTGTACCGTAATAAGCATCCTAACACTCTATTTGGAGAACCTGGTAGCTCTGGTGGTTATCCTGGTTACAACAGTGGAGTAGTGCTTTTCAACCTTGATAGATTAAGGAATTCTTCTGTTTACGAAAGAATCGTTAAGAAGGAAAATGTCGATGCAATGACTGAGAAATATCATTTTAAGGTAACAGTAACATAATCTGGTGATATTGTTTCATATTTGTTTGCCAAATTATCGAGTTCTTAATGTATTTACAGGGTCACTTGGGAGACCAAGATTTCTACACTCTTTTAGGAATGGAGAAACCTGAATTGATTCACACAATTGATTGTGGATGGAACAGGCAGCTCTGTACATGGTGGAGGGACCGTGGTTACGCGGATGTATTTGAAAATTATTCCAGATGTGATTCAGAGACGAAATTGTGGCATGGAAATTGCAATACTCCGATACCGAATGATTAATCGTCCTCTATCATTTTCGAGATCATGACAGGATCTCTCTAATTGGAAGAGCACGATCTGTATTGACGCAATTTCAGAGGTTTTAAAAAAGGTTGTACCTGTCGCTATTCAACTGTAGTGTTCAAAATGTTTCTCACGTTATGATTTCTGAAATCTGTGATTCCTCAGTGGCAATATATGTATATCTATAATCACAGGTGGCAATGTTTAAGGAAAAGTTCGTGGTGCCTATAAACTATATTTTTTTGTTTAGATACTAATTTTGTATGTTATATATTTTTAAAAATATATATATGTATATTATAAGGATTTATTATAACGTTTAAAATAAAATTGTGAAACGTTATTTTTCAACATTCATTTTATACCAATATTTACCAGGTACGCGTTCTGTAAAAAGGGTAAGTGATATTTTTCTATACAACATACAGATGTGAAAAATTGTTGAAACAATAGCAGGGATTAATTAATTTTAACAATGCTGTTGTACAAACGTAACTTTCTCGACGATTAAAGTATCCGTATATAAGCATGTAGGTGTGTTCCTTATTTTTATAGTTCCCAGTTAATTATTGTAAGTTGCAACAAAAATCGTCACTTTTTTTTGTAATTTTAATGGAACTATAAATAATAACATGTATAAATAGAAGTGTCGCCGTCGTATATTTTTAACGCAAGGAAAATAATATTAAATATAGTATTAATATATATAATGGTATTTACAATACATAGTACGCTCTTCCATAGTGATTATTATTCACTTGCCGTAAAAATACTTCTTGATAATCGTGATCCGTAAAACAAATACATAACCTCAATTTGTTAATTGGATTGACCGTTCTCCAAAAATGATTGTTAAAAAAAAACACAGTAATAACAAAATACAAATAATCGAACTTTCGTTACGATATCTGCGAGTAACTGTAATGAAATAACTTTTTATATTCTTTTTTTCTTTTCTTAATTAACAGTAAACGGTGTAAACGCAAGAAAATGGAAGGTGATCGTTAAATAATTGCTCTCGTTGTCTTATATGCGAACACATGTTACTTAAAGTTCATTTCAACATACAATATCTTATACGACTGACCAGATTTCCTCTTTCTCTCTCTCTCTCTCTCTCTCTCTCTCTCTCACTCTCAAAACGAAAATGAAAAAAAAAACTACTTTTCATAATTAATACACACACCCTAACTGCAATTCGTTGTACAGCACGTAAAAATGAAAGATGTCACACCTTTGGTCCCAGTGATAGAAACTTAATTGTTAATTATAAAGAAATAGGACGTGTTAGTCAACATTGACTCAACTGTTCCGACCTAACCTTATACGTACCATCGAATTTTCTTTTTCTTTTCGAGGTTAGAACCGCGAACAGCTGAACGAACTAATTAAAAAGAAGAAAAAACTTAACAAAAATTGCGTAGACTGCGTCGTATAATGAGCAACAACGTTTCGAAACGAGCCTGGGCAAGGCTCGTTGACTATTTGGACACGAAAATACAACACCCCCCCTTATCGTTTTAAACGCTCAAACGATATATACATTATAGATCGATTCTTTTTTTTATCGACAACTCTTCTCCACGGTTGTCCTCGACTTTTTACACACGATATTTACACGTGAGCGATCAACATGACCCTTTTTATAGACTATGGGGTCATTGAACCGTCAATGGAATGATCTCGAAGAGGTTATGCCGAATAATTGATACGAAAGATGGTGAAGTATCGTAATACACACATACACACATACATACCTCCATACACTCACGCACGCACGTTTCTTTCTACTCCGAGACACTCCTCTATCGATAATTGTCGACCATACTGTTTCTTAACATTAAGGCTGTATGATTTAAAGCACCAGAATATTTCCGTAGGAATGGTACATCCTCGATCCCCCAGGTTCTTACCATTGTTCGAATAAATATCGTCCTCGGATGGAGAATAGACGAATCTCGGATAAATTGAAGAAGGCACTTAACATCTTTCCGTAGCCTGTAAACCCATAAATTCTCGTTACGGCAGATGCAACAAGGATAATAGGTGATAATTTTTATCGAAAACTTTCGAACGATGTTTCATTTCAAAATGCTTACGCTCTTTAAGTTTTCGCGGCCGCCAAAATTTCTTATCGATTCCAACAAAATGTCTCTCCTGTCCACCTGGACCGGCATAGATTTCGGTCTGGCACTTTTTAAAGTTACACCAGTGATCACAGGCATAGTGGGAGGCCTTGGTGATTGCGTAGACTCTTTGAACACTTCTTTCGTGCTGCCTGCCCTCGTCATATGATTTTTCTCACTGTCGATCTTTGCATTTTGAAACTTGAAGTTCTTCACGACAGGCATAGGTTGGCTATCTTTCGTATTAATGCCATTTCTAAATGCCAGGTTATTATGACTTTGTGACTGGATGCCCACAATCGAGGTGAACCTCTTAGGCTTTGAATTTTCTTGATAGCCATTCGTTAAATACTGATCAGAATTAGCGTGTCCATTTTGTTTACTGGAATCGTTCTCTAATTGAAAAGTATTGGTCCTTTTTGGTTTTTGTCGTAAACAAACATCTTGGCCAAATGCCTTTGTTAACTCCTTGAAGTTTACCGGAGTGGTGTCTATAACATTGTCATCTTGTTTGTTCTCAAGGAAATTTTTCTTAAGTTCCACTCCTGTTACAACTGGTTTGTCACTACTAAGTTTTCCCTCAGAGTAATTTATTTTATTAAGCACTGGTTTTTTAAAGCCTGAAGCTGTAGTGTGAGTAATCAATTTCTTCGTCAATTCATTGGGTTCCCTTCTTTCTGTTGGTAGAGCCTTCAGTTGACTTTTTTGCAACTTTGTGTAAGCTTCGGTGTTATTTGAGACATCTACTTCGTCCTTACCGCCATTTATATTGACAATTGTCTTATTGTTCCCCTGTTTGCTTCCAAATTTGTAATCTGTGTCGTTTTTTATATGAACATTGGCGGATGGTCGTTCTGACCAGCTGCCTAAATTGATCATAGGAGGACCTGAGTAAACGTAATGTTTCTTATTCGTCTCTGGGGCTGTCTTCTTGGGTTCAGATTCTATCTTCTTTTTGCTCAGTGCTGTCTGAAGCTCACGGGTCGAAACTGCATTCGATTCCGTCGAATGTTCGTTAGATGTAGTCTCAGACCTGAATAAAGTATGAAAATGAAAATGTACAAAAAGAAAAACAAATCGAATTGTACGAAATAAAAAATTTACCTTGTTTTTTCAGGTAATGTTGTATCATTTGATTCTTTGGGCACATTTTCCTCCGCCTGTTGAGCATTTTTCAACTGCGGCAAAATGCTCTTCAGCACCTGCAAAGAATTTTAAATTAGAAAAAAAAGAAATTCCAGTTTGAGAAAAATACGTTAGAATCTCACCGGTAATTCTCACCTGTATGGATTGCAGTTGCTTCTCTTTGGTAGGGTTCTCTTGCCGCTTCAGAATGTTCTCCCGCCATTGCGAGAATTTCTCATGATTCTTAGGCGCAATTGTGTTCAAGTTGCCAATGCTTGTCGCATTTTTTATCCCAACATCGTCCATCTCCAAGTTTTTCCCATTTTTAACACTCTCTTCCTCCTGTACCTTATTCTTTTGGAGATTAGATTTGCCACACACGGACATGTAGCTCTTAGACCGCTGAATATTGCTCTTCTCGTTACTAGATTGCCACCTCTGCATAGTTTGCGATTGTATCTTTGGTTCCAGCTTCTTGTCATTCACACTCTCTTCCACTGCGTTTACTTTCTTCTTTTCTTGCAACGTTTCCACGCTGCAATCCTTCGAAGCTTTGTCTTCAGACTCCTCTAGATTGTTCCTGTTCCTGGACAACGTTGCAAACGACTTGATGAACCTTGCATCTGAATTCTTTCCTTGAGACTGCCCCTGGATCTCTTCGAATATGTTCAGACTTTTCTGTTTACTATACGTTGTAATAGTGAAATTGGACAAAGTGTTGTCTATAGGAGCTATCTTAGGAGTGGATGGGTTATTCAATGCTCTCCTGGAGTCCGCATCCTTTGCAGTCTGAGGCAGAGTGCTTCTTTTATTCTCAAATTCAATTTTATTCTCAAGTTCGTTAATCACTTCCTTCTTCAAACCTAATTCTAATTTTTGAAACTTGAAAGTCTTCTCTTGCGGAGCTTCCTGGTTAACCACTTTCTCCGCTACTTGTTCCTTGTTCTCTTGCTTTTTCACTTTCTCTAAAGCACTCTTGTGATTTGTACAGTTTGAAGTATCAACTGGTTCTTGGACCTCCGAATCTCTGAAGGACTCGGGCGTTGGAGTGATCGCTTCGAAGTTGTCAAACACTGGAGAAGCACTGTCTCTGAAGGCACTTGGAGGAGCTGGAAGCTGGTATTCCCACTCAGCAACAGATAAATCCTCATCAGCTGCTGACACGTAGTCAGATGTGTCCTGTTGTGAATTTACAGTAAGATTTGGCGTGCTGGTGCTCTCTGTAAATCGATCGGGACTCTCGTTAATGTTTCCATTCTTCTGTTCTATTTCTTTGGAGGCGTTTGTTAGTTTTGGCTTAGTTTCAGCCGGAGAAATTGGTATTTCGTTGGACGACGAAACAGGTAGAGAGTTAGACAGGGTGTCGGACACCTTTTGCAGCAATACAACCGTCTCTGAGAGATTTACATCTGCAATTTCACATTTCAATGGGTTAAAAAAAATTATAACTTCAACTTCTTATTGTTTAGATGTGTCGAAAACTGTGTAGATGAATAAGAAATTTCATGAGAAAGTTAGTATGTAACTATCCCTGTTCTGGGTACCACCACCTTTTTAAAAAGTTAAACAATTTGTCAGTTCCATAAACTATAAATATGTTAATAGATCAAACATTGAATTAGCAGTTGCAAGTCGAGGATGCTTTGAAATACTTTTAATATTTTAGCAGTAGGACCGGAATATATCTTTGCATTAAAAGTGATTCGAAAGTGAAGAAAAATTGTTTAAATTCTTGTGCCTAATCCTATAAACATTAATTCTCTACGACATGCACCTGATGCACTCTCTGCAAGATGAGTTTCTTCTCCACTCACACCCTGGCAATTGTCCTTTAATGACTGTGCATGATCTTTGTCTAATTCCATTGTTTGATCACAGAGCAGGCCAACATTAGAAGCCACGTTCAAATTTAGGGCAAAAGTGATATCCTCTGCGTGAGAGGTTAAATGTCTCTTCTGTCTCTCCAGTGTATTAGCCTCAAAGTCGTTAGATTTCGAAGCTGTTCTTTGAATCCTGACTTTCTTTGGAACTTCCTTCTCCTTGTTCTGAGTTATTATACTGTCTATAGTTAACGAATCCAGGCGATTACATTTTGGTATAGTAGAGATCACAGCACAGAATATCTTCTCTTTCATTACTGAACAATTCTGTTCACTCTTTGACAATGCAGTCTTCTGGTTCAACAGAGTTTCTACCTTTTCCTTGTCTCTGTCCATGTTCAATTCTTCTTCGTAATTACTTTCATCATACGGCAAAGATTCAACTTTATCCTGCTCCTCCGAAACTATCGAATTGTAATCAAAACTTTTTTGACTTTGCTCGACTCCAGGAGTGTAGAAATTCTCATCTTCGCTGGTGGGACAGTCAGAAGTAATCTCTAACTTATCCTCAGATCTCGTGCAGCTTACGGTGCTATCAACACTGCCGGTGACGCTCGAACACGCGTCATTGTCAAAACTTTCGGTGCTCAGTCGTGCAGTAACGTTCGATAAGCGGTGTGCATTGCCGATGTCTGTACTGAGGGTTCTACTCAACGGGGAAGGCGATACTGAGTTGCGTTTTGGCGCTTCTGGCCGCATCGTGCTGGTCATTCTAGGTATGGGAAGTGGAACAGGTTCTCCAACTGTGTTCACAGGAAAAGAAAAAAAAAAGAAAAAAAAAGAAGAAAAAGCCATCACCAACGAGTATACTGTTAGCAAGCATGTGTACGTATAACCACTACTAAAAGACAGAAGAACGTTCTGGTGCATTCAAAGAAAATAATACGGAAACATGCAGAATGGGAATTCTAAATAGTTCAGGCGCATAATTGTCTATTATACAAAAACATCTACTGTTAAGATAATGAAATATATGATATAAAATATATGATAAATAATGATCAATTCTTTGTAGTCTATAAAGGATTGTGAAAACAATGTGATACAACAATTCTTGAGATAGAGGAAGGGAACTAAAATTGGTATAAATGTACTGATTAAACAAATTCTCCGGTCCTGCTCTCTAATATAGAATTCAACTGAACTAGAAACCTGTTCCAACTCTCGGTAGACTCCTCTCGACTTACCAAACCTGGCGGTGGAGGCTCTAAAATGCTCAGCTTCTTTTCAGACTCTAATCTACACTCGCTGTGCTGTATAATAGGCAGAGAAGGCAATTTATCAATGTTACTAGGTACAGGATCTACAGTTGTCATCGGAATATCCAACGGTTTTGTTGAAATAGCAAATATCTGTAAATTACTCAACGGAGGCGGAGAAATATTCACTGAACCGTCAAATGTGTCTTCGTCAAGGCTGGAAGAGATAGAACCATTGTAACACTTTGTAGTACTAACACTCCCCAACGTTGGCTGTACACTTTTCATCGATTCAGTTAAATTATTTCTGATACAGAAACTTCTAGAGCTGGACAGCTTGGGCTTCTCAAAGCTACTCGCCATTTTCATCTCTCTTAATTTGTAACCAACATGAAAGCTTGAACTATGTTGCAACGCTTTGGCCTGGCATCTTTCATCACAGATGTAATTATCTATATGCAACCTTCTAGGGTTAAATCTGTTTTCTAATAAATCACATGCTGGCACGTTTTTCATATCAGTCTCTATATCATCCAAATTAACCAAGGTCTGCATCTTGATCAACCTATTCGGAGATCTAAATGAGCTCTGATTAGAAGTACAATCGTTGTTTAGAAGAGTAGACATTCTGCCCCATTCTCTGGGCGTGGAAGGGGGTACATTGGTGCAAGCGAAGCTCTGAGATTTCTGCACCCTAGGACGGGACTTGGAGTAACCATTCTCAAAAGAGTTAGATTTGTATCTGATTGATTTACTTTTAAATGAATTAATACCGAGATCATCAGACAGTTCGCTATTCCTACCTTCAACAACACTGTGTTCTTCAATCTTTGAGTGCAACTTTATTTTCTCTCGATGGAACAGGTTTCTAGGTCTACTTAGAGATTCAGTTCCCTCTTCTATGCTCTCAGAGTTGTGTCTAGAGACAAAACTATGGGAGTTCCAGTGGTTCTCTATAGTACCACCGCTACGCACTAGCTTACCTCTCTTCCTTGCCACTCTAGCATCTACAGGAGCGTCTTCTACAGGTACAGGATTCTTCAGATCCATATTAGATAACTTAACATTCGTGGATCCTGATTTTTGACGCGGTTCGAGGTCAAATTTCCCCATATTCGACTCCTTGTCCATTTTCAAAGAGTTTGGCTTAGTGAAATCGATGGTAGAAGACAACTTCGAGCCACTCGTGACTATTCCTATGTCTGAACTTGCTTTTGGACGCTCTTCTATCTCAGAGTTCGCTTTGGATGGTACACCGATGTCAGAAGAGGGCTTAGAGGGATCTATGTCTGAGGTCAGGGACTCTTCTGAGTCAACTATGCGCTCTAAAGCTTGGGTGGAGATGGCGGACGACAGGGGCCTGGTCACTGGCGGAAGAGGTGCGGCCCTTTTTTTTCTTAATCCTGGAAAAACAAAATCAGACTTCAATTTATAAGAGAAAATTTAAATATAACACCATAGATATGTTGGTACAATAATGTAATCTACTTTTGGATATAAGGGTACTGTATAATTGTTACAAGACGATTTAAAGTAATTTTACTAAACATAAGAAGGGATGTACACCTGTGGAAGACAACGAGGTACTGCTAATTCCATGGCTAAGCGTACCAGGAACAGAGGCCAAGTTGCTCAGGCTCTTGCTGGACTGCGACGTCTGAGCCAACTTCCTGGGAGTCTCGAGAGGGACTTTGTTTCTTCTAGGCAACGTTTCTGGAAGTCTTCCAGCAGAGTCTGGATTGTCACTGAGCACAGAAGCTTCATGGTATCCTGAACTGTCGCTACTATTGCGGCTGTGACTGATCACAACCTTGTCTTTGCTGGAGTCTCCAGAATTTTCCTCTGTATCCTAACATAATCGATACCAATTTTGTCAAATAATGTAAATGGTGGCTCTTAGAATTCTTAACCATTTAGCTGTTGCGCTGTTGCTACTTCTTTGAAAAGTGTGTACCTAAAATGTGTCGCAAAAAGTAAGCGATGACGAGTATACTCGTCAAACACAGAGTATGTGTGACTGTTATAATATAGAATTAAGTTGTAGTGAAATGACTGTTTTATACCCGTCATAATACTGTTTAATACTCGTCATAACATAAAATATTGCCATATCTTCATGATGAGTATAGTCGTCAAAACAGCTAACTGGTTAAAGAATTAAGATTCATACAGTTTTCCATAAGGAAAGATTCTACTAACGTTGCCGACTTCTGCTTGAGCCTGAAGAGGCGGCTTTGGTGCTGGTCTTCTTTTTCTCTGAGGTCTAGCTGGTGGCTGAAGGGGACTCGTGCTTCTACCTGTCTCGTCACTTCTAGCAGGCGACGCACTACGTCCACCCAGGCTATCCGTGCTCAAGGAACTCTCCTTGGACTTTTTGAACACAAATCCAAAGACTCCTTGCTTCGCTTGCTGCCTACGTCGCTCCTCCTGTCTTTGTAGAGCCATTATATCCTGGCTGCTCAGTGCTGAGCCTAGTACTCTCCCTTGTTTTGCGTACAGAGTAACTTCTTGGAGGTGATAGTCTTGCAGAGACAGCGACAGGTCTAGAGTCTCCAAGTTTGCTGAAGAAGAATACTGTGAGTATCAGAGTTTAAAATATTTGGGGAAGACTTTAATGAAGAATACTTTTTTAAGCAAAAAAAAAAAAATTAAAACTTCCTGAATAAATAAAGTACCCTTAGTAACCTTCTAATTTTCTTTCACAAACAAAATCACACTAACTGTGCTTAAGAATGCACATAGTGCCTTAAAGTATCCTTATCATTGACAATAAGCTTCCAAAGTTGGATCAAAGAATTTCTGAGAGAATCAGTCAGACCAAGCAACAGATTTCGGTGGAAATAGAGACTGCTGTGGGTCTAGAAACATGGGAGAAGTGTAGCAATGAGCAACCCGAGCCATGTACACCTAACGACTAAAAGTAACAAGTGGAAGAGTTAGACAGCAATCTTACGGTAGCGATCTGAACACAACTGGCCAGTATAACTAGCTACGTGAAATATCTCGCGCATTGGTGCGAAAATGTGCAAGACGTATGATTGAATTACTCCTATTAACTGTCGTACAAGTATGTATAGAGTAAAATGATGAAATGATGAAGCTTTTGCATAGGTTTCCATTTCGAGAAAGTCGTTTTTGCGAGCAATCAGCTTTTTCGTAGATGTACCTACGAGGATAGTAGAAGGTTGTTAGGACACCTTGTGTAATCAAAGGGGATTCCCCTGTGTTTATAATACCGAGAATGAAACTATGGGGAAATTACTGGCGAATCTTGTTGCATTTGGCAGTGGTAGAATGATCTTTACAGTTGACTATATATAGTATGACTCGTTTAAAATTGTTATGTCGATGCGAACATATTAGAAATAGTATAAAAAGAACATTACCGAATATGGGTTAATTGAAGAAGAAATCTAGGTTAAAACTCCGTTTACACTTTTCTGCTAAATTAAGACTTTACAACAACAGATGAAATTAAAATCAACCTCTGTTATTTTTTCGCAATTTTCTACAATCAAAGCCTACTCCAAACATTACGAATCAAGCCAAGAAGTTTATGGAAAACTTAATGGAGGCTTTACAGATCTGACAAGCAGTTCTCATGTGATCCTCGCCTCGTAGAGGAAGTAATGATACATCTTTACCCAGAGAAAGTCATTCACCGTTGTTCTAAGTATGAATTGCAGCGGTGAATTGTGGGAAAGAGCAAACAGTACATAAATTACGAGTGTCGTCCTAAAATTCTGAGTCTTGTCACACGTTGAAGTCGCGTAAGAAGACTTTCATTCGCCTGGCGGGATAGAAATGCAGAATCTCGGTGAAATTGGATTGAGAGCGCCGTTATGTAGATACGTGTATTTATGTATGCGTGATCCGGAATGGCTTCGGAAGCCGTATTGACACTTACAAACTCAGTCAAAGCAGAATGGCCACTGTTTATCACTGTCCACAGGCCTGACTTGTAGTTCTAAAAATCGACACTGATATTAATCACAGAAACAATAATGTTCAACAAGAAACAATGCCTGGATAATATTCTAAATAATTTAAAATTCATTTTGAATAGCTGAGATCGGTGAACATGTTCTGCACAACATGCACTTCTTTTTTAACTCAAAGAAAAAATGCGCTGATAAAAATATGAACGATTGAACAAGGAAACCTGTTGGAATGATCTTTAAAGAAGCTGTTTGGCCAGTGCTACCGGTTTAAATATCAAACGCAAACGGATAGATCTAGTTCCTTCAACTGAGCTTTCCAGGGCAACGAATATCCACCAATCGCACAGGACAACCTTATAAGATAATACTCTGACAGTGTAAGTGAAGCTGAGGTAGATAAATCTCCATCCTTTTTCTCCCCGAATCTTATGTAAACGTTCAAAGTTTCAACGTCAACAATCGTCTCCCCTTTTTTGTCTTGGAATGATTTTTTGCATAATTTTTTACTACCTAAAATTCTATCTTTGAGAACTATTGTCCCATTTTATTGTCATTTTTTATTATCTTAAATGATATTTTAATCATGTATACTTTCAGATTAGTTACCTGGATGACGTAGTTCGTATTTATTTTTATCCAGGTCCTTATCCTTGCAAACTTCTTCCAAAATCTCACCCAGATTTGTCTTAGGGCTAACCCTGGATACATAAAGCTGGTTTCTTGGTAAATGTACCTGTAACAATTGCACAATTACAGTCCCTGAGTGATCATTTGATAATCTATCATAGATAGAGATAGATATGGAAAATGGAACAATAAAACTGCTATCGTTTAAAGATTTGTTTCAACACCGATAATAGAAACTACCGTTGTAAATATTTAGAGAGCTCTCTGACATTTAATTAAAGATATATTTCGGCAAATATTTAACGAACTTACCTGTAGCCTGAAAGTGGTTTCAAATGGTTGATTAGCCTGCTTCGCCTTCCTAGGCACGAAGGTACCTTGCTTAGGCAGCAATTTTACCTTGAACGTTAAATAACAATTTACTTTTAACACACTGTATATTTGATGAAAAACTTTCTGCCCGTAAAATTTTGTTTACTTAAAAATTGAACCGTAGAAACTTGTGTAACATCTTTTTCTATCCGCAACATGCCAGATATTTTTTTTAGAACTTCGCGTATTAGTGAACTGGGAAAATTGGGTGAAGATTGATAATCTGAACTATCCTCCATATCAATAAAATTGAAGCCTCGTGTCAAATGCTTTCTTTCGATGAGCTAACGAATGATCCATCGCAAGAGCAATTTGGTTTAACACGTTAACCCATTCACAGCCAACTATGAGAGCTCTCGTAGTAAGCGTCTGTACCAAAACTGCCAACTACGAGATATCTCGTGTGTTTTTTTTTTTTTTTTTTTTTTTAATGCGTGAAGGACTATGAGCTGAGCGGTAAGGACCTGCGTGCCAGGCCAAGATTTAGGATAGCGCGAAGAATATTGAATGAATGTTTAATTTTAGTAATCAGGCGAGGAGTGCGTGTATGTTTGTTTCTTTTCGACGAAGTGTGTGCATGTATGCAAGACGATATTAGAGTGAATGCAATTGAGTGGAGTGTGAATCCAGCGTTTGATTAAACGATATTCTTAACGTAGCACGTAGTGCGGTAATTAGGATAATATACAGTACTAAATACAATATAAAGCGAAGTCCGTTCGAGTTTACTATCCCTCCTCACATAAATCCCTTACACTATATTTTCTGAAAATCTATGTGTTTTCCTTAAAATAAAATCTTGGCGTTCAAAGCAAAACGCTCTAAAGGGTCTAGCAGGCTAAGGGGGTTAAAAGTGCCCTCCAACCGATTTAGTGGTGCGATAGTTTACTAAAAGAAAACATGTGACACCAAGTTTCAACCCCTCTAGCTCGACCGTGGGGATAGTTACAGGGTAAATTCGAATTATCAGTGTTTGGACTATTTTCCCTACTTAGTGATATGCAATACTTCTGGAAAAAATCCGACATATTACACGTATGAGTGCACCTCTTAGGGAATTTTTTCCGATTTTCTCGTTGCATATCCAAAAAAAATAAAAAACGCAAACAAAATTTGGATATCTTTTGAAAAAAAGATATCGTTATTTTTATACTTTTTTAATAGCAGGTTTAATAGCACTGGTGACAACGGTCAGATTTGCGAGTTCTATAACACGGTAATCTGTAGTTTCATGTCGAAACAGGCTTGTAAAGTAGCATTTCAAGTATCTGTACAGCGGAAGCATATGGGTGGAAGACACAGCCGTATCGAAATGGTTAAAATACTTCGCATTTGAAGGATTAAATGGTGAAGCAACTTATGGGCAATCCTATAGTACCTGAAGTGCGTCCAATGCGCCAATTGGTGTATTAGGCTGATGAGGTAGAACCATCCCACGCTCCCCAATCGCTTGCAGAGTGTAGCTGGAAGCGGTCAATTTGTGGGCCGTGGCGATTTGCACGAGGAGGTCCATCATTGGCGTGCTATGCAAAAAGAAACGGAAGAATTTAAAAAATGGTATAGAATTTGCTTTCAGTGATCTATACGCTAGAGATGATCCGTCATGGCACATTATTCTGTACCGTTCCATGATATTGTATGGACGTCTCTCAGGAATCATGAGAATTCAAGTTGCAATAAATTCCAGGAAACAGGATACGACAGAATAATCATGCACTTTTCCTTTTGAAACCTTTATTCACATGGGTTTATTCTATCACAAAAACTGAGGGAAAAGATGTGAGAAGAATTTTTTTTTTTATTCATTCAGTACTAATTTTCAGCTCTGAACGAGATTTGAATTAACACGTTGGCTACCACGCCGAAATCATAGGTTTAGTTCAGGATGCCACGAAAGTATTTTTATTGTTCTAAGCATATAATGGCAAAATAATAATAAATATGGTTATATAAGACAACATTCTCATCCATGGGGCATTTATCTCGTCGGTGCTGATGCCTTGGTGCGCTCGACGACACATGATAACTATTTTGGAATATTTATTTACGTTATGGTTGTTTATGACGCTTGTAAAATATATCTATTCGAAGAAAATTACGACATGAGATGCTGAAGGGCCAGCATACCCGGTGCGAAAATTTTGCAAAAAATGTTATCAAAAAGATTTTGCAAGTTTTGGAACAAAGATTGCTAAAAATTGGACCAAAAAGGTTATCACATCCTACCCAGATTGTATTGATCAGCTTGCACCTATGTTTGAAACGCTTTAATACAATACACCGGTAGGTAGAAGATTTGATAAAAATTAATCTCTCATTTTTGATCTTCTAATAAAAATTTTCAATTGTTGAATAATGCAGATTTTATATCAAAATATTCTCTAATCAGTGTTAAGATTCGCGATATGGCCGTCACGAACCGGATCGTTGCCCCTCTTTTGAGTCAAACCACTTAACCCTTTTAGTGCTGATCGAAATAATTGTATATATACCTAATATATACCTAATCGAAGAATACCAAACGAATAGTAAGGTGCTATCGCATATATGCAACGATATATCGTCGTTGAGACTTTTAGCAAGTGTAGCTAACAACGATATATCGTTGTTTGGCACTAACAGGGTTAATAGTCTTCCGGTCGGTAAAGTGTTAATTGCCAATGTTCATTCAACTTTTACAATTATAAACATTTGAAGCACTCCGGTCAACGATGACCATTGTGCTACAGGAGAAACATCCTGCGGTCACATATGACCAGCGTGGCAGTCAACGTGTTAACACATTGCTGATTAGGAACGTCATATAACGTCTTTCGATAACCAAATCTAATTGACTAGGTATTATACATTTGAATTATGGTTATTGTTTATTTATCACTTGTTTTCGTTATATTTATAATTCTAATTGTAAATACATTATTGAGAAACTCTCAGTTTGTAGGAAGATGTAGTAAGTTCAAGTTGTTTGAAATTTTGTCACTGATCATTACCGTTACAATTTTAAAAATGGCACATCGCGAATTTTTTAATCAAGAAGAATTTACCGCTGAATTTTGTGAGGCTAATTTGTCTGACTGTCCAAGTGACGTCTATGCTAGTGATTCAGAAAATGATAGTTTTTCAGAATATAGTTCTGATTCAGGCGATATAAATCTCAGACCAATAAAACGACAGAAAACCTTAGCAATTGATAGTGACTCTGAAAATGAAGATAACGATTATGATGCTGGAGAAAATTCGTCTTTTTACGAAAATTAGAAAACTTTACAAATGTGCCTGGTATGACACTTTAATAACATATGTGCAAACTTTCTAATAAATACATTATGTGATAAAAAATGTTGTTTATATTTATATTATAAGAATTCTTTCTTTTTCACTTTTCGAAAAAATCGCCGATCACACGTGCTAGTTCCTACAGAAAACCTCCGGACAACAATGTGTTAACGCTCGATATCTGTGAAGATTTTCAGATGGCAAATGGCGAGGAAACAGTTGTCGTGGATGAACAGTGACAACGAACGGAGAACTTTCTTCCAACAGAAGAAACGTTTTCTCGCGGTGGTAAACGGATCATTAGCCACCGGACGATACTTTAACGGGCCACCGGTATTCTTTCCACGGAGCGACTCGAATTTCTGGAAAGTTTGAAGGATCAACAGAAAAGAACACCGAGGCAACGGAGGGGAATCTCTTCGATGTAACAGTCGGCTGAATTTCACCGTTCAGTGTGGTTTTTTCGCCTGTTTAGAAAGCACCATCGACAAATATTCTCTCCCGTCTACACTCTCATAACAGGTTGCATTTTGTACACGACGGAATTGAACAGGAAAAATACAATTCCGCTGACTAGGCGTTTCTGCTGACGCTTTTCTCTCGCAAATTATCGTCAATTAAATAGGAAAGCGTGTTATGAAGGATCACGCTTGTTTCACGAAAACTTCTTCTGTTGATTCAAGTGACATTCCCTACAATTACCAAGTAATCGATGTAATAAATCTCGACGGTATCGAATAAAAAAAGAAAAGTGATAATTATTCCAAAGTGGTTGTGGAACGTTGAAAACGTTTGCTGCTTGCCTAACGTCTATTAGTTAGGTTAGATTGAGAAAAAAAAAAAATAACGGACAGACGCGTTCCAGATGAAGTTAGACCGATTCTGATGGGTCTGAAGCAGGCCACTGGGAACGAGGAATAAAAGATAGTGGTTGAACAAGCGGAGAACGTCTCATAATTATGCATCAGCCGACTGGTGGTAATTCGAACAGCGTCACGGTGCAATAACTCGATGATTATAGGTACTGCGGCCTGGTGAATCCAGGAATCTACGAATTAATCTGCTAATCGGACCGTTAGATTAATTTCAGAACTGATTGGACGATCCTGCTATGGATAAATCTAGTGTAACGATGCTCGGAGCGCGAGTGTGTGGATTTCGTGCGACTAATCGATTTTATTTTCAGCTTGATATCTCGATAGAGACCGTTAGACGAGCTACGTGTCGCGATACAACGTCTTCCTGATTCCTGTTTTCACGAAGAAAGTTGAGTTTACGATTAAATTACGGCGAATGGAAGATTGAATCGATAATGTAAGTACATACATAAAAATCATACATGCTATTGAATTTTAATACACTGCCAACCGCGCGTATTTTTCGCGAACGTCGCTTAGAAATTCAACACTGAAAATGGAAAATTCGACAATATACACAATTCCTCTGTATTCAATTTTGAGGTGAGATTTGTGAATGATTGCAAATAACAAAACGAGAGTGTTGCGTACGTTTTGTCTGTTACGTATAATAGCGCAATTCATACTTTTTGACGAAGACAAGCTTCACACGAAAGAACGCCTACGCCCATGGAAAACAGTATAAGACGGAGCGTAAAACCAAAAAAAAGAAGAAAAAGTTCTTGGGTTCGTAACGAACAGACGACATGCGCTCACATTGTATCAAATTGTACAGAATAAAACTTACTTTACGTATCTCGTAACCCTTGCATTACAGATATTCAGGTTTTCTGCTTCTCGTGACTCACTCTGTATACCTAACCAGGTCAATTAAATGATTGCATATTTATAAATTACATTATGCAATGAAACTGAACCTTTAATCATATTTTTTTTTAATTTTTATATAATATTACGATATGCTACTGCATCAATTACAATCATCTGTCGTCTGAAGAAATAAATGATCCTAAGAAATGAAGAATAAGTGTTCAATATGAACAGATTTCTTTTATTTTTATTGATATGCAATGCAAAGATATGTGTCTATCTTAAAAGTTGCTGTTTTTTGCTTTCATGAGAGGTGCAAGACAAAAACAATCGCTGAATGCATATATGTGTCCATAGTCCAGATCGATGGCTTTAGGCAGAAGCATATATGCATCCATAGCAGTCAAAGAATTAAAACACTCGAAAAATCGATCTAGACAGGCGGAAGTTTGAAGAGAAACCGACGATGGTTGCGTTTAAAACGAGTTTAGACGCTCTCTTCTTACATGTAAACAATACAAATTTGGCAACCTTCTATTTGGGACTTCTATTCAAATATGCTTTCCAGAAATGCTTTGACTGTACTCTGAAATAACGATAACAGTATTTAAAAGCAGAGGATTATAAAAGATGAGGATCTCTGCGTCAAGCGTGTCTGTATACTTCCGGTGCGCTACTAGGCCTCAGCGCTGCTCAAGAGGTGTCACAAAAAACCTAAAATCTCGTAAACTATTCTTTTTAAGATGACCCTACCCTAATACTTTCATACGCCGAGTAGTGAGAATCGAAAAATGTTAAAAAAAAGAAAGTATATATGACTGTGTTTAAAAAAAAAAAGTGCAATTGCACCAGGAAGGTGCATCGGTGCATGTGCTAGAAAAGTGGTGTAATAGGAGGATATTACTTAGTACACCATTCAATATTGTCCTCTATCACTTTTCTCTATCATCATTTACAAAAAAATTATAGCCTACTCCAATTGTGAGAATCGCCCTGTATAGTAAATAATACATGTAATGTTATTTATGGCTCTAAAAGTATTGTTTGCCAATAAAAGTGTGAAATGTGTGTTTCATTTAAAAAAAGATAAAAGTTAAAATATTTCAGAAAATATTTTTTACAAGTAGTCGAATCATACAATCTTTCGTCGGAAAAATGTGTCAATTTGATACGAGGGACGGATGAGGGTTAATATTAAATATTATTGTACGAAATGAATCTGGAATGACACGACCGATACCGAAGTGATTAAAAGTTGTGGATTAACACTAGGTTTACGGGTTTTTCTTGAGTGAGCGCGAAACCGAATTTTTCTGTCAAGAAATCGATTTATTAGAGCCAATTAATTGTATATTGTTAACTTACTTACAAATTTGGATATATTTTCGTATCATTATATTAATAAAAGTGAGAAAAAGTTGCTGGAAAATAATAGCAATTGATTCTCTAATTTCACTTATGAAATCCCAAATGCTTCAAATTGATATGTCCCATAAATCTAGTGTTAAGGTGACACGATTGTTAGTTGAGAAGAAATATGAATAATACCTTCTCTGTACTGTGATTCTTTGTGTTTGTAGATAATGTTCTCGAGGTAACTGGACCAGAAGCTCCATGCTGCCTGCTAGCATGTCTGCTGGTGTGTCCTCGGTCACGGTTAAAGCCATTCTGGATGGCCTATCCTCTCTAGTCCTGTAGAACAAAAAGAACAAAAGTTGTTGGTAAAAGAATGAAACATACCGAAGTATACACTACTTCCTGGACACATTGTATATTCGTCAGAAATTTAATTAAAAATTCTGAGAAAGTACCGTAACAGTAAATCAAGTTGAAAAAACAAAATGTAGGAATTTCGATAGAAAGATTGAAATTTGATAAAACTATTTAGAAAATAGGAATATTGAAATACATAATTTTATAATTGAATTACAATTTTTTCAAATATATCTCTATACTTGATAAATGTATTTAATATACTTTTTTTCTTGCTACATTTTCTACCAAAACGTGTAATCAGGTTTATATTTAAATTTACATAAAAATTTCAAGGAATACATATTTCCTCCGTGAGGAACATGTACGTCAACAATTTCTTAATGTTTCCAAGCATGTACAAAACGAAAGCGTGCATTAAAACAAACGTGGCACAAATTCCCCCCATAAATGGCTTCCGCAAACACACAGCGGACACACTTTCATGTTCCTGTGTCACGTAGCTATTCAATGCCAACCGTTATCATCGTCGTCGTTTCAAAACGCGGCCGAATTAATCTCAATCTGGATTTCAAACCTGAAGAGGTCACAATTAACGGACAATGGTAATAAGACTGCGGACGTGCCTCAGAAGCAAAAAACGCAACGTTAAATTATCTACTCTACGTGGTCGTTGATGATAACAATTTTACCAGTCAGACCAACATTAGCAAATTTATTAACATAGATATATGTCGGTGATATTGGTTGCAACATATTTTTTCGTTGAATTTTTAATAGTGTGCTTATATAAATAAATAAAAGACAACAATAATAATAATGTTATACCAAAGAGATATTAAAGTAATTTATTAGGGTATGTGATATTTATAGAGTGCTTCGAAAATGTTAACACTTACATAGAAATAACTATTTCTTTTTTTGCAAAAACAGAAGTGATAACATAATGTCATAGGTAGATTAGTAAAGCACGCTAAATAGAAAAATATTTAATTATTTTTACATTACAATGAACAACGTAAAAAATTGAGCAATTAAAAAATAAACAATATTTGTACTAAATATAACACAAATTTTTATATTATATTTTATACATTTTTCACATAATCACTATCAACTTGTTTTACCAGTGAACCCATATTAACAAAAGCATTTTGTCTTCAGAGAGTCTTCACTTGTTCATCACCATTGTCAACGTATTTTTAAAATCCTAAAAAGAAAGTATGTACAAATTCTCCATATACGTATCAACATTTCTTAATTTCTTCTTTTAAACACTCTGTATATGTAACCTATGTAAAATATTGTTTAGGCTCAGAGTACCATATTTATCATTGGAATGTGCCTATTCTCGGGAGGGCACAGTGGCAGTCAGATAAAATGGTAATGGATCTAGCCAGCTTATTCGAGACGAGAATCAGACAGGGTGGATTGCATTATAAGAGGACCATCCTGTCTCTTTTTTTTTTTTTACACTCGTTGCGTCTTCCAAGTGTGACCGTTCTACTGTATCAAGTTACACGTTCCAGAACACACGTCAACAGAGGTATCCATTAGTGTTGACGGGTTAACGTCTTTCGGTGACGTCACCTAACGACCGCCATTAACACTTCAAAACGACCACTTCACACTTTTTGTGTAACCTAGCAATTCGTACAATTTTCTAATGCTCCAGTGAAAACAAATAATCTCAGAACTATAAAATATCAAATATGTCACGTGTTATCCGCGAATAGTAATGAGAATTCAATGACTCTCAGGAAGTTCAAGGTCACACAAATATACAAATCCTGAAAAAATATATATTATACATAATAAATAAATAAATAAATATATCTATTTCATATAGAAGAAATATCAATACTTATACATATACAGAATTTGTATTAGGTTGTTCGGAAAATTCGAGCCAATTTTAAATAAATAAATTTCACATTTCAAAGCATTATTTTGTTTCATTCTATAAGATATGTTTAGGTCTACAATATTTCGTCGCCTTTTTCAGTAATTTGAAAATTCTATTTTGCCGGAACTTCGTTTCTTTATCTCTCTTAATATCGAAATTTTCACCTTTCTGTCTGAAAATAAGTTCACGAAACGCTACCAATTGTTCAGTTTGTCTCCAAAACTGTCACGACAGTTTTAGTTTTATAAGTTATCAACTTCCTTTTGTTTTATTTCGTAATTATCAACGCTGAAGCTACAAATCTTAATCCACAGTAAACAAATGAAATTTCCTAGTTTTCTGTTGGACGAAGAGAATATCAGATACATCGAATACTAACATTAAAGAAACAGTAATAATGGATAGATAAATAGATTAACTATAGAAAGAAGAAATAAGGAACTTTGATAATACACGACAGTGAGAAGATCGTCAACCTTTTATTTTTCAGTTAAAAAAAAAAAAACAGTTCTGATAATTCTATATTTAAAAAGTGTAAATTATGATGCGAAAGAAGTAATTTTCCATCTTTCTCGAAATTTCTTTAAAAAGTATTAACACGTACACTACCAGCGTCACACGTTCGTGACGCACTGATTTCCATTGAGAGTCCAGTCTCACAAATGTGTGACGACATTCAATTTTTATGACATCTCTGCATAAACAAATGAAAGTATCTATATGGCCTAGCGTCACATATGTGACACATTGAAAAATTGGATTTACATGTCCATTTACTAGATTTTAAAACTATCTGAATAAAAATCTGCAGTATATTTTGCAGAATTTCGAAAAAAAAAAAAAGATTGTGAAATTTCTTCTCTGTGGTACGGTAGCGAACGTGTAAATTAGTTAAAGTGTTATAGTAGTTTTTTCCAACGTAAGACAATTAAAAAAAAAAGATAGGAAATCTCTCCGTACCTACAGTGAGTCACAAAATTATTGGCACACACAGGTAGTTAACGGAAATATGAAAAACAAGAAGATAATAAAAGAACTTTTAATACTTTTTAATGAAAAAACATAATATTTAGACTTTGACCTAATAAAACTATTTAAAAAAACAACAATATTATGATTTATAGTTACGAAAAAACGAAGTGTAACAATTTCGTGCATTAAACTAGATCACAAAATTATTGGCACACGTAACGTATTCTTCGAAAAACAATTGAAAGACTTAAGAATTTTATTGTGATTAATATTTTGTGGGGTATCCTTTTTGTTTTATTACTTCTGCAAGTCTTTTCGGCATCGATTCTATTAATTTTTTTAAATAATCTTCTTCAATGTTGTACCATTCTTCTACAAGCTTATTTTGCAGATCTGTTTTATTAGTAATCGAATGTTTTCTTATTTTATCGTCAAGTCTATTCCACATCATCTCGATCGGATTTAAGTCCGGTGACTGAAGTGGTGTATTCATAACTTTTGGGCAATTATACAGTAACCATTCTTGAACGAGTTTTGATTTGTGTTTTGGGTCGTTGTCTTGATAAAACTGAAACGTGTTCAAGATACCCATTTTTTCATCACTCTCTTTTAAATTACTTTTTAAAACGTTTAAGTATATCATCTTGTTCATTGTTTCAGTAATAAATTCTAATTTTCCTATACCATAATAGCTAATGCAACCCCACACCATAACATTGCCGTCACCGTGCTTAATCGTTGAACGAAGATTCTTGGGATGCATTTCTTCGTTTGGTTTTCTCCACACTTTTTGATAACCATCTGATCCCCAAACATTGAATTTGCTTTCGTCGCAAAATATTACGTTTCTCCAAAATTCAGTAGGCTCAGAAATATATTTTTTGGCGAATTCTAAGCGATTTTTTCGGTTTATGGTATTCACATATGGTTTTTTTCTGGCTACGCGACCATTATATGAATTTTCTCGTAGCACTCTGCGGACTGTTTCATTCGAAACAGTTTTGTCAGAAAAATTTCGAAGAAGAGCATTAATTTTCGGTACACTTATTTTCGGATCATCTTTGATTTTTCGAACAACAAATCGTTCTTCACGTGAATTTAACTTCTTCCTTCCTCTACCGGTCTTATTCTCTATTCTGCCTTCGTTTACAAGTCGGTTAATAATATTTCTTACAGTTGTAAAGCTTTTATTTACGATGCTTCCAATCTCTCTATATGATTTTCCATTTTTCCAATGAAAAATTACTACGTTTCTTATCTCTAAAGTTTCTTATCTCTTAGTTTCTTTTCCTTTTCCAACCATAATAGCACTCTGTTATGTATATTCTTTTATTAAATTCTACAAACTGTTTATTCCGATGTTAATTAAACGCTATAATATCTTATACTGAGTCTCTGGATAGTAAAGAAAAACATAAAACGATCGGAACTGGGTAATTCAATTGTTTTTCACAGAATATGTTACGTGTGCCAATAATTTTGTGATCTAGTTTAATGCACGAAATTGTTACACTTCGTTTTTTCGTAACTATAAATCATAATATTGTTGTTTTTTTAAATACTTTTATTAATTCAAAGTCTGAATATTATGTGTTTTCATTAAAAAGTATTAAAAGTTCTTTTATTATCTTTTTGTTTTTCATATTTCCGTTAACTCCCTGCGTGTGCCAATAATTTTGTGACTCACTGTATGTCACAAGCTCGTCTTCAAACGCCAATGTATTAATATGATATATTGCCATATCGACTTTTTTCTCTAAAAAAGGTATTTCCGCATAAAGATTAACATTTTTCTTTTCTAAGCACCCTATATAATAATTTCCTGGTCAATATCTCAGCTATTGCATTATATAAATTATAGTAATAAAAGTATGTAGATTGTAAGAATCTTGTTTCCTTATTTTTTTTTGAAGATTAGTTTCTATACACTTTGAGTTATACGTTAAGATAGATTATTCTTAATAGATATTCGTACAGGAAACGAAAGATATGCAGTATGGAGGCTTGAATAAATCTTATCTTATAAAACTAGAGATTTTATGTGATTTCATAAGTGAGTCTCTCACACCATTGTGACATTTGTTCGTCGAACGAACGCAACTCTCGATCGTTGAGAGGAAAAACAGTTATGTACCTCAAACCGTTTAAAGTTTCATTACGAGTGTCTTTTCGAAATGCGAAGCGACTGCGAAACGTCAAATTCGAAGAATCTTCGATAAACTTTCAATATTTCTACACTGATGCGCAAGAGTGTCCTTCACAAAAAGAAACAAAAAATGTGTAACGTTATTTCTTCCTCAGATGACATCGTTTTTGAAAAAATCCAGAAATTAACTTAATTTTCAAATGCAATTTTCTCAAAAACTGAGTTCCAACGAGAAATACATAACATTTTTTCTACGTCTTTTCACGGTGAATAATCTACCGTGTTTAAATTTAGTTTGCTTTTTTTTTTATAACGCCATTTTGACAAGTAAATGGTACAGTAAGTAGGAGTGTTTCTCTCCCCGAGGCGAAGTTTCGGTTTTCATCAAGCCACGGGGGAAAGCAAATTGAGATCCACGCACCCATTTCAGTATCAATCATTCGAGTCACGGATAGCCAACGAAGAAACGGTACCGTTACATAATTCGAATCTCGAAGAGAGACCCTTTACGTAACCCAGCATCGCTTTACAAATGGCAAACGCAGCCAACGACCACTCGAGATTGTTAATTGCACACGTGTGATACAGTCTGCCGTGTGAGTGTACATAAACCAATAAAAATTGATCCGGTGAAACGTTGAATCATTGCTGTTTATACATTCCTCTCGGTGAATGTGGTATTATTAATACATTGTTGACGGTGTACTGTGAAATGGATTTTAGTTCGGTTTTTGATCAGATGAAATATAAAAACACCTATTTCAAGTAATGAAAATATTTTATTAACACTAAAATGACCGGTTTAAACATTTGCTCATAAAATTTCTATTTTAAATTAAATTTCAAATTTTTTTTGCAAGATTATGAAAATTCTTATTTATATGCATCCGACAATTATTGCAAATGATTCCATTTATTGATACCATTTTTACTGATACCTGTATGTGGTATACTTGCATATATCAACTGTATAATAATTATTTTAAGTGCTAATGTTTATAATTTTTCAGTTTACTTTGAATATTTTGAAATTTTCAAGGTACTAATACAACTTTACATATTCTCCAATGTCTTTTCGGGTAAGCCCCTATTCTTATAATTTTACGTCGTTTTGAGTGTTAGGATTTTACTTTGCATTTTTGGGTATTCCTCTGTTTTATGAGAAGTGAGGTGAAAGCTCTTTTCTGCCTTCGTGTGCATCCTTTGTGTGTGTTTCGTACGAGCTGTCTGGCTAATGTTACTAGCTTCTATACTAAAAGTGTTATTGAAATTACATATTCACTGAAATTACAAATCACCAATTTTATAGTTTTCATTATCAGTCAATTTTATTGCGAGTGATTGAGAGGAATAGCAGAAATTACGGACTGTGTTTTATATTGTGAAAAGTTAGATTTTTTATTATAAATTCACGTTATTCTTGGATTCATTGTAAGTAAATTGTTAGTAAATATTTTGATAATACAGAATTTAATATTCTCGATATAGCTGGAATTAATGTTTGGATTCTATACAAAGAACCCACGGGAAAAAATATTACCAGGAAGGATTTTTTATTTCAATTAACAGAATAAAATGGAAGAATATCTGCTTAAACAAAGTAAACAGTTATTATCGCTATTTAATCTCTTGCCGTACGAATTTTTAGTTACTACGTATGTTAGTCTCGAATGTTCACTGTTCCAATACAATTTTAAATAAAGAAAGTCAAGATATTACATATCAATTTTTATTCAAAAGTCCTCTATCTTGAATTCAAACTAAAGTTAGAACAAAAATACAAATTTGATAGATGTATAAATACTTCTTTTGTCACATGTTGACTATGATCTGCAGCACATGGCGACTGAGAGTCGCCTCTCGAATTTAAAGGATTAATAGCTAAAGACTGAATCTTCGGTGAATAGAAATCGAACCTTACGAAATTGTTGCTTGAACTTTTCTTAAAGTTATTCTGTGCGGCTTATCAACTGACCTTTGATATTTCCATTAACACAAATGAACACTGAAACTCTTAAAAAAAGAAAGAAAAACAAGAATATTCAAATGTAACGTTATCAGAATGCAGAGTCACATATCGATTATAACTACAATTAACAAGTTCCTGGCAGTCGTTAAGACTGTTCCACGGTATATAAGATAACAGACATGGAAATAAGTACCAATGACTGTTTCCTGGCATGCGCTCTATCATTTTCAGTAGAAGAAACAGAGCAAAAATTTTCAATTAATAACAGAATACGTTTTCCATGCCAGTTTAACTACACCTTTTCGACCATTTCTCGAGATATCTCGGTAAAATAGAGCAGTACTCAGCGGGTAATAAATCACGGGATCTCCGGCGAGAACCACGGTCAAGGAAACATAGAAAAAGATCGATATTTCCTGCGTTCGAGTCGCAAGAAACGCCATAAGGTCGTCGTATCTTCTAAGACGCGGTTGAAACGTGTAATCTGTAATCCCTCTGGACTTCGATTGGCCAATTACTCTTCCTGGTTCGCGCCGTTGCACAAGAAATGAAAGCGTTACTGAGAATTTTTAGATTTTATCCGGATTAACGATACTTTGTCCCACGTTAGACGTATAACCGTGACAGAACTGAATTTCGACCGAGATACGCAGATCCCCGCTAAGTTTCATTACTTTTCGCGTATGATTCGTTCTAGTAAATATATTTTTCTAAATACTTCTATTATACATAAATTTAGAAACATACAGTATATTTGTTAAATAAACATAAACATTATATTGTAATACGTATATATACAATTCATACTTTTCAATCAATATTCCAATCGATATATTGAAAAGAGAGTACAAACAAATATTTCATATCTAATATAAATTAAATATATTTTTGTATATTCGAAAAGAATTTTTTTTCTAATATTAAATGAATATATATTTATTTTCCATTTAGAAACAAATATTCTGTTTGCAATATTAAATTAATATTTATTTTGTATTAGGAAATAAATATTTTTTCATGACATAAAATAAATATTTTATAAATATTCGAAAAAAATATTTCTCCTTGAGTATAGAATAAATACTGTATATATATTTAACCCTTTGACTACGAAAGGCGTATATATACGCCATCACTGGTTTATCAATATATACGAAAGGCGTATACATATATACACCCTCTAAATTTTTTTATTACAACTGTTTTCTAACATAGAATTTATCGTTACATGTAACATAGCAATTGTATAAATAGCTGAATATTGACAAGTCTTTCAAAGTTTACATGTCTTTACTAACATTGTTCAGTCTCAATTTTGCTGTTCTCGTAAAATCGCATCGTGAATGAAATCGTATAATAAATTCCTTTGCTGCATATAAGTGTTCATTTATTTCAATTTGTGATTAGTTTTATAACTTTATTCGTTTGTTATTTTTCAAAATAATATAGTGTACTCTAAAAATGTTTGATCAGAAGAAAGGATAACAAGTAAATATGATAAGTAATAATAGCAGCCAATCGTGGCGACTGACATGCAAATATCGCATCGTATACGTATAAACCCACGCTACTGCGTTCGCAGCTAGATAAAAGTACGAAACGACAGTAGCACACAGTAATCTCCTCTCTGTAAATAAGAATATAGCTCTTGCGAATAATAACACGTTACAAATCATTTTCCTCCAAGGTTCCTCCTTGCTTTACGCCATAAAGAAAAGGTTAAAATTAAATTTGAGAATGGAGTATCTACCGATTTCCTTTTTCACGACACCTATTAGAATATTCTTGTAGAATCAATACCCTGTACATCTAATAATAAGTAATAAAACTGAAGCATCGTAAGTATATCCTTTCAACACACCATAGATGCCGGAGAATGGGCAGATAACAGAATAACGCCGCGTGCAAATTAATAAATCTTCCCCTGTCGAAAAGAGGAATATCGCCACGTGCAAGTGCACGTGACCCGTGGACGCGTCTCTGGAGCGATTCGTGATGACGGGGCTTGCTCAATCCCTTCGCGTGGCTGCCGCACGTTTTCTACCACGAGGTCTGCGAGAAAGAAGCAGTTACGCGTGCACTAGAAACGCTCCACCACGGATTTCATTAATTTTTTACAATGGCTAACGTAAACGATTTGAATTTAATCTTCCTTTCTGTAAAAATCACCCTAATAGCATAAAATATTGAATACATATTTATCCAATATTAAAAAGAAGTTGAATCCCTTTTTTATATTTAACTCTTTGACTGCGGTTCACTCTTGCACGGACCCATTGATATATGTATATGTATATATGCATTGTGTGTGCGCGCGCGTGAAACCATGCTCGTTCTATAACCTCTAAATCTGTAAATAAAAATATCTCCACTTTTTAAAACCAAAACTTCCCTCGAACTTAATCCTTTGCACTCCACTGACTTCACTACACAGGCATTCATAAATATAGAGCGTAACTTAATTCAAATTTTATTCATATAGAAATAAAACGAATTAATGAAATAAGCGAGAATAAAGAAATCCACAAACGTGTTTACTTTTCAGAAGTCGCAACAGCTAACTGGTTAAAATATACCTGAACAAATCAATACAAAGAGCCAATATATTCGCACAATCTCACAAACGTGACCCATCTTTATTATAAAAACGATCACGCGGTGCCACAGTCGATGCAACAAGCGTTCGACAAGCCTTCTCAATGCGCAAGTAATGAAAATCCTTAATGAGGGCACGAAAGATGCGTTGCACGCCACTACTATGCATACAATGCATGCACGCTTTACCATTAAGTCGTGTTCCCGCCCGTACTATCTTCTCATGGTTACGTAAACCTCTTCTAGCGAGCATTTAAAACCTCTGCGAAAACCATTTCAGCTAAAATGACATAATTCTTCCTACCAATAACATTTTCTCTTCGCTAGAATTTTTACAAATCAGAAAGCGAGAACAGAGTCGAACAGGAGTCCATAAGGAAGCAGCGATATGTAATTTTGTTATTAAAAAAACAGGTGATAATTAGCATTCGTAACTTTTACGGTTTCGTTTCCATGGATATTCGTGGATCGGAATTGGTTCTCTGCGAGCGTTACGGAGAACAATTGGCATGCTCGTTCCATTCATAATCCACGAAGAAAACGACTGGTGTGCTCGGTAAACAGACTGGAAAGTGGTCAATACTTTTACGACCGTGGCGATTGGACAGGTGGAGAAGAAAACTAACGGGATGTGCTGTTGGAATTTAGGAAGGCCGGGGCCTCCAGCTATAGAACGTATTCCTGGATCTTTTCCTCCCTCCCCACCCTTTTTACGTAGGTTGGGATCCTTACATAATTTTCAAGGATATGCACCAGTTCCATTGAAAGCCTACGAGCATGTAAAATAATTGTTTTCGTAGCCTGATTAATCACTCTAGTGAGAGAATTCTGTGGCCTGTGGACAGCTAAAGACTTGAGAAGTTCAACGGCTTGATAATTCTCGATTTATTCGAAGAATTGTGATGTTATCGATATTTTATTATATTATATTATTCGGTATTTTTTTATAACGATCTCTGTACTTTCGATGAAAATATCGCTCGTTTCTAATAAACGGGAAAATATTCTCACAGCAGCTATCTCTTATTAAAAATAATCACACAACTGGAATGTTCCACGGGACGATCAACGTCATCTAACAAAAAACAAGTAAAAATTGATTATAGAAACAGCAGCGTGTTCCCACAGTGATCACAATGGGGATCCTAATCCCTTCTACACTCACTTCTTTCTGGACGAATTCTTTCAATTCAGCTTCCTGGCCGTTTGCATTCCATCTTAAAACGCGGCCATTCCCCCGTAGGAAATTAGAACGACTCCGTGTTATTTTTTCCTTATACACACAGGACACATACATATACACGCACACATATAGTGAAGAGACAGACATGTAGGCGCGTATATTATTATCGTCTCATTGTTCTTGGATTCTCACGACGTTTCGTGTTACAAAGAAAACACTGGCTCCCGCGCTCCTTAGAGCACTGCAAGCACATCGTTCCGGGTGCAGGTGCGTAAGTAATTCAATACGCGCGTCAAAGAAACTACCATTACTGAACACATTTCGCCTTTCCAACGGACGATGATTCTTCAACCTCGGTAGAGAAATCGACGAATCTCGATGGATATCGATATTTCTGGAAGACGTTATAATTTAATCGTTCGAATGCAAAGTACTTCAAAATCGAACGCTCTGTATGGACAGAATATTTCTCCGTTTCAATTCTTTATTTAGATTGAATTAAACGATATATTTTTGTCTTCTTCAAATTATGAAAATTAATGTTTCAAGAATGCCGTAGCTTAAGTAACAAATTATAACTATTCTAAACATTCGAACTTGAGAATTGCATATTTTTATCTTCTTCAAATTACGAAAATTAATGTTTCAAGAACGCCATAACTTGAGTAATAAATTATAACGATTCTGATATATATATATATGCAATTGCACCTGAAAAATTTCTTTCAAAATTTCAATGGTATCGTGTGCTGTGTGAGATGTAGCCCCATACGGCTGAAATCACATGTTTTCTAAGCCTGATCGATTCAATTCAGGCTGAAGAAAATTTTCCAGCATCGCACGATAACGCTCGCAAATTACGGTTACTGCGTTGCTTCTGTCGTCTTAAAAAAAGAACGGTCCAATAATGCCACCTGACCAAATTTCACACCACACGGTAACTCTACATTGTTGAATAATTCATGGATTTTCTGAACCCCAATATCGACAATTTTATTTATTGACAAATCCGCTCATGTCAAAATAAGCCTCGTCACTCGTTATTCACTTTTGCCAAAAATTAGGGTCGTCAACATTCAACTGTAACAGCTTCGTGCTCCAGTCTCTTCTTTGTTTATGGTCACTTTCTATGAGCTTTATATGGACAGAAATGCAAATCTGTTTTCATTATTATCCAAACTGCCGATTTATTCCAAGTTCTTGAGCACGATGTCTTACGAAGGTCTCTGGACTTTCAGCAACGCTATTCTTCACGGATTCAATGTTTTCGTTTGACCGTGCACTACGAGGACGAATACTCTTTGGTCTGTCAGCCACAGTAAAAAGAGTTTACAAATTTTTAATTATGCGAAGAATAGTGGATTTACTTGGCACATGGTTACGCCCGAAAATATCTCGTAATCCTCTTTGTGTTTGCACAGCGGACGATTGATTTTGATAATAAATTTTTACCATAATAACATGTTGTTGAGGCGTCAAACGTTTCATGATACAATTGTATGGTCTATTCTGCACGATTGTTAACTGATTACTGACATAACCTCAACAGAAAACAAATGACGGCGAAACAAAAACGTATCGCTTCTTTCACGACACACTGTACTTAGTACGCCATTCAATATTGTCCTCTACCATTATTCTCTATCATCGTTTACAAAAAAAATTACAGCCCGTCCTAGTTGCTAGAATCACCCCGTATATCAGGGGTGGCCAACCTTTTGCATACCATGATTCAATATTTTCACAGACGAGTTTAGATGCGCCATATAACTCGAGCACTTTTTATACCTTCTTACGTTTATGGTTAAGGATTGAAAAATAGAGATAAGGATAGGATAGATGTTGTCTCTTTCTTTCATGTAACGTCATTCAGTTGCATCGTCCATAGACACGACATCCAAAGAGTATAGATTCGACTCTATAATTAAAACCCACGATATGAAAATACATATAGGCGCAAAGATGTAATGCGCCACTTGTAATCATTCAATTCGCCACGGTTTGACCACCCCTGCTGTATATCGAGATGTGTATTTATTATTCTGAATGTCTCGCAAAATCATCGCAGCCAGTGGTACGTATTTTCACTTGCGGCACCAAATAAAACCGTATGTGGGCTAATGGCCAAACGAGGGCCACCATCGAAGTAGGCTCAGCGACATAGAGTCCGCACTGTCCATTTGGAAACAAGTTTCGCGATTCCATTTAGAGGTCCTGTCTGAAACGCAATGGAAATACCGGTTGTATTAAAGGAAATGCTCTACATACCCCGGCCGGAAAGAGGCAAAGCACAACAAGGATCGACGTGAGCTGAATATTCAAGCGAATTCTGCAATTATTCACGCATGGATAAGTCCACTTTAATTCCAGATCCTCTTTAGAGATCTTGCAAAATCATTTCCATCAAGTGTACTCACCTTTTTCTACGATTTTCTATTATTGTTATATAAATATTGTATCTCGATTCTTTCTCCTTAACTTTTTTCCTCTTATCTTCTTTCTTATGTTTTTCTTTTTCTTTTTTTGTTTTTTTGTTTAATACATTAGAAGGGGACCCAACCGCTGCCACTCGTGGAACACAAATTCGTGTGAAAGTCGATAATACCGTTTCCTAGCGCAATCCCAAGCATTTTCTCTTTTTTCCATTTCACCATTAACCACAACTGTCGAATGAAAAAAGAAGTAAAAAATAGTTCGTTTAAATGTCCATTGATGGAGGGGAAAAAAACAGAGTTTCACGTATGGTACAGATAAAATGCTTTCACTGGACGACTTAATAATTTCTTCGACGTGCCACAGTCAAGAAATTCATATCGTATTGTCTATATAGCGCGAGATATCGATCGATAATATCGGTTGCGAAACTCCAGCTCCAGGAGAAAACGTCATTTTCATGGTGAACAGGTCTTCTTGGAAGTAAATTTTTTTTTAATGCTCGTTTCATCTTTTTCTCTCTTTTCTATCTTTCCGCGTTGGCTGTTACTTTCCCACAAATTGTGTTGTAAATTCTAGGCCTCGACAGAGTCAAACATTCACGGTGCATCATAAAATTCCATGGTTGTGTTCCAATTACCGATTTCTTTTTTTCTTCCATAAACTAAATTGCGAGCTGGGATTTTACTAACAAGCGTGGAAAAGCAAATCTACTCCAATTTGAAAGAAGAGTCTTCCGGTTGGATCGATAATAGGTTAGTTTTCGACTCTGGTAATTGAAAGAGCAATTCATCGTAGAAAAGTAATCTGAAAATTTGTAACAGAAAATTGATACTACTTAAAATGATTTGTAATTTGAAGATTTTTACTTTATACATGAGTGGGTAATAAATGCAAATTGTAAAAGTTGATATGTATTAAAAATTTCAAATTGATATTTCGAAAGTTAATCGAATCATATCGAACTGAACAAAATAAAATTTTGTTGTTATATTGAAGTTATATTTCGAGAATAAATTGACAGAATCATTTGAAATTTGAAGAATATTAAACTATGCCTCATACCGACAGTGATATCTGTCACAATTCCCAATAATTTTTAATAAAGATTTGGGATCATCACCTGGCTAACAAATATATCTTTGAATAGAAAAATCATAAATTTCAATTAAAAATTATTAGAAAATAAATTCGATTCAATTTGCTTTTATAATTTAAAAAAATATATCACAAATCAATAGTTATAACTTTTTCAATTTAAAGTGTCTTTTTCGGATTCGATTATCGATATCAGAGGCCAGTGCACTCTAAAGGTTGTCATACGTATTGCAAATTAATAATATACGGTCGATCCGTCGGGCAGATTACCGAGGGAAACCAGACACGCGGAATAATCGGTCGAATAGCAGCGGGTAGGTTTCTCGCACTTGTTACGGGCATGTTAGTGGCGAGGCCATATCTTTCTCTCTCTTTCTCTTCAACGACACCTCCTCCATCTTCTTTTCCTGTCCAGTTCGTTTTATTGTCCTTAACGACACTCATAACGGTATACGTAGACTCTCGGTTTATGCTCGTCCGTTTTTTCATGCCTCTTTCAACCAGAGAATTATATTCAATTCGACAACGATAATTCCCGGTTCATTGACGTTAAGCGTCTCACGGGTCGTTGTCACGTTTGTGGGGAATGTTAATTGCGCAATTATCATTACGGCTGACACACAATTCATGGCTGTTGTAACATAGTCCATAAATTAGAAAAATATATATTTTTTTAACCTAACCTAACTTTTAATTACTAACGTCGGATCATAGTGACCTTATACAAATTCCATTTTCCTCAAAATTATAATTCAAAATGGACTTTTCAATTCAATTCATCGAACCTAAGCTATCTTACATAACGTCAGATGGTAGTGACCCAATACAAGTTCCATTTCGTTCAAAATTGCAATTCAAGATGGACTATTCAATTCAATTGACCTAACCTAACCCATTCTACAATCGTATCAAAAAGAACTGATCATTTGATTCAAAAATTCTTGCATAAAAGTTATTCTAATTTAACGAATTGATTAATTCGACTTTTCTTAATTTTTGGTAGAACAGGTTGCAAGTATTCAAGATGCCAGAAATCTTGATTTGGTATTCCCCACGCATATTATGCTTCTTTCGCGTCCTTTATCCGTGGTGTTGTATGGAAATGTGGAACGAGGGTCTCGGTGAAGACAGACAGAAGACAGACAGACAGGCAACAAGACAGACGGACGAGGACATGAACCTGACCTCACCAAGAACGAGACGATTCGAGTTTCAGAAGCTCGTAAAACAGGCACCGACGACCTCAAAGTGAGGCTTCCCTGGTCGCCGAACTTTCTCCACTCTTTCCCCTTCTTTTACTCTACCAGCTCCATTTGTCAATTACCGAAAATCATGAATCGACACAGACTTAACCTTAAAATTGATTCCCCCCCCCCCCCCCCCAAAACCTGAACTTTTGAACATAATAAAACATTAAAACAGACTTTATATTGATTTTATATTGACTATTTACATGACTTCTGAGAGACTCAAATTTTCCTCTTAGAACATTCACTCCTAGATCACAATAAACAATTGGACCGTTTATTTTGAAAGTGGTGCAAGTCCATTTTTTGTTGTTTCAAGGAAAGTAAAGGTTAGAGGTACATTTCGTATAAAATAAATTTATTATTTTGTCTACATTGTTTTATAACATCATAATAATTCTGCGATCCCGCCACCTATGTCTACGGAAATTTTACTTATACCACTTTCATAATCAATTGCTACCAAATTCTTTTATTGGCCAATTTTAAATTGAACAAAGCATTGACATTTTTTAAGATATTAAATATTAACTAGTTATAAATGAAAAGTATACGCTAAATTGATCACAAATTATGTAATATCTGATTTTTTTTACCAAAATGGACTTACACCACTTTTAAAATAAACAGTCCAATTCACAAAATCACTCTGCAAGCTTTACTTTTTTTTACTTATGCATCCACAATAATCCACTTCCAAATGGCGGATACTGTCAAATGTTTCTCCCTCTTCTTACATAAACAGAAATTCTAACTTCACCTATAGATGTAACACGCACACATACACGCACGTGCAACTGTATGTGTTTACATGTCACCGAAACAATCGCGGATCGATTACAGATGGATATCGTTTTACCTCGCCCCCGTCGATGCGGAACGTAATTAAGTGGAATGGAAATATTGATGGGTATGCGAAAAGAAAGAAAGAAAAGGAAAAAAAAGTGACGCGTGTCCAGTGAAACATGCAAACGCGCAGCTTCTTTGGCCTCGTCTCGAAACGGGAGAGGCAATCGATACCGTCGTGAAACTCTGAGAGATCGATCGTTACAATGAGTCGAGAGAGTTTCTATTACAGGCCCGTAGCCAACGATCGATACCTCGATAACAAATCGATTCGAGAGAGCCTCCTAGGAAAGTGAACGGTAGGAAATATGTGGGAAAATAGGCCGCGATTATGGGATCCACACTGGAAAGCCTTTTACCCCTCTGTGCGTGTCGACCAATGCAATTAGAGAGGATTTCCCTAATTCTGTGAACCAGAAACACCATTAAAGGGCACGAACAAAATGCTATATCCAATTTGAAACTAGTTTTTAGCCTGATTAGTGTCGCGGAAAATTCTATTAAGCGCTAATTGATGGTTTCAGGTGGTTCGCTAATCTCTTACATGTACACAGTGACTCTCATTAATATTTGGACAGCCTTTAAAACAAAATGACTTTTTGTGAAATTGGAAGAAGCGAATTAAGTTTCACAGATTAGTTTACTAGATGATGTGTACAAAGGTTTTGAAAAAATTCCGATTGGACGGAATTGCGAAGGAAATAGTAGAGACCTATTGCAATATTAGGTTTAACGACAGTGACCTCCATTAATATTCGAACACCTTTTAAAACAAAATAACTTTTTTACAATTGAACCAAATGAACTAATTGCGAGTTCCCACGAGAAGTTAGAAAGACTAGTTTACTAGATGTGCAGAAAATATTTTGAAAAAAATTGTAATTAGTCGGAATTGCAAAAAACGTAGTAGAGTTTTCTTTTTACAACTCTTTTATCTGAGCTGGTAATGAAAATTTGAAAAATATATTTTGTAGATTTATGTTCGTTGTATACATGCTAAAAATTTCATCGAAATTGGTTGATGCATTAACAAAGGACAAGCATTCAAATACGTAAGAATGTTTAACTCATTGACAGTGTTAACTGATTTCAATGAAATTTTCAGCATGTGTACAATTGACGTAAATCTATAACATGTACTTTTTAAATTTTCATTAATGTCATTGATGTCATTCTGACCAATTTTTCCAAAAATATTTTTATACGTCCATTTTTCCAAATTATTTGGAAAATTTGTAATTTTTGTAATTTTGTAATTTTGGGATTTTTGGAATTTTTCAAAAAATAGTTTTGCACGTCATTTAGTAAACTAATCCTTCTAACTTCTCACGAAAACACAATTCATTTGATTCAATTTTAAAGAAGTTATTTTATTTTAAAAGGTATCCGAATATTAATAGGAGTTACTCTATATACCAGCGTTGGGTTAGGTTAGGTCAGGTTTTCAGATACGACGTCCTAGAAAATTGTATTATGATCTAACCGTTGGTTTCGCGTACTTTTTGCAATCTATTATCTCGTTGATAATGGTTATATACAAAGGTTATGTTTGCAGATTTTGAGGGCAACTAGTTCAACGTAGGGGGTCTATTGATTATTATGTTTCGGTCCTATGATTGTTTGACACGTGCAAGTCACGTTGTTGGTCGTGAATAGGTAACAGCTCTTCCAGTATTAGGTAACAGCTCTTCGTATCCTGTCACAGTAATTAAATCCTATCAGACGGTGTGACTCTGACAAATACCTTGGCCGGTATTTTTCACAATTCTAACCTTCCTGGAGAAAGTGTGCAATAGTGAAACAATGACTAACGAGATAATACCACGAATATCCCCTATTATTATCATGCAAAATGGAGGTTCTCAGGCAACTATTATAACGTTTCTTTTTTTTCTGTTTCCAAATGTTCAATTGTGTTCGAATAATTTTTACATCGTTACATCGAGTATTTCTGAATTGTGATTAATAATTTTTCGTAGATCTCCACTACCAATAGCTGTCTTAATGCCATTCGCACGATTCACGGGATAATTCTTTTAATTCGAAGACAATCTACCATTCTCTCCCATGGTATGAGTGGACATTTGACACCGAGGTCGACCACCGACGAAACCCATTACTTGCAATTATCCAGGAAAAAATTTCCCCTGGCGGAGATTTCTCAAGCCGGAGATCTCGCTCGATCGATCTCCGTCGTTCTTTTTTTTCTCCCCCCCCCCCTTCGTTCTTTCCTTCGTTTATGATCAAATTACATAACCTCGGGATTACGTAACACGCATAGCACCAAAGAAGACACGATGCACCTTACCAATATACGGCTGGATTCTCGATACTTTGCCCTCGTATATTTTCTTAAATTAAACACAAACGATAATATTATTCCTCATTATATACCAATTAACTTCTTCGTCGAGTTTTCTCGTTGAATTTTTTCGAAGCACGCGCAGCTGTACACATGTCGGAGGATTTTAATGGTCGTAGGTTATGTTTATACGATTGTAATTAAACGGCGCCGTATTTTGTCACACGGGACAATAATAGTCTGGCGTTGCGTAACAGACGCAGGAAATCGATAGTGTGTTGCGTGAATTCAGCGAATCGGCCGTGGAATTTGACGATTTTGTAATGCTGCCGATTCGACATCTCGTCACGTTCTGACAGACGTCGATGGAATTGCGAATAAGGGGTTGCCGTGGTGGATTGGAGGTTGGTGACGGTACTACAGGCAATGTCGACGCGTGACGGATGTACCTAATGTCTTCGATCACGTTTCAAAATCGAGTCTTGCAGTATTCCTCGAGATTATTTCTAACAATTGCACGACCATTCGGTATGTGAATTTTAATTTCTACACACTATCCAGCGTTCAGTTCAATGGTATTCAAACAAATTAAACTGTTTCAAAGAACGTATCTTCTACAAAATAACTCTAACCTAACCTAACCTGTTAATTTTGCAAGACGAGTTAATTCATCTTTGTAGATTTAAAACTGCTCTCATAGATATCTGAGTTTACGAATAACCAAGTTAACAGATTAAATAATCGAAATGATCTTCTACAAATTTAATTCTTACCTTCGCTTTTAGTAATCCACAATATATAACCTAGTAGGCCCGACAAAAACCAGAAATGGATCTTTAAGTATCAATTTGTAATGTTACACGCTTCCTTTTAAGCAAAACGTGGTATTTTTTTTAACACTAATGGCCACTCGAGAACGAACCATTTGGAATAACATTCGACGGGATCTGGTTTACTGAACGCGAAGAAAAAGTTTCTTGCAGGAAAGAAACTGAACTGCATGAAATACGAGAACGTTTCGCGAAGTTACTCGTTGAAGCATGTCAGCCGATGTAATCGTCACTACATGACGTAAGGGCGCGTAATTTCGTCGAATAACGGTGTTTAATTTAATAACGCCATTAGGCTCGATACATATAACGCGACCGAAACGCTTTATTCTTCTACCGGTCGCGTTATACCAATGTGACTTTGTTAGACGACCATCTTTACCCGCCAATTGTTCCACCATAATTGCCAACATTTTAGAACGACATAATGAACCGTGTCGTAGCCATTAAGCCAGGGGTTCCCAAAGTTATACTCTAAGTGGGCCAATTTGTAAGTTCCAAAATATTTGGCGGGAAAAAGAAAAGTTGTTATAGAAAAATACGTTCAAATCAATAAAAAGTTAGATATAAGGGATTATACTAATTTTATAACAATCGTTTTTTATTTATGACAATAATTACTTTTTATTACAAACTGTTTATTGACAAATTTCAAAAATCATAAAAAATCACTAAATAATTTCAAATAAAAAGAAAAAAATAATAAATTCATCGATCTGAAGTGTGTGACTTGTGCAGTTGTTGCTTACTTTTAATAATATCATCGAGCCTTGGTTCTCAGTCGGTTGTATGTATTCTTAACACCGCTTTTAAATGTTCATTAATTAATTGTGATCTCAATTTGGACTTATTAATTCTCATGATGAGAAAGTTTTTTCGCATATATAAGTGCTCTCAAATAATGAAAATATTTGTTGAACACGTTTGCACAATTTTGGAAAATTCTGTGAAGATAATTCTTCATAAGAATCAATGTTGTGATAAGAATTCTTAGCTTCCACATTTTCCCGTAATTCAAGTTGCATATCTTCGGGAACAGTTTGTGGAGTACAAAAAAATGGATCGCAAAATAAAGTAAATCTATACAATAACAAGATATATTACTTTATAAAATTTATTTTTTTTAACTAAACAATTTTTAATTATATGATTTTTTTCTTTTGTAAAAATCTTTCAAGCGGGAATCCAATGCGCGACCTCCGAACCGACATGCCGGGACTCTACGTCTCTTTATTTCCTCGCTGTTGTTACATTCTTTGGTGAGAATTGTAATGAAAAATAATATGCAATATATTCTGTAATAAGGCTGTGAGAATAATTTCTACTGATGAAGAAATTTTGTTGAGAAAACATTTCCTTAATCTCTTCCCCTATAACAACGAGTTAGACACAATTTCTGGTTAAGATTCGATAAAAACAGTTACAAATTAAAAGGAAAGTTAGAGTGAAAATTAATGATTGCTACTAATGTAAGACTGAGAATTTGCAATTTTAATTAATCTACAATACATTAGCGTTTATTACGTAAAATGGTACCAGAACGGTAAAAACCTAATACTTGGATGTACAGTCAGCTAAAGAAACAAATCAAGGAGTTAAATGTTGAGTATATGCTCAAATATAGATTAATATCAAATATATGTTAAATAAATGTTGGTAAAAAATGGGTTAACAGTAGGTTTACAGACTTTGATTGTATACCTATTGACAGGTTCGACAAATCGCTTTATTTAATTTGGAAACAACTTAATTTATATACTGTTAACTTACTTATAAATTTTGATGTACTTTCATATTATTCTCTGTTAATAAAAGTCAGAAACAATTGCTAGAAAATAAACAGCAATAGTTTTAAACAGCAAATTGACGAGTACCGTAAACCTTTCTCGCTTTCTTCTATTTTTGTACGGATGTTTTACTGTTCTTATAAATCTATCACACATACTTACTTTTTTTTTTATCCAGTATATCGCGACCTCCGGACCGACATGCAGGGACTCTATGCCTCTTTATTTCCTCACTGTTATTGCTTTTTTTTTGTGTGGATATGGTAATGAATAATATTATTGATGTATACTGCAATACATTCTATAAGACTGTGAGAATAATTTGTATTGATGAAGAAATTTAGTTGAAAAGAAAAAAAAAATTGTTTTTAATGTTAAGTATAGGCAATGTTGGGAAAATGGGTTAATCAACACAACCATCATAGTCTTTCCCGCTTTCTTCTATTGTCGTACGGATTTTCTATTTTTATATTTCTATCATACTTATTTTCTTTTTTTTTTTCAATTAATATATCGCGACCTCCGAACCGACATGCCGGGACTCTGCACCTCTTTATTTTCTCGCTATTATTGTTCTTTTTATTTTATGAGTATGTTCACGAAAAAGAATATTAATGTATAGTACAATATATTCCGTAATAAGGATGTGAGAATAATTTCTGTTGATGAAGAAATTTTGTTGAAAAATTGTTTTTTTAAATGTTGAAGAGAAATGGGTTAACCAGTGTAAGTCAATCATCTTCCCCGTTTTCTTCTATTTCCGTACGCATTTTTCACCATTCCTATAAATCTATCACGCTTACTTTTTTCTTCAATTAATACATTGTACACACGTACAATTTTTCACATATAATTTTCTAACCTCGAATACACGCGTTCAATGCTGGATACATCAGTAAGCGAACGTGTTGTCGCTTTATAAATTATTCACTGGCACACATATTCCAGTCATCTCATCCGTAAAAAAAATTACTCAGTTTTACCTGCATCCGTTCTGCTCGGTCTCTGAACGAAAGTAAGAGAGAAAGACGCATTTGGTGGAAAATAGGATACTACCACGCGGCCACGGATTTATGTAACTCCGCTGACGGTCTGGTGAATCGATCTAAGAGCTCTCCCTTGTTCGAGCATTCGCTTTTCCCCTCTGTTACAATTGAATTTGAAATTGCGAGCGATAGTTTTCTTCGAAATTTGCAATTTTAAGTCGTCAGTTATCCGTACGTAATCTTTCAGCTCTATAAATAGTTGGCGTTCCTTTCTTCGTATACATGGAATAGATTTTTGAATTACGTAACTTATGGAAAAACTAAAAAGAAAAATAGTCAAAAAAAAAAAAATAAACGGAGGAATCCGTTTACTTTCATATTTTTATATGCATTTCAAAGTGCACGGTATTGTTGCAAAACATTAATTACTTGTTGAACGGTTCAAAAATTATTCCTTACGGTATTACGTAATTTTCTATCTATATTTATATCCACAAGCAATTGAAACACACTTTTATAATACTACGCGTAAACTTTAACCTGTTGCACATCTTAGACATGACATAACGTTAGCAAAAAAAGAACTGATTTCCAATGAAATTTCTCAATTTTTCATTCATATTTATATTTTCTTTTTCTGAATAAAATACCCGTGACTGTTGCAAAATACTGTTCAATTGAATGTACATGCATAATATCTCCTCTGGTTCGTCTATTAGGTGCTTCAGGTGGGAACTAAGATATTATTCTATGCGGTAACCATGCAATATTCCCTGCCTTTAATTTTAATCTCTTCTGCACCCAGTACTGGAACAATATGAACAGCTATTTGGTATTTAATTTCTGTTCCTAGCTTATTAAGGCTCGGTGAGCTAGGAGCAGTAGTTATTGTCTTAAGAAGACGGTAATGCACTTTTGCGCAACCTTCATACAGTAACTCGATCATCGTCAACCAGTGTTCTTTACTACTGGGAATTTGGACAACATTGTGAATGTACGTTTCCCATGGAAGATTTTCCGTCAGAATTACTCAATGGCTAGAGCAAAAAGAAGTTTCAATCTTCTATAAGGAATTGCTGATCCTGACATTGATCTGAGCTCCTGATTAACCATTGTACTTCTTCTTTGTAGATAATTAAGAGGAATTAAACGAGAGTAATTTGAAAATTCTCAAAATAATCTCCAAAATAAGATATTTAAAAAAAAAGAAACAGAAAAAATGTCGAAATTTCGTAAAAAAATTCAATCGGATTAAGACACTTCCAAGACACTTGCAAGACATTTCCTTGCTCTGCTTTTTCGACGTAAATTCGCAGCACGGAAAATGGCAGATTTGAGTAGTACTCAGATAATGAGAAAACAAACAGTAGGGATGGAAATGTAACTGCACGAGACGAGGAAAAATTTAAGGATCCGAGCGGAAATTGAACGGCGCGACCTCTGAACCGACATGCTGGGATTCTACGTCTCTTTATTTCCTTGCTGTTACTGCTTTTTTTGGTGGATATGGTAACGAATAATAATACTGATGTATTACACAATATATTCTGTAATAAGGCTGTGAGAATAATTTCTATCGATGAAGAAATGTGATTGAAAAAAAAAAAAAAAATATATATATATATATACATGTTTTCTTAAATGTTGGGAAGAAATGGGTTAACTAACGTAACCATCATTGTGATACATGGACAGTAGATTTTCTACCGTTCTTATAATCTATCACACTTACCTTTTTTCTAAATTAATATAACGCTACCTCCGGACTTACATGTCGGGACTCTACACCTCTTCATTTCCTCGCTGTTATTACATTTTTTGGTTAATATGATACCGAAAATAAAAACGGAAAAAAATGTAGAAATTTCATATAAAAATTCAATCCGATTAAGACAATCGCAAGTTCACTGTGACATGTATTTCAATGCCCGCGGTATTAACATAACAAGATTGTGAAGAGGCATACATACGTATTAGGAAACAATTGTTCGCCAACCAGACAATAACACCTACATGACCTATTAGCATACGCATTAATTCCAGACAAATCATTATTCACAATGCATTACACCTGACCTTCGAATTGCGGTCACAATAATACCGAATGGTATTCAACTTGTTTTTATTAACTGAATTTTAATTAGATAGGATGACCTGTGCAGTGAGTGAACACCAACTCAGTGAATGAACGTTTGCTCGTATTACACGAAAAATTAACACCTATCGCGTTCTTTTCTTGATAGTCCCAGGGAAAATCCAGAGATATCTTGCAGAAGTAATCTTCTTTATTCCCTATGATCTATGCGGCACTGCATTCCCTTTATTCAATAATTGTCCTCACGGCGTCAAGATAAGCTTATGTCCTGACATCTACAATCTGTATTTTGAAAATAATTTGAAAGAAACATGAAAACCACGTTTTTTCAAAAATATTATCCTGTTCATTCACTGGAGTACCTCTATTCACTCAGAAATTTGTGTTCCTTCATTAGTCATTTGGCCAATGTTTCACTTATCCCTTTGAGTGCTATATATTATTAAAAGTAAAATATTTTTATTGTTATGGCTGTGTATGGTAAGCTTTGAAGCAGGAATCGATACAGAGAGCTAGCTTATTGGGGCATACTAGACAAAAATATCAACTTTCTTTGCGTCGCTTTTGCATTGTACACATCCGACATGATTTTGTAGACAGTTTTTTTTTTCTGTGTAGGAGGAAGACGTTCCATGTAATGAAATTCGGATAACTTCTTTGTACATGAAAAATTTCATTGAAAAAGAAAACAAACTACGAGATATTTCGTAGTTTTTTTTTTCAATTACTGTAAATCCATTTTAGCACTATATATGTGTTACGTACACACTGCCTTTTCACCCACACATACTGACCCATGTAATAATAACATTATATAGTGTAATCACATATTATCTTATATTTACTATATAATACGATCATCATCATCATCATCCTCATCCTCATCGCCACCACCATCATCATCATCATCATCATCACCATCACTATCATCACCATCATCACATCATCATCATCACTACCACCACCACCACCATCATCATCCTCATCACCACCACTATCATCATCATCATATTCATCATCACCACCATCATCACCATCATCATCACCACCACCACCATCATCATCATATTCATCATCACCACCATCATCGCCATCATCATATTTATCATCACCACCATCATCATCATCATCACCATCATCATCATCACCATCATCACCACCATCATCATCATTATTATTAGCATTATAATAATAATTATTACTATCATTATAATAATTATTAATAATAGCTTATATTATTTATAAGTACAACTATTCAGAATATTGATAATTATTCATTGCGAATCTAAACGCGGAAATGTCGTGTAACAGTCGCAGGTAGGAAAAGTCGAAGTTTGGAGAAAACCCAAGAAGCGACGTTCGACTTCAAACCCCTTCTTGCCGGACCACTGATTGGCCAGAATCAAGCAATCAAAATCGCTATGAAAACTCTGTACCCGCAAAAACTCTACAGTATTTCATAATCGATATAGTCGTAATGACTCATTTGTTCAACCTAAACATTTAATAAAGGCAACCTTAACCATATTCTGGAATCAAATGTATTCGAACAATCCAAGACGAAGGCGATTCCAACCGTTACGGCCCGTTCCGTAACAATTTGCAACTAAATATTATTATATTTTGTGAAAACCTATGTATTTTCCTCAAAATAAAATCTTGGCGCCCAGGGCAAAACGCTCTAAACTTGCTTGGCAGTGAATGGGTTAAGAGAGAAAAGCACGGCAAAAGAAGGCACACGGACCACTTTAGCGTTCATTTATTGAGACTTTTCTAACAATTTGATCAAAAATAAATGTAATTTATTAAAAAAAATATAAAGAATTGTAGCTCACGCATCAGGCACGGCCGTAGAATGCGGCGTGAATGGAACGCCAAGCAAAATAGGCTTGGCGTTTGACGTGTGAAATAGCTGAGAAGAATGAAATAAGGACACCCAGTAGATCAATCCTGAACAAGTCCTAAACGTGTGGATAACCGGGCACACATGTGAGCCTGGGATCGAGCTCAGGAGGGCAACGCCCCAAGTGGCCTTGCTCGCGACCTCCTCGGAGAGAACTTCTTCAGAGGCTGCTCTTCTGCTTCACGCGCGAGCATTATACACACACATGCTTACGTACACCAGGGACGACTACGTGCCTATCTGACGCATAGTCGAGGAAAAGCAACGAGACAGTCGACGGAACAAAAGGACTCTGCCGCCCTGGGAGAGCAGTCGCGAAGGCCTCGAGAGAAGCATGACCAGGAGAAAACTTGGAGAGAGCGAAAGCTTCGAAAAAAGTACGAGGAGGGGAAGAAAATACGAAAGATGAAAGAGTATGCAAAATTTTTGCGAAGAATTGTCCTGTAGAAGTTACAACAAGAAAAGTCAAAATAGTGGAAATATAGAATTGTCTAATAAGAGCGATAGAACTTTGGGTTGAAATGAAACAAAACGTAGGGAAGACAAATGGTATTCGTTGCTTTATTTTAACACCCTGACAACCGCTGACACATTTGCGTAATTTCGTTCAACCAGCATTTTTCGACCGGCATTATTTGCGATTTTATTCGCACAACCAGGTAAACAAATGACAAATCCATTCCCGTGTAAATAATGAGTGATAAAATGCAAATTTAAAAATCAAAGATGGTCAAAGACATATTTACACTATCAATTTTCTTTTTTCATTCGTTTGGTCTTTTTGTTTTTCAACATTTTTCTTCAAATTTGTGAAAAACACTGGCGACAAGATTCTCTGACTTTCACGTAAATGAGTGACAAAATGCAAATTTAAAAATCAAAAATATTCAAGGACACATTTATTCTGGCTGTTTCTTTTTATTTGTTCGACTTTTTGTCTTCAAGCGTATTTTTTAGTCTACATATAGGTTGCAAACTTGTGCAAAATACCAGCGGCATGTGTAAGTTTTTGCGTGATAGGGACGGCCGTCAAAGTGTTAAGTTATCACTTTCTTCGTTAAATTTATCGTAATATTCTTTGCAAAATTTTCAAAACTGAACAGCTGTACGAGTCGATCGAAATCGATATGGCGCTTAACATGTTAAAGTATATACATTCGATGGCATTATACGTAAATCAATATCATAAGGTCCACCACGATTGATAAATACCTGTTATTTAGATGTTGTTACACTTTCCAACAGATCTTTTAAAAAATTTTCGTTTCACGATGAAAATTTCGAATGACCCAAACAGAAAGTTCTATATGGGGCTATTGCGACCCACGTGGCACAGAACGAGTTAAAAAAAATATATAAATATGCAAAGGAAGAGAAAACTTCGAAGCATCAATATACGACAGTAAAAATTGTTTTTAAATTCAATCAGAAAATTTGCAAAACGGGAGAGACAAAAGGATCCCTGCAGTGAAGGAAGGAAGAGGCACATGATGCATCTGAGAGTGAAAAAGCGCGGGATGATAAGTATAAAAGACCAGAGAAAGGCAAGAAAAAAAAGAGGAAGGACGAGGCAAGATGCACTAATCACGAGAGCATCATAAATACGTCCAGATTCCATCTTTGCTCCTTTTCCAGCCACACCACCTCCTTCCATCGTCCCCATAGGCAGGTCCCCAGATAACTAACGACACTGGGACTGGATGGGCAGGCAGGCCAGCAGGCTAACTAGAAGAGCAGGATTTAGTAGGCTGGGGCGGAGAGAGGCGGATAAGTTGGAATTTCAGGAGTTGTTACCTGGGATATGCACTTCGAGCTGGAATGTTAATGAAGTCAATCCCTCGGTTCAACTTGTTTGCCTGAATATTCACAGATCCGATCGAAAGAAGAATCTGACCATTTTAGAGGAGATGATAGATTTTTTTTTTAAGATTCACGTTAAGATCACCGATGATGACGATTATTAAGTAGAAAGTCTACCCTAGAAACTAGAAGAAACAGGATTTCAGAGAATGGACTTTCTCTTCAATTGGAAAAACAATTGTAACAATTTGATCATGGATCTGAAGATTTTCACAGTTTCTTAGAGCAAGGGAATATCCTCCGTGAAAAACAGCGAAGAATTTCACGTGCACAATTATCTAAAATCTACCTCAAATTATTTCCCAGTGTACGTTTCGAGAAGGAACCTCGGGGGCTCACTTATCATCCGGAACCATCAACGTGAACCAGCAACAAGAACAGTTACAACTTGCTCTAAACGTAGCAGTCTCGATGCAAACTTTATTACTTCACTTCAGATAATAATCCGTGCCGATTATCTTTACACGTACAGAGAAGGGTTATAACCGCATTCTGATCCGAGATGAGATTGCCCACCTTGGAATGGGAAAAGTTCCAGGGCCATACTCGGGGTTCTCTCATTCTGGCTCGTGGTACACCTAGATATTCGGCTACACTTGTTCCCCAATTGGACTACTATCTTAACACGACTCACAATTAACGAATGTTAAAGTTCAGCGAAGCAATTCTCCAACATTTGCTATCTTGATTGCAAATCACTTTCATAAACAGAGTGTGAAACGAGGCGGAGAACACTGATAAAGGAAGGTTAGGCAACAGGGAGATTCAAAAAAATTGTGAACCTTCGCGTACAAGTAAAGTACACAGTTTATTCATAAAGTTCCTGGACTTGAGGCAGTGTTGTCGCGTAGAAATTTGAAAAAATTGATTTTGAGTTTTTCGGATTTTATTACAGTGGAAACCTTTCTAAATAGATCTGTTAAAACCATATAACGATACTCATAAAATTAATGTACCCTGACTGAGAATTCTTGGAATTTTTCCTAAATCTCGAAAATCAGAATCCATTCTGCTACAGAAAGGAAACCATTAGAATCATTCGGTATAGAATTTATAAACGGTAGAATTCAATCAGCTAGTGTGTTCATTCGCTCGGTAGACACTCAAACATTGTACAACATAGAAATTTGAATCATAATTAATTAGTCTTCCGATACACGGAAGTAGTCCTGCGAGGCAATAATTAGTCGGCGCAGACGTGCAAAATCAGCCAAACTCGAAAGATTTCAAGAACAACCACGAGTAGACGCAACAAAAGGAAAGGTCGGATCGTTTAAAGTTAATAGACATGATAAGTGTGGTATACAACATTCGCCAATCAGCGTGAACCTATCCCAACGCGTCTCAAACGAGGACGAACCCTGAAACGACAACCAGAACAGATAAAACAGTCAGAGAGAATACAGGGCCGTCGAGGTAAATCCGGAATGTTTTTAGTGAAGTCCTATAAACAAAATCTAAACAAAGCAGATATGAATACAGCAGTTCGCGGTAACGTGCTTCAGTAAGAAACCACTGATTAGTTGACAAGTGGCATTTGTTGAACTATGAATCGAATTGCTTCGTGCCGGAAAATCGCTCTCGAAAATAATTGCGCAGTTTGGCTGCAAAAAAAAGTAGTGTATGGTCTAGCTAAGAAATTCAAGGATTCTGAAAATCTAAATGAGGTTCCAACAGGACTCTGCTCCACCTCATAAGGCAAGAAAGAGGCAGGTCAGGTTTTACGGAAACCTCTGTCATCACTGGTCCCCTGACTTATGGCCCTCTCTAGCCCTGACTGCAATGCCCTTGATTATTACGTGTGGGGCGTAGTCGAGGCAAAGGTAAATGCGAACCCATATAACACCAAAAATTCTCTAAGGGCCTCCCATAATGAAAGTGATGATAAATATGGACAAGGAGGAGGTCAAGTGAGCCTGCAATCAATTCAGGTCCAAACTTGAGTAGGTCGTAGCAGCTGATGGAGGCTACATCGAGTAATTCCATTATATGTATCATAAACCACTTTTGCACCAATTACGGTTATAATATATTGATATTTTCTTTAAACTTGAATTTTTTCCGGATTTACTTCAACGGCCCTGTAGATAGAACAGACAGAACAGTATCAACAGTCGTAGAGAATAGTTCATCAAGAACACACCTTTAGAATAGTCCAGAACTCAAGTGGTCAGCAGGTTTTGTAATAATTCCCAATTCGTACACTGAATGGTTCTTCGTTGTATTTTTAAAGTCTACACACCACGTACAAACGCTACAAAGCTCGAAAGTTTTTTGTAGACTATCGTGACCAGTAACATTCTTCGAAAATTGTTCTGGTTCAAATCTGAAAATTAATTGAGCTAATTCGTTACCTAATATGCCACGAATGCGCACACATTCTTATACAACATCTCCGCGTAACCATTCCTTTCCCCCTTCGAAAAATTCCAACTCTTCCTGAACCTGTCATACAGTCGGAATTATGCAAACATTCCATTTATAATATACTCTGCAAAGCTAATAATTCTTTTTTTTTTTTTGTTTCCTTGTAGAGGAGGAGGGGAATCGCACACATTTGACTGATTTCACTTTAAGCCAGGCAAAAACTGTTCCTTCAGCAATGCAAGTGAACGTACCATGACCATTTGCGGAATGGCAAACCAGGAATCATCATTACCAGAGTCATTATGACTTCTCCAGCAATAAACTGGTTACTTTATATGCTACTTTCAGCCAGTTTTCAACACCAGTTGCACTTAATCCTGTGCAAATAATGACACTAACTATTGGACAAGCAGAAATCCATCAGTTTACACAATTTGACTACAGGTTTTTCTTGTCTTCGACTATCAATTAGGCTTCTGAAGTTCGAATTTAATTCTAATTTTCTCCGGAGAAACTTGAATCTACATTCGGTTACATTTGAAGCCAATTTGCAGTGAAGAAAAATTAGAAAATTAATTTTTAACGATCGGCAATGATTTCCTTCTATGTGTAAACCACAGGAAACTTGCCCGGTAACGTTCGTGATAGTCATATTTGCTTTGCAAACAGCGATTAATTACCAGAATGCACCAGTGTTTAAAGCGTAGCCTCTCTCAATGCGAAAAAGTGGACTCGACCAGTTCGTAATGCTAATCTACATCGCACTCTTTCACTCCCACGACTTTCAGCCCGACTCAAGGTGTTGCATAATGAGTGCACGACACGCAAGTCTCGTAAAATCAGGAAACACCTCGTGAATCGTTGGAACAGAGAAGTTTCTACGAACCAGCCGCCTACACTTGCTAGTTTTTCATGATTCTTGTTAAATTGTCTTCACCATGATTCACTAGTCAATGTGCGCATTCTTTGGATTGTTTTTCTACTAGGACACTCTGACGATTAATCAAATTCCATTTGTTCTTGCTTTGATAGTAACTTTAATCAAGGTGCTCCAAATAAATGTGAACACTTACATACAAGTAAATTTTTTTTTTTTAGAAAAAAGATATTAGTAACACAATATATTAACAAATGTATTTTGCCTTGAAAGATTCTTTACTCGTTTATCATCATTGTCAACATATCTCTGGAATCTTCTACAGGTGGTTTCCGGAGTTTGAAAGCATACTTCTTTTAACAATTTAACGAAGATTCAACGTTATTTATCTCAAACATTTTCATTCCTATTTGCTATTTATCAATGTCTACACAGCAACAAGACTCATCAACAAAGATCAATAGACTGAATTTCAAGAAATTTGAAGGAATATTCTAATACAGATAAATCCTGTCAAATTGAACTGTGCAACGAAAATAGAATGAACTCAACTTCTCTTTAATACAAGAAGTATGTTTGTGGATAGTGAATATTCCAAATAAGATCTATTTGCAAAATATGTGTTCCATAGACGGATTATAAAGAAAAATTATTTTAATTGTAAATATCTCAATTAAGAAATATATTTTTGTATACTTTCTAATTGAAAATAAATTATTTAATACATTTATCATTTTTATTTAACATCAGATTTACGGGACCCGTCGCTTTAACGGGTTTTGAATTTCACTAGCAAAAATTTGCAGAAATTACTATCATTATTTTTAAACTATTTTTGCTGATTTTTATCAACGGTACGATACTAATACATATTCAAATTCATTTCCCCCTCAGCTTTCTAATTTCGAAATTCTGTATGTAGTATATCTATTTCTATACATACCCGTCGAATTGACGCGTCAGTTAATTTCACAGTTAATCAAGTAATAAATTTGCTTTATTCGTAAAATTGTTGCTTTAGTAATAAATGTAAAAAAAATCAAGAAAGATGCTAAATAAAAATCATAATGCGACGGAGATACTTCTACTGCTTCGAATCCAATATCTTAAACATACTGGAGCAACGTAACGAAAAGGATCTACGACGAATATTTGTACTTAGTACATAAGAAGAACGTTCGTGGAAAATGTATACACAAAATTGAACGTGTCTGCCAAAAATACGACGCGTAAGTGTAATGTCTGTTAATATTGTACAACTGAATTGTACATAAATTAAATAAAACGATTTTTTAAGGAAAATGTGTATTTTCTTTTATTCGTCAATTTGACAGGTACCCGTAGAAATAGGTATGCAAGAAATGTCCGTAAACCTAGTGTTAATATTGTTGCAATCACTTTTACAATTGTTTATTGGATTTCTAAAATATACAAATGCACAAGTTCTTCGTTTAAGTATTAATATTTTTTTGAAACACCCTGTATATGTACACACAACAAGATTAGGTTTAATTAAAATATACAGAATGAAGTCGTATAGTATAATGCACTATCTTTAAAATTTATTATTTGTACAATTGGAAAAATATTATTATGTTAATTTTAAAAATATGAACACATTTTATACCTGCTTGTACATATTTCTTTTTAATCTACTTAAAATATCATTCTTATGTTAGCTTCAGTGATCGCAAGGTACTTTACCTAAACCTGAAGGCACCATTCTAATGAAGAAGTGGAAGATATAAAAGTTGAATAACTCACCTGTAACAGAAAAGAATATCGATGCGTTAGTGATAATATTGGGAACAAAATAAAATGCGTAATTTAACTACTTCTTAGAGCTATTTTTCTCGCAATGACAACATAAACTAAATCTAACTATAACTGCTACTTTACAATAGCAATCTATCTAATGCCCCGAATAAAAATAATATTTTATCCAATTCAAATAGGTAATATTCCCAGTTCAGTTAATATCCTACAGCATTAACTCAATCGATACACCTAATGCACCTAATATATCTCCACTCGAAGCAACATTTATAAAATCGTTTTCCACAATTGACATAGCTAATATTTTACCACAGAAGGTCTGAAAAGCGGTAATCAAACATCGATTACTCAAACATCAAGACATCATGAATTACAATAGCCTAGGCATACGCTTAATCACCTCCTCGCATCACGTCACATCACAACAAAACACTCTATGCTTCGCCTAACCTAACCTTGGATGTAAAACCTGAAATCTCCTTTCACGAAACTGATCCAAACCAATTTTAGTTTCTTCAGCCAGGTTCAGCAGGTAAGTTTCTTATCCCTAATGTCTTAAAGACATCCAGAGCAAGAACAGACCAGGTTAACGATACACCACCGCTAAAAACAGGTTGATTTACGAGCATCGCGAGCCAGGTTGCATCGACAGGAACGGGCGAAGCCTCTCAGCTGTGCAAGAAGAAGCGCAACGATGCATTCCTTGCACGCAGCCCTGGCCGATATTACGTAAAAATCGATTAGAATTTACGCAAGCCAATGATACGGGTTGCGGTCGATGCTACAAGAAAGGAAAGGCAAGAAAGAGAGAAAGAGAGAAAGAGAGAAAGGAAGAGAGAGGGGGGGGGGGAGAGACTGAAAACAACTTTCCTCGTTGGCTACAACACTGGTGGGATTTGCAGGGAAATTACGTATGCGGAAGTCGTGATTTACTTGTCGCGAGGTATCTTTCATTCGGTCGAATGAAACGAGTAAAGAGAGACGGTGTCACGGGGAATATTTGTGTGGATGGTAAATTGATACGAGTGGAGGTTAGGTTTGGTTATTTTAACAACTCCAAGATGAAAAATATTCCTTTTTTTAAACTGTGATAAATTTAAGAGAGATTAAGAAATTGTATTTTTCGAAATGAAGAAAGTAGAAAATTTGAGAGATTCTATTTGTGGATCACAGCAAACATAATCTTGATATGGTTAGATTTGGTTATTTTAACAACTCCAAGATGGAAATTATTTCTTATTTTAAACTGTGATATATTTAAGAGAGATTAAGAAATTATATTTTACGAAATGAAGAAAGTAGAAAATTTAAGAGATTCTGTTTGTGGATCACAGCAATCACAATTTTAATAGTTACTGATGGTAAATTGATACGAGCGGAGGTTAGATTTGGTTATTTTAACAACACCGAGATGAAAATTATTTCTCTTTTTAATGTGTGATAAAATTAGAAGAGATTAGGAAATTATATTTTTTGAAATGAAGAAAGCAAAAAATTTGAGAGATTCTATTTACGGATCACAGCAAACACAATCTTAATAGTTATTTTTAGTATATAACTGAATTAATCTCGAAAATTACATTTTTAAAACTGGAAATTACCAAAGGCTATTTCTAAAGTTAAGACGTATATGTATTATATATAATTCTGATTAATCGATCAGTGGCTAGATTAAACTCATAATCTACTGAAATTTGACACCGAATTATCCGAGGTTAGAAATATAATTGTCAAACCGAATCCCCGATTATTGTCTGGCACACCTGACAAAATAAACAACTTCCATGAATCGAGATATTTTCTGCCCATAACGGGCACCATGTGTGTCACTCGAGAGATAAATCCGGTATCGACAACGAAACATGATACTGCAATTATCCGGTTCGGTTAAAGCCGTCCACCACTTCGCGGAATTCGCTAAGACCGAGAGGCTAGTGAATCACATTGTGGAATTTCACGTCTCGATAAATATTTCTGTACACACGTATGTATATTACGCTATTATAAAGTGTTAATCTTTTCCAAAGTACAATTACACTTCGCCAATAATATACACACCACTGCGCTATATGTGCATCAGTACGCGCTCGATATCCGGCCGATTATTATCGAACACAGAAGAGAAAGTTGCAAACAAATATTATTTCTCACAGACTCGCTATTATGGGTTCTCGATACACCATGGCACTGGTACCTTCTAACAATTAACCCTTTGCGGTCAAATGTCGCCATACAAGCGGCATCCCTTTTCTATTAACTAACTAAAAAATAATTTCGTTATCTGTACCGTCATTGGATATATTTTCCTATACTTCTGTACGGAAAATCAGGATAACGGTAATGAGCGGTCGACTCAGAAATAAAGTGGGCAACGATTTTGGACACATACGATAGAAACAATTATCGAACATACACATGAGACAACAGTAAACAACCAAAGCCTTCGCCGGGCACATGTATGCGTCCATAGGTCACACTGATAGCCTTTGCTGGATGCATATATGCGCCCAATCAAAGGGTTAAGAATTTTGTATTCTATACAATTTCGTCCCAAAATTTCCATTCATCATTCGTCTAATTATAATTTCTTCTATATGAGTATCCTGGAACCCCAGTTCCAGTTATTCAATAACGGTGAATATTTTGGTTAGCTACACAAAGGTTAATTCTGATTTCTCAATATTCATCAAGATATAAAATTGCACTCAACTGTAATTTTTTTTCTCATAAACCCCAAAAAAATCGGGTTAGAGGATTAAAAAAAAAAATTGACGCCACTGGAAAATAGTTTCTAACAAAAATTACGTCACAGAAAAATAACAAATCAGAAATATTATCTACTTATCGTATTTTTACCGTTTCCTAAAATTGCTACATCTAATAGCCCCCCACTCCTTACAAGCTTGGCGAGTAAGTTTTATAGTCAGAAAGAAGGAACAAAGAAACACGTGTACCGTGGATCCGCAACAAATTGGAGGCCACACTCGGGGTGCTCATGTTTCGGACGATGGCGCAGGAAAAAAGAAAGCACACCACGAAGTGGCTCGTCAACACAAGGATGGAACAACCGCAATCTCTTCAAGTGTATAACGATAATCGAGCGGAGTGCCGCTCTCGAACACGAAACAAACCGGAGGCAAGGCTGGGCTCCCACTGAACAACACAACATGCAGGAGGTTCTCAATGTCGCGACGAGGCTTGCTGGCTGCTCTGGGGGTCCGATTGCGTCACAAACGCGATTGCAAAACCGAGCCAGCAGCCTTGCAATGTCACCGCCTTCTTTTTTTCCCTTCCGTTTGTTTTGTCGCCGGTTCGGGTCCCTGAAGATCGGCCATGATTGCCCGTTTAAATAGTCCCATTTTTCCCGCCATTATTTACCACTGTTATCTTTAGCGTATCTGTAGCATCTTTAGTTGAACTATTGCAATTAATTTTTTTTTGCGATATTAAAAAAACTTTTAACCCTTCGACTACTATGGACGCATATATGCGTCTCCCTGAAGCTATCGATGTGGGCTATGGACGCATATATGCGTTCAGCGATTAATTTCGGTCTTACACCTCTCATGAAAACACAAAACAGCAACTTTTAAGATAGACACATATCTTTGTACTGCATATCAATAAAAATGAAAGAATTCTTTATTTTTTTATTTGTTAGAGAGTTATTTATTCCTTCGGGCGACAGGAAATTATAATTGTTGCAGTAGCATATGATATTTCACTTGCGGTGTATGTAATTTGTTACATTATTTTTTATTACCATGAAACCTTAAAAATCTCGAGTAGTTTTGAAGAACTTATTCTAAGAGACGATAGTGTGAACACTTTTGCGACAGGAGACGTAGTCATATTCTCACATTAAATTCATCATATTCATTTTCTAAAAAAACAATACCTTTTCAATATGCATTTGTAATATTTAATTTTTAAACATTTAGAACAACAAATGACCACAAGCATAATACTCAGAAGTAATACTTCTTATATTCACGTGTCTAGAATAGCAAAACTTTGCCATACAGTACATTACCGCTCAAAAGTATCCGGATACTTACGAAATGTGCAATAGAAACATATAAATGTTACTTAGATATCTAAACTAGTAACTGAAATCGATTTTCATTATTTTCTTATAGGATGAGTGGTGTTTTAAATTAAAAATTACTTATTTGAAAATTTACTGATACTACAATATCAGTAAATTTTGTACGAATTTCATCGACGTATCCATTGTGGTTAGGTTCTGTTAGTTACTAAGATTAGGCACAGCTTGTACTAATCGCGATGATCTTCCTATAAATATTCTCATTATTCCTATGATAATTTCTAAAAATTATAAAAGATAAAATGATTCTAAATACTTTCCCTACTAACTTACGCTATATTTTTTTAGAGAAGAAATCCGGGTACTTTTGAGCAGTAGTAGTTATAGACTTTTTGTAGTAGCAGCTATAGATTTTTGGAAATTATACCCGGTATTCAGCTGAACGTTTTGTCAGTTATCGGAAGTATTCACATAATTGTATACAATTTTCTATAAGAACCATACTATGTAATATTTCCATACGATTACATAATCTATTTTCTAACGAAAAATTTCAGATGATATTACATCTCGAATAATTTCCCTTTTCAACTCGTATTTAATCGAATTTTTATGATTTTCGAAACTTTCTTTTCTAGATTTACGAGTGTATCTTCTATTACCTCCGAATGATTTATCGACTACTGTAAATTATTCTCAACTGGAGGATGAAGAATGTGTGTAGCGTGTCTAGAAGAAGGTCGTAGGCGAGTGTCATCACCTGTATTCCATGCATGTTGCATCCTTAAACGACGGTAATTGTCATCCGGGTGACGCAAAGTGATCTACAGTATTATCTGCGCATGAGCGAAGTCGAATGAGAATAATTTATTTCAGCTGCTGCGCGACATACCATTTTGTAACGCGCGTGTATCTAAGTATACAAATAGACCTAAGCTTCTGAATATCGTTTTACCTCTTCCATTAAATTCCTCTAATAAATTCTTTCAATGTTTACCTTCCAACCACAGAACAGTAGTACTTCAGTAACTTTTAAGAGAACCCTAGTTATTTTTTTCCATGTCAAAAATAATTTAGACGACTTGATCAACTTACAAAAGTAAAGTCATACATTTCTCTTTTCGAGATACTTCAAGTTTTTCTGTTGCTTAACCCTTTGACTGTGGCGTACTTTTGCACGGATCCATTAATATATACGATACGATATTTGCATATCGGAAGTCGCGAATGGCTGCCACTACTACTTATACTTACTCGTTTATTTTTCTGATTAAATATTTTTAGTGCACAATATTATTTAGAAAAATAACGAATGAATAAAATTGTAAAACTGATCGCAAATGGAAATAAACACTTATATATCTAGCAAAGGAATAAGTATTAGGAGTTATTTATTAAATGAACAATTTAAAAGGAAAATAACATTACAATGAATAAATTAATAATATCTGTGGTAAAGAAACCGAAGAACAACGACGAGTCAGCGCGTCCATACATGACGGTAGGCACGAAACGAGGAGAGAAACAACTATGGTCGAAATTATTGCAAAAATGAAATGACTCTCTTCTCAGTGCCAACTACACTGAAACCGATCATGTGCAGAACAATTCTTTAATAAGTTTATACGATTTAATTAACAATGCGATTTTAGGAGAACAGCGAAATTGAGACTGAACAGTTGCCAATATTCAGCTATTTGTAATTGCTATATTACATGTAACATGTTAAATTATAAATTCTATGTAGAAAACAGTTAAGAAAACAAGAAATGTGTTATAGTAAAACGGCTGATACTCGTCGTGCACTTGTTTTACCTAAGTTACGGATGACGAATTTAATTCGTCATTTAAATTTAGACAATATTCAACGTGTACATTCTTGTTCATGCAAGAGTAAATGGTATCAGTTGCAACAAAGTTTCTTTCAGTGCTTCAATGAACCTTGTTTGTGATACACTGCCTCATAATGTCAGAAATAAGTAATGTATTTTATGAAAGTGATAACGAAAATTTTAATGAAAGAAGTGATTTTGAGAAATATGATGAGAAAGTTCTTAATGATCATACGATTGACGACTATAGTGAATACTGTAACATGGGGAACATAATAAATAAGCCACTGTTGGATTAAGTGTAACTTGTGCTTGGGATCGTTGATTTGATAAAAATTATAATCCTCTGCAATCCCTAGTTTTTCAGCACTAAGTTTTAAATTATTTTGCAATACGTTTCAATAAACAAATTTGTTCATAATTCCTTCAATTATCTGTAAATTGCCTGTTCCACGTGCATTCATACATTTCCACACCATCACGGACTCACCGCCATCTTTAATGCTCGGTTGAAAATTTTCTTTATTCAGTGCTGTTCCTGTTTTCGCCAGACTTTTTCCTTTCCATCCGATCCAAACACGTTGTATTTACTTTCATCAACGAAAATAGTTTTCTCCCAAAATGAAGCTGATTTGTCTATATAATTTTTCGCAAATTCCAATCTTTTTTTCGGTTGCTTTCGCTAATGAATGACTTACGTCTAGCTGTATCTGCATGAAAACTACCTCGATGTAATATTCGTCTTATAGTTTCTGCATGAATATTAGTGTCAGTACTTTCTTTTAACTCTCTAGCAATAGTCGTTGCACTGGTACTGGGATTAGTTTTTATTTTCTTTAAAATAAAATACTCATCTCTTGTTCCCAATTTCTTGAATCTTGCTGGACGCAATTTGTTAGCAACACACTGTTCATCCTTATACTTCTGGATGATGTATTGTGAAACGTGGTTTCTCGACAATATTGCTTATTTCTCTTAAAAATTTCTGTTTTATAAATAAATTAACGATGATTTGCCGTTCTTCCATAGTCGTTTCTCGTCGTTTCTCATTAAAATTCATATTTCTCAGCTTATTTTGCAGCAACAGATAGTACACTTTATCAAAAGGTTACCGAGACATTCAACTATTTCTTACCAGCATTCAAATGTTTCACTTCGTCAGTTTTTCTAAACATTTGAATGTTTACATAAGATCCCGCAAGCATACGAAGACCTTTGTGTGACAATATTTGTATCGCATAATAAATATCCTTCAAATACACAAGGAAACCTTAATCTTCCTATATTGAAGATTAAGATCTGTACTTCAATTATGTGTAACTAAATTTCATGAAAACATTATTAAAATACCGATAAAATGAAGTTGGACAAGATCCAGGGCGGTTTTGCGATATCTTCGCAACCTAACAAATTATTAATGGAAATATAAAAATATGGGTATCCAGGTACCCGGTTGTCCACATAAGGGTTAAAATAACCGATGAATTCTTTTCTAAATTTTTCACTAAGACTATTTTCATACTCGCTGTCACAATTTAGAAATCGAATTCGTCGAAGTGATTCTTGTAAATATGAAATATGCAGCAAAGACAGCAGATTGTAAGAATAAAAATTTCTACCGGATTGTAGAAAGTACATATCCGCGTAAATCCCTAGAATTTTCTGAGTCACGTTAGAAACTCTTCTTCGTTTCGAATGGGGAAAATATGTTCGATTATTGACAAAGGTCTGCGCGGAATAAGAGTTTCCAAGAAGAATGAGAGCTATTTCAATTGGGAATTTTTTTTTTCTTTTTTTCAATCGTCACACATCTACGCGCTAGTTTCTAGAGAACCTTCCTCGACTAGGTGAATCATGAATCGATTTGAATATATGAAAAATGCAAAGCCACGGGAACATTTCAGAGGACGAAATTAATAACGACACACCTATTTCGAACTAATCTGCAATTAACATCAGTTGAAAAAAAAAAAGACATTATACCGCGGGTTCGTAAACAAATTACCAATAACTCACACACGTTCCGTATGCTAATCGATCGCTGCTAAGCACCCATATTTTAATCCCGATAACTTCATTCCTCAGAATAAGAATGGAAAAGAAAAAAAAAATTGTAAAAATCTCGAACGTGGCAAACTGTGAATTGCTCGCACGTTAAATATAAAAATTTCAACATTTACTGCTTCTTTTTCTGGAAATCAAAATTCAGAAATATCCTAGAAATAATCTACGATATTTTAATGAGAAGCAAAAGCAGCGAAACAGGGTTTGAAAGAACGATTCTGACATTTACCACATTATTTCCTGCTATATTATGTCCTATTTAATTATGAAACCAGAAACACCGATAAATATCACAGGACTGATTTTAAATATCAACGGCAACCGATATTAGATAGAGAATACGATAAATAAAAAAATATGTAAATTTATATTTTTTTGTAAATTGTGTTCCGTACCGAACATTTCCTTTATTCCGGATTGAACCTTTCTTTTTCTTTATTTTAATATTCTAAAAAAGTTATAAGACGGGCCTGAAGGATACGCGACCCATAGCTGAAACCGTTATGAGCGCGTACCCTCGGTAAACTCATAACTAAACGACGTTTCCAGAACTCAGTTTTACTATCCATTGTTCCGACTTTCTAATTATTAAACTACTACTTTCCTTGTCTCATGTTCGATCTCCTCTTTTTTCGGAATTTTCTAAAACCCAGACACCTCCTTCTACCACCTTTTTTATTATCCTCTTTCCATCTACTTAAGAAACACCCTACGACCAATAATCGATTTTCTATATTCTCCCATTTTTTCACTTCCCAAGTTTGACTCCGTCTTCAGTAACTGAGATGCACGTCCTCTTCCGAATTTCGAGAGTCCTGTTTCGAACACCAACCAAGAAATAACCTAGCATTCAATCAGTCCGAGCACTGAAGGAACTATCAAGTTTTTTTATACTATAACGTTCGAGGTAAAGTACTCCGTGACCACTTCAGACCTCGTTAAAAAAATATCAGATTTTTTTCTCTTGTGATCTACATTTGCAACACACCGAAAACCGACGTGAGTACACGACAAATTGTAAAGGTAAAATGAAAAAGAAAAAAGAAATTACCTAGAAACGACTTTTAAACGGTGCAAATGTAAGAGAAAATTAGGATACATTTTTAATGAAAATAAAATTCCCTAGAAATTGAGGTTAAACGTTTGAAATGTGAGAGAAAATTAACCGATGGAAGATGTTTAAAAAATACGTCGATGGTACTCCTGAAAAAGGAGACCAAAGAAACCTTTAAACGTGCCCCTTTCTTTCCTTTTCTCAGTTCCTCCGAGGCGAATATAACCTGCAAACGCCCTTGCCAGGAATGCAATCTCCGATCTCCCGAAGCTCGTTTCAATGGTTCGCGCCATGCTTGCATACAGATGCGTGTGTGCATGAACGCACTCACGCACACCAGTTCTCTCAACGGTAGAACGTCATATCACGTAACAGTATCGCGTTGTCTCGTTTGCTTCGCACGCAACGACCAACCGCGACTTCTTTTATGTTTACAAATTGCGTTGTAACACTCATAAAATGGTTAATATGTTTCTTTACGTGTTTTTCTTCCTTTTCCTTTTTTTTTTTCTTAACCTTCTGAATGCTATGGACGCACATATGCGTCCAGCGAAAGCTATCTGTATGGACTAAGGACGCATATATGCGTTTTTCAAGTTTACATACTCAGTTATAATTTATTTGTAAATAGCAGGATTTTTAAAACTTCTTATTACTTTTCTCAAACAAATGATACGTGTCGAGGAAAAGAAAAATGTTTAATTCAATTTAACGCAAATAAAGGATGAAAACGGTAACTTGATCACATCTATACTTGCTCAAAACTTTAAGAAAAATTGAACTGATTGAAGCTTTGTAGTAACTTTTAATTAAACAATAAAATGAACTTGAATAGAACTTGGGTTTTTAAATACAAAAATGAACTTGAACAAAACTTGGAGTTTAGATACGAATTATTCTGAGAAGCCACGGATAAGCGTTAAAAAAAAAAATCTTTTTTACTATCAAAAATTATAAGTTTAGAAAACGAAAGAAGAGCGATTGCGCCTTTTCTTCGACTGAATTTTTGCAGAGGTCCGTGACATTGAAACGGTTAAAATTTTATCTTTCCGGGTTCACGATATTTATTTGAAAATTAGATATTCAGGTTAAAATAAGGATCTGGAGGAATTATCTCCATAATTTTACGATTTACAATAGTTTAACGAACCTGCAGAAGTGACGTAACCTAACCAAACGCGTTCGAAAAATACATCAACCCTAAATGACCTCGGAATTCTAAGTATCAATGCCACAGAGTAGAAGAGATTAAAGAAACGCAACTTTTTATATCATGTGTCACGATTGTGACAAACGATACTCTAAAAACAATTGTAAGGCACGTATGAATTCATCCTACACTAGGAAATGATCTCATATTCATTCGTGTCACGATCAGAAACGCCAGAGCGGATTACGTTCGGCAAGGAGAATGTTTCCCGTCAGCCAATGAACACATGCGACTATTCTTTTTTTTTCTATAAGGACATCCCAGATCTTCTTTAGAGGAAATAACGATGACGCTGATCATTGTCAAGGTGTTTCATCACAGTCACACCCTATACATTTCTTAATCCCGCCCCCTTGTTCGTGAAACCTTCAGTAATCTATAATTTACAACGAGTACAGCATACTTTGTCACAGAAATAGCCTCTGCATTAAACCATAGAAACTTATAAATATTGTATAGTGGAAAAATGATAGATTAAACGACGCCTTAGGGAAATGATAGTTTACAAAAATGGCGAATCAGGAAAATGCAAGATCAGAAAGAAATAACATGTAACGAAAATTTTGTGTACTTTAAAATAAAGCAGAGAGTACTAATTATCTTCCGCACTTTTTGTTTCGTTACAATTCAAAATTCTATCTTGTTGAAAGAGCCTATATATTAAGATATAATATATAGTACTTTTCTGTTTCACTGTTTCCTATAATATTTTATTGCAATAAAATATTGAACTTGGAGACTTTTTTTCTAAACTAAAAAAGATTCAAAACTTGGATTAGAAAAATTTGTTATAAAATTTTTAATATTCTGAAAATTATATTTATTTTAAATACATAAAAAAAGTAGTCATCGAAAATTGGGATTGTCGTATTCACTTTATCAAACACAGTCGTGATGGTCATTTATATGATACTGTGCTTCATGTATAATAACCATCGAATGTACTATAAAACAAAACAGTGAATACTTTTCATTTCATTTCAATTCAAAGTTCTATCGCTCTTATTGGAAGACCCTGTACGTACCTAATGGACCATGGGCATAACAGATTAAATAAAGTAATAGGAGGTCCATACTGCGATTGATCTTCCTGTTGCTACAAGTTCGAAGACATTCTTGGCCACATTTATAAGGAAAAGACCGGTGTATCTCGATACTTTTCTTCTCCGGTGAGTTAATTGCGGCCTAGGTTTTCCTGAATCGACCACTAGCGGTCATTCATGCGACCCCCCGACTGTGAATTCGAGGAAGACTTTAACGATCCGCGGAACCAGTTTTCTGGTCAACGTAATTGACCGCCATAACGTTTCTGAACTGTATACCACCACGGTTGAAAGATCAAGACGTTTTAACTAACGGGGACAATCGACACAACCCAAGGAATAATTATGTTAATCGTTAGAGATGACTGGAGAACCTTTTACAGGCAATTTACTGGGTAATTGTAGTTTCGTCAAGAGGTTAAGTTAAGATTTGATGGATAAATAGGTTAATTAGTTGTCTCGTAAATTTTTATGGAAAAGGATAGCGAATCATGATGAAGCATTATAATCGTAATGAATCCTTTATGGTAACAATGTGATCATGCTCTGATCATTCATGCACTGTACATACAACTTAACCCTTTGCACTCGAGAGGTGATTCTCAATCACCACTTCGTTCGATATAGCAACTAGAATGACAATTAACCCTATGGTACCTTTTATTACTGGCCACGTTTTTTCACCGGGAGTTTTATGGTGGTTGCAATATCACCTTCGTCTGCCGGCCAAATATGATCTGTCTGTCTGTCTGTCTGTCTGTCTGTGTGTAAAGTATATATACATATAAAGCTAAGAAAAATTCAACTTCAGCAAAAGCTTCGAGTAAAAAGTATGCTTCCTACAAAAAACAATGAATACACAGAAGAACAAAGCTATCGACTCATATCTTTGAGAGAATAATTAGATTCAGAATTACTGGACCAAAGAGTCCTGGTAGTTTCAGGACACCTAGTATAGATGGCCACGTGTACGGGATTATCTTTGAGCTTTCTTCGCGGAAGAGAGCTCACCCCGGTGCAGTGTATAAGGTCACGCCATGCAACGTGTACGGGGCACACCGCACACCTGACAGGATCGTGTTTCATCCTGATGTGTTTTATACGGGGTGGAACCGCGTAACGTGATCACGTCGAATTAATTTGTTGCCAGTGGACCGATCAAAATTTTCTTTTATCGTATAATACGGTTTAAAGAGGTCCTTATGGTCGTAGAAATACTTTTTATTACATATTTTATCAGATCATATTTAATTTTTTATAAATAAAATTTTACTGTGTCTTACAGCTTTTTCTGTCGAGTTCTTGACGTGTTGCGATTTTTAGTGCATGTGAGAAAAAATCAAAGGTTCATCTATACATAAAAAAAAAAAATAGGAAACTAAGTAGCTTTCAAAATTGAAAAAAGGAAAGAAAAAATGGATAGAAAGTATATAATACGTAATAAAATTTCTCAAAAAGGACTCCAAGTTTAATATTTTATTGCGATGAAATAGAAAACAGTAAAAAAGGAAAGTATGATATTTTATATCTTAATATGTAGAATCTTTCAATAAGAGCGATAGAACTTTGAATTGAAACGAAACGAAAAATACGGAAAATAATTTAATACTCCTTACTTTATTTTATAGTACATTCGATGGAATTATACGTGAAATACAGTATCATATAAATGACTATCACGATTATGTTTGGTGGAGTGAATGCGATAAACTCAATTTTCGATGACTACTTTTATGTATTTAAAATAAATATAATTTTCAGAATATTTAGAATTTTATAACAAATTTCTCCAATTCAAATTGTGAATTTTTTTTAGTCTATTTACACACTGTATATTCAGAATTATACATCTTAAGAGTCTTTGAACCGTATGTGTGAGAGCAAAATAAAGTTTCAATCGGTTTGCTAACATGAGAATACTTTCAAATTAAGTTACACCGTTCACCCTGTATATCGTACCGGGCTTGTGGATGATCCTGTCTTACGTTATTCTAAACGCAACGTGTTACGTGTCCACGGAGCGTTAGCTATGAGCGAACGCGTTACGGAACGACCTTACGATTCAATTTCTCCACTGCCTACAGGGGAACAGAACCTCGTGGCATTTTATATAACGAATTTCTTCCCTTTGGACTGCTTGCCATTGTTCAGTCGTAAACGTCCTCTCAGATTTGTAAAGACACGAAACATTCAATAACTTTATAATTTCGCCAAAAACTCGAAGTCGAAGACCCGCATAGCCGGACATCACATGCGCTAAACCTAACTGGCGAGCAGATTTCCCATTACTTTCACCCTAACATAACAAATAATATACGAGAAAAATATTTGAGACAAAACTTTTGCGTACAATCCGAATATGCAATAAAATATACCAGTTTCCACTAAAAAAAACAACTTTCCGTCTGAAAATCCTATTTTCAGTTAATACCGGAAATTGCACTATCACCATTCGATAGAGCAATGCTCCGCAACCTTTCATCTTCCACGGCACAGCAACGTTTTTTCGACAATTCCGCGGCACACCACAAGTAAAAGCTTGTAAATACATAAAGTACAATAATACGTATACGTTTTTATTAGATAAAAAACATAATAAAATAGCTCTACGTATGTAGAGTATACTTACTTTTATTTAAGTTTTATATAAAGCAGTTTGAATTGTATACCAACAGAAGAACAAAAATATATAGTTACAGATTACATATAAAAAAAAATTTCCTCTTCAAATTTAAATATAAAGTATGTTGTTTGGTATTTATTTACACCTATTTAATCAAAGTTAATTTAAACATAACTAATTTATTGATGAGATATTTGAGCTTGTTTTGATGAACATATACGTTTTATATTTGGCTCTATATTAGAAAGTGCTACCCGAAGTTGAAATTACATATTGGCAAAAAGTTAGAGAAATATATGACTTAGAAAAATTTCTAACTAATATGGTAGTTAAAAAATTTGTTTATTCTCGAGAAAACCATCGTGGCACAGCGGTTGCAGAGCACTGTGATAGAGCATGCTCGAATTAGTTACTAAAATTTTTTTAGTATTCAATAATACTTTGAAAAATTGTGCGCTATTCGGCGATTCGGAGTTACATGCCGCGAAGTTACATCCATAATTTTAATAAGGATGGACAGATAGTGCAGAACACTCTGTACATTTAACTTAGAAATATCTCAACAAATATAATTTACAACCACCGATGTGTGTATCGAATGTGTAGAATGTATACTGTATATCGAATGTCGAATCTAACGTGTCTAATGCCGAATCTAAATCTTGAATGTCGAATGTTGAATCTCGAATCTAATTTCATAGAAGTGTCTGTACATGCTGTTTTATAAACTTGTATGCGTTTCTATTCGCTGTCTAGGTGTGTAGTGCAGGTGATCGAAGTGTGTCGATTGGTTTTTTCAGTGTTCTAGGGGTAATTGACTTGTCTAGTGAGTAGGGAGATTGTTACTTAAACTATTTGTTACATTTTAACCCTTTTCGCTCGAAGTTTCCAGTACGGAAGTGAAATTTTTCTTTGTTGTTTCTTAGCATAATTACTTGTGTTTCACCTATGGTTTCATCGATTCAAATTCGAAAAATCCAATGGTTCTATTACAATTCACAGCTACTTGCGATTTTGCAGTTTTTTTTCATCGTTTCTGAATTCTATTCTTCCAGATAGTTGCTCAGAATCTGTAGCATCTATCTGAACTTTGTCTTTCCTGTCTGCTATCAGAATCAGTTTCATTTTTTATTGTTATTCTAATCCTCCGTTTTCTTGAACCAATTATTTCATTCAAATCTCTCATTTATGAGATTACCGATTTGATTTTTAAATAATTTAAAATCGACACAACTTTACTGTTACTAATTCCGACATTTGGCTCGATCTTTACAAGCATCAAAGACAGACCAATGTATAAAATAATAATTTTAATTAAACACAATGCTGTATTATGAAATGTATATACGTGAATCATCTGAAATGTAAAGAACATCTGTTTAAAAAAAAAAGACAGTTATTATCGCTCTTTAATTGTCATTCAAACTGCTGTATCGAACCAAGTGGCGACTGAGAGTCGCCTCTCGAGTGCAAAGGGTTAATAGAATTATGGCTCTTCTGGTCGATTGGTAGATCTAGCACTTCTGATGGCCAAATAAGAAAATTTTCGAAATTTGGTGTTATAAAACCAATTTGCAGCCCGTGTTGTTAGAGTTAAGTGGATAAGGTTATGTGCCCAGATTTTGTGTGTGCATTTTTTTTTTCTTCGAATACACTAATAGTAAGAAGAAATATTTTTTTTTTGTAAGTGTAGAAAAAGGTTAAGTTTTAGGCGCGAAACGAACATGGCTTGTAATATAGGAAACGTAGCAAGGATTAAGTTCTCTTTCGTCTGAGCTAGCGCCATGTGTAGATCGCCACGAAGAAATAAGTATTATACAAATAAAATTATAAAGCAAAATCTGTGTGACTCTGCCTTATCTACTTAACCCTAACACGTGTTGCCTAATCCCAAGCTTCGACAAATTTTAGGTTTTTATGACCGAACAACGAGATATCTCGTTATCCGTACGCAATGAGTTAACAAATGGAGCACCGACTGTTTTCTGTACAGGTAACAGAGGTATTTACACAGTAGTGAAATAAGAGGGGATAGGTCAGACGAGGCACAGGGGAGACCGGTGAACGCAGCGAGCGGAACGGAGTGGACACGCGTGTATTAATAATGGCCGTGGTACGACTGGTAGAAAAGGAGAAGTCGATTTACCGTCAGGTGAACCGGGATGTAAACAGGATGCCGCCGCGAGGAGAGGATAACGCGAGGACACGTCGCGGACTGGCAAGGTCGTTGCCATCGGAGATTCCAGGCTACTCACCTGCGAGCCTCTCGTAGCTTTGAAGCGTCCTGTAGCCTTGAAACACCTTTGTAATAACGAAAGTAACTATTGTCTCGAGAAATTTGACCGTTTTTAACTTGAACATAACCTAAACTAATTTTTAAAACTGTTCTTGTGAGAATATATATTTTTGAGCGTAGACTTATTAGTGATTTAATTTTTGGAAAAATTGTATTACTTTTAAATGTGAAGTATAACTAATCGTATTTCTCATAACGTATAGTGATCATAATTTTGTTTACGAGAGAAATTTCGAAAGAAAATATTAGAATATTAAAATATTAAAGTATATAGAAAATATTCGACATTCTGAAATACAGAATTATTCGAACTGAGCTTCTGAAGTTTTATTTTTCTTTTTTTCTTTATTCAAGGTTTATGAATATATTTTGTTCTCTAAACAAACGTTTTATTCAATTAATGAACATATTTTAGTTCAGAAAGAAACATAAAGAAGGAGATAAAATGTGTTTGTATTTCTAAAACTACTGTAACAATATTTTCTTCGATTGTCTTAATCCCTTAATATATGATTTCTTTTCTAGACTATACATCTAAGCACCAGCTACTTATTGTTTTAATACCATTTTATACTAATGTATTATAGATTAATTACAATTAACAATACACGATCTTATAAATTAAAAAGGAAGTTAGAATTAAAATTAATCTTTGTCACTAATATAACTGTTTTTGTCGAATTTCAGCCAGAATCGGTATTAAGAGTCTAGCTCGTTGTTATAGGTCAAGGGGTTAATAATAAATTTTAAAGTTAGTGCGTTATACCACACACTGTAGACTTCATTCTATATATTTTAATTTAACCTAATCTTGTTGTGTATACATATACAGGGTGCTTCAAAAAAATATTAATACTTAAACGAAGAACTTGTGCATTTGTATATTTTAGAAATCCAATAAACAATTGTAAATGTGATTGCAACAATATTAACACTAGGTTTACGCACATTTCTTGCACATCTATTTCTACGGACACCTGTCAAATTGACGGATAAAAGAAAATAAACATTTTTCTTAAAAAATCGTTTTATTTAATTTATGAACAATTCAGTTATACAATATTAACAGACATTACACTTATGCGTTGTATTTTTTGCATACACGTTCAGTTTTGTGTATACATTTTCCACGAACGTTCTTCTTGCACTTAATACAAATATTCGTCGTAGATCCTTTTCGTTACGTTGCTCCAGTATGTTTGAAATATTGGGTTCGAACCAGTAGTTCGATCTCCGTCGCACTGATTTTTATTTAGTATCTTTCTTGATTTTTTTATGCATTTGTTACTAAAGTAACAGTTTCACGAATAAAGCAAATTTATTACTAGATTAACTGTGAAATTAGTCGACGCGCCAATTCGACGGGTGTCCTAAGAAATAGGTATTACTACATACAGAATTTCGAAATTAAGAGTTGAGGAGGAAATGAATTTGGATATGTATTAGTATCGTATCATTAGTAAAAGTCACCAAGAATTGTTAAGAAATAATAGTAGTAGTTTCTGCAAACTTTGCTAGTGAAATCCAAACTTTAAAACGGATCCCGTAAATCTAGTGTTAATAACTTAACTTCTGAAGAAATTTGATTCTTTTAAGTGAAGTTACCGCTAATCTTATTTATAACAACTTAAACCAACCATAACTTTGTTTACAAGAGAAATCTTCTTGACAATACTTAACATTCTGAAATGTGTAATTATTCGAAATTAGTTTCTCAAGTTCTTTTTGTTTTTATTTTTAAAGAATCAGGAAGTTTTGAATGTAGATTTGTTCTCATCTAACTTTACATTCTCGAATATACACTGATCCTAACCCAATTCTCCAACGGTTCCCAAGCAAAAACTAATCGTTCTTCGATGTAAATTCACCCTAACCTAACCTCAAAGATAACCATCAGCCATTTCTTCGAGTGTACATCTTAGAACAGAGATAGTGCAATTAGAGACGATTCCGGTGAATCTATATACGTCCCAGGGTTGCCAATTACAATTAACAAAGAGCTAAAACACGTGAGAATCGGCAGACGTGTTTGGAAACGAGGCTTAATATGTCGAAGGGGGTCACGAGGATGCTCCATAGAAACATTTTTGACTTCCTTTAGATCGGCCATCTTGCACTCGTCGATATCTCCTTCATTGGACGATTGAAAGTTTCACTTGCTCAATGAAATCGCAATTAAAGGTACGTTTCTATGTTAAAGCCAGAAGAGGTTTTAAGGTCAGATCGTAATGCTGCACGGGAAAACGAGCACCACCGGTGGAAAAGGATGTCATGAGGATATGTCAGAGTGGCAAGGTCATTGTTACTAAGCGGGTCCAGGGTGTTGCACATTCAAGGACCTTCCCACTAGTCGCGTTTCATGCGCGTACAACTCCAGGACGACAATTATATCGATAGGAGCACCGGGAGCAAAGGTAAGTAAGCCAAGAAGACTGTGGATTTCTTAGAAGCGGGTCAATCTAATCGTACATACTTCCTTACTACACAAGGAACGTGACCAAAGTGCGAGGGATACCATGTTGGTAACTAGCTGGAAAGTATTGTATGATTTAAATTACATTTCTTCGCCGATGGAGATTTATCACTGGATCTACCGAACCAGTCAAAATGACCGGCTTTAAATTTCCATGTAACACGTTAAGCGCCACATTGATTTCAGTCGATTTCTCGTTTAGTCGTTCAGTTTCGAAAGTTTTGCACAGAATGTTACAATATATTTAACGAAGAAAGTGGTGACCTTATAACGCCTGCAGAGGAAAGTCGTACTCTTTGTTTGAACTGTTTTAACGAAACTCGTTAACCCCTTGACTGCTATGGACACATATGTGCGTCTGCCTAAAGCCATCAATCTGGACTATGGGTGCATATATGCGCACACTCATGAAACACATCTATGAAACCATACACATCTCATGAAAACAAAAAACACCAACTTTTAAGATAGACACATCTTTATATTACATATCAATAAAAATAAAAGAATTCTGTTTATACTGAACACTTATTCTTCATTTCTTAGAATCATTTACTTCTTCAGACGACAGATGATTGTAATTGTTGCAGTAGCACACTGTAATATTCCACTTGTGTGTTATATTAGTTTTTATTACTATGAAACCTTAAAAATGTCTAGTAGTTTTGAAGAACTTGTTTTAAGAGACGATAGCGAAGTAGGTGAAAAGAGTCAGATTTGAGTAGGGATTGAGATGATAAAGTTGGAAGATTAATATTTCTACATAAACAATATATTTCTGAAAGGAAAGGAAAATGGTTCGTTTCAATTTGGCGTAGGTAAAGAATTAAAATAGTAATTTAGTTGCACATTGTATAATCGATCATGGTACAGCAAAGTTCACGCTACGCGAAAAAGTATTCCGTCCTCACAGAGCGTTTAAGTTTCAAGTACTCCGTAGTCAAAGGGTTAAATAACTGCTTTCGCTAATAATAAATTTACCATCTTCAAGCATGAAAAAAGTGTATCTCTATGTAGCGTGAATACGTATAATATTATATATATTTTTTAACAATATAAAAATTTAAAAAATATGATTAAAGGTTCAGTTTCATTGCATAACGTAATTTATAAATATCCAATCATTTTGACTGATCTAATTAGGTATACACAGTGAGTCACGAGAAGCAGAACACCTGAATATCTGTAATGCAAGGGTTACGAGATACGTAAAGTAAGCTTTATTCTGTACAATTTGATACAATGTGAGCGCGTGTCATCTATTCGTTACGAACTCGAGAACTTTTTCTTCTTTATCTGGTTTTGCGCTCCTTCTTATACTATTTTACATGGGCGTAGCGTTCTTTTGGGTGGAGCTTGTCTTCGTCAACATTCTATTGAAATGAAATAAATGAAAAAAAAAAAAAAATGAATTACAAAGCAGTACATTCTGTTACTTTACGGTCAAATAAATTTATCGTAGCTCAAGGGATTAATTCTGAACATTTAGCGTAACAGAAATGAAGCAAATGAACCTTGCACGTTGAATTTTATTTATTCCGTTTTTCTAAGTTGAAGGTCATTTGAAGGTCACATCATGTTATACGATTGAACTCGTTTAGATGTCGACTACAATTATACGAGGAAAAGAGTATGCAGTTCCATTTAAAAAAAACTTTAGTAAGTACCGAAAAAAATTGCATAAAAAAAGATAATATGATGGCGATGTGCATCTTCGAAACCGTTTTAATTCTAATGTACCCATACTTCATATCTTTAAATCCAACAAAGATATTCAGGTGTTCTGGTTCTCGTGACTCACCCTGTATATTAATTGTGATTAATTAATTAATATAATTAGGTATACACATTATAATTATAGAATAAAAAATGTAATTGTACAATATAATTAGGTATATATTAATTATATTTATTTTATTTATATTAATTTTAATTTATAATTCGATAGTTCTAGTGTTACATACATACTTGTTAAATTACAGTACCCTAAGCTAAATAATCTTTCTCTTTCTTCTTTATCTTAATAATTTTGCAATGAATGTTTAACCTTGTGCTAACTGTCATGATTGTAAATACATTTGCAAGATAAAACATTCCTAAAAAAAATTCCAATCTACCGATTCTTTCTCATAATATTTCCAACGCAAATACCAATAGCCACGTACGACAAACAGTCGCTAGATTGTTCAGATAAACAAGCTTGAAAAATGTTTACTTGAAATCAGTTCGTTTCATCACATAGTGAACTATCGAATTGGCCACTTATAATAGTTATATTTTTGTAATTACGAAGAAAATTTCGACAATATTCAGTACTTTCTTTTTCTCTTCTTCGGTGTGTACAATGAATAACAATGACAAACTTGATTCACTTATAAAGCACACAAAACAATTCTAGATACTTTTTCCTACTTTTAATTCAGTCACTTTTCTCTACTGTAGATTTTCAAAATAACGTCACCGATTTTCCGAAAACACGAATTTCACAAATCGCCGTAGATTTCTCGCGCGTGATCAAATTCCTGAGAGACTTGGTTCATTTCTCCAGGAGAGAATCGTTTCTTAAATACCGTATTGTCCTATCTTTTTCGAAAACAGCAGCGACTTGAAGATTTATGATAGCCAACAGAGATCCTAGAAAATTTTTCTCTCGCGAGCGATGGAATAATAGCTCCAATGATAGAATGATGTATGCAAAGCGGTAAATCAGTCGGAATTACGGTATCAAGGTGGATTCTCGTATAACGAATAAGAAATGCACGCCCTAGCCTCTGATAAGGCAATTATTCTCATTCGACAGCCACTGACACACTTTTGCCCGAGTCGATCATCCTGAAATCTCACTCTTTTTCCAACGATGAAACTTTCGTGAAACTTTCACGAGGAGATCCGATGCATTTTTATGAGGCTGCCCCTTGGCTGCTGTTCAGAATTCAACGATCGTTGTCGTGCAAGTGATTCCGAAGTTCTCATATATGGACACAAGATCCTACGTCGCGTAATTTTTTTTAATAACAGCATTCATCATGCATAATCGCTCTCTCCCCCTCTCTACTTCTTCAGTCTTGAAAATTTCAAAAGGTAGCCTCCTCTGTCTGTCCCATAATTTCGTATCTTTGTTATTCGCAATGAAGTTTCAATATTGCTCCCTGGAATTCCTATCTGTTCGCTAATTGTCGACGGGTTTCTCGATGATCGTATATACAGGTTAGAAAGGTTGCAATGTGATGTAGATAGGCCAACTAATGGTAGTTCATTACTCATAGGGGGAAATTGAATTACCGTGTTAAATACCTTGGCCACTGGTTTGCACATTTTATTCGCTTTATGTGCTTGGATATTTTTCTCTTTTTTGTGAAGAACGTAGGGAAGTTACCGTCGTGATGCGGTGTGACATAGGGGGGCAACTCAATGGCAATTTGTTTTTTTGTTTTCCATTTAATTACAGTGGACATTGAACTATTTTTTAAATAGTTTCTACATTTTATCCACTTAACACATTACCGATACATCGAGATTTTCCAATTTTATGGAAAGAATGGTTATACTTGGATTTTTTTTTTTTGTTCGAGGAAAGTTACCATGATGTAATGTGACATAGATGGGCAACTCAATGGGAAATTTTGTTCTCCTTTTTATTACAGTAGACATTGAACTACTTTTCAAATAGTTTCTACATTTGATTCATTTAACACATTGCCGATCGATTGGGGAGATCTTCCCATTTTACGAAAAGAATGGCTGTGCTTGGATATTTTTGTTTTGAGGAAAGTTACCGTGATGTAGTGTGACACAGATGGGCAACTCAATGGGAAATTTTGTTCTCCCTTTTAATTGCAACGAACGTTGAACTATTTTTCAAACAGTTTCTACATCTTATCCACCTAACACATTGCCAATCGATCGGTGAGATGTTTCAATTTTACAAAAAGAATGTCTACATAAAAGAAAATATACAGATTTATACAAAAAAATTCAAGTAATCTGAACTTTATCGAAGCATAATTTCACTTAACAAAGTAACTACCTTAAATTTCTATAATTTTTTCCTAACACTATAAGCTAATATGTACATTACAATAATATAAAATGTCACGAGTTTTACTTGAAAACATAAATTAACCACTATGTTGATCTCGGCATCGTTCTTAAAGCACTTATTTGCAACAATGTTTAACATTGACAAAAATAAGCGATACCTTGCCAATTTAATAATTATTTGTATCATGTCAGCAACTCATAGAATTCTATAAATACAATTTTGCTCATTTTATCCATTAAATAACTAGAGTACTTCCCCTTCCGATTTCGAATTGGTGAAAATTCAAGATAAACCTACAGCAGCTTCTTCTTCTTCCTTAAGGCGGACTGGCTGACTTTCTGTCAACTTTTTCACCCCTCGATCATGTCCCAATCAGCTTTTTCTCCGCATACGAGAGTCGTTTCTCCTCGACTGGATAAGGCGAGTGTATAGTTTCTTTTCCCCTACTTTCCCCGTGTACGCTAAACGTGACCCTGACCACGACACTGGCTGCATACATCGTGATTAATACTGTTCTAAACGACCTATCGCTTTATCAGGACCTATTTACAACTGTGACGATGGAGTTCTTGTCTGAACATTATTTCACGGACGACGATGTTCACAGATTAATCATTCGAATAATTACCATGTGAATATTTCATTAAGATGAAATGTTAAAAAATATTGAAACATATAAAAAAAAAATATATAAAAAATATTTAAAAATATAATAAAATATTAAAAATATTCAACAAGCTCGAACAAGTGTTGTGAGCATAAAAATAAACATTTAGTATATTAATGAGAATAGCGATGACATTTTAAGAATAGAAAATGTGAAAAATGAGCTTGTTTCTCTAAATTACAGCCGTGAACGTTATGGTCAGACGAGGTTCGTGACTTCCATCCGCTAATCCGTTAATCTTGTTAGGGGAATCTGGTCGAACTAATCCTTGATTCTTCGCTAATCAACTTAACGGCTTACGACTCCCCTAATTGCTTGGATTGGAGAGACACGTGATTATCTCCCAACGAGAAGCGAGTCTGGAGTGTAATAGTGCCAGTTGAAAGTCCCTTCTGTTAACCATTCGAATTGAAATATTCTCAGTGACGATCTTTTGGTAAAATACATTCAGACTCCTTTTTTTTTTATTTTCAAAACTAAATTTGTAATACTCGATCTCTCATTGGTGGTTTGAATCATTTTTCAAACATTTAACATCACCTCAAACCTCTTGTAATTTTTATTCTAACATTAATTTCTCCTGAAATTTGCATGAATAAATCACCAACAGGACTGTAGTTTTATTGATTCTCGATATTAAATAAGATTTCACGTTAAAGTGTAATTGCAAAGTAAGATTTAATCTACTTTTGGCAGCAAATTAAATGGTCAGTATTTAAATCTATTTTCGATGAGTATTTAAATCAACTTCACTCAGTATTTTATTATCAAAAAGGTCGGTTTTAAACTACTAAACGGTCAGTATGTAAATAAGAAAATGGACAGTACATAAATAGCGAATGATCAGTATAAATAAAAAACGGTCAGTGTGGAATTAATTACTGGTTAGTATTATTACAGTTAGTATAAAATTAATAAATTGACAATATAAAACAGAAAAAACACAGTATTAAACCTATTCCATTATAGACTCATTGTAAGTCGAAAATTAATTTTATATTTATATTTATTGACAATATACAAATAATCGTGTCACTGATGAAAACTATTGCAAGTTTCTCGTAAAATTCTGCTTAATTGGATAAAGCAAAGCTTCTAAAAACGTACTAAAATAGCTACGAAACGCGTTAAAAAACTCTTCAAATCTGCAACATAACCTCAAACTACTTCCAGCATTCATTCCTTTTGAGATTTGCAGTATCGCTAAATTTTCATTTAGTTTTAATATTAAATAAGAATTTTCGTGAGAACGTAACTTTAAGTACTTCATAATATTTTGTTTTTTGTTTAATGGAAGGAGATGTTAAGGTTAGTTGCTTCTGGGAAATCAAGAATCCTCCATGTCGGTTTCTCGTTACTTTCTCCCTTCGAAGTGTGCAAGAAAGTAAAAATGGAGAGCGATGTCGCCTTTCCTTCCCTCGGGGTAGCGAACTTTCCGTAGGGTGGCCTTAATGGCGAATAATAAGCGTGACTTTCTTAAACCGGGTACCAGCCGGTCAAAAATTATGTCCAGCCTTCCTCGAATCAACACGGAGAAACATCGTTTCGTCGCTTTCCAACCATTTTTCATCGTGTCAGCCACCGAAACGATCCTTCTCTGTCATCATAACCTCACTCTATATTGATACCACAGGCTGACTACTCTCTTTGAACTTCTGACTTGGCTTTTTAGGTTACGAAAATTCTTACTTCGACGGACTGGAAATTTCTTTGGACATTTATTCAGTACTACATTAATATTTTTCAATTTCACATGTTTATTCAGTTCATATTTCAGTATCAAAGATATATCTTTTTTCTATCTTCGATCTATGATAATTTTCATTTAACACGTTGACTGTCGCGCCAAAATCACGTTTTGCTCAGGAAGCCACGAAAGTATTTTTATTATTCTAAGCATATAATAGCAAAATAATAATAAATATGGTTACATACGATAACATTCTTACTTATGGGGTGTTTATCTTACTGGTGGTCACGGGTGACCACCATGGCGCCTTGGTGCGCTGAATGTCACACATGATAACTATTTTGGAATATTTATTTCCATTATGGCTATTTACGACGCTTATAAAATATATCTATCCGAAGAAAATTATGACGTAAGATGAAAAAAAATAGGAAAGGCCAGCACACCTGGTGCGAAATGTTATCAAACACATTTTGCAAGATTTGGAACCAAGATTGCTAAAAATCGGACCAAAAAGGTTACCACATCCTGCTCTTTCCAGAGACCAACACCCTTACTTACCATAGCTTGCGCGAACTAAGTGGATAGAGTGTTTTAAGGAAGCCGTAAGAACAGCCCAGGGAAAAAAACGGAAACAGTATTGACGAATGGCGTTAACGCCTATCAAGGCATTATAGCATAAAACTAGGAAAATCTAACATGTTCGGACTAATTGAATGAGATCGGCAGAGGAATTCGGCGGTAATGCGAAGACGGTGATTCGGAAACAATTTTATTCAGGAGATCATTCGGTAAAGAACGCAGACAACGGGTCTTACTTGTATAGTGGAATTTACCGAAATTGGAACGGTAAAATATACAATAATCTTACAAGCTCAACTTGTGTGGTCCTTCGACTCGGGCACAACGGGTGCGATAATTCGAGAGATTCACAAGGGAATTGAGCAGAGGCCTTGGTTGTTTACCATCGTGGCAGGCAACGGTGTTAACCTGTAATAACCTCGTTTCCGTGAAAATTGTCGAATTCTTAACCCCTTGCTGTATAATAACGAGTTTCACACGTGATGAAGATTATGGTCAAGGTGTGACAAAAAAAGTATTTGTACGTCTATCAAATTTGTATTTTTGTTCTAACTTTAGTTTGAATTCAAGATAGAAAATTTTCAAATAAAAACTGATACATAATATCTCGATTTTCTTTATTCAAAATTGTACTGGTACAGTGAACATTTGATACTAACACACGTAGTAACTAAAAATTTGTACGATAAGGAGTTAATTAAATTATTCCACTTTGAATTTACAATTTCCTCCATTTAGCTTGTCATAATCTCGTTTCCACGGAAAGTGTGAAAGTACACTTCTTCCTCAATTTACAAGGCACATTTTTTACGCGGTAAATTATAACACAATTTAGCCAGAAAATATACTTTCCTGGAAGTATTAAAAGTAACAAGTGTATACAGTAACTTATTCGGTGAAGTTGAAATGCGTCGGTGCTGTACGAGATAAAGATAAAACAAGCTCTCTATTGTTCCCATTTGCGTTCCGACTAATTTTCATTCGTGTCAATTTGTAAAGTTTCAAAATAGTGTTCACATCATGGACCATTAAGGCAACGCCTTTCTCGGAAATTTGAACAATATATATGGCGCGCGTTTATCGAAAGTAACCACATCTAGAGTGGCGATTAACTTTCGGATAATCAGCAAACGCGGCTGAGGGCCGATCCGCAAGAAGCGGTCCTGCGAGATCGCCCGTGGATCTCGTGTTCGGCTCTCGCCGTTGGAAAAACTGGTCCCCGTTGGACACCATGTCGTTTCTTCCCGTGTATATACGGAAGGCGTACTTTCATTGCATGCTGCTTTTAACATTGTTACTCTCAATCAAACAAACTTAAAAGAAATTAAACGTGTTTATAATTCTCGTACAAATATTACAATTTATTTTCTAAAGTAATGTATTAAATATTAACCTTCTTTGTATCCTGTAAGTTTTCTACATACCGACCAGAAATACTCGAAAAAATATGTGCTTTATTATATGGGTTAACCCCTTTGCGCTTCGAGTAAATTTTCTCATACGATCGATTTAGCAACTTCAACACACTTCTGCGACGAAACTTTGGAAAACGAAAAAGTTTCACTTTGAAAAAAAAGAATTGTACACTTTCGTGAATTTGTTTATTTTTATCTATTTGATCAGTTTGCTTTGTTTAACCCATTGCCGCACACTTTTAGTTTTAAAATCGTGACTAGAAACGCAGACTTTTTTTTTTGTTCATCATTACTTTTTTTCTGTACTCAGAACAAATGACGGCTATGACCGTCGCGAAGATTATAGTCATTTTTGTTCAATGTATCACTGAAGAATAAACAAATAAATGCATCAGTAATTTACCTACATATCGCCAAAAAATGGACGTGCTATAGTCGTCGTTTGCGGCAATGGGTTAAATATAAATAAAATTTGAATGAATTTATGGCGTATGTTATGAATGTCTCCGTAGAGGCGCCACAGGAGCTCAAAGGGTTAACCCTTATCACTCCAACCGGCAGTAATACTGCCAAGCTTTAGCCAGCGTTCTACTCCAGCCGGCAGTGTCACTTCCAGAATTTCGCAATGTTATAATTATTGCGCTTAGCTCACTATAAACCAGCGTATACTACACATCGTACCTATGGAAATATCTCCTGTCATTTTCAAGTAAAATATTTAATTTAATTTTATTATTTCTAACGGTTTTGCGTGAAATATAAATTTAAAGAAAAACCGTGAAAAAATGAATGAAGAAATATATAGTAGTGATGAATTTTATATTGAAGAATTACAAAGTAGTAATTAGTGATAGTAATCAAAGTGATATTAGTCAATCTGATAGTAGCATTATTGAAGTTTATACAAGGAAACGAAAAATGTATTTTGAAACTAACATTTTTATTTCCTTTTAAAACTAACATTTGGGGAAAAAATTATGTAAAAATAACAGTAAAATATGAATGAAAATCTTTTTTGTACTCCTTTGTTGTTTACTCAACATTTATAAATATTATTACTAATAAAAAAAAACTACCTCATAAAAAGTATGCAACGTCTTTTTTAATCACTTCGAAATGAAAAAAATTTGTCTGGAGTTGGCCACAAATCACTCTATAAAATTCTTCGAGTGATAAGGGTTAAAAGCTATTTAGAATTCTCAGCGAAACACACCGCATGCACACAAACTCCACTAAAAAATACCCAGCTCATAGTATAAAACAATACAAATATGAAAAATATAAACAGCCGAATAAAAGTGGTATTCCCTTTTCAGTCGAGCTACGATATTTTACGCCCGGTAGAAGAACCCATAAACTGTCCAGTTTCTATGAAACGATACACCGTGTTTCAGCCCGATTGAACAGGTTAAAAGCCGCTCTTAACGAGACCAACGAACACAGCACAGAGCGTCCCTCTCCGTGTGTAGCCGGTCGGGTCCTTTTTTTGTCATCTCTTTTCCCCGGGAGAAGCAATAGCGCGAACCTGGTCCAAGGTTACTCCGGATAATACAGCTTTCGGTGGTTTTTACGCGGCGCATGCGCGTTCCTGGTGTCGAGCTCTTCCCTAACCGCCGTATGCGCGCGCATTAAAAAGTGATTAACCGAGAGGAACAAGTTATAAAACCAATGGAAATCGTAATTTTCTCGTTTCTGTGCGGTATTAATTCCACGCCTGGCATCCCGTACGAGACGGGAAAGTGACAAAGCAAAATCAGGCCTTGCTAGTAGTTATAATTAAGATTTTTATCATCGAAAGGTCACCGATCCCGATAATTGGAGACTGTCTCTGATGTAATTTGATGGCAGTTTTTTTTTTCTTCTGTTAATTCGTGAGAAATTGTAATTACATTTTTTTTTAAGGGAAGTTGGTGATTATTCGAACGGAAGATTTGAAATGAAAACTTCTTAATGTCCGTCTAGAATCCGTGTAAGAACACTTTCGGTTCAGTTTTACTTTTTAAAGTAAAACGTTGAAACTTCTGATTATCTATCTCAGTCTGAGGTAAAAATGTGTACAAAAAGCGAAACCTAGATATAATTATATTCTTCACGTTAACCTAACAATTTGTACAAATTGTATATTTTTTATTTAACCCTTTTAGTACCGAACAATGATATATCGTTGTTAGCTACATTTGCTAAAAGTACCAACGACAGTATATCGTTGCGTATGCGATGGCACCTTACTATTCGCATCAATGCTAATTATTTGTGCGAGTAATAATAAGTAAATATTACACATTTTCAATAGCCGGATAACTATAAATGTTTATAATAATACTAGAATGTTATTTCACTGACGTTATACTAGTTACACGAATCACTTGTTTTGTAACAGGTAATCCTCTTGATACTTGCTGCGCATCATGGAATTATCATTTAGTTTCATGTTTTAATAGTAATCATTTTGTTACAAATAATTGAAAATACAGTATTTATGCTTTATACTACGGATTCTGCATCAAACTATGACCAAATGCTGATTTTTCTTACTTGCAAATACTGTTCATGAAAGAAAACTGATCTTTCCATTTTTTCTAATGATTTTGAATAAATGTTATTAGCGTGATTTTCAACAAATATTGAAATACAATTGGCATTAATCCATTCTCCCCTTATTTCGTAAATGTTCCTTATTGAATTTTGTAAATATCATTCTTACATTTTTTTTTTGTGATTTTTTTTCTCAAACTTTACTAAGTTACATCAAATTGTTACAGTATTCTGTGCATAGGTACAATTCTTGCGATCGGCATTAAAAGGATTAACTTAACAAACAAAAAAAGAATGAAAAGGTGAGGTTATGTCCCATTATTACATTCTGACGATACATCTTTGAAACTTTTCTTTTTCACACTCTGAGGCAGACACTGATTAAAGAATAACATCAAAGGGAACGCTTGAATAGGTGAAGTCGAGCGGAACGTGTCGAATCGAACGTGACGCAGCGACTTCCGGTTCTCGTCCGCACAGAAAAAGAGAGAGAAACCTGTTCCAATTATGAGCAGCAGGATTCAGATTCGATTTCCCCGCGACCGTTCAATTGAGAAAAATATGCAACGAGAATTTAAGGTCACCGTGGAGAAGAGGCAGAAGAGAAAAAGCCAGATTTGTGAAAAAAGAAGAAACAGAAAAGAAGAAGGGGGAGGAGCAGAGAAACGAGTTAACGAGACGGCCATCCGGCTTGATCCCTTCTGAATTTTAATGAACGCCTCTCTGATTTAAATTCGCACACTTCTCTTTCAGCAGAAATAATCTGCGTTCACAATACCGGCCGAGGAGAAATTCTGGTCGGAGAAACGAAATCAGACTAATGGACCTCGAAATTCTACTGAATTAATCACAACATGTATATTTTTCATTTCTCTTTTTTTTTTACCATTTTTTCCTCCTCTAAGTGAACCGTGTAAAGAAAATCAGGATAACGGTAATGAGCGGTCGACTCAAAAATAAATGTGGGCGGTTAAATAGAGTGAAAGCTATATTCTTGACTATTCTTAGCGAGTGCTAATACAATTCTGTCTTCTCTGAAAAATCGTAGTCAAGAGGACCCCCTTGACAATATGGCCTTTCTTAGCCTTGATGCAGAACCATCCCTAGGAGGGGGAAACGAAGCAAAAAACTGTACATGGCTCACTCAAGCGTTCGTTTCTTTGGACTTTTCTAACAATAGATATTTAAACAATTTTTTTTCACTGATCCACAGTCGTAAGAAACTAGACTAATCTAACTTAGATTAACCTAACCTAGAACTGATGAAAGATAGTGTAAATGATGCTTTGAAGATTTCTCAGCGAAAGGCCTGTTCTCATGATTTTCAGGCCACGAGTAGCTTCGACAGGAAGTGATGTGACCCCAACGAAGAGGATCATAACCTCGAATCAGTCGTTCCTCGAGTATTTAAATTTCTCCAGACTGTGGTAAAGTGTTGTTGAATTTTATACACATTATCATTACAAGATAATATATCCTACATAAAATATTTCAGATAAAATTGAATAAACTCTTCTTTAATCATTCTTCTGTGTTAAATTACGAAACAACGCTTCTAAAATGTGCTTGATAAGCGTAAAGGTATCTTTGGACTGTTTACTTTGAGCCAACACTAATCGTATAAATCACAGCAGCCATATTGCAATTCTCGCAGTCGAGATCACAAGGTGTCTTTGATTATTATTCAACACGAGAGAACAAGTTAGCGTAATACTTTTTTTGTCTCTCTTTGGTTTCGTGTTTTTCAGGTTTGGGACGTGCAAACACAATAAAGATGAAACTATTACCCGAAGAGATTTACTGCAAGAGATTAGATCTAACTCTTGCGATGTTTAAGCGGCAATTAAGCGGTTTTTAAGATCGACGCCGGTGAAAATGATTGATAAGAATGCTAGATACAAGAAATTACAGTGCTTCGCGTTGTGCATCCATGTTTAGCGTTATTGTAAAAACTGGAAGTGTACGGGTGCAAGAAAATATGAATTGTGACGATGTAAAAAGTTTTAAAAGTACACGTTAAGAACACGGGATTATAACATTATAACAGGAAGAGATGGTGTGAATATGTGGTGTAGAATGTTATCGTAAGAACATACGATGAAACTATGATATACAGCGGCATTGTAAGATCGTGGTGTAAGATCATACTGTTGAATGAATACGGTAAAAGAATTACACGTATATATGACATCGTTATAAAAATGTTATATAAAACCGTGGTATAAAATATTATCAATATTACTGTAATTACGAAACTTCATTGTACATTACTGTACTCCGTATATTGTGCAATAAATAATAAAAGATAGTATAAGAAAAATAACAATCTACATCATGAAAGATGTCTGATATAAAACCATGCTGCAGGATGTCAAAATATTACCATAATTATAAAACTATATTTTACATTAAAGCACACTATATGTTGTAAGTGTTGTAATGTATTAAATTTTTTTTTATAAGAATCATAAGAATACGGTAGAAGATTGTACTTGTAACATCGTTACAAAAATGTAGTATAAAACCGCGGTATATAATATTAACAGTATTACTGTATTTAATGTTATTGTACTCCGTATATTGTGAAATAGATAATAAAAGATAATGTAACAAAAATAACAATCTATATCATGAAAGACATCTGATATAAAATCATGGAGATGTAATGGCAAAAATGAGAGATGAAGAAGGGGAAGAGATGAGGGAGATAATAAGAAGGACTAATATAATAAGAAGTTTTCGAAAGGAAGAAGAAAGAAGAAAATAGAAGATTAAAAATATACCTACTTATACAGTAGAATCTAACAACACAAGAAAAGCCTAAATATCTACAGGGAAAGATGAAGAAAAGAGAAAGGTGTTTAACAGTGAGGTTTAGGTGTGGCAATGAAATTAAGGGAAAACACTGGAGAGAGAAAGAGGATACAAAATGTAGAATCTAACAATAAGAAGAAGAAGAAACGTTGATGCATATAATAGAGAAATGCGCGGTCACGAGGGGAGAAACAGGAATTGAATAACTGCTGCTGAGTGTAACAGGAGAAGTGATAGAAGAAGTGAAAAAGATAGAAAGAAAAAGAAAAAAAAAAGAAGAAAATGGAAGAAAGAGCTAGACCAAAGAAGAGGTGCAACAGTGAAGTTAAAAAAATGTAACAAAGATAGGAAGAAGATAAATAAATAGGTATAAGATCGTATTTTAGAAAGATAATCCATATAGGACAATTAATATAAGTAATATAATATAATAAAAGTTAAGATTAGCAGGGTAGCATAGCTGTGAAATATAGTAAATCGAAAAAATGTAGCTGCAAGTCAACCTAAGCTAAAAAGCAAGGATTATAATAAATAATGTAATATAAAATATTATGGTGCAGGATATAAAAATATTACCATAATTATAGAATTATACATTACAATATATTGTATGTTGTACATTTTGTAACATATTACACTTTTTTCTTTTATAACAATCATAGTATCGTTTAATTGTACACTGACACTTAACGGTGTAAATTCTATAAATAAAATTATTCCGTCACTTCTTCACCGGAAGAAAAATACCTCAAGCCGTGGGATCAGTTAAAAAATATCTCACTACTAGATCTTTATCGTGGTAATTACAAATTTGTAAGGTAAAATGCTACCCGGTAACTCGAAGAGATTATAGAAAAGTCTCTGCGGCATTAAACAATGGCAAGATAACTACATGTAACGCGCGTTCTGTTATCGCTTATCTAAAGACGCTCGACGAGAAATGAATAGCGCTGGTGATTTTTATTTCACGAACGACAGCGATGATACATACCGCAGCGGCAACAGGATCGAACAATAGCGGTGTTCGCGGCAAACTTTCCATTCAATGCAAGAAAAGCATCGTTAATTTTCCCGTGGCAAACAAGAATTGTTCAGCCTGTAATTAATACCGAGAAACAAGCGATTATCGATTACTTATTCCATTTATCGTATCGAAGATGTCTTCGTTGCGTGATTAATTCTCATAGCGTGAGGTTAGAGAACGCGTCAAGAATGATCTAATATGGTAGATTAACCCTTTGCGGACGCGTGTCGACATATAGTCGCCCATGCGTGTTTATCATTTTTAACCAATAAGGCATATAAGTCCATAATATAAAGCCAGTAAAAAGAGATTCAGACATTCTCGGAACCCAAATTTTACCGCATTTTATTAAGTCTTATAAATACTTGATTGTGAGTATCGTAGCGCGCTTTTCTTTCTCTGCAATCAGTCTTTCACTGAAGTGAACAGAGGAACAAAAGTCTTTGTACACGAAAATGAATCTTATCCAACTTCATTTTATTGATATTTTAATAGTATTTTTATGAAATTTAGTTACACATAATTGAAGTACAGATCTTAATCTTCAATATAGGATAGGTTTGAATTTAATAATGACTCTTGTACTTTTAGTTATTTTATTTTGTAAGTAAATCGACAATATTACTTCGTGATTTAAGGATTACTGTAGATATTGTTTCCTTTTTTTTTTATCTTCAATTGAATCTTGAAATTATTAAGCAATATGGACTCTTGCACTTTTAGTTACGATCAAGATTCTATTAAACAAAGAAAATAAAATAATTATAATAATTCTTACATAGATTCAAAACAAATAATTACTCAGAAGATAAAGAAATTGAAAATTAAAGAAGATAAAACTAAGAAATTGTACAACCAAAGTATCGATTCTTAACCTAATCTAGAACTTCTTGCAGTGGCTCTGGCAAAGTCACGAACTCGACATTGGTCGAAGAGGCTAGAGTAGGAGCAACGGAAACGGATAAAGAAAGAGAAAGAGAGAGAGAGAGAGAGAGAGAGAGAGAGAGAGAGAGAGAGAGAGAGATCCATATGTAGACGTGTCGATGATCGGATCTTAATCCTAGAAAATTTCGATACATGGCTCGCTCATCTTCGATTGAAAATCCGGATAAAAAGTTCGCAGGAATCGGCCTAGTTAACGAAACACGTTCCAGAGAGATTTGATTCGGTTAGAATTGCCTGTTACTCGATTCGATACAAGAATAAAATCACGTACGATCGTCTGCACTGTTAGAAAAAGCGTAGCGGGGAATGCGAATGTGACTTGAGAAAGTTCTGATAAATATAGCAGGATAAATATAAGCTTATGTCGGAAACTAGGATTTACCGATTTTCTAAATGTTCTTATATCGCTCAAAAAGTTAAACATTTTTATAGATCATTTTTTGACAGCTTCAAAAATCTGACAATTTTTACGTTTTTTTTATGACTACTATTTGATGAACTTTTTTGAAAATTTTTTGAAAATTTTTGATTGTGGGAATTTCCAAAGACAGTGTTAGTAGAAAAACACATGGAAAAAATTAGAAAATCTAAGTTAATTTGTTTTATGTTGAAAATTAAATTATGTAGAATTCCGTAAATTTATATTGAAAGAAATATTGCTTCAAATTTAAATTTACCAAATTGGTAAAGAAAAAAAAAATTACCATCTATTAAAACATTCAATAATACCTATTTTGAAGTACAAATATTAAACAGCCAGAAATTTCATATTTCACGAAGTTAGTCAAAATTTCAAAAACAGATGACGATAACAGGTAGAAAGCTTCGAATAAATTATTACAATGCCGCAGGTGTTAAAAGGGGAATAGAGAAATCTAAACGAAAAGATATAGAAGGAAGCTGGGTTGAAAATAGTCACCGATTGTGTAAGTGTAAAACGCTACCCGCAAGAGTTCACTTTTTTTCTTGGTTAGATCGTCTTTACTAGCCACGGATCGCCCAGTAAGGATACACTGTCGACTGGTTTGATACTTTCCACGTTAGGATAAGTTTCTTGGCTATGGGGAATATACCGAGCTCGTTTTAACGGTCCGCTTTTTTCCCCTCCCTTCCATCTAAGACACGAAAAACTATTTCCATAGACCATTTATTTTCCCCCACTATTACAATTAATCGGTATAGATTACCATTTCGAGGTTAGATGTTCAATACGTAATCTACTTTAATCACAAAATATTAATCTAATTAAATATTCTCATTTACGAAATATATAACCTTACGATCTATCAAACTTTTTACATATACCATACTGCATAGAAAATAAGCGTCCACATTAAGACTTTAACCCTTTGATTACTGTTGGCGTACATTTCTGCTATCCTTTCGCCTGAATTTTATTCCCTCTGGGCTTCCATTTTAATTTAACGAAACAAATATTACACTTTTTCAAATTTAAAAATTAATTTTTAAACTTTCAAAACCAATTTGACAAATTTTCCAGTTGAAAGTCGAACATCTACCTTTCTCTTGAAATCTGCCGTAGCGGAAAGGTTAAGAAGATAAAAATATTGACACTACTGAAATACATAACCTAAAAAAATCGTCAAACTTTCACATATACCATACTCCATTAAACACCTACTTTAAGGTTTTAAGAAGATAAAAATTTTAATCTAGTTAAATATTGTCACTTGTGAAATACATAACCTAAAAAATCATCAAAATTTTACATATACCGTTCTACACAGAAAATAAGCATCCACTTTAACACTTACAAAAGACCCACGATAGGTTGAATTTTATTGAAAAAATGTTATTTCCCAGATAATACAGCGGTAAATTTATATTTCAATTTAAAACTACCACATGTGCGAATAGATGTTTGCCATCTCTCCACGAGGAAATAGCGTCAGCTGCGAAACATAGGTTCGAGAAGATCCTAAACGATCTCTACAAAGTCAGAGACCGACTTGTGCATTTACCTATCGCTACATTTGTATTGCAGGGCGAGTAACGGTGCATCCTACACGCCGGCCTCAAGTCGCATACGAAACATAAGAGTCGATAGCGACGACGAATTCTCGCGACCTTGACAAAATCAAGAAAAATTCAATAGAAAGCGGCGCTCTCTCTCACTCGCCGTCGGCATTTCTCGAGAATGGTGTGTATACATGTGTGTAATAGGAACGTGGAGTCACGTAAACCGCGTTCCTCTCGCGTATGTCTCTCTCTCTCATTCTCTCTCTCCCCGCACTTACGTAAACGGATCGGGAACAAACGTATTACTTAATCGTGCGTTTCTGCATAAATCATGCCTGCCAACATGCGACTCGCGGAACTGCGTGTATTTCCGAGCGGACCTTGCGTACGAACAGAATATTTATGAGGTGTTTAGGTTACATATCGGTATGGGTGATTATGAGTGTGATTTATCGAGGGTTACTTAGTTCCATACTAAAACCGGAAGTGATGCTTTATACACAGAAAACGGTTCAGAAAGAAGTTTAACACTAAACCTACCATGCGCGATCAAACAACCGTTTTTAATAATTTTGTTTAGGTATTTCCTGCATACGACATTTTTGTATGGTCATTTAACCCTCTATTGCATTCTGTTCCTAATTGGGGACTTAAATTTCAAATGTTCTATAGTAAATTAAGTAGACGATACTGAAGAGCGATTTATTGGCTGAAATATTGTATTGAGGTAGGTGTTTTGTTTATAATGTAATATAAATTGTTATACTGATATAATGTATACGTAATTCAACAAATTGATCACATTCCACACTGGCCTCCATGGACTGAGAATCGGCAAAGGTGTAAGATAATAGGATGCAAGGGCCAATCAAGAGTTATGTGTGAGAAATGTAACATACATTCATGTTTCTATGTTAAAATGTCGTGATAGATTAATATTTATAAGATTATAATATATTAATATGTCAAAATGTTAAAATGTATATTTTTATAAATAAAATAATAAGCATGGTTTATTGTTCATTAAGTAAAAACTTGTGCATATCTAATGTGATTAAACATATAAAAAATAAAACTATATATATTTGTTTTACGTATAAAGACATTTTTAAATGTAATTATTTTTCGACTTACAATGAGTCTATAATGGAATGGGTTTAATACTGTGTTTTTTCTGCTTTATATTGTCAGTTTATTAATTTTATACTAACTGTAATGATACTAACCAGTAATTAATTCCACACTGGCCGTTTTTTATTTATACTGACTATTCGCTATTTATGTACTGACCATTGTTTTATTTACATCCTGACTGTTTAATATTTTTATACTGACCTTTTTGGTAATAAAATACTAACCGAAAAGTTGATATAAATACTGACCATTTAATTTGTTGCCTATATGAAATGTCGGTAGGTTTAATGTTAGAAAGTGGCGATAGGGTAAATCATAGGTTAACTTATGGGTTAGTGTAATGGAGTTTGACACACTCGACACCATTCATTTCCATTCTGTTATCTTTACAATCCTATAGAATATTTTTACGATTAACACGATGAGATACAAGTATCTCCCATCTTATTAACTTTAATTTCTCCTTATCCTCCGAAGCATAAATAAGATTTCACTGATTCAAGGCTTTGAAATGATGCAAACAGAAAATAGAAGAATTCTAAATTCCTAACATGTTATAAAACTTCACCATACTAACGTAAACTAACAAAATTATTATAATAAAGAAACAGAAGTGCTGTTTTTGAACACAAAATATTTGACGCTCCTGTAAGAACGTCATGAAAATTTCACATCTTTTATTGCAATCACTTCTAACTGTTGAACACTAAATCGTATATATACAGTTACGCTACACAGGACTTCTCACAAAATCGAAATAGGCTCAAAAGAAATTAATAACTGAATGTTGCAAAAATCCTAATTAAACACGATGCAGGTAAAAGTTACCATATTCTCAAATGTTTATAACGAAAATTATTTGAACAAAAATTATTTTAAGTACAATAAATATCTTTGATTTTGCAATTTTTGAATCATTTTTATTTGGTATTAATAATTATGGTTTTTTTTTCTAATTCACATATGTGAAATATTTGAAGTGACAAAAATTGTCAAAAAATTCAGATTTTCAAAATATGAAGCATTCACTTGACTATAGGAGCGTTGGAAGCATTCTAAATAGAGAGGATTGATTTCCATAGGAATAGCAAGAAAAAAAAGCAGTTCGAGTAGTTTCCGGAAGGCACAGAAATTATTCATACGGTCAACAGTTCTGAAAAAGAAGTTTCACTGACTGAATTCACCCGGTAATATATTGTTTTCTAACTGTAACGTGCATTTCGTCGCGGTCTACGTGAGTCTGCACAGAGTGCAGTTATATACAGTTCCTGGGTTTCTGCCTCCTCGCAGCGCCATATTTTCCCGTAGGCCCGCGGAACCGATAATCGGATATGATGCAAATTCTACGATACATTCAATGAATTCATTCGTAACAGGTGATTATTTAAAGACACTAAGCGCAGACTATTCAACGTTATTACTACATCACTCTCTACTAATCATATTACGATATGAAACGTTATTATACGCTACAGGGTGTCCCATAACTTGCTTTATCCTTTGAAAATTATTTAAACTCTCGATTTAATCATTTGTACTTTTTTTTTATATGGTAAAATACGGAAAGTAAAATATTTTGAACTGTATATGTAAAATGAACGAACAAGCTTTCCAAATCTGAAATAAAAATTTCGAAACATGCAAAAACACGTTATTCGATAATCTTGAAGGTACAAAATTACTGAAATTTTTGTTTTGTATAAATTAATAGGATTTTAAAATATATTATAAAGTAAAAATATTGTAGGATTATATAAAACATTGTAACAGATCTAAAAGATAACATTTTAGAAACTAAAAAAATTTGTTTTTTATCATTTTTATTATCGCCATTTTTACAGCTTTACAACATTATTTGCGAAAGAAATTAAGATGATCGAAATGGCAAAGATCGTTTGAAAAACCACGAGAGCGGTTTAACGAGTTCCTAATTAAAAAGTTGTGATCGTCTCGGTTCCATGGCTACCCAATTTACGAGCTACGCTATTATTTCACTAAAAAAATTGCACGTCTCGTTCCTCTGCTCTTACTAAGGATTCTATTTGCAACGATCAAGCTTAGGGCAGAATAGTTTCATGTTAACGGGTTCACAGTGCAACTTGCAGAACTTTTTTACCCGTGACCACATGCATAAAAATATTTTATTTAGTAAACAATTAATTCTTATATAGCACATAACGTCTGTGCTCTTAAATGTAAACGATTGTCGATAAAAAAAAGTACGTGTAATTTTTTTTTTTTTTTTTTTTTGACACTCAAAATTTCATCAAAATTGAAGATTATCACTTCGAAATGTTTTCTTGTATGTTAAAAGATGCCTATTTTTACATTATAATGAAGGATTATAATAATTGAACTTTTATACACTGGTGATACAGATTAAGAATGAGTAAATCATAATTAATAAAATCTACGCCCTAACGTGAATCCAACAAACAAGCACTAATTCTATCTACACTAATATTCGGACACCCTTTAAAACCGAATAACTTTTTTAAGATTGGATCAACCGAATTGTGTTCTAGTGAGAAGTTAAAAGGATTAGTTTACTAAATGATGTATAAAAATAATTTTTGAAAAATTTTAAAATTCAAAAAATTCCAAAATTCTAAAATTCCAAAATCCACAAAATTCCAAAATCCCAAAAATCTCAAAACTATAAAAATTACAAAATTACAAATTTTTCAACAAATTTGGAAAAATTGACGCATAAAAATATTTTTGGAAGAATTGGTCAGAATTATAAAGAAAATAGTAACGATCGCCTTTTACAACTTTTTTATCTGAACCCGTAATGAAAATTTGAAAAGTACATTTTGTAGATGTATGTCACTTATACGCATGCTGAAAATTTCATTAACGCTGCTATGAGCTATGAACAATTAAAAATGGCAAAAATCGAAGTCTTTCACGACTGTTGGCCTATAAAGATTCTTACATCTTTCAGTACCTGTTTCCTGTTCCTATATCAACCGATTTCGATAAAATTTTCAGCATTTATATAACGAACATAAATTTACCAAATATATTTCTTGAATTTTCATTACAAGCTCAGATAAAAGAGTTGCAAAAAGAGAACTCTACTATATCCTTTGCAATTTGGACTAATTATAACTTTTTCAAAATATTTTTTACACATCATTTAGTGAACTAATCCTTCTAACTTCTCATAAGAACTCAGTTCACTTGATTCAATGTTAATAAAGTTATTTTGTTTTAAAAGGTGTCTGAATATTAATACGAGTCACTATATGTAAACACCCTGGAGGTTCATAGTACACCAGCTGGTTCAACAAGTGATCGCGCTTAGGTAAAGTAAATTGGCTTTTAATGGACAGGAAAAGACCAAAGATAAGCGTATGCAACCAGTCATTGTGCGAACTCTGATTACAGCACTGATATAGGTGCAATGTGGCCCAGATTTTCAAATCAAGGCCAGGATATTTGCTCACACACACGCATACACACACACCTGACGCGCAAAAACTTAAGCGACGGCGAAAGTGTCCGTACATCTGTAAACACCTAGTGTGTTGCAAGCCGCTGTAAGGACAAGAATAAAAGGAGAAAAAGATGAATGAACATGAAAAAGGAACAACTGATTGGATAACATGCAACCTAAATTAGATATGATAGCGTTGTAGGTTATATTTGCTGATTACATACCGAATGTTATTTACACAGACAATTATAAAAAGAATAATACCACTTCACTTGTATAAATATCAACTATATATCTCTATGGAGAGCATAAAAAAATGTATACAAGTTCTTAATTTTCTTATTCATAAAATAATTCATATATTGTCGATAATCTGTTCTTATGTCAAAAACTAAATGTTTACAATGATTGTGAACAAACAAATTAAACATCATGTTTTTTTTTTCTTAATTGAAATTAAATTGGATCTTCTAAATAATGAATACATATATATAATAGAAACCTAGGATTAATTCTCAACAGTCTATTAGTGTATCTTCTCTATTATTGATGAAGGAGATTTTTATTAATTATTAAAAAAATTTGTTAAATTACTAAAAATTGTTAAATTTTAATTAAGTATTAATTGTAATCTTAAGAAGCTATTCATAGTTGTTCGTAAAAAAGATATATTTCATTTTGTCTTAATTAATAATCGAATAGAATTTCATTTGATATTAGAAAAAGAAATGACTAAAACGGTCCCGTTGAATTTTATCCCTTTAAATACGTTTAATATGGTCGAATTCAATATGGCTACCGGTGAATGGCCCTAGAGCCAGTTCGTGACTATTTTATAATTATTATTCCGGTCATCGAGCAGATGTTCGGCCGTAAACTTCGTCGACTAACGGATTGTTTGGCAGCAACCATAAAAAAAAAATCATTTTTACACGTAACACGGGCGTGCCTTAGGCCGCACGTGCACGTGACAGCTGCTTATAGACGTTCAACTTCGTTTCAAATAAAAGGCGAAAAATAAGGAAAAAGGTGTATACGCTAGAGGTATCGAGTTGCACATCTTGTAATTAATGGAAACCTTGAAACTAGTAACTGTGTTCTACAAGCGATAGCAATTGACCGTGTACATAAACGGCAACGAACATTTGTAGAAAGATGGATGAAATTCTCGATAGTTCGGTAACACTCGGTCTGTTTACAACGCACTGGACTGCGGTCTTATAGGATACACATCTACAGAACGCTTGGAAAATTTATCCATCGTCCGAAACGTTGATACAAGTTTCATTTCGCTGAGAATTACATACATTATGTCGTTATTCAGACTTATTACGTGCGTTTCGGATTTAATGACACAATTACACCTGAATTTTATGGATTTAAATGGACAATTAACCACTTTACGAAAGTGAGGTTAGGTGGTCCACGGCGATGATTCACAATTGAATTTTTTGTATTCCGTAAATTCTCGACGACTATGCACCAAGTTGGATTTAATTATGCAGTAATTTGATTTTAATTGCCATTTGATATCACGCAACGAATTAACAATTAGTTACTAATTATTGTACAATGCACGTGATATCTATACGTAAAAATGAATTTCTTCACTTGTAGATATCTCTTGCAACATATAAGCAACATTGTTTTTCACGAAGCGGCAACTTGTTTAAAAGTCTCGTTTAAACTTTTCTTTTTTATTTTGCAAACGGCACCTCCGTTTCTTACCACATTACGAAACATTCACTACTTTTTCTCTTTTTCTCATTTTACGTAACGAACACGTTGTCAAAAGACCACCTGATTAATTCTTGTACAAACACGAGATCCACAGGACATTTATAGCGGCGAGAAACCAGAAATACTAAAAGGGAAACCTTAAACACGCTGAGCCGTGCAAACAGCCGACGGCCGTCGCTCTCTATTTGACTGCTGATTCTTTCAACAAAAATTTGTCAAGAGTAACCGTGTCAATAGATAATCCACACCGTTTGCAGAAGTTGATTTAAGAAAAAACAAAAAGAAAAAATTACCACGTTTAGAGAAAATGATAATTTCCGATACTACATAACCTCAGTTTATTTAAAAAAAAAAGAATACAAAAAAAGAAAAAATAGAAAAAATAGTCAGTAAAGAAGAATAAAAAAAATACATTTTTTCATGAATTGTGTAGTTACACAATTGTGACACGAATTGTTATTAAATTTTAATATGTTCCTTCTTTCTTCGATAAGTTTCAATTATTGTTTGGCTGTCACGATTTACGAAATCTCGAAAGCGAATCGACAGCAGGTAACGTACTCGAAGCACGTTTCCTGATAACGCAAATGTTTATCATCCAAAGTGGAGCAAAACAGCCGCTTCTTTATCATCGATTTAAAGTAAATTGGAATTTTCGAACACTCGAAGCGAGCATACAGTCTGCGATCAAAATTATGAGATATGTGACAAATTTTCGAAATTACGCTTAAGGGCTGTATCGTACATCCGCCATATTTGCATCGTTCGATTTATCGTGAAATCGTGAGATTTCTTCATGCTAGTAAATAGAAATCTAGAAAAATTTTATCAACGCGATAAACATCCTACGAAATCATGAGGTAATTATATCTGTGACGTGAACTCAAGAATATTATTGTTCTTACTTATCGGTGGAACACTACCAGGGCTGATAAAACGAGGAAATATTTTTGAAAAAATAAAACACCTTTAAAAGTACTTACACGATAGATTACTAGAACGCACTAAGGTAAAACTACTTGCAATTAAATATAATAAATTTTTCGCTGAAATAAGAAACGACGAAGTTACGGTATTATATTGCGGTCTATTAAAATAAAATATCGCAAAGGTTACCGTTATGATAACGCATATATGACTCGAGACATTTCGTGCATTTTATAATCCGAACGTTAACTAGCACACGGTGTACAATTCATTTCCTGTTAACGTCACCATTCTTGATATTTAGAAGATTAAAGAACAAAAATTGAATTTTCCTCATCTCGAAATCTCTTACTATTATTCAGCTACGAGTAACTATTTTAAAAAATACTATCTATAAAAAAATTAATCATTTATCGTAATTATTGCAAATATTAGAACTTATGCACGCAAGTGGATAAGATAAAATTGCAATCACCTGTAACGCAAAAATTATAATTTCAAGGTGCCAGTATTTAAAAGTGCCGAAGATAAAAAAAACGTTTTTTTTCTCAACGTTTAAATTCTACGAAACTTGGCGGGAAATATTCGAAAAACGACAGACTCACCGCGCGATTAAATTTCCTCTGTTGTCATACTGATAGACACTGAACGTGACCTACACTAGCCTCTCGAAAACGCACTGTTCCAGTTAAGAATTTCTTTTATTTCTTTCAGTCTCACTAAACACTTTTCAAGTCTGACAACAGTTTCAAAAACCTTTACACCGAGTTCACGTAGAATACTCACACGCTTCTCTACACGATCACAATTTCGTATCGCGTGAAAATTCAATTAAATCAAACGTTTCGAATGTTTTTGTCAATTAAATGTGCGAAAATTCACGTGGTGTATGGAAAAAGGCACGATAAAGTACACACGTGCCGGAGACACAATTTTACCAACTCCAACACGTCGAGAGACGGACTACAACTGACTGAAACCTAACGGCTTTCGTGCGAGCAGCTTCGGTAGTTTTCGCGCTAGTTCGCCAGGCTTCGCTCGGTCCCGCTCAGCTATCTCCGTCGCTACTTGACGCGCCAATAAACGAAGCACTTTTGACAGACCGCTAATTTGAAATTCTTTCTCGTACTTTTCCCAATCTATCGTATATCGTTCCAAAATACTTGGTACACATTAATTTAAACAAAATATACAGAAATTACACAAAAAGGATATTGCAGCTTTATGCGAAGCTACAGAAACAAGAAATAAGCTATGGTTGGAAGGAGTAGGATAAGGTCAGTTTCAAGGTCAAACACCAGGCTACTCGGCCACGATGCGATCATAAATCAAAATTAATATCGCTGCAGCCTAGGTAAAGTGAGAAGATGCGGGAATTCTCTTTTCGCATCTTTAATGGCTGGAAATCGAAAACGACTGATCGAGAAAATTTATGGGTTTCTGGTTGATAAAACGTGTTCAATGCATCGATGATGTATTTACAAGCACGATTTGCTGATTTTTACGAAATCAGGCGTAGAAAACTAGAAACGGGACTCGAAGTAACCTCAAATATCTCTAAAAGTAGTCTGCTTTAAAATAGTATAGTGAATGAGGATTTGAATGATGCGAGAGAGTCAGCGCGAATAGAAAAGCTGCGATTGGATGGACAAGTGACGAATCACGAGTGACGAGAAGGTAAAAAGGAGAGAAAGAAAGAGAGAATCGCGAAAACGAAAAAAGAAAGTCGGGAACTGTCTCGTTAGAATATTAACACTTTGACGACCGTTGTCACGATCGCGTGATTTCGTTCAACCAGCGTTTTTCGGTTCACATCACATATTTGTGATTTCATTTGCACAACCAGATGAACAAAGGACAAATTGATTTTCATGTGAATAATGAGTAATAAAATACAAATTTAAAAATCAAAGATGATCGGGAACACATTTATTCTGTCTGCTTTTCTTTTTTTATTTGTTCGATTTGTTGTCTTTAAGCATACCGTTTAGTCTATGTACCCTATTAGCACAAAATATTTGTTATTTTTTTTCCAATATTGAAAAAATACTTTTTAAGCCACACTTTTTAACATGAAAAAAATATTAAATCTGAATATTGTACACACGTACAAGAAACGTAAAATACATATTTAGAAAATGTAAGCTAAATATTTATTTTTTAATGAAGCATAGTATATTATCAATAAAAAAAAGAGGATACAAATATATTTTTCTAAATACTTCTATTATACATAAATTTAGAAACGTACGACAGATCAGTGTCAGATTTAAAGATTATGTATGAAGCAAGTACAAGTTCAAGATGTACAAATAAAATTCAAACATTATGGTTATCTAATAGATAAGCCCGCGTACTTTTCAAATGACCCTTGTATTATGATTTTACGGTTATGTGGGATTAAAACTACTAGAATTGTTCGTAGAATAATGGTTTGAAAGGTAATAGGTGATGTTTATGAGCAATTCAATTGAAATTCTGACGAAATTTATCGATCATTCAATATTTTCAGATTCATAGGATAAGGAGGAATGTGCATTTATGCTTCGTGAAGTAGTAACTTATTTGTAACTGCGAGATTATTCGGAAAACTAGCACTCATGTAAAATAAGCACCCAGTTTATAGACTAATGGCGACAAAATATTATCATTACTATAAAGCATAAATTATCGTAAATTTAAAAAATGGATGGACCAAAATGATAAATGAAATGATGGATTGTGAGAACGATTACGAACTCCTTTCGACGATAACCGTCAATAGCCGTTGTAACACGGGTTGCCAGTTCTCAGGGAATCGAACTTCAAAATTTTGGTATTAACGAAACGAATTTTACATTTGTACAAATTTGAACACTATTAATTTCCAAATTATCGAAAACAATTCGACAAATTTCACGAGTGAAAATTGAATATCTACCTTTCTGCTGAAATCTGCCGTAGTTAAAGGGTTAAAACCATGCGGCCGATTATGTTAAATGCCACCTTTTTCCAGTATTTTAATGTTCTTCGTTCATCGAGATACCTATAGAGCACTGTATTAAATTTCGATATAAATAAAGCAAGCACTATCATGTCAATCATCTCAGCAACTGGTCACAGTCCAATAACGGTGAATAATTCTGCTATGTACATTGATATACGTATAAGAATCGTTTGACAGCAATTAAACATAAATCTAGAATAAGGTGAAGATCACGTGATCAGTATGGTGATCAATATGCAAATGAAATTACATCAGCTTCTGTGAAATTAGTTTATAAAAAGTATATAAATCGAGCAACCAAATAGCACTTTTTATAGGTTTTATGGGTATTAAATTATTTCTGACTACATCCATAACATTCGAAATAATTAGTTATATTATTTCTTTGGAATTACTTTACGAAGTATTTATATCAATAACAACGCTATTTACAAGTAATAAACTGTCTTGAATTATCTCGATACCTGAACTGCTAATGTTTCTAGATCATTTCACAAAATTTTCGTATACATTTGATAGTTTAATTTGGACCTTGTGAAAAAAAACCGTTAACATGCGTTTCGTTACGCCTGTTTCGCAACGAAGCACCGATTTCGTCACCAGAAAATGTACATCGACGATTTTACAGACCGATCTGCTCGTAAAACCATGTTTCAGACCACCAATTACTCGCCAGTTCTTCGCTATGGTACATTCGTTACATTATAATCGAGAGAAAGTCCTTTGTCAATACGGTTTCCCACAGTCGAGTTCAATTAGTCACCGTCTGTTAACAATTCATCGCTTTTAGCGATGAAAATACGATCAATTAAAATACAATCCACTAAATTCACGTAACGGTTACTTCATCTTGCATAATAACTATAAATTAGAACCGTTTATCTACGAAATCTGCTACACACTGTAATTTCACTTGAGAATCTGGGAGACCACGGACACCTTAATAAGCCAAATATAAACAATGTAACCTTTTTGCCTCGGTTTAATGTTACAGCACGCATTCCCATCGTATATACCTGTAACGCGTCTTTGTGAATCGAGCACATGAAAATATTAATCTTCGACATAGAATAATTCGCATTTCGATAGTCGACTACCGATAAGCAATTGTATAACAGACTTCACTATTTCTATTTCACTATTACATGGATCGTATGTTTTGAAAGTGATGGAAGTCAATTTTTTCTTTTTTCGAGATATTTAAAGGTTTGCATTTTAGTTGATTGAAATATATCAAAGTGTACTAAGTTTGCTGATGGTTTTACGAATTTTAATATATGTAAATTGACTATACATATGACTTCTACGTGAATTTAATTAAACCAATATGATCTATTTGGATCGTAAATGAGCTTACATCACTTTCATAATTATCGAACTGTAGAAATCGTTAAATTTCAGTTACCCAAAATTCAATTTCACTTGAAATAAATAATGTTTTATTCTGATTCTGTTTATAAGCAGAAACAGGGAAATAAAATAGTGTTGAATTGAAAAGTGTGAATTGTTCATAAAAAAAAAAGTTCACACTACATTATACGTAAATTATGTGATTTCTTAAGTTTTTCCAAAAATAGACTTACACCACTTTCAAAATAAACAGTCCATATATCAAATAACAACGAAGAAAGACAAATTTACGATACGACGATATAATATTGTTCACGATCGTGAATACTGTTACATTAACCCGAGGCGTTGGATAAACATAACCACAAACTTTGAACGTAACACTGTAATCTGTTTAACGCTTTGCATTTACACAAAGTACCAACCAAAACTATCGTGTTTACGACAAATTAGACAAGAAGTACGACTCACCGAAATTTCTGGAAGAAACGACGTAGTTTCGAACCCATTGTCAAGCAGGCCCTTCACACCACTCGCAAATACGTTTGAACACATACTAAAAGTTCGTACGTGAGAGTCACGCATCGCGCGTAACGACCGTTGGCGACGGCCACGTGCCAAACCATCGGTGGCAGCTGCCAAACCACCGGTTCTGTACAAGTATATCAGCGTCACACCCTGCCATTGGCTCTTTCTCCGTGGTTTGGAAGGCGGAACGAGCCACGTTGAATCAAAAAAATGAGAAAGGGAGAAAACGTGACATTGAATGCAGCTCGTCGAACATAAGGAGACGGAGGCGACGAATAACGAGCTTGCTCTTGCGCATACCTGGCACACGCTTCTGCGCATGTGAATATTTCGTAGGGTGGGGGGTGTTTCCCGCGTTTTTTTGTTACACTTACCGTATTTCCCGGCCTATAAGACGCACTGTGATTTATCAGGTTAGAATTTATGAAAAATACTTGGATCGGGCAGAAAAAGATCAAAAGAAATAAAAGTAGTATTATTTAGAAAAGTATTCGGAATTTTCTTTAATCTCCATTCTTTTTTTTTTTTAATTTGTACAATATAAAAGTTAACATTGTCTAACATCGTTATCTTTCGTTATTTACTTTTGTTGCAGGTAAGATGATTAACTACGAGCAGAGCAAAGCAATTTCGTCAGAGAAAAATAAAAATAGAAAATTTAGTATTTCACGAGTAAGTGTTTCAAATATTCCTACACTTTTGTATAATTTGAAAAAAATAAGATAATCTGGGGACAAAAATGCTCAAATTATCGTGAAAGGTACAGCTAACCTAGAATTATCAAACAGTTACAACGAGGAAGTTTCCCAGGATCCATTATTGAACAAGTAACGATCTAGGTGTACCTGACTTGGACGAGGAATAAAAATTGGCATAAAACACGGGAACAGGTGCCTTTATGGACCGTTTCTTGCGTCAACAATCGTGATCCGGGAAACGCAGTGAGAGAGGAAACCGATTTGGTTTGTTAAGCAGCCCGAAGAACCTTGGAAAGTCGGATTCATCAGTAGTGAGAACTTGTTCAAATGCATTGAATGTAATATCTGATTAAAAACCATCAGATTAAACTCGGCTGTGTTTCGCTAATTAATATAATTATTGTGTCTCACAGAACACACGTACACGTAATCTGCGCATATGTAAATACGGAATAATTTGTAAATAAAATAACTTTGTAAAAAAGAGAAAATAATAATGAAATCCAACGAGTTGTAAAATCAGAAAAAAATGCCCCTGAGATGTATGCCACCCGACCGACGCGGTTGTTAGCAAGAATTGCAGCGCAGTGGAGATGTGTGCACACATCACGCGCACGTACAATGAATAAAACTGACTCCTACCTTAATTATACTCACGACACGTACAGACGTCTCTTAAACTTGCTCTCACGTATCATTTGCACGAAACGTTAATATATTCTACCCTCCCTCGAACATCTTACCTGCAACAAAAGTAAATGACGGGAAGATAACGATGTTAGACAATGTTAACTTTTATATTGCACAAATTAAAAAAAAGAAATAGAGATTTAAGAAAATTCCGAATACTTTGCTAAATAATACTACTTTTATTTATATTGTATAAATAAGCATATTATTAGGTTGGCAAGAAAGTAATTTCGGTTTTCTAGTGTGATATTCTTTATACAAAGAATGAGCTTTATTCAATTACATATTTTCCATTTTGTTCGGTGACCTTCCGCCATCTTTCTGGCAACTAAAGGGCGCGACAAATTCGATTTGTTATATCCTCAAATATTTTCCTTCTTACTATCTGTATCGCCAACTAGCCACCAACTTCCGCCATTAGTCATACTGGACTCATCTTCCAACTCTCCTCTCAACTCTTCTACACAATCATATCTCAAAGTTCACCTTCCTAAAACCCTTAAATAGCCCTATTTTCCCATCCTCGAGTGAGTCTTTGTTTTATATATATATATATTATGAAATATTTATATATATTGTGTATGTGTTTCTTGCTTTAGTATATTGCATATCAAATATATATATATATATATATATATATATATATATATATATTACATACACAATCAATATTTAGTAGTAATACCATAAATAAAACTATGCAAAATATATTAACTATATTATACAATAATAATATAACATCGTAATGTAATTAATATGTATTACTGTAATAAAGTAATAAGACTATAAATCTTAAATAAGCTCAAATTTAATTCCACGAGTCAGACTCTCGTGATGTTCATCTTTGGCCCGAACTTGATTCCACGAGTCAGACTCGTGATATTCATATTTGGTCCAAAATTTTTATCACGAAATTTTTTAACTCGTCAAAGTACAGAAAGGGGTTAAAAAAGAATAGGAATGTAATTTGGTAAATTTTTATTGGAAATATTGAAGTTATGATGATTTTAGTAACGTGCAAGTTTTCGCAAAAACGTGCGATCCCAAGCGTATGTCTTACAGATTTCTTCGCGGTCCTTAATGTGTTAAGTATCACAACACTTTGACCATTTTAACCTACAATCGACATTTTCTAAATTCTGTAAATCTACAAGTATCTGAATGAATAGCAAGGTTGCGTTGCCAAATGATCATTTATTACATCGTAAGCGGCAAAATTTCACCGTGCACGTTAACGGGGACGTTTGATATTATCAGTTTCGCACACGTCTTCCGATGGAGCACGATTTACAAGGCAAAAGTTAGAAAGCATGGCTCCGTCCGCGCTTCCGAAACGTCGGGAGATCCATTCGGATAAGCCGTGCATTCGAGCATGCATGCATCAGCCGCATTTTCGTCGATTCTCGATTTCACGCAACTTTTCAAGCAGTATCATCCGGACTCTGCATCCATGCAAGAGCGCATTCATTACTTAGTTTACTTTCCAATAAATTTCGACGCATGCAGATATCTATGGTACGTTATACAGCTCCAGACAAACCTATTGGCACAGCATGATTGCTATTGATGAATATCGTATAATATATTTATAACTACTAAACAAATTGATTTAAAGAAAAAGTTTTTTAATATATTCATTTATTATCCATCTTAGCTTATTGCATAACAATAACCAAATCATCACTGTCCTAGTCTATACCTATAGCTCTGTATAATCAAATCTTGGCAAAAGTTCATCAACGCATATCTCGAAACCTATTTGTTTACAACATGTGGCTCCTTTCAGACTTCTCTTCCTGTCGAGCAGAATACGTTGATGTAAAAAAATTTTAATATTAATTTTCACTGTTATAAACAATTTTTCGGAGAGTTTTTTTACAAATTTTCACCGATCCAGAGCTGCAGATTCAACCCCTAAAGCCATGATCATAACTTTTCTTACACCCTGTATATACAGATTTATTTACTCTCAAAGGTTATTGTTGGCGAAATTAATGTACATATAAAAATACAAGTGAAAAATATATATATATATACATATATATATTTGCTGCGTTAAGTTCAAAAGAATTGTATAAATTAATTTACTCAAAATACACTTCCTTTATTTATAAGAATATATAGTGCTTAAAAAAAAAAATTTACATTTATATGAAAAATATGTGCACGTATATATTTTCTTTTCAAAAGAGAAGGAAGGTCTCAATAATGTGTTAATAACAATGCTAAACAAGTATAAGCACTTTAAAAACATAATATATTTGTTAATATGATATATTGTGTTATCCCTTCTAATCAATCATCAGTTAACTTTTTTTTTTAAGCACCCTGCATGTGATAATATTTCCTAAAATTACTGTTGAGAAGAAAATTGTATTTCCCAGGTACATGTATTACATGACTATAAAATTGAGACAACTGAACAAGTTGTTAACACTAGATTTACGGAATCCGTCAATTTGACACATTTAGGATAACACGAGCGAAATTACAGAAACAATTGCTATTATTTTCCAGTATTTTTTCCTCACTTTCGTTAATGGAATGATACGAAAGTATATCCAAATTTGTAAGTAAGTTAACAATGTAGAATTAAGTTGTCTCTGATAAATCAACTTCTTGATGGAAAAATTCAGTTTCTCGTTTACTCAAGAAAAGCCGGCAAACCTAAGGTTAAGAACAAGCGTGTCTACATAAAAACCACACTTCTAGCCTAACCTAACCTAACCTCCTTACGTGCATGCTCCTCTAATTCTTGAGACCATTTCTTCGTTTTATATTCTCCATGTTAGTTAACATGCACAGCAGAGCTAACATTACAAGACCTGTAACAACGTTGCAGAAATGTAAGTTTCTAATCAAGAGTGGAATACACAGTGGCATGAAAATCAAAGCAGTGAAAGGAGTGGTATGGTGGTATGGTACGCGCATGTAAATTGTTCGTAGGTACTTTCTACTAATTCCTTGTTATTTTCAGGGGCGTCGAGTCCCCGTGAGAGAGCAGCAGGAGTAAAAAGATAACGATGTGTAATGAGGACATTCTTGAAAGGATTCCAAGTGCGATCTCCACACGGGCGACAAATTGTCTGAGAGCAATATCGTTCTCAGCGTTGGGCAAGAGGTTGCTGTCGCAGACCGGAATGGTCGTAATTAATTGTAATTATGGATAACAAGCGGGATCCTTGAATGTTACAAAACTAAATTCCTCTAAACTTTGGTAAAATGATTGTTGCAACTCAATGCAAACGTGAAAAACCTTAGGTCTGGCGGATTATCGATATATAACATAAAATTAGTCACATTTGATCGTAAGATCGAGGTATCATACCCATACTTATAGCGCTGTAGTTACGAATCTCAACGAAATTCATTACTTTAGGATAGTGAAAAATGGAATGCGTTCTCGTAGTTGTTAATTTGATCACTCGATATATTCACAGATCGTTTGTACACTAAACTATTTAATATTTAATACTTATTGCTATGTAATTAAACCAAAAACAATTAGAACTAAATATATATATATATACAAAAACTAACTAAAGAATATGTTTAGACGCTAACGATGGTACGCGATGTGTATGGCACGGTGGTTCAGTAAGAAAGGACCTTTTTCCTTGACGCTCTAGGGACGCCACCCACACTGGAAGCAGAGGTCGCTAGATTTTTTATTTTCCGGTGCGTGAAAATTCGAACTGGAAACGCACCTTTCTACGGAACGACTGGGTGGAACCAGAGGTCGCCACATACTTCTCGTACAGAGACTGAGAGCGAAATTAATCTATTACTATGCAAGCCTGAGGATCTTCCGGATACTAAAAATTGTATGTTGCACAAATCTACCATTTTGTACTTTTACACAGTAAAAAAAAATATGGAAATAGAGCTAAGATGTTGCTTAACGACCCTTACAAAAATTTTGGTTTTTTACTAAATATTTATAGGCGGAAAAAAGATGCGAAATTCACCCGATTTTCTAGGTTTGCATAGCCCCTTAAGTTTTGTAGCTTCAGTGTCAATAATCACGAAATGTAGCAAAAAGTTGAAAATTTACACAATTATACGTACTCTACGCTTTGCATTTCCACAGATATTTCGTTGCAAATAAATGTTACTTTTCCACTTTCTTCATTACTTATCATTTCTTTTTAATCCCTTTCACGTGATATTAATAATATTCAGAAATCATTACTTAGAATTCCAAAACTCTTGAAAATTCTAGTTGTGCTATTATTATGCTCTGCAGTGTATTGAAAGATTAGAAACTATTTTCTTACAAAAATGAATGTTCGATACTTTTACAGTGTATCGATGAGCCGCTTCGAGGTCACTAGCAGCTCCGCGGAGTCTATATAAGGACTCCGCGAGTCTAGCCACGAGTCATTCACCGCTCTTACTACGAACCGAGTACATCGTCGCTTACCACTTGAGATTTTCAAATGTTTCAAAGTTTACTTTAATCTATATGTTTTGTGAGACACAAAAAAAGAAGGATTTGTTCCACTGAAGGAGGTGTTCCATTTTCAGTTTATAATATATTTAGTAATTCTAATTATTATGTAAAAAATATTACATTAAGTGGTCTTCTTAGTTTTCAGATTTCGAAAAGTAAATTTCCTTTTCTTTTTTTTTTGCATTTTTCAGAAGTACGAACCTTCAAGAAATTAATATGTATTTATAATACATAAATAATATGTACTTTGACTTTTTCAGCCTTCTGTGGTGAACGACATTGCCTACGTCGTTTCAGTAAATATTTTGAACTCATCCTTACATGTTTCTACTGTACTGTTCCTATATAAAACTTCCTTTAACTTGAAGCAATGTAATAGTATGACCCTTTTTAATGTAACTGTTGCAGTACAGTGAGTGCAGTGGTGTATCGTAAGTGAATAAAAATGTTCTGGCGTTTTTAGTTGAAACTATACACGTATATATGTATACGCGTTTCTCTTGAAACGCTCATTTTCCAATTTGTGGAAGAAATATAAAAAGCACTAACCAGCTGATCGGTTTAAAATTTTAATGCAAGATTTTATAAATGTATCAGAATTGCATTTCTACGTTGAAAATTTCAATTTTTGCTCAATGCAAAATTAAAAAAAAAAAAAGAATAGAAGATAAAAAATTTCAATAATTAAACTTTGAATACACGAGATTTTGTTAAATTGTGATCTACATGATTAAGTTTTGTATCTGCGATAGCGACACTTATTCTGATCGAGAATCCTTCTGAGTTTCTTATTTTGTACGAGCCTGCGAGCTGAAATCAATTCCGCCAACGAGGCACCTCTTCATAAAGGCGCCATCTGTACTTCCATTAAGGAAACAATTAAAAAGTTATTTAGAAAAGGTAACAAAAGGTCAGTATTCAAATCTATTTTCGATCAGTATTTAAATCAACTTGTATTCAGTATTTTATTACCAAAAAGATCAGTATAAAAATACTAAACGGTCAGTACGTAAATACTAAATAGTCAGTATATAAATAGCGAATGGTCAGTAAAACGGTTAGTATGAAATTAATTACTGGTTAGTATCATTACAGTCAATACAAAATTAATAAACGAACAATATAAAGCAGAAAAAACCTAGTATTAAACCCATTTCATTATAGACTGATTGCAAGTCGAAAAATAATTACATTTAAAAATGTCTTTATACGTAAAACAAATATATATAGTTTTATTTTTTGTATATTAAATCAAATTAAACATTTACAAGTTTTTACTTAATGAACAAGAAACCATGCTTATTGTTCTATTTATAAAAATATACATTTTAACATTTTGACATATTAATACATTATAATCTTATAAATATTAATCTATCACAAATGCTCTAGTTGCTAATTTCGGTTTTCTCCGTTTCCGTTTTTGACCAATTGGTATTTGTTTAGTTGCCAGTGGGGGCTTCACATATTTTAATCTTATTGCTAAACCTATGATGTGAAATACTGACCACTTGGATTTAAATACTGACCATTTATATTTAAATAATGACTATATAATATTAAATACCGACCATATTTATTTAAATACTGACAATTTAGTATAAATACTGACAAAATTATTTAAATGCTGACCCTTTGTATTTAAATACTGACACTTAATATTTAAATATTGACAAAAAGAAATTAAAATACTGACCAGTAAAATGCAAGCCTTTAGAAAATTGTCTTACATGTTTTATAAGTAGCTTAATAAGTGAAAAAAAGACATACCGAAAGAAGAAAAAAAATAAAATCCTGAATATTGCCGAAATTTACAGGGCGATTACTATAACGACACCTTAACCTCAATTAAAATATCGAGAAATTTTTCAATTCGGGATTATTCTAGAGAAATAGAAGAATATTTCGTAAATGCAAAATTCCTAGGAAGTTTGTTATAAATGATACTTTTCATTGATCATTCGAGGCTAAGTAATGTTGAACACCTGCATCCTAGCCTGTTCCATTGAAATGCCCCCGCTAACGTTCGATCGATCGAACCCCGATGAATTCATATCACTTCCCGTCGAAGAACGGAAACGCCGCGTGTTGCGGATGGAATAACTAAACGATTGGAAACGCACGTGTCTATGCATCGTAGTAACTAGGCGGGGCATCCTCGTCGATGCATCTCCGTGCCAAATGGTTGCGTGTCTTTAATGTTAAAACGAGGGGATCCACGCGGAATTCAGATCCGTTGTTGCGAACACGACTATCATTCTCATCGGACTAGCTTTTTTTTCCTCGTGCACTATTGCCAAGAACCACAGTCACTGGTTTCACCGATCAATTTGTCAGTAACAACGGGTGGTGAGTTGGAATGATGTACGACGTCCCATAACCTAACCATCGTTAATGGGTTTAATCGGTTAACTATTACACCTCACAAACAGAAATTGAATATTTTTTTACTTTTTATATTCTTATATTTCATACTTTCTATTTATATTTCATATTTATACTTTATATTTTTTTATTTTATTATTTAGTTTACAAACAAAAATTGAATACTTTTTTTACTTTTTGTATTCTTACATTTCATACTTTCTCTTTATATTTTATATTTATATTTAGATTTTTTTATTGTTTTATTTAGTTTACAAATAAAAATTGAATATTTTTTACTTTTTGTATTCTTATATTTCATACTTTCTACTTATATTTTATATTTATATTTTTTTATTCTTTTATTTAGTTTATAATTAATCCTTTAAGTACAGTATACTTCAAAATCGAAAGTTGTATGTGAACGGAATACTTTGCCGCGTATATGTAACACTGAATCACCGTTTCAACCTTTTTATTTACGCTAAATTAAATTAAACATTGTTTTCCTCGATATTTATTTATTTAAAATAATTAATGTTTTAATAATGTCATAATTTGAAAGTAAATTGATAATTTTCAACACATATATGAAACCATAGCACTCAAAGGATTAAATGTGAGTAAAAATTATAACCAGGTGCTTTTCTTTTATGTGCAATTCAATTATAATTAATAGACAAGTTAATTCATCTTCAGTTAATAGGTTAATGCAGTGATACTTTGATGTGAGTTGCCTCTGATTAGCAAGTGAGAAGTATAGTTGAGTGAATAGTGAAAATCGTACGTTAATTGGTGGAGATTAATTGCTGCAATATACTTATATATTTCAATGAACGAATTTTATATAATTTTTTATTAACTAATTGGTTGATGCATTTTAAATGTTGAAATGTTTATGAAATATTGGATTTTCGAAGGTAGTAATTGATTCTGTATGAGACTATTTTCTTCGTGAACGAAATGGAACGGTGTTGGTTAAGTAAGATCTCTTATGGCAATGTTGCTTAAGGAAAGAAAATCATATTTAATTCAATACGAAATAATTCACATAACAGCTAGGATTAGAAAACCAGACAATATTACTTATATAAAATTGTTGTACTGGTAATTGAATAAAATTTGTTTCCTTTAACATTGAATCTTACACACGATTAGAAAATTTATTTATTTATTACTTACTTACTTTTATAAAAACAATATTATTCATTTAAGATTGTTGCACTGATAATTGAATAAAATTTATTTCCATTAACACTGGATTTTACATAGGATTAGAAAATTTATTTAATCGATAAGACCGAGGGACGCTGTTTGAAGAAAAATTCTTTTACCTACAATGAAGTTAAAACCACAGTTTTCACTGATAGATTTTCAAGTATCGTGTTGATAATTTGAGAAAAATTTTTGCGAATGAAACCAAATAATACCGGTTATTAGAAACAGCTCTATCGACAATGAAACAAAGTTAATATTATAAAAATTAATATTTTGAAGAAAAGTAATCGATGAATGAAGCCGAATAGCAACAACAGTCACGTATCCTTGGTGTTGTCCCTCATTATCGTGGAACGACATTCCACGTAACAGCAGGCCAACGACATAATTTCCATTCCGAATCGAGGCTCGTTCAGTGTCGATCGAGCATCGACTGGCATAGAAAGTGCTTAGGTAACCTTAACACTGCGCTTATCGGCCAGCATGCCAACAAGAAAAGCAGCCCAACCGTGATTTTTGCCGCACCAGATCCCGTGAAAATCGAAACCCGACCAGTTTCTCTCTTGTCCGTTCCAGCACACACACACACACACACGTGTCTACCTTTCCTCGTTTCTCCAAGATTATTCATCAGTCTATCTCGAACAAGATCGTTGCTTCTACTTCTTCTTTCAACCTTATTTTCTTGAGATCCCTGGTCAACTGCTTCAATTTAACAAGTACACATTTCCACACTGACCATGATACTTTTCTCATACATCTCTATCGGTTCAGGTTTTTCAACATTTCACAACAAGCAGAATGAATTTCATTTTTAAATAATGGCATCCCAAGGATTAGTTCACATAGGAAATATTTTCTTGTAATTCCTACAAACTTTGCATATTCTTCTCGTTATTAACCCTTTGACTGCTATGGACGCATATATGCGTCTGCTTAACACTAAACCTACCGACATTTCACGTATACCTATTCCTACCGTGAGTGGTCAAATAACCGCTTTAAAAAAAGACGCATTTCTCAATACACAGTGAAGATTATGAACAATTAGATAGTGAACAAAATATTTTCTTACATTTAAAAATAGATAATGCTTACTTTATTCTTTTTCACCGCATTTTTTTTTTACAAATTATAGAATTCTTGATTGCACATTTCCAATATACGTATTTTTCATAGTTTAGAGTCTGAGTCGTTGATTTTCCTCAAAAAAAAAAAACCTACAGTTCATCAATCCGAAAGAACGTGTACTCCACTGTGAAGGTTGTTCCAGGAAACAGTTATAGTATTCGTATAAATTGTCAGAAAAAAGGTATCGGTAACAGATCTACGAACGTAGTAAAGTTTCTGAAAAACAGGACGAACAAATAGAAAGACGTCTCTGGAAAGCATTCAGGATGGTGCATACAAACTCTGGCGAGTAATTACTTTAACCCATAGTATATGGTGTGCATGTGTAAGAACGATGGAAAGGATAGTATGCGGCGTCGATTGAGCGTAATCGATTGGAAAGAGCGGTTCACTCGTGAAAAGGAACGTTAATCTAAGTCCAGAGTGTACCCGAAGGCCGGAATTAGTGTGCCGGGCGGACAATCGAGTATTAATCTTTCACTTGTGTTGCATTCAGCAACATTCAGGAGAAAGGGAGAGGAGGGGGACGCTTCCCATTAGGGAGAAACGGGGATTGTGTGAGAATCTGGCTTTTGGGACCACTGTATCTCAACATGTAGGCTCAACAATGGATCTCCCTAGCGGAGAAAGGGGACCTAGATCTGGCTCCGCAGAAACGACCTTCGGACGTGTGCAGCTTGTACACCACAGGAAATGGTTTAGATCGTTTCTGGACAATTTTTTACGATTTCACGATCCTGACGATTATTTGAAATTTCTTCACACACTCGCGAGGAAATAGAATTTTTTTACTAATCAATTTCTTTTCTTCGTCGAACAAGCGATTTCGTAGGTTTTCTGCTTGAAACGAATTTATTGGGAAATATTTTCATCGAGAATTTCACTGTTGTAAAGAGACTATCGCAACAGTCTTCCGATATTAGCATGCAATTCCCTAATTGGGTAGCTTTCCAATTTCCTAATTCGATCGCGCGTATTATTTCCACACACCTTCCATACATGCAATTAATTGCATCGAAGTCGCTATCTTTTCAAAATCATTCGATACTTTATGTTTCTTTTTCAACAAAACAAAAAGAAAACGATCTAATTTCAATTCTAAAATTACAGTGTTAACTAACCCTCGAGTTTAAAGTTTCTCTATTAAAATTAAAAAAATATGAATCAAAGTAATTTTTATTACATAACGTACAATGTATTAGGTTGTCCGGATAGTTCGTGCCGATTTTTTATAGATAATGTTTGAATATGCTACAACATATAAGATTGTATGAAAACATGAAGTTCGTATACACTCTGAAAGATTATTGTTTCACGTGTCTTTTGAAAGTCCATTCGTTGCAATTATTAGTTTCTTTGCTATGTTATATTGTCTTGAAGATAGAACGAAATAGAATACATTTCTGACATTGAATATTTTTCTTTAAACGAAAAGGGAAAAGTACTGAGAAAACATCAAACGAGATATGTAATATTTAAAAAGGCGGAAATCTAAAAGTGGAAATTCCGATATTAAAAAAAAAGAATACAGAAACAAAGTTTTTGGTAAAATGGAATTTTTCGATTCCCTGAAAAACAACGAAAAATTGTAAAATTAAAAAATAAATACCTTACAGAATAAAAAAAAAATACTTTGAGGTATGAAATTGGCTTATTTACTTAAAAATCGGCACCAATTTTCCGGACAACCCAATATATCCAAAAATGCCTCTACCTCCATTTGCTGGAACTATTTTTGCTAATAATAAATTTACCATTGTGAAGTATGAAAAAAGTGTACTTCTAAGTAACAAATATGTAAAATGTTACGTAAAAATTCAGAAAATATATAAATAAAGGTTATTTCCATTGCGTAACAGATCTCTCAACCAGGAAGAAACTTAAGAGGCGAAGGAAGCAACACCAGATAAGCCAGTAGCTAGTATCTGCCTCGCAAGTAACGTTCTTGCATAGTTGTTGACAGAAGATGAATAAGAGATGAATTAGAAAAGTGACAAAAGACAAGATTTGTCTAGTGAAAAGTAACTAACCTAACCTAACTAAAAACACACACAGAGAAAGAGAGAGAGAGAGAGAGAGAGAGGCAAAGAGAGAAGATTTCATTGATTTATCGTCCAGAGTAACATTCAGAGCACGTGTCGTTAGATTTCAGTAGCATCGGAACATTTGTTCGAGCATGTCAGGGGAGATCTATGAGAAAGATTGCGTCAGACCTTTGTCTCTCTGTTGCAATTACAGAAATCCCTGGTCACGTTGCTTAATATTGATTGAACAATGTTTGCACAGCGCATAATTAGAGACTTTCCAGATAATTGGATGATCATTTAACTTGGATAGCCATAACATAAGATATATCACAAAGAATGATTAATTATTCTGTATTAGGAAGTATCAGATACTTATTGGACATGAATAGATTGGATAGTCTTTCTTGGAAATTTCTTCGCATGATAGCACGCTACGTGAGAATTCGCTTGCATACCGTTCCGGATATAAATTTTATTAATACTGCCCACTCAACGATTTGTAAAATGTAACTTTCACCTGTACAACATGCATATAACATCCTCGTGAACTTCCTTCATGTTACATGACCAAATTTATTTTAATAACGTATACCTCAATCACTTCTCTTTGGTCAAAATTGAAATTCCAATTCGAAATGAAAATTTTTAAAAATGTTTAATTTCTATAAAAATATCAGTTATTGGAAAATGTTCGTACGGTTTTTCCATTAACGCTAAATTTACACCAATTCCTTGCGGGACTAATTTGCAATATCTCTAACTAATTCGCAATAAGCGTAGCACATCTTTCTAGCGCAAGTGGTTAATCCTTTGACTGCGGAGTACTTGAAACTTAAAGACTCTGTGAGGACGGAATACTTTTTCGCGTAGCGTGAACTTTGTCGTACCATGATCGATTATACAATGTGCAACTAAATTACTATTTTAATTCTTTACCTACGCCAAATTGAAACGAAACATTTTCCATTCCTTTCAGAAATATATTGTTTATGTAGAAATATTAATCTTCCAACTTTATCGTCCCAATCCCTACTCAAATCTGACTCTCTTCACCTACTTCGCTATCATCTGTTAGAACAAGTTCTTCAAAGCTACTAGATATTTTTAAAGTTTCAAATAATGTAACATATACTGCAAATTAAATATTATGATATGTTAATGCAATAATTACAATCATCTGTCATCCGAAGACATAAATAACTCTCTAAGAAATAAAGAATGAATGTTCAATATAAACAGAATTCTTTTATTTTTATTGATATGCAATATAAAGATATGTGTCTATCTTAAAAGTTGCTGTTTTTTGTATTCATGAGAAGTGTAAGACAGAAACAATCGCTGAACGCATATGTGCGTCCACAGTTCACATCGATAGTTTTAGGGAGACGCATATATGCTGTCCATAGCAGTCAAAGGGTTTACTAAAACTGTGTTTCAAGAGAGTTTAGATTACTTGAATTATCCACTATAAATTAGCGCGAGTTTTTTCCGGTACCTAATAGATCTTCGAAGAATTTCACCGGAAGGTTGAATTTCCATTTCGTCTGACACGGAATTCCACTTCTTTCGAAGGAAATATACATTATGTCTTATCGTTATGAGACATTTCGCGGTTTTTCCGATTGTAACAATGGTCATCATTAAGAGCAACACGTCCTTCAAAGAGGAGGGAGAGAGGAGAGGTACACTTTATTTCACACAGCTTGGGAACCGGCGTTAAAGATAAAAACCGGTTAATAACTTACGCAACGTTAATATCGCAATTATGATTCGCACCGTTGCTCTTGTCTTTTCCCTCCATCTCTAACGGTAGCTAGAACCCGCTAATCACCGTATTCAAATCAAGCTTGCGCGGGCATTTACACACTCGCATGTCTAAGTGCCCGGTAGATTAGAGGCAAGGAAACATCCTACCAACAATATCCATGATAATAATAGAAATTATACCACTACCCTGTTGTTCTGCACTTTGTTCAAGCTGAAAATAGTTCCTTGAAAATTTATCAACGACACTTTGAAGTATACTCTAGTTATTCTTCTTACGGCTCGTTGCTCTTCCCATCACTGTTATTTTCTCTTTCGAGGAAGTGAAAAAGTTGTTGAAGTATCATAAGGTGGCTGGAAAGGTTATATAAATAGAACGAGATAAATTTAGATCGTTCACAAGCAACAATTTCATCGAAGATACCAATTTCAGATGAAGATACGGCGTTTTGAGAAAGATAAAATGAATTAACAAGTGTCGAAGAATCTCTGAAGAATTCCTAACATAAAGAATAATTTCTCTCTCGTAAGTAAAGGACTGTAATTAACACTTTGCCGACCGGGAAGATTTCTCTTTGATATAACAAAAAATAGATATGCTTGATATATTTGTGAATCTTGTAATGTATCATTGTATAAATATTTTTGTTTCGAACATTGGTACACTTTAAAAAAATGCTATGTCCTTTAAAATATTTTTACTTTATTTCCAAATTTTACCAAACACATTACTCCGATTTGTGTAATTCATTAAAATTTATTATTGCAAGTTACTTGCACACTTTATAAGTTCTGAAACGTAAGAATTTTACTAAAAAGGCAACATTCTCAAAATAATAATCACCGATGATAATGAATATTTGGTATACAATATTTCTTAAAAAAATATTTTACACATATTTTCATTTTTTTTTTTTATCTACAGTCAAGTGTCAGAAATTACTCTCAAAGTTAAAAGTAGTAAACATATTTAAGCTAATATCTCGGAAATGATTAGAAACAGAGGTATGGTATACATATACATACAAATTTTATATTTTAAACGTTTGTAAGCGTCGCTCGCGATCGTCAACACGTTAAGATATACATATTCCATTCGAAAGAACTGTGCTGAAATTAGTTCAATATTAAAATAATCTGACAAACAAAGAATACTAAAGTCTAATAATCGAATAACTGAAAAAACATTCTCCCAAAGATTATTTTTTAAATGAGATTCATTTATCTACAAAATCTTATCCACGATTCCTCAACTTTGCAAGTCTTTCGTACATAAACTCGACTCCGCTGGTATCTAGAACTGAAATAAGAAGTGAGTTCATGGAACGGAATGGAAATGACGTTGATGCAACGCTCGAGACAAGACAATCTCATAAAAGGGAATCGTTTCTGATATTTTGAAACAGAGAGCTGTTCACCTCCCACATACATATACACACGTAACGTTGCACACGTTACACGTGACTGCCTTTCGATGAACACGCACAGGGCGCAACATCCCGAGGGCGATATCAGGATCATTTGTGCGCATGCGTAGGAAGTTATTCCACTTGTCAAACAGCAAGGAACGTTGCATATGTACGTTTCTGCCTACTTTTACCTCTCTCGTCGACCTTCGTTCTACAAGATTTACTCTTCTCGATCGACCAACGGTCGTTCGAGTACTCAAACGAAAATGCTTCTCGATCGATACACTCGCCTTGCGTCTATAGGCAGCGTTCATTGATAGCGGGAATGCAAAGGTTAAATTACGGTAAAGTGGTGGCTAGATAAAAGCCATGTTACGGGAAAACGATATTTTAAGCGGTCTTGTTTAGGCTGTTATCTCCGGCCACTTAGCGATTACAATGATTATCAATTAGGGTTAAGATGTAGAGTGTTTGGAATGCTGCAGATAAATGTGGATATTTGTTTAACGATATGTTTCATGTTCTTCTATCTGATGATGTGGAATATTTAAGATATGCGAAGTAGCTGATACGATGATGAACAACATGCACAGCAGTTGATAGTGAAATATTATGGGATATACATTTGATTGTATATTGATTAGATATCTGATTTGTTAAGTATTTTATTATGGAAATAATTAAGGGTAGAGAAATAGTTAAGGTGTTTGAAGTATCTTATGTCAAGGTACCTAAGCTATACTGAATATCGAAGTGAATAATGAGCTTAAAATTGCACTTGAAAACCTGGAACACTTTGTACTTAATATATTAAAAATATTTAACAGTATATAAAAATATCTTAATAACTAATGTATCTCAGGTGCACGAGTACCTAAAAGCATCTAAGAACATTTGAATATCTGAAGCATATCTAAAACATCATATTAGAAGGATTAGTAAACTAATCCTTCTAACTTCTCACGAGAACACAATTCGTTTGGTCTAATTTTTAAAAAGTTATTGTGTTTTAGAGGATGTCCAAATATTAATAAGAGTCACTGCATATAAATATCTCAAGTGACTAGGGATCTGAAAATACCAAAATATACGAATACCTTAATCTTTTTAGTGCCAAACAACGATATATCGTTGTTAGCAACACTTGCGAAAAGTGGCAACGACGGTATTTCAATCAGTAAATAATATTACATTTGCAAATGGGAAATATGTAAATATTAGTTACTATCTGAAATATTTGGAATTTTTTTCTTGCATATATCACGTGGTTGCATATGCCACAAGCAGGTAAATTAAGGGGTTAAAGACCTCAGTGAGATCTTTACCTGTAACGTAATTGTAAAGAGAATATTAATTTCTTTTTCTTCCATATATTATTAGGTATTTGCAAAAGTTTCCGTCGACCATCTTGAAATCGAGTCGCGTTGCTTTTTAAATCAATTATTTTCTTTAAAATGACAGTGTTGCTAATCTTGATTTCAACGTGTTAATATAAGATAGAAGAAGGTTATAGAAAGCGAGGGAAAATTCTGTACCAATGCTGTATGTCAAGTAAATGAATTTCGTTAAAAAAAGAAGGAAGAAAAACAGGTTAGTAAAAGTGGAAACTTTTCCAAGCACCTAAAATACATTAACACTGGATGAAAGATTATTTTAATTACTTCTTACGGTTCTGACCATGGTTTCAAGTCCTTATCTGTTTGTGTTTCTATCAATTCGTTTACCCTGACAACTGAAACATGTTTACTTTAACGCCTGACCAATTTCACGACCTCGCTACACCGTGGCTCGGACTATACTCACAGAAAGCAGGTATATACCAGATGTATACACCTACAGTACCCGAGTACCGAAAATATCAAAAACTTCCTGAACATTTCAAGACACCTAGATCTCTGTGAATTTAATTATTCAATAACCAAATTTCTACGAGCAATCGACAAGGATGGACAAAAATACACGATCAGGATCATCGTTATCCGAAGTGGCAGATATCGAATCGACGATCGTGAATCCTAAAGAAAGAAGAGACCACTTGACTCAAGGGCCACACACGAGATAACTGTATCTTAGATCAAAATCCTCGATTCGGTTGGTGCGGGTAAAATCAGACAGGGAAAGGTGACTCACCTGTTCTTACGCGGCAGTGTCGTAATAGCCATATTCAAGGACCCCTCGTAACGATGATTGTCCTCCTTCGATCGCCTTGGCAGCTCCGCGCAGACACCCTGCGTGAAACTGTAAGTCCTCCGTTTCTTCAGGCACAACATCTTCGGTTCTACCTCGAACGATTGGACCCTCTTCTCTTATCCTCACTGTTACCTCATAACTGACCACCAACACGCGCACTGTCCATCCTCGTATGTCCCTCTAACTGCACTCGATGATCACATTCGGCCGCATCAACCACCTGAACAGATGATAGTCACGGTTCCATTTAAAACCACCTGTTGCACAGATTATCCCCCTTATTTCGAATCTTAATATATATATATGAACGTATGTGTAATCGTTTTGGTTATGTTTTGTTATAGATACACACTTGACTGAACGATAATCATACCTTGAAACGTTTCAATAGTTTATATTTGTTTTATTTTTCTTTTCGTATGGAGTTTCAAGGAGGGAGGATGTGACTCGGAAGAGAGCGGAACCGCGACTGCGAGCCGATACGCGCGCGCAGCAGGAGAGAGAGACATCAGACTCGCAGTGAAGTTATAACTGTACTGAAGCCTGCGCTAAGAATCTTTTCCACGGGAACGCGAGTGCGCCCGGTAATAATGACCCCCATAAAAATTACACTGCCACCAGACGCCGTTTGGTCCCGCATGTGTTTTTAATCGTGTCGCCTGTCACTAGCCCTGCCAGTATTTTTAACACACCTCTTCCGTTTCGTTTCGATGGCGAATTAACATCTGTTACGAACAGGGAAAATGTTCTAAGACACGGTTGTAGCATTTATACAGAGTATCTCGATTATAACGAACGCTGAAATTTTTCTATCTGCGTTGAACCGTATGAAGAGAAATTAGCGAAAGGTATTTATATGAGACGTTTATTTTGAAAGTGACCTAAGTCCGTTTATGTTTAAATTGAGATATTTAAGAGTTTGCGTTTCAATGAAATTAAAAACATACGCATAAGATAGCAATGTACCACACTCCTTACGTGTATCTCAGAGAGTTAAATTTACAATTCCTATTAAAATAATAGTAATTATTAAGTGAATAATATGTGTCTTCTTACCAAGAATGGACTTAAGTCACTTTCAAAATTAATAATTAGATTTGTCATAAAATTTGAAACAGCCCAAGTCCATTCGATATAATTTAAAATGCTTCAAATTGAAAAAAACAATATTCAATTTATTTTATATTTCATTACAACACTTGGAAAACACCATTTATGCAATTCAGGAAATCTTCTAACTATATAAATTACATAACAATTTACTGCTCATTTACATTTTGCGTATGTGAGAGGGATTTGAAGAAGACATGGTGCTCCGGTGGTACATATCGTAGTAAGTCCATCATGTCCTTGTATTTTTATATTTGTTGTTGTAATTTGTCTTGTATTTTTATAAAGTGGTGTCAATACAATATTTTCGAATTTTTTTGGTCTACCCCGATGTGGTAATAAATTAGGTATTTTAAACTTTGCATTCTCATCCATTGATATCTTACAGAAAATTTTATATGATTCATTACTCAAAAAACGCATCCAGCATATTTTTAACCAATTTATTGTTTCTCAAATAATGAAGTATTTGTAAAATTTTCTTCCAAAAAAACTTATCCTTTTTCTTTGCGATAATCCTTGAAACATTCTCCCAAACATTTTCCACTCTTTTTTTCTGTTTCTCCGAAACGAAAAATCTCCACTTTTATCATCACTGCTCGTTTCCGACGATTCTGGCGGTGTGTTATTCATTTTAGGGTGTAACTTGAAATCAATACAAATTTCACAGCTACTTTTTCACTACTAATTGATAACTAAAGTTCAAACTCATCTCACATACAGAGTGTGTCTCGTTTTTCTGGCTAGGAAATGCATTACACACACAGTGTGCAATTAGTTTTGAATGGGTTCAATATAGTCAGGAAAAATAATCATAAGTTAATGTGTTAAAATGTGTGTTTTTGTAATATGACATTATAATCAATGGCAGAGTTCAACGACTTATGACACGATCTTAAACAGTGAAAGAAGAAAATGTTGATCATGAAATGACCTTCGTGCATGATTTTACAGATGCACATCTTTAAACGATACAAAGTTCTTCTTTACTTTCTCTTGCTTTCAATACCAGCGAAAATAAATTGGATGTTCATTATAAATGAAATATCCTGCAAAGCTATACTGTTAGAATGTTAACGATAATTCTATGTACACTATACTTTCCTCTTTTAGTGGAAGATTCAAAACGTTATAACTAAATGAATATCATAATGTAGAATTGCTCCTTTTCCTATTTCTAATTTTTTATTTTTTTTATGTTTTATACATTCTTGTACACCTTGTTGAATCTACAGATTAAATCGTTAAATATAAGAAAAGTTAGCATTGAATATTTCGAAGGGACATTTTTCTTGGAAACATAAAGTTTGATTAATTTTTGATACTGAAATTTCTTTTGCCTCTTTTTGGACATAAACATCTACTTCTGTGCCTGTTGTACACCTTGTCGAATCTACAGATTCAATTATTAAATATAAGAAAAGTTAACATTGAATATTTCGAAGGGACATTTTTCTTGGAAACATAAATTCTGCTGAATTCGATGCTGAAATTTCTTTCGCACGTTTTGGACATAAATATCGAACAACAACGCATTTCGATGCTTCGAATCTGCAATAGATGCCGTGTAATGCCGACAGTAGAGGCTTCTTTCGAATTCTCAATAGTCCTCCCCTTGGTGTCGTACGTGGCGCCAAAACGGCGTCACCTCGCATCGATACTCGAATCGAAAATCAAACCGAGCACCAAGATCGCATTTTCAAATAGAGGTCACAAGACAGGAATAACAAAAGCGTGGCTGGTGTAATCGTCCGCTTTCGGATACCGGCGTACACCGTTGCTTTTTTTCACCTGGAATCCACTGGATGGGAAAACCTCAGTTACACTCTCTCAAGATTATGTAACAATGCCAGTAAAAATTAATTATGTGCCTCGTACTCTCGCCTCTCTCTAAATTGTGCACATTCTCACTGCTAGTAATTAACAGCCTGCTCCGCTTTTCTTTTTTTCTTCTTCTTCTGTTTCCACTTTTTCACCGTAATTTTAACGTTGCTTTAATTATAATTTAACGTTATGGTTAAGTTAGTTTATGCTTTTACTTTCTCTATAAATATTTTCCTCTTTTATTATGTTTCTTTTCCTTTGTCAATCTTCGCGCACACTTCTTCTCATACGATAAAATAAAAACTTCATAATTACTATTATTTTCATATAGTCATGAATCAAATTTAATGAAAGAATGCATTCCTAGTTGTCTTAAGAGAATATTAGATGTATGTGTGTAATAGAGGTGGTTAGATTATAGTAGATCCACTTGTTGAGTTTTACTTTCTCCAAGCTGCTTAGTGTCTTCTTTTTCTGACTTTTCATTTACTAATGGATAATTTTATATTAATCATGCATTACAATAATGTACAAAAATTAATAGAGTTCTTTCTATCAAACCTCATATGCTTTAATACAAATTTGTGAACACCTTGATCTTGGTATTTTCTGTTTATCATTATACAGTGTACTTTTTCCAATTCTCTTAAAAAATAATATTGAAGAGATAACAATGTTCTTTCAAAATTTCCAATTTCATTCCCTTTCACCACAATTTCCCTCTTCTCGTTCATATAAACACTTGTGATAACTGCCAGCCTCGTATAACCCTATATCTCCCGTTTCTCCAAAGGGAAAAACAGCAACGAATAAAATCCACGACAAAATGATGTCTAATGAATCCTAATAAACGTAAATTGAGTATGACGCAAGGTAGTTCGCTCCTTCAAACAAAATACCGGGCCACGCGTATAACGAACAGCGATTAAATCATTCAGAAACCACTCTGCCTGCTATTATATAAATAGATTAATCCAGGTTGGTGGGCTCGCATATCCTTAGCATGAAATTGAAATTATCACGTGTGTACGCGATTTTCCTGAGAAGGAACGAACAGGACGATCCACCTCGAGCCGCTTAAGGTCGCCTGATTAATATCGTCTCGGTGCTGGAGATCGCCACTAACGACTAATTATAATAGGAGGACAAAAAGACTCTCAGACGAGCTGAATTCTCTCTAGCCACCGTCGATGATTCAGACTCCCCCATGAATTATTCATTTGGCGTCTAACGGATAGACTTGGCAACAGAATTCACGCGGAATGCACTTCCCTTCCTTGCTGTATACGTGTTTGATTATTCCCTTCCTTTCTTTTTTTCCCTGCTTTTCTTCCATTTGTTGTTCTTGCTCGGACTCCTTGATAAGAAAATTACAGGTTGTTAAGATTGATTGTGGTTCAATGTATATACATCAAAGAGCTTGTAAAAGATAATTCTTTTTTTTATAGTACGAATGATTTTTGGTTTTAATTTTTAATCAACGTTGGTTGGAGATTTTATGGAAATTCTCTGTCTGTTAGCTTAGTTTATGGTTATTGTAGATTTTCGCATTTTTTTTTTTTTTTCTAATCTATTTCTCGGATAGAAAAATTGTGAGTTATTAGATTTGAATATTCCCTAGTAGCACAAAATTTTGATTAAATAGTTTTTTGCAATATTGAAAAAATATTTTTTAAACCATACGTTTTAACATGAAAAAAATATTAAATCTGACTATGTACAATAAATGTGAAATAAATATTTAGAAAATATAAGCTAAATATGCATAGAGTATAAAATAGATATTTAAAAAATGTGAAAATAATTTTTGAAAAGTACGAGTTGAATATTTAAATAATATTGAATAAATACTTCAAATCTAAGAAAACAGTTAAAACGCTCGAAATTGCACGCGTTATCTATGAGACCACACTCTTGTACTTTATTGTACTACTATACTCTCTTAAACAATTTTTCGACCTTAGAAATTTGTATTGGTGTACTTTGGTTATTTTCTCAATGAACTATACAGATTTGTTGTTAAAAGTATTACTTTTCAAGGTTATACAGGATGCAAATCATAACAAACATGATATAATTAATCAGAAGAGATAAAATTTTGTTAGAAAAATAATGTTTTAATTAAAAGTAAAAATCCTTTTTTTTAATGAAGCATAGTACATTATCAATAAAAAAAAAGATACAAATATATTTTTTTAAATATTTCTATTATACATAAATTTAGAGACATACAGCATATTTGTTAAATAAACAAAAACATTTTATTGTTATATGTACATATACAATCCATACTTTTTAATCAATATTCCAATCGATATATTGAAAAGAGCGTACAAACAAATATTTCATATCTAATATAAGTTAAATATTTTTTGTACATTCGAAAAAAAATATTTTTTCTAATATTAAACGAATATTTATTTTCACTTAGAAAAAAATATTCTGTTTCCAATATTAAATTAATATTTATTTTGTATTAGAAAATGAATATTTTTCCGTGACAATATAAATAAAACAAATTAAATAATACAATATCAAATAAATATTTTATAAATGTTCGAAAAAAATATTTCTCCCTGAATCTAGAATAAATATTGTATGTATATTTAAATATGAAAACGAGATTGAATCTTTTTTTAATATTGGATAAATATGTATTCAATATTTTATGCTACTAGGGTTGTTATAGAATTAAAATTCCTTTTTTGATATATTTTCCATTAATTTCCATTGCATTTTGGTCAGAAAACACTCTCCCCTTAGCTTCCCATCATCACTATATCACAGAGTCTCATTACATAAACCTCAGTTAAAGAGAACTCTGTTCCCATTTTCAATTCCCTGATTCTCCATACTCAATTTGTTCCACCTATAAATACAAACATTTACAATTCTTTGCCTAACAGTTCATCTCAAGCATACAACCAACGACTTTGTTGCTTGGTGGACATTCAATCACCTGACTGAGACTTCTTGTGCCTCAGCACATGGTATTGTGGTATGAATAGAAAGAGTAAGCTTGTCAAATAGACCGGTTGTTGGTTACCTAGCCGGAAATACGACCGCTTTCCTCTACATTTATACATGAACCGAGGATGCTCGCCGGTTCTGTTAAGTTACGCTCAATCCACAGCATTTGCTTGACGTGTAGCGCTAGCCTCAACACGCTTTTCAGTTACTTAAAATAAGCTGATGAGACGGAAGCTGATCTTTGTAACTTTTTCTTGGAACTGAATAACATTTTCATGGTCTTGGAACTCTTGAGTTTTCTCAATGGAGATACCAATCTCACGAATGTTGAGGATATTTAATGCTTTATATGCTTGTATTTTTGAAATCCTTAATTGAACCTTGAGTAACTGAATTCTTTATAGTCCTAAATATCCTGAATACTTGTTCTCTGAACTCTTTGAGAATAGTCTTGAGGACCTTGAGTGCTTCTAGTAGTTGAAATCTTGATAATCTTAAATCCATAATTCTGAGTATTCTATAGATTTTTGAAAACTTTTGAAGATTCTGAATTCTCCAATTTCTGAAACTCTATGTTTCTGTTCAATTATGCAAACAACATTCTTGTGCTGTACCTAAGAGGAGAATCACTATAGCAATTATTACTCTTATAAAGTGTGTAATACACTGCTAATCAGATGGTGAACATGTCTGTTTATGCTGCTTGATCGATCAGATTGACCTAGAATTATTATGTAACTGGACTCATGGCAATGATGAAAAGATCAATCTTCTTGTAGAGACTGGATGTAGTCAATATCATAATGACTTGCAAAGAAATTCTTCTCTTTTCCCTTCTTCTTAAATATATGCATGATACTGGATTCTAGAATACTGTTAGAAATAATTCATGCAATTTAAAATCACCAATGATCCCTGAAGAGGAACTGCATTAAATATATAGGTCAAAACTTCAAGGCTAATTTAATGCAACGAAGATTCCAGTGTTAATGAACTGTTGAAGTAATAGACTCTGCGATACAATCAATTTCCTGTCTTCCTGTCTCATAAATTTCCTAATTTGCAATATTATTTCACAGATACTTGCATGAAAAATATACAGCATATTCTAACAATCGTGATACAGTTAAGTTGAGTCGTGTTTTATGAAAAAAAAAAAAAATTAGTCAAAGTTGTGAAATAAAGCTTTTGCCTTTAATAGATAAAATTTATCTTAAAAATGTTCATCTACCAAAACAATTTCTTCACTAAGCATTCAAACATATGTCAATTTTCGATATTCCCATTCTACAATTATTAATTAACCCAAAATCACAAAATAAAATCTGAATCCAGCCAATGTTTAATTATAAGATGTCATATTAAACATAATTTAAGAATCCACCTCTAAATAAGCATTGTACCCTAACCATAAATCACAGCAGCCCAACTGTTACTAAACAGAAGATCCAGTAACCTAAAACTCATCATCATTCCGTAAGGATATTTCCATCTCTCGCTAGCATAATCTTCTGCAAGCTCTTATTTCAAATTCTTGCATGATTGCTCGACAATTTACAGCCGGGTTGCTAGTTCATTAAAAGAAAAAGAAAAAAAGAAACTCGATTTAAGAGACTGATATATGGCGCGCATCAGAGATATACGGCAATGTGTTGTGAAGCAAGAAGAGCCGGCTTGCAGCCAGCAGTAAGCGCAGTTATGTTGTACTGACCGCTGGGAAACACAGGCTTGTTGCCATGCAACGTGATGTTTGTGAAATAAAAAGTGTCCTGGCGATAGGGTGTATGTAGATGCAGATTCACCGGGGAAGGAAGCTGTCTTCATTTTATCGCCTTCACTTTGTGATTCTGGAAATGGACACTGGAAGAGAAGAACTTGGTAAACTTTGAAGAACCCGAATCACACGAAAATTCTAATTTAATTAGAACATCGTCTAAAACGTTAAATTTAATTTCTGAAATATTCCCGTTTGATCATATATATTTTTTTTATTTTGGTCTATAGATTTGAGAATTTTTCGATTAGATCGATTCTCAAGCTTTAAATTGAGGTTATCAAACTTTAGAATAGAGGTTATCAAACTTTAGAATATGTTATGGCATTAATCTAAATCTGAGAATACAAATTTTATCTTTTGAATAAAAATTTCAACTAAACTTTCAATTTCATTTCTTAAATTCAGATTTTAAATACTCAACACGATGTTGATTCTCACTATTCATTTCTCTATCCAAAAATATTTACCTACAGTGACTCTCGTTAATATTCGGAGATAGTTTAAAGTAGAATCATTTTTTAAACATTAGATCAAACGAATTAAATTTACGTAAGAAGTAAAAGGATTAATTTTAGGTAATAACACATACAAACATTGTTGAAAAATTCCAATTGATTGGAATTGTGAAGAAAATAGTAACTATCGCGTCTTACAACTTCATCTGAACCTGTAATGAAAATTTAAAAAATTCGTTTTGTGGATTTATGTTAATTATACATATGCTGAAAATTTCATCGAAATCAGTTAACGTTTCTAGGAGCTACGAGCGGATAAAAATGATGAAAATCGAACTCTTTCAGGACTTTTGAACTACAGTTGCCATAAATCGATTCTTCCATCTTTCAACGTCTGTCGCTTATTCCTGTATCAATAAATTTCAATGAAATTTTTACTACGCATATAAATGGCATAAATCTATAAAATGTACTTTTCAAATTTGTGTTATGGACTCAGATAAAAAAGTTGTTAAAGGCCACCGTTACTAATTTCTTCGCATTTCTGTGCAATTTTTCCAAAAATATTTTATGCGTCAATTTTTCCAAATTTATTGGAAAATTTGTAATTTTGTAATGTTTGAGATTTTGTAATTTTGGGACTTTTGGGAATTTTGAGTTTTTTGGTATTTCAGTATTTTTCAAAAAATATTATTATACATCATTTAGCAAACTAATCCTTCTAACTTCTCAAGAGAACACAATTCGTTTGGTCCAATTTCAAAAAAGTTATTATTTTAAACGGTGTCCGAATATTAATGGGTGTTACTGTCGTTAAACCTGATATTGCAGTAGATCTCTACTACTTCCTTTGCAGTTCCGTCCAACTGGAATTCTTTCAAAATCTGCGTACACATCATCTAATAAACTAATCTTTCAAACTTCTTACGAGAATTAAAGCTCAGAGCTCAATTCGTGAGCATCAAAGCTTGAGCATCAGAGCTCAATTCGTTTCTTCCAATTTCAAAAAAGTTATTTTGTTTTAAAGGTTGTTCAAATATTAATGAAAGTCACTATACCTATCCTAACCTAACAGAATCTGATCCATATACAATAATTAACCATGACTCTCTGAAAGTACATCACGTTTGCATGTATGGGAAGTTCATTGAAGGAACATAGACTCGTAGAAATTATACAGTCGACCTGTCAACATGGTTATCCAATATTTTCCCGTGGATTTTTGCATAATTGGTCGATCTCGATGATTATCATAGCACACCACCACATCCGCGTCTCACTTTCATGTTAATGAAACGCAATTCGCTTTCGCGACTACCTCACGATGTACTTTATCTGTTTATTCATCGGCTATCAGGATGCGCTTCACGACGTAGAAATATTAGCGTGATTCCTATGGCGAGGCTAACAGTCGCAGACTCTTTCTCTCTCTATCTTTCATAATACGAAACATTTGCAATCTTACCACCATACGTGGTATCATAAGGTAATGTTTTTCATTTACCCTTTGCGTTGCTTCGTTATCGACACGTTGGCACATACTCCTTCCACATCGAAGAGAAACGTATATAAACAATTTGTGAAACGTACGGTGATACATGATTACATTCTGGTTAAGTTCTGTGGTTTTCTTGAGCTTGATACTGCAAGACACCTAGGATATAACTTTGCTTTGCTTTCCTCCATTCATTTCTGATCTCCGAGTATCGTAATTAAAGTTGGCAGAGTGTAATGACCTTCGATAAAAATTCCACAGCGTTGTGTTACGCATATATGATTCTGTATTACATCTTACTGATTCGATCTTTCTGGGATTTTCTATTGCATGAAATATTTCTTCACTCTAAGGAGATACTGATTGTGTATACATAATGTTGATGCAACAAGTAGAAATCTTAATTATCATAAATCTTGAATGAAACTCTTGAATTTGTTACATTTTATTACTTAAGGGAAAATTAAATATTCCTTGATCGTAAGAAATTTCACTGACTCTGACATTTTTTTTTCTTTCTTGTTTTACCGTTTTTTCACAAGGTTTAATTAGAACGTTAAGTGAATCCCGTTAACATTATTTATAACAATTCTCAAGCATTTGGACGGTACATTCGGTGTCCAACAGTTATAAACCGGCCCCTCTCCGTGACTTCACGAGCGAATGAGAAAGAAAGAAAAAAGAAAGAAAGAAAACGCGCGGTAACGTAACACATGCCGCAACTGTTAAACTGCTTTTCGACTGAAAACGCGCGTTCCTCGACACGTGAAAGGTGTTACTGCGCTATCTGGCCTGTCATCAATTGTGGAAACTCATCAAACTAGAACAATAGAAAGCGTCGTTAATTAATCAACGTTCGACCTATTCGTATTTTCACATTCCGTCTAATATGCAAGTCGAGTGTTATACAGAGTGTCCCAGAAAAAGTGTAACATCCTGAAATGGGGGGTAGCTGAGGTGATTCTGAACAACCTTCTCCTTTACCAAAATGTTGTTTGAAGCTTCATTTTTGAACCCCAGCTGTTGAGGATTGCCTGGATAGGTCAGGATCGACACCGAGGATCCAGTGTTAACGACCTATTCGCGTCGAAGCAGGTTATTTCATAGACGAATGGGTAAGTTTAATTTTTTTTTTCTAATATTACTTATACAAATCGTTTATCTTAAAACAATTTATTCACCTGAAAATGTGCTGTTAATACTATGCTGTCTGGTGATTCTACGTTGGTGTCGCGTAGAAATATTTCTATTGTAATAAAAAAGCTTACATCTATACAGATCCTCGAAATTTCGTGTAAATCGTGTGACAGGATCAAGTAAGAGTTATTAAAATTTTCATGCCCTGATACGGTACATTGTAATTACGATATGAAGAACGATCGTGCGAAAAAGACTGGTAAGAGATAGTAGAATCTACGCGAGACATACTGGCGACAGACGAAAGATTTTCTAATACACGTGCAGACGTCAAAGTGTTAAAAAAAAAAAAACATTTTTTCATAAGTAATAAAACGTTTTATTCCTTTCAGATAACGAATAAAAGTATCGAACGCAGTTATTAAACGACTTATTAGTTTATTTGTTATTCATGAATAACGAATAATTTCACATTATTCTTAATTTAAAATGACAACATTTTCCGCGATACCCATGCTGTGCCAGTGTATTTACCGGGACTCCGACCGAGCGCTCGTGCATAAGAGCCATGCATACGCGGTTGAGCGCGCGGTCTCTGGGTGCTGTGATTGGCCAGTGTTTTTCGTTAATAACTCAAAAACGAAGCTTCAAACAACATTTTGGTAAAGGAAAAGGTTGTTCAGAATCACCTCAGCCACCCTCCATTTCCGGATGTTACACTTTTTCTGGGACACCCTGTATATGTATACCAATTAAATTCTTATAAATTCTATTCGTTCGGTTTCGTATTTCCGTGGATTCGCTTGAATCGCAAAAATGATGGTTTCGCAACCGGTTACATGATAAAGGTGAAACAACGAAACGTGAAAAACAGTGGTTCGAAAATATATACCTAGAAAGCGTGGCTCGCGCGAAAACACATACCATCAAACACAATGCTCCGCTGAACGTTGTAATACAGGAGGCTGACATTCCTATTACCTTGCGCCGCCATAGCACAACGCGCCACATTCTCCTGCTGTGCAACGATAAACTGGCATCTCTTTTTTAGACGTTTCTTCCGCACATACTATACAGGGTGTTCCGTAACTGATGGTACAATCGTAAGTAAGGGTGATACGAAGGGGAGAAACTGAACTGAAAATATCGTATAAAATTCATTTACAAAAGGTCTAATTTTCGAGAAAGTTGTATTTATATTGATAAGAAGCAATAATTTCATACTGAGTGAAGAAACAGTCTAAACAGAAAATAGTGTAAACCTTTTGCTACTAAAAAAGAAAAAAGTAATCACATAAGTTTTCGAATAATTGAAGCATTAAAATACACAATACTATCAGTCTATGCTTCCTTAACCCTTTTAGTGCCGAACAACGATATATCGTTGTTAGCTACACTTGCTAAAAGTGCCAACAACGATATACCGTTGCGTATGCGATGACACCTTACTATTCACATCAATCTATAGGGTGTACTAAATTTCACGCAAGAAGTAATTTTGATAGTAAACATAGGTTTTTAATTAAAAATTGTGAATTTTTTATTGATTCATAAAGTATACAGTATAAAATTATCTATGGAATAGCATATCGATTAAATGGCCTCCACGACTTTGCTAGCACATACGCACTGTTTTGTCGAAATTTTACATAACCGTTTTGCATAAATATGGCTGAATTTCGTTGATATAGCGCTCGATTTCCTCCTTCAAGGCGTGGGTGGTCGTGGGCTTGTTGGCATAAACCTTAGACTTCAAAAAACCCCAAAGAAAAAAGTCCAACGGCGTTAAATCGCATCATCTGGACGGGCAATTCTGATCACCAAAGCGGGAAATGACTCATGCAGTAATTGAAGTGTTTCTCGGACTGTATAGCATGTGGCACCGTCTTGTTGAAACCACATGTCGTCCACATCCATATCTTGCAATTTATACACAAAAAACTGATTTATCATATCGCGATAGCGAGCACCATTAACTGTTATTGCCTGATCAGCCGCATTTTCGAAGAAAAATGGTCCGATGATGCCTTCAGCCCAAAATTCGCACCAAACAGTGACACGTTGTGAATGCATTTGTTTCTCAACAATCTCTCGTGGATTTTCTGAACCCCAGATGCGACAATTTTGACGATTAACAAAGCCATCAAGATGAAAATCAGCCTCATCGCTGAAAATGATTTTGTTCGAAAAATCAGCATCCACTTATTGTTGTTCCGTAATCCATTCAACGTGTTGTTCTTTCATGTAACGTTCCATTTTTAATAACCCTGAACTGTCCGCTGTCACGACTGTCTTTTTGTTTTCGATGGCAACACTTTACCGCACAAATGGCGCAGAATTTAAATCTTGCGTGAAGTTTGGATCACCCTATATAAAAATGAATGTTTCTTTGTCCGGTATGCGTTCCAATACCATTCATCCGATTGCGATGAAGCTTTGGTGAGTTGTACTCACGCCCGCGAAGATTTCCGAATTAGTACAATCAGTTTAGTACAAGTGTATGGACTACATTTGCAAAATCCATACTTCTCACATGGACAGCTGTATGTGGCCTACTCACGGGTCGGAAAACCTTCTGATTTATTCGTGTATGCATCAGAAGGAAAAACAAAAAATATTTTGTATCCAAAAGCACTTCAATAAACAGAATTAAAACACAAACACTATTTCTTTGAGTGGCATTGCAACGCATGCCAGATACTCGTACTAAATATATTATCGCATTAAATTGAAGACCACGCGAAGGAAGTCGCGGGCAACAGCTAGTGTTAAATAAATTATTTGTGTAAGTAATAGTAAATAAATATTACACCTTTTCAATAGCCGGATAACTGTAAATGTTTATAATAATACTAAAATGTTATACCACTGACGTTATACTAGTTACACGAATCACTTGTTTTGTAACAGGTAATCCTCCTGATACTTACTGTGCATCATGGGATTTATTTAATTTTATGTTTTGATAGCAATAATTTTGTTACAAATAATTGAAAATGCAGTATTTATGCTTTATACTACGGATTCTGCATCAAACTATGACCAAACAATGATTCTTCTTACTTGCAAATACTGTTTATCAAAGAAAACTGATCTTTCCATTTTTTCTAATGATTTTGAATAAATATTATTAGCATGATTTTCAACAAATATTGAAATACAATTGGCATTAATTCATTCTCTCCTTATTTCGTAATATGTTCCTTTTCGAATTTTGTAAATATCATTCTCACGTTTTTGTTTTGTTTTTGTGATTTTTTTCTCAAACCTCACTAAATTATGTTAAACTGGTTCAGTATTCTTCGCATAAGTACAATTCTTTCGATCGGCACTAAAAGGGTTAATACAAAAAACAATGATTTGTATACGCTAATACGGACGTCTCTTTCAACGATTCGTAACGTAAATTTAATTTAACGAAATTGTTGATAAATGTATCAACATCGGTGCTTGTCATGGAACACCCTGTATATAAATCATCTTCGTGACCCAGTTTCATAGAATTAGAGATGCAAATCAGTTTTATTAACATTCGTTTTTCAGTTGGATAGGCATTATTCGATTCGAATAAACAGTTCCAGTTTCTGGCGTTGTTTATTTTTGGCGAGGTTATGTACGTTATTCGTGTTGTTTCCCATAATCTTCGATCAGCCAAGTGTCTTTAAAGTGCCTTTCAAAGAAACGCTCTATATCGTTAATTTTTTGCAACAGGTAACATGTAATTCATCCCTTTTAATACGTTCGCCCGCCATATTGACAATTCGAATTTTTCGGCAACTACTCTGTGACACTTAAATCGCATGTATTTTATAATTGTGTTATTGCACCCCTAACCTCGTAAAATATATCTCGGAGAAAGTATCGGAAATTCTTTAAATAGTTATTCCCGGAGTATTTCGTACATGTACATATATAGAAAAAGTGAATTTTGACAACTTACCACGACGAGATGCACCGCTACCGATTTCAGCAGATCAATCTTCCACTGTAATGTCCGTTTACGCGTGCAGCATCGTTCGACGAAGTATCCGCGGCGTTTCTTTTATTGTTCACTGCACATCACCATAGATATCACAACGAAACGTCACTTTTTTAACGTTAGAACATTTCGTTTCGTCAGATTGTACCAGTTTCCCATCGCAAACCGGCGGTCGATCAAAACATCTCGAAACAGTATCGGTTAATCGAACAGCAATCTGAAGTTTACGATAATTGATTTTGAATTGCTGTTAATCATAATTCATTTGAAAAAAAAAATGTTTGTTAGGAAACGTGTAACGTTATATGCGCGATTATAATATCCGTATAAAAATTCTACAATAAAATATCATCGATATCTTTTCCCTTAAAAATTAATAAAACCACATTGTAGAACGAATTTTTTACTCAATCGATTTCGACTTGACTAACATGTACACTCCGTACATATCAGCGAAAGAAAAAATAGAAACGATTGAAAATTACAAAGTATTATTCGAAATGTAATAATTACACTTGAATTTGTGAAACTGTAAATTTCATGAATATTTCAAACAACAACGAAGAACGATGTAAATCTGATTACAGTATTACGAAATTCAACTCGCTTCAAGCTCGCGAAGTATTGTTTCGAATTTTCAAGTTAAAATTCTCCAATGTGCGTTAACGAATTTCGAAATCAGTGCGAGGAAAAGTCAAGCCACCAGCGATGTATATCCGATCGGTGGTTGAAACGTACTGACCGAATACACGGACTGTCGAGGCCAATGCAGACCAGCCCGGCTACCTGGCCGCTCTCGCTGTTCGTTGGCAAAAAAATTCGAGCACGCATTTGCAACGTTACAACGTCAATCGCGCTCGCTTTGCCTTTTTGCTTAGAGGAAACAATCGCGTTGCACTTTATCATAGTGGAACGAAAAGGAAAGTCTTCGAAGCGGTGGCTGTTTGCTCGTTCGGTAATATGCCGATAATAGATATCTGTAAAGTAGAACATTGTAGGTTTCTTCTTCTCGAGAAAAACGTACAAGTGGAATAAGCGAAAATTTGTTAAGACGACAAACTGATTTATGAATGTGTATATATTATCGTAAATACAGTCGATATAAAACATCCTCGTATGTTCCGCGCGACAATAATTCCATATAGAGACGTACAAATGCCTTATCGTAGTAAGATCGCGCATTAGAAAAAAAAAATTTAAACAGATTAAATAGGATGAGCTTACTCCTTATTGTACCGCAAGAGATTTGTCGTATTCCCTTTTAACGAGATTTAGCGCGCTTCAATTTCGATTATTATTCCCCGAGGTTATCGGATCCGTCCGCAAAAGGAAGCGTGCTCGTTAGCGCGTAGAGATCTTATCGTTAACGATCTTACGTAAAAAAAAAAAAAAAAAAAAGAAGAAGAAGCGATCGTGTATCGTGTTCGAAAAGATCCCACGAAAACTCTACTGCAGGGGATCTTTGAGTTTATTCCTCGAGTTCTCGTCTCGAGTGTCGACTAAGTACGCTGGCTCAGAAAAACTAATACAGATGCGTGGTATTCTTATTAAACAACTGATTCTAATTATTCTATTTATGGTTCCTGCGCAAAAATAATTGATCTCTTTATACTGAACTTTACCTACTATCTTCTTTTTTCTTCATGTATTGACCTAAGAATTATGGGAAACTTATCCCTTACATCTGCATATTTGCTTACTTTACACTGCTCAAGACAATTGGAGAATTTGAGCTATTGTTTTTGCGTTACTAATTCTGAACAGTTTGGAAACTTCAAGGGACACTACTCGATAGAATTGGAAGATTACTCCTTCCACTGTACTCGTTATGTAAGCTGTTGTGGGGGGGGGGGGGGGGGGGGCGCGGATAAATAGAAGAAAAAGTAAGATGCATTCTTGCTCGGTCTCCTAGTGGACTTGTCAATCAGGCAATCTAGGGGACCCCTGTCTTAAATGCAGAGGACGGTAAGATTCAGGTTAGAAATTGTATAAAACATAATAGAAGTCTCAATAAAACTTACTGAGAATGGACAAGGGTGGAGCATAAGGGTATCTTTACAAATTTATTTTAAACATTTCAATTGTTCAAGAAATATTCTCTGATTATTCTGTGCAGTGTATTGCTATTCTCTGATATTTAAAACTCAAACATTTCAATCTTTCAGTTTCTAAGAAACTAACACTCAGAAGCAAATGTTCTTGAAGCCAAGACATGACAGAAAAAGAATAGATTCAGCATAAAAAAAATACACGATACGTGTATTTTTATTCAGGAACCAAAAACCTTATTGTTTAACATTATTACAAAAAGAGGCTAAGTAACATTACTTAGGCGGTTTCTGTAAGCTCCTATTTGGTGTTTGTTGGAAGATACCAAAGTACGGCAAGGATCTCCGATCGCTCTTAACCGATTAACATTTTGCCCTTTTCGCTTTCCCTTTTTTTTTCTCTTTTTTGTTTAATTTTCTTCTCTTGTAATAAAACATTACAATACGCGCCTGCCTCGCTAATTGTTAGCCACGCGAAATTACTTCTGAGCAAATTTGTTTATCAACCTTGCTTGGACTCCAGCAAAACTGTCCAAAGGAAGTATTATCGTAGAAAAAGCTTTTGTACAAAAGATGCATGGAAAAATATTTCTCAATCAAGTGGTACACCGCAACAGTCTTGCTCCAGTCCAGGCGACATCAGTTCAATGGATATGTTCTTCGATTTATGGGACAGTGTTTAACATTTTCAAACATACCCAATGTCTCGCAACAGTCACGTCAAACCGAAGGAAATTATTTCCACGTTACAATTCAAAATTGTAAAGACGACCGCTGGTTCCACGTGACTCTTGCGAGACATTTTACACGAGAGAAAGAAAAAAAAAAGAAATTTCTTTTCTACCTGAGACACCTACCGAATAATAAAAACCGCAATAGAAAAATCTCTTGTGTCGCATAGCGCACTTTCTATGCACGCTCGTGAACAATGGTTTCATTTTCCTCTCCTCTCTCCTCCCTCTCTTCCTCTCAACCACTGGTCAAATCAATTTAGACTTATCTCTTACAACTTAACAAGGTTAATACGAAAATCCTCCCCCACCCACTCTCCCTCCCTCCCTCTCTCTAGCAAAATATAAGAATCGATCTTACTGAACACAAAAATTCCATACGTATTATTTGGTGCTTATTTGTACCCTACTACCGGGTCAAAATATAAAAAGGACGTTTGTTCCCCCCCTCCTACTCTTTTCTACTACTATAAGCTACATGAAGGTTCTGCATTGCTAAAATTTCTCCCATCCAGGATCCTAGATCTTGGATTATCTAGTAAAATATCATAACAAGCAGTTCTTTGTTTCTCTCATTACTTTCACACTCACTCATTCTCTCTCACTCTCTCACTCACTCCCCTCCCTCCTCCCACCCGCCCATTTGTGCTAATTTTCAGCGCAATTACACATACAAGATGCATCTAACGAGCTACCACTTATCAGATACTACAAAGTAGTTTTCGCTAATCACCATTATACAAATTACGGATGTTTCAGTGAAAACTTGTCATGTGACACTATACTACGTGGTGCGTATGATACCCAAATAATAATACCGTGCGAATATTATCTTTGGAATCGAGAAACTTGCTTCTAGCGGTAAAAACTGTTTCTCCTGTTTTTTTTTTGCCTTTGCCTTTCTTTTTCTTTTTCTCTCTTTAATAAAGTATATCGCAAAGTAACGGCGACTATGTAAATGATTCTTCTTCGTCGTAAGTTCTTTCTGCAAGTTGGATCACGTCGAACGGTACTAAAATGATTGTCTTATACGGCATACGCGATTTGTTTTTGCTCCGTTCTTTTTTTTTTTCTTTTGAAATGAAGAAAAATGTAATGAAAAAAAAAACGCAATATCATACAAATAGAGAGTCTTCGATCACTGTGTATCATGCTAGGATACAAAGTATAGGCTTCCTAAATACCTTCCCTTGACACTTGTCTAACTGAGGATGCAAAATATATATTTAGGGTATCCTTCTTGAATAGACATGGTGAAATATCTTAGAAGGAACTAAAAATAGTAAAACAATGTTCATAACACTGTTATTTGTGGTATAACGGAAGATATTATGTGTTAATGAACAACTTTCTCACAGGTAAAATGATGTGGTTAGGTTTTCAACATTACATTTATTTCTTTAGATGCAACGCCATATGTTTCTGTTTTTAATATTACAGCATCTGTTGACATAAATTGCACAAGGTGTCACATCAAGTAATTTCGTTTCATGAAAAAAATCATGTGTGTGACACCTGTTGATCTGATTCCCTGATTCTTCACCATTTTAAGATTTTTTATAAAACGAAATCACTTAATACGACACAATTGAATTCATCTCAACAAATGCTATCATAGTATGGAAAAAGAAAACCAAATATCGCATTATTTTCCCAGTCGTAGGAAACAAATTTTGTAAGAATATTTTCCCGATAACTTCAGTTCCTTCTAAGATATTCCACTATGTCCAGTTAAGAAAGATACCCTATATATATTTTTATATGCTACATATTTTTCTAATCTCCACACGATTAGCAATACATTTATTGTGCAAATTATCACATTACGTTCACGTTAGACGATGAATCAGAAGAGGAAAAAACAATTTATCTCTTTCTTTCTCTCTCTCCCCCCTCCCCTCACTAATAGTTGAATTAAATAAAACGAAGAAACTGTTACCCTGCACAGATTGATTCATCAGAAACGGAAGAATGATCAATTTGGAAGATGTAGAAATATCTAAAGCAATTTGGATAAGTAATCAAAATGAAAACAATCACCTGATATTCTAACCTATAACGACACACGCTATACGATTTAGTTACTGAAAAGTTACCGGAAAGCTATATCCATAATGTTCTTCTGTTTTGAACATTGTTAATAATAAAAATGATAAATTTTCTCGTTTCTGGTAGGTCATCGTGCACATTATGTCCTCGCAGAAACATTATCAGCGCGCCTAATTTCTTCTGACGTTCGAATACTATATCCTCGTGTTAGCTAACCCTAAAATAATAAATAAAACATCGCGTAAATTCGTCTATGCGAGTTCAGATAACGAAACAAGCATTTTGTTCAAGAAAATGCTAATCTAACCTAACCCTAATGCGGGTAGACCAGTGTATCATCCAAATAAAAAACACTTTCACGTCTCAGATTCTTCCAGATATTCTCTTAAAGATTAAACAGCGGCAGTGTCGTCGGTGCTTCTCAATAATGCAGCAGCCTTAACCACGTCACCTCCACACTGATTCAACATAACCTTGCAATCTTCCAAACCAACGAAGTTGTTCTCCTTTTTCAGCAATCCCTGCAGACGTTCCAGCTTAATGGCCGCCAATACATCCCAATCTGTCACATTTAACGCAGCTATGCACGATTCCGGCGTAGACTGTTCGTGCAGCACCTTCATCATAATCCTAACCTCGTCAGACTGCTCTCCGTTCCTTGGACCACGTGTTCTCCTCGCGTTAGGCCCATCACAGGCAAACTCCAACAAGTCTTCACAAGACACATGGTCAGATTGTCTCGACAAATCACTCTGTCCAGGAAGTTTCTCACTGGACAACCTATTGTAGGTACTAGTCAGACCAGCTGAGTGAAAGCTGTCGTTTGAATCTGTAGCCAAGGATTCTTTGGAGGCCTCGGATTGTTGCTTGCTCGCGTTACATCGAGACTGTGAGCTGTTCTCTGAATATTCCCCATAATCGAACTGCATCATGTAATTAGAGGGCCTTTGAACCAGAGGAGTCCTCTTGGAAGCTGAAAGTTTGTTGCTGGAGGAAACCACCGAGTCTTCAGACTTGTTGGAACCTGTTGGAGTGGGGTTTCTGCTCACCTCACCTATCTCATTCTCTTGAACACATTTGGATGCTGAACTCATGAGGGAACTCTTGGACTCCACGCTGACCTTCCTTTGAAGACGCTCCGATGAGGAGTCAGTGGACTGTACGTCACTGTTTTCCTGCATGTTCTGACTGTACTGAGTGTCACAATCAATGAGATTGTCAGAAAATTCAAGAAGATCCTCAGAAATGACGCTAAAACGATGCAGCCTGCTCTCATCAGCTGGTAAGGAATCCAACACTGCCAATTCAGAGTCTATACGTTGTTCGAACTCCTCTGGACTGAAAATGTAGTTCACATTATCAATACAATCTTAATTAACTAATTAATTCTTTGCAGAGAGTAATTGTACCTATTGGCTGAAGTCTCTGAAGAGTAACCCTCTTGCAGTGAGCTACTGGCCACCGATGAACTAGTGCTTTGCAGACTTCCATCTACCTGATCCTCAATGGGAGGTGTGGTAACTGCCATTTTAGCCAGAGTTCTCGTTACCCCTCCGCCAGGTATGATCAAAGGATGCTTTCTCTGATGCCTAGGTAAGCTAGACTTAGGCTGCAGCGTCTTGGATCTATCCCTAGGCGGCAGTGGTATGGGATTCTCGTCCACGTTACTCTGATTCTGATTGTTCTCTATTTCGAGAGCAGAGTGGTGTCTCTCCAGATGTCTAGCCTGTGGCAGAGGTGGTGGTGCATGCGGCGGTGGAGGTACTCTAATCTTAGGCAAGGTCTTAGAACCGCTGTGATAGGCGTCGAAGTGAAATTGGTCCGTGGAGAGGTCCTCTTGATGGGAGATCGTATGGCCTAGGGTAGCGTGCTTGTTTCCGCGTATTCTGGGTCTGACAATGGGCACCCCAGAGCGTAACATGCGCAGAGGATTGGTGTCTGGGGCGGTCTCTATACTGGGCGTCTCCACGAGACTGTTGTAGACTTCCTTGGCCTCGTCCGACAATGTAGCCTAAACAAGTCGTGGGAGGGGATAGATTTGGGAAAGAAGAGAACATAAATTAAAAAACGAAAATAATAAATAAAAGGAGAGAAAGAGAGACAGAGTGAGAGAGAGAGAGAGTGAGTGAAAGAGAAAGAAATTTTTTGGTAGAGCGTGTACAACTGAACTTGTATCCTTCCTAACTGGAAAGAAAACCACAAGCATGTGAGGAATAATGCTGAACACACTCTTGATGTCTCATGGTGCAGATCGATATGATAAAAAAAAAAAAAAAAAAAAAAAAAAACTGAGTAGAGTACATTCGACAAATAGGCCTACAGATATGCTACTCTAAATGAAATAAATGCAACATGTGTCGGTGTATTTGTATTATGTGAGAGCTTGTGTTTATATAAGGTAAGAAACTGTATCAACACATTATATATACTTCCAAGATTAATATACTCCCATTCCGGTTTCCTTCCAAGTACAAATAGTATAAACGTGTAAATGCATCCAAACGTATTTATTATCGACTAGACGTTTATTATTCAGTTAATTAATTATGTAACATGCAAGCATGCTAAGCGTATGTGACTCGAACTGCCTTTGAACAGTTCTTTGTTTAAGTACACTGTGTATTGTCCAGAGTTGGGTATTGCGGGGTGTTGATGTGATCTGTACTCGATGATCCTAGAATATGTCTCTCTTTCGTCGTTTTTCGCTATTCGTCACTGTGAACAATGATTCTAGCAGAAATTCTAGATAACGACGAACAACAACTACTTGACCATTAGTATGTAAGCTATTAAAGGCTATGTTTACATTGTTTGGAATAATATATAGAAAATTTCTTATGAAACAGCTATTTTATATCAATGAAGACATTGTAAGAGGCAAGTGATTCTTTGCAAATGAAATCTGTGAAAGATGATTCATCTGCTTTCGTTTTAATTACTACTTCAGTTAATTAACTATGAAACTCGGCACAAAAAGAAGAAAACATACTCTGAAAACAAATTACTGCCCAACTCTGGCATCATCCCACACATTTCTGTCAAGAACATGCACCTGGCAGACTCAAGATGTCAAATTACAGATATCAGGCTCCGGATTAAGTTGAAAGCGATATAAATCAACGGAGATCTCGAATGCTTATGGGGCAGGGGATGGTGGGAAGGTTAGTATATCATTTGTGAATTCTGGATATTCTGAACTGGTATCAGAATCGAGGTCAGAATTACTAGTGAACGTTAAACTAGAACTGGGGGCGCTTTCTGGCCAAGAAAGCAAGTTATTTCGAGAGGAAAAAGGTGGTGACAGAGAATTCAAAAAGCTGGTCGATGGTGGTGGTGATTTTCCACAAAGTTCTATCGACGAAAACCCCCTAGCCGTTTCTGGATGTAAGAAGTGACCTTTGTTCTTGAAATTCAAACGTAGATTGTGCGGAAGCTTCTTATGACGACGTTTATAACGGAGACGACTTCTTATATCCGTTTCGGAATGTGAAATGGAATCTGAATCCTCACTGGAATCATTGGTTGGATGAAAGGACCTTCTGATATTTTTTATGGGTGGCTTCCTATTCTCTGACAAAGAAGACGTTCTGTGTCTATACATATTAGTAGCTATAGACATCTTCTCTAAGAGTGCATCTGTCTTTGGTAACTCCTTCCTTGTATTGTCATTTTGATACAATTTAGGTGGCTCTAGAATGTGCTGGTGTATACTAGGACTTGACGGAGGAGGATTGGTTTTTTGCGAAGTCAGATTGAGCTTCATGCTAATCTGTGATTGACACTGAAGTGGAATGTTCAAGTCCAAATGCTTGGGCTTCTGAATGGGAATGTTCAAGCTTCGAAGAGGTGTTTGGGTTGGACCAGATATATCCAAGTTCCTCATGTTGGTAACTAACGACTTCGGAGTAGAGGTCTCTATGTTTCTCGAATTCTGTGCAATGTTCTTGCCCAGTTGAATCATGTTTTGGGTCAGTTTACCCAGTCCCAAGTTCAATCCCTGGCCCTTCTTTGAGTCCAGATAGTTCTTCACACTCTCCAGACCAGACACCTCTCTTTGATACTTCTCTGCAAGAAGTTTACTGCTCAATTCTACTTGATTATTTGCCTCTGCGTCGGACTTCCTCCGAAGCCGTTGGAAATTCACCCTTAGGCTCTCTGAACTACTATAAACAGGGGATTCTTTCTTCTCAGACTCTGCTATGAACAGTGGATTATTGGATATAACAAATGGAAAACCTTCATGACCATTTTGGTTCTGCTCAATCTTACGAAAACTCTGAATGTTGATCCTAACAGCCTCCATATTTCCTCTGGGATTATCTAATCCACCTGCTACTTTCAAGTTAGTCTTTATGCTGTCCGTAGATCCATAAATAACGCTTTTTCCTTCTTGACTAGGATTTCTTGGAATGAACGGCACTTTTCCGCCCCTCGCCTTTGACATGTCCATTTTCCTTGGAAATTCTGATATATTCATTTTGGAAGAGTCGTTGAACGAGCTGGAAATCTTGGGCCTAGTACCAAGGTCCATGTTAGGCACCTTATCTCTAGGAGAATCAAACTTAATCCCCTTGCTGCATGCAAAGTCAACAAAGTTCGAAGGTTTCTCTTTCATCACGTCGAAACTGGCATTCTCTTCGCATTTTGACTCAAAATTTGTGGCATTATCCTTCAATGGCTGTTCACAATTGCTAAACTTGCCTGGTAGCTGTTGATTATGTTTACTCGCAGCTACAGAACTTTGTTCCTGAATATTCGAATAGCATGCAGACTTTCCAGGCTGTTCTAAATTATTAATTTTGTCATATTTATCCAGCTTCTCTTCATCGAAATAGGATACTTTGTCACTGGTACAAGTTAGGACACTGTCATCATCAAAATACTTTGGTTGTTCAAAGTAACGATCCACATAACTAGTGGATACTCTCTTCTGTTCTCTAGGAAAGTCAAAATTTGAGTTCTCTATACTTAAAGGAGGCACCTTTCCATTCTGCTGGAGAACATTCAGTTTCCCACTTATATCTGTCATAGTGTCAGAATTAAAGTTGCTTTTCTTGTTACCATTCTCCAAAAACTCAGTCGACTTTACTAGATTCTGCTTCATGGCAGCATTGTCCAAGATATGAGCATCGAATTCTATGTCCATGTACGAAGTCCACGCAGTGGGTTTCGTAAGAAGTTCACGAGACTTTGCGAAACAAAATTCAGCAGATGCTTTATCCCACAGGGGTAACTTCAAAGTAGATGGTGCACCAAGTGACTCTATGCTAGAGACAGTGGATGACAATGATTGCAAGCTTGAACATAACCACTTCGTTGGATAACAATAGCCAAATAATGTGCAATTCATTCAAGAAAATGATAAGTAACAAGCAATGACCAGAAACACAATCATGCATTGGAACATCAAACGTTTTGAAATCAAGCAAAGCAAGTGGTTGCATCAGATATGAAGTTTAATAAAGATTTCAATGATTACGGGTAATAATTCACAGAAATCAAAGAATCGTTTAAACATGACGATGCAGTGATAAACAAAAGATGAAATGGCCGGTAATGAGAAATTGAAAAATTCAGAAATAAACGAAAAATAAACAAGACAGGAAAGGATTAGAGGAAAGTCGAGATTAGTCTTCCTTTAGTAAATTAACAAGCTTCGTATCAACTTAAGATACAACCAAGTAACTTAGGTTGGGATATTAAGAACAGATATGGAATGAACGATATACCTACTCTTTTTTCGTGTGGCATCAGGAATTAACTCTGTTCCATAACAGTATCAAAGAGAAATGGATTTTCAAAAGAGAATGTATTTAGCAGAAGTATGAATTGTCATTTATATTCATAGTATGTAGAAAAAAAAGGCATTTGTTTTTGTATACTGTTTGTTAGTATTAGCAAGGTGTAAATTAGTGAAACTTTTAAGTGCAAGATTAGATTGTGTTCTTGATTATGTTATTTGTGTAACTTTAGAGAAATTTTGGTGACCCAACAGAAAATGTTTAATGTACCTGTATGTCAGGTATACTTGCAGCTTCTTCTGAAAAGTGTCGTCTGTCTGGTTTGGGACTGTGTTGATGTGGCAACTTAAAAGAGAACTTTCTGCGTCTTGAAGGACTGGCAGGTGTTCGGGGAGACTCCGGTGGATGTTCAAGATCTGTCATGGAACGTGCTGTCAATTCCTGTGCCATAGCAATGGCTGAGTAGAGTGTTTTCTGATCGGCAGCTGAGATAGGCTTCACCTAAATATATAAGAGAAATGTTTACCGTCTCTGGTAAATGCACAAAACATAAAAATTTCTGCTTTTCCTCAATCGAATGTTATTCTATTATACGAGAAATCACTGCATTTGTATCTATAACGATATATATGTATTTGCTAGTTCTGTTCTTGAATGCTAATAATTTTGGGTTGTTTTATATGTATATATATATATATATATATATATATACACACACACATATATATGAAATGTATATACATATACTTTTCAACATGCAAACGATACATATAAATTATGTGAAACAAACCTAGTGATACACAACAGCAAGTCATAAGCAAAAAAAAAAAAGAAAGAAAGAAAGAGAAAGAAAAAGAAGAGGAACTAATAATACGTAAAAGCATAATAGTAAATAAGACAAAAATTACTGTACATTTATTGGACTCACGGTGGCTTGTTTCTTTTTACTGCCCTGCTTTGCTTGTATTTCCCTTAGCTCATTTCTAACATTGCTCGATTCGTGCTCACTTGACAAAGGATGAACAGGGGGTGGTGGAGGAGGAGAGGAACCTAATAAAAAAACACAAATGTACGTTACATGGTATCGATACAGTTTCAGTGTAGATAAAGTTACTAAGTTTACCTAATGATCTAAACATCTGATCCATTTCAGCCAACAAACTTGGACCAAAGTCGAAATTTAATGTTTTATCGAATCTCAACGGACTATCTTGATTTTCTTCGTCGCTGATCTCGTGATATTCATGATCTGCTCCAAGAGTATCGTTATTACTAGCCACATTCAATGGTACAGACTGTTTACTCAAATTTGTCACATGACATACTTCGGAATTTGCATCAGACCACAAACTTTCTAATAAAAAAACATATTTCGTAACGTTAAAAAGGCCGTTAATAATTGTACACATTTTTCACAAAACAAATACATACCATGCTTATTATGAGTATCTTGCTGAACACTTCTGTTATCTCTTAATAATTCTCTGTTGGTCTCTGTACTTCTTGCATCTTGGTTCACAGCTTGACTAGAATTGTCAGTTACATCCTCTTGTGGTTTGTACGGAGTCACCACTTGTCGTGGTAAATGTGGATACTTTCCACCAAGAAAGCCAATGTCACCAAAGTAAGCTCCGTCTAATCCAACATGGCCAGTGTGTTTCAAATCACCTTGAGGAGATGAGATCATGTCTGTTCGAATCTTTCTTCGCTGAGAAGAAAACGCATTTTTACCATCGCCACGCGTAAATTCTCCAGGCTTATTACTCGGTAAATTAGATCCAAGGTAGGCTATTGTATGAGCAGGATTGAAGAAACCAGTTTTCCCATTATTTAAAACACCCTTCCATAACGTATTACTACTACCTTTGTCCAGAACAGTAATGACATCTCCTTGTCTGTAGACAAGTTGACCTATCTCTGTACTATCCTGAACAGCTTGAACTTGCTCAGGTTTCAAGTCAGGCAAAAGATTAATTAATTCAGAAAACTTAGGTCGTTTCGATGGTTCGTGCTGCCAACACTGTTGCATTAGCGAGAAGTAATCTTTCGGGCAACACTCTGGTTGCTCTAATCTTTGAAAATTAGGTTCGTCTATCGCTTCTAAAATTTGGTGGCCTGTCAGTGCTGCCCATGGTTGGAAACCATAGCTAAACATCTCCCATAAGGTCACTCCGTATGCCCATACATCACTGGCTGAAGTGAATTTTAGATAAGATATGCACTCGGGAGCACACCATGCTATTGGTAATTTTAAATTTACGTTGAAATTCGTTTGATAATAGTCTTTCCCAACTCCTAAAGCACGAGACAACCCAAAATCGGATATTTTCACCTTGTTCTTGGAGAACACTAAGATATTCCGGGCAGCCAGATCACGGTGTATTAATCGTTTTGCTTCTAAATATTGCATTCCATCTGCAATCTGTACAGCAAAGTCGCATAAAGAAAGAACAGGAAAACTAGTGCGCAAACTAGGTTCTTTCAAGCATTCTAACAATGATCTTAGAGGCGCTAATTCCGTGACGAGCATTAAGGAATTTGTATCCAAGACTACGCCGTATAATCTTACAATATGTTCATGATCTATCGCGTGCATTATGGCTGCCTCTTTCAGAAATTCAATAGGATTATTCTGCATTCTTTCTCGCGACAAACATTTGATTGCTACTTGTATCCTCTCCCCGTCATTCGTCCAAACACCTTGCTGAACAACTCCAAACTCTCCTGTTCCTAATTCTTTGTTCACGATAATTGCATCAGCCGGTATCATATGCTTATTAGGAACACGAATGGGTGGTCTATCTTGCCTCTCTTCTGGTAACATAGTTAGAGCACCTGTGGTTGGTTCCTCCCGTTTCGGTAACAGCATCTTTTTAAACTTAGACAGGTAATTCTGGGGGAAATGTTTTTGGAAGTACTTCTTTAAACGACGCATCTCTGGTTTGCTCATTCCAATTGCATTCAAGTCTTCCTCTGTTACATATTTCAATTGAGCCGTTGTCTGTACTTTCAGGTCCCCTAGTTAAAAATTAAATTATTAAATACGATTCTTAAATCGAAAATTTGGCATATTTAACAACAAGGTATACCTCGGATTCCAGGATAATACTGCTGGAGCTCTGCTTCCATAAGGAATTCATACAAACCAGGTCCAGTGTTGCGGGACATTCCTCCTTGTGTGTCTTTGAACAAATAAAAAATTACACTTAAACAGTGTACATACATAATATTAAGATACGCTTCTTTTATTACAGAAAAGAAGTTAGGTGAATGACCCTACATAATATTATCAGACATATTTCTGAAAATTAGTTAACTTCTAAATTAATCCGTCACAAAAAACAAAACAAAAGCATTCCCTGATTTTACCTAATTCAATTAACATCAGACAGAAGGTCGAACCGAATTTTCAACGATAAATCGTTCGTTATTAAATCGCGATAGGATGCATCTCGCACAATTCGCTCAAGAAACTCTCGTGACGAAAGATCTTTTCGAATCATAATATTGCAAATTTCGCTCCAACGAGCACTCAACATCACTACACTTGAATAATCATTTTAAACTATTATTATAATAAATACCCACATTATCTGTCACCGACAATATCGTAGGAACATCAAGTGAACGAATTCGTCGAAGGCACGGCCAGAATACGTTGCAACTCGAAGCGTTTTTGTGCAGAAGAAAAGCATAAGTACCGAAACAGAGAAACGAGGGGAAAATAGAAAATAATAGAGATTCAGAAGAGAGGGGAGGGTAGAAAATTCCTGGCACGGTCCTGACAAACGGTCCCGATATGTACCGTGTGCACCGGGTTACACAGTATGCCTCGGTGCACACGATCGAAATACCGATTTCAAATGCCAGCTCGAGAACCATCTTCGATGTGTCATTTCGTCGTATAATAACGCAAAGTATGACGAACGAAAGATAAAGAAAGGAAAAGGATAGAAAAAAAATAGAGGATCGTGTGTAGAATCGTTGTATTTCCGCGAAAGACACGCCCAGCGTGCTTCAAATAGATTATTATTTATATGAACTCGTCTGGTCCATCGAGCTCGTACCGTGGCACTCACCCATTCTACGATGACGCAGCACGGTACACTCGAAGCTCCTCTCCTTGTCATGAGACGCGAGCGTCTGCCACTTGGTACAGGCGATCGGTGATTCGAAATCACAAGAGTTCTGTCTTTCTTCGTCACCTCGACTCTCCCCTCCGCCATGCAAAACTCGCCTCTGACTTTTCTATCTGGGTTCACATCTTTTATTTTACTCTGGATATGCTCGCGTTCACCTCAAGAGGATTTATCTCTTAGTTACTTCTCTTTTATTATTTCGGTATTTGACACTGGAAGGCGAGAAAATATTTCTCAACCTGATTTTAGATTAATTCGCGATTCAAGCGACTCGACGCTTCGATCTCATTGCGAACAGTTCTATTTGTTTGCGAGCGGTTTCGAGTAGGTGTTACGTTAGCGCTGTCTACCGGAAAATCCAAACAACTATCAGGGAAGATGAATTTTGAATTTCACTGTCCCCTTAAAGTTCTTATTTTCTTTTCATTTGTTTTTTTTCTTTTTTAGTTTTTATCCTTCTTGAACGAACCAAATTTTGTCTAAAAAAATTCTCCAACATTTCAAAGAAGTATAAGTATAAATATAAAATTGTAAATTAATAGAGAACGTCTCTGCAATCTTCGCGTTTGAGTATTTAATTCTTTCAACTATTCCGATTATTTTAGTTTTTATATGTGGAAAAAATTGTTTGTATGAAGAATCTTTTTTATCATTTCAGAGAATTGCGATTTTATAATAAGTAGTTAATATAGTAGTTGATAAAAGTATAGATTGTAATGATAACTGTTTGTCTTTAACGAGAAAAAACCGTTCTATTATTGTATTCTAATTCGTTATATTGTACATTATTAATATTATCATTATTTTTTCATATTATATTTTTACGAAAATGAATAATTCTGAAATGGTACTGACAGTTTAACACTACGTTCGGATTGAGTACCACTGAATGAAGTGAAGTGTTCAGCACTGTATTACTGTGCGAGGTAAGAGATTGGTAATATGAAGAATATTTGTTATATTGTTTAACATTGTTAATTTCACTTAAAAACATATTACTGAAATAACATTCCTTCTAGTACTATGTCATTTCTGTTGGCTGTTAATGTCTTAAAGGGTAATGGTGTCGGATGTTTGACTCGATTATGTAAGGTTAGTACTTTCAATAATATTACAATAATGGGAATGGTAAACTGATCGATAGACACAATGTAACCCATTTTAAAAATGACTATTATTTAAGAAGAAAAGAATAATTCGATATTGTGGAATAATTAAGCAATTCCATAAATTATAAGACTTCAATATTTTGATGTATAGCTATTTATATAACTATATGCTTTGTAGATATCAAAGAGTCATAATGTGATACAAGTAGCTTTTATGAAAAGATTATCGCTTAAAGAAGATCTAGCCAAACCTAAACCATTTCCTTACTGGAGAAAACAATGCAGCGTACTCAGATTGGTCTTAGATCCCACGATATATAGATATGATGAAAATACCAAATTGATAATTGTAGATGGCCTTCCAGCAACAGGAAAAACTAAAGTTTGTCAAAAATTGGCAGAAGAATTTGGATTATTATATATGCCACCTCCAACACATGATGAAATATTTATAAATGCTTATGGATATGATCTAAGAGAGCTAGATCCAAAACTACCAATTGGTATCCAAAGTTATGATCTGACACGATTCTTAAAAAATCCTTTTCATCCACAAGTACCATGCTTCCAACTAAACTGGTTATATATGAGATTTGAACAATATATAAATGCTTTGCTTCATATATTATCAACTGGACAAGGTGTGGTACTCAATCGAAGTATCTACTCAGATGTTGCTTTTAGTGATGCTATGCATAATGCTGGGTATCTAAGTAAGGGAGTAGTGACTGAATTTAACATAATGAAGAAGAATGGACTTATTGGGCTTTTAAGACCACATCTAATTATTTATTTGGATTCACCTCCAGAAGTTGTTCAAGTAGGTTTTTCACTTTCAAACGAGTTGCATTTATTAAAACTAGTATTAACCTTTTAAATTAACGAATTACAGCAAAATATTAAAAAAAGAGGCAATATGGATGAAATTAATTCGAAAGTTTTCACAACACAATATTTGTCAGATATAGACAAATCATACAAAGAAAAGTGCCTAGCTTGGTTATCATCTCATGCGCATATATTGATGTACGATTGGTCAAAAGAAGGCAATATATCAGATATAATTATGAATATTGAAGATTTAGATTTAGAAGAAAGTGATACAAAGTCTATGTTGAACGATTGGGTATTTCCGGAAACGGAAGAAATACATAGCCTTATGATTGCATATCAAGAAAAGCATCAGTTGTTCAGTGAAATGGACAGAATTACAAGTGAAACAACATTGACTCCTGAGCTGTGGTATAGTCCTTATGATAGGGAAATACACGAAGAACTACTTGGAACTGTAAGTGTACCACTTTCTGTATGACAAAATACAGCTCAATGGTTAAACTATCAAATTGTTATATAGATTAAAAAATGCAATATAATATTCTAGGTGGAAAGTGAAAAGTACGCGATGGAATATCATCCAGCTTATGGTGATAAAGTTCTATTTAAGAAAGATACAACTGTTCTTCCATCTATCTGTCGACGCACACCTCGTGATCTTGTGAATTATAGCGAAGTTAAACTACCATATTAAATATTGTAATATAATGTTTAAAACCAATATAAACCATTCTTATTATAAAAGAATTGTAGTAAATATTATAGATTATCAAAACGTCATTGTGTTATTGTGTCAGAAGTTCTTTTTTTTTTTTAATTTGTTATATATTTCCAAATGATTATAACAAACTCATTCGCAAAATTCAATGAAATATTTAATTATATTATCATCACAATTTTGTGTCATGAAACATACATGTTAAAAATATAAATGTTTTTAAAATTACATACATACATATGTGGGTAGATGTGTGAACATCAAATGGCAATTTTAAATATAATTTACTAATTCAGTATTGGTTTCTCAAATATATACTCAATTATGAAAAAACAAATTGAAGATACTACTTATATGTTTTTAGTTAACTGTAAAACTTGTACAGTTCATATAAGTACATCGATTTACGTAAAAATTACCAAGTAATTTACAAATATGTCAAGATGTACCTCTTTATCTTGTAGCGCACTCTCTAGTGAATTATGGAATTGTATTTATAACATTACAAACCATTCTTTCAGTTTGCATTAAAAAATATAAGTTTTAGTTGTACAAAACAAATCGTGGATGTATAGGAACGATTCTTTTGAAATTTTAAATACGCATAGACAAAAAAAGATTAGGCATCAAACCATAGAAAATAGATTATAAATAGAAATACTACATCATATTGCACAATAAAATTAAAATCACCATTTATAAAATAATATTTTAGTTTTATACTTTTACCGTATTTTATACTTATCTTTATTAATAAAATGTTCATTTTATTTGTACCTCATCTTTGTGTTTTTTCTTTTCAATATACAAATAAATTAAAAATCGGAATGTATTCCTATGCATAAATTATATCTCATTTCGTTTACTACCGAATTACATACTTTTAAAACTATTTGTTACAAAACAATAAAAGGGTTATTGAAATCGAGCGAATCCAGCAGTAATTTGATACCATTTAAGTGCATTCGTACATCCTATATACAAAGAATCTGTACACAAAATATTTAATTTTGCACATGATGTCAACTATAGAATATATAAATTATCCCCTTTAATCAAACCTGTATAATATTAATACTTTTTGCACTCTGTATTGATATTATAAAATTACAGTAACATTTACTGAAAATGTAGTCAACATAATTTTGTTAATGACAAATTCTTTAAGGAGCCAAACTGCAACAGGAATTAGTTTTACGTGCAGTTTTATAAAATGCCTTTGATTGAACACTGAGACCTTGTGACTTTGATACAAGTTCATCCAAGTTCTCTCCTCTTTGAAGAACAGCCTCTAATGTATTATGCTATAATATATACAAAATAAACAATTAATTAAACATTTCTTTGTTGTCAACCCTTGATACTTACTAAAATGATTTTTGTTTCATCTAAATCATTTTGCATTTTAGTAAGAGCATCAGCTTCATTGGGATTTTGATATTTAGCTAAATACACATTGATCTGTGCAAAATCCACTGTGGCTTCAGTTAATGTATCCCATGTAGATTGTGGATACTTTAATGAGAATTCATCCATAACTTTTGTAATCAGTGTATGTGCTACTCTTCTAGGATATTCATTGTCCGATATAAGTACCGCAGCAAGATTGTCTGCACGTACGTAAACATGACACATATAATCTGTAAAATATCATGATATTAAACAAGGTATTTACCAAAAATCATTATGAATAACTGATACTTTCACAAATGTTACCTCCTTCTTTTACACTTTGTCTGGAGCTTATCTGAGTTCTCTGTACAATAGTTTTACTTACAAATCCCATGAACTCTTTTACACTTCCTCTTTGGAAAAATGAGAACGACTCTACATCATAAACAACTTTCAACATTGTCGCCGACGTAGGATGTTTGTACAAAACTGATAACGCGTATAATTTTACCATTTTTTTGGCTGAAAAATGAACGATTTATTCTTTAAATAAGATTAGACGTTTGATACATCCCGTAAAGTATATTTTAAGTTTATCTGTCGCGAACTTATAGATATATCACTGTCGAGTGAAAATATTCCATTGACCAATTTCCTGATCAATGTCAAACCTACCACACTAGCATACACTTCCAATTGAATATTTTTTAACGTACAAAACTTGTCAAATCTAAATCCACTACTAAACTTTTGTTCATACCTAACAGGGATTCAACACCCATTTACGACTACACCTACTTTGATTTTAGAAACAAGGAAATCGCCATGTTCCTTGTCTGAGCAATGGTTCTCAAGCGATGAAATGCGTCGTCGATTTTTTTTTTTTTTTTTTTTTTTGATAAATTTTACATACATGCTTATTTAATGCTGCGCGGTTAGAAGAAAAGAATATGTAGTATATCGTATTTACATGCGATAATAGTAGATTATTATCATAAATTTTGGAAATTGTAGCTAAAATCTGTGCAATATTTATTAATGAGTATCTATGTTATGTGATAACATAATGACTTTCATTATCATTTTGCGCCTGAATGTAGCACGAAGAATTAAACCGAAATGATAGAAAGAATATATTTTCATCGTTTATTACATTATTATACTTATTTACAGTTTCCCGCTAGAAGAATAAGATAATGATAGTATAGTTGGCAGCCATGAGCGTAATGTCTATTGCTTTTTACCGTCTACGACCATCGATCGCTCATTTTGGAGAAGTTTTATCGGTTTTTTTACCGATATTGTTTTAATACTTCGCGCAAATTAGAATTAATTTGTTGTTTACATGAAGCATATAATATTCCCCCACACTTGAATCAAGTGAAGAGAAACATGACGACGGCGCTATATCTGGAGCACTATTTAGATAGTAAGCAATTTTTTTTTCTGCTCCGAAATTGAGTGGAAATGTCATCTTTTATGTACTTGTGTCAAATGTGAAGATCAAATGAGAATATATTCATATTTTACACCATGGTGCTCCGAATTTGTAATAAGTTTATACAATAGTTTCAATTCATTGGAAAGTTTATTAAGGAATAAAAGATACAGTTAGTTTCTGATAATTATAGAATATAAAAGAACAATAAAAAATTTGTCTTCGAATTATGATTCTAATCGAACGTAATCTGGTTTGTTTAATCTAATTTTGTTTCATCAGGTTTGGAACATTTACCAATTGAATTACAAAGGAATTTCACATTGATGCGAGACCTTGATGCCAGGGCACAAGGATTAATGAAAGATATAGACAAATTAGCTGATGATTATTTGAAAAATGTAAAGAAGGAGTCCCCGGAGAAGAAGAAGGAACAGTTAACCCATATTCAAAACTTGTTCAACAAGGCGAAAGAATATGGCGATGATAAAGTTCAATTAGCAATACAAACATACGAATTAGTGGATAAACATATTAGGAGGCTAGACTCTGATTTAGCCAGATTTGAAGCTGAAATACAAGACAAAGCTTTAAATAGTAGCAGAGCTCAGGAAGAGAGTAATGCTAGTAAAAAGGGTAGGAAAAAGTTAAAAGAGAAGGAAAAACGAAAGAAAGGTGCTGCTGGTGCCAGTAGTGAAGATGAATCAAAAACAGCTAGAAAAAAACAAAAAAAAGGTGAGATTCATTGTTGTTATATTTTGAATTTAAAAAGTATATATATATACTTTATTGCTAAGTATGTGTGTATATATTCTAGGAGGATCTGTCGCTTCTGCTTCATCTGCTGGAGCTGTGGGAAGTGGTGCACAGGTTGATTCCACTGCACTTGGACATCCAGCAGATGTTTTAGATATGCCAGTTGATCCTAATGAACCAACTTATTGCCTATGCCATCAGGTTTCTTATGGAGAAATGATTGGTTGTGACAATCCAGATGTAAGTCCATATTATTATTTTTTTAACAATTTAATCGATTATCCAAAATCAATTATACAATATATACATTATTTTATAATTTTTTATGTTACAGTGTCCTATAGAATGGTTCCACTTTGCATGTGTTGGATTAACTACCAAACCTAAAGGGAAATGGTATTGTCCAAAATGTACGCAAGATAGAAAGAAAAAGTAAGTCCTAGAAAATGCGTAAATATGTTGATCTATTTTAAAAGGGAAAGAAAATAAAGGGAAATGAAGAATTCGTACATTATTTCTAAAATTAGAATATAATATTTTTTATGGTTTAACATGAGATGACACTGAATTGTATAAAAGCAAACAAAAATAGGAAATTTGTAAAAATGGAAGAAAGTACTAAAAGTCTGGATTTACATTGCATCTAATGTTGTTATAAAAAAATATCCTTTCCTCAATTATTCTAACATTATTTTAAATGTCTTCGGAGGTAAATATTCCAACTTCATGCACACTTTATAAATTAACATTAATTTCATTGAATATATTCAAAGATTACATTTAACAATGCTTATATTACCTGCAATATTAGATGTAATGAAAAAACAGTAAGTTAATTGCTTATCACAGAAAAGAAGGATTTGAAAATCGGCCACGAACTATTATTCTCTTTCTGTTTCTTCTTTCTAGATGTACAAAGTAGTAATTTATTATAAACTGACCGTTTTTTGAACATCTGTGATTTGCTTAATCGAAATACTGTCTCATTACATAAGTATTGAATCATAATTATAGTATTAAAAAGTAAAATTATTACTGTTTTTATATTTTATAAATGTAAATGACATTGTATAGAATAAGTTTTTTTGTTGAAATAAAATATACTATATAAAATGAATTTCATATGTACAAGTGAGAAAAATATATTTGATTTATAAAAATGAATTTTTAATTTCTGTTTCTACCAAAACTGTATACAGGGTGTCCCGTAACTAGTGTAACCCCCGGAAATGGGGGGTTGCTGAGGTGATTCTGAACAACTTTACCAAAATGTTGGTTGAAGCTTCGTTTTTGAATTATTAACGAAAAACACTGGCCAATCAGAGCGTGTGTAGAGCGCGCGCTCAACCACAAGAGTGTGGCTCTCAATCACCAGTCATGGTCCTGAACAAACGCATTGGCACAACGTGAATATCGCGGCAAATGTTACATCATTTTAAATTAAGAATAATGTGAAATTATTCGTTATTCATGAATAACAAATAAACTAATAAGTCGTTTAATAACTGAATCCGATGCTTTTATTCGTTATTTGAAAGGAATAAAGTGTTTTATTACTTATGAAGAAAATGTTTTCTTTTTTGACAGCACGTTTTCAGGTGTACAAATTATTTTAAGAAAAACGATTTGGATAACTAATGTTATAAAAAGTTAATTAAATTTACCCATTCGTCCATGAAATAACCTGCTTCGACGGAAGTGGTCGTTAACACTGAATCCTTGTACCGATGCTGACCTTTCCAGGCAATCCTCAACAGCTATTGTTATGACCGGGTCGGTCCCTCATCCCTTCACTCCCTTATTTGTTATTCATGAATAACGAATAATTCTACATTGTTCTTAATTTAAAATGATGTAACATTTGCCACGATATTCACGTTATGCCAATGCGTTTGTTCACGACCACGACCGAGCGCGGTGGTTGAGAGCCACACTCTTGTGGTTGAGCACGCGCTTTACGCACGCTCTGATTGGCCAGTGTTTTTCGTTAATAATTCAAAAACGAAGCTTCAACCAACATTTTGGTAAAGTTGTTCAGAATCACCTCAGCAACCCCCCATTTCCGGGGGTTACACTAGTTACGGGACACCCTGTATACAAGAAGTAATTATGAATATACTTATTTATTATACATTAACTTATTTATATGCATGTTGTAGTATGATAAAATAATACCTGATCTTTATTCATTTATTATTGTTCATTTTTAAGTAACCAACTATGAAAACCTTAGTTATCTAACAAGCTTTTATTATTTAGATAGACTTTTCTATAATTGTCTATTGTCGGTAAAAAAAAGATTCATGATATCAACAAATTTAGTTGGTTAAATGATTAGACTATATTTATTGTATGTAAGTGTAAATATATGTCTAACAATTTGAAAATAAATAATAACTAATGCGTCAAATGTATAAGAAAAATTTTGCCACTTGTTATGGAATGCCCGATTGCAGATTACAACACTGACTAGGTGGAACTGTCCAATTGTATCTATAACTCATACGATTTCTTATTTCTTTTGCGCATAAAGCTCCAGATGCTTGATAATATTCGTGCATGTTTTTCATATTTTCAATGGTCTGTTTGTGTGTGATTATATACTGATTGGAACATCCACGCGATCTGTATTCGGTGTCAAACCGTATATCGTGTTTCCTTTCAATATTTGCCAAAGGTGCTACCCATAATCCAATAGACACATCTTCTGCTTTATACAGCCTAAAAACATATCAAATGTTAGAAATTATTTTATAATATTTACCAATAATTAAACATAGTATTTTCAAAAGCTTACTTGAGAATATCTGCATTTGAGGCAATAAATTTCACTAGATTGTAAGATAAAATGTATCCACCTCCAAGTGCATAAGGAAGATAATAATCGCATAATATCCAATCCATTTCTTTCCATGGCCCACTTCTTTTAACTTGTGCTCTTCCATTGAAAAATCCCCAATATAATTCTTTCTTTGTTCCTTTACTCTCCCATTTATCTAATTCTTTTAAAATTTTGTGTATTAACATAAACGTATCATCGTCGCATTTCATCAGGAAATCAAAATTGAAGTACTCATAGATCTCTTTAAATGCATATAAAACTTTCTTTGTCAAAGTTCCATAAGAATCTGGCAACCTTGATAATAAAAGTAGATCGTTGAATTTCTGTTCCTCTGAATGCAATGTCTCCCTTTGCTCTGGCATTATATCCAATGTTCCTATTACGAACAAATGCTTGACCGTTGCCTGTTTCTGCGCCAGCCATGTTTTCCTGATAGTTGCTCTTTGCTCTAAATTGTCAGGGTTGGAGAGTATGAGTATTATGAGCCTAAATTTTGACTTACTTCTTGCTTCTTGCTCGTTAAGGGAACATTTCGTAGTAGGTAGGTAATGTATACACAAGAAAACAATCGATAATATTATCAGCAACGTCGGGATATTCAATTTCACGTACAATTTCTTTCTGATCATCATGTATAAACTTTTTGAAGAAGGTTTCAATGGCAGAAGTGTTACAGAATCCATTTGGTAAATACGTTTCCTATTCACATTATTAACCTCCCGATATACTACCTCCGCAAATACACTGTTCGATACTCTGACATTCTTTCGAATACTTATCTCTTCGGATAGTACATGTTATTTAAACATTTTCCTTAGAAAAATAATACTCCCTTTTTTAATTTCTATTTGAACAATATTCACAACAAACTTCTGAGAAACCGAGTGAAGAACCTAACTTTGATAAAACGAAGCAGCTGTTCGAATCTATACTTAACTGATTATTTATGAATCATCCCCACTACGTTCTCTACGTCACCCCTGCTATACTAACGCAAATTTGTAATTTAAAAATACGAGTTCAATAAAAAATATACGTAGTATAAAAGAAAATTGTATTATTTCATTTAATTTTATTTAATTAAAATATAAAGCACTTATAATAAGTATCTTATTATTTACGTTTATTGTATAAATTTTATTTAAGTCTCAGAAAATATTACAATCTTTGAGCGTAATAATTTTTTTTCAACAACATTTACATTATTGAACTAAATATCCCGTTAATAGATAACCGCCGATGTCGCTAGTTAAAATATCAGGATGTGTTCTGTCTGGTAATACTTGATATGAACGTAAGAAGTTAGAGAAAAGTCTTAGATTAATAACATTCTGATTTTGCTTTAACATCATATAAGTCTCCTGTAAAGGTTCTCGATATATGTGATAAATCACAAATGGTCTAGATACCCCTAAAAATGGTAAAAGAGCCATAACAATATTTAAAGGATGTTCTTTGGCTATAATAACTAGTCCTCGGGTTTTCGAATGTTTTACAAGCTCTATAGCATGTTGTGTTTCCAACAACCATCTTGGTTTCTTTACAGGTGTAACTTCTTCGCTCTCATTAGAGTCCTCTAATTTCCGTTTCAAACTGCCATCTCTGGTGCATTCTTCAATCTTATTACTTTCAGTCACTTCATTTAATTTAACAGGGTTTAAATCTTTGCTGTTGTCTGTCTCTTCTGTCAGTGAAATTTCACTATTTACATGATTCTTTTCTTCAAGTTTACTTTCACTCTCTTTTGTCTTATTTATCCAATTATTATGAGACTTTTTTGAGATGTTACTTAATATAGCACTTTCACCTTGGTGATATAATCTTAAAAAGCTGTAAATGTTAACGTTGATTAGTCTGTCCAATTGTTCCTTAGGAAAATTCATAGCATTAACAAGCATAGCTTGAGGCACATTTCCAGGGTGAAGATTGATCAAATGTCCTTCTGTATTCGAACCGATTCTGTTCAATAATGCAGCTGCTGGTAGACCTTGAGATCCACTGTCATATAATATATATAATCCATCTGACTGAACATCACTGTACGATAACAACTGTGCCAAAGTATCCATCCTTAAATTTCCAATTTTTTTATGATCTAACTTAAAATATACATCATGCAATGAAGTTATATTTGGTTTGCATATGGTTAAATATCTAAGGTACTTTTGCTCTTTCTTCTTCAGATATTTTTCTTGAGAGTACTCTGTCTTATCTAAGAAAGATTTGTTATTTTCAATCAAACTACCCACTATTTCTTTGCCACTCCTGCCAGACTCTTGAAAATGAAGGATTTCTTCTTTGGAAAGCTTCTGTGATGTACCATCATCAATAATGGAACGATTGTCACAACCACTTGGCAATTCATTTAATAAATCATTTAATGACTCTGTTTCCACCACTTCTTTTAAAGAAAACGTCCGTTTTCCTTCTTTCGCTGATACCATTTCAAAAGTTGTCCAAAAACGTTTTCCAATAATTTCGTGCATATTTACTAAATCTTTTCCCAGCATTAAAGTACCATTGCCAGTTACCTTATAGATTTTTTTAAAGTTTAACTTTTTCACTATCACGTACTTTCCTACGGTGATTACATCGTCCTCAGTTTCACACATATTTCTTAATGTTATAAATTGCGTCAGGTGTACACGTTTTTACAGGTACGATTATGTTGTGATAGGTTAGGAATACTACATACATCTAAATTTTTAATTTAAATTTATCCTAATTTTACACAATACTTTTCGAACTACTTCGTTTCTATAAGATTGTACAATTTTTATGCGAAGGTGATGCAATTTACGAATATACATTTGAAATATGACTGGATTTAACCTAAACACATGCAAGTATTAAATAACCAACACGTTGTTGATGTGATGTATGTAGATTATCTGTCACTGAACGTTATTCAGGCAGTAATAAGAAGAAAATATTCGTAATAACGTTTTGCGTTTCTTGTTATATTTTTGTCACTTTTATTACATTAAAATAAGCAAATTTAAATTTCATCGTATAAAAGGTTTTTTTTTCGTATTTTTGTAATCCATTTTGTTATTATTTTTGTTGCAGTAGATAAAAAAGATGCTTCTTCATAAAGAATTTCAAGCAGTTGTGCTTGCTGGTGGAGGAGGATCGCGGATGACCGAGCTTACACATGGACAACATAAATGTTTATTACCAATTGGAAATGTACCTATGGTTTGGTATCCCTTACAGTTACTGGAACGTGCTGGGTTCAAAGAAGCTATTGTCATTGTGTCTGAAACTATGGAGAATAATGTCTCCTTTGCCCTGAGCAACTTGAACCTTAAAATTAAGACAGACATTGTTGCTGTTGAAGATGCGGAAGATTTAGGAACTGCTGATTCTATTAGACTTATTCATGAGAAAATTCACACAGACTTTTTAGTGATCTCCTGTGACTTGATTACAGATGTTAATATATGCGAAATCATAAATCTTTATAGAAAACATAATGCTAGTATTACAGCTCTAATGTTACCTGTTTCTAAAGTACCAGACGATCTTGTCACTCCAGGTCCTAAAAGTAAGCAAACCCCTGAAACTGATTTGATTGGTATTAGCAATGAAACAGGACGTTTAATTTTCCTGGCATCTGCCTCAGATTTTGAGGAAACCATTAACATTTCGCAAACATTACTCAAGAAACATCCAAGTTTCACTATCCATTCAAAATTAATGGACACTCATTTATATGTAATTAATAAATGGGTTCTAGATTTTCTGGTGCATAATAAGTAAGTAATATTACATAAAACAAACTTTAACAATTGTTTCTATCAATAGGTTGTATATAATAAATTATTCTTTTTTTTTTTTTTGTAGAAATTTTACTACACTGAAAGGTGAACTTCTTCCATACATTGTTAGTAAACAATTCTCTAAACCTCCTAAGCAATGTGTAGATGATAAAAACACCTCGATAGTGCGGATAAACTTGAAAGAAGATATCTATCATTTTGCGACTGAAAAACCGCTTGATGAGGTGATTAGAAAAATGTCAGCCTATAATGATCATGATACTGATCTAGAGGATGCTTATCACGGGGATATAATAAGATGTTATGCCTACATTGATAGCGCAAAATTTGGATTAAGGGCAAACACAATACAAATGTACCACCTCGCTAATACTAAGGTAACGACGCAGAAAACATATTTTGTGGTTTATCTATTGAACAATAAAATAAACATTTTAGATATCAGAATGGTGGTTCAACGATGACAGTGAATTATCTTGTATACCAAGTATTTCATCGTCAGCAACTATACATAGCACACAAATGCAAGACTGTCGAGTGGGTAGTAATACCTTGATCCATGATAAAACATCTCTTAAACATAGTCATATTGGATCAAATGCTGTTGTTGAATCAAAAACCAGAATATCGCAAAGCGTTGTAATGGAAAACGTTACAATTAAAGAAAGGTATTCTTTAAGAAATAATTAAAACTAGACTATCACTTTTCAATTTAAACAAATAACATTTTCTTACAGGTGTGTAATACATAATTGTATATTGTGTAATAATTGTGTCATAGAAGAAGGAACAGAATTGAAGGACTGTGTAGTTGGCCCTCAATATGTTGTAACATCTGGAAGTCAACATTCTCGCGAAGTTCTTACCGATGAGGATAAGCTGATAGAAATTTAATTATTCATAAATATCTTAACACGTTAAGTGTCACACGATTTCGGTCGCCTCCTCGTTCAATGTTTGAATTTCGAAAATTTTGCAAAGAATGTTACAATAAATTTAACGAAAAAAATGATAACTTTATAACGCCTGCAGAGGAAAGCCGTATATTTGTTTCAATTGTTTTAATGACACCCATTAATTAATGATAAGGAATTATTTTCTAAATCTGAAGCTGTTCATTTTTTGAGAATCAACGTCGCCTAAACGAAAAGTCTAATATCGGTCCTCAGGAACCGGTGTGGCGCTTAATGTGTTAAATACATTAGTTATTTAAATAATAAATCGTCTTGTCCTTATACACATGATAATTATGTATTAGTTTTAATTTAAATTCACAGCTTCGCAGATAAATAAAAATCAACAGTTTTGTATCTATTTAATACAAACATACAAAAAGAAAAAGACATTTTTATTTAATATATTTACTCCATTTGAATGAGAACCACTGTCGCCATTAGTATGTTTGAACACATCGACCTGAACGTAGGAACATAAGATTTTGGAACGCGAGCTCTCTTTTATAACGTTCCTTCGTGCAAAATGGTAAGCGTATATTCGATCTCTTAAAATCCGTATATTTTGAAGCAATCGTAACATTTTTGCACTTGAAAAAGATTAAAAACAGTTTATTATTGTATCTACAAATTATATTAAATTATAGTTTTCTGTATAATTATGCAGAATCGATACATTATTTACGTTAAATAACATTAGAGGTTATCCGACAAATGTTTACTATTTGACATGAATTTGAAAGAACATAAAAATTAATTTCGGTTGTGTTTAGAATGATCAGCGTTAACAATGAAATTTAATATTTACAGACGAAGGGTACATCTAGTTTTGGTAAGCGGCGGAATAAGTCACACACATTGTGCAGACGATGTGGTCGTAGCTCGTATCACATCCAAAAGTCACAATGTGCTCAGTGTGGATATCCTCAGAAAAAAATGCGATCATGTAAGTTTTGATTTTATATTAAACAATTCTAGATAGTTGCATCACACAGCAGTACGAAGTAAGAAAATTGAAAATTAAAGAATAATTTAATAACGGAGTGTTGACAAAAAGTTACTGTTTTAACTATAACTGAGAATTACAAAGTCATAATAAGTTATATGGTATAATAAATGCATAAAATCAAATTCCATTCTGTATAAAATTATACTATTATAATATTGTTATTTATTGATATGTCCACTTTAAAATGTAGCAAAAGTTTGTTAAACTCATATAGATAACGATAAGATTTAAATTTAAATCAAATTATAAATATAAATTTCAGACAATTGGTGTGTAAAGGCTAAGAGGAGGAAGACCACTGGAACTGGTCGCATGCGTTACTTGAAGATCGTTCGCCGTAAATTTAAGTAAGTTCAAGACAGAAAATGTAGTATACAATCTGCAAATAAAATGCATAACTATTGTGCAAGTGAAATTACTAGATTGAAATTGAAAAACGTTATTATTAAATTCATTTATTGATTCATTATCTTTTGTGCTATTTTTCAGGAATGGATTCAGAGAAGGTTTGCCAAAACCAAAATCAGTTCAAACTAAATAGTTATAACTTCTGTCACTGTGTTATATATCTATAAAATTTTGACCTGTAATAAATAATTTTAAAGAAGTCCAAGAAGTCGAATGTATATTATTTGTTTAGAATATAATCCTGTCTTGTCTCGTTTGATATATTTTAGTGTGACTGAACGATGGAGCATTGACCATAATGTTTACACTTTTGTCAAAACAAAGAGTACAAAAAGATAATATACAAACAAATAGGAAATATTTAATGGTGGGAGTGCATTCTGACTGCGCAAACGCGGCGGAACTTTCGATGTTACAATCCGTCTTATAATAACCGCGGTTTCGTCAATTCCTATTCAGTAATGCGTAGATTTATAATGTAAGAATAACTTATATCTGTAAATTCTGCATAAAAGATACTCAATCTGTAGCGAACAGGAACGGTATGTTATCGGGTCATAATCAGACAAGATTTCGCCTTCACAAACATAAGAAAATTAAGATTTGCATAATTACATAGCAGTGAGAAATATACAACGTTAAAAATTTCAAGGAATTAATATTTTACTTAAAATAGGGTAAGAAAGAAGAACAAAGTGTTTCTAAAATCAGAGGCTAATGATAAAATAATTGCTTTTAATTAACTTGAAGTTCATTACATAAATGACTATTTTCAAGAAATTGTTTGGTAAGCATAATAAATAATTGAAATCGTTCAATATAAAAATACACCAAAAATTCAATCGATATTAACATACACCGTGTACATTTTCCAGGCAAATACCTGTTAGTTACAAACACAGTAAGTTGTGGCTTGATGATGGCAGCAGGGGACACAATTCAACAGCGTAGCGAGTACTTGAAGAAGAACAAGTACTTGCCAGGTGGAACCTACGTGATGGCAGCATCTCTAGAAGACGATAAAAAATTCAAAAATTCTACGATCACTGACCAATACTCGCATGATTATGTGCGTACCAAAAACATGACGGTGGTGGGTTTTCTACAAGGCCCCTTTCATCATTGGTTCTATATGTTCCTGGATAGAGTAGTTCCTGGAAGAAACGTGATATCCGTTATCAAGAAAACATGTCTGGATCAGACAATTGCTAGTCCAACTTGCTTAGGAATATTTTTCGTTGGTCTTGGCGTTTTGGAGCACAAGAACTTCGATGCTATATGCGAAGAAGTGAAAATGAAGTTATACGACACGTGGAAGGTATATAGATCACTTTAATAAACTATTATTATACATCATACTTATACAACGGTAAAACGGACGAATATAATCAATTTGCTTTATTTTCATGCAGGTTGACTGTTGTTTCTGGCCACCGACACAATGCGTGAATTTCTTCTTCATACCCCTTCGCTACAGAGTGCTGTATACTAACTTTATGACAATGATCTATGATATTTTCCTGTCTTACATAAAATATGTAAGTTTTCAGTTATTTTTCTTTTTTTTTTTTTTACATAAATTTCAGCGTATTCAATTTACATTTACAAATTACACATTTTTTTCTGTTTTCAGGATGCACAGTATCAATGAAGAAAAATCTCAAGGCTAGTCTGTCGTATAAACCATTTAAATTTTCGATTCTATCGATTGTTCGTTGACCACCTATGCGCAGTATATAGTAAAACGTAATACCACCGAATATATTAGCGTGTAATGTACCATAGAATTATATGTAATGTGTATGTGATATGTAAGTTTTTAATATTCGACGAAAAGGAACTAATGTTATCGTTCACAAATAAAGAGATATTTGTTTTTATAGAAAAAGTATCATTTACAATTGTAAAATCCTATTATTATCAGTTTAGTTGGAATTAGATGATAATCTATAGCACGTGCTCGCATTTATCGACGGTTGATAACGCTGAGAAAATTAAACAAGAAAGTACATTTAAAATTCCATACTAATACATTTGTCATTTCACATCATTGAGATTTACCGTGGCGTCTTGAAAGTTTCAACATATTCTTTTTAATCCTGTAATAAGCCCGAACGATGTTTATCGATGTATTTATCGTTTGTGCAACGGTCTGATGCATCTTAAAGGAATTTTTATTCTGTTCGTTATCGTACGTACGTACCTAATAACAGTCCATCGGAAGTATGCTGTTTATTAACCATCTTTTGTTTGTCAACTGGCGACAACGAGATTACAATGTCTTCTAAGCTGCCAGTCGCCAATGAGCAAACAGCGATTATTGAAATGTAAATATAAACAATAAATCGAGCTAACAATAAACACGACTGGGCAGATAGGCGTCGGTGCATTTACCAAAATTGTAACACAATAGAAACTGTGTTAACATCGAAGGATATTAAATATCAACGTGACTGTCTGAAATAACAATACAATGCGTATTCTGCGAATAGTCAATTATAATTATATATGTACTTATTAAAAAATGAAATAGGTATACTAAAAAATAATTTTACAGTTCTATTGCACAATGTTAACAACGGCCTAAAATTCATTTAGAATAAAATATAAATGATAATTAATGACATGATTAATCACAGCGATAGGTCTTTATAACAATAACAATTGATCGGTGATCTTTAATATCTAGTCTCTTATCTATTTGTATTCGTTGCGTTCGTAAAATATGTAATTTCGAAATAAATAAAAAATAGAAGTGATTAGTTTAAAAAAAAATGCATCGATTTAATAAAGTATCTAAAATTATTACAACTAAAATTGTACTTTTGTTGTCCTTTTTGTACTTGTAGTTGAAACCATTGACAGCATTTAAATACAATTACGAAACTTCCAAGTAAAAGTATATTAAGGTAAGCGATTAACAGAAAGTTTATTACAACATTTGTATAAGTACCAAAGGTTCGATAAATAATTATTTACAATTATCCATGATTAAATTGATTGCGAAATGGTGGAAGATCCAAAACTCGAGCAGTGCCAAGGAATACTAAAGCTGTAAAAATGTTATAATTTATTTAAATATTTATTTATAATTAAACCGTCGATGAATTTTGAAAACTAATGCTCGTGCGAAAGACATTCCTAACCTTTAAAAAATTCGCTTTATTAAAATTACTGACACTTTTATTAAAAATGTATTTGATTTTTGTGTAAATATTCTAAAAAGAAGTTGTATTTGATTTAACCATTAAAATTGAGAATACGATTTGTGATAATTGTTTAGTTTTTAAATAACGAAATTAATATCTTGTTTCATAGATGGAAACGAAATGGAATTAAAATTTTCCAAGAGTTACGTAGAAGAACAGAAAGAAGAATGTGAATTACCGCTTCCAATTGAGTACATTACAGCTTTTCCAACATGTTTTTGAAATTTTTTCGAATGATGTGAAACATACAAGCCAGAACCAATCAGACCAATCCCACTGACAATTCTGCAGCTCAAGCAGTCACGATTTCGATTAGTAATTATACTTTTCACTGTAGATGTTTCCTGCATGTTTTCTGGACAACGGTAGAATAAAATAGTGTGAAATATACACGGCAAACCTTTTCAACAACGCACTTCTAAAGTGTTTTTTTTTTACAGGTTATGTTTGAATCGCCATATTTGTTTGTAATAAGTCGAAAGAAATCGAAGTCGAACGTTATACTGTATTTAAAAATTAGTATATACGTTAATATATGATGTATTATTTATTACATTTAAATAATAAAGGGTACAAAAGTAAATCTAATTTTTATTGTGAATAAACAAGTAAAGAAACATAACTAAGTTTACAATTTAAAATAGACTTTAATATTTGTTCTCCATCCCTTAAGTTAAATATACTTCTTTTTTTTTAGTTAGATAATAATTAAAGTAATTATAATAAACTACAACTATTTACTTTACTAGAAAAAAAGAGAATCACATTTATCATTTTAACTTTTCTTTTATAAACCTTCAATACAATGAATAAATAGAATAAGCTTGAAAGAATATAAAAGAAAAATTTAGTAAATTGTATATTGATTAAAACCTTAATCTATTTTTTATTCAAATTTGATTGAGTATACAAAATTTAAATCGATCAATTTTCCCACAATTTTAATGTTGTTTTTTAATTATTGACTGAAAAAGAGAAATAAACCAAATGTTGGAAGGTGTAAAAATTGTAAGAATTTTTGACAAGTTTCCTTGTCATTTGTTTCTATTTACTCGATGAGTTTCTTCGCTTTGAAGAAACGCCGTAAGTACAGAAGTTGCCAGGTGGAAAGAGCCAGAAGCCAACACATAGAGAATATACTGAAATACAATACTAAAGTATTTGTCGCCTCTGAAAATTGAAGAAAATTGTAAAAAAATTGAAAAAATGTTTCCCTGAAAAATAAAACTTTTATAAAAACATATATTGGAATTATTTTTTACCACTAGTGTCCCTCATTTCTTCCTCATTTTTTCGCATTCGAGCAAAATCTTGGACAATAGCTTCCGATAGATCTTCCAAACGTTTTAGTTCAACTTCAGAAGGTTTCAATTTTGCTGCTTCCCCAATCTATTAAATAAATACAGTTAATAATTTAATTACTTTGTTATTATAAACGAATTTAAAGTTAATTATTTGAACTCATTAAAATACAGTCTAAATACTAAATCTGTATCTGAAAATCCTAGTGGAACAGTATGCCTATTCAAAATCCGTTAGGAGCAAAACTTTATTTTTATTAATTATTGAATAAATAATAGTTTAAAACACACTTGTGAATGTTAAGATAAGCTTAGTAATTTCAATTCTCTCAACTTTCTTACATATAAACACATCTATTATAATTGAGAAGATGGATGAAAATGCAAATAAATTTCTACTGTTCTTACAAAATCAAAATACTGGGTATTATCAAAGTTCATTTACTTATTCTCATGATATAATTTTTTTTTTTATTAAAGTAATTTTATTGTTTTTCGAGAACTATTCAAATACCCTGGCTAACTAATTCATGCTAAAACCCATGCTGTTAGAAGCCATACTAGTGATGACTAATAAAACCAATCTCGCTACATTACCAACTGTGTACCCATACCAGCCACATATAAAACAAAGAAAAGAGATGAAATATTGTGAGTTTATCTTTGAAATATTAGTAAACCGACCAGGTATTAACAATTTAGAGAACATATTGTAAATGCAATTTGAAGTATAGAAAAAAATTTGTCATAATATGAAAAATTGTTAATTCCTGTCAGCTGTTTATTTTGTCAACAGTAAAATAGACTTAAGTGAAAATGATAGAATAATGAAATAATGTATAAAGTTCGCAGACGAATTGGAAATATAAAATTGTTCAGATCAATCGAATAACTTACTCCTTCATAATTCTTAGCTTCAATTCCTCGCTTTGTGATCAAATAAATTTCCTGTTTGATCTGTTTGATATCTAGAACAAGTTTTTTTCAAAAAAAATTAAAAAATAAAGAAAACAAAAATACATTTTATGAAAGATAGTTTATGCATACTGCCTGAAAAGGATGGTTGTATGGCATTAGCCATAAAGCAAATTTCAAAGGTATCATAGGTCTCGGTAACAAAGGAGAATTTCAACATTTTCCCATGGGGTATGTCGTCCTTTCTTGAAAGAATATCTCCTTTGGTATCTCTTATCTATTAAATTACAAAGAATTGTCAAGGTAAACATCCTTATGGTACTATATTAAACGTACAGTAACTTCTTAATATTATTCGACAAGAAAATATAAACTTTATTTGAAAGAATCAAGAAATACAACACAGCATATGTGAGAAGAGGTTAACCAAACTTAACCTCAACATGTGATGGAATATTGTATTTAAAAGAACGTGTCAGAAATAGTTATTAGAACTTACAGTATACTCAGTTTTGACAGCTGGTGTAACAGAGACTTCGTATTCTCCAGCAACCAAAACATTTGCCTGAACCTCCTCTTTCAAACACTTTAACGAGTTTGGTTCAAGATAAAATCTTATGCCGTGTGCGTATGCGAACAACGTCGCGAGGACAAATATTATACCTCGCATTGTTTGGGAAATTCCATAAAACTATGTTAATTAATCTCAAGCAAAAACTCTTAACAATGTTCGATGTTAACGGTAAACCATCAACATATTGATGAGTTGGCAGCCATTAGATATTTTAGATGGATCACGTGATCCAATTTGAAACAGGGGAACGTAACACGTGCACAAGGCTTATTCAAAAGTGGAAATACATGGATCGTGTAATTTAATAATTGATTTAAAAATTAGACGTATATTTTTTAATACATGATAGCTATTATGTCCAAATAAGTAGATATTTGATTAAGTAAAATTATTTGCACCTGGTTTGTGTATTAAAATTAAGTATAACTTTTCATTTAAACGAGGCTTTAAGGATTCAAATAAAGTATACGTCTTATGTAAACGACGCTAAAGTGAATTTGAAGTTTACGTACGGCAACAGAAGCGACCGTTATTTCCAAGCTGACTGAAAATTGTTATTCTTCGTCGTTTGTAATTTTTATTATAAAACATTGTTGTTCGTAATTAACTTATTATTACGAACAATAATATAACTTGTTATAAAGTGCGATACTTTGAAAGTAAAATTTATTTTAATAATTTAAAGAATGATGTCCACGAATTCTTTCGAAGAAATTTTGGAAGAAAAGTGTGAAAAATTACGAGATCTCGAAACAGCGACTATGCTTATTAAAAGTAAAATATAAATTCCAATAAAAATATAAATTCCAATAAAATTATAAACTACTACATAAATGATTTTTAACTATTTACAAAGTTTATTCTATACGCAGGCAAAGAAGCGATGAAGGAGGAATTATTCAAAATACGTGCAGTTGTCTCGGAGATGTCTAATGGGATTGAAAGTATAAAGAGTAAACTAAATGAAATGAAGGAACAAAACAACGAGTGCAGAGTAGGTTCCTTAGCATTTATTAATTATTCTTCAATCAATGTTTTTAATGTATCATATGTAAGTTTTATATAAAAATCTTCTAAGAAATCTAGGAATTATTGTTACTTTTTGAAACCCTGGATAAAAAAGTTCTTCATATGGAACAAAGTGTTCCACCAGAATTGATTCGCGATTACCATAATGCTGAAAGTTCTTTATCACTAAACAATTCTGAAGAGAAATTAGCAAAGGAATTACAAAGATTGGAAGTAAACAATGATATAATAAAATTGGAAACTCCAATGAGAGACTGTAAAAAGATGTTGTTTAATGAATTTGAAGTTTGTCCTATGATACTTTTAATAAGCAAGGATGAATTCAACACAGTTCCAAAGTATATTATAGGGAGACAGTCTTTAGACACTGTAAACAATCTGATAGATACCATTAATCGGATATTAAAAGCAAAATATACATTTTTGTCCCTGGGTAAAGCTCATGCCAGAAAACAGGGCAAATTGAATGATTACTTAAATTATAAAAAACAAGATTTAGACATTTGCAATGACAATGGTAAGTTGTTTTTCCCCCCCATGATTAAACTACTATCCTATTACTTGGGAAAATATAAAAATTTATTTTATTTCAGAATATGTGTATTTCTTTACTGGGGAAGATTATGAGAAGCATACAAACACTAAATTAAACAAAATTAAATTAAATCTGTTAACTGTTTTACGACATTGTAAAAGATTAAGGGAGTACAGGGTGAAGAATGACCTGCGATATGTAGTATTAACAAATAAATAATTATTCGTATTATTATAACACATAACGAAGCGTAATAAAGTAAAATCATATAATAAAGGAATCTATTGTACAAAGATTATAAAGATATAATTTAGCAATCACGTGTTACTATTATAATTTTTTATTATATTTGTACATGATATTTTGTGTATTGTAAAATACAGTTTTATTGTAGATATTTATATTATTCTGTTTATTGTAATTATTATATTGTAGGAAATTCAGTTCGCTTTTGTTTCGGTCGTCGTGACAGCGTGTTTACCGGAAACACTCTGCTGGCAAAAGAGTGGGCTCCCTGTCGGATTGTTTCGACGACATAAAGACAGAAGTTTAGGTTGCCATGAAAGAATCCTTCCCTTTTCATTTCCAAGGAACGAGGTAATCTGCTCCAAAATACTTTCGATCGTACGCTCCACGTGTGGATACAAGACGAGCCGGAACTCTCATTTTTTTTTTCTTATTATTTAATAGTAACCTTGTTGCAAAAGAATAATCGGAATTTATTCTAATTCAAAAATTTAATTTCCAACAAAATGCGTAGATTCATGAACGAAAATTCAAATATGTTCAAATAATAAGCAGAAAAAACATAGAATAGAGTATTATTACATATCGAATTACATATAACGAAATATTTTAAATTAACGAACAAGTATTGCACAGTTATTGTTATACAAAACCTACAGGGTGTTTCGAAGTTCGTTGAATTTGAATAAAGATTAATTAATTATTTATAATCTTATTTGAAAGTAATTTAGGGTATTAAATTCTAGATAAAAAAAAAAATTGTAAATTTACAATATGAATACCGGAAAAACGGAATCGATTAGCACATTGAGCGAGCACGAAGATAATCTTGATGATTTTGAGGGATCGATTATTTGGTCCCAAGAAGAACCGCTTTCTTCAAATGAGATTTTAGAATTCACACCGGATATGGAAAATCAAAATCGATTAAAATCTTTATGCCGTTTATGCGCTGGAGAAACTCTAAATCCTATTTATATTTACTCCGAATTCGGCGAGTCTCTGAGACTTTTACATAAAATAAATACATGTTTAAGTATTAAGGTAATTTTAGTATTTCACAATCCAAAATTAATGTAATTCCATTGAAAACGAAATTGAATTGAAAAGAATAAATGTTAATTATCAGGTAAAAAAAACTGATCACCTCCCTAAGCAACTTTGCCCAACATGTGTTGAAAAGATTACATGGTGTAATGAATTTGATGTTCAGTGCATAAAAGCTGAGGAAACTCTTCTTGAGATATTAAAGCAGAAACATTCTTTCACTAATGCTATAAATGATGTAAATTTTCAAGAGAATACAAACTCTTGTCCATTATGTATTGAAGGACGAATGAGAATTTATGAGGAAGATAAGGAAATTGGAACAGACATTCAATTGTACGACAGTGATATTGTTCTTGAAAGTAGCGACGAAGAACAAATCCCAAACGAAATTAAGATTGATAACGAGCCTGAAAGTGAAGCTATAACATTGTACTGTTTAGGTACTATGCAAAAGTATTTGAAATGTGGAGCGTGCATGAACTTGTATCACACAAAAGAAACTCTGGATGAACATAAATGTAAACCTAACATACAGTGCACCTCTAAGCCATATAAGTGTGATATATGCTTTGCAACTTTTACATTTGAAGAACGATTGCAGTTCCATCAACATTTTCACAAAGATGTGAAAGCGTTGTATTGTGAAATATGCAAAATTACGTTTGGGAAAGAACTGAAATTGTTTTACCATTACAAAAGGTATTAATTGCAACAAGATCGTAGGAAACTTAATGAAAATACCGAATAACATTTATTTTATATTTAGATACCACTGTAAAGATGGTAGGGTATCATGTTTACAATGTGGAAAATTGTTTGAAAATCAGGAAGGTTTGAAAAAGCATGTTTGTGTGGATGGGAAAACGAGACCTCATGTATGTGAGATCTGTTCCAAGGGATTCTGTGATGGATACACTTTAAAACGTCATGTGGTAACTCATCTTCCGGAAAAGCCATATAAATGTCCTGAATGTTCAAAAAGTTTTACACAGAAATCCAGATTGAATAAGCATGTGGCTTCGCATAGTGTTATTTTTGAAAACAGTCAAACAATTTGGAGGTACTACATTTATTTTTATATTGATAATATATATTTTCATAATATTATATTTCATTAATAATAAAGCTGTTTCCTTTACATAAAGATGTGTTCGCTGTGGTGAAGCATTTGGAAGTTGTGAATCTGCAGATGAACACTGCAAAAAACACGAGGAGAAAATTAGTCTTATTGAAGAGCTACAAGTATTGAAACTGTATCATTGTGAATTCTGCAGTAGTCACTTCGTCGACATAGATCATCTAAAAAGTCATAGAGAATTACACGCTGTTGAAAAACCATACTCTTGCAATCATTGCAACACTATGTTCAAATCTTTTGCAGAAGCTGTTCTTCATTGGAAAGAACATCCAAGAATATTCAAAGTATTGGTAGTGTTCTTATGTGAAATATGTGACAGAGATGTTAAAGAACTGTCTCTGCTTTATAAACATAAACAGAAAAGGCATCAACCGATGCCTAGAAAATCGGAGAAAGGTAAAGAGAAGTTCATTTGCGAACTCTGTGGAAGTATCTTTGCAGCTATAGAAGATTTTCAAGAACATGGAAAATATAGATGCTCAAAATTTCCATGCGACATTTGTGGCAGCCTTCTGCCAACAGCTAATTCATTGAATGCTCATAAAAGAAGACATAGCGGGCTACGACCGTATGTATAAAACTTCTTGCCTATGTTATACCAAAATTATAGAACTTTCATCACTTTTCATTTCTCCACAGATACGTTTGCAATATTTGTGGTAAAAGTTACACACAGTCTAGTCATATGTGGACTCACAAAAGGTTTCATATGGGTGTGAAACCATACGCTTGTGAATATTGCGATCAGAGATTCACAATAAAACCAGATTTAGCAGATCATACTAGGAAGAAGCATACACGGGAACGACCCTTTAAATGTGATGTTTGTAATAAGGCCTTTTTAACAGGGTCTGTCTTCTATCAACACAGACTAATACACAGAGGAGACCGTAGATACAAATGTCACTATTGCGAAAAAGCATTCACAAGAACAGAAGCTCTGAATAATCATATAAAAATACACACTGGAGAAAAACCACATGCTTGTGATGTTTGTGGAAGATGTTTCAGGCAGAAGGGAGATATGAGAAAGCACAGACGAACTCAGCATACTGCTAAACAAGAGTCAAAATAAGTTAAGCTGAAACAATTGTTAAATATCCTAATATAGGAATTTTGTTGGAATATTTCGTTAATATTGATCTTTTTTACAAATGCTGTAATACAACGAATGAAATGTAAATAAAACATTCATAGTAGTACAATGAATTTTTTTTCATTATTTCAGAAAGTTGATCATAAAGATTGTATCATAGTTTTAGAAAGTTACAAACAACGAATATCGATTATGTTTAAAAATCGGTGATCTTTAAAGATTATGAGAGAATCAAAAATATGAACAAGGAGTGTTTATGCATGAAAATAAATATTTGGACGAGGGCTTTAAAATATTTTAAAAACGCGCGCGACAACAATACCGAACAGGTGCGCAGATGCAACACGTACTGAACAGGTGATACAACTGATGTCTCGTGATTCGTACCTCCGAATCTTACGGTTCTAACAAGTTGCAATAATTTCTGATAAGGACTGCACGCGCTACTAAGAGCCGATTCTAATAAAACAAACGATGACGAGCTACAGATAAAATAATTTCGTAAGGTGCTCCACGTACCTGATAATTCTGTAAGTCAACGTTCGATCATTTTAGGATTTCGTTCTGCACGTTCAACAATTTTTGTTTCCAACTTTGCGCGATTGAATGGTGTAGGATAATCAATTAAATATAATTAACGTATCCTCGATAAATTTTATTCAGTATTTTTATCTGTCATCCATAGAACCTACCTAACCTAATTAAATTTGACATATGTTTGTCGTCGCGGTAAAAATTAAAATTTTCAATTTCTAGCAGAAATACTTTCGTTTCGTTGTAGACGAAATTGTAAATAACATAATTAATCTTTTGATTTGAAACATGTTATTAATGGTAATGAAAAGCAGATAAATTTTATCAAAACACATTTGTATTTAATTTTCAAAAATACTGTATTTGTCAGAAACCCAATGAAGAATGGCGTTTCCACCACTAGTTAGTTCTACGCCTCCTCCTTTGGATAATTTTGGAGATTCAGAAGAAGATGAATTCGGGGATTTTACAACTGGAGGCATAGATGGTAATGGTAATACTATTTGCAAAATATCTGACATTCTTTCTTTGTGTACAATAAAAATTATTCTTAGGTTTATCTATATCATCAGATTCACCACTCAAACTTGTAACACCAATACAGACACCTTTATCATCTCAGAATGCTTCGCCAAAAGTAAATGGCATTCCAGAAACTTCTGATAATTCTCAAACAGCCATTGCTTCAAAAACAAAGATTACAGAAGATTTTCTAATACTTGAGAAGGTAAATGACACTGTGAGTGACATTAAACTCAAGACAATAGCAGAGAATGTTGATGAAACAATAGTAGAAATAGCAAATGATAACAAAAAGAACTTAGAAAACATTAGTAATAATAATAAGGAAGACAGTGTGGAAAGAGGGAGTATTGGTGGAGTTGGATTGGTCAGTGAAGGCAGTAGTTTTGGAGAAAGTGAACAGGAAGCTTCTCCTAATCATTTAGAGGATGTAGAACCTTTAAGTTTAGATTTAGGAGATCCAACTGCTGCTCCTGACATAACACAGTCAATAGATGAGGTATTTTATGAGTATGAACAATTTGAGTCTCCACAAGATTGGGTTGCAAATAGTGATGTGTCTACAGATGTTTATAAAGCAGATTATTTTAAACTGAAAGAAACTGAAGATATTTCGAATAACGTGAACAGTTTGAATAAAGACTCTAATATAGATGATAAGAAAGATTTAAGTTTAGATTTTGAAAATTCTATCGAAAAGTCAAAATTGGAAGCTCAATCTGTAGAAAATCTAGATGTACCTAATGAAAAAGATGTCTTTGCATTTGAAGTTGATGACTCCAAATTCACAAACTCAGTTGAGTATTCAGTTTTTTATGATCCTACAGAGGAAAATCTTTTAAATGTTGATGATTCAAAAGACAAGTTTTCACCTGACGATCAAACAGAGAACGAAATTGTTCAAAACACAGATCAACTTTCTGAAAATGAAAGTGTACAAATTAAGAATGATTGGCCATCTTCTGCACCACTGCCAGATATTTCCAGGTGTTCTAGCGAAGAATTTAATGACTTCAAGTATGATTCTATATTTGAAACTTCTACCAATGCTCTTCAAGTCGAGTTCCCTGATTATTCAGAAGAGACCAGTGAGGTGAAAAAGGAAACGTCGGTTCAAGACGACGATTTCGGCGACTTCACTAACTTTTCGGAGCAAGTGCAATTTGTAAAGCTTGATGAAACAAATGTACCTGATAAAGATAACGATGGCGACGATTTTGGCGACTTTAATGATTTTGAATCAGCTTTTGAGCAGCCGATAGCAACGCAACCACAGATTAACTTGAAAGAATCAATTTGTCAGATAGAAAATAAAAATGTGAGTTTCCATTGTTTTATTTCCATAAGGATCAAAAATTTACATAAACTTTCTTTAGGCTGCTAATAAAATAGAAGACATAATAACAACAATGTTTTCAATGGATTCTGTGCAATGTGAAATAGAAATACAATCATTGATAAGTCAGGTAGATAAAGTTTGGCAGAGTATAAAGAATGTTGAAGAAACAAATGCTTTGACATATCAATGGGCAAACAGTGCCAGTAATAATGTATTGTTAAATTCTCTTGGCATTGATTCGCGTAATATTGTAAGTAATATTTGTCGATGCAATCATGTTAGAACAGTAACTAGATATTAATTTTTAAGTATTTACAGTTATTTGGACCAAGGTGGAACCCAAATGTTCCTAGATTTGCTGCTAATCTTGGTTTCACTCCATTGGAACCAATCAAAGCCACTGCTGATCCACAACCAGCTACTACATCAAATACTAATAAAACTCAAACTTCAACCAATTTGGAAGTAAGTTTTCAATTATTCGTTGACATGTATTAACAACACAACACACGACATATTCAACAATAATTAATAACAATAAAATCTAATTAGGAAGTACCTGCTGCTCAATTCGATTGGAATAGTTCAGGGCTTGTTAATCCCTTAGAAGCTAGTAAGTATTCAGTGCGGTATACATTGATACAAATTAGCTTTATTTTATTGCAAAGAGTATGAATAATAGATACATTGTTAAATGTATTAAGTATTACGAATTATTTCCTATTTTTTGTTCACACCATACTTTAGGTTCATAATATTATACTGCTTATCTCTTTTTGTTGGCTTATGCAATTTTATTTTTGGTGCAAAGTGTGCTAATCGCTGGGAACATTCTTTGATGAATCATGTAATCTAGGTGGTGGGTTATCTGCTCTTCTACCTCTGGACTTTTTGTGTCCTTTTGATCCTCTACTAACATCCCACAGCTCCACCAACTCTGAATCCTACTGTCGACCAAGTAGCGCAAGGAATCCTATTAATCATCGTAAGTTTTAGGCTTGTATCTTGTACTTTATGTCCTGAGTAGCACGAGAGACGTAAAAGATGTTAGAATGATGTTTTTACTGTATGCTTCTACTATATTTTAAAGGGAAAAAAAAATATATTATTTCCTCTGAACGAAATCCTTTATAAAACAACAGATGTTCCAGATGTAAATCGTGAACGTTGCAATTCCGTGTCCAAAGTGGAGGCAATTGATTCTTTGGAAAATGAGGTTATGAAATCACAGAAACGTTCACAACATTCAAAGATGATCGAGCCTCTGCCAGCACCTCGTGCATCAGAGTGGAAGAGAAAAACGGACCTTGATTCAGGACAAAAAAAGACCACAGGTGTACAGAGGAATATTTCAATGGAAAAACAATACACAACCGAAAGACAGTATTCCTGTAGTGATAGACAATATTTGCCCGCTGAAAAGTCAGCTTTAGGAGATTATCGTGGCAAGTCTGTAAATAAGAGGTCAGGATCAGAACACGTAGTGATGGACAGATATGGTCGAGTAATGCCTATTCAACCGGAAACAGCTAGAGTATTGAACCGTTTGCCGGATCTCTCATTTCTCAGCGCCAGAACTTTAATGCTTGATCGCGAACACAAGCAGATCGCCTGTGAAATGGGTGTTATAAGTCGTAAAATGCCCGGCTGAGTAACGTCGGTCTGAGCGTGAATTTGAAAGGTCAAGAACATTCTCGATGATTCTCTCTGTCCCCTGTGGACGCATCGATGAGACGTAAAAACGAAGGAGAAACGACGTTCCGTGTTAAACCTTTCAAATCCGCGCTTGGACCGACCTTCGATCCTAACCTATTTCCCCTTGAAAAAAAAAACACCGACTGATAAAGTATTCTGTACTTTCTATTCAAAGAAGATACAAAAGGGATTCTGTATGGAGTGTACTGAATAGTGAATGTCTACAGTACACTCTGCAGTACAGATTTTCTATCATTTTTGCATGATAAGATGATGATTTAGAAAATTTTCATTTTGTTCACGTAATGGAGTCACAGTATCTTATCGAATACGTAAACTTGAATGTTTTGATAAGTTTTAGGTTCAAAGGCACTTGCTTGGGGGTCGTAATAGAAACATCACATAGTATGTGATATGCAATTTTTGTTTTAGGTTATTCTATTTGTGTATGTACCTCTTAATTCTGCTTGTCGTTTCTGTTTTTTTGTTTTCAGATTGTGAAGTTGACACAATGTGGATCATTTTATAGATTAGAAATAGTGTATTATATTGTTTTTGTAATTAATGTCGTAATTAAAATGAAATTGTGAATAATATAATCGATTAATTAGTAATTAAATCATTTGTATTTATTCTATTGTTTCTAATAGTATTCCAGTTTTTATTACGTAATTGTCTAGTGGATACAATTTGTATTTTTAATCGTGTCTTCATAGGATCATACAGGTTTATAATGTACTTAACCCTTTATGTGTATTGACTCCATTCCGTGAACAGGTGTAAGAGCGTGTCAGTTAGTAGTGCAGCCAGATACTTTAATAGAGGCATGTGATATCACATGGTGTATGTGTATATATGTGAAAATAAATCATTGTTACAAGTATTTAAAATAGAATCGTTTTTACGAGAAAATATTTTTAAGAATTTTTATGTTCAACCAATGTCTTCACATTTTTATGTTTACAAATATTCTATGTTACATTTTGTACGCACTCTCGTGCTTTCTGGAATGATCAGAAATATGTATTATTAATTCATGTACATGAAAACATCACCTAATTCGCTTTTCGAAATAAATTCCGTTTTACAGTCAATTTTACATCTCCTGGCTGCACCACAATTGCAAGTAGTAAGTTGATATGAAACACGTTGTTCGAGCTAAGATTTAGCATTGATATTACATTAAAAAGGAATTGTCATGGGCATAGCTGGTGTTCAAAAGTGACTTAACAAATAACAATGAGATATATCATAGATAAAAATGTAAAAGTGTCGATGAGAAATTTAATAGGGGGTGCTTATACCTTTGACATTTGATAACTATGGTTTTTAGTAGACTGAATGTTCTTATTACAGTATAATGATTTAAAATCCACTTAAGTATTCTATTGTTAACAATGGGAGGACTGATATTGCATCTGAGATTTGGAAAAATTTGAGGCAATCACAGAGAAAAAGTATATAATGTAATACTTAGTATTACAAAAGTGTTTACATTTCAATTGTATTATTAAAGTATTACTCTAAAATGTCCAAGGTGTTAAGCAAATGAAATTATTTTACATGTATTTTATTATTTTTATTTATTAATTAGGTTTTCATATTGACTTGTAACTGTTATATTATAAACATTATTTTATTTATTATCTAAATTTATTCTTTACAATAGAAAGATGGTGATATATGATGTACACATACATACATACATACATACATACATACATACATACATACATACACGCATGCATACATACATACACATACATACATACATACATACATACATACATACATACATATGTATATTTTTTAATAATTGCCTTAATAAGGACAATGTTCAGGTACATAAACTAAAGATAGAAGAATCCTAATGCATACTTCCATCTTCACTTTAATAACTCATATATTCAACTTAGTTTGAAATCTGTGTAAGAATAGGGGGTCCTCTTGTATAGGATAAATATTATACAAACAGCTTGCATCATTTAATTGGTACTAGTCAGTCCTCAAAACTTACTTATCAAACAAGAAGATACTTTACCCTTACTTCTACCTTATCAATAAAAACTCTTATTTTTACCAATTGTACGTTTAATACCAATACTGAAATATACTTCATCAATCATTATTTTACGACAATTCTACTACAAAAATGCATACTCACACATAATATCATTAATAGCATACAAGAAGTATAGTTTTTCACGAATCATGGAGCGGCTGTAAATTGTAAAAAAAAAGAAACAGTTAATGGGAGAGAAATAACGATCCCTTCTTTTCCAATGAAAGGTTTAACAAAAATAAACGATTAAGCTTTGGAATCATGCCCATCACTGTACACGTCAGGCGTAGTCGTCCGCCGACTGGTACAGCCAGGTACCAAATGCCGCGAGGTCACGACTCGTATGCTCGTATACATAGAGCAAAAGAGCCAGTCGACGTGAAAGAAGGAGAGAGACAATTTTATTGTGCGACTTAGCTTGCGCCGGCAAGGTGCGCAACCAATGAACAGCGAAATAACAGGTGAAAGAACACACACGTTGTGTCGGAGATGCTATGTTCTCGGGCGAGAATGAATTTTTCATCATCTGTCTTAAAACCATTTTAAACGATTTATATACTACGCTCACTGTACTCGACCGATGAACAGTATTATACAATTACTCGAGAAAAAGGAACTAAGAATTATCCGAACAAAGATAGAATGAATTTAAGTAAGATTATATTTAGAATCGTCTGAACAGGATATCGTGACAATTAGGTTACGGTGTCTCGTTCATTCCTGCCTTTGAATTCGCTGTAATGTGTGTTAATTTGCATTTTAATATTAATGAAATTGTTGATATATTTAAAAAAGAATGGTAAAGCGAATTTAACGAGGATCCAGTTTAGCGGGTTACCGGTTTCAACTGGGAAAGGAAGGGCAATAGAAAAGGTCGAATACGGGCTGTGGCATTTGCTTCGGCTAATAAACGTGTTCGCAAGTAAACGCAGGAGCCGAGGCGACGTGTCGTTCTTTCGAGCGGTACTACCGGGCACGGGCGGCACGGGTTCACGGTATACAACTTCATTCACAAATGGTGTATACATGAAGACAGATCGAGGATTTTCCTTTCGAGTACACACACCACTCCCAATTAATTCTGCTGTGATATTCTTGAGACTCGTTTACACCCGCAGATATGAAATTATTCAAAAAATGGAATTCAATTTTAATACGTTAAAAAAAAAAAATACTATAGAAATTAAATGTACCAACATCTACAGTTTTTTTCAGGTAAAATATTTATGGTTGTAGGTAGTTTAGTGTTAAATGTAATTTTTCAATTTTTCCGAATATTAAAAAATAGATTTTTATACATCGGAAAATTTTATAAATGAAATATAGTGATGTAAATAGTCTTATGGGTGAATAGTTTTGTCGAAAGAATTCAAGGGTCTAACCGCAGGTGCAGGTTCGGATAACCTGAGGTTCGTTAAGATCTCGGGAAATGTCAAGGAAGTTCTAAGGGATAGTGTTACCTCAGGTCAGGTAAGTTCATTTTGTTTACATTCGCTTTCTACGCGCCTCTTTCCAAGATGGAACAGGTATACGAATTTTTTTTTCACACTGTGTTTATTCAACGAACATAATCGAAAATTAAAATACAGGTGAAATTTTATTGAAAATAAAAAAGCAATTTATTTCGATGCATATGATTTTTATTTTAGAATTGTAGTATTAGAAAAGAAAAAAAGGGATGCTCAATTTAAATGGAATTATTGGCAAGTACAGCGGAAGGAATAGAGATCGCTCAGCTGGACAGCCGATCAATTATTTCCAATGATCGAATTTTACGTCGTATTTAATATCCATGTCACAGCGTTCGCAGGTATTCACTAGTCGAGTGCTGTCTTATGTTAGCAGAGGATTTTCCACACGTGGTCCTTGGAGCTCCTTTTACGCGCATGCGCACGCCATTTAATGCTCTTCTGTACGATGGTAGATTCGTGACTCGCAGTCAGTCGTTCGCAGACCGCGGTCGTGTGAGCGTAGAGTGTGTGAGTCCAAAAAAAAACTGAATTAGAGAGTAACTCGCGCTTTTCACGTTCTTTTTTTTCTCTCTTCCTTTCAATTCTATTCTATCTCGAGAATTTTCGCTTTTCATCCCAAGGAGAGAATCTGCACATGCACCATATTCCTCCACCTCGACGCAACAAGTGTACAATCTCGGGTGTAGTATTTTTTTTTCTCTCCACCTGAGAGAGAACAACCCTGCAAGACGACCTGTCGTAACGCTTTAAATAAACTGTGTTCCCTCCCGATAAAAACGTTTCTCTCATATACATCAAAAAGACGTACCGTTTCGTCCTCGGTCGAACGGTGAACCCTGAGAATCGTGGTGCCGGCAGAACAGTGGAGACGAAAATTGAAGTGTTGAACAGTGTGCGGTGAGAAGGACGGTGTGATGGCAGTGGCTGCGGGGCCACGCCGGCCACGCACGTTCCTCCTCGGTCGTAGACGTGCTTCCGGGAATACTTTTGGGACGAGAAGACGCCTGTGTATGATCCTCGACGGGCTTCCGTTGATCCTAGTTCTTGCTGGTGTCGCACAGGTTGCCGCCATCAGGCTGGGTAAGTGTATCGACCTTCACTTCCTCTTTGCTTCATTTACATTTCTTTCTTCCAACGAAGAAAATTACATATCCTTCTAATGTCACCGTATAATATAACATCGAAATTAAAATATGTTCTTCTATTAATGAAATGATAATAGCAATCTATTCACGCAGCAATTAATACGATTGCGTATGTACGATACGTATAAACTGATGTTTCTCGATATAAACCGCTGATTAACCCATTGCCGCACACTTTTAGTTTTAAAATTGTGCCCAGAAATGTAGTTTTTTTGTTTATCATTACTTTTCTTCTGTACTCAGAACAAATGACGGCTATGATCGTCGCGAAGACTATAGTCATTTTTGTTCGATGTATTACTGAAGAATAAACAAATAAATGCATTAGTACAGTCCGTACTAATAATATTTCTTTTTTTATTAATGAAAGTATGTAGGATGGCTATAGCCGTCATTTGCCTACATATCACCAACAAATGGATATAGCTGTCGTTTGCGGCAATGGGTTAACGTAGATCAATCTTATTTTGTACCGATGTATAATTTTATTCTTTTACTATAAGCGGATTCTTTTTTTTCGTGTCGATTAAAGTGTCTACTAGGGGAACAACGAAACAATGCTGTGTGCAAAAAGCGCGGAACGTTGGCCAACTCTCCACCATTTGTTACTATTCTGCGAACTTTCATGTCAACTAATTACCGATTCTACAAAGTCGAACGCACACGCACACTCTCTTGCCTGTCTCTTTGTTCCGTCGGATGAATGGAGAACTGTTTGCTTTCATAAGCAACGGGCAATTGAATTTCTTCTTTTCTTCTCTCATGTGTATTGCAATTTATTATTTTATAATGTAGAGAACGCGTATAGTTTTCTCGGAATCCCCATTAGTTTCTTGCAATCGATCAATTGTATTTCTTTTTAATAATAGAAGCGAGTGTTCTTATTATACTTCTTTTCTTTTTCCTCCTGAATTTTTTAACGCGTGTATCGTTGTTCATAAACGTGTTAGTTCTTTTTAATTTCTCATCTACGATGTATGAGAAGTGTTCCAAAGGGGTGATAAATGTTTGATAATACAAGGAAAGAGCTGTTTACCGCGGAAGATAGGAAGATGAAAGAATTACGCGGTGATGTAACCTCCGCAACCTCGAAATTACTTTTATGATCCATTTCAAGGCCATCGTTACCTTCTACTTTGAGAAAATATGCTTCTCTTCCACTTTAATTTCAAAGAATGCGCTCTTACCTCCGTTCGTTCTAATCGACGAATATGATTAACATAAACTGAATATTAAAAAAAAAGGAAACATATTTGAAAATTTTCAATAACTCATACTGATAAAAGTGACGGTTTCATTATGTGTTTTGGTTTTAAACGATAGTTTATACCAAAGTGGAATTCTAAAAATGGATCGATGGTTACAACGGCTATTCTCGATCTAATTCTGTTTCTATTACAAACACCATGCTGTCGGGATTGCGGCCGTTTTTGCATCGGAGCATCTCCGTTTGCTGCTTTCTCTGCTTCCCGCTAGGTGTGCGACTTACCGCGTGTGCTTTTCCTCGAGCGTCCGACTTTTTAAAAATTCCACCTCGCATGAGAATGCAGTTAACGAATCGAGTTGAATTTACCGTTATTTCATTTGCCGCGTCTTTTCTTTTCTGTAACGTGACTCTAATCCCTAGTCCACTAAAAGTCATTAGAAAAATTGAAAATCACCAGATCGCGACGATGTTATCCGAGATCAGATAGATTAAATTTCGTGAAATCACAATTTTTTTGTCATTTTTCTGCTACATGATCATATTAAGAACCTACAATAAAACTTACAAGTTAAGAGGAGCTAGTGAAAAATAATTTGTAAAGTTTGCTTACACAATTTGAAAAAAATTTGTTGAATATGATTCGATTTGTGAATTATGAGATATTCTGGTTTTCGGGATCAAAAAGTTTCTGCATTTCTCTCTTCTTTATAACCTGGGAAATATATTTGTTAAACAATTTTTCAAAATTGTACAAATTCTCCGAGCTATGACGGTTTGAACGATTCAAAATCAAATCGTGAGCTTTCGAAAATCTTTAAATATGGTTTTTCCGAATCCAAGTTTTCCAATACTATCTCAAGGTTTTTTCGGAAACTATTGGACACGATTACATACTCAGAATTATCGTGCCTACCAAAATTGGATTAACATTTTCAGAATTTAGATGTTTTAGCATGTAAAAGTTATGAAAACCGCCGGAAAAAAATTTATTTTTAACTTCAATTGTCTGCTATTTTGTAAAAACATTTATTAAATTTATTATTGTGGTAGATGTAATAGTAGTACTTATAAGGACTCGAAAAACGCTTGGTGCGATATTTTTAATATTTTCTGGCCAATAGGAAAGCCACCAGCCTTGGGAAAAATCAGTAAAGATGATTGCATACCAAGGCTTATAACTTCGAATGTTGTAAACATTTTAAATCTTTGTTAATGATTTTTCATAGCCGAAAGAAGAATAAGGGTATATGCAAAGCACCGATATTGTAACTTTTCTTGTCGTCTAGAAAAGAAATCGTATCTGAATTCTAATACTCTCCATAAGAAACTTTTATAAGCTAGGAAGGAAGTGTTCAAACGAGTTCTGCAAAAAGAGAAAAAAAGGCGCTATTACGCATTTTTCCGTGGACGAATATTAAATGACGCAGGGGAAGAAGAGGAAAGTAAACATTGACCTCGAGATTCGAAGGTGTGCTTCTGCAAAAGGTGAAACGCAAAAGTCGACCTTTCCGGGTACGGAAAGTTAAATTTAACCGTAGACAAGTTGACCAGGCTGTTTCTGTGCAGGCGCGAGGCAATTAACTGAACGACACCGGGAGAATAATTTGAAAATCTGCTAACAACAAATTACCTTCATTTATTTCTTGTATCAATTATATTTTAACAGACGATATACAATTAAAACCTTCATTAAAAAAAGAAAAAGAGTATTTAGGTCAGTTTCCACGTATGTGTTTATGCTTAGATGACAAAAAAAAAACGATTATTCGACTTAAAAGGTTGCGCCATCTGCCATGAGACGTGAAGAAAATGCAAACGTTGTCGAAATATTTATAATATTTGTAAGGTGGACACATTTTTGTTGATAAACGCAGTATTCACGAAATGAATATTATGCCGGGTAGGAGGTTCCTACAATATTTATGAAGTCGTACGGTGGATCGATTGCGACACGGATACGTCTTCTACAGTTTGACGCGTTTTCTTATTCCCTAATCCGTCTGTTAGAGAGGGAACGAGGCACTCGAAGGATCGCGGCGGCAAACGAAATAAACACAGACGAAGTCCGTCGTGGCCACGCAATCTTTATGAAACCGGTTCCACTTGTAGCCTTAGTTTGCATCTAAGATGATCGGGGATTTTTTCAGAATCGAACGATCCGCCTTGTTTTCGTGTAACTATTTGCGAACAGAAATTTTCATTCGCAATAACGTGGTTAGAAAAATCGAAAAACGAACATCTTGTATATTTTTGTAATCGATTGTGTGTATCATTGATCGATATTCTTTTTTTATTTTTTTTTATTTTTTTTTCTAATTATGGTGCAATGGACATCTTTGAATTGATTATGTCTAATTAGATATCACTTGATACTTACATGAACGATCGAGTGATCGATACGATCACGAATTACCGTGACGCGGCGCGTCTAATACGTCGTCCATACAGGTTCAAGTTTTATGGAAAGACAAAAACCGGTTTACCGGACTCGTAGTAAACATGACAAGCAAAATGAACCGAATTCTCGAAGATTCCCATTCCCCGAGTTTCTTCCAGATTCAATTTCGGGATATTTCACGAGAATATTCGTTGTTAGAGAATTCTTGCATTCCAACACCACCGAAATTGGTCGCCATTTTGACACACTTCCATCTGGCGCCATCGCTTAGAATTTCTGCATACTTTGTCGATAATACTTAAAACAGAAGTTACCTTAAGATATTTATTTTATTACCGATGGTTATTTTTCCTTTAAATATAAATTGCTAATTAACTTTTCACTCAGTAACAGAGTGTTGTTGCGTGATGGTGTGCGAGTTGAGTATATCAGTGATTAAATTTATTGAAATGTATTAAATAATTCAGTACAGTAATTCAGTTTACACATAGAAAGAGTGTGGTAGACACGAAGCTGCCAGAACGGAAAGCACGTTACTGCGAATCGAGGATTTAAATGCCCCGACCTTGAGAGGTTAAACGTTAATCTGGGGTAGACGATAAATCTGAGGTCAAGCGAAAATCAAGCTGTACAAGTAGATAATTGAAATTAAAGACGGTCGTATGGGGAAAATTGTGTTGTACCTAAAAGACGTTCGTGTTTGTTCTTAAGAGCCATTATTTTTGTGGAAAAATTTCCTCACCTTTTTCGAAACCAATTCCCTTTCTCGGTGTACATGCGTTGTAACACATAAATATTGTGTTCGGGTATCCCCAAAGATCGTTGAACTATCGTAAACTGCAAAGAAACAGAAGAAAAAAGAACCGTGTATCCATGTACTCATGAGTCTGCGTAACTCGATGCCGTTTCGAGCGATCGCTGTATTGTATTTCGACACGTGTCACGAAGGGGGATATAACTTTCCGTGTTTTGAGAAACGAATTATCGTCTGGACCTGTCATTCTTCAGATTAATACATCTTCGCTCGCATAATTTCTGGTTATACGGCATAATCTATTAATTTGGAAAATAGAATTTCCGTTTGCTATTGTAAAATTTAATTACTACTGTAATATTGAACATTTCCTAAATATCATCTTTAAATATAACGAGTATTTGTTAATCTTAAAATAACGCGTAATTATTTCAACAATTGTTGAATTCAAATTTTCTTATTATTATATGTACTAACTGTATGCTAAACTGTAGTTTTTAAATCTGCGATTTTTATTGAACTTTTCGTAACTGCGACACAATCGAGCTATGATGTAAGCGTTTATTAATATTGTATCTTTTTTACATCGTTAAATAACACTTACGTTATCGTTATCTTTCCAAGAAAACTTAATTCATGTTACATCGTTAATGAGTAACGATTGCTACATTGACAACAGCGAAGAATAAAAATCACGATAATAACTGAGATTAGTAAATGTTTCCAGAAAGCGAATTTAGTTTTGATATAATGAGATCTCTGATCAATCGCCTTTGTTTTTTGAATTACATACGGACAGAAGAATATAATTTATAAATATTTCTTTCTCAAGTTAGATTAGGTCTACGTTATTATTATGCAAACGTATTATTATGCAGTGTCATTTTCTAATGTGTCAAAAGGGGAACTTTCTCCTTCTTTGAAAGAAGGAAGGGAATCAGCTTTGCAAACTCAGACAACTCTCGAGTGCAAGGTTCTTAGGTTTCATCGACCCACTGATTCGTGCCACTTCTTTTTCTCGTGCTAATAACTGTACGCGCGCCATGCAGGTGAATCTACCAACTTTGATATAATAATAATAATAATAATAATAATAATAATAATGGTAAACTGAATAAATCACTAACTGTAAAATACACCTTACAAAAATACAGAATACTTGGCATATTTTGTTTAAATAATTATCAACTTTCGGAATTTGATAGAAACACTTAACTAGAACTTATAAACTGGTTGACTTAATTAACCGAGCTCCTCTGACGATTATGAATTTAATAATTTTTCATCGATGTACCGCTATCCTCTTGTGTATTCAGGAAACATCGTTTCCTTTGACCTCGAAGAAAAAAACGAAGCCCGTATTCCTTCGAATGACTGCTTTGCTTAGACTAAAAGAAGCGTTTGATTAAATATTACAGAAGTTAATTTACTCTATTTTTTTTTTTAATTTCATGTTAATCTCGCGCGATAATCTTGAAAACGTTCGATATTAACACAGAAAATTGTAAAATTTTTTTAAAACAGTCATAAACGTTTATGTAAATATAGTTCATAAAAGCCGCTACTGTCAGTCGTTGAAGTATTGATAACTGTCGATAACCGGTTAATAGTCGTATCGATGACCGTTACAGAATCCAACCATTAATCAATCCACTCATAGAAGAGCACACATTGAACCTGCGACAGAAACAATGATTTAAATTGAAATTAAAAATTTCGTAAAATATCGAAGAATGATATTTGAAAAATTGCTGTTCGAAAAACTCGGATTTCTCCTTAGTCTGATAATAAACAAAAAACTTTGTTACTTGTAGCACCTGTTGCTCGTTCTCTGGCAACGGTAAAATAAACACCAAATACGGGAGACAGTCTGTTTAAAAAAAAATCATATCCATCAGCTGGTAGGACAGAGAAGCACGATTTTAAGCTTGGTGTAAGTACACTCGGTTCTAACATCGAGACAATACCACACGCAGAATATACAGGGCACACGCGAAACCGTAACACGATCATATTTACTTGAAACGTTTTTTTGCGAGCTTCTCTGGTTCACGGTTGGTGGATCCTCTCGACTCTGAAAAGTTTCACAGTATAAATTATGGTGGACCAAGTTCAATGATTTTTGGTAATATACATAACCATAAAGGTATTAAGTATGTCATTGGAAATGATCGCTGTTCGTGGATAAAAATTAGAAACTCGAGGAGTTCGTTCAGCGAAAACACTGGTCTGTAACAAAATGATTATACACTTGAAATATTTCTCGCATTTTTAATTACGTGAAATGTGAAACACGCGCGTATGCGCTCGTTAAGTGTAGTCGGATGCGCGCGCATCCAGTTTGTATTTTCAAACTGAATTTTCGCAGCAGCGCGAAGGGTTTATGGTGAGAAAATGTTAGTATACATTATTTCTTAGTTATTCTCTCACGAAGAATATTAATTATTAGATTTTACTATGATTTACACGGAGATTCCTTGCTGTTATCGAAAACGTTGTTACATGCAACTTGCACAGGAAATGTCTCGTAGCGAAGCTGTCGTAGGCGAAATATCCTGGTCGATAGCCTCGGAGCCGAGCCAGGTTGGCAGGTTCGAGGCTGGCAGGTAAAGTCGGTAGGCGGGCCGAGGTTCGTTGACCTCGGCCTAGCGGCCGACCGGATAGCGGGACCATGCCTCCCCGATTCTCTACGTTCTCCTTCTACCTTCTCTACACCTTCCTTCCTTTTCTTCTACTGTCCGTCTTTATTCCTTTGTTTCTATGTCTGGTACACAGTTCGCATGTTGCGATATAAGTGTCTTTACTGCCTGTCGGTCTTTCGGACACAGGGTGGAGAGGTTAACTCTCGTAAGACGAACCCCGTAGATGTTTTCATTATATTCTACACAATGTATACTTGTGCCACAGTATGTACACAAAAGAATTACAACGAGTGATTCTATGTTAAAGAGTGAATAGAAATTGTAGAATAAAACTTTTTTGTACGACGTGACTTCTTGAAGGGAAACGATATTTCAAAATCCAGGCTGCGTGCGCGCGCATTTGATCCAGTCGTGGGGACGCGCAGTGCGTGTATATTAAATATGGAATAGTGAATAATATTGATAAAAGAAATAATTTCCGCCAAGGATCGTCTGTAATAATAACAATAAAATGGATATTTATAGGTGTATGGTAATTAAGCGGGCGTTTAATTGCAGTAAATGGATTATTGTCTGAACGAACGGGTAACCTCAATTACACTCGACTCGGTTGATAAATTAGCGAGTAGTAAAAGCTATAAATAATTGATCGATAGGTTATCAGCTCCACAAGCAAGTAAATAGACGAGTGAATGAACGATCGAATAAGTGCACGGGCAAAAGCTGATAAAAGTACCAAGATCCCCATTGATTCGTCCGCGCGTCGATCGCGTGGGAAACTGCAACTTTCACCCATGGGATTATGAGAGAGCTCGAATAGCTCGAATCTAGCGGTTCTGGATTGCCGTTGACTGAATTGCAATTCTTAATGTCAGCGTGCAAAGCCAGTACGCTTTGACTGGTTGATCTATCTATTATTTTCTCTTTATGCCAACTTTCAGTAAACGTGACGTGTATACAATGAGGATGAACACCCTCAGTTGGATTATTCGAAGAATACTGAAATTATTTACAATTTTTAGAAACTAATTGTTCCCAGTGTTTATGATATAATCATTGTCCATGAGAAAACTAAAATTAAAAAAAGAATGTTATATGGGGTAATTCTACGTAAAAAGTTGCATCAATAATGGGTATACAATTTTTTCGTACAGGTCTTCGTTTTTCAGGAAATAAACATTGAATATTGAAAGAATGGACGCACGTCATCTTTCCTCTATACTCTAAATCCAATTTCTACAAGAACGACGGTTCTTCCGAAAAAATAGTATTCTACCTCATCGATTCAGTTTTCTAGGTTTGAATGATTATTTACATGACTTTTTTGTTTAAGCAGGAAAACAATTGTCGAACAATTTTCGTTGCATATTTCTATCGAATGATGATTATTTCAACTTGTGAATTGTTAGGAAGAGGGGTCGCAGTTGAAACTTCGGTAAGCAGAACGACGGTAAATGTGAATTGCAGTGGACGACCTGGAAACCTTTAGGAAGGCGCATCGAGACACGATCGGAGAATATCAACGAAGAAAGAATGCGGCGAATGCCGAGCCTTGCGTTGCCTCTATTGAAGATTCTTAACTTTTCTTCCCTCGACCCTAACCATTCTATCGGATCACTCCTCCTTTCTAATTTGCAATCGACGATGTTTGCCAAAAGTGTAGTACAAGTAACGTAGTATAAACAAAACTACATAATACACTGTATCATTTTGTGCAAAACGGTAATGTTATTACAACAATATTAATAACGGTAACGAAGATGTTAATACTATGAAAAGCGATTATTCAGCAGCAACAAATTATCGTCCATCTACTTTTTTCAAAAAGAAAGTGATTTAATTGAATCCGTTGGGAGAACAGCGCGCATTGTGCAGTTTGTATTTTAGCGAGAAGAAACGCGCGATGCATATCGAAAGCTGACTGGTGTTAGCTTTATAAAGCAGAATCGGCTCTAACGAAAGGAAGTGCACCGTGGTGTGCTATCATGGTTGGAATTGGAACGAGCGTACAATAAGTCTTTATTGTTTAAAACACAGAGCCATCTAGAGAGTTTGTACATCTCCTGATTACCCTTTTTTATCTACAATTATCGGCGTTATAATTACCTCTGAAAACGTTTAAAATTACCAACATTGGCATATGCTGTTTTAATCGGACGAATCAATTGTAAAGAATAAATTTAGAAAATTTAGACAATTTAATGGTACTAAGTGTGTTATAATAGGTGGGAAAACATTGATTTAATTTGGAGGTAGCATCTTTATATTGGTAACAGTGTCTAGTAATGGTCAGAGGAATTACGACTCGTGTATCATTGGCCGAAAAGTTCCGAGTGAATTGAACAAATCGGATCAACGAACGATGACGGCTAGCAGGCAATCGAGACGCACGTAAATAGGTGTGCCATTCAACGTTCGACTCATACCTACTGTATTTGTAGTACATGTCTACAAGGCCACGGAGAGACGAATACTCGATTAATACCGTGGGTGAAGGGAGCTTCTTTAAGCGACGTCCACAACAAGCGTATTGTTATGCGACCAATTTATTAACCCCTTAGGGTATTCATTTTTCATCCATTAATAAAATAAGAAGTCGAAGATGTAACAGAGAGTTTGTAATTTATTCCACTGTAAAATTAGCTAATTTACGTTTCTCAATATTCTATGATATTAAGTAAACAATAAATGACGATCGTAAATATGGGACTTTACGCAAGACGATACCTATGTAATGATTTACAAAATTTTACGAGGATATTCGTCGATTGAAAAAAATAATTAAACATTTTTAATTTAAAGTTCCGATTGAAGAGGTTAGTTTATGTGCAGAAAAAGCTATAATTTTATTAGTAAATAGTAATAACTTACTTTTTACTCAAATTTGTACATACAATAAATTCTCGTAAATTATCAACCGTGTTTAAGCGCAAAATGTACTTTCACAACGCATGCGCGTTAATTTTTGTTTGAAAGTTTCGTAAACTATTTTAAATATAAAGTAAGAAAACGTCAATCGTACAAAAACGTTCTCTCCTTTTTATCGAAGTTTGTACGAGCAGAAGAATACGCCTGTGGGAGAATCACATGACCATAAGCATCGCGAGAGAAACGAATTTATCTTTAGTGCTGTTTTAAGAACATACTTTCTATGAAACAACATGGAGTTTCCATTTAGACAAATCTCAATTTTTCAGACATTTATAATTGACATCTAGACACAATTAATTGCAGTATTATGTCAACATATTCATTTCATTTTTCATGCTATATGTATGTACGTATCTTTTACATTGTTTCATCCTAAAATTCATTTGTCATATAATAAAAAACAGCGGTGGGAACTGATTATTTATATATCATCCGAATTTTCAGTAAAATTCACAGATATTGTACGACTAATGTTTCATACGTTAAAAGTAATGAACTTATCGATAATTCGATATTCGATAACGAACTTGTCGATATTACAATGATCGTGATATTAAACGATCAAACAATATATCCCCCCTGTATCCAGTGATATTTAAATATTTCAATCCAATTAGAAGAAAATTACGATTTATCTCGATTGAGTAGAGATTGAATATTAAGTGGTCTCACTTGCTTTTTGAACAGTCTCGAACACGTAATCCGATTAGTATCGACGCCTCGAGCAATTGCAGCAGTCAGCAGGACGGGAAATTAAGGTCGAATGTTAGCACCTCGTTTTGATATTCGATATATTTTTTGGGTCATCGTTTTTTTCTCCCTCTCCTTCTCTCTCCCCCCACACTCCCGCCCTCCTTATTCCTCATCTTTGTCTTTGGTCTCGAAGAATCTAGATTGAACGACAGAATCGGGACAAGGTTGTATTTATTGGCTACCCGTTATACGACATGTCGCGATTCTTCGATTCTGTTGTAGACGTAAATTATGGGCTATTAAATCAGAATAATGTTCAACCGTTTCTTTTTTTTGTTTACAGTCGACGTCTCGCACGCTCTTTTTCACGACTGAAGTAACGAAGAAATAGTGGGGACTCGGGGAACATTTGAAACGACTGTGAATACATTTGTACCCCTGCTAATACGTAACCATGGGGATACCTTCTAATACCGATAGAACGAACGAAGGAATTCAAGTACCATCTAACATGGCATCCGTATTATGCATAATAGTTCGTTAGACACTTAATTAACCTAACCTAATGTTCTCAAAATGTTCACGATGACTTTGGCAAGGCATGTTCGACTCGTTCGCATTAGGGAAAGAAAATGCAACGGGGTCAGCGAGCCTCTACATCAGCAATTAAGGATTAAAACGTATTCCCAGCACGCCAGCTCTGCTATGTTTCAAAAACGTTCACCACTGAGTCACACAGATTCTATTTGCCCTAATATAAGGCAATAAATCACCTCATTAGTGATTATGTTTACTTTTGAATATTAATTAGCATAAGTAAGATAAATCAAGTAAAAAATAAACTGTTGCTGAAATCAAATTTAAGTAAAATTAGTTCTTTACGTGTGATCCTAAAAATCACATTGTTTGATAAAAAAAAAAAAGTTGACACTGTTACAATAATACTAGAAATTAACTAATTATACTATTAATGATTAATGAAGAAAATCAATTGGTTTATCGAGTATTCTGTATGTAGAAAAACACTTCACTTTTCCTACTATTATATTAACGGGAACAAATTAATGATAGATAAAATGTTGCCTGTGTAATAACTGAAACTACTGGACGGTAATGAGAGCATAAGGCGATCGGTAGAAGGCACAAGTAGGTCAATAAAGAGGACATCAGATCAAACGCAATTTTCGCTACAATTTTCTTCTAAATATTCACGTCACACTTGAAAACTGATTTAATTAAAATAGCTAGAAAGACCAATGATCGATAATCTCACAAATATATCTATATATGTTAATAGGAAATAGTGTTGGCATTCAGACAGAAATGATCACGTTTGTACATATCCGATTATGAGTTCATTTACCTTAATTACATAGTTTGCCGTAATTTGTGTACCATAATTTACCACAATTGTGGATATATGTACATATGTCCATGCGAGGAACAAAGATACGGACGTTCCATTGCTATGTAAACTGTCTTAATGATCAGAGAAGACCATGTAAGCACCGTTATGCAAAATTAGCCTGGAGCAATTAGACGTGTAGGCATACGTACGTGTTCGTATCAGTCAGTGAAAGTGATTTCAAATCATTGAAATCCTCGCAGACGTGTAAAAACAGTCTTACGACTTTATGACCGTTGCGTTGATACAATGAATGCTTTATGTCTCCGGTGGACCGGTACGGACTTCACCGGCAAATACAGAATTCCATTTGTGCCGGCTGATTGAATAATTGTTCCACCAACGACGAATGGGCTTATAATTACAAGTCTATCAATTTTCTATCGTTACGAAGCCATCGGACCTTAATGTACATGTTTCATTCGAAAACAGGTCAAAGTGTTCAAAGAGAAAAATTTGATAGTATATTATTAATTAGTTCAGGATATCGCTGACAGAGGTCAGTGTACTCTCTGTAGCACTCGATACGTTGTCGGAGGAAAAAATTTCTACATGATCCAAGGTCCCTCGAAAGCTTTGTTAACATGGTGAATTATTCACAAACGTGTGTCCCACCGGAACCAAGTTTGAGGTTTTCTCGATACACTGGAGTCTATTGAGCCTCTCGACTAGAGAAGGTCGCGAGAGGATCGCGCAAAAAGATCGCGGCGAGGAACGAAGGTAGGCGAGTGCACTTCTCAGACTTAAGCCCTCCCCTCCCCCAACTCTTCCCGGCTCTCCTTCGTGACTCCTGATCGAGTCTCGCTGAGTCTGGCCGAGTCTACCGGCTTGCCGTCGGTACCAGGGCGCACCGCCTGGTACGAGCGGTGCACTGCTCTCCTCTCCCCATCCGCTCCCCTTGCTCTAGGTATCTCGCTCCCTCTTACTAACGACACAGCACACACCTCTGTTCACGATTTACAAACGGAGATGAGAAAATTCGCAACCTGCGCGGAGAGATACCGTTTCTGGGATTTGCCTTTCGATCAATGTTGCTTAAAAGCTGGTTTATGTTCTTTTGGAACTCATGCCCCCTCTCCTTTCTTTGGTTTATCCAAAATGAAAGAAAAAAAATGTCAAATATATATTTTTTTATATTAAAAGAATACTCTCTGTGAAAATTCATTTGTACTTGCAAAAGTAGAAGTATCCACTCCTTCTTCTTTCTTTTTTCATTCTTTATGAACATGTAATGTTAAACAATTACGTTACATCGTGTCTCAAAATCACAAAAATTTGAGATAATAGAATTTTCTCAATTAAATATTAATGATATAATATATCTGTTAACTGATGTATCTTTGCGATGTTAAATCCTATTTCTCATTCGTCAATTTTGTTCCATTATAAAATTCATTAGAATTTTCCGAATTTTCCAGTGTTATTCTCATATAAAACTTCATCATTTGATTTAAGTTATCAAAACTTCGGTCAGTGATATATTCTAGGATCATCCAACTTACACGCCCACGTGTTACTTTTTGATAAACTATAAATTATTTGGAATTTCTTCGCGTTGTTTTTTTTTTATTGAAAGTATGATGCATTAAGATTATACTTGGAATAAAATATCGTTCAAACGTACACCACACGTCTGCAGACATCAGTTCCATTATCGAAATTTTCAATGACTTTTCGATATGTTGCTGGAATTATTCCACGAATTGCAACTCGAATGTTGTGCGTTAAGAACATTCAGTTTACCCGAGATAGTGGGTAAAATGAATTATGATTACACGAAAATGCATCCTAACTTTATTATCGAAGAAAGATAGAGGGATAAGATAAGCTTGACTATACATATGTATGTTTAATAGGTGTCGAAAATACATTCTCCTCCATCTCTTTAGAAATGTTAGAGTACCATTCATATTTCCTTGTCTTGACAATATGATCTTTCCAAACTTCGATGTTTCTGTCTAAAAATTCTAAACATCGTTTGGGATTCGACGAAAATGCACGTACTACGAACTGCGATACATGAGAAATGTTTATGAAACGGAACGTGTCATTTTCGGTCGCGGCTTTCGTCTGCGCAGGACCGCTTCTTGTTTTCTCGTCAAGGACACGTTCCTTGCGTTTTCGTGACCGGGAACGCTAAAATGCTTCCCGTACGAAAACATTGATACTTTTATCTCACAGTTGTGTTTTCTCTTCGTAAATTTTCCTCAAATTTTATTTTGTATTTCTTCTTTTAAATAAATTAAAAGCAAATTCACGTTGGATTTAAATAGGCACAATTCCAGATCGAAAACTCTGTGTCGTAGCTCGTTCGTTGTATCGTAACCGTACATGACGATGATCTCTGGAGCAATTAAGAAAACAAAATATCCCTGTACATCTTCGTGTCCTTGTAATTTTGTGGCAGTAAAAGCCAATATTATCGAGCGTACGTCATCGAGCGAGAAAGGCTAAGCATCCTGTTGATGTTATCCTTGAAAGGATGCACATATATGGCAGGTAGGTACGTGCTAGATAACCGATTCTAGCTAGATTCCGCTGAGATTCTATCTGTTCGGTGCCAGTCGGTACCGTTCTGTCTCCAGTCCATGGACGATGCTTTTTCTGCGTCTTTTTGTTGCCTTATTCGTTATTCGACACCATAGAGATCTGTCGATAAATTGGTTTAATTAAAGTCAGGTCTTTAACACCGTGAAAATTCGCAGATATTGAAAATTCGAATTTCTCATTACCTTTCGCTTTTCATTGATAGATTTGAAATTAAATACAATTGCATTTCCATTCTTTCGATAAAGGTTACAAAAAGAAAGTGAGATATGAGAATTAGATAGCGTCGTAGTCGGTCGTTTAGTGAAAATGCCTTGTGTTGAAATTTTGTAATTTACTCTCTTGTAATTACTGTTCGTAATTATAATCGCGAACACACATGCAACGCAGATTGAGAACGGGGCTTGTTCTCATGCGTTGAATACCTATATACGCTAGGTACGCTCATTTGTTCCACAAATTTTGTAGAAAGTCAGCCGTTCAAATGAAAATTCGAAATCGTTATATTGTTGCCCTGTTTTTTCCTTTCTCTGTTTCTTTCTTATTTAGAAGAAATAAGTTACAAGCAATTAATTGGCGTGCTCGATCGTTTCGATTTCGATACGTTTAAGAAAAATTTCTCATCAACGAGACGCTTTGAACAACGTTAAATTTTATGAAAACGACTTTCTTTACTCCGCGAATCCTGAGTGATTTTCACAGATTAATTAACCAATTAGAAATTTTCAGTAAAAAATATCCAGCACTGACGTCGACAAGATTATATTCTCGTTAAATGTCTTAAATATTCGTGGTTACGTAACATTATATTTGAATATTTCAAACTTGTTCTTTGGCTCACTTTAACCTACAGGAAGCTTATACTCTAACCTATAATGAGACTTTGAACGCTGTAATTTTTAACATCCTGTTACTTGCAGGATAGTATCGAGAAAACGCGGGAAAACAAGGTGGAATTGGTCAATTTCTCGGATCGAGATGGTTTCGGTCGCGCTGAAAAGGATTCTCGATATATTTCAAAAGGGAACTGCCACTATCTATTGAACCTTTCACCTATCACGCCATCGATACATCGAACTATCGAAGTCACGAATGTTCCTGTTTCGATGCTCCCGGATTGTTAATGTTCTTGACGATTTGTACATTCCAGATTGATAGAACACTTTATTATCGACGAAAATAATTCTGTTTCTTTTTTTGCAATCAATAAACTCATGCAACGTACATCAGGAATGTTTTCGATTTCGATTTCGATTGTTCAATAAAATTGATTATTTCGAATAAAACGATTTGATTAATATTATTAACCCATTGTCGCACACTTTTAGTTTTAAAATCGTGCCCAGGAACGCAGTTTTTTTGTTTATCATTACTTTTCTTCTGTACTCAGAACAAATGATGGCTATGATCGTCGCAAAGACTATAGTCATTTTTGTTCAATGTATTACTGAAGAATAAACAAAAAAATGCATTAGTACTGCCCGTACTAATAATGTTTCTCTTTTTATTAATGAAAGTACGCAGAACCGCTATAGCCGTCGTTTGCAGCAATGGATTAAATACATATATCATATTAATTAAATAATATCGACAATTAAATAATTGAAATCTAAGGATTAATCTAAAAATCATAAAAAAATTATATATACATGTATATTTACGATTTTCAAATCGATTCTTTGATTTCGATTTTTTTTGGAAGGAATCAGTTCACGTGATTTGTTTCAAAATCGATTCGAGAATCGATTTTTTAGAGTGAATCGGACATTCTTAACGTATGTACGTACATATATTTATAATTCGATTTAGTGAACATAGATGATATATGTAATGATTCCCATTAATATTCGGGCACCTCTTAAAACAAAATAACTCTTTTAAAATGAAACCAAACGAACTGAGCTCTCGTGAGAAGTTAGAAAGATTAGTTTACCAGATGATGCGTAGAAAATATTTTGGAAAAATTGTAATTAGTCGGAATTGCAAAGAACATAGTAGAGTTCTGCTTTTGCAACTCTTTAATCTGAGCTTGTAATGAAAATTTAAAAAATGTATTTTGTAGATTTATATTTGTTATATACATGCTGAAAATTTCATCGAAATCGGTTGATATAGGAATAGAGGACAGAGATTGAAAGATGTAAGAATCTTTATAGGCCAACAGTCGTGAAAGACTGATTTTTGGCATTTTTAAACGTTCATAACTCATAGCAGCGTTAATGAAATTTGATTTTAATGAAATTTTCAGCATGTGCATAATTGACATAAATCTACAAAATGTACTTCACAAATTTTCATTACGGCGTCAGATAAAAAAGATGTAAAAGGCCACCGTTACTATTTTCTTTATAATTCTGACCAATTTTTCCAAAAATATTTTTATGCGTCAATTTTTCCAAATTTATTGGAAAATTTATAATTTTGTAATTTTGGGATTTTTGGGAATTTTGAGATTTTTGGAATTTCAGTATTTTTCAAAAAATACTTTTATAGATCATTTAGTAAACTAATCCTTGTAACTTCTCGCGAGAACATAATTCGTTTGGTCCAATTACAAAAAAGTTATTCTGGGTTAAAGGATGTTCGAATATTAATGGGAGTCACTGTATATTAACGGTGTTCGGTAGACTTAGTTTGGTGGTGATTCAAATTTTTTGCGAAAAATATATGCAGAGTGGTTTTATAACCCGCTTTACCATACAAAAAATGATATAATCGTTTTTAAAACTTTGAAACGAAAAGTTTCAAATGTACACTAGAGGAAAAGTTGTTCAATTTTTAAATAGTAAAACGATTGTACTTGATTTGGATTAAACTAGAAAATAAATGAATAATAGTTTCTGTTATTCATTTTTTACAGCCGATGGCAGTGGATGCGGCGCAAATAGCTTCAGATGTCTGGATGGTACTTGTATACCAGCTACATTAGTCTGCAACTATCGAAAAGATTGTGAAAACGGAGAAGATGAATTTCAATCTTGCTGTAAGTATTTTGGATAACCTTTTTTATTTTAAACCTTCGCTCGTTGCAATTGTGACGTAAAAATTGACAGTTGTAATGTTTCCGGTGTCCTGGTGATAAACTATTGTAGTACGAAAGAATGAAAATTGCGGTAAGCGGGAAAAATACTTCCGGGAGGAAGATTCGTATCTTCTTCAGCACGTTTCCGGCACACGTGAAATTCCAAGAAAAAAAAAAAAAAGGAAACGCTCAGCGAAGAAACAACACAGGCTTATATAATCTTATTTTTCGAGATATTTAATCTTCAGATTGTTCATAATAATGCAAATGTTATTTAGTATTATATAATTTTAATAATTCTGGAAAATTTTTATTCAAGAATTTGTAACTGATTTAATTGTTGCAAACTACTTTGTCAAGGACTAACATTTTTGTTCTGTTTTATTATTTTTGAAATGATATAGACATTGTTTATGCAAATGATGCGATAACACTTGACAACTGAGCTACTGACGATGCGTCTATTCTGATAGCAAAGTGTTGGCGGTTTTCGTAGAACTACTTAATCTGCACGTGGTTTGCAATGTGCAGATAATTGAAATTATAAATCAAAAATTAATGTAATAATAGCGATACTAGACTAATATTACCAATAATTACCGTGGTTATCCGTAATTACCATTAATTGGCATTGTTATTGAAAATACTGCTGCTAATGGTAACACACCATAGGAAATACAAATTGATGAATGTTTATTAAAGTCTTACATTGCACAGATTAATGATTGTTAGATAATTACGTGAGAATTGAAGTTGTGAAAAATAGAGATACATCGATAATACGTTCTTCTTTCACTCACTTCTTTCAACGCTTTGAATCTTGGTGATCTGCACGACACGGTTTTCTCTGACGATTCAGTTCGTCAGGTGTCAATCACTAGTTTATACACTTACACATACACGCTTGACAACCAGTAGTCAGGTCAATGGCCAAATAAATAAGTCAAGGCAATCAGCTGATTGGTCAACGACCTAGGTTATCGACCATGCCTATGATAAAAAAGAATCGGCTGAATCCATTGTCGATCCGGTGGTAATCCTACAATTGCAACATGTCAAATTAATAAGTTTAATTGTTTGCAGCGCCACCGGACTGCGAGATTGGTCAGATTACTTGTGGCCAGTACATTTTCAACAAGACTTACTGTATACCTCCCTATCAACGATGTGACATGACTGTTGATTGTGTTGATGGGACAGATGAAGCTGGTTGCAGTGAGTATTATGTATTACAGTGTTGCAAACTCTTTAAGATAGATTACTGATTATGTCAATGCTGAAAAGATTACAGAAAATGTCAACCGGATGACTTCCGGTGTGGTGGCACTACACCAGAACTCTGTATTCCAAAGGAGAAAAAATGTGATGGTTATTTGGATTGTCGAAATGGCAGAGATGAAGAAATGTGCGACACAAATGCAAAACCTTGCAGGCTGGATCAATTCAGGTGCAATACCACTCAACGTTGCATCGAACAGTCTGCCAGGTGCAATTATAAGGATGATTGTGAGGATAATAGCGACGAGGAGAACTGCAGTAAGTTTATTATATTATATCATGGTCATGTGTAAAAGCATAATAGAAGATTTGTAACTAACATTGAATATTTTCAGACTTTCAACCATGCACTATCAATCAGTTTAGCTGTGCAAATTCACTTTGCATACCAAAATCTTATGTCTGCGACGGTTACAAGGATTGTCAGGATGGTTCTGATGAAATGTCCTGTACCACAACATCTTGCCCTCGGAACAAGTTTGTATGCCCCAGGGGAACACCTGATGGCAAGCCTTTGTGTATAGACCGTTCTCAGATTTGTGATGGGAAGCCTGACTGTGAGGATAAAGCAGATGAAGAAGCTACTTGTTGTAAATATTATACATTTCACTTATACAATTATTTAAATAATTGTGGTATTTAATCAAGCCTCTGAATACGTTTCTCAAAGTGACAATTGATCAATTAAAAAGTGTCGATTTTATTGTCTGTTTTAATTGGTACACTTTGATGTGGATGTTCAGAGTAAGTAAGAACCATAATGAATAAGTATGCTTTCTTGCATCCTTAGAAGATTGGAAGCGTAGTTGAAGGCTTGTGGTAATATTTTACTTTCTCTGTGTACAGCGTCGGGTATATGCAGATCGCTGGCATGTCAGTTTAAGTGTCGAGCCTCTCCCACGGGAGGAGTTTGCTATTGCCCCTCAGGCTGGGTTCTCGCGAATGATTCAACGACTTGCATAGGTACATCATGTTTGTTCCCCTCTATTAATACCTTCTATATTTTGCAATATTCTTATTTACACTACTTCACTGGACAGATCGTGACGAGTGTTCGGAGTGGGGCTTCTGCGAGCAGTTATGCAAGAATACGGAAGGTTCCTACATTTGCAGCTGTTCTCCAGGTTTTGTGCTTCAGGCACGCAACAAATGTCGAGTTCCACAACACTTTGGTGCAAAATTGGAATTATTAGTAGCTCAGGAACGAGCTGTGTGGAGAATGTCCGCGAATGGTGATTCTAAGGTTATCGTGGCTAATACTACAGGTGCCAGTGGAGTGGACTACCTCTATTCCAGGGATCTGCTCTTCTGGAGCGACGTTAAGACCAAAAAAGTGCATTCAGAACCTTTGCATCGTGAGGATGCCAATTCCAAGGTGGCTATGTATCTGGCAAGTTCATGGGGGCCAGTGGCAATTGCAGTAGATTGGATAGGAGAGAAGTTGTATGTAGTGGATTCTGTGGTCCAGAAGATTGACGTGCTAGAATTAGATGGAAGGTACCATGGTATTGCATTAAGTTCCAACTTGACTAATCCAGCTGACATTGGCTTGGATCCTACGGTGGGCTTAATGTTTATAGCTGATAGTAAACAAGTACTAAGAGCCCATATGGATGGCACTGCAGCTTTCCCAGTAGTTTTTGAAGCTGCCTACAAAGTATCTGGTGTGGCTGTAGACGTGTTTGCTCGAAGAATATTTTGGTGTGATTCTCAGTTGGACTATATAGAAACTGCTGACTATTTGGGTCGAAACAGAGTCATGGTGCTTAGAGGCCCACACACACCAGCCCCAACAAGACTGACCCTCTTTGAGAACAAGATCTACTGGACGGATAGCACGAAACAAGCTATCATGGCTGTGGACAAGACAGAAGGTGATTATTCCATACAGACTATCTTCAAAATGAGGGATGCAAAGGGTATCAAGGCCCTGCACCCCTTGACTCAACCTACAGTGGTAAACCCTTGTGGAAACAACAATGGTGGCTGCCAGCACATGTGCATAGTAACTGCAGCCAGTGTCCAGGAAAACAGATTAGGCTACAGATGCGCCTGTGACATAGGTTGGAAATTATCCATTGATCAGAGGAACTGCAATCTGGTTCAGGAGTTTTTGATGTATTCACAGCAGAGGTTCATCAAGGGCAGAGTGTTGGACCCTGTGATGGAGGGATTCAGCGATGCCATCTCACCTGTGGTCTCCAGGAGAGCTAGATTTGTTGGTTTGGACTACGACGCACATGATCAGTATATTTACTACAGTGACGTTCTGCAAGACGTGATCTACAGGGTCCGTCAGAGTGGTATCAACAGGGAAATCGTTCTAGCCAGTCAAAATGAAGGTGTGGAGGGTCTTGCAGTTGATTGGGCAGCCAAGAACTTGTACTACATCGACTCCAGGAAAGGGACACTGAACGTCTTGAGTACCAGGAACGTCACTTATCGTAGAACATTGCTGAAAAACCTGAAGAGACCTAGAGCCATTGTGATTCATCCTAACCAGGGATACATCTTTTTCTCAGAATGGGATAGACCTGCCAACATCAGTAGAGCCTACACCGATGGTACTAACTTGTTAGTCTTCAAGAACTTGACTTTAGGTTGGCCCAATGGCCTGGCTATAGACTTTGCAAAGGATAGGTTGTATTGGTGCGATGCACTATTAGATCATGTGCAACACTCTAACCTAAATGGTACAGACGTAAGAACAGTTAACTCCAGGCTGATTAGACATCCCTTCTCTATGGCCATTCACGAGCAATGGATGTACATTACTGACTGGAGACTGGATGCCATTATTAGGCTTCACAAAGAGACAGGTGAACAGGAATCTATTTTGGTACGTCAGCCTGAGACGAATAGACTCTATGGCGTGAAAGTCTACAGTCGTGATATTCAGTCTTCTCTACCGGATCATCCATGCTCCATTAATAACGGTGGCTGTGAGAAATTGTGTTTCGCCATTCCTCAGAATAACACTAATAGATACGGTACCGCCAGGCTGACCAGAGTCTGCGGTTGTCCCTATGGTGAACGCATTCAGGGGAATGGTAAAACATGCGCACCTGATCCAGAAGCGGAACCTCCATTAGAAGCCTGTCCAAACACTTGGGACTTTACCTGCGCCAATCAGAGATGCGTATCCCATGCCTGGGTTTGTGATGGTGAGAACGATTGCTTGGACAACAGTGATGAAAGAAACTGCACCAAACCTACTTGTGCTCCCCACGAGTTTCAGTGCAAGTCCGGTAGATGCGTCCCCATAGGATTCGTCTGTGACTCGGAAAACGATTGTGGAGATTATAGCGATGAAGCTCGTTGTCCAAACGTTACATGCAGCGCCAACCAGTTCGCTTGTGCGAATAACAGATGCATACCCAGTACCTGGAAGTGTGACTCTGAGAACGATTGCGGAGACAATTCTGACGAAGGAGAATTCTGTGTAGCTACGACATGTTCTTACTTCCAATTCGCCTGTCCTACTACTGGTCACTGCATTCCACAGTCCTGGGTCTGTGACGGTGATAAGGATTGTTTCGACCAGCAGGATGAAGCAGACTGTCCACCTGTGACCTGTCTTAGCAGCCAATTCACCTGTGCTGATCAGAAGATGTGCGTCCTTGATTCATACAAGTGTGATGGTATATCTGATTGTAATGATGGCAGCGACGAGGTTGGCTGTCCCTCCCTGGCTCCTGACCAGTGCAACACAGATAAACAGTTCCAGTGTGTTAGCTCAGGTATTTGTATCCCAAAGAGCTGGTACTGTGATGGTACTGCTGACTGTCAGGATAGGTCAGACGAGCCAATTTCTTGCGGACAGGTGGGTTGTCAGCCAGGGTTCTTCAAGTGCAGGAACGAGAAGTGTGTATTCAAAGCTTACATCTGCGATGGAAAGGACGACTGTGGCGACGGGTCTGACGAGGACACCGAGCTGCACGCCTGCACAGCGCCTGAATTCAAGTGTGACTCCCAGCAGTGGAAGTGTCCGAACGTGACAAACAAATGTATAAATATAACCAGTGTCTGCGACGGAAATTTTGACTGTCCTAATGGTGCAGATGAGGGAATAGGATGCAGCTTTCAAGAATGTGAGTTTAGAGGAGGATACTGCAGCAATGGATGTATCCATACACCTTTGGGTAAGCAGTGCACGTGTCCTCCTGGTGAAGAACTAAGCAAGGATGGTTACACATGCCAGGATCTGAACGAGTGCGACCCACCTGGACGTTGTTCTCAGATCTGCGTGAACACCAAAGGTGGATACTATTGTAATTGCGTTGATGGTTATCTTTTGGAAAAGGACAAGCATACTTGCAAAGCGTTCAATCACAGTGCTGCGTTTTTGATCATCTCCAATAGGCATACGATTCTTGTGGCTGATCTGCAAGATCAGGCCTTGGAAAGGGTACCGATTAATGTAGAGAACGTTGTTGCAACTGCTAGTAACATGCACACAGGTACCATTTTCTGGTCGGACATGAAACTAAAGAAGATTTCTCGGTTAGACAGGGGTAGTGATCCTGAAGATGTGATCTCGACTGGCTTAGACTTGGTGGAAGGACTTGCCTATGATTGGATAGGTCAAAACTTGTACTGGTTGGATTCGAAATTGAACACCATTGAGGTAGCTAAGGAAACGGGAACTAACAGAATGATACTGGTTAAAGAGAACATCACACAGCCCAGAGGTATGTGTTTGGATCCTAGTCCTGGAGCTAGATGGCTGTTTTGGACAGACTGGGGTGAGAATCCAAGAATAGAAAGAATTGGCATGGATGGTAACAATAGATCAACTATCATTAATACAAAGATCTACTGGCCTAATGGTCTTGCTTTGGACATTGCAAATAAGAGGATATACTTTGCTGATAGTAAATTGGATTTCATTGATACTTGCCTTTATGATGGAAGCAAGAGGATTCAAGTGCTAGCCAGCTCTCACTATTTACTCCATCCTCACTCCTTGACGTTATTCGAGGACACCATGTACTGGACAGATAGGCAACTGAATAGAGTTTTGTCTGCTCACAAGTTCTATGGTGTGAATCAAACAGTGGTGTCTCATTTGATATCCCAGCCCTTGTCGATCCATGTTCACCATCCAGTTCTACAGCCAATTACTCCAAATCCTTGTACAAACGCTACTTGTGCTCATCTTTGTCTGTTATCTCCTACAAATCCACAAGGTTATACCTGTAAGTGTCAAGTTGGATTTAAACTGGTGTTCAGTGGACAGTGCTTGGAGGAAGAAACACCTTATCTAATGGTTTTGCGTGGCTCACAGATTGTGGATATCTCTTTGATACCAGGAAGTACAAAGACAGGTTACATCACCCCTGTGGTTGGAGTAGAAGGTGGAAAATTCATCGACTACGACAGAAAAGAGAGAATGATCTACTGGTTGCAGATTAAGGACGACGACGACGAGAATGGCACAATTTACGTTACTCCATATAACGGTGGTAATAGAACAGAGTTCCCTAATCCTTCTGGAGAAAGTGGAATCGTTGGTGCACCGTCTGCAATGGCATTCGATTGGTTAGGAAGAAATCTGTTCATAGGAAACAAATATGCTTCCAACATTGAAGCCATAAAAGTGGATGGTAAGACTAGATACAGAACAATAGTGCTTGCCAATGATGGTAACAAGACTTCTGTAGCCAAACCAAAGGCCATGTGCGTTGATCCTTTGGAGGGACATATATTCTGGGTTGATGATGGCAGCTTTGGCATCCCTATGAAAATAGGAAGGGTGAACATGGATGGTACGAATCCCATAATCTTAGTTGACAACGTGGAGAGACCAGAGGCCATCACAATTGATATTGCTTCTAAGACCATATACTTCAGCTCGTTATATCCAGCTCTGATTATGGCAATTTCAACAGATGGAAGAAATTTCAGAAAGATAGTCTCCGAGAACATAGCATTGCCAAAAGCACTAGCTGTTCACGAGTCCAGGTTATATCTTCTCGATCCGAGGTACGATAAAATAGAAAGAGTAGATCTACCAGATGGAGGTAACCCTACCACAATAATTGACAATGATTCTGAGTTGAAAACACTGACTATTTATAAGAAAAGGGTTACTGGTGATCATCCATGCTTTGTGAACAATGGAGGCTGTGAGCAGATCTGTCTTCCAGCCACTGGTGGCACTAGAGTGTGTGCTTGTGGTATGGAATACCGCAAGGTTAGTGACACCAACTGTGAACCCTTTAAGACTTTTGCTGTGGTTACTCAATTGGATGTAGCCAGAGGTTACAGCCTGAAAGACGCGAAGGAAGCAATGGTACCAATCTCTGGAGTGGGCCATCACATTCTGCATGTTGATGTTTTTTATGAAGGTAATTGGGTCTATTGGGTGGAGTTCAACCGTGGTATGTGGAATGGAATATTCCGTATTAGGCCAAACGGCACTGAATTGCAGCATGTTGTGAAGCAAGGTATAGGCTCGAATGGTATAAGAGGCCTTGCTATTGATTGGGTAGCTAGAAACCTTTACTTTACCAATGTATTCCCTCATGACAATTACGTAGAAGTATGTAAATTGGATGGTAGCAATAGAAAAGTCCTGGTGAAGAAAACTACAGATTCTCCTAGAGAACTAGCTGTGAATCCTATAAAAAGGTATCTCTACTGGATAGATTATGGTCAGTATCCAAGATTAGGCAAAGCATATCTGGATGGAAGCAATTGGATTCCCATAGTCACCTCTGGCATTAGCACTCCACGTGATATAACCATTGATCTTGCTACGCATGACGTCTATTGGGTAGATTCCAAGCAAGACACCATTCAGAAAGTCTCATATACTGGAGGAAATCGTCAAGTCATCCGGAGAAACCTACCTAACCCCATGGGAGTGGCTATTTATGGTAACGACGTTTACTGGGTCGACAGGAACTTAGCAACAGTATTCAAGGCTAGCAAACAGGCTAATATTAGCTTGCCAACGACGGTGAGGTCAAATCTCCCTAAGTTGAGGGATATCGTAATGTTTGACCAGAATAGTCAGCCTCCAGATCCCGCAAATCCTTGCTCTTTAAGTGGAAACGCACAATGTGAGCAATTATGCTTTGCCATGCCCAAGGGAAACTCAGTTCCTTTCAAATGCGAATGTGCAGTTGGAAAATTGGCTGCTGATGGTAAGAATTGTGAGAATGTTGATGAGTATCTTGTGTTTGCAACAAGAACAGAGATCAGGGCTATTAGTATGGACCCACAGAACACCAGCATACCGTTTAATTCTGTGGTAAACCTAACTAATGTAGTAGGCGTAGACTTTGATTATCAAGATAAGAAATTACTTTTCACTCAAATCAGACCTTGGGCAAAAATAGCTTGGATGCAAGCAGAGAATCCTTCTTCCTCTGAGATACATACATTAATCAGCAAGGGTATTAATCCAGAAGGTATTTCCTATGACTGGACACAGAAAAAAGTTTACTGGACAGACTCTTCGAACAACAGTATTTATGCAATGGATTTAGATGGATCCAATCTTGTCATGATTGCCAGAGTAGATAGGCCTAGGGCTATCGTAGTGGATCCTTGCAATGGGTCGTTATATTATACTGACTGGGGTCGTTTTGGGACATCTGGAAAAATTTTCAGAACCACCATGGCGGGTTCTTTGAAGAAGGCTATCATAGATAAGGATCTTTCTCAGCCAAGTGGTTTGGCAATTGATTATGAAGATCGTATGCTGTACTGGACTGATGCAGTTAGAGAGAAAATAGAACGTTCAGAACTGGATGGAAAGAACCGTCAAATTTTAGTCAGTGCAACCATATATCCTTTCGCTATAACAGTTTTCAGGGAGCACATTTACTGGACAGATCTTCAGTTAAGAGGAGTCTATCGTGCTGAGAAGCATACAGGAGCAAACAAGGTAGAACTGGTTAAACGATTAGAGGATTCACCTAGAGACTTGCACATTTACTCAGCAGCTAGGCAACAATGTAAAGTGAATCCTTGTAATATTTCCAATGGTGGTTGTGATCAGTCTTGTCACCCAGGAATAAATGGTTCAGCAGAGTGCAAGTGTGATGACAATAGCAGACTGGTGAACGAAGACAGGATGTGTGTTCCCAAGAATGTAACCTGTGATTCTAGTAAATTTGCTTGTAGGAATGGTCGCTGCATCTCCAGAATGTGGGCATGCGATGGTGACGATGACTGTGGTGATGGTTCTGATGAGGATACCAATTATTGTTCCTATCACTCGTGCAGTCCTAATGAATTCAGATGTAATAACGGTAGATGTATCTTCAAGACCTGGAAGTGTGATCATGAGAACGATTGTCGCGATGGTAGTGACGAAGAAGGCTGTGTGTATCCTCCTTGTGCTGCTGGAGAGTTCACATGTGCCAACTATCGCTGTATTCCTCAGTCAATGGTCTGCAATGGTATTAATGACTGCAAGGACAATGTAACTTCTGACGAGACCCATGAACGTTGTCCCAGAAACACTACGTGTCCACCTAATCATCTCAAATGTGAAAAAACCAACATTTGTGTGGAACCATATTGGCTTTGTGATGGAGACAACGATTGTGGAGATAACAGTGATGAGAACCCATTACACTGTGCCCAGAGAACATGTCCACAGAGCAGTTATAGATGTCCCAACAACAGATGTATTCCAGCTACTTGGTACTGCGACGGAGATGATGATTGTCTGGATGGCAGTGATGAACCGCAAGGTTACTGTCAGTCAGAAGGCAGAACTTGCTTTGGCGACCTGTTCACTTGTGATAATGGAAATTGTATACCTAGAATCTACATTTGCGATGGAGACAACGACTGCTTGGATCAATCCGATGAGGATGAACGTCACCAGTGCAATGATAGGAAATGTGACGAAGAGACTGAGTTCACTTGTACTGCAAATAAAGTTTGGAACAGGGCACAATGTATTCCAAAGAAATGGTTATGCGATGGAGATCCAGACTGTGTAGATGGGGCTGATGAGAATGTAACCCTGCATCATTGTCCTACTCCAGCACCATGTGCTGAAAACCAATTTACTTGTAACAACGGGCGTTGCTTGAACCGGAATTGGCTTTGTGATCATGACAACGACTGTGGAGATGGCAGTGATGAAGGGAAATTCTGTAACTCCAGATACAAGCCTTGCACTCAGCAGGAATTCACATGCCATAACTTTAAATGCATCAGGAAGCAGTTTCGCTGTGATGATCAAGATGACTGCGGTGATCATTCTGATGAAGATGGCTGTCGTGAGTAATGTACTGGTTCTTTCAGATAGTTCATAAATGCGCAACAATTTGATAAATTGTTTTGAAAATTTACAGCACCAAAGGTGAAGAATTCTACCTGCCCAAATCCAGGGGAATTTATGTGTGCAAATGGAAGCTGTATTGATCAACGGTTGGTCTGCAATAAGGAACCCGACTGTGCGGATGAGAGTGATGAGCCTGCCCACTGTAATGTGGACGAATGTATTCTTGTTGAAGTGAATCAGTGTGCACATAAGTGTGTGGACACGCCAACGAGTTACTATTGCGAATGTAATCCGGGTTACAGACTTCTGGATGATGGTAAAGCTTGTGAAGATATAGATGAGTGTGTGGAGACTCCACAGGTGTGTAGCCAACAGTGTCAGAACACGCCAGGAAGCTTCTACTGCAAGTGTAACCACTACTGGTACGAACGGGCTGCCGATGAGCACACTTGTAAGAGGAGGGACAATATCAAACCGTGGATCATCTTCACAAACAAATATTATGTCAGGAATATGTCCATTGATGCTTCTAATTATAGTCTCATGCATCAGGATCTCATCAATGTTGTTGCATTAGATGCTGATTACTCTGAACAGATGCTCTACTTCTGTGACGTTACTGCTAAGACAATCTTTAGGTGAATTTAATTATCTTATTTGAAAAAATAATGGTATATAAATCTGGTTGAGTTAACTTCTTCACGTAAAAATGTTTTGCAGGGCACCCATTGCAGGTGGAGAGAAAGAAGCAATTATCAGACACGATAGTCTTGGTTTGGAAGGAATAACAGTGGACTGGGTGGGTCGAAAATTATATTGGCTTGACAGACATGCCAAACACTTGGATGTGGCAGAATTAAACGGTACCAACAGGAAAACGCTATTAACTGGTATAGCAGACCCCCGCGCCATTGTTGTTCATCCTGGTACAGGATATCTATACTTCACTTCTTGGCACCTTCAAGTAATTTTTCTTGACTTCAATCCAACTTCCATATATTGTAATAGTTAATACGATAGTTATTTTTAATTTTTAGGCTTACATAGGCAAAATGGGAATGGACGGTAGTAATTTCACAAGGATTCTCACTTGGCAAGATGACATTGCTTGGCCAAACGCTTTAACCATCGATTACTTCACCGACAGAATTTTCTGGGCGGATGCTCATTTAGATTATATCGCATTTGCTGATTTAGAGGGTCACAATAGACGCAAAGTGCTTTCTGGAGCTGCTGTGCCACACGTTTTCGCTATAACAGTTTTCGACGATTTCATCTTCTGGACAGATTGGAACTTGAAGGCCATTAGCAGAGCTGAAAAGTTTTCTGGAGCCAATTTGAGAGTGCTCAGGAATACTACACACAGACCATACGACATTCACGCGTATCATCTTCTCAGACAATTACCTTATAACAACCCATGTATGGAGAACAATGGTGGCTGTTCTCATCTCTGTCTAATTTCTCCACCAGCCAGTTCCTATTTGTTAGAAGGTTATGGTCAACCCGGAGTGACTTCGTACAAGTGTAAATGTCCGAATCAATTCATATTAGATAAGGATGAAAAGACTTGTAGGGTCAATTGCACTGCTGGCCAGCATAACTGTGGTCCTCCCGATGAAAAATGCATACCGTGGTACTGGAAGTGAGTATAATATTCAGAGTACTACTTTTTGCTACAATTTTATTGAATATTTTTTAACAAGCACACATTGACTTATACATTTTTTAATTTTTAAGATGTGATGGTGAAAAGGATTGCAAAGATGGTTCAGACGAGCCAACCAGTTGTCCAGCAAGAGTTTGTAGGCCCAGTGTTTTCCAATGTGCTAATGGTAACTGCAGACCAACTGCCGCTGTTTGCGATGGTACAGATGATTGCGGAGATAAGAGTGACGAAGCTCATTGTAACCTAGAATGTGGTGAATTGGAATTTAAGTGTAAATCTAATGGTCGTTGCATCCACGAGTCCTGGAAGTGTGATGGGGATGCTGATTGCAAAGATGGCAGTGATGAGGATCCACTTATTTGTCGTAAGTATCATAATACGATTAATTTACGGTATAGAAATTACTGAATATATACAACTATCTTTATTTCATTCATTTAGATAATCGACAATGCCAACCAAACACAGAATTCACCTGCAAAAATGGCAGGTGCATCCAGAAAGTGTGGATGTGCGATTCTGATAATGATTGTGGCGACGACAGTGATGAACCAGCATACATGTGCCGACAGAGAAATTGTACAACAGGTTGGCAGAGGTGTCCAGGTCATGCTAACTATCGTTGCATACCAAAATGGTTGTTCTGCGATGGCAAGGACGACTGTCGAGATGGTTCTGACGAACTTGCCGAGAATTGTCCCAAATGTGACCCTGAAATGGACTTCAAGTGTACCAACAATAGATGTGTGCCCAAACAGTGGCTTTGTGACTTTGCTGATGACTGTGGTGATGGTAGCGATGAGGCTGAGGCTATGTGTAAGGATCGTTATAGGGAATGTTCCGAGTCTGAATTCAAGTGTGATAATGGCAAGTGCATAGCCTCCAGGTGGAGATGTGATAATGAAGATGATTGTGGAGATAACAGTGATGAAAGTGGCTGTCAAGAGTTTGTCTGCAAGGTACTTACGATTAAATTGTAATTATATGATAATTACGAAGGATTTTTATTTTAAAAATACATTTTTATTCCAGGGTGATACATTCCAATGCACAAGTGGCCACTGCATAGCATCATACTTGAAATGTGACGGTATTAGAGACTGCAGAGACATGAGTGACGAGATTGGATGCCCACCAAGGTATCCAGGAGGAAGATACTGTCCACAATCAAGATTCCAGTGTGACAATAATTTCTGTGTCTACCTCACGGACATCTGTGATGGAAGTGATGACTGTGATGATGGTTCTGATGAGAACCCCGAAATGTGTGGTAAGCTTTTCTTACTCTTATTCCTCGTATTCATAAAATATCAAAATAAAATCTTTAGAATTCAAGGTATCTGTATTATTTTATAGAAAATTTCAAGTGTGACATAAATAGGAGATTCCAATGTACTAATCATAAATGTATTGCCAAGTATCAATTATGCGATGGTATTGACAACTGTGGAGATGGGTCTGATGAGAACAATATGACCATGTGCGCGACCAAAGTGCGTCAATGTGACCCCATTACCGAGTATACTTGCGCGACCAAGAAGTGTATCGATAGATCTAAGCTTTGCGACTTTGCTGACGATTGTGGGGACTCCTCTGATGAACTTGGATGCCGTAAGTATTAAAATTTGTTAAGATTAATAGCTCGATTAATTAAATATTGATTTATTTCCACAGATCACAATAAACCCTGCTTGGAGAGCAATAAAGGAGGCTGTTCGCACTATTGTCACAATATTACCGATGGTGGCTACATTTGTGGCTGTTATCCAGGCTACATAATTTCTCAGGATAATAGGAAGCACTGTGAGGACATAGATGAATGCGCCACTGGTCAACATCAATGTTCTCAGCTTTGTTCCAACTTGAATGGCACCTATTCTTGCTCGTGCAGACAAGGTTTTGAATTATCTGACAACCGTAGTGGCGTCTGCAGAGCCATAGACATCAACATGATGATCTTATTCGCCAATGGGCCTGGAATTAGGGCCTATGATCTCTACGAGAGAAAGGAGCTGGATGTTATAGCGAACGAAAAGAGGGTACAGGCTCTAGATTTCGATCCCAAGACAGAATACGTGTTCTGGATCGATGGTTATGACAATTCGATCAAGAGATCATACATAGTAAACGCTAAAGGTGGTCAAGTGAAAATTGGATACGCTCAGGACCTCAATATAAAGAGTAATTATCGTTCACATCACTTATCCATGGGTTAACAGTTTACGTGATATAAAATAAATAATTATTTCCATTAAAGGTGAGTCAGGTCTCACCAGTTTGGCTGTAGACTGGATCTCAGATAACCTCTACTGGACAGAGATCGATACCTCAGGAGCAACATTATTTGGACGAGTTATGGTGGCAAAATCAGATGGTAGATATCGTCGTAGTTTGATAACAGTGGGGTTGGAGATCCCAACAGCGATTGTGGTGGATCCAGAGCTGGGCAAAGCCATTTGGGCGGATGCGGGAAGTCAACCGAAGATAGAAATTGCTTGGATGGATGGCGACAGGCGGAAGCAATTGGTGTCTGACCGAATTAGACAGCCCATAGCTCTCACCATCGACTATTCCATGCAGCATGTGCTCTACTGGGCTGACAGCATGCTAAACATCATAGAATCTATTGAACAAGTAAGTAATTTTAAGACTTCCTTATCTCAGTTTAGGCCCAGAAAATATTATCCTCACTCCAAGAATAATCATTTTTTTTAGGATGGATCAAATAGAAAGGTGATTCTTAAAGGAGAAAGTCTAAAGCATCCCGTTTCTTTGGACGTTTTTGAGAGCAACTTGTACTGGGTGACAAGAAGGAGTGGAGAAGGATTAATTAGGCAAGATAAATTTGGTAGAGGTGTGCCAGAAATCCTTGTCAAACATGTACCGAATTCAGGAGGTGTAAAAGTGTACCATCAACAAAGATATAACATCTCTTTGAGAAATCTCTGTCACGAAGACCAGTGTACCCACTTATGTGTACCAATTCCTGGTGGAAGTAGATGTTTATGCTCGGATAGTATAGGTCCTCTTCAACAGAGGGAGACTATACAATCCAATGAACGCCATTGCGACGCTACAAATGAGAGACCGCTTCCTGCACCCAGGATTTGCCCGTGCAGAAACGGTGGATTGTGTCAAGAAGCTGAAAATAATAAGTTGCTGTGCGACTGTCCAGTTCCCTTCCATGGGGAGTTCTGTGAGGTTATGGTGGGAGCCAGGTCGAGCAACACTACTGCTGCTAGAGTGATTCCCATTGTTATTTCTGTCTTGGTCCTACTTGGAGCTGCTGCTGTCATTATGGTGCTCAAGAAACGACCATTGTAAGTCATCTAACGTAACTGTCAATGTCAATCTTTTTATCTGTTTAATTTTATAATTTTGTTAATGGTTTGTTTTTTCTTGTAGTGGAAAGCCTGGAGGCCTTGGTAGTTTAACTGGTGCTCAGAGCGTATCCTTTAGGCAAGGAAGTAACGTAGAGTTTGGTGTATCTGCTCATGAAAGAATGGTATACAGAAGTTTTTTCGTTATTTTATAACTTTGAAGCAGCATTTCGCTTAGTCTAATATAATTTTCGAAATTAAAAATTAGCATTATTTTATTTAAAAATGCAACGGTGTTTGTTAAATAGGAACCATTGGACGTGGAGTACAATCTTGGTGATGTGAGCAATAAGAATAGGGACTTCAGTAACCCCATGTACGACGCGGTGAACACAGAAACCGGTGCCACAAACGGTACCGGCGCCAGTAGCATGTATGAATTACCGGCTGAGATGAAACCATCCAGCATTCAGCATAAGGAACCACCGCAGTTGCACCTGAAGAGGAGAGAGCTTGATCCAACGCCCATTGACTCAGGAAAGGACACGCAACAGTTGGTCGAGGAGGACAAGTCCGAGTGTTAGACAGTTTAACTCTTTTGTGCAGTGACGTAGTTAGAAGTTTTTAGGTTATTTGGAGGAAGAAAAGTGGCAGGATATTAGTATATATATATTTTTTAGCAATTTTAATTAATGATCTATTCGCAAGTTCGTTGCAATTGTTACTTGTTAGTTCTGTAAACGTGTCGTTGTTTAATTCTTTTTTTAAAGCATAGTTGTTTAATTGATAGTAATCTTTTTATAAATTTTGACAGTTCGGAAACTGTGTTGTTTCTCGGCACAAGGCTTTTTTTATACTTCTCAGACGCACACATAGGCACATTTAGATTCGACCGGGAGGATTTTTAACGGAGCACAAGACTGAGTAAAATTCTGAGAGGGAATAGAGCGCAATGAAAGATTTCCAGATTGAACATCAGATTCAACTCTTATTAAGTATTGTGAAACCTTTGCGACGAAATTACGAATGTGCTGTAGCGGTATATATTTTCCAACCTGTTTTTAACAAGTTCAAGAGAAGAATGGAGGTGCAGAAAATACATCTGACTATGCCACTGCGTCTACGTAGGGATGCTCTCGTATCTGTGACACTTTTGTCTCGCTACAATGAACAATATTTCAATTCTAAAACTCAATCGAATCGGACTAAGAGTTTTTAAACGACGAAAATATAAAATGGAAGAGAATATTTAAAATAAATAATTTGAATAAAATGTAGGATAGACTTTCTAATTTTTGGCTGAAGCTGAGACTGAAGTGTGCAACCGGTGACGAGTTTGTCATCTTAGGTGCGATTTGTAAGTCTTGTAAATATGATTATTACAGAAGATTAATTTTCACGTTGTCCATGTACCATAAATGAAGCAAAACATTCCATACTTTTCTTGAAGGCAGCTCGAGGTGAATTTTTTATCGGACTGTACTGTCAGGGAACCAGGCCTCGATGAGAGCGAGTCATCTTCACGAAACAAGTGTTTTACTTCGTGGAAGAAAGAAAAGGGAGAGATTAGAGCGTATCTCTTTTTAAGGGAGAAAAATATCACGTTTTCTCTCTTTTTCCTTCGTTTTTTTTTTTAAGCTTGCTCGGCCACGTGAGCGTTGTTATATGCATTTGTACATTTTTTTCTAGACTATGTGCGGGGAACGTCAGTGTACAGTTTTTCTTCCGTAGCAGCTGTGATCATAAAGAAATTTACAAATTGGGTCCGAGTATGCAAGGTGATCTATATATCGAACGAACAAAGCGTACTCGTAAATTTTTTTTATCTACGTGTACGCCCTAAACATGAGTGAGAGAGAGAGAAAGAGAGAAGAACTTTTTCTTCTTTTTTTTATTTTTCTCTTTTGAAAGATTTATTATTATTATTATTATTATTGGATACAGTAGAATCTTGATTATAGTTAGGAAGGATTACCAGAGAAAGAGAGAGAGAGAGAGAGAGCGAGAGAGAGAGAGAGAAAGAAAGAGCGAAAGCATTTTATAAGATTCTGTAACATTGGAATTATGCAGTTTTGTTGTTGTATGTTGCGTACCAAATTATACAGATTGTTAATTTTATGCTGGATCAATGACTCTTTTTCTTCACCAACATTTATCAACCTGATATATAAATATATATTTCAAAGAATATTTACCAACTTTTAATTTATTTTATATAATACAACATAATAATAGCACGTTGCGTTTTGTTAATTTATTAGGTTAAAGGGTTTTACAAAGTGATCATTAGTTAATCAAGTTTCTACTGTACAATCACCGTCTTCTGTTTTTCTCTAACGTAATTGTAAAACAAGCGTTGTACATAAGTTTTACAAATCAACGAAGAAAATGAGCGGCACTGACTCACCTTCTTTACAAGATTATACATAAAATTAGGATAATGAAGAGTTAAATAAAGAAGTCTATATATATATAAATAAATAAATAAATAAATAAATAAATATGTATGTGTATGTATGTGTGTATATGTGTATATATATACACATATATATACGCATACGTATATATAAAATGTGCGTATGGGTAAATTAATGCGCATCATTATCAAGAATCGACTTTATCTCCTGGGCGGGGCTCCAGTGTATCCTAAATATTATTATTATTATTATTTTTAAATGTATCAGTATTTTCTGTATTTTTTATATCGACCCAACGAGATATGATGATTGTTAATATATTGTTCGAACAATTAAACAATAGGTACCGTCCAAGAATAAATACTGAATTCTACCATTGTCCATTCCTTCCTTCCTATATAAATAGATTGATTTAAAAGATTAGAACAATTAGCAATTGAAAATAACAGCTTGTATTTATTAAAAAATGAATAACTTTATTATATATTTAATGTTATTTCTTATATATATATGTTCAATATTACAATGTTAGAAAAAAGAAATAAGATAACATTATACTTAAAAATAGAAATTATTTGAGTCAAACATGTCTTGAATATGTTGTTTTTTGTTGTGTCTTTAAGTAAACGAAAAAAAAAATTTGAGTGGAACGGTATTATAAGAATTTATAAAATTCTGAAATACATTGAAAATCAAGTTAATTATTTTCTATCGTTATGCTATGTATCAGTCTTTAATTTGTAGAATTATCTGTTCTGTAATACATTTTTCAAAATATATTTGAATTCATAATAAATATAGTTCTTATGTGTCTATATTTTTGTTATTTACATGGTATTAATGAGGATGAAATTATTATTTGCGATCAATTAATGAACGTAGAACGTCGAAGAGTGGAATTCTATGACCCTTTGAATGATGGTAAAGCTGCGCTCGTTTTATTAGTGGAATAAAGTGGGGTGCCGCTTTAGAAGAGAGAAATCTTAGTAAATCTTCTTGTGGATGAGGATTTCCGAGTACACTTACAGTATACTACCCTCTGTTTATCGTAAAAGATGACGAAAGATTGTAAGGCGTTAGAAACCCTGCACCCTGTTTTTCTCTTCAAACAATCGAATTACGTTCTCAAAAAAGTAGAATTAATTAAGATTCCAATTTCTGAAATCAAATTTCACATATAAATCTGAGAATTCCCATAAATAATGAAATATTTCACAATTTTTCATAATAAAAATTGACGAAAAAAATTTTAATATACCCAATTTACTCCACTTTAGTGGCTGTTTGTTCATCGTACTGCACAGAAGGTACCATTGGAGGCTTGAATCCATACTCCATCTTGGATTGCCTAAAGCTACCGGTGTTGCCAACCTCCTGTCTCGTTCTTCTCAAAGTTGCCTGAAGATCAGGTGATGAATACAATGATTTAGATTGCATTCCTATTGAAGCTTGAGTTTTTCTTGGTACTGGTCCTATGTACTCATCCTTAACCTTATCCTTTTCTCCAGTCGTTCTTCCATAAAGCACGGAATTCCCATTATTATTATTCAACGAATAAATCACTGAATTGGGATACTGAATCCCATAAGACCCAAACTTTTTGGGCAACGTGTGTATCAACGGTTGTCTGACAAAGGGACGAGTCAAAGTTAAATAACCCGGTCCATAAAACTGTGTTGTAGAATTATGGTAACCTTGATCATTGTCAGTTCCATATGACAGTCCCAATGAAGCCTGATAATTCTGTCTGATCAGCTGATGATAATTTCCCTCGTTTTGGGCATTGTAAATTGGAGCTGACTTCACAAGTCTGGTAGTTTCCAGAAAATGTGGTCTTTTCTCAACTTCCAAGGCATATGGTCTAGGTATACCATGCACTGCTTTTTCAACGACTTTCTCTACTGAAACAGGAATAGACACAGGCTTCTCCATCATCTTTTCTGGAACAGGAACAGGAATTGGTTGAGGGTGTCTGAACTGTATCGGTAGGGGTATAATGAACCTCTGAATGGCAAATGGTACTTTTTTTTCAATCACCTTCTCCACATGCACAGGATAGGGGATTCTAATTTGCTTTTCCACTACTCTGTCTATAGGTACATGTACAAGATAAGGTTGAGGAACAGTTATCTGCTTCTCTATCACTTTCTCCACTGGTAATGGTACTTTTTTTTCAACTACGTCCAGTGGATGAGGCAGGTGGACACTCTTCTCTGCAGAATGAGACTGTGAAGGTGATATCAGCAGCCTTGATTCAGGTGGAGGTTCGCTGGTAGTCTTTGTTAAAATAATCTGAGGCACTTCTTGGATTCCTTGAAGGTTCTCCACATTCGCCAGACTTGGTAGATTGTCTACCACTCTGGCCGGTTGTATAGTAATTAAAGATGAACCTTGTGGTAACTCATAGTCACTCTGTTTGATGTTAGTTTCAGGAATTTTTTGAATTCTGGAGTGTTTGGCTATTGTCTGATCATAATGTAAACTATCTACTTGTTCCTTCATTCCAAAAATCGGTTTATTATCAACAATACGAGCCACATTCAACGTTTGGTCAACCTGACCACTGCTTGCTGAATAGATAACGTCATTCTCATTCACGTTATATTCATAGCGATTGCGTTCCTGACTATTAGAAGGAATACCTTCATCTACAATTTCATTAGTTCTGTAGACATTAATTTGATTTGGTATCTGATCCTTAAATTGACCCCTTGGTGGTTTTCTATAATCTTCTTGAACATGTTGCTTCACAAGAAGTTGCTGAATGTGGGGAACAAACTCTATAGGGTAGTGAATCTCTTGTACAGGTGCTGTGTGAAATATTTCCACCGATTTCTGGATCTCCACTGACTGTGTAGGAGAGTTTTGTGTCACCACTTCAGAGATCTGCTCTTGCTGTGACACTTGGTCACCCAGGAAGCTGGAATTCCCTGAAGCTGGTGCATCATTTTGAAGTAGGCTCTCATTATCAATATAACTGACCTGTTCTGTATTATCTTCATCTTGAGAGTACTCCTGTGTCAAAGTGCTCTGATTATTGACCAAATTTAAATCCTGTCCTGCATTCACAAGAGCAACACCAACTTGGAGTGGGTTTAGAACAAGTGGCGAAGTTACCAGGTAGCTGTCCTCTGGCTTCTTTTGTACTTCCACCGATGCGGGAGTTACCTTTGACACTGCGTTGCTCTCAGTATAGTCACTTATAGTAGTGTAAGAGTATTTCTGATGTGGCAAGTCAGGAACCACAATTGGTCCAGAAAATTTGCCCAAAAAGACTGACACCACAGGAGTAGAAGTGGTTGTCCATTCGCTATCATTATGCTCTTCTTCAGTTTCCTTCTGTTTTAATATTCTCTGTGACTCTATAGCTTTTGTCAGTGTAAAAGGAGGTCGATCTTTTGAAAATGTATTAAAATTATCATCAGAATCATTCAGTTTCTTAGATGCATAAGAACGAACATTTTTTCTATGCTGTTTCCTGTAATCCTCAGAAGATGAAGAATTATCAAGAAGAGATTGCCTTGGTCTGAATCGTCCAGTGTTCTCGCTGTTTCTCTGTCTGAATGTAGACGAAGAACGAACTCGCTGACCAAAGTCTCCTATACCTTCGATACCCAGCATTTCTTCAGAAATCAATAGCTGATCCAAGTCATTTGAACTGTTTTCATGTAGGGGAATATACTTTGTAGTAGCGCTTGAATCCTGCACTGCAATTTCCTGAGAAGGAATGTACTGAACCATGACTGTCTCTTTGCTTGCATTCTGATTGATTCTTCCTAACTTTGAAGTATCATCAATTGACTTATTTAAGGTGCCTTCTTCGATATTTCTTCCTTTCAAAGGCAAAATGTACGGCTGGACTATTTGTTTGAAAAATTGTTGTTGAGGTTCATTCTGGAAAACAGAAATGAATTTAAAATTTGAGCCATGAATTACATACGTTTATATATATAGAAAAATAGGCAATCATTTGTATGATGAACAGTATAATATTATCCCTAACGTTTCCTTTTACGTTTGAGTGAAAGCGTTCGTCAGAAAATTATTGGCAATAGAAATGCTTGGAATTTGCAATGTATGAATTTTCAGTGTAATAAATTACACCCATAATAGAAAAACACTACTTCCTCTATCTTGATTATTTGAAAAATAACCAATCCACCATAAATTCACCACAGCTTCAACTATTACATGTGAAATGACTTGGATATTTATCAATATCTGATTAGTCAGTGCTCGTGGCATCGCAAGTGAATTACTTTCCAGCAATCAGGAAGGGAAAGCGAGAAAATTTCCGAGGTTAATCCATTAGCCGTTTAAACGAGGAATCTCCTACATAAATAATTTTCGTGCAACGATTGACACCAACCATTACAAGATTGTCTTCATTTTTGTTAATGAACTTTACAGCCAATGTCTCCTCTTTCTCTTCTTTGGTGGATTCATCAATTTGGGAGGAATTAAAGATTCTTTCGTATTGATTTGTTGTGTCTGAAGACTGATCCTCTGATTGATGATTTTTTATTTCTTCTTTTGTCTGAGCGGCAAGAAGCCCTTTCTGTAAAAGAAAATTGCTCTTTTAGAAGATAATTCGGAGAAATATAGAAAAGTTGGAAGACAGTGATAACATGGTTGAAATGAAAACTGGAAGAAATTTTTTTACAACCAACAAAAAAAAAAATGCCAAAGGTGATTCCAGTCAGAGTAACGACGATCTGTGCTGCACAGGCAATTTGTATCGGTCATCGAGACACCAGCCAGTGGGCGAGGCCGTGCGCCTGACCCAATTCATCCCAAGTAGAAGTAGAAAACAGATCACGAAGAAGCTCTAGAAATAAAACTGCGTCCTCAAATGAGAGTAGAAAATCGCCGATGGTGGTTTTGGTAAAAATAACAAGCCTAGAGAAACTCGTGTAACCATTTACCATTCTATTATTAGACCATACTGGAGCAAACACTTTTTTGGGGGAAATAAAAGTTCCTCGCTTTTTTTTTTCAATATTCATACAAGAAAGGTAATGAATCTCACAGAGGATTTTTAAAAAAATTGTACAAATTTTTTTCTTCGATATTTCAAATGGCTGATTTGCAAAAAAAAAAAAATATTAAATATTCCTCTGAATTTGATTTCTCTGTTAATGAGTAAATATTGAACTTTTTGAAGTTCATGGTGAATGAAAGGGGATTCTATAGGATACATAGTGGTCATTGATATCCGTTACGTGAAGTCTACTTTAAGTGGAGTACCGCCGAGCAGGCAGAGGCTGAAAATAACGCAGCTGGCGATGCGAGATAAGAGAAAGGTGGACTTACGGTACCACTGCCGATCTCCCTTTCTCCCGTGCCGTTCAAGCAAGAAGAAAGGCGAAATGGGAAAAGATGTACGCCGCATTCTTGCAACTCGCGCAAAAGAAAAACCAGTGAGAGTTGTGCACCGGCTCAGGGTCTTATTAAAAGCAAACTGTTTTGGCCAGAATCACGTTTAAATGCTTTACCAGGAGACTGCAAAGTTCCAAGTTCACTTATAACCATCTCACTCTTTTTCCTCTGTTTCTACACTCATGTACTATCATGACATTTGCTATCTCTGAAAGTAGCTTAAAGAAATTACCAACTTGCAATTCAGTCAGTAAAATTTTACTGCTTACAGTATTATTACATTTACTGGTAATTTACTAGTATTTCTTTTTTTTTAATTATTTATGGTGATTGATAGGTCTCAATGAATTTTTCAGAGAACCGGTCTGATAATTGTTGGAAATAACCAGTGGAGAAACTCACTACTAGTCCTTGGTAATACTTTAAGGTTTTTCTCTCCAAAAGGGGATCCTTCAGATGGTGTTAAAGCTGTTTCCACTTGTTCTTTAATGCTCAGAATATTGGGAATAATTATTGAATAGCTCTGTATCAATAAAAAAACAAAATAGAAATCAGTGGATTAAATTCTTAAGTGAATTCTGAAACTTCTTATTTACATGTATTTCAATTACTGAAGAAATTCCAACATAACTTAGCCAAAAAGTGATGTTTCACTGTTCAGTTTAATGTCCATTTAGAACAAATGAATGCTAAATCCTCTTTTGTTAAGACTAAAGGAGAGGAGCGAAGAGGTGATGAATTAGAGAAGCTGTTGTTATGCTGCAGTAGCATGTGCAAGATTGTTCTTGCAGCATTCTTTCAGTCATGTGACGGGCAAGAGACAGCACTTTCGCTATATTATGGTGTGTTGGAAAAAAAAAATAGTGCTACTACAGATATAGTCAATGTCTTTGTCAAGGACTTGAACTTCCTTTTATGACCAGTAATATCAATGAAAATTCCTTGAAATAAGTTCTAAGAAATTCAAATATATTTTTCTATTATCACATAAATATTACAAGTGGACAATGAAAGATAAAAATTTGTTCCATTCTGACAAACATTTGCAAATCAATGGTGAAAGATTGTGGCAAGGATGTTGCTGCAATATAGATAAGGTACAAATTAGAACAGAGAAGGTGTAAACAAAGTTGTGGAAAGATACGTTAGCTTGTGAAGGAGGAGGAAGAGCAGGAAAAGAGAAAGGGAACGGGTAGAATCGATCGCGTTAAATTTTTGACAGTAGGTGGGTCAATCCCGGCTTTCATACGAAAGTGCGCAGAGAAAGTATTCGCTGTTTTTATCTGTTGTACATTTTTTTTTTTCATACTTCTAGAAGATCCATCGTCGTCGAAGTTGCTTGGAATAATTTTAGAAATTCGCATATACCATTACATAATTCACAAGTGCTAGATACTATTAGAAAACGAAATAAACGCGTAAAAGTGAAACGGATGCTGTCATAAGTTTTCACCTGATTTTTATGAAAGAAATGTTTCGCATTTCATTTCAGTTGCAACAAATATAAAGTGTTAATTATCATCTCTGAATTAATGGTTCAGTATCATTCCTCTCTTTATGAACCATGTCGAGTTGCAAACCCTAATTACAGAAGATTGCATTTCATGTTGGTCAAAAGCTACTGCAAGTGACCTACAGAGAATTACATTCGAAGAGAAAGTAGAATTACTGCAAAATATTCATGCCCTTATCCCAAACGTGTCAGTGTTTACCAATAGTTCAACTAGGTGAACAAAAAATGATACTCAATATTCCTGAATAATCAGTGTAATAAAATTTTTAAAAATAATACTCAAATAATGAATTATAGACAGAAAATCAAAATTAATAAAATATAAATAAATTATGATATCGGTGTAACAATTCATGGAACATTAATTGATACAGAGATTAGCATAAGTGATCCACAGGATATGAAAGTTAATAAAATAATTACACTGTTTAACCTACCACAAACCTAATATGTAGGTGTCTATTACAGATAATAAGTAACAGAATTATATATAAATATATTTTCTTTTATGAAATTGAATAGTTTTGATTATCTTAAAATTCTTCCTCATAAGTAAAGAAGAAGTGAGTATTGTGGACGTTTCTCGAAGCGTGTAATGACACGCTAGTGGTTGGGTAAACGTTTCTGAGTAGAGCCACAGGGGGAAAGTGTAAGCTACACTTTGTTAGACGAGCTTGTCGGAAGAGAATGAGACGCGAGTGAAATGACCTAGGCAACATGCGAAGGTTAAGGACGACTTTCACCTAAAACTTGCGAATGAAGATTGGCTGGAAGTATATGCGTGTTCGCGACCAATGAACGGTGACTCGAGCCGATTACAGAGAGAAAAAAGAAACTGCCATATTTAGTCCTGTGCTTTATAAGAATTAAATACCGAACATTAGAAGGATCTGAGATGTGAAGAATTTACGTATTCATTATTGTTTGTAATATGTTATGATTTTCTTCCACAACTTGTTACCAAATACTGGAAAATCTTTAACGAAATAGCTGAAACGTATTTTTCCCATATACATTAACACTTTAAAGCTCTTATCTATAAAGTAGAACTCTTATTTCATAATAAGGGTCATTGAACAAATTAAATCCGAAAATTGTATCCCTGAAAATTCCAAAATAAAATATATAATACAGGGTGCTTAAAAAACATTAACTTTTATATGAAGGAGTTGTACCTACATATTTTCTTCTTTTTGCAAAGGAAATGGTGAAGAAATTGAGGCTTTTTGAGAACAAAATACATTTATCAACATAATATCAGTTCTTATAATACAACATACTGTATTATCAGTTTTTATGAAAGAGTAACTTCCATATAAGTGTTAACATTTTTTTTTTTTCTAAGCATCCTATATATGAACAGTCTTCTACTCCAGTAGTACATGAAGTTTCCATTGACTTGACAGTAACTATGATAACTTTCGAAAAATGTAGTAAGCAATTCTCTGTATCAGAATGAGTTAAAGAAGTCAATGGACGCTGTTGCAACGGCATAGTAGAAGCATATATCGTTGTAGGTTATGTACTTGACAGTAGAGCTATAGCGAGGTCGTAAAATTAGACAAACTTGAAGGAATATAAAAGTCGATCACCAAAACGACAGTTTGAGTGGTACAAGAAGTTCGAGTCTCGTTCAGAGTTGTCCAAAATCAACTCAACACATTATAGTCTATTTAAAAAGGTAATAAAAAAGGTAGACGCGAATTTATCCTGATTGAATCACACCTACAACTTAGACGCTAGAAGCGTCGGCTGTTTGAAGGTTAATATTTTTTTGCTTAACGCTTGTAACTTGAGATTTGGGGAATTTTCTATAAGACGAAGCTAGATCAATCGATGTCTTCGGTTAACGTCGTGATTTACGACCTGACTATAGCTCTTCCACCAAGTATACACGAAGCGAACAAGTAGATCGAGGTTAAAAGATTTCTATGCCCGAAGGTTAATGATGTCCCCGCGTGATGGCCATCTGTCCGCGGGGGTTACGCGTGAAAGGTTCTCCCCTTTTTACGTAAGGCAACGAAACTTGTTCTGCATTGTTTGTTTCGTGTCGAAAGTAACTTCCGGCGCATTCTCAAGGACAACCGCGTAGATCTGCAATTTATGAAACTTCGCCGAGAACCATGAACCTACTCATTCTTCTTTCTTTTTCTTTTTCTTCTTCGAGAAAAGTGCGCACCGAACTTAGTGAAATATTTTTTCAACAATGAAGAAAATTCAACGTCAAATTTCTCAAGCAACTTACGTAATCTTCGTAAACGTTTAGTCGTAGATTAGGAACTTTTAATCAAGATATTAAAAGTAACCTAACCTATTTTTATTTTTATTTTTTATAATTCAAGTTTAAATGAAAATTTAAAATCCAAAACTTCAAATTTCTTTAAATGAAAATTTAAAATTCAAAACTTCAAATTTCTTGAGCAACATATAAACTCTTTGTAAATAGTGGAACTTTTAATCGTAGAATGTATAAAGATGTTAAAAATAACTTAACCTATCTTCCTTTTCCTTTTTCATAATTCAATTTCAAATTTTCCACAAAATTTTCAATTGATTTTTATTCAATAACATGATATGTAAAATTAATCGATATACCTAATTAGTCATAGATATTGATTTTCATTTATAAAAATATGGTCAGTATATTGGACGAGCAACATAAGGAAGTTAATGGTCCGCTTTTGCTTCCTTGAAATTACCTTTACGAGCGCGCGGTAGCGATATATTAACAACATCGTGAATCGATAGGTGAAGAAAACTTTCTATGCAGCACCAAACGATGCGGATCATCAAAGAGGGATGGAAAATGAACGGTTAGGCGAATTCCATAAGGAATACATGCTCTTATACGACCTCCACACGCCGTTTCTCTCTATTGCAGATTGAAATTTCTCTTGCGGATTGCATAGAGCTGTTATCTAATCTGAATTCTTTGTCACTCGTAAGAATTCTGCTTTCTTGTCGCGGAGAAAATTAAATGAAAATTCCAATATGGAATTCAAGTGGAAGTGAAGATATTATTAGAAAATCTTGCAAAAAACAGCATGAATTAAAACTTTGAATGTAACAGAAATCCTAGATACCTGGAAAATGAGGATTCTGCGGAACTTTTAGGGGAACCATAATTATTTGAAAAGTCATAGAATTAAATTACTAAATTTTAGAAAGAAGAAATGATAAATTTTAATTTATTTGATTGCCAAGCTCTACAATACGGTACAATGTGAAAAAAAACTTCAATTAACAATTTGGAAGATAGGAAAATGTAACCACTTGGGAATATTTGCAAATTGCCCGCATGTATTATGATACAGGAAAATTCGTCGTGTATTTACCTGTTCGTTGCTCCAGTTTCCATGACAATTGGACTCCAATGTCGCTGTCACGGTCGCTATCCACATAACCGTTATCACCTGCAAAGAAAAAAAAGAAAACAATTTTCTTTTTTTTTTTTTCATTTACCATAAATAGCATCTTTCCTCCCGTCGAAGAAAAAGAGAGGCAAAATTCTAAATATGAAAAATAGTATAAGTAGCTTCCTATTAAACCGTTGCAATTTGTCTTCTTTATTTTCATTTGATAAAAAGTGCATAAAAATGAGATCCGAGCATGATACAACAAATTGCAGGATTTCCTCTTAAATTTTTCAACCCGTCGAGATTACATTTAATCGCGAGGATTATGTTAAGTATAGTGATCTTGACTTGATGCTCAAAGAGAATGCTCTCTACATATTTATCATTTACACGAGAAAAAGAAAGAGAGAACGAATGGTGAATAAATTAATGCATATGGAGAAGCTGTGTCACTGAGAAAGAATTATCTTCTGAATGAGCAACGTGAAGAATATAATGGAAGAAATATTACTCTACATAAAACTCATTAACATAGTGAAACGTATTATCGCTATTTTAAAATTTCATTATTACAGTTATATACTTTCGTTTCTTCCAGTCGAATTGCATTGCAAATTTAATCACTCTTTAAAAGCAAACGATTACATTAATTGCATAAGCTTATGTATAATTACAGTGTACTGCAACACTGTTGAAATGCTTCTTCTAACTTTATATCATAAATACAGAAGAATTACCCTTACATCTTTTCAACATTCATTCAACGATCTTCGCTAAAAGAACAAAAAGTTGACAGCTTTGATAAATAATTAAATTAACAATTTCTTTAAAAATTAACAATTTCAAGAAGAAGGAACTTTAGGAAAAGTGACTATCATTTCTTCAAATTGTTAATTTTTTAGTAACTACATAAAATGTGAAAAAAAAATGTTGAAAATTTGCGAGGAGAATTATGTGCAAAAATTTAGGGAAGAATTGAAGGAATTTCAATAGCGTTATGAAGAAAAAGAACTTACAGAATAACGAACATCGTGTCTTGAAATTGGTAATTTTATATTACCTAAATAAAATGTGAAAAGAAAATGTTGAAAATCTGCGAAGATAATTATGTGCAAAAATTTAAGAAAGATTTGAAAGAATTTCAATAGCATTATGAAGGAACAGAACTTACAAGATAACGGAGATCCATGCCTTTCGTGCGTCGAATTAACGAGTCGTTGAACAGTAGTTCTTACCCACCCTAGACTTCCAGGACGCCTCAGTCTCTCTATTCTTCTCTACGGCTGCCAATTCTCTGGAACCTCGGATCCGATGCACGCACTCCGGAAAGAAACAGTGTACTACTTCGTCCCGGCGCGATACACTTGACTTAACTGGTAGCTCCAGTTATCCCCACGCATCAAAGGAGCTCGAAGAGAGCTACCATGATCACCTTAAAGATCCCTTGGACAGCATCCAACTTGGAGTCATCATCAACGATATTTTCCGCACAACAAACATGATCTGAAAGTAGAAGGGGAAATGAACAATTTATTGTATTGAACAGGATGTTATGGGGTGATTTACTTATAAAGAAATTAGTTTAGACTACAGAATAAAATTCTTACACATGAAACTTCGTTTTCAAAAGAAAAAAAACAAAAATGGATTTTGAATATTTATCGTACTAGCGTAGAATTGTTATCTTATTAATTTATTGTGGCGAAGCTGATAATAGATTTTTTATGGAAAATTATCCTCGTGCTATTTGTACTACGATTACTGAGATATATTGTGGTATAAATCGAGATAAAATTAAAACGTAAATTAAATGTCCGATGAAAAATATAGATTATCGGTGCATACAGTGAGCCATTTGCATTGAGATGAATGTACTGGTCAACAAATTAGGGCCACTCACAATTTTCAACGTCTTTTGTGTTTTTGGTAAAATTTAAACACCTAATGAATTTTATCAATTATTGATATATTCTATTAGTGTATTCCACGGAATGGTACAACATGTTGTAGAACCAAATATGTCAGAGAATTATTTTTATAATTAAAAAAAAAATCCTCGCATTTCCATAGCCAAGCAACTCTCTCGATGAATGAATGCAATTGGAAACGCACATTAGCTGATCTGAAGAAGCAATTTTTGGATATTTGGCAAAATCATCGAAAAATAAAGGACATTGATAATTAAAGGATGATAAAACAGTGCGTACAGAGTACGGCGGAAAAGATACATGCTGGGATCAAAGGGAAGGGAGGAAACACAAATGACTAATATATGTGCATGTAATATGAATGTGTGTACTTCAATAGTTAATAAAAATTATTATAAAATTACGTTCAGACCTTTGTATTCCGCTGAAAACGCGAAGGATGTTGAAAATTACGATTGGCCCTAATTTTTTGGACAGAAGTTGTATTTTAGGACCCAGAGTTCGTAGGATTTTTCCTAGCTACCTCACGTATTTTTCGTAACATTTACTAAACTTTTGGCTCTTTTAGAATCAAGCATTCGAATCTTTTGCTATCATTCTTGGGAGCTTCTTATTGATAAATATTAATCAATCGATTAATTCTTTCTTAATTTTGATTAACATTAGAACTGATAATTGCTGTATACCTATTTTTACCACATCAATCAAAATGACTGGTTATTTTTCATATCAGTTATGCAATCGAAATAACCTTTATTTATATACTTTTTTTAATTTTTACATAACATGGAGGTAGAGATCTTTTTGGATATACATTTCCCGCAGAAATATGTTTTGCATTTATCGCAGATATTAGTGGTTTTGTTATTTCTGAAATGTCCAACTTGACATCATCTACGTTTATCCGAATTTTACGTTTATCGCGACACAAATTAAAATGTAAAATAACATTAAGATTATTAGTTACGAACAGATTTGTGCACGCTTATTTAGAGCCACGATTGACTTCAATGATACTGCAAAATACCGGTTAAAATGATTGGTTGCAGTATATCCAGGTATAACATATATGTAACTCTTGAAAAGCGCGCGGGAGAGAGAAACTGAAATTGATAAATTTCATTCTTTGGATATTGTAATAAAAGTCACAAAGAAATTTCTGAAATGTAAAATTACAACTTTGAGTGAAATGAAAATTTAAAACCAGTCATTCTGACTGATTTGGTAGTTCTAGCGTTAACTGTTTGACTGCTACGGACTTTAAAAATACAGTCGAAGAACGCCAATCGACGTGATCGTATTTCTTTTCCTTTTTTCGTTTTCGTTACTTCTAATTTTTGATAAATACAAAATTTTTTTAACAACAGTTCTGAGGTTCGTGTAAGCGTAGATTTCAATTTAACCTTTTAACTGCGGGTACTTTTAGCACAGCCAATCGTTCTAAACGCAAAAAAAAAAAAACGAAAAAAAATATTTTACTAAAATCAAATCATAATACTAGACAATATAATTCTAATTATTTTATAAATTACAAAAAGTATACAAAGTAAGAAAGCATCATATAATAAAGCGTAAACATATAAGTTGTTATTACAGAAACCTAAAATTTCAAAATAAAAAAAGAAATGAAAATAAGTATATACATTCTAATTTTAAATTATATTATTGAACTGATGTTCTATTTTAATAGATTTTTTTTATTATATTTATTTTATTTTCATTTTAGTGGTATATAAGTCGCAGCCGCTATTTGATATTAGTAGAAATTAACATGTTGTTCATATACTACACCCACCTCTAGCTATAATTTTAGTATGTGGTTTATAAACCACACAGTTAAAGGGTTAAGTAGAATCTCGATAAACGGTAACAGTAAAGACAGTAAAAAGGAAACTACATAGTTACCTGGTATATTTTTCATTATTATTATTATTTTTTTTTTTTGAGCATGATACAGCTATTTGTAGTATTTTTTATATGATACCGTTAGATGAAATACTTTTGTGTACAATATAATCGCCAAGAATATCTTTATACATAATACAGTATAAAATATTGTCGCCTTCACATCCAAATTTCTTCGTGAACATTATCAGTTTCGAAAATATTTTTACACACGCGAATATTTAAATTACGCTCGGTTTAATCGCTGCCTACGTAAAGCGACAGGAGAAGGGGCATAAAATTATCGAATGAAAGGTCGAGAAAGTGATATTGACGGAACTGTCGGATTCACGGTGATCCCGCGATTTTCCTTTCTTTTTTTCCCCGGCGATTATTGCGATTAATAGCTGAGTCCTTGACCAAGGCAGACGCATGTGAGCGTTAAACCATCGCGGAAGATATGGAATGTTTGACATTCTCTAGTTTCTCCGATTCACGTTAAAAGAAAGTATGTTTTGATATAGTTTATAACACGGGACAATATAATTTTCGTACGATACGAAAGAAAAAAAAAAAACAGATATTAACTTTAATAGAAAGATGCGAATAATTTGATTATCCAAGCGCAAGTATCGAATCGTTACTGTAGAATTCTAAGTACGATTTAAATAGCTGATCTGTATTTAATGGCGCGTAATCTGTAGAAATTATTCAAATACGAGCGAATAAAAATACCTCGAGACGTTTTCGTCTTGCAACGTGTGATACTTTTTCGTCCAATTTATCACAGAATAGGCAATAAATAGTCCTCCTGCCTTGGCTATTCGACTCTACTCCTTACTTTCATTCACCTTTCACTGCCACGGCCCCATGTGTACTTTTGTTCTTTTCGTTAAAGCAAATAGAAGTCGCATTCGCAGTCAGAATCTACCTTCGGCGCTTTTACCGCACGTATCAACGAGAATAGAATTGTAGAAATGATAAAACGTAATCGTAACTGATTATCGAATCAATATAAAAAGCCTACATGGCACAGTGAAAACGTAATAATTGTATTATAAAATGAAATTACCGTAGTATTGTTAATTTTGACATTTGTAGAAAAATTTAGGCTAGAGTTGATTATCTCGCTGTCTCAGCCTCTCGAAGGGGAATCTATTTATTGTAACAAATTCTAGGCTGAGAACAGCGAGACGTTCGAAGGCCTCTATCATGCAAAAACTTGCACATACCGCCGGTATTCTTCACAAGTTTGCAACCTTATGTAGACTAAACAGTATGCTTGAAGACAAAAAATTTATCAAGTCCTTCATTCTCTGTCCTATTAATTCCTTCATTTTCTATGCATTTATCAACTCCTTCATTCTCTATTCATTTATCAATTCGTTAATTCTCTATCCATTTATCAATTCGTTAATTCTCTATCCATTTATCAATTCGTTAATTCTCTATCCATTTATCAAGTCCTTCATTCCCACTGGACTAAAAATACTAACCACCAGGAATAATTTACTAACCATCGGGCATAATCTGTTAACTACCGGGCTAGAATTGTTAATCACCGGGTATGATCTACTAATCATCGGGTGTAATCTACTAACCACCGGACTAGAAATACTGACCACCAGGTATATTCTACTAACCCTCGGGTGTAATCTATTAACCATCGGGTGTAATCTACTAACCACTGGGTATGGATAGTTACCAAGCAAGGGGTAAGTGAGCGCATTCCATTTCCACGAAAATCTAACGTTCCCCACCACCAAAAACCGTAGTTTTTCGGTGTATGAAAGGGTGTGATTTTCGACACTCTGGGGCAGTCTCGAACTCAGTTTCTGAACAGAACGTTACTTTGTCTGTCAGAATATTGACACGAGCAAGATCGGGTTCCAGTCCCTTCAAGCATTCTAACGTCGCGTACGTATTTCGTAAGTGTCAATCAGATAACACTGTCTACGATTCCTCCGCGCTCTCATCGCGTAAAATCGAGAAGGAAGATTCTTGCCGAGTCAAGAATCGACTAACTATTAATATTGTACTAAACTTCATTGTAGCAAAATTCAAGTCACTTGCGTATCAAATCATTCCTTGTAATTATAATAGAATATAGTAATATAGAGTCATACTCGTGTCTATATTCAATTCAAACCATCCTGAATAGTATAATAACGTACCAGCTAGACCCACGATAGATATACCTTTACCGCTCGAGGTACATCGACGATTACGACTCGCGAATTCCAAATACCTTTATATACAGTAGTATGCGGCGTTAACCATACGCCGAGTGATCCATCTTTTTCGGCTACCTTCGTTAACCATACGTTGGCATGTCCGAGTCATCCTATTTCACCTACGACACACTGTCCGGTGGCACGCGGCGAATGGTACAAAAATATATCCGAATTTGTAAGTAATTTAACAATATACAATAAAGTTGTCTCTAATAAATCGATTTCTCGTTCGCTCAAGAAAGGCCTGTAAACCTAGTATTAAACACAGGAATTTTTCACGTTTCCATTCCCTTTGCTGCGTACCTCCGAAGGTAAGAAACTGCTATATAGTAGAAAATATGTTTTGACAGATCCCATGCGTAGTCACTAGAGATACGCGATTCATTCGTAGCGAATTCATAAAATATCCACTACTTTTTACTTTTATCACGACTAGTTAATTTCCTTTTTCAACACGCTATTAGGAAAGAATATTGAATTTTTCGAATCTTTGAATATTGTATTTCGTATTTAATTATATAAGTATTCATAAATTACTAATTTTTTGATTAAAAATGAAATATAAGACTCCGTGAACTATTATTTTTTAAAAACACGAATTTTTCACATGTCCATTTTCATTTCTACGAATGAGAAACGGGGAACTCTGAAGGTAAAACACTGCCATTAGAGCATGTGTTTTCGTAGAGTCCTATGCGTAGTCACTTCTACATAGTGGGACCTAGAAATTGGTATCGTTTTACAAAAGAAAATTGTCGTTTGGAAAGCTGTACCAAGCTAGAAACTACGCGTACCTGCAGTCTACACTGATTCTCATGAATCTAGGACTGCAGATATATTTTTTTGTAGTTATCCGTTGAGATAATTTTCTTTTTATCTGCTTAGTATTTTGTGTGTAACACTCTTTATAATAACCGAGTAAAATACCTCAGAACAATTTAAAAGCACTTCTGTACAGATTTTGTTCGCGACTTAACAGTTGTAAATAACTTTCAGTGTTCTTAATTTGAATTCTTACCACTAATAGCGCAGTGACATAATATCAGTCTCAATCGATATAGTAGAATGTGATATAAAAATGGTAATGGAGTTCTAGATACCCGGGCTTGTGTTACAAAAGAATACATTGAACGAGTGGCTTACTTGATCTTGTCTGTGCTATTACTAACGTTAAATGTATGTGTAAAAAAATATTTAAAATACATCGATTGATAACATTAAAAGTATAGAGCAATATCTATATTTTTAGAGTACGAATAAAAATATAATTGCGTTTACAATCTTCTTATATGTATTTTTATTACCTATTTAGTTTTTTATCTGTGGATTTTTATTTTGCATGATTGAACGATGCTTTATAAAAGCGTCAAGTAATTTCAAACATATTGATAGCTATAAAATAATTGGATAATAGCTCGTTAAGCTAAACACGTTTGATTAATATTCTCATATGTACAAGATACTAATTTATGTTATGTAAAATAAAATTTTCTGCTTTATTAAGATTATTAATGACATAAATATTATACTTATAATTGTACAAAAGTTTTGATACACCTTGTATACAGATATGCTGCGAAGTTCGTTATTGGTCATCGTAGATTAAGTCAGTTGGAATCTGGAACTCACTGACAACACTTTGCAATGAAGCTGCATAACATTTTCCTCTTAATTTTCGTTGCATTGTGGCGACCTACCACGCAATATATTTTTTTAAATAAATTTTATGGAAACTATCAAGGGCAATTGCGCACTCAGGATGAAATCCACAGCGCGAAATACGAATATGAGATTAAAACAATTAATATGCCAGTATGTTTATACCAATTTTCTGACGTTGAATTTCTAACAATAACATTCGCTATAAAAAATTGTTTGTCATATGTATATTTTTATTTTTATTTTACATTGTATATATTTTCACATTTTTTAATTTTTGTCGTTAAAAAAAAAGGAACACATAAATATATATATTGAATTTTAACTTGATAAATAATAATGTCATTTTTATATGTACATTTACATTTTACTCATACTTCATTCATATTAAGATAAATTATTCTTTTGATATTTCAGATAGATCATTTTAGTTTTTCAAAATTAGATACATTTAAATTACGGTATCTTGTAAATAATACATGGCAAAAAGAAGAAAATGCACCTATTTTCTTTTACACTGGAAACGAAGGCAATATTGAAACTTTTGCTCAGAACACGGTAGGTGTACACAAATTAAGATTTTATATATTTCACTATTCTTTATATTTCTGTAACATTATTAATTTAATCTAAATTTCAAATTAAATATATTTTACAGGGATTCATGTGGGAAATAGCACCAGAGTTTGGAGCTTTATTAATTTTTGCTGAACATCGTTATTATGGAGAATCTATGCCTTATGGAAATAAATCTTATGCAGATATTAATCATTTGGGATATTTAACATCTCAACAAGCTCTTGCAGATTACATTGACTTGATTGAATATTTGAGATCTAAACCACAATACAAGCATAGCCCTGTTGTAGTTTTTGGTGGTTCATATGGTGGTATGCTCAGTGCTTGGATACGTATGAAATATCCACACATTATACAGGGGTTGGTAAAAATTTTATAACTGTAACAAGTGCACAATAATTTATTAATAAATAAAAATTATATAATTTTACAGAGCTATCGCATCATCAGCTCCGATATTACAATTTTCCGAAGTTACCGAATGCGAAGCTTTCGCGCGAATAGTTACTTCAGATTTTCGAAAAGCTCATTCAAATTGCCCAAAGCTTATTCGTAAATCATGGAATGCAATTACGAATATAACATCAAGTGGTAATGAAATAAGTTATTTATTTAATAGTATTAATTGTAGTGTATTACATTCCTTAAATTATCATTCTGTATTTATGATAGATAAAGGAAAAGAGTGGTTATCAGAAGATTGGAAATTATGTAAACCGTTAAAAAATGAAACTGATGTGAAACAATTCAAATCTTATTTAGAAGATGTTTATGCAAATCTTGCTGTAGTGAATTATCCATACAAAGCTAACTTTTTAGCACCACTACCTGCTTATCCTGTTAATGTAAGTATTTAAATGTTTAATTACTCCATTCTTTTATTTGAAGAAATTTAAGTTTATTTTATTTTTATTACAGGCTGTATGTAAACATTTAACAAATGAATCATTGGCTGGAACAGAGTTATTGACAGCAGTTCACAAAGCAATCAATATATTCACTAATTATACCAGTGAAATAAAATGTTTGGATTTAAATAATTCAACACCTCAATTAGATGCTATTGGGTGGCCTTTCCAAAGTTGCACAGAAATGGTGATGCCAATGTGTTCAGATGGTGTAAATGATATGTTTGAACCCAACCCGTGGAATTTAGATGAATACAGCAAGGAATGCATGAAAAAATTTTCAGTGAAACCACAATCAAACTTAGTGTGTGAACAATATGGATGTAAAGATCTGTCAACTGCAACAAATATTATTTTCAGGTATCTATCAGGAAATCATTTTAACACATGGACCACTGTAATGTTAAAGAGAATTTCGATCTTCCAGTCAGCTTCCTTTTTTGTATAATTTGCTGGAAGTAACATAAAATAATCATATATTATGATTTTGTATATACTTCGTGCAATTAAGTAGATATTTTTAAGTGCGGATACACTAGTACTCTTAAAATTTTGCCTAAATCAGGTAAAAATGAAATCCCCATAAGAGGCAACTTGCTGTACCATATAGTTGAAATTCTACCGCACGAATTATATAAACCTGTTTACCAGGCCACTTATTTCCATTACCCATAAGCATTTCATTCAGATAAGAATCACGGGCAAAGCTGAAAGAAAAATCTTTGTGCGAAACAAATATGATTCACGCAGCGCATTGAACAAATTTGGTGTGAATTGTATTTGATTCATACGGCAACCAACGTGTTAAATTATCCTAATTTCAAACGAAAGAATTTCCATTTTACATGTAGTATAAACATTAATATTTAGCATATGTTATAGTTATTATTACTAATATAATCTTTCATTCGTATATACTTTGTCCTCTTCAGTAATGGTTTAATGGATCCATGGTCCAGTGGTGGAGTGCTACAAAACTTATCTTCCTCAGCAATAGCAATAATAATTCCAGAAAGTGCTCATCATCTTGATTTAAGAAGCAGCGAGATTAATGATCCATATAGCGTCATCTTAGCACGGAAATATCATCGCTATTTTATTAAGCAGTGGATCAAAGAACATCGTGAAAAAGAAGGAAAACTTCACTAGTTAAGTGATATTTATTCTATTGCTGTGATAGATAATATGGATAAAATATAAATATTAAAAAGAGTGAATTGAAAAAGACAAATGCGTACGTTTATAATTTATTTTTTATCTCGTAAATTATATATAAAAAAAGCATAACATACAATAATAATTACAAATATCTAGTACTCTTAAGTAATACCTAAACGGAATTGAAAATAATACAACAATATTATCACAGTACTTAAAGAATGTATACGTTTTAATAAATATTTAAAGTACAGATAAAATTTTAAAATATTTTCGATAGTAATTAATGCGGAATAGCCAAAATGCATTTTCAATTCTATTTCGTTACAGTAATATGTTTCTTTTACTCTTCACTTGTTTGTTGACTTCGAGTCATTAAAGAAAGATTAGTATATATTTCCTAAACAAGAGGGTTATTGTTTCTTTTTTCTTCAAATAATTGTTAACTATTTTAACGAAAAAATGCGCTATAGAAACATTGCAGTATTATCATCATTGTGCTACAAAATTTAAGTTTATCAAAATATACATAAATGGCAATGTAAAAAGACGTAAAGATCGCTGACTAGTTTTTTGATAAAGATTCCATTCTTATTCTTTTCAGTTACATTTATCTCTAATACTCTTATATCGAGCAGAACATTTTATTTCATTATCACACAGGTACAGCACATATTTTCTTTTCTAAAATCTTTATACCAATCTTCTATTTAATAGTAACTTATATTGCATGCTATTAAATATGAAAATGTAATGTTTTCTTATGAATTTGTATTCATCGTTAATATTAAACTTCATCTAATATTTCACAGACATCATAAAGAAATATAAACACATAAACATAAAACTTTAGTTAGTCTAGTACTTCATTTCAATTGTTTTAATTTATATCGTATATGAAAATTACCTGAGTGGAAATAATCATGTTTTATAAAAATTAGTTCTATTTTTTTGCCACATTATAACTAATATGATCGAACAAAAATAATTTGTTTGTGTTGTATAATTGTTAATTGTATAGCATTAAAATTGCAGTTTTCGATAAATTGTTCTTTTTTAAATTAGATATTGTCCTATTATATTGTATTATATATATATATATATATTATTTGCTACGACGCAATACTTTAAAAAAGTTCAAACATGCCTAATTCAAAGTAAATGTACTTGTATAATTACAGAAAATCCTGATTTTCTCATATATATATATCATATAAACAAAAATAAATTAGAATAACTTGTCAAAAAAATACTAAAAAAAAGGTACTTGGTGAAAAATAAATATTTCTATCAACATTATAGTTTAAACATAATTTTAGTGTGGTGTACGCCTGTGTGCTGTAGTTGGCCTAGGAACCCCAGATCGGCCTCGTATTTTTTTCGGTTGCACAAAAGTATTGCCAATTCCGTTATTGTAAGAGAGATACGTATTAGACATATCAGGTTGAATTTGCTAGAGAAAAGAAATATTACGACAGTTGCAATTTTTGCTCTCTAAATAAACAATTAAAAAAAAACATTAATATTTGTATGCATTTAACAACGTACATCTTTATTACTTCCTAGTGGTGGTGTAGCTTGTGCTTTACGCATATTGTTACCTGTATATGCTACACATTTTAATTGCCATTCTCCAATGTCTTCATTCCAGTGCACATATCTCTCGATCATTGTCTGAAACAAAATTAACAATTGAATTTTTGAATATGTATATCAACTGTGAAATTGTGATATTGATATTATATATATATATATATATATACCTGATATTGAACAGGGATATAACTATTTACTATTAGCTCTTGAAGTTGTAATTCTCGTCCAATGCCTCTGACTCCTTCCAAAAGACCTTCCATTTCTCTTTGATGTTCTTGCTGTAAATCAGATAATTCAGCCTTAACAGACATTAACATTGTATGCACTCGAGCTAATTTTTTAGTTTTTCCTGCAGCTTCTTCTTGCAAGGAAGAATATTTCTCTTCTATATCAATACGTTCGGCTTCCTTTGCTTCGATAGCTTTCTTTAATTGTTCCTCTCTACTTTTGCGTTGTTCCAGTTCAATTGCTGCAGCAGCTAATAATTGTTCTTGAGCTTCTGCTTTCTCCAATAAATTTTCACCGCCAACTAAAATTTTATTTTGCAAATTTTGCATTTTTTCTCGCAACGCCTCCTTTTCGCTTCTGCAATTATTAATGCTTTATGAAAAATATGTTTCTTTAAATAAGTTTGGAAAAACTTACTGAGTTCTCTTCAATTCTATGACATCTTTGTCATCGGGACTTTTATCTTCTCTTTCAGCTTTATCGATCTTCTCGTTAGAATCTGCATCTCTATCTTCCAGTTCTTCCATCGTTAATATTTGACTTTTTCTACGTCGTGCCTTCCTTTCGTGTTTAGTTTCACCAATTTCTTCAGAATCTTCGGAGTCATCTTCAGATTCTGAAATTTCCGTACCATTTTCTTCCAGTTGTTTGCGCAATTGTTCGATCTCGACTTGAAACTGACGAAGTAAAGCATCCTTCGGATCTTCGTTAATTCTCGCTCTATTTTTAATATTTTTAGCACGGTTCGCGTAACGAAGTGTGCTTATAGTCTCGTCGTAATTTATATCTGCCGGACTTATATTCGCGCACTAAATTCGAATAAATGAAACAATTATTTAATAAATAATATCAAAACGAAAGAAAATTAAGAATGTTACCATTAAGGTTTTCGAGTTACCACCCAAAGAATCTTGAAGTAATCTTGTCAGTTTGGAATTTCTATAAGGCACATGTGAACTCTGACCGTCGACCAATGCAGATATTACATTACCTAATGTAGAAAGTGATAGATTAATTTTTGTTGCTTCTCTCAAACGAACTCCAGAAGCTTTGGTTTTGCTTTGTCTTTCCGAGCCCTAGAACAATACCACGATTTAATGTGTGCAGTTTACAATAAAGATATCACGTTAATTAAACGAATGTCATACAGCCAAATCAACTAAATGAAGTTTTCCCATTTTAACATGTTGTTCACCATCTTCACCTAGCTGGCTGGATTCAACTGTGATTGTAAATATTGCATGGGACCTTGAGCTTGATACATTCATTGCTGTGGCTCCAACAACCCCTGAGTAATATATCGAAATTATACAATCCATATAATAATATATAGCATGCTTGTTTATAACAACTACTTTGTTATAGCATAACAGTTATAATTATTCTCAGCTTACTTTATTAATCAGTGCTCATATCTAATAATATAAAATTGTAGAAACACTTGGCAAAATACTTACTGTTTTTATTACCAAGAGACATTATTCGATCTAAATCGTCAGCGTTATTTACGACATAGCCGCTAAGATCTTTTACAAATACTCCGATATCAGGTCTCTCTTTTACTTCTAGTCTTTTGTTCTGATCTTTACCTAATAAATCTCTAACTTCCTCGTTATAGATTTCTAAATATGTCGCACGTACAAGAAATCTAACAAATAAATTATTATTTGTTTAAACGTTCAATTCATTGAATACTTTTAAATAAACAGTTAGATGTTTGTGTAATTTTTATTTGTTTCTTTTCTTATACAAGATACTCACTTCTGGTTGTCATGAGCTTTAGCTATGTATCCAAAGATGTGTGCAAATGTATTTGGAATGATACCTCTAAGTTGCGGCGACGTTTTTGCACCTGACATGGTATAAGTTTTCCCAGTGCCTGTTTGTCCATATGCGAATATAGTTCCATTGTATCCTTGAAGAACTTTATCCACAATAGGTCTTGCTGTTTCATTGTAAATATCAACTTGAGTTGAATCAGTATCAAAGACAGCGTCAAAAGAGAAAACTTTCGGGGGTTCTCCATGTGCAGCATTCAGATTCTCAACGGTTATTTCACTGTTTATGGTATCCACGCGTATTACATTTTTGCAGTGCGCGTCCAACTCCTTTCCATTTAAAGGTCGAACACGGACTACAACTCTGACATTTTCTACTTCTCCGAGTTCCGTCGTGCTGTCCTACATGAAAAAACATTATGTAGTTGTTAGAAAAAAAAACTATGTAACAGAAAAAATCGAAAAGACAAAGTTTCGAAGAGTTACGATTATTTATTGTATTTTCTTTTCTATATTTCCTGATTAATAACACGATTACGCCAATGATACATTTTGACAGACGAGAACTATCAAACAAATATTTAATATCTTACGCTTGAAATGCATGTTTCTATGGTGCATAAAAATACTAACTTCAGTTCCCGGCATTGCAGCTCTGTTCCCTTTTTAAAAGTCACATAAACACACGATTTAGAACATAATATTTAACGTCAAAACACTGGGCAAAACGTAGTGAACTAGCAGACGACCTCCGTAAACAAATGGATCGATTTGTATGGTTGTACTGCATGAAGGTAGGCACAAGTCATATCATCTAGAACGTACGAAGTTGAAAACTCGGTAGATAATTCACCAACACTTAAATATATATGTATTTTTTTTTTCAAATTATACACATAAATTTCTTTTAATATTTATTGTACATGAACGAAAGCCGGTTTATATTTTAGCATCTTTTGGACAGTAAATAATTTTTAAATTCCTTCTAACTGAAACAAATTTATAATAGACGCAATTTGTTGTTAGTATGAAATTATTTATTATCCAGGTTCAAACGTATCATGATATTTATAATATGTGATTTTGAATTTGATTAATTCTTTTTGTGTGTTTACTAAATTAAAAATTCTAAGAAGAAAAATACGGGAACAATTGAATTTAGATAATTAAAAATATCATTTTACAGTGCATATGTTGACATATATGTACATAATTGTTATAATTGTTTAATAAATATTGAATTTTTAAACAATAATTTAAATACAAAATTTGAAAAATGTAGTAGAAAATGTTTTAACAAATCTATTTATTAAATATAATGCATTCTAGTAGTTTTTAATATGTAGAACTACTGTTTTTCATTTTTAGTACTTAAGTTTTATTAAATACGTAATATAGTTTAAAATTAATGTGCAAGAACAGTTTCTGCAGTTCTTTTTATAAACGCGTATACATAATTAGATAAAAACCATGTTTACGTATATTACGACTCCATTTTAGGCCATGTCGTTAATAACAAACAACCAGGCTTCCACGGAGTTAAATTTCACTTCCGCGATGGTACATTTCACATTAGTGACACATTTATGTGTCCATAAGTCTTCCACGCTACATTAATAACAGTTTGAATGTACAAATGAAGTAAACAAATAGTAATTATGCTTACGAAATGTACAATTCTCTTGTTTTTTTTTTCACTGATATTACAATGCAATAAATTCTGCAGTAAAATATTACACAACGTGATATTAACAAACAAAGCAAAGGACAAATCGATAATGTCAAATTTTTAATTTACCTTTACCATTTGAAAAAAGTAGAAATTTTAAGGTATGCGAACAAGATAAAACAATACGAAGGAAATAAATTTGTTAAAAAAAAAAAAAAAATAGAACGCATCGCCTAATATTCTGAAAGTTTTAGAGGCGACGAATACGCAATTTATGGAAGCAATCACCGGGTGAAAATTGTATGCATACGCAGCAGGAACAATAGGGAACGAATCCCCCTTCTTACGTTCTCTGGCAGTTCCCCTCCATGTCTTGTACCCTGGAACCTCAATGTATCTCCCCACCTAGAAAGAGTACACGTTCGAAACGAAACAGCAGCTGATGACCGTAACAATGCATTCTCTGTACACGAGAGCAATATGCTCTACGCAGGGTTGCGAGAGAAGACGGTGAACTTCGTTGCGCGCACGCTACAGGCCGCTGGATTACCGGTGTTACAACGATGTAAAGCCACTAGGACGCGTAGACAGCAGGTAAGGACCTATTCATTTAGGCGAGAGATATCGATCTTTGCTACTTCGATGTATCAATAGAGGTGATCGAGTTTGTTAAGGAGATGTCTACTTATCGAACGTGAAATCTTATCGAAATTTTGCTTGCTTTTACCATCGTCGTTTTTAACATGTTGAAGATTGAAATTTGTCTTTTAAATCGATAAACAAACGGAAAATGTGAATTGTGAGATAAAGTGCCAATTGTGAATTTGTGAAACGAGTATACTTTATAGTGAGAAGTTTAACGTTCACGGTGTAAGAATTGAAGCGTAATTTAACAATATTGAAATACGACATTATATGACGTTAAATTTATATCTATAATTAAATCAAATTAAAATTTATAAGGTGTACTTTTTCTTATTATCGCATCGGTTTTCTTTGTAATATTCTGCCTATAGTTATTTAGTATTTTAATACCGTATTCTAGATGCCCCCGTTTGGCGTTATTTGTTAATCTTTTCATTTGTATGTAACGGGGACAGTTTATCGGAAAACCTGTTATTTCCAGTCATCCGATGCTTAATACGTACTTATGACAATAACGATTTCACTTCTATTTAAAAAAAAAAAAAAAGAAACTCTATAATCTCTGCAAAACTGCCGAAATATAAATGAATTCTTTTTTATTATATCATATTTAAAATAAATATCTGTATGCATGATACTTTCTTTATTACACATGCTGGATAAATAATAAAACATGATAGGTGTTCAATATTGATATAAAAACTTCAACCCTCAAGTCTTATTTAAAAAAAATATCATTAGCTGGTGAAGTTCTCCTCTATTTCTTTCTCGTCACACATTTCTTACACCTGACGCTTTGGGTAAAGAGGAAACAGTAAGATATGTCATCGCGATAAAAGTGGAACACGAAGAAGCGTAACGCAACGAGTAAGGAACAAAAGCCGGGGAGTCAAGTGGATAAAAGTGAGGAAGGATGAAGAAATATTAGAAGAACAATCACGAAAAAGATAAATAAGAAAAGAGAGGAGGGGAAAAAAAGAAGTCAGAAGTAGCAGAAAAGGAATAAAAGTGTAAAAAGAAGGAGACGAAGGCAAGGCGAAAAGAAAGAAAAAAGATAGAAATCAAAAAAAGAAAAAAGGGTAAAAAAATGAAACAGACGAACGGAGAGAACGAAAGAAAACAGACATATATATATATATATATATAGAGAGAGAGAGAGAGAGAGAGAGAATAAGAAGAAAGAGGACACAAGAAGGGAACACTCGAGAGAGGTCCTGTTACCTGGTCCGCTCTCCTCTCCCTCTATGACGGCAGGTCAGTGTTGCTGTACTCGTGGACGAGAATGGATGTGTTGACCGATTATGCGTGAGCATTTTCAGGAAAAAAAAAATTGACCTCTTCTCTTCTCTCGCGACCGTTGAAAATTACGATCAGTGAAAACGTTTGCATATGGAGATGTGACATCACGGACAAGATATAGGATACTTCATCTTTAGTGACATATATATGTATGTATATATACATATATACGTGGAGCAACGGTTTCGCCGTACTGTGAGGTAGATTCTGACGAGGTATGTATATAATCGTTTAATTCTAATTGCAACACATAAGACGATTATTAGCGTGTTTGGTTTTGTGTTGCGTGAAAACGTTTCGGAAAAAAACACATGCTTTCGCTCGTAGGAATGATACACGGTACGAAAGGTTTCTCGTACTTATAAATTATCAAGGTCAGCATGTTACCCGTGAAAAAAAGTAAGACATTCATTAATGCGTTAAACGTTGTGCTGTAGCTCGCCTCGTGAAAAGCGTCGCATGTGTTACGCGCGTTAAATCTCCGGTTATCATCTATATGTAAATATACGATCGGCGTTCCACAAAACACGGGTGGAACGTGTACTATTTTTTTCAATGCACGCGTTGTACCCGTATGCATACGGCCCATAGTGAATTATCACGTTTCGTTACGTTCGAAAATTAATACGCACTATTGTGGTATCGCGTTACTTACGAAGTTGGCGTAATAGAAATTTAATAGGTGTAATATTTTTTTTTCCACACCTTCGATTGAAAAAATAATACGCTGATAAAAAATTTCGAAGTTACCGATTGTAGATTTACCAATTCTTACAGTGATGAGGAATTCACGTAAACACTGTGTCTTGAAATAGCTACAAACGATGGTAATGTTTGGTAGAAACGTTCTTTGTATATATTTCAAAGTAAATTTTCCAGTTGGAGGAACGAAATGAAACATTAGAAGATCAAAATCATATGAAAACCCCTTTTCTCGCTCCAAATCGACGAAATTTCATGATTTCCGCGAATCTTCGTACATAAAACGATGTCAGAAGCTCAAAATCACGTGGAAACGAGTTTTCTTGCTTCAAATCGACGAAATTTCATGATTTCCGCGAATCTTCGTACATAAAACGATATCAGAAGCTAAAAATCACGTGGAAACGAGTTTTCTTTCCTCAAATTAACGAAATTTCACGATTTGTTAAATTTGAAATATCAAATAGAATGAAACTTATTTGTGTGAACTACTTCACGCGTACCGATCTAACAATGAATTACATAATTTACACGTTTTTATTCGTAAGAATATACTATATTTTTAATTGATTGCTGTGTTTGAATCGCCTTTCACCGTTGTAAACTGCTTGTGTAAAGTTCTCCCCAACAATTTTTAATTATATTTAAGTAGGGGGGAACATGCAGGTCATTGAAGAACGGGGATGTCCTGTGATGAAAAATATTGCTTCATAATTTTTGTCGTATGATCGAAAGCATTGTCTTGTTGTAAAATGAATACTTTTCAAACAATATTCTTCGCATGCTTCCAAAGTTTACTCTGTTATAAATTGGGTACATCCTGAATTACCTGTCAGATCGTCGATAAATTTTATATCTGCCTTTCCAACGTGATAGTATTAATTAAATTCGTCAGAATCATCCAAGTTAAGTTTTTCTTCATCGGAAGATATTAGTTTCCTTCATTTGTTCTTCCAGTGTACATATTCTTTTGCAAATCGCAGACGATCTTTATATTGTACCGTTAAGGGCGGCTCTCCTTTTAGCTTTTTATGCTGGAATGTTTAACCGTGTACAGGGAACATTTCTAACGTTTGTTTATATGCCACTTTCGCTATTTAGCATTTTGTCTCGCTGTGAGATAGGAGACGCGAACCGTAAACTTTTACGTTTCGTAGAAATCAATCTGTCTTAAATCTGAATTTTGCACATTATTTGGCTAAATTGCAGATAACTTTTTAACTTCGTTTCACTGCATACGCAAATTTCGAAACACAACGATTATCCTCTTTATGAAGTTTTTCCAGAGGTGTTTGGATTGTAATACTAATGAAAATTTAAAAATGTTGCTATAGTATGCTATTTTCTTATCCCGAAGTCTATGTTCTTTAGTGTAACAAAAATACAACGATTACTTTATGAAGAAAAAAGAAACAACCAACATTAAACTTAGCTCTGTGCATAAAAAATTGTTAGGCTGATTAACTTATAATTCTATTGATGTACTCCATACACGTTTAACTTAGAAACACCGCATACGAAATAAAATAGATCAAATTCGCAACAAAAGAAAAAATATGTTCTGACTTACTAGCAGATACTCCAAATTAAATATAGACAACAAACTTTTCACATGTAAAACAATAATTAAACCAATCTGGACATACGCAATCGAACCATAGAATATGGCAGCTAAAAGCCACGTAACTAAACTTGAAGCGTTGCAATCCATTGTACTTATTGTTAGAACTGTAGTCAATACATCGTGGTATGTGCGTATATGACGAAATACGCAAGGATCTCGAAGTATTAGGTTAGTACGAAAATAATGTCGGTTTTCAAACTATATCTTTAAATCCACATATTACAAATCGAAATAAGTTTTTTTTAATCAAAATAAAATCCATTGTAATTTACACATTTCCGCCAACAAACTGTCAGTTTGTTAATTCCAGTAGCGTAAAATTCTGTTGTTCTGGAATTGATAAATTTTTTGAACGCATTTTTAACAACTGCTTGGTTGGTAAATATCTTCCCTTGCAAGTAGTGAATGAGTGTAAAAATTGTAGTAGAAGAAATAGCTCGCCTAGTGTGGAAAGTGCAAGATAAGACTAGACAATCATTCTAGCGACATAGCTGAAAAGCTTGTATGCAAAGGACTTACCTAGCCGAATGCATGGAAAGCATTTCAATGACTTGCTACCTGAATAACTTATGTTGTAACATTGTGCAGATGATTCCTAATGAGGAACACATCTACGTGCTATAAGCTCCTCACATTGTTAATCAAATTTACCAAATATTCTTACTAAACAAATTGTAAAGAAAAGAAAAAATTCATGTTCTTAGGCATTACTATCACTTTTTGCTTGTCTATTCGTTGTTTTGAATGTATTGGGTCATGTAAATGTGACGCCTAGATGCCATTATTTAAATTTATTATAAAAATGGGCGTTTTTTGAAAAATACTCATCGCATAATTCATGATTCTTTCGGTATAAATAATCGGCCAAATTAGTTTTCAGTTTAAAGATTAGTGAAAAAGTTCGGAGAAACTAGTTGTATTATTGATGAACCAAAAAGCGAAAGGCCAAAAACTGTACCGTAGAAATGAAAACATTGCTGCTGTAGGCGAAAGTGTTGAAAATGAACCGACATTAATTTCGCAAGAATTGGGCATATCTTATGAATCTGTATGGAGTATTTTGCATAATGATTTGCATTTACACGCGCACAAAATTCAATTAACCCAGGTATTGAAAGAAACAGAACATTTACAACGTCGTAATTTCGCTAGTTGGATTATTGAACAACGAACCACAGATCCATTGTTTTCGAGTAAAATTTTGTTTAGCGATGAAGTTCATTTCACAATGGATAGATTCGGAAATAAGCAAAATTGTCGTATTTGAAATAATGAAAATCCTCGTGTTATTCATGAAAAATCTCTATACCCACAAAAACTCACTGTTTCATGTGCATTTTGGGCAAATGAAATCATTGGACCATTTTTCTTCGACGGTGAGACTAGAAATGCTGTTATTGTGAATGCTGAGCGATACTAATCAATGTTGAGTGACGTTTTATAGCCAAAAATGAATCATATTAACGTGTTTGATGTCTATTCCCAACAAAACTGTCCTACGTGTTACGCAATTCGAGAAAACATTCAGGTTTCGAAATTTCGTCCACGTGTAATTTTATGAAATGCAAATTAGTCTCAAAAATCATAAAATTTACCACCGTTAGATGGTTTTTTTGTAGTGCTTTTCGAAAAGTCGAGTCCATGTTAACAATCTAGAAACAATTAATAACCTAAAGAACAGCATTCACATTGCAATTCGTGATATAACTCCAGCAACACGTCGAAAAGTCATTGAAAATTTCGTTAATCGAACTGATGTCTGCAGGCTCAGTGATAGTATGCATTTGAATGATATTCTATTTCACATATAATTGTAATGGTTCGTATTAGGTCAGTGCAAAAGTTCGTGTCCGATTTCAAATTGAAATACAAGCAAATGTTGCAATTATATAATCTCCGTTGTTCTGTATCTTTTTCTTCTGGTTAGGTTTTCTTCTGGACATTAAGTTTCTTTGCAATTTCTTTAGTTCAAATTCGTGGATTATTTTGCAATAAATCAAATCACAGCGTCATCGTTTATCAAAGAAGCTCGAACAGAACATGGCTCGTCGTTTAATTGAAAATCTCCATGTCTAAATTTTTGCAACCCATTTTTTTTTACCTTTACGAAAAGCTGATGCATGCTCTTGGTAAATGTCCCGAATATTTTTTACAACAGATCCTATTGGAATTCACGAAGTATAGCATGACGCGAATGAATCTTTTCTTCGCTCATTTTCAAATCCTTTTCTTACAACGTAAGAACAGTCGAAACACAAAACTCTGCTGATGAGATAACAGTTGAATATTGCTATTCTTATTCGCTATGAAATTTGTACATGCAACAACAAGGGTCGCTTGCAAACAAATAATTTAATGTCACCTATTAGAAATGGGCATGAATTTTTGCGCTGACCAAATACTTCCAATAAAAAAGTAAACAACTTGAAAAAATTCCAAAACAACTTGTATTTTATTAAATAGAAACATATAGACGTGTAAGTTGGAGAACCCTATATACCAAAATCAATTTCTCAATCTGTAATTTTCCGACGAACTTTATGTTCTGAAAAGGATGAAATTTTTCTTCATTATTTAATACATTACTTTTCTCGTGGAAATTTCAAGGGGAGTGTATATTGTTTTGCACCATTTAGTGGTTAAAGTATGCAAACAAACAGTCTACGGATAATTTTAGAAATGGAGTCTGCTAACACAGTGCTGTACTTGAGTGAATCCTCTAACGCACTTTTGCCTTCCTTCGAGCGTTGCTATTAGAGGATGAAGAGAGTTCAGAAAGTGATATGATCGGATTTGATACGATATCTTTCTTATAGAAGTATATATAACAGAGATAAAACGGGGAAGTTTGTTCTACTCGTGAATAAAGCTTGGACAGCACTGTGCTAATAAACCACCTTGGAAAGTAAACTGGGTGCATAACTCTTGCGGCTCACACGTACGTTTTATGTAAACGTGTAAATGAGTGTAGAATAAGGAAACTAGCCAGAGTGTCGCGTTTCCTTCTACAAAGCAAAAATTGGTTTATGAGAGAATATCGCTAACTTTTCTTGCAGTAGGTGAATTTTATGGATCTATATTTTTATTTCACAGTTCTGAATTTTAAGACTTTATAAAGCACAAAAATTGGTTTTAACGTTATCGGATTTTTAATAATTTACATTCTCTTAAATTTTTTTTTTTTTCAAGAAGAGACTTTTTTAAAAATTTTCTTAATGTAAGTTTATAGCGCTCATTGCACTATTAAATAAAACATTTTTTTTCTATCTATTGTACTTTAAGAAATATACGCGTAAAAGTGAGAGTGCCAATTTGACTTCGAGGTTAGTTTTCACACCCTTAAAGGGCGATCGGGCACGAATGAAGTATACCGTTATTCTTGTCTTGGATCACTCTATAAACCCACAAAGTTTCATTCAAATCAGTGAATTACAGTTCCCTTGTCAGTTAAAGTATTTTAGCAGAAATACTTCCTGTTTTATCAGTATATATTTGTAATGAAAAATAATTAAAAAAATTACATTTATGTAACTTAATAATAATTAGGAAATAATCACGTATCGATTGCACGAATTCTTTCGTGAATAATGTAAATGCATGTTATAAAGGTAATTGATATATTTTTTTAAGCAATTTTCTTAACCCTTTCGCTACGGCACATTTCAAGAGAAAGGTAGATGTTCAATTTTCAGCCGCAAAATTTGTCAAATTGTTGTTGAAAGTTTAGAAATTAATAATTTTCAAATTCGTAGGAATGTAATATTTGTTTCGTTAAATTAAAGTGGAAGCACGGAAAAGATAAAAATCTGATGAAAGGACGATAACAAAAGTATACGAGTCAAATTTCCAAAACTCCTATAGGCTCCAACAGTAATCAAACGGTTTAAAGATATTCTCTTTACTTTTTACAAATGACGAGATACAGTAATAACAAACATAATGATACATTGGTATTAGAAATTTACATTGCTGCGTTTCCATGAACTCGTTCGAAACTTACATCTTCGAATTTCATTATAATATTATCGCTTGAAAAAATAAGAAAATATTGAAATTATCCTGCATAAACAAAAAATGCTATTTTAGCACCTTTCGTCTTCCTTAAATAGTGGATAACCAATATATAAATAAAGAATTTTTACATCTTCCAATTACTTTGTTTACTAATAAATAAATATTTTCCAGAATAACTTTGTACTACGCGTAAAAAGAAAAATTAAATATATTTTACATCAATGAATCTTTATAAAGTAACTGTCTTTAAACTGATCTGTGCCTAATCTTTCAAGTAAAAGGAGAAAAAGAAACAGTTCTAAATACACAGTGAATTCTAAAATTAATTAAATAATTACAATTGCAATAACTCTTCTGAAATTAGTGACCAGTTCGTTGGTTAAACTTCCACGAAGAAAAGCTTTCGGTTGACATGGTTAGTTAACGCAGGGCGACACGTGACCGGTGATGCGCCCCTGAGGCGCTTTTTCCTCGTGAAATTCTCTGAAATTCTCGAGGTAGACGGTGCACCTTGCACCATAAAGTCGGACTCGTCGAATCGGTATGTTATGTACGGGTTGCGGCAATGTAATGCGGCATAGTAAGGTATGGTGCGTAAGACAGATGTTGGCCGAGAAACAAATAAAAGGGAAAGAGAGGAAAAGAGAGATCAAAGAGGAGAAGAGGTTGGTTGGTTGAAACCAATGCCACAATCTGACGAGCGCTACGTTACTATCATTAGTCACTTCGTGATATCTTTTACAAAAGATCTTAATGATTTAGTTCCCTCAATTTTAAGCCGATTATGATCACCAACGAGCGGGCTTTATTTTCACAAAAATTAATATGTCGTCGAACCCATTCGTTTCTTCGATTTATCGAGCTTCATTTGCGGATATTCATGCGGATACATGAATATAACGTAATACATCGTCGATATAATTATTTTATCCTTGTCACGTTTTAACGTTGCAACTAGATAGCAGATTTTTATGCATTTATGGGAAATTTAAAAGTGCAAAATTGTACAGAAGACGTGTAATATGGAAAAATATTAAAAATATAAAAGCCTGGTAAATAAAATAATTTTCTAACGAAGTTCTATATATTTCATTATATTCTCAAACATATGAATTTACATAAAAATCGGCTGTCTAGTAATTGCAATACACTTGCTGAAAAAAAGAACTGCGTTCGAATCCATTTTTATAATTTAAATTTTACCATAATCTTAAATTATTTTATTAAACACTTATACAAATGATTTATTATCTTATATTTGATATACATTTATTTAGCAATGATTTCTTGAATTAATACTTCAATTTCGTATCGTATTTTTTAAAATATCAACACGGATGCAAGAAGGAGTAAAGAAACTAACTGAAAGTCAGATCGTTTGGAGTAATGTTTGACAATCGTTGCGACTGACACAAAATATCCAAATTGTAGTGCTTTTTGTAATACCTGACAGACGAAATAATTTTCTATCAAAGTTCTATTTTTCTTACTATATTCTCAAAAATATGGATTTATATAACAATCCTCAGTCTAATTATAACAAAACGAAATATGTATTTTAAGACACATGGAAAAAAAGAATCATGGTGTTTCCTGTAATTTGAGATTACATATTTTAATAGGTAATCGAATATATAAATATACAATGTATACATGTATGGCGTTTCCTATTAATATTCAGACATACTTTAAGATACAACTTTTTTAAGATTGGATTAAACGATGTGAGTTTTTCTTTTTGAGAAGTTAGAAAAATCGGTTTATTAGCTAACTCGTAAAAAGTTTTGAAAAGTGTAAAAAAGTTTTGAAAAAATTGCAATTGATCTAAATCACGAAAGGATAATAAAGGACGCTTTTTACAACTTTTTGATCTGAGAGTGTAATGAAAATTTAAGATATATTTTATTGATTTTTATTGGTTGTATACATACTGAAAATTTCATCGAAATCGGTTGATGCAGTAACAAGCAACAAATATTGAAAGATGTAAGAATCTCTCGATTTATTGCAGTTGTTAGCTGAAACTCATAAAAAACTTCGATTTATACCGTTTCTAACCGTTTGTAGCTCACATAACTGATTTCGATGAAATTTTTAGTATGCATATAATCGTCATAAATCTATGAAATGTTTTTTTTTTTTTATTTTCAATACCAGCTGAGATAAAAAAGTTGTAAAAACGACCTTCAGTACTTTTTTCGCGATTCTAATCAATTGCAATTTTTTTCAAAATTTATTGTATGCATTATCTAGTAAATTAAACCTAACTTAAAAAAAATCGTTTGATACAATTTCAAGAAAGTTATTCTGTTTTAACCAATTAACTGTGTTCGGCGTGTATACTCGTTATGCAAAATAAAAAATTACCTTTTACCACAAAAACTCTTTCAGTAAGAAGTAATAAAACTGTCATTTGGTGGGTGGTACGTTTCATTTATATTACCAATAAAACTGCTATGTATTTCATAAAAAGAAGTTCGATTATTCTCTTTGATATATCGGTTATTCTCTGTACGATGTATTGCTTTTTACAAACTGAGTTGATTATTATTTCCCCAATGCAAAGTGCCATTTTGTGACACCTTGCTTTGATAAATACCACACTGAAATCAACTGAATTTCTTAAAATTACTTTTTTTTTTAATTTCTCTTGTTTATGAATTTTATTATTTTTCAAAAATTTTTGAAGTTTCTAATAACAATCTTTTCAACAATGAATTTTTATTTTTTTATCGAATGGAAATGTAATCTTTCCTCGTTTTGTTTTACTTTTGTCGTAAAATTTATAATGGGAGCATTTGCCCTGCGTTTGACTTGTATACCCGTGATCGTTTGAGTTTAATTATGCATCCTGTGAGGGATTTTTAAATTGAATTCCGCATTTCACTTATTAAAAGGTGTTCAAATATTAACGGAAGTCACTGTATAATTACAATTGGATAAATTGCAAGTAAATAAAATGAAAATGTTTCAATCTTCTCGCTTTCCTCTGTGTATTTAAAATTGTTAATTTTATAGTAAACTTAAGAGGATAAATGATATTAAACGTAGAGATATAGTTAAGAATTTAGATACTTTGATTATTTTCCTCAATGTACAGAAATAATTTCATTTTTTATTCAGTGTATGCAATTTTCTATTAAGGGTGAGAAAGTTGGTTCAACTTGTAAAAAAATTATTCTGTTTTAAACGGGATACGAATAATTCTACGATTTACTGTATGTACAATTCGAATATCGTCGGACGTCTTCCTTTTGATATTAACCATGCCGGTATGTAGCACGAAATAAACGCTTATTAATAAGTTTAATGATATTTAGAAAGCTTAGCAAGACTAGGAAGAAAGTAAGTGTATTGATTCGAAAGTATATCCTTAAGCAAAGTAATTAATTTGATGTTTAAGATTAACATTCTAATTAAGATCTTTTTACATCTCTGAATATTTAAAAGCATCTTTTAATTTGAAGATTCTGAAAATTTCAAAATTAGATACATAGATGGTTAATCGATCCACGAAAAAATTCATCTGCGTATTACTTTTAATTATTCACAATATTAAATATTTAATATTGTGAAATTGTACATTAATTAGTATCGATTAAAATAAAGGATGAACAAGTATAAAAATGGAGATTGCAAGTAGGAAATTTCGAATGCATTATTAGTAATGCAGGATACAGGCAGGTGATACAAAAATGTTTTGTAGTTTGAAAATTTTATGGTGACGACATGATGCACGCACGGTGCCGTTAAACAACGGTGCATGGGTCATATTAATGCCATAAGTCTGAGGATTCGTATAGTGTTGTACTGTTGCGTTGTGCACCTGATATTGATCTAACAGCATATTCTGCATAGCAAATAGCTATGGATATAATTTGAACCTGCACATTTCGGTATTTTTCGTTTGAATATTCCGTAAGTAATGTTTTACGCAGATAAATAAAATTGGATAATTCGCATTGGAAAAACTTAAATAATATTGAAATGTGTACATACATGAAGATAAACAAAATAGAAAATTCAAAGAATGAAAAGCATAATTTTGTTTATATGCCTATTATGATAATCGTGGTACTATTTTTTATGGAAGCTATTTAGTGAAAACAAATTTACATGTTATAGATGAGTTCTTATTAAAGGTATAGGTAGATTTTTAAAAATAATTTCGAAATATAATTTAACATGTTCGATGACTATTTATTAGGTTGTGTAACATGAAATGCCAAATTTTTCAATGAAAAATAGAATTTCTTAATTCAACTTAACATTACATTTAGATTCCCTAATAATAATTTACCAAAAATTGCATGAACTTTGGCACGAAGTCGAACTTTAATATGAAAAATCTCAGAACATTTGGTCCGAACCAGATATCTTTTCAAAACAATGAATATATTTAAAACTTTTTTGTGAACAATAAAAGAAGCACATGAATTGACATAAAAAAAAAATACGCGTGTACTTCCATTTAGAAATACTAATGCTGATCTTGAAAAATCTGAGACGACCTACACCATTAGAAAGACATGCTGCATCACTCGGAACCGTTTAATGACGCGCGAAATTAAGAAGAAGCAAGTAATGACACTTATCATTTGTACAACAAAGATCTGCATTAATAACCAGATGAAATCTCTAACCTGAGAAATAAGTATATACACAATTTTAATTTACATTTCTTCTTTTACACTGTGAATTACACGCAATCATTTATTCCACTTGAAATCACTGAAAAAGAGTGAATATTCGAGCTAAATTTTTGATTTCACAAAATAATGTATGAACAGTAAAAGGAATATTGTTTATTTCAATTTTAATAGTTTGTTACGTCTGCTTAATATAACGCATATACGTTTCTTCGTTTGTAAAACACGAGATTAAAAAGAAATACTATTGGTAAATCAATTATATGGAACTTCCCATCCAATCCACGATTGACAGCAATCAGTAACGACTTTTTCAAGCAGATCACTGTTTGTACATACACTATTAAAACATAACCAAGTCGTAATCGCAAGAATCATAATAGACCACACGAAGCTCACCTACAAATGTCATCTCGTTAACCCTTTGGTTAACGTAGGTTATATTTGGTTGATGTGGTTAACCCTGTAGGTCGAAAGTCGTGGAAAACTTCGATTTTCACCATCTTTAACAGTTCGTAGCAACATTAACTGATTTCTATGAAATTTTCAACATATATATAATTCATATAAATCTACAAAATGTGTTTCTTAAATTTTCATTTCAGACTCAGATAAAATTGTTGCAAAAAGCGTCCGTTACTATTTTCTTCGTAATTCCAACTGAAATTTTTCCAAAAATGTTTTGACACATCATGTAGTAAACCAATCCTTCTAACTTCTCACGGGAATTCCATTCGTTTAAAAAAAGTTATTCTATTTTGAAGAGTGTCCGAATATTAATGGGAGTCACTGTATTTCACACTTCTCGATATACTCGGTATTAAACTTAGCGAACAAAATTGAAACTTTGTTAAAAGAATGTTAAAAGAATAATTTATTTGCAAACGAAGAGTGACTAGACTAAGATACTTGACTAAAGTATTGTGTATTACTCTGAACCTCTGTTTGTAAAATCTTTGTAGCACTCCCTTTAGAATCCTCGTGTTTTAGCTTTTATGTGTTTATGTGTTTTATGTGTTAACTGTGTTTGTGATGAACATACCTTGTGTGATTTGTTTGCGTTTGGGAGTACGTTATCGGTCCTTCCAAGGGAAGGAGTTGTTGTTAAAAATTACATTAAATTTTTGGGATTTTTAAAAATTTACTGAGCAGGGAAAAGGCACAGAAAACTCATGGTAGCTAGTATTCAAATTCTCCCTTGTCAATTTAACAAGATCCTTAGGCTAGCAATAACCTAATATTTCACTCTCGATCTCTCTACGGAGAGTATAGATACCTCGATCAAATGTGGCAAACTAATTTTATAACGATAATTCGCCAGACCTAAGGTCTGTCACGTTTACATTGCAATGCAACAATAATAATAATATAATTGTATTATATAATAAATATAAGATAATATATGATTACGATATTTATGTATCGTATATATGTATGTATTTATATGTGTTTGTATATGCTAACATAATGTTATTATTATATGGGTGGGTATGTATAGTGGAAAGGCAGTGACAGTTCGTAACAGACACAATTACTGTTTTCTTACTAATTAAAAAAATATCCTATCCATAAAAATAACAACGTGTTATTGATCATTCGATCAATGATATTGATCATTCGGTCGATCTCCTACTGTGTACCAATAGGTTTCTAATCAGTCGCAAAGTTTTAATACATGTGTTCATGATAGGGGTGGCGCAGGCGCGAATGTAACCAGTAACTTCTGAGAAAAACAGATGATCGGTGGTATTCACGATACTAACAATTTGTTCGCATTCAGTATGAGTCGGTGTGCCGGTAGAGAAACATACGTTTACTTCTGCCGGCAATGGGAAATGTCAAAAAGAAAACCTCGCCGTTAATTAACGAGTTCGATTAATCATTCCGGTGCCGCGAGAGAACGTGATTTTACATTAAAATTGTCTACCTATGCAGTGAGAAAAATATTTGACGTTTCTACGATACAGTGTTCGACGTGGTTTTAATGTAATACACGCTAAAGTTTACAGAGTGTTTTTATAATATTACTTACATTTACAAGTTTCCAGTTTAGTAACGAAAGGACGATGAGTTTTCATATTTAATTGATATATCTTTATACGTTGTGCGATGAAGAAACCTTTTTTATTAATTACCTAACTAAGAGAAAGTTTATTTAATCAATTTTTATGTTATTTTGTATTTCTTGAACTGTGTGATTCATGTGAAAAGTGTCTTAAGTGTCTAGTTGATATTCTTTTAGTATTCTTAGAGTTATTTAATGTTACAAACAATTGTTAAAAATATATAATTGCAAGTAATGAAGAATCCTCCTTTGAACAGCCTGAAAAATCTGAAGTTATGAATCGATGAATATCAATGGGAATATTATATTAATATTTTTCAAAGATGTAAAAGCGTCAGTTCACAATTATTCGCGTTCGACGATAATTCTCTAAATCATAAAAATGTGAAATTATATTTAAAAATTCCATCTATCAAAAATTTTTAATTTTTCCAAATTTTTATCAAAAATTCAAAAAAAACAAACCGTTTTAACTTCCGTATTTGTCGAAACTAATATTAATATATGTGAACGGTGAACAAAAGTTTCGAAGAAATGCTGTACGATGTAGTAGTATTGGAAAATTGTGCGGAATACCATCCGCAAAGTGAACTCGCGAAAGAGAAATTCATCAAAAGTGTAATTCACATCGATCACAAATGTTCCATTTATTATTCCCCTAAAACTACTCTTGTTAACATTTGCTTAAATCTATCTTGATAAAACAAATCCATGGTGAACACACATAAATTAACAGCATCGAAGTGAACGTTATCAAATCGTTCTTTCGATTTACGGCTCACGGTAAAGAATCGAACGTAACAAGACACCAAATCGACTGTTATTTTGCGTGTGATCGGCACAACAGATTCACAGAGTGGCTGAAGTTTTTTATAAGGTCGTTGATCGATCATTTTATCGGGACAAAAAACGAGCGGTGGTGAGAGTGTCCCAGTGAGAAGCAAGAAATCACTCGATAGAAAAGTTTGCAGATACTTTCCAGTCTCATGGCGAGGCACCTAAAGCGTGTAACATCCTTGAAAAAAGGTATGACACTGAGGACGAGCCACTAGGCGAACACTCATTTAGAACAATGCCATCGTAATTACTACGCCAGAAATAAGAACACCTTGAGCTCTGTCTTCCTTTTCTCTGAACTCGGGTCATTGACCTTTCAGTTTTCCCGTTTATACGGAACAATTGATCATGATTCTTCCACGATTTAACGATTTGTCGATAACTGAGAATATTTTCTGTCATTTCCGTGACGCGTTGAAAGATATCCGATTCGTCAGGCTTGATTAACAATCCTACTGTTCCTTTCTCTTTGATAATAATCTCTTCGTCTTGTTATTTAACTTTTTATTTATTTTGAAAGAAGTAATTACGTTTACATTGTGAAAATGAATAGGTTTTATACAGTAAACAGTGAACGGCATTTTGATTTACATAAATAGTAATTAAAAATAGTAGTTAATGTTGTTGTATAGAAAATTTATCGATGTTATTAAAATAAAAGAATATAGTCAAATACATTAAGCAAAAGTATTCGATTGTTGTTAGATTATCTTGAAAGAAGTAATTACATTTACATTGTGAAAATGAGGAGATTTTAAATAGTAAATAGTGAAACGTTAATTTTGATTTACAGAAATAGGATACAAAGTATGCAACATTGAAAATTTGTAGCTTCAGTGTCGTATAAAAAATTGATCGCTGTTATTAAAATTAAAAATAAAGTTAAATAAATTAAGGAAAAGCATTCGATTGTTGTTAGATTATTTTGGGAAAAAATACATTTACATTGCAAAAATGAATGGATTTTACATAGTAAAATGAAACTTTAATTTTGTTTTACATGAATAGGATGCAAACTGTGCCACATCGAAAATTTGTAGCTTCAATGTCGTACAGTAAATTCATCGATGCTATTAAAATTGAAGATAAAGTCAAATAAATTAAGGAAAAGTATTCCATTGTTTTTAGATAAATGTTCTTCTCTCACGTATATTTCAAGTTCTGTATTTGAAATATTGGTAATTTAAATGTGTTCCATATGAAACTGTAAATTTGATAAAGATACATGTTAAATAACGGTTCTTTGCGTGAATGCTTCAGGAAACTAATGAATTTAAATAACGCGTATTAAAACGAACATGTGTTCTGTACGAAATTGAAATGTAAACGAATATATCCGGGTCGTTAGATATTCAGTTCATGTGTAATTAAGGTTAACGCAAAGGAAAAACAAATGACGTTAATTGGTGTTATTGTCAGAATGGTTGGGCTATGAATTATGAAACTTATAAAAACATCAATTGTATCGCTAAAAAATAATTTGTAAAGAAATTTCAATTCTCTCTCGATATTCCTCTTGTATCTGAATTAAGAAAATATGTAATTTTACAGATGCTTCATTTTGTATGTCTCATTGAATGCAAATTGCGGTAATGCTCGTTGAATGTTTCACCATTCTGCTGATATAATTGTAAAATAATGGATCAAGCCGTTTGAATTTCGTTGAATTCACTTGTATATTGCGTTATTACGTGTCAACTTTCGTTTACAATCGCACGGTGAAATGTAAACTTACCGGTACTGAATTTTTGATACATTCAATTAAAAATGTTACTTGACGCTCGTGTTTGTGCATCGTTTGTAACTTTCACGTTGCAGAAAATGCAACGTTAACAATCGATTATTATAAACGCAACATTCAAAGATCCGAAATATCATTTCTCGTTCGTATATTTCATTCTCTTTTTTTTTTTTAACCTTGAATGAAAGGTAGAAAGCGCATGATCTACCTTATTTGATCAATATAAGCTGAAATCTATGTGAAGTTCGAAAGAAACGGTTATAATCACGCGATGGTTAGTATCGCGCGATCAGTGTAGATAGTGGAGCAATTTTTAACCGAAACACTATCCTGTATATCTAAGGTGTATAAAAGAAGTGTTTTTTTCTTTTCTTTTTTTACAGGAAGTGTGCAAAAAAAAGTGTTTTTCACAGGTACAATTCGTTATTCGAATTTTTGTACGATATAAATACATTTTGTTTAGTTTCCTAACGATATAGTTCACCAATTCATTTGTAAAACAGAATTTAACAAAGTATATCACCAAAGTATTTAAATTGAACATGGTTCAAGTGTATTTCAATGAAAATTTTATTCTTTCATTTTTTTTAAATTTTTATTTCTCTTTGTTTCTTGATTTTTCTACGCGTTCTATTTTCGGTTTTTAACACACGTTAAAAGAAAATGCAAATTCATACTTCCACAAACCGAATACTAGACACGATAATACTGAGGAAGGCTGTGGTATCAATTTCTGCGCAAGGGGTGTTTCTAATGCCAAGGTCTTGTCTTCGATTGTTCCTGCTTCTACTCTTAAGTGTATCGGACAGTGCATGTCTACTGACATTTCAATCCTGAAATTAGATTTTCCAGAAATCTGTAAATGAAATTGCGATCTGTCGATGTTACGGTTTAATGAAAATAGTAATAAAATCTTACGAGTAATTTCTAATACAGTATTGATGTCTTTATAGTAATATTAACGATTATCATATCTGTTCTATGTTGTATTATTTTTCTTTCTTTTTTTTTTTTATGTGTAAGAAAGTATGAAAACTTGACTGACAGATTGTTACATATTGTCAGATTCATTATTCTAATTTGCTCAATTTCACATTCGTTGTTTCTATCAAACACACGATTTCCCATATGCATTATGCAATTATAAGCGAAATGAAAAACGTTTAGACTTATTTAATATCAATGAAAGTTCTACTTTACGAGCGAGTTGTATGAAATTAACACATTTGTAGATGTTCTGTTTAATTTAAACAAAATCGTATACCAAACAAGTTCAATAGTAAATAAATTAGAAAACAAGTGTGTTTCATTCGCTTGGTAAAGTGAATGAAATCCTCATACGTTCACAAATGAACGAACAGACTTATTAATTGACCAATTAATGAATTGATACGCATGAATGACGATATTAGTTAGTCTATACTTATGCTACATACGAGCAACATGTCGATTTCCACTGTTAGGAACAATGAGAGAAAAAGGTTTAATTTTCTAAAGAGAGTTGATACACAAACCCCTTGACTTAGTGAAATCAGTTTTGATCTAGAAATTACCTTCGAGTTTCACGCGACGTTTACGAGCAACGAACATAAATCGAGGTGGACGACTTAACAAATGGATCAAGTAAACGCGACATTCCTTGAAAACCGTCCTCGATTCCTCCTGTATGTACATTGCGGTATCGTTATTTGCGTTCAAACGATGTTCGTCCTTGCACCCCAAGTTGCATTGCAATTGATATGCACATCAGTTAGGAGTGTATTATGCGCGGAAAAAATATCAAGATTGTGCGATACCGCGGTTGTTAGACAGATGGTAAAAAAAAAAAAACAGGTGAACTGTTTCTAAAAGAAGGACTTTCTTTTTAATGTCTTTCGTCAATGACGATTTTTTCCTATTTCGCGACAAATCGGAATAATCATTCTATGAATACCTACTGTTATTCATTTTTGGAGGAAGTACTTAAAATAAATTCAAATAAATGTAAATCTTAACTTAGAATAAATTTAAAATGAACACTTTCACGACGGCGATGTTAACTTCCACTGAACAATACTTACTATTACTACTATTACTCATTTTTAATTATAAACTAGAGAGATTCAGTTTCCGCTTGAAAGATAGACGCGGTTAACAGGTTAAATTTATTGTAACACTCTTTGCAAAATTCTCAAAGCTGAACTGTCGAATAAGGAGTCGATCAAAATCTGCGTGGTACTTAACGCGTTAAATTAAATAGATAGTTCTTTGGTAACTCTTTTTTTTTACTTATCATATCTTTCGAAGAACTCCTCGATGGATTATTAAAAAGATATATGTTTTTCTCCATTTTATTATACTATCTGAAGTGTTTTATTGCATATTAAACACAATCCATTCTTCTGAATTTTTCAGGAAAAAGAGAAGCTGCTGGAAGTGGAAACTGTGTAGGTCATTGTCCAGGTTCGACAGGAGGTCCACCTAAAGCAGCTAACAATATTGCTGGTTACGCTAGTGCACCTGGGGGTGCCAATATGACCCCGGAGGTTACTGCTCCCGATGAAGAATTTGCCTTAGACGTTACTCGGAAAACTCAGGTCAGATAGATTTTTCTGTTCTGCTTAGACGCGACATATCGAACCTAAGAATAATGAAAATGTCACTGATCTATACAAATAAAAATATGGATCAACCGAGACATCTGGACACTCTGTCTTTTCCATTTTAATATGAAATGCATTGCACGGAAATATATAGTTTCAATGGTTCGTGTTCTTGTAACAGCAGGAATTTTTCGACGGAATTTACGTGATTCGAATCATTAACATCATCGTATCGTACACGTATTATAGTGCTCCACACGAAATATTCCATCGGTCTTCTTTTGTAGATACAACGTTAGTTGAATTACAACTTGGAAACCAAATATACAACGTTTAACCCTTTCGCTAAGGCAGATTCCAAAGTTTCAAAGTTTGTTAAATTGGTGTTGAAAGTTGAAAAATTGATCATTTTCAAATTCGTAAGAATGGAATATTTGTTTCGTGAAATTAAAATGGAAGCGTGGAAAGAATAAAATTCTGGTGATGGGACGATAACGAAAGAGTACGAGCCAAGTTTCCAAAACGTCTATAAGCGCTAACAGTAATCAAAGAGTTGAATTACAATTGTTTAGAGGAAATTGATACTTTTCGTTGTGTTCCATTGAAGTATCTAATTAATTTTTTTACTTTCGATAGTTGATGTTACAATTGAAATCGTATCGTCGCTATTTCACAATTAGACACTTGGGGATTATTTAAATAGAATGTTAAATAGAAACTTCTGTTCGGAAACAGAATTAAGATAATTATCGACAATTAATCATTCTTAATTTCATTCGAGGAATTCCTTTGTATTGTTTTTAGTTTCTCTTACGCGCGATCGTTTGTTTAGCAAAAACCGACACGTTTCTCGTGTTTTCTATTAAAATACTAAACAGGAATCGAATGTACTTAACGAACGAGATTCGTAGAATGTATGAATGTTGGTGTAATACACGATACATTAGTCTCGAATTTATGAGTGCAAAGAAGAAATTATTGTCTACATGAGAAATACAGCAAGTAATGTTTTCCGGTGTGGAAGTCGTGAGACTACTTGAGAGATTTTTATCGTTGTATTCTTTATGTTGTCGACACTGAACGGAGAAGAATAGATCTCCTTATTAAGACGTGAATTATTCGAAGAAAAAATATTCGTATAGTGGAAAGTGTTCGTTCTTCACAATGTAATTTACTCGATGAAAAGGAATTTCGCCGAGTGACAACATTGCAACTGTTTAATAAAGAAGATACACAAGATAAAAATAAGCTCCGTTAACCCTTTAGCTACTACAGATTTCGATAGAAAGATAGATGTTCAAATTTCATTTGTCAAATGGTCTTCGAGGGTTTGAAAATTAATCATTTTCAAATTTATGAGAATGTAAAATGTATTTCGTTAAATTGAAATGGGAGCACGCGAATAATAGAATGCAGGTGAAAAGGCGGTAGCAGAAGAATATTAATAATTATGAATTATTATTATTACTCTGAATATTAATAATAACCAGCCAAATTTCCGAAACGCCTACAAGCGCAAGCAGTAATCAAAGGGTTAAAGTATGTACATTAGAATTTCAAAGAGAAGAGAAAGAATTTTAAACCTCGAATTAAATAGTTTCAATTTTTAGTAGAATTTATATTTGAAATGATGAGTATCTTTCTTCGCGTATTTAGATACATTTTACAATATTATATAGATTAACATATTTGAGATTTTCAGTTGTCTTTTATATTTACATACTGATAAGATTTATTTTATTTATGTTCTTTATTATTTTTGTTATATTAATTATTTATTTTGTTAATTTATTTTTCTCAATAATATAATTTTTATTATTTACTTTTCCCTATAAATATTCCTATTCTTATTTTATTTATTTAATTCCCCTTTTTAACCGTACGTTTCATTCGTAAATGAGTCACGTTTCATATACTTACATAGAATTGCTATTGCAAAAACATTTGTTCGTGATGTGTAATTTTTAAACAAATTTTACACTTTCGAGAAATTTGAAATATTATTCTTATGGTTGTTTGCTCTGTGCGGTCTCATTACCGTGGCACAAATGCGTCTAAGACGTGCAAATTATTAAAACATAAATTTAATAGTTTGCTGCACCCTGAATGGTGAAAATACTCGATACCTTAAGGCTTCGTCTCAAAATAAAAAGTTCCTCAGTATTGAACAACGTTTTAAATAGTGAAACACTACGTTCTTGGCTAAACAAGTAGTATTATTACTATGGAAATGCATGATATGAGACAAAGGACAACGATGCGCCTTTCCTAATGGTCTTGAAATATGAAATTTATTGAGCGAAATTAAATGATACGTAAGTAGGTTATACATGGATAGTTAGTAGCAAAACCAGTCCATGTTAATTGGCACAAATTGTTACATTTTTTTTTTTTCTTAGCAAAATGCATGAAATGTCACAGGGTGTTTTCTCTAAAACTATTGAAAATATCGTACAAAGTTTTCTCTGTATTTATTATAATATATCGAGATGAAAATATTTTTCAATAAAGGAATTGGAAGGTTGTCATTGTTAATAAAAGATAAGAAAAGATAAAAAGATACTAATTATTCAGAATACTGTTTAGAAAATGTATTACTCGCTATGAGAAGAACAATATGATTGTTTCAACATTTTGAACATGTCTTATATGATAATTTAAATGATTTTTTATTAACAACACTGGTCTTCGAATTTCTGTGCTGAAAAATGTTTCTGGCACAAATTTCTAGTCATGACAAATGTATGAAAAGTGTTTTTAGTAAATGTCGTTACATTAAACAAAGTCTATCGAGAAATTTAAAAATTTGCTATCTAAAAAAAGTCGACTTAGTAAACCAGTAATAGTATTTTATGTTATTTAAAAAATTTCAACAAACTGAAGCACTTTAGAAAGCATTTCTTCTTATTGTCTTACTGTCACTTTGTATATGTAATTTTTCTGGTTAATGTTTTTTTTTTTTACAAAAAAAGTACTTTAATAAATAGGTAACTCTTTTTTTAATAGATAATTTAAATTTTTTTTTCATTATACATCAAAATACGTAGCTAAATGCATCATTTGCACATTAAAATGGCGAGAAACATTATTTTCTTTAATTCTATAATTTCAATTTTATTTGTGTAACTTTAATATGCAAACAATGCATGTAGCTACATATTTTGATGTACAATAAAAAATAAACTAAAACCATTTATTAAAAAAGAAAGAAATGGTACCTATTTATTAAAGTACTCTTTTAGTGTAAAATAAAATAATAATTTATTAAAAAATAAAATTATAATTATAGAATTAAAGGAAATAATGTTTTTCATTACTTTAATGTGCAGATAATAAATTAGGTTACGAATTTTATATTAAATTTACCATAAATTTTGTATTGAATTTTATATCAAAATTAATTTTATCTTTTTTAATTCTAAAATTACATAATTTTATTATATTTTAATACATATTAATTTAAGGAAGATAGACAAACAAACAATTTCGATGTTAATTAGTATGTTTACGTTGCCAGCAAGCATCTCTTTCATTTGTTGATGAATAAAAATACTTCAGGTCCCTTTTACTCGTGCTACTTATAGAAACGCGAAACACGTGAAACTTTTTACTTTGAATCAATTACGTTTATTCATGCAACTTAATCTGATCATTCTGAGGTTAATGACGTTCCCTCGTGACGCCAGAGAAACTTCTTCGATGTACGTGCACGCGATGTTGCATGAGTACGCATGAATCATGTCCTATATCCTAGCAAGATGAAGGAGTAATGGCTTTTATTGTGTACAACTTCTGTATAATTTGGTTTTTCACGAAGGTGACTGTAGCACGTTTTCTTTAAAAAGTATACCAATCGATACGTTTCCAAGACCAGGATAGATATAGTTAGAATGTATAGGGTGTCTCATAACTTCTGTAACTCTTAGAAATTGGGGGTTGCTGAGGTGACTCTGAACAATTTTTCCCTTTACCAAAATATTGGTTGAAGCTTCATTTTTCAATTATTAATGATATGTATGTGTACAGTGGCTCCCATTAATATTCCCTTAATATTCCCATTAATATTCCCTAACATACCTTTCAAAATAGAATAACTTTTTAAAAATTGGATCAAACGAATTTAGTTCTTCTGAGAAGCTAGAAAGATTAGCTTCCTAGATTATATGTACAACAAATTTTGAAAAAGTTACACGTGGTCGGTGATTGCGAAGAAAATAATAAAAGTCGCTTTTTACAACTTCTTTATTGAAGCTTCTAATGAAAACTTAAGAAATATATATTGTAGATTTATGTCAATTGTATACATGGTGAAAATTTCATCGAAATCGGCCGATGTAGCGACTGATAGTGAAAGACGTAAGAATCTTTGTTTGAATCTATCGCAGTTGTAGGTTGAAAGTCGTAAAAAACTTCGATTTTCACCATTTTTAACCGTATATAATTGATACAAATCTATAAAATGTATTTTTTAAATTTTCATTACATTGTCAGATAAAAAAGTTGCAAAAAAGTAATCTTTACTATTTTCTTCGCAATTCGAATCAATTGCATTTTTTCCAAACATGTTTTCATATGTCATTTAATAAACCAATCTTTCTAACTTTTCCAAGAATCTCGAGTCTTTGGTTCAGTTTTAGAAAATCTGTACTGTTTTAAAGGGTGTCCGAATATTAATGGGAGTCACCGTACATATACATGTATACACGAATTTTACGTTGTCTATGGAGAACTGATACTAAATTAAATTGTGCGAAGAACATTGAAGAAATATAACAAATTTTCCATAAATTATACTAAAAATACTGAAAATCTGTACTGAAGATTCAATTTCAATTTCTATTAAAATTATCATACGTATAGATTATGCATATATTGTTCCGTTTATTATGTTTAATTATACAAAAAAGGATGAATTGAAGAAAAATTTCTCTCACTTTGTTTCGTAAGAAATAAAGATTTTTAAGCAGTATAATACACAATGATCTATAAAATTGTATTTTTTTTCTACAAATACAAATGAAGTTTTTCCTAAGAGAGAATGTAATTTCTTTTAAATAAATAATTTTGTGATATTTTTAATGGAAAATCAATTCCCTCTTACATGCAAAATTATAAATACACTTTGATGTACTATTTTTAATACCAGCAAATTGTTTGTTCTTACAGAAGGACGTGGAAGCCATTCGCGATGCGCTATATCTTAGTGCAGCCTTTGCGATCGCATGGATAATAGGTGCAGCAGGTTTATCACTAGCGTGGCTTTTAATAATATTAACACTAGCAGTTCCAATTCTAAAAGCAAGGAGATCCCGTTTCCTTCAATCGTCGCTTCAACATGAATTAGCCAGGCTACGTCGAAGAAAAGCTCTATACAAGGATGAAACTGCTGAATGGCTAAGTTTGCTGCTCAACAAATGGTAATTATTAATTTTATATTATCAGTTGCATTAATTTTCATACTTTTTGTATATAAATGTAATAATTAGTATAATATGTAAAAAATAAATAAAAATAATTACACATATCTGATATTTTTAATACGAAAACAATAAAATATTATTCAGCTGTTTAAAGTGGAATGTTTCGTTTAATACAATTGATTTGCATATTAATAATAATTAATAATTAGACATCAGAGATCATAATCAAAGGAATATTACATCAAATTACAAATTTACGAAAACGAAACTACTATCTATATGTTTCTCTTCCTTTCCAAAAATAAATTGCAAACTAATATAATAGTTTAGTAATGCAATGCTAATAGTTTATCTAACTGCATACTTTGCTCTTAAAACAGGAATTGAAACAACAATCACCTAATGAAATTGTATAACTGATTTGATTAAATATTTCAAACTTTAAACATATAAAGTATTAGGTTATTCTAAGAGTTCTTTTCGTTATATTCATGCACTGCTTTGCTTGGCAACATTTCGAATAGAGTTTCTGATTTTGAAGGTTTATTGAAAATATACGTGTAGATAATATATGCGAATAACACATACTTGTAAATTATATAGTTCCACGTGTATTAATCCGTACACCATATTTTATTTTTAATTAGATATCAGAATGTTCAGATATGCAAATAAGTAAATAATTTGTCATAATCTACTAGCATTTTCATTATTGTACAAAAAATCTGCCCTTAAATAATTTTTTCAACTATTTACATGACGAGTTCACAGATAACAATGACATTTATATTCAAATTGAAGCATATACGACCGAGTCACAATTACGCTTCAATTTAAATCCATTTTAATGGTGGAAGGCTAGGGCAAACAAATATCCAGCAATTTCCAAACTTACCAAAAAATATTTAACAATTCCAGCAACCTCGGCGATGGTTTTCATGAGCTGGAAATATTGCAACAAAAAAAAAAGGAACCGTTTGCTTCCACGAAATGTTAATACTTCAGTTTTCTTATCTCAGAAAAAAAAATTAATAACTTGAACTTTATTAACCAAATTGAAATGTTTCTTATTTTCATCTGCAACCCAGTAAATTAAGTTTCATAAACAATTTACGTACCGAAATATTCTGATATTTAATTGTAAAATAAAATATGGAGTATGAGTTAACATACGTAGAACTACATTTCTTATACAAATTGTATACGTGAACTTCAATACACGGATGGACGTATAGATATTATGATCCGTGTACCCGTGTATTTCGATATACGTGTACATGTGTATTGAGAAGTACACGGATTGAAACACGGATATATTAATTACACGTGTACAGGTATATTTTAGGTACACGTGAAATCGGGATCGCTAGTTTCAAGTATACATGCAGTCTAATTTGTTCAACACTAGGTTTACGGAATACGTCAATTTTACGCATTTGAGATTTCACGGAACAATGAGCGAAATTACAGAAACAATTGCTTTTGTTTGCCAGCAAATTTTGCTCACTTTTATTAATCGAATTATACGAAAATATAACCGAATTTGTAAGTTAACAATATACGATTAAGTTGTCTCTAATAAATCGATTTCTCAAAGGGAAAATTCGGTTTCTCGTTTACTCAAGGAAAGCCTGTAAACCTGGTGTTAAAGTTAAAATTATAAGTCATTAGTTGTTTTCTAGCTTTCCAACAGTATGTTTCTTTCTTGGTAAAGTGTCTCTTGAATTTTTCTGTACCATCTTGAATGATGGAAAACCAGGATATGCATTTGCAACATGTGACGTTGCTTTATAAAAGGCAATAGTACTTGGAATATTGTAAATTAGATTTACGCCGTTTATTGGGATCATGCTATAATTATTCAAACAGTTTATAACTGGCGCAGAAAATTTAAAGCCGGAGATTTTAAATCAGATAAAAAAAAAAACACCGTGAACAATATTCTGCTAGAAAAACCACAGCAATTTTGTAAAAATCGTGTCATAAGCTCGCTGAAGAGAAGGAAGAGAATGAAAAATCGGAATTTTATAGAATTACATAAAAAATAAACGATTCTACACACTAACAACAAGACGAAAGGAACTTTTGGGACGACATAATATAACGTATTAGATTAGTTAAGACTATGATTAAAATGACTGAATTAAAATGAAATTCTTTTCTTAACCTTTTACAGTAGTGAGATCGAACTTAAATTTAAAATTATACGTAATTATAGCTGCATTGAATTATTAAATTGTAGAACAACAAGAAAGTTATTTTTAAGAAATTTGTACGAATACGTTCGCATTCTTATTATTATAAGTAGACTGCGGAGTTTTATGTAAATCCATATTTTTGAGAATATAAAAGAAGCTTAAAAAAAGTAGAAAAGAACATTAAAAGAAGTAGAAATTCGGTAGAAATTTTTTCACCTATTAGGCGTTATAAAAAACACTATAATTTGAAAATTTTTTCTTATTTGTATATATTGTTATATTTATATGTATATATGTCTATGTATATTTTTATAAATGCATAAAAATCTGCAGTCTAATTATAATTAAAATAATTATGTTTACTATATAATACACTGAATGAAAAACAAGACATAAGTTATTTTCAAACTATTTCAAATTCTTCTCGCTACTTATTATCAGTGATCGAAATTACACACAAACTTTGTCGAAAGTATTTCAACGTTGAACGAAATATTTCAAGTTTGCTGTTGATCCTTATTCTAATCTACCTTGATATTGATAGTTATTTTATGTGACCAAGTGATAATAACCGCGTGACTATTAATACTTCGAATGTGCCTTGTAGGTGAACGAACGTTGTTCAAGAATCAATAGTATGTAGGTATTTGTAAACATTCCACATTCCTGGAGTGTACAACCGTTGCCTTTCACGTTTCACTGGTACTTTACTGTATACGGAGTGACGAGCAACAGTGTAAATACGTAGCTTTGGTTTCGTAAAGAGACAATAGTGCTACAAATGTTTCGAATCATTTGAAAGAATTAAACGATTAAAAAGACAAAATGTATATGATATTTAAAACCTTTATTTTTATTTAGAATGACAGTATATAAAATATTAAAAAAAATAAATAAATGTGTAGTGCAATTTTTGTAGTTTTGCATATTTTGGCTGAAGTAGAAAAACTAGCAAATAAATACACTACTGCTCGTGGAAATATGGACACTTGAAAAGTCAAAGAAAAAGTAGAAGAAAAACCGCAGAAGATGCATAACATAAAGTGATATTATTTCTGAACAATTTCTCATTATACAAAATAAAATTAATAAATTATACGCAAATAATTAAGTAATATTCGAACAGAAACAAATAAAGAACTTTTAAGTTTTAGTTAATTTAAAAAATTTTCTTTTCGTCGAAGAAAAAATGTCAGTAAATACACATATCTAATCAATTTTTCATTATACAAACATAAAGTTAACGAGTTATGCATAAATAATGAAATAATATTCAAACAGAAGGAAATCGAGAACTTTTAAAACTTTTCTTTAATTTTTAAGATTTTCTTTTCGTCCATAAGAAAATGTTAAATGAAAAGAGAGTATGTATATAAATACACAGCAAAAAAAGAATGATCTCCAACCAATAACAAAGATTAATTTCCTTTCTGTTTGATTCGAACGCAAGATAAGCAGAGAAAAAACTTTTTTAGGAATAGATTTATGTAGATCTTAAAAAGATAAAATATTAATGACTTATTATTTAGTATATGAGGAGAGGGGTGGCAATATAAACATATTTTGTATAAATTACGAGTAATTATTTATCAAGAAAAACTTTTTAATAAAGTGTCCATATGTAGTAGGAGAATCTACAGATAAATAATTGTATAATATAAAAAAACAGATAAAACTTTTATATATACCTACAGGAAGGAAATACAGTTTTATTTATTTTTTATTATGATTATTATCTTTCACGTATTATATGCACAATTATTATTAAATATAAAACCTACTCTTTCCGCTGAACTTGAACGTTTCTCTCTGCAAAAATGTGCATAGAATATTCTGCTTATCATACTATACTTAAAGAAATTATTCATCTATTAATTATAATTAATGAAATAAATATTCACCATACATTCACATCGCTAATAATTCGCTTAACGAATGTTTTTAACGCTCGCAAAACTGAAAACTGAAATACACAAATAATTGCTTAAAGACGTATTTTACGATTTCTATTTTGCACTCGTTACAATTTAATATGCACAAAATCGACAATTTCTCTCATTTAGCGTGTACCAAGCAGTCAATCACGATATTAGAATATAAAACTTTTATGAATCTCTATAGTACGCTATTTTTTAAAATTTTACGAAGTTTAAAAAATATATGTACATATATTTTTCCATCTAGCTTATCTCGGCTAATAAAATTTATGATAAAATCATAGGATTTTTAATCAGATCAAATGTTCGATACGAACTTCATTTACATACATATCTATACATCGTACGTGTTATTTTTATTGTAATTTCTTTATAGCTCGTTATAATTTTTCGCTTTCCTACACTTTCATTTGTTATCTATTTCCCTTTAGAAAGTAAAAGACAAATAACAATGTCGTTTCAATAATTAAACGAGTTGTGGATTCTTCACTTTTGTATCTACAGCGACTCCCGTTCATATTCGGGCACCCTTTAAAACAGAATAACTTTTTCAAGAGTGGACCAAACGAATTGAATTCTCGCGAGAAGTTAAAAGTATTAATTTACTAAATGAAGTGTAAAACTATTTTTGAAAAAATTTCAATTAGTCGGAATTACGAAGAAAAAAGTAACGGGCGCCTTTTGAATCCTTTTTTTTTTTTATCTGAGCCTATAATGAGAAGAGTCTAGCAGGCTAAAGGGATCAAAAGTTTTTGTACTATTTTCCCCATTTAGTGATAGGCAAAAATTCTGAAAAAATGTAGCATATTGCACGCATGAAGGCACACGTTAGGGAATTTTTTCCGATTTTTTCGTTGCAAATCTTAGTTGTAAAAAATAAAAACACGCAAAAAAATGCTTATCTGGATATCTTTTGAAATATAAATATATCTATTTTTATATTTTTATGATAGTAGTATATTAACGTAACCATCATCCCAAATTTTTTTCAGATATTTCAAAAGGTTGTATCGTGGTTAAAAAAATTAAAAACCGATAGTTTCAGGTATTTCACATGGAAAAGTAACTTCTACTTCGAATTTTTACATTTGTTTTTTTTATACAGTGTCTATATTATGCGATCTTAAATATTTTTACATTCGAAAGAACAGTACATAAATTGAAGAATCTAAATTAACTGTATACAATATTTCAATTACATTTTCAGCACGTATATAATTTACATAAATCTATAATGCATATTTTTTTTAATTTTCATTACAGACTCAAATAAAAAAGTTATAAAAAGCCATTTGCAATTTTTTCCAAATCTTTTGTACATACTGTCTAGTAAATTAATTCTTCTAACTTCTAAAAAAAAAAAAAAAAAGAACACATTGGTTGATTCAATTTTAAAAAAAGTTATTCTGTTTTAAAGGCAGTCCGAATATTAGTAAGAGTTACTGTACACGTATTTTGTGACACTTTTAAGTGAATAATATTTCAAAAAACTTCTATTTTATGGTAACAGTTGCATCGAAAAACGTGTATTCTTGTTTGCGATAGGTTGCACCTGTTGGCTATATATCGTGTTAGAGTGAAACGATCTTTTCTCCGACATTTTCTCATTTGTCAGGGCATCGAAGATACTAAAGCAACACGTGAGAACTTGTATGGAAAGAGTTTATGCTTATTTGGATAGTTGATAGACCTGTTCGAGCATTTCTGACCACCGATCCTTTTCGATTCCCTGCGCGCAAAACTAATACAACGAACAGAAAATAGTAAACTCACTCAATGAGATATAGTATAAATATTGCAAGAAATAGATATCATTGATAGAATGATTTAGACTGTTTATTTTGAAAGTGGTATAAATTCATTTTTGGAAAACTTGAGAAATCGCACAATTTACGTATTGTTTAGCGTGAACTTTTTATTTATAAACAATTCACATTTAATATTTTAAAATATTCATATGTTTTGATCAATTGATAATTTGTTAATAAAATACTTTGTATAACCATTAATTATGAAAGTGATATAAGTCCATTTTAAGTACCATATGTACAAGAGAAGAGATAAAATTATGGATTTTACCAACGAAAGCGCAATTCAATGCAAATAGATAGAATGAAAGAAAATCCTGCGACCTCTGCATCCAGTTACAATATTGCATGGACGAACATGCGACGACAAATTGTATAATTGAAATAATATATAAATAAATGATCAATATTCAGAATTTATAAACAAAACTAAATAAAACATTATTTATTTCAAGTGAAAGTGAATTTTAAATAACGGAACTTTAACGATTCTTACAGTTCAATAATTATAAAAATGGTCTAAATTCATTTACGTTTAAAATAGATTATATTCGTTTAGTTAAATTTACATAGAAGTCTGTATAATCAATATACATATATTTAAATTCATTGAAACATTGGTAAACATAGTAGACTAGAAACTAATATTTTTAATCAATTAAAATGCAAAGCCTTAAATATCTCGAAAGAAAAAAAAATGGACTTACTGCAGTTTCAAAATAAAAGGTCCGTACATCAGCGCAAATATAAGCAATAAATTATGATAAAATCGTGATGATATATATTTGCTTATTAATGTAATAATTTTATTATTCGACTATTATTCTTATATAAAATATTTTCTGTTCTTCGTGGTATTATTTATATATAATTTATGCGTAAACTATAAACAATTCATACTTAATATTTTAAAATATTCATATATTTTAATCAACTGAAAATAATCAAAGTTCTTAATGAACTATATCACTTAGAAAGTATTCAGAATAATATTGATAAGTGTCTTATTCTGCGTAACAATTTATACATTATTATTTATATTTAATATAAATAATGTTATGCATATAAAAAATATATATATATTTATATTTATAATAAATATATTTAAAAACAATAATTTACTTTGTGTACTTTCTGTTTTTTTAAATTTACTATTAAAGTTTTTAAAATTTATGCAAAACATTTATATTCGTTTTTAAATTTTTACTTTTATACTGTACTTTCTTTTTTTTTTTTTCATTCCAATATAAATGATCAGGATACAACAATTTTAAAGCAATCATGAGAAATAACAAGAGATTCCTGACATAATTCAATAATTTGCACGTTACTTTCTCTTCTAACGCTCGAATTGATTGTTTTACTTTTTCGCGAAGTATTATGAAGATTAAAGAAACTTTCAGTTCTGTGGAAAATTTTTTACGAAATCGCTAAATCTGAGTTTATATGCTTCTCGTCAAGTCTTCTATTATTTGACATGGATACTTACAATTGCGAAAATAGTGTTATTTAATTGAAATAAATTTTTATTTATTTGGAATAAATTTTTCAAAATTATTTAAAATACTTTCAGAAGTGTCTGAAATTACTACGCAATGAATTTGAATATTTAAAACGAAGTTCGCTACAGTGGACTCCCATACAACGCGGGGGATACGTTTCGCGTAATAGGAAATCGCGTTATACGGGACATTACATACATTATCAGACCAACTTATGTAAGTTGAATAAAATTATTTTACTCTTTAAATGTGTATTTATTACTATTTTTTTTATAAACCGCTGCTTCGTCAGCTTCAAATATCAGAAACTATGTGAAAATTAAACTATGTTAAATTTATCTTACGCGTTATACAGGACTGTTTATCGCGTTATATGAGTACTAGTCGCAATTTTTTCGTCGCGTTATACGAATTCATTTTTTAAGGGAGCGCGTTATACGGGAGTCCACTGTATATTTAATATAACAGAACAAATGAACAAAATTTGACGGTGTCTCTTATCGTCCCTTTCACATACTGATGAAATTGCCTGGTTTAAAAGATTTATACTCTAAACACTTGTAAACCTTCAATTATCATCCAGAAATAGAACACTGTTATTAATACACTAAATTAGTTACGTTGATTTATAGTCCACTTTATCTGACGTTAAGATTTCGATAGATGTAATCTGAACACACAAATAATTCAACTGTAGTTTTAATTGGTACAAAACTATAGTAGTACAAATTAAGAAGATTTATATTAACAAATATTTCACGGTTAATTAAAATTGTATTTAATTGACGAAAGTAGACGATTACTAAATATTATGATAAAACTAACGTTATAAAACATATAACTTCTAAATACTTATGGGATTTTTCCTGAAAATTACATAGTGTATCTTGGTTCTATACAATTTTGCTTTTTTTGATAAGATACTTTTCATGTACCTTCGTTTTATAAAATTTACTTTTTAATGAGATACTTTTAATGATACTGTAATAATAAACTAAATAATAAATAATAATCAACTTTTAATAATAAATAGTAATAAAGCAAACCAGTGAATATACAGTTATCTAGTGGGTTTTAATTAAATATTTACATTAATTAGATACGTTATTATGAACTAGTTACCTTTTAATGTACATATGTAGGTACTTATGTACGTATGTTGCTTTTGCGCGCTCGCATTTGTAATCTAAAATCTCTTCCATGATATAGGTGGAGATTTAGTGCTGCTAGTATATTTTCCTTAGCAAAGGAAAGGCTGGAACCTCTTTTAAACGAAGCTAAACCGGGAATACTTGGTAAGTCTTACAATTACTGATTGAAACATAAATTCCACCTGTGATTATCGAACGTGAAGTTTTTCTAAGAATAATATAATTAATTAGAAAAATACTGAAAATTATTGTTTAACATTATGTTATAGGGTGGAAATGCTATTGAAAAATAGCATTTATTGTAGTTATTTTAATTACCAATTTCTTCGCATGTTGATATTTATATAATGAAATTAATTAGCTAAAGAATTTCAAATTTAAACTTGATATACTTACAATTTTAAATTAAATAAAATTTCAACTGTGCATTTTCTTTTCAATTTAATATCTATAATCAATTTATCCTGTTATATCGATGCAATCGTTTAATATTTTAAACAGGTAGACGCGAATAATGAGAAAAATCAGAATTTAAAGATTAACAGCGAAATAATAGCAAATTTTTATTAAAACTCAGAAAAATATTGATAGCAAATTTTTAATAAAAATCTGAAAAATTTAATATGAAATTTATATTAAAATTCAGAAACATTGAAGAGCAAATTTTTATTAAAAATCAGAAAAATTTAATAGCAAATTTATATTGAAAATCAGAAAAATGTAATGATGAATTTTTATTGATATCCTGGAAAATCTAATAGTAAATTTTTGTTAAAAATCAGAAAAATTTAATATTAAATTTTTATTAATAGTTAAAAACCTTTAATAACAAATTTTTATTAAAATCCAGAAAAATTCAATAGCAAAGTTTGATTAGAAATCGGAATCTAAAAATCAGAGTTTAATTAAGAAATTTATAAGTGAAACGGAACATTTTGAAAAACATTTGCTATTTGTTTGTAAACGTATAAAATTTGTTGAATGAGTTTAAAAAATATGAAAAACATAATTTTAGGACCGCTGGAATTAAGGGAGCTCACTCTTGGTGAACAAACACCTTGTGTCACACGCATAAGAACTTTAGATTACACGAACGACGATGATGTCGACACGCAAACAGGGCAAACAAAATTGTCGATCGAAGCAGATGTGTGCCTTGATTGCGAACAATTCTGTATGCTCATCACAACAAGATTATTTGGGAAAGGGTTAGTATGTATCTAAGCGTTTATTAATAAATAAAACTCCGTTATTATTTGTTTCAACTTTAAAAGGTACACATAACGTTATGCGTAAAGAAGAAACAGAACGTACAATAATTGCAATGTCCTAGATATCTCGATTCATTTAAATTCACAAATTAAATTTACACAAAGAGCTCTGGACATGCGTTCATATAAATGTAACAAATTCAACAGTTGCACTTAGCAATTTGAGCAGAAATTTAATGAACGTAGAAATGTTCCTTTATCTTTATATTTTCATTGAAAACAAAAGAAAGAAAAATAAAATACTGCGTATTCTGTGAACCTGAAACGAAAAAATTTTATTCCACAATTTCGACTCAGTTTTTCACGTAGACTCAAACCTTGCTCTCTTGTACCATCAGTTGCGGGATAGCCTGTACTTTTGACTTCTTGTTTGGTTAGAAAATATGGCCATCTTGTATGTACATCATGTGTCGATTATTTTATAATAAGAATCCAATTAATTGTAATAAAAAGAAAAAGGAACAAAAAAGGAATAATACGTTTATTTTATATTCATTTACAATACACTAATGATGCAAATGGGTTAAGAAATTGATCCTTATTTTTCACTATATTTCAATGATCTTCGATATAAACCAAACGATCGTTCTTACTGATTTTAAGCGATAATTTAACGTTTAATTAAAGAGTTGGCATGGACGTTGATCTGGCTGTGGAGAAATTATCTCTGTCAGGTACCATTCTCACTACCCTGACCCTTAACTCCATGGCACCATTTCCTCACGCAACCTCTTTAAGCGTGAGTTTCTTGAAGAAACCGGATGTTTGGTTCAGTGTGAGAATCTTACGAGCAGTGCAAATGATGGAAATGCCTTTAATTAAGACCTGGATTCATGCGGTGGTCACGGATGCTTTGACTAGCTGGATTGTCGATCCGGGTCACTTGGAAATGGATCTGAAAGCGCAAGAACGTCCTGGCCCGAGATTCGATTCGATGGCTAATTCGATATCACACGGAGTGCTCACTATTGTTTTATCACAGAACGGACACGCTGGTAAATTGATAATAATAAATACCAATGATTTCTGCTATTCTTCTTTTTTCTCTCTATCTTAATCTGTTCTCCCTTATTTACATCTGTTTGGCATGAAAACACTGTCATTGCTTATGGGTACTTGAAAGATGTTTTCCGGATACTTTTAAAAAGGGAAACGAAAGTATCCTCTAATCGAATTTTCTGAAAAATATCGGTTTAAAATAATCGAGTAAGAAATTATTAACGGGAAGGAAATTCGAAGAATTTTTAATGTCTTAACGCATCGGCGGTTTTCGAGATTCTAATCGTGAACGAAATTCCCTTTGTGCATAACTTGAAAGAAACTTCAATATCGAAATTTCGATACAAGAATATTATTAAAAGTCACTTCGTTACATTGACCTATAAATTTTCACATGTGCCAACATCATCTTAATTTCTTCGTATGTTTTGGCAGAATACTTCTTTCCAATTTCACGTAAAATTTAACCCTCGAACAGCTGACTTTAAACCAGCACGTCAACGCCGGGTCACTTCTGACCCATACTGAAATTTTTATTGTAAATGTTTTTACTACAATTGTTTTCTAATATAGAATTTATCGTTACATGTAACATAGCAGTTGTAAACAGCTGAATATTGGCAAGTCTTTCGATGTTCGGATGTTTTTACTAACATTGCTCAGTCTCAATTTCGCTGTTCTCGTGAAATTCGCATCGTGAATGTAGTCGTATAAAATTCTTCCTTTGCTGCATATATAAGTGTTCATTTATTTCACTTTGTGATCAGTTTTATAATTTTATTCATTTGTTATTTTTCAAAATAATATAGTGTACTCGACAAGTGTTTGATCAGAAGAAAGGGTAACAAGTAAATATGATAAGTAATAGTAGCAGCCAATCACGGCGACTGACATGCGAATATCACATCGTATATATCGATGGATCAAAGGGTTAAAAAGGTTGGAACACTTTGCACAATTATATGTTACAGCGATAAAACTGAGTCGAGCGAACGAATAAACGTTGCCGTTCCTTCGCTGTGCTTAAGACATGGGTCAAAAGTGACCCGGCATTGGCTGGGCGAAGGTTAATCGTATTACGTAATTTAACAACGTGTAAATTCTTATTAGTTCAAGTGAGTAAATTCTGAATTACTCGAAAAAGCAGAGTCAGTCTTGTTAATTTGAAATGTTGAATAATCTTTTTAATATTGAAAATTCTGAAACGTGTCTTAAAATTTCATTACGAATAACAATGCTTAATCTCTAATCAAGGTATAACAATATCTATCAGCAGTAGTACTTAAAAAATCTACACGGTTGCAAAAGAATATTTTTTCAGTCACATTTTGTTTAATAAATGCGAAAGCTGTTATACTATGGTAATTTTTTGCCAAAACTTTGTTCAGGGCTTGGAGTGAAACTGTTCTGAGAAAAATCGTCGTTCTCTTAATTTTGCTGTCGGCAGTATCATCGATTACACGTCTGTTACGGATTCTGTGATGACTCTAGGTATCCACGAATTTTGGGTCCCACTCATCTTCCTAGAATCTTTACTGCCAATACTAACTTCGTCTATTCGAAATAAATCATCAAAACGCAAAACAAGGTTTATGTAACTTTTAACTCGATAATTGTTGAATGCCTGTAAAAAAAGAAAAAAGAAAACTAGACTGGCTAGAAATCGTTGGTTTTAATAAAGTAACTGTACGTTGTTAGTGGTTAGGTTAGTAGTGGCACAAAGTTTAATTACAAATGCAATTTCATCTTAGATTTTCCTATCGAAGATCTCCTTTCGATAATAAACATTATTTCGGAACTTTCAATGTTAAACTACGTTAAACTTTCATTGATATTCCTAGCTGTATAAGCATTATGGTCAACAAATTTGAAAACAAATTCTATTCAGTACTGTTGTCCATAAATTTTACCGATAAATCTGATATTTGGGAGAAATACTTTATATAAAAAATAAAGTGTCTCGTTTATAATGAACATCTTTATAAAGAAATCACTTCTGTTGCTGTTGAAAGTAAGAAAAAAATGGAGTAACAATAGAAGAAATTCAAATGATTTGAAATTATATCTGTTGTTGATATAAAAAGAAAGTCCCTCCAAAGTCATCGTGATGATTATTCCAAGATCATCCACATATTTATGCATATTAACCTTTACACTAAAACAGTGGAGTTAACGATAAAGTTAACAATGTAAAAAATAAAATCTTCAACATGACTGGAAAGAATTATTTTTTATTATAAATTCCTGTAACCATATTTGCTTACTTTCAATAACAGCGGAAACAATTTAGATCTTCTTTATAAATCAGATATCAAGTGTATTGTAGATCAAACGTGTGAAATTCTTGAATTTTAATGTAAAATATAATATTGTGAAAGGTAAAAATAAAGAAGCACACGCACGCGTACGCATGCACGCACATAATAAATATTAAGGATATAAAATTACAGGAATATATTGAAAGATAACAGATATAGTTAAATATTGACGTAATTCAGGTTTTCGTATAAAAAATGTCTGAAAGTGTATCTAAGTATGCTTGAATATTTATTCTGTAGTTGCTTGTACGTATAATTACACATCTCACGAGCAAGTAATTTAGCGTAATAATCAGGTTTGGTTAATTAACATTGTCTCGAATTCTCTTTTTACAATGTAACATGATATAATTTAAGATAAATTTAAGAAACAATTGCGCGAGCTTTTACGCAAACTGGTTTTTTTAACACGCGATGCTTGGAGCATGCAATATGATTAAGTTCTCAGTTTCTGAGTCATTAAAATGAAATGATAATTTTTACATCTTTTGTTAGAAATTCTATTTTTCTTTTACACATCGTACCAAATATTTTTTCCTTTTGCAAAACGTGTGTAAGTAGTATGAGGAAGAATTCAGAATCACAAAAAGTAGAAACGTTTTTATTCACAGTAAATTGGTACCAGTTGAAAAGTACAATCAAACAGTAAAGATAAACAAAAGTTACCAAAACACCAAAACATCAAAAATATCAAAGTACCAAAATATTTGCATAAATTTTGAAGGTGTTTGATGGAGTTTGAAGAGGTTTGAAGGTGTTTGACACCAAAACACCACACACACACACACATATATATAATATAGAACAATACACAATGATATTTGCTACACATACATACATCAATTTTGCATATTACACCCATCCCTCTATTTACGCGATACTTTTCATACGCGAGTTTTTTCTTACGCGGTCAGCTAGGTTCAGTTTTATATAAACTTTCATTGAATTTATTACATATCTGACAGACACGCAAATTCTTACTTGAACCTATTAATTACATAACTCTGACCTTTTTTTGGTGTTTTTGTCCTACGATTTAAGTTTCGATGGCACTTTGAATTACAGTACAGATTCTAACACCGAGTAAAATTTATTTTGGTTTCCTGAAATATTATTTTTTTTTTAATAACCAATGCGATTTAAATGTTTTTATAACTTATATTTGTTTTTCTTACCATGTTTTTTTTTTTTTATACTAGTAGACTCTAGGCGATTTTTATTCGCTTGAAAAAATCAACGCGGAAGAGTCAGTCCGCGTAAATGGAGGGATGAGTGTACATTGTAATTTATAAAATTTAATTACAATTTGTGTGTACATTTGGTTTTTGTAGCGTCTACCGGAGACGAAGTGAGATGGCTTGTAGTTACAATAGGAGATCAGAAACGGGTTACAACGCCTTTAAACACCGCATGGAACGAGGACGTTTCTTTTCTAGTCGGCGCCTTGGATAATGAAAAGATCTCCATCAAATTAAAAGCGAAACGAATTGTGAATACCGTCACATTGGCGCAATTCGAACTTGCGCTTGGAGTTTATAACTGGGATAATTCTCAAGTGTAAGTTAACCAAATTTTGAAAACGAATTTCTTAAAAAAAATTGAAAAAAGGAAAAAGGAGCGTAAAATAAATACGTATTTGTATATATATACATATATATATTTTTCATATTTTCATACAACAGAATAGAAACTGTATTGCAACAAAAGAAGCCGTCACGCAACAGTGCTAACATCCCAAATCTTAACGCCCGATTAGAATATACTGCGCTACCAAAATTGGATCCAGATTTACCACAACCAGAATCTACAGAAATTAATTCGTACTTATCAGGTAATTTTGAGATCTTCCAAGAGCATGATACATTTATTGATAATAGATCTGAGTTTGTGTATAAATATTAAACATTCCAATTTTTTATTATTTTTTATAGTAACGTTATAATACTGTCAGGTTGAATGACGATACTTACAAGGAGATAGCAAGAAATCTCGATCGAGCTGATTTTACGAGCATTCGAATCCTTAGATCGATGGTAAAAGAATCCTAGAAAGGTTTAAATGCATTCGATTTCGAAAAATTAGACAAAAATCTCGAGCGCTGAGAGTTGTGCGCTTAAAATACAAAAACGTCAGGCACTAGTAAGCTGTGATAATAAAATAAATAAACGCACGGGTTACTAGTTTGTTATTGCACGCGAATTTATTTTTCTTTGATCTCACCTATTATTTTATGTATTTTTTTCATCTTTAAAATATGTTTCTTACGCTTTATTTTTATGAACTATATTTTTCAATTAATCGAAATTTTCCTTACTGACCCTTTTTGGGTTTTCTGTTCATTCTCGACCTAAGGGATTGAACGAACGTAAAAACTCGATCGTGATTTCTAAGTTCTTGTCGTATCTCTTTATTTATTATATAATTTTCAGGCGTGCTTGTGGTTTATATTCACTCGGCGGATAACTTGAATAGCGACAGTTCTCAATGCAATCCATATTGTACATTATTTAACAACCGTAAAAAGGTAGGCTTTTTATAATGAACTGTTACAAACAATAAAGATTTTTAACTCATTCGAGACAGATTACACACCGTGTGTGCGATGAGTTTGAACTTCAGTTACCAGTTAGTAGTGACAAAGTAACTGTAAAATTTATATTGGTTTCAAGTTAGACTCTAAAATGAGTAACCTACAGCCAAGATCATCGATAATCCAAAAAATGAACAGCAACGATGTAAATGAAGATTTCTCGCGTCAAAAAAACAGAAAAAAAGAGTCGAGAATGTTTGGGAGAATGTTTCAATGATTATCAGAAACAAAAAGGATAAGTTTCTTTAGAGGAAAATTTTATAAGTACTTCATTACCTCTGTAATTTTTTTCTTTCCATTTATTCCTTCTAATTTTGAAACCTAAAATAACGGTTTCACGTTTGTTTACTATTTTTTCAATCAATTTTCTTCCACTTTAATTATATCTTGTCTTTTTATTATGCATCACACACACGTGTCTTACCATCTTATTTGTACGAAAAGTATAATGTTAATTTTTCAATGCACATTTTTTTCGTTAAATATGTTTAACTTAAACAAACCAAATTTTTTTGCTTCTAGAGGTCGTCTTCAATATAATTCTTCGTCTCGAATGGGTTAAATTCAATATTACACTATCCATTGTGAAATATTTTATTTTATTTCAGGTGAAAACAACTCATTACATTCGAAGCACAACATCGCCATGCTGGGAATCCAGAGCACAATTTCTCGTTCAAGATTACACTCAAGTATCGCTAAATTTTGTCGTATATTCGTGGAATATATCAAAGTCCGTTGATAGCGATATGCTTGGACTTGCTATATTAACTTTATCACAAGTAAGATCGCGTGATTAACGCATAGAAAAAGTCATTTGAAATGTCATCTTTCTTTTCTTTCTTCCCTTTCTGACTTTATCACTAATTATACAAATACACTGTACAACAGAAGCAATGCATCTAATAAAAATTCTTATAGGAAAGTTCGTGGATAGTAAGGAAAGAATTGATTCTACGTGGCTCAAATAATATGTCGACGATGACAGTATCCGTATTGTTCTATCCCGTTAGAAGTGTACAGCAAATGGTTACCAGCCGTAGAAGTAGCTTAACCGTACCTATATCAGACGACGAACCAAAAACCAAAAGGAATAGCCTGCCATGGATACAGCAGGCGGTTAGTTTTCTACAAGAGTTGCTTGATAAGTGGGATCTCCAATCGCTTAAAATAAATTTAAAACAAGATAAAATGAAACTAGAATGTTTTGTTCTCCTACAAAGTTACAAGTTTAGTTCTTAACACAGACACCAGTTAGTCCTCTACACATTTGTTCAAACGTTCTATCCACTTCTTCATTCCACCCGCGAAAAAAATTTCTGGTTCACTCTTTATCAAAATTCTCAACCAGTAGCTTCAATTTCAGCAATGAATAAGAAAAGGTTGACCTTTCAATTCTTCTTTCAATTTCGGAAACAACTCAAAGTGCAACCTTCGTCATAAATTGTTCTCATATTTTGTTTTGACGCACAATCTTTTATTGTCAAACTATTAATTTGACAAACAAACTAGAAATTGTATTCTATTACTAACGTATACTCGGAAGTAGAACTGATAAAATTCTATTACACGTTCACTGCAGTTACATAGCAAATTAAGATTACATACATATTTGAACTAAATGGTACAACTAACTAAACGCAGGTTAGAACTTATTACTATCTGCATTACTAACTAAGACACCATGTGATAAGAGATCTTACATATCAATGAATTCTCGTACGATCATTAATACAGGGTGTTATCTCTAAAGCGACGCATGATTTTTCACCCACCTGCAGCCATTTGGCAAAAAAAAAGTTTAGAACAAGATTTGCAGGGTATAAAATGTAAAATAGATATCAGCAAAAAAAATTTCGAAAATAATTTGTTTTCATGGCGAAACCAAGGTTACTTTGGATTTTACAAATAAGAAGAACACAATATTTTTTTTTACCATATTTAAAGGTCATCGAGACGAATTCAAAACATGAAGTAATGAATTAATTGAATGAATGAATTTTTATTAATTAGAGTTTTATATTATTTTTTATTAATTAGATTATTATTAAAAGAATTAAAACAAATATCATGTAATATGTGTTTTGAATTTGTCTCGATATCCTCTAAATATGATAAAAAAAAAAATATGTGTTATTTATAAAACCCAAGGTGACCTCGATTTCGCCATGAAAACAAACTGTTTTCGAAATAGTTTTTTTACTTATATCTATTGTGTACACTTCATACCCTGCAAATCTTGTTCTAAACTTCTTTTTTGTTAAATGGCTGCAAGTGGGTGAAAAAACTTGAGTCGCGTTAGAGATAACACCCTGTACATCTATAAATCATTTAATGAAGATTAATGTAAACGAAATGATCTTTTATTTTTACTCTCTTACGTGTTATGTGTTTCTTTAGAAACTATTGTTAACTCACAAGGATATAGATCCCGCTGCGTCAGACGTATCCAGTCTACTTTCCAGCGGTAGCGGGTTAATGGAAGTAACACTGATACGCGCGAAAGATCTTGTAGCGAAAGATTTGAACGGTTTCAGTGATCCGTTTTGCGAATTGAAATTAAATAATGAAACTAAGTACAAGAGCAGCATAAAAAAAAAGACGTTGAATCCCTGTTGGGATGAAAGTTCTATCATGGGTTTGCCTAGGAGTAGCGAAACCTTGGATGTCGTAAGCATTCTTTCAATTCCATCTTGGGAAATATTTATAAAATATACGATAGATGTATACGGTACAATTGACATTTTTTTTTTTATGCAGGTATTATGGGATCATGATACTTTTGGTATGAAGGATTACCTTGGAAAAGTATCATTGACTCTCCACGACATTACGAAACTATCAAACAGCGATCAGTCCCATTGGTTCACATTGAGAGGAACCAAAACTGGATCTGTAGAGTTGAAGATTAAAGTTCTGTCGAAAGAGTGCGAGGTATTTATAGCAACATTCTTATTCCAATCAGATAAATATTCCAAAATTTTCTATTCTATTGTTCTTTTGTTTTTATTTATTTACTTAGACTCAAAGTACCTACGCAGCTAGCCACATCAGCGAAAGTTCAACGCAGTTGAATATTGAAAGTTCCGAAATGATGACAAACATAATAAGGAGACCATCAATGGAGAAGTCAAAGATGAGATTGCATTTAGATTTCGTACCACCACCACCACCACCGCGTACAGTCACTTTGTTAAAACCAATGATTTCTAGTCAGTCTGGTAAATTTCTTTACAGGTATTCAATAGATATCGAGGTGAAGGTTATACGAATCATTTACGTTTGATGGTTTATTTCACACAGACAAAGTTAGCGTCGGCAGTAAAGATTCTAGCGAGATGAATGGAACCCAAAATTCGTGGATACCTAGAGTAATCACAGAATCCGTGACAGACGTAACCGATGATACTACCGTGTCAAAATTAAGAGAACGACGATATTCTCGCAACAGTTTGACTCCAAGCCCTGAGCAAAGCTTTGGCAAAAAATTACCACAGTATAACAGCTTTCGCGTTATGAAACAAAAGGTGACATACATTCAAGTTAGAGAATAAAAATGTACTTCGAAGGAAGACAAATTTTTGTCTTAGCATCGTTAATAATTGTTGAAAAATAAATTCAGAGTCAAATTATTTTTCCGTCACAGTTGTGTGAATATTTAATAACTGAGTGAGTACTATTCCGGATAATTTTAGGTAAAGAGAGGGCTGAAACTTCGCAGATTCCGTTCGGAAGTAAATATAGAAGACAAAAACGAATCAGAAGGTATAACGTTAAGCTTAGAACCTAGAGGCGGAGGAGAAGCTGATGCCACAGAGCTTTTACAAGGATCTGGTTTAACCCACGCAGTATCACAATCTGATATGCTCGGCAGGATAAGACAACCTAGTCCGCGTTTAAGACTACGACCAAATGGTTCGTGAATTATAGTACTTTTAACACTAAACCTACCAAACGCGTTCAAATGACCGTTTTTTAAATTTCATTTAAAATTTCCTACATACGACGTTATTATATCGCCGTTTAACTCCACGACTTTTCTTATATTATACGTACAATGCATTTATTAATATTCACTGTTTTTCTTATTGTTTATTTTCTGGAAAAAGTGGTAGCCTGTTTGGTCTACCGCGAGTAATTATTTGATTAGTTGAACGATTTATATTCTTTGCATGAGTCGGTCTTTGTCTTCTATTATGTTATCTACAATGTAAAAAAGAAAAAACCGTGGCTTGAGAGTATGCCTAACGATCTTCTCGTTACGTTTAGTAGTCTTGTGACCCGAACAGAGAAAATCGAAACGTGAAAATTACAAAGAGCATATTTGGCACTCTATTATTATTTTGTATTTCAATTTTATTATTATTCTATTGTTATTTTATATATTACGTGTTACAAGTGCCATTTTCAAAAAAGTGAAAAAAATTAACGATACTTTGTATTAAATTTTACATTTTTTCTTTTTCCACATTTTTATCCAGTTTGATCTGCATTTTTATATTGTAGTTTTTATTTCATCATTTGTATATTCATCTCAAAAATGTCAAGGTATTCGAAGAATATCAAGTTATTAGAGAATATTAATACTGAAGATGACCAGGAAATTTTTGATACTGAAGATGATACAGAGGAAAATTATTATGATTTATTTGACAACGACTCAGACTCTAAAATATGAAAAATACGTATGTTGGAAATGTGCAATCGAGAATCCTATAATTTGTAAAAAATGCGGTGAACAAGAATAAAATAAATATTGTTTATTTTTAAATATAAGAAAATATTTTGTTCACTATCTAATTGCTCGTAATCTTCACTCTATATTAAGAAATGTCTTTTTTAAAGCGGTCATTTGACCGCTCATGGTAGTAATAGGTATATATGAAATGTTGGTAGGTTTAGTATTAATATGTCTAACCACTAATTTTAGGAACCTTTAAGATGCCTTTAATTTAAAAAAAAATTTTTTAATTTAAATATCACTATTGTATCGATAAATATATTTCCTCATTTTATAATACCTATAAAACAAATTAACGCAATTTGTTAATTAACATATTTGTTGAATTAGAATTGAAAATGATCAATGGCACTAAGGAGAAATACTCAGGAATAGAAGGTAAAGTTCTACAGGCTCAAGGTCTCTACGTCGCGCATATTGCTCAATTATACTGTAGAATTAAACTTCAGATGTGAGTATGCATTAGAATAGAGATATATAAATAGAGGCATTAATGAAAAATGTTTTATATTTATGCACCAGTCCAAATAAAATTGCATCCTCAGCAACCAGTGGTAAAACATTGGCAAAATCTCAACTTTTACCTGCAATGCCCAATCCTCAATTCAGCATAGACTTTCATGTGGAAGGTGATAATGTACCAAGGCAATCTTTATTAATATTTGAAATCAGAAGTGCTAGTAAAGACTTGTTAGCTAGTCGACGCATCACTCTTCATGAATTATTAGGTATGTTTAAGTACAATTTATTCTTGATTTTATAGTTCCCTTTTTTTCGTTTTTCGCTGTTTTATTTCTATGTTATAAAATATTAACAAAACGTATATCTATATATCAATAAAATTATAATAAATAAAGAAAAATTTGTTACGTTAAAGGTAAATTTTCAAATTCGGCTATTTCGGAATTTAAACCAGTTTTTTCATTAAAAATTAAAAATTTAAAAATTAAATTCAATTAAAAAATTTACAAATTTTGCTTTTAATTGAAACATACATTTATATAATATTAATACAATTATAACAAATAAGCAGAAACTTTTTATAATAAATAAAGAAAATTTTTTACAATGAATTTGTTGCGTTGAAGTTAAATGTTTAAATTTGGTTATTTCAGAATTTAAACCAGTTTTTTTTTTATTTCAAAAAATTTACACAGTTTACTTTTGTGCACGGTGATCCATATAATTCTTGAGAACCTATTATATCGAAAACTGTGATATTTTTCAGTCGTTCGTATTTCAAATTTTGTAGGTTTTAAAAATCTTTGAATGTGTGTTAAATCTATTTATTATAACATTTCTTTGGTATATATGCAACTAAATATATAAAATAGTGTATTGTTTTGTACTACGTTTAGGTATTTCTGCTGCTACTGACGAAATTCATACATGGCTAGCATTAAATAACGGAGCATCGTTAGAAATACAAATTACACATGGGAGAGAGCACAAAAGTAAATCCATAAAGAAATTATTTCGATCTTGGTCGGTACACAGAATAGGAAAAATTTAATATATCTTTGAAATGTACATTTTTAATCAGTCTTGCACATATTTATTAAAAAAAAATATATCGTTTTGCCAAACACATGTACAAATTGAAAGATTTCCCTTCGAAAAGTAAGATGTAACAACAAACATATTTATGAATTCATTTCACGTTATACTTGTTATTTTACAATGAAAAGTGTGATATTCATATATTGTATTATAAAATGCATATAAAATAACAGTTATACTTTTTCTTGTAAAATGATTTGTAAGAAAAGCTGAAAGAATATCTGTCAATAATCTTTCAACATTTCGCAAAACTATGAATTTCTAATCTACGAATGTCTACTCAAATTCATTTATTTAATCTTTATAAAATTTTGAAATATCATTTAATTAAATTTTATATTTAACCCACAACAGAATATGAACTATTTATTGTTAATATGTATAGTATATTCCGAATAAATACATAAAATCATTTATATTATGGAATTTATTATCAACTGTATCGACGAAACATTAAAACTATTGCTTTTTCCATAGTATTTTAATTTTAACAGTTTATTTATTCATAAAGCTACATTTACAATTTACAATATACAATACAACATCGCGCATTATACATTTGTGGTATTGTAGAAAATAAATATAAATTGAATGCACTGTTAGCATTATATTTTATAATTTATTATTATTATTATATGAAAATTCCAGAATAATTACTTGCTCCCACTTGTACTACTGAATGTGCCATATAAATAAATATCTTTGCATTTTTCACTTAACATTATTATACAAATATATCTCTCCATATCTTTAACAATATTATACAAATACATCTCTCTATAACAATATACTCAACAATATTATACCAATATATCTTTCTGTAATAATATATTTAACAAAAGTAACAAAAAAAATAAGTAATTTTTTTTTTAACAGTATTATACCAACATAACTGATGCAGATGTTTTGAAATAATGATCAAAAACTTCAAGCCTATTGTACCTTTAATTGTACAATATATTATGTTGATAAATATCACTAATACTTAAATAAAAATCACTTTCTCATAATAATAGCTGTTCGTAATATTTTATCTATATATCTATAACGTATTTAGATACAATCTTGTTACAATCGCATTGTTAGTTACATGCTGTATAAAATGTTAATATAAATGTTTAAAGTATTATTAGAAAACATAGTGTAAAAATATATATATACACATGTGTATAACTCTTCAAATACTGAAATTTTGCAAAATGCAAACCTGTAATATCATTACTGTGTCTTTGATTATTATCAATAAACAGTGCTATTTGATATATACCTTCTCTGTACGTTTATATTATTAATAACTGTTACTTATATAATATATGGATGCTCTTTAAAATAAATTTACAGGTACAATAAATAATTAGTTTCCATCTGAGTCTTCCATTAACTTACTTGCCACTAAAATAACGAAAATTTATTATTATAATTAATATTTTATATTATCAAAATATTTTATTATTATAATCGATATTAAAAGTGTCTTATTTTACTTATATAAATTATTTATTTATGAATAGATAAGTCAATGCTATAAAAATATATTATTTACAAGTGCTGGATAATATTTAATTATAAATAACTTAGAAATCAAAGATGTTACCTTCAAATTAGATTGTGCATTTCTATTACCAGCTTCTTCTTGCCGTTTATCGCGTAACTGATCTAATCTTTCTTGTATTTTAACAGCTTCTACATTTCTAATACCTCGACTTTGTTGTTCGGCGATTCTCCTTTCTGCAGCCTCCATTTGTTTCTTTCTCCTGGTTTCCTAAAGACAAGAATATCTTCCTCAGCTATGAAATTTCTTATAATCTTTAAAAATATATGAAAATAAATGAAAACACGAAATATACGAAATATATGAATTTTTTAAAAAGAGGTTATATATTCGAATTTCTTTACCATTATGTTTAGTTACAGTTTTTAAATTTTTCTAATTCTGCCCTTGGTCATTGGAATTAAAAATTAGTCTTTTGTTTTTATAAATTATAAAAACCCATTTTACTATGTTAGAAAACATCAGTCTAAATGTAAAACTATCTTTTTCAATATTACATGAATTTGTATAATTTGTAAGCTGAAGAAAAGATTAATTTCTTAGTAGCAATCATAATAACAAAAAACGAAACATATGATGCAAAAATAATATATAGAAAAGGAAAATGCTGAAACAAAGAAATTCTGTTTATGAAGTTACAGTTTATTAAAAGTTAATAATAATAATAATGAAAGACAGTGTATTTGGGAAATATATTTGCATATAAATATGTTAATATTTACGCTGTTAACCTCCAAAATTTATATTCTTACCAAATCAGGTGTTAAATCTTCACATGAAGACGTTCCTCTGCAACAAGACATGCAAAGATTGCCCATGTTAAATATCGATAATCTCCGTTACAACTAAAAAGTGAAATTATTTATACTATAACGAATTTTGCACTTGTTTTAACAAATATACAAAACTTTCATTCGCATATGAACAATAAGAATTGCCAACTGATATATTCAATCAATAAACTATACACGAGATATGTGTCTGTTAAGTTAAATACGATGATAAATATTATTTTTTATTTTTCATTTTTAATTAATATACATGTATAACCATATATGCCATAAAAAAATTATAATTGTAGATAAAATTACAGATGTATATTATACAATAATTTTAATATAACTATGCATAGTAATAATATTCTTATTGTGTATTATAAATACAAAAAATAAAAAAGAATATGCTACCATTCAAATAACATTACATTACCTAAAATACATTAATTAGTAGAAATACTAGGAATCGGTAAGATTATAAAAGTTGAAAATATTCATGTATTTTTAATGTTCCTAATAAGTTATGCTTTTCCTAAAAATAAACATAATGCAATACTAAATTTGTGTAAACATTATCTGTACAAGCACTAATATCTACAAAAATTGTTTTTACTTACACACGGTAAATTGTATACATTCAAATTTCCATTTAAAAAAATTAAATACATATTGAACAAGATATCATTGAAGATATTAAAATCTTTTATTACAAAAATTTGGTCAAATAAAATACAAAATAAGTCAAATTTAATAATAAATACACAAAATATAAAAGCGTATATTAACCCTTTCGCTACGGCAGATTTTCGTATGTAACGCGCATGATAGAAAATAAATGTTCCTTTCTTAGTCCGAAAATTTGTCAAATTATTTTCAAAAGTTTAAACATTTTAAGTTTGTTTCGATAATTAAAATGGAAGCGTACAAAGGATAAAATGAAGGATTAAATTAAAATAAAAGGACGGGAATAGAAAAGTACCAGCAAATCTCAAAAGCGCCTATAGGTGCCAAAAGTAATGAAAGGGTTAATAACAAGAAGTTACTATATTACATAGAACGCAGTATACAGTTTTCACTCATGAATCTAGAATGTAACGAAAAATTCCTGAATGTGTAGTTTAATTCAGAATTGCGTATTCATGTTTGCTTGCGAGCTAATTTTTCCTTCCAAGATACCCCCACTATGTGACTGAGATTGTCTCGCTCGAACCGTGGCGGGAAAATGCAGAAAAATACCGCAACTCTAGCGATAGCCCTTTCTATGTTAAAACATTCTATTCTTTCTTTTTCTTTCTTTCTGTCTTCGGTTGTTGAAAGCTATTGCTGGAACTGTGGTACGTTTTCCCGCGTCCTCCCGCCGCGCGGTTCGAGCGAAGCAACCATAGTGGGAGTATTTTGGGGGGAGAAATTTGCTCGTAAGCAAGAAGTTAGGCACCTCTAGTTGTAAATAATTATTTTCATAAAATACAGTTAATACATAATGAAGATCATTATTTGTGCACGAATATCTAGTAAAAACTTCACTTTCATATCGAAATATGATTCGTGAAAGATAAATATACCGAAATATGTGATAAGCAAGGTTAACTTGCAAAACGAAAAAATCTCTAAAACTTCATGATTCGTTCATTTATGAAAAGTAGATAAACATATAGCACGTAATAATGTATTTAAGGTATTTTCATTTTGATTAGTCATTATGTGCAACTGTTTCTTAATTCGAGTACATTATTAAGTATACAAATGATATAGTACTTACTAAGCAAATATGGTATCCTCGTGGTATTTCATTTTACCGGTAGTATTACTTATTGGGTTATTTCGAAAATGTCGTGCACGTACTTGGGGAACATGTAAAAATACAGACAGCTTAGAAGGTCGAGTATGTATTGTAACAGGGGCCAATTCAGGTATTGGTAAAGAAACAGTGAAGGAACTGGCAAAAAGGAATGCTACAGTTATTTTAGCTTGTAGAAATTTACAAAATGCTCGAACCGCTATATCTGAAATACGTACACAAATATCTACTGGAAAATTAGTAAATATTACATTATAGTTATTTATTTTTCTTTCAATGTAGCATACATAATTCATATATGAAATCCTTTGTATCTATTGTACATACAAAGTATATTAATTACGTTTTTAGGTACCGATGAAATTGGATTTGGCATCATTTTCATCTATCAGAGAATTCGCTGCTGAAGTAATCCAGAATTTCGCAAAAATTCATATATTAATTAATAATGCTGGAGTATATGTTCCTTTCAAAGAACATGCTTTAACTGAAGATGGATTTGAAATTCATTTCGGAGTAAATCATTTAGGTCACTTTTTGCTCACAAACTTACTTCTGGACCATTTGCAACAAAGTGCACCAAGCAGGTTTAACACAGAATAGAATATCTATTTCTTAGTACAAATTCGTTATGCATTAATAGGTAATTTTTTTTGTAATAGAATTGTTATCGTGACATCCAAACTTTATGAATCTGGGGTAATCGATTTCTCAAATCTGAATGGTGAGAAAGGATTGGTAGTCAAAGGACGCATGAATCCTGCTTATTGCAATTCAAAATTGGCGAATACTTACTTCGGTTTTGAACTTGCGAAAAGAATAGAAAAGAGCGGCGTTAACGTTTATATAGTCTGTCCTGGATTTACTTACACAGGACTGTTTAGGAATGTGAAGAGAAGTTGGTTCCATTACATTATTTTTTCACCCATCGCACTGTTATATTTGCGTACCGCAAATCAGGTAAATATTTCGAGGAATATTACTTTATAATATTTTATAAAGAAAATATTGTTACATTTGTGCTTATATTTTTTCTATAGGGTGCACAAACTGTATTGCACTGCGCGATAGAACCTTCTTTATCCAATGAAACTGGAAACATTTACCGCGATTGTAAACTATATGTTTCGAAAAAGAAATTAGACACGGATGTAGCGATACGTTTATGGGACGTAAGCGTGCAACTAACTAGACTTAAGGAGACCATGAAATAAATATTTTTATTCATTAGTTGCCATTTAATGTTTATTTGTATACGTCGATATTATAACGTAACGATAATCAGGTCTGTAATAAGACCTTGCCATAGGTCTTACATGAAATAGCAACATATTTTTATTTGTACAGTTACGAATAAAGTATCATGATATATAATCTTTTAAAATGCTAGAGTGTTGGAAATACTACAAGTTTTATTAAATACTCTCAGATATACAGTAAAAATAAAAAAATTTTAATAATGCTAATAATAATAAAGTTTCTTTTTTTAATTTTTATTCTTATAACGTAGTTCTATCAACTATAATATATGCTAAATGTAAAATACTTTATTAACAAATAAAAGTAAGAAGTTTTCTGTATATACATACATATATTTTAATGTGCTATTTTCATCATAAGTAAAATATGTTACCTGCAAAATGTGTTGAATAATTTAATGAAAAGCTTATACTTACACCAATATAGTAGGCTTATTATACAGGATTATATCCAATTGGGTAAATGTCTACTAATTTTATATTTCGTTCGATAAAATATTTCGACTCGTTTATCTTTATCGTTCTTATATTCAAATATTTTGGCATAAAAATTGGGTAATCATTTAACTTTTTTTTTATTCTCTATTGAATATTAATATTCTGTATCATACGTTATCACATATTTAGTACAGAATTATCTTAATAAAGTGTATCTTTTTTAGTGCTTCGATTGGTCCTCTTAAATGTAGTTTGTGTAAATATTAGGATTTTTAATGACAAAAGTTCTCACAGAATTAAATTTTGAAATGTAAATTTTTCATATTATAATTACGAACCAATATTAAATTCAGACATCTCCAATATATTGAAATGTGTTAAATATATATATACAAATGTTACTTTGTATTACATGATTGGTAAGTCAATTTAATGTTGCCTGCACATAAAGATGCTAATAGTATTAGTTTTACATATTAACAATCACAATTAAAAAAATATAAACATACTAATCTTGATATTACACATAGGAATCATTGTTACGAAATTGCTTTCTCTATATTAACTGTTCGTGTAACAGATTGTAAACAATAAAAAGCACAGAGATATTAATTGCACGACCCACCATACATTGCACACGCGCCCGCGCGTACACATGCATGCAAAAGATTCAAATGTACACACATAATTTATTATACATGAATAATAGTATCGAAAATACACATTGTATTTGAAATTTTTAACGAATTTAGAAACTGATAAAATAAAATGAGCTTTTAATTGATTTTCTTCTTTTTTAATGCAATCAACGAATTTGTTTGTATTTTTTATGTAACAAAATGAGCAATTACCTACGTATTATTAAGTAAGTAAAAAGTTTTATATTTTTCACGTAGCAGTGGAATTTATATCAATTCAATATTTTTTCTATATGACATGCATTGTATTTTCGTTGGGTCTGGTGCAATTATATATTAATTAGGTAGAATAATTACAGCGCTTTTCTGTATTCTAGAATGTAAATATTACAGTCGTGGTTTCATAACTTTAAAGCTAGTTTTCTTATTAGCTAAAGCTTCCGTGCGTGCATATACATTTTCTGAACTACGTCTAATAATGTCTATGTATTCACTCGATGCTTGAAAGTCACATTTGTTTGTTTCGTCGTAGGAATAACAATCTGATTTTTGCGCTGCTTGTATCAGTCCCGTTTGCAACTAGAATCATACAAATAATGATGGTAATAAGAAATAACGATACTTTAGTAGAAATTGTTATGTAAATGCACTTACCATTAATTCTCTGTTCGCATCGTTGTGACACCAATTTCTAGAATGCAAAGAATCTGCTTCGTCTTTTCTGCATAAAAGTATCGATTATTTAATAATTGATTATTTTATGTATATATGACAATTGATATACTTATTTATTTTAATATAACACTTACTTCGAATTAGAATTATATCGCTTTTGTGACGTAATATCTTTTGACGAAAGATACTCTTCTGGATAACTACAAATAGAACTTGTCCTTTGTTTCTTTTCTGTTTCGTCGTAAGTACAAGACATAATATCGTTTAAAGATAAACACGATTTAGCAAAGTGTTCCTTATTATATGCTGACGTTTCTGTAGCAGCGGCTGTATGTTCATTAACATCGTAACTTTTTTCACCAGGTATCACTATCTGTCTAGGACTACTGCAATCTTGTGACACTTCATTTTCAGAAAGGTAATCTTCATTATGCTTCCCAGCTTTCAAAGCATTGTCTATTACATGGTTGACATTTATCAAGACTTCATTAGTAGTTGAAGTAGAATCTCTAGTTTCATTTCTTTTCGTTATGTTATTATCGATTGAACTATCGTCCCCATTTTGACTACTATTTAATGCCATTTCACAACTACTTATAGAATTTGAACTTCTATCCCTTACGCTTACCGAACCCTCTAAGGTATCCGTGACATTAGTTCGTTTAGAAACTGATGTTGGTATCATGATCTCAATATTACTCTCTATAGTAACTTCATTACTTATTTGAGAACTGTTTTCAACATTTGTACTGCTTATGTTACTTAAAATAGCATTATTTAAAGTTTCATTACTACTATTACTTGACCTATCTTTTGCTAGTGCCAATGCCTTATTGTCTATGGCACTTTCCTCCGATTTACAAATTCGTTTTGATTGACTGCCTAAAACAAGGGACTGTACAGGCTTATCTAAACCTTGATCTAACGAGGAACCAAGGGAAGATTTTATACTCTTCAATTGACTCATAGATCGCGAGGATCGATGACACTTTTCAAAGATTATTTTTTGTATCGGTGGTGTTATACTTTGTTTATTATTTCCAATTTCGATATCCAGCGATGAAGTGGAATATGTTCGTTTTGAGTTATCCAAACTACAACAGAGAAGTAATTTTACAATCGAAAAGCATTTTATGAAACACTTATTTGTTTAAAAAATAATGCAACATACTGTGATTGACTTGGTTTAATATTTATGAAAGTAGCAAGATTTGAAAGTGTAGTTCTTAAGTCTGTCGTTGGAAGGCCACAATACCACCTTAATTGAGCTACATTTTTATTTAGTAAATAAACAGCATAACGAAATTGTAACTTATCTTTACTTCGAGCGAACAGTGGAAATCTAGAAAAAGTACAATTGAGTCGATAAGAGTTTAAAAATTGAATAAAAATAAAATACTTACTGCCTCTCATTATCAGGTAGATTTTCTGTAATATGGTCTATAACTTTACTACGTGATCCATAGTGTATAATAGGATATCTAGTGGGTATATTAAGAAAATTAGCAATCATTTGCGTAGTATGTGCAACAAATCCCAATGCTACAGCAACTTCAGTATCATTTGATAATTCTAAGTCCTCGCTATCAGGTAAGTGAACATTGTGTATTTTAAATTTTCCACTTCCATCCTGTTCCATATGAATATGTTGAAGATTAAAGTACGATTATATTTTTCAATAGCATAAATTGATATGCTAAGTATTTTTTACTTCATTTCACATTATTTACTTTAAATGTAATGTACTGTTATTATTAACGCTTTACCGACCTTCTCATGCAATTCAATACTGACTCGGTTTTTGCTATCGCACTTATTCTTACAACTCTAAAAATTTGAAACCAAAATTCGTGAGAAGGATTACTATATCGTTCTCTTTCTTTTCTTGTAGGGTAATTCATTAATTTGTTACGCTGGCCGCAAGAAACCGATTAATAGGCCGGAATTCAAGGTCGGTAAAGTGTTAATACTTTGACTGTCACGCGAATTTACAAGGAATGTAATTCCAATTCCGCTATTCCAAGCGCACTTCTAAGATTGGAACTTGACTCCATGCAACTATGTAAACATACTGGGCCCGTTACTTCTTTTCGGTAGCCAAAGATAAGCACGTATACACTGAAATGCTCAGGGATATTCACTCAGTTGAAAATCTGTAGTCCAGAATAAAACATCTAAGCAAAGTTACAGATTCTGAAATTGATTCTTTGTCTTTCAAAAAGTATATTTTTGCTGTAGTAACGAGGGGTGCATATTTTGAAATTTCTGCCTTAATTTTTGGCAATGTCGAAAGAGAAAGTCAAGATGTCATTTCTTAGTGAGTCATATAGCAGTGAAGAAGAAACCATTAGCTGTTTTCGCATATAATAAAGGAAAGTGTGGAATAAATCACTCAAATCAATTGCTTTCTTATGCAACTACAATTAGAAAAGGAATGAAATGGTACCGGAAATTTGGCATACAACTTCTTTCGAGAATTTCAGTTGTAAACGCTCTGATCGTTTACAAAATTACAATAAAGAAGAATGTAAATATAAGACAATTCAGAGAATTATTAGCTAGAAAATTATTGGGGCTGTCTGAAAATATAATAAAATCTTGTTCTCAACGTGACCAGTGTAATATCGCCGTTCGAAAAAATGCTTCTGAAATAAGCATTGGACACGCATGTAAATTATATTATTCAAACAAAAGACGTGATGCGGCCCGATCAAAGGTAAGAGAAAATGTAAAAAAGATAACAACTTTTGCCCTGACCAGTACTCAGCTTTGTGTAGAATGTTTTAAAATTTTACATTCAAAATAATTTTCTAAATAAACCATATTTTTTATTATATCCCTTGGAGTATCTTTCCAAATGCGTATTAAGATCTTTCATAAGTAGCCAACATAAGTGTTAAGTAGTTAATATACGGGTGACGCGGCCTGTTCAGAATTTTTGCTGTTACCCGAATAGGGTGACGCGGCAGTCAAAGTGTTATTGCTTTTCGCATACATACCTGAGTAATAGGATATATTAAGCTTAATTCTGAAATTAATTGTCTTCTTCTATGAGCAAGTTGACTATTCAATTGTATGTATGTTTCTCTGGTATCTATTTGATTTTGTCGCCATTCATGTAATCTTCCAATATCTTTATTAAGTTCTCTGTATTTTTCCATTAAATCTGAACCTATAATTTAAATAAATGCATTAGAATTATTTTGCTCAAATTACAGTATGTACATATATACAGTATACTATAATTTTATAACCGGTACCGTAATCTTGATTTTCTTCTGTGATATTAGAATGCATCTGATTTAACATCCTTAATTCACCTATTTTTCTTGCTCTCTCTTGTTCCAACAATTTTATTCTAAATTTTGCCATCTCTAATTCTTTGCGCATTTTTAATATCTCAGCTTTTTTCTCCTTATTTACTTTACGAGGTTGAAATAGTCTATTTAACGAAGATTGCGGATATTTCGGAGGCTGAAAGTTATCTCCAGAAGCGATACGTATCTGAAGTGCTTGCACTGATTCTGTTTGCTGTTTCAGTGCTTGCATTTTATTTCTTAAGCTGCTCAGTTTACTCACGGTATAACTATCTTTTATTTCGGACATATTGACTTTCATGTGTAGATACCTTTTTAATTCGGGGGCTTCGACGAAACAATACACCGGCGTAAAATAACCGCCGTGAAATTGAAAAATTAAAGAATTCTCTTTCAATACAGCTTCTAAATTATTTGGTAACTTTGGTCCTATATACGCCAAGCCAGTGAATGATATGCCCCATGTAAATACAATCACATCTGCAGTTGTATTATCCATAATTGTCCTTTTCCATAATCTTACAATGACTTCTGTTGAAAAAAATGTACAATATACTTTTTATATGTTCATAGCATATTACAAATTTAAATAGAACAATGAATTAGCGCAACATATGATAGATTTAATTATAAAGTCTTAATTTTAGATGTACCTACGAACACATGATTACATTTATGGTACTAACAGACTATAAAGCTCACCACTGGCAGTAGAGTAGCCTGTGGTATGTATAACTGGTATTTCAAGACTTGACCATCTTGGATTTGCATTGTCGATTGTTTCGCTTGTATATAAGGGAGAAGACATACTTGTTCTATGTAACGTGTAGTAGAACCAACATACTTCGTTATTTACATTTGTTTTCAGATTACATCCTATTATCTGTATAAGATTCCTAAGCCTTAACTGAAAATTATACATGCCATTACTATTGCCGTAACATTTTGCCAAATAACTTTGATGATGCATTGAATAAAATATATCACTATCAATCTTGACAACTTACATGGTAACAGTTAATACATCAGATTTAAAAAAATAAAGAATATAATAATTTTATGTGAACAATTACCTGTTGTGTAACAAGAGGAAGCCAAGTTTTATATCGTGGAACAATTCGGGGTTGTAGGGTTAAATCCAAATCTCTAACAAGGTTTCTTATCTCTGAAACCTCCATTGTATACCTTCATAATACCGCACAAATAATATCATTAAAAATTTACAATAATCTAGAAGTAGAATATGTAAGAACGTGGCTAAATTTAAACGATATTCCAAATTTATAATACTCTTTCAGGTTATATATATATACACACACAAGCACGCATGTACATATTCTATTTAAAAATTGAAGTAAACAATGATAAATAACGTGAAATACGATATTTCTTTAGCATAAATTCTAAAGCTTATTAATTCTAACTTTTGATAATAATTTGTTGTATTAATCAAATATGAACTCGTTACAAGACATTGTCATTTTCCAAGTTTTGACAGTTCTTCGCATTGACACTTCGATGCTTGCGATGTTCATACAGTTCTTTGACCAGATCATTCAGTACGGCCAAACACCTAAATTTGAAGTTACTTTATCATTTTTATGGTTCCCGACAAAGAAATCCACCAACATAATGAAAGTGATACGTTACATTTAAGTTTGTAACATTATCTTAATTGCCTATATTATAGAAATTATATCATTTAAAATTATAAAAAAAACATACTGTATATATATAATTTATAAAACATTATGGCTCGGTGAAACAATTTTAAAATGCATTTAGTGTTCAACAAAATTATTAGCAGGATAATCTGTAACTGAAACAATTATTTTGAAGTTGATGTTACATGTTAATTAGTTCAACGCGAATTCAAAATCGGTCTTAAAACTTCACTCCTAATTTATTTATCTATATGCGATAGTGTATGTATACCGAGGAGCATCGATCTTTTCTGATTCTCTAGAACTAACCAAACGCACAGCTGCACTGATCCTATGTGAAATGGTACATGGTGTGAAAATCATTCTGACATTAATCGTTCAAAACTTCGAATCAAAACTATCAATATAGTGTTATGAAGAAAAAAACATTATTCTGTTTAAAATTCAACTATAATTTATTTCTAAGCTTTCTTAGCGTCTTGTTTATCTGATACTTTAACGTTAATTTCACAAGCATTGAAATTTTTACAAAATAAAATATCGTGTCTTAAACACTTTGGTCGTCGCAGGGACCAAGATACGTAGCGGGGGAGAGAGGGCATTGCTTTTAAAAATTGGGTGAAAAAACAGTTAATTTCCAAGCCTGACGTAAACTAATTAGAAGCAATTTTTCAAAATTTCGCCGCTTTAAATCTAGCGGTGAACTACTGTACCAAATCGGGTGCAAAATCCGACAATACATGAGGCGCCATCTAACCCTGATGTATTATTATTAAACTTAAGAAATCAATTCTTGATTTAACTCTACTAAAAAGGTGAACTCAAGAATTAATTTCTAAAGTTTAGAATAGCTCCTCTATGTTAAATGGAGCCACACATACTGTCAGATTTTGTACCCTGATTTAGTACTGTTATTTATCGTTAAAATCAGCTCCTGGGTAGGTCAGTACCGTTGCAACCATTACAATCTTGGTCTCCGTAGCAGGGGTAGGACTAATCAACAGCAGCGCCTGCAGCTACAGCGATGAATATCAGGACTTTAATTACGTTCTGTAAACTTATTCACTATTCACACAATCCCAAAAGAAAATGCTGCACAAACTCAGAAAAAAAGGATTTGATAATATAAATAGAATAGAACGTTTTTTCCAAAAAACGCACATATTGGTCATAAGAATCGTTACCGAATTTCTAAAAGCCACAAAGTTAAAAATCTGAAGCGCAATTAATTTGTGTCTTATATTTTGTATTTTGTAAGTCATATTTTGTATTTGTAATTCGTATTTTGTACTTTGTATACTGTAACTTATACTTTGTAGTTTATAATTTGTAATTCGTATTTTGTATTTTGTATTTTATTCATACTGTGAATAAATAAATGCATATTTTGTACCTTGTAAATTTTCTTAAATCTTAACAAGACTTAACCACTTATAAATATCACTATTATTGTTAATCATGGTCAACCAATTCTGGTCCAAAGCCACATAATTTATTTTGTTTTTAAACAAAAAAAAAATAATAATTTCCAAGTGTGTGTGAGCTATAGTGTTGGTATGTCAGTTATCCATTTACCGACACGAAATAAAGTCACAGTTGCTTCAACGCAAACTATTGGAAAGTTGATGTCAAAATGATGTTTGCGCATCTCACTTGCATATTGTATGCCATTTCACATAAGACCACCATTGGTACTTTTGTTTTTGTTCTTCTTTGTTTTTGTGTAAGTTCTAGGGATTTAGCAAAGATCGATAATGTTCTTCAGTATATGCAATCTATAATCTACGGTGACATATGCATCTGTGTTTGGGATAAGTTTTTTTTTACATCTACTGACTTTACCAACATTGGTAGTTGAGCTAAATATAATTCTTAAATAGACTGTTTTAAATTGTAGATGGCATAACAAAACCTCTGATTTTTTTTTATGCTAGATCTATCTAATACTTGGTCTGTGCTTATGTATAGTTCGTCCGGAACGAGTTGGCGAGCGAGGTGATGTGCTCTCACTTTATTCTACCTCTCCTGCTACCAAATGTGTTGTCATTATTGGCTACAGCCAGTGACAAAGGACGACGACGAGTACATCGAGACAAAGTGAAATAGAAGATTCTACACATTGGCGTAGTCTCCCAATTAATACTAAACCTACCAACGGTTTATATACATATACTTATTTCTACCGTAAGCGGTCTTTCAAAAAAGTTATATCTTCTTACTATTTAATACAGATAATAGTCACTTTGATACTGACTTAAATAACGAATAAAATAATCTTTAAATAATGGTAAATTAAATTTATTTATTTTTATTTCATTTATAAACATGAATAGGAAATGGAAAATGAAAGATACAGTCTCTTTTATTTAGAATTGAATAAGGCATTTTTTATTCTTGTTCATCGCAGTTTTTACAAATTATTTGGTTCTCAAATGTACATTTCCCACACACATATTTTTTTACACTTGAAATCCATACGAACTTTTTCCGGTATCTGATACGTCATATATTTCAACCATCAGCGATAATATGTGAAAGTAAGAAAATCTTTCAATTTCCTAATAGTTAACACTAACTCTAAGAGTATGTCAATGCAGTAAAGTCGTCTTTCTATTTCAATCTGTCTCAATATGATTGTCGTTATCCTTTGTCGCTAACTGTATGCAAGGTTCTTCAGAAAAGCTTTTTGGAAAATTGATTGATTGATCGTATGATTTCTACATTCCCTCATTCCTTGATTCTTTCATTCCCTCATTCATTTCCTCATACCTTGATTCCTACATTCCCTACATCTCTCATTTCTTCGTTCCCTCAGTTCCGCATTCTCCCATTCCTCCACTCCCACAATCCTTCATTCTCTCATTCCTTCACTTCTTCATTCCCTTATTCCTTCATTCCTTTGTTTCTTTATTCCTTCATTCCTTCGTTTCCTCATTCCTTCATTCCATCATCTGTTCACTTCTTCATACCTTTATTTCTCTGTTCCCTTATTCCCTCATTCCTTCACTTCGTTTACTTCTTCCTTCAATCCTTCATTCCTTCATTCTCTATCTATTTATCAAGTCGTTCATTCTCTATCCGTTTATCAATTCCTTCGCTTCGAACCAGAAATACTTACCTCCAGGTACAATCTACTTACCATTGGGTGTAGCTGATCTATACTACTTAAAAATGTCTGACCATAAAAGTTTGCACTGGCCAATTCTACTTAAAAATGTCAGAATGAAGGAATAAATGAGTGAACAAATGGGGAATGGAGGTATCTGGGAATGAAAAAATTACAGCATAAAGGAATGAAGGAATATTGGAATGGGAGGATAAGGAAGTGAAGGAATGAAGGAATAACGGAGTGAAGAAGTGGATGAGTGAATGAATGAGGGAATGAAGGAATAAACGAATGGAGGTATGAAGGGTTGAAGGAATGAAAGAATCGGGGAATAAGGAAATGAAGGAATTAAGGAATAATTCTTTAATAAATTTCATCATTTTTCATTTCCTGTTCATATTTATAAATGAAATGAAAAAAATTAATTTAATTTATGATTATTTAAGGATTATTTTATTCATTATTTAAGTCAGTATCAAATTGACTATTAGTGTTGAATAGTAAACAAATATAACTTGTTTAAAAGACCAGTCACGGTAGAAATAAGTAAGTATAAATTGTTGATAGGTATAGTATTAATTGTGAGGTTACGCCAGTACTGTGGAATCTTCTATTTCACTTTATCTCCATATACTCGTCGTCGTCCTTTGTCACGGGCTGTAGCCAATAACGTGGTGGCTGGAGAGGTAGAGAACAGAGTGAGAGCACATAATCTCACTGACCAACTCGTGGCGGACACACTGTACAATTTCTTACTATCTATAGTTCGGCTAGTACAAAATGGTCGACGTGCCTTGACTGTATGATACAGATTGGTGGATGCAACATTTTGTTTTCCTATGAAGAAGTTAAATATAATAAATCGCGTGTAATATTAATGGAATCATAAAGATTATTACATTTGTGGTACGTGTCTTTTTCGATATTAAACAATACCTTTTGATAAGCAAAACAATTAAGTCGAGTATTCACCTGTCAATACGGCTTCCTTTGGCAACAAAGTGTATGTCGCCCTTATTAGAGTATGAAATACTGCAAGCATAATCGTTGTTGTCCCCTTCAGTAGTGAATTTAAAATATCGTACCTATTTACTACTTTTTCACTGTGCACTATTTTATAAATTTCTCCGCTTTTATTAAGTTCACACGTTCTCGCGATTGATTTTACCACGATCAATTTATCTCAATGCTATTTATAATGTTTATAAATTGTTTCAGTTTCCATTCTTGAAAAAGATTAAATATTCTTCCAAACATCGGAATTAAAATAAGATGGAGAAACGGCAGGAAATACAGGCTCCGTTTTCTTCTGGTAAGTTTACTAATACAAAGACATATAAGTGATTACTTTTTATCTGTCAATATTATATATATTAATTGATATCCTTACTGTATACAATAAAATGTTGAAAAAGGAACAGAATATTTTTCAGAATCAATATCCTGTCTATATTATTTATTAAAACCCCTTGTTTTATGCAAATAAGACATATGGATATAGTTTTGTAATATATAATCTTTCATGTTTAAAACTTGTTAAGATTTAATTACATAAACTAAATACATGTTTTTGCACTTTTTAAAATATAATGTTATATTGAAAATCTAGCTTATTCAATAATAAAAATATAATATTTAAATAATATCAGTAAAATATCATCATGAAATATAATATTAATTCAAGTTACATGTATATTTTAAAATATGCAAAAATTGTACATACAAATTTTGTTTGTGTTTTGTGACCACATATTAATGCAATATATATTTTGTATAAAATGTAGAAAACAATGTAGATATAAATATGTTGTAATTTAATTGTTTGTGCATAATTTAAAAAAATTATATATATTTATATAGTTGATAAGATATTATACATCTATTTATTGTACAGTTTTACTTGTACCTTTGAGTAGAATAAGTGTTACAATGCATGAAAACAGTTTTTCTTTATAATTTAATATGTGGTATTCTTTTATTATTGACTAATAGTATTATTTACTCTGTGTTCATTATTCCCGTTGAATTAGTGTTTTAATCCCAATAAATTATCAAATACAACATTTGTTTAAAAAAAATTGAGATTTACAATGTATTAAACATATGTTGAGAATTTGTCTTTGATTTTCACTTAAATGGATGCTTCTGTGAATTTAAAACTAATAAAAAGTTGGATTAGTATTTCAAAATGATACATACTACTAATACTTGCAAGAAACATTAAAAGTAACAAAAGAAAATTTTTAAAAGTACAAGATATCTGTAGGTATATATGCACATCTAATATTACTGTGAGATAAACCAATATAAAAATTACAATATGAATGTATATATTTCTGTTGTAATTTTTGTAACTCTTTAACATAATATTTTTACAATAAATTATTGATATTGCTATATACAATAATGTACAAATCTTTTTCTTTTTACTTTGTGATCATTTTGTGGTAAAAGTATAAAAATGAAATTTAAATAATTTGAAATATTTAACTCTTGTGTAGCCAATCGAAATATTCACTGTTTTTGGACAAGCAGGGTACCAGGTATAGGAGAAATTACTACTATATAGGAGAGTATATATAGCTACTCATATAGGAGAAATTATAATTAGACGAATTATGAATGGAAATTTTGGGACAAAATTATACAGAGTACAAAATTATTAATGCTACTTATTTATTAAAATAAAAAATTTTAATTATAACGATTAACTTACTGTAATATGTAAATAAAAATATTTGATATCAATTGTTTTCACGAAACGTTAATCGATATAAAAGTATTCAAAAAATGAGAATCTGGAACCGTTTTGCGATATTTTCTCAAAAACATTAAAAATTTCTGAAAGAAACATAGAAATGGGCATCCAGCTACTCGGTTGTCCACACGAGGGTTAACAGATATTTAATATTTATCAAAATTTTTAAATACGGCACTGTAGCGAATTCAGTATTATTTAGTTCAAGTACTATTTTGAATTACTTAAATTCTACAAATGGACACTCCGAATCAGAAACTGATTCTATTAACTCTCCAATTACTGTTGGCGCATATAGGCGTTTTGGAAATTTGGCTCGTACACATTTGTTATCGTCCTTTCGTCTGAATTTTATTCTCTCTGCGCTTCCATTTTAATTTAACGAAACGAATATCACATTTTTACGAATTTGAAAATTATTAATTTTTAAACTTTCAAAACCAATTTGATAAATTTTCTGATTGAAAGTTGAATATCTACCTTTCTCTTGAAATCTATTTTAGCGAAAGGGTTAAAGTTGAATATTTCATTTAAAGAAATACTCGATTGCGAAATATGTATCATGAATACGGAAGTGAAAGATGAAGTACCGAAAAGGGTGGTAGTAAAGGTATTAGATTGAAGGTTGGAGGTCGGTTAAGGATCGGGGGTGCATGGAGGTGGGGTGGCACGCGCGGACCAACGGATCAATTCGCGCTTGAGAGCTACGGGGAAAAGCAACAGTGTGTCTACCCCCTGCTTCCCGGAAAAGTGCTTGGCACGATTTGAACGCTTCTATTTATTCTCAATACGAGGATGACAATAAACGACATATCGAGTCAACGTGTAGGTAAAATAGAATATGTTCGTTGATGGGATATTTTCATCGGAAGTGTTGTTAAAATCCGAACGATTTATATAATTCAAGCGCATATACTACATTTCTTTTCTTTTTCTTTTTTCTGTGAAACTGAACGTGTTACAATTTGACAAAACGTAGCGGAGAAATTTTCTCGATCAACCGAGGTGATAAGAATGGAAAGATAATCTTATTTTTATGTATCTTTAATTAACGTAGGATTGATTTAATAAGATATCCTTGCATTCGACTTGTGACATCTAACAGACGACCTTGGATTATCCGTGACCGACATTAACGTAGCAAGATAAAATATCGTTTTCAATTTGTTTAGTTCATTTCGATGAAATAACACGAGGAAAGAAACATTTTCGATTCTCGTGTTCGTACATTTGCGAAACTGAAAATAAAAATACATACCACATAGAATAATTTGACCTGATTTTCATTGAATATGTCTTTATACGTTACTATAACATAAGAGCGGGAGGCTGCTGCAATTGTCGCGAGCGGATCCTATTTGTTCCCTGTGCAGTCAATAGGCACGAGGACATTTGGATATCGGTTTTCTCATATCTCGATGCAGTTCACGAAGTGCGACATTCCTTGTTGCATGCAAGTATCGTCTTTTTCGTGTAGCAGTAAAACACCTTATCAGTTTTTCGTTTTTCTTTTTGAATATTAATTTATTTTATAGCATGCAATTCGGATTTTTATTACCGAAAGTAACCACCGAATATATCACAATAATCGATTCTATTCTATCTCTTATTTAGCCATAAGTGATAAAAAGATATGTTTTTAATGTATTTATAGATGAGTGTCCAAATAGTGGGGAGGATAGTGAAGAAGATATAATAACTGATTACTTGGGATCATCGCATTCTGATTGCGATCGTATACCTATTATTAATGGAGATCTTGGCAGTTTAAATCTGCGTGGAAGTATAATCACAGAGACCAGCTACACCAAAGACAATACAGAGAAAACGGCTATTACAATGTCTGAAGGAACTGATGAACAACAACAGCAGCATTCATTGCTTGCACTTGGCACTAATGGTCAAACTCAGCCTAATCCTTTGGTGCCAATTATTAGTGTCACTCCTCATTCACCTGGTCTTGCTAAAAATTATCCAGTTCTGGGTAAATTTTTTGATTCTGTATTTGTGTGACATTATGCATTACATTTCATATAACTCAGTTCCACTGAACATTATAAAATTTTTATGTGCTTCTGTGGCTAACAATTTGTTCACCCCCTTGCAGAGGACAACTTGCAACATCTGCATGAAATCCATGATTGTATTCAACGTATGAGAGATTTGACGCTGAGCAACTGGGGATATAATCATCGCACATCCCACAATGATGTACCACAACGGTTAACTTCATCGTGTCCCTCCCTATGTCCTTTAATTTCATCTGAAATTGCATCACGCTCAAATAATAATGATACAGGGTCTGACCCAGATCTCCTTGCTAACTGTTCCACCAACAGCTCCCCTACACATTTTCCATCAGTAGGTCCTCGTTCACAGAATGCACAGGGTATAGACAGAAGACGCAGCTGGACTGACTTGGAAGACACTCGATGTGGGCGACGCAGATATTCTGGGCAAAATCACCTGCAAGCACAAAATATGGTTAATATTGTCTGATACGTTTTTTTTTTTTTTTTAAGAAATGCATTATTCATTGTACATTTGTAGCATGGATATGATTGCTTCGCTGCTTCTTTCATTTCGCTTTGTTACAGCTTTTACATATTTCTTTTTCATTATAATATCCAACATTTATTCATTACAATTTCAGCGACAACGCAGTATTAGTTTAAGTAGCCTAGACAGTGAAATGGAAATAGAATTACATGGGAAATCTTGTGCTCGACCTGTAGGAGTTGTCAGTCGAGCATGCAGATCGCAAGCAAGTACTCATTCTCTTAATGAAGCTGATCTTGTGCAGGTAATTTAAAGAATGCTTACATTGACAAATTCTTTGAATATTCTGCTTTTAAATGAAATACACTGAAAATTTTTATTTAACAGAGTGAATATCAGAAGATAATCACAAAACGATTCAAAGGTAGTCAAAGATTAGCAGAAAGTAGTGGTTTAATGCCTGGTCTCACAGGCTCTCGTTTACCTCTTCAGAAATCTATTTCAACGCCTTCGATTGTTACACCTCAAGTTAATGTTCATTTAGTAGAGACTGTAACTAGAACAACACCATCACTTACGGCGTAAGTTAACTAAAAATAGTCTTAGATTATAAAGCTAGATCGATAAACAGTTAAATACCGATGTAGTCTGCTTTTTCGTCTTTTTTCTATATTAATTCTTACAATTTGTGTATTGAATTTTAACGATTTTATTTGGCGAATGATGGAATCAAGTCACTTTTCCATTAATGCATTCAGTATAGATAGTGCATTTTGAAGTATTATTTGGATTTATTGATAATTTTAGTTTTGTTTTCAATTTCATATAAATTTCACTAATTTTTAGCACTTGAAAAGTTATAACTTTCAAACGAATACCAGTCTATAATCTTTGCAATAGTCTAGTTTGCGATATTCATGCTATACTATTTATTATATATACATACACATATATATATATATATATATATATATATATATATATATATATATATATGTGTATGTATATATAATAAATATATATGTATATATAAATATATATCATTTAAATAACTTTTTCAATTAATAGTGAAAAATTAATGCATGATTTCTTAACCCATTTATGAAAAATCTTTACAATGCTTGTATTAACTTATATCATGTAGATGAAAGTATTTTAGCATGGTTACACCGTTTTAACTATATTTAAGTATTTTTGAATTTATTTAATCTAAGGAGCACTTACATAAAAGTTAAAATATTACTTTATTCTTACAGTATCTGAATTGTAATGTTATAAAAAATATATTAATTTTATTTAATTTTTTAATACTTCAATCAAATTTGAACTGTTTTATTTATCTAAATGGTTTTCTGTGTATTTTGGTTCACTTTACGTCTTGATGGCATTTATATCTCGGTGGTAGACCACGCAAGAATATCTGATTTGCATTTTTACACAATAGTCGCATACTTTGTGTTTTGTACTTGATAATTTCCTACCATCCTGCATGGTACAGCCGACGTGAAAGAAACGAAAAGGGTAGTGGGAGTGAGACTGAAACTGAGGATCTTCATACACCACATAGCCATGAATTCCATGAAGATAGAGAAGGCACTCCAAATGCTCAGATATCTCTAGATGAATTACTGACTGAGTGAGTACTCCATAAATTTAGTTTCTTATATATATTTATATGCTAACAAGGCGGAAGGAAACAATGACTGGTTTGTATTAGCTTTGTTAGTACTTCTTTTCTTATTTTGTACACATCTAATAATGATATTATAATACAATTTAGATTTTCCTATGTGTATTTTAATCTTTCATGAAATGCTCATTGATGTATGTACTTAGTCACATGTTATAATTGAATTACTTAGTGTAAATACACCATGGTAGCACTTGTAAATATTTAATGTTGATCATTTTTTTGTATTATATCATATTGTAAACTACTTTACTTAATTATAAATTATATACTATACATGTTAATTTAATAAATATATATACAAACTTAATTTTTAGCGGAGCTGCATATGATGATCATCATTCAGAAAAAACTAGAAGAAAACGAGGTTCTATTTTCTTCCGTAAAAAAAAGGTAGTAAAATGATTATATCATAAAGAGTTTATACTTATATTACACGTGACAAATAATTTCAAAAGTTATAATGAAATTACAGGATAAGAGTGGTAAAAAAACTAGTCAGCAACATTTATGGACCACAGTAATGGCAGGATCTCAGGGAAGTCTGTTATGTGATGCTTGTATGAAACAATCGACGAATAAACCTCTTTTACATTGCGACAGTAAGCACTTACTATTATATTATGTTTATATAAGTTGTATAAATTCATTGAAAGTATGACATTTTTATTGTATCAGACTGCGGAGTATATGTACATCAAAGTCAAGGATGTAAGGATCAACTGGTGCTAGAATGTATCAAGTCAAAACATCATTCTAGCAAAGTTACCGCCAAACCTACATCAAACATGTCCACAACTTCGAGTAACTACAATGTTAAGAGAGGATCTACCGCATCGTTACCTCTACCAACATCGTCCGGAAGCGGGAGGTAAATAACTTTTATCTATAAAAATTATAGATTTCCTGCATTGGATCTGCGTATCTGTGGTTCAAGATTCGCACGCAAATTGGCATGGCTAGGCCTAAAACTCGGAGTTCGTTGCAAACTCCTTCTATTTGCAACACAAGTATTCAATAAGTTAGAAAATACGTACGCATATTTGCGCTCAGCAAAGAATTTCAATTACTTTTACTTTACTTTGCTTATTAGATCTTTATAAAAATGTATCGTTTAATAGAACTGACTTAAATTAACTTAATCGTATACAAAATACAGCATAATTAATTATTAAAAAAAAAAGAAAGAAAAAGATTCAATACGTCGATGTTAAACATTTACAGATTAAAATAATTTATTACATTTTACATTTCACTTTAACACATCTTATTGAATTTCTATATAAAGTATGAAAAATGGATAGTTAGAAGAGATACTGTATCTGCTTATTATTCAGAAGCTTTGGCTGGCTCAAAAGCTTATTATTTCTAATTAATTTTGCAATTTAGCCGATAGTATGGCAAGCTTCAGCGTGTTTATCCTCGCGTCTCTAACATTAATTAATAAAACGTTTGCATAATGTATATGTTAATTGGCATACAAAATACTATGCCTAAACTTCTTCAATCAATCGAACAGTGTTTCTATCAGTTTACCATAAGTTACAGTTAATGACGCTATATTAAAAATGGTAATTATTCTGAATAAATTAATTATATACACATGGGTATACATGAATTTTAACACTGCATATTTTGTATATTCTGTACGTATATCACGGAACAAAATTCTGTACCGTGTCTACAAAAATAATGTTCATGTGTAGAGAGGTATATGTTATCAATTGATATATAAAAAGATCTAAAGAAACGTAATAGAGTAAGAAAACTAAAGAAGGAAGGGAAACAAAAGGCAAAACGAAGTTGCCCTAATGCAGTGTGTGCTTTTTCCTTCCCCCGTGCATTCCCTCTCGTGCAACGACAAACCGATCGATTGTTCGACGATTAAAGGGAAATTAACAGCAAGAAAGCCGTGACAAGCTACAGCCCTTGGCGGCGAGTTGCTACTAAGCTCGGAGTCAAGTAAGTCACAGATGTCTGATGTGCTCCTCCTATTCTGTCGAAGCGTTTGTACGTTTCTGTTCATATAATGAATCCTACACAGTAGTAGGATGGCCCGCGTCTATCGTTCCTTGATTCTTTTCTCGCACACATTGTTTAAAAGGCAATTGAATTGTCTGTTTGTGTTGTATCGACAGAGACATCACCTTTGTCCCTGCCTATGCTTCTGATATGCTTGCTTCTATTATTTGTGTTTATTCAACAATATATTTTGTGTATATTCCACGTTGTAACTTCATCCACGAATTACAATAGAAACTTACAATTATCGAATGACCAAGCCAATCTCTTCATCAAACATTATCAGGAATGAACATCACATATATGTAATACTCTCGTTTTCATTGGTATGAATATATTTCTCTTTGACTTTTCCTTTATGGTATAAAACTCGTAGCTTTGTTTACAATCTCTTCCATGTTATTAAATGTATTTTCGATACCACGTTCAACATTATCCGCTTGTGTAATATATCATTTTGTGGAAACATTAATGTCAAACATTTTGGGTCGGGTTGGGATACATTATCATGAGTAAAGACATGATATCATGATCTAACGAATTATGTATTTTCTAAGTATATTTTAGTAATGTTGAAGTAACTGGAGAAGAGGCATTAAAACTTTAGGACTTCTATCTTTAGGATATCTCCTACCCGACCTAAGTATAAGTATGCTTCTTAAGCCTTCTCCTTTTAATAACCCTTCTATTTATTGTGCAAGTTTTTAACTTTCATTTATAATGTAACACTATCAATAGAATCGAACATTTTAGAGAACCAATTGCAAAAAACTGTTTCTTCAGTAATTAAAACTTTTCTTTCAATGGTCTTAATTAATTTGTGTAAGGGATAAAAACTTTAAACACACAGAGAAACACTTGTAAAAGAAATACAGGTACTGTTTTGCAGAATACGTTTATAGAAAAGGTAATATTAAACTAATAATAAAAATGTACATTATACACAATTTATTATATCTATAAATAAACAATATATATTGTGATATTCAAAATTACAGTTGAAATAAAATATGAAAAGGACACTAAGATAAAATTAGTTATAATTACGGAATACAGGAAATTCAACATTTTCTTTTTATACATAAATAATATTTTAAGGTATATGCAATTCCTTTTTTTTTTTCTTTCAGTCAAACGATAAATGAGGAAAGAGATGGAGATGGACAACATCGTGATATATCTAGGTTTGTACAGATTTTTATTGTTAACTTCAAAAATTAAACTTATTCGTTTCTAAAATAATTATATATACTAAAAACTTTATTTCTAAATGCAACATTCTAGTGGGTTGGAAGGATTCGATTTTGGAGATGATGCTTATCAATTTACCGTGGGTGATTTGGAAGGTCTTGATCCAGAATTAGGCCTAGCTAAAGAAGAACCTGACTCCTGGAGCGCTGCCATTGGACATAACGTCGCATTACGATTGGTTGATAATTGCGAACGGAAAGTAAAAAGACAAGAGCACATTTATGAATTTGTCCTAACGGAGAAACATCATTGCTTAGTGCTCCTTGCAATGGAAAGAATATTCGCCGAAGGTCTTCGGCGTCACTTTCGCTTGGGTCAACCAGATTTGGAACGCATGTTTCCCAGGTTGCGTGATCTCATTGATATTCATCTACGATTTTTGCAAAAGTTACGCAAGCGACAAAACACAAACCCCGTTGTTCCTACAATCGCTGATATATTAGTTGATCAATTCTTCGGAGAGAATGCACAACGTATGAAGAGTGCCTATGGAGAATTCTGTAGTCGCCACAGAGATGCTGTTGAAACTTACAAGTATTACTTACGCCACGATCCTCGATTTGCACGGTTCGTGCGTCAATGTCAGGTAATTATAGTACCCGCATTAGTTCATTATTAATTTTAATTTTTTTTTTTATACATTAATATAAAGACGTATATAATCGTTTGTAGTCACATCCCTTGTTGAAGAAAAAAGGAATTCCTGAGTGCATTCTGTTTGTCACTCAGCGTTTAACAAAGTATCCATTGCTAGTTGAACCACTTATAAAAACGGTTATTGTACAAGAAGAGGGTGAAGATTTACGTAAAGCTTTGGTTCTTGTTAAAGAAATTCTGGCTGATGTGGATGCGTGTGTAGCTGATAAGGAAAGAGAAGATAGGAAATTAGAAATCTATAATAAGTAAGAAAATTATATTTTGTCGAATGTTTTCAATTTTTGTTTGTTATTATTAGTAATGTTATTCTCGCTGTTACTTTCAGGATTGATGCAAAGTCTTTTGTTACATATCGCGGTGCCAAATTCAAAAAATCAGATATCATGGCATTTAATAGAATTTTGAAATTTGAAGGTACTGCATACTTGATGCAAGGTCGTGGAAAAATGACTGCCATCGTAGTGGTTGTTCTTTCTGATATATTATTCTTTTTGGCCGAGAGGGATCAGAAGTATGCATTTTTTGTGCCTGACAATAAGGCTGGTATAGTATCACTTCAAAAATTACTAGTACGCGAAAAGGCGGGTCAAGAATCTAGAGGAATCTATTTAATAAGTAGCAATCCGGCTGAACCTGAAATGTTCGAGTTAAAAATTCAGAAACCCAAAGACAAGCAATTATGGATTCAAGCGATTAGATCTGCTGTTGAATCCTGTCCACAAGAACCTGAAAATGAAAGTGATGTATTAACTGAGAACAATAGTAATAATGAATTGAGAGATACACGTTCATCTTCTATATCGTTACTTTCCGTTGAAGAAAGACAACGTTTAGTCAAAACTAAAGAGACGCATGTTCTAAAGATAGTTGGTACGTATGAGATTTCATCATTAGTTGTATATTTTTATAGAAAGTTAAACATGCTACTGATAAGTGTCATTTCATATTATCACAATTAGGCGAACTTCGTAAAAAAGACGCGGAACAAGCGCTATTGCTCGAAGAAAAAATTAATCTACAAATGCAGCTGTTGCATGCTGCAAACATTTGGGGTGGAAATGAAAGTGATAATGAGAGAATAGAAAAAGGTGATAAAGAAATTCCAGATTATACTAGATTAGTTCACAATGAAGGAACAGACACCACACAGTTACGGCAAGAGGTCATAATATTTTAAATTACTTATAATATTTTTAACACGTTGACTGCCGTATGAATCAAATACGATTCACACCACAATTGTTCAATACGCTGCGTGAATTATATTTGCAAAGATTTTTCTTTCAGGCCGCGTGGTTCACCCGTGATTCATATCAGAAGCTTATGGTTAATGGAAATGTGTGGCTTAGTAAACAGGTTTACATAATTAGCGCGGTAGAATTTCAACTATATGGTACTACAGATTGCCTATTATAAGGGTTTTATTTTTACTTGATTTAAGTCAAATTTTAAGGGTACTAGTGCATTCGCAAAATCTACTTAATTACATGAAATAGATATAAAATCATAATATATGATTATTTTGTTATTTCCAGCAAATTACAAAAAAAAAAAATAAGGTGGCCGGAGATTAACATGTTTTTTTTAATATTATGGCGTTCAACGTGTTAAATTAAATTATGATTATACAGAATACAACAGAAATGGGTGGACAAACTTAAGAAGCGTATTGTAGTTATCTCAGGATAAAGAAAGGATAGATTATGAGCCTGAAATATAAACATTTTTTGTTTCCTTATTTCATTAAAGAAATTTAATTCCCATTGGCGTTTCGTAAACTATTTCAAATTTTATTATACGCAACGATAGTTCGGTAATAAACAAAAATCCGAGGAATTTGAATAAACAAAAACTATTTATATTTTAATAATACAAACTTTCACCATCCATGTTTACATCATTTGTTTTCATCCTTAAAATTACTATAATACATTCTTAAAGTTTGTCCATATATTTTTGTTATACTTTGTATAAATGAAATTAAAACTGAAAGAGCAATTTTTTTTTTAGGTAGTTGCAGCTACTCAAGAGGCAACAAAACTTGCGAGTTCGTTGTCTTTTAACGCGGGTGGTGCTACTCTTTCAAGAAGTTTGAGTTCTGCGGGAGAACGACATAGTGAAGCCTATGTTCCACCTGCTCTTTGTGTTCCTCGAAGAGCTGAGACATTTGCGGGTTTTGATCACAACAAAGTAAATATACAATACATTGATAGTTCAAATTAAAATACTAATTATGCTCTCTTCCTCAGGAAAAATATCCGTTGCGAGATTCTACAATTCATTCCGTAATATCTCTTCCGAAAGTTGGTGAATTCATGAAAGAAAGTCCTGATGAAAAAGAAAGTCAGGATTCTGAAATAAATAAAGATCAACAATGGGCAGCGATTCGTTTATCTCATCATGTTTATAGGTTGGTCTGTATAATTAGTAATCAGATGACGACAATCGATAGCCTACAGGCTCAATTAGCTGCGTGTAAGGAGGGAAGCATAGGTAAATCAAATAATAGACCTAATCCAAATCGCCAGTTAGAAGAGTTACGTAATTTGCAAGATCAATTGAGTCGAGAGAAAGCAGCATTTCGCGCCGCGTCTCAGCAAGAACAGAAACAACTGGAAGAAGAACGAGCGGAATTGGCAAGGCAACGGGAACAACTAGCGGCAGAACAGAGGGATGTTACGCAACAACGTGATCAATTGTATCGACGACTGGAAGCATTAGAACGACAAGGTGTAACATTAGTTACAGGTTCCGCACCTAGTTCCACAACTATTCACTTATCTCACATAACGCAGGCATCTGATACAGTACAGACGCGAAAAGCACAGCCGGATGCTAAACGAATACCGTTAAATTTAATTAGTGCTACTAATCAGCAGAAAGTGCAAAGTAATCTTCCAGTAAAACAACAATTGCCTTTAAAACTTGCTAGCGGAAGCAACAATAATACTAGGTATTTATAAATAACTGATATTATTAATTTACTATACGTATTATTATTTTATTGAAAGTTATCCAACTGTTTAAAATGCAAAATGTACAATAATTAATGTCAAAACATGTTTCATTTGATCGAAAACAGAACTGGAAGCACAAGTAATAACAGTCCGGATCGACATTCACGGACAGGAAGTAGTCCGGCAATCGTGACCGGTTCTACGTATTCTTCCTCGTCGGAATTAGGAAATAATCATGCCGGTACGAGTCAAACTCACTCTTCGAACCGTTCGCTTCGAATCACACGATCGCCACCGGAATATTCGCATCAACAACAGCATCAACGAACTGAACAGCAGCAACCTTTGGAAGAAGAGGTAATTTTTTTCTGACGACTCTTTCGCTTTGGTCGGAAGCATTCTCGATCTTCTCGTCCCGCAACGGGCGAAGCTACTCCGACTTCAACATTAACTCCCTCCCGAAATCAATCAAAAGATGCTCAACCTAGAAGTCGTGTGAAGTCATTTTGACTTTCAACATTTTCTCGGTAAGAAGCTTACATTACTTTTAATATTTCCTTTGTAGTTACTGTTACTATTCAATTTTTCCAAGTTCATTTTTTTGTTTATACACGCTTCTTTCTTGTCTCTTCGTTCCCCTTCTCTTATTATTTCGAGTATTTTGCTAAAATGAACTTCCTCTTATCTTACTTGCTCATAGTTCTTTTTTTTTTCCTTTGTTTTCTACTTTTTTCTTCTTCCCTGTAAACAGTTTTATTCGTGTTGTATGTTGAAATGCAACATAGTACCTAAATGATGCATTTAACGTGTCCATAATAATAAACGTGACTGTCAATAAGGAAAAAGAATATACATATTCTCGATAAATTGATAAAAAGTAACGTTACTTTTCAACTGCTACTGAGGGCAATAATATAATTTTTATGCAGAATGTCACAGAACCTACTATAAAAGAAAATATAATTATAAAATATATGGACAAATAAAATGATAACGATTAGTGCTCAGAAAAAAATATTCGCGGGAAAAAAAGTATTAAAATGGCCGGCTTAGTGAGAATAGATCAGCCGATCTTGTTGAATCCTTACTTGTTGTGTTATCAAGCCGACTGACATCTTTTAGAGACATGATTTTAGATGAATCTTTTAAGCAAATCTGTTGCAGCTTGCTGAAAATGCAAGGTAGAGAAAAAAATACATTATATTAGAATTGCATATACATGGATGTGTGTATATATATATACTTTTTCATGGCATATGTATGACGTCACGGGTACGTATGTGAGAATGAATATGTGCGACGAAAGTACATGCGTGCATATGAATGAGAAATTTAATAAGCGTACACACACGCGGATGTGTACAATTTTGTTTTATCAAAAGACGTATGCGTACATATTTATGTGTTACGCATGCATGTGTTACGAATGCATGAATGATTGCGGTAGCTATTCTTGTACCATAACAGGTATTTTAATACGTGCTAAAACGACGGGTAAAATCTATTCTTAACAAGAATGAATCGTTATTACGATGTGCCAAGCCACACAAATCGAAGTCATTATTTTTCCGAACTTCATTGTACCATTCCTTTAATGAACGTAAAAATTATTTTTTAACTCGATTGGATTTGATTAGTAATCCAAGTGACATTTTATATTTGATGATGTTTTTTCCTCGAGATTATTCACTGCCATTATCGTTGCTCTATAACTGTTTCTTTTTTCTTTTTCTAACGATTTACAAGCTATTTTATTTATTGCCTTATTTAAGATCAGTGATAATTCTCGATCGTCTGAAATATTTTATTTGTGTAAGCTTTTTTTGTTTTTTCTTTTTTTTCCAATGAAGACAGTTTTAGACTATTTCGTGGAAATAGAGCTCGTTTCGGAGAAAGTATTATACAAAGAATGATCATACTGCACGTTTAAAAATGATCATTTTATTGTTTTCATTTATTAATTGGTAAAACGAATGTTATATCGGAAGCTATAAAGTAGAATATTGCTCTAAGACGTAAATTGTCACTGCAAAGTCAGAACTTTGTTTTGATATATATGTATATTTAGGTTTCGCGTATATTTACCTCACGAGATGCTGTAGCGTGCAATATGATCGTAAAAAAAGAACAGCGTCGTCGAGGCACGGTGGTAAAACGTGTGACTAATTAAAACTTATCCTCGTAAGAGAACATAAATAATGCTATCAAACTCGTCTCAATCAATCGTGGTGACAATAGTTCTTAAAAGTATTTCTGTAAGATGTAAAGTGTGAGAAAAACAAAAAAAAAAACATAATTAACGAGTTCTTACAAGTCTATTATTAAAAAAAAAGCAAAAAAAAAACATGCCGAGCATATACCCGCTCGTAAATGATATTGTATTAACCTGCTAGTAGCCTTCATGGATGAGTGTTCGACTTCATTTCAAGAACACTTGAGAGAAATTAAAGCATTATTAATGTCATAACGTTTATTATATAAGAAGAACATGAAACATATGTGAAAAGTATAAGTAAGTTTTAAAACTGAAGCGTGTAATTCCAAAAGATCATTCCAGATAGATATGTTAAATATATACACATAAATATATATTGAAAAAAGAATGTATTCTTTATATAAAATTAAGAACACATTGCACTGTGTCGAATGTAGCTTGATACAATTAAAAGTTTATTGTTATTGAATATTATCCTTATGTAATGAAGTCGCACACCATCTTCAGGGTAATGCGAAGAATCAAATTGGAATAACAACTAAGGAGTAGTGCGGCGGCCTACAATGCGTCTGGTGGCATCTAGAAATGTTGTTCGATGTCACTTGACAGCATAAGTTTAAGAAAAGGATATAAAGAATTCTTAGTAACGGGGTTTTCCACGTATTAGTGAATCTTTACGTCCCTGACGCTCATGGGAAGTATTTTTGTACGTTTACTCTGTACCTACTATTTTACTCTAAAACTATATCTACTGTTATCATTGTGATACTCGCTACTGCGATCGTCTTTGGAAACGTTAATGTAAAATTATATCTAATAATGTGGACGCGTATTTGTTTTAAAACGCGTTCACTTCAAATACATTAGCATTAATTCTCTTAAAGTTGGACAATTTTAAACTAAAAGACCGTTGTATCGGTTATATTGCTAATACTAATTGTTATCATTGTGTTATTTGCTTGATTACTTTGTCAAGATTACCATTTATTCACGATACGCTAAATACGTCGTCTATTTTATAGCAAATGCACGTCTCTCGAGCTCTCCTATTTTAATAAATCCTATATAATTGCGAAACAAGATAATTTTTCCGTAAGGCGATCCATAGAAATTAATCTGTTACTTGGCAAGAGTAAACAAAATATTTACGATATTTTTCTTCCTGTTTCAATTCTATACGGATATATACACACACACTGGTATGTGATTTACATTCCTTAACGTTTATATACACATACGTGCTACATTTTTCGATCGATACATGAATCGCCGTTAAATCATTAACCGCATAAAGAAATAATATCTATTTATTATGAATGTACATACAACTGTTATTGTAATAAAGAAGAACGTGAGGGAAATGTACGATTATGTTAATGTTACGTGATATTTCTCTTCTGTTTATTATATTTACTTACAAAAACTCTTTTTTGCATTTACAAATTTTTATCCTATCATTTTTAGTTAATATGGCTTGGTCCTGTGCTGACGATCACATCCTTTGCTAGTACCAATTTTCGCCATCAATTTATGGCTCGAATTTTGTTGGATAGGCATTGTTTCTGTTTGCCTCCAAATGTTTATGAGTCCACGCTCGCCTACCGTTACCAAGGAACCACTCTGCAAATTATAATAAAACATCACATCTTTCGTTGTATATACAGCATAAACGCAACTATAATAGAACTAATTGCAGGATGATTTCTTATGTAAAAGTGCATCGAAAATCTACAGTGAAATACTTTTATACGAGGTTTCGTTTTCGAGAAAACCAACCTTAGAAAATCATTGCATTGGCATACAACAAAACACTAGTATATTACTTTACTTTGATTAGCTTTATACATATTAGTATATATAAATATCAACAGTCGTACGATTTAACACTTTGATTGCCACGTAAATTTACAAGGAAATCTCCATCAGGCCACGTGCGCCACTATACCAAGCGTACTTCTAAGATTGAAACATGACTCCATGCAGCTATGTAAACATACTGGGCCCGTTGCTTCTTTTCGGTAGCTGAAGATAAGCACGTATATACCGAAATTCTCAGGGACATTTACTCAGATGAACATCTGTAGTCGAGAACAAAACATCTAAGCAAAGTGAAAGATTCTAAAATTTATTCTTCGTCTTTCAGAAAAGTATATCTTTGCTGTAGTAACGAGTGGTACATATTTTGAAATTTCTGCCTTAATTTTTGGCAATGTCGAAAGAGAAAATCAAGATGTCATTTCTTAGCGAGTCATATAGCAGTGAAGAAGAAACCATTAGCTGTTTTTGCATATAATAAAGGAAAGTGTGGAATAAATCACTCAAATCAATTGCTTTCTTATGCAACTACAATTAGAAAAGGAATGAAATGGTACCGGAAATTTGGCATACAACTTCTTTCGAGGATTTCAGTTGTAAACGCTTTGATCGTTTACAAAATTGCAATAAAGAAGAATGTAAATATAAAACAATTCAGAGAATTATTAGCTACAAAATTATTGGGGTTGCCTGAAGATACAACAAAATCTTGTTCTCAATGCATAATATTGCCGGTCGAAAAAATGCTTTTGGAATAAGCATTAGACACGCATGTAAATAATGTTATTCAAATAAAAGACGTCAAGCAGACCGATCAAAGGCAAGAGAAAACAAATTTTGTCCAAATTGCCCTGACCAACCTCAGCTTTGTATAGAATGTTTTAAAATTTTACATTCAAAATAATTTTCTAAATAAACCATGTTTTTATATTATTTTTATAACAATTTAACAGAGACTTATTATATCCCGTGAAATATCCTTCCAAATACCTATTAAGATCTTTCGTAAGTAGTCAATATAAACGTTACCCACATACAAGTGACGTGACAGTCAAAGTGTTAAATGATAAAACAGGTTTTTACAAATTCTTTTTCATTATGTTGTAAATATTATTGCAGTATTTCTTTTGTTTCTTGTACAGCATTTTACTTGACAAGTTAAAGAAATGAGAACAGATTTCAATGTGTATTCGGTTTTCCAATTTCTCAAATTAAATTGACTAAATTTTTAATACCCCTGTTAACGATAAAAGTAATTAACAGTAAAATAATATAGTAGCAATCGTGTGAGTATGTAACAAATTTTCAAAAACAACACTTCGAATGAAAAAACTGATATAAATTAAATCAGTGGTCTTCGACCGGCGTCAGTCCGCAATAATTTATTGCCGGTCCGCGAAAGCTGATTGAGTTATCTTCTGATGTTACTCTGATATCCAGACATAAAATTCAATCATCGTCTCAATTTTGGATATCTGTCAATAAAGTGTATCCATCTCTGAGTTATAAAACTATAAAATTGTTGGTAGCTTTTTTAACTTCCTATTTGCGTAAAAAGACTTTTTCAGTTATGTCAGTAATAAAAACCAAACAGAGAAATCGAATGGATGTTAATGCAGCGCTTCGTCTCTCAAAAATAACGCTGCAACCATGTATATCAAATTTGCTTACAAAGAAACAGTAGTAGATATCACAGTACCCAAAAATTGTAATTTTATAACATTACATTTAATAAATAAAATTCTATCTAGATTAATTTTTACTTCTGGCTGACACTGGTCCACAAAATATTTCTTCTATTTTCGTCATGCCACGGATGTTAAAAGGTTGAGGAACACTGAGTTAAATGACTGAGCTTGTATAAGTTTACTTGTGTTAAAATTATACCTTTTCATGTAGCCAGCTATCACGTACTATTTGTTTGTTTCCCAGCATGTTGTAACATGTTTCCAATCGATCATTTATGATATTTAAACATCTCAAATTGTCCCTGAAATAATTTAATAAGAAGCACATATAGAAAATGTTATAAATACAGAAAAATAATTATTCACGTTCAAGTATCTAATTAACACTACTAATGAAAATTGAATTTAATGTTAGACTATTTTATTTTACCGGGTCCTTAAGTTATGTAGTAATTTACCCTTTAACACTGCTGGAACCTGCTAGGAGGAATGGTTGTTCAAATGCATTTGACGCATGAAATCTAACTATATAACAGTTATCTGGATCGTCGTTCTAAAAAACAATTAATTATGCACAGCTTTTAACAAATTTTTAATGTTTAATAGTTATATAAATGTGGTGTTCTATTTAAATCGATTTATGTTACTATCTACTATTAAACTATTAATAATACTGAAAAGTCCTTCAGCTAAAAGTTTGATAGTTTTAAGTAGCATATAACCTGATAGATATACAGGGTGTTTCCTTCGGGGATAGATTCAGTACACTAAAATAAGAAAAAAAGTTCGTATGAACATATGCCCAACATGACCTTACTTCCGAATTGTAGCCGTTTTTGTTTTCCAGTAATTCTTATGACTCTATTGACTGCTTCCTTTGTTTACAAGTAACGCTTCTTATTTCATGCACGACCTTCTGTTCTGCTACGTAAACACTATTAAACGCAATTTTAGGAAACAAGGATTACTTTTTTTCAAACAAGACTCGACACAGATCGCCTCCGAGTGTGTAGCTTTCATTTCAATCAGTCTAATACATGCTTTTGGTGATAATAATGATAATGAACGAGTGAGATTTATGATGCGACGTTTGGAAGCCTGTATTCAAAGTTGAGGGTAGTCACTACAACAGTTTCTATGAAAATTATTAAATAACAGGTTTCACATAAAAACGGCTATAATTCGAAAACAAGGTCATATCAGGTATATGTTCATGTAAACATTTTTTCTTATTCTAGCGTACTGAATCTATCCCCGAAGTCATGCCCACATTTTCAGAAACACCCTTTATAATAGTTTCATTTAAAAAGTCAAGTGTTGATCTTCATATGTTTCCTAAACATCCAAAATAAAAAAAAGCACTTAAATAAAATTATACTTTTATTAAAACTATTCAACTTTTGTCTGAAACATTTTTTACTATCAATAATAGTTTTGGAAATATTTACACGAATCGATTCAAATTATACACCCTGTACACATACAAATTATTTCTTAATGGTTTATGTTTTAACACTTTACCGACCTGCTCATTCTATTCAATAGTTGCTCGGTTTTCGCTATTGCGTTTATTCTTACAGCTTTAAAAATTTTAAATCAAAATTCGTGAGAGAGCTTACTATATTATAAATAGAGAAACTGACTAATAGACTCACGGTCGATAAGCGTTGCCAGCAAAAAGTCGAGTGGTAGGCTTCCGGTCGGTAAAGCGTTAAAATTATTTTCAAGTTATTTTAAAGTGATTTCTCATATAAATATCAATATTAGAAAGTACATTTATCGTATTAACCTGTGAAATTGCTAAATTACTGCGTTCAAATTTAGCATACGGCGTTGCTCCATCACAGTCCCAAAGTTGCAGAGAATGTGTATGTGTTGTACACCATAAATTATCATCGCTCAACCAGCCTACCCTATCCTTTTGTTTGAAACACAAGTTTTTAGTCGATTTCGTAGTACAAATACATTAAAAATTGTATCAAAAATAATTTACCACGGATGATTCGGTATTCAAAGAATAAGATAACGCAGAATCTTCCGAGGGCTGTGTAAGGTCGAAGATATTAATCAATCCATCTGTACTACCAGATGCTAAGACATCCTGCTTACTAGAATGAAATGCCAGAGAGGTTACATCTTCCATATGAGATTCCCAGTATCCACCAAGGAGATTACTTTTATAGTCTAATTTTGAACTGGTATATCGCGTGTCCCAAAATAAAATAAACGCATCTCCTCCAATATGTTCAGTACCACCTGCTACAAGCTTTTCATCGCAGCTTATATCAAAACTGCAGAGAGGCTTCATTTTCCCATCTTCAGTATTATCTGGAAATAAATGAAATAACATGAAATGAATGTATACACATTTAAAATATAACAGGCATTAACCCTTTCACTACGGCAGATTTTAATATACAACATGCATAGCGAAAGGTAGATGTTCAATTCGCAGTCGCGAAATTTGTTAAATTGTTTCCAAGGGTAACAAAATTTAAAGTTTCTTTCGGTAATTAAGATGGAGTTGTGCAAAGGATAAAACTGAGGATTAAATTATGATAAAAGAGCAGTAACAAAGGAGTATGAGAAAATCTCAAAAAAGCCTATAAATGCCAACTGTAACGAAAGGGTTAATTTAGATATGAAGTTTTCATTTATTTTCTCTGTTTGACCTTTCTCTTAGTATATACCTTTAAATTCTGCGATAACTTTTCCTTTAGCTCTTAAATCACATACTTTAATTAGCCCATTGCTCGTTGCTGTATAAAGAATATTTCTAGAAGTAGGACTAAACCTAATACCAACAATAGGTGCTTGATTGTGGGTTAAGTTAATAGCTTGGCTTAAACTCTCTCCAACAGAATATATTACACACGTATAATCAGATAATGCTGTGCCAATCCTAAATTCTGGATCACTGTACATAAAAATCAATTCATGAAATATCTCGAAGATTCTTTTTAAATATGTGTACTTATAAGGCAATTCATGTTAATTCTTGAATTTAATAATACATATTAAATATACTTCGAATATATTTATATAATAATTAACTTAATTTCTTTGTTACATTGTACTAAGTGTAAGTAATAAAATATGCTATAAATTAACAAATATTAAAACTCTTCTATTTTATTTATTACAATGGAATATGAATTTTTACACGGAAATAATTAAAAATGATTACACATTAAACGAGTATAACCACAGAAATAATTATTTTTCAACGAAATGGTTAAATAAGATATTTTGAATAAAATGGAGGGAAAATTGCATTGTACACTGTATGAGAAAGATTTGCAAGTATAAGTGTAAATAAATATTTAAGTAAGTTTTAAACGACAGAAATTAAGGAATTATGTATTTATGGAAATAGATTTGACGAAAAGTAAATGTAAAAAGAAAAAAATGCAAGATTTACCTTTGTGTTCCACAGATAGCAAGAATGTAATTATGATCAAGGGATACTGCTTCTTCTATCGACGGCATTAACTCACTTTTTCTTTTCGTCTGATTCCCATTATGTTTTCGTGTACCATGCTCAACCCTTAATCTCTTTAACGATTCGATTATTTTAGCCATTTTGCCCGCTTTAAAAACTTCAAGCAGATCTTCGAAAGTTAAGGTTAATATCACGTCCGAAATATAGCCATACGTCTTCCTAAATATAAAAGTATTTATCACTTCAAACTGACTCGCAACCGCTCGACTTTAGATCTCCAATTTCCTCTTTGATGTATAAAATTATTCAATAGTTATTTTCTCCGTTTTAATTACAAATTTTACCAGATTATACCACACAGTGTAGTTTAAAAAGCGACTTTTTCTAACGGTAGAAACAAAAACTATCATAGGTTGCGAAGCTTGAATAGCTGCTAATTCAGGTAAAAGCAACGTACTACCTTACCGATAGATGGTTACACTTTTATATCTTCACAGTTAATCCATTCGAGACAGATTACATATCTTGTGTGTAATGCATTTCCTAGTTAAGAAAACGAATTACATACCGTGTATACGATGAGTTTGAACTTCAGTTATCAGTTAGCAGTGAAAAAATAGTCGTAAAATTTGTATTGGTTTCAAGTTAAACCCTAAAATGAATAACCCACAGTCAGAAACGTTGGGAATATAAAAAATGAGCAGCGGTAATGAAAATGAAAATTTCTCGCTTCAAAGAAACAGAAAAAAGGTCGAGAATGTTTGGGAGAATGTTTCAAGGATTATCACAAACGAAAAGGATAAATTTCTTTGGAGAAAAATTTTATAAGTACTTCATTACTTCTGTAATTATTTTCTTACAATTTATTCATGGGTTATTTTCAAATTTTTGAACCTGAAATAATGATTTCATATTTGTTTACTTTTTTTTAAATAAATTTTCTTCCACGTTAATTATATATTTTTTTTTCACTATGCATTACATACATGGTGTAATAAAAATATTCTGAAAAGCCAATTACACAGACGATGTGCTACCATCTTATTTGTACGAAGTTTGCAATTTTTCGCGTTAAAAATGTTTAACGTAAACGAAGAAAACTGTTTCGCTTCTGGAGATCGATTTTAAAATAATTCTTCGACTCAAATAGGTTAAATTTGAAAAAAGAAATCTTTCTCAAGTATACTGTCCTATCAATGAAAAACTATCGCTGTATTAAAATTTATGAAATTAAAGAAAGGTGTCTGAATTTAGTAAATTTTACTTTTCTTACATATTATTTTTTAATTATGTACATTAATTATTTTAACACATTGGCGTCGGAACGGTGCTTGACACAGATACGGGAAGATTTCGCGCTTTTTCTTTTAATCACGTTACATTGGAAAAAACTGCTGTAACCTCTGAACCAATCAATATTTCTCAAAAGAACTTTGAAAAAGGTGAATTACTCTTTTGCATCGTAATCTACAAACTTTAACGTACAATTATAAAAGGTTCTCAATTTTTTAATAAAAAAAAAAAAAGTTCGGCATTCTTTTCACAATAATATATTTTCAAAGTTAGTATTTGTTCTTTGTATAATATATCCGATCAGAATTCGATATATCGGAGAGTCCTTCCAACCGAGTTTCAGCTGTATTTAGCAGGAAACTGTGAAATTTCATTTCTCACTGTGGATTAAGTTTTGTAATTCCAGCGTCGTAATCGCGATGTATAGGGTCTTCCAATAAGAGCGATAGAACTTTAATTTTAAATGAAACGAGAAATATGAAAGATAATTTAGCACTCGCTACGTCATTTTAAAGTATACTCGATGGCATTATACAGGAAATATATCATATAAACGACCACCATGATTGCGTTTGGTGGAATGAATACGACAAACCCAATTTTCGCCACAAAAAATAGCTCCTGCGATGAAGGTTACTTTTGGATGGATGACTTTGTCGATAAACACAGTTGCCGAATTTGGGGAGATGTTAATCCTCGATCAATAGTCGACTGATCATTGTACCAAAAAGAAAATTACCGTTTGGTGTGGTTTTTCTACTGGTGGAATCATTGGCCTTTACTTTTTTGAAAATGAAGAAGGTGCGACTGTAACAGTTACTCATTCGATGATTTCATTTTTCCTTTCGGGTTAATTGGATGGATTTGATTTGTTTGAAATGTAGTTTCAACAAGATGGTGCAAGATGCCACGTTTCTGCTACAATTATCGCTTCATTCAGATCGAAGTTCAACGATAGGATTATATCGAGAAATGTAGTTGTCCATTGGTCACGAATATCTTGCGACTTAATGCCATTAGATTTTTTTTGTAGGGCCATGTTAAGTCTCTTGTTTATATCAACAATCTGTTGATCTCAAAGCAAACACTATTCGTGTTATCGATGAGATACGATCTGATTTATGTGCCAGAGTCATCGCAAACTGGGTTTGTAGTGATTGTAGACTTTATCAAACGTGATTGAGGTAGTTATTTATACGATATTGTATTTCGTGTACAATACCATCGAATATACTTTAAAATGAAGTAGCGACTACTATATTATCTTCCGTACTTTTTGTTTTATTTCAATTAAAACTTCTATTGCTCTTATTGAAAGATCATATACAACAAAAAGTTACAAACTTCTAATTGTTTGAGTTCGTGAAATATTTGTTACGGCATCATTTATGGAAAGAAACTGAACCTTTTTCCAACGTTTTATGAATTTATTTTAAGACAGATATGTGAAAATCTATACGACGTGTTTCCACGCCATCCTGACCCAAGTGAAAAGCCTAAATGGCGCACCTGTGTGTCGTCATCCAGTACCAATGTATTAAATAGAATCAAGAGATGTTTTTTCATAAAAATGAGGTGCTAGCTCTAATAACCATTCCGGTTGTATCACAGTTATGTCCTTCATGTATGTTTTGTTCGTTTGTAAAACTTCACAAAACAGTAACCTGAAACGAAAACATAGGAATTTAATATAACACATATTGCAAAAAAAAGTCTTAAAAGATCGAGGCTTCTATACAAACCATTGAGGTTGCTGGAATGTATATAAACAACTATTTGGATGAATGTACAAATCCCTGTTACCACGTATCGTTTTGTATACTCCAGTGTAATGTAAGTACGCCGCTTTTGGGAACAGTCCGGCAGTTATACATTTCAAAATTTGCTGCACGTTTCCTTAACAAAAAAAAAAAAAAAAAAATTATTGTTGGAATATTTTTGTGATTCATATACAGGAAGAGACAGTAACTATATGATCAAAATGTTATGTTCGATTTAATTTACCGTTACACGAAACCAATGGTATGTCTAATCTTTTCATCATGGAGTGCATTTGTGTACGAATTTCTGTAGCCCTTCGTAACGCTTTGTGATTGAGAAATTGCTTTTGACACCAATTAGGTGTTTTATTCTTGTCATAAGCAGTATAGACATTAAGTAACGTTAACAAATCTCCTTCCTCGACTTCGAAATTCCTATGTGCTACTCTAGCTTTTATAGCAGCTTGTCCTCCAGCTGGTCTTATAAAAACATTTTGTACTTGAAGCATAGCTAGAATCGTTGACAATTCTTCAGAACATCCCATTTCACCTGAAAAAACCCATATTTAAAAAAAACTGAGGATGATAGAGCAATTCTGCTTCCGGATTCGTGTTTGGGATGGAAAACTTTGTAAGGATCACCTAATGAATATTACAGATGTTTCTGAAAGTCAAAATTTGTTGGACAGTGTTATTAGAAACTTTACCTGATACTATAAGAGACTTCGCCAAAACTGGTTCCAATGGCATCTCAGCCATTGTCATACCCAAAGGCATTGTTAATTCTCCATTGCTATCAATTGCACCTAACGCGTAAAGCAACTCTAGACCGGTGAGAAGATTTTTACTCGGCGGAGCAGAGGGAAAATTGAATCTTAATACATTGTCGATTCCCAAAGCTTTCAGTTGCAATATAGCCGGTGCTAAATCCGAGCGTTGCATTTCTGGTGGCGTTGAATCAAACAATTCCGAATATGCTTCCTCTGTGTATAGTCTACAAAAACATGACATGAAATTTTTAGAATAGTAAACGTTCAAGTAAATAAACCTTAGTTAAATTAAGAAAGCAATTAAATGTTTAAAAAATGATGTACCTATACGCTTTTCCTGATCGAACACGTCCTGCTCGACCAGCGCGTTGGTTTGCGGAAGCTTTAGACACCGGAACAATTACCAGAGAATTCGTTTGCGTCTCTGCCTCGTACCATGGTATTTTAACAAACCCACAGTCGATAACTGAATAAAAAAATTTCATCTGAATCATTTGATAAATTATCGTTATTATAGATAAATAATATTATAATTGTAACATATTGAACAAAATATAATAAAATGTTCTAATTGTGTACAGAGCTACATTATATCTGTACCATAAACGATATTTGGAATAGTGATAGATGTCTCTGCGATGTTCGTTGCCACAATAACTTTACGAGTGTCTTTGGCAGCTCTCCAAAATACTTTCAATTGTTCTGAGTTCGGTAGTGATCCATACATAGCTAGAGGTAGAAGTTTCACTGAAAAAGAGCAACATAAAAGGCAAGGATAAAAGCTATCTTAAACTTTAAACAGTTGTGTAACAGAGCAATGCCAGAGAGAATATTATTTCGTATCTTACTCACGTTTGCCTTCCTTTACAAGTTTTGCATGCTCTGATAAAAGAGAAACTGCCTGATCTACTTCGTCCAAACCCGTCAGGAATGCTAGAATATCGCCTGGTTCTTCATTTTCGTGAATTTTTAAAGCGGTGTCCACGACACTTGTAACATAATTTGCCACCGGTTCTAGAAGAAGAAAAAGAAAAATATTAGGAACATAGTAAATTAGTATTAATATTTTTACTAGTCAAATCGATAGTATTTTAATGTACACATTTATCAATTTAAACATTCCAAATAAATAATCGACATTGAAACGAAGATACTAATTAAATGAAGTATAATTAAAATTAAAATATTAAAATTGATATTAACCCTTTTAATGCCGACCGAAAGAATTGTATCTAGAGGAAGAGTATCGAACCAATTTGATGTAATTTAATAAGGTTTGAGAAAAAAAAAATCGTAAAAAAAAAAAGTAAGAATGATATTTACAAAATTCAAAAAGGAACATATCACGAAATAAAGAGAGAATGCATTAATGCCAATTGTATTGCAATATTTGTTGAAAATCATGCTAATAATATTTATTCAAAATCATTAGGAAAAATGGAGAAATCAGTTTTCTTTTATAAACAGTATCTGCAGATAGAAAAAATCATCGTTTGGTCAAAGTTTAACGTAGAACACGTAGTGTAAAGCATGAATACAGCATTTTCAATTGCTTGTAACAAAATTATTACTATCAAAACACAAAACTAAATGATGATCCCATGATGTGCAGCAAGTATCAGGATTACCTGCTACGAAACAAGTGATTCGTGTAGCTAGTATAACCTCATTCAAATAACATTTCAGTATTATTATAAACATTTATAGTTACTCGGCTATTGAAAATGTGTAATATTTATTTACTATTACTCGCACAAATAATTTACTTAGCATTGATGCGAATAGTAAGTCGCATACGCAACGATATATCGTTGTTGGCACTTTTTGCAAATGTTGTTAACAACAATATATCGTTGTTCGGTACTAAAAGGGTTAATATTAAAATTAAAATATTAGTAGATAAATTGAAAAACTCTTATAGAAATTTAACAGGTATTCATAATTGATGATTAACAATTGTAAATAAATTTTCTTTTATCTTTTTCGTAAACAGAAAAATATTTTCACACCCTTTAGAAAAAAAATATCAACTGGATAGAGTCTGCCTTCGACGGTTAATATAACCGCAGTATCTTTCGTCGAATCCTTCGTTGTATTTATGTTGAAAAAATCTCGAAGTTGCTCTGCGTCGACTGTGGCTGAACAAACGACAATTCGTAAGCTTTTTCGTTTCTGAAATGAAATAATTACATTTAAATATAACATTTCATTAAATTAGATATAACAGCCGAATAAGCACGATGAAAATGCCATTGAATCGAAAGTGTATTTGAAATTGCATATAATTATTATTTAATGAAAAAATATATCGATTGTATAAATAATGCACACTTCTCTGCACACGGAAAAATGAAAACTATCGATTTTCAATTTTTTTAAGTATGTTATACATTTTCGGAAAGTTTGAAAAAATTACAAATGAATAATCATAACAGGCTACTGAAACGGTAAAAACTTAAATGTCGTCACTCGAAAACTTCGATAGAAAGTTTATAGTGTTAGACATTTTTAATTTTAAAAAATTCGTTTTTGCCGCAAAAATTTCCAAATATTTCCATAATTTCCAAATATTTATCCCATCGGTCACAGTATCTCAAAAATTTTTCATAATTTTTTACGCGATAGAACAGAAGAAATTGGGGATTAATTCCTAAATCACGTTTTGGTCTATACTTATCCTTATAGTGGGGATAATCGACTGAAACTTGGCAAAAGGGATTTCCTTTCAGAGAACTATCGATTGACACAAGTTTAATTTGATTTGCAAGGCAGTTTTATTATGCTCATTCGACTGTATCCTCTTGCTTTACAAATTACCCGATTTATTTTCTTTAAAAGTCCCATAATAATATCCGTCAGAAGGGTCCTTTCGTGCACTTCGTCTACTACAATTACAGAATAGCTTGTCAGCAATGGATCACTCATTAATTCACGAAGCAATATTCCCTCTGTCATGTACTGTCAACGTAACGGAATAAAAAATTTTTATTTTATCCAAAAATCTTTCGGACTTTTCATTCTTATCTTATATTTCGTAAATATGCCATCGTAATATTATCATATCACTTTGCAATGGTAAAGTAATTAACACGTTGAATGCCATGGGAATCACCATGGAACCAGCGAAGCCAAGATTATTAGAAACATATAATTCGAGTAAATTTTAATATTTAAAAAATTTTCAATATTATCATCGTTGCTACAACGATGTTAAAAAATTAATGCAACATAGAACATATAAAAACAGTTTTATTTACATATATAACATGTATGCTTATGTATACGCGCATATTGCGATGTGAGGTATTAAAACACTTGAAACAAAAAAAAAGGTGAACCAGTACAGTCTCCACAATATATTAAAAATTAATCTATCATATAAAAGTATATATGATGTTATAGAATTGTTACACATACAGTAGAACCTCGCTTATCTGCACCTCGTTTACACAAATAAATTCAGACTCAATCTCAGATATACAAACTCCTAAGTAAGCCTCTATTATTCGAACTTAAGTTGAGCGTGCTCTCGGTTATACGAACGCGTATTCTATAAGGATCACTGATATATTTTGTTTTTACGTAATTTTTCCAGAATATTTACTGTGTAATACACACACACACACACACACACACACACACACACACACACACATATATATATATATACATGGTATAATATTCAATTACAAAGTACAAAATATTCAATTTTTAATAATAATAAAAATCGTAATGCAAAGGTCACTTTTTATCAAGAAAAATAGCAAATAATATAATTAATATGTATAAAAATAATTAAGTTTTATTTGAAATCTTTAGACTTGCGAGTTTCTTTAAACGATTAAGGACTTTTAAATGAGCTGTATTTGAAACCATTGTATAGCTGTATTTAAAGCATCCAATGCATCCATCGCAAAACCAAAGATCATGTAATTATGGAAACGAATTAAACAAACTCAGTTTTCCGAACGCCAGTCTCTTGTATCCGAACTTATAACGGGTGGAGATAACTAGTGAGCCTTTATTATCCGAATTATTCGGTTATTCGAACTGCCTTGTCCCCCAAACTGTTCAGAAAAACGAGGTTCTACTGTACTCGAGAAGAATGAACAAGTGTAATAACGACTGAGATAACGAACTATTGCAAAAAAAATGGTGCAGAAAGAAAAAAGGCATTTTAGTGTCGCGGAATGACAGATGACCCTTACGGATCACAGATAAGCTAAATCCTGATTATACATCAAGATCACTTAAGCCTTTGCGCTCCGAGTAAATTTTCTCATACGATCGATTTATCAACTTTAACACAGTTCTGCGACGAAACTTTGGAAAACGCAAAGTTTCACTATGAAAAGAAAAAAAAGTACACACGTCCATAAATTTATTTACTTTTACCTATTTGACTAATTTACATTGTTTAAATATGAATAAAATTTGAACAGGTTTATGGTGTATATTACGAATATCTCCGTGAATGCGCCATTAGACTGTAAAGGGTTAACTTATCAGTTGCAAATAATATTTCAATATAATATGTAACGCATAATAACAAATTCATGCTGGCGCTACGGGTAAGCAATGTAAAATTAGCGTGGCATTCAACGTGTTAATAAATCTTATGATAGATGTAAAATATTATTTCTGAAATTAATTTGATTAAATCGTACTAGCCACTTGCGTTGGAAAAACGTGCCACGCATGTCAGATATGTTTTTGTTTCAAAATTGTCAACGACTTGTAGACGTCGGTAGGTAGTTGTAATTGATTCGTAATCGATTGAAATTATTTGTCGAAGTACAGTTATTTAGTAGATATTGCATTTTTTAATGCTTATGTTTTATTTTATAAGGAAATGGTAATGGCAAAAAGTTTTGGCACACGCATCTGTGAATTAGTTGCCAGCGCAAGTGGCTAGACGAATGAAAGTAATTTTTTCGTTAGAGATAAGCTCTAAGGAAATATTTTCATTTCATTTTGCACATTAAGTGCTGGTATTCGTAAAAATTTTCTATAATTAAATATTTAATTTTTTTTAATTAAATGTACACAATGTGAAATATATTTGCAATGCAAATTATTATACGTTAAAATAGCGTTATACAAATTTTAATAATTTGTACGAATATGAACGATTTATGCCATGATTTTGCATCGATCAATGCTCGAAGCAATACCTTGATCTTCGTTGTCTCGTCCGTATAGTTATCGAAACGTATAGAGTAACCGACTTCCGTGCCTAAAATACAATTGCGTTCATCCGCAACACGATTGGCTAAAGAAGTAGCTGCAACTCTTCTTGGCTCCGTGATGCCTATCATTTTTCCATCTGCACACCATCCTGCTTCAAGAAGATACTGTAACCATTGTATAATATAAACGTGCATGTGTGTAGAATTTGTTAAATGTTACATTAATACGTTTCTTAAAATAGTAGAATAATTAATTATTTCTATTATTACTATGGATATAAAACAAGTTATTCAACAAATAGTGAATGATCCTATAATACCATAAGAATGAATAGATTTCTTTTTCTTCGAAATAATAACAAATTTTTTGTTCTTTTATTTTCAAACTTTTATACAATTTGTTTATTAATAACCGGGTTAAGTAATATCTTTCTTTCCATAATAAATTATAAGAAATATCTTTCTTCTCATAACAAATTATAATAAATCTTTCTTTCCATAATAAATTATAATAAATACTTTTCTTTCCCATAATAAATTATAATGAATATCTTTCTTCCCATAACAAATTATAATAAACATCTTTCTTTTGATGATAAACTATAATAAATATCTTTCTTTCTATAGTAAATTATAATAAATCTCTTTCTTTCCATAATAAGTTATAATAAATATCTTTTTTCCCATAACAAATTATTAATAATTAATAACGTAATTATAATACGATTTATTCAATAATTATTATTGATGTGTATTGATAAAAATAATGATAATTTAATAGTAGCACCATCAATGTTATGTCGAAATTGTAAAATAAAAAGTGCTGATACTGGAACATGTGTACGTTTTATAACGCGAGTACTTACAGCACGAATTTCTATAACGCACCAAAGATATTACCACTACCGTTTTCATATAACACGACTCTTCGTACAACGCGCCAAATAATATAATACAGGAATTGCCTGCGTTTAAGAATTAAAGCTGCTTTAGTTGAGCATTAGATTATTTTCTTTTCAAAAATGTTACTTTAGATTATACGCGTTATGCGAGACAAATTCGCGTACAAAACGATTTCCTATAACGCGAATTCATATAGCGCGTAACATATTAACCGCGTTATACGAGAGTTTACTGTGTAACTATATATTCGCATATAAATATGGATATATTATGAATTACCGAATTCGTGAAAAATTTCACCTGAGAAGTAACATAATTTCACTTAAAAAGAATATTTATAATTTTCATTGATATAACAGAAAACGGTTTTTATAAAAATTATTTTCATATTTTACTCGTTTTACGAAAGTCATATTGTATTCGAATAATCTATTATCAAAAATATTAATTACATACTCTAAATAAATTATAATTTACAAACATGATTATTAATAATTACACAGATGTCGAAGATAGAATTTTATTTTACTCGTATAGTCCTTGTGTTAATGCAATTAAAATATCAGGATTGAAGAGATCTCTTATCTACAGTATCAAGAACGACCAACGTTCTTATCGTAGTCCAAAGCAAGGCTAATTAAATTAACACCATACGTTAAGTAAGTAAAGTTTATATTTCACATAAACTTGATTAGTACATTATTAAATGCACCGAAAGCTTTTCAAGTCCAACGCGAAGCTCTACTCTGAAATATATGTCAGCTTTAATATTAGCACATAATCCAGTAATGGAAGAATATTACATGTATCACGTTTTTACGCTTTAATGTCATATTCATATCGAGTTTTATTAAAAGCTCGTTATAACGGCTTATGTATGTTAAAAACCCTGTGTCACGTGACTTCGGCAAACTTACAAGTTCTATAACTAGGTAACTCGCGACGCTGGATCACGTAAAAATATGCAAGTAAAGGTCAAAGGTTTTTTAAACTATTACACATGAAATATACAAAATTATATTTCAACGCAATTTAATAATAATAATAATTATTACACATGTCAACACATAGTACTTAACTTTGTATATTTAACATAAGTACATATTTATACCATATACAGTAAAGTATAAGTATTAAACTATAGATTCTATCCTAATCGATCACGTGACTGCTTTGTAACTGGCAGTTGCTATCCCCCGCTGAATAAGGAGTTCTCCTCAGAAACAGTCAATCATGTAATTGAATGCGTCGACTCGACGATTTGGGACTCCTTTGAAATAAATGCACGGTTGGTGTTCAAACACTCTGGAAATGCTAATGAAAAATTCTCATTCTTATAATATTGGTTCTTTCTTTGTAAAAATTTATCTTAACGCATTCATGAAATCTTTCTGTTACAATTAAGACCAAACGCAGTATAATTGCGACGATGTGAAATTCTTTCAGATAATTGTTTTAATAGGTAATTCAACTTCCAATTCTCTATTCTATACAAAACTGTGATCTATTGGACATTGTAGCAAAATACTGTTTGTATTGTAGGATAAAGAAGCAGGTGCAAGATTAACCGAATAATCACACGATTAAAATGTTAATTAAATTAAGTATATATATATGTATATATATATTGAACTCAACAATTAAATTAATAATTAAACTAGTAATTAAAGTAATTATTAAAATCGTTAAATTAAATATATTTAATAACTTTAACCCTTTGACTGCTACGGACGCATATATGCGTTCTGCGTAAAGCTATCGATGTGGACTACGGACGCATATGTACGTTTAGCGATTGTAGCGGTTGTACACCTCCGATGAAAACAAAAAACATCAACTTTTAAGTTAGACACATATATCTCTGTATTGCATATCTATAAAAATAAAAGAATTCTTTATTTCTTTATTTCTTAAAGAGTTATTTATTTTTTTCGGACGACAGACAGTTGCGATTGTTGGTTAGGACATGTAATATTTCACTTGCGGTGTATGTAATTTGTTATATTATTTTTTTATTACTGTGAAATCATAAAAATGTCTAGTAGTTTTGAAGAACTTGTTCTAAGAGATAATGAACTAAATAAGGAGAGTCAGATTTAAGCGAGGATTGTAACGACGAAGTTGGAAGATTAATATTTCTAAATAAACAATATATTACCGTAAGGAAATGAAAACGTTTCGTTTCAATTTGGCGTAGGTAAAGAGTTAACATAGTAATTTAATTACACATTATATAATCGATCTGTATGGCAAAATATTCCGTCCACACCGAGCGTTTAAATTTCAAGTATTCTGCCAGTCAAAGGGTTAATAAAAAAAACAAAAAAATGCAACACTTCACAATAGGACACTTCACTTTTTAACGCTCGACTTTCACGGCACACAGGCATTTACGCCTTCTAATTATTTGGTGACTGTAAAAAACTTATATGCATCTCGCTCATTCTCTTCTCCTCTGATTCGTTTTTATTGCTTTTCCTTTTGTTCTCCCTCTGTCGTGTTTTGGCCAACCCGACATAGGCAAAACATTGGATCGTTATATCGACAAAGAATCTCCTACCTATTCTATTTTTGGCACTCGCAGGTCCCGAGATTTCTACCACGTATAGAGACTTTACCGGATATATTACATACAATCTATACATTATTTCTCAGATCAAATTACTGTACTGAGAAATATAATTTTATTTCTATATTTAACTTGAACTACAAGTGTAAAAAACGCACTAGAAAAATTGTATTAAATAGATAAGCATAAATCCATTGAATTATTTCCCGTTGGTCATTATTTATTAGCTTATAATTAAACATTAACCCCTTAAATGAATTAAGAAGCACGTATCAAGTATGCTGTCAGCATGGAAAATCACAGTTCCATCAAAATTAGGGCTCTATAATATTAGAACAGTATATTAGAATTTACGTAACAACAGTATACTAAATATTAAAATTAGTATAAACTATATAGACACTTAACAAGGAAGACATATATTAATAAACATTTAATAATCTGTAGTGTTTTTCTTTTTTTTTTAAATATTTGTTACATCTTACAAATGCCTTATTCGATTAAAACTTAGCTTGCCCGAAAATTATAGCTGTGATAGAACATTAAATATCATACGAATGTTTAAGTAACATGAAGATTTCAAAACTAAATTAAAAAATTACTAACTTAGTTTAGCATTTAAGGAGTTATGCACATTTTTTCATATATCAGTCTGATATTTATACAAAATACATGCAGAAAAATAGAAGATACAAAATTTTTGTATTAAGTTGTCATCTTTATAGACAAACGACTTTGGACATTTCAGTGTACAAGAATTTTCAAGGTCACCATGTAACACCGATAATGAAAAAATGTAGAAAATTAAGTTTTCAGAGACTTGTACTGTCATTCTTGGGTGAAGACATCAGACGAAGATATCTCTTCATCGATAAATGATGGTACAGCTTGCACATATGTATAGGCCCGTAGAAAATGAACCTCAGTTACATAAACAAGTAATAATACAATAACATACAAAGACCATCTTATAAGTCTAATATATTCACGCATGCGATCAAAGAATATTGCCAAAAGCAAATAATCCATAATAGAATGAAAATTTATAAATCTCCAGCAAAAAACTATTATCCAAAAGGATAAGCTTCTGAATATAGTTGTCTGTCTAGCATAAAGATATTCTTTATTGATCGATGGTGTTCTATATTCAGTCTCAAGAAGATCCTGGTACAAATATATATATCGATTCCAGGCTGCGCTGGTGAGGAACAAATGGACGGTCATAAGTAATATATTACGAAGCGCCGCGTTTGATGTTTTCAACGTTATGTTCCCAGGCTCCAACACTGAAGACACAGGAAGTTGCGGTAGCTTGTTGTATCCTCCACGTCTGCTTGTATTACGGGCAAGAAATTGATATAAACCAATAAGTAGAGCAACACAACCCAACGCATCACAAACACCATCAACAAAATAACCCACTGAACCAACATCTGAACGTTCACCATCGATATTTGCCCTTTTTCTAGCAACATGTCCATCTAAATCATCCAACCATGTTCTTGCTTGAAAAAGTATTACACCTAAGCGTCTATAAGATAATGAATCACTGGAAACACATTTACCAGCTGCCACTGCTATTAACACGTGAAAACAACTGATTGCATTTGGTGTCACCCATGTCCACGCAGTGCTTATGTGCAATAGATTATCCATAATAGCTGCAAGAGGACTCAGAAGAAAGTAGTTCGGATGATCAAGCATTAATCCTTTTACAGTTACTGTACACAATGGATTGAAATCGCAAGATACAATAGAAACATATTGTGTACCATTTGATGTCGGTCTTATATCATAATTCTGTATTCTAGAATACAGCAAAAGATCCATTCCAAGAAAGTACAATGTCAATAATATCAAAATTGCTAGGAAAGGCCTGCTTACTAAAGTTGTTGTACCAAACATTTTGTTTCTAATCTTAGTTCTTTTTTATATATATATATATATTATATATATATATATATATATATTGGTAAATATATTTCAGTTATACTCACATATTTTCATTACATTTATTCTCATATTGCGTTGTTATTACATTCTTCCTCTATAACGGATTGAAAAGTATTACAGATATTATGATTAATTTAAATGTATACTACTATTCGACGTACATTACGAAAAGTAGTATGTTTCGTTTATCTTACGGAAGATAGCACGTTTGTCTTCGCTGTCACGAAAAATATAACGTTCCGTTTTTCCTCCCGTGAAAGATACCACCATTTGAATGGTTCACTACGAAAAAGAGCATACTTACCTTTATATCGCGACAATCAATAACAATTTGATTTTTTATGAGATCGTGTAAGTCAAATCTGATCTAAGCAGAATTTTATCCTAGCTTTCATACTGTACAATATTCTTTGCTTAACTACTGCAAGGTTCGGACCCTCATTGCGACTGTTACCAAGGGAGATAGGTGTTCCGAGAATTGCTGGTTGTTATCTCTCCTCAGTTTATTTATTTCTTGAGTGTATCGAAGACGGGAGCGAGAAACATCGAATGTACATAAATGAAATAGGGAAAGGGTGGCTGAGATATTACCAATCGTGAGTCCAAGATAACACGGATGCTGGCTCCGTGAAAGTAATTCTGGGAAGTAATGGGGATAACTCAGCAACGATCTTTCTATGACTATTCTTTAATAGAAAAAAATATTTACGTGAATTAAAATTATCACATTTTTTTTCCTTTGGGGAATTCAGATGGAATTGACGATCGGATTCGTTAAATAATATTTTCAAAAGTTGAATTTTACAGTGCAGAATGCATTTCAATAATCTAAACTGATTCGTTTTCTTTTTAAATTCATTATTATATAAACTGAAACGCATTAGTTCTCGCTACAAAATTCAAAATGTGGTATTTTTCATGATTAAACGTTATAATGATCGGCAAGCCGGGTTCACGGACGCTCAAACGTCCGCCGAACATACTTAAAGTGCCAGCCATTATGTAAGATCTTTTTAAAAAATGCTTCTAAAAACGTGGATGTGTGTAAGACAAACCAGTGTTAACATATATTGACTGTACTTTGATCTTACAACTTCCTCTCCATTAAAATTAAGATAAAGAACCCTTTTCGGTAAAAGGTTGATGACCTTTGGTATGTGTTAGTTTTCGTAGCAAAAGGCCAAATCTAAATACCAATATTCGCAAGATTAAAAAAAAACGTGCTACTTTTCGTAACGCATGTCGCGTATTAATGCTTACCAATAACTTCATTGTTCAGGCAGGTGATTTTTGTTACATTTCTTTGGTTTCGTATTAGTCAAATATATTTTTTCATTTTTTTTTTTTATTTTGAAACAATTACATTATCGTAATATTCAGTTTTTCGATGTAACGACTTGTATATCACAGTTAATAAATACAACGGTTCAACTTGTGAACTCCTGACGTGACTAACTTATTGTACTATGATATAAATGTCATAGTGTTCGATAAGCTTTTAGGTATGTAGCATTATCACAGGCAAGTCTGTGATATATTATCATTATAATTAATAGTACTTCACTCCGCAACGAGAAGTGTTGCAGTATTCAGAGATGTTTTGACGTGGCGTGATTCCACATGGTTATATTTATGAGATCTTGTAGATTTCAAATGTACTATTTCGATCGATTAATTCATAACGTGTTGGTGTTTTATTTTCGAGTATATAAAAAACATTTTCTATAATTCATTGTGTACGACAGTTAACTGTTTATTACAATAAAATGAAATTTTTCTCATTACAAAATTTCGTATCACATTATTGTCACATAGTTTCTCTTTCTAACTGTTCGATAATGTAACAGTTGATCATACAAATTTTTTTACGATACTCTTTTTTACGAATCATGTTTGTACACCGAATTGTTCTCAATAATCTTCAGGAAGTTACTATTACCGGAAAATTTTGTTAAAATACATTGCACTTCGAGCAGACAACGCAGTACTGCCAGACCTGATGTACGCTTACGATAGAATGGCGACGTAAATACAAACACATTTATACGTGCGCATGCCCGTTTTATAAACCACTAATATTTTCTTTTTAAACACGATTTCTGTCATTTCGGCAAATATAAATATTTTAAATAAATATGTTTAATACACTTTAAAAATACGATCGACCAAATTATATGTAAAATTATGTGTCTATATATAAACAAAAATAGAAATCTAAGTATCATACAAATTTAAAAAGTGAAGCATTCATCAATTTTCGGTAATATGTTAAAAATGTTTGATTTTTGATCATAATATATTACTATTCAAAGTACATATGTATTATATACAATTCTAATAAGTAAACATATGTACACATACATGTTATTTACACTATAACAGTATATCTTGGATTCCCATAAAATGAAACTACTAAATGTAGCGAAATGTAATATTATTGATTTAAATACTATTTCTTTATTCGAAAGAAGTAATTCCTTGAAAATAAGAACATACCTGAGGCAATTGTGTACTTTTCCCACATCCAGTCTCTCCAATTAAAACTAACGTCTGATATTTCTCCATTAAATAAATAATATCACTTTTATATTTAAATGTCGGCAAACGTTTACGTTGCATATCAAGAGCAAGGGAATGATGTGCATTGTATACAAATTGTGTAGACGAATGGGCTTCTATATCTGATTTATCCTCTTGCCACATACTATTTCCTATAACATTAAACTTTAATAAACACATAAACTTCCTTTCGTATAATGTTCATGTAGATATACAAAAACTTTTGAAGTTTAATAGATAAAACAAGTATTATCTCAATAGGTTATGTTGTACTACAATATTAGTTACAAATGAGTTTTATAATATATGTCATGGTAAGTAAGTAATATTTTAAAGTTCTTTACAATTCAAAGAAGTGTATATATATTCTTAGCAAACCACAAATCACGTTTTTTAATGTTCATATACGTAGTGAATTTTAAAAAATTATACTTACTAGGTTTAGCAAAAATCGGTTTTGCACTCATTTTATACAATCATACGAACAACACGTTTAGACGAAATTAATTTCTAAATACGTCACTAACTTGTAAAATCTTATAGTTAAAGAGCGATCAAATAATTCAAATAAAAATTGTATATCTTTTTCTATTTGTATATGTCAGTCAGAAACTCCACAAAACTTTAAATTTTTCCTATAGATGACGCTGTATACTACTTCAAAATATTTAAATTACTTTCACGTTAGAAGTAGTATTTACAGATTTTGCATTTTACTTGTAAAACAAATATATTTACTTGGTCATATTTAATACAGTAGAATTTGATCGTTGTAAAATCAAATTGCATAAATAAAAAATTCCGATTTTTTACTTACACAAGTACTCTTTGGTTTTATTTCAATTTTGAAGTAGTTTCTCAAGTTATTTTTAAGAAAAACTTAATATACAATAAAGAGCATAACTAATGTGTTATTAAATTACATTTGGACAAATTGTATAAGTAATTCAAGCGGTATAAGTACTTGTTTTCTGGATACAAAAATTGTATTTTTGTAAAAAGTTCATATTCCATCGTTACGTAAATATTGCAAAATCCATTTAAATGAATCATTTTGAAAACAGCAATCAAGTTCCGAGGCTGCATCAAAGTGACTATAAATGAATTTGTATTACAATAAAATATTCTTTCATTTATCACTGTTATGAAGTATAAAGATGTTATGTAATTTAATTTATGAAGTTTTATTAATAACAACCACTTCGTATGTTTCCCAACTTATAAGAATATAGAAATTTAACAAATAAATATTACTTTTCAAGTTTGTCATTTAACCACTGGATATACTTCAATATAATCTTATAGTCTTGCTGTTTCAGGTAATGTTTATTTTATAAGAAATAATATTACACAGTAATTGTGATTGTACCATAATTTGTTTGTATGAAAACAATTTGTACTAGACAGTAAACTAAAAAAACGACTAAGAATGATATAGTAGTAGTGTCATGTTTAACATTATAAATCAATTGTTCTTATTAGTACAACGTACACTAGATTGCTTTTATAATTTTGCACCTTTTATATTATTTAAAAGTATATATATTATTTTAATTACGTATAGACTTCAAATTTTTCGATATGCAACGTTTCGTTAAAAGTAAAACTGTTAACCCAGCATTTTCAACCACTGTTACTTGCAACTTTAACATTCAATATTTTTTACTCACCAGTACTTTTTTTCTATACATACAAGTTATTACACTTCAGATACTTTATTTAAAAATATTAATATTTGCATGTTATACCATTATAATAACAAAGTTACCAAAAATACATGGAAATTTTGATCATTACATAGTACATTTTTTTTTCTCTATTAAATATACTTTTGAAATTTTAATTGTAAATTATTTAAATTATGTTGCATTAATGTCAATGCATCAAACCTTAAAATAATTCATCTTTATATTTTTGTTGTTGTCAATAGTTAAATCGTATATAAATCACATATAGGTATACATATGTATCGCGAAACAAATATTTGCCGTCCAAATTTACAAATAGAATTAGGTTTTATATCTGTGTCAATAAAAACATTAATGATCACTGGATGAGCTTCAAGGTATTGTAGGAATGTATTTTGATTTGCAAAAAAATATTGTTCCTTTCATCCCTGATAAAAAGTGTTTATATTACTTATGTCAGTGCATCAGAAAGAATGAAAATTCTCTACAGGATATTTTCCCACAAATATCTTTCTCAAGCACCACACCATCATCTATTTATATGTATCAGAAATATATTATTTATATTATCTGTATCTTCCTTATTTTAATAAGTTTAGCACTATGTGTGTGTGTGTGTGTGTATATATATGTATGTATATGGACGTCAATGCGGAAACGTAGGAGACATGAATGGTTGATTCAAGATAGTAATTTACGGTGATGTTGTGGATATATGCTATTGCCAATTAGAGTCACAAAAATGGTTGCAATAAACACACATAAATGTCTGAACACAAAAAGTCATTAATACAATATTAAAGTTTTCGCTTTTAATGCTCGTCTATTACGACGATGCACAGATAACAAATTTTAGGTGTTCCGACTTCTCCAGTTAGCTGTTAAAATTGCATCTATAAGTTTCAGTCTGCAGTAAACAAAAAATATTAGGCCGTAGCTTCTGCTTCTCCATTGCTTTCTGTTTCAGCACACTTCTCGTCAAGTTTCGTTTTCTTTTCAGGACTGGCTTCATCAGCAGCAGTTTCTTCTGTTTCACTTAAAGCTGTTGATTTCCTCTTTATACAACAGCTATCAACAGGAGCATCTGAGAACAGAAACATCAATATTATTTCCATACAAACATTTTTTGTTACTTTTAGTCATTAACAGTATGTATAGTTTTTAAATGTTTATTTTCAAGGATATTATTATCATTCGTATAATTGAACACATTAAACACTTGACCATAAAATCAATTATAAACGTTTATGTACTTCTAAATCAAATTTTCTTTCATTTTATTAGTATTAGATCGATCTAATGATATTACCTGTTGAATCACCATTTTCTGTTGATTCTGGTTCTTTAGCCTCTGGCTCTTTTTCTTCATTCGAGCCATTCTCTTTGGTTTCTTTGGCATCTCCATTCTCAGATGCTTTTGAATCCTCGTCAACTTCCTGAACTGTATTCTTTTCTTCTTCTACTATTTTTTTCTCTGGGGTTGTAGCTACTTTGGTGTCTCTAAAAAAGAATATAAATATTTTAATTATTTTTCCAATAATTTATATATATTAAAGTATAATATGTGTGTTATAAATATATACATGTTTTTCGTTAAGTATATCAAAACAATGTTTTATTTAAAATATATCAATGACGTCATTTCAATTTTTATGAATGAAATATTCATCTGAAAAAAGACATGTTAGACATTGTGTTAACAATAGTAAAATATTTTTAAAATTAAGCTCTATCGTAGATACCTTATTTTCTTTAATGCGGTATCGGTTAAACTTTAAGGCTACAGACAAAGATGGAATGACAAGGGAAAGAAATAGAGATAGGACGCCAACCGTGGCGGCACCTACCGATGTTAATATTATCCTGCTTTCCTCTCCCCCTTCTCATAACCCACTCCTTTCAACAGAACACACGAACACGTACGCAACATACACAGAATGTTTCGGCGCGGCAAATCGTGGATGTTCGTGGACCGTAAATATACATCAGTTACATATATATTTGTTCCAGTAGTGTTGGAACTTAAATAAACCTAGATAGCACCGATATTTATCATTACAAATACCACGTACTTCCTCTTAAAAATATTAAATGAAAAGTAAATACATTAATATTTTCAACATTTAGTAGTCGGTAAGGGAGAGCAGATCGATACGTTGTCCATTTTCTTTTCAATGATGATGCATGTATAATCATCCGTAAACATTTATAGTTTCTTTTATGTATACACGTAGCGTAATGTTGTTCATTAAATACAAATGCTTGTACAATTCTTAACATCGAGAGAATTGTAATTTCATGTAACAAGTATTTCACTTCGATATATCTGTCTATTAAATATATACGAATATCGAATGAGATTTATAAAAAGGAATAATTTTCATTATAAATAGTTGGAAAAATATACAAAAACATTAGTAATAACAACAAACAGAAAAAAAAAAGCTATTAACAACAAATACGCATTCGTATGATATTGCACTGTTTTGTGTAGTTGAAGCTACAAGTGGAAAAAATAAAAAGGTAAACGATGCCGCCAGAAAAGCGGCTCTGCAAGTAGAGCACGTATCATGGCAAAAGCAGGTAATCCTGAGAACGTAACGCGTCTTACGAATCAAGCTGAGAATATCACGTAGAGAGGGCATCCCCTCTCCCTCCCACGTTATCCCTTTCTCGTGGCTATACAAATTACGTACGCTTTCAAAAGTACACAATCAATTTATGATATAAACAAAATTGCGAAAGTGGGGAAATTGTCTTTGAACTTGTAGCATTCAAAATAAATGTATAAAAACCGAGGGAGGGAGGGGGAGATTATGAAACGCGAGGATTGTTAGCTCGCCGTTACTGTATTCGGTAACGAAACATAACAGAAGCATTCAGTGAAAACGTACGATTTTCTTACGATAGATTAATAGAAAAATTTATAGTACTTACTTAGTCTCTGTATCCGCCATACTGATCGCTTTAATCGTGAAATCGATAAAAGCACTTAGATACAAAACGCACTTAATAAGGCTTGCGTTTTCTACGCACCGGTAAGCAGACGTAGAATTCTGGTATCACCACTGCCGCGTAGTCGCGTACCGACGCGCAAATGGCAGAGAGACTCGCACACTGATTCGCTCGAGACCCGAGTTACTCGGCCCGGCCGGCAGGCCGGCGGCCTTCAAACACTTTTCTTTCCCGCTCGTTTATAGATGGCGCACGAATCGATCCCTTATTAAGCCATTCTCTGCAAGTATATTTATCAGATAACTAGAAATTGTTAATGTAATTTCTTCGTATAATAAACGAGAACTTCTTTCGTGGCACGTATCGAAAGAAATAATCAACGATATTGATCAATTTAAAATTATATTTAAACAAAAATGACATCAGAAAGTGTATAAACTTGCCGCTTTATTTTAATTATAAATACAGCATAGTTCAATAAAGTTTCCTACGTAAACGTGATAGATATGTAAAAAGATATTTAATATAAGTAATTAATCATAGAATTAGTTTTCTTTTCCTCTGGATAGGAAATATCGTAAGTATAAGTTGTAATATATCTAATTAAAGCTATCAACGGTTGTGCGGTTTACGGTTCATAGTAGTGGTAGCTTTGCCACTACCGCTTTGCTCATGCCCCACTAAGTACCCCATTGACCAATTGAATCTTGTCTTACGAAACTCGTAAAAAATCCCTGTGTTTCCGGCGCTAGCGAACGTATTGTTTGAGGAACGTGTATTTTGTTCCGCATCACCTTCAAACTAATAACTATTGACTCTTATGTACGATTTAAGACGTCGGTTAGGCTCTAATGAAATTTAATGTATATCAGATGTATGCAAAGTATAAACGGAAATAAGCTACGGAAAGTTCTAGAAGTTTCGCGTATGGTCCCATTTCCGGTGTATATTAAAAGGTGCGCGATGCTTTCAGGTTGATCCACGCACCCGACGGAAAGGCTCCGCTGCATTTACGTCCATGTTACAGGTTGCTTTTATTGTGAAATAGTAAAATATTATTTTCTCGTCTCATCGGTAAGGTCATTTGCTTATGACGTTTGTTCAAAGCAGTTTTAGAGGCTGTTCAGTTAGCAAAACTTAATCCAACACGGTACACAATGTATTTTAATATATTTTATTTCTTTCACGAAATATATACATACGTATATATGTATACAGAGTGTATTATTTTAATCTACACGTAAAATTATCTTTCGTATTATTCGTTATTCGAAGAAATGTTACATATACACGTATATAAAAATAGTATATGTATAAATAAAAGGAAAAAACCATAATTATTGTTGATATATGTGTTCAAGTAAATATAACGCTTTTTATTTTCTTCGTGAAAAATAGAAGTGAATATACATTACCATAAATGCATTTCTAAAATCTGTTGCATCATACTGCGGAAAGTTCGCGTACAATAATGCGATTTTATAAAAGTTTTGCAATAATTTTGAAAAGAAAAAAAGGTGTATTATTTTTGAACGATTTTATGTGTATGAATAAATACGCTAGGTGTGCTCCGTGGATCTTTATGTCCGCAAAAATCATGCGAACGTGTCATTTTAGTTCTGTTCGGAAATAAATTTTTTTGCTCTACCGTATATGCCACGTGCTAGAGGTCTACGTAAGCACGAAGATAACACCAAGCAGCTGCTTATGTACGGTGCAGGTGAAGACGTGCAAAAGCAGATGCTTCTTTGTGGGTATCCTTTACGCGGTGAAACATTGAACACGCATTCATACCAGAACGTATTAGATTTTCAATGAAACTTTCCACGAGGAAGGTGATACCTGTTTGGCGTTTCTAGCGCACTTCTATTTATGACACGCATGGAGCGAATAAACACACGACATTCACGCAGGAAAGCAACAGAATTCTTTTTTTTTTCCTCTTTTTTTTCCTGCTCACGTGTTTGTGAATGAAATATATCAATATCTTTGTCTAATTTTAAAGGTAATTTTGTACAGCTAATTTTTTCAGCATACAAATACGTATATGTGTGTATATACGTATATATACATTTGTATATCTTCGTAATTAACGTAGTAAATTTCTTTAACGATCAAAGATATTTTATCATAGGAAGTAACCGAATATTCGGCGATATACAAGCTTTACACGATAAAATTAAATTTCGTTTTAGTGGGTCAATGGATGTGTTCAGCCACAAGCTATTTCGATGACAGTAACCTATATTTCCACTGGCTTTGCAGTGTCAAACTAAAGATAGCATTACGCATCTAAATTTTCATTTCGCTGGACTAAATTCCCACTTTTCTTGGTACGTTCTTATTCACCGCACTACAGCCTGTTACATTTGTTTTCTTACTTTTACACATTAGAAAGCGTCGGTAATGAAAATAAACAGAGCAAGCTCGGACTTGAGGAGAAATTGAAGGACTATTAAACAATAATAATGACTCACATGGTGCTTTTAACATTAATATATCAATAAACATACTTGTTTCGACCAATTTACACGTGATCGTTTTCCCAGTATTAAATGTACGATAATCAGATTCGATTAGGTTTCTCTATTATCGGTAAACGATTCAAATTTACCGAAATGTACGATTTACAAACGTTTTCCGAAAAGAACACTCAAGAAGTGGTACAAGCTAAGAGTTGATTCTACTTTCCTTCGACAAATTGGCACACTACTTTCAGCTTCAGGTCATGGAATCAATAGAGCGCGTGGTCGCGCGCATCCCATAGGGTAGAAACAAACTAAAGTTAATGCAAGAAACACACTCGTATGTAACCTCGTCGGGAAATGTCTTTTTTCACCATTGGTTTAAAGCATGGTATACAATATACACGGGGTCTACACAGAAAAATACAATGTGTATCCGAAAGACCTGACCTGATCGTACCTTTTTGACTCGATCGTAACCGGTTCGTCCCCGTCCTCCATCGACTCCACCTAGCTTTCTCGACCGTATCTGCCGCTCTAAAATTGCGCCTATATGCCTATCTACAGTTAGAAACTAATCGCCAAAGGATTATCACAGGTCAGCGAGTGTTCAACCTTCCGTGCACGTACCACGGTTCAATACCACAAAACAGATCGATTATTATTAATAGCAACGAAACTACCAAATTAATGGCAAACTCGACGTGGGATTAGTTTGTGAAAAAAAAAAGATAACAATAATACAGTATTTTATAAAAAAGAAAAAATAATATTACAATTAATATATATATAGAGAGAGAGAAATCTTTTAATCCTTTTTTAATATAACATTTATCAATAACGTGTATAAAGAAGTAATTTAAAAAGTTGAAAAGAGTAGCTTTGTACCTTTATTATCAAGATTTATTAGACATTAAATAAGTACTTTGTAAAAATAACTCACATTTCTCGAATGTATGAGAGGTTAACGAATCAAATTAACAGAGTATCTTCAAATCGAAAAATGCATAAGTTCCCGTAAATTTATTTTAAAATCACTAAATTTGGTTCAACTATTAATGTAAGATTATTTAATACTTCGTTTAATTATCAATGTCAAGATTCTTTTACCAATTTCTGCTAAATGAATGCAATACAGCTATAAATTTGAGAGAAGTTATTCACAACGTATCGTAACATTTTTTCCCCACTAATGATTCATAGAGTCATATTCCCCATCGAAACAGTGACGCGAATAATTGTACAAAACATTCCACGTTCTAGTACGAAAACCTTGACGAATTTTGACGCGAGAAACAACTTATTTTGAATTTAAAGTACACCTATGGTATCGTTTGGTGGCAGCACTTATCGAGAGTGTCATTAAACCTTCCCGTGCTACATCTATCGGCGACAAGTTGAAGCAATAGCTGATCTGTGCAGCACAGTAGCTCTCTCGCTTCGTAGAGCGGCACTTCGTCATTTTCGCATCCGTGCGAAATCTCGAACGAACAAGCGGGGAAAGCCGCGTCGCCATCTTTACGAACGGTACCGACTGTCTCTGCTACCGCTGCCTGCTTCGTTTCTAAGAGCTTACAATCAGTCGCGCGAGTATAGTAAAACAATTAATGTGTTCAGTGCGTATTTTATTTCCCATCGCGAGGAGACGCGATACATGTTCGTTTGCGATGTTCATTTAATACGTTCGAGTCAAAGTTTTTTTGTGTGTGCGTGCCGTGTAAGTTGAGCAGACGACATTTCGCAAGCGTTCCAAGGGTTGAGAGCGATCGAAACCGACGTCGTTCCCTTCCTACGGTTCCGACCCTCGTTCAAACAATCGTCTGATCTGTAATTCTGTCACTGTATGCGTTCCACTGTTAGAACCGACCAGTGTTTAGTGTTTTGATTTGTCAAGCAAGTGGGACAAACACGTCAAGGGAAGAGCCGTTGCAAGTGTGCGAGGCTACAGGTTAAGACAGAAATAAAAAGAGAAGGATAGGAAAAGAAAGACTGAGACGGTGTAGTGGACGACGGGATAGTACAATTGACAGGGAAGATGGCGCGAGGTGCGGACGAGGATTAACACTGACCCATTTTTCCGCGCGAAATCGCTTGGTTTCGCTTTATCGTGCAATTAAGGGACCACTAAAAAGGGGTTCATACCAAGTGCCGAGAAGTTGGATTCCTATTTAAGTGAATCGAACTGAATGAAAAGGAACGGATAGTTCGCCATAGGTCGAAGTGTATCTACCGTGCTGTGCGCGCGTGTGCCCCCCTTTTTTTGCATAAGTGTGAGTATCCTCTTCCGACGTGTGTGGGTCTTCTAGGGCTAACATCGCGGAGTATCGGTTAGAGAAACTATTGTGGACCGATAGGAGGTTACGATAAATATAGAAAAAAGTGTGCGGAAAAAAAAACAGGAAACGGTAACTGGTATACGAATTGAAGTACGTAGAAGATAACAAAAATTCTGAAGAGTCCGGAATTTTTTGGGGCCTTGGTTGGCTCGACCGTGGGAGAGGACAAACGAAAACGAAGACGCAGTCTTCTGGAAATTCTCGAGCTGCGTAGAGCCGTGGCTGGCTCGAGTAAGAGCGTGGCAGCTAAGATGGGCAACAATGCCGCAACCGCGAACAAAAAGGTTGACGCTGCCGAGAGCGTCAAGGAGTTCCTCGACAAGGCAAAGAAAGAGTTCGAGGACAAGTGGAAGAGGAACCCGACAAATACCGCTGGTCTCGACGACTTCGAGCGGATCAAGACGCTCGGTACCGGTTCATTTGGCCGTGTCATGATAGTTCAACACAAGCCGACCAAAGAGTATTACGCCATGAAGATACTCGACAAACAGAAGGTCGTGAAACTTAAACAAGTCGAGCACACTCTTAATGAAAAAAGGATACTGCAGGCGATTAGCTTCCCGTTTCTGGTCTCGTTGCGGTTTCACTTCAAGGATAATTCATATCTTTACATGGTCCTCGAATATGTACCAGGAGGTGAAATGTTTAGTCATCTTCGTAAAGTTGGTCGCTTCTCTGAACCGCATTCGCGTTTTTACGCGGCACAGATTGTATTAGCGTTCGAGTACCTTCACTACCTCGATTTAATCTATAGGGATCTCAAGCCGGAGAATTTGTTGATCGATTCTCAGGGTTATCTGAAAGTCACGGATTTCGGTTTCGCTAAACGGGTACAGGGTAGAACATGGACCTTGTGCGGCACGCCAGAATATCTTGCACCTGAAATTATTTTGAGCAAAGGTTACAATAAGGCGGTAGACTGGTGGGCACTTGGTGTTCTCGTTTACGAGATGGCTGCCGGTTATCCACCCTTTTTCGCTGACCAACCGATCCAGATTTACGAGAGGATCGTTGCAGGAAAAACACGATTCCCGACACATTTTGGTTCTGAGCTGAAAGACTTGCTGCGTAACTTACTGCAAGTCGATCTTACCAAGAGGTACGGTAATCTGAAGGCTGGTGTGAACGACATTAAAGGTCACAAATGGTTCGCCAGTACCGATTGGATAGCAGTCTTCCAAAAGAAAATCGAAGCACCGTTTATACCGAAATGCAAAGGACCCGGGGACACGAGCAACTTTGATGACTACGAGGAGGAAACGCTGAGGATTTCGTTGACGGAGAAGTGCGCCAAAGAATTCGCTGAATTCTGAATTCCCACACGGATCGAAGATGGATACACGTGTCGCGTATTTATTCATACGCGATCGTTCGTTGTTCGTTGGTCGCTTTTTCGAGCGAGAAAGATAGATGAAGTAAGAGACACGGAATGTTAGGAGAGAGGGAGTAGAGCGAAAGAACGCAAGAAAGGAAGATAGTGTAAACGGAAGAATGATACGTGTATGTAAGAGGGAAAGAAAGCCTGTACATGTATGTGTATGTGTGTACGCGTGAATGATGTGTATGTACTGTATGTACGGACATCTCGGTGCAAAATGTATAGGGTGACGACGGGATATAGAAGTGGAGGAGGAAAAGCTAGAAAGAAAGAAAGAAAGAATGATAGGGGGAAAAGAGAAAGAAAGAAAGAAAGAAAGAAAGAAAGAAAGAAAGAAAGAGAGAGAGAGAGAGAAAGAGAGAGAGTGAGAACAAGGAAGATAAGCATATAAAAAGTACATAGCAGAGATTTTCGCTTTGTTATTTCATGACCGAACTTCGGTGGCAAACGGGAAAAGGGAAAGAGTATACGAGAGGAAAACACGGTAAACAGTGTCGTCGAGCGTACCGAGAGAAAGAGAGTACGAGAGAAAGTGGGTGGGAGAGAGAGAGAGAGACAAAGAAACAGAGATATAATATATTTAAAAAAAACTACCTTTTGGTTGTTGCATACATAGTTATATAAATATATATATAAACATACATATACATCTCATGCACACACACATACACATACACACATACACTTACACACTATCACTATCACCACTATAAACACCACCACCACTACTTTTTACACGAGGAAAAATTTTTTTTCACTTCAGTATGATATATGTATATATATATATATATATATGTATATATATATATATGTATATATATATATATATACATACATACGTATATGTGTGTGTTCCTTAAGATGGCTTTATTATCTGGTTTATGGGGGAGGCGTGTGTAAAGTTTGCTCTCGATAACTATTACCAATATTGAGAACGGTCACTTTGTTGGAATTTATTTTGTACATACATACAATATAATTATATAATAATATATAATTATATATATATATTATCACTACATCTTTATGAATGTTTCCTGGGTCTCCTTTACACCACGCCCCTCTTCTTCATAGTCCTGCCTCTTTAGCACATACAAAGTTTACAAAGACTTACCGGGAGAGAATGATATATACATACATCAAACAGATCAATTGTCATGTCGTGCATTGTTGTCTATTTGTCTACGAGCATCTTCTTTTCATTCTCGTTGGGGAAGAATTTTTGCCACGATATGATTCGTATTTATAATAGCTAGTCGTCATACGATTATTCCGCCGGAGTAATATTTGTATATTACTCATTCTTTTTTTTTTTTCGTCGATCGCTCTCTGTGCACAACATCCAAGAGAAATAGAAGAAAAAAAGAGCAAGGGAGGGACGGATAAAGGGGAGGAAAGGAGGGATGGAAGGAGAGCGTGAGTGAGAGACCACAGATCTTTATTATAGTACATTAGTGAGTCTTTCTAAAAGTAAAAAAAAAAAAAACGTAAAAAAAAGATACTCGTTAAATGCTGGCTGCAGATGTTCGTTGTTGAATTGCTGTACCTTACGTAAATTTGTAGAAGGAGATAGGAGGGTGAGGGGCGAAAAAGAGATAAGAGAGAGAGCGAGAGAGGATATTTATGAAAATGTCGACGAAGTATCGAGCAGAATAAGAATTAATTTTTGGAACATTTTTAATAGAGGACCACCGGCTTTCGTACATAGATACATTGTAAGAGTATTCATATATAATTATATCGCCTTAAGTTGTTGGCGCGCAAAAGAAGCAACGTTATCTTTTATATAGAGCTGCACTTTTTTAGTACGGAATGTAAACGTACGTACGAACAATCTTGATTCATGTAAAAGTTTGGGGGAGGGGGGAAACAGAAAAAAAACAAAAAGAGAACGTTATGGACGATGCACACACGTGAAATTGCCAAAGAAAATTGTGCGTACACGTGCGTGAAATGAAATTTCTTCGAAGTGAATGTGGAGGCACGTTAAACGAAATTGTGAAATAACTGTTTGTCGAAGGAATAAACGAAACAACCGTACGATAAATGAATGAAAGAGAACAAACGAAAAGAGGGATAATGCAATGTTAGAACAGCAGCAGTAGTGCAACAGCGCGTATTAATGTGTGCATCATTGTGAGACGTATTTGTTACTCTTTTTTCCTTTTCTTTGTTTTTCTCTCTCTTCTGTTTTTAGACAACTGAAACTTCCTTTCGAGACCGACATTATATCTTGACGCTAATGAAATTCGAATGACCACTTAATGCGAGAAACACGAGACTCGAAGGGACACCAAACCGACACGCCCCGAACTACGACAATTGCACACGCGTCGATCGTATAATGAGAATCGATTTTATGATAAAACACGCACGAACGTGCGAATACACGCATACCTTCATGTTCAAGCGCACACACACACACACACACACACACACACACACACACACACACACACACACACACACACATCCATGTGCATACATACACGACATTATGAAACTTCGTGTGGTTGGTTTCACCGTGGCATATAACGTTGTTCGATTTCTGATTCCGTCAATGGAATCTTGATTATCACTCGATAGAAAAAAAAATCGTACGGTTAAATGTTACCATGAGATCGTTATAGGTAGAGGGGCGTCGTATCAATTAAATTTGGTAGCTTGGTCAAGGCTTTAGGCAACCAGCTGATCGTCGTCGTAAGAGCGAGAAAGCAGTGAGTGAAAGTGAGAATGAGAGCGAGCGATCGTCGAGCAAGAGAAAGAGAAAGAGCGAGTGTGAGAGAGAGGAAGAGAGAGCAGGGGAGCACGCGCAAAAGAGGCAGATAAATCTTACGGTCCAGGTTGCGGTAACATCGGGTAACTTCTACGATTTCCACTTTCGTCTAACTTTATCCTTTTTCTAAATGAGATGAAACTGAACGAGTGAAGTTGTAGCTAAATATAGAAAGGTTGAATAGGAACACGAGAACATCTAAGGAAAATACGAGGTAGAATTACATTGAGATGCTCACTTTTTCGCGCACCGTTGGCATGCTCGTATCGGCATATCACATATTTGCGATTTCGTTGACACAATTCGAAAAGGACGTTCTCTCTCTCTCTCTCTCTCTCTGCTATTGGAACAGATATAAATAATGATCGTGTGTGTGGCTTTACGAAATTGAATATGCTTGTTTGCCGATTAAAGGGAGTATACTCAGAAGTTTAAACATTTTTTAAACGGTGCAGTTTGGAAAAACACGAAATTGTGTCACGCGTGCAACGGCAAATGAGCACGCCGCTAGGCAGTATATAGGTATACGGGCACAAATAACTGTACAAACGAAATAGTATGTCGCTCCTTTTTCGTCACGTTCATACCTTCTAGGATGGTGTACATATATACAAATATATATGTACGCCCTCTTCCTTGTCTTGAACGTACACGTATATATATATATATATGCATATCGTTCAGTATGTCGCATGCTGCAATGATGGAAAAAAAGCGGAACAAAAAAAGAAAGAAAAAGAAAAGAGGAAAACGAGGTTGGGCTCTCTCTGTTCGAATGCAGGAGACGCAAAACTCTTGGCGAGAAATTACGCGAGCAAAATGAGATACGTTCCTGGATTCGTCGAATTTTGGCTGGTGTTTCTATCCGCATGCACACGTAATGCTGTAATATCGATGTGTCTGCAATACGGTTTCTAACGTTATAATTAACCGTTCCTGTGTTGTTGATCTTCCGAAAGTTGTGTCTTTGGAAAATCGTGAAATTGCTGGTGTGAGATGTGGGCCACTTAGTTTCTCTTCTCACACGAAAAATATATTTCTTACTCCCCTTTTTTTTGTTCTTCTTTCTTTTTCATTTTTTCAAGAATATTTTATCCTAGATATCTCTGGTAAAATTTTCTCGAAAATAGCTTAAGTTTACTTCATTTATCGCGTGTCTCATTGATTTTTTTTTTTCGCTGTTTCGTAGAGTGTCTATGATTTTCATGTGCAGCCGATCCGCATTTGATAGAAGAAATACCGAACGAATCTTCGTGCGCTTCCGTCAGCTCTTCGGATCTGACTGCATTCCTTCTTTGAGCTTACGTATATACATACGTATATATATATATATATATAATTTCGATATATTCATCCTTCTCTTTCCTGGCGATTTCAAGGTAATCAATTTTTCAGTTTCTCGGCACGTATATACGTATAAGGCCAAACCGACGTTTGATTCCGAACTTTAGGTTGCTGATAACATTTCAAGATAATCACACGGTTCGGAATCTTTCATCTCTACAATGTCCTGCTTCTCGATCTGTGATACTTCTAATTTCCTAGATTTTTTAATGCCTGCAGTGTATAATTACTCCCGTATGTACAGTCATGGACGAAGTGCCAATGTTTTCTCTATAATTTGAAGATATACTTTTCCTTTGAAAAACTTCGTGATAAACATCTACGAATTACACACACGTATAATTCATGTATTGCGAATTTGAATTCTTTTTGTCTGGTAAACGTCTGAGAGATTTCTTCTCTCAATCCTTCCACATACAACAGCTGATTTGTCTAATATTTTGATCGTTGTATCTCGAGTATTTCTGTGCAAATAATCTTTTCGCCTTCAGATTGTTGCCTTTGTATTAATTATTCGTTAATATTTCTAAATGCTTCAGGTACTTAGAAATGGTCGAAAAAGAGATTCGATAGGAAAGATAACGATTCGTATTGTTTCTCGTGTGGTAATTAGGCAATTTTGAGAAAAACTTATCAACGATTCACGATGGAACTTCGGTACAGTTTCTCGCCGGTATCTGGTGCATACGTATTATTTGCGATTCCGGCGCGCTAAATTTAGCGCGCGTTGCATCGCTTCGGTTATTCGAATTTATGTAAACAACGATCGAGGATCGTCTACCAATTTTTTTAACATAGATGTTGCTCTCGCGTTTAAACGGTATTAGCACAAACTTACTTTTCTCTTGGTACGTTTTTCGAAATTTAACGAGGAGGGAGACATTGCGCTATGAATGATAGTAATCGATCGTTATGAATGAGATAATCTCACTGTGTATGTGTGTGTGTGTGTAAAAAATGTGTGCCTTGCACACTTGGTTTCACACGATGAGATTACATCTGACCGATTGTTTGTTAAATGTCCTACGACAACTATAAGGCTATCGCGTCTGAGCTTTATCAGCTAACAAAACATCATGTAAGGATTCGAAGAGATAAAAAACCTCTTCTTTGGTATGCGCTACTTTTCTTTCTTCTTTTTTTTTTTCTTCCGTGGATACGTGATAATAACTCGTGTATATGAATGGTCGCAGATTATATGACGTCTTCTTGACTCATTAAGTCTCAAGCAGAGAAATAAGGCAAATTTTATACTTATAATTACTTAAAAAAAAAATAGAGTGTAATTGCTATCAAAATTTTTTTTTTTGGATCGCTAGTTTTTGTGTAACGAAATGTTCCGTTTACGCGAATTTGAGCCTCCAAGGAATTCCCATTAAATTGCCAAGAAATATAAAATAATGCACTAATAGTAGACACTATATGAAAGTAATGCATCAAAATGTTTTCACGATTAAAAAAAGAGGCTCATCTTAGTGTAATAAATACTTCGAATTTCTCCAAACTATCTAAGTGGAAGACGAAATAGTAGCAAAAAAAAAAAAAATATTGAGCAATTTATTTCAACTTTCGTTTACAATTGCAACATGAGCAAAAAAAAGTATTACTGAAAATTTCCTAAAAAAAAAAATTGCTAGTGAAATATTATATTAACGTAAAGTTGTGACTTAATGGGTTAATCTGACGTTCGAACGCGTACGAACAATATTTTGTTTCCGTGGAATAACGAGGACGTTGAGTCATATCTTTGTAACAAAAATCACGGGGGAACGATTTCCGTGTAATTCCGACGGCCGGGCAGAATCTTTCACGGTGAACGTATACGACTACTGTGTTGTTATAGGGTGCACGTAAATCATTTTTGTAAATATTAGTTGTAAGTGATCGTTCAAACCTTAACCCACCGCGCGTATATATACATTTGTTGTCTCATTATGTTCGATCATTCTCACCGTTGGAACTTCTTATAGTTTAAGTAGGTCTCGATCTTAGGTATCAACTCCACTTCTTGTACATTAATCTACGTTACAACGTTCCCCTGCTCGTTTCGATATTTCCTCACGATGCCCGTGGGTCGTTGTATTCGTTCTATTCATAAATAAGATTATCTCTTTGGTTCAATGATTAATCATTACGTAACCGTGCCCGTCCACACGGGTGTCGTTGTAATTATTAAGCATTCTCGCATGTATATAAATAATTACGTAATCATATCGAAACCGTAGCGTTCGTTCAAGTTCATATCGTAAAGTAGTAAATTACATCTGTTACAGGCGGCATGCATGCTGTTAATAACAGTTTCTGTTCGTCTTTGTGTGTTTAGTACTTCACGTTTGCCTTTTGTCTGCTGCCACCGCTTAGAATGGCCGATTGTGCTGATCGTGAAAGGGAAAGACCTATTTTACAACTCGTTATCATACCTAACCGCAACAAGATATCCTGTTTTCTCCGTTACCTACTTGCGATTATTACCTCGCCGATGTGTATATTATCGTGAACACGGTAAATTTGTCAATGATTGTTAACACTTTGACGATTGCCTCTATCGTGCAAAAACTTATACATGCCGCCGATATTTTTCACAAATTTGCAAACTTATATAGACTAAACAGTATGCTTGATAAAAAATCGAGCAAATAAGAAAAAAACAGAATAAACACATCCTTGACCGTCTTTAATTTTTAAATTTGCATTTTATCACTACTTATTTACGTGAAACCCAGAGAATCTTGCCACTGGTATTTTTCACAAATTTGAAGACAAAAATGGGACGAATTAGAAAAAGAAAATATAGAGTAAATGTATCCTTGTAATCCTTGAGCATCTTTGATTTTTAAATTTGCATTTTATCACTCATTATTTACGCGAAAGTCCCTAAAATCTCATGAATTTTCATCAATTTGAAATTTTCCGAAATTTCATGATTTTTCACCAATTTGAAGACAAATGTTGGAAGACAAGAAAACCAAACGAATTAATCAACAAAAGCAGATAGTGTAAATGTGTTCTAGACCAGCTTTGATTTTTAAATTTGCATTTTATTACTCGTTACATGAAAATCAATTTGTAGTTTGTTCATCTGGTTGTATGTACGAAATCGCAAATACTTGATGCCGGTTGAAAAACGCTGATTGAACGAAATCATGCAAACGCGACAGCGGCCGTCAAAGTGTTAAATATATTCGTGAAAACGATTGTTTCGATTTGAAATTCGCTTGCACGTCTGTGAAACAATCTTCGACACCGCTAAATGAACGAAAACGAACATATACGGAAACTGATCTGTAAGTAAATGGAAAACGAATCGTTTCGTGAAAATGTAAAAATTTGTACAGAACGTATATCTTCTTCTTTTTCTTCTTCTTCTTTTGTAATTAAACACTATTTATTAAAGAAGACAGAGTATATTTTGTTTTTAATTCGTATAGTTACAATTTGTTATTATCTTTCGTTACAGTGTCTTAGTCCTGCTTGAGATACCTTAATTGTTGACTTTCATAGTGAATCTCCTGAAATTTAGAAATGTACTTAGCTGTTAACGGTGAACAACTGTTTACGTTTGTTTTTAATTACTTCTCGTATCGTTTAGGCGAAACGTTTAAGAGAGAGAGAGAGAGAAAAAAATATATGAACGTTCGCTGAAAAGATCATTTTACACGCGGTATGAAACGCGATATTGATAGATACAGATAGGCACAACTGAACGTTTAATTATAGTCGATCGTACGTTGTTGTTCAAGGATATATATGTAACACAGCATAGGATGAAGATGGTCTCTTATACTTACAGCCTGTCTATATACCAATTGTTACTTTTCCGTCTGTCGATTTTACGTTCTCGAATTGGAATTAATTATTTATTGAACGTTAGATCAAGTGCAATTCCGCTCATGGAAAGCGGTCAATTGCGTTATTTTATCGTTTCAATCCATTGTCATATAACGCTTCGCCTTCGGTATTCATTAATGCACAGAGCAGAACCGCTGTAACATTCTTAGTTCTATAGGTACATCTTATCGAGATATACTGCACAGGAAGTGAACTATATACTTAATAAGTAACCTAGATTATCCGAAACGATATCGTCTATTTTAAATTAGCGAATTTCTTGTACATAATAGAAACATGACAATTTTCTTTAATAGATTATTTTCTCTAATTAAATTATGTCAGCGTCGAGATTACGGTTACAGAAAAATATTAAAAAAAAAAAAAAAAAAAAAAAAGAGAAACGGTTTCATATAAAAGTAGGAATGTACATTGCGTGGAATGGTTGAAAAAAAAAATCGTCTTGCATATATTTTATCGTTTTGCATGTTATTTCATGCCGCATAGCTTCGACGTGTTACATAATATCGCCAGTAGATTTCTTTTCTAGAATCATTCGGAAACGCGATATCATGATTACCTTTAACGGTGCTTTATGATTCGAGTCATTTGAATTTAATAGGTTCTTCGTGTTACACTGTTATTTTTTTCTTTCCATTTTCGAATGATAATATTTGAATGAACGATGATAATGAATGAGGAATTCACGATGATTTCACATCTTCGAAAATAGCTATTACTAACATCTTTATATCCTCACAGTGTTTCATGGGTGTTCTAAAATTAGAACGCTGTTTGACCTAATTTATTTTTCTTAAGATATTTAAAGCCTTGAAAGTGTGACGCTAATTATTTCCTTCCTCTTTTGTTGTTCTTCGTAGAATTTGTTCAACATCTGTTCTCGGGAATGCTCTTTAACGTTATTTACGTATAATGCCTGGTTTATGTACACTATCGGCCGAAAGTTTGGTATCACTGTGAATTGCAGGTTGCACGGAAACTTGCAATTTTAACAATTTTATTGATCTCCATAACGTTAGTTTCAAATTTATAAAGAATTACTAGGAGATTTTATCTGTTTACTGCGGCACGTTTCTAACGAAATATGAATTTATGATTTCTAAGAATTAGAAGTGCACGTGTCTTTGTCGCGTGAAAAATTCTTGCAAGAAATTTTTCAAAATTCGCGATATTCAATATATATTTAATAATAAACGTAGTGCACTGAGCGAAAATAGCGTAGTGTATATATACGTTTCTTTTATGTATTAATATACATTTAAGAGTGTATATGTACGTCTTTCGCGATCAAAAGGTTAATATTGATGAAAATTTGCAGATGATTTCCAAACTTAGTTGGATAGTGTATATATATATATATATATATATATATATATATATATATATATATATATATATATATGATGTACTGTGTACTTTTAACACTATGGCTGCAACTTATTTTCATAAAAATGATATAACATATCACACTGTTGGAGACAGTTAAATATATATTAAGATTTATGACAGTTCACTTAATATTTTAATCGGACTATTTAGAAAAAAATTTTCTACACTTAAAAGCCTGTCAATAAATCTATAATTCTTTTAGTTATGAGATACGAATCATTCAGGTAGAGTGGCTGTTGAGACTAATTGTTTGTTCTTTAATTTAGTCTAGAGTTGGAGATTATATAATTACAGGTCTACTTTGCATTCTTTGATTGATAGAGTTCATTTTGTACAGTGCTCAGGAAAATGCTTCATCCAGCTGATTATTTTACCAGTTATATATGAGTTGTTCAATAGTTGTGCTTTGATTTAAGGTAATTGTGAATTTCTGTAAGTCGAAAGCTAAATATTTTAGATTTCCCATTTTGACTTAGAATCTTTGATTTATGGTAATTGTGAATTTTCGCAAGCTCAAAGCTAAATATTTTGAATCTCCTATTCTGACTTGGAATCTTTGATTTAAGATATTTGTGAATTTTAGCAAGTTCAAAGCCAAATATTTTGAATCTTTCATTCTGAGTTGAAACCTTTGATTTAACGTAATTGTGAATTTCAGCAAGTTCAAAGATAAATATTTTGAATCTCTCATTTTGATTTGGAATCTTTGATTTAAGATAATTGTGAATTTCAGTAAGTCCAAGGTTAAATATTTTGAATCTCTCGTTCTGGCACGAAATCTTTGATTTAAGATAATTGTGAATTTCAGCTAGTCCAAGGTTAAATATTTTGAATCTCTCATTCCAGCATGAAATCTTTAATTTAAGATATTTGTAAATTTCAGCAAGCCCAAAGCTAAATATTTTGAATCTCCTACTCTGACTCGGAATCTTTGATTTATGTTAATTGTGAATTTCCGTAAGCTCAAAGCTAAATATTTTGAATCTCGTATTCTGACTTGAAATTTTCGATTTAAGATATTTGTGACAGTCCAAAGCTAAATATTTTGAATCTCCTATTTTGACTTGAAATTTTTGAAAGATCCTTGAAAGATTGCACAAGTATCACACAAGGCTGAAATAGAATGACAATTGTATCTTGGACTTTCAGAATGATTGTGATTGATCTACATTCATGAATCAGATAAAATTTTACGAATAACGATACAATGCAGTTATCATTGTCGAGATGATCAATTTTGTATGGTTATGCGGGCTGTTTTTTCAACCCGCAGCTGACAAATAGAATTTGAGGGGAGAAGTTGATTTCGAAATTTGTAATAAATATTTGCATCGAAAACTCGGGGATTTACATATTGCATTTGTCCTTTTGCATTCGATTAAATTGCCCTCGGCATCAATTATCCATCGATATCCGATTATTATAAATTCTTCGAATAAAAATGGCAGCATCTGTGCAGATTTCAAATTTTACTTTGTTTCCATTTTGGAAAGGACACCAATTGCAGTTTTATTCGACCTAAGAGTAATTACTTCGAATCGGTTCGAATTTTTTGAATATTTCGTAAACACCAATTTGAGTATTTCGTGAACTTCATTTCATTACCATTTCTATGTGAAACGCTTAAAAAAAAAGAAAAACTGACTAATCAAAATTTTGCAATGCTTTCGAATTTTTGTATCAAAACACATAATCCTTGTTCAATTTTTTACAAAATAAAATAGGTTTAGGAAATTTCGTTTCACGAAATTAGTCGTTTTGGTTTCTAAGCGTTGCATGATCTTCGAAATCATGCTCATAATTATGCAATTCTTTTCCCAAACACTAGCTCTTAATTAGATTCATCAGATTCGTCCACGTCTTCCAACTTTAATGTCGATTTTTTAAAATCCTGTTTCACTACAATTTTTCTCTCGATCAGTGTGATATCATTCCTTCTTTTCTAACGTTTCTTTGAAGTTTTGATGGGTATTATTTGTTCAATTATTTCCAAGATTGATTGGACGTCAAGTACGATATTCTTTTGATTGTTCTCAATATTAGACATGATAGAATATTCGTAGGCTGTACTTGAATCTTATATCAACGGATCGGTGTCATCAGAGGAAAACTGATGAACGTTGGATAGCACTTTGAATTTCCTCCACGAACTTCATTAACGATATTTATTAACGAAGTATACACTTTGATAGAAGTAGTCTTGACTGCTTCGGAACGAACTCTTGGCAAAATTTCTGCATTGCAAATTTACGAAGGAACTGGTGTTAATAAATCGATTAATACCAGACTGCGGATTTTTATGCAAATTCGTATCTTTGAGAATACAGTGAAAAAACTTCGAGGGAAAATTCTTTCATCTAAAATCGTAAAAAAGTATTAAAAAAAGCACTATAATTTGGATATTTTTCGTATATTCTCTGCATCTTTAAATTTCCTATAAATTTCTAAAAATTCTCAGTTTGATTGTTGTATGTTAATTGATTAATCTAGCTTGGAATGTTCATGGTTCTATTTATAGAAGTGTATTTATAAATGGAGAAGATGTTCACATAAAACTATTCTTACGAAACGTAATAAGTCTCGAAGATTACCGTTTTTCCACGAAAAACTGTGATTCAAATTTAATTCCGTATCTTTGCACCACGAAACGTTGAAAAGCTGTGAAAATTTTCTTCGATGCAAATCAGATACAACAGGGAAGTTACGTACACGTTGATCGAAAAATTGTACACAGTACAAAAGAGGAAGATGTACGCTGTTCGGAAATATGACGAAATAGAAACGGAAGAAGCGAATAGAGAGAAATAGCAGGTGAATGAAAGAGAAGAATGATCTTAAAGAATGAAATGGCATAAGCGTTAGAAGACGTCTGCGACAACCGCGCTCGTAAAAGTTACGATTAGGCTATTAACGATCAATTTACTTTGAGACAAGACAAGCACGTCACTAGCCGCGCAATGTGGCATTGTTGAGAAATAAATTGTTGTATTTACAAAAATTTCGTTAAAAATTTCCGCGAGGATTATTCTCATATCAAACGAATTCTAGGATAATTTCAAAGAAGTAAAAAAAAAAATTATATGTAATAGTTCATCGAGGAAAATCACTATTTCGATATATTATTTCGCTTACGCAACATGTGACGACTTTCCATTAATTAATATAGAGAAAATTAAGGCATATCGTCTTAGGTCCACCTTTCGTAATAACATCGTTTTATTCGTACAATTGATCAGTTAAATTCAACGTGAATTCAGTAATAATTCGTATAGAATTTTTGTCGATCGCTTATAGCATTCGTCGATAATTGAATCAGGTTTGTTAGATTTTTAAATAATCATCAAAGTTTCATGGAGATTTTTAGAAAAAGAAAATAATAAAAAAAAAAAAACGTTTCATTTTATTACTAATTGCTGATAGGTACTTCAGGAGTTTTTTGCACGGAAAATATTGCAAGTTCTGGTTGTATATAGTTTCACGTTGCGAGTAAAGCTGATTTGTAACGCAGCACTTCTGTCTAAAATGATATAAGAAGTTGCGTAACAGTGCATCGTTACCATTTCCTCGGAACCGACGTGAAACTAGTTGCATTGTTGAGAAAAAGGAAGAAAATAAAAAAGAAAAAAGCATCAGGATATTTTTCCCTCCCCCCCCCCCAAAAAAACACACAAAATTTTTCTGCTAACGTTTCTAACAATTTTGCACGTTTATTCGCCACTTGTTATTGTCGTTACGTGTCAGTTTTATTTTACATCTCCGAGCAGTTGAGAACATTACGCTGATACGCTTTCTGCAACTAATGACTGCACTTCTCGTCTGTAATCCTAGAACGGATTATTTTCTCCTCTAATCGACACGTTGCTTTGCCATTTTCATACTCCGGTACTTAAAAATAAAAACCGACGATTTGTCCGGGAATCTAAGGACTTCGAGGGGAAAAGGAATTTCGAGATAGACGGAAGTGTTTACTACCGTAATTACAATCAAAGAAACGGAAATTCAAAGATCTAAATTGCCCGAGCGAATTGCCCCGTACTCGCGATTATACAATCGAATGCGTGAAGTTTGTTAAACAGATTTTATTTACTCTGTTCACTTCTGATTGTGTTTCACTTGCAGTGCGAAAGATTTTTCATCGAAAGAGAAGATAATCGTAGCGAGAACACGATTATGCGGTGAATGTCTCGTTAAATCGATCATTTTGGAATCAAAGGCGATCGAAATTATATCAGATTCTGAATTTTCTTTATATTATCTTTAAATTGCGCTGTTTTAATATTTTAGTATTTCCAAGGAAAGGTACGAAAATCATTTAATTATTACTTTCAGTTTCTCATCGATTGAAATTTCTACGGGAAAAAGTATTTCTTGCAATTTTCAAAAATTTGTTTTATCGTATTGAAATTTTTGTGTTGCTGTTGAATGACCAATCATCGAGTCCCTGCAAGATAAATGCTGCAGGTTCAAAACCAATTGCTCATATACTCGCTGACTGTCCTTTCAAAGTCCCTTCCAGCAATTCGTCGCTAGAACTGAAGTTCACCTACTACTTCCAAATCCAATCCCCATAAATACACGTACAAAATCCCTTAGAAAAGAATTCTAAAAGAGAGCTAGCCCAGTTAAGAGCAGTCAGTCGAAATATCCATACCACATTTTCCTCAGTTCGCGCAGTTCGCGTCTTGTAATACGAAATTCGCGTGTAACAAAGAACTCCGTCGTGATAAATATTATATCGTTCAAATATAATCGGTGCCAGTTTCCTCACCTGGATTCCAACATAAAAATTGATGTCAGAAGTGAGATATGTAAAATTGTAGTAGAAGTAAGCTATCTCATCTGACCAGTGTTCTCTTCCATTTGCTAAATTGGACAAAAGAGCTCTACAACACGCTGACAACTTAGATGCATTGTTAGTGCCTTACAGTGGATTGATTTTCCTAAATAAAGTCATAGTTCTTTATCAAACTTCTGAGTTTTCGACAATATAATAACTAATTCCGTTCTGTTGCACCAACTTTATTATTCATAAATTTCATTTAAATAATTTAATCTAAAACGTATCCCCTATCATTAAATATAACTGTTTCCCATTTATTTGGCAGCTTGTCAATTCCTGAAGCAAACAAATTTCGATGGTTTTGACAAGAGGAACGTAGCGACGAACTCTCGTATTAGGTCTTCGTTGTTGAATTTTTTCCCGTTTAATGATTTTCGAAAAGATCGAAACAGATTATAATTTGTAGAGACAAGGTCTGGCAAAGTAACGGGAGATGAGGTAAAACGGACCATATCGGTTCTAAAAATTTTTCTGATGCAATCCAACGTGATCAGTGTGTGGTCTAACGTTGTCGTGTAAAATTACGGCTCCCTTACGATTGACAAGTGTTGTTCGTTTTTCTGGCAATTGTTCCTTAATCTCTGTCAATTGTTGAATGTACAAGGCTGTTGTAACTATTTCATTACGCTGTGGGAACTCATAAATTGATTGTCTCTTTGCGATTCCACCATACACAGAGGAGAATCTTCCTTCCATGGTGGTTGGCTTTAGGTTCTGGCTGAGATGCTTCATTTTGATCAAGCCACTGTCTTTTTCGAATAATGTTTTCATAAGTGACCTATTGTTCATCTTCTGTAATTAATCGATTCAAAAAATGATTCGTTTCTGTTCATAGATAAAAGTGATTTAATTTTCTTTTTTCTAATCAACAAAATTCTTACGGAACCCATACGCCTAGCTTCCTGACATTCTTCAGTTTTTACAGATGTCGATAGATGATAGATCGAGATGTTTTCATCTTCTTTGATAGTTCTCCGGTTGTTCGACGTGAATTTTGTTCCAACAGAATCATTCAAGTTTAGGTTCATCTTGAATTGACTGGTAGTTCTCGAAGAAAACTTTGCAAATCAATTTCGCACTGTACGTTCCGATACTACACCTTTATCAATAACGTTACATATCTTGTTTGCAGTTACATTATTGTCATTTTGGAACTCCCGCAGTATTACACGACGAATATGCTTCTTTGCTTTTTCCACTTCAACTACACAGAAAATGGCTGACTATACTGACTAGACTGATTATCATATCGAAGCAAACGTTCTTCTCGTATAAGTTTCTCGTCCCAACAGAACTAAACTTACATGAACGGCGGTTAATTAATCCTCTGTTTATATTTCCGCAAGTTCTTTATTCCGCCCCTGATTCATAAAAGTCTATCCTCGCTGCATAAAAGGAAAATAAAAAGAAATTACAGGGAAAAAAAAAAGTAGCGATGAAGCTTTCGCAGGGATTTGATCCAACGTTGATCTTCAATCTCTTGAAATTGAAATTCGTAAGAGCTTATGATGAACCCCAAACTAATTTTACTTGCGAAGAATTCGAAACTTACGTCAGTCTATTTTACTCCAAGAATTGGAGTCTGGAGAATAGAATCTACTTTCTACCAATCGAAGAAAATACTCTTATCTTTTCTCGAGAGAGACTAGTGTCTTTTATTTATTTTTTCTTTTTTTTCCATATCAAGTACAAGATGATTTGATCCGGCTTAAGAAGAGTAATTCCAACTGATTTGATCAACAGGCGTTAATCACGCGCGCAAAGAAGGACCATCCGTAGTAAATTAATCGTCGGATCACTCTTACCGACGTTCCTCATCTGTGGCTGTGCTCACGATAGTGTTTCTGCTTCTCAGACGTTATCGCCGCTTGTCCTGATATATAGATAGTCTCACTCTCGACGCTTTCGACGAGAATAAACCGCGTTATCTCATAATATAGTACCGTGCTCTTATGTCGCGTATACACTCGAGCCTGTACAACATGAACGTCTCGAAAAATCAACACTAGCGATCTTTCGCGTGGTTCGAACAACTCGGTCATCTTCAGATTAGAATCAGAAGAATGAAAACCATCTGTAAACGGTAGGGGATAGTGTTTCGCTAATTAACACATTCAGGTGTTGAGTCAGTTTTGTCTTAAAGCATCGCTTGTATCAAAAATGGTATAGTTCAGGTCATAATATCTAGCGAAGTCATAAATTAAGCCCTTAAAATGTAGTACCAATTGATATTGTGGCACTTAGAGTTGTACATTGAATTTTGAGTTAAGGTTTCGCATAATAAAAAGACAAAAAAAAAAAAAAAGATTTATGATTGACAATATTTCATGTTCTATTTAGACTATTTGATTATTTATTGATAATTGCTATTTGGAATATTAGGAGGTTCTTCCAGTATTTTTATAGTCAATTTATTGTATATGTGCACATTGACGGTGGATTAAACATTGTTTCTTATGTTTCTGATCAAGGTTTGAGATTCTCGAGCGCCCTTATTTCTGTCACATGTTTCTGACACTCGAAACATATTCATTTTGATTTCGCTATGATTTTTACGACTAAGCTATATACGCTAGAGAGTTTGGTAAATTTGTAGAAATTACATATTTTTTAACTTTTTGTAATCTTTGTTGCGAACGCCGTTATTCCCTTGTGGAATGCTTACGGAGTTATATGGCCCGTTTGCACTGGTTTGCGACGTTGGTTATTAGATAATTAATCTTTTAACCTGCTTAGTTGATGTGTTTAACTTCGCTAAGTTTTTGTTTATGAAAAGTGTAGAATCAAGGCTCAATACTGAATTTACGAGAGCGTAATGAAGAAAACGTGTAGAAAACCTATTGGTATAGTGCGCGAAGTCTTCCGACGTGTCAGTTCGGAGGTCGCCAGTTCAATTTCCATTGTGTCCTTTAAATTTTTTCGCAGTTTCTACCTAATCTAAGAAATTGTGCATATTTTGTATTTCACGCATGGATTGCTCTGTTGTTAACATTTTGTCGATACCTTCAATTAGCGTTACAAATAACGATAGTGATTTTGAGCATGCAATCATGTTCAAATGTCTCAATTGATATTGTACGAATTAAAGCTATCAACGAAAGAGTCTGGTATCTTGTATGAAAGTGATCGAAAATGATTTGGTATCGATTGACAGCAGTTAAATACATTTGCAGATTTGTTATTCCAGCCAATGAAGTTTCGACAGTGATGGTGATTTGTGCTTCATCATAAATACAGATTAATTTGTTTTCGGCAGTTTTTGATATGTTACTATTCATTAGTGTTTTGAAAGCAATAGACATATGTTTGCTTAATGATGCAGTTTTCTTACTGAACATTATAATTTGGTTATAACTTTCATTCCCAGCTTTTTCGTTAGATTCGACGAGTTCGTTGAGTTCTAGAAGCTGAGCTTCTGTGGCAGTGTTAACTAACTTATTATAAATCTTTCTAACAAAGTCGAGGAATCCTTTGTTCCTTCTTGAACTACCTACAGGAAAGTTAGAGCTCTCTCTGCTGCATCAAAGCTGATAACATCGAATCTCAGCGTACAAGTTCAAGTTAAGACAAGCTAGATGTTCTCTTTGACTATCTTCTGAGATAACACTGTTATTGTATGGTACCTTCATCCTGAAATATAGCTATTGTTGCGGATTCTTAAAGTTATGGCCCTTCCTGATATCCAGGATTTTCTTTGCTCGTAAATTAATCCTGTATCTGCTTCTTTCTTGGTTCCTAGGTTAGGTGTGTTACCACAATGGGGGCCTCGAAGCCGCCATTTTGGTCTTCATCACGTATCGATGAAAATTAGATGTAGCTAAAGGATTTTGCATGTTTGTGTGGTTTTCTTTTTTCTACTAATTTTTGACAGCAGACAATTTTTTGCGTGTAATAATAATAATAATACCAAGCATTTGCTTCTTGGTAATTTATCTATCCATGATAGTATCATTACTCGATGTGGAAAATGAGCTTTACAATGTACCTAATTTGATATACGCGGCCATTGAATGTGTTAATTAGTCGATCATACACAGTTTACGCTTCCAGGAAGTATCGTACAATCGATATATCAAAACGCAGGTGAAGTCGATACTCGATGGATATAGAAAAGAGACAGATTTTCTACGGTTACAACCTTAAAGTGCTAAAATCATCAGATCGAATGTCATAATTATAGTTGATTGTGTAATTGTCATCCTAAATGAGATGACACGGTTATTGTTGAATCTTGACACAGCTTTAGACGTATTTCACTATCCTGGTGATATATGTAATGAGAAACGGAGTACATTTAGTTTCTTTTGCAATTTCTCCCGTGTTTGTTGATGATTATAAATTTGATCGAGAAATTCTCTCGAAGAATAGGTTGATCTGTCCTTCTAGTTGTTTGCTTATGGATTCGTAGAGTTAAATTTCCGATTAGAGTTAGATTGCGATCTGATTCATAGAGAAATTACGTTTTGGAGATTTTTTCATTTTTAATGATACATCAGTTGAGGAAAGTAATCATTTGAAATACGAAATATACTATCGGTGGAGGAAATATAGCGAGGTTGTAGGTTTTCATTCAGGCGTCGAAATTTCCATTTTCAAACAAAAAGCGAATTGACAAAAATTTGAGAAGAGAGCTCAGAATTTCACAGCCATGATTGCGTAAAGTGTGCTTTTTGGCTTTAATGCTTTAATTTACAATTATTTGTTGTATTTCTTCCATCGACTATACGCGAATTTATAGTCACATTTATTTATTTTTTTTGTTTTACAAAACGAACGATTTTCAATTAAATTATTGTTGATAATTTTATTCACCTGGACGTGACCAAATTTTCTAATCATTCCGTATGTTTTATCATTGTAATTTTAAAGTACATGCAGACTCTATAATCTGAAACATTATTTTCTTTGGAGGCACGTGAAAATATATTCTGATTCGAACAGAATAGGTATTTGCTGTTTGAACGCATTTGTAGATACAGTTTTAACCCTCAATTAGTAGTATTGCTTACATCTTCATTCGTAAGTTTCTTCGATTTGATTCTACAACTATCATTGGTTATCACATATTTATTTTTCTAGTCGTTGTTTGATTGAGTAACAGATAAGAGAGAAGGCACGGATTGTTGAGTAGCGTAGAAGATTTACGAACTTTGCAAATATGAACTGAACTTTGTAAACAGAAATGACCATAATTTTCTAGTTTATTTTCCTTCCTTGTCTGTGTATAACTTCTGTTACTTGTCTTGTATACGATTTTGATATTCTCGTTTAACCAAGCTTTTTACTACTGGCTAAAGAGGATGTGCTTCGTTAATAACTGTGATAAATTTATTTCAAATAATTTATCATATTTAATTATACCTTTGGTTTTTGTAATGTGTCGAATTTACATCAGAATCTCACTAAAGTTTCGCGTTTACATTTCTGAGAAATTGTTACGCTACGTAGAAATCGAAGGAACGGCGTATTTCCTATTGATTACTATCGATAAAAAAGTGAGCAAGTATGTAATAAGTGAAACGTTGTTAATGACACGGATAAGTTATTCAGTTGAATATAAATAGTTGGTTTGCGACTAGATATACTTATGTTTCGATATTTTTATGAATTTTTCTTCAGAGTCTATGCAAATATATTATTATTATATATACACTATTTTATGTTTTATATAAAAATCAAGTTTTCATAAGTGGTGATGCAAAAGTTTCAGAAAAAGAGCGCAATTAGTTGAGGGTTAACCGATCGATAATAAAAACTTTTGCTTAATTCGTATCTGATAGAAAACTATGGCTCTTGGTTCTCGCAGATGTAAACATTTTTCTACCTGTATAATTTTATAAAGCATCTTTTCTCTTTGTAAACGTTGACAAAAATTTACACACGACGGATTGTTTTTCTTTTCTTTACATTCCTGAGTAACGCAGGCTTTCAATTTTGCGACGGTCTCTCTTGGTTCCTGAGATATGCAATTTTGAAATTTTTCAGAAATTCACTCTGTATGACTTCAATCTTGACTTTACAGTTTCGAGATTTTTGCTATAAAGTAAACTTCCCTTATACAAGGAATTCAGTCTCTATGACTTCAACCTTGACTTTATATTTTCAAGATTTTTGCTATAAAGTAAACTACCTCAAAGAAATCCTAACCCAACTTAACACTGATCCAGTTTCTATTTAAAATTAGAATTATCTTATTTTAATCTCAGTATTTCGAAATAAGTATAGTTTACAAATTCGCATACTTCTAACCTAATCTAACACAGACCCAATTTCTACTTAAAATCAGAATTTTCTTTTAATATCAGAATTTCAAAATAAGTACACTTTAAAAATTCGCATATCTCAAGAATCTTAAAAGGAACGTTCGCAAAATTCTAAGCGCGCGTTACTTAGAAATATATCCTCCAAAATATACGTTAAAAAAAAAAAATCCATTTTGGTTCATTTTTACCTTCTTTATTTTCCTTTTGGTTTCATCGATAAACGTCTATTGCTCTTGTCGCTATCACGAGAACGCACCGGTGATAATGAGATCGTAAGGGGGTGTAATGATTTTCGATTACATCAGAAGATAAGATTGCTTCCGTGTAAGAAGCGCGCGTGGAATAGCATTGATTGCAAATATTCAATACAATTGTAACGGCGTGCTCCATCTGTCTAACACTCCATTGACGTATCGCTTAATTTTAGTATGGTGATGCAACTTCAATAGGCGACGACTGTCTTCTATCGAAACGAAGCCAACTTAGTTTCTTCGAATATATAGTTCTCGACATATTCGATCAGTTCAAAGAGAATAAGAACGCGAGAACAATTCTCTCCCCTCCTCTCTCTCTCTCTCTCTCTCTCTCTCTCTCTCTCTCTCTCTCTCTCTCTGTCTTTCTCGAGCGTTCGACGAACACGAAATCAAATTAACGAAGTTTCGAAAATTTCTCGTCAAATAATTTCATGCTCGAACGCTTGATCAGAAATTTCCCTTCGTTCCTGATGATAAATCTCGGGCGCACGTGCATCACGCGTTCGACGTTCCTCTAAAATTAACGTGTCCGGGAGTTGCCTGTTTAGTGCGAACGACATATCGTGTTTAGACATTTCATTAAATTAGGGAGAAGGAGAACGTATGTACAACGGTTGAAACCAGAAGTATCGACATATTCTAACTGATTTCATACTTGTACAGAATCGATTGATCCTGCGGAGGTCGCGGTGCTAAATGCTTCTTACTGGGTCACGATGTATCTGAGATGATATAGTAATTTCGAATCTCTGCTGCAGTACTACTTTTTCGCAGAAAGAAAATTACGCTTGAAACATGCGTGATTATATTGAATTCGAGAGATTTTACAATTATTAAACGAAATATAAATATTTTCCTATGACAGAGTAAGATAAATATACGCCGCGAAAAGGAAAATGAGAATTGAATAACTGTGTTTAATCCTTTGCATTACGATTTATTTGTTTTATTTTTTATGATACATACGGGGAAATTTTAAGTTGTAGAAGTTTTCGTACGCTCTTCGAAACAATAACTTTTTCAAAATTGAACGAAACGATTCAAGTTTCTTTGAGAAGTTTACTAGATGTATGTGACAAATTTTGAAAAAATTAGAATTGATTGAAATTGTGAAGAAATTAGTGAAAGTCGTTTTTGTATACTTTTTTGTCTGAGATCGTACTGAAAAAATTTAGAAATACGTTTTGTAGATTTGCGTTTGCTATATACATATTGAAAATTTCGTGGAATTAAATGTTACTGTGAGAGCCATAAATGATTAAAAATTGCAAAATCGTAGCTTTTTGCGATTTTTGGGTTCTACAATTGTGATTTACGATTCCTTAGATATTTCGATGAAATTTTTAATAAGTATACAACTGATGTAAAGCTGCAAAACATATTTTTTAAATTGTCCTTGCAGGCTCAGATAGAAAAGCTGTAAAAAGCGATATTTATTATTTTCTTCACAATTTCGACCGATTGTAATGTTCTCAAACTATTGTTTACATGTCATCCAGTAAACTAATTCTTTTGTCTTTAAAAAGAAAGAAAGAAACCACTGATCTAATTTTAAATTATTAACAACAATTTTAAATAAATTAGAAAAAAAGAACAAGTCATTTGGTCTAGTTTTAAAAAAGTTATTCTGTTTTAAAATCTATACGAATACTTTGCTCTATATTTGCCTTAGTTATTCACAGTTTTAGTACGCTGTTAAATTTCAGAAAGTTAAAATATCATCTATCACTTATGTCTTTACTCAAGTTTATTAAAAATGCATTAACTTAAGTTTTAATATCTTTATCATAATCTGTGTCACGAGTGTGACGCTTTATAGCGCAAGGGGTTAGCATAAACTAATCAGAATCCTCAGTTAATGGATTTATAAAACAACCATAAAATTCATCATAAATATTATTATTATACTCAAAATAGAAAAACTCACATTTGCAAACTTTTAAAGATAAGTCGTTTCACGTGCATAGCGAGTGGAACGTCTTTTCTTTTTTTATGTAAATTATTACGATGTATCTGTTTAAAAATATTTAAAAAAATATTTTTTAGATACCTATTAACCCTTCCGTTACGGCAGGTTTCAGTAGAAAGGTAGATGTTTAATTTTCGTTCGTAAAATTTGTCGAACTATCTTCGAAAGCATCAAGATAAATAATTTTCAAATTTAAAACAAAAGATTTGTTTCGCTAAATTTAAATGGAAGCATGGAATAAATATAACTCAGTGGGAAAATTCGATAACAAAAGGGTATGAATAAAATTTCCAAAACGCCTATAGGCGTTAACAGTAGTCAAAGGGTTAAATCAGTTGCAAATCTCCGCAGTGTTACGCTTTACGATTTTCGGATTAAAAGAAAAAAAATATTCTACTTTAAAGAAAATCCAAATTTGCCATTTCGAAAGATAAAAAGGCCAGTCAGTTACTTCCTTTGTATATTTTTCGACGAATTAATATCATTGTTTGAATCATATTCGTATATTTGTTTCTTTACTATGTTCAAGATAGAAAAGCTTCTTACATTTGCAAAAAAATTTTGAGACGACTCGTCTTATATACATAGCGAATGGAACGTCTTATCTTTTTTTATGTAAATTACATATCAAATTATCTCTACGATGTGTCTATTTAAAAATATTCAAAAAAATATTTTTTGCACGCATCTAAGCCTCCGCAGAGTTACTGTTTACGATTTGTCGACTAAAGAAAATATTCTACCTTAAAAAAAATCCAAATTTACCATTTCGAAAGATGAGAAGGCCAGTCAGTTAGTTCCTTTGTATATTTTTCGACGAATTAGTATCATTGTTTGAATCATATTCGTATATTTGTTTTTTTACTATGTTGGGTAGGTATCATATCAGGTAGAGTTAGAGAGGTGTTCTGATAATTGAGCACAGGTATACTGAGAAGAGCCTTTCGTGCTTATACCTGCACATAGATAAAGTAGTTAGCCTTGATGAAGTTCGTTGCTTTTGCGTACACAATGTCTCGACCTCTGAAGGCTACCTGCATTCATTAGGCGTTCAGCCGCCCGCAGAATTTTTTCGTCGCCATTAAACAACGGTACGAAGTCGTTTCACTGGCCTCGTTAATCTTTCCTTCCAAATGTGGGGACAAGAAGAAAAGGTAGCTCGTTCGGCATTTATTCTCGTCGATTCTCTCTTTGTTCTTTGTTCTACTGTTATTGGACGAACTTGAAACACGAATAATTTTCAAATTATACGTTCTCTTGCAAACGTGAGCAATTACGTGTTGCAGTATTTACGTTTCCTGGCATAATTAGTCGTTGTCAAGTTCATCTTCTTCTTCGTTCTCTATTTAGACACGAACTTGGAATATTGACCGTGATTTTTATCTGATACGAAGAATAAATATTTCCTTTGTATTATTTGAGATTCATTCTTATTCATATGAATGTTTAACATATTGTCCATCGATTAGGGAGATCTCTCTATATTACGAAAAAAAAAAAAATGAATACACTTGATATATTTGTGAATCTTATAGTATATCATTGCATAAATTTGTCTTTCGAAAGTTAGCGTACTTTAAAAAAGTTCTATGGTGGTTAACATATTTTTACTTTACGTTTAAAATTTTACCAAACACTTTACTCTGATTTGTGAAGTATTACATAATTATTATTTTATTATTTCAAGCTATTTGCACGCTTGCAACATATTTTTACATTACTTCGAAATTTTATATTTTTAACGATTTACATTATTAATTTTACAACAATCGTTACATGGTTTACCATTGCATAAATTTATCTCTCGAAAGTTAATGCACTTTAAAAAAGATTCTATGTTAATTAACATATTCCTTTATCTCAAAATTGTTTTATTTTTAACGATTTACATTGAATTATTAATTTTCTATTTCTTCAACGTCAAATTTGTAAGCGTTGCACGGTCTGTAATGTGTTAAAATTTGTTAGGTCAAAGAATAAAATGAACTTCGACAAATACTGTTGTAAACTAGGCTTATTTATTAACACAAAAAAGGAGAGTCCAAAGGAAAACTGTTACCGAGAGCTATTTTACACGTGTCCATGGATAGACGAGAAGTTAAGACAAAAGAAAAGACAGTTGACAAGTCAAAAAAAAAAAAAAGAATATGAGCAGCTCCATCTGTTAGTGGCGATTGCTATACCAACAAAATTCAGTCATGAAGCCAACAATAAAATATATGAAATACTAGAAGAAATATTTCATATCGTCCTCGTTACTTCGTTGCAAACAATTATCTAATTATCATCGAATTTTTGATCGAAACGTTCTTTCGTTCGATGGTAAATTAAAGGTATCTAGGTATAGTTCGTTGATTAATCAAATATCGTAAATAATTCCGATTGGTATTTGAGTTCAGACGTTATAATTATATGTTTTAACTCGAAGAATATCTACGATTCGCTATCGTTATCCTATCGCGTCGACGTTGTGCCTGCCTGCTCTCCAGATGTGACACTCGGTATCGAACGACTATTTTAATTATGCAACAGTTTTCGATATTGACTATCGTGCGTTTCACTCCTGGATCGATTGATCCGGCACTTTGCATAAAGTACTCAGCAAAGGTCTAGCAGTTTCTGGAGTCATCTAATGATAAATCAATTACGACGAAGACCAGATGTAGAACACATTAAGCGAACCAATCTTACAATTAATCATTATGTCACCTATTTAAATGTTCTCCTTCAAAGAGACGTGTTTCGAACGCTTTTTCTCTTCGTTCAAACCTTTCGTTGTGGCAGATTTTAGTAATTCTTGCGTGGCAGATGGTAAACGTTCAACTAAATCTGTTAAATTTATTATTAGATCGTTGGACATGAAATTCGGGTGTTCGCCAACAGATTTCATTTTCTTTTTATAAATTAGAATCGTGTCAATTCTGCGATTTACTTTTTCAAATCGTCAACATTCATTTCGTTGAAATAATTAGGTAATAATAATAAATTTCGATAATAAAAAATAATGAAGATAATAAATTCACTTGAAAGTAGAACATGGATTCTAACCAAATTCGAGTTTATTTTTTGTTTCTTTATAAATTTAAAATGGAACATAATGCAGCAGAAGCAACGTGTTTCTTCCAATTAATCAATTTGCATAGGAACATAGTTTCTAATTTATTATCTTCACCATTTTTTTTATTATCGAAATTTATTATTATCAACCCAGTGAATGGACAATAGTTGGTTTGAGCATTTCGAATTGTTTCTTGTTTTTAGCAAGAAAAATATTGTACAGCAAAGCGTACGTTAACACATTCGAGTTCTACGTAATTTTTAATTTTTTAGAAAAATCCCGCGTAACGAATCCTGCGTCAGTTTTAATTTTCTTAGAATACTGATTTATCGCTTATGTCTATGTTATTTCAAAATCTTTGGCTGAGTATTAACATAGTACTAAACTACATACACATCATAGTACTGAAATTTCTTTTCACGTTTCCAGCGATTTTTATGTATTTTGCATTTTAATTTTTTTAAATAATCCCGGGTAACACATCCTACGTCATTTTTAATTTTTTAGAAAAATGCTGATTTGTTGCGTAATCCTATGTCATTTCAAAATCTTCAGCTGAATATTGACAACATAGTACTATCATTTTTTTTCACATTTCTAGCGATTTTTATGCATTTTGCTATAATTGGGGCTTGTTAACATTGTGTTGCATATTTTTTTTAAATACTATTTGCACTATTGCTAATTATAATGTTTATATATCACGACATATGGTAAACCAAAAAATACAACTTTCATATTTCTAATAAATACGTTATTATTGCATATTACATTTTATTGCTAGACTTGTTAAATTGCGTTGCTATTTTTTAAATTGCTAAACTTGTTAAATTGCGTTGCTATTTTTGAAATTGCTAAACTTGTTAAATTGTGTTACTATTGTTTAATTCAGTAATTCAAGTATTTTATATTTTGAATCATTATTATATTCTCCGTAAAATGGTTTCTCTTAGTGTATAATAATAATAATATTGCTATTATCTGAACGGCAATAATATTATTGAAATAGCAGAATAGATTTTGCAAGCAATCGCAAACGATGTTGCAAAAATGTAATAACATCTGTTTTATAAGAATTTAATCGTTCATCGTTCATTCTCTCGATTTCAAATTGCAGTTGTAGTAAAATTATTATACGTGTTTCTAAAAAAAATACATTTAACAAATTTTAGAAGCTTTGCCACTTTTAATATTGCCAGCAATTTTGTTTTTTAGTATGATTTTGTAATATTTAATTTTTTTTTGCATCATTAAGAAGTAATATTTTTATATTCACACACATTTCAATAGCAGACTCTTGTGATATTCAGCTGTAGACTTTTCAAAATTATATCGGTTGCGAATATGTTAACAATCCATTTGAGAAAATCTAGGAATTTAGATATTTATAATAGTAAAGTAAATTCACTTACAATTCGTTAGCAAATACGTGTTGACCCAGCTGGAACTTATTTCGATTGATAAAATTTAGACTTGACTGTGTTATCACTGGTTTAGTGTTTCATTTATGAATTTCGCTATTTCGTGTTATTTTACGAGACAATTGAAATTGAATTAGAAATTGTTTTAATTAAATTGGAGGCGCGCACAGGATAAAATCAGGATGAAAAATATAATATACAGTCTCTGGCCATCGAATTAGGACCACTACAAATTTTAAGCATTTTTCGCGTTTTCCGTAAAATTAAAAAGCTTGTTGAAATTGTAATGATATAATTTATTAACTATTAACATAATACACTACTACTGTACATAATACTGTTAACACATGTTAATATCTTGTATTTCCACCCTTTGTTTTGATGACAGTTTGTATCCTTTCCGGCATGCTCCGTATACATTGCTCGATCATATCCTTTATATCTTCATTATTTTCCCAAATATCTGTCATTTTTCATTTCAACTGTGACAATGTGGTGTTTCGAGATTCATAAACTATTTTTTTAAGTAGGCTCCAGACATTTTCTATAGCATTCATGTCGGGAGAATCTGATTATTACCACGATAGTAACAAATCAATTGTTATATATACATCATTATCAACGTATTTAGTAATAATTTGAATGACCTAAGACAATTTTCCATATATGACATACTGTTATAGGTATAAAAGTGAAATTTCCGTACGTGGTCCTAATTCGATGGCCAGGGACTGTAGTTCGAGGAAATTTTCAAAACGCAATGAAAGGGTTGAATTGATCGCTATTTGAGATATCTGTTACCTGTTGGAACTATTTTAATTAACAACCTCGTAGTATTTCACATTACCAGTATAACATAGAAATAACTGATGTTTCCAAACCGATTCAGTCGTTCTAATTATGAATTTACCTAGCCAAATACGCACAGCCGCTTTTGCAGGAATGAAATAATTGAAGGTTGTTCAATTGGAAATTCTGTATAATCGGTTGGCGAACGTTAAAACCTATGCACGCTCATCAGCTGTATTACCCGCACATAGTTCAATGGAAATTAATTCGACGAACGCACGTAGATGTACTTAAACGCTTTGACTTTCCGTATAACAATCGCGAAAACGATCATCGTTTTCGTTGAGGTACGTCTCGCAAACCTGTACTTCATCATGGCGCATGTATTTAGAATCACTTTGCTGAAAAGCTACACTTCCGTTCAGAAGTATTTGGACACTTACCGAACGTGAAGTAAACCTGAACAATCTTTAAAACAATTACAATGATCCGGGGAAAAAATAATTCGATTCTGGAATTTTATAATAGACACAAGTACCTACGACTAAAGCTTTTAAATATTTATTTCTATTTAATACTTTACCGACTGGAAGCCTATTAATCCGCTTTTTGCTGCCAACGCTTATCGAATGGGAGCTTATTAATCGGTTTCTTGCTGCCAACCCTAACAAATTAATTATTAGATTGGTAGGAAATTAATGTCGGTTTACAAGCTTTATTTTTAAAACCGCAGATCTCGATTTAGAATAAACAAAATAAAATCCATTGCAATTTACATATTTTTGCCAACGGGAAATAAGGTTTTCAATTTCAGTCACGTAAAATCCCGGCGTTCTGAAGTTGATAAATTCTTCAGCTACAGCTTGATTATTAAAGATTTTCCCTTGTAAATAATGGTCAAGGTATTTAAACAAATGGTGGTTTGTTAACAATAGGTCCGGGGAATACGCTGGATGAGGCAGAGTTTCATATCCCAAATTTGTTCAATTTTTGTAACGTTGTTTGTGCCACGTGTGGTCGAGTATTATCGCGTAGGAGAATTGGATTCCTCCGATTGACCAATGCCGGATTCAATTGTTGCAATTTTTCATGCATTTTTTCAATTTCTTGACAATACTTTTCGGTTATAACGGTCTCACCCGGTTTCAAGAAACTGGTAATGAATAATTCTCGGTACTGTTGTGCTCCGTCAGGTTTACGGGGTATATGGGATAGTTTGGATTCTGGAGCGTTTGAAGGATTGGAATTCACCGATCGTCGAGTGTGGAGGAAAGGTTTTTATTAACACATCGTGCACGGGCACTTTACCGCCAAAATCTTACCGTGTAGCGAGCGATTTTTTACAGTTCAGACGCAAAATTCCTTCTGCATAAAATAGCTGTAGTTTTTTTTAGGTCTATCCGATTTTATTGTAAAAACATCACAAAGACCCATCGATAACAATAATCCATCAATAACCCGTGAAAAACGACTTTAGTCGCTTCCCGCGTAAGATGTGTTAAAAGTTGCTTTTACAAGTTTAGTTTTCTGTGTCTATCTGTCGAAGACTGTCGAAGATTCTGCAAGTTATTCGATAAAGGAGTAGTCGTTCCCAGGCTGGTAGACACGATCTAGTGGTCGTTTTCGGTTGGTGTACATGTGTTGCTAGTTCTGCACATTCTACTAGTCTGGGAACAGTGAGCGTTTATCAGGGCACAGTAGTATCAACCACCAAACAGTCACCGTAACTTTTTTTTGGCGCAGTTTCGGCTTGGGAAAGTATTTCGGCTGTTCATCGTGATCCAATCACTGTGTAGAACGTCGACATCGTACATGAACTATTTTTTGTAGCGTGTCACGATGCGACGAAGGAACGGATCATGTTTATTGCGTCGAATAAACGCAGAACACATTTCATAACGATGATTTTTTTTTTTTAATCTTCGCTTAATTCATGCGACACTCGTTTGTCGAGCTTCATTGATTTTCCCAGCTGTCTCAAGTAGTCAATAACAGTTGGATGACTTACATCTACCTCCTGTGCAAGTTGTCGAACCGTTATGCGTGGATCAAACTCAACCAATGCCTTTAATTGGTTGTTGTCAACGATAGAAGCGTTGTCCGTGACCTTCTTCATCCTCGAAGCTCTGATCACCGTTTCAGAATTGTTTCAACCAACGTTGCACTGTGCGTTTTCAATCATGGTATCTTGTCCAAATGCACTGTTAATTTTACGAGTCGTTTCCGCAGCTTTATAACCCAGTTTATACTCATATAAGAAAATTATACGAACTGGCTTCCCGTCTATCTTTTAGTCAATAGTCCGAGGTGAGCACCTAAATTAATAGGAAAAAGAAAAGCATACTTACCAGAATATAGAGCGACATATGTACTGTAAAATGGTATTAAAAATAAACAGAATGAATTGAAATGTTATCTCAAAGCTAAGCGACAAAGTTTGAAATCTCGAAAACCGATATTAATTTCCTACCAATTTAATAATTGTGGTATCCAAACCCTTTATCTTTATTCCTTCAATGGCTATAGTTTTCAGAACGAAAGCGTTGGAACAATCTTTAACGTTGGCTTACACTTTTAATATCTGAATGATAAATTTCACTAATTTTCTTGATCGTTGCTGCAGCAGTTCCTGAAGAAACTCACAAAAGGAAAATGTGTTTTTCGCTCTTTTGACACTTGCACGATAAAATTCATTTTTGCACTCTTATATTCACACGTGTGACGGTTCAATCGATGCAGAATTACTGCAAACAACACTTCGCAAATTCTCCTAACCCTTTGAATGCTCTTGCACGGACCCATCGATATATACGATAGATGCGATATTCGCATGTAAGTCGCCGGCGACTGGCTGCCACTACTACTTATCGTATTTACTTGTTTTCTTTTCTTCTGATCGAACATTTTTAGGGTACACTATGTAGTATTTAGAAAACTAACGAATATATAAAATAATAAAAAGAAAAAAAAAAAACTGATCACAAATTGAAATAAGTAAGCACATATACCTGCAAAGGAATAAGTTTATACGATTTAATTCACGAGGCGATTTTACGAGAACACCGAAATTCAGACTGAACGGTATTAATCCTTTAACTTACGATTTCTTTTCTTCACTGATACAACTAAACATCAGCTACTTATTGCTTTAGTACCATTTTACATACGAAATGCTAATATATCATAGATTAATTACTATCGACAATCCTCAACCTTATAAATTAAGAGGGAAATTAGAATTAAAATTAACGTTTGTTACTAATATAAGTGTTTTTGTCGAATCTCAGCCGGAATCTGTGTCACGAGTCTAACTTCCTGTTATAAGGCAATGAAAACATGCGAACGTTGAAATAGTTGCCAATATTCAGCTATTCGCAATTGCTATGTTACATGTAACAATAAATTCTACGTTAGAAAACAGGAAATAGTAAATGTGTTATAGTAAAACAAAATTTAGAGGGCGTGTATATACGCCTTTCGTATATATTGATAAATCAGCGAAAAGCGTGTACATACGCCTTTCGTAGTCCAAGGTTTAAAACAAAGTTAAAACAAAGACATTCAATAATTAGACAATAACTGAAATATATTGTATTATTAATTTCCTGACCAATAGAGAAAAACTTGTGGGATGATCCAATAGTCTCCCTCTGTTTTCTTGTAGTATTTCTTACAATCGATTTTTGTATATTGAACCATACAGATTGTGCATACATATCTGCTTTTAGGTTGGCGCAAAAATAATTTGAAAATCATTTGATTCTACATGGAGTTTACATAGTTCCATAAGTAAAAATCCATCGATGTCAAGTTCAGAGATCGTGGTGGCCAAGCTACGTTACCTTTTCAATCTTCATCTCTTAGTTATTACCTAATATAATAAATCAGAACAACAACACGAGCAACGCAATGATATTAACATACCGTACCTGTACTTGATAGATCTTCAACACTGATTTATTCAGAAACGAAGCCCGATACGAAGAAAGGTTATTCTTCTTTTTTCGACTTATTTTTGCATGTACAGTCACTCCTTTGCCGCTTGTACCATCAGTTCGAAAATACCCCATATATCGCTTTAATTGAATCAAAGGTTTGTTTATCGAGGCAAAGCTGTTCTGCTTAACATAACTCCATTGTCATCCGCGCCATATCAGTGAAATTTTCTTGAAAGATGTCCTTCGCTATCATATATTCGGCATAGAAGTTTAACCCTTTCTCTACAAGTGTCCTTTCCATTGAGATGCTCCCGCTGAACGAAACGTCGCGCCATTGTTCGTCAGACAGTCTTTAGCGGGTTGTTTGTTATTATTGTGACGTCTCGCTTGTGAGAAACAAGAGATGTTGAAGAAAAATATTGGAACATTGCAAATTGCAAGTTCAGAATAAGTCGCGAAGTGTGCAAAATAGCGAGCGACTATAGTTGCATGTAACACGTATGTGACATCTCGTGGATAGCGACTATAGTTGGCTGTCGTATATGAATAGCATCTTATAGATAGCGACTATAGTCGCGTGTCGTAGCGAAAGGGTTAATAATCACATCAGCAATCGTGGCGAGACTGGTGACATTAGTATTTGCGACTTGTTTTACAATGCATCCCCAATTCGAAAGGTAGTTCCAAGCTATTGTTAAGCTTCTGTACACCAGCTCCCAAGTAACTTCCTCAAAGTTGTTGCTTAACACTTGGAAAATTATTTCATAGGGTTACATGTCTCATCTCGTCTACATAATGCTGTCTATTCACACGTTTCACTTTATTTATGCGAATGTATATTCGCGGCGGACTCCTGCGTGCAGAAAGATCATAGAAAGGGTTAACTGTATCGCGTCTGATAGTTAAAGCATTCTTCTCTCGAGATGTTCTTCGCTTGGAGTCTTAGTTTGATCTATTTTTCCTACAAGCTGGTAGAAAGGAGCTTTATATTTACCATAGCTTCTCTTCTTGCCAGCTTTAGGAAAAGTTGTTCTAAGGTGGAGGTAAAAAAAGGAAAAGACAAGACTTTCCGTTTTCTGAAATTGCTGGTCCTTTTTGCTCGCATAGGACCTTTCCCGCGCAGAAAGTGAAAGTTTCACCAAGTGGCTGCCACATCCTTGATAACCCGCTGTTTGCTATTGAACATCGCCAAGTTAGAACCCTCGAGTGCCGTGACTTTCTGATTCTAGCATACCAACCAGGGTTTTGTAAATCTTTCTGAGAATCTAGCTGAGTTTTCGTCAAAAATAGCATATCACTCCGTGACGAGCGATAAACCTAAGTCATCACTCGATGTTCCCGAACAGTTTATGTTTCAATCGCAAACAATCGAGGAAGCACGTGAATGAAACAAAAAACAAGTGGTGTCTAGTTTAAGGAAGATCTATCGGCGAGTGCAAGTGTTAATCAGAACGTTAAAGCGAGATAAGCAGTGTTGTTCTGCATGGAAGAGGTCAGGAGTGATTTTAAGATTTTTGCTAATTCGATCTTCACACAAGAGAAGCACTTGACTGCTTCTTACCAATGATTTGTCGAGCTTCTCGAATGACAATTTGTTCGGTTTGATAAATTCAAAATTCGTCGAACAATCGACGATATTAACAGACTGCGGATCTTTATGCTTTTAAGGGAAATTTAGAAGTGTAAAATTGTACAGAATGCATATAATATGAAAAAGTATAGAAACTTCTTAAGATAGCTGATAGGTGATAGAAATTTTTATCGAAATTCAATTTTTTTTTCGATGTATTTTTAAAAATACGAATTTGCATAAAAGTCCGCAGTCTAGTGATTTAATTTCGTGTTAGTATGTGGATTGCTGTTTCTCCATTTCTAATTTACAACTGTTTTTGGAAAACCTATTTCGACGACGAGTCGGTCAATTGTTTCGGCAATTCTCACTTCGAAGCTTGACAGATTTTTATCCTCGTGTCATATCTCAATGATAAAAATCGGTATTTTTAACACTGCTAGAAAATGCACACGTGTCTATAGAAAAGGAAGTCTATAAAAAAAGAAGTTTGTCAGGGTACGATAAAATTTAATCAGAAATCATTTAACTGAACATTGGATTCAGCTTCCTTGTTTACCAAATTTTTTTCTTTTATCGAAAAATGAAAAAATGAACAAAATATGAACGTTGACCTTTATTTCCCTTTCTCGAAAGTGTTTAATCGATTTATCGTTAATTCGTAGGCTTGTTGCCTTGGAAATTCGATAATATCTTTACACTTAAAAGGCTAGACAGATTTACCGGCTAATAAACGTGAGAAAAATTTGAGCTGAGAAGCTGTGTTGCTTGAAAACACCACTGATTTCCTCATTTTCTTTCTGTTTTCAACTTGACCTGTTGGAGAATCTTGAAACGCATAAATCTTCAGCGGAAACACCGTGTAGAGCCATAAATTCAGCCTGGCGAAACGTGAAAGTACCTAATCATCGTCAATTTTTCATCTCCATCTTCTGTAGATCTTTATTCGGAGATCAGATGATCGTCTATAGTTATCATTGAGTGATATTTTTAACTAATTCTCCCATATGTACATAAGTTTATTTTAATTTCTTTTTCTTTTTGTTTAAGGACGTTGCAATTTCAGATTGGCGTTAGTCTCCGTATCTTTTTCAAAATACACGTAAAGACACGTGTGTCATTGATACACTTAGTCGTATCAAGCCATATAGTTTCGATTTTATCGTTATTATTATAGCTAATTCGCGATTTAGATCAATTATCTTATATTGCAGGCAAATGTCTGTTTATAATAATATAAAAAAAAAAAGAAACTCATTATTAAACGAGTCGAGAATCTCAGGTGTCATGATAGGGACTAGACAGTCCATCTTTTACGTTTATTCGATTTACGTTTTTTTATTCTCTTGTACATGTAACAAATATGCTCATGTACAAGTATTGATATATTAATCCTTTCATTACGATCATCTCTGACGTGAAACAATCACACAGGCACGTCTACAAGAGACTATTGTCATCACTGATAATACATTTGTCCCTTTATACAGGGTGTCTCATTTTTAACTCTTTCGTTATGACAAATTTTAGAAAATTGTTCAATTTTTAACCGCGAAATTTGTCAAATCGTTTTCAAACGTTTGAAAAATTTTAAGTTTGCTTTGGTAATTAAAACGGAAACGCGCGAAGGATGAAATTGAGGTGAAAAGGCGGTAATAGAAGAGTACGAGCAAGTCTCGAAAGAGCCATAGACAAATTTTATTAAAATTAAAAAGAAATGTTTAACCTTTTGAGCGTGCAGTACCTTGACCGTTTGAGTGTCACTGATTTTATTGCAAACATTCTGTCGAAAAATGCCAATCACTTCGCGCTTCTTTCGGTTTTTCTTTCTTATAAGTTTTGATCAATAAAAAATTGCTTTTTAGTTCCGAAGTTTATAAAAATATAGATTTTAATTTAGTAGGACCTCAATAAACGGTAACAGTTTAGCCTTTTTAATTTTTCGCCTTTTTGAACGTAAAAGATTCATTTTGAAAATTTACACGTAACATCTGCGATATTCTTCTGATTATTTCATAAATGGAACTTTAGGATTAGCAACAGTTGTACGATTTAAGGACGTGCATTTGGTGATGATGAAAAGTAGTATGCAGTGATTGTTTCACGGACGAATACGTGTGTTCGTCTATATTGTATATTTTGTATATTGTTTAACGAACCATAGTCGTTCGTATTATACATAGATCGTTTTTCATCGCGAACGACTGTAGTCGTTCATAGTGGCGAAAGGGTTAAGTAAGCGTTGGTAACACTAAAAATGAAAGGAAGTTCTGTTAGATCATTCTTACTTCTAATCGCGACACGGGATATTAACCTGTTAGCTGAGGAAGACGAGTTCACTCGTCATTGGTTCGTAAATAGTGTTTGGAATTTGGAGCCGATTATATTTTAACGATACAATATTTATCGCGACGGAGATTCTTGATGTACGCGAATTTCAGATTGCAAAACGTTAAACTGCTCGATTTGAGGAAAACTTGGTGTGTAAGTTTGATTGACTGCTCTTTGTTTATCACTAGATCTACAGTTTGTCACGAAAGTGTTCAGTCACCACTTAAAACAAAATAACTTTTTTTAAATCAGCCCAAATTACTCGAGTCTTGTTTTTTTTTTTAAATTAGAAGGATCAGTTTACTGGATGGTATGTAAACAAATTTTTGAGAAAATTACTATTGGTCAAAACAGCGAAGGAAATATTGAAGGTCGTTTTTTTCAACTTTTTTTTATTTAAAAAGTACATTTTGTAGATTTATATCAATTATACAAGGTATCTCGTAACTGGTAGTATAAGCATCGATTCTAGGTGAAAAATTGAATCGAAAATGTAGAATCTAAAATTATTTAATTTGAAGCTTCACTTTTGAGAAAAATCAGTTTGAAAATTTGTCCAGTACACGTGCACTTGATCAAATTTTGGTTGAAATGAAACGCTTTCTGAATGAAAATGATCAATGATAGATCTACAGAATACCTTGACCATCATAATAAATATCTCTGCTAGATTTTCAGATAAGTTATTGCTAGATTCTCATTTATGGAGTCACGTTAAAAATGTATCGTGTACAACGATGACATAATTTAATAATTACTAATTAAAAGTTCTGTAATGATACACTGAAAGACGTTCGGAGAAAAATGAGATCACAATTGTGTGTCTGTGAAAACATGGACATCACTTTTGGTAATTTATGAATTAAACGAATTTTCAAATAGATCTTTTTCAAAAACAAAGCGTCAAATGAAAAATTTTATTCTATATTTCCAACTTAGTTTTTCACGTGGAATCAATCCCTGCTCGCTTGTTACTGGACATTCTGTATTTATAAGGATAAGATTCGAAGAGAGAAGGTAAATCTGGTTTCGATGACGAATTTCAGGAATTTTAAATACGAGTCATTTGTTTTTGACACTGCAGGGTTTATTTGCAGGACAACTTCGTGACTCGATGATTCATTCAACAATACTTAAAACACAGTAGTTTATTTATCGAGATCGAGGTTGATTTATTCAACCTTAATTGTATGTCTGTGTTAAACATATGTGAAATGGTCGATCATTTTTTTTTTTTCTCATTTTTGATCACAAACTAGAGAGAGTTTCGAGTTCTGTTTGACGAGTGAATTCAGTTAACAGGTTAACCCATTTGTATCACAGCTCTAAATACATTCCTAACTTCATAAGTCAGGAACTAATTAGTAACTAGTAATTGGTATCACTGTGCATTGATAAGTTTCTTTTACTTTCGATTTCGCTTAGAAATTACGTGTAACGATCGAAACAAAAGATTATTAAAGCGAATTATTACGCGCTGAGTAATGGATGGTCAATCATCATGCACGGATTATTCCGCTCGCGGATGCAAATGGGTTAGGGATCGATATTGAATTTTTGTGAACCTCGAACAGATGTAACGTGTATCAAATAGGAAATTACGTACTTTGAATCGACATCGTTCAGGAACCTCGGTTTGATGAACCGACGTGACAAAGGGAAAACAAATTTGCAAACATGCTTGAAAAAAAAGGCAGAAAAGAAGGAGAAAAAAAAGAAGAAAAGTCACTTTGAAAGAATTCTTTTCACGTTGAAAATTTTGCAACGTAACAAAAGTCGCAATTTATTCGAAAGTGTAATATAATAAAACGATCAGAATTCACCTACAATGTGACAGATCGTTAAAGTTCGTCTTGCGAGTGTTGGAAATTCGCACGAATCTCAACTACATAATTCTGATTTGTTACTTTGTTTTCTTTTTAATAACTCGACGACGTAGTCACTAGTGTTATTTATTTGACAAGAATCTTCGTTATTTACCAATTTATGTCTCTTCGAGGTAATTTAGCCAGGGTTACGAAGAAGTAATTTGGTACGAATGAACATTTGTCGAGTGTTGCAGACAATCGAATTTGAAAATCGATAGACATCGAGGGAGGATAATTCTGTCATGCGTGTCTTACTTGTTCCCCGGTAAACGTGTCTTTATATGGCCGAGCAAGTAATTCAATTGTTAGGAAATACTTGAGCCGCTCAGAAGCCAATGTGGCTAATTCCACTTTTCCTATGTTTTCGAATTTTAGTATCGAAGCGCATAATACGTGCTTAAATTTCTAGCTAAATATAAATAAATTTTGGAAAAAGTTTATTTTACGGAATTATTCATTATGGTTTTTCTAGGTGGCATATTTATGTGTATGTATAAATAGAAATGCACAGAGAATGATAGATGTCTATCGTGATAGACTTTACCGCTATTTGATCGTAATTATTGTTCATTTTTCTTTTTCTCCGTTTTTTTTTTCTTTTCTTCTTTTCTTCCCGGTCATCAATAACGCGCGCACCGCAAACATGTCTCGATGGTTAACGAACACAGTGACGTAACCAGAAGATAAAGTCTCTTCAATAAGCTCTGCATTAACCAACGGCTGAGTTTTATAGATCGGATAGTTCGAGGGTGCGTGTCGTTGAAAAGATATCCTTTCGAAAAAATTTATCGATCGTTCGATTAATTAATATCTTTGAAAAAACTTATATCTATCTAACTTTTTTCTCTCTCTTCTTATTTTTTTTTAGTTATATTCGAAAATACGAAATAAATCGATCGTTCGATTAACCAATATCTTCGACAAAAACTAGGTTTATCTAAATTTTCTTTTCTCGCTCTTCTTATTTTTTTTTTTTTTTTAGTTATATTCGAAAATATGAAATTAATCGATCGTTCGATTAATTAATAACTTTCTACAAAAACTAGGTTTACCTAAATTTTCTTTTCTCTCTCCTATTTTTTTTAGTTATATTCGAAAATATGAAATAAATCGATCGTTCGATTAATTAATATGTTCGACAAAAACTAGGTTTATCTAAATTTTCTTTTCTCGCTCTTCTTATTTTTTTTTTTATAGTTATATTCGAAAATATGAAATTAAACGATCGTTCGATTAATTAATAACTTTCTACAAAAACTAGGTTTACCTAAATTTTCTTTTCTCTCTCCTATTGTTTTTAGTTATATTCGAAAATATGAAATATATCGATCGTTCGATTAATTAATATCTTCGAAAAAAACTATGTTTACCTGAATTTTCTTTCCTCTCTCTTCTTATTTTTTTTAGTTAGATTCGAAAATATGAAATAAATCGATCGTTCGATTAATTGATATCTTCGAAAGAAACCACACTTGCCTAAATTTTCTTTTCTCTCTTTTCTCCTTTTTTGTATTCACATATTTGAAAATATGAAATACATCGATCATTCGATCAATTAATATCTTCGAAAAAAAGAAAAAACTATATTTACCTAAATTCTTTTTTTTTCTCTCTCTCCCTTTTTTATTTGAAAATATGAAATAAATTAATCGTCCGATTAATTAAAATCTTCGGGGAAAAAAAGTGTATTTACCGAAATTCTTTGTGTCTCTCTCTTTTTTTTGTTCACATATTCGAAAATATGATATAAATTGATCGTTCGATTAATTAAAATCTTCGGGGAAAAAAAAGTGTATTTACCGAAATTCTTTGTGTCTCTCTCTCTTTTTGTTCACATATTCGAAAATATGATATAAATTGATCGTTCGATTAATTAATATCTTCGAAAGAAACTAATTTACTAAAATTCTTTCTTCTCTCTCTTTTTTGTCGTATTCGAAAATACGAAATATATTTCCTTCATACGTGGAAAGTATTTGAGAATACGATCCCCGAAATGGTGGTTGAAAAATGTTGCCTATTAAAGGCTTCCTTTAACATTTTGAGGATATCGCCGTATCACGTTCACCAATCCTGCAAGCAGCGTTCGATTATTCGAGCTCTGTTAATTAACTGTTTTCACGAAAATTAATTGGGAACATTCGACGAAAATTAATTAACTCGAACGGATATACATATATACGTACATACATATATATATGTATCTCGTAACTGGAATATCATCTGGTTATGTCGTTGCACGCGTATCAAGCGCTTATTCGCTTGCACGCACTGGACCCTTCCTAGTTTGATATATCTATGTGTTTCGCGTGATTGGTGGGTATAGGATCTCTATAGTCTCGAAAAATAATTCATGGTGTGTATACAAAGCAAGTAGGTTCGTTCCTCGTGTCACTACGATTAACACGGTTCGTTGCTCGTGGCACATCAAGGTTAAACTGTTTCGACTCTTCTTTTTTCCGACGAGCAAATTGGAAATAATATCGAACTGATGGGCGTATTATTGATATGAAAATGTTACGTTCTACAGTCTGTCCGATAATTTTCTTTTATTCGAGTAGCTAGTTTAGGTTAGAAAAAAAGAAAAGAAAGAAAAGAAATTAGACGAAAAATGGAACAAAATGGACAGAAAGAAAGAGAAAAATCTCGACGAGCAAATTGGAAATAACATCGAACAGATGAACGTATTGAAACGACATAAAAATATTACATTTTACGTCTGTCCGATAATTGTATTTTATTCGAGTTGCCAGTTTGTTAGAAAACAAGAAGAAATTAGTCGAAAGATGGAACAAAATGGAATGAAAAAAATAGGAGAAAAACGAAAGAAAGGTCCCGACGAGCAAATTGGAAATAATATCGAACAGATAGACGTATAATCGATACGAAAATGTTACATTTTACTATCTGTCCGATAATTTTATTTGAGTAGGTAATTTATGTTAGAGAAAAAAAAAGGAAACTAGACGGAAAATGGAGCAAAACGGAAAACAGGAAAGGAAAATGGCCCGATGAACAAATTGGAAATAATATCGAACAGATGAATGTATTGAAACGATATAAAAATGTTACATTTTACGTCTGTCCGATATTTTTATTCGAGTAGCTAGTTTACGTTAGAAAGAAAAAAAAAAAACGGAAAACTAGAAAATGGAACAAAATGGAAAGAAAGAAACAAGAGAAAAAGGAAAGAGAACGGTGAATACGCAGCCTTGTGTTTGGAAATTCAACGAGACGAATTGCGATTGCGAAATTCGGTAATACGCGACACCAGAAAGCCACGCTTGTGTATTGATTTTCCGCGGTCACCATGAGTTAGCGTTAGCACGAAGAGTGTCGTTCACCTTCGTCCGGGAAATTCAGGGGTCGCTGATAATCTTCCTGATGATTTTTCGAATTCCTGTACCCGACAAGTTTAGACAATTCTCGAATATTCTCGGGTCAGGTGTGTGTGCTTCTTTCGAAATATCCTTGTTAATGCGTGAATCGAGGATTTAAAGAGATCTACTTGTCGCATCCGATTGTCGTCGTCGAAAACGACAACGATTATGAACGATATCTAACGAAATCGTGAGATTTGTTCGACAATTTTACGTGTCACTGTGTCTAAAGCTCAACGTGGCAATTTTCGATGCTGTCGTATCGCGAATTCTCCGCCCATTTTTTGTTAGAATCTCGAGGCTGTCCTCTCGAGACCATAGACGCGACAGTTTCGAGATTTGCCACAGCTAAGTTCAGCGAAATTCGAATTCTCGTTGACCGCTGACCAATGGATGAAATTTGCTGATATCGAATTTCGACGCCTTGGAATTCGACGCCTGTGTGTGCTCGACGCCAGGCGTTTTTTTTCTCTTTTGTGTGTTAACGATCTTTCCGCAAAAATGTTCGCACGTATGCACATTTTGCAGGGAGGAAATCTTTCGTCGTAATCGGACAGAATTTATACAGAGATGATATATTATTATTATTATTTTCGTGGATTAGATCAGATCGACATTTTGCTCTGCCACGTTTTTCTAGAACGGGCGTGGTAAAATCAAACCTTCAGGTACCTATATTATTATAAATAAGAGTAGGCTTTATAAATGGACTCGCGTGTCAATTTATACGCGAATACTCTTCCTACGTGTCGACGATTAGCGCGAAATATGATTTTAGGTTTGCACCACGATTGTTATCATTCTGTCGAATCAATGCGACGCGATTCATTAATGGTTATAGGCCGGTGAATGTGTTAATTTATTCGTTGATCACTTGTTGCGCCAAAACTACGTATGAGTAACAATAAATGATAAATAAAGTATATAATTTATTTGTACGTGTAATTAGAGATACGATAGAAGTCGTATTGTGAGTATTAATTAAAAGGAGAAAAAAAAATAAATAAAAAGAAAGATAGATAGATAGAATTGAAAGTTGGGAAGGGTGATCTAGGAATGATTAAACGGGAGGAAGAGCTTGTATGGAAAATAGGAAATGACGGAGGGGGAAAAGAGATAAATGTTATCAATATTTTGCATCAGGAGTAATTGTAAAACAAGAAGCAAAACTTCTTTCCTCGCCTTGTAATCATTACGTTTGTATAAATTGTAGACAATTTATAATTCCTATGATACGATATATGTAGACATCTCGAGAATGAACTTGTATTATTTTACCTAGCACTTGATGATGAGTTACAAGTTTCATTGATGAATATACCAATCTCATTTTTTGTAAATATTAATTTAAAAAATAAATCCTATTGTAAAGATTATATAATTTGAGTGTCGTTACGTTTACTGATTTCTCAGTCATTCGTTTCTGCATGTGTTCCTTCGATCCTCTCTTTTCATTACACAACTTTTTTAGTTTCTTCTTTTCTTCTCTTTATCCCGTTTTTCACTCTCCTGTTTTCTTTCTTTTTTTCCCCCTCCAATCCCGCTATCACTTTCCTTCTTTCTTTCTAAACCTCTCGCTCTTTTTATCGATGATGCATGGAAAATAATTTTTTCTTTTTGTTTCCTCTTTCATTTCACCTTTCGTGCGGGAAAAAGAGACGTGGATTCGTGTTTCCAGCAACGCATGTTTACCGTATGTATAATACGCTTTTCTTTTTTCATTTTTCTTTACTTTCTGTAAATAGTAAAGGTGGAATCCTTTGTTTGCGATACAGAGATCATTTGCACAAATGATCGCGAAACTTTCTTCACATCATCGGTTAGAATTTTACGTAAAATAGTGGTTCGAGAATTTTTCGCGATAAAGAAGTATGAAAAATACGCAGTTTTTAGAGTTTGTCCACGCGATTGCGTTACATCGTCTAACCACCGCGCCCGTATTTTTTTAATTGACGAATGACGATGTTAGCAATGCGCTCTAATGAAATTGTTGCTGTTTCTTCGGGTACGAGAATGCACAGGATGAGTCACGCAACTGGCACGCGCCTTTTATACTATTAACAATGTTAAGAAATGATAACAGATGGAGTTGAACGTTCTTATAATTTCCCTTTTAGGATCGTATCTTCTTGTTTTTTTTTATTTGCGTTATTAATGTTTTTATTATCTGATGTTACACTTTTCCTTTTAACGAAACAATATTATTTTTTATTTTTTTGAACACGTTTATTGAGCCATCGTTTGTACTTGAAGAAAAAGCGAGGTTAGGTCTTGCGAAGATTATGAAGGTCATTGAATTTTTCCATATTTTTAACAGAGTAAAAAATATAGTTTTATAATCCATTTTGTATAGATTTTTCAACTTGGTAAAATTAATCTGCGAAAGTATTCGTCAATGAAAGGAAAAACGTTGAAATTATTATAATCTCCTCAGTTAAATGATTTTCGCCTAAAAAAAAGTGATTAATCGGTATTCTGCAAATGTTATACTTGATGAGTAAATAAAAATATTTGACGAAAGAAAGAAAATATAATCGGAAAACGTTGATTATTCGTGCAATCAAATTTTGAAAATTTTATTTTATTAAAAACCATTTGTACGGCTTTTCCTTAACAGCTTGCGATGTGTTTGTAAGAAATATTTCTGTGTTTCGTGTATGAATAAAGAAGAATATATAGTACATTAACGAAATTTAAATTAAATTAAATAAAACCTAATTTTTTGACAGAATTTCAATTAAATAAAATAGAAACTAGATTGCAGAGTTTAAATCGAATTGTAAGATATGTTATTTATGTGTGTTCATCTATCTTCCTTCAGTATACTATTTTCGCGACTAACTAATTAAAGAAGAACGTTTCCAAATCCACTTATTTCGGAAAAGTAAAACACTAAGATCTGAAGTGATTTTCTCAAGAAATTCTTGGCAACGAATATATCTCGTCGTATGTTAACCGAGATTACGCAAACAGATTCTATCAAAATTATCACTTCACGATCTTTACTGCACTTGAAAATCTATTTTCTCTAGTTTCTTCCTGTTTCCTTCTCTTGCGTTCATTTTTGTCGACAATATAATAAGGGTCGTTTGAAACGTTCGCAACTCTAATATGAAAGCGTACTATTTCGTGTTTTAAATTGCTTTCATTTTTTAACACAATCTTCCTCAGCTTTAATGCACTTTAGAGTGCTTTTGCGCCATTTACGGAACCCATTTCTCGAGGGTCTTCGAAATAACAGTTTGCTACAGAAAGTTGTGTCACCACCAAGAGATTTCTTTCAGTTTTGGGAATAAGAGGAAGTCTAAGAGAGGTAAATTTCGAGAACAGAGAGGACGAGGAAGCAAGTCGAACTTCAAATCAGCGATTTTCGCCATTTTTACCGTTTCAAGGCAGACAGCAAGACAGCTTTCTTAACACTTTTCCAGCGGGTTGTTTTTGTTAGGAATTTGCGCTAACGGTGACTATGTTTTGCAGATAGCAGCAGTTGTTATAAAATGCAACATTTAAAACTATCGATATATATATATAGGGTGTCCTGTAACTGGCGGTACAAGCGAGCAGGAAGTGATTCTTCGTGAAAAATTGAATCAAAAATGTGGAATAAAATTTGTTCATTTGACGATTTGTTTTCGAGAAAATTTGTTTAATTCATAAATTACCGGAAATGTAATTATTAAATTAATCTCCTTGTTAAATCTCTCTCTCGTATAACGAGTCACATTTATGGCACAGATTGTGGTTAAGGGATGAAAAATTAGGCTCAGTAGTACATTCCTTTTTTATTATACCTCTGTTGTTCTGTAGTGGCTCTTATTATTTTGTACTCTTTCATTTCTAAGTAATATTTAATTTTGCATATAACTCGTGAGTATTTCAATTTCTGTAGAATTTTTACCCCTCAAAAGACGTCCAATAAGAATCCTACGAAAATGGATCGTTCATCCGATGAATCTGCAATAATACCATATCTTCGTCCATTTTAAAAGATTAGCTTCGTTTGATCCACTGGTGGTACAAGTCGCCCGATGAGACAGCCATGTTCGTACCACTGGTGGTACATGTCAGCGTGAACGTGTTAAAAGAATAAAAACGATCTTTAAAACTCAAGTCACCCTAAAAAAAAATTTTTTCATCACGCAATAGCCTCCTTGGAACTTAAGAACTTTTGTTTCAAACATTTCTACGTAACTCAAAAATTGAAAGAGTTATTTAAATCGCTCGCTTTCGATGATTCACCCTGTATGTAAAATAATTTCAACTTCAAGATGTATAAATAAAATTCAAGTACTTCGGTCATCTGGTGAATGAAGTCGCGAACTTTTTAAATGATTCTTGTAGCTCTCAGCAATTGGTCGAAAGTACAGTCACAATTGATAGTGCACAGATCGTATCCGTGCAATTTGGCATCGACGAATCCTGTTACTTCATGTCTCTGTTCACTCAGCTGTACAAATTCCGTCTTCTATTCGAATACTTTTCCAAGAGAAAGCTCGTCGCGGTTATTCCATTTGCAATTCCCATCCAGTTATATCGTAGACCGATGTTGAGAAGTTTCTACATCGTTTCGACACGATCATTGTTGCCACGCGATTTCCGAATCAACTTCCCACCATGTTTTCGATCGTAGCCAGTTCTGTTCAATTTAAACTCGTGATCGAGTGTACTAAATAGTTCCATCGTTTAAAAGCACACTTAATTCGTCGCGTGTAACTATGTGTGTAAAAGATTGTCGTAGGGGTCTGACTTATTCTTCTCTTGATACAATAACCACGGGCACGTGGACGGAATGAATTGATGTGTTAAAGTGATAAATATAGAACGAGGTTGATTTTTAGGTATCCTGAAAAATTCAACGCACAGAGAACCACAGTGACTTTTATTAATATTTCCACGCTATTTCAGAAAGATTCACTTTTCTCAAATTGGACCAAACGACGTGAATTTTTCTTTTTCTTGCTTATTGAGAAGTTGGAAGGATTAGTTTGTTAGATAACGTGTAAGGAAATTGCATTTGATCGAATTTGCGACGAAATTAGTAAGTTCCCTTTTTACAATTTTCTTTTTATCTAAGGTTGTAATTTGAAAATTTAACCCTTTCGCTACGGCAGATTTCAGTTGAAATCTGAAAGGTGGATGTTTCAAGCGTCAAAATTTCTCAAACTGTTTTTGAACGCTTGAAAATTAATCATTTTCAAATTGGTGAAAATGTGAAATTTGTTTTGTTGAATTAAAATAGAAATGAAATTCAGATGAAAATGCGGTAACAGAAGAGTTACGAGCCAAATTTCCAAAATGCTTATGGACGCCAATAGTAATCAAAAAGGGTTAAATAAATATATTTTGTAAATTTATGTCAGTGGTATAGATGCTGAAAATTTCATGGAAATCATGGAATATAATGATTTTTTTATTTATTGCAGTTGCGGACCAGAAGTCGAGGAAATCTTCGAAATTATTTACGAAATTATAACACCTTTTCGCGTGTTTTGCTTCAGAACCGAATTCTATCGCTGAGAAATCAGAAAACTATCAGAAATACAAAAGTTTATTGATTTCAACAGTGCTTATACATATATTACTAGAAAATTGTTATTTTCTTAATTTTCATAAAGTTTGTTTCAAGAAATGCGAAAATCACGAACATAGTTGCTAACTTATTCTTTTTTTTTTAACTTTTATTTAGGAAACCTGAATGGAGACTTAGTTTTATTTAATAAATGGTAAAGTTAATTAAAAATTGACCAAAAATGAGGATTTAATTGTCTTCAAATATAGAAATGTTAGTTGCGAACATAATTTTGGTGAAATTAAATTTTATAATTCATCTAAATATACAAAACGTATTTTTTTAATTTTCATTAAAGAATTTTCATTAAATTTTCATACAGACTTAGATAAAAAGGAAAAAAAACCGTGCAAAGTGATTGTTATTATTTTTTTTTTACAATTCTGACCACTTAGAATTTTTTTCAAATTTTTTATATAGAAGTTGGTCTAAATATAGGCATACTTTAAAAATTTTCATTACAGGCTCAGATAATAAGCGACTGTTACCTTTTTTTCGCAATTCCGACCAATTGGAATTTTTTCAAAATTGTTTCACATGTTATCTAATAAACCAATCTTTCTAGCTTCTCAAAAAGAAAAATTCCACGTCGTTTGACCCAATTCTAAAAAAGTTAAAATGAGAATGATTGTAGATCACTTTCCACGAAACAGTCAACCTATAAATCCCATTTTCTCCTCGAAACCATAAATCGATTAAACAAGAAAAAAGAAGATAAAGAAACAAGAATAACTTATTTATAATTTAAGCAATTAAACAAATTATTTATTTACATGTCCAAAAATTTTCCTCTTGAATTTTTAGTAAACCACTAAACGCACGAAATTGAAGAGACAAAGGACGTCACTGATCAGATTAACTTTGTATTGATTTTTAAGAAAAATATTTCTTAATTGGTGCTCATTCTTTTCCAACACTTCGACATGATATCAAAAGTTAAGAATTTATATAGCTGATTAAATTTTCGTTTTAACTTTTGGTGCTGGTTTCTTCGGTTAAGTTACCTTTCGTTGAATAAGACTTACATAGCATTTCATAATTCTGAATCTAGGCTGATGTTGCACTTTTTTAATGAATAATGTATCGATGTTAAATAGAACTTTTGATGTTAAATAAAATTTGTATGCCTACCAAGGTTTATGACCGTTTTAAATCATATTCCACCGCTTATTCACGTCCGCTCGATGCTGAAAATTACGTATGCACTTGATGAAGAAGGAGCAAATGCATTCGAAAGTTACATAACTCACGTATTATTGTGTTCTATGCAGATGTCGAACTATCGTTATCTTGTTACTGTCGAAATCCAGTTTTCCTTTTTTTTATATATACAAGGAATTGCATAACTTTTAAAATATATTTTCAATATACCAAGATGTCTTTAACTTTTGATTTTGATGACAAGTCCTTGTTAAAGGGACACGGTTTAAAAAAAAAAAGGTAACAATTGTAAACATTTCAGTTTTCAAAGTTTGAACAAATTTTACATTTTGAACGCAACGTTTGTTGTTATCTACATTTGAAAAAAAAGAAAGACAATAATTGTGTCGTCAAATATTGTATCACTTGATGATTCAATTACACTGAATTACATCAGTACTGGTTTACGTGTAGAAAATAGCTGTTTAATTACTCGAAACTCTGTTACAATGTAAAATACTAAAATACAGGATATTTAAATAATTATGATAAATTGAGGAGCGTGATTCCTCATAAAGAAATGAATAAAAATTGCAGAATAAATTTTTTGTGTATGAAGGTTCCTATCGGAGAAAACAAATTTTGAAAATTCGTTGTTTACGCGTAAAATTGTTACTATTTCGTTCTGTTATTAATTATGTTTCACATTAATACTTAACAAGCACGAAATTCATTTCGAGTAATTACAAAAAACTTTTAAACTACAGTTAGTCACAAAAAGATAATTAAACAAATTATTAAAAATGAAAACAGAGTAAAATATTTCAAATTTTCGTAACGAAAAAGGAAAGAAAATAGTGTAAATATTTCATTATATCATTGTATCTGTAAATATTATTAGATATACAAATGAATTCTTTCCAATCGAAGTCGCATAATCGAGTACAGTAAAATTTCAAGATTTCAAAAGTAATTTGCAAAATTACAATATATTGCAAATATTCGCGACGGTATTCGGAAGGTGGCAGAAAAATGGCAAAAAATAATTAACAATAACGAAAATTATGTCGATGATTGATCTACTTTCATTCTTTTTAAGTAAACCATCGATTCTTCCCGAAAAATCGGGAAAAAATTATTTCTACGCCTAATAACTTGAACGAAAATGGTCAACAGCAAAATTATGCAATAATCATCGAACAGCTGTACAAGGAATTCGCGAAAACTGGTTTTCTCGGAGTTTCGTATGCGAATATTTCTCGATTCTCAGATTTCGATTTAGATTTCTCGAAAGGAATTACCGTCTTCCCTTGTGCATTTCGAGTGGCACAGATGCCGGATTTGAAACATTAGCCTCTCTCGGTGGGCGACGCAGCAGTACAAATATACATTTCAGAAATATTCCTACAAATCGGTCATCTTGACTATTTAAATACTATATGTAATAACTTATAATTAGACTACGGATTTTTATGCATTTATAGGAAATTTCACACAGCAAAATGGCAAAAAATACACGTAATATGAGAAATATATGCAAAATAACCAAATCATAGGTGAAATAATTTTCTACCACAGTTCTACTTTTTTTATTATATACTCAAAAGCATAAATTTGCATAAAAATCCGCAGTCTGCTTGTAACTAACATGTAACTATGTTGTTTTATGGAAAAACAGGTATTTATTGAACAAATATATACAAAATATCGAATAATTAAAAAAGTTAGGACTAACATACTTGTTAATAATAATAAATGGTAAACTTAATGCTAAATAACATGTTTAATAATATAAGCAGTTACATCCTTTTGTCTCCGCCATATTTGATCTGTACTTAACGTTTCATTTCTCGCAGTTTGAGTTAACTGAAATTTTTCAACATCGATAATTGCATATTTGTTAAAATATCATGATTTTTTGATTATATAACGATCTTTAAACATTGAGACTAATTTTGTATTTACATCATTTCTGATATTGTTCTCCCAAAGATTATTAAATTGTCAGTTTTATAAGCTTCCGCTGTTTTCTGTTGATTATTGAAATTATACGTGGATCTCTTCTTGAATTTTCGCAATTGTTTAAACAGTTTGTTCGTTAATTAGTGGAAGATAGTGTCTTTTCTGATCGCGGCTTCGAGGAACAAACGATGAAGTTCAAATATTATTTTAATAAATGCAGTACACGTTAAATATTAATTTCGATTTTACGATCGAGAAATAGAATTTGGTTTACAGTTTCTTCTTAATACGTTGATTACTACCGTGGTGGTTGGCATTTTTTAATTCTTTAAAATGGTGAAAATGAAATAAATCTTATCGACTAAAAAATCCAAATCATGATTGACTTGAAAAACAATATATTGCCAGAATGAAAACGAGAAAGAGATGATTGACAAATTCTTTCGTTTACAGCTTTTTTCCGTGTATAAGTGACAAATATTTCTACAGTCTCCATTTGCTAATTTTTTTAAATTCGTATAATACAAAATGACGTGTACATCGACCTTAAAGGAAAAAGAATTCGCTACTTCTTCCGCTTATTATTAAATAAGTATTATTAAGCACAATATATAAACTTTTGAAGTTATTGCAACTTAATGTTCAACATTCCATGATAATTAGTTTGCAAACAGAAAGATATTAGTGGACAATACAGAAACCTAAAGAACTTTCACACTTATCTAATAAAAATTCGGATTCCAATATTGAATTCGTCAATTCAGACAATTTTCCTGAAGTTACTAGACTACGGATTTTTGTGCATCTATAGGAAATTTGCAAATTTTGAGAATGCGTGTAACATAAAAATATGTACAAAATATCCCAACTGTAACACTATCTATAATACCTGAGAAATGAAACAATTTTCTATCGAAGTTCTACTTTTTCTTTTTTTATTATATTAAAATATGAGTTTGCAAAAGAATTCGTAATCTAGTACTAATAAAATTCGCATGAAGTGTATCTATAACAATTATTTGATGTAAAGCAAGATCCGTAATTTCTTGCTAAATAATTTAGCTTTTTCGTATTTTTTCTGTATAAACGAGTGAATTTAGTAAGATCATTTTTAGCAAATTTACTTCGCGAAATTTTCAACTTCATATAGTCGATCCTTATTGTTTGAAAGGACGACTGCATTCAATACACTGAACGTCCTCACATCTCAATTCAGTATAAATGGATTCGAACAATCAGCAGATCCTCTGAACTCATCGTTTCATTCGATAACTCCTCGCTATTGACGTCATTCTCTTCCACTCTCTTTTAAAGAGTGGATCTCCGTATCTTCCTACCTTCCACAGTCTTCACTACTACTATTGTTTACCCTCTTTCTTCGTCATTGCGTTAATTTTCAAGCATCACGCTCAACTTCACAGAAGCATCGGTGCTTTCACGATCTCGAAGCATCAGCCATGCTTTGCTTCCGTTTCTCTATGACTATTACTGTCATTCGAAATCCATTTTCTTTCCTGCCTCTTCTTTAATTTCTTTCATCCCTATCCGCCTTCCTTTTAGATTTTAGCGACTGTATAACCACTTCCTCCATTTTACCAAAAGCTTCGTTGCTTTTTCTCATGTAGCGTTAAAATTCGGATGATTCTTATAGAGTGGATTTTCTCTCACTTTTCCTGAAACGTCTCTGTCTCTCAATAATTTATTCTCAAATAAGATTTCCTTCGTTCATAGTCGAAAGATGTGAAAACAATTCACGTTTTGATCGCGATAGAAGATTGAAATTTCTGAAAAATTTGTCAATTGGACAGTTTCTTTGGTGTGGTCGTATTTAATACGTTAAGCGCCATGTTGGTTTTCTGCAGACAGATGCTAGAATTTTTATTTAAGAGGAGAAACCATGGCGGCAGCTGATTATAAAGGCATTTTAGGAATTTGTTTTTAGCGAAATTAATTATTCTTTTTTTAACGATCTTTAATACCTACCTCTGAATCTTTAATACCTTTCTCTGAAAATTTGATATAAAAATATTAATTATCGTAGACACGGTAGTTAGAATTTCGATTTTTGCAAGCTGTTATAGTGATTTTCGCCTTTAAGTGGTTTTGGTCTTTCAGGACCAATAGCACTAAATATTAAAAAATAATACCTTATTATTCATTAACGTATTTTATTAACCCTTTCATTCCTAACGTCAACTATAATCGACATTCATGCGAGTAAATAATGAGCCATGGATATTAGCACAGTCTATAATCATTTAATTATTCATCTAATTTATCTAATACATTAAATGATAATTTTAATTATTTGTAATTTTTATTTCAAAACAGAAACTACTTATGAAAGCACATTTTTCAAATTTCTACGCTGGTAGTTTTGTGTTAATATCCTTCAAAAAGTTTCGTACCTTTTCACAAGAATCTATTTCTTGTAACATGTTCAATGAATTTCACCAGTGATGTTATATTTCTTTTCGTATTGTATTTGAGGCGAATGGGCAATTCAGCTGAGTTTTGAGTTTCGCGGAAATTTGGTTTTGTTTCTTTCAATGAGACAAGAGTGTGTCCAATTTGTATTAAAATAGATTCAATTAATAGACATAATTAACATTGAGAAATCTTCACGTAACGAATTAAATGTAAAAAAGATGTTTTTTTTAGTAAAAATATCTAATTCTGTTTTTCTCCAATTAAATGAGACTGTCCAATTTGTGTTAAAAATAAATTTTTATGTTCCATATTTTTCGGTCACAAAAATCATTACAGAATAAATTAAACGCAGAAAATATTTCGCTTAGAAAAAATAGCTAATTCTATTTTCTTTTTTCAATCAGATGAGACTGTGCCCAGCTTGTGTTAAAATAAATTCGTATGTTCCATATTTTTGGGTCACAATTTACATACATCGAGAAATCACCATAAAATAAATTCAATGCAACAAAAACAATATTAACTAATTCTATTTTCTTTCGATCAGATGACGCTGTGTCTAATTTGTGTTAAAATAGATTCAATTAATAGACACAATTTACATTGAGAAATCTTCACGTAACGAATTAAATGTAAAAAAGAATGTTTTTTTTTAGTAAAAATATCTAATTCTGTTTTTCTCCAATTAAATGAGACTGTGTCCAATTTGTGTTAAAAATAAATTCTTATGTACCATATTTTTCAGTCACAATTTACATCGAGAAATCATTATAGAATAAATTAAACGCAGAAAATATTTCGCTTAGAAAAAATAGCTAATTCTATTTTCTTTTTTCAATCAGATGAGACTGTGTCCAGCTTGTGTTAAAATAAATTCGTATGTTCCATATTTTTCTGTCACAAGTTACATCGAGAAATCACCATAGAACAAATCAAACGCAAACAAATGTTCCATTTAGAAGAATCAACTAACTGTTACTCTTCCCTGAACAAAATCAACATTTTCCGTTGAACGTAAACTCCTTTGCTCGTAATATCTTCATACGTAATACATAATCATTTCAATCAGTATTACAGGATCAATTTTCTTTCACGTATGTATGTACAAGCACCAAGAGATGAAATATCATGCGCGTTCATTAGAAACAATTTAACTGGCACCAGTTCGAACGATAATAAATTGCACGGTACATTCTTATCGCGGACAAATTTACGCGACGTAATGTTGCAACCGTTTCAGTTCCGAGCCCGAAAATGTACGGTGGAACAACACCCAATGGAAACATTGCGCTCCATACGTGCCATACCTTCAAATTGATGGCGCCAGTGTATTAGAGCGGTATAATGACGACTGCTTGTGCCGGACGATAAATTTTAGAAAATCCTCGAAATAGAATGGCGGAGGAGCGGAATAGAGAGGAGCGGCTTCTCTATGTGAAAAAGCCAACAGCACGACCTTGGCTCATCTATAGATTGTTACTGCGTCTAAATCCGTACCACTCCCCGTGTGCACGAACAATCATAATATTACTACCGAACGATACATAGACTATCGTTGCCCTGAACGCTAGACATAGATCTAAAAATGTGTATCCGATCTTGAATCCTCCATTATTGTATCTGAAAGTGATTCATTCTTCGTTCGTATCATCGTTTTCTCCCTTTGTGTCTGTTTAATGTTAGGCTCGTTGCATACGAAATGACATTTTCTTTTTTCTTTTTTTCTTTTCTTTTTAATGGATTTAATCGAAATAATTACCCCACACTTAAATCTTCATTAGTATTTAAATTTTTGTTAATATTTCAGATATTTTAAAACCTGTCGTAATCGAGTTATTTTTTTAATTTTCCTTCTTTTTTTTTAGAATTTCTTATTTTCCGACAAATAGTCGTGTTTATTAATAGACCCTAAATTGAGATCAATTTTTGCTCGAGTGTTCTAGCGAGACACGTGCGTCCCAACGGTTTACGAAAGAGTTAGTATTTATTTCAAAATTAATTGGATTATGCAAATCAACGGTGTTCGTATTAGAACGTGCGCAGTTTCTAAAGCCTCTACTATTAACCCTAGCATTCCCAAGGGGTTTTCTCGAACTAGCAAGTTGGAAAACCTTAAATTAGAACTATTTCCCTTGTGTAAATAATTCTGAAGGAATTATTTATCGTTGTATCCACGATTAAGTTCAATATTTAAAAGTCTCCGTTGTTACGTGGAAAAAAGTACAAGGTGTAAGAGAAAGAAAATGAACTGTGCGAAGTAAAGCTCTTTTTACCTCCACGGAATAATAAATAATCAGAAAAGTATGAATGGAAACATAAAATTAATTGGGAAGGAACGATGCAGCATTGTCAGTTGCGGTCAAGTATTCAAAAACAGAGCAGTCGGAAGTGAAAATTCATTTCAAGAGAAGGGAGTTATATATAAAGTTCAAAATTACATATTTTACATACATAATGATGTATTTTCAATATTGCACATAGTTGTATTTGAGGATACTTCTTTCAGAGATATTCTTTCGCGTCAATTTGATCCATTTGGGATTTCACGAGCGAAATCACAAAAACAATTGCTATTACTTTCCAGTAATTTTTCCTCACTTTTATCAATGGAATGATACGAAAATATATTCGAGTTTGTAAGTAAATGAACAATATACAATCAAGTTGTATCTAATAAATTGAGTTCTTGAAAGAAAAATTCATGCTAGTACATACTCTGTCTTGTAACATTATTCTTTATTATAAATTAAATAAATGCAATGCAAATAAATATACTATATTGCTCATAGAGCATCACACGTTCAAATATTACAAAATATTTTACGAAAAACAATTTTTTTCGGGTGAAATGAGTAAAAAGTAGCGCGGGTTCGAGGTCCCCTCTCTTTTGGGACTTAGCGTGACAGCTTGAGGTTTGGAAATGATAGGGTTAATGCATTCTTAACACTCCCATAGTAATGGGACACACCGTGCCCTGACGAAATTCTTTTTTCTTGGTTTTTTATTTTATTTTTTATTATGTTTAGTAGCAATCAAGATACATTCGTACAAGCTAATTTGTTGCCCTGAGTACTGTTTTCAGTACCACTTATAACGTGATGAAAACTCGTCTATTGACAAGTCCTCTTTAACCTTTTGATTACTGTTAGCGTATACGTGTATAGACATTTTGGAAATTTGGTTCGTACTCTTTCGTCACCGATTTTTCGCCTGAATTTTATCCTTTGTGCATTTCCATTTTAATTTAACGAAACAGACATACTTTTACAAATTTGAAAATTATTAATTTTCAAACCTTCGAAAACAGTTTGAGAAATTTTGCGGCTGAGAATTGAACGTCTACCTTTCCCCTGAACTCTGCTGTAGCGAAGGGGTTAATTGTTAACCCTTTGACTGCTAAGGATGCGTATATGTATCCGCCGGAAGTTATCGATGTGAATTATGGACGTATATATGCGTTCGGTGATTGTTTTTATCTTATACATCCGATGAAAACAAAAATCATCAACTTTTAAGATAGACACATAACTTCACATTGTACAGTAACAAGAATAAACAGAGTTCTTTTTATATCGGCAACTTATTGTTTGCTTCTCAGAAGGTTATTTCTACGAATGAGTCAGTTGTGATTGTTACAGTTAGCATATCGTAATATTTCACTCGCAATTCGTGCAATTTGTTATATTATTTTTTATTATTGCGAAACCTTAACATTTAGCCGACTGATCGAGGAGATCTTTCAATATTAAAAAAGAAAAAGGAAAAACATGGATATGATTAATATATTTGTGAATTTTGCGTAAATTTGTTTATTTCGAATGTTGGGATACGTTTAAAAAATGCTGTTTCTGTTTTTAACCAAACACATTACTTTGATTTGTGTAAGCTTTACGAAATATTAGATAATTATTATTTCATTATTTCAAGTTACGTCCACGCTTCATGTGTACTTAAATGTAAGAATGTTATTAATAAGAGATAATCACCTGATGTTCGTGAAATTTTGATGTACAATAGTTCTCCGAAGAAATATTTTACACTTATTTTTCTTGTTTTTATTAATAATCGTCAAGGGGCAAAAATTATCCTTAAAGTGAAAAGTAGTAAACGTATTTGAGCTAATATCTCAATGTGTATCGATGAATTTTCTGTGTTTCAATGTAAAATTTGCAAACGTCGCTCGCAAAAAAAAAAAAGAATGCACGCGGAATTTGTTAACAATATCGAATAGTTTTAGAGAGCTTGTTCGAGGAAACGGTAGTGAACCAGACCAAGAGTCACATTTTCACGAGGACAATAAACAGATTCAAATTTTCCAGATTTTAATGTTCTGAGATAAACGGCGAATGTCTGAAAGGAATGAGAATGTTTTGATTCAAAGGGATTAAAACAGTAACTTAATTATACACTGTATAATCGATACGTCAGAAAATATTTCGCAACTACGAGCCATAGGGCGTTTAAGTTTGGAGTACTCAGCAATCAAAGGGTTAATTAGGTTTGCTGGCTATGGTACTTCTTAAACTTAATACATCTAACGCTTCGATTTTAAAAATTATTTGAAAGCTGCCTTTTTTACAGAGCGTTTTCATATCGAAGTAATATCTTTGTCAGAAAAGAATTGTTGCTGCTCTTTCCTTTTATAGAGTCTTAATATCGAAGTAATTTTTTTGTTAGAAAAAATTATTGCTGCTTTTTCTTTATAATTTTCATTTCAAAGTAATTTTTTGTCTGAACAAATTGCTGCTGATTTTTCTCTATAATTTTTATTTCAAAGTAATTTCTGTGTCTGGAAAGATTGTTTCTGCTTTTTCTTTATAATTTTTATTTAGAAGTAATTTCGTTGTTTGAAAAAAATAGTTGTTGCTTTTCCTTTATAATTTTCATTTAGAAGTAATTTCTTTGTCAGAACAAAATGGTTGCTGCTTTTCCTTTTATAGTCTTCATTTCGAAGTAATTTTTTGTTAGAAAAAATTGTTGCTGCTTATAATTTTCATTTCAATGTAATTTTTTGTCTGAACAAATTGTTGCTGATTTTTCTCTATAATTTTCATTTCAAAGTAATTTCTGTGTCTGAAAAAATTGTTTCTGCTTTTCCTTTTATAGTCTTCATTTCGAAGTAATTTTTTTGTTAGAAAAAATTGTTGCTGCTTTTTCTTTATAATTTTCATTTCGAAGTAATTTTTTGTCTGAACAAAATGGTTGCTGCTTTTCCTTTTATAGAGTCTTCATTTCGAAGTAATTTCTTTGACGGAAAACATTGTTCAAGCGCTTGAAGGAATTGAACGAATCGTCTTCAATAATCTCTTGAAACATTATCATCGTCGAGGTACTATTCGATTTCCTTCCTCTTCTTGGCTCGTGTTCCAAACGAGAAATCACAAGTCTTGAATTTCGCAAATCAACGCTGAAGTACTCTAACATGTACATTAACCTTCTCTCTAAATGCTAAATTTACATGTTCTATAGTTTATTCGAGTTATAAACTTACATGAAAAAAATCACACGAACATCACGGTACAAACGTTAAATTCGACAATAATATCCGAACAATTGTATCGTGAGTTTTGTTTCACCATTCGATACATCTCTGTTACAGTAAAATTCTTTCTTCTTTATAAGAATTTTATATCGCGTATAAAAATTGACGATCCAACGAAATTTAATCTTCCAACGGCAGATAGTTCGACGTATACTGCATAACTGAATAATGCGCATTTTTCTTTTTCTTCTTCGATTTAGAAGTTTTTACATACAAAAAGCCATGATTTCTTTTACACGGTATTTCGAGGAACCGATCTTCCCTGCATGCTGTTTCGTTTCGTATACCTTTTTATTTGCATATAGTTTTGCATAGTCTTCTCATGGTGGAGGGGTAGTATTGTCGAATGTATTATTTATCAAAAATGGAAGAATAAAGATCTGATAATGGTAAACAGACAAGGCGCTGTTTTTCTTGTACAATAATACTCCGTTCATAGGTTTCACGAGTACCACAAAAGATTTGTTCTTATATATTTACTTGTAAAAATATTCACAATACAAGTCTATCGTAGAAGTATTCGACCTCTTTTTAACACGTTAACCACCACGGTGGTTATATGCAACCGCAGATTGTTTCTTCTGTAGCGCCACGATGGTCATCAGTAACTGAAGTGCTTCAAATGTTTATAATTGTAAAAGTTAAATGAACATTGACAGCCAATGAATTTTGAATATCGTCGTTGATTAGAGAATACTTTGATATAAAATGTGCACTGTTCAACAATTAAAAATTATTATTAGAAGATCAAAAATGAAAGATTGATTTTTATCAAATCTTCAATCTACCAGTGTATTATATTAAAGCATTTCAAACATAAATGTGGCTGATAAATACAATCTGGACAGTATGTGGTAATCTTTTTGGTCTAATCTTTGTTCCAAAACTTACAAAATCTTTTTAATAATATTCTTTGCAAAATTTTTGCACCAGGTATGCTAACCCTTTTTTGTTTTCTGCATCTTATGTCGTAATTTTCTTCGGATAGACATATTTTACAAACGTCGTAAACAGTCATAACGTAAATAAATATTCTAAAATAGTTGTCATGTGACATCGAGCGCACCAAGGCGCCATGGTGGTCACTCGTGACCACCAACAAGATAAACGCCCCATAGGTAAGAATGTCGTCTTATATAACCATATTTATTATTATTTTGCCATCGTATGCTTAGAATAAATAAAAATACTTTCGTGGCGTCCTGAACAAAACATATTATATGATTTTTGCGTGACAATCAACGTGTTAAAACAAAATAACTTTTCTAAGATTGGACCAAATGACTCGAGTTTGTTTTTTCCAGAAGTTAGAGGGATTAGTTTGCTATTTTATTCTATTATTATCTATTATAATCTTTGCCTTTCGGCTTAGGATGACAATATTTTACAGCTATCTTACCCTGCTGATCTTAACTTATATTACTTATCTTATATTAATTATATTGGATTGTCGGATAAGTTTTAAACCTTTTTTAGATATAAATTATAGACTTTATTTCAGCACTTTGCGATATTACAATTAAACCAAATATGCACCATTTTGTTCAATTATCTCCTGCCATCTATTAGGTAGTGCCATTATTCCATTTAGAATTTCTGATATTTTTGAGTAAAAAATTCCTCCAGGTGATTTTTGCAGTTCTCCGTTGAACGCAAATGAAGATTATTTAAACAATTTTGTAAGGACTGGAATAAATGATAGTCTGATGGAGCTATGTCCGAACTATAAGGTGGGTGCATTAAGACTTCCCATCCAAAGTCCGACAATATTTATCGAGTTGCTAAAGATGTGTGCGACCTAGCATCGTCATAATGAAAAACAATACCTTTTCTATTGACTATTCTGGTCTCTGTTCTTCAATTGCACATTTTAATCGTATTAATTATGAACGATAAAGACTTGAATAGATCGTTTTGCCAGGTGGAAGCAGCTCGTAATAAACGATTCCTTTATAATCCCACCAGACACACAATTTCATTTTTTTAGGATGCAATCTATCCTTTGCAATCGTTTGTGGAAGTTCCCCTTCTTTCGAATTATTTAATTTCAAATATTCTTATACACGATCTATTTTTCATCATTTGTTGTCAAACACTTGAGGAATGGGTGAATTTTGTTACGGTGTAGAAGGGAATCGCAAATGGAAATTCGATTCAGTAAATTCTTTTCAGTCAATTCATAGGGCACCTAGATATCAAGCTTCTTTTTCATTCTCAGTTTATTTAAATGATCTATCACTGTCGAATGATAAATATTTATCTCCTTAGCGATTTCCCGCGAGGAACTGTGCCTATTCTTTTCAATTTTGATAGCAATAAGATCTGTATTGACCTCGATAGGCTGGCCAGACCGAGGAGCATCATGGACATCGAACTTTCCACCTTTAAAGCGACGGAACCAGAATTTTACAGTGGATATCGATAGAGCATCTTGTCCATAAACCCGACAAATTCTTTCACGAACCTGCGTAGCTATTTTCTCTTTCTTGATAAATAAAAAAGCAGTATACGTCAGAAATACTCCTTATTCGTGTCCATATTGAAACTTGAATAACTTACAATTGTTCATATAAAATTCTTTTATTATTACATTAAACAAATGTTCGAAATGTAAGCTTCTTAATGACACCAAACACTTGTATGCAATTAGTTAAGAAACAGTTGAAAATCACGCAACACAACACATAACTTCAGAAAGGTTTAAGGCATACTCGACAACCTAATATTTCTAAAATACGATCCTTGTTACGTTTCAACTTCGTTATTGCACCTTTTCTTCGATCTAGTTCTCTTCTCGTTTTCTTTCTCTTTCCGTGTTTCGAGACCGCGCAATTCCGTTATTCGAGTTGAGAATTTACCGCGACGTGTATTTCGTTCGGCTCGAAAACGCGTATTGTATACATCCACGGAGTTTTCCAGTTGATAAGGTAATCGTGAAATTCACGGTGTTTGCAAAATCGACGGAAGTCAATTCGCATGTATCAAGTTAGAGTGATTAGAATGCCGTGCGCCTGCCACGACTGTTATCTCGCTGATGGGCGTCAGATGGTGGATCCTCTCGTACTCGCAGATGTCACTGCGACAGGCGTTATCACTGTGAATTTGCATTATCGCCGGATTTGCATAGTATTTCTACGATGATTCATATTTTTTTGTTTTATTTCTTTCTTTCCTTCTTTTCACGGAACAAATGCACCTATTGGAGGGAAAAGAATGTTTGTAGATGAAGAAGAATGTTTATCAACAGATTGTCGACCATTTAAGTGTCACGGATCTTTGAAGTCAGATCTTTGATCAGTCGGAAAATTCTAAACAACTTTCTATTTTAATCGCGCTTTTTTCCCCTCTTTCCCTTTTTCTTTCTTTCTTCATTTTTGTTAAACTTCTAATTTATTTATGAATAAACAAATCTTTTTCACGACTGCTCTGAACATTTTTGCGAATGGAGATGTAGCCCTACGTCATTTCGAAGTCAGCTGAATAAGGGCAACGTAGTCATTTTATTTCAAATTAAATTCAGTATATTCATTTTCTAAAAAAGATATTTCTTCAGTACGCATTCGTAATATTTAATTTTTTCAATTTTTGGAAATTATATAAATTTGTTAGTTTGAAAGTGTTAATATTAGATACCGAAAGCGTAGATTTTAATTTAGCAGAGTCTAGATAAATTGTAATAGTAAAAACACCCATTGACGAAATCTAAAAATGCAGTTAGTTCTATTTCACAAATTAGTTAACATTTTTAGGCACTCAAACGGTTAAATTGTTTCTTCTTCTGTTCGGTAGAGATTTTTATTAGTCGAACTTTTCCTTGGAAATTGTCTTCGAACTATAATACGAACAGAAAAGAAAAAATTGAAAAACATTTTATCATGACGTTTTCAAGAATGAAATTTATGAGATGTTAAAGGCTAACATTTAGTTGAAAAGCAAAAGAAGAGGAAAGAATAGTGTGAATTCCATTTAGTTTTTATTCGAGTTTGTACAAGATACAAGAGAACTTTTTTAGCCCCGTTCGAGATAGCTTCTTCGTTTGCTCTGAAATGTTATAAATTAACTGTGAAATGTTATAAATTTGTTGGCAGTAGCAGTAGACAAGATAAATGTCAAGACAAACTTCGCTACTTCTAAACTTCAAGGGTTTATACGCACTGTCAAAACAGAGAGGAAGTTATACTTAACTAAGTTGAAATCCTGAAAATAGAGGTGGCCCCACGCTACGCAACAACACGTTTTAACTTGGATCAGCTTCCAGTTCGTTACAAAGAAAATGAATTTTGAAATCGCAACAAAACACCATTTTGCAATCGCCTTACGTTTTTTTTTTCAAACGTGAAAAACGTTTTTTTTCCAAAACATTCCATGTAGTTTTGAATGTTTTGCAAAGAATATACACTAGGATGGTCCTTACATTTCGACTTTTAATTTTCCTTTTTTTTTTTTTTAAGGATGATATCTGCAAAATTTTCGAATTAATTATGAAGAAGGGAACCTGTGGTCGTGTTTAAGTTAAAGTTTGAAAATCTTTACGATTTCAAATTAACTTCGAACATACTCGTGTTCTCCAATTCCAAAAGTATTAACGAATATTTTTAAACAAAAGTATAATTTCATTCTTATATCGTGTAATAGTAACATTTGAAGAAAGAAGTACATGTGTATATAGGTTCATATGTTTTCGACTTCTCGTTTAGTTAGAAAATATGGTCGTCGTGTATGTACAGTCAACTGCAAAAGTATTCGTCCATAAAGAGAATGAAAGGAAAATACAAACAAAATTTTTCAACTCAAAATACAGAGATAAATCTTTATTAATATACAACAATATAACATTAGCAAATATTAATAATTATTGCACAGAAAGGAGAAATTTGATGATATATTATGATGTACCAGAAAATTAGATCGCAAAAGTATTCGTCCATGCATAATAGTCGAATATGAGACCCATTTCTTTAAGCAAGCACAATTCTCGATTGAAAATACTTTTATTCAAATACGATACATGTTTTAAATGTAAGATGTGTAATCACTTTTGCAACATATTAGAAATTATAACAAAACAGATAGAGTTTCATCATAATAAAATAAAAATGGAAAGTATGCAAAACCATGACTTCAAAAACTGGTCGTCCAATATGAGACCCAAGTTTCATCTTGTCGAAACTTATTTTTTCTGTTTCTTTTTTTTCACATATTGGGCATGTAAAATTAATTTCGTTTGTATCGTAGTTTTCATGGACTCACAGATAACATTTTCTACATTGAACCCATTGTTCACCATGTAGATCTGAAGAATAAAGTCCTGCGTGAAACAAGCATTCTGTATTATAATTTTTATATGCTTGCTCAAGACACTACGTTGTTTTCTACGCCACATTCGGATAATGTAATTGAACTACGGTTAGTTCTGAAACAAAGGATTGTCGCTGCGACATTCGAGACTTCTCCATAACGGAGTTAGGCTGGTATCTCGTATTAATAAATGGTCTCATATTAGACTACTTTACCCTACTTTTCCTAATCATAATTACATTAACCCCTTGACATAGAAATAAAATGGAATTTAATGCGTCCGAAAAATACTATTTAATTTGGTTCAACTGAACAGTTTAAAATGAGCAAGCTTAGAAACAGAACATTTTATTTTGAAATTTGCATTGCTATGTAACATTTAATCAGGATAATATATAATGTTAATGGAAAATTATTAAGTATTCTAGCAGTATTTGTATCATTTTCATTGAAAATTTGGAATTTTGATTGTCTGCCGGAGATAGTTCTTGACAATTTTGGAGACGTCGAAGTCTACAATGGCACATGAAATGGATGACGTCTCCCAGACGTCATTATATGTCAAGAGGTTAAATTTGAAATTAATTACTTGAAATTAGAAACTTAATACTTAGTTTCTACTAATACTTTTGCGGCTAACTGTACATCACGTGTCGATTACGTCATGATAAGAATCCAGTGCTCTGTAATAAAAAGAAAAAGGAACAAAAGGATAATAATACATTTATTTCTTATTCACCTGTAATATGGATGAACGTATATATACGCTGTAGTGATAATGACGAGGAAAATTGCGCGTATATATATGCTAATCATACAAATAGGCTAATAATCAGCGTACACAGACGTACACTCTATCATGAAAAACAGTTGAACAACAAACTTCAGATATCTAACCATAATCGAGGTAGACATACACGGTGTCTAGATAATTTCACTGTATCAATTTTTCCCCGGTCATTTCCTACTGTAAAATGGATTTTATATCAGTTTTCCGCGCATTTTTGGATTAGATTAAAAAATAAAGACCTCTCTTTAAAGCAATTAAAATGCCCCATTCAACAAAACCTTTAATTTAAAATTGACGGATGCAGTTAATGATAATATCAGTGTTATTCTTTCTTTTTTAGCGTGGTAGCTGTGAAAACATTTTAATATTTTCCCGTATGGAGAAGTTGTATTATCACCGAAGGAGCATTGTTTCAATAAAATGAACGATATGTGTACACATGATCGGTGTTTGAATTATTATGCCGGCAATCCTGTTATTTTTCAGACAGATCGTATTACAGTGGAAATAATTTTTTCCTCAGGGTCGTTTTCTTTTTCTTTTCTTTTTTTGAGTTTTCGAAGATTTTTGTAACCAGATACGTTCATTATTACGACGTGATAGCTGAAATCAAAGCGAAACCAATGACCTCCGCGTGACCTTGAACGCCAAAAAATTTCCAAAGTTTCGGGGTTTGATGAGAATAACGAAATAACTAGAAGAGAGAGATTTGCGAAGGGGAATTTATTGTAATAAATTTCACATTTCCGTGTAGCATAAAAACATTACGTTATAACGATTTTCGTTCGACAAGAACGTGACATTTTTACACTTTTCTTCTGTGTATCCTTTCCATTGCACGATAACGAATTAACCGAGTCTACTTGTTACGTTGTTAGTTTATATTATTAGGTGTAGAAATAAATTTCTTCCGATTGAAGTGACACAGAAAATATTCGCGAAAATCCATGACGCTAACTGGCCAATAAACAGCCATAACCTTGTTAATCATAGGAGTTCAGATATAGGATTTAGAAAATCTATTTCTAAAACTATGTACTTTGAGAAAATACAAAAAGAAAAATCGATTTTCTTAAAGGTTCGCACTAGAATATCTCTTTAACCCTTTGAACTCGAAAGGCGACTCTCAGTCGCCATTTTGTTCGATACAGGAACTGGAATGACAATTAAAGGGCGACAATAACTTTTTTTTTTAAACAAATTTCTTTTCTTGTTACATTTTAAGTGTTTCATATATGTGCACTTCACGATACAGCATTCTGATGAATTAAAATTATTATTTCATACATCAGTCTGTCTTTGATGTTTATGAAAATCGAGCCAAATGGCGGAACTAGTAACAGTGAAAATCAGTTCGATTTTAAATTATTTAAAAACCACAACAATAATTTTATAACAATATCAAAAATGAGATATTTGAGTTAAATAATTAGCTAAAGAAAATAGAAGATTAGAATAACAGTAAAAAGTGAAACTGATTCTAACTGTACACAGGAAGGACAATTAAGAGACAATGATAATTGTTTTCTTTTTTTTTTAAGTAGATGTTCTTTTTTACATTGTAATTGATTGTATATGCAATTCGAAGTATAACACTGTGTTTAATTAAACTTATTATTTTATATATTAGGCTGTCTTTGATGCTTGTAAAGCATCGAGCTAAATGATGAAGTTAGTAGCAGTGAAGATAAGTTCGATTTTCGATTATTTAGAAGTGAAGTAAATAATATCATAAATGAGAGATTTGAATTAACCAATTGTAACCATAAAAAATGAAACTCATTCTAATAGCACATAAGAGAGAGTTCAGATAGATTCTGAGCAAAAAGATCAGGAAGAATAAAGTTCAGAAACGGTGGAAAAACTTACAGAATTTGAAGTAGCTGTAAATTGCAACAGAACTGTTCAATTTTGCGAATTTCAATCGACGAAACCATAGGTGAAACATACACAATTATGCTAAAAAAAAAAATAAATGAAGAAAAACTTGACTTTGGCACAAAAGCTTCTACGAAGCTTCACGAAAAAAAAAAAATGAATATATTTGTGATATATTTCTGGATTTTTACCATTGCACAAATTTGTCTGTTTCGATAAAAGTACACTTAAAAAGAAGAATGCTGTGTTATTTCTGAACAAAGAACTTTACGTAGGATGATTTGTCCATAGATGAAACACAAGTAATTATGTTAACCGTTTGAGTGCCAAGCGGCGCGATGGCGCTTCTCCAGTTCAGTGCCTAAAAATGTCAACTATAGTCGAACTAACTGCACGTTCAGAGTTTGTCAATGCGTGTCTTTATTGTTACCGTTTATCGAGATCCTAATAAATTGAAATCCTTGCTTTTACAAGCTTCAGAGCTGTTGTTGAGGAACATTTTTTTATTTATCAATCTGCGGATGTGACAAAAACGAGAAAAGAAAGGAAAAAATCGCGCCGCTTGGCATTCTTTGGTCGAATTTTTGCTATGACTCCGTAGCACTCAAACGGTTAAAAAGAAACTAAGAAAAATTGAAGTTCAGAACAGAAGCTTCGATTGCAAATGGTTAAATAAACCTTCGATCGTATCGAAAAGTAGGATAACAATTTATTTCTACACCTGATAGAAAGAAACGGGGTTTTTAGAGCTGCGTGGGTCCAAGTATAAACGTTTAATAGGCTAACACTTTTTCATCGACTGGAAAGCTTTATTAATAGCAGTGTCTCACTAACGAACCTTTCGTGGCGTGCTCTCACGTACGATCGACGTGAAAAATTTTCGTTACTCCGCCAAGACGGGTGTATTTATTACAGACACAATACGCGGAATAGTTTCTACTGTCACGTGTTTAAGCCGTCGATACTTCTCATTATTTTCACCGTGTCTCCTTCGAGGAAGTTTCTATTTTTTAACACGAAGTGGTTCCTTATCATAGACTATCTGTGTACATAATACGTTAAATTAGAATGTAAGATATGTATGTACTTTAAAAAAAAAGAGAGAAAAAAAAGGAAAGAAAATTGTCAACGTGTGACAAACAAATATCCTTGACGAGGATAAAAATTGTCGGCCATTTAATACTAGGCACACCTATTTCTACGAACACCCGTCAAATTGATCCGTTTTATCAAACGGATAAAAGAAAATTTGTATTAAAAAGAAAAATCGGTTTATTTAATTCATAAATATTTTAAATATAAACTTACACGTTTATTAATTAATAAACATCACATTTATCCAGCACATTTGTTTGCAGGAACATTTTTCTTACGTTTAATACGAATGTTCGTCATAGATCTGTTTGATTACACTGTTCGAGCGTGTTTGAAATATTAGGTGTGAAGCAGCAGAGATATCTTGATGATTTTTATTTAGTATCTACTTTCCGATTGCTTTTGAATACTGATTTCATGAACGAAGCAGATTTATTACGATTAACCGTGAAATCCGCCGAGCTGTCAATTTGACGGATATCCGGAGAAATAGGTATACAACGTACAGAATTTCGAAATTAGAGGATTGAGGAGGAAGTGAACAGTTTCTGCAATGTTGCTAGTCAAATTTAAGTAAATCTAGTGATACTGTGGTCAGGAACGACGAGGAAATCAAATCCCTTCGATCATATCCACGGATAAGTTTGTTCTTCGACGATGTGTAAAAAGAGAAAATATGAATGATAGTAAATTAAGAGAAAGTGATGGGAGGGGCACTTTGAGTTTGTCAATGACAACGTTAAATGACGTAGCAGGCTCGTAGCGATAGCATAACGACACTGACATGTAATTCCTTTTACGCTTTCGAACGATGAATGTTCTTTAATTTTATATCGAGCACAACAGGGATGAGAGAACGATGTGAAACGTGTGTTAAATGTTTTACGTGTAACTTGTAATTTAATTAAAATAATTATGCAATAGTATTAGTGGTTTATTAATAGGTATGATTTATTCGTAAAGTTGGAACTTTTTAAGAAACACTTTGTATACATTATCAGTCTAAAGTTTGCAAACAGTGAAGAATTTGTCAGTAATCCTTTATAAATTAAAAATTCACAGTATTTTAATTAACTTCGTGTTAAGTTTTAAGTAAATTCGTGTGACTTGAAACTTACTTATCCATTTACTTATACTCAACACTTTATCTACCGCCATTGAATTTACTGTGCTTTTTCCATTCAGACGCAAATATATCTCTAGTATCTGGATTTAATTATCCTACAGTAAAAGTGGAATGGAAAATGGTAAATAACGAATCATTAACGTGATTGATAATCACTGAAAGCGAAAAGAAACCGTTTAATAGGCTAACGATTGATAAAGTTTGGCAGCAGAAAGCTGATTAATAGACTTCCGGTAGATGAAGTGTTAATAAGTCGCATTTTATTCGTTTATCGCTGTATTATTGCATTATCGATTCCTTGCTTCTCAATTCGAACATTTTTTTTGTCTAAGCAAACATAGAAAAAATCGGTTTACAGAACAAATTAATGAAACGAATAAAAATAAATAAATTCACGAACGTCTATAATGTTTTTTCTTTTCAAAAAGAAACTGTCGATTTCGAAACGATTCGTTACAAAAGTGTATCGAAGTTGATAAATTCATCATGCAAAAAAGAAACTCGGAACGCGAAGCGTTAAGTTGATTTTCAATTTCTCTACGGAACCGCTTGGCCAATCGAATAAACACTCGAATCTTCGCGTGTCGATATTTCAATTAATTTGTCGTTCTAAAAATATTTAAAGCTATCTCCCATCTACGAGCCTGACCCTCGACACAATACAAGCTGTTTCAAAACACTTGGGCATAACTTCAGGGATTAATTTCAGTACGCTGAAGTAAGCAAAAAAAAAAAATAATTCATATAAACAATATATCCGATATGACGTTGTTTCCAAATTACAGACGTTTTTGCACGATACTTGTTATTTAATAATTTTCATAGAAATAGCTCGAAGTGGCCACCCTTGGCTAGAATGCAGGCTTGCTTTACTGTAAATTATCACTTCAAATTGTTATCAGGAAATTTCCATACGTTCCATCACCGCCAAGAACGTGTATTAAACCGATTGCTGTTATTCCTATATTTATTATCATTTTCTACACATATATAACATCGTGAACGTTTCTTTCGCGACATAGATATATGTTTCTTTATCATTCGTCCAACACTTTCATTAGCACTAATTATCTCTTTTGAAAAAAAAAATTCTTTTCCGGTTTCAAATTCTTTTGCTTTTCTATCTATATTAATTTCTCTAAGGATTCTCTTAAGAATCATTTTCAATTGGCATATTATTTAGATTAGCAAACCTTTCATATGGGGTACTTGCTACTTTTTTATTATTTTCACACATTGAAAAAGTTTGTGTATCAAAATTGAAAGCTAAAATCAAGAAAAATTGAAAATAATACTTTGATTATTCACGTCTGTGTTCACTTCTAAGATCACGCTGAATATCGATACTAAATGTATTTTCTAAAGTCACTTTCAGCTTCTAATCGCTCTAATCCTAGCAAATGACTTGGTCCCAACGTATTCGGGTCCGAATTGACCCAAGTGTCACCGTATGTAGGTTAAAAAAAAAAAAGAAAAACAGAACAGAAGAAAAGTTCGGTTCAGAACACTGATTGAAATAAATTACAAAATGGTGTTTACATAGTTGACTAGAAAATTGTGCATCAGATAAGAAACGTTACTTGCAAACAATTAAAGGAAGCAGTTAATAGAGTCGTAAAAATTACTGAAAGACATAAACGGCTAATAATTCGGAAACAAGCTGATATCGGGCATATTTCCATACGAACACTTATTTTCCTTACCTTAGAGTACTGAATCTATGCACATGCTTTGAAACACCCTGTACAGCGTTGTACAATGGTGAACGTTTTCCTACGTAGGCGGAATCGAGAAGTCGTTTTTCCATTCTCATCGTCGTCGCAAAGGCGTCACCAGTGCACGTAAACGGCAGAAATGAAGACGATTCGAATGCTTTAAGGCGTTCGCCTGGGCATAATTTCTATGTATGCGTTTCTGTGTACATGTGTGAACGTGTGTCATATAGTATGCATGACCTGCCAATAATTGACACGGAATCGCCTGCAGGCTTTTAACGAAATGTCTGTCTTTCTTTGTTATTTTTCTTCTTTTCTATATTTCTTGTTTCTTTCTTTCTGTTTTCTATTAATAGTGCTCGTCGAAATTCGTCATGACGATTAGCAAAGTGGCCCCGGTGTGTCGTTAAATGTGTCGTAGACGTGTTGTTATCATTGTGATGTCGATATGAGTCCCCGTTGTACCGTCACGCTAATTCTTGCACCGTGTCGCGTCGTTATCGAGCTTAAAACTTAGGAAAGGATCGATCCTTCCACCGTGAGTTTCAACTTGACTCGATTTAATCGTCTCCTCTACGATACCAAGACCGTTTCACCCACGAAAATCGATCGATTTGCATGTTCTTTCACGTGTAACGTGGGTAATAATCGAAAAGTTTCTGTTAAATCGAATCGACAATTTGTCACGACGGTTAAATCGACTCAAGAACGACAACTCTCTGCGAGATGATCTTTCGCTAGCAAACCGACTGAACAGAATGGTTTAGGTTCTCTCGATAGGAACCGCTTAACCCATCTGCATCCTCCAGCGGAATAATCCGCACACGGTGATTGTCACTTATCACCGAGCGCGGAATAATCCTGTCATTTATCACCAAACGTCAAAAAATCTGCGAATTTTTCGTAAATAATACGTAATAAAATTCAGAACTTTTAGTGCATTAACAGCAACAAGATTCTTTCTCTTTAATTGATTATTGTACGTAAGTTCTAAGCAAAACGGAAGGAAAAACATTGTTTGATGCGTGATGATACCGGCCATGTTGATTGGCCGTTGAACGTCTCTGATGCAAATGGGTTAGTGCACGATTGAAGCGGTGATTATCGAAAAAGTGAAGAATCGTCTGTGTTACCAAGCGAACCAATTATTCCTACGCCACGCGATGTTTCTCTACGAACGGCGAACGAAGTTTCCACCGTCGTGTGAGAATCCTCTTTAATCCAGGGATTCGCGACAGTTCTGGCCAATGTTTTACCTCCTGCCAGGTGAAAGTGAATCCCCCGGTGTTTCGGTGCACAAAATCTTTTCTAATCAACAACGGTGGCGAACGCTAAGATTTCCAAATGGGTAATATATACATATATATATATATAAGTAGGGACGAGTGTAAAATCTTTTAACGGTGGAACCAAAGGAGCCATAATTACATACATATATACATATATATATATATATATATATACACACATATATTTTTCTCGGGTGTCTCGGTGGGGTTTAAATGGGGAGAACAGTATCGTCGTTGTATAACTTAAACGAAGAGAGCTCTGTACTGTATCGTTGGTTAGATAGTCACTGGTCGTTAAGTAGATTGTCCATGAAGCGCAGTAGGCAAATAATGTCTCACACGAACGACATCTCACGCGATCTTTCAGATTATTTAAAAAAAAAAAAAAAACGAGAAAAAACGAGAAAAAAACGCAAAAAAAAAAAGAAAGAATGCTGTAACCCGTTTTAATGTACTCCTGAATCGTTCGACCGTTATCGTCAAGCTATCGTTTAAGTGTCAACGTGTGAAAGGTACATTTTTACGGGTTTGGGAGGATACACCTTTGTCGATGTCGTTGCTGTTGCTTGTTACAAACGTGAAAGAGATACGTTGGAAAAACAAACGAAGAAGAAAAGAAGAAAAGGGAGTCGAAAAGAAACGTTGAAATGTTACTTTCGTATATACGATAGCAAAGATCACTTGCTCGTCCAATCATCGTGGAAACCTTACAGGTAAATCGATGGATATATACATATATATTGTACAATGTGCTTGATCGATTCGGTGTTATTTCTCACCCTCGATGTGCAAGGGGAAACATTATTCAAACGGATCAGAACTATGGGAGAAAAAAAGAAAAAAAGAAAGAAAAAAAAAAGAGAAAAAGGTTGAAAGGATTGTCGAACCCAGCCGCCTTTTAGCGAATACGATAAATATTAAACTAGTTTTCAAAGCAATAATTAAAATGGCAACGGAGGAATGAATGTTTGATTAGTATCGTTTCGTTGTTTCTTTTCGGCTCGCAGCTACGATCGCCCGTAAGAAAGTACCTACAGATTAAATATATATATGTTAATATATATATATATTTAATATATATATAATATACATATGGATAAATATAAATATATAAATATAACGAGAAAAAGAGAAATAAAGAATCTAAGTGCGGATCGAAGTCGCCGAATTATACGAGGTTCGTTTCGAATTCGGCATCTTTGACGTCTATGATCCGAGACAATACGGGTCAATTGTATATGTATAAATATAGATAATATTATTGAATCAAGAATCGAGACGTGGCTAAGTCTGTCTGTGAATATATATTATATCAAGTATGTAAACAACAAATGTGTTTTAGGCTATTTGTATTTAAACTAATTTGAGCTGATTGTTTACGTATCCCCGGTACTTACGAGTGATTATACGATAAATACAAATAAATTAATTAAATAGTTACACTGTCTTTTTTTTTCATTTACATCGATGTACCATTTGATTTTATTATTTCCAGAAATTTTTATTTAACACTAGGTTTACGGGACACGTTAATTTAACGGATTTGAGATTTCATGAGAGAAATTACAAAAACAATTGCTTTAATTCCCAGCAACTTTTTCTCACTTTTATTTATGGAATGATACGAAAATATATCCGAATTTGTAAATACATTAGTAATATACAATTATGTTGTCTCTAACAAATCGATTTCTGGAAGGCAAAATTCGGTTTCTGGTTCACGCAAGAAAAGCTCGTAAACCTAGTGTTAACGTCACTATTTGATTATTCAGGTAAGTTGGACTAAAATGTCATGTTTGATGAGAGTTATGAGTTCGAGCTCTGGTTCACCTTCGATTTCACTATTCTGAATGATATTTTCAATAAAAAGAAATTACTCGACAAAATTCTATATATAGGATGTTCCAGTAAGAGCGATAGAACTTTTGAAGTGAAATGAAACGAAAAATACGGGAGATAATCTAGTAATTACTATTTTATTTTAAAGCACATTCGGTGACATTGTACATGAAATATAATATCTTATAAATTACCACCACGAATGTATTTGGTCGAGTGAATATGATAAACTCAAATTTCGATGACTTTAACACGTAAATCTGAAACACAATACACTGAAATATTAGGTATAGAAATAAATTCTTTCCGACTTTTGAGTACAATCGAACTTTTATTTATAAAGAATGAAAGCAGATCGTCGTTAAAATAATTTCTGTTATCGTCGATGACTTTTTGCCATTTTTTTTTTTGGTAGCTTGCGCATACCATCGCGAATATTTCGATGTGAATGACTGTACTGATTATGCAATTCGAGTCGGAAAGAATTTATTTCTATATCTAATATTTCGTGAATTGTTATTTTGTTACGTTCGGACTTTCAAGCACAATTTGAAATCCCGCGTCGAGATAGACAGAGACTGAGGGAGGAGGATCTTTTCTTCCAGGATGCTCTTTTCCTCTCCGAAAAAGATATCGGAGTTCCCGGCGATCGTAAGGCTAGAGCCTTGCTGGTCGCGAACGTCTTGTCCAGGAAGGATCAGAGGAAAATCAGGATCGAGAGCCTGGTCTGCAAAGGTCCGGTTGCTCGAGATATAGGAAGTCAGCAGGATCGAGAGCCTGGTCCGCTAGGGTTCGGCTGCTCGACCGAAACTTTTTGGATTGTGCTTGGAGAGAGTAAGAATGCCTGGTTCGTGTTAGTTCGGCAGTTCCGACTGGTTTTCTCGCTCGCCAAAAACTGATTTTTTTGGGACCTACTCGGCCCTTATTTACATATACCGCTTCAGTCTTTGTCTAGAGTCAAGCGCTGGGAATTTTTATGACTCTAGCTGTGGTACTCGACAGCGAAGAGTTTTTGCCATGTCCACTATTTACACGAATATACATAATATTTTATTTTATTTTTTTCATCGCGCTACAATTTTAAATTTGAACAATAATAACGCTTTATTTCGCGTTCGATATGTGCTCCTTATGTATAAATCTACATAGTTTATTGATGTTTATTTGACACATTATTACTTGAAACATTTACACAGAGATACATATCATTTACATTGTTCCTGTTCCAATCTCAATTCTCATTTTGTAACAACTGTACAGCTTCGTTGTTAAATAAATGGTAGGACGCAGAGTTCACTCTCCTTTTATATCCGTGCTGTTCGTTAGATAGCCAAGATAAGAGTTTAGCATCTCGGTAACTTGTTTACCTCTTGCAATTGCTTTTAGCTCGTTCGCGTCTTAAACGGATTAATTAGATTTTCTTCGTTGTTAAAAGGAGCGATTAGATGGTCACAATAAGTGAATGAAATACGATAATTTTTTAATTGTTCAGTGTCGCTGTATTTAATCAATTATATTATATATTGTTAGATATAATATAAAGCAGCAAACATTAATTTTTCTATATAAACTTAACCGTGTATTATTTTCATACAATTTATGTATTATAAATTTCAACAGAATAGAGGTTCAAGTTGATTTGAAATTATAATCATGAAACTGTTTTCAAGAAAAATATAAAATAATGGGGTAAAAGGACATTGTTTAAAACGTTATTTAAAAAAGAGTCTGAGAATATTAATTAAAACATGTAAATGTAAATTTTAAATAATGATGTAAAAACGACATTGTTTAAAACGTTATTTAAAAAATAGTCTGAGAATATTAATTAAAAAATGTAAATGTAAATTTAAAATAATGATGTAAAAACGACATTATTTAAAATATTATTTAAAAAATAGTCTGAAAATACTAATTAAAAAACGTACATGTACATTTAAAATAACGATGAAAAAGGACATTATTTAAAAAATTATTTAAAAAGTAGTCTGAGGATATTTAATTAAAGACTGTAAATGTAAATGTAAAATAACGATGAAAAAGGACATTATTTAAAACATTATTTGAAAAATAGTTTAAGAATATATAAGAAATTGAAATTTGAAATTTAATTGAATTTATGTTCACATTAATATAAATGCATCTAATTAATCAAAGTGAAGATCTTGTAAATATTGATCGTAAAAATTAATATGCGTATTTGTAACATCAGAAACATTGATTGAATTTTTGTATGCAACGGGTTTAAATAAAATTGGTAAAATTCGTTACAGATAGGTAGAATTAAAATTATTAATGAGAAACATCCTATTCAAAAGTGAGAGATAAAGCACCATCTATAAATGAGAATTTTTCAATCCAACTGCGAAATGATAGGAATATACTTTTTTCTACCCTGATTAATATTTTATTTGAAAGAAAATTCGATAGCATATCGATTGAATATTTTACTACTTCAATAGATTCAATGTTGCCTTCTTACATAAGTGTTTAATTCAAAAATATCTTCTTATTAAGATCAATATATATTAATTTATAAGTGTTTCCTACAACAAATCATTGTTTGTAATTAATACAGTAATTTATGGGGAATTATATTTACTTTTTATTTCGATCGTATCAATATATTTCGAATAATCGAGGATATTTACATTCATTGGACTTAAATAATGTAGAAAATATTTTGAAGAAATGTACATTCCAATTTTTCAGAAAATAGCAATTTTTGAGGAATTGTAAATATACAGGGTGATACGAAAGCAGGGAAACAAATTTTATTGTCGCATTTTATTCTTTCTAAGTATGAAAAAATGTCATGTAAACATAGTATTGAAAACTTTTCTTTTGAAAGATATAGACATTTTTTGCTTACATCCAAAAATTTACTAGATTTCCTGAAATAGTTGTCAGACGTAGAGAATTTCAATTGCTGCATGTGAAAAAGTTCAAAAAAGACAGCAGGATCTTTGAAAGTGTTTGACAGTCTTTGAAACGTCGATGCAATGTTGCAGAAGGAAATTATTTGCAACAATTGTTTTAAGTAAGTTTTAAACATTCGTACAATATTTCATCATAATTAGCAAATGTTTATATCTCAGAAAAGAAGAGTTTTCTAACCTACATTTACATGACTTTTGTTCATTCTTAGGAACAGTAAAATATCGTATCAAAATTTACCTACCTATTTCCGGTGTAACACTGAATAACAAAAGAAAAGTTCCAATTTTTGTCTGTTAAATACTTTTCATATAAAATAGTTCCATTAAAACATTTTCTATTCCAGAACTGATACAGTTTTTTGATAAATGATGGAAATAGAAAATTCTATAACAGAAATAAAGTTCTAATTTTTGTTAGATATATACATATTGCATAAAATAATTATAAAATAATTTAAAAAGTTACTCTATCTATATATACTAATTATAAAATAGTTTAAAACTTTTTACTCTACAAAAAATGCAGTTTTTTGAACGAATGATAGAAACAGAAAATTTTGTAACAAATCAGAAGTCCTAATTTTTGTCAGTTATATACATTTCGTATAAAATAATTCTAAAACAATCTAAAATTTTTTACTCCACAAAGAATACAGTTTTTCGAACGAATAATACAAATAGAAAATTCTATAACAAACCAGAAGCCCCAATTTTCGTTGATTAAATACTTCTCGCATAAAATAATTCTAAAACAATCTAAAATTGTTTTACTCCACAAGAAATACAGTTTTTTGTCAGTTACATACTTCTCGCATAAAATAATACCATAAAAAAATTTTTTACTCCACAAAGAATACAGTTTTTCGAACGAATAATACAAATAGAAAATTCCATGTTATACATTTATATCATATTAAATAACTAAAAAACAAGCTTCTCGATTTCGATGATATTTTCAAAAAAATTGCAGAGATATTCCTTAAGATGTAATTTCACATTTGTGATATTTAACACGTTGAACGCCACGCTAATTTTACGTGGTTTGCCCATAGAATCGCCAACATGAATTTACGATACCATAATCTTTAAGCATACAAGTTATATATATATATAAATAAAACTAATTTTATGTGTTCTATCGTTGCATTAATTTCTTCACACTGTTGTAGTAACGATGATAATATTGAAAAATTAAAAAATACTGAAGTTTATTCGAATTATGGGTTTTCAGTAATCTTGGCTTTGCCGGTCACCGGTGACCCCCATGACGCTTAGAACAAACTCAGCGCCGGTCACCGATGACACCCATGGCGTTCAATGTGTTAAGAAAAGTTTCTAAAAGTATGTAATGGAAAAACAATGAAACAAAAAGAAGAAGAAGAGGAAACAGAGAAACTTGTGAATTTTTCGTGATTGTAATAGCTGAATAATTGAAGGCAAGACTTTCAATTATCTAGGAGAGGGGTTTGACGATTCTTAAAGAACTGAAGGAGTGTTCCGACATTTATCGATTGCCACTGAATAACGGCATTAAACGATGTCGCGCGTTTGAATAGCGCAATTATTGTTTAAACGTATGCTTCCCCGAGTTTCTGCTCGGGCTGTGAATCGAAGTTAGCTTGAAATTGAGCACCAACTCGATTTAGTTCGTCACACAAAGGAGTGCACGCAGAAACGTTCGTTTACTTTGGACGCGTGTACCCATTGGTCGATGCGGTTTTAGCGTCGACTTTCAGAAATGTATTAATGGGAAACAGAATGAAGCGTGAGCGTATATAATTGTGTTATATCTACTTTCCAAATAATTAAAAGTTACATATCCGTTGTATACACTCTGCTAAATATACATATAGGGTAAAATAATAATATAAAATAAGCAATGTGCAATATATAATCAAACAAGCGAAGCATTTAAAAAGACGAAAATTGTTGAAAAAAATATCTCTTACAAATCGACACAAGGGAGCCAGGGAAGATTTCGCTGAAAAAACATCTCCATTGGAGAAAAGTTATTTTTTCAGATGAAAAATCAATTTGGATGGATTGGATGGTCTTTCGTATTATTTTTACGATTTACTGAAGGGAGAACTGTATTTGTCAAGTAGACAAAAGGACGGTTAATAATTTATTAACATCAGTAAAATTTGTTAACCCTCTATAGGCCCGTGTAACTTTCAGGTCACATTTTAATTTATCAACATTTTACACAGAAGTGCAAACATTATAGGCCGTTGTTACCTGAAAGTCACATAGTGAATATATTGCAATACAATTGTTTAACCGGAAACATTTTTTTTCATTTGCATATATAGGTTTATAATTGCTGATTTCTCGTTCCCCCAATTTCTTGGATTTAAAACAAAAATTCGGCCCATAGAGAGTTAACACCAGTATTCTTTTTCATACTTCACTCGTAACTTTATTGATAAGAATAAATCAATAATTAATTTGAATATTCAAATTTGATATTACAGCTTTCTCTCGATCGAGTTTGGTTAGTTATATGTTCGTTAGAATTAATAATTATGATTAATAATTATTTTAATTATTGTTATTGAATATTTATTTTAATTATTATTAAACAATTCTGTTTTAATACATGCTTTATTCGTAACTTTATCGATAAGAAAAAAAAGCGATAATTAATTTTGATATTCAAATTTAATATTACAGCTGTCTCTTAATCGAGTTTAAATTGTTATACGTTTGTTATAATTAATAATTGTTTTAATTAATATTTTAATTATTATGATTGAACATTTATTTCAATTATTAATGATTATTACTAAACAATTCGTTTTTATTTCATATTTTATTCGTAGCTTCACTGATAAGAAAAAAGCAATAATTACTTTTGATATTACAGCTTTTCTTGATCGAGTTTAGATTGTTATATGTTTGTTATAATAAAATGACACGATGTAATTGGTTCTTATTATCGAGGTACAAAATTATGCATGAATTTAATAACACTTCAGTATCTACTTGTCCTATTTACTTCCACTTAACCTATTTTTGAAACGTATACCTTCATAAACTTTCGTTTCGCAATTGCCCACACCCTTCCGACAGTCATTATCTCTTCGTGATTGTACATAATTTTCAAATACATAACGATTGCGTTCCTAAAACGAGTTCGAAGTTTAAAATTTGAATACCGTAAATGTAACGAATGTGTTTTACCTTTTTTCTTCTTCGTATTTCGTCGTTTTTATTTGCAGTTTCACTTGTAAATAACGAAGTGACTTGACAAGTACGTTTAGAAACTTAATCTAATAGATTGAGTACTTTGTAATTTGTTTGACGTGTTAAGTGCAAAATAAGAAATTTTAATTTCTTTTATATTAGACAAGGAATATATTTTTACAAATATGTAAAAATAAGGAATATATATTATATATACAATTCAAGGGAATATTTATTATTCTTACATATTTTGAAGTATAATATAAAACAAGATATAAAAAGACGATTTTATTTAACACGAATTTCATAGAAATGAAGAGCAAGATATATATTAGTATAATAAATATTATAAACAAAACTTGAGAGAATATTTATTATTCTTACATATTTTGAAATATAAAATAAAATAAAGAAAGACGATTTTATTTGTTATAAATTTGATACAAATGCAGAGAAAAATATATATTATAAACAAAACTTGAGAGAATATTTATTATTCTTACGTATTTTGAAATATAAAATAAAATAAAGAAAGGCGATTTTATTTGTCATAAATTTGATACAAATGCAGAGAAAAATATATATTATAAACAGAACTCGGGGGAATATTTATTATTCTTACTTATACATTTTATTTACAATTAATAAATAAAATACACTTTATTTTATATATTTTGAAATATAAAATAAAATATAAAAAGGCGATTTTATTTGACAGGAATTTCATACAAATGAATAACAAAGTATATACATATTTCCAAGAAACTGTAAATTAACGTATCTGAATAGTAGAAAACAAAAGCTCCAAATTTTTCAAAGCCCAAAAGCCTGTCCAATTGAAACAAATAATCAAATCTAAACTTTACAAATTTCATATACAACCGTGTTAAATTGAATCATTTTAAAACAAGACAAAACGATCCATTTGACTTGATATAAAAATTATTATACCTTGTAACTACGTACAACTCCATTTTCCATAGTTTATTAATTATTTCCTTTAATCCTATCTTATTTATTACATCACACAGTTTAAAAATATATATCTCTCAAACAAGATATTCCTCAAACTGTATTTCGAAAGGTACACGATCAATCGAACGACTGTTAATTAATTTTCAAATCCACCATAAACACGTAAACTCTCGATCGATCCGACAAAAGTTACATAATCCACTATTGTCAAGCATAAAATGCTTACTTATATCCCTCGAAGTTTATCCAAATAAATCTGGCTAAAAATAAACACACACACACACACAGAACGGATAACTGTGTCGTGAAATCGGAAGATGTTAAAGCCAGCGACAAGATCGTCTTGAAGCGCGTATGTAAGTACTACCGAGAGCGTGAGCGGTGAACTCCTACCTAAACTAATTCTTCAATTAAGCCAGTTCCTCCATCGAGGCTGCGAAGACCATTAATTGCTGCATCGACTGGTATGAGCCGTTCGTATATACCGTAGACGTTGTATGCCTCATCGAGGATATGTTTCCTACCTCTTCAACATCGATTTCCCATGAAATTTCGTATCCCCGTGAACTGCAATCAGATATAAATCGTATCAAACGTGGCAGATCGTTTTAACGCTACGTAGTAATTTACGACGTTTCACGGTCAACAGGGTCTTCCAATAAGACTGATAGAACTTCAAATTAAAATGAAGTGAAAAGTATGGAAGATAATCTAATACTCGTTACTTTATTTTAACCCTTTGCGCTCCTATGGTGCCTCTACTATTTGCTTTGTTTAAATATAAATAAAATTTGAACGGATTTATGGTGTATGTTATGGAGACATTCATATTATTTATTTATATTTAATTAATTTTATTAAAAATTAAATTATTTTATTATATTTATTTATTTATTATTTAAATTTAAACATATTTAAATAATTAAATCGTATTTAAACAAATTAATATTTAATTTTATTTATATTTAAACAAAGCAAATTGAACAAATAGAGAAAAATAAATAAATTCACGAATGTGTACAATTCTTTTTTTTTCCAAAGTGACACTTTTTCGTTTTCCAAAGTTTCGTCGCAGAAGTGTGTTAAAGTTGATAAATCGATCGTATGAGAAAATTTACTCGGAGTGCAAAGGGTTAAAGTACATTCTAACATTACCAACACAACTAAAACAGGCATTGTTTCCATTCGTTTAAATGTTGCTGAAGCATTATTGGAGAAGATCACATTGCCAAATTATAAAAGCTGGGGACTTCCTGTAGACGATACACCACTTCATTTGCAGGCGAATAATTGAGCGTATTTTCCTGAATATATTCCATCAAGTAAATCAAAAGAACGCCCTCAGAAAAGGTGGCATGTTTGTTTTAAACACAAAATTAGGAAGGATACTACTTGTCAGTGCAAAGAATGCAAAGTACAGCTGCATTTACCTATTTGTTTTGAAAAATATCATACGCTTCAAAATGATTAATAATTTGCTTTTTGTAATAACTTGAATTTATTTGTTTCAATTGTTTTGTAATATTAATTACCTTAAGTTATCTCATTATCATGTAAGAGTATATATCATGAATAATATGATATAAATGAATTCTTGCATAAAATCTAGTGCTTTTACATGCTCAAAAATTAAATGTGCTTCAAATGAAAACAATTGTCAAATAAATGTGTACCCAAAGGGTTAACCGTCATAGGGAATCATTATACCACGCGACGCCATAATAATCGAAGTAAACTTTTTCAATCTTTACTAGACTTGTTCTCATGATTCGTGTGATTGATAAAACAATCGGTATTAGCATAGTTGACACTGAGAAGAGAGTTGTTTTATTTTTGTAATGATTCACACTCGCTGTCCTTGTTTCGTGACTCGTCGTTGTTTTTCGTTTTTTTTTTACCATAGATATTATTAATTTATTCATTGTAATGTTATTTTCCTTTTAAATTGTTCATTTAATAAATAACTCCTAACAATATATAACGTTTAAGCGAGTTTGATTGCTATTATATTCGCATGTTTAGATTCATTTTTAACAAATTTTGGAAAAAAATGGATTTTCGAAAAAGTGATAGGCGGCAATTTTTTGTTCTTTGAAAGACACTTTTTGAAGATTCTACATAAATTTTTCAATTTTAGGTGATGCCAAAAATGGCCGTTTTTTAACATCCTCCGTTTCCTTTACGCTTGTTTCGTTTCGATTTTTATCGAGAATTGAGAATAGCCAACGGAATGTTTTCGAAGGGAACATAAACGGATATAATAGTCAAATACGAAATACAGTGAATAATAGAAGGAACGATTTATGAACTTTTTTTTTATCGTACGTTTTGTGTTCCCACGATGCATTTTTATTGCGTCTTTGCGACGATCGAAACGGGACGAGTATACAAACTTTTTCCTTTCTTTTATTTTTTGGCATGGATTAACCTTGTAGTTTTCTCTGTTCGTTTTCTTTTCTTTTTATTTTGAAATGATTTTTATTCACTTGCAGAGGTGTTCTGACCTTTCGTAGTTTTATACTTTTATTGCGGGGAATTCCTTCGGGTGATTCATGTTTTTGTTTTCCTTTCGTGATATCAAAATTGTATGAATATAAAATTTAATGTAAACATTAATTGAATATAAAAAGATGAATGTAAAAATTTGAAAATTTTTGAAATGATTTTTAAATTAAATTAAATCTAAGGAAGTTACATTAAATTGAATTAAATTTTAAACAATTAAATTAAATTAAATTAAATTAAATTAAATTAAATTAATTCAAATAAATAAAAGAAATTAAATATTTTTAATTATTATAATTCAAGTGTTCTATAGATTTATTCTTAATTAAAATATACCAAGTGTCCGGAGACTTAGGGGGGTGTATGTATATCAGTATGGAAAATTATAATCTGATTGTAAACACCTTAAATTATTATGGACGTGAGATAATTGAATCGTATTAAATATTACTTAATAATAATGAACTGAATAATCATATATAATTTTAATGCAATTATTTTGAATCTTATTTTGAATGATTCACAGTTAGTTTTACTTTTCAACACACATAACAACTTTTAATTAAATCTCCCTGCAAAATAATTGAAAAATATTTTTCAAGCTTGTTACACTTCTATAGTTATAGAATGCTTTTATCGTTGCGTAAATGTTGAAAAATATATTCAGTAATCTCTCTGCCTGCGTGTTACTTTTATTATACAGGATGTCAGTTACGCAACATCATCCTTTTTGAAAAAAAAAAAATGGTTTATTACGAAATCAAATTACTGTGAAGCGCGTATGGAAGCCAAATAACTGTTATAAATTATATTTAATCATTAAAAGAAAAGTAAATATAAAAATTTTCAAAATTGATGGTCTCGTTTTACGTCTGAAATTCAGAATCGCCGATTTTATTTTCAAAACTGATAATCTCGTTTTATTATTGAGAATATTTATTCAATGGAACAATTTCTTTTTCTTTTTTGACTTCTGATATTTTGTCTTCCAATTTCTACATTCCCAAAAAATTTTTCAAAATTCATAATTTCATCTTACGTCTGAAATTCACAATCATCAATCTTATTTTCAAAACTGATAACCTCATTTTATTATTGAGGATGTTCATTCAAAAGGAAAATTTCTTCTTTTCTTTTATTTCTGATATACTTATCTTATATATATATAAAAAACAAGAAAGCAAAAATTGTAGTTTAAATGGTAACCGGTCAATAATTTGCTAATAAGTTAATTTGTTATTCAATTTAAATATATTTGCTCTATTGTGCGAAACGAATACAGTAGCGTTCACTTAAGTGACGCTGAATCAGAACCAGGCTGTGATAATTAAACGAGGATAAGTGTTCCAGTATTGTCCGATTTTATCTGACTTTAGTTGAGCACACGTATGTCGGGAACAAGAGTATGACAGTATGAATGCAAAATGTGATAAAGTAAAATATTGCATAAATCGTAAACTGAAAAAAACAATAAAGAAAATTTTTTAATAATTATTTATTAATATATTATTCCTAAATTGTCAACCGTTTACATTAAGTTAGAGTTAACTTTTGCATTGAACGTTTGCAAAGGTCCGTGGCACTCTAACTGTTAAGACATCCCTTTATACACTCGTAAATCCACCTACAGGGGGCACTTCCGACAAAGTAGTGATCTAACGAGTAACTCCACAAATGGGACAGATATAAATCGAAATTTATCACTCTATCGCTGTTACGATCTTCACGGATCGAGCGAATCATGCGAAATCTGCGACTCTCAGCCGCAAATCGTTCGGTTCTGGCGAGAAGCACGTCAAATTAATTTTAGAGCTTTCTGACGAACTCGTAGCCCCTTTGCTAGTAGGACGGTCGCGTCCGTGGCACGAGTCTCCGCTTGCGTAACGATGTAACGTTACGTTCCACATAATTATATAATGACGCGATGCATTCCAAAGGCCAAAGTTGGATCGATGTCTCCACTCGTGCAGGAGCATCGTAAGACTCTCAGGAGGTCCTGTACTAGTCGGCTTCGTCGTATCTACTCACCGGTTTCAATCAATCGATCAAGTTGTCACAAGGACGAACAATCACGGACGTTTACGTACACCGATTTCGATGGGATATTTTGTGTCCTTTTGTTCTTTCCTGTTCCAATGAATTACGATTACGAGTTAAGAATTTGTTTCCACTTGAAAGGCAAGATTTCACGGTGAATATCGACGATCTGTAGAACAACTATCTAGGTTATGTGCGCGTGAAAACAGTGTCATTGGTGAAAAGTGTGCACATTCTGTGAGATTTACCTCTCGTCGTTGGATTTTGTATTATTATCGTTCCATTGAGATCTGAATTAGACGAAATTTATAGCAGCAGGTGATGTTTACCGGTTCCTTGATATTTACGTTCCGCGTAGATTTTAATCGCGCGGTTTCGTCGGTCTCACGGAACAATCGACGAGCGACAATGCTTCGTGCTCGATCGTTTTATACGTTTCATTCTTTTTTAACCGGCCGTTGCGCAATACCATCGAATCGAGATGGCCGTGTGTTACGTGGTTTCGGTGAATTTGAAAAACAGTGATCGATGAATGAAGTATACGTTTCACGTGTTTGCGTTTCTGCCGATGGACACAAAGGGTAATAAATGAAAGCTCATTTCGTGTTAGAAAGAGACGCGGATATATGGTCTGTATTGTGTGTAACGTTGTAGAAGATGAACGAACCAGTGATACATACATATTTCAAACGAACGTTACGTATTTCTCTTTCATTCGTTATTTTATTTCTACTGAAAATTATTTATTATGTTACATAATGTACTTTATATATTCAGAGTTACTCCCACTCGTATTCGTACACCGTACAGACATTTAGCATAAATAAAAAGAAAAAAAAACTTTTCCTAGGAATATTTTGTAATTCTGTTCGGTAGAATTCATTGTTACACTATCTTATATCTATTTACAAAGAAGTTTTATGTTTCATTACTTAGAAATACAATAAATAGAACAAGAATTAGTTCAATCTATACTAAATAGATTATTTGAAGTAATAAGACGCAAAGGTTACCAGGGAAAATATTAATTCATCGAATTTTATTACTTTTACTAGTTGAAATATGTTTTTTGCTTTATGTACGAATACGTCTGAGAGATGGTTTTTATGGATAGTGACATTCTTTTTCTATTTAAAAAGAAAGTTAATTATTATGCTAAATAATATAATTTATATATAATATATTACATAATTTATGCATAACTATGATACTTTTATATCATCTTAAACAAAATTCAGGTTAAAGAGAAAATTAATTATTATACTGTATAATATAATTTAGATGTAATACGTTACATAATTCATACATAACTAATATTTTTTATATTACCTGAAATAAAATTACACGTTAGAGAGAAAATTAATTACGGATTTTAAACTAATAGAATGTTTCTGAAATTTTAATAAAAATCGAAGAGATCGATAGTAGTATTTTTTAAGAGAAATAAAAACGTGTTAATAAATATAGGTCGATAATGTAATTATTATAGACATATTTTTAGATTGAAGAATATTTGTTTACACATATCGAAATGCCGAGTTTTCAATTACGAGGAATAGAGATTTCTCTCTCGTGTGACGTAAAGGAGGACGAAGTATTGGTTAAGAATACATAGAACGCATTGTTGAATGTTATTGAACCGGTTCAACGCGTTCATTCTTGATCCGCATCGTCGTTCTTGCATAACGTTCAAATCCAAGCTAATCTTGAGGTTCATACAGGTGTAAGTTATGCCGATCGAAGGTCAAAGTAGGGTTTCAGAAATTTGATTTTACCTGATACTGATTCCTATGCTCTCTTTTTACGGGCTGAATATGCAAGATAAATTTTCTTGTAAGTGTACGTATCATCGTTTGCTACACTTTATCGATTTAAGCATATTTTCTTCTCGAGAGTAGGTACTTTTATTTCTGATAAATAGATTACAGATTTTTATGCGTTCATAGGATATTTAGGGGTGTGAATAAAATTGTACAGAATGCGGGTAATATAAAAAAAAATATCCAAATTACAGTGACTATCATATTTACTAAGTGAAATAATTTTTCAACAAAATTCTACTTTTCTTACCGTGTTCTTAACAATATTAATTTGCATGAAAATTTTCAATCTAGTAATAAATTTCGAAACGATTTAATTACCAAACGAAATTTAGCTCACAAAGATTTTTTCTTTCTTTTTTTTGTTTAATAGTGTCTGCAAATTAACTAAAGGTATTATGATATCTGATATTAATTTAAATTCATTGAGATTAAGAATTATTTAACAGGGAGGAGAGAATTTTCTACTACATTTTCAAATGAATAGATTGTTATTTTTCTTTATTAATTTATTATTTAACGATAATTACGAAATATAATTGAAGAGTATTCTTTATTTATAGAATAAATTTTAACTGTTTTATTACATTCATAGTCGGGCAATATCTTTTAATTAGTTCCTCTTTTTCGTCACTGTCAATTTGTAGGTTCACGGCCTTCATCAGCCGGATTACACGTGAATTCAAGTGATTTCTGCGCTGTAATTCAGTTAATGCACAGTTTTTGCTTTCAACGGCAACGTTTGCAGGTAAGTAAAACGTCAACACGATAATCTCGAATTATAAAACAAGCTTTGTATAATATGTATATACGCTGTTGAATAGCACGGAATATTTTCGTGATAAATCGTACCATTCGAATCGTCAAAATGAATTTAAATAAACACTTTAACAAATGTGTTAATACATTTAATTTCTTATCGTTCATTAATATATCAATTTAAAAAAAAAAAAAAGAATGCGCATTAATCAACTTTGAGAAATTCAGGTTTTTCTAATATTTACAAATTCATAAAATATTGAAACATATATTAAGAAAAATATCGAAAAACAATTCTATCAATTCTAAAAAAAATTCGCACTAAATAACTTTGTGAAACTCAGTTTTTTAAATATGTATTACGTGTGTTTTTATTTTAATAAATTTATATTCTACAAAAATGCGAAGATTAATTATAATATGATATTGTTTAATTGAATAACTATCAAACTGTTAGTTTAATTAATAAATTACTTAAATATATTAACCAATATGTACATTTTATATTTTAGGATATTAGATGCCCAAATATTTTTAGAATGTTAGATAAATATTTCTGAGGTTTTGTTATTAATAACATTTTTGCATACTTGGATAAAAATAGTACAATTATAGAATGGTAGTATAATAAATAAGGGGAGGAAGAAACAAGGGAAATATTTATAACCTTTTATATTTTTCTGTTTATTTTAATTTATTTTCTAACAATTTCTAAATTTGGAGGAAAATCAATACAGATCAATTTCTTTTTAATTATACATATTTCTTATTTAATCAATTATTTAACAATAGTTTTTAAGTTCCTTTTATTTGTGGAAATTTCGGAAAATTAGTTTCCTTTAAAATTAATTCATAAACATCACATTATACTTAATATTCATGCGCATTTATATGCAAAAATCAGCCTCGGTTGCTTATTTTTGTTTAATTTCCTTTCTACATTTTTATTACGAAAACAATTAACCGCATGATGAAAGTTCATTCAATTCATAAAATAAATTCCTATAAAATGAATTTGAATTTCATCTCCTATTAATATGGAAATGAATATTTCATTAATATAGACTATAATGATAACAAAAAAAAAAAAAAAAAAAGAAATTAATATCGGTGAAGTAATTCCCGCTTCTATTACTACAGGTTATTCTAATCGCAGCCACGTGGTCTTCATTAAACTGAAACAACGAGAAAAATATTGAAAAATAAAACCGAAACTCAATTAACTTCGTTATAAAAATTAATTTCAAATTATCTCTATTGTACGTTCACCGATGTAAAAGATTTTTTATTTTATAGCTTAGAGAAAGATTTTACGTTCCGGATGAAACGACAAAGCGTATCGTCGATTAGAAACTGGGCTTGTATCCGTTACTTTGTCAAATTACGAGATTTTATTACTGATAACATGTATATGGGTCAGTGTGTATAGAACATGAGTTTCATAAATGAGTCACATATTAAAAATAGACTCGTTGCTCCAGAAAAAAAGAAGAAGAAAAAGAATGAATATTCACTCAAACGACGAGTATCGTTTTTAACAAATAAAAAGGAAGAAAGAAAAAAAAAAATCGAGCAGAAAAAAGCAAACCGAGAATGTCTTTATTACGAAACCTTTATCTGTCGTATTTTTTTTCTTTTCTTTTTTGAGCGCGCTTGTGAATCGAGTTGCAACAGTTAATCGTCGATAACCGTTCGATTGTCTCGATTTACGCAGGTACAATAGAGGTGACGAGCTTTTCAATGACCTCGCAAACTCTCAATTCGATTTTTCTTTTCTTCTCTCTCGTTTAGAACTATCTGTCGTTTGATGTTTCAAGAAACCTCGATTGTTCCCTGTAAAAATGCTTCAAGTCCCTTTTTGCCTTCTTTCTTCTTCCTCATTTGTATTTTATTCCTCGAATCCTATGGAAAAGCGCGGCCTACGTGCAATATTATTGAAAAATACAAAGTTGGAAATTGTTCACTGCACTCCAAAGTTAAAAATGCATTTTTAGATAGATGTTGCTGAATTCTTTCCTGTTTGTGTGTGTAAGAAAGCAAAAACGAGTCTAACATACTAAGAAAAATTATTGTAAATATAAATTTGAAAATGAACCTAGTAACAATTTGTTTAGTATGAGTAGATGCTAATATTCTTCTTTTTCTTTTTCTTTTATTTTCTATGCAACCAATGCAAATGTGTGTTGATTATGCAAGCAACCAAAACCTCTATAAAAATTCTGTACCCACACAAAGTCAGCAGTATTTTTCTTACCTTACCACCCTAAAGTACAGTTCCCATTAAACTATGACAGAGATAACGAGGCTGGGAAATAAAAAAATTGCACATTAGTTGCTAAAATAGGATCTAAAGGTTTTGCTTAAAGTATTGCATTATGTTTTAGGTTTTACAGCTTATTTTGGTTTTGTTTGATTACTCTGCTTTTACTTTCCTGACACTGATCCTATCTAATGTCTGTTCTCCCATACCTACTCTCTTTCCAGCTCGAATAATTCAAGCACTTCCATCACCAGGTATGTAATTCAGTCTGCTGAACGCATATTCCTACTGCTATCTTCCTCAACCTCTCTAGATGGATCTCCCTATATGAAGTTTATGGTCTCTTCACCCATAGCTTCCCTTTCCTTTTACTATGTTTACACGCCTTTTTGCTTTGCAGATTTTTTGAAGATTTTCCTACATGAACTGCATCATCAAGCTTGGTTGGGACACCAACTCACCTATTTAGGTTATCTAACGTCCATTATGTATTTCAGAGCATAAGGAGGATTCACTTCAGGTGGCTCTACGAAATCTCCATTCAAATGATCTACAATAAAGAAGTCAACAGTATTTTATAATCGATACAATTGTAAGGACACTCACTTGTTCAACTTAAACATTTAATAAAGACTACCTTCATTATATTTTGGAATCCAACGTATTTTGACAATCTGAGACAAAGGCGATTTCAACTGTTACGGTTCGTTTCGTAACATAGATGTTACGTTTAAAATGGGCAAAAGTACATTTTTTTATTTTTATTATTTTATCGTACTGAATCTATCTCTGAAGTTATGTCTATATGTTTTGAAACACCTTGTATATTAATATAGAAAATTTGCTCGTTTTAAAATGTCACGATGTTTGCGACGATGTAACGACTCAACAAACACGTAACGTGTGTCTTTCGTTTATCGACTTGTATGGATTTTATTAGAACGTTTAAGAAAAGATGCTAAGTAATTTCAGAAAAGGTACGAAAACGTGTTAACGTGTACGGTAAAGCGTGTTAAAAAACGAAAACAGGTGACATTTCTCCATTTGTGTGTTTTAATAATAACTTGGCAATTAGTACGTATAGTTTGGTCTGATGTATTCAAGATCGTGTCGAAGTATGTGTAAGTTTAATTGGTTAACGAAGCTCGTAAAGAAGGAATTACAGTATTTTTACGTTTACAAATTTGCTGCATTTATTTACGATTACATGAGATATTAATTAAAAGTATGAAAAATAATAAGTATTACAATATTCTTATCAAAATATTTAAAAATAATATAATAATGATAAATAATATTTGATAATAGTAAATCATATTTAATAATAATAAATAATAAATAACATTGCAAACCAAGTTCAGTTCCTGGCTGTGAGGCTGTGTAAATAAATAAATAAATAATATTTAAAGAAATAAAAAATTAAATGAAATAACAAATTCAAATAATGACGTCACATTAAATATTCCTCTAATTTCGAATATACTAAGAAAATAATATGACAGTAATACATCTCTGGATATATTTGTTTGTTAGTGTAAGAAATAAATTTCAAGATATAATTTATAATTTCTTGACTATTTTATAATGTAGCTTGATTATTTTATGAAGTAGCATGTTGTACTATTTTTAATATTGCCACCAACGTAGAATTCTGTGGAAAAATTATACATAACGTGGATTATTCGAATTCGGTATTGCTCGCTATACAAAATTATATAAATTTACTGATATAATACGGAAATAGAAATTGAGCAACAATAGTTACCTTGGCGTACTATTTTATAAGGTGAATACTTAATATAGAAATATGAAATATTTACGAAGAGTGTTTAGTAAAATAATATAAGCGTCGTAGAACGTGGTGTATTATTATCTATTTATACGTCACTTTTTTTTAAACTATTGATTTCTCTAGAATTTTTCACTCGAGCTTGCTTAAACCATATTCACACCTTTGCTAACGTGCACGAATAAAAGTACCAACGAGCAGGTTCAAACGCGAGAAAAAGAGATCTATCGTTTGTCAGAAAATCAAAGAAAAATATTCTTTTAAGCTCGTTCGTGTTTAAACAGTGTGAAAAAGATAGTCGACTATTCGATGTTGCTCCAATAAATGATTCACTCGAACACTGGTCTGATACGATACTTAATAAAAAAAAAAATGTTTTTAAATATCATTGATAATTGATAAATGTCAAAAATGCTATTAACGTTTAAAGTAACACGTTCTATAGAACGAAAAATATGAGATTAATAGAACAAGTGACGTATTGTAAATAGAAGAACATTATTGAAAATTATTTTTTATTTGAAAATAATATAGAATTTTCGTTATGCATTAGTTAATATTTCTAAATATGGAATCTGTATGACTATAATTTATATAGAAAATGTAACTTTCGTTATTTTAGAAGATTAATATTTCTTAAGTTTCTCTGTATTTGTATTCTTTTATATAAAGAAAAAGAAAAACGAGGTAAGTCGTTGGAGATTTTATTATTTGTAGAAACAATTGTATCTTCGTCGAAATAAAAATTCTAGAAAATGTAATCCTAGAAATACTTCTTCTATTTTATCAAATATTATATGCTCCTCTATATCTTCTCGTGTAGAAAAAAAGATTTGAGGAATTTTAGATTCTAACGTTAGTTCGCTCAGCATATAATGTATTATAACACGTATCAGTAAACAACTTATAAATAGATGTTATACAACTTTTTATCTACCTTTGAATATGAAAAGAGAACATAGTGTTCTATAGTTCTGGAACAAAATAATCTCCCCATTGTCATATTTCGTTTTTCAACTCCGCCACTTCTATTTTTCTCAATTTTCCTTCAATTTAAACGTAATATCGATACCTTTGAATATATTAAAAAAAAAAAAGAGAGAGGAAAAGGAAAAAATCACATAACCAAGTTCGTAATCTGTGATATCGTAAAAATTAGAAAACAAAAATAATAAAACAGTTTCTCCATTATCACATTTCTCTTCTTAACTCGGCTACTTTTATTTTTCTCAACTTTCCTTAAATTTAAACGTAATATCGATACCTTTGAATATATTAAAAAAAAGAGAGGGAAAGAAAAAAATCACATAACCAAATTCGTAATCTATGATATCGTAAAAATTAGAAAACAAAAATAATAAAACAGTTTCTCCATTATCACATTACTCTTCTTAACTCGGCTACTTTTATTTTTCTCAACTTTCCTTAAATTTATACTATCGATACCTTTGCATATATTTAAAAAAAATCACATAACCAAATTCGTAATCTATGATATCGTAAAAATTAGAAAACAAAAATAATAAAACAGTTTCTCCATTATCATATTACTCTTCTTAACTCGGCTACTTTTATTTTTCTCAACTTTCCTTAAATTTAAACGTAATATCGATACCTTTGAATATATTTAAAAAAAGAGAGGGAAAGAAAAAAATCACATAACCAAATTCGTAATCTATGATATCGTAAAAATTAGAAAACAAAAATAATAAAACAGTTTCTCCATTATCACATTACTCTTCTTAACTCGGCTACTTTTATTTTTCTCAACTTTCCTTAAATTTAAACATAATATCGATACCTTTGTATATACAAAAAAGGAAAAAAATCGCAACCAAATACATAATCTATGATATCGTAAAAACCAGAGAACAAAAATAATACAAGAGTTTATTATTATATTTCTCTTCTTAACTCCGCCATTTCTATTTTTCTCAACTCTCCTTAAATTTCGAATATATACGTAAATATCAATACTTAATATATTCCAAAAAAAAAAAAAAAAAAAAAAAAAAAGGAAGAAAGAAAAAGAAAATTTACATAACGATGTTCGTAGTGCACGATATTGTAAAAATCACGAATGAACGAGAGGAAGTATATAATTGAGATGTTATTCACACTCGTATCGAAACATCAGATCTCATTCAGACTGACAAACTTGGCATCGAACGTTGAAGATGTGATCAGGTGTTCCGAGACCGATTTTACTAACCCGACTTCGTTCGTTTTCGTTAAAAATAGTCACGAAGCCAAGTGTAAATAGAAACGGGATTACATTGTCGGGCGAAGCGGAGGGTGGCACGGTGCTCGTCCAACCTGATCACGGCCAATTATTTTACCGTCGCCCGGCGACGGTTTTGTTTTATCGTGACATGACGTTAGAGAAGCGCCAGTGACGTCACTGGACCCACTCAGCCGATAGACGGAAGTCACTGAAGCGATAAACATATTTATTAAGTGTGTTAAGAGGGGACCTTTGGCGCAACCCGAGGCGTTCTTGCGCTTAATGTTTGCCTTATTATTACTCGCGATCACCTCGGGTCCTTTTTACCTTAGCTTTCAGTCTTTCGCCTCGTGAAAATTACAAAGATTTCTTCGCTTTTTTACGCTCCTTTCTTTACACTACGCCTTTTCATCGTCGTCACGAAAATGTCAACGAAATGGTTGCCTCGATTTTACGAAACAAAATTTCCCGTGAGACTTCATTGCTATTCATGAAAATTATGGAGGTTCAACGTTGACAAATTTTGTTGTTTAACACATTCCGTGGCACGTTTTGGCCAGTTGAAATTTTCGCCGTGAAACGGAAATTTTTTAAAAGATCTGTTGTAAAGTCACGTATCAATATTTGAATAACAAGTATGGTGATAGTGGATTTATCATATCGTGGCTGGTTGGCGCATCGTTTCTTCGAATTTTCTTTAAGCTCGATGAGAAAATGCTGTAAAACTTGTTGTGAAAATAATGTTGAAAAGTTTGGTGCACAATTGGTAAGAAATTATACCGTAAAATTTGTAAGATTCTGGGATAATTGTTCTGCCAAATCGCATTTACGTCTACTATGTTTGAACTAAATTCATCGAAACATATCTTTGTGATTGTTACAAAAAGAAAAAATGTGTAACATACAACAAAATGTTTTACTTAAAATTAACATTAGATATAACAAGAATTGATATATTCCTATCTCTACCAACCGGTTTTAACCTTGTGTTTTAAAATAAAAGATTTATTATTTAGGGTTAAATGTTTATTTTTTATTTATAGTTTTACATCAATTAAAATATTTCAGTAAAGATTTCAGTATTTCTAAATTAATGTATAAGCAATGATTAATTAAAAGTAAAAACAAACAAAAACATAAAATTATATTTTTCACTTAGACTTTTATGATAAATGGTTGTGTTAGTAATTTCATTTTTAACCAAATTGAAAAATAAAAAAATTAATAATAAGTTACTAATTAATTTTAATTATTTTTAATTTTTTTTAATTTTTAAATCTAACTTTTCACAATATAAAACACAGTTCGTAATTTCTGCTATTCCTTTCAATCACTCACAATAAAATTGACTGATAATGGAAACCATAAAATTGGTGATAAACCGTGAATATGTAATTTCAGTAACACTTTTAGTACAAAAGCCAGCAACATTAGTCAGACAGCTCATAAGAAACGCACACAAAGGATGATATGAAGGCAGAAAACAGCTTTCTCACCTCACTTCTCATAAAACAGGGGAATACCCAAAAATACAAAGTAAAATTCTAACACTCAAAACTACTTAACACTCAAGAAAAATTATAAACATTAGCACTTAAAATACTAACTGGTCATTTTGACATATGTAAGTATATCACATACATATATCAGCAAAAATGGTATCAACAAGTGAAATCATTTCCAATAATTGTCGGATACACATAAATAAGAATTTTCATAATATTACAAAAAAAAATCTGAAATTTAATTTAAAATAGAAATTTTACGAGCAAATGTTTAAACCGGTCATTTTGACCGGTTGGTATATCTAGTATTAATTATAATAGCATTAGAAAACGCTATGTAAAAACATACAACTCATGTGGTAAAATAAAACTAATCACTTTGTAAAAATCAAATTTGTTGAATTGTTCTACAATGCATCTTAAACTCTGCAAATTTTCCTTGACAATTATTATTTTTTCGCCCTTATAAATATTACAAAACATACATCAGATATAAAACGATTAATTATGATAACGTGGAACGTATGCCATATAAAGTCGAATGATTTTTCGAATCTTTGTTTGTTAAAACAACGAATTCTCCTAAGTTTACGATAGGCTCGATATATTTACTATTTTTGAGAATTTGAATATTTTATTTTATAGCGTATTATTAATTTTACAATCTGGAGGAATACCAGACGTTTAATTAGTTTTTAAGTGCTTGGCTTCCCCTGCTCAATAGCAATTGACTCATCGTAATCTTATCCTTCGAACCAAGGACTAACGATAATAGGACGACCTGGATATACCGACTTTTTAAATTACCCTCGACTTGCACATTTACTATTATTTCACGTACAGACGACACGACAGAGCGTGAATATTAGAACTACAACACCTTCGAACTTCTTAGTTTTGTCGTGAACCCGGAAAGATAGTATTTTAACCTTCTAACTGCGGAATACTTGAAACTTAAACGTTCTACGTGTACGGAATGTTTCTTTGCGTAACATGAGCTTTGCTATACCGATCGATTGTACAATGTGTAACTAAATTACTGTTTTAATACTTAATACGTCAAATTGAAACGTAACAGTTTCATTTTCTTGCGGAGATATATTGTTTATTTAAAAATATTAATTTTGTAACTTATTTGCATCAGAGACGTTCAACGACCAGTGTTTTACCTTTAGTTTTGCTTAGAAATTACGTGTAGTAATCAATCATGTCAGTTTTTGGACTATTTTCCCTATTTAGTGATACGCAAAATGTCTGAAAAAATCTGGCATATTGAATATACGTAGGCACATGTTACGGAATTTTTCCCGATTTTTTCGTTGTAAATCTTAGTTGTAAAAAATAAAAAATGCAAAAATGCGGATATCTTTTGAAAAAAGGAAATATGGCTATTTTTATATTTTTTTAGCAGCAGTATATTAGCATAACCATCATCCTCAATTTTTTCAGACTTTTTGGAAGGATGCTTTGGACGATTGTAGTTAAAAAAAATTAAAAACCGATATTTTTAAGGTATTTCGCGTAGAAAAGTAACTTCTACTTCGAATTTTTACATTTCCTATATGCAGTGTGTATATTGTGCAACCTTAAACATTTTTATAGTCGAAAGAACAGTATACAAAATACGTCAATTTGACGGATTTGGAATTTCACGAATAAAATCAGAGAAACAATTGTTATTATCTACCAACAACTTTTCCTCACTTTTCTTAATAGAATGATACCAAAATATAGTTTATAAGTAAGTTAACAATATACGATTAAGTTGTCTCTAGTAAATCGATTTTTTTTTTAAGGAAAAATTCAATTTCACTGAAGAAAAACTCATAAACCTAATGTTAATTAGGACTTAATTAAAATCTACCATATTTGAACAGATGAACAGATATAAATTGTCTATATACTTAGAATAGAAAGACTTTTAAAAAGCTTTTGACTTGTGTAAAAGCTTCACAGGGACGTTATTCTAACAGAGAGATTTTCTTTAGAACTTTAACACAGACTTTTGTAAAACGTACACCTTTAACTAGAGAACATTAACTGAGAGATAGAGGCGCGGTTATTCGGATAAACAGGTATCCCGTTTATCAGGTCAAGGATGTCGCCGGATATCACCGATAGCCGCGAATATCCGGTAGACCGCAAACGTATAGAGATCGTGTGCGTTCCGAATGGCCTGTCACGTTTCGATAAGTATTCTGATGGATTTAACTGTCTGCACGGAATTGACATACGATACAGTTTACGATACGATCCGTAACTGGCATGCGGTATTGTTATATTTCCTTTTATTCTTCATACGAGTGCCATTGCTTGGAAACGGATTTAAATAGATCGCGCGGATTTCAACGTTTTCGTTGGAATTCATTGAAAAAGTTCTGCTGAACTTTCGGACAGCTTAACGAGTGATACGAAGCTATATACACGTACTCATTACTAAACTTAGGATTTTTATGCAAATTTATATCTTTGAGAATGTAGCGGAAAGAGTAGAACTTCGGTAAAAAATTATTTCATCTACCAGATATTATAAAATGCATTATTATTTTAAATGTATTTTATATTTCTTCGTATTACACCATTCTGTACAATTTTGTACCTCTAAATTTCCTATAGATGCATAAAAATAGATGACTTTACTAAACTGCAGATTTTTATGCTTTTATAGGAAATTTAAAAGTGAACGTAATGAGAAAAAGGTATACTAAATATCCAAATTATAGTACTTTTTATAACACTGCTAAATGAAATAACTTTCTTTTTTACTATATTCTGAAATATATAAATTTATATGAAAATTCACAGTGTGCACAATACGATTTAACCAAAAAATTTTCAAAGTGCTTGGGGTCATTGTCGTGCATAAACAAAATTATTATTACTAATTCTCTTTCTTGACAAAATGATGTGTGATTTTATATTTACGTAATGCTCTTTTCTCATTCTCTCCTCAATTTTTGTTAAGTCTCCTACAATATTTCCTCTAAAACACCTCCAAATTATAATAGACTGTCCTCCATGTTTTACAGTGGGCACATGATCGAATGGCAATTTTTCGTGCCAAAAACTGGTGTTGAACTTCATTATAAATATTTCACATTTTTTTTTTTTGTATTTATTGTAATATAAAACCAGCCATATTGATAAAAATATATTCGCTAAATGTAATTGTTATCAATAGAAATGTTGAAATAAGTAACTAAATATTTCATTTAAATTTGGTTTATTGTAAAACCGTAAGGTGCTATACAATTTGCAGGATTGTTATTCGATATATATCGAATATCGCGAATTGTTTCGAATTTTGTAAGGATTTTTCGCGCGGAAAAAACACGCAGGTTTCTGATTTTCAGAAATCGTAGATTCGTTTTCTGTTAAAACGTATTGCATTCAAAGGATTAACAAAGGATAAACTATTATTCTAGATGATACAAAGTTGATAATTAAATTTTGCAATCTTATGTTTGATGATTTTTTCCTTTTTTTATTGTAACAAAGTTATCAGTGGAAGTTGGTCGAGAATGAATAATAGCATTAAAGCTTGGCCGTGTTCAGGAGAAACTACGGAAGCATTCACTGCGTCAGCTTCTACGAAAAGGGATTATCCTGTAACAAGACAAGGCTCGACTATTCGAATGCTACGAAATATAGTCGAATGCTACGAAAAATCGGAGAATTGGGTTAGGTACGTTTGATTCATCTGTCGTTCGAAGTGATTATCACCTGTTGCAGTTCTTAAAAGCAGCATTCTCTGGCTGAAAAAAGATTCTCCAATGTTGACGAAAGTTTGACACATTTTCGCGTATTTTACTTCAGAGTCACTCGAATTCTATCGTCGAGAAATCAGAAAATTACTGGAAGTATGACAAAAAGATTATTCACTTGAATAATGCTTATACATAGATTAATTGAAAATTATAATTTTAATAAATTTCGTTTTAAGTAACGTGGAAATCACAAATTTAATTGTTAATCTTACGAGAAATCAAATTTTGTTGAGTTTTTTTAGAAATTAGATTCTTTTTTATTAGATTTTACCAACATTTCCATATGAATAACTGTCTTCAAACTAAAATTGTATACATATACAGCGACTGTTTATTTTATATTTGATAACTGTGTAAAAATTTAAAAACTACACACGCAGATTTATATCAGTTTCATACATGATGTAAGTTTCATCACAATTCCAACCAGTTGCAATTTTTTCAAAAACTTTCCTACACATCACCTAATAAACTAATCTTTCTAACTTCTCAAAAAAACCAAAAAAAAAAAAAGAAAAAACAAGTTGTTCTATTTTAAAAAATGTCTGAATATTAATGAGACTGATTGTATATACATATTTACAACGTGCCAAATTTACCGAAGTTCCATTCCAAACAAATAGGAGAAAATTCTTCGCCCATTCGAAATACAAAATCACTCAAAGTCAACTGACACTCGCTGACTGATCCTTGTACGATAGTATCAGCGCAGGAAGTATACACGTATCTGTATACAGGAAACTAAATTCGCCCGGGTAGCCGGTACAAAGACTGCGAAACATGTCTTGCCCTAGTCCTAACACCCGAGACCTAGTTCGTGAAGTTGTCCAGGTCTCGTTCAAGTAGAAACAAGCGAAATCGTCAGTCGTCGGTGACATAAATATAGAAACGCGAGAGGGAATGGTAGTGGAAAGCAGACACCGAAGAACCGGCGGAAACACGCAAATACACGTGTGTGCTTCTGTGTGTGTGTGTGTGTGTGTGTGTTGAAGCTCGTCGTTTAACTCTCTGCGTGTAGAATTTATTCGCCCGTGTGTCGTGCACGCGTGTAAGTAGCACGGAGGAACACAACGATCACGGTCGTTTCCTCTACAATGGAAAATTTTAAGTGTTTCTCCTCGATGCCTTGCAGCTCCCTTGAGATTTCCACACGTTTGACAGCGTGTGTGTTTCTTAGAAGTTTGTGAAAGGTGAAGGGGTCTCTATTATCTTCCGCCGGTTTGTTCGTTTATTTGAGAAAAAGAAGAGATTTGCTTTGTAAAGCGTGGCTATACTACTTTGCAACTATTGTATATAACTTCTTTCGAAACTTTTTTTGTGTAATTTCTACGAAACCTTTTTGTCATTTCTATTCTGTATGTGTTCGTTTGAATGTTTTCGATGTATACATACAGTGGGACACGGAAGTATTCGCGACCCTTTTAAAATAGAATAACTATTTTCAATTTGGACCGAACGAATTGAGCTCTTGTGAGAAGTTAGAAGGATTAGTTTACTAAGTGATACGTAAGAACGTTTTGAAAAAAATTTCAGTTGGTCGGAATTAGGGTGAAAATAGTAATGACTTTTTGCAATTCTTTTTTATTTGAGTCTGTAATGAACATTTAAAGAATATATTTTGTAGAGTTAAAAATGGCGTAAATCGAAGTTTATCACGACTTTCGGCCTAATGCTGCAATAAATCGAAAATTTCTTACGTCTTTCAATGCCTGTTGCTTATTTCTACATCAACTGTTTTCGATAAAAAAAAAGATTTAAAAAATTCACTATTTTTTTTGTTATTTCGATCAATTGCAACTTTTTCAAAATTTTTTAATACATATCTAATAAATCAATCTTTTTAATTCCTCAAAAAAAGAAAATTAAGGCTTTTGGTCGAATTTTAAAAGAGTTATTGTTTTAATGGGTGTTCCAATATTAATGGAAGTTTATTTATGTGTTTTTTTTTTTTTTCGTTAACTTATTGGAATTTCGATTAATTTCTCTAGAGCAGGTTATAAGTAGATTAAATGATATTGGGTCATTTCTCGTGAAGTAATTCAGCTTATTAGTAGACTACGTATTTTTATGCAAATTTATACTTTTTTAAATACAGTAAAAAAAGTAAAATTTCGGTAGAAAATAATTTCATCGACCGGATAGTCTATAAAACACTATAATTTGAATATTTCTATATTTTTTCATATTACGTCCATTCTGTGTAATTTTGCACCTCTAATTTTCCTACAAATGCCTGAAAATCCGTAGTCTAGTCATTAATTACGTTGAAATAAAAAGGTGTGTATAATAGCGATACACAGAAGCGTTTAGATTAGGCAAATCTGTTTATCAGACTTAGGGAAATGTTATGTCTGCGTAGATACATATATACAGTCGCTTGTGTATATCAGTTTCAAAACTAGTAGATTTTTATGAGATGTTAACTGTTGTAAGCATCATTTAGGGAAACTGGAGTAGGTTGACATAATGAACTCAGCTTGCATACAAACTTCAAAAAACTAAATAATAACAAACAGAAGAAAATGAGCCTAACTCGGATCTGAAAGGACCCAGGCTTAGTTTCTAGTGCGTTCAGTTTTCCAAGAGTTGACAAGGTGTGGTTAGGGTATACACGTGTTTATTTGAAAGTCAAATTATAAAAAAATCAAACATTTCAACGACCATTTATGAAAAATTAAAATACGCTGTCACAGGTAAATTCGAGAAATAATAAAGGATCGTTGAATTATTCCAATTTTCTACATTTTGTATGCAAGTTGATTTTACTGTATCAACCTTCCCTTGCATAATTTGTAGTCTCTTGTTCGACTGTGAGCATTGCCAGTATTTTATACGCTAATAAAACAGTTTACCAAGCTGCAAACAATGTAGTATGCATTTTTTAATTTTAATATAAATAATTTTATACTTATTATAGTACTTATTATTCATCCATTCATTACAGGATAATGAACCTAAATATTTGTCAAATTATAAGAGGTACACAAATTTTTTTTAGGTTAAATTTAAATTCAACTATTTACATATTTTTTTTTTTTACTCAATTCGTGTAATAGTACAAATCTATTGTTTACAGAAAAGGTTTTGCTTATTTAATTTTAACTTCTCACACTTTTTATTTGTTTGTTTCAAATTTCTTTTTGTAGAAAAAAAAGAATCAATAATATTTATTCAATTCGTGTAATAGAATAGTTTCTATTTTTCAGTGAAAGGATTTTGCTTATTTAATTTTCTTACATTTCTTCTTCATCTGTTTCAAGTTCCTTTTTGCAAAAAAATTAAATAATTCTTATTCAATTTGTGCAGTAGTATAGTTTCTATTTTTCAGTGAAAGGATTTTGCTTATTTAATTTTCTTACATTTTTTCTTCATCTGTTTCAAGTTCCTTTTTGCAAAAAAATTAAATAATTTTTATTCAATTTGTGCAGTAGTATAGTTTCTATTTTTCAGTGAAAGGATTTTGCTTATTTAATTTTCTTAAATTTCTTCTTCATCTGTTTCAAGTTCCTTTTTGCAAAAAAGATTAAGTAATATTTATTCAATTCGTGCAATAATACAGTTTCTATTTTTCAGTTACAGAATTCTGCTTATTTAATTTTCTTACATTTTTTCTTCATCTGTTTCAAGTTCCTATTTGCAAAAAAGATTAAGTAATATTTATTCAATTCGTGCAATAATACAGTTTCTATTTTTCAGTTAAAGGATTCTGCTTATTTAATTTTCTTACATTTTTTCTTTATTTGTTTCAAATTTCTTTTTGCAAAAAAAAAATTCAATAATATTTAGTCAATTCGTGCAGTAGCATAATACATATTATTTACGGAAAGAATTTTGCTCATTTAATTTCAGCTTCTTACATTTCTTCTTTATTTGTTTCAATTTTTTTTTGTTCACAAAATGATTAAGTAATATTTATTCTACTCGTGCAGTGGTACAGTTTCCACTGTTCACAGAAAAGATTTTGCTTCTGACTCTGTTAGACTGAAGAATACTGAGTAAGAAATGAGTATTCTTAGCGTGCATTCTGCATATATTAATACTTAGCGTGCATTATATACGCAGGGAACGATATTTATACCGGTTGGACACATAACCGGTGTCGGAGGTTTTCTTAAAAATGAAAACAGAATGAAGAGAACACAAATTGTTTCGATATATCTGCTGTGATGGACAAACACTATTATTATGCATTCCGAAATGAATATAGAAGTGAATACATTGTGTCCGGTATGCGTTTCTGTGCTATTTTTCATGAGATATTGCAACGAACGTTGGTGATAAATTCGTTACTATATTTAGCGTGGAATAATTCAGAATAGATCGTTAGCTGTTTCTTCACAACATGTTATACATATAATGTTTTTCGGTACATTGATGTTCACTGCTAAATTGTTTTGATGAAAAACAAGCTGGCATCGTTATTCTGAGTTGAAAGAGGCGATTAATTTATCACCACTGTTCACGGCAATATTTCATAACTGAGACAGAAATAAATTTTCTACATCTCAAAGACGCGTAATGAGGTTAATTTAATAAAAATATACGCTCTCCTTGAAAAAATATTTGGTTCATTCAATTCGGTTTGTACAACTTTCAGGGTGATTTTCACCCTTTCACCGTGGACGATTGGCGATAAAAATATTGATTATAAAATAATAATACTTGCATTTATCTTTAATCGTTGATATATTGGCCATCATTTTTAATGACTTTCTCCCATCTTTCAATCAATCGTTTAATCCCATTTTCGAAAAATTTGTATGATTTTGAATTCAAAAACTGAGTTACTGCCAATTTGACATGTTCTATATCGTCGAAATTTTTATCGGTTAAAAAATTTTGTAAAAAGATCGAAATAAGTGATAATCACTTGGTGCAAGGTTCGGTGAGTATGGTGGGTGAAGTACAAGTTCCCAATTATAGCTTTTAATTTTTTGTAAAGTTGTTTTTGCTGTGTGCGGTCGAGCGTTGTCGTGATGGAATAAAACTCCTTTCCTATTCACTAATAATGGTCTTTTTTCATATAAAGTTGCGTGTAATCGATCAAGCTGTTGACTGTATACATCGGCTGTTATTGTTTGATTTCGATTTAAAAACTCAAAGTAAATCACACCTCTAATATCCCACCATACGCTTAACCGTTTGAGTGCCACGAAGCTTTGCAAACATTCGGCCGAAGAATGCGGCGCGATCGCGTTTCTTTCGTTTTTCCTTTCTTTCCTCATTTTTGTCACATCTGCAGGTTGATAAATAAAAAAGTGTTCCTCAACAACAGCTCTGAAGCTTGTAAATGCAAGGATTTCAATTTAGTGGGATCTCGATAAACGGTAACAATAAAGACACGCATTGACAAACTCTGAACGTGCAGTTAGTTCGACTATAGCTGACATTTTTAGGCACTGAACAGGAGAAGCGCCATCGCGCCGCTTGGTACTCAAACGGTTAATAAAATTTTTCGCAGATGAAGTTGCGCTTTAGGACATGGTATTGGGTTCTTACCCACAGCCATTGTCTTTCATGTTTTGGATTCTTGTATAAAACCCATTTTTCATCACCCGTAACAATCTGATCGAGAAATGAACAAGAAGTTTGTCGCTCTCGTAATGAAGCACAAATATTCATTTGCTGGATACAATTCGCTTCTGACATCGTACAGAATCCATTTCCCAAGCTTCGATATTTTTCCAATTTGTTGTAAATACCTATGTACAGTACTGCTGCTACTATTCATCCTTTCTGCTATTTCTTTAACTACCAAATGAGTTTCTGCTTCAATTAAAGCTGCTAAATCTCGGATGTCAAACATTACTGGTCGACTGGATTATGGTTTATCGGAAAGGTCAAAAATCCGATTTCGAAATTTGGAAAACCACGTTTGACATTTTCTTGCACTTGAAACATCTTTGTCATACACGTCAGAAATACATTTAACTGTATTTTTTACTGTATTACCGTTTTTTAAAGTCATACAGCATGCAATGCCGAAAATGAATTTCGTTAACACTCATTGTTTGAATTTGTTTTTAATGGGAAATATCGTTCTGAATACTTATGATGTACGTTTTAGACTGACTAGAGAATACCTCTTGAAAGGTTCAGGGAGAAGTTTTCATAAACATTTCGTCGAAACAAGATACTGACGTTTATATAAAGTGCAATAAAAGACGACACGACTTATGGGATGACCTGATAGATTATGGTCAAGCTATTAAAAAAGAAGTATTCATACGTCTATCAAATTTCTATTTTTCTTCTAACTTTAGTTTGAATTCAAGATAGAGGACTTTGAACTAAAAATTGATATATAATATCTCGACTTTCTTTATTTAACACTAGATTTACGGGCTTTTCTTGTGTGAACCAAAAACTGAATCTTTCCTTCCAGACATCGATTTGTTAGAGACAACATAACTGTATATTACTAACATATTTACAAATTCGGATATATTTTCGTATCATTCCATAAACAAAAGTAAGAAAAAGTTGCTAGTAAATAATAACAATCGTTTTTGTAATTTCTCTCGTGAAATCTCAAATCCGTCAAATTAACGTGTCCCGTAAATCTAGTGTTAAAATTGTATTGGAACAGTGAACATTCGAGACTAACATACGTAGTAACTAAAAATTCATATGGCAAGGGGTTAATTCAAACGGTGCTTACTGTGATAAAAATGATTATTTGTTAAATTTTAATAAATGACTATTGTTAAAATTGTCGGTCTTGTTTAAGAACATGTGGAGATCGCGAACTTAGTTGCAAACCTAATAAATCATTCTTGATAAAGTAATTATAATATCTATTCACTTATAGAAAAAAAAACCATCAAAACCTCTACACTCATCCAATACATTTTCCTGAAACAGTCGAAACGATCTTAACTCCTTACCGTATAATAACGAGTTTCACTCGTGATACAGATTATGGTCAAGGTATTACAAAATAAGTATTCATACGTCTATCAAATTTCTATTTTTCTTCTAACTTTAGTTTACTAACCTAACCTAACCTAACTTTAGTTTGAATTTAAGGTAGAAGACTTTCAAATAAAAATTGATATACAACATCTCGACTTTCTTTATTTAAAATTGCATTGGAATAGCGAACATTCGAGACTAATATACGTAATAAAAATTCGTACTGCAAGGGGTTAATTCATAAAACCAAAAAGGAAATCTACCGACGCGCGAGCACACGCCATTTCACGTATGCAACGTTCTAATATATTCGAAACAATGCTTAAAATTAGCGACGATCGTTCGATTGAAAATCAAAGGAAGACAGACATCTATGTGTGTGTGTGAGATGTCGGTGTTGGTAGACTTAAATACACATCATCGAATGAGAAAATAGATGGACCGTGACCTGTTAAGCTGCTGTGTGTAATCTTAGCTGAATTCTCTTGCTTCTCACCCTCCTTAGTATATCAAAGCTCTTCTTCTTTCACCGCTTCCGCTACTTTAACCGTTTTCAAGCTGACTTCCGTGATGTACGTATACACTCGTAAATAATACCAATTTCTTGTCCGTTCGTCGTTTCTATCTGTGCGCGTGTGTCTCGCACGTGTTATTACCATACCTCTCGTTGTGCAATCGTATTATCGTCTCGAGTGGTATATTAAAACTTCAACCGACCAACCAACCGACGAGAGACCGGATTCACAAATTCCCTATGGCGCGATGAATTTCATGGGAGAACGTCACGTTATGTTACGTGCGCGGGTTTATTCAGCACGGCTTTTAGATTACGCCTACGGGAAATTTATTTTCGGGTTTACCTTAGAATCTGTCTCGCGGCGAGTCGCGACGATTTCATTCCGCAAAGGCCGATGGCGAATTTTCTTGGATCTTATAAATATTTGAATCGCGTTGATCAATAACGACGAGCGACCGACCACCTCGCCACAAGTCGTGTTTTAATACGACGGACGGATAAATTCCAGGCTAGAGAATATTACTTTTTTTTTTTTTTTTTTTTTTTTTTGACGAAATGGATTACGAACAGATGTCGGATAAACGAGAGGGAAATTTATTGTACGAGTTTACGCGTGTTCTATGGATAACGTATTAACTGGTGATGTATGAATCGAATCCTCGTGACTCTCTTATTGCTTGGATACCCTTCGAGAATCCTTCAACTATAACTGGCAGCTCATTATTTTCCAGACGAGTGTTTTCGTCGTTAGCACGGAGAATTATCGAGACCGCAAATTCCGGGATTTAGATCAAGCACGAATTTGATATCTCGCGCGTGGATCGGCATAGACTCGCGCCGGAATATATAGCAAAGCTCGTGAAATTGGTTAGGAGTCTGAAATAAATGTGTTTTGAGTGTAAAGACGGTTCTAATAGGTACGATAGCACAGTTTTTAGGAGAGGAAATTATGCTAATAGTTGAATCTAAAGATTATTTTCAGGGATTTGTTTTTAGCGAAATTAACGATAGTATTCCTAAAAATAGGGGGTTGCTCGAACCCATAAGTTGAAAAACCTGAAATTAGAACTATTTTCCTTATGTAAAAAATTCTCAAAACATTATTTGTTGTCGTGTGCACGTTTAAGTTCAGTATTCGGGAAGTCTTCGTTGCTATATGTAAAAAAGTATAGTCTTCGTAATAGGCCCTCAAAAATCGGCATCTATTGATGCTGCAACACTCAGGGCCGTATGTTGCAGTCTGAGGGTTCCAACGATAAATGCATGGTAGCATATGATTTTTGATGTTTCAATTAGTTAATCGTCGAGTTAAGTCAAGTTTTCATTTATAAATGAAAAATGTGTAAGTATTGGATACTATCTGAAATATTTCGAATTTCTTTCCACAACTACGGAACTTTTTTGCACTTTTTACCTACATGTACAGGTAAATTAACACTTTGCCACGCGCTCGGGGAGATCTGCCGATATTACGAAAAAAATGGATATACTTGATATATTTGTGAATTTTCTAGCGTACCATTGCATAAATTTTTCTGTTTCGGTATATTAGTATACTTAAAAAAGAAAATAATACTTTGTTGTTTGACATATTTTTATTTTATTTCAACATTTGACCAACTACTTTACTAACTAAAATATTTTAATTCGTGTGAGTGATATGAAATATCAAATAATTATTATTTTATTGTTTCCATTAATGAAATTTTGATATGTTGGTAGTTTACAAGCAAAAAAAAAAATTAAATTTTTGATGGGCAATCGTCCACAGTCAATGAATGAAAATTGCCCTCCATGTTCAGAGTAGTAAATATATTTAAATTAATATCTTGAACATTATTAGACACGGTGTGTGTTGACAAATCTTACGTTTTTTCAACGTCAACATTATTTTCGAGAAAAATATTTAAGACAACACTTTTACATTTTTTTGCGCAGAATCCGAATATGCAATAAAAAATAGCACGTTCCGTTAAAAAAGAACGACTTCCGGTCTGAAAATCCTATTTCCAGTATGTACCGAAAATTGCAACTACCACCATTCGATAGAGCATATTAAAATTAGTTATTAAAATTTTTTTATGTTTTCAATAAAAATCACTGTCCACTATTTTAATAAGGTTAGACAAGTGGTCTAGGACACCCTGTATATTTATAGCTTGGTCTTCAATTATTTAACTGTAACTTCATAAAATATATATACATAATTTATACATTCTTCTCTTTTTCAAATCTTCTTTTGACAAATTTTAATTTTTTACCGATTATTAAAAGCGTCTATTACTCATAAGTACAACGCTATACTACAGTACAGAATTATTGTAATTATTCTGTTTAGAATTGTCACTTTAAGTTTTGTGTATTTTTCGTATTGACTGTGAATTCAACTCATAGTCGTGGTGAAAATTAATCTTTACACGACCGTTTCTAAAGAGACTCTATTTTGCAAGTAGTGCACGAAGATACGAACAATAAGATAATATCATTAATACGAAAATTCGTATGGTTTTTGGCAAGAGTTGTCTTCAGGCGTTCTAAAACGCAACTATTATATAATTCAAGCCAAATCTTGAAAGCACATAATTATTCGATAGCTAACATTTAATCGTACATTGTAATCAAAAAAGTTTATAAATTCGGTATTTCTTTTCTTTTTTTAATTGAGTTATTTATAGTCGAGTCAATTAACTTGGTTATTAGCAATTATTGTAACTATGATATTATTCTTAGTCAGTAGATGTGTTTATTTTAGAAATTTGATGAAGGTCTCTATCCTGTCTATGTTGGAATTTTCCTTTAATAGTGGGCAGATATTAAAGCGGATACAATGGCTTGTGTATTTTGAATATTATAACAGATCCACTGTAATTATCTGGAAAATTAAGTTTGTTTTCTATTTTTCGCATAATTTAAGAAATGAATATTTTCGGTACATTATGTTATTTTATTAAAAAAAAAAAAAAGTCTTATAAACGTGTGATTATAAAACTGGCCGAAAAGAACGTTCATTTTCCTAATCCAACCCTAATCTATGATTTTAAAATTCAGGTAAATAATTGAACTGTTTTGGTCTACAACAACTTTACGAAACATTCCCTCGTTTTATTGTACAGGTCCTGAAACAGAATGTCGAATACGGTCCTGGCTGCAGTTAGATGCAAGCTGCGCCACCACTCGATGCTTTAATTTACGAACTCGCTATATTTGTTCCACCGACTGTACACCGGGAGTATTCGATGCAAAATGAAAATGTTCAAAGTTTCAATTTTCCACGGATGAAACGGGTTATCGCGTGAATAACGAAACGTTCATCATTGTTTCGCATTTCTCTCTCTCTCTCTCTCTCTCTCTCTGGCAGAGTTTTTTTTTGCTTTTCAGTCATGCTTTGACAAAAACGTAATATTCTACTGCTCCTATTAAAAGAACCGCATTTTTCATCGGTGTTTCGTTTATACCTTGCGCAACGCGTTACTGCAAGCTGAACCACATCGCTTTGAGCTATTTATATTATATATTTTCCCGGGGTAAGAAAAAAAAAAAATTAATCTGAAATACAAGAGGGTACTTGGTGAACTCTTATCGCTTAATATAAAGTTTCCGACGTCCCTATACACACACCGAAAGAGGGATTTTAATGACAGGCTCCTCTCACGCTAGGGAACAATAATAATTACGCTCATCCTCTCTCGATCATGGTAAATAATGAATTTTTTTTTAAATGTAACCCTCAGTTTTATTTAGGTACATTTTTTTGTCGGTCTTATTTTATAACCATCGACGATATTCTCTGTCGAGATGAATACACTTCCGCTGGATGCAAATTTGTTTTTTAATCCACGTTAAATTTCCAGTTTTACAGTATTTAACATTTCGACACAAGGTTCGTTGCAAAGTGACTATTTGTCCCGTTATTTTGTTACAATACCTACGTCGTTGGGAAGTTGTAATATCGTTGTAGCGTGTTTTATTACTGTAACCAAGGTTATTACGAAGTAACGAACAAAAGAATTAATTGTAATCCTTCAAAATAGGATACTACCCTTTTATATTATCCTTTGAAATCCAATTTTAACAAGGGATTTCCGTTGGAGCGATTTATCTGTATCGGTATTTTCTTGCGGTGACCAATTATTTTTGTCGCGTCGGTGTTGCTTTATCGAAGAAGCAACGAAAAATCCGATTTCTATCGAACGAATATCTTTCGTTGTTATAACGATGTTAGAATCCTCCGGCCGTAGTTCTTGACGTATTGTAAATAGCGCTTTTGATTCTCTTCGTGTTGTTTTATAAAAATATACAACAATAACGATCGGTGTGTGTCTCTTTTCCTTGGGCTTCGACAAATAAGCCAGGTTATTTATAAATTATGGAAAATCATTGTTTCTCAAGGAAAATGTGTTGTATTATTAATAAACGTGTACTCTTCCGCGAAACTTATTGCAAATAAAACTTGAACTTTCATATTTTCCCTCCAGATTCTTTCTCTCTAATATTCACTCACTCACTCACTCACTCACTCACTCACTCATTACTCACGTATTCACTCATTTACTCACTCACTTATTCACTCATTACTCAGGTATTCACTCATTCCATCACTTACTTATTCACTCATTTACTCACTCACTCATTTATTACTCACTCATTCACTTATTCACTCATTTACTCACTCAGTCATTTATTACTCACTTATTTACTCATTCACTCACTCACTTATTCACTCACTTACTTATTCACTCTCTCACTCACTCATTTATTCGCTCTCTCATTCACGCACTCACTCATTCATTCACCCATTTATTTACTCACTTACTCACTCACTCACTCGCTAACTTATTCACTCACTCACCCAGTTACTCTACTTCCTTCTCTTTTTCTTTTTCTATTCTACTTACTTTTCCTCGTTCTCATTCTCTTTCTCATTCTCATTCCCATTTTCATTCTTATTTTTATTGCCTTTCCTCTTTCTCTTTCTCTTTCTCTTATTTCGATTCGAGAAGAATTTACCGCTCGCTTTAGAAGAAATGTCAGACACGTCCTCGGTTGATTAAAAAACGTGCTACGGTTTTCGTTGATGAAACCGTACTCGAAGTACATACACGAAGATTCAACCGTATGGATATATATATTTCGAAACAATCAGAAAATTCCGGTGTCTGAATTTTTCAGGAGAATATGCGAAATACCCGGGGCGGGAGAAATTTTGTCACACTTAATAGAGTAACACTTTTTATCGAAATTTTAAAATACCTGACATATTATGGTCTTCCATATATCGTATTCTTTTTAATACTGTTAAACATTATTCGAATAAATAATTCTCTTTATTATTTGATATAACAAAAAGAATAATATACGTATACATGTTTATTTGTATAATAAAATGTGTGATTTCTTCATTTTCGAATATGTAAGTGTTTAATAATTCTATACAGGTACATGAAATTATTCTTGGCTTCATTAGAGGCGCACGATAAACAAGTGGTTGGTTATTTATAAAGTTTACTCGACATCCTTTACCGGAGCAAATATCTTTTACATGAATTATGGAAAATAATATTCATAAAAAGTTGACCAAACAATGGCGAAAATCTCCATTAAAATTAGCATTAAAATGTATTCCATGAGATTATTATTCTCCATAAGGAGAATTTTATTCTCTTTCAAAAGGGAAAAAAAATTTGTGAGAACAAATCTCACAGATTCTACATACTTGAACAAAGTTCGTCAATATCTTTAAGAAACATCCGATCATTCTGTATATATGCATTCACTCCGGAAACATTTATTCTTCTCACAACGTTCTATACAATGAACTTCCAAGGTTTCGACCATTGAAACGGGTAGTTTCCTTCAAAACGGTTTTTCTTAGGCCAAAGTAAAGGATGATAAAACGTGCTGCAGCCAAATTTACGTATACAAAGATAAATTAAAAGTACCGAATAAAATCTTTTGGCTTGGGATCAATTCTTGAAAGTCCGCATAAACAATACTAAAACTTCGTCCCATTCTATTTTTCTATTTTTCACGAATCTACGTAAATCTACAAGTTATGAGAAAAAACGTTGGAAGATATTAGCGTGAACAACTTGTATATTTTCACTGATACATAATGTTAACTTTAGCGAAGAAATGTTATTTAAATCATATTTTGTATTTATCATATTGAATCATATTTATATTCTGTTTTATTATATAATACATTATGCGTATATGGTGTGTATAATATAATTTTGTATTGAATTTTTCTCTTACTATTTTGTCAGAACAGGATTTCGAAATATATACGATAGTAATGAAAGTGATGAAAATATACATATGATAAATAGATAAAAAATATAGCATTTCATCTGAAAAAATTAATTTGACTTTGAAATGTTCCACACTAAATTAGATACAAAAACAGCATTTACAGTACCAAAGGACCTCCTCTGTACTAAATTACTTTCGTTAATATATATTTTTTTAGTATTCAATATTCAGATTTTCAGACTTTCAGTATTCAGATGTTCAGTATTCAATATTCAGATTTTCAGATTTTCAAATTTTCAGTGTTCAGATTTTCAGTATTCAATGTTCAGATCTTATTCAGATTTTCAGACTTTCAATATTCAGATTTTCAGTATTCAATATTCAGATTTGCAGATTTCCAAATTTTCAATATTCAATATTCAGATTTTTAGACTTTCAATATTCAGATTTTCAGATTTTCAAATTTGCAGTATTTAGATTTTTAGTATTCAATATTTAGATTTTCAGATTTTCAATATTCAGATTTTTTGTATTCAATATTCAGATTTTCAAATTTTCAGTGTTCAGATTTTCAGTATTCAATATTCAGATTTGCAGATTTCCAAATTTTCAGTATTCAGATTTTTTGTATTCAATATTCAGATTTTCAAATTGTCACTGTTCAGATTTTCAATATTCAATATTCAGATTTTCAGATTTTCAAATTTGCAGTATTCAGATTTTTAGTATTCAATATTTAGATTTTCAGACTTTTAATATTCAGATCTTTTGTATTCAATATTCAGATTTTCAGATTTTCAAATTTTCAAATTTTCAGTGTTCAGATTTTCAGTACTCAATATTCAGATTTTTAGACTTTCAATATTCAGATTTTCAGTATTCAATATTCAGATTTTCAAATTTCCAAATTTTCAGTATTCAATATTCAGATTTTCAGTATTCAGTATTTAGATTTTCAGTGTTCAGATTTTCAATATTCAATATTCAGATTTTCAGATTTTCAGATTTTCAGACTTTCAATATTCAGATTTTCAGTATTCAATATTCAGATTTGCAGATTTCCAAATTTTCAGTATTCAGATTTTCAGTACTCAATATTCAGATTTTCAGATTGTTAGTATTCAGATTTTCAAATTTTAAATATTCAATGTTAAGATAAAATAAACATCCTGTATGTGTTTTACAAGTGCTTTTTGCTACAAATTTGATTACTATATTTGTTATCATTACCAATGCAAATGTAACATTGTACATTAATTTTATTTATATCATACAAAATGTTGTTTTTCGAATTATACGCTGTTTTTATTCCATTGAATTAAGAATATTATTGCTCATGTTAAAGCAACCAAAATTTATATATTTTATTATATTTAGTTCTAATCAAGACAATTAACTATTGAAATAGTCACGTTAAAATAGTTCAGCTTCTGTATGAAAAAGTAAAGGGTACCTATATCTCCCTGATTAGAGTGTCTGAAGATAGGTAAAGTTTGAGAACTTTTTTCGTACGTAATTATTAAATGAAAAGCTTATATTTTTTCGGTAGACATAAATGTAACTTTCAGCTTCTTTTCTCTAATTGTCAAGAAAGTAATAATGTTACAAAATGGAAAAATTGCTCGTCAATTGCAAAACTTTACTGGTCGCCATTGCTGACAAAGATTGGAAAGTCTGAAATACGAATTCTTTTCTGTTCACAAATAAAAATGTATCGAATAATATAATTATGAAATAAACGTGAAATCTACAAATATAGCGTATAATTTTCCAAAAATTGTAATTATTACAGAATTGGTGGAAATTTAAAGAGGAATAACCTCTTTTTACAAAAAAATATCAATTTTCAGTTTCTAAAAAATTAAGTAACTGAGATACCGAAAAAAATCTTATGCTGAATTGTAGTTTAAACATTGTCATTCACAAATCAAACAGAATTTTTTATTTTAAATGTTCCAATTTTTGCCTGCAACGGTGGTCAGCAATCGATGTTATATCAGAAGATATTTCGCAATAACTCCTCCATTTTGTAATACTTTTATTTTTTAAAACTTAAAGAGAAAAGTTGTAGGTTACGTTAACATCATCCAAAAAATATTGAAACGTTTCACTTAGTATCTACCTATGAAAATGAATTCCCAAAACTGTATCTATTTATAGACTACCTGTGGATGGTCTATCCCAGTGGTTCCCAAACTTTTTTGTCCTACCGCCCTCTTTCCAGAAAAAATATTACTTAGCGCCCCCTGGAAACTAATTTTTTTAAAATTTTAATAGCAATTAATAGGAAATATATATGTATTAATGTTTCTACCTTTTTCGTAAAATATAATAAAGAAAGGTGTAAATTAGAAACATTGAACTTTGAAATTATGAAACTATTTATTGAACTTAGAATAGAATGTAATACAATCACCACTCCCCTAAATCGCTGCAGCATCCACCAGGGGGCAGTGGCGTCCATTTTGGGAATCACTGGTCTATCCCATTAAGACAATTTCATCAATATGGATTTATTTGAAAAACACAGGTTGTCCTAATTGCGTAAGACACCCTATATAACAAATACCAATAGCTATTTCTGAAACCGTTTTAATACCATGATAATAGAAAACAAGGGGTTAAGAGAGTACTGTTCATTGAAGTATTCCGGAACAGTTTAACTTCCCCCAGTCTGTTTCCCTTTTTAGAGAGACCTCGATGCCAATCCTGCATCTAACCAATGTGAACAAAAGAGCTGCGTCCTTATTGTTAACGGGCGCTCCTCAGTTTTGTTACAGGTAGTAGGGGATTGTATAACAAAAGGGGTTTCTCCCGTGGAAAACACTGGTTCGAACTTCTCTGTATATACATATGTACATATATTTCGACGTATATTTCATGTTCCCCAAGTAACATTTCTCCTACAATATAATTTGTCAGCGACAAAACTATAAGACACTCGCTATTTTAGCTAATATTTTATTAAATCTGCTACGCGCAGTCGGTCGTGATCTGTGGCATCTGAAGAATATTTAGCGACTGGTAGTAAAAAGCAGTCACAGGCTAGCGGATTATTCCGCGCTTGGTGATAGAAGACAGTCGCAGGCTCGCGGAATATTCCGCGCTTGGTGATAGAAGACAGTCGCAGGCTCGCGGAATATTCCGCGCTTTGATGCAAATGGGTTAATACGAGACCGTTCATAATATGAAACCTCAGCTTATCTTCGTTACGGAGAAGTTCGAACGTCGCAGCGACATTTCTTTGTTTCAGAACTAACCTTAGTTCAGTTGCATTATCCAAATGTAGCGTAGAAAACAACGTAGTGTCTTGAACAAGCATGTGACAATTATGTTGTAGAATGCTTATTTTGCACAGGACTTTATTCTTCAGATATACACGGTGAACAATGGGTTCAGTGTATAAAATGTTACCAGTGAGTCCATGAAGACTACAGTGCAGACAAAATTAATTTGATATGCCCACTGTATGAAAAAAGACAGAAAAAATAAGTTTTGACAAAGTGAAACCTGGATCTCATATTGAGCGACCAATTTTTGAAATGATACCAAAAAAAAAAGGGTTAATAAACATTGAAGCGTGTGAAAAAAAAAGTATTAAATTAATTTGCGCGCATAATAGATACACGGCGCATAAGTAACTTCAAAATCAGTTCAAATGTAATTTCAATCAGTTAGAGTGTCAAAAAGAAAATCCCAAAGAATGTCTAAAAGTGATGAAAAAACCAGAATGCTTCGTTAACTTGTATATGCCTATCATATAGATTTTATAATAGTGATTATATTCTTATCTTCATCCTTTCTCTCGTGCATTTTTTTTTCTTCTTCTCGATAGAGCATGCTAAATAAATACTCGGTTATTTATACACAGCTTCTGCGATTCTTGAAGAATATGTAGAGACCTGTGCACTTCTATCAATTTCCCTTTATACTGTTCCTTTGCAACCAATACCGTATACTTTCCTTACTTGTTTCTACGCCGACAGCCTCGATAAAGAAGGCGTTCCTGTGTGAACGTCGGAGACGGAACACTTCGGAAATGTACCAACCCGATCGAACGCCTATTGATTACGTTACGGAAATAAAGTAAAAAGGTAGGAAGGCTCGTTTAACGAACACTATGAAGAGATGTGTATGTACACTCCTGTTCATAAGTATTAGGACACCTGAAAGTGAAGTATACTGAAATCTACTTAGAGAATTCTATTGATGTCTAATGAAATATAGTACAATTCCTGGCCATCGAATTAGGACCACTACAAATTTTAAGCATTTTTCGCGTTTTCCGTAAAATTACAAAGCTTGTTGAAATTGTAATGATATAATTTATTAACTACTAACATAATACATTACTACTGTACACAATATTGTTAACACATGTTAATATCTTGTATTTCCACCCTTTGCTTTGATGACAGCTTGTATCCTTTCCGGCATGCTCCGTATACATTGCTCGATCATATGCTTTATATCTTCATTATTTTCCAAAATATCTGTCATTTTTCTTTTCAACTGTGACAATGTGGTGTTCCGAGATTCATAAACTATTTTTTTAAGTAGGCTCCAGACATTTTCTATAGCATTCATGTCGGGAGAATTTGATTATTACCACGGTAGTAACAAATCAATTGTTATATATACATCATTATCAACGTATTTAGTAATAATTTGAATGACCTAAGACAATTTTCCATATATGACATACTGTTATAGGTATAAAAGTGAAATTTCTGTACGTGGTCCTAATTCGATGGCCAGGGACTGTAAACTCTGCTGAAATCTATCGAAATTTACTAAAATCTATCGAGATCTGTCGAATTCTATTTAACTCTACTGCATTCTACTAATATTTATTGCAATCACTTAAAATCTACCGATTTCGATTTAAATGTACCGACGTTTGTTAAATTTTACTAAAATATTCTGAATTCTAGAATCTACTTAACGATTGTAAAGCAAGCCTCATTGTTTTTACAAGTTTAATATAAAATTATCTGATGCATAATAGGTATTAGAAAATTATCCTAAAAAAGTAATGATTCTAAAATGAATCTGAAGAGATTTTCGATTGATATCTACTGAAATCTATCGAAATCTATTAAAATCTACCGAGATCTGTCGAATTCTATTTAACTCTACTGCATTCTACTAATATCTATTGAAATCACTTAAAATCTACCGATTTCGATTTAAATGTACCGACGTTTGTTAAATTTTACTAAAATATTCTGAATTCTTCTAGAATCTGCTTAACGATTGTAAAACAAGCCTCATTGTCTTTACAAGTTTAATATAAAATTATCTGATGCACAACAAACATTACAAGATTATTCTAAAAAAAAAAAATGATTCTGAAACGAACTTAAAGAGAATTTCGATTGCTGTTTATTGAAATCTACCGAAATCTACTAAAATTTACCGAGATCTATCGAATTCTATTTAAATCTACTGTATTCAACTAATATCTATTGAAATCATTTAAAGTCTGCCGATCTCGATTTAAATCTACCAACGTTCGCTAAATTTTACTAAAATTTTCTGAATTCTACAGACGTCTACTGAAATCTACTAAAATTTACTTAATGATTGTAAAGCAAGTCTCATTGTCGTTACATATTTAACATAAAATTATCTGACGCATAAAAGGGATGAAATTAAGAATCCTCTCACTGTTCCTTAGACATTTCGTTCTCGATTACAGATCTTCAACTAAGTGAATGCTCCCTGATCTATGAAAAAAAGGCAAAGGATCCAATATGTTTACATAGTTGCATCGAGTTAAGTTTCATTCTTCGAAATATGCTTGGTGTAGCCACACCCGTGGCCTGACGAAGATTTCCTTGTAAACTCGTGTGGCAGTCAAAGTGTTAATCAGATTTACGTAACCTCGTTGTTACTCGTTACACACAGGATGAGTCTCTTAACATGACAGCTTCAAAGATAACTCGTAAGTTATTCGTTGTACCAAAAAATGTTTCAAACAAAAGTTGCATGGTATCTAGAGGTACACATAATACTCCAATCTAGTTTTTATTACCTTACTTTATTATTGAGACATTAGGTTAGGTATAAAATGAAAAATAATATTATGATGGCAATGTGCATCTTTCGAAACCATTTTAATTCTAATGTACTCATATTTCATATCTTTAAATTCAACAAAGATATTCTGGTGTTTTGCTTCTTGTGACTCACCCTGTAGAAAAAGAGAGAGAGAGAGAGAGGGTTCACCAGTATTCTTTTTAGAAAAGTCGCAGGATTTATTTGTTATTTACAACATACTTCTGGGATCAACGTGGCGAGCTTCATTATTTCGTCGTTGTCACGCTGGGAAACTTACTGAGTAGGAGGGAGCATCTTTTGACCTTTCGTTATAGTGTAATTGGACTGTCGAACTATGAACTTGCGCGTGGAATGTACATTCCTCGAGAGAATGGCACGATGAAGGGAATGAGAATTTAAATAAATATTAAACGTGAGATGTATAGTTTAACGTATATATCAATGTTTGATCGATTAATTCTTGTATTCTTCTGTACTGAAACACATATACAGGGTGAGCCAGAAATCGTAGTTCAACTGGACAGGGAACGATTCGACGTTAAAAAGGAAGAAAATATTTTGGTGTAACATTTTCTCATCAACGGTTCCGTTTTCGAGAAAATCGATCTAAGAAAAGATTTATAAACGTTGATGATTGTGTGGATAAAACAATACAAAGTGTTTCTACTGATTACTCATTTTTTATTCTTTTTTATTACTTATTATTATAATACTACAATACAGTACACTATTTTAAGTATTGTTGAAAATGTCCTCCTCGTTGCTGCATACATAAGTCGATTTTCTGGAAAACAGAGAAAATGTTATACCAAAATATTTTCTTCTTTTTTAATGTAAAATCATCCACTACCCGATTGTACTACGATTTCCGGCCCACCCTGTATAGGGATGAACACGAAATTTTAAACACGTCGATAAGTTTATAAATAATAATTCAAGGAAACATTGGTTCGAATAAAACGTTGCTAATTTTCGAGATTTCAAGCTCATCTTCAATCTTTTTAATGGAAGTTAAACTCCTTTTTCGTGAAATCAAAGTTATCAATTTTTATATTGTTTTATTTGAAGACACATATACAGGATGGAACTCATTAATTTAACCACTTTGGCATTTTTGTAAGTAAGTATTTTAGGAAAAATTGTTCAGATAAATCGTGCATGATTTGAAAGAGTTAGGTTAGGTTACACAGTGCATTAATCAACTTTTTCTTATCATTTCTATTTTTGGAAATTACAAGATCATCTTAATTTTTGTCAATAGAAGTTCAATTTTGGTTTTCGTAAAAGGAAAATTATAGTTTCTATTCAAAAACATGTAATTTTAAGAGTAATTGGTTTAGCTGAATGTTGCATGGTTTGAAAGAGTTTACACAGAATACTAATCGATTTTTTCTCGTCATTTCTGTTTTTCGAGATTTCAAGGCCACCTTCAATTTTTTCAATCGAAGTAGAATTTTTTTGCTTTCGTCAAATGAAAGTTGCAGATTTTTACATACTTTCATTCCAACACATAATTTTAACCACTTCAAATTCTGTAAGTGATAATTGTAACAAAAATTGGTTCAAAAGAATGTTGCTACTTTTCCAGATTTCAAGGTCACCCGCAATTTTCTCAATGGAAGTCGAATTTTCTTTTTTCGTAAAACGTTATTCGGATTTCTTTTGTGTAAAATTACACGTTTTTATTTTGATATTTCAATGACATGCACTTTTCAAATTGTACTAATAGTGAAGAAGAAAGAGACAATTCACAATGCTATTTGAAGATTAATGATTCCATTTGATAATGATTAATGTTCATACGATAGTGATAATGATTAATGGTTCAAAGTGTATTTCATTCATATTCCCGTATAGTAAAGATTTATACGTGTAATAAACACTTTGAACGGACACAGAAATGTGTGCTTTGCATAGACGTATTACCAGGCCAATTTTCTGAATTGGTGGCTTGTCACCTTTGACCTAGTAACCGAACTTCCTTTGTTTCGCCGATGAGACGTGTGGGCCGACATGCATCGAAAGCGCTTTGTATTGTACAATATCAATCAGAACAATAACGCACTCTCTTACTCTTACTTGATTTTTTACATTTTCTACACTTAGAGTCTTTCTAATAATACAGTAGACTCTCACATAACGCGGTTAATATACAAGGTGGTTAGGTTAGGTTAGGTTACACCTAACTGTAACCACCTAAATATCTCCTTTATTTGTGATGACATAACAGATATTTTTCATGCAATGTAAATGGTATCACAAGATGAATGTGATCCTCTAGATACTTATAGAGTATGAACATTGTATTTATTTACATATCCACAAGTTCTCGCTGAAAATGAATATCATATCTCATTTCAATTTTGGAAATCAGAGGTCACTTTAAGGTTATGTTATTAATATCTCTGAATGCGTTTTAATATCAACTACAATATGCAAGGGAAAAAAAACATACATTTACAAGAAACAAAATATCGACGACCTTAAAAACTCAGGAAAAAATGATCTTGAGACAAAAATAACATTTGCAAAGCATTCATCTTGTGATACCATTTACATTGCATTAAAAATATCTGTTATGTCATCACAAATAAAGGAGATATTTAGGTGGACCACCCTGTATAACGCGCTACATGAATTCACGTTATAGGAAATCGTGCTGTATAGGAATTTTTCTCGCATAACGCTTATAATTTAAAGTAACATTTTTGAAACGATTATTACTATACCAACTTCTGTTTTCTATATTTTATCGAATAGGACAGTATTTTAAAAATAAACGTTACGGTAAATGTGATTAATCCGGTGATTATGTATCATTGCCGATTATTATATATAATCAACGGTAAATTTAGTAAAAAACAAAAATTTATCAAAACAATATAAAATTAGAAAAAAAATATTCCTAGATATAGAAACAATAAAGCTACTACAACTCAGGCTAGAAAACAGCTTACAGCTAAATTCGTACATGTGTAGAAGATTATTATAAACTTTGTTTAAATTAGAAGTTAATACTTTGTTGGGTTCCTCCGATTACATTCAACAGCTCGAAATCTTTTTGGCATTGATTTTACCAATTTTTCTATAAAATTAGGGCCAACTTTATGTCATTCTTCTATTAAAGCTTTTTTTAAATCATATTTATTTGTAATGGTAAACAATTTAACAATTCTTAAACAATTTAACACGTTGAACGCCCACCGTAAATCAGGTTCGTTCCTTGGAAGGTCCAAATTCTTGTTTTACCCATTCATTTCCAGTACAATTGGAATCGTTTTAAATACTTCTTTTCTGATTTTCAATTTTGTATATCTTTGCATCTTTGCTTTTTTCTTAACGAAACAACGATTCCTTGGAAAGATAGATTAGATTTAAACAATATATTTAAAATAAAGTACACAGGTATGAAATAATAAAGTTGTCAAAGTTACGTTCAACTGAAGACTGTACTTTGTCCATAAAAGTATCAAATGAAAAAGACGTTAAATTAGATTCTGAAAATTAGCGTTGCATTTACTTGTTCAGATTTTTCTCGTAAATGCACACATTATAAAACATTGAAATATCGAAATTTATAGAACTTTTGATCGAGGAATAAGGTTGCATGTACTTAAAATATTAGTCCTAGTAATATGCAAAGAGATTCAACCGACGAAAATATTTATATTTATTGAAAGTATATAAATAATCGTGTTACTTTATGAAAACTGTTGCAAATTTCTCGTAAAATTCTGCTTAATTCGACGAAGCAAAACGTCGTCCACTTATGGTTGACGTAGCGACTCTACTGAAACATAACTGTCACCCAGATTTGGGTGATATAGCGATCAACGTGTTAAAAGTTATTGAATTTCTTTGGCATTTCTATACAGGGTGTTTCCTGTAACGTTACTCACGATTTTTCACCTACTTGCAGCCATGTGACAAAAAAAAGTTTAGAACAAGAGTTGTAGGGTATGAAGTGCACAATAGATAGCAGTAAAAAAAATTTCGAAAACAGTTTGTTTTTATGGCGAAGTCAAGGTCACCTTGGGTTTTACGAATAGGACCATATATTTTTTTTGTTTTCCATATTTAGAGGACATCGAGACGAATTCAAAACACGTATTGCATGATATTTTTATTAACATATTACTTGATTTACAAAAGTGGAAATGTGAAATATTTTGCTTAAGGTGGAATGCATTTCGAACATGTAACAAAATAAAGTGCATTTTTCTTATGTTTTAGTCACGTGTTTACATTCGGTGATCTCTTCGGCATCAAATAATGTTCACACTGTCAAAGTCAAATACGACGAAAAGCAAAATATTTCACATTTCCACTTCTGTAAATCAAGTAATATGTTAATAAAAATATCATGTAATATGTGTTTTGAATTCGTCTCGATGTCCTCTAAATATGGAAAACCAAAAAAATATATGGTTCTCCTCGTAAAACCCAAGGTGACCTTGACTTCGCCATAAAAACAAACTGTTTTCGAAATTTTTTTTACTGATATCTAATGTGCACTTCATACCCTACAACTCTTGTTTTAAGCTTTTTTTTGTCAGATGGCTGCAAGTAGGTGAAAAATCGTGAGTAACGTTACAGGAAACACCCTGTATAGCTTGAACCACCATGCGGCGTCAATGGAGTGTGAAAACTGAATACATCGTATTTGACAGAATGATTATGTAATATTCACACGCAAGTTATTTCATCGATAAAGAACAAATTGATTGAAATATAATTTGTCAAAATACAACGAACTCGTAACACTTTTTTTTTATTCACGACGCGGGAAATTAAATTCTGTTTTCGAAGAAAGGTACAATCCGATCTGAAAGTTACTTTTCGGCAATGGTGATCTTGAATATGAAAAGGAGGAAGGTCTGGTTGCATAGAGGATGTAGAATAAAGATTCCGGAGTCGATAACCGTGTGAAATCACCGGAAAATTTGTAAAGCGACTCGATCCGTATGTTAAGCAAAGACAGAAATTCGTGGAATTGATTTCTCCTGTGTCCCAACGAAATCATATTCTCACAGTAATATACGTGATTCAACTATGCTTTCATTTCAATTCGAGTGCACTTCGTAGCATCGCGATGAAATAACATTTGTAGGATATTTCTTTTTGCAAATCTTTCGCTTTTAACTCGATTTAAATTTCAAAATTTTAATACACCACGTTATACATACACGGCTTGATGAGTTTTCTTTCTCGATTCGTGAAATTGTGAAATTTCAATTGATCGTAGAATGAACGATTTTTTAAAGAAATATTATACACCTTTAAAATTGAAAATCAGGAAATTGATTTAGAGAAAGGGGAAATATTTGTCGATCGAACGGTTTACGGTGGATAAATGTTCGAAAATAAAAATTCTAAGTTCGCCGTGAACTGCGAGAAAATTTCTAGTTACCTAATTTTCATCATTTCAACTTCACCACTTCATCCTTCTTCGCCACAACGACAAAACTTTGTTTGTATACTCAAATAAAGGACAAACCGTTTTTTTTTTACAATATGTTGTATATTTTAACTCCTCGGGTACATTTGACAACTGAAACTCGTCGTGCACTTATTTCGCCTAAGTACAAAATGACGAGTCTAACTCATCATTTGAGTTGAGACTGTATTTAACCGGTACATTCTTGTTCATTTTAGAGCTGATTGTATCAGTTACGATAGAAGAAATAATTACAGAATTTCGGTGAACCTTGTTTGCGATATACTGTCCCATAATATTTAGAAGTAAGGAATTTCTAACTTTCTTTCTAAAAATCTTTGTCGATCTAAACTGTTAGCTACTCGACACTCTGCTCGAGACTCACTCGGGATAAACTGTCGAGAGGTTAAACAGATCCTTTCCAGACAAGAATTGCTAACTTTTAAACACACAATCTTTCTTTTACCCACAATCAATACGTTCACTTTACAAACTATTCACAAAAAGATTAATTCAACATGTGAATGACATACATATACTATAGCACTTTAAAAAAACTCTCAAAGGTTACACGTACACTCTGGTCCATAAGTGTTAAGACACTTATTCAACGCAAAACAAACCTAAACGGTCGTTACAATCATTAAATCATTAAAGACACTCTAGAATTTTGCAATACTTGCAAATGCATACAATGAAATTTTTGAATATCTATTTTTATTTATTACGTTTTTATGAAATTAAGATTTTAATAGTGTGTTATTTGATTATATCACTCCAAACATTGTTACAGGTCGTTGAATCTCTCTGGACAATTGCTTTTATGTAATACAAAAAGAAAATTATACCTTTTAATTATACAAAACATCACGGTGTCATGATTATGCGAAAAAAATTGGAAATATGAAAAATCTATACAAACCGTCGTATTGTGCATACAAAATAATTCAACTTTGTCCATTTCCACTTTTCTCACAAATCTACTATTTGCGAGAAAAATACTGCGAACTAATCGCGCGAAACACGTTGTCTATTTTTTCCCGACATAATACTTTCTGCACGAACGCAATAGCTGTCCTAATATTTAGGTGCGGGAGTGTACGTGCTGAAAATTTCATCGAAATCGATGACAGACATTGAAAATAAGAAATTAAGAATTTTTTCATTTACTGCAATTATATGTCAAAAATCGTGAAAAACTTCGATACACACCATCTTCAATTATAATTAATTATTTATAGCAGCGTTGATCAATTAATATCCTTTAAATTTTCATTAGAAACTTACATGAAAAAGTTGCAAGAAACAACGATCACAATTTGTTTCGCAATCCTAACCAACTGGAATTTCTTCAAAATTATTTTTACACCCCATTTAGCAAGCTAATCCTTCTAAAAAAAAAAAAAAACTCAATTCGCGTAGTCTAATTTTAACGCCAGATTTACAAGACCCTTCAATTTGACGAGTTCTAGAATTCACGAACAAAAATTGGCAGAAATTACCATTATTTGTTCAAAAAAAAAAAAAAAAAAAAAAGTGTACATGCAACGATAACAATTTTCCGTCTCATTGTTGAAATTGAAGATCTATATCTATATTCTTCGAACGTTTCCGACCGTAAAAGTAAAGACAGTTTTCCTTTTACACATTTCAATAACCACCCTCTGTATTCCAATTTTCGTCAAAGTTCTTCTTCACCCGAGCCTCTAGTACGTCGTTCCGTAGTAGTAAACTCGCGAATGGCTCGATGCACATGGCAAAAAAAAAAAAAGGAAGAAAAAAAATGTTTGCGAAACAGTACGAGCGAGATATACAGAGATAGCTGCACGTATGATTTTATACGGCTCTGCAAGAGAACCGTAAGGGTATCTCAGGCGAGCTGTTTGAGTTGCAGATAGTACGAGGTCCCGGGCTTGGGAAATCAATACCGTCAAAACCTCCCCTGGTCCTGTGTCACTGCTATCTCTATTCCTCGTACCAGCTGTAAAGTCGCAGCTCTCTTCATGCGAAATACCTTTTTTTCTTTCCTTTCCTCCTTCGATTATCTTGTTCTGAAGGAACAGGCATGTTTCTTAGAGCGAGCATCGGATTCATCCTTACGATTTCACGTTCTTTCGAAACATTCCCGAATGGCTATAAAGAGGACAATGTCGTTTGGTTTTATGTTGGATGCCGCTGTAACTTTAAGAAGTAAGATAGGAAGATGGAAAACATTTTTATACTTCGTGAGATAAAAAAATCAAAACGTCTAGCAATCCCGAGAATCGTCTTCCTTAAAAGTGTATTAATTAAATTTGTTACTCGTTAATTCCGAGTCATTACGCTTTAATCTATTTTCTTTACACATTGTTATAATTATGCAATATTTAAGAAAATATTTTCTTTTTTATTCAACCAAGTTTCTTGCATCAATAGAAATTATTCTCACAGCTTTATTCACCCCTTCGATATGGCAGATCTTAGTACGTGATGTGCATAGTGAAAGGTAGATCTTCAATTCTTAGTCGCGAAATTTGTCAAGTTGTTTCCAAAGGTGTTCAAAATTTAAAGTTTGTTTCGATCATTAACCCTTTCGTTACGACAGGCGATTATAATCGCTATCCGCAAGATACCATTCATATACGACGGGCGATTATAGTCGCTTGCCATTTTACACGCTCCACAACTTGCAGTTTGGTTGTTCAAATATTTTTTAAATTTCATTTGTTTCTCACGGGCGATACATTCTAGTGACGATAAAAAAGGCAAATGTTTTTCGAAGAGGTTAATTGATTTTTGTATCGATTTCCACGCAATATGTACAGTTTTATCGCAGCGTTTCGTTCAGTGAGAGCATCTCGAAGGAATAGATGTTCGTAGTGAAAGGGTTAAAACGGAAGCGCGCGAAGGATAAAATTACGATAAAAGTGCGGTAATAGAAAAGAAAATCTCGAAAGCGCCTACAGGTGCCAACAGTAATGAAAGAATTAACACTTTTGCGACCGGAAACGTAGTCTTACCTCATTTCAAATTAAATTTATCATATTCATTTTCTGAAAATAAATATTTCTTCAACGCGTATGTGCGATATTTAATTTTTTTCAATTGTGAACAACAAATAACTGCAGTAGACTCCCGTGTAACGCGAATTTTTACAAAACAAATTCCTATAACAGGGCAAAGATATTGCGACTACCGTTTATTATATAATGCAACTCTTCGTACAACGCCTATAAATAATAAAACACAGGAATTATTTGCGTTTAAGAATTAAATCTGCTTCAATTGAGCATTACATTGTTTTCTTTAAAAAACATAATACATAAATTTGTGTAATTACATTTTTATTCAATTTCAACGAAATAAAAGATATATATTTTTCAATCAACTGCATATATTAGTCATTTATTTTAAAAATACTGTCCTATTTGATAAAACGTAGAAAATAAAAGTTGTCATATCAAGAATCACTTTAAAAATGTTAATTATAACGCGAATTCATGTAGCTGGTAAGAAATAATACTTCTTATATTCACATATGTACCTACAAATAGCAGAACCTTGTCATACTCAGTTGCAGGCTTTTATAAATGATATACGGTATTTAGTTAAACATTTTGCCGATTATCGCTCATCGCGAAAGTGTTAATATTAAATATCGAAAGCGTAAATTTTAATTTGCTAGAACCTCGATAAACGGTAACAGTAAAGTCACGCATTGACAAAATTAAAAAATGCAATTAGTCCACATCAGCACTTTTAACCACTCAAGCGGTTAAATTGTTCCTTCTTCTATTCAGTAGATAAATTTTCGTTGGAAATTGTTTTCAAAGAGAGAAAAAGAGAGAGAAAAGAGAAAAATTAGACACATTTTATCGTGACGTTTTCAAGAATGAAATTTATGAAATGTTAAAGTTAACCATTTGAGTGCCACGGACCTTTGAAAAAATTCAGTCGAAGAATGCCAAGCGGCGCGATCGCGCTTCTTTCGTCTTTTCTTTCCTTTACTCGTTTACGTTACTTTGAATTTTTAATAAATGAAACAATTCTTTTTAACAACAGCTCGAAACTTATGAAAGCATGGATTTTAATTTAGTTGAACATCCATAAATTGTAACAGTAAAAACACGCATTGACAAAGTTCAGAAGTGTAGTTAGTTCGATTCTACAGACCTATTAGCTGGCACTTTTGGACACTGAACAGGAGAAGCGCGATCGCGCCGCTTGGCACTCAAACGGTTAATATTTAGTTGAAGAGCAACAACAATTTGATCAATTTTGCGGCTGAGAATTGAACATCGTCCCTTTCGCCATGCGCATTGCATATTAAAATCTGTGAAGTTGTTCTAATTGATATCGATCTGTCCTGTTATCAACATGAGAAGAGTTCAGATTATTTAATAATAAACAAAAGAAGTATCAACACGTCGTCAAAAATAATTATATTAAAATTAATATACTATATACACGTGTAATTAACCTCTTCACGCCCTTGGCCACATATGTAGGCATTTAGTTTTTTATGATTATAGTTACTGTCAATACCAAATAGAACAAAAATTTGACAACAATTTATTCACTACAGAATCCCTCAATCAGAGAAGTAAAAATTTTGTAATTTGGCTGCACTGATAATGGTTATTTCAGTAAAAAATCCAAAAGCTGGACCAAAGTTGATCCTGAAATTAGACTGGACGGTATAGGTCATTACCCTAAAAAGAAAAGAAATGAAAAATCCTCCAAGATGTCACAATAAAAATTGTGTAAGACGAACTCGTTACATTTGTGAAAAATGTGAAGAGCCAGTATGCCCAGAATGCATGAAATCATTTCATTCATAAATTACCACTAACGTTCAGCGCCACAAATGTGGACGTTATTTTCTTTTGTGAAATATTATTGTTTTCGCCATTTTTTTGCTTTTTCAATTCTATTAATATAAAATGAATAAATCGTAAAAGAAAAAAAAACATTGTCATTTTTTTCTCGCCATAAAAAAAATCGTCCCTGAAGAGGTTAATATTGAATAAATAGTATTAATATCTATAATATGTAATAAATTTCTCGCCTGATCCATAAAATCTGTCGTAGTGAAAGGGTTAATCCGTAAAAGGAGTTTTTAAAAATGACAAAGAGATTTCGGGTACATTACAAAAAATAAAAAAGAGACTTGTAGGATTTGTAAAATAAAATTAGACTTGTAAGAAACTTGTTAAATAAAATGATCACTATTTAAAATCTTGAGCGTTGGAATTTCACATTTACAATTAAAATAAATCCATCACCATCCGTGTAATAGCTTTTGTCACAGCCAATGTGACGGTTAAAAGGCGGGGACGGTCACCAGCAATTATTCTCTGGTTTACTGTCCACGATCGAGCTTTGATCATCGCTTCCCTTTATAACTTTATTCTGCCTAATTGAATTAAGTAAACGTCAATAAAGTGTGAAACGTGGAGTATAAAAGTTCTCTTCTTTGCTTTGATATTTCGACGCGGAGATAGATCGGAAGAAAGTGTACGGTGTAAAAGTGTCGCAAATACAGAAGTTTTTGAAGAATTTCATGGAACTTGTATAGACGTTGCTGTTGTATGATACTGCACATGGTTCAACAAAAGTAATTTCAATTAGACATCGCACAATGGAACGAAATGTTTTGTACAGAAATAAAAATTGACATTACTTGTGAGATCCACTTTTTTAAAAGCAAGTTTCAGCTATTTTTATTACGCTTAATATCACCAAATCAAATACTTCAGTTAATATGCCAGCTATAACTTGACAAATATTTTCTTTTTAGATTCTCCAACGTCTGCGGATTGTCTATATAAATATTTGCCTTTAAACGTTCCCATAAATAGAAATCTAGAACTGTCAAATCTGGCGATCTTAGCGGTCAATCGATATCTCCCGCTATATGTCATTCGTCCACGTGGAAAACAGTCTGCAAAAGGTTGATACTTTCCTTGAGCTGTATTCAATTCAGGTCTCTGTCCAAGGGTCAGGTTCAATTCCTGAGAAGTAGTGGTCATTCGCCTCACCATGGCGACGAAGTATAGTGGTTCGTAAAGAAAGAAAACTAAGATTTAGCGTGGCATGTCGGTTTGAAACCATCCAAATATTAACCCTTTGCAGTCGAAGCTTCGGTGATGAAGTTGAATCTTTCTTTGCTTCTTTTTAGCATAATTACTTGTGTTTCACGTATGGTTTCGTCGATTAAAATTCGAAAAATCCAATATTTATTATATTCGAAACCAGTCGAAATATTAACCCCTTGCAATCGAAGCTTTAGTTGTGAAGTTGAATCTTTCTTTGCTTCTTTTTAGCATAATTACTTGTGTTTCACTATGCTTTCGTCTATTGAAATTCGAAAAATCCAATATTTATTATATTCGAAGCCATCCAAATATTAACCCTTTGCAGTCGAAGCTTCAGTGATGAAGTTGAATCTTTCTTTGCTTCTTTTTAGCATTATTACTTGTGTTTCACTATGCTTTCGTCTATTGAAATTCGAAAAATCCAATATTTATTATATTCGAAGCCATCCAAATATTAACCCTTTGCAGTCGAAGCTTTAGTGGTGAAGTTGAATCTTTCTTTGCTTCTTTTTAGCATAATTACTTGTGTTTCACGTATGGTTTCGTCGATTAAAATTCGAAAAATCCAATATTTATTATATTCGAAACCAGTCGAAATATTAACCCCTTGCAATGGAAACTTTAGTGGTGAAGTTGAATTTTTCTTTGCTTCTCTTTAGCATAATTATGTATGGTTTCAGGTACGGTTTCGTCGATTGAAATTTGAAAAATCCAACGGTTCTATTATAATTTACAGCTACTTGTGATTCTGTGGTTTTCTTCATCGTTTCTGTACTTTATTAAATAAAATAAACGAATACCATTTTTATTATATTTTTTAAAGCAACAAAAATACACATTTCATTTCGCATTTTTAGCATATATCCAAGAAAATTCTTCAGCTTTCAAACGATTAACCCTTTCATTACTATGTTGGCGTCTGTAGGTGCTTTCGAGATTTTCTCGTACACTTCTGTTATCGCTCTTTTATCGTAATTTAATCCTTCGCGCACTTCCGTTTTAATGATCGAAACAAACTTTAAATTTTGACAGCTTTGGAAACAACTTAACTTGAAGATCTACCTTTCGTTATGCACGTCACGTACTAAGATCTGCTGTAGCGAAGGAGTTAATAAAGTTGCGAGAATAATTTCTATTGGTACAAGAAACTTGGTTGAATAAAAAAGAAAATATTTTCTTAAATATTGCATAATTATAACAATGTGTAAAGAAAATAGATTAAAGCGTATGACTCGGAATTAATGAGTAACAAATTTAATTGTACGCATAATCTTGTAAGGAAGGCAATTCTCGGGATTACTAGACGTTTTTATTTTTTTATCTCACAAAATACAAACTGTTTTCCATCTTGCTCTCTTCCGTTTTAACTACCGAAACGAACAGTAAATTTAAAAACCCTTTCGAAACAATTAAACAAATTTCGTGACTGCGAATTGAACGTTTACCTTTCGCTATGCACGCTGTGTACTAAAATCTGCCGTAGCGAAAGGGTTAAGATACAAAATTCCATTCTGTACAAGCTAAGCTTTGGTACAACGTGACGTATACTTTTCCTAACGAACCATTCAACCTGAGGTTTCTAATCATCCTCAGATTCGATTCGTCAGAAGGAAAAGAGAAAAAAAGGAGAAAAACAGGTAGAAAATTGATCCGCATCGTATCTACGTGCATCGGTCGCATTAAATCACGTTCCCTGTCAATCCGAGTTCGTGACACATTGTTGAATAAACCCCAGATGATACGTAATAATCGTTGCGCGCAATCGATGTTTATATTTAACCCAGGTAACAGTGAACGTATCGATAGACGTTAAATTTAATAAATACGTATCCGTTACGGGTGCAGGTTATTCGGTATTATATGGTACACGAGGAACGAATGATTCTACGTATCGTCAGCGTTAGTCAAGGGGATATGTCTGTGTATGTACTTGTATATGGTACTGTGCGGATTTCATGTAACGCAGATAAAGACCGATTTAATCGGGTTGAATATTTCAATCTGGTTTGCGATCACGACTATTAAATTTTTAATCAAACCGTGTGCCAGCTGCCTGGCGTTTAATTACACGGCTGAATCATGCGAGAAACGACAGGTCCAACGTGTGTAACACGTTATTATAGTCGCGCGGGAAATATTCAACGGACAAACGGAAAATTCAAAGAGGAATTTTCCGTGGGCCATCCTTTTAAATATCGATATCCATTACCAGTCAATCAACGCTGTTGATTAGCAATCAGTGAATACGCGTTACATATGTGCACAGAGAGACAGGGAGAGAGTAAGAGAGAGTGAGAGAGGGAGGGAAAGTCTTTCAACGATGCTTGCAGGAATTCGTGTGTTCACTTATTTTCGTATCTGCCGATTTCATGGCTCGTGTTATTTAATATACGCTGTCGATAATCTGCCACTCGATCATTTGGTGTTCGTGAATAATTCGTACTCGTATTATTGTTAGTATACATTAATACAGTGTTCCTGCTATTATACGTGGATTTCTTTTCTTTATTTCTTTTTTGCCAAATTCTAGTTTTATTTTTCTCTTTGTTTATGTTTATTGATTTTTTGATATTTTTCGATATTTATTTCTTTATCTTTTAGTGTTTATTGACATTCATTTTTTGATTTTCTAATATTTATTGAGATATTCATTGGTATTTATTTTTTAATTTTTTAATACATACTGATATTTATTGACCTTCATGTTTTGATGTATACTGATATTTATTTTTTGAAATTATGATTTTATATTTACTGATTCTTTTTTTTATTAATTTTTTGATATGCACTGATATTTATTGACTTTTAGTTTTTGATTGTTTTATATTTATTGTTCTTCATGTTTCGATGTATACTGATATTTATTAATATCTATTTTTTGATATTATGATTTTATATTTACCGATTTTTGTTTCTTGATATTTTGATGTTTATCGATATTTATATTTTATTATTTATTGACATTTATATTTGGATTTTTTAATATTTATCGATGTTTACTGATATGTATTTTTTTATATTTATCGATACTTATTAGTATTCATTTTTTAATTTTTTGATACATACTGATCTTTAGTTTTCGATTTTTTTATATTTATTGATCTTCATATTTTGATGTATACTGATAGTTATTAATATCTATTTTTTGATATTATGATTTTATATTTACCGATTTTTGTTTCTTGATATTTTGATGTTTATCGATATTTATATTTTATTATTTATTGACATTTATATTTTGATTTTTTAATATTTATCGATATTTACTGATATGTATTTTTTGATATTTATCGATACTTATTAGTATACATTTTTAAATTTTTTGATATATACTGATCTTTAGTTTTTAATTTTTTTATATTTATTGATCTTCATATTTTGATGAATATTGATATTTATTGATATTTATTTTTAATTTTTTTGATATTATGCTTTTATATTTATCGATCTTAATTTTTTGATATTTTGATGTTTATCAATATTTATTTGATTTATGTATTCATTTAATTTGGATACTTATTTTCGAATCAATTTATTTATTACATGTTTACAATTTTCTGTATCGTGACAAATAAGAGAGACGAGGAAAAGCAAATGCGAATTCGTTCGTGCGAACCAATTACTCGCGAATTGCCCTTGCGTACACGAGAAACAGTGGCATCGAATTTAAACACGTAACTGATGATTCACTTCCGTTTAAACAATAAATAGTGTAAATAATGTGCATACGTAGAACTAAGTAGTTTGTGTAGGTAATGTACATGTATACACCATTAATATTCTCCCATTAATATTCGGCTACCCTTCAAAATAGAATAACTTTTTTAAAATTAAACCAAATGACGTGAATTTTCTTTTTGTGAAAAATTAGAAAGATTAGTTTATTCGATAATATATAAGGAAGTGTTTAAAAAACAACTGTAACTCGTCGGAATTGGGAAGAAAATAGTAAAACTCGCTTTTTACAATTTTCTTATTTGAACATTATAATGAAAATTTTGAAAATATTTTTCTTAAATTTATGTTTAAAAATTTCATCAATATTTTTACATTAAACTTTGTCACTCATTTCAGTGAGTGTAACAAGTAGACTGCGATTTTTTATGCAAATTCGTGTTTCACAGAATATAGGAAAAAAGCATAACTTTAAGTATCATAAAAAAAATACTATAATTTTGATATTTCGTATATCCTCTTAATATGATTTTGTCTTTTTAAATTTCCTATAAATGCACAAAAATCTACAGTTTAATAATAAAAACTTCAAGTACCGGATCCTCATTTTTTCTTTATCACCTTGTACATCTCAATATCGTGAAGTTACACGTGTTATCGTTACTGTTGACAAACTCAAAGTTAAGATCCGCGTATAACGACGGTTATCAAGCTACTTATAGACGAGTGTACTCTTGCCACTTATCTTAAGTATTATTTAGAACTAGCGTAATGGATGGATTTTAGTTTCTTTTATTCAACAGCTAGATGATACGGTAAAGTGGACTGATATTTGTTGTGATCTTGTAGCCTGAACGTGAAAGGTACAAATAAAAATTTTATCAGAAAATTAGTACAACCAATTTCATCGATACAAGTCTATTTATCTTCGAGTATTCGGAAGAGATAAATAAATATATAAAACGGTGATAGTAATTTCCATTTGCGCTTTTGCTATAAATTTAATTAGTTATATATTAAATCCAATTAGATTTATTATCGAGCTTTGTTATTAATCAATTAATATTCACCTAATTAATTAATGAATCGTGTCTTTTAACAAGTACACGAGAAATTTCGCATAGCAGAACAATGCACGGCATTGTTACGGTTAATTTAAAATAATAATCGACGCAAATGGATTGTTTCTGAATTAGTCTGTCGTAGCGTCGATTTATTTTCCTTTTCAGTTTATACATTCAGCATTCTTCATGTCGATTAAAATTACGCGTAGATACATAAATTCATTTTCATTATCACACGTGGATAATTAGAACACTAAATTTTCCAATTCTCGCTTCGACAAAAACGATACTAAAAGATTTTTGGGAAACAAGTATCAAAAGAGACTGTAAATGTTTATATTAACACATTGCTTACGACACTCTGCTCATTCAACACGCTTCTAGGGCCTGCACATTTTTGAACGCTCCAAAAACACTTTATACAATGCATATATGCACTTTTTTAATAAGCATTTGGTTTTATAATTTTGGATAAATCATCAAATAACAATTCACTTTGACTTTCATTTTCTTTACATCTATGCGTCATTTTGCTACTTTTTTAGAATTAGGGCCTGTTTCATAAAATAATTCTTATTATAAATTATCATTAAAAGATTGAAAATATAGAAGATTTTTAAAAAGCTGTTTCCTTACGAATTAAAACGCGAACTTTGAAATAACAAAATGCTGTACAACAATAAAACACTTTATAGGGTACGATACACGATCGACGCAGATCTACCGATGCAATGACTACACTGACCGACTGATTTTTACGCTCTTGGAATGTCAAAATTCATTTATTCGCTAATCATTTGTTACGAGAATACACGAGACTTTGTTACCCTGATAATGTAACAAGAAGAACTATTTTTAATTCCTTAACCCATTTGCATCATGACCCTACTTAAGATCCCGTTTGTAGGCATCAGCGACGTTCAGCTGACGACTGGCCCGTATCACACGCGCAGTCGGTCGTGATCTGTGGCATCTGAAGAATATTTAGCGACTGGTAGTAAAAAGCAGTCACAGGCTCGCGGAATATTCCGCGCTTGGTGATAGAAGACAGTCGCTGCGCGCGGAATATTCCGCGCTTTGATGCAAATGGGTTAAGTCATCGATTGAGTCGAAAAAACATGAAAACGAGATATCTCGTCGCCCGGCCACAACGTTCGATTTGCTATAGACGAGATATCTCGTCTCCCGTACGCAATATGTTAACCCTCTATGGGTCTGTATAACTTTCAGGTCACATTTTAATTTATCGACATTTTACACAGAAGTGCAAACATTATAGGCCGTTGTTACCTGAAAGTCACATAGTGAATATATTGCAATAAAATTGTTTAAACGGAAAATTTTTGTTTCATTTGCATATATAGGTTTATAATTGCTGATTTTTCGTTCGCCCAATTTTTTTGGATTTAAAACAAAAATTCGGCCCATAGAGGGTTAACCCTTTGCACTCCGAGTATTTTCTTTTTATGATCGATTTGTCAACTCCAAGCACACTTTTGCAATGAAGCTTTTGAAAATCAGATTTTCGTTATGCAAAGAAGGGAATTATACATTTCCACAAATTTCATTATTTTTATTTATTTCACTAATCTACTTTATTTCAACGTGAATAAAATCTGAATGGAGTTATAGGCTGTATTATGAATGTCTCCGTAGGAGAGTCAGTGGAGTGCAAAGGGTTAACACAATCTCTATTTCATAGGATATGAAGTTTCGCAAATAATACGTCCACGTTCTTGTGATACCGCCTGTAAAACGTGCGAAACCTAGTAAAGCGACGATCGCGATTTTATCCACACGCACACACACAGTCCTAATCTTATAGAATATTAATTTGAAGTGTGAGAGACGCGTAAAAATTGATCGTAAGATTAAAGTGTACGATGTATTCTAGCATCGCTAATTTATGCTGAAAATTGTTCTCAGGTGTAATCAGTTGTTGAAGGAAGTTGTAGGAAATATTCCTAACCGTTAATTGCCGATGCTTATGAATTATTCAACGACGATATTAATTAAGTCTCGTTCGTAAAGAACGACCGCGACCGTTATCTTCGAATAAATTTCATCTGTTTCCACGGTCTATTCAGATCTACGATTTTATTTTCGTTCGAGCATCGATTCACGGAGAGAGAAAGAGGCTCGATTTCAATTTTCAACTGAGTGTGTACGGTACTTTTAATTGCAACAGCCCTCGCGTCAAAGGTATTTTTAAATTCAATAGTAGTTTCCAATGGAACGTTGAAATCGAATTTACTGCATCGGTTTTCATACGTTTCCTATTTCGAGCACATCGCTATGCTTGCACTATGTGTGTATAATATATATGTGTTTCAAAGGTGAAGAGAAAGGATCGTAAAATTGTAGAGAAATAACGATTTAAGGAAAATGTAACGCTTTTGTGAGAAGTTCATGCTGCTGGACGGGAACATCTCGGTACTTTCATGCATTCCTCCTAGAAGGAAATAGAAAGTTACGGCATCGTAAAGGGCAAATGGATTTAGATATCGAAAATATAAATTTCGCGAAGGTCTTGTTCGTGGAGGAGTTTGCGTGTACATTAGGATGGTACATTTATTTTTGGAATTTTAACACTTTGACGTCCACACGTGTTGTGGAAAATCTTTCGTCTGTCGTTGGTATTTCGCGAGATCATTCATATCGTAATTAGAATGCATCGTATTAAAACATGAAAATTTCAATGACTTGATTCTGTCACCCGATTTACACGAAATCCTAAAGATACGTATAAATAAATGTAAGCATTTTTATTACAATAGAAATATTTTTACGAGGCACCAACGTGGTGCCACCGGACGGCATAGTGTTAATACCCTTTTGTCGCACCTTCTAATGTTATGACGGTGCTTGATGAAAAAATGATATCTGTAAAATTTCAAAATGATCGAATGAAGGAAATTTGTGGCTGCATTTAACATTTGGCAAACGAAATGGGGAAATCGCAACAATTTTTTAGTGTTACGAAAATAAATAGATATGTTTGATATATTTACAATTAATTTTGTGATATATCATTGCATAAATTTATTTATTTTGAGCGTTAGCATATTTTAAAAAAATACTGTGTCGTTTAACATATTTTTCATTTATTTCAAAATTTTTTCATTTTAATAATTTACATTTAATTATTACTTTTATAAAATATTTTGTGTAATAATTTTATAGTTTACCATTGCAACAATTTGTTTATTTTGAGCGTTAGCATACTTTAAAAAAATACTGTGTCGTTTAATATATTTTTCATTTATTTCAAGATTTTTTCATTTTAATAATTTACATTTAATTATTACTTTTATAAAATATTTTTTGTAATAATTTTATAGTTTACCATTGCAACAATTTGTTTATTTTGAGCGTTAGCATACTTTTAAAAAAATGCTATGTTGTTTAACATATTTTTCCTTCATTTCAAGATTTTTCCATTTTAATAATTTACATTTAATTGTTAATTTCATAAAATATTTTTGTAATAATTTTATAGTTTACCATTGCAACAATTTGTTTATTTTGAGCGTTAGCATACTTTTAAAAAAATGCTATGTTGTTTAACATATTTTTCCTTCATTTCAAGATTTTTCCATTTTAATAATTTACATTTAATTGTTAATTTCATAAAATATTTTTGTAATAATTTTATAGTTTACCATTGCAACAATTTGTTTATTTTGAGCGTTAGCATACTTTAAAAAAATGCTATGTTGTTTAACATATTTTTCCATTATTTCAACATTTTACTAAACACTTTGATTTGTACAAGTGACATGAAATATTAGATAATTATTATTTTATTAATTCTTTGGATGTTTTAATGTGAGAATGTTACTAAAAAAGGAACTATAATCCTATTCCTAAATGATAATCAATGATATCGATGAAATTTAATATACAGTAGTTTTCAAACAAATATTTTACTGATATTTTTCATGTTTTTCAAAAATTACTTTCGAAGTTAGAAGTAATAAATATATTTAAACTAATATTTTAAACAAGACACGGAACTAACGATTTTCTCTTCACAAGTGCGAAATACGAATCCGTTGGAGAATGGCTAGATTTCTTGCTTTCAAAAAAATGTAATATTATCTCGTTTAATCCAGACTTGCTAGAAGCTCAATTTTCTGCCATAATCTACTTTACCGTCGCTTATGCCTTTCTTTAACGGAGTAAGCTACGTTTTTGTGATGTTCAACTACAGTAGCTCGTGAAAAAACGAGGAGCTTCTTATAAAATGACTGACGATTGTTTTCAGTATGTTTCCATACGATTCTTAATATTGTTTTCGACATGTTACAATATCTTTAGGAACTTCATTCAAAGTTTATACGGTGTCTTATTTTTTTTCCCCTTTTGGAATCATTTTATAATATATCTTTAAAATCTTCGTTTCTTTTAATTTTTTTGTTCAGAATTATACTTTCAATATTATTTCCACAAATATTGTATTTTCATTTTTATATTTGTCTTATTATTTCATTTGTCGACCTATATCCGTTACATGTGTACGCTCATATTTATGAATAATACATTTTGAATATTTGAATGTAATTTAACACTGTTAATTCAGAGAAAAATACATTTAATTTAAAAAAATGTTAAAGAAGAAAAAGTATAAAAGATTGTTTTTTAACATAGTCAATTAAGAGAAGGATATATTTTATTTAAAATTAGGAAATCTAGGAAGAAAGATTACTAAAGGAAAAATGTAAAAAATTTGCTTTTCGCACTCTTAATTAAGAGAAAGATACATTTAAGAAAAAAATTCTCTTTTAACACTGTTAATTGAGAAAAAGATATATTTCATTTAAAAAATATTTAAGAAGAAAAAAAAATTACAGATTTTCTTTTCAAATAGAACTTTTAAATAAAAGTATAAAAAAATCAGATACAACCGATAAAATATCGCAAGTTGCGTTTTCATAGAACATCATGAATAAACAAAGAATTCTCTCTTAACACATTTACTGTCGTCGTCGAAGCATCGTCGACATTAACACATTGTTGACCGGTAATTTTACGTAGAAGACTATTATTCCGTAATTGAACGTGGAAGTGAAACAATCTAAATAAACGTCAATAAACTTTATACATAACGAATTGAAATGAAATTTTAGACATATTTTTTATATAACTCCTAATATTTTTATTATTATTTTATAGGACTTCTAATATTTTTATTATTATTTTATACGACTTCTAATATTTTTATTATTATTTTATATGACTTCTAAAATTTTATATATTTTTTTTTAGGTATGATAAGCGATATAGCACCCACCTACGTGTAATTGTACACAACAGATTTTGCAAATGTATCTTGTTTCGTTGAGCTTTTTGTAATACTAGAATTATGATAAAAACCTAAACATCAAGAAACGTATGATTTTTTTTTAAATAAAGCGAACATGACTAAACACGATGAACAAAGCTTTTGCAATATTTTATATTGCTCTGATAAAGAATTGAAATAACTAATGCAAATGCGAACACGAGTTAACTCGTGACCGGTCAACAATGTGTTAAAATGACGCATCGTGTGCCATCATCGACAGTGTGTCGACAGCGTATCTATCGATCGATCATTGCCACGATATCAAAAGACGATATCGTTCTTGTATAATTGAAAATCACGTGTTTGGCTGAAAGTACGAATTAGTGGCACATGGCACGTCACGATATTCTGGTAACCAGTGAACGTGTTAATAGTAGAAGGGTTCTTTAAATAGACCAACCTGGTATCTCTATGGATCCTTTCTCTAAAGGTAACAACATACAAATTTCCATGTCTGTACCTGTTTCTATAAATACCATTGACATTTACATAATTTATTTTTGCATCTTATACCGAGTGTCCCACGTAACTATGGCCACGATTTTCGGGCACTTCCGGTAGCCAGATAAAAAAATATTTGAAACAAAATTAATTAGTTTCTAGTCGGCTACAAAATGCAATAGAAAAATATTCAAAAAAGAAATTTGAGCTACTTTACACGTGTCCATGAGTAGGCGAGAAGTTAAGACAAAAGACTGTTGACAAGCAAAAGAAAAAAAAGTATAATATGTATATGAGCAGCTCCATCTATTAGTGGCGATTGCTATACCAACAGTTTCGACAGACGTCTCTAGAATTCAGTAGATTTCCATAGTTTTTCAATAAGATTTAGTAAATTTCAGTAGATTTCAACGAGGTTCAACAAATATCAGTAAAATTCCTAAAATTTCAACAAACTTCGATATTTTCGACAATCTCCCAGAGTTCCTAATACTTGTATATACTAATAATAGTATACGCACACTATCTAGATTCTTATCTAGATTCTCCTCGCAAACTTTTCAGATTAAAAAGTACAATTTAAGAACCGGCGTATAAAAGCCTCAATGTTTCGAAACTCGGTACAATATACAAAAGAGGGGAGAGTCCTGAATCCTTCAAGAATCGTTCTATAGTTGCAATAAGGAGAAAGGAAGATCCGGCAATCTATCCCTAGTAGACTCTCCGTATATTTCCGTGTGGCTGATGGATAAGAAAAAGGATCGAAGGTAAATAGAATAGATCGATAAGAATCCATTTACGTCAACTATCTTTTGTATTGAAAATTGTAAGTTCAGGTCGCTTGGCTGCTGGCGAATATATTTATCTCACCCTTCGCGTGTGCGTGCGCGCTTGAAATGTCACGCAAGTGCATCCCATGTGTACACACGAGAATTTCATCGATGATAAAGGAGGGAATCGAGTACGGAAACTGGGTCGATTCTAACGATTCTTTGCGGCTGCATTTACGCTTGTGTCTTTTATCACCAACAGTGTTACGCAACCTTCACTCGTTGTCGTTCGATGCTGATACGCCTTTTTCTTCGCCGTGAACCACGATCGACAGGAGAACGTGTTTAACCCTTTTACTGCGAACAACGCTTATATACGTCCAAGGAGAGTTCCTTTCTCGATGAGAACAGCGCCTTTTGGCGCTTGATGAGAGGTGCTTCTGTCGTATACTTACGACGATTAGCGATATGTTGCAAATTTAGATCACGAAAGAAAAAATCGGATTCTTTTTAATCGAGCTCTGAAGTGGTCACGGAATATTTTGTCTCGAATGTTATAATATTGTTGCATCGCAATCAGAGCTTGCAAAAACCTGGTTTTCGATTTCTCATAAAGTGAAAAACCGGTTAACTGGTTTTTAGTCGGGTTTTTTTTGAATAAAGTATAAAAATAAATAGACTATTACTTTAAGTATACAATAAAACCTACCTTATAGCAGAGCTATAAACCAAGGAAAATAAATAAAAATATACAACAGAAAATTTAGCAATTAGAATTATTTTTTATTTAAGAATTATATAAAATAGAAAGAAAAATGATATAACTTTATTATTAATATATTTCATTATGTGAAAAGAATAGAAAAGTAACATAAAATATAACTTATAAATCTTGTTTTTTAATAAAATGATATTTAAGGAAAACCAGTGTGTCCAACAGGTTATATTTCATGGACGAACGTAATTTGGTACAGAAATTACCGCCGATCGAAAAAAAAACTCTCTCACTGTCTGTCGACGTGGGTTGAATCGATGTCAGTGTATTTAATACGTTTTCGACTGTTACGGATTTTTTTTTTAGTAACACCAAACATTTGCAACTCTTTTTGGAAGGATCACTCAAAAAAGTATAATTGACTTTCGATTTTTCGGGAAAACCGGGGTTTTGTGGTTAGGTAAATTTTAACAAAAAACCGATTAACCGGTTTGCAAGCCCTAATCGTAATGCTAACGTGACGAACCTTCGGTCTAGCGAATTCTCGTTGTAAAATTAATTAGTCGCATTTGACCGTCATACTGAGGTACTGTAGGCAAATTCAAGAGTTTAGAGGTTTTAGCGGCCCACATGTTCGACAGCCGCGTCGATCGGGACACTGACCAGATTTTAAGGACGAAAAATAATTCGTGTTAAGCTGTTTGCAAAACGGCATCTTCGATCTTTCGAGATTTAATAATTGTCGCGCCAAAAACCTAGCGAAGGGCAGATAAACGACGTTTCTGGGTGCAGTTTCACCAAAGTTGTAGTGGAAGGGGACGTCGAAAAGCGCCTAATTGACAGAGGCAAGAAACGCCTACGTTTGACGAGCGGATAAAATCGGATACGCGATGTGAACAATGTGTTGTAATGCAGAATGAACGCTATAGTAAATAAATAGAGACTGTGTATCTAGTAAAAAAATCAGAGTGAAATTATTAAACACTAATTCATTTTTCCATTGGAAATGCGTGCACGGAGTTTACATAATTTCTGTAAAACTAATCGTTACTTTGCAAATCGTCTAAAAACGAAATTATGTAAAAAAGTACCATGTAAATCGGTATGTATAGACATACGATCATAGGATCTGTTCAGAAACCCATCAAAACCTTTGTTCCGTTCGCGTATCGTGTTATGGAACGGTAATCTGCGTTAAATTAACCCTCTATGGGCCGAATTTTTGTTTTAAATCGAAGAAATTGGGGGAACGAAAAATCAGCAATTATAAACCTATATATGCAAATGAAAAAAAATTGTCTGGTTAAACAATTTTATTGCAATATATTCACTATGTGACTTTGAGGTAACAACGGCCTATAATGTTTGCACTTCTGTGTAAAATGTCGATAAATTAAAATGTGACCTGAAAGTTACACGGGCCCATAGAGGGTTAATCACACAAACCTCATTGGAAAAGGATAATTCAATAAGGGTAGCTCAGGAATGTTTTAACTTTCAATAATATAATTAAACTTCTGAATTTTTAACAATAATCTGTAACAATGAATCGTGTCTGGCGGTTATAAGTGTAATCTTCTATCTGACTGGAATTGTGCGATGGTGGCATATGTATTCATGCGTCGGAGAAGGTGTGGTTGTAAGTGTGTTTTTGTGGTTGATGCTGATTGGTGAAGTTTGATAATTTTTGACTTGAGGAATTGTGGGTGTGGAAACGGTAAACTGGTGGTAGGAGTGACGTTGGCAAGAGGTAATGATGTAGGCAATAAAATCATTAGGTAGGTAGATCTGGTAGGTCATGCTAACTAAAATACCGAAAGTGAAATGAATGGATCCTTGTCTCTGAATGAAACATACGGTGCTACGACATAGGTTGGCCAAATGTCTTTATTGCTGCTACGTGTCTTATTGCAAGGTGTGTAGGATTTAGAGAAAAAAGTAATAAAATAAATTATGGTTCGGTACCGAACAATTTTTGCACTCATCCAATAAATCTGCCGAATCGTATAGCCTGACCGGAGCAAAATTGCAACGAAGTCGTTGTCGTTCGTGTGAACCGGGCCTTAGACCGAAGCATGCGGCTGATAAAACTGCGAGGAAAATCGTATCAAGGAGAGCCAGAAATGTCATTACGAGAAATCGTCCGAGGAAATGAAATTAGGAACCATGAACGTCGGCCTTGTTCGCTGCTTTTCCATCCTTCGGAGAGTACTTTTTTTTTTTTCGTGGGAGTTTAGTGGTTTTATCAGCATTTATTGGACCACGGTGTCCGTTCACTTGGAGACTGTTTTTCTTGAAACACTCCGCTCCTCGTGTTCGCGCGATAGCTACTCTCCGCTCCTCGTTAAAAGACTAATTGAAATAAATTGCTAACTTAGAAGTAAAGTTACCAGCGTAGGGAAAGGAGACTTTGATCTCGTCGTTGTTAATTTGAATCTTGTCAGAGAGAAGAGAATCACAACGGCGATTTGCATTTTTCTGGTAGTGCTCTCGCGATTGTACTAGGAAAACGTTCATCCTCTTAATTATAGCGAGAATGTACTTTATCTTTCTTTTTCTTTCGTTTTTCTTGTTTTCTTTCGTTACATAGCTATTTTGTTTTGCGAGAGTATTGTACTACTGTTAGAAATTTCAAATAATTTCATTAAACCAGTTCATAATTTTATTGAAGAATTATACGGGAGTATTAAAAAGCGAGTATGATTTTTAATAAATAATTTAAATTTTTAATTCTTAGGAGAAGCTGAAGTGTTTACTTAGGATTTTATATTTATTCCTGTAAATACAATTTTTTGTAAGATTGTAAAGAGAAAAATGGCTTTAGCATTGATTTTCAGAAGTACAGAATTTTTTTAGAAGATTCGACAACAGGGAGGTTTCATTTTGAATTTGTATTATCGAGAAAAGTCTAAATAATGAAACATTTCATCCTATTCACACTTCTTTCTCTGTTAAAAATATCCACATACAGTAATTAAAATTATTAAAATTAATGCAATCGATACAATACACATACAGAAAATTTCATCACCTTTTTGAACGATTTTTAATACATTTTGAAAGTTTCAATTTTGTAGATTCTAGTAAACATTGTAAAATTCACTAGATTTCAGTAGATTTTTAGTAAGGTTTGTAGATTTGGTAGATTTCAATAAATTTTAGTATATTTATGTAGATTTCAGTAAAACGAAGTAGAATTCGGTAGATTTCAATTGATTTCAGTGGAATTTTGCAAATTTCAGTAGACATGCGTACAATTCAGTAAATTGAAGTAAATTTTCAGCAAGGTTTGGTAAATTTTAGTAGATTTCAGTAGAGTTTAATAGGTTTCAGTAAAATTATCTAAATTTCAACAAACTTCAATAATTTTCATATTTAGCAGATGTCTCAATACCTGTGAAAATAAGTATAAATACATACATCTTCTCAATAAATTTATTATATAAACTTTTCAGATTAAAACTACAATTTAAAGACAGAAAGACAAAAGCCCCAATTGTTTTGAAGTTCGATATAAATTTAAAAAAAAAAAGAAAAAACAAAAGAAAAACAAAAAAAAACCTTAATCCTTCAAATGTCGTTTTATAATTCCAATAAGGTAAAAATATGGTGGTTTTTTGTATCTAAAACTATAAGAATCCTATCCTTCAAGAGTCGTTTTATAATTTCAATAAAATGAAATAAAAATACGATAACTTTCTACATTCAAAATTATAAATAAAATAAAAGTTCCATGGCTTTTTGTATCTGAAACTATAAATTGTATAAATCGTATATTATCATTGCCTGAATATTTCAGGTACCATTTCATAATTTCAATAAAATGAAATAAACACATAATGGTTTTCTATATCCGCAACTATAAATTCCATAAATCGTATATTATTATTATCTGAATTCTGCAAATGTTGTTTTATAATTTCAACAAAAGAAAATAAAAATATAATGATTTTCTATATCCGAAACTATAAATTGCATAAATCATGTATTATTATTGCCTAAATCTTTCAGGTACCATTTTATAATTTTAACAAAATAAAATAAAAACATAATGGTTTCCTATATCCGAAACTATAAATTCCATAAATCGTATATTATTATTATCTGAATTCTGCAAATGTTGTTTTATAATTTCAACAAAATAAAATAAAAATATAATGATTTTCTATATCCGAAACTATAAATTGCATAAATCATGTATTATTATTGCCTAAATCTTTCAGGTACCACTTTATAATTTTAACAAAATAAAATAAAAACATAATGGTTTCCTATATCCGAAACTATAAATTACACAAATAGTATATTATTATTATACGATACCCTAAAATAAAACAAAGAAAAAAGAAAATACTGTGAAGATTAAAAGAACATAATTCCACATATCCACGTCTCTTTTCATTAAACTTCAAACATCAGAAACGTTCTTTCTTAAGAGTACATTCCGGATAAACCCTGTCTAAGCAGACGTTTAACAAGTCAATCTCACATCACACGCGGTCGTTCGTGATTATTACCACTCCCACGTGATGAAAGCAGTGTGAGAACAAAAATACCCTAGTATAGTTGCAGTTGTTGGTGATATTATGCCACGTCAAAAGGAAAATGAAGCTAGTGTGTGCTTTCCATGCACATGTATTTAGCATCCCTTTCAAACGACTACTCGGAAATCCTCTACATTCCACGGGAACGTCACCGGCGATACAACGTGAATTATAGTGATACGCCAGTGAGAAATGAGAAGCTGCAGAGATGAGTATACGACAAGATGAAAGAACCATGCGGAAGGTCGGACTCGTTAATAGCCATTTCTCTGTAGTTACGTGACTAGTGTACAGGGTTGGAAAATTAGTTATGTGGAAGTTATATAGGTCTGATTGATTATAGTTACGGTGATCATACGTCTCTTATTGTAAAGGATCTTCTATTGATTTATTATTTCTTTAAAAATTCAATTCTTCCCCTTTATTTTGGCAATATTACGAGAAATTTTCTTTTTACTCGGCGTTCCAATATTTAACGTATTAATATGAGAATTTTTATGGAAACAACCTATGATAATTTGCTTTTTATTAAAATTATTGATATTACATTCTTTTCCATTTTTAATTTTTTTATTATTCTACATTTATTTATAATTTAAATCAAGATTTTGTTCTGACAGAATCGAACGCGTTTCGAACTGTAAGAAAATGTCTCATTTTGATGTACTACGCAAGACATTTTTGCATTAATACATAGATTTTTTATAGTTGCAAACAAATTTGGAAATACAGATTGATTATAATTACAACGAAATTTTCTCTCTTGTTGTAAAAGATCTTTTTTTTATTTATTTTAAGTAGCTGTCTTTGAAATTTATTAATTTTTTTAAAAATTCAGTTTTCCCTTTATTTTTACAGTATTATGGAATATTTCTTTTTGATCAGCATACCAATATCTAACCTTTATCAGACGTGTATCACCTCCCACGTGACATTACACTTTTTACCATAGTAGGCGTTTGTCACCTGTTACGTGACATAGCAAACATTACCGCATCAAACGTGTGTCACGTGAAAAGTCTTTAAGAATATATACATTATCGAAATATAAATAAATAAAACACCTTAAATTATAATTGAAAATGTTAAAATATATGATTTTGTGTAATAAAATGTTTTTTCATTTCAAGAATGTCAGTGCAACGCTATTCGAACGTCGACTGAAGCAACGACATTAATTCAGACTTGAAAATCTGACTTTTGATAAAGATTAGCATATTAATATCAGAGTTTTTTCAAAAGCAACCAATAGTATTTTTCTTTTTATTAAAATTATTGATATCAGATTCGTTTTCATTTTTTTTTCCAAATTTATTCAAAATTTAAATGAAGTGTTCGTTTCAACAGAGTGGAGCCTGTTTCTAATTAGAAGAAAACATCTCACTTTTGTATTAATACGTAGATTCTTGATAATTGTAAGCTGGTTAGGAAATATATTCGTACGAAGCTCCAAAATTTGTATATTTGTTTTTTATTTTCTTGTAGAAAATATGGTTACCCTAATTATAGTGTGACAGATTCACTTTCTCTGTCAAAAGAACAGAGAACACAAATTTTTGTTATTGGATAAATGGTTACATTTAAAAATTGAATCATGTAGCATCGTGTGAAGAAGAAAACAAATAAAACATATCGAGACCGAGTGATAGAAAAATAGCGAATAATCCGAGTAACTTTATTGCAATAATTTTATGTCGTTTCCTTCAAAGTTGAGGATTTGTGATTTGAGATCTCTATAAAAAAACAGCTTCATTCATAACAAATGTGATAAATGCGAAATTGGTCACTAGTAGTTAGTCGATACGACATTAAGTAAATAAATAAGAAAGAACAATAACAAAAATAATTTTATCTATAAAAAGTGAACTTTTTGCAAATCTATGATAAAAGTTGCAAAAATTCAATTTGCAGATATATTTTTCTCCTTCACGTTTTCCATTGAAAATATAATTCCCACCACACTGCTCATCATTTCTTTAGAACCGCCCACATTTTCTGGGCCATAGTGCAGCTGTTTTTATCACAGATGATGTCATTAATTTAGATAATACATAATTTCATTAACCACTGTTTTATATTTTCCTTTTCTAAAAGTGTTTATTTCTTGAAAATAACTGCAGTTTTTATTTTAATAAATACAATCATATTAATTATTGTTAATATTGCTATTAATATTATTTAAATAAATATAATATGCATTCGAAGACAGTAATCTGATGTCTGTTACACTTACTACAAGTTTTCTGATTATAAATGAGTAAAAAATGAAAAAGAAATACAGACAGAGAAAAAATAGTAAATTTTTTTTTATTTCCTTTGCAAATATTCCTATTTCATACATTTTGCATGTAAACACTTCTTGTATCAGTATATATGAAGAGAAAATATAACTAATAAAAACAAAAAGTAAAATTAAACAAAAAACAACTTGGAAATTTCGATACATTTATCGACAGTCTTGGATTAGTAAAATAAAACTTATAAATATGTTATTCATAGAAGTTTAAGTGACATATAAGTTCATGTCACTCACATTTTTAAGATACGCTCAATAAGAATTGTCATAAAAGATGATAAAAAAACTGATTGAACAAAAAAGAAAAAGAAAACCAACAAAAGAAAAATAGTGTTTAAGTCATTCTTCAAGTTTACTTAAAATAGCTTGATTAAAGTACATATTAAAATGTACTAAACACAGAAATATTTTTCCTTTGAAAAAAAAAAACTAAAAATTCGTATATATATATAACAGAGGCTAAAAATTGTATGAATAAATAGTCCTCGTTACAATCGCACATTAACCTGTAAACTGAATTCATCTTTCAATTAGAAATGGAATATCTTCAGTTTATAATTAAAAATTAGTGAGAACATTAAGTGTTTGCAAAAGTTTCCGTCGTTTTTCTTCTTTTTGTTTCAACAAAATTCGTTTATTTGACACACAGAATTGGTGCAATATTTTCCCTCGCTTTCTACAACGTCCTATCTTAACTAGCTGAAACCAGGATTATCAGCATAATCATTTTTAAAAAGCAATTGGTTCAGAAAAGAATACTACTTGATTTCGAAATAATCGATGGAAACTTTTGCAAATACCTAATAATAACCAATTACTTCAAATCGATTTTTCCAAGTGTCAATATGACGAGTCTCATATTTAGCACAGGCGTAATAGTACAATTAAAAATTAACAATACTTTTACTTATAAATTATTGTGTTCTATTAACTAACTGCGAGTTAACTCGTTTTCCCCAGTTTCACGAATGAAAAATCTTTTTCCACACAAGTTACTGAAACTTCTGACATTAGGTAATCGTTTTCGTTCAATGTGCTCTCGAGCTCATCCCATCTCGCGAAAGTCCAATTTTCTCCTGGTATTAACTAAACGACGCTCGCTTTCCACCAATACGCAGCGAGACGGAAATCGTATTTCAATCGAACCGCCAGTCTAGGCCGGTCATCGAGAATAAGGTAAAGCTGCGAAGAGAGAGAACAAGCGAACGAGCAAAAGAGAAAGAGAAAGAGAAAGAGAGAGAGAGAGAGAGAGAGAGAGAGAGAGAGACTCTGTACAAATGACCTAGAGGACGCCATCGAGCTAGTGGAAATCCATACGTTGATATTCTACCCCCTTCGATATGGTACACAACTTAGAACACAGCTGCTTCTTCTGTTCATGTATTCGTTTTTCTCGACAGGCACAGAAGCGATGTAATGGTATCGGTGTGTTCACATGCGCACGCACACTTTCTCGCATACATGTTCGCGCGCGAAAATGTGTACACAAGCTCGCCGCACCCTTTGTGCTAAAATTAGAAGTGACGAAGCGTACACTCGCTTCGCTGGCTCCGAGCTTTTATTCACTGGCGTTTAGACATAACGTGTTGCAGGGCTTTCAATGGCACCGACAGAGAAACACAGAGGGAAACACATAGCGGATAGAGGTGAGAGAGACGAGTACGGCGAACGGGGATGAGAAAGAGGGATCACTAGATAGAGTCAATGATATGGAACGATGGGGAAGAGAGAATTGATTGCGATAAAAGCGAAAAGAGGAAAGATGTAGTTTCACGGAGATACAGCACACTCGACGAAGAAGAACGGTCGCGATAATCACGGATAATGTGAAGACAGGTTAAAGGTAAACGGAGAGGAAGAGGAATGTGAAAGAACTCAGTGAGAAAACGTGCGTATTTCCAAGGATTCACCTAACCTAAAATTCTCGTAAATGTGTATTTACATAGAGCGGTAAGGAAGTTTCAGAGTTAGTTTAGTAATTATGGACAGGGGTTTGAAAATTGTTTTATATAGATTCTGTAAATTATTTCGTTAACTCTCACACTACTGAAGCACGGAGTCCGGTGCCGGAATCACTTTTGACTCACACCTGTATTTCACTATCAATTCACAGTCGCTCGTGCTCCTCACTGATATTGTACTAACACAATGACGGTCGCTCGAGCTTAGGTTCATGCTCCTACTACTTTGTAGTCGGTATTACATTTAGGAAAGAATTATAAATTATAAAAAAATATTATTTATTCTGGTCATTCGTATTACTAGTACAAGTATAACATACAATTGTCTTGTTTCGTGTTGAATGCGTGTTATATCTTCTACAATAATCATACTGAGGAATGTCTCTTATTGCTGTCTATGCAGAAACAGCATCTGTCACGCTTTTGTCCTTCCATCTTTTGTTTTTTTACAATTCTCAGTGATTGCTCATTGGTACTTAGTACTATCAGCATGGCGAAACAAATAAGAAACAACAAAAAGAACGAAAACAACAAAGAAAGCAAAGATAACGAAAACTATAGAAAAAGTAAAGGCATTAAAAAACATTAAAAAATAGATTTTTGCAGAGAATAAATTTTTAGACTCATCAGATATGTCTTTCGCCTTCAAAGGTTTATAAGAAACTAATAAACGAGTGTTTTTTTTTCATTGGTTCATTTGCTATATTGAATGAGAATTAATCTTCTATAGGCTCAATTTTTTTCGCGACAATAAAAAATCGTATGTAACGTAAAATCAACAAATATCAACCTATAAATATGGATTAACAATGAATTCAAACAAACAGCGAGATATTCATTTCTGTTTAAAATGTGAGCTCAGTTAACACATTAAATGCGATATTAAACAAATCATGTCGTAGATCTGAATTTCATAAATTTAAGTTGCAATTCGAAAATTAAACGAAGTTTGCCTTCGTTACGTTTAACCATAATTTATTGCACAAAGATAATACGACATTGTAAAACGATGGATTACAAAGAGATTTTCTATTTTTTTTTTTTCACCGAGCACTTTCTTTTATTTAATTTTATATTTTTTTAACATTCTGCACACGGCGAATGTTTGTATGGTAAGTATTGAACTTCGTATGATCTTTTGAGAGGGTTATAGTCACTATTTACGTAGTATATCACGAAAAATTTGAAATGTGTATGTTTGACGAAATTGTTTCTCAAGCTACAGCATACTCTCACCACTTCGATCCAGAGCAAACTCGGTTTCTCGGCTTTATGTCCGATGTAACGAGTTCCGCGCGTTGTTCTTTTGACGTTTGGCTAAAGGATGGTGTGTAGAAAACTGCAAGATTTCACACGCGCTGTTCAGCTTGTTCGTATTGCAGTTCGACGAAATATCGCGACCGGAATTCTCTTTCATGAGGAAATTTGAGACACAATTGTGTAACGTGAATCGTTTTCTGAACTTGTGACCCTTCCAACTGCAGCTCGCTCTATTTTCTTTTGTTTCTCCTGTCTGTGTAGATGTTCTAGTGTGAGTGAGGAATGAAAAAAAAAAAATTGGACACCTTCGCGAGTTTGATCGTTTTATTTATCTTCTTTATTTTATAACGCTATATTTTATAATATTATTTATCTTCTTTATTTTAATTTTCCATTTTAATCTGTCAATATTTAATTTTTCTGATAAATGTTTAAAATATACAGTAAAATATAATAAAGTAGACTATGTTGATAATTATTTGCAGATTATCGCAATAATACAGTTAGAAACATAGTATAATTTTTGATTATTTTTTTTATGGAATTTCGTTCAATTTTCTATTTTTATATATCGTATGTATGAAGTAGAAATATTTTAAAGGTATATATACAAGTCAGATAGTTTTAACGAATTGAAAAATGAATTGAAACTGGTTTTTAAAAGTTAATCATGGATAGAACGAGGAATTTCTTTGAAATTTAACTGGTTATAACTGAGCAACAAACAATTCGCAGTGCTTGCCCGCTCGCGTTAATTATTTCGCGTTTCTACATTCGCCTTACTAATTAGTAATTAGCCTCTCTTCCCAAGGATTTTCGCGTTGATGGAATCTGTCGCATTCCAATTAAGGCTGTCTCACTTGAAAATGTCTAACCTTGGAAAATTGTCGAGGCGATTGCACTTCTCGAATCGATATGCATTATTCTGTTTTGAATTTTGTAAGGGAGATCAGTTGAATTAGCGGTAAAGCGGATAGAGAAAGATGAAATTTCGAGCGGGAAGAACGACGATGGCATTATAATATACGGTGATGCATCAACTTATTTCTATAGACATAGTTCATGGAAATAAAAAATAGAGACCAAGTTCACGGAAATCGAACAATTAAAAAGATTAAAAGAATGCAAAAATTTTCAATATTTTCTAAATTTTTCAAGATTTGCAATATTTTCGAAATTTTTAAATTTTTCAAACTTTCTATTTTCAAATTTTTCAATATTTTTGAAATTTTCAAATTTTTCCAAACATCCAGTATTTTCGAAATTTTTAAATCCTTAAAATTTCCCATATTTAAAAATTTAAAAATTTTCCAATTATTTCAAATTTAAAAATTTTGAATTTATAAAACTATGGAAGTGAAACAATGATATACAATTATAAAAACATTGAAAAATATTTAATTTGTATAATTCTGATTATTATTGAATCTGTACTGTATAGAGTATTTAATTGACATTTCACTGAATACTCTGTGTTAAAAAAAAAGAAAAAGAAAGGAATTTTTCAATACTATACTAGTGAAAATATAATACAAGAAACCAGTTTCAATATAAGTAATCTAGGGACAATTCAAAGCATATACTTTGAAGATTATGCAAGAAATGATTATCACGTAAATGTCCAGAGGTCATAAAAATATTTTTCTAATTACCACACCGCAATTCCATTGAGACGGTGAGAAACATTTATAACAATAAAATATGTAAATAATTAGATAACATTCAAGAAAATTATAGAGAAACATTAATAGAAATTGTTATGAAAAATTTAAGAAATAATTGAACAAAAAGAATGCCCTATAAAATTTATTAATTACGATTATAAAGTTCTATGAAATGTACCGATAATATTGTTATCTAAATTAATACAATAATTATATTTCCTTTTTTCCATAATTGTACGTCATAATTTTATCATTTTTCTCTCTACTAAAATGTTTCTATTCAGAAAGAAATATTAAATCCTTTTTTATCTTTTCATACCAGATATTTTGACGAATCAATTCTTTGTCTGCACTAATTATTTTGTGACACACTGTATTCATGAAAATAATAAAATGAATATCAATTGAACATTTATCAGCACGATTACCCTTGAATTTATTATTTATAATAGTTTGCTTTTTATTCAACGTATCTGTATTGCTGTTTTCATCGATTTTATGACTTGGAAGCTATCTCTATTTGCCATTTATGTTCTTGGAGATTTATCAATGCCACTGAAATATTAATAAAACGCTTCTCCTTTTATTTTCCGATTTTCAAGAGATTATATTTATTACTATCTTTTATTCAAAATTCGATAACAACTTTTTTATATTTTTTAATACAGCTCGTGTCGTTTGTTTTTTTATTTATTCAGAAATTTTTAAGAAATGCAATTTCATCGATTCAACGATTTAAACATTTTTAACACTTTTTCCCAGTCAGCACGTGTAATACATACATTTATAAATATTTTCTAAGTTTAAAAAGTAATCTTCCTTTATCTCTGCAAATTTCTCTAAAAATATACGTCAGTTCGTGTTCTTATGCATAAACGTAATTGCTGGAAAAGCTCGAGTAATTTTCAAATCATACATTGTTACAAAAACGCGTCAGGCGTGATGTATTGACTCTATTCTTTGGAATGGTAGACGAAAATTTCGTCGTTGGTATGCATAACCATTCGTACGTGATGCAATTACCCGCACATACATAGGGTGATTCAAAAGTCTAGCGTTTGTGGTTTCGAAAAGTGACAAATTAACGACGATCGTCACGTGTAATTATCGGTAAAGTAAACGCTACATAAGAATTAACTGTAAGGTAAAAAGAAATTTTGAAACGAACTGTTTTGAACATTAGGAAATATGTTATACTTAACTTCATAGTTATATTATATTTAATATATACTTATATTATCGTACACATATACGGTACACAGAAATCACTTTGCTACGAGTATATGTACATATATGTACAGTATAATGACACAATAATATTAATACCACGCGACTACACCGCCAGAATATACACGCACGTTTATACGATTATCGCGATAATTTCATTTCGATCCCTATACAAACAAGCCTACTTGTATTAGCGGAGCAATAATAACATCTGTTTAATATTCTTCAATGTAAACAATTAAAACGAAGAGAAAGGAGTACTTAAAAATACAAATTACAGTGGAACGTAATTTCACCTCGAGGCGAGTAATTATCAGTAACTTGTCTCGACTTTGAGCAGCTTAACCTCTAAATCTGAATCGACCAGTTCCATTCGTTCCAACCTTCCGAACGAATAAACCATTCCCGCGACGTCGCAAACGACTGTATCTGAATAAGGCTTTCCGAAACCCCATTTCGCATTACGAGACGAAACGAAAAAAAAAAAGAAAAAAAGGGTGAGTCAATTTTCACGTGTGGAAGGCTAACGAAACGAGCTGGCCAGTTTCGTCCGCGCGATAATTCCGCGGCCGTGGCTCGGAGCCTTGTTAATGAAAGCGTGCGCCGGACAATCCATTAACTATGCGTTTTCAGTGTACATTTTAAGTGGGAAGCTAGCAGGTAGAAAGAGAGAGATCGGCAAATTGGGTCGGTTTGGGGACAACTATTTCTGGGGTTTACACACATGTGTGTGTTGTCGTCCCGTAAAGCTAGCCGGTGTTGTGCGATCGCGATTGGAGGACGGCCTTCCAAGCGAAATAACGCCGCGGACCGTTGAACGAGAAAACCGACCGACCGTTTCAATCGCCTCTGTGACCCTCCCTCCGCCCCCCACGCCTATTTTATTTTCGACGTTCAGTTATTGACATTATCCGCTCATGCTCCTTTTACCTCTTAATTAACGATCGAGGGAAAAAATTGTAATAATTTTAACCGCTTGCTTTCTATGTTTTGTTTCGGCGAGTGTGATTGCTTCGACTTTCTTCTTCGATTTTATTAATTTTCGAATGTGTATAGTTTAATGAGTTAATCAGTAGTTTATGGGTAATTAGAAATAATTTTTGTAAAGTGTATGAGATTCATGGGCAATGATAGTTCGATATGAAAGAGATTGTTTATGTAGGTTATGTCTTAACGAATTTATTGTATGAGATCATATTGAAATATATTTTATTTTTTAGAGTAAACTATGGTCAAATGCTTTTAAAGTCGTAATAGTTAACATATATGTGGAATTCTTATCTAATAGTCTGTTAAGATTTTGGACTATTTAAAATGTACGTGTATAATTTTAGGAAGCTTCCAAATATTTATTTAGATGGAAAATAATATAATAGTTCTTTAAACAAAATTGATGTAAAAGTGTAATTATATGAAGTAAACAAGTAAATATATGTCATGATTAATCATTAACAGAGATGATTGACAAATGTATGTTAATTGTTCCTTATTTCTGTGAGTACTGTATGTTTTTAATTTTGTTGATATTGTTTTTTTAACTGCCATTCAGTAAATGTAGATTTTTATTTAAATTTTTATTTCTGTGAAAATTTTAACAATTATTTTTGAAAATAAGCGTATTTTAAACAGTTAAGATTTTACACTTAATTGGACTTTTTGAATTTCCCGCTCTACTAGATTTAATTTGTTGATATTTTTTTCCTAATTGCCATACAGTGTTAAGTAAACATACATTCTTATTTAAACTTCTATTCTTGTGAAAATTTCAACAATCATCTTTAAAAATAAATGTACTTTACACATTTTAGATTTTACACTAATTGGACTTTTTGGATTTCCCGCTCTGCGAAATTTATCGTATGTTAGTACATAGATATGCTAGTAGATAGCGCTACAGACCAGTGCATTGCGTTTGTAGGTATATTTTATCTTAGGAATATTGCAGTAGAGCCGAGCCACAGACGAGGTACAGAATAGACTTATCGCACAGTGTTATTAATTAATATAAAATTAATATTAAAAGTTATTTTGAATGACAAATAAATCAATTTTATTCGTTATTTTTTTTCTTCGTTCTTCGTGAATAATGAATAAATTCGAAGAGTGTCCTGTTAGCTAGCCGTGAATTCTTACAGTTCGGTTATGCTCCTTCTATCTCTATCTATTTTGACTTTATTTCTCCAATTCGTTGAAACACAAAGTTTGTGAATTTGAGTCTCGTACAGGGCCATACGATGTTAACTTGTAATTGTTTCAATTCTATAAGGCACGCGAAGCGGATTAAAAAAATGTGTGCGCTCCTGAGTTCAGATTCAGATATCGAGGTGACAACAAAATAGTCGATTATACAAGACGTGATGCTTGACGACACACGAATGTCAGTTCTATATAACGACCAATGAACGAACAAACGATTAAAGGAATTGTAATCGAATAACGAATAGAATATCATCTGTCATTTGTTACTCGAATAACGCCTAACACTGTTGTCACCATATGGAATTTCGCGTCTCATGTTCTGAAATACCGATCGTGCAAAAAGTCAAAGGTTTTGCCCTCTACGGTTTAGAACGACGAATTTGGGAATTATATACAATACAATCGTTGAAGATGGTAAAGTTGACAGGTATAAAAATATCCTCTTTTATTACATTTGTTAGACTATAGTAATTAGGTTGGAAAGCAGTTGTTCAATTTAATATTCTTAATATAACGCAAAATAAATGGTAATTTTAACTTTAAGTAGCTCATAAGATAGAACTTTAAGATAGAATTATAAGATGTGCACTTTCTTAAAGAAACACAAGACTCGTTCGTTGTGAATTAATAAAATGTTTATTGATTTTGACTCTGTCTGCGACTGATTAATTATTTTCACACTCTATTAAGGAAGAGTGATGAATTTTTCGAATCTTTGAATATTACATTTCATATGAGAAAATGATTAGAGTTGCGATTGAATGTTAATTAAATCGTGTCTATTTTTTGTGATTTAATAGTTCTGGCAAGTTCTACAATTTTTTTAGAATTTAAATCTTATAGGATTATAAACGAAGTACAGGTTTATCATTAAAGACGTGTAGATGCATACTGCAGTGGTATAATACCAGACTCAGTCGATACAGTAGGACATGATACTAAAATGGTAATAAGGATCTAGAATCCTAGAAGCGTGTGATAAAAAAAAATACACTCGCTGAGTGGTCTACTCTGTATCTCGTCTGTGGTTGTTCTATTATTATATTAATGTTATACGGTACACACTACGTCTATCACTTATTGTATTTTTTTGCTACGTCATTGGGTATGTCAGGATTCGTCGGTGTTTACAATTTCCATCGTTACCGATTCAGCGTAGAATAAAATCACAATTAGCAATGGTTAGAATTAGAACTAAACGTTACATTGAAATTGCACATAAAGTATAGAACAATCATATAATATCTACAGATAGAGTTAACGATAAGGAACGATGGGGAAGAGAAAATTGATTATGATAAAAGCGAAAAGAGGAAAGATGTTTTACAGAGATACAACACACTCGACGGAGAAGAACGGTCGTGATAATCATGGATAATGTGAAGAGAGGTTAAAGGTAAATGGAAAGAAAGAAGAATACGAAAGAACACGGTGAGGAAACGCGCGAATTTCAAAGGACACACAACCTAAAATTCTCTATAAAAGTGTATTTACGTGGAGCGGTAAGGAAGCTCGAAAGAATTAAAACTAAAAGTTACACTGAAATAGCAAATAAAGTATAGGACATTTGTATAATCGAACGTGAAGTATAGAATTCTATACTTGTACTAGTATTATACATAGTTACATTAGGTTAATCGGAAAATTCTATCGTTTTATTTTCGAAGAAAGAAAACTAAGGCTCTTTCGATGAGAGTTTTATCAATTGCTCTGTGGTGTAATATTTATTGTTACTTATAATGGTCTGTTCATTATTACATATTGGTGTTACGTAAGATTTAGAGTAAAGCGCCCATTCAATGTATTTTTTTTATACGCTCCTGAGGCTCTGGTACCCCATTACCATTTTTCTGTCACGTTCTTCTATATCGATTGGAATTGCTATTATATTACTGCGCTATTAGCGGTAGTAATTAAAATTAAAAACATCGAATATTGTCAGCTTTGAAATCACGAAGAAAATCTGCATATAAATGCTTCTAAATTGTTGAAACGCATTTTACTCAGATGTTATATTAAATAATTTTTTATAGGAATGAGATTTTTAATTGACGTTTGTTTATTGCAATATTTAAAGCAACTCGGTTTCTCTGTTTATATTAAATTTGAAGTTTGTAGCAATTAAAAATCGGATTAAACTGTGGTCATCTACTTGAAATAAGTAATGAATAATCGTCTAATTAATAAGATAATTGGGCTCTGTTGGTTAAATTGAATATAATTCCTAAACTCATCACTGAATCGTAGAAAGTATAACGAAACCTCTGTTTGTTACTCAATCGGTATTTCAGAACGTGAGACACTAAGTTCCATAAGGTGATTATCCTGTACCTCGTTCATGGTTGTAATCTCATTCTACATTGCATCGGTAATGTTGGAAATGATATAAAAATAAAAAGAGGGCTTGTAAGCTTCCAAAACCATGAGGCACAAATATTGCATTGGATAATAGGTCTATTTTGTCTAATAATTAAAAAAAATTTTTTTTAAATAATCTAATTTATAATGAAATTATTTGAGCAATTGAATGAATTTATCCTATACTTCTATGGCCAAACTATCAAGAATAAAAAGATTCTTTATATTACAATTACACTGTATTTAAACGGTTTATGTGATGAAATTTCCAATTCAATAATTAAGTGACAATAAAGTATAAGGCTCTTTAATTCACTTGATTCGTATGCAGTCTTTATATTTTCCTTGTTCTTGCAGTTGATTAAAATTGATCTGACTGATTGAACATTTTCCATGCATTTGATATATATGTACCTATTTTTATAATTTGGGTTTTGTAACATAAATTTTTATTAAGTCTATATTCTCTTAAAATTTTAACGTGCACTGATAAAGATTACTTTTCAGTTGATCTATTTGCTACCAGATGGCAGTATTAAATTTGTGCGATCATGTGATATTGATTCTTGATGCTTTAATAAAAATAATAATGTATACAAATAGTAAACGTAAATTATATGTACACAAACAGTAAACATAAATTACTCATTTATTAATTTTATTCAAAGAATTAGATTTCAAGAAAATCTGTTGTGAAAAATTATTTTGTGGAAGTGATACGAGAAATATAAGTACTTTCAGAAGCGTAAGGGTTAGGTATTACAATTTTATCAATTGACTAATAATAATCACAAAGAAAAGCCTTACGAAATTTTAAATGTATGCTAGTTTCTCGACTTATAACGAACCACAATGCTGTTTCAATTATAATTTTGTTTCATTTAAACCTATTTAAGCATGGAAAAATAAATATTACATTTGTAAGCATGTTAATTGTGAAATTTTTATATCAACCTGAAGAATTATTCTTAACCTTTTAGCTACTGTATGCTACTATAATGGTTTTCCGGTCATCTCTTCTCCATATCATCTCTTTAAACGGTATACCACAGAGCTGTGTAAATTATCGCCACGTCGCGAGCGTTTTTATTTGTTTCGTTCCATAATTTTTTCGCCCACGCAACATTTCATAACACTATAAACGTCATCGTTAAAGAGTATTCATATCATACACAATTGTATTATTAATTATTAAAGTGCATGTGTTCATATTATCTTGTTGTGTTTTTTATTTTAAACTCTTTAAATGAAAATCTATAAGAAAATTATAATTCATTCATCTATAACTCTATTTTAATGTAACTGCATAGTGGAAAGCACTACCAGACACATATCGTAGTGCTATATTATTTAAGCGTAGTCCGAGTCAAACATTGTCGTACAAAGATAGAATTTTGCGAGCTAAGAGGTTAACCCATTTGCATCAGAGACGTTTAATAGCCAATCGGTCCGTATCACTGCCCATCAACCAGTGTTTTACCTTCAATTTTGCTTAAAAATTACATATAGTAATAAATTAAAGAAAAAAATTTTGTTGCTGATAATGCACTAATAGCGCCGAATTTTATTATTCACGAGAAGTTCGCAGACTTTTTGACATTTGGCGATAAATGACAATCGTGGCTCGCGGAATATTCCGCTTACAGATGCAAATGGGTTAAAAATCGAGTCAGTCTTTCATCCTTCAAAACCTTCGAGTTTATACATTTTGTATGATATACCTTAAAACATTCTAAGTTTATGAAATATCTAAAGATAGTTGTGCAACGGTAATTTTGTTTCACGCAGATTTAACGTTAATTAAACTTAGCCAATTTAACAAAGTTTAATTAGTTATGCGTCGGTGGGCACTTTGATATAAATTTCCCCATCTGCTGGAATCTGACCTCGCTTTCCCTGTTTATGGTTAACTCGATTACTAGATCATTGAAATTTGTTACCTAAGAGCACGTTGGCGGGAGAAGGTTATGAAACTTCTTCGGTATTAGATAAGTGAATAGATGTTTAGGTTGTTTCAGGATGACAAACTCAGATAGAATTTCTTTTTTCTACACATGAAGATGTAATACACTGGTTCGATGAATAATACAGTAGAATCTTGGTAGTTGCACTATCGATACACGCGAATCTCGCCAGTTACATTTCGTCAACAAGTGGTGGGGATAGTCGCCTAGTTACAGGAAACACGTGACACCTGATAGTAAGAGAAGCGAAGATTTAAGTCTTGCAGATGGTATAGGAAAAGGGTTTAACAGACTAAGCAGTTCTGCACGAAATTAATTTTTTTAACTGTGATGCACCTTTTCGAAAAATCTAAAAAAAAATTGAGGATGATTATGTTAATGTACTGCTACTAAAAAAATATAAAAATAGCCATATTTTTTTTCAAAAGATATGCGCATTTTTTTGGTTTTAATATTTTACAATTGGAATTTGCAACGGCAAAATCGGAAAAAATTTCTAAAGATGTGCCTTCATATATGCAATATGCCAGATTTTTCAGAATTTTTGCGTATCACTAAATAGGGAAAATAGTCCAAAAACTGATAATTCAAATTTACCCTCTAACTATCCCTACGGTCGAGCTAGAGGGTTGAAACTTTGTGTCACATGTTTTCTTTTGGTAAGCTATCGAATGGTCCATCACACAAACAAATCAGTTGGAAGGCATTTTTGACCCCCTTAACCTACTAGACCCTTTAGTCGAATTTATTTATCTGTTACGTTGATATTTGCAGGCTTTTTTAATCCCCTTTCGTTTAACGATTGAGATTTTACTGTACATTTATTTTACAGTAGGTGATCAAATTACATTAAGTATTTTATATTTTCAGTGACACTATTATTTCAGTAATGGTGAAAGATTTTCTTTTCTTGTTCTTAACCCTTTGCACTCCGAGTATCTTTTTATGATCGATTATCAACTTTAACATACTTTTATTTTTAATGAAATTTTTGAAAAGAAAAGATTACACATGTTTATGAATTCATCAATCTGCTTTATTTCATTAATGAATAAAGCTTGAATGGAGTTATGGTCCGTATCATGAATGTGTTTCTAGCGGCGCTAGTGGAGTGCAAAGGGTTAATATATAAATAGACGACTTGACTATACCTTGACAGCTTACTTGGTTAAAAACAGATTCAAGCTTTATCGTAGTCTAGTAACTTACCGAATACGAATCCAATAGAAAACCTATGAAAATGATTAAAACGACGAATTGCATCAGGAGTGATAGTTAAGGAACAGAAAGTGATTGACAAGCATCACGACGCAAGAAAGAAAGAAAACTGTAGAAAAAAATATTGTATATAATTGTAAAATATAAATCTAACCTAAGCTAGCTTTAACTAGCTGTTTGTAACATTAGTTATCGAAATCGTTTTTCTTAAAACATAATTTATCCACCTGAAAACGTTGTTAAACAAATTTTTTTCATAAGTAATAAAACACTTTATTCTTTTCGGATAACGAATAAAAGTATCGAACATAGTTATTAAACCACTTATTAGGTTATTTGTTATTTATGAATAATTAATAATTTCACATTATTCACGATTTAAGACAATGTAACGTTGTTCACGATACTCATGCTACGTTCATGCATTTGTTCAGGACCACGATCGAGCGCGGTGGTTGAGAGCCACGCTCTATTGCACGCGCGCTCTGATTGGTCAGTGTTTTTCGTTAATAATTCAGAAACGAAGCGTCAACCAACTTTTTGGTAAAGGAAAAAGTTGTTCAGATTCACCTCAACAACAGCTCATTTCCGAGAGTTACAGGAGTTATGAGACACCCTATATATTTATTGTATATAATTTTACATATAGAGAATAAAGAATTTTAAATAATTTGTAGAAGTCCAAAAATTCTGTTGCTAATAAAAAGAAGAAGTTTCATTTTAAATATATTTTCAATTCTGTTCTTGTTCAAATTTTAAATAAGTAATGCATAATATCGAAGTGTTCATAATAATCTGATCAAACAATGTTTAAAGATTTTATTTTAAACACCCTAATTCGCAAATTCGGTTAATATTGGTATAGTGTCAATTATTTTCTTATTTTTCTAGAAACATAATTTAGCGAACAGAAGTAATCAAGTACTAAAAACGAACTTTCTTTCAAGTATCGTAACTTTTGAAGTCACTTTCTTATTTTACATTGATTATGATATGTTTTCATGAAGTTTTGTAATTGATCCAGGAAGAAAGGAGGATATTAAAAAATATTGGTCTCGCGTGGAAATAAAAAATTCACGTAGGACATTTACGATTTACTTAACCCAAAGAAACAGAAAAATGTTACAGAACAAATGTAAATTGGGAGATTGGTATACGGTCATAAAGGTTTAAGAAATGAACGATCAAGCGAATATTTAGTAAGACATCATTTTATTCTTCATTTAAACACAATTAAACACAATTGTGTGGCGCACGTGTTGCTTCATGTACACGGTCAAATGAAATCGTAGAAAAACAAGCTATACAAGCTATACAATTCGAATGAATACAGCACGTTGTATCCTCTCTAAAAACGAAAAGAAAAAGAATGATGTTCGACGCCACGTAAAATAAATGTGACGCTCCGGCACCATCAGGTGAAATTATTGAATTATTCCTGAACGTAGTTTATTAATTCGCGACGATCGATTTATTACAATTAGTCCTTCAAAGTGAATGCTCAAAGGCAATGTACCGGGCTCGATTATGCATAAAATAATCCAATAAGTAGCTGTAATTTAATGGCACACGTTCCACCGGGTGTCCTACATACAAAGTATAAATAAGATCGTCCTTGCAACGCAGTCGAACGACTTGTTCTATGTATCATTTTTCTTTTTTCCTTCATTTTTTTTTTTATGTATACATATATAACATCAGCTATGTACGTTTTTACAGAACTCTACTGATATTTAGCGAAATCACTGAGAAATGACGCGGAATGTTCAATGGATCCGTGGCAGGGTTTCCGGAAATTAACTCTTACAGATAGTCGATCGATGGTAAACAACATTTTTGCTGTCTCCGTTAATGCTCGCGGTAGTTTATAGAAAAAACTTCGAGCTTTGTTGAGTTTGCATGTGGTGTGTCGACTTTAATTTATTTCTCGAAGGACCTAATATCATATGTCATCAATGTTACGAATTTTCCGAACAACTCAATAGTTGAGCGTCTCCGATTTATGAATTTAATAGCATATTGAGATCTGTGATGTAAATGAGTTAATGGAAGTCACTGTATACGTGATCCTGTTAGAAAAGTCCAAAAAGCGAAGGCTTGAGTGGGCCATGTGCAATCTTTTGCTGCGTTTTCCGCTCCTAAGGATGGTTCTGTCTCAAGGCTAAGAAAGGCCATATTGTCAAGGGAGTCCTTTTGACTAGGATTTTCAGGAAAAACAGAATTGTATCAGCACTCGCGAAGCATAGTTCAAAATACAAGCTTTCACTCTATTTAATCGCCTACATTTATTTCTTATTCAACCGCTCATTACCGTTATCCTGATTTTCCTTACAATCCTCTTTCTTTTTTTTTTCTTTCTTTACTTTTCTTATACATTCTTTAGTTAATCGTTGAAAATTTATGCGCAGCTTCGCGTCGAAATAATGTTCGACGGAGCAGAAACGCCTGTCGATATTCGACTATCTGACAAGCGATATCCTCAGAAACGATATTGACTGCCATCGGTTATTCCGCGGGTGGAAATGAGTCTAACACAAAATACATCGTATGTGTGTATGTATATATGTGTATATGTATACATTTTATCGTCGATAATTGCGTTCCAGGAGCATAGCCGCACCCCGACGCCATCAGGTTGTCGTAGACCTGGCTATAGCTCGTTAAATCTTGTATAGATTATAGAATAAAAGCTTTCAGAAAGAATATGGTAAACATATTGGATAAACTCTGTGTAAAATTGGAATACAAATTATAAGGTGTATGTGACACGAATTTTTCGTGCGCGCAGGATCGGCCATTTTTATATTAAACGTTCGAATATATTTTTGTAAACTATAAACGAAAATTTTTTAACTCTAGGTCGACTAACAGTTCGGCCATTTTGATACTAAACGTTCGAATATGTTTTTGTAAAACACAAATGAACATTTTTTAACTTTAGGTCGACTAACAGTTCGGCCATTTTGATACTAAACGTTCGAATATGTTTTTGTAAAACACAAATGAAAATTTTTTAACTCTAGGTCGACTAACAGTTGGGCCATTTTGATACTAAACGTTCGAATATGTTTTTATAAAACACAAATGAAAATTTTTTAACTCTAGGTCGACTAACAATTGGGCCATTTTGATACTAAACGTTCGAAAATAAGTTTTTGTAAAAGATAAACAAAATTTTGTTTAACCTTAGGTCGATTAACACTTCGGCTATTTTGATATTAAACGTTCGAATATAATTTTTTGTAAAAGTCAGACGAAAATTTTTTTAACCCTAGGTTCACTAACAGCTCAGCCATTTTGATATTAAACGTTCGAATATAAGTTTTTATAAAAGACAAATAAAATTCTTTTAAATTCTAGATCGATTAACAGTTCGGCCATTTTGATATTAAACGTTCGAATATAATTTTTTGTAAAAGTCAAACGAAATTTTGTTTAACCCTCGATCGACTAACAGTTCGATCGATTGGATCGAAAAAACTGTTTTAGTTGAGAACTGTCTGTTCTACTTTATATTGTATATATTGTATATTATATTGTATAACACTAGAACTACCAGTGTTGAATGTATACCTAATTGTATCATACTCGTCAATTTGACGGGTATTTGAAAAATGTGCTTTTGAATGTAGTTATTGTTTTCTTGAATAAAGTTACAAATAATCAGAAACAACATTTAATGTATTAAATAATTTATTTTTAACTAAAAGATATATAAAAACATATTTTTTATTACTATTAAAACAATTTTTTTTATGATCGGAGCACAGTTTTTGCAGATAGATCTTATTTGGAATATACACTTCCCACAAACATACTTCTTGCATCCGAGACAAGTCGAACTCGTTCTGTTCTTGTTGCACAATCCAATTTGACAAAAATTTCGAGTGTACTTAAAAGTTTCTTTTGAATTGTTTGAAATACTATTTATTAAACTACATCTCCGTTGCTTTGCAGAAATTTTCCAACGACAAATAAACATCAAAATTTTTGAAATAAACAATGCTAAATCTTTGGATAATTGAATGAAAAAATATTGATGTATACTTGTTAATTTTAAACTTATTTTTCAACTCATTTTATTGATCCGTCAGTTTGATGTGACCTTAATCATTTTAGTACCAAGCCAAACTGACGTAGTTTCATGAGGTTTGAGAGAAAAAGTTCAATTGTAAATGATAATTACGAAATTCAAAAAGGTAACACGTTAAGGAATAAAGAAAAAAAATGAATCAATGACTAAAGCAATTCGATATTTGTTGAAAATTTCATCAAAACTTATTTCACAGTTGCACTTAAATGTAATATAAAAACTGATTAAAAAACAAACGTTAAAGGCATTATTATTTATCAGAAATAATACTTTTCATATTCACTTGTTAATTTTCACAATTCTTGCCTTTATAAAAGGGTTAAGTAGATGATTAAAAATGAAAACACTGAAATTAAATCTGATCAAAAATCATGATAAATTCCACGACGATGTTAAGAATTTTGAAGAAAATATATCTGAAACGATTTTAAGCCTGTCGTTTCGACCTACTTGGTAGCTCTAGCGTTTAAAAGCGTGCATAATTTAATCATTTTAGCAAGAAGACACTCGGAGAACGGTTACACCGGGAAGCTTGAAAACAGAACACGATTCGCCACCACTCGCCAATAAAATCATCATGATCATCTTATTTCACATTCTTTTTATTTATTTTTTTTAATTTTTTTATTCTTTTTTTTTCGTATCGTTTATTTCTTTATTTTACATTGTCATGCGCTTCCCATGTTAGTTTTATAAACGGATATTATTGTGCCATGCGAACGCGATCTTGATCTGAAATAATCGTTGATCCAGCCGGTCGTGTGTGTGTGTTTTTTCTCGATTACACCCTCGTTTCTTAATCCTAAAAACTACGACTGTTCCGTTCGTTCGCACCGCATCGAACGTCGTCGCATTTCTCAATTTTCGTTTCCCTATTTCCATCTTCTCTTTTGTCCATTTCCCCCCCCTTTTTCTTTTTTGAAACATCGTAATAATTGTAATATGTTTGTTTTATTTTATTTTATTTTATTTTATTTCTTCTAAGTAAGGATTCTCTTAAGCGCATGTACAGAGATAAAACTTTCCTCTACGTTTTGAGCATACCGCGCGGCTTTATTTTTTATTTATTTTTTTTTTCTCTTATCCATTAGTTTTATTTTATTTTAATTTAATTTAAATTTAATTTAATTTAATTTAATTTATCATGTATCCCCTTGGATTTCCCTTTTGTGCAGACTGCACGCTGCCTGAACGAGCAACATTTCTTTAATAGGTATCGTAATAATATCTAAAACCACGTTTAAACGCCTATGGATCGATTCAACGGCAAGTTTACGAGAGAGCCTGAACAGCGTTTCAAATAACAAATACCCGAATTATCGGGAAAACTATGTTTCATTCTGATCGCGCGTTTATGCCACCGCGAAACGTGCAAATCGGCTATAAAAACGAAAAAACAAAAAAAAAGAGAAAAGGGAAAGAATTAGGAAACATTCTTTGGATAAGTAATTTACTGTGACTTACGTTTCAGCGATTATTTATCAATTAAGAAAAGAAAAGGAAACAGCGTTTCGTTGTGACGTTCATGATCGAAGAAAACATAGCTTTCGAGCGGCTCTGTAATTATCATTTGATGTACCATTTCACTCGGTTTCGCTTTCATGATTGCGGCCTTCTATTCTCTCTTTCTTTTTTTCTTCACATGTATACCTGTGTATATGATATACATCGTGTGTATCCTCGTACGTATAGAGATATATATATATACAATGATCAGTAGATGCACGAGATGCGGCTTTTTTTCTCCTCTTTTTCTATTTTTTTTTCCTTTTTCCTTTTTCTAAATTCTTCAATCGTAACGATTAGTCGTCATTGTGCGTCGTTTCGAGTGACATGCAATGATCGGTGTATCGATAAATCGCGTGAAATCAGATTGACAGGATAACGAGTGCTTTCGCGTTGGTCTGTTTTCTTTTTTTTTCCTCCGTCTTACATTTTCCAACTCTTATTTCGTTCGAACTTTTCGTCTTATGTTTATATACTTATGCACAAACGTGGTTTTTCAAACAGAACGAAAGGAAGAAAGGGTAAGAGAACGAGTGAATGGAAAAGAGAGACGAAGGGAACTCGTTAACTGACGAGTGGTAGACGTAAAAACGAGGAATAGGGTACGATTCTCGTCTACTTCTTTAAATGTATAGTTGATGGAAGAGATATGTAGCGTAGTTGCAATATCTGATTGCTGAAACGTTGGTTCAAGCAAGATAAAGGGCTCGAGACTTGTTCAGAGCCGTAAAAAGTCATCTTGACACCGGTTATTTTCATGACAGTGTGTTTAAAAAATTGTATATTGCAAGTAGCTTGAAAAATACTAAATTTCGAAACATCAGTTATTGTAAGAAAAGTATTTGGATCGTAAGTGATAAAAATATAAAAAAAGGTGTCAATCTATACTGAAAATATCGGTTGTCTAAGGATTCACATTTTTCACTTGGTACACGTGAGTTAAAATTTGGAGAATTTTTGTAAAACACATACAACTCTGCGTACACTTATACCAAATGATATTTTAAAGAGCATAAGCCTTGTTAAGAGCCGTATGAAGTCATTTCGGTGCCTGTTTTCTCACTACACTATATTTAAAAAATATTAAACATCAAAGCATCAGAGTATTATAAGAAAAAATTCAGGATCTTAAGTATATACTAAAAGTAAAAAAAAAAAATAGATGTAGATCACTCGGCGCGTGTGACTTAAAATTCGAGGGTTTTCTGAGACATACATAAATCTGCGTATACATAGACTAAGCGATATTTTAAAAAGCTCGGACTACGCTTAGAGCCGTTCAATGTCATGGCACCGATTATTTTTATCAGAGAATATTTAACAAATTTTCGGTAGTCAGGAGTTCAAAAAATATTAAATTTCGAAATATCAATTACTATAAGAAACAAATCAGTACATTAAATAATAAAACTAAAAGAAAAAAATGTAGATGTAAGACATTTTTCATTTAGCACGTGTGACTTAAAATTTTGGAAATTTCTGTGAGACGTACATAGTCCTGCGATATTTTAAAGAACTCGAGCCTCATTTAGAGCCGTACAAAGTCATCTTAGTACCGGTTTTCTCATTACAGTATATTTAACAAAAATTTTACAGCAAACAGTTTGAAAAATATTAAATTTCGAAATATCAGTTACTGTAATAAAAAATTATCAATATACTAAATGATGAAAATGAAAAAAAAGAAAAGGAACAAGTGTAACACTGAAAATATCGATTGTCAAAAAGGTTCACATTTTTACTCGATGCATCGGACTTAAAAGTTGAGAGATCTTTGTAGAACGCATACGACCTTGCGTACAGTTAGACGAAGCGATATTTGAAACATCTCGAACTACGTTCAAAATTGTAAAAGATCATCTCGGTACCGATTATCTTCATTACAGTATATTTAAATAATTCTATATAGCAAACAACTTGAAAAATATTAGATTTCAAAGTATCAATTATTACAAGAAAAGAATCAGTAATTTAAATGACAAAAATAAAAGAAAATATTGGTAAGTGTAACTCTACACTGAACATATGGGTTGTTCAGAGGTTTACATTTTTCACTTGATATGTGTGACCTAAAATTTAAGGAATTTCTGTAAGTTACATACGGCCCTGCGTATAGCTAATACAAACGAAGTTCTCGCCTAGAAATCATAATTTACACCCACGTTACAGCTCTTCCACCAAGTATAACGGTCTCAATAATATTTACGACGAGGCTGACGTTTTCTCTCTTTCTTTCTTTCGTTCAAAGTCGAGTTTCATTCTCCGACTTATACATCTTCCGGTTCACATCCAATGTCGCGCGGTTTAGTTCCTTCGATTTCATCGCATTCCATAACACACCTATAATAATATACATACATACGTGATATTCATATAAATGTAAACAAACGTGTCCTGCTAGGGACTGGCTGGTTTATTTTTAATGAACAGTTAGCTCCCGTAATGCTTTCAACGAACGTTCATACACACATATAATATAATTACATATATATTAGGTCGGTGCAAAAGTTCACGTCCAATTCTAACAGATAACACTAAATTATTTATATGCAAGTTGTTGTTGCGTGTGCAAATTTCATAGTAGATAAAAAGAGCGATATTCAACTATTATTTCATCAGTAGACTTTTGTATTTCGACATTGCTCACGTTACAAAAAGAAATTTTGAAAATGAGCGAAGAAAAGGTAATTATACTTTACTTCGTTCAGGAATTCATAGAAATTCGCGTCGTGTCATACTTCATGAATTTTTGAAAGGAGTAACGATGGGAACCGCTGTAAAAAATATTCAGCAAGTTCGCCAAGTTATTCGTAGAGTAAAAAAATGATTTGCAAAATTATAAACACGGCGATTTTCAATGAAACGACGAGTCATGTTCTGGTTGACCTTTTTCGATGAACGATGACATTGTGCTTAACACTTTGACGCCCCTATTGTGCAAAAATTTGCACATACTACCAGTATTTTTCACGAGTTTGCAACTGTGCATATTAAACAGTACGCTTGAAGACAAAGAATCGAACGAATTTTAAAAAAATTAAAAAAAAATTAAAAAAATGTCCTTGACCACCTTTAACGTTTAAATTTGTATTTTATTATTCATTATTTATACGCGAATCGATTTGTCGTTTGTTCACCTGTTGTGCAAATGAAATCGCAAAAATCGAACGAATTTGAAAAAAAAGAAAAAGAAAAACAGATAACGTCTTTGACCACCTTTAACGTTTAAATTTGCATTTTATTATTCATTATTTATACGCGAATCGATTTGTCGTTTGTTCACGTGTTGTGCGAATGAAATCGCAAAAATCGAACGAATTTGAAAAAAAAGAAGAAGCGGATAACGTCTTTGACCACGTTTAATATATAAATTTCCATTGTATTACTCATTATTGATACGAGAATCGATTTGTCGTTTGTTCATCCGGTTGTGCAAGTAAAATCGCAAATACATGATGCCGGTCAAAAAATGCTGATTGAACGAAATCGCATGAACGCACCAATAGCCGTCAAAGTGTTAATTCGTTAGAAAATGATCTCTCTGACTCGTTACGAAATGATGAATTTCACCTCGAAGAAGTTACAGAGCAATTTAACATCGACAGACAGACCAGAGGAAAATTATACAAAGTAACTAAGATTGTATAAATAAAACTAATAAAATAAAGTATTTGATATAAAAGTGTTTATATAAGAATAAAAGGAATTTTAATGTGAAATCGGTCACGAACTTTCGCACAGGCTCAATAACATGTGTGTATAATGGTTCGTGAAAGAGCGACGGAACGTTTCGAGTTAGCGAAATAAAAAATAATTTCCAGCGAGTCGATGGCCGAGGATATGGCGGTTGACGTCGTCCACACGGTAACACCGATCACAGTAAAGTTCGTGTTTAATTAATGTACATATCTCGCGGTCTCCACTTGCGTTCGAGAAACGATGAAGAACGATACAAAAATCAATTTCTTCGTCGTACACTCAAATAGCGAGCACGTTGCAGAGAATAGGAACAGAGACAAATATGGGGACATACTACTTTGGTTGCCCGTGTAACCTAATTCAATTCCTTTTTTGTATTTAGTTCATTATATGTATAATGAATTCTTTCTTTTTTTTTTTTTTTTTGTTTCCCTTAAAGTATTACAATTTTATCAACACTTCGCCACTATTAACCGTGTTCTTCTTTTTTTCTGTTTTTTATATACTATATATATATGTATGTATAGTTCAACGTCACGTATATTTTCACAAAATGTTCGTAGCGTTCCAACGCGATGGCGGACATCGTATCTCTTAATTTTCATTTCTTTTTTTCTTTTCTCTCTTTTCGTCTTACATATTATACCGTAATTTTTTCCCCCTAAATTGTGTGTGTATGTGTGTTTGTGTGTGTGTGTATCAGTTATGTATATGCCGTTTATAGAATTAATATTTATATAACGTTATCACCTAAGCACACGCCTATTTATATATTTATACGTAATGAATATACATATATCTATACATACACGCTCACGTTTATAATTTATACGTATATGTATATCCCCGTGATTATATCTCGCATGCGTATATGTATGTATGTATTACGTGTATCGTTATTAATACTGTATATTAACCTTCTCCTGGCGAATACAGGGTCCACTTGGACCCGTTCGTATAAACAGTCGTCTCAGTTTACGCAATTCGTATTACAAAATACCAAGAGAAATGTAACAATTGCTCGAAAGATGTTTCTAACGCTCGTAGAATACATGAAACGCGTAAGTATTGTGCAGCAAAGTTGTTGTCGTAAGTTGTCGCCGAATTAAATTAATTGCTCTGACTCTGGTTACACGTATTATCATTATTGGCTAATTCAGTCACATCTGCAAATCTGTTGCATGAGAGAAGTTCTTAAGAAGAAACATCGAAATAGAAGATGGTTAACTGTCATTAATTAATATTGCTGTAATGTAAGAAAAAACAAAAAAGAATACTAATTTCTTTTTTTGAATCAGTCTCGAAAGCACTGTGCAGTGATCGTAAGTTGCCAAATCTCGGCAAACTGAACTGTACAGAAGCAAGGAGACTGGGCATTTGCACCACCTAATTTCCTCCAAGTATCCTAATTTTTAACTACTAACTGTCACACTGCTTACTAGTAGAATTTTCGTATCCATGCAAAGTAAATTAAATTTTTTATATGTAGATTCTCAGGTTTCTTTTCTTAAATATGTTATTACCTTTCGTCATATATATGTTACTAAAACAAATTATTATTCTTTGTTCCTTAAATTACAGCAACAGTTATTAATGACAGTTAATACATTGAATGCCATATTTTTAACTACTAACTGTCACACTGCTTACTAGTAGAATTTTCGTATCCATGCAAAGTAAATTAAATTTTTTTTATGTAGGTTCTCAGGTTTCTTTTCTGAAATATGTTATTATCTTTTGCTGTGTATGTTACTAAAACGAATTATTATTCTTTGTTCCTTAAATTACAGCAACAGTTATTAATGACAGTTAATACATTGAATGCCATATTTTTAACTGCTAACTGTCACACTGTTTAGTAATACAATTTTTGTATCTACGCAATGCAAATTAAATTTTTTATATGTAGGTTCTCAGGTTTTTCTTCTTAAATATGTTATTACCTTTCGTCATATATATGTTACTAAAACAAATTATTATTCTTTGTTCCTTAAATTACAGCAACAGTTATTAATGACAGTTAATACGTTGAATGCCACGCTAATTTTACATGGCTCGCCCGTAGCGCCAATATGAATTTACGACACATCGCAATATGCGCGTACAATACTTAAGTACATATACGTTCTATGTTGCATGAATTTCTTCATACCGTTAATAGTAACGACGATAATATTGAAAAATTTAAAAACATTCAAATTTATTCGAATTACGTGTTTCTAGTAATTTTGGGTTCGCTGGTTATCGGTAATCTCGGAAGCGTTACGAACGAACTTAGTGTCGCTTATCAATCAACCCCATAGCATTCAATATGTTAACCCTCTATGGGCCGAATTTTTGTTTTAAATCGAAGAAATTGGGGGAACGAAAAATCAGCAATTATAAACCTATATATGCAAATGAAAAAAAATTGTCCGGTTAAACAATTTTATTGCAATATATTCACTATGTGACTTTGAGGTAACAACGGCCTATAATGTTTGCACTTCTGTGTAAAATGTCGATAAATTAAAATGTGACCTGAAAGTTACACGGGCCCATAGAGTGTTAACCCATTTACATCATCGCTCTATTTAAGCTGCCACGTTGCAACATCAACGACGTTCAACTGTGGACTGACTCGTATCACCGCGCGCGGTCGATCGTATGTGCTGACAGTCGCGGCTCGCGGAATATTCCGCGCTCGGTGATAGCAGGCAGTCGCGGCTCGCGGATTATTCCGCGCTTGGTGATAGCAGGCAGTCGCGGCTCGCGGATTATTCCGCGCTTGGTGATAGCAGACAGTCGCGGCTCGTGGATTATTCCGCGCTTGGATGCAAATGGGTTAATGTTCTGTATTTATATCTACGCCAATCTGTTCGATTCGCCGTTCTTTATTGCTTCATCTTTTTCGGTTTCGATGCTTCTTAACTACTTCTGTCATGCAACAGATTTGTAGATAATACTGAGTTAATCAATAATGATAATACGTGATTAAAAGCGGAGCAATTAATTTGATTCGACTTAACTATGATAATAACTGCTGCATTGTATTTTGAGCGTGCATTGCAATCAAAATGAATAAATATTGCATGTTTTTATGCACTCAAAAATGTATTTTTTTTAAATAAAAGTCTGTATATATAAAATAAAATGAATATTTGAGAGAAAAGCGTCTTATCGATGATATAAATAAGTTTTCCTTATTTTTATGAGTCCGAATGGATCTTATATTCGTCGTTCTGTTGGCCATTAGACAATTCGCCGTGCGAGGGTTAATATTATTGTTGTTATTTCAATAATGATGCAATTATACTTTACAATAGTACTGTTTTCTCTTTTTTCCGCTTGTTTAAAACGAAATCGCTTGACGTGTAGTAACAAGTACTTCCTTTTCTTACTTTTCTTTTTTTTTGCTTTTAATTTGTTTTCTTACGATCACGCGGTGATTCTTACGCGTCGATTGCGGCACCATCTGACATCGAAAATCGACGACATTTTGGGAATACATTGGAAACGGTGTAATGAAGTATGTGAATTGTAAATTATCGATGAAACTTTTGATAACGATGGAATTCATTGTAAGAGCTCATTCAGCATTTGAAAGCAATTGAAAAGAATTCTTCATATGGAATTATGAATTATTTCAAACTGTTTTTCAATTGTAATTTAGCATCACTGGCGGATTTAATTCTTTTAAACTTTGTTTAGAGTCTAAACGATGTATTTCCAAATAAACTGATGTTAGAAAATAATTGATTGTTTTATTATTCTATTTATCCTTGTCACATTCTCGACTGAGAGCGAATCATTTTCTGGCTCACTGTATTTATTTTGTATATTCATTCTTAATATAATAAACATTGCAAACAAAGATCAAAATGATAATTACTCGTCCAATATTGATATTAATTGAAATCAGCACAAACTGCACTTTTATAAACTAATATAATAATTAATATTTAGAGATCTTTTGGCTAATCTGTTAAGATATGATATGAACTTAAACGAGATCAAATATAAACTTAATGTGTAATAATTTGTAATAGCCAGCCTAAAACTGTCTTCAAAATTTGTTGGAGGATTCAATTATTTTGTTACGGATTCTAGAAACATTAAGAATCCTTAAAAACATTTAAGAATAGGCTCATTGAATGCTCGAAAGATATTTCGAATATTCGATCGACTATGATTCAACAAGCACCCTTTTAACCAGGCTAAAACTTTTATCTTAACTTTTGCATACTAATATATTTTATACAATTCTGATAAATGTTTATTAATTCTTTTTCAACAGTTCTGGAAGCCTCGTAGCGTTCCAAGAATCGACGCTTATGGCGTCATTAGCGTTAAAATAAATCCACCACTGTTTATAACATTGCGAGTAAGTAAAATGTTCAATCGAATCTGTTTTTAAAATTAATTATCGAGAATTCCGGTATTTTGTACATTTCGAAATGTCTTTCTATTCGTGGAATATGTATACCATGATAATTTCATGATAATTATGTAAAACATTTATTTGGTCTTTAGTGTATCGAATTAAATTAGAGATCGAATAATAAATACGTAACGTAAGTAGTGTTTTTACACAATAAGAAATTTAAGAACACTTTCGTTCATCCCTGAGCAATAATGTGTATTTTTCCAGTGAACATTTTTCTATTGTAATTGACGCGAAGATTGATTTTCCTTTTTTTTTTTTTCAAAGTGTTTCTGAGAGTATGTGTATTTCTTTGTAATATTAGTTGTATATTTTAAGAAGTAATTTGTTAAAAATATTCCAACATTTTAACATCGTGTCGAAAAGTGTGGTGATACTAGATCATTTTAAAAGAAATGTGATTTTCATTTATTTTCACCAATAAAAAAAGAATTGCATTATTTATAGGATGAGCTAATATATTTAAAAAGCAAAATGAACTTTCGTGATGTATAGAAAAATTAATAGTAATTTTAGTAGCAAAATTAGTATTTACAATTTTACATTAAGATGCAAAATGGTGTACAAAGGTTAGCAAATAAGAATTGGTAAAAATAAAACAAATTACAATTTTTAAATGAGTGAAACGAGTCATTCCTTTATATGGAATTTTTTCATTGCTTTCAATTGCCGCAGTAAATCTTGAAAATTGATTTTTATCATTATAGAAAGCGGTAGAAGAGAATATATAAAGTGAGATATTTAAAGGAGAATATTTTTCATGCCGTTGATATTTTTGAAGATATAAAGATCTTCTTAGAAATAATTATGAAGCTTTCACACATAAATGTAACGATATCGAAGTTAATTTATTTTTCATAATTATTTTGCGAGATTATATATTATATATATATTCTTATATATTCTACTTTTGTATAAATTTAATGTAAAGACGAATTTTAACGTTACGATATAATTGCGAGAATATTTTTCTCATTGTTCAAATATCAATATAGATTTATAACGTGCAATTTGTTATTAAAATATGGAGAATGGTTAACACTCGATATTCTCAAACAATCTTACTTTTCTTAAGGTTCTATTTAGTATTTTCAATTATTAAACGAATTTTTAATTATTTAGTGTTTTTTTAAAACAACCTTTAAAGATTTTATATATTACACATCATTTTCTTTAAAAATGTTCAAATATAATAATGTTCTACTAATATTTCTACTAGATTCATTTCGTGTAGTTCGATTTACAAATATTTCGATATCTTAGAATTCGAAACAATTATAGAATCTTTTTTTTTTATCGTTATATTCATCGTTTTCAGTTTCAAAATTTTTCTGTTAAAATCTTTATATCCTTAAAGGTATCACAATATTCATTTGTTTCTCGTATTAAAATGAATTATGAAAATTTCTGTTCACCTATTGCATAATAAATGCGTATAACACACAATCGCAAGAAAAATTCGGTAATTTGAAAATTAAAAAAATTGTTTAATTTGCAGGAAATAGTTCAAGTGACGTTAATAACGAAACCATTTTTTATTTTTTATTTATAAAACATTTCAAGGGGTGAAAAATACTCGCTTAAATTGTGAGTTTTCATATTATCGCGAAAATTTACAAATTCGTACAAAATATGAGACAAATGTTAAATTCAAAATTGTATGGCTCTTATGCTACATATTGTGGTGATAAAGAATTATCGAAAATATTTTCTTTCCTTTGTTTCAAAATTTATCCCTAGCACTCAATGTTTCCGAAAATTCTTTTACCACCACAATATAAAATATGGAAGCCATGCAATTTTGAATTTAACATTTTTTCCATATTTTTCACTGTTTTGTAAATATTCACAATATGAAAATTCACAATTTCTTATATTTTCATTCCTAGGACTGTTTTATTATCGAAGAAAAATAATTATTTCATTATTAGCGCAACTTAAACTACATTTCTGCAAAATTTCAAATTTTCTATTAATTTTCGACTAGTCAAATTTCCTTTATTATTAAAAAACAAAGTTTCTATAATCTTTAGAACTTATTTGGCGTTGTATTATTTTAACAGAGAAATTAACAAATAAATAGTATTTACACTATTTTATTTAGAAATGTACAGAGATTAGTAATTTAAAATTTAGATTAATAAAATTAGTACAGGACCAAGTAATTTATATTCATTTGACAATAATTAAAGAAATAAACATGTATTTTCCATTGTAGAATATCTTTCCTACTTGCTTTGAGCCTTCAAGTCTCATTTTTAAATATTTTGTTAAATTCTTCATTATAGTACAGAAATTTTTCTCATTTCACTTTTTTTACATTATTTCTCTCTTTACTTTAATTACTAACTCTCTGTACCCCAATTTTCCTCTGTTTATAAGAAGAAAAATTACAACTTTACACTTCGACAAATGTCGAAAAGCAAGAATTAATGATTAATATAAAAAAGTTCAATTTTACACAACAACGCAACAGCGTAGCAATAAACAAATGAAACGTGTTGTATAAAATACAAATAAACCGATATGTAACCTTTAAAATGGTTAACAAATTAATGTAAATTATTTTCAAACATAACTATTATATATTTCCTATTTGCACTATTGAAACTGAACAACGTTAAATAAATTCTAATAAAGTGTAGAAAAACTTCTTTCGTTAAGCGTGTGTATATATATTGTACAATTTCCACTCGACTAGCTCGTGTATTTCATCTTTCATAGAATTCATAATTAATATCAAGCGTTTCGAATTAAAAGCAGTTGGCGTTTGCTCCTACTTCGTCTTAGCAAAGGAACTCCAGATAGGAACTATTAAACAGAGGCTTCTTCGATTGTCGATGATAACGTTCCAAGCACGTGCAGTATCGAGTGGCTTATACTCTGGGATCTTTGCTATCGACACGAAATTGGCTTCGACCAGGTAAATTAAACAACGATTGGCAATTTCCACGCTAAGCCTCGCCATTTCCGTTATCTAGCCCGCCTTCGTTCGTCAACCAGAGATTCACGTAATTGACAGCAATTAGCCGCGGATGAAGACGTGTTAAATTCTACCACGTTAAATGGGAAAGCATTGTTCGCGAAACTTTGTGTGTCGTTGTTTCTATCGGTACACGTGGACATTCGTCGTTTTCTATGCGATACGTGAAGCTTTGGAAAAAGTTCTGTGTTACTGTAATTTGAAAAATCGTAGGAAGATTTGATGTAATGGAATAATTCATGTTCCTTCCATAATTCATTGTTTCTTCTGTTTATCGGTACACGTGGAAATTTGTCGTTTTCTGTGCGATACGTGAAGCTTTGGAAAAAGTTCTGTGTTACTGTAATTTGAAAAATCGTAGGAAGATTTGATGTAATAGAATGATTCTCCTTTTTGAAACTGAAAGAGTTCGATAAACAACCGGACGTAGCTGTCTTATGGAAATTTTTGCTGATATTCAACGTTCAACTTGATATTAAAACGTATACTTTCGAGAAGCGAAGTAAAATTATTTGTTAATTGTTAGAGATAAGGTTAGTGGAGATTGACACTTGTTTACTTGGAATTTTAATGAATTTTTTGATATTCTGGCGTTAACAAAATATAGCTTTCTATTTGAAATAATAATTCTGACTTGAAAATCTTCGAATCGCCTCCATCTATGAAAAAAAAAGATATATGCACTATATAATGTGCTTTGTCAAATTATGAAACTGTTGGATAAATCATTTTTTCATACAAAGAATATTTTAGAAGTTATTCGAGTTATGCAAATTGTGTGGAACATAGTGTTTAAAGAGAGTAACACGGAAATAGGTGGACAAACTTTGATATTGTATTCTATTCGCGATAGTAAATTCGAAAACTCTTTCTTTCCGAGATATATAGAAAGTATTTATGTTTTAATCATAATATTATTCTTAATATTATAACTTTTATTTATATTATTTTATCTTTTAATTATAATTCAGTAGATAAAACAGAAAATATTAGAATGTAAATGTTTTATTACGTTTTACTGCTTTTATCGAAAATTTACTAGAATAGCTGTTGAAAGAAAAGAATTTCAACTGCAGCATGTGAAAAAATATAGTAAATATTTTTGAACGTTTTCGACAGTCTTTGAAACGTCGATACGAAGAATATATTGTAGAAGGAAATCAATTTTAGCAGTTTCTTTAAATAAGTTTCAAACTTCCTCACAATACTCTATCTCTTGACGTAATATTAAAAAAAAAAACCAACCACTAATCAAAATTCGATCATTATACTTTATAAATTCCACTAACCGATCAACGAATTAAATACAATATTTTTTAAGTTGAGCAAAAACTGAAATTTCTTTCTGAATCATGTCAAACTGTATTTGTACAAAATGAATATAATTGGACAAATTACTAAATACAATAGCAAACCAGAGATGCTCGTGCTTGGAATTTCAACTTCCTTTAAATATTTCATTTCAAACAATAGCTTGAAACATCCTAATGCTCGTATCGCGAATTCTTTCAAATTCTTTAAATCTGAACCCCTTGACATACAAATAAAATGGAATTTTGTGCGTCCGAAAAATACTATTTAATTTGGCTCAACTGAACAGTTACATGCAAGCTTTCTTTCGGAATGTATAATTGTTGGAATCTGGTATTCAAGTAATCAACCACGGATCGAACCTTTCGTATTCTGTCTTCTTTAGAAATCATCTCATTATCCATAAAATGAAGAAAGTACATTATAGACAAAAAACGTCTACGATGCATAATTTGCGTCTCGGAGACATTAAAGTTTACAATGGAACACGAAATGGATGACGTCTCCCAGACGTCATTGTATGTCAAGGGGTTAAAATAATCCGTACGATTTCTACAGTTCTATAAATACATTGATTAGGATCACATAGCGATCACTGTAGAAAAATTCGTGAAAAGCAAAGTGAAGCTAGCGTAGCATGCGTAAACAAATGCATTGGATGCGATTTCATCCAGCAGAAGAGTAAAAAAAAGTAAAAAATACGCAACGTGTGATTTCGGTCAGCTTGTTTAACCGTCTGGAAATACACAGTTGTCCACAGTACACCGATCAGACGTTTAAGCTTATTCATTAGCTATAGTTGAATTATGGACAGGGATAAAATTGGATCGAACAATGCCGTTTCACGGTACGTTTTCCCAGGGAAATGATTCTACGCGTCGGAGTACGCGAACCGCGTCAAATATGCTTCATACGCGGTCAAACATTCGTAACAGTCGAATGTAGCGAATTCGGAGAGGATCGATGAGAATAAAAGGATACGAAACATTGGTTAGCTTATTCGCCAGGATAAAATCAACTAGAGCGAACTGATTAACCGTCGTTTAACGTTCCATTTTCCTCATGAATTGTTTGACGACTTTTAGCTACGGATGATTTTTTTCTTTTTTTCGCGATTCTCGATGAAAAATCGTGTGCATCGGAATCGAACGATTTGTTTTGGTGAACGGTGTGTGCTTGACGCGTTGATAATACGAAATGCAAAAATTTATACTCGCGGTCAGAGAAGTATTTTTATTTTTATTTTTAAATATGGTATTCTCAGTTTTAAGATTTCCGTTCCTTTTAACTCAGACTTTGCAAGTTTTCTGGAGAGATTTGGGGATTGTATGTAATTTGGTAGAAAATAACAGATTTTTACATCTTGTGACTAGGAATAAAATGAAAAAAGCTGTAAATAACAGATTTTTACATCTTGTGCCTAGGAATAAAATTAAAAAAGCTGAAAAAAACAGATTTTTACATCTTGTGCCTAGGAATAAAATGAAAAAAGCTGAAAATAACAGATTTTTACATCTTGTGTCTAGGAATAAAATGAAAAAAGCTGAGAATAACAGTTTTTTACATCTTGTGCCTAGGAATAAAATTAAAAAAGCTGAAAAAAACAGATTTTTACATGTTGTGCTTAGGAATAAAATGAAAAAAGCTTTTGAGGCGATCCAATATTAAAAACACTTGTCGAATGTAGTGTAAACGCAGGCACTCGTTGCAAAATTACTAAGATTCTGAGAAAACACTGAGTCAGTATGGAATTGCACACGATACAATTTCTAAGTATCTATTACCATTTAACCCATCGTAGCAAATTGTAGTATTTCAATTTGTAAAATTGTTTTCAAATGTTTTAAAATTAAGTGACTCCAAAATTTGCAAGAATTAAAAATTTGCTTTATGAAATTAAAATGGAAGCACGCAAAGGATAAAATAAGGTGGAAGTATGCCAACAGTGCATCGCGGGTAAATGTTCAAAGCGCTTATAAACGCCAACAGCAATAAATTGTGTTGCAATTTATGCTACGCGCAACATTGCCACGAAAATCAATTTGTTGCAAATAATTGAATTCGTCTCTGTATCCAGTTTTGTACAATATAGAAATAATTATCGTTGTCAATAAAAAAAACCAACGTAAAAACCATTATGCAAATTTAAACAGAAATCTATTCAAACTATCATATTATATATATAAAAAATAACAAAGTTTTGCCTTTTTTTTTCTTTTCTCTGTAAATCTTTTATTTATGAGAAAAACGCTGGAAATCGATAACGTGAACACTCTGCATATTTTCACTGATATATGTCTTTCATGAAAAAATATAATTTAAATTGTATATAATAAGTGTCTTAATATTTATGAACGCCGATGTATGTTCCACCGTGTTAAATAAAAATCTATTTAAACTATCGTATTATATATAAAAAATAATAAAACTTTGCCCTCTTATATGTTTTTCTCAAATTTATCATTTATAAAAAAGACACTGGAAATGAATAGTGTGATTACCCTGTATATTTTTGCTGATACATGACGCTGATTTTGATGAAGAAATATAATTTAAATCGTATATAATAAGTGTCCTAATACTTATGAACGCCAATGTATGTTGCACCGTGTTAAATAAAAATCTATTCAAGCTATAATATCATATATATAAGACATAAGAAAACTTTGCCCTTTTAGATTTCTCTCAAAATCTATTATATACGAGGAAAAACGCTAGAAATGAATAGTTTGATTACCCTGTATATTTTTACTGACATACGACGCTGATTTTGATGAAGAAATATAAATCGTATATAATAAGTATATGCCATATTTAAGGATTATTCCCAATTTGTCTGCTATATCAGTTATAACTAGAGATTATTTATGATATCGTCTCCCTCATAGCTATGCATGTGCAAATTTTCATTTTTTAAGTAAAAAAAATTGACTGAATATGATTAACGAAGAAGTCGATAGTAAAAAAAGATGATTTTATGAAATATATGTCACGTATGAACGTCAGTGTATGTGAGATTCGTTGTTTTAACTAATAAATGACTCGAAGTAATACAAAGTGTGGAAGAAATCCTGAAAAGAAGAAAAAAGAAGAAACAATTCGCTTGCTCAATGATTCCTCTTGAATAATTCAATCCACAAACTATTCTCGGAGAATAACGCGACAGCCTGAACAAAAGCTGTCGCGAATTTTCTTACACCTCTAATTATGTGCGTGATTCTTAGCAAGCAAATACAAAAATTAAAAAAGAAAAACCAGAATATACTTCACAGAGGTATATGTATGCGTACGAATAGTTTTTTCAGCCTGAATTAAAGTTGTCGCGAATTTTCTTACACCTCTAATTACGTGAGCAGTATTTTTTTTTTAATTAAACAAAAAAAAAAGATATACTTCACACAAATATATGTGTAAATGTATAGGTATATGTGTGTGGATAATTTTTCAGGGACGTCGATCTGTCCGATGGCGCCGCGACCTACGGAATTGTTCGTTTCAAGGGGTTTCGCGTTCGGCAATGTTCAATACTGAAATTTTCAATGCTGAAGTTTTTAATACGGAAGTTTTTAATACTGAATTCTTATCACAGAAGTTATTTACACGATACATACTCGGATAAATCGGATCTCTGATGATCGATCGTTCTCGACGAAACTTCGATCATACGAGTCCCGAGATTCGTTCGAGTTTCTATTTTTTCCCTTTTCCTTCTTCTTCTTCTTCTCCTTTTCTGAAGTACAGACAAGAAATCTAGCCATCCTATCGGAAAGAGACTCGAGAAAATTGCGCGTTTATTTTATCTTTGTTCTTCCTTTTTTTTCCGTTTGTGTCCATCGTCATTGCAAACATCTCATCTGTTCCTTCTATTGTACGAAGCTCACGGTGAAGAAACGTTCGCTGTTCGTTTCACCCGTGACAATGTGCAACTCGAGGAATAGAGTTTTGCGATCGTTAGCCGAGCTTCGAATAAACGTTTCCCGCCACACCGTCGATCGATAAAATGTTAAAAACTCGTTCGTACAGATCGACGGGGGAAAATTCTTCATCTAAATCGTATTCCTTTTCACGTTACCATACACACGCCATTTTGTTTCTCCTCTTTCACGCTAGAACACGATTTTCACGAATACACAGTGTTCTCTCGTTTCTTCGAACGCTTAATCTCTTAAATGTACAATGCCTAATTCTCCTTTGTTTCTTTTTTCCCTCAACAGGATAACGAATTCTTTCAAGTGTCCTTTTTCTTTCCGAAAATTCTTTATACAAGAGTTTAATTGTTCACCTAAGATACGATCGTATCAAACTGTCGAAGAATCTCTCGGAGATCTCTCATCGACGTCGTATTAAAACGAAAGAAAAGCACGTTTGCCGAATTATCACCTTGCCTCCTCTCATACTCGCAGATTATTAACGTTCGCCTCTTTTTCTTCTCCTTTGTGCAACAGCGATAATGACGATACACACACAGTAAAGTAGCAGAGTATCAAGCGATTAAACGATTGCCATGCGTAACGGTAACGATGATGGCGATATATATATATATCTGTTTCTCTCTAAACAGCATCGACGATAATAATAATAATAACAGTAATGATCATGGTGATAAGTAGAATGGTAATAAAATAATAATAACAAACAACAGTAATAATAATGTTTCCGTAGCGAGTGATACGTAGGGTTTTAATATTACTCGTAAGATAGTAAGTAGCTCTTGGTAATAGTGGTAATAGTAGTTGTCGTAACGATGATAGTATTATTTAACGATGATGTTTCCTCGGTAAGAATAACGATAACATATTTTATACACCGACGAAACGATTATCGTGTGTCGATATTCGAAATGGTTACACGTTAATCACGTTTCACTGATCGAATTCTTTTTCCTTTTTTTCCTTCTGCTCTTCCATTTCTTCGTTAATCTAACGTAACGTAAATTTCCCCCCCCCATAAGCAATTGTTTTCCGGTTCTTTTTCCTCCCCCCCCCATTCTGTGAACGCGAGACGAAACTCTTGAACGATAAATATATATTTATATATAAGTATATATAAATGTCGTGAGAAATTTCCTTAATCGATAAACTTGCTAGGCTCGCTTAATGAGCATTCGTATTAAAAATGCGTCCCGTGGCGCGCGTTTCTTTTTCGTTAAATATAAAACCCTTTTGTTTTGCGTGTCTTAAAAATTAGAACGAACTATCCCACTAGAATCTTCGCAGCGCGGAATTCACCGTCTTCGTTTATCTTCCTTTTTCTTTTTTTCTTTTTTTTTTTCGGTTCTTCTTCTTTTGTTCTTCTTTCAACGTTTTCACGCGAATGTTTTTCTGTAGGTTCATGGATTTTCGATCGAATTCAACCCTTTCGCCACGAAAAATGACACGTACACTGTGTTACAATTTTCTTTCTTTTGTATATAAGATAGTATGATTAATAATTTTCATTGTAAAGTTAGGGGAACAGAAAACGTACTCGTACGTCAGTGTCGTGCTTCGTCTACAGCGATCATGTTTCGTCAGAAGCGTGTCGCAGTGAAAGGGTTAATCGTTCGATCGAGAGATCCTTCGAACGAGAATTCGAGAAATCCGAGAATTTCGAATAAAGAACAACAGGTCGCGGTTAGGTTGTTCCCGTGGTACGTATTCGAAACGACAGAGGAATCGTGGAATTAGAAAAAATTATTCTAGCTCTTCGAGGGTGGCGCGTTGCACAATTCGCGTTTGTACAATCTCTATGTACAAACGTTTCCGCGAGTTCGTAAAATCGTCGAGTTCTATTCTCTCTTTCCTCACTATCCACCTCCGTTCGATTCGGTTCGTTTGTATTTCTATGAAGTGTTCAATGAGCATTTCGTTGTTCTCGAAACTGTCCTTCCGTTTCCCTTCATCGTCATATCATTTCTGAACGTTCAAGTAAAGGAACTATCGTAATTTCGTACTCTTCTTTATTTCTTCTTTTCTCTATACCGCATGTGAAATGATTGTCGACCGTCACGGAAACAAATCATTCGGGACAAACTTTTGGAAGAAGTTTGGAAAAATTCCACTCACTTTTCTTTTTATTTCCTTCCAATATGGCGATATATCCTTCTGTCGTTTATTTATCTATTTATTTATGTTTTTCTTTTTTGTTTCTTCTGTTTTTGTATAGCGATTCGAACAGGAGTCGACGATTTTTGAGCATGATTCTTTAAGGAGGATTGCCAACGATCCGATTTATCGCGTGAGAATTTCGATTCGACACTGTGGAAGTTTGCAACGGTTCATTCTACCCCCCCCCCCCCCCCTGTTTTTCTTCTTTTCTTTTATTAAATTATTATGCTTAACTTACTTATCTAGACTCTTACGTTTAATTCTTACGATTACAGTTACCGACACTGTTTCGTTATACCTATTTTAACGTTACTATGATGTATTGAGTCCCACGCCATGCAAACATGTTTCTATGTACAAATTTATTTGAGTATTTTAATCAGAACACCTCGAAGTTTAATTCATTATTATTATGTTTTTCTGGTTTCCTTCTTTCTTCGGTTCTTTTTTTTCTTTTTCTTTTTTGTTTCTCTTGGCGGGTCGTTTCAACGATTAATCGTATTCTTACCATGCAGCCTCGCTATTGGAAAAATAGTACAGGTTTCGATAGTTTCGATAAAGACTCGTCGATTCTTTCGGTGCAAACGCGAAGATCAATGACTGTACTACTGCTGCATTATCATATCGTCTCGTTTTTCTAACTTTTTTAGTTACTTAACTCCGTCTCGTTTGTGCGAACGTGTTACTCTTCTTCTTTTTTTTTTCCTTTTTTGACGACGTAATTAGACGCAGTTGCAAAATACGATCCTGTATTAACGATAATTATTATTTCTCGCGTTATGTTTCCTGTGAATATTGTTAACTTTACATTCGTTGTACGATACGAGGAGTGCAACTGTCGTCATTCTATTATCGCCTCTTTTCAGCTAATTTCTATCCTGTTTGATACAGAAAATCTTCCGTTAAAATTATGAAAAATCTTCTCTTCTCAATCTTTTCCCAAAAATTAGTTACACTCTTAAATGTTTCATTAAGATTTATCGCCTCTCTTCAACTAATTTCTATCCCGTTTGATACAGAAAATCCTTCGTTAAAATGATGAAAAATCTCTTCTCAACCTTTTCCCAAAAATTAGTTATTTTCTCTTAAATGTTTCATTAAGATTTATCGCCTCTCTTCAACTAATTTCTATCCCGTTTGATACAGAAAATCCTTCGTTAAAATGATGAAAAATCTTCTCTTCTCAATCATCACCCAAAAATTAGTTATACTCTTAAATATTTCATTAAGTTTTATTGGTTTAACTTCGTCCTACTACGATATTAATCTAAGACAACATATATCGATAGGATAAAAAAGGATTAACCACGATTAATTCGATAGTATTGATCCGTATTGATACGCGTTGAAGCTCGGTAGAACATTAAACGTACCCGTATTGTTGTTCCTTTTTTTTTTTTTTTTAAAAGAAGATTTATTACACTGAGGTGGTTTAAAAATGTTTAGGTAAACTTTGGAATTGTTTTTTAATTGTATTTAGTAAATAGAAGTTTCCATTTTTTCAGAGGATATACATGTTAGTTTTCAAATTTCTTTTTGTAATTTTTAAAAAGTGAAGATGTTACAAAATTAGAAATTTGTAAGCAAGGATGAGAACGTTTGAGACGAAAAATTCTGTTTGATTTATGAATAAGATTGTATCATTTATAATGTAACAGAAGATTTGTTTGACATTTCAATTATTTAATTTTTTTAGAAACGTTTAACTCTCTACAATCCAGTTTTTTTTTCATTCATGAGAAGAACAATTACGATTGGATACAATTTGCATATAGTTTGGAGAAGCAAGAATTAGTAATTATTACAAAAAAGTTTGTTGATAATAGCACTAAATAAATGAAATGAGATTTATAAAATATAAATAAGTGGAAGTACCTAACTTTCAAGTTACACGATGCTGTAGAGGGTTAAAGTTGATTGTTTTTTCTCTTTCTCTTGATGGAAAAAGCTGTTCTCTCTTCAAACTATCATTTCTCTAATAATTACAATTTTCGAAAAATCGTACATCACATTGTAGATAATACATCACTATTTATAAATAAAAAAGCGTTTCTCATTTCGAACTTTCCGATTCTTGAGTGTTTCCCAATAAATCCTTCATTATCTAGCATTTTTACTTTTCAAAAATTGTGCAGAAAAGTTGAAAGTTACAACTTTTTTATTTCGAATGTTCTAATCTTCACCAGCAATATTTCGCAATAAATCCTCCATTTTGTAACATTTTTACATTTCAAAAATCGTAGAGAAAAGTTGAAATTTACATTTACATTCACTGAAAAAATAGAAACTTTTCATTTCACACTAACTTACAAAAAAATAAATAAATAAATAAATAATGCCCAGAATTTACCCATTTTTTAGATACCTCAGTGTGATATACCGTCTTAATTAAATACATAAAAATTCGGAGCAGAAATTCGGAAATTCTCTCGATAATGAAGATATTATCGAGATAGTATTGATTATCCATTTCGTCTCAATCAATTCTACGATAGTTGAATAAACGCTACAGAGGCGTATCTAAAATAAAACAACTATAACACATACCATTGGAGGCTCAAAAACACTCTCCAAAAAACAAACGTTCTTTACAGAATAAATTTATTTTATGAATTAACCATCAACTGGTGATTTGACGTGAAAATGATTCCATCCAGACGAATTCTTTTTCTCATATAATAGCTACTCACAATTCAATATTCAATCGATTATTGTGAAATGAAGATGTATATTGCTTTTCATTATCATACTATAAAGTATAAGATGATAAAAACGACAAAAGCAATAATATCGAAATGAATTATTATTGAATTATTTCGTGATATTTGTGTGTGTAGTGTAAAATGAGCCAACATAGTAAGAAAGGTTATTCTAAATATAAATAAGAGAATGAACCTAATAACTATCTGTTTACTGTGATTGGACGCTGATATTTTTGTTTTTTGTTTAGACATGTTTTTCTAAAATGTAAATTAAAAATAAAGATTTTCTATAAAAACTAAAGTAAAAAGTTTGCATTATTGCTTGTACATCTAATAATTATACAAAATGAAATAGACTTCTATTTCATGATACGTCTAATTCACGTGACATCGTCAATAGTAAAGCTAAAATGACACGTCACCGGTTGAAGTTGGTAATTTATACTTTGTCATTAACAAAAAAAGAAAAAAAAATAGAAAAATAGAAGAAAAAAAAGAAAAGCACTGGAATTGGACTGATATGCATATAAGGGTAAGTGAAAATTCCACATTTGCCTTAGGCGCTGTTTACAATAGATACACCTCTGAAGAGACGTTTGTTAAAACGTTCTAAATGATTGAATTTGTGGTAATTCGGTTAAGTTCAGTGATCGTCGAGTTCCAGTGTTTGTGCTCGACGATACATAGCAAGACTCATTGACTCCCCGCTTTGAAGCAGAGTTTACACCATTCATCGAGGACTTGGAACGTAGAAAATCGCTTGCACGCACGGCCGCGACGTTGAATTCCATCGTTTCGACAGGCTTTCTCTGTGATTACGCACTAGACCGTCTGAAACGTCTGTATGCAGGATCTATTGTTCCGAGCGACGGTTACAGAGAACGCTTAGTAACTTCCGTTTCGTCACCCGTTTGTGTTTTTTCCTTTCTTCTCTTCGAAATTCGCGCGGTTGTAACGTAATCAAAGCTTAGGAGAAATTGGCAAACTTTTCTGCTAATACCGCAGAAAATTTCGGATTTACAGTAGATAATTGGAGTAATCAGAACTTTCTTGAAACATAATTTTACTTAACGAAGGAATTACTACTTCTTCCTACAATTTTTTCTTTAACACTATAAACTGATACATCTCGGTAATATCAAGTGTAGAAATAAATTCTTCTTAAATGGAATCGGTACAGCCATTCAATATTCGCCACAGTTTTAGCAAACTGACAGAAAAATTGTGAAAGGTTCTAAATATTAATGGAAATAATTTCGATGATTTATTACATTCTTTCTAAATAAACTCCGATTATATCTACAAGTTGGAAAGAATTTATTCCTACACCTAATATAAAAATCGTGAGTTTTACTTCGCAAAAAATGAATTAACTGCTGTGTTGAGTTTTGTATCGTTTTTAAAATGCTTATTTGTAAGAAATTTTTGACATTGACAAAAATAAGTGATAAATCAGAAGCAGACAAGTTTAAACTATAAGGGAGACATAGTAAAACTATGTATTTGATATTTTTTACTTGTTGACAAACCAGACAAGCAATATATGTGACCATTTTCAAATCGAATCGATTAACTCCACTTTTTGAATTTTTTTAAAATTTTAGTGTCAAAGTATTTGATTGACTCTTAACTTTTTACACTTGGAATAAATTTCCTTAATGATCATTAAATAGCCTCAAAGATAATTATCAGCTTCTAATGTTATATTTATTTATTTAAATTACTAATTACTAGGTTTTCTTGGCTTATGTATAATAAATAATTTATTTCAGCTCCCAATTTAATTAACTTCATACTCTAATGTAAATCGTTGCAATAATGCAATTCAAACGTTTGTAAGAATTTAGTTAAGTAATTTTTTAATACAATCGTACATTTTAGATAAGAACGACAAACTGTTACTAAAACTGTGGTGTTATCTCGTCATAAAAAAAAAAAAATGAAATTTCAAAAGAAAGTTTAATATAAGGTTACTTAAACGGAACAAGAACTAAACTAAACTTAATTAAAATAATTGTAGCATTTATAGAAGTGCGCACCTGCATTTTTTCACTTGTAAAAACGGTTGACTCGCTTAGACATGCGAAAATTGGTCTAATAACAATAATTATTACAAGAATTATACCATTTTGTGCATTTTATATGTCGTTAGATGAAATCCAGGTTTGTAATAATACGTTCTACAGTGTTCATCCGAATTTTGATTTTAAAAGGAATTTTAAAAAACAGAGTATACTACTTTTGTCACTTTTCTCCCCTTTTTGGTTTGTGGAGTTAATCGATTTGGCAAAGAAATACACCTTTCACGTTAGCTAATGTTTGTTGGATATCTATAAGTTTAAAATGGGCTTCAGTGATTAATTGCATAAATAAAATCTTTCACTAATACCAGTTTTGTATATCAAATATCGCGAATTAGTACTGCAAGAAATTGGTTTAAGTTTATCGCTGACAGAAAGATCACGTGAACATTTTCAATGTTACCTAATAATTTCGATTTCAATTTTCGCTCGAGTAAGATGTGGAAAATTTGAAAGTTGGAATAAATATTGGAAAAGAGACGAGGAAAGAAAATGTAAGCTATGCAAATAACGCATGGAGAAGGCTGGAGCTTTTCGTTGAGGAAAAATTCGAATCGAAGACATAATTAATCACAGAAAGAACGACGAAATAGTGGAATGAAGTTGACCTCCATGAATAACACCGACGTTAAATTTTTCGTTTGATAATTGTTGTTAATTGAGAATCAAGAGCATCAAATTTAGAAAATAATTCCTTAATTAATAATTTTCTTTTGAAATTTCACTTGATACTTACTTTCGATCAGAATTTTACCAGAAAACGTTTCATTGTTCGATCGATAATTAAGCATAAATCAAATGGACCTCTATTTATTATGAAAATAGCTTTGATAGTAATGGTATCATCTTCAAAAGTAAATAAACTGTTAGAAATGTTTAAAATACGTTCTCGTAAGGTTATTTTAAGGTAACTTTTCAACATCGATTCCATTACGTAAATATTCCCTTGCGTAAACAGAAAATTGAAAAGCTTCAAGTCGCTCGCTAATTTACTTCGGCAAGAAAACATTAAAAGCCTTATCATCGAAACTCTCGCCGAACGGCGAAGTACAATCGAGAAGTACTTTGTGGTTACTGTACTGGAAATCACGGTATTATTCTCGTTTATGGTCAAAAGCTAACTCCGCCGAATGAAACTTTGAAAGATTTTATCGAGCGTCCTTAATTATCGAAAAGTCCGTTTTCATTTGTAATATCACCAGAAGATCAAGTTACCACTCGTAAACAATGACTTTAACGGCACAATTCCGGTGGTAAATAGTTTAAACTTCTGTGTTGATCTAATAAACTTTACCTTGTCCGATCAACAAGTTAACAGAATCGATCGTATAATGCTATTGAAGTAACTACTCGTTATTCAACGAACAAACCACGTGGAACGAAACGATTCAAATTAATACAGATATGAAATTATCTCTTAGAATTTAGTTGTTCCCACAAAGATTGTTCATTTGTAAATATTGTAATGATAATTATCTTAAACAGAGGAAATCACGAGTTACAGTATAATCTAACCTAACAGAACCATCTTCTTAACACATTGATGGTACACAATAAATTTTGAAAATGGAATTTCCATTCGGTAAAAAATAATATGCTTGGATTTGAGGCTTAAACAAAACACGCACAAAAAGTAGAACGAAGTGTAGAAGAATATGATAGTACTCTTGACATTTTTAATTTCACTTTAAACGTTCTTCAAAACTTACACTTTTTCTATAGCATGGAACGTATTAATTAACACACTTAACTATAATTAAAAAAAAAAGAGGAAGAATTTCAACCTAACTGTTCTTTTCATCTATTACACTTTTCTTTTTCAAATCATTTTATCTGTTTTTCAATGTAACAAAAGATTCTCCAAAATTCATATTTTTCCTCCAGTATGAAATGTCTTAATTAACACATTTAATTAGAGTTAAAAATAAAAAAAGAACGATCTGTTTTTCTCATCGAATGTATTCTTACTTTTTAAATTATTTTATCCACTTTATAATGTAACAGAAAATCTCCCACCACTCATATTTTTCCTAGGGCATGGGACGTGTTAATTAACACCTAATTCTAGTTAAAAAGAATTTCTATAGCATGGAACGTAATAATTAACACACCTAACTATAATTAAACAAAAAAAAAAGAGGAAGAATTTCAACCTAACTGTTCTTTTCATCTGTCACATTTTTCCTTTTCAAATCATTTTATCTATTTTTCAATGTAACAAAAGATTCTCCAAAATTCATATTTTTCCTTTAGTATGAAACGTCTTAATTAACACACTTAATTAGAGTTAAAAATAAGAAAAAAGAACCATCTGTTTTTCTCATCGAATATATTCTTACTTTTTAAATTATTTTATTTATTTTATAATGTAACAGAAGATCTTCCAACACACACATTTCTTAGGGTATGGAATATGTTAATTAACATACCTAACTATAATTGAAAAAAGAAAAGGAAGAACTTCAACCCATCTGTTCCTCTCGTCGATCACATTTCTACTTCTCAAAATATTCTATATATTTTTCACTGTAACAAGATGATCATGAATGAATGTACAATGAAATTAGCAAAGGATAAAACACGGGAAACGTAATTGTAAAAGTAGCCTAAGCGAGTAACAATTAAAAACGTCTCCCAAGGGATAGCTTTCTCGTGAACAGAGTACAGTCATTGAGAACTTCCGGTGGAAACGTAGAACGGAAGTGGCAAGTAGGTTTGTCGCGTGATCGATCTTTCTGCAACTCTTTATCTTTGTTGCGGACATACATATATATATATAAAGAAGATCCTTTCAAGAACTTCGTTTCGTATGCTGTTAACAGAAAGCAGGGGTTGTCCAATTTGGCAGTTTTGTTTACTAGATTCCTTTTTCACATGAACCTCCTCTTTCCTCCTTCTTCTCACATAATTTCACACCGTTCGATTGGCGTAAACTTGTCTCGTTTTCCTATCTTAATTACACATCGAATGATCATTCGAAAAAACTAAATTTGCCAATTTGATTTTCCATTTCGCTTTAAAGAAACACCACGGGAATTTGAAGTTGTTTTAATTGATAGGGATCTTTCATAAATGGAGAAGAAATTCAGATTATTTAACAGTAAACAAAATTAATAGCAAGACGTTGTTAGAGATAATTAATAATATAACATGTTTAATTAATATTGATGATAACAGTGAATCCTCTTTCTCGCCTGATCCACAGAGAATCCTCGGCTAAGCGTTCGAAAAGCGATCGTCGTCGTTAACGATAAAATTTCGCAATTCATTCGGAATTCCTCCGCGATTTCTCATATTTATCCTTTCGAACTTTACTCCATCATTTTTCGTGCAACAATTAACGCACGCTCGACGAATCCTACGCGATTCTGTAAACGTTATTATTATATATTCTTTTTTTTTTACCTGTGAAAAGGTTGGACAGACCCCTGTCTCAAGTTTCTTCTTTTCTTTTGTTTTTTTTTTTTTTTAATCTTTGATTATTTGGCAGTTACTTTAAGACCGTGTCAGTTCTACGAAATAACCCTTAGTGGAGCGATAATGTTCGATCATAACGTCCGCACACAAAGCGATTAATAGTTATCATCATCGTCATCGTCGTCATTATCAATAATCATTAATACTATTATTATTCTTCAATTTCTTATTAACATATGTATATCATACTATTAACAATAGTATTATTGTTAGTGTATTATTAAATCCTTATTATTATTATTACTATTATATTAATTATTAAGATTATTCCTCGGTAGATAAATCATTACGATTATTATCGTTACCATTACCATCACCGTTATTATTATAATTATCATTATCATGATTTTTACCATTATCATTACCATTATCGATAACCATGATTGTTATTATTATTATTATTATTATTATTATTAGTATTATTACTATTATTGTTGTTGTCCATGTTTCTCACGTTCGCGTTTGTAACTATTGTTAATGAAAGGCCGCGGCAACGCTCTCTCGAGGAATGTGTACAGCACCGCTTCTCCGGATTTCTCTTAACAGCCCCGAATCAATCGATTATTTATCCCTCGCGCGCGTCTTTACGTAATTAAAATTACGGACCGTTGCACGACACCGAGCGTCGACAATCTCTATCTTTATAGAAAGAAAGATAGAAAGAAAGTGATAGTAAATGAAGGTGAAAGAGAGAGAGAGAGAGAGAGAAAGCAACAGCGGTCGGCGGTCGATTTTGGATTGAAATAAAGAAGAAAAGTATTTAGCCGAAGAATGTGAACGCACAACGTGGCCGTGTATTGTCAACAGTGTAGAATATGTCGAGGCGGCTCTTCTTCAACCTTATTTTACTTTATTTTATTTTATTTTTGTTTCTTTTTTTGTCCGCGTCGCGTCTACAATACTCCTCCCATCGAATCCGCTCTAATATTCCTAGTCTTTTTTGTTTTTTTTCTTTTTTCTTTTTTTGTTTTTTTTTACGTATGTCCTTCCGGTTTCGGTTTCTTTCTGCGTTATAGGAACACGATAATTTTGCCCTAAATCAATCGTTCGAAAATTTCTGTTCGATCAGTTAAGAACCGATACGAACGGGGAAAAAGAGAGCTTTTTTCTTTTTTGTTCCTTTTGCAACACTTCCATTTGTTGTTCTCTTCTTTGCTTCGTTCCCTCGTCGTTTCTTCTCTTACGTGGGTTTAACATCGTTGCGACTGAATGGCACTGGCTGCCGTCTTACACACGCGTTCGTTTCTTAACACGTGAACTTCTCCGGTTCCAGGGTTTTCTTCTACGAAACGGCGAAGAAAACGGGAGAACAGAGATGGAGGGGTGCCAGAAGAAAGGAAGTACGAAGCAACGTGTAGTCCCCCATTCCTTCCCTTTTTCGCGTTTTCTGTAACTTGGTCGCTCCTTCGTGGCAGCCTCCTTGAGATCCCACGTGTCGTCGTTTCTGTTTAACAGAGAAATGAAGAGAGAGAGAGAGAAGTGAGCGTGTGTCAATCTGTTTTATACATGTTTTATGTATTCTTGAATTATCAGTGTAACTTGCCTTTTTTCTGAGCTTTGAAACAGTTTTGCGCGCACACTATTTGTTCTTTTAAACGATACAACGATAGTTTTGTATAGGGTTTTCCAAGAATAGCGATAGAACTTTGAATTGAAATGAAATGAAAAGTACAGAAGATAATCTAGTACTCACTGCTTTATTTTAAAATACATTCGATGACATTATACGTGAAATATAATATCATATTAATGACTATCACGATTGCGTTTGGTGGAGTGAATACCATGAACCCAATTTTCGCTGACTCTAGCACATAAATCAGGTCGTATTTCATCGATAACACGAATAATGTTTGCTTTGAAATCGTTAACAGATTGTGGGTTGTTGGAATAAACGGGAGACTTAACATGACCCCACAATCTAATGGCGTTAAGTCGCAAGATCTTGGTAATCCTATCGTTGAATTTTGATTTGGATAAAGCGATAGATGCAGCGGAAGTGTGGCATCTGGCACAATCTTGTTGAAACCACATTTCAGACAAATCAAATCGATGCAATTCACGTGAAAGGAAAAATCAAATCGTCGAATGGTAACGCTGATTAGTAACAGTTACAGTCGCAGCTTTTTCATTTTCAAAAAAATAAGGGTCAATCACTTCACTAGTAGAAAAACCACACCAAACAGTAACTTTCTTTGGGTACAATGATGGTTCGACTAGAGATCGAGGATTAGCATCTCCCCAAATTCGGCAATTGCATTTAGTGACAATGTCATCCATCCAAAAGTGGCGAAAATTAGATTTGTCGTATGTCCAACGCAATCGTGATGATCATTTAGATGATATTGTACTTCACGTATAATGACATCGAATGTACTTTAAAATAAAATAGTGAGTACTAAATTATCTTCCATACATTTCGTTTCATTTCAATTCAAAGTTCTATCGTTCTTATTGGGAGACCCTATATTTACCACTATGACATTGTTTTACAATTTTATTACGTTTTTAGTATTCAAGGTCATCTGAAATTCACAATTCAGATAGTCAAATGTATTTTTCCAACTGTTACAAGATGCAAAGAAAAAAAGATACATATCTCATGGATAAAAAATACCAGCAACCTTGAAAAAGACAAAAAAGGATAATTCAAGAAAAACAATTTGTTTTTCAGGGTATTTTTTCATTAAAGCAAATTATACCAAGAACACTTTTTATGTCATAACAATGAAGGAAATATTTAAGTGGTCTCTTTTAGCCGAGACACCTGATATATAAAATGAAAAGAAAAGAAAATATTTAAATAGCCTTTTCCAGCTGAAAAATTGAAGCTGAAAGAACAAATAAGGTGTAAATAGTATTGTCGAAGTTATATTAAAAGACTAAGTGAGTATATTAAATTCGTAGAGAATACGAAAGGAAGAAGGTACATTTATTTTCTCCATTAGCAACAATTGCATAAAATTAGTAGCGGAGTTACGAAAATTCAATTTCACTCGGTTGACCGTTTTCACACGGGCTGTCTATTTATTCCACGGGAATTGTACACCAATCCGGTGAAATTATCAATGTGACAATGAACGAGTTAAGCTTGTTACGCAAAGCGTATTAACATTTCATTACTGTAGAAATTTTGTTTTCCGCGTGTCCTCTCGGACACCGTGCGAAGAGTGACGTTGCACGTCATCCGAATGTAACAGTCGTGGTACGTTCACGAATGCTCATTGTTCCCTTGAAAATTGACAGACAGCGATGTTCACGTCCGTCACCGAACTTTTCGGTATGACACAAGTTAAAACACATCAGTTACGAAAAAGAAAAAAAAGAAAAAAGAAAAAAGAAAACGAGAAAAAGGAAAGTAAATGATAATTGAATTATTTACAATAAATAATGTAACCCAAAAAATGTTTGCATTTGTGAAAATTGCATTTGTACACGTTGTGAAAAGCTGAGTCCACTGGAAGCTAAATTTCGAGTAGAAAGAAAAAATTTGTTTCGGTAGAAAGGTAGATGTTCAATTTTCTGCCGCAAAATTTGTCAAATTGTTTTCGAATGTTTGAGAATTAATTCTTTAACAGTTTATCCCGTGACTGTCACGGGCAGAGCTTTAAGTACTGATTAGTTTATATCGAGAGAGATTTTTAGGAAGAAAGTTAGAAAGCAACGAAATATTATTTTTCAAACTATGATGTATGTATTTCGTGTTTTAAAAATGATCACACATAACACAGTTATTAAAAAAGCACGTGTAAAATATACATTCCTTTTACCGTAATGCATGATTTTATTACACTGTTAAAGGGTTAAGAAACTTATAAATTTGCATAATTGTAAAATTCGTTTCGTTACATTAAAATGGAAAGGCGCAAAGAATCAAATTTAGGCGAAAGGGCGATAACAGAAGAGTACGAGTCAAATTTCTAGAAATCAGAGAGAAAATTTCTAGAAATCTAGAAACCAACAATGATCAAAGAGTTCAAATGTTACACGTTGCGAATCATTTTTTTATTACCCAATAAAAAGTTATTATAAATAATTTTTAAAATAATAATTTCAATTTTGTAATAAACAATTATTACAAGTACAGTGGACTTCCATACAACGTGAGGGATACGTTCCATGTAATAGGAAATCGCGTTATACGGGACATATGTACATTATCAGACCAATTTATGTAACTTCAAGCACGTCCAGCCTTGAAAATTGAGTGATTGTCTATCTCCATATTTTCAATCTAAAAATGATCTGGAGAAAGAACTGTTTTTAATCAACGATAACAATCGAGACGAAATTATGGACTATTCAAGCGATGAATCTTTACAACGAATATTAACAAGATGTCGTCGTTGGAACTTATTTGTTGATACTTCCCATAGTGAATAAATGTTAAATACTGAGGTGCATACATGTATTTTTATTTTTATTAAAAGTTGAATAAAATTATTTTTCTCTTATATCTTTAAATGTGTATTTATTACTATTTTTTTTATAAATCGCTGCTTCGTCAGCTTCAAAAATCAGAAACTATGTGAAAATGTTAAATTTATCTTACATGTTATACAGAACTGTTTATCGCGTTACATGAGTAACTAGTCGCATTTTTTTCGTCGCGTTATACGAATTCGCTTTTTACGGGAGTCCACTGTAATTTGTTACAAATAACTTTTACCGCGAATTTTCTGAAATAATGATATTTCATTCTATTAATCTTATAATTTTTATTATTTTCATTAATCTTATATTAATTATCTAATAAAAAAAGGTATACAGTGAAAAGGATGAGAAAGTTGTAAATAATATATTTCAAAATTAAATAAAATTAGTTAGAACTGTAATTAATGCGATAAGTCGAAAATATATTGTATTACCAAGTAATGAAGTTCAACCATGCATTTCAGCGACTAATATTACAAAATATAATTTCAGAGTCTCTTCATTAGAGGAAGATTGTTCAATATTTAACTTCCGGAAGATTATTGAATATTTTCGCTTTTAAAATCTGCAAACTAGCGACACACTTACTCCACTCGAAAGCAGAATCAGCGATACGTGGCTAGCAAAAACTGCTAAACTCATGCGTCCGAACTTACAACCAAATATGGTCATCCCCACCAATGAATTTATCATAAAACGATTGTATAAAAGACGCGAGAACCGTCCAGGAGGGCAGAATTATAATTATAAAAAAAACTAAAAGAGAATTAGAGAGAGAGAGCCGGAGAACGAGGGCATCCGGCCGATAGACAAAGAAATCGAAACCTGTAAAAGCAACACTCAATAAAAGCCTTTCCTCCACTCGACGATCGGTGAATCTCTATTCTTTAAACGCTCCAGAACCCAAGTTATCCCGTATACCCCGTAAACCAGACGGGGCACAACAAAATGAAGAAATTATTTACACGAAAGGCTTCTTTGTGGAGATAATTACTGTACACAAAAATTACTGAGAGTATAAATCACATTTATCCTCTTTTTTCTTTTTTCTTTTTTTTTTGTTTTATAAATGTAATAGTAAGATGAATCAAAGTAAAATGACAAAATGATAATATTTAGCATGTGATAAATGGCAAGTATAGTATTTATGTAAATATGTAAAACAATATGACGTTTTAAGTATTAATAGGATTATTAATACTTAATATTATTAGGATATTAAATGGAAAAGATAAAAAATGTTACCTTTGGCATTTTTTGTGCATTTTATCGGTGACTTGACCGGGGCAGTCTATTTATTGGACGATTATGTGTGGCGCACGATACAATATGACTATCGTGGCCAAAACCGTGAACAACGTGAAGATGAACAAGCACAGCCTGTAATTAATATAAACAAGTTTATATTTAGTGACATTCTAAGTTCAATATTTCATTAATACATATTTTCATTTCTAATTTAATTAATATTCCATTAAAATAATTCACATTCACATTTCGAAGAAAAGTAAGAGATCAACTTTACTTTCATGTGATATAAATCGAACTAAATCCGTTTGGAATTAAAATTAACATTTCCTATATCGTTGTAGAGTTGAAATTGAAATGGAATCTAGTAATAACCCCTTGTATTTATCATTTTTAACCGTCTATGGGCCCGTGTAACTTTCCGATCACATTTTAATTTATCGACATTTTACACAGAAGTGCAAACATTATAGGCCGTTGTTACCTCAAAGTCACATAGTGAATATATTGCAATAAAATTGTTTAACCGGAAATTTTTTTTTCATTTGCATATATAGGTTTATAATTGCTGATTTTTCGTTCCCCCAATTTCTTCGATTTAAAACAAAAATTCGGCCCATAGAGGGTTAAGCAATAAGATATATAAATCTATAATATACACACAGATCCAAAATAAAGCCTGTAAGAAGAGATTCAAACATTCTCAGTATACAAACCTTACCTACTTTTATTAAGTTTTATAAACACTTGATTACGAGTATCTCAGTCTTTTACTGAAACGAACACAGGATCTAATTCATATAAAAATTTATCTGTGCGTTGATAGTTTCTACATATGTAAAAATTGTATACTTTTATATAAACGATATCTAAAACATCCGAATATTTGCATATAGATAACTGCTCTTAATTCCTTGCCGTATAACGAGTATCACTCGTGCTGTAGATTATGGTCAAGCTGTGATAAAAGAAGTATTTATACATCTATCAAATTTGTATTTTTCTTCTAACTTTAGTTTGAATTCAAGATAGAGGAATTTTAACTAAAAATTGATACATAATATCTCGACTTTCTTTATTTAACACTAGATTTACGGGCTTTTCTTGTGTGAACCAGAAACTGAATCTTTCCTTCCAGACATCGATTTGTTAGAAACAATATAACTGTATATTACTAACATATTTACAAATTCGGATATATTTTCGTATCATTCCATAAATAAAAGTAAGAAAAAGTTGCTAGGAAATAATAACAATCGTTTTTGTAATTTCTCTCGTGAAATCTCAAATCCGTCAAATTGACGTGTCCCGTAAATCTAGTGTTAAAATTGTATTGGAACAGTGAACATTCGAGACTAACATACGTAGTAACTAAAAATTCGTATGGCAAGGGGTTAATTCAAACGGTGCTTACTGTGATTAAAAATGATTATTTGTTAAATTTTAATAAATGACTATTGTTAAAATTGTCGGTCTTGTTTAAGAACATGTGGAGATCGCGAACTTAGTTGCAAATCTAATAAATCATTCTTGATAAAGTAATTGTAATATCTATTCACTTATAGAATAAAATCCATCGAAACTTTTACATTCATACAATACATTTTCCTGAAACAATCAAAACGATCTTAAATCCTTGCCGTATAATAACGAGTCTCACTCGTGCTGCAGATTATGGTCAAGCTGTGACAAAAGAAGTATTTATACGTCTATCAAATTTCTATTTTTCTTCTAACTTTAGTTTGAATTCAAGATAGAGGAATTTTAACTAAAAATTGATATATAATATCTCAACTTTATTTATTTAATATTGTATTGGAACAGTGAACATTCGAGACTAACATACGTAGTAATTAAAAATTCGTACGGCAAGGGTTAAAAGTCTCATAAAATGTTGCAGTAGAAGATATACTAAATTTGCAAAACATAAACATTTTAACTTCTGTAAGATATACATTAAACAAGTGTTTACTTTTTGGAAAATGCGTCCATAACCTTTGTTCACAACATTCGCTTTACTAGCAGCTCCGTTCTCAAAGGGTTAAAATTATTAGTGTGAATATAATATTATTGAAATATACTGAACCTGTCCACAACCATAGCAGCGAATTTCCAATCACTAATGGTCTCGTCGCTCTGGTCTGCCTTTTTCATACGATCTGTGATGAATTGCAATTCCTTAAGAATTGTGTGCAGTTCCTCCTGCATACCGCTGAGAGGTAACGACGCCGTTGTATCAGCAACGGTTGCTGGTCTTCCGGTAGACACCGGAGTACCGTACGCTGACCTATTTTTTTCAATTAAAACAGTAATTCACTGGAAATCTTTTCTACTTATGTGCAAGAGAATACAGTAAAATTGTGGCATGGAAAACTAAGGAGGGAAACGAGGAAATTTTTCTGAACATAAAATTTCACTAACTTCCTGATGTACTATACAGGATTTTTCAGTATTGATAGTATTATGTTGATAAGAAATGAACCCTTTGACTGCTACAGACGTATATACACGTCCACTTAAAAAGCTATCGATGTGGATTATGGATGCATATGTATTAGGTTGTCTCAAAAGTTCTTTTTGTTATATTCACCTATTCCTTTGTTTGACAGCATTTCGAGTAAATATGCAGTCCAATATTTTTAAAATCGAACTTATGGTCTGTAGTTGTTTTCTAGTTTTCCAACAGTATGTTTCTTTTTTGATAAAGTGTCTCTTGGATTTTTCTGTGCCATCTTGAAAGATGGAAAATCAGGAAATGCATTTGTAACATGTGACGTTGTGTTGCTTTATAAAAGGCAATAGTGCTCAATATTTTGAAAATTAAATCCCTTTTTAGTTTCTTATAAACCTTTGAAGGCGAAAGACATATCTGATGAGTCTAAAAATTTATTCTCTGCAAAAATCTATTTTTTAATGTTTTTTAATGCCTTTACTTTCTCTGTAGTTTTCGTTATCTTTGTTTTCTTTGTTGTTTTCGTTCTTTTTGTTGTTTCTTATTTGTTTCGCCATGCTGATAGTACTAAGTACCAACGAGCAATCACTGAGAATTGTAAAAAAACAAAAGATGGAAGGACAAAAGCGTGACAGATGCTGTTTCTGCATAGACAGCAATAAGAGACATTCCTAAGTATGATTGTTGTAGAAGATATAACACGCATTCAACACTAAACAAGACAATTATATGTTATACTTGTACTAGTAATACGAATGACCAGAATAAATAATATTTGTTTATAATTTATAATTCTTTCCTAAATCTGATCCCGACTACAAAGTAGTAGGAGCACGAACCTAAGCTCGAGCGATCGTCATTTTGTTAGTACAATATCAGTGAGGAACATGAATTATCACAGTGATTGTATCACGATGAACAACCAAAAGAAAATTATGGTGACTGTTTTGATGGTAATTACCAGGAATTACTACCACAATTTCTTAAATCCAACTTAGACAATTACAGCCGAAAACTATTGCAAAGAAATTAACAACATGCATTGGAAAAATGCATCGAAAACTATAGTTGTACATTAAAAAATAAAAAGGTACAAGTTATATTGAAAAAGTATCGTTGAAAAATAAAATTTGTAAAAATTTGATTGTTGAAATCTGTAAAATATAAACGTCACAGCAATTTAAAGAGATATTTAGATGCTCTTGTTTAAATAGACCACTCGGTATACAGAGTTTGTGCAAGTGTTCAAATTTCGACGAACATTTCAGTCTGATATGTTTTATAAATAAATAAATCGTACGTTCCATTCGCGCGACACACGTTGAAAGGCACATGAAATTATTTTATCGGAAATGTCTCAGCTAGAATTTGATATCAGTTCAGGATATCACGGACAGGTATCAAAGAGGAGAAAATAGATGTCCTCTTCGTTGGAGGTGAATAAACTAAAAATTTAAACGGGGCATCAGCTTTTCAGATGGAAACATCTATATCCTCGAAACACCACTGTCGAAGAAGTATCATAACAGAGAGGAGAAGAACGATTTTAAATCACCAAATTTTTAATATCTATCAGAAACTTTTCCACTCGAGTATCATATTAATCTGACAATTATCTGCGAATCGATCATAATATTATCAATTATCGTATGTATTATATTCCACTGTTAATTATCGAAGATTATTTCAAGTTTCATATTGAAACTATCTGATAATTATTTCTGATAGTTCTCGATGTTACTTAATTGTCAGTTGTAGTAATTAATAAAATATTTCTGTGATATTTTGTTAATTTTGTCGTTTAGAGGCTGTTAATGTATTTTCGAGTGCGTGTATTTTTCGCGAATCTAAAATTAAACTTAGAAATTAAACAGTGGAAAATAGAAAATTCATCGAGTTTATATTTGTATTAATCTGAATACGTTTATTACTCCGAATTTTAAGGCCGATTTTAATATCTTCGTTGTGGATCATTGCAAATCAGAAGAAATATTTTTCTGAGAGCTACAATATAAAATAGATACAGGCAACTCTATTGTATTGATTAAATTTACAAATTACCAATCGTATAGAAATAAAACTTTCCAAGATTAAAAAAATTATATGTATTTTAAAAATTTTTGATAAAGAAAAAGAAAGTGCTTATGAATGTGGATTTTTAATATTTGAAATTAATTCACTTTTAATTTTTTTTATAGTTATTTTTTGACAATAATATGGTATTCTTAGAACAAGATGACGAAAAATAAAACTGTGAATTTAATAGATTTTCATATTACAATATAATATACTAAAATATAATTTAATAAATATTATATTACATTCTAACAAATAATGATGGCGAAAATTAGAACTTTGAATTATAATAAATTTTTACAGTACATGAATTGATAAACTCTTTACATAAAATAGTTTTTTCTTAAAATCTTGTTTTATTTTCTTATATTTTATTTCAATTTTTATATATCTATATCAAATATTATTATAAATATTAAATAAATATAAAATATAAATTTTAAGCAAAATATATTTGTGTATATATTTTATTTGGATTTTATATTTATTTGAAAGTATACTCTTAAATTATTAAAAATTTCGAGTTATAAGTGAAGAAAATAAAAATTTCATTCATTGCCAATTTTCATACGAAACGATACATCAACTTTTGTATTGTACATAATTAAGGTTACTCTAAATTAATTGTTAATTCATAGATTAAAATTATCGGTTTGTTTTTTTAAATTTTATTTGAATGTTAGTTATTTGAAAATATATTTTTAAATTATTAAAAATTCTTGAATTATAAGTGAAGTTTCATTCATTGCCAATTTTCATACAGAATGAAATATTAATTTTTGTATTGTTCTAGAGTATTTTTATAGCACAGTTCGCATTCGTCCAATTTTTATTGTCCTGAATTATTCTTGTAACGCGATACAAATTGACCGTGTTATAAGAAGCACGCCTGTACTTGCGAAAATTTTAGCAAATAAAACGTATCACATAATTTTCTCTTTCGTTTGCATCTTTTCTAACGTTTGATTGTGTACGAGAAGAATTTTTGTGTCAGATTTTGCACAAGAAGAATATTAGTTTTCCTTTAGCTTTTGTTAATTTAGTAATGTTAGTTCAATTCTTGTGAAAATTTTGGCGAATAAAATTTGTCGCATAATATCTTCCTTCATTTGCATCTTTTCTAACGTTTAATTCGGATTAGAATGGCATCTAGCCAATATGAGAAGAATTTTTGTGCCAGATTTTGCATAAGAAACATTTTTATTCTCATGGGTTAATATTTAGTTTTTGTTAGTTTAGTAATATTAATTTAATAGTACACAATTTAAACAATAAATAAAGCTTTTTCATTTTATAAAAGCATATGTATTAAATTTTCTATGAATTTAACAAGAAACTTGAAACATCTTCTCCTTGATTACCATAATTTTAATAATTGCATGTTTATACACTTTTTCGTTACGTTTCAACGAATAAAAGTATTAGTGAACTTTTATTATGCAAATTAGCTGTCAAGAAGTAACAGGATGTTCGATAAGTAATTTTCAAGGGAAAACTTGGTGAAAATATGTTACCTCACGTAGCCGGAAGGAGGATTTGCCGCGCTATTCCTGTGACAAAAATGATCGTCGATGTCTAAAACGTTTGCCAGCAAACTCTTGCTACTTCTCTCTTGCAATTCCTTGTCCTTCCTTTGGTTCGTTATGAGAATTTTCTTCTTTGAGATCTCCTTTCCTGGTCGACTCATGCGCAGCAAGCACGGCAACCAATGTAAAAACAGCTTTTTCACCTACGGTAAAATCAGAAAGAATTATTCAAATGTATTTTAATTACAATTGATCTAAATTTTTTTACAATTTTTCTGCCTTATTGTTAAAATGGGAATTTCGATTTTTTTGTTTTTAATCAGTCTTATTATTATATTAGAAATTTCGACTTTTTTGTGTAATATAATGATAGTAAACGCCCTATTCATTCTTTTTTCTTTTTGTAATAATTTTGGATGAAATTAATCTTATTTGGTCAACGAAATTTACTTATAATTATAAATTAATCCTCTATAACTCGATTTTTCAATGTTTATGGGAAGAAAAATTACAGTTCATTATATTTCACACTTCGACAATGTAGAAAAGCAAAAATGAATAATTAATATAAAAAAATTGAATAATAACAATGTAATAATACAACGATGCAATAGTATAGCAATTACACAAATAAAATATGATGTACAAAATACAGATAAATGAACATGTACTTTTAAGTCACATGGTGATATAAAAGCTTAACTGTTTTGATATTAAATTGTCAATTTTCTTGCTTTTTCCTTTTTTTATGCTTGCAAATATGTTTTTCATAGAGAATTTTTATATTTCGTATGATATCGTGCCTCTTTCTCTCTAGAATTGAAAATTGCGATACACGAAATATGAACAATATTTCTTTTCGTATTATTTTGCTTTTTATATAACCAATTGATTAAAAGCTATCAAGGAAGTGTATTTTATTTATTACCCAATAAAGTGTGAGTGGTCTAATGGAAAGGTGAGTGAAAGCTATTCAATGTTTTATGTTGTTTTCACAGCTTTGGAGAACAATTAGTTTGAATACTAAACTGCGACCATTTGAGTGAAATATCTTACGTTCAATCTAAGTGTTATTTAGTATTATTATAATCATAAAATAAAGAATCATAATTATATATTATAAATTATAAATTTTAATTTGTGCACTCAAATTACACTGTTCGAAGAGGATGATAAGAACTCTAATAAAAGCGTAAAAAAGACGGAGTCTAATGCTGATATTGTAATTAGCAGATAGCTAATTTTTATGTAAATTCATATTTTTAAAATATAGTAAAAAAAGAAATGGAACTTCGGTAGAAAATTATTGTCCTTACCAGGTAATATAACAAGCACTATAATTTGGATATTTTATATAATTTTTCATGTTACGTGCATACTGTGCAATTTTGTAAATCTGAATTTCTTATAAGTGCATAAAAATTCACAGTCTAGTAAGTAGATTTCATCGATCTGTTAAAATTATAAAATAAAACAATAGTGAAAATTAACAATTCGAAAGTAATTTGATACAAATAGCATTATTTACAGCAAGAATTTTGTATATTGTAATATGGACAATAATATCTGCAATTTTTATGAAATAATATTTATGAACTTTACACTATTAGTAGCTTCTTTATGTTTCATTTACATCGGTTAAGCATAAACTTGTAATATCATTATTCAATTTTCGAATTTTTCCCCGCGATCTATTCAAGCAATGGAAATAATTTATTTCTACATCCTTCACTAATTTTTTACCTTTATTAGGAATTATTTCTTCATTAGAAAATTATATACAATTTTTTTTTTTATACTTCACGTAAAACCAAGCTTTTTCTTTTAAATATCGATATAAAACTTAATAACGAAATAATTTGCCACATTTACGATTAAATCACTTGGTATATATAATAAAAATATCTTAATACCACGCATCATCTTCATTAGAAGTTCACATACAATGATTTCTCTTTTTCCTTCACGTGAAATTAAGTTTCTTTTTTTCTTTTTCATAAGAATTGGTATAAAACCTAATAACGAAACGATTTACCACCTTTACGATTAAATCACTCGGTATATATAATAAAAATATCTTAATACCACGCATCATCTTCATTAGAAGTTCACATACAATGATTTCTCTTTTTCCTTCACGTGAAATTAAGTTTCCTTTTTTCTTTTTCATAACAATTGGTATAAAACCTAATAACGAAACGATTTACCACCTTTACTATTAAATCACTCGGTATATATAATAAAAATATCTTAATACCACGCATCATCTTCATTAGAAATTCACATACAATGATTTCTCTTTTTACTTCACGTGAAATTGAGTTTACTTTTTTCTTTTTCATAAGAATTGGTATAAAACTTAATAACGAAACGATTTACCACCTTTACGATTAAATCACTCGGTATATACAAGAGAAATGTCTTAATACCACGCATCATCTTTTCGTGCTGGTAAAAGTGGCACTCTTTGTTCCGCCGTGCTTGCTTTCATCCAGAAATAATAGGATGGAAAAGTAGCGCGTGGAATTTTTCGTAGCTCGTAGGATTCTTGTCTCTGCTTCAAGTACGTTTCCCCTCGGTTTATGAAACTTCTAGTAACCAACGGCCAAGAGGAAGTGCTAACGCCTCGAAGGCACTTTAAACTTTCAGCTACTAAAGCATTGTCTTCAATGGTTGTAATGGCTACTGCGGATAACGGCAGAGTTTTATGAACGAAAACACCAGCTACACTTTCCATACATCTGCCAAACCTTTCTCGGGTTTTCGATAAACTGAACAGGTACATCAGTTGCTTGAAATTTCATTTTCGTGTCAATCTTTTGCATTGATTTCTCGTTAAAAAATTAATCATTCCAAACGCGAAATATTTCATTATCATTTGTCACATTACCTATCCTTTGATTTCATTAATTTTCATTGATTAGCTTCTTAGTCGATTTTCTATTTTATTATCGATTAATAAATTATATTCAAATGTATTTATTTAATTTCATTTTATTTCCGAACAGTACAAATTGTATGCATCTATTATCGTTTCTTTTCTTCTTCTTTATTTTAATGTCTTATTTCATTTTATCAATTAACGTACTATTTAATTTTATAATTTTTTTTATAATAATGATCATCGTTCTGATGTGTTGTATTTAACGTGTCAATATTCCTATATGATTATTGCGGAATTTATGCCATGATATTGCAATTGTATTGACGAATGGCTATATTGAACATGATAATAGATTAAGCTTGTCAATCAATTTTGCGCATATGTAGACACGTTTAGATGTTACGACGCTTTGTCTATAATGAAATTAAACGAAAATAAACGAAAATAAACGAAAACATTATGTTTAAACTGTGAAATTAATTAAACAATCAAAATAAAGATCAATATTTCGATCGATTCCTTATTAACTAATTGAAAATTTTTTCAAAAAGTTTAAATTAATTTTTGAATAATCCAAATTTAAGAGCTCTTCAATTAATTAACAAAAAATCGATTAAAATATTGATCTTTAATACAGATATTCAGTATAGATCTTTATATCTTAATATAGATCTCTAATATAGACGAAAATGAAAATTAATTCGATTTTCACATAATAAACTAAGATACTGCTTTTTTTTTTTATGTTTCTGTATCATTTGGTATAAGATACATCCTTCCCCAAAAAAGAAAGAAACAAATCTTTTATCCACTGAATCGAACCTTTGTTCCCCTAATTTCTACCCCTTCCTATTTCACGAAGGAAACGTATCACGCGAACTATTTTTCCCTTTCACGATATCTCTTCTTTGTTCCCCGCGAACAAAAAAACATCGAATCATAAATTACGATAACTTGTAAATGATAAATCTCTCATTTCTCGTATTAATTATACCAACAAAACATAATAAATAAGAAAAAAAAAGGAAAAATGAAAAGCTAGCGACTATGAAACACGTTACTAACCAAATGTACCACTGATTATACATGATATTGCGTCTACTGAGAAATGATCTTGCGATCTTTCGAGTTTGGCTGATTTTGCACGTCTGTGACGACTAATTATTGCCTCAAAGTATCACTTCCGTGTATCGGAAGACTAATTATGATTCGAATTTCTATACCGTACAATGTTTAAGTGTCTACAGAGTAAAGGACACACCAGCCGAATGAATTCTACCGTTTCTAATTCTATGCTGAATGATTGTGGTGGTTCTCTTTTTGTAGCAGAATGGATTCTGATTCTCGAGGTCTAGGAAAAAGTCCAAGAATCCTCGACCAGAATACATTAAGCGGGGATGAGACACGCGGATTGGCTCGTTACAAAGTCGACATCGACGAGGGAAGTGGTTAACTATACGCGATTGGTAAACCATTAAACAAAGATCGAACTAAATTGACGCACCCAAGTCGACGTTCACTCTCAAGTGTCGTCCGCACCCTTGAGTGATGGCTTGCGGAAACTCGCGTGTCTCGAACAATAAACGCAGCAGGTAATAAGTCTGGGCAACGCTTCGTCGCTAACAAAAACATACCGAAGAGGAAACAAAAGACTCGAGACGTTGAAATATCGTAAACAGATGTGGACGATAGCTACGAAAAGAAAAGCATCGAACTTCTAAATGAACGCTAAAGTATACTCGATGGCCTCCCAAATTTACAACTGCTGCAAAGAACTGAACAATTTCCAGACGCGTGTCTGGAAAACGCAATAAACACACTAAGGACGACGAAACACATGGTTTGTTTAAGAAATAATTGAATTTTCTTTTTTTACAATACTTAAAATTATATATTATTCCTAATACAACATCAAAAGATATTAATTATAAACGCAAAGAAAATTGTATTTTGAGGAATTTTCTTACCCACTGCTGCATCTTGTATCTGTCAGGTGATCTATGATGAAAGTTCAGCACCAACACCGTCAGAACGACGCTGCTCGCCACCATGAACATGATGCAATTGAAGTACGACCCTGAATTCGGGGTGTTCCCGAAGATACCCCGAAGAGAAAAACACAAAAAGGAGGCGATTAGTCACGGTAATGGATCGGGGATCCACTTGATTAGTCGCTGAGAATGAAAGACCGTAAAAGGCTTAATCGTGGATTTGTACGTTTCCTATTATCAGGGAATCGTTGCGATTTGTTCCTCCCTTCTCCATCCTAATTGTTTCATCCTTAGTAATCTTTCATTCGATCCCAACGACCATCTTCGTTTCTCCCCGAACACGGAGGATTCGTTGAACAAGACTCGAGGATCGAGAGATATTTATATGATCGTTCAAATATTTACACACTAAATCATATAAATATTTACACTATTATTAAATCACTTGACACATTCCAACCGAAGTTTCCAATATAATAAAATACAAAATCATCAACCACTAAAAATATCGAAATAATTTTGATCATTTCGTTCTCGAATGTTTAGAAGACAATGAATGTTTAAACGAACATTTCTTTTTTACTTTTTTAGAATCCACTCGCGAGAGAAAGTTCGTTTCGTGAAAGAGGATGACCTCTCGATCCTAGATCTACAGTTTTACTCTCGTGATCCAGGGTTAGAGCACACGTTTTCACGATCACTCGGTCCTCGCATTCATTCCTGGTGACCCGAGGCCGCGTTCCCACCGATCCTTTTGTAGGACCGTTGCAAATGGAGGAAACACAGAGACAAGGAAATAAAGAGAGAGGAAGAGAGACAGAGAGAGAGAGAGAGAGAAAGAGAAAGAGAAAGAGAAATTAGGCAAGCGAAGAACGAAGAGGAAGATCGTAAAAAATAAAAAGCGCACAGCACGTTTGGACAGAGAAGAAAGAGCCGAGGCTGTATTCTCGTAACAAGTACAAAACGGCTAAGCGTACTTACTTGCGCGAGCACGCGCGTGTGTACACCTCGCGAAAACAAATAAGCGGTTTCGTAAAAAAAAACGTTTTAATTTAGGCGTTAGCTCGGGCCAGGTCGTGCCATCAACATCGAGAGAAACTAGTTACCAACGTGTTCTTTAACATGCGTTTCACAGTACTTTGTACCCGAGGTCTGGTATTTTTACACGGCGAACAGAACGATGAAAGGCTTTCCGGTTTGTTTGATCAACATTTTATTAGAATTTCACAGTGAAATATTCAGGTCTGTGCTAAACTTCTTTTACCGTGGTTGACACTGAAATGGGCTGCGTTCATTTTATATATATATATATATATACAGAAACGTTGGAATCATTCAGATAGAATTTCGTGAATTTTGATTTTAGAAATTGGGAGGAAATTGTAGTGTACAGGATGACACGGAAATAGGTGGTGAAACTTTGATACCGTATTCTACTGTTCTTAAGGATAAAAAAGGATGGTATAAACGTAGGTTCGAAAAATCTTCCTTTTTAAGATAAACACATTTTCCAATTACTCGAAAAAGTTGCTTAATTTCAAGGACTGTCGAAGACGTTCAAAAATTCTTGGTTTATTTCCTAAATTTGATCACATGCAAGGATTGAAATTCTGTACGTCTGACAGCTGTTTTGGTGAATTTTCGATGCAAGCAAAAAGTATTTGTATCTTAAAAAAGAAGAGTCTTATGGATCTATGTTTGTATAGCATTTCTTTATGCATAGAAACAATAGAATGTGATACCAAAGTTTGCCTCCTATTTCCGTTTATGCGTGTATTATGTCATATATGTAAAAATATATATTTACGGTATATTATTTATCATTTCTATTGGAAATTCAATAGGGCGAATATTTGCAACAGATATTGGACGTTAGATTAACCCATTCGAGATAGATTACACACAGTGTGCATTTCCTAACCAGAAAACCGAGTTACACATCATGTGTACGATGAGTTTGAACTTCAGTTATCAGTTAGTAGTGAAAAAGTAGCCGTAAAATTTATATTGGTTTCAAGTTAGACCGTAAAATAAGTAACTCACAGCCAGAATCGTCGAGAATAGAAAAAATGAGCAGTGATGATTAAAATGAAGATTCCTCGTTTTAAAGAAACAGAAAAAAGAGTCGAGAATGTTTGGGAGAATGTTTGAAGGATTATCACAAACGAAAAGGATAAGTTTCTTTGGAGGAAAATTTTATAAGTACTTCATTACCTCTGTAATATTTTCTGAAAATATATACATGGGTTATTTTTGAATTTTTGCACCTAAAATAATAATTTCACGTTTGTTTACTATTTTTGAAATAAACTTCCTTCCACTTTAATTATATCTTTCTTTCTTATTATGCATTGCACACACAGTGTAATAAAAACATTTTGAAGAGCCAATTACCAACTTATTCGTACGAAAAGTGCCTGCAATTTTCCTTGTTGAAAATGTGTAACGTAAACTAAAACAATTGTTTCGTTTTTGGTGATTGTTTTCAAAATAATTATTCGTCTCGAATGGGTTAATCAAGTCTTGTGATCTCAGACATAAGTTTTACGTAAAACTTTAATCTTTCAGAGATTAAAATCATTTCAAAGTTATAGTATTACATGTATATTTTGACCAGTCACATGATGCGATTAAAAAAATTGTAATTATACGCAAAACAGAAAAATACAAGCGGTATTGAAAAAAAATCATTAAAAAGTAAAATTTATTTTTTAGCTTCCTGTGATTCGCTTCTTAAAACCATGTAAACTACGTCAGAAATATCTTTTGCATTCCAACAATTTGAAGAGATATTTAGGTGTTCTTATTTAATCGTTCGAGTGCTTCTGTTCAGTGCTTAAAAGTGCTAGCTAATCGATTTGTGGAATCGAATTAACTTACGTTTGAACATTCATCAATAAGTGTCTTTATTATTATCGTTTATAGAGGTTCTGCTAAATTAAAATCTATGCTTTCGTAAGTTTTGGAGCTGCTCTTAAAAAAGAATCTTTTCATTTATCAAAAATTAGAAGTAACGAAGAAGGAAAGAAGAAACGTAAGAAGCGCGATCGCTTGGAATTCTTCGACTGAATTTTTTCAAAGATCCGTGCCACTCGAACGATTAGACGAACCATCCTCTATAATGTCGCATAATCTGATGGTTTTCAGTTGAAGTATATCTCAATCAAAGGGTTAATTGTCCTGTAACTGGTGGTACAAGCGAACAGTGTTTGATTCTATGTGAAAAACTGAGTCGAAAATGTGGAGCAAAATTTTCGAATTTGAAGCTTCATTTTGAAAAAAATTCACTTAACACGTTAAGCGTGGAGCTGATTTTACTGTGTTTTCCTTTCAGACGGCGATTACTCATCGAGCGTTGGATTATAGAATGTCGACAGACCTAAACCGACGCCGCCCAAACTTAAAGTTCATTGTCAGTCCCTAGGGACTGACGCCGCGCTTAACGTGTTAATTCATAAACCGCTGAAAGTGATGTCCTCGTTCTCCCATACGTAACTGTGCTCTCCTGACACCATAAATAAAAATCTAACGGTGACAGGTTTGAAGATTATGGCAACTAAGGTATCCCGCCATTACAGCTGATTCAGCACTGATAATTTTCACTCAAACAGTGTTTCAGTTCAACCGAAACTTGATCAAACTTTCAAGCTGATTTTTCTCGAGAACGAAGCCTCGAATGAACAAATTTTATTCTACAATTTCGACTCAGTTTATCATGCAGAATCAAACTCTGGTTGCTTGTACCACCAGTTACAGGACATCCTGTATTTGGAAGCTGAACGTTCAGCGGAAGCACAAGTGAAACATATAAGTGGTGCGCTATTTTATTCACCAATTAGACGAAAAAGCCGCATCGTTTAAACTGGTTTGCAAAACGTCTACATGAGCAGCTCTGTTCTAACAAATAGGATACGGTATCTCTGAGGATCATGTTCAAACGGCTGTAAACGTTCGTACGTATAGAGCTTAGACACGTGTAACGAAGTACGTATTACGGAACACTTTAATAACAAGTCCCTCTCGAATCGTTTGTGGCGACGTGGATCTCTCTGGGTCTGGCTGATGTGTTGAAAGGGAAACGTCTAACACATTGGCATGCAACTACGGAATGCAATTAGCACGAGGATGCACGAGTGTGTTCTATGTATTATAGCAGGAATATTGTTATGTTATCTATGGTGGATGCACATTAACGGAACGGTAGCATTCGCACAGAGAGGTTCAAGGCTGGTTCTAAACTAGTAATCACATTAATTCACGCCTCGTTTTCTTGTTGTACAGGAAAGCCGAATGAAATTGGTATGCGACAGACTTACTGGGTTAGGTTGTTACAGTATCCTTTGATTCGAACAGCGTTTTTGTGATTCAATGTTGTTTTTCTGGAGATTAATACGTTTCAGGTATTTGCGGTGATTTTTATATATGTAGATGTTTCTTTTCTTTCTTGCGTATTGTTAGGTTAGGTAATGAATTGTTTGAGTTATAGGTTGGTAAAGAATTGTGCTTGAAAAGCAGTCAGATTTATGGTGTTGTTAGAAAGTATTGTAGAATTGTAGTGAAAATAGACGTAATGTATACAGGCTGGACCATGCAATTATTTCATGTCATAACTCCGTTAGTAATGCATTTACGAAAAAAATACCAAAGCAGAAAGATAAATGGTTCAAGGAGCAATATATTTGTAGGCTGTTAGATTTTGTTTAAGTGCAACAGTTCATGTGCAATTAACAAGTGCATCATTTCTTTAAATAAAAATGCATTTTGTTTGTTTGTTGCACAGATTGATTCCTCTGTTCATTCTACGTATAAACTTATTGCAGTACCATGGCAAACAAATTATTAGTTCTGGAGATATTCTCAAAAAGTGTCTTTATTGGAGAAGATGCTCAAACGCTTTGTGACTATGTTGTAAACGTAAACAACGTTTCGATATTGTTGTTATAACAGAAAATGATTTGTACGAGTACGCATTTGATCATTCAGTAGCAGTTACGTATCGTAACTCGAGTACGAGAACGAAGAATTTGAAAAAGTTGTGATTGTATTTCGCTAAATGGAAGAAAATGTATTTTATTAACAGTGAGACATTTTTTGAAAATATCTCGAGAACTAATAATTTTTTTTTTTTGTCAAGTATCCCAATAAAAATGTTTTACGTAGAATGAAGAGAGGAATCAATCTGTGCAACATTAACTATACATTTCTGTTTAAAGAAATGATGCAATTGTTAATTTCACATGCATTTTTGCACTTAAAAAAAATCTAAGAACATACAAATATACTGTTCTTTGAACTATTCATTTTTCTCTTTTGGTATTTTTTCGTAAATGAATTACTAACGGAGTTATGACTTGAAACAATTGCGTGGACCACTCTGTATAAGGCAGTTTTGGTATTCGTATTATTGTAAAATTGTGAGAACTATTTTGTCCGAAAGAATATTTCTTATTTGAGGTGATACCTTGTGTTTGAGAATCACTAATGTCGAACTATTCCGGATATAGTTTTCTCGTTTCTCCTACCTTCAGAACTTTGTTATGTCTAATTCATTATTATCAATAATAAAGTTTTCTTAATTTCTATAATTTCTTTTATTTAAATATTTATCACAGCCTATTTATAATAAGCAAATAAGTCGAATGAAAAAAGTAACTCTTGTAAGTAGTATAACTAGTGTAACAAATATATTACACTGTTCATCGTAGTTATCCCCCATGTAGTATCTTAATTATTTGTCTTCGTTTTATTCAAAATAATACTTCTTCAATAACATTCCAATTTGTTAAACCTCGTGCTTTTTGCAATTAGAAAGTCTCAATAGTGCAAATTCATTGCTACTTAATTTTATTTAAAATAGTAGCTACTTCTCCAATTTCTTTCCAATTTGTTAAGTCCTATACTTTAGAAAATCTCGATAGTGAAAATCTGTAGCTATCTAATTTTATTAAAAATAACACTTCTCTAATTTCCTTCTAATTTGTTAAATTCTATACTTTTTAAAATCAGAAAATCTCGATAGTGAAAATCTATAGCTATCTAATTTTATTAAAAATAACACTTCTCTAATTTCCTTCTAATTTGTTAAATTCTATACTTTTTAAAATTAGAAAATTTCGATAGTGTAGATCCATAGTCACCTAATTTTATTAAAAATAACATTTCTCTAATTTCCTTCTAATTTGTTAAATTCTATACTTTTTAAAATCAGAAAATCTCGATAGTGAAAATCTATAGCTATCTAATTTTATTAAAAATAACACTTCTCTAATTTCCTTCTAATTTGTTAAATTCTATACTTTTTAAAATCAGAAAATCTCGATAGTGTAGATCCATAGTCACCTAATTTTATTAAAAATAACACTTCTCTAATTTCCTTCTAATTTGTTAAATTCTATACTTTTTAAAATCAGAAAATCTCGATAGTGTAGATCCATAGTTACCTAATTTTATTAAAAATAACATTTCTCTAATTTCCTTCTAATTTGTTAAATTCTATACTTTTTAAAATCAGAAAATCTCGATAGTGTAGATCCATAGTTACCTAATTTTATTAAAAATAACATTTCTCTAATTTCCTTCTAATTTGTTAAATTCTATACTTTTTAAAATCAGAAAATCTCGATAGTGTAGATCCATAGTTACCTAATTTTATTAAAAATAACATTTCTCTAATTTCCTTCTAATTTGTTAAATTCTATACTTTTTAAAATCAGAAAATCTCGATAGTGTAGATCCATAGTTACCTAATTTTATTAAAAATAACATTTCTCTAATTTCCTTCTAATTTGTTAAATTCTATACTTTTTAAAATCAGAAAATCTCGATAGTGTAGATCCATAGTCACCTAATAATTTTATTAAAAATAACACTTCTTCAATTTCCTTCCAACTTATTAAAAGCTATAGTTGTTATCATATAAGAAAATCTGAATAATGCAAATCCATTGATATCTAACGAAATTACACTCTATTTGCGATTTTTCTTGGAAATAGTTGCTCAAGACACTATCAACAGCGTGTAAGAAAAAGAAAAAGAAAGGGAAAAAGGGCGCGAGTGGAAAGGGGTAATATTAAAATAAGGCGGTTTTCAAACTTTAAATTATCTTTTTATAGTCGCGTTCAATGGCTGACGTGATTAATCGTTGTATACGAAAGCGGCTTGCTTCTCCCTTTGCTCATTTATTAATGGAACCTAAAGGCGAAACTCGGGTTTGTACGTTTACACAGTTTTAACTTCTGCTTCGCTTGCACGACGAGAGACTACTTTCTACTCATCGCTGTTTGAAAGGGCAAGTCGTGTATAGATGGGATCTGGGATATGAAGAGAGGTCGAGGGAAAATGGAAATTTACGGTATTACAATATACCGTTAAGTGAAAAAGACATTCATAGTTAAGGGGAACCGTACTTGACTGATTTATCCGACAGTTTTTCATGTAGATACTTCACATATGCATTCAGCTTTTCCTTTTTTATATAAATATTTGATCAGAATTATCATGATAACCAAAAAAATTTAATTGTATAATTTAAATATTACGGGGATATTTAAATTGTAAAAATAATATACTAATATTATATTATAGGTAATTATATATTAGAACTTTAATCTATTTGATATATTTAATGAATGTAATTTTAATATACAGTTATATTAGTTTATTATAGTTATATAGTGTATAATATTAAAAACACTGTAGTACAAGCGCCACTTTATGCAAATTATATATTGGAAACTTTAATATTTTAAAGGAATAATATGGTTGGTTGAAAAACTAAAATACTTTATTTATCTTAATCTTTGCAATCTAAAAAAAATATATATTTAAATGTCTTATGTAAATTATATATCAGAAATTCTAATATTTTAATGGAGTAATATGATTAGTTAAAAAAATTAAAATATTTTATTTATCTAAACTTTTCAAATGTTAAAAGAAAGATATTTAAACGTGTTTTGATGTTAATATTGATTTGATTCAAATATTAAGAAACTCTGTATCAAATGGTATGCTTGAAGATAAAAATCGTTTCTATAGAATGCAAAAAGTAATTGACTATTTTGTTTTTTTACAGGAAAAATGTTATTAATATTGAAAATATTGATACATTATGGACAATTGTTTAATATTTAAAAATATCATGTACAACTTTCTAAATACTTTTTAAATATATAACACAAATGTTACTTTTATGGAATATTTTCTAACGTTTAAAACTATGATGTACTTTTTAAATCCTGTAAATTTTTAATACATACAAAATGCAAATAAGCTGTATTTTATCAAATCGTAATTTCAATGCAATCAAAAATCTTCATAAAGTTTTCCAATTTATACTTTCAATCATTTTCTGAATTTCGATCAACACGTTCTACAAACTCAGAAATAAAGTAACAATTTCAATGTTCATATTCAAACACCAACAATGGTGTCAAACATCACAAAAACTACAGATTCTAATACCGAAATGAAATTTCATTTTAAAACATTCTTCATCCTACGAAAAAATTGGAACCCATAAAATCTTTATCTTCTCGATTAATACTTTCTAAGTACAACTACAAACACTTCTTCAATACTAAAAATCCTCTACCACCGACTTCTTTTCTGAAACGAGAAAGAACCAGTATAAACATACTAATTTCTTTGATCTTTCAATCAGTCTTTCCTTTAATGATGTAACATAACTTATCCCCGTTTACATAACAACTTTTTCGTTTTAACTAAGATGAAAATTATGATCGATATTATTAACTAGTCTTAATATACCTAAACGTTCTGTTTATGAAAAGATTAAAAAAAGAAAAGAAGGGAAAGCGATATTTTCAGTCGGATACAGAGGCGAATAAACGAGTGTGTACACGTGTATATTTAATAAAGATGTAAATAAATAACTCGTTTGATTTGCATCTGGAACGAAAATTACAAGTTTCTCCGTACAGACAAAATACGTTTCCCGCGTAGATTCATTAACACGACCGTTATATACGCTTTATGAACGTTTGTGAAATCGCGAAATATACGTGTGCATTAATTCCATTACACGTGAATAGAACGAGAAAGACCAGACGAACGACAGATTGACATATCCATAAATTGTCGAGTGAAAAGTATCGAAAGGAAGTCGCAATTGCAACGAGAGAGCGAAAGCGAGACAGAGAGAGAGAGAGAGACAGTGTGAGAGAGAATAAGCGAAAAAAAAGAGCATAGGAGGGAGAGTGAGCGCGAGAGAGAAAGCGCGTAAAAAAATCTAAGCGAGAGAGACAGCGTGCGAGAGTGATTAAGCGAGAGAGAGAGAGAGAACGCGCGAGAGAGACCAAGAGAGACAGAGAAAGCACGCGAGAGAGATTAAGCGAGAGAGAGCGGGCGCGCGAGGGAGACTAAGCGAGAAAGAGAATGAGCGCCAGCAAGAGAGCGCGTGAGAGAGAGAGAGCGTGAGAGAGAGAGAGAGAGAGAGAGAGCGTGAGAGAAAGCGTGATAGAGAGAGAGCATGAGAGAGAGAGCGTGAGAGAGAGAGCGTGAGAGAGAAAGAGAGAGCGTGAGAGAGAGAGCGTGAGAGAGAGAGAGAGAGAGAGAGAGAGAACGTGAGAGAGAGAGAGCGTGAGAGAGAGAGAGAGAGAGAGAGAGAGAAGCTTTGATGATACGTTAAACCGCAAATGCAAATTAACATCCTGGTTCGTTTGATCGAAACGAATTTCCGTTCGATTATTCTTCTCACTCGATAATTTTTCCCTTAGAATCGGAAGAATGGACAATTTCATTTTTTCTCTCTCTTTTTCTCTGTTTTTTCGGTCGTCATACCGTCAATACGGACCGAGTCGTATCATTGCACGGTCTAGTTAGCAACGCGCGTTTAATTAGCTGTTAAATACCAGTATTTGTGTCGTTTTCCAGCAAACAACGGGCTGCGTGCCTCAACGTTGTTCAAACAGTAAATTCGTTCAAAAAAAGATGTGTAACTTTCAAACACAGAAATATAAACGTTACCGAGTATTGATCACGGTTAATTTCGTTTTTAGTACATCTCTTTTCCGTTCATTGTCAACCGTTCAGCTTTTACGTTATCACAATTATAACGCTATGCTTCTTTTTTTTTTTCAAGCAATATATTTTCATGATATTAGGTTGTCCAGAGTTCGTGCCGATTAAAACAATAAACATCGGAAAGAAAAGAAATTATATAAAAATCAAAACATTTAAGAATTTCTTGGGTAGACCTCGTATTAATGCAGAATTAAATTGTTTGTCCTGTTTGACCGCGTTTCATGTAACAATATTGACCAAATAGTAATCAAAACGCAACAATTAAAATTATCTGAACTCTCTCTCATTTTAATGATTCATTAATCGTCAAAATGTCCATGTAATTCGTTCTTAGGAAACAAATTGGAAGAACAACCACAACATTATAAAAAAAAAAAAAATGAAAAGATCTTTGAAAAAGAATTAATTAGTCAATATTACTAACATTTTTCAACGTTCCTAACTAATTTGCGTTAAAAGCTAAGTAGAAATTAAGTCAAATGAATTTTTGTTTTTTGAAATAACTAAAAATTATATGAGAATATTTTTATAAAATTTTGTCGGAATTTCTCTACTGAATCATTATCTATTTGATTTGTCACGAATTCCGTAGGAGGTTGATCGTGAAAATAGAAAAGGCGAGCGTGTTAAATATCCAATAGAAGACTGTGATGTAGGTCGTGAAACATTTATTACTTTCCATCGTACAGGTACAAGCGAAATCGCTTTTCGTTCAGCTTGTGTTCGACAGCCGCATGCTTTCCTCCCTCTGCATTTCTACGATGCCACAGACTCGAAACGATTCATTTCGTTGCAATCGATTTTACGAATTTTTAGGAACCGTCGTGTCATTCGGGATTTCAAAGCCAGGTTGCAACATCGATACATCCGTTTGTAACGTATTCTACAAAGCAGATGTAAACTGTGACATATTCATCAAAAGAGATGACAGATTGTAAAAGATGTAAAAGATGAAGGTGGAAAATCTATCTACCTATCTCGAGAAGTTTTATGTTAAATTTCTGCTTGGTGTTAGAATTTCAAGAGAAGAATGATGTATAAATGTTAATAACGTTATTGTACTTTATATGAGACTTACAAATCGTACATTTCATTATGAGATAAAAATTAATTATGATTCTAGAGATCCAATCTATTGAATTTTAAAAGCAGTTAAATACAGTTATGAATAAGGTTGATTTTCTCAGTGGCTCTATTCAGGGTTTTAAAAAGTCTTTTTAAAGGGCACTAAACATTGTTTAAATAATTTATAAAGTAATTTCGTTGTAAATAGCCAAATAAATTATCATTCTTTAATATAATATATTATGTTAAATTTTTTCATTTATAAATCTAATTTTTTCCAAATTTATCGAGTATTAAAATTCGTTAAATGTAGTTGTGGATGTTGATTTTCTCAATGGCTCTATTAAGAGCTTCAAAAAGTCTTTACAAAGGGCACTAAACATTGTTTAAATAATTTATAAAGTAATTTCGTTGTAAATAGCCAAATAAATTATCATTCTTTAATATAATTTATTATGTTATATTTTTTCATTTATAAATCTAATTTTTTCCAAATTTATCGAGTGTTAAAATTCGCCAAATATTCTAAAATTCTCAGTGGCTCTATTCAGATCTTTAAAAAGTTTTTACAAAAGACACTAAACATTGTTTAAATAATTTATAAAGTAATTTCGTTGTAAATAGCCAAATAAATTATCATTCTTTAATATAATTTATTATGTTATATTTTTTCATTTATAAATCTAATTTTTTCCAAATTTATCGAGTGTTAAAATTCGCCAAATATTCTAAAATTCTCAGTGGCTCTATTCAGATCTTTAAAAAGTTTTTACAAAAGACACTAAACATTGTTTAAATAATTTATAAAGTAATTTCGTTGTAAATAGCCAAATAAATTATCATTCTTTAATATAATTTATTATGTTATATTTTTTCATTTATAAATCTAATTTTTTCCAAATTTATCGAGTGTTAAAATTCGCTAAATATTCTAAAATTCTCAGTGGCTCTATTCGGAGCTTCAAAAAGTCTTTACAAAAGACACTAAACATTGTTTAAATAATGTTTAAAATAATTTCATTAGAGATCGCCAACTAAATTATTATTACTCTTTCTTCAATTGTATTAATATGTTCTACTTTTTCATTTATAAATTCAACTTTCTGCTATATCCTCGTTATACAAGCGAATAAGGTTTCACTGGATATGAAGTTAAATGATGTTGTACAACTCTACCATTTTGTATTTTTACACAAAAAAGAAAGATATGGAAATAGAGTTAAAATGTTGCTTAACGTCTCTTATAAAAATCTTGGTTTTTTACTAAATATTTATAGGCAAAAAAAGAAAAGTGTGAGATTCATCCGATTCTTTTAGGCTTCCAGGATTGCATTCTCTCTTAATATAATGCAATTCCTGTTTGCACATTTTCCTGAAAAGGTACCTGGCTTCGAGTAGAAAGGGTTAAACCATTCTGTACCAGTGTTTGCAATCTATCTTTCCTATTTTCCAATTTTTCGTCGTTTCAACCTACTTCTTCCATTGAGTTTCCACCCTTTATACTCAAGGTTTAGAGAAAAAGACACTCACCCAGTTGCTACGATTCTTTTCATCGAAGGTGTTCGTTTATTTCAACCCAACCCTTGATTACTGAACCATCAGATTCGGTACAATGTCACGTACAACTCGTTCATCTTGTTCCCTTATCGCACTCGTTTCTTTTTCCCCCTTTTTTTCGCTTTCACAGTCCCTCATTAACTTTCCATTCTTTAACACTGTCCATTCGATCGCTCGCAATTTTATGCGCTCAATCTGTCCCTTGATTACTTCGTTGCAATAAATTCACTCTGTTCCTTTTCCTCGACTCTCCCTTTTCTTCTTCACCTCGCTTTAGGAGAGTTACTTTCAATTTCTTTCTCTGGTCCATCTAGATCGATTCAATAGTGTTATCCACTTCTTGCTTCTCTGCTTCCCCCTTTTTTCTTCTTTTCTTACTCTGCTTTCGTGTTTCGCTTTGATCTATCTTCCCTTTTCTTTTCCATTTTCTTTTACTTTCTTTACCTCTTTCACTTTGACCTATTTTTCTTCTTCTTTTCCATTTTTTTCTTTCTTCATTTACATTTGTGGAAATTAACAATCGCACGGCCGTTGCTAAAATAGTACAGGCGACCTTCTCATAGCATTATAAGTTAATTGATACTGTGTTATAAGAATACTTTAGGACAATGCAAAAGTTGATATTTCGCTCTGTACAAAACTTGACAATGAACTTCACTTGTAATTCAACAATTTTTAATAATTTAAATAAATAGGAAATTTATATTAAATGTAGAAAAATAATCCAAGACTTTAGAAAAAGCACATCCAATAGAGAGTACAAAACTACAACAAAATTAGTTCAATAATTCAATGTTTTAAGTTTCGTCATCACTGTTGTCGAAATATACCACTGGTTTAACATTGCTTTTTCCTTCTGACTGAATATCTTCTCGCTACTTGTTATTTCTAGCCTACTCAAATCAATCAAGTACAAATCCAAAATTTAAAATGTATCGAATATTTCTCACTTTATCGTATTTTATATACAAAAGAAAATTTTCAAGTTTGTTTCTATTGTTTACTATTAATGATCAAGCCAAATTTATGATAAAAACTTAGCTGTTTAATGTCTGACTATTACTTTTTTAACATCAAACAAAAAGTGATCCGATTTGCCTCGGTTGATTTTATCAATGGAATATAATCAGTCGTGAAGTACATAAGGAATATCAGAAATCTTAATCCCTTGCCCTATAACAACGAGTCAGACTCGTGGCACAGATTCTGGTTAAGATTCCAGAAAAACAATTGTATTAGTTAATAAACGTCAATTTTAATTCTAACTTCTCTCATAATTTGTAACACTGAGGAGAGCCAATTATGAATAAACTGTAATACATTAACGTTTCTTGGGTAAAATGGTATGAAAACAGTAAACAGCTGATGCTTAAATGTATAGTCAGCAAAAGAAATCATAGGTCAAGGGGTTAACGTTACAGTAAATAGAGAAGAAGAATTGATTCCTGGATCTAAAAAGATCGTCAGCCGTGCGAGTGTTAACACTAGATTTACAGACCTATCGATTTAATTGATTTTGAATTTCACGAACAAAATTACCGAAACTATTTCTATTATTTTCCAGTAATTTTTGCTTACTTTTATTAATAACACGATATTCAAATTTATAAGCAAGTTAATAGTAAATTATTTTTAGTTCATTTTTAATTAATAATTAATAGATTTGAAATTTCACGAATAAAATTATAGAAACTATTGCTATCATTTCTCATAAATTTTTCCTCACTTTTACGAATGAACGATATACAAATTTATAAGTAAATTAATAATGTATAATTAAGGAATTTCGAATTACACGAGCAAAATTCTAGAAACTGTTGCTATTATTTTCCAGAATTTTATTAATAGTATAATATCCAAATATATAAGTAAATTAATAGTATAATTAACTTGCTTCTAAGTTAGTGTTTGTTCATTCGTTAGTTTGACGGATGACCATAAAAATAGTCCATAAACCTTGTGTTAACGAACGTTCGTTAATTTCCAGAAATATTCCAGTGTAACAATTATCACGCTCATTCTTCAACGTTGATAATTCATCTTTCATATTTACGTCCTGAGCTCCGGTTACAGGAACGTTAATATAATACGAGGGACGTTGTGACGAACGACGGTGACACCTGTTATAACGTAGCATTGTAATGCACACGAGCAGTCACACAAGCCTGCCACGTCTGTAAAATTTGACGTGCTCGTAACGTTGGCAACAGATGAGAGAAACGCTAGAACGTGCGTTAAGTAACGCTAACGAACGTTGCCAGTATCTTATGTACCACGATATTGATCTAATAATACAGGTCAACGTCCTTTTATTATTCGTCTGTACGAACAATCACTGTCAACTATACGTACAATTTTTCTCACAATTCCGAATGTTAAAATCAATTCTTGTTTTAATGAACAACGACCGTCGAAAACTGGCATTTTCTCTAATCTGATGGATAACACGCATGGTGTTTCATATTCATGTCAATACTTCAGAGAGTAAATCTATCCACTTAAACAAGGAAAAAATGTCATATGAACATATGTTCAATATAGCTCAGTTTTCAAGTAACGGATAATTAAAAAAAATATTTGATGCAGCACTGAGTTTCGAAAATCGCTCTCAAAATTGAAGGAGTAGCGTAAATTGATAAATTTTCTATCTTTCAGGGTTGAGTTTCTAAGCGATGTTAAAAAATGTGATATGTTCGATATAATTCAGTTTTCGAGTAGTTGATAATTAAAAAAAATATTTGATGCAGCACTGAGTTCCGAAAATCGCTCACAAAATTGAAAAGGTAGTGTAAATTGACAAGTTTTCTATTTTTCAAGGTTGAGTTTCTAAGCGATGTTAAAAAATGTCATATGTCCGATATACTTCAGTTTTCGAGTAGTTGATAATTGAAATAAATATTTGAAGCAGTACTGAGTTTCGAAAATCGCTCTCAAAATTGAAAGGGTAGTGTAAATTAACTAATTTTCTATTTTTCAGGGTTGAGTTTCTAAGCGATGTTAAAAAATGTCACATGTCCAGTATACTTCAGTTTTCGAGTAGTTGATAATTAAAATAAATATTTGAAGCAGCACTGAGTTCCGAAAATCGCTCTCAAAATTGAAGGAGTAGTGTAAATTGACAAATTTTCTATTTTTCAGGGTTGAATTTCTAATCGATGTTAAAAAATGTCATATGTCCGATATAATTAAGTTTTCGAGTAGTTGATAATTAAAAAAAATGTTCCAAGCAGGACTGAATTCCGAAAATCTCTTTCAAAATTGAAAGGGTAGTGTAAATTAACAAATTTTCTATTTTTCAGGGTTGAATTTCTAAGCGATGTTAAAAAATGTGATATGTTCGATATACTTCAGTTTTCGAATAATGGATACTTAAAGAAAATATTCGAAGCAGCACTGAATTCCGAAAATCGCTCTCAAAATTGAAGGAGTAGTGTAAATTGACAAATTTTCTATTTTTCAGGGTTGAGTTTCTAACCGATGTTAAAAAATGTCATATGTCCGATATAATTAAGTTTTCGAGTAGTTGATAATTAAAAAAAATGTTCCAAGCAGGACTGAATTCCGAAAATCTCTTTCAAAATTGAAAGGGTAGTGTAAATTAACAAATTTTCTATTTTTCAGGGTTGAATTTCTAAGCGATGTTAAAAAATATTATATGTTCAATATTATACATCCTGTATTATACGATGCATCATGGAAATTAATCTTTGTTAATAATTATAACTATTTTTGTCACGTTTCGATTGGTATCTGTACGACGACTCTAACTCGTTGCTCTAAGGCAAAAGGGGTAAAAGAGTTACTTTCGTTTTTACGCTCGGAAAAGAACAAATTTAATAAAAGAAGCCAAAGTTAATAAACAAAGTGATAGAGGGTTTCAAATAGTGCAATGAATTGTGTTAGTGTACGAGGCGTTACTTCACTTTCTACCTTTTTCATTTCTTTCATTTTCCCCTCTTTTCCTTCTATCCCTCTTATTTCTCTCATTTTCCCTGTTTCTACAATTTTCCTTTTCCTTTGCACCGTACCTTCTTTTCTCTCCCCTTTTTCCCCCTTTCTATCACCGTCCATCTCATTTCTCCTTTTTCCACACTTTCATCTCCTCCCTCTTACTCTTTCCCACTTTCCATTTGCGTTCCTCCCTTTTTTTTTCCGTCCGCGCAGACTTAATTCGTCCGCATTAACCCAACCGAGTGGATTCGTAATCTTGCGATTTTAATGACGCCGTCGACGTTTCTTTGACCATACACACACTCGAGTTCCCGTTCGATGGACCGTTCGCGTCTCGTGATTTTTCATTTCACCCTGAAACTTTCCTCGGCGATCTCGAAAGTCACCGGTAATTCTCCACTCGATGTTTCGTCACGCTTCGAGAAAAGCATAGAACTTCCTCTTCCTTTGTTCTCGTTTCTTTTCTACTTTTGCGAACATTCGTGTTCTACATTTTTTTTCTTTCCTTTCAATCGTCGCTGCTTGTGAAAGGCTTGTTCTGCACGTTATCTCGATTGGAATTTCAATTCCGTACAATTATTTCTGGAACGTATCTGACGATCAGTATATAGTGACACACTCTGAAAATCTACGAATTTGTTTTTCTTTCATTTTGCTTATATTTGGGTCAGTGCAAAAATTCGTATTTTTTATCATCATTTATGAACTTTACTCTTCCTAAACTCTCTCTTTTGTGTGTGCTATTGAAGTCTCAATTTGAATTTTACTGATATTTTAATCTGTCATCTTCTTGAATTAATTACTCAATTCAAGTGTCTCATTTATGACATTCTTTATTAGGTCTATAAACAATCTAAAATCACACTTATTCTCACTGTTATTAAATCTGTGATTTTGCTCGATCTTTACAACCATTAACCAGTTAACTGTGGCGATCTTTTTGCAAAGCGATAATCAAGCGATGACGGGTCAGGAAGTTATGAATCCAACTCAAATTATTTATAATTTTTATTTGCTTGTTTCATTTCGTCTTGACCTCTAAACATTTTAAACATATTAAAATTTACGAATATAATTTAGTTTTCGCCAAAATTACAATTTAAACATCAAATTGTAACAAAATTTTACGCATGACGGATATAGTCGTCGTGACACAAAATTCTGCCACATCTCCATGACGGATATAGTCGTCAAATACACTTAACTGGTTAAAGACAGACTAATGTATGAAATAATAATTTTAATTAAACGCAATGCTGTTTCGTCAAGTATATATTATAGAATGTATTATACAGGGTGTCACTGATCTTGTGTTACAACCCGAAAGGAGATAAATCTGTATGAAAAAATAAGTTGAAGAAAAAAGAAGAATATTTTTTCGTTTAATGTTTTGTTTTTAAGTAAATCGGTGTTGAAGGTCCGTTCAGTCTCTATAGATAATTTATTAGATTTTGTACACGATTTTTCAGACACTTTCAGTAATGTGAAAAACATTCTTGAAATAAAAAATCATCAGTGTTATGAATAATCAACAAATTACAAAATTAGCACGTGAATTTATGTAACGCACGTAATATAAGCAAATATACAAATTATAGTGCTTTTAATATACCTGGATTACGTTTTCTTATTATTTTCTTACTATGGTTCCCAAAAATATGAATTTGCATAAAAATCCACCATTTACTTATTGCATCAAAAATATTTTCTTCGATAAATTGTTGAACGAATGTACCGATATTACATATTGTTGAATTTGTTTCAATTTCACCCAGAAAAACTTATACATTGTGTTATAAAACAAAAAAGAGATAGATGAACTCGATTTCTCGTTGAAAAAATACTATTTTTGCAATTTGTATTCTCCTAATTTGTCGATTATCGAATCATTATGATTCTTCATTTCAAGTATTTTTTACGTTAGCAAAAATGTCTGAAAAATCACGCTCAACGTTGAACACTTTATATATTGTCAATATATAGGGTGTCTCACGATAAGTGCCATTTGATATGACTACTTGAACGATAGAGCGATGGGAGGCAAAAATTTAAGAAGACAGTTTTATCATGGACGGTGTTTTTCTTCACGTACGTTTCTCACGATGCAATCGTAATTTCGCGTCGTCGCGGAAAGACGTGGCCTGCGAAATAGAAAAGAAAGCACCGACCGCGCGCTCATTTTCTGTAGAGCGTTCGCGATGTTTCGTCAAAGTTTCACCACGCTTTCAAACACGACATACGTGTGTTCGTATGCGCGAATCGCGCGAACGCAGGAACACGGAAACGAAGACGAGACGACCACGGAAGAATAGATTCGACGAAAGGGGTGTGTCTCTGTCTCATCTTTAATGTGAAACCTGCTGTTTTCTGGTATCGTCTCTGATGTACTAGACATTTGCTTTTTCTTTTTTTTTTTCAGACACCTCCAACGTGAGATTCTCGTGTTGTACATTAAAGATGCAGATGTCATCTGTGTCTTACTATGAAATGTGATTCTGGTTAGATTTTTAACGTTTCTCACTCTTTTTCTCTTTCTTCTTTTATCAGTTTTCAAGTTTTATTTTTCTAACAGTTTATCGAAAGACACCGGTGGCCCATTAATTTGAAATTTAAGAGGGACAGGGGAGGTTGAAAATATAAAATTTTAGCATCGAGTATTTATTAGTTTCGGAGATATTAATGGAAAATTTTACGTCTTGCAAAACTGCACGTTTCTGCAAAACTCGTAAAAATTGTGGACACTTTAGGTAAAGTTTCCAACAAAGTAACCGATGCTTTAAGTGTTAATATCCCTTTATCAAGATCATACAGAATCTTTGAACCGAAATTTTGCGTTTTACAAGGGTTAATATCCCGTTCAATAATTCTAAATTGTATCTATTTTAATAGAACTACACATTTCTCACGTATTCGTGTAGTTTTGCATTCGCAGAAGGCAACTCTGTAGCACAGATTTTCAATTACTGTATCTTTTAAATAGACCGCGATCCAGTAGAGAATTTTTAGAAGAATCGAAGGAAAAAATAGGAAAATTCAGCAATTTTTCGAAAATTGCTACCTCCGTAAGGTTAATAAAAAAAGTGCATAAACCAAACGAATAAAAAGCATGTATAAATACGAAGTTATATCAATTGAAAAAGAAAAATGTAAAAAATGGTACAAAGAGATCGGTGGTAGAGGAGTATTAAATCGATAAAAGTAACGAACAATTTCTGCAATTACTGTGGAATGACAATTCGCGAAAATACCTGCAATTATGTATTCCATAAAAAAAAAAAATAAAAATAAAAATGCAATAATTACGCTGTCCTGTAGAGAGAAAAAATTATTCAGCGACGTTTCAATATCAGCCTCTATGGAACAACTTGTGAGCAACTTCTATCTTGTTGCAAAATGGAACACCGGGGCTTCTTCCGGTTCGCCATTTCAGTCGCGTAGCTGGCGTAATGGCGCGCGTGGCCACAGATTTCACATTATCGTACTCGTAACTACCTTTCCGCGCGCGTCGCGATCGTTTCCGCGGCTTGTTATGATCTGTTCGGTTCCGTGCGTGGTCACGTTGCGGAATTACACTCCGAGGAATTTCACGAGCACGCAACTGCACGCCAAATGAACATTCCGATTCGATTCTCGTTCCTTTTTCCTCTTTAATCCTACTATTTCATCTATGTTCGTCCATTCGAAATTAATTCCCGCCTTTATGCACACCCATAAAGCTCCATAAGTATCCGGATACTCAACACGTTACCGACTCTACGTAATCTCCTCCGTCCGTATGAAAACAAAATTACGTCTCGATCTTCGTCGTTGAAGGATTAAATTTCAATATTCATAACTCTTTTACCATACCGAAGACTGTTTAAAAAAGTCTCTTTGCACGATAAACAAAAAAAAAAAAGAAGAGAGAAAAGAAGAAGAAAAGCGTAGAAACGACACGCCGAAAAATATGTTTCGCGATATTTCATAAGGCGTGAGGCTCTTTACGGCTGAGCAAGCACAATGAATCGTGGTTAATGAACAAGTCAGCGGATTAGCAAGAAAAATACGAGCGGTCGTCGGGAACGTAAAAACAACCGTTGCAATTAGTCCAGTCCAATTTCGCCGAGGAGGTGGTATGAGTGAGTGTATAGCGTTGAGGATAGTTTAAACAGCTTTAAATAACGTTATTATTTCTTGGTCTTGCCTAGGTTTAATACGGACCACGGTGGAAATAGGCGCGCGCGTAGTGGGACGTTCGGGCGGAAACGCTCGCTCGGTCGGTTGGTGCTTCCGCAATTTTACCCCTCTTTTTTGCCCAGTTTCACCGTAATAAAGTAACTACGGCTGCAAGTTCAGCGGTGCCACTTCGTATACAGAAGCCGTGAGTGAAACTAATGAGAAGAAGTGGTTACAGGACGTAGCAGCGACAGCAGCAACAGAACAAGAAAGGATGAAGAAAGAAGGGAAAGAAGAAGAAGAAAGAAGAAAGAAGAAGAATAGGAAGAAGAGTAAATAGAAGAAAGTGAACGATGCAGAAACTGCTCTGGAATATACGTCATCTAACAAATATGCTCGCGCGTCCTCTTTGGTTCTTTAGAAACGATATTAAAGGTGCTTCCATGCACGGCAGCTCTAACGTTTCAGAATTTTATATATAGTACAGAACAACGTAACTTGTCGAAAAGTAAGAACATTTTTGTTGCTACTTAATGAATGCTCCTGGTAGGATCACGTTAAATACTCAGCTATATCTATTAGAGGGGAATAAAATCTTTTATTACAGGCTCTTCCAATAAGAACGATAGAACTTTGAACTTGAATGAAATTAAAATATGTAAGATAGTCCTTTTTACTTTATTTTAACACTAGATATACCAATTAGTTAAAATGACCGGTTTAAATATTTGCTCATAAAATTTCTAGTTTAAATTAAATTTCAAATTTTTTTGTAAGATTATGAAAATTCTTATTTATATGTATCCTACAATTATTGGAAATGTTTCCATTTATTGATACCATTTTTGTTGATAGATGTATGTTGTATACCTACATATTGTACCGGTCATTTTGACTGGTTGGTATTTTAAGTGCTAATGTTTATAATTTTTCAATTTACTTTGAATATTTTCAAACAATATTACAGAGTACTAATACAGCTTTACATATTCTCCAATGGCTTTTCGAGTAAGCCCTTATTTTTATAATTTTATGTCGTTTTGAGTGTTAGGATTTTACTTTGTATTTTTGGGTATTTCCCTGTTTTATGAGAAATTAGGTGAAAGCTCTTTTCTGCTTTTATATCATCCTTTGTGTACGTTTCGTATGAGCTGTCTGGCTAATCTTGCTGGCTTCTGTACTAAAAATGTTACTGAAATGACATATTCATGGGTAATCACCAATTTTATGGTTTCCATTATCAGTCAATTTTATTGTGAGTGATTGAAAGGAATATCAGAAATTACGGACTACGTTTTATATTGTGAAAAGTTAGATTTGTTATTATAAATTCACATTATTCTTGGATCCATTGTAAGTAAATTGTTAGTAAATATTTTGATAATACAGAATTTAATATTCTCGATATAGCTGGAATTAATGCTCCGATTCTATACAAAGAACTCACGGGAACAAATATTACCAGAAAGGATTTTTTATTTCAATTAGCAGAAGAATTTTCTACTGGATATGCAGATTCATCCAAATCAGAACACCGGAATGAACTGTTAATGATAGGTACAGATGAAAATTGTAGACGAAAATGTTGTCAAATCGGATTTTGCAACCAAAATAAAGCCACAAATATCTGTGCTGATTGTAAAAAATATGTTTGTGGCAAATGTACACAATAGAGAATTTCAGTTTGTATAAATTGCACTAAGGAAAGTTAAAAATTAAATTACTATTACTATCATTTATCATATCGTGTATCAAAATCTAAGTGAAAAATATAATTTTCTCTTTTTGCTTATGTTTTTATATTTAATTAATCATTGTTTATACATTAATTTAGAAATACTGAAATCTTTATTTGTTCATATTTTAATGAATGTAAAACTATAAATATAATATAAATATATAACTCTAAATAATAAATCTTTTATTTTAAAATACAAGGTCAAAATGACCGGTTAGTAGATATAGGTATTAATATATCAATTCTTGGTATATCTAGTGTTAAAGTACATTCGACGACATTATATATGAAATACAGTATCATATAAATGATCATCACGATTGCGTTGGATGAAGCGAATACGACAAATCTAATTTTCGCCACTTTTGGATGGATGATATTGTCACTAAACGCAATTGCCGAATTTGGGAAGATGCTAATCCTCGATCTCTAGTCGAACCATCATTGTACCCAAAGAAAGTTACTGTTTGGTGTGGTTTTTCTACTAGTGAAGTGATTGACCCTTATTTTTTTGAAAATGAAAAAGCTACGACTGTAACTGTTACTAATCAGCGTTACCATTCGACGATTTGATTTTTCCTTTCACGTGAATTGCATCGATTTGATTTGTCTGAAATGTGGTTTCAACAAGATTGTGCCACATGCCATACTTCCGCTGCATCTATCGCTTTATCCAAATCAAAATTCAACGATAGGATTACCAAAATCTTGCGATTTAACGCCATTAGATTGTGGGGCCATGTTAAGTCTCCCGTTTATTCCAACAACCCACAATCTGTTAACGATTTCAAAGCAAACATTATTCGTGTTATCGATGAAATACGACCTGATTTATGTGCTAGAGTCAGCGAAAATTGGGTTCATGGTATTCACTCCACCAAACGCAATCGTGATGGTCATTAATATGATATTATATTTCACGTATAATGTCATCGAATGTACTTTAAAATAAAGTAGCGAGTACTAGATTATCTTCTGTACTTTTCATTTCATTTCAATTCAAAGTTCTATCGTTCTTATTGGAAGACCCGATACAAGCAGTTCGCTAGACAATTTCGTTGCCATAATCACATGACTTTAGACAGTAAGAAGAAGTTCAAACAATTGAGCATCAACAACGAACATGGCAGTGAAAACTTTGGCGTGGATTGCACGATTGGTACTCTTGACAGCTACGATCAATCGTTATCGAGGAAGAGCATGTCGTAAGCCTCACTAAAGATCTTCGAAATTCCTGGACAGTGGGTCAACTAATTCTCTCTCTCTATGATAGCCTTTGTTTGCAATAGACAGGAAGCGGACAGCGATCTACAGCTTCCAATTACAGAGAGGAAAGCGATAGAGCGAGAGGTCGCGAACTAGCACGCTTCTTGCACGTTCGATAGGCTTCGAATCAAAGAGAATTTGGGAAGATGCCTCTTTTTATTGGAGAAAAATATTTTTATGTATTAATACAAGGTATTCGCGCTATTATTATCTAATACTGTTTTTTTTTTAACAAAATGGTAAGTATTGGAAAAAATGAAAGAGCGAACAGTAGTAATGTTGTACGCAAGCAATGTAATGGCTTACGTAATTTTTTTTTTGTATCTTCATTCAGAATTTACATTTATTTTGAGTAGAATTGAAGAATGAACAGAGAACTATTTATACATAAAAAATGTTTCGAAGTGAAACACGGTATAATTTTGCACTTATATCGAAGGTAATTTAAAATATGATAAAAAATACTAATACTTCGCAAGATTAATTTTTAAGGTAAAAGTTTAAAATTAAAACGAAACTTATTAACTATCTCGCTCTCTCAATCACTCAAGTGAATTAAACTGTAATTCTAAATGGTAAAATTTTGTATTTTTCTCAAATAATGTGACAAAATTGATCTACAAATAAATCTAAATTTTTATCTATTCTTTAGTAAGAAATATTCAAAATGTTTCTTACATTTCTGATCTAGAGTGACCTCAAAGATCATCGTATTATATATGAATAAATTTGTCTTAATACACGATTTTATGATATAAAAAGATATATAGTATTTCAGTTGAAAAATTGAAGATCACATTTATTTTTAAAAAAATAGTATAAAGATAAAAAAATTTCATACGCTGTTATGTTGCTTGCAAAAAACAGTACGTAGTAATATTTATAATTGACACTTTTAGCGGTAATTTCAGCTCTCGACGAAAGGTAATCTTTCGTTTCGAAAAATTTTCGAAAATTTGTCGAGCGAGAAAGATTTCCAGAGAATGTTTATCTGAAATTATACGTTTGAAAAATATGACAGCTTTTTGAAAATTATATGCGTGTAGTGACGAGCAAAAGTGGAAACGTAAAAATCGCCGGGAATTATTAAATGTCGAGCAAAAAGTACAGGAATTTTCTGTTGAGTATTCATAAATCGTGGAGCAGAATTTGACAAAAATTCTACGGTATCAAAGCTCTCATCTTGATAAATGGAATGTCGAAGGAGGATGAAATTTCAATTTTCTATATTGATTCGATAAGCAAAAATTAAAAAGTAAAAATTAAAAAGTTAGATACTGCAGCTGTTTATTGTTAATTCAACTAAAAATAAAGCGTTAAATTTTCAGCATTCATATTTCTGAAAAATATTCAATTATTTCATCTCTAACTTTCAAAACATTCGAAAATTTTCAATAGATATCATTTTGACTTTTCGAACATTTTCAATAGATATCATTTTGACTTTTCAAAAATTTTCAATAGACGTCATTTTGACTTTTCCTTTCTGGAAATTTTCAATAGACATTATTTTTCCTTTCTGGAAATTTTCAATAGCCCTTGTTTTTCTTTTCTGGGAAATTTTCAAAGACATTATTTTTCCATTCTGAAAATTTTCAATAGTTCTTATTTTTCCTTCCTGGGAAATTTTCAATAGACATTATTTTTCCATTCTAACACCGCGTATGTATATTTTGCACTGCATGTACACTTCATACCTTTAAGCTGTTGTCTATGGCGTTGTACTAAAAAATTAAACAGTCTCAAGGTGACAAATATTGTGACCTTTTACCATCTATTTTTTCTAATAGTATTGTATTATACAATTATTATTTAATAAAATAAAATGAAATAAAATAAAATAAAATGAAATAAAACAACTGCAGCTAAAATTATTATTTTAAATATCATTTTTATTTTATTGTTATTAACCCTTTGCACTTGATTGGTGCGACTACAATGGCACTCATAATACGGAACCATAACACCATTCAAATTTTCGTACCATAAATTAAATATGAATAAAATTAAATAAAAATGATTTATCAACACATTTATACATAAAATTAAATAAAAAGAAATAAAAGTAAATAAATTTATGAACGTGTACAATTTGTTCTTTCCAAAGTGAAACTTCTGATATTCCAAAATTCAAGTTATGGAGTTAATTATGTGGTTAAGAGATGCTGATTCGCGTCTTCCGTCAACGACACGTTAAAACCACATTCCCAGAATTCTTCAGAACTTTTCAACATCTTTCGCGATACTTTCACTCATCGCTGTGTACACGCCGTTGCAATTGGAACTTGTCACATGCTGTTAATCGCTTTGCAACTACCACTTGAGAGTTAAAGCGCAGCTTGAGATACGCGATGGCGTGAAAGAGAAAAGGAGGGAAGAAAGAGAGAAAGTTACAGTGAGAGTAAACGGTGCTGGAAGAGATCATTTCTCTGGTACAAAGCTTTCGCGGTGTAACAGTACTATACTATAATACGTCCTCACGAGTGTACTCTGGTGTTACACATCATTTGCCACGTAACGAAGTAGTACTAGACGAAAATCGAGACTTTCGAGCTTCACTTTCCACGAATTTACATGGAGAAAGAAGATTCGGTCTCGATCGAGAATCAAGAACACGATACTCTGCTTTTCTTTTTCTTTTTTTTTCTGCTCTGTTGCAATTCGCGTAGCCAATCCTCTCTATTTGTCTGTTTTACTCGTAGCGGTATGGAGGAAAAGGAGAAAAAAGAAATTAGAAGTATCAGCGGAAGTGAAGTGATTCGATGGGCGTTCGCCAACGAGGAGCCTTCGATTGAATTTGCTGTGCACGAGCGACCTTTTGCGACGTCGATAAAGCAGTTTCACGTGAAACTGAGCGTGGGAAATTGTTATGTTTCGCGTAGCGCCGTTTTTCCACTTGCGAGAAACTTAACACATTGCGCGGAGACCCTTCTACCATTATTTGCGGGATTTTCAGCCTTGCGATTTCGAGAGATGTTTCAATTTTTTTGAATCGTGCAATGGCGAACGTTCGATACGAACAGGGTGTTGGCGGTAACACGAAACTGAGGAAATTTTACGTAGTTTGTTAGAACATATGAAAATACACTTTATGTGTTTCGAATGAGAGAATATTCTATTCATAAAGTATCTAATTCGAATGTATTGAAAAACCGAAATGATAATCTGAACAATAGAACAATGCATACAAATGGCGACAAGATTAATTACATGATACAATTTAAATAAAATAAATTCTCGTATTCAGTGCTTTCATTACGTCGACTTTATATTTCTACACGATTTTAACACATTCGCGACCGGCAAATTTTTTCCGTTTCTAATATTGACACGAGTATCGGCGAAAATAATGAAATTTTGAAACTGGTTGCCGCAAACTTGTATCGTTAAAGCAAGGATAAAAATGATAAAATTTGTTTTGAAGTATCAATGTTGCAATTATGTGTTATTTAAAATAAAAAGATTTTTATAATTTGTATAAAAGTGAAAGTTTGTAATTAGTGAACCAACTAAGCAGGACGTGAACTCACGTCAGCGGCAATCAGGAATAGAATTTAAAATGACGTGAATTCATGTCAGCGGTCGCGAATGTGTTAATACAAGAACGGTTATATGTATAATTGACTCTCGAAGTGTCGAAAATTTATTGCAATAATTAACCAAATATCTAAATAAAATAAAAAGAGAAATGGGAAAATATAGCGGTGAATAGCAAAAATCGATTTTTCAAATAATTAGTAAAACATCCTAGTAAAAAAGAATAAAACTGTTAAAATATAGTCGTAGTTTCCAATTTCTGCCATAAGTTTTCAAATAATTAGTCAAATATCCCAGTAAAAAGAAGAAAAAGTGATAAAATACAGTGGTACTTTCCAATTTTTGCCATAAATTTTTAAGAAATTAGAATACTTCAAAAATACATAATAAAAAATTCGTATAAAACATTAAAGTTTGAATATATTAGAGTTGCTAATACTTTTTTTTCTTTTACTAACAATTTCACTCAAATAACGTGAAGTAATCTATTGAAATTACGAAGTTATCTATTACAATGGAAGATAACTTTCTGCTTTTCGTAAATAGTCGTACCTAATTTCCAAATGCCAGTGCAAAGGAGTAAATATTACTTAATGCAACACACGATGTTAATTCGCTAATAAATAACGACGCAAAGTCGTATAATTTACTAAAATCGCATAATATATCGTCGTGGAGTTTATATTTTACGTGGGGAATATCGATTCAAATGGTCATTCTGTGCAGATAATTTTTTATTGAAATTGTTTTGCAATGCAGGAGTCTTAAAGAATTATTAACGAAGCATCAACCAAGTAAATTATAAATTTACGTGAATTTTAAAACATTCAAAAGTTCCTCGAGCTTTGCCTCTGTAACTACGTAATAATTCACTGTAATACCTTCTCTGCGTTATTCTGTGGAAAAAAAACAAAGTAAAGAAAAACACTGGTGTAATTATTAGACACCAAAATGGTTGAAATATTAAAGGATAAATTAAAGTTTTGAACTTTCAATGACTCCACTTAACTATAAGGATGTAAATATTATATGTAGAAAAGTTTGGTACAATTATGTTCAATATTCCTCATTGATAAATTATACGAAATCTGATATTTAAAAATTGTAGTAAAAATGTTACTGAAGTTCTTGAAGAGTTAAGAAAATCTTATTAAAAAAAAAATTTATTATTGCTATACTTAACAGTAGTAAATTAATTTTAATAACACTATTATGATATTTACAGTTACGATGAATAAAATTACAAATATTTTAGCTGATTTAAGTATTTTTGACGATATAAAAAGAGATTTAGCGGTTTTGTATAGTGTGATTAGGAAATTTCTAAACGTCCGACTTTCCATTGACCGACACTACTAGTTTTGCAGTGATATTGCCGTTGGATTAAACTTTACGATGAATAAAATTAAAAATATTTTAGCTGATTTAAGTATTTTTGACGATACAAAAAGAGATTTAGTGGTTTTCTGTAGTGTGATTAGGAAATTTCTAAATGTCCGACTTTCCATTGACCGACACTACTAGTTTTGCAGTGATATTGCCGTTGGATTAAACTTCAACGTACCTTTCGTTTATTAAGATAACATTAAATAAAATTTATGAATCATTTCCTTCTTTCGATATAAACTTACACTTTCTATAATTATTTAAAAGTGTGTTAAAACGATTTAATTGTTTAACAATATAATTCTATTATATTAGGTGCAGAAATGAATTTCTTCAGATTGGAATCACATAAAGAATTGAAATATTTGCAAGCTGTCAGAAAAATAACAAAATTTCATCAATAAAAATGAAAATTATTTCGATGATTGATCTGTTTTCATTGTTTTAAACCGTTTTAGTGCCTAAAAGTGCCAGCTAATTGGTCCGTAGAGTTGAACTAACTGCACATTTGGATTATGTCAATGAGTGTCTTTACTATTACCGTTTTTCTATCAAATTGGAAACTATACTTTCATAAATTTCGACGTTGTTAAAAAAGAATTGTTTCGTTTATCAAAAATTAGAAGTAACAACTACGTTTCAAACAAAAATGAAAAGAATGCTTGGAATTCTTCGACTAAATTTCCGCAGAGCTCCGTGGCACTGAAACGGTTAAAAAAAACTTTCATTGTTCTAAAAAGTCCGAAAAAATTCATTTCTATAGCTAGTAAATTCGTATATTCTTAGATACAAAAAACTCATTTTATAATTCAAATATTTAATCAAATATTTAATTTTTATTCAAATATTTACTCCCCATTTATACATACACGAAGTTTAAAAAATTGATAATATTTCCCTTAACACTTTGCTTCGAAGAACGTATCAAATAATCGTGTAAAAAGACTGTATAATAATGCAAAAAAAAAATTAGATATTCTTCAACATAGTATACCTCAGCTAGCTTATGTTTACGAAATAATTCACTATCAACAAAACCTTTTGCTTTTGTCTCGATTGTTGGTTTTGCTTATCGATTGGCAAACGACGCTCGCAGCAATCATATTTTATTATAAACATACCGAAGTGAAAGGGTTAATTCTATAATGCTAATTTGTTACAGATAATATATGAATCTATAATTCTACAAATAGAGTTAATTCTATACTGCTCTAAAAATCGCGAAACATGTAAAACTTATTTTCCTTTGAATAATATATCCAAAATTGATTAAGAATCGAGCTCGTAATTGTACGATCAAACAAGAAATTATTCCAGAAAACAGGGAAACGAACGACGCGTTATCTACCTCGATTGCGTTCGTTCGATCGCAATTATTTATTCGTCCCTGTACTCGGCACGATGCATGTTTACAAGGAAATTTCACCAACGGATATTATCACGATTCTCGATGAAACGAAATTAATAATGTTTCCCGGTGTAATGACGAGACAAGTGAATATGTTGCGTCGATAACGATCGACGGTACTACATAGGTAACCGGATGTTTGCACGTCTCGAACGGGAAACAAATAAACAAACTCTCGATCGTTCTGCGAATTCTCTCTTTTATTCTCCTCTTAATTAAACCGAGAGCCTCGGTGTCTTTATGGTTCAGAGCACACAGTTTCGTTCACTACGGGGATTTTAATAACCGGCGTTTACCTTTATCGATGTCGATATGCTCGCGTGTTAATATGTATGAGATATGCAAAACGTGTCCCTTCCTCTCTTCCACGATTGAAGACCGTGAAAGGTCTCGAACGAGCGAGCACGTCAAAGTTTCGTTGTTCGTTTGATCTTGCCGTCGATGGTGCCACCCTGACGAGTTTTGTACGCGTTCGAAAGAGCCGAGGATTTTGCATGAAGATACGATCAAAGCGAGTAGACGTTGCTGATTTTCTTCTTTTTTTTTTTTCGAGATCGCGAAGAGTTTAAGAGGCAGTTACGTTTTCACACTTTTGTATGATAGGTAATTAAGATGATGTGGAAATACGAATATTGAGATAATTAAATATTTATGAGAAAAAGGAAAATGGTATTTTTCGGTTGTAATAGTGATTTATATTTTGTAAAGTATTTTGTAAATTCGTGTGACTTGAAAGTTGCAAATTTGTTTGTTATATTGTTGTTCTGTTGTAGTATTACATTGTTATCGGTTACTTTTTTTATAGTAGTTATTCATTATTGAATTTCCAATATTTGATTCTGGAAAATATTAACATATCAATCGTAGAATGAACTTGAACCATATTATTCACTTGTTTCGCTATAAATTATTTAAAACTTGAACGTAGAAAATAAAGTGTAGCATCGATATGAAAAATTCCTAGTTTTTGTGTTAAATACGTTACTCGAAATTCGATTTAGAAACTTTTCAAAAAGTATCGATATATTAACATTGACGCGACAATTGTTAAAGAAACTTGTTCCAAGTTATTAACTTTCTCCATCACAAATCATTAAATAAACTTCAATATCGATGTGAAAAATTCTTAGTTTCTGTATTAAATACATCACTCGAAATTCAATTTGGAAATTTAAAACAAAAATATCGATACAGTAACATCAACGCTTTAATCGTTGAATAAACTTGGCCCAAATTATTAACTTTCTCCATCACAAATCATTTAAAATTCAAAAGTAATAAACTTTAATATTGATGAAAAATATTTCCAGTTTCTGTATTAAATACATCACTTGAAATTCGATTCGGAAATTTATCTAAAAATATCGATTGAATAACATCAATGCGTCAATCCTTAAATAAACTTGATCTGACTTATTAATTTTTGTCACAAAAAATTATTTGAAATTCGACTATAAAAATAAACTTCAATATCTGTGCAAAAAATTTCTAGATTGTGTATTAAATACATCACTCGAAATTCAAATTGGGAACTTCTCAAACAGTATCGATATAGTAATATTAATGCGTCAATAATTAAACTTGATTCAAATTATTACATTTTTACGCTATAAATTATTTGAAATTCGACTATAAAAAATAAACTTCAATTGAAAAAAGATGAAAAAATGTCTAGTTTCTGTATTAAATACATCACTCAAAATTCGATTTAGAAACTTTTCAAAAAAATATCGATATATTAACATTAACGCGACAATTGTTAAAGAAACTTCTTCCAAATTATTAACTTTCTCCACCACAAATCATTTGAAATTCAAAAATAATAAATAAACTTCAATACGGATGAAAAAAATGTCTGGTTTCTGTATTAAATACATCACTCGAAATTCGATTTAGAAACTTTTCAAAAAAATATCGATATATTAACATTAACGCGACAATTGTTAAAGAAACTTCTTCCAAATTATTAACTTTCTCCACCACAAATCATTTGAAATTCAAAAGTAATAAATAAACTTCAATACGGATGAAAAAAATGTCTGGTTTCTGTATTAAATACATCACTCGAAATTCGATTTAGAAACTTTTCAAAAAAATATCGATATATTAACATTAACGCGACAATTGTTAAAGAAACTTCTTCCAAATTATTAACTTTCTCCACCACAAATCATTTAAAATTCAAAAGTAATAAATAAACTTCAATACGGATGAAAAAAATGTCTAGTTTCTGTATTAAATATATCACTCCAAATTCAATTTAAAAATCTCTGAAAAAACATCGATGTTGTAACATCAATACGGCGCCATTCGTTGAATAAACCAACGCGCCTACTTGTCGACGCTTGCAAAATCACGCTGAAAGCACGACTCTAAATTTTCGAACGTGAAATGCAGACGCGTATGGACTATAACAATGAAACTAACAGGCTGATTCGTTTAATGCAATTCATTAAAGTATGCCACCGAGTTACACGCGCGATTGCACGTACAGTATTCATCGTCGTGGAAAAATCACGTTTCAATTCGTGAAAAAAGTTGTTCAGAATTACCTCAGCAACCCTCCAGTTCCGGGAATTGCAGGAGTTATGAGACACCCGGTATACAAATAGGACCTTGTGCGAGGACTAGCGCGAAAATTGTCGCGTGTCCGTCCCTCAAAGGGTTAATCATATTTTGTTACACAGTAGTGGGCACAGAAATTGCACCACCTCAAAAATATACACGTTCTTAAGTTTATAATTACATGAACGATTATAAGTCCTAACCACGAAATAGCGAGGTTTTAAAATTGGTTAGGCGTTAAACTTGTTCCAGTTGTTAGGACAAACGAATTGGCGGAAATACAGATAAGTATTTGAAATTACTGTCAGGACCGTAAGGAGAAATTTCTTATGCAGTGTTAATTGATCTTGTGTAATATCAAGTCACTAAGTAATATCATTTTTGGAGGTTTAGTTTCAATACGGAAATAATAGGATTCTGCATTTAACCATAAACCGATTTTGTACAATTTTTCGTATACAAACGGTCACGTATCGTATGTGTGACTAGTATAATAGTTTAAAGAACAGATAAAGAAACTGAATTCTATCAAAATTTCTTGGAAGTCGACATAAATTGAACTTAAACATTTATTCTTTCACAATGTAGTTTCATTAACAGGTATGTGTTTTCAGTAAGTTAAAATAAAAAGGGAATTGAAAAGTTGCGTTATTTCATATGATTATGCATGTGATCATTTGAAACATAGAACATTAAAGCAATGTTTGAAAGAAGTGTAAACATTATTTCGTCTAAGAGATTGTATTGAATAAACAAGTGTTTGTATTTCAATTGTGAAACATCTGACAACGTTGCAAATAAAGAGGAGGGGTTTAATAGTGTGGCAATTAAGTGGTGTAAGAGAAGGGTTGCTAGTTTTAGAATTATTAGGAAATTTATAAATGGAACAGTTTCACAGACGAAGTCGAAAGGTTAACACGCATTTTAATCCGGAAATACAATTCAAAATACAGCCAAGTAAATAGTAATTAATTTTGAAGCAATAAACTCTGAAAGTGTAAAATAAATGATGAAACTCATTTTTGAACGAATGCTAAAAAAGAAAAAAATAAGAAAAGAGAAAATAGTAATAGAGAATTTGCTATAAATCTTCAAGAAATCAAAATAGTTCAAAAACACATGATAAAAAATTAAAGTTTCAATATATTAGAGTTAATACTTTTCTACTAGCAATTATAATAGAGAGAAAAAACAAGAAAATTATAATAAAGAATTGGAAAAATTAAATAGATAATTGGAAAATTTCTAATTTGTAATCTCGTTTGAAATTCTCTTATTAAATTCCGTCGTTGAAGATTTCTTAAGCAAACGCGAACAGTTTGCACGCATTCTGCGAAATTCATTTTGACGAAATAGTGGAATAATTTCTGTCGTGCCGGTTCACCATTCGAGGCGATTGTAATTAATAAGAAGAGGAAGAAAATTTCCACGGATGAAGTATGCAAAACGCTATGCAAACGATACGTTTTGTAAAGTTATAACTTTGCGACCGGTTGGATTATTACCCGTAAAGTTTCAACCATTTGGAACGTTTAATATAAACTTATGAACTTCGCTCATTCTTTGCTGCTTTTCTCGAAAATTTAATAGCCACGAATAGAAGTAACGACGCTTGTTTGTTACAGTAAAATTCGTGAAAGTTCCAAATTTTGTTAAATTGAACTAAGTACCAGGAGCTATTGACTGAAATATTATTTTTATAGTATTGTTCCGTGAAATTGATTTATTTATCGCAACTTTTTGCAAGAAAATCTGTACGAAAATTTCATGACATTTTTCTAAGTAATTTTCACACATCTGTCGAGAATTTATTATTGTGAATTGGAAAGTTCTCAGAAATATGCGCGTTTCTCGAAAAATACCATTTTTCCTTTTATCATATTTTTAAAAGCTATAGACTTGATTGAATGTCAATGAATTATCAACTTCGTATCGCAATAATAAATTTTTTTTTAAGATAAAAAAGAGGAAAAGGGAATTTCTGTAGAAACAAATTCTACGACAATTTTTGTCCGCGGAATTTTCGCTGAAAATACTTTTTTCGCTTAAAAGAGCAGAAGTGAAAAACATTAAAAGTTTTTTACAATATATGAACGAAAATCATGTCACAAAACTGTGAAAAATTATTGATAGTAATAATTTAAAATATAAATTTTGTATACAAATTAAAATGTACGTTAAAATAAGGTTAAACAAATTTCTTAGTATTCATAATCTCTTATTTTGTATACAATATCGCTCGTGGAAGTATGGAGACTTAAAAAGTAAAAAGAAAAAAAAAACACAAATTTCTTAACATAAAATAATTCTATATTGGACTCTCCGTTAAAGCATGATGAAAAACATCCATTTTTGAGGATGAAAAGTCGATTTTGTATAACAATATTGTAGAAAAGGGAAGTTGGAAAATGGCAGGAGAATCAGCCTTAATTACACTGAAAGGTAGATGGCATTCGAAGTAAGTTTTGGTAGAACTTTTAAGAAGTAGAAAGCTGATAATTTGGATAAATATTGCTCTCACTTGAATCAATTACGAAAAAATGAAAAAAAGAAAAGATAGGAATCAATAGCTTTAATATTACCCAAATTTTATATTAACCAAATTTCATATTAACCAAATTTTAATATTACCCAATATCTACAAAATGTCTGCTGAATAAATATAACTTTTGTTAATATCACTTAACTAAATTGTTCATAAATTACATAAATAAATTTAATATTACCCAATATCTACAAAAAGTCTGCTGAATAAATATAACTTTTGTTAATAATACGTAACTAAATTGTCCATAAATAACATAAAACGATTGTTTTTTTTAAAGTAAACGTAATCTTTTTTATCCGTCAATTTGACGAATGTTCGTAGAAGTAAATATACAAAAAATGTTATTATATAAAACTATTATATAAAAACGATATTATATAGATTATAAAAATTATAAAAACAGAATTATATAATTTATAGTATTATATAGTATATTATATAAAACAATTGTATAAAAATGGTACTAAAACGCTACGAATTTTTGTTCCAACCGAATATTTCACGAGTTCGTTCGAAAATTCCGTTCATTTCAAGGAAATGTCGATTAAGAACAATCACAGTCCCGAGCAAATTAATCCCTGTTTCTCCATCAACCGTTTAAAGGATTCGCGGTGAAACTGGAGATTAGATTTTAATAGAAACACTCTGTTCGCAATAGATAGAACGTACATTCAACATGCAATGTTCCTCTTTATTTATACAAGGTGGATTTTTTCTTTTTCTTTTCCGCGCATGTAATTCCTACCTTCATGCTCGAGCAATCGTTCGTTCGAAAGAACGCCGACTGAAATCCCAAGGATTACCCATTAATTGAATCGCGACCGATTTTGCACGAGTGACTACAATAAAAATAGGAAGTGGCAAGTGTAGAAATATAATTTCACGGAAAATCCATCGATACCGGTGCATAAAATCCTTGCAATCGGTTCACATTTCACCTTCGATGGCGTGGAGTCATTTTTATCGTTCGCCATTTTATCTTCAACCAGGTATTACAAGGCGGGATATTCAATTTCTAAAATCAATTGATCTTTTTGTTTCTATCTATGATTTTCTTTTTTCTTTTTAATTCCTTGTTTTATAACAACGAGTTGGACTAGTGAGAGAAATTTTGAAAATAAAATTCCACGAAAATAGTTATATTAGTAACGAACGTTAATTTTAATTCTAACTTTTACTTGAATTTATAAAGCTGAGGATTTCCAGTTGTAACTGTTCTTTAATACGCTAGCGTTTTGTTAGATAAAATGGTACCAAAAGATTTTAATTTATGAAACTGAGAATTACCAATTGTAACTGTTCTCATTTTAACCATTGAAAGCTGCATAACGATAATTGTAACATCCACAAAGGTATTCGAAAGGAAACGTAACGAGCAACGATCTTTCGAACATATTTTTCGTAATAAATCTTGAAATATCGCGTTCCTTTCTATAAATGCCACTGACATGTTGCAATTATCTGACAGATTATAACAGAGAAGAATATAAAATACTTTTACGAAAATGTGGAATGAAATTGGAAAGATTTATACTTGATTGTCGATCATCTGTCATCATCTTAATGTTAAATCAATTTGAATTGAAACGAGTGTAAAAAAACTAAGTTATAATTTCAGGGGGTGAATCTACGAAAATGTGGAATGAAATGTTATAAACAATTTTGTGACAAGTTCTTTTTACAAATATTCCAAAATTCTAGAAAAAAAGAATCTAACACGATTAATCTAACACGAAAAGCAAAAGTTTGAAAGGAGTTTTATATCGCGAGTAAATTGTTCTCGAGATTGATTGTGTAGAAATATGCTTAGAAAAAATATTTCAGATGTTAGACTTATTAATTAAGAATTACAATAAGTAATATCAAAAATGTTTTTAGAACTCTAAGTGCTATGAAAATTATCGACATGGACTATGAACTCATAATACACGTTTCTCAAAATTCAAATACTCAGATTTATTATAATTGATTTTCAAGTTATAGCATTTTTAACCAATGAGTTTACTTAACTAAATAGTATATATCGAGGAAAACTGAAATGTTTAATTTAACATGAATAAAGGATTAAAATGGTGACTTAGTCACATGTTACATTGAAAAGTATTCCATTCAGATAAAACGTTTCACTTTGAGATACTCCGCACTCAAAGGATCAAAGATATAAAAAATATAATTCAGAAATTTATAGAAAAATATAAAATTAAAGATTCATTTATATTTATAAGATTTTTGAAGATAATAAAGAAAGAATTTTATAGAAAATATTAGAATTAAGAGTTGTATATATTAACCCTTATCACTCCAATAGTGTTTCTCTCACGCACCACCGATGTGCTGTGTTTTACTCCAAGTATGTTTGTCAAGCATCCCTAATTTCAAGCGTGATACTAACAAATATGCTTGTTACTTTTGCTATATCGTTAACTATATCGTTTTCGAACAGTTCTCGGATCGTCAACTGTGATGGTAATTATTTATATTAAGAAAAAATATTATGCTGCTCAATCAGTCATACACGAACAGTAAAACCAGTCAGATTTCAATCTATTTTATTCTAAACCCATTTATTTCATGCCGAGAATAAGCTGGAGTTGCCGGTCGATATTCACGCTAAACGCTCACGCTAAACGGTTGGAGCAATAAGGGTTGAAACCACAAGCATCCTGTGAACACAATGGAAAATCGGAGAAAATTGCAAATTAAGACGTAATTAACATTAAAAAATATTAAAACTGGATATATATTAATATTTATAATATTTTATATATATATATATATATAAAATATAATATTGTTACTAATATTTATCAACATTTAAAAATCACCGAAACAAAATCAACAAGTATGACTTAACCATGAGCTTATAATTTTATTTTCAATGAAACTATTATTATGACGTGAATGAAAGTAGTAATTCAAAAAGTAGTATAAAAAACAAAATGAAATTAATTCCGTAAAATCTAAATAAATAGAGACGAAATCTAACGACACATCCTAGTTATTTATTTTTCTTTTTTGTAGTATATAGATCATTTACGTGGTTGAAATTGTTAGAAGATCTAAACATATAGATCTTATCAGCGTGTTACGATGCGTACGATCGTGTTCAAATGCAGACAGTGCAATGTTAACAAAATCTAATCGCAAAGTAGACGATAGCGGCAGGTAGAGAGACAGAGAAAACAGAAGAGAGATAAGGATAGACAGAAAGAACTAGAGAGAGAGAGAGAGAGAGAGAGAGATCGAAACTGTTCGTTGGTCGTTTCACCGTTCGATCTGAGCTTCGATTCGACGTCAACAAACGAACCGATGCATTGGCAAACAATACGTTTCCGATCATTCCAACACAAACTGAATCAATAAAAATCAGACTGGTTGCACACGCAAATTCGTCCCAAGAATCGGGATAATCTCCAGGGATCTCCATTGTTCTATGATTGACATCATAATCATGGTCCACGTCGATCATAAGACTGAAAGACAGGAAAAGGGAGATTGAAAAGAAGATAGAGATATACAGAGAGAGCGCAAAGAGAGAGAGAGAGAGGGAGAGGGAGTGAGAGAGCACGCGTGATAGGAAGCAAGAGAGTAAGCGCGAAAGAGAGTAAGCGCGAGAGAGAGTGAACGCGAGAGAAAGAGAGTAACCGCGAGAGAGTGGACACGAGACAGAGACAGTCAGCGCGAGAGCGAACGCGAGAGAAAGTGAACGCGAGAGAGAGTTAGGGCGTGTGAGAGAGATCGGGACAGAGAGTAAGCGAAAGACAGAGAGTGATCGCGAGAGAGAAAGAGAGGAAGAGAGAGAAAGTGAGTGCGAGAAAGATGGGGGAGAGAAAGACTGAGTGAGAGAGAGTGAGAACGCGTGAGAGAGAGCGCGAGAGATACAGTGCGAGAAAGAGAGAGCGTGACAGACCGAAAGAGAGAGACAGAGAGAGAGAGAGAGATCGAAAAAGTATGGATTCGTCGAATCACGAGCGAGCAGAGTTTGCCGTGCTTATCAGGCCCTTATCCTTACCTGAAAGCAGAGCTAACGCGACAAGCATCACTCACGTTGCGAACACGCGTTATGCAGCGATTACGTGTTCACCAGACATTGCCTGTAACGCAACCACTACATACTCTCCTCCTGTCTCGTTAGTACGTATTGTATATACATACACACGTACAATGATAGAACAGCTTTTGTGCGCTTTTACACTCGCCTGGCCACAATACACCATTCACCTCGCTTTTCCTTCCATTTATTTTCGAGGCTGCTAGCAATGCGAGGAGGAGAGCATTTCGCGGTTCCGTTCGCGGTACGCTGATCCCGCCACACTGGGCGTTTTCGAAGATGAGAAAGGGAAATTGTTCCTCCTCGTGCCGCCTTTTCTCGCCGTCTTCTTACCGAACACGAAACGATGATGTGCACTCTCTGCCTGCCGCTTTTACACCTTTTCTATATACCCATGTACTTTTGACCTGGGATCTCTTGTTCCTTTTCGACAGAGAACAGAGATATACCTTTCCAGAGGAGTACTGATTGTAAAATATCCGTATATTTTAGTAGGAGAATTTTTTCCCTTGCACGTTTACAGTAACGTTTTAACTAATGCTCCATTCAATATTGATTCTTTAGAATCTTTTCCCCCCCTCTTTTTTGTACACTTTTGTATTGTGGTTTCATTTTCCGTATGTTTACGTAACTATAATGTTGATTTAAAAATGTGATTTTGCATCGATGACCGTTTATCAGCGTTTCAATTTTTATGTAATTTAAAGTAGACGAGTCGCACTCGTTGTGCAGATTATGATGGTCAAAGTGTGATAAAAAAAAAGTATGTATTACATGTCTGAAGTTTGCACAATTGGAATTAAAAAACTGATGTTTTTTAAATAAATATTGTATATAATATCTCGATTTCTTTTTATCTAACAGTGTATTGGAACACTGAAGATTCGAGACTAACATACGTAACGACGAAAAAATCATAAGGTAAGAGATTAATACTTTGCAAAATTTAAACTTGCCGCCAATTTTTCTTTTCGTTTTTTTGCGAATTTTCAACTTTGTATGATCAAAGGCAATAAATTGAATTTGTAAAAACAGATAAAATTGCAAAATTTGCACTTGCACGCAATAAAAAAAAAAAATATTTACAGAGTAGATATAATTACGAGACAAATGTCGTATTGGCAGTTTTATCGTTTTTTCGAAACTGTTACATCATCGTCGTGTTCGGTAAAAGAGACGCCACAGTATAGTACTGCAAAGATATAGTTTATCTCTAGCAAAGAAAGGTTCATTTACGAGTAAACCAGAGTTCAAAGAAAGAGCGAATCATCTAAGTAGACACGGATGCGTTCGTGTTATCAAACTACTACATAGGTCGCGCAGGAAATCATTTCTACGACTCAAAGTCATTGGAAGAGAGGTTATTTCGTTTGAAGAAGTAAGGTGTGTGCGACAATGGAAAGCATTGCCATGATAATCGACTAACCGCAGAAATGTGAAGAGATAAAGGACAGATCGCTAGGTAATTCTAAAGCAAGTCAGAGACATCGTGGGGAGATTTCTCGCGCTAATAACAAACATTTCATTTCAGATAAATTAATCTCTTTCGCCATTAAAATTTGAGGTTGATTCAAAAATAGTTTATTTTGCATTGTACGTTTTGATTGGAAATTAATTTTAGTCATACTTTATGAACCATTCTTAACCTGTTAAATGAGTTCATCACTCAAAGAGAAAATGAATATAGTTTACAATGAAAAATTCGACTAATTGTGCAAATTTATCGTAGTAATAGCAACAGTTTTTCGCCGATATCTCGAAAGCTAAGATTGAGCGGCGATTATACATACGTGTAAGAAAAAGTTGTTCAAAATCTTTATTCACTTAACCGTTCGAGTGCCACGGATCTTTGCAAAAATTAAAAAAAAATTTTAAACTTCTAATTTTTGATAGATAAAAAGTTTTGATACCTATGAAAGCATAGATTATTATTTGGTAGCATCTCGATTAGTGATAACAGTAAACACACGTATTGACAAAATCCAAACATTAGTTCGACTTTACAGACAGATTAGCTAGAACTTTTAGACATTGAACAGGAGAAACGCAATCTGGCACTCAAACGGTTAAATTTTATTAAAAACGAAAAGGTGTACCATGTTTTGTAAAATTACCAAAATTATTAATCTTCTTATAGTACGAAGGTTCGTTTAATTAATAAATTACTGAAAGCAATGTCCACGTTTTAGCATATGTAACAATATGTTAAGTGTTTTTGAAAAAATTGTACGATGTTAAGTAAATAAGTTACAACTTCTCTGATTTATTTGTAAATCATACATGATGTTTATAAGTCACAGGAAGTGAATTTAAGGAATATTAAAATGCGGCGAATTAAACAAGAACTATGGGTGAATTCATTTCAAATCTATTAGCTTTCCTTAAGATCGATCAATTCTTCGCTGTCTATAAAAATACAAAATTTTGCTTCATTTTCAAAAAAAAAAAAAATAATAATAATAATCTTCCTTATGGATTACACATACTTTTAATTACTCTCATTCAAAAGTACGTGTACGCATTATACTAAACATTAGTGGAATTTCAAATAATTAAAAGCTCATTCATCATCAACGAATGAACATCCATTTTCCAGAAAAGTAATACTTTCAATTGTCCAACTTCTATTTACGATCGCCAACTCTCTGTTCCAAGAAGAAAAGCTTTACTTTTCAAGATCGACGAAAAACATATCGAAATGCAAGAAAGTTCCCCACGCGGAGTAAGATCATCTGCAAGAGGGTAGGAAATGGTGGATCGGTACCTATAAGTGGCACCGCCTCGGACGTTCGCGTCAACACATGGGCCACCAGCAGGGAAAACACCGTCTGTGACAACAGGATGGTTACACCTGCAACATCGTACACACACACACACCTTGTTCGATATCTGGATCAGCATAGACGACGTGCACTTTGTACGTCAACGTGTATGGATCGATCGTGCGAATAGCACGAGTCCTAAACTGAACGAGAAGTGACGCGTTGCACGGATAAATGTTTCTCGTGACAAAGCTTCTGGAGAAAGATTCTCGTGGAAAGCTTCTCGAAAGGACAGTGAAGGAACAAAAAGAAGAAAAAAAAAAAAAGAATGAAGAGAGAAGGGAAAAGTGGAGGGGAATAGAAAAAAGAAAAAGAAGTAGAAGAAGAAGAAGAAGAAGGATTCCTTTTGTTCGAGGCTACGTTCAACGTTGTTTGTTCTCTCTCTCGTGGGCGACCGTTGAGACAAGTATCACCATAGAGAGCCTTTCGACGTACCGTTTTTCCCATCTTCCTTTATCTCCCATAGACATTCACTCTACTCTTCTCTTTTCCTCTTTCTCTCTCTCTCTTTCTCTTTGTCTCCTATTTTCGTTGCCTCCTTTGGTGAGCGTTACTATCGAAGTGCACGCGGGAACCGGATGAGAACGAGTAGGTTCAAAGTAGGATATGGTCTTTTCGAGGAGCGTTCAGATTCAAGGAGGAAGATTTTTAGGCCAGGACTACACAGGACGTTTTACACGTCGCGTGTTCTTCGCTGAAGTATGGATCAACGTTTTACGAGCGTTTTACACGCTGTATTCAGGAAGAATCGATTCAGTGTCGAACATTTCGCAGGTTTCTACTACTTACTGCTTACTGCTGTGTTGGATGTCAGCCTACCATGATGTGATTCATGAATAGAAACTGTTCACGATGTATATAATCTTTTGTAAACGCTAGAACACCGTGAACACTCATTTTGAAAAATATTTTGTACTTTAGCTCTTAGTCACCTAAGATCTCTGTCACTTTTCTAGACCTTTTTAATTCAACGTCTCTTCTACGTCCTATTTTATAGTTTATATACTTTATTATACTTCAAATCTCTCGTAAATTATCTATTAGACAATAGATGCGTGGTTACCAGAGGAATAAAATGAATAAAAACACGCAAAGGAATAAGAAATCGATTCGATAATCGAATAAGAATCGAAGAGCACTATATCCAACGTAACTTGTATCTAAAACAGTTTTTCGTACAGCAAATTGTTTACGAAATATTTGAAATGATCCTGTTACGAAACTTATTCAGTATATGTATAGCAACTTGAAAGGTAGGAATTGTCGCTATTACCAATACCTTTGTGCGACTCACAACGTGTTAGAAACGTGAATAAGCCTCTCGTTAAAATTTTAAAAAGTGTTGTACAAATTATATTATCTGGAATCCAACAGCTGTGTAGTCAAATAGATGCTATGTGCAAAACACCCGTGTAGTTTTGGCCTTACTTATTCAGTTGATGGGATATCAGGGATAGTGTCGTTGTTGAAGTGTAATTAGTGTGAAGACGTTCCGTTAGTGCTAGAGAAGTGACAATTGCGACAGATTTCGATCATGTACCGATGCTGCCAACGGTGAACTTTTAATCCTCTATAATTTGCTAAAGGCTATTAGAATAATCTGATTTTTGGGCGATGCTTTCGATAGAATTCACTTTTGAATACAGTATCGCTTCAAGTTCAGGGAGTTGAAGAATTTAGTTATTACTCAAATATCGAGATTGAAGAAATGTGTCGATAATATTAACACTTTGCCGACCGATCGGAGAAATCTTCTCATATTACGAAGAAAATTGATATACTTGTGAATTTTGCGACGTACCAGTGTATAAATTAGTATATTTCAAATATTAGCATGCATTTAAAAAATGTGGTATTAATTAACATATTTTTACTTCGTTTCAACATTTTACCAAACAAATTACTTCGATTTGTGCAAGTGATATGAAATATTTGACAATTATTATTTCATTATTTCTTTGGATGTGTAACTGCAACAATGTTTTTAGTAAGGAATCATTTCTAAGAGATAATCACCGTCCGTATTATTTTATTATTATACAGGACGAGTCTCTTAACATGACAATTTCAAATGACTCATAAATTATTCGTTGTACGAAAAAATGTTTCAAACAAAAGTTGCATGGTATCTAGGGGGACATACAGTGCTTTAATCTGTTTTTTTAGTACATTATCTTTTTTTTTTTTTGAGGTATTAGGGTCACCTTCAGTTTTTTTTTTAATGGAACGTCTAATATTTTTTCCCGAATTCGGATAAATCATATACAAAGTGGGACTTAAAATGAATAATTATTGAGATATTTTAAAAACATCATAACCTGCCGTTATAAACAAAATCGTGTTAACCCTTTGACTACTGTTGGCGCCTATTAGCATTTTGGAAATTTGACTCATACTCTTTTGTCATCGCCTTTTCCCCTGGATTTTATTTATTGCGCGCTTCTATTTTAATTTAACGAAACAAATTTTACATTCTAATAAATTTCTAAAATTATTAATTTCTAAACTTTCGTAGACAATTTGACAAATTTTACGAATGAAATTTGAACGTCTACCTTTCTTCTGAAATCGAAAAGGTTAAGAATCACGTTGGCTGAGAGTATTTCCTAATGAAAGATTATTAATTTGAAGATATCTTAGTAATGATTGATTTTAAGTCCCACTTTGTATTACCTTTTTACGCAAAATTTGATGATTTATCTGACTTCGAGAAAAAATATTAGACGTTCCATTTAAAAAACTGAAGATGACCCTAATGTCTCAGTAAAAAAGTGGATGAATGAAAAACAGATTAAAGCACTGTATGTTCTCCTAGATGCCATGCAACTTTCGTTTGAAACATTTTTTCATACAACGAATAACTTACGAATTATTTGAAATCGTCATGTTAAGAAATTTTACACGTATTTTTCTTTTCTTTTTTTATTCGGCAATCGTCCACAGTCAAGGTATAAAAATCACCTCCGAATTTAAAAGTACTTATGGTAAAGTATTTGTGTAAAAAATATTTGTGTTAATGGCTCGAACGTTATTAGAAACAGAGAAGTGGTGTATATTGACAAATTTTCTATTTTTCAACGTCAAATTTGTAAGCGTCGCGGTCGACAATATGTTAAAATTCAACGTAATCAATGAACAGTATATAAAAATATTCCTTTCATCGATTATTTATAGCACTGCTGAGGGTTCTACCAAATTGAACATTATCTTGGAAAATTGTGAATGAAAAGTTTCTAGGAATGTAATTCTACGATGATAGAGAAATGCAATTAATTTCAATATACAGTGGCGAGTATACGCGCGCCATGATATATTTTCATTATGTACATATATATATACTTTGTACAATAAAAAAAAAAACAAAAATAAATATCATAACACAAGATCTAAAATGTTTTCTAAGCGTATTAAAGTAATTAAGAAAAGAGAAATAGAATGAATTAATATTAATTATTTGTTACGTTACCAGATCTATGGGAAAATCGAATTCAAATTTAAAAAGTTCTAATCATGCAAAGCTATCGTTAATTAATTATGCAAACAAAGTGTAAACATACAATTGTCGTCGTATTAAGATTATTTATTGTACAAAAAAATGATACTTTCCGCTTCGAAATATCCCACGAGTAAATAAAATAAGATCAACTGAAGATTATAAACATTTCTTGGTGGATGTATATGTACATTCTCACCACTGTATACACACTTTTGACAAATTGATCATCGATCATCGAATGCAATTCAAAGTTTAAGCTTTATAGAGGATTAAACTTAGCTATTTCTTTAAGAGAACCCACAATTGAAGAAATATTTTAAAAAGACAAGTTGTATTTTTATTCTTAATTCTGATAGTATCAGATTTTTCTATATAGCTTCGAAAAATTGTATTTCATTCTGAACATTAGAAGTGGTAAATTTTTATTTCGAGGATTGAACACAATCGCAGAAATAATTCTGAAAAAATGGCTCTGCTATGAAATTCTATTTTCCCTGATTTTTGACCCACTTCTCTTCAGGATCTCGAAAACCAAGTTTAATACATTTTTTCACTGCGAATTCTCCGAATTTACTGAGCATATTCGAAAGAAATGCAAAAATTACAATTTATCACTAGATTACGGATTTTTATACATTTATAGGAAATTCAAAGGCGCGAAATTGCACAGATGCACGCGATCTGAAAAAAAAAAATACGAAATATCCAAATTACAATGCTTTTTATAATACTCGCTAGATAAAATAATTTTCTATCGAAGTTCTACGTTCTTTTTCTTTTATGTAAATTCTGATAGATATGAATGTGCATAAAAATCTGCATTCATCACTTTTTGAACGGTTTATTACGATATATTTAATATACTTAAAACACTATCATCGGAGTACTCGGTCAAAATTTGATCAAAATCGCTTTAGTGGTCTACGAGAAAGTGGGTCACGAAGTTGAACAATTTTCCATATAGACAGAACTCGATTGTGGGGTTCCCTTAACATCTTGCCATCGATAATCGTTACTATTCAAAACACGTAACTACAAATTGTTCCGCTAAACGATTTCAATTATATCGATCCTCGAGCTTAATCTCGCGAAAGGGGCAACGTTGTGCACGTCGTCTGAATAAGAAAAAAAAAAAACCTAAGAAACCAATTAAAATTAAAAGCCACTTCAATGTGAAAGGGAACACTCTAGATCTCTCTCTAAAAACAAAAAAAAAGAAAAAGAAGGAATGTTATGTATTTCATGATTATTCGCAGAGGAACGAATCATTTCGGATGTATTTCGATATTCACGCGATTCTAAGTGTACGCGAAGCGCAGAATTAAAACGCTACGGAAATGCTACTAGACAACCATATCTGATCACTGTCAGATTAAACTTTATCAGACACGCGAGTCTCTCGTGTAATTCCGAGCAACCGTATTCCGTGAGGATCAAAAGGATCGCGACTTGATTAGATCCACCATTTGCCAACACGGCTGCCAGTCGATGAACGTACGTGCAATTTAAAAGCTTTAGTTTTCAAAAAGTCATAGACTTGCCGATCGTGATATAGCGAGGTCTTAAATTAACACTAGAACTACCAAGCCCGTTAAAATGACGGGTTCCCGAGATTTTTCTTCAAATTTACCAACATCATGCTGGTATAATTGTACGAATTTATGATGACTTTTAACAAGATGGAATAACTGTTATATAACTTATTTGTTTCTTTTCAAATTTTAACATTTTCAATTGTCTAAGTGAAGTATACCTAAAAATATTTATAAAATTATTTATAAAATGAGTTTCCGACATTTTTCTGCAAATTTAGCAACATCGTGCTGGTATAATTGTACGAATTCATGATGACTTTTAATAAAATGGAATAACTGTTACATAACTTATTTGTTTCTTTTCAAATGTTAACATTTTCAATTGTCTAAGTAAAGTATACCTACATATATTTATAAAATTATTTATAAAATGAGTTTCCGACATTTTTCTTCAAATTTAGCAACATCGTGCTGGTATAATTGTACGAATTTATGATGACTTTTAATAAAATGGAATAACTGTTACATAACTTATTTGTTTCTTTTCAAATGTTAACATTTTCAATTGTCTAGGTAAAGTATACCTAAATATATTTATAAAATTATTTATAAAATGAGTTTCCGACATTTTTCTTCAAATTTAGCAACATCGTGCTGGTATAATTGTACGAATTTCTGATGACTTTTAATAAAATGGAATAACTGTTACATAACTTATTTGTTTCTTTTCAAATGTTAACATTTTCAATTGCCTAAGTAAAGTATACCTAAATATATTTATAAAATTATTTATAAAATGAGTTTCCGACATTTTTCTTCAAATTTACGATGGGTTTCCGACATTTTTCTGCAAATTTAGCAACATTTTGCTGGTATAATGGTAGAAATTTTTGATGACTTTTAATAAGATGGAATAACTGTTATATAACTGATTCGTTTCTTTCGAAATGCTAACATTTTCAATTGTCGAACTAAAGTATACCTACATATATTAATAAAATTATTTATAAAATGAGTTTTAGGCTAAAAAAAAATTATACATATTCTAATATTGTTGGGAGCACCCAGTATAATTGCAAGGCTTATAATTAAAAGGTCCTTACTGACCGTTTTCGGTCGATCCAGCAGAAGTTGTCGAGAATTGAGACAAAGTAGACGTGTTTCAATTCCGATAACCCTTAATTACTATTGTAAATCACGAAGATAAGAACTCTTTGTAAATAAAACCCTTTGCTGGTAATATTAGTGACGTGAATCCATCGGTATTTGTGCGTCGTATTCACAACAATATCTTTTTCTTTTTTCATTAATTTATAGAAATATTTAACGTTATTTCTCCCAAAAATTAGATCTAGCAACAATCAACGCATAGATAATGTACAAGAAAGCTATTAGAGACAAATAAAACTATAGGATCTTCTGATAAGAGTGATAGAACTTTGAATTGAAATGAAACGAAAAGTACGGAAGATAATCTAATATTTTCACTATTTTATTTTAAAGAACATTCAATAACATTGTACATAAAATACACTATCACATAAATAATCACCACAATTGCATTTGATGGTGTGACTATGGCAAACACATTTTCGCTACAAAAATCGTCTTCCACGATGAACTTCATTTTTGAATAGATGACTTTGTCACTAAATACAATTACCGAATTTGAGAAGATGCTAATCTGTAGTCGAGCAATCATTGTACCCAAAGAAAGTTACTGTTTGGTGTGATTTTTCAACCAGTGGAATCATTGGCCCTCATCTTTTTGAAAAGGAAGAAAATGCGACTGTAACTGTTACCATTCGATAATTTCATCTTTTCTTTGGCGCGAATTGGATGGATTTGATTTGTCTGAAATGTGGTTTCGACAAAATGGTGCTACATGCCACATTTCTGTTGCACCTATCGCTTTATTCAGATCGAAATTCAACGATAAAATGCTGTCAAGTGGCTAGCAAGTTCTTGCGACTTGATGTCATTAGATTGCTTCCTGTGGGTCTATATTAAATCTCTTATTTATTCCAACAATCTATAAACTGTTGATGATCTCAAAGCAAACGTTATTCGTGTTATCGGTGAGGTACGACCTGATTTATGTGCTAGAGTCAGCGAAAATTGGGTTCGCCGTATTTACTCCACCAAACCCAATCGTGGTGGTCATTTATATGATATTATATTTCATGTACAATGCCATCGAATGTACTTCAAAGTAAATCAGTGACCACTAGATTATCCTTCGTATTTTTCGTTTCATTTCAATTCAAAGTTCTTATTCGAAATCCCTCTATATAACAAAATTGCACAATAAACTCGAGATAGAGAATTTTATTTACGTTTTAGTAGTCATTTTACTCAAAATGTGCAAGTGTCCGATGATTTCTGTACAGGAGTGTACATTTAACGCTGGTAGTTCTAGTGTTAAATTCAAGAAATCGGCACAGATCGATGTACCAGTATACAAAATTTGTATAAACGCATTTAAAAGTATCAAAATTGCGTGGCTGAGTTTTAGAATTCAAATAAAATAAATATAATACATAAAATATAACAAATATATTTATACACTGTGTTCCAGTCGAAGCAGGCCACCTAAATATTTTCTTCGCTTTTTACAATATAAAAGAATATTTTTTGATATAATATTCATGGTTCGAGACGAGGGAAAATCTGTAAAAAGAATTTTTTTTCTGTCAAGACACTCTTTCTTAGTTTTTTCGAGGCCATTGTTACTTTTTTCTATGGTAAACACGTTTTTTTCTTTTCAATGCACCTTGCAACGGATGAAAAAATACATTTAAATGTGTTTCACTCATGATCTTTAAATGACGTTCAAGATCTTAGATAGAGATTAGATGTTACTGTTAAAAATGTTCCTCGTATATTTTGCAACTCTTTTAATTTCTCTGAATCTATGTAGAATTGATTTTTTTCTCTCCTTTTCGCGTATCGCCTTTGATTTTCTGTTAAAAGCAGATAACCATAAAAGGGTTAATATCGACAAAAAATACGATATCATCGGATTCTCTGTTCCGTGACAATCGTATCCTCATATTGTCAGCCTTTCGACAGAATTCGACAATTTAAATTCTTCTTCTCTCGTATATTTTTGGCAAAACATCTGACGTAAATGTCGATAAAAGGCCAAGAATTGAACGTCTACGTGTCCAAACTGTTCTCCGAAAGGAAACTAGGAAACAATAAAATATCTGGTCCAAATCACGCGATTCTTTTTTATACAGTATCGATAGCTGAGACGCGTTGATTCGACTTGTCGCTATTTCTTTTTAAAGGACAGAATTTCAGTACTACCTCTGTTTTCTTTACATTGTTTGTTCTTTTCACGATATCCTCTGATTCGTATATTTATTTATTTATTTTTGTTAGAGAAATAAGGAATTATAATTCTTTATGTCAGATGACACCACTTGAATTTGGCTCGACGACGTTAGTCCATTGTCTTTGTTTACTGTTTTCAAAATGTATCATGTATCGTGTTGTGTGTCTATCGTTATATAAAATAAATTAATATATCACAAAAAGTGTTCCACGTTGATCCACTACCTCCAACAATTTTTTTACCAATGCGCGTCATCCTCACCTCAACGAGAAGCACATGTTTCATTTTAGATATATACAGGGTGGTGCACGTGTATATGATTTTTTATTTGCACTTAAAAAAATATCTTTTAATCTTGTAAAGAGTTCGAAACTAAAACTGTACCTACGTATATCAAATGAAAAATATTGTAATTAACGAAGAATCCAACTGTGTTCGTTTGACGAATCTTTAATGTTACATGGATCGAGCGATACTCTTAAAATTGGCATTTTACAAACTGAGATAGTTAAAATAAAGTTAAACAATCGATTCTGAAATAGAAAATTGTATCGAGTGCCACGTACGCATTTTGTTAAAGAAGTATGAAATTTACTTCTATGTGAAATCTGATTTACTTTTAAAATAATATCCCTGAATTTTGAAAAGAATTTGAAACTAAAAATTGCACCTCTATCGAATGCAAAATATTGTAAATAAGGAATAATCCAGCTGTGTTTGTTTGAAAACTGTTCGAAGTTATATAAATTGAACGACACTTTTAAAATTCGTATTTCATTAGTTGAAATAATTAAAGTAAGATTAAACAATTCATTTTAAGATAGAAAATTGTATTTAGTGCCATGTGTGCGTTTTGTTAGGTAACTATGTGATTTATTTCTACGTGAAGTTTGATTTACTCTTACGAAAAATATCTGTTCATTTCGTAAAATCTTTGAAATCAAAAATTGTACCGATATCAAAAAACTGTACGTGAATATCTAAAAAAGCTGCTGTGTTCATTTGAATATTTTTAATATGATATGAATAAAACGATGATCTTAATCTTCTGTAAATCGATTTTTCTGTGTTTATGAGAAGAAAAATTACAGTTAAATACAATTTTACACGTTAAAAAAATTTTTAATAATTAATACAAAAAATGTACTGGTAATAATGCTACAATACAGCACTGTACAGCAATAAACAAATAAAACATGACGTATAAAATATAGATAAATGAACATGTAACGTTTAAGTCACGTGGTGTTGCATAGTCTCAAATAAAATTATACTACTTTTAGTAAAACGAAACACAAATTAAATTCTGTTAACTAAAAATGAATTTCGAAATATTATTTTAAACACGATCTGTGCGAAATCGCGTTTAAACTCATTTTTTCATTAGGAGAATCGTATCAAATCAGTGGTAATATAGAAAAAGTTAAGAAATCATTCGATTTTAACACTTTACCAACCAGCTCTATTCAATACTGTCTCGATTTTTGCTATCATGCTTATTCTTACAGCTCTAAATATTTTTAATCAAAACTCATGAGAGAGCTTACTATGTATCATTCACGTTCTCTTATAGGGTAATTCATTAATTTGTGGCAACAAGAAACAGAGTAATAGACTCCCTAGGTTGATAAATGTTGAAAATAAAAAACCGATTAATAGACTTCCAGTCGGTAAAGTGTTAATAATTAAGATTTTAAATACAAAACTTTGCCAATACTGTGAAATCATCATCGATCATGATAGCTGTCAAATGTCACTATTCTCAACCAATAGTAACAAAGCGTGTGACAACAATTGAGCTAGTAAAATGAAAAAGTAAAAATACTTTCCCTAATTTTCTTTTCATGGACAAATAGTACGTGCTCCATCCTGTATATACAAATTTGTCGATTTGAAAAAGGAAAAGAGGAATTGAATATTTCTCCATTTGTTTTACGGTTGCTCGTACTCGCACTCTATAATCTACTCTCAACAACATTCGTGCGTTGTCTTTTATTCCACAAAAGACGTGACATCGGGACAAAAGAAAAAAGAAAGCTCGCATTTTCCGCGCAAACCTCTTATCCGTTACGTGAGAACACATACGTGATCTTTTTTCGCAGAATCTGAAGGAACAGAATTTTTTCAATGGTGTTTCGTGCTTCTGTCGCCAAGGTGGTATAGATACAAATTACAGCGAGGTCGTAAAATCGGTCACACGTAGAAGTTTATACGTTCGAGTATATCACAGCTGCATTACTATTCGTGGCTGGTGAGTTGGCATTCGAGACGGCACAGGGGTAAAAAGAGTGAACTTCTCGTTCCATCTATCCCCACCATTGGCATTCCAAGCTCCCAAACGTGATACACGCTTATATAATATTGTAAGATTTCTTTTTTTATAACGTGTTATGTTATGTTATGCAAAATGTTCGGAAAATCATGATACAAATTGAAAAGAAGTTATTTTTGGTGCAAAAATAAGGTAATAAGAATTTTTTTCGTTTGAAGCTCTTGTTTTAAAGAAAATTGAGTTTAAATATCTGTAAAATAGTGACACATGTACTTAATACATTCGTGACTGATAGTTTTCAGGTGAGACGCTTAGCTGAACGCTGCATATATATAATTTTCGAAACTTTATAGCTGAATATCGTAAGAGTTTCCTATTTAACCCTTTCACAATCTAATAAAATAACGAAAAGTGCTTCAAAAGTGATCGACTTCTTCTTATTATTGAAAATGTCTCTATTTGTGTTTTTCTCACTGCAAAATTTTCTTCTACAATTTGTTTTCTACCTGCAAAGGGAACAAAGTTACAATCCAGCTCAGTAACTACAATGGATACACTCTATATACTATAGCAGCGTGTCTTTTCGAAACCATAGTCTCTTCAGAAGCATGCTTTCTTGCCCCATGTGCCGTTCCGCCAATTATTCTTTCCACCTCCGCATAGTAACTCACTCGTCAGTAATAATATCAGCTGTGCATCTTACTATTGTCTTTCCCCTGAATGAAATACCGTTACAAAACTATTTCCATTGAAACGAGAAAACCACGATCCTCGATTTATATCTATGATCTTTCATCCTCGTACTTTACCATCAACTTACAAGGAGCTTTATGCAGCCGAGCTTCGAACACGCTAACTTGTCGTCCACTCGTTAGAATGATCAATTTTATCAAAGCATTTTACTCCTCCTCTTCCTTCATCTTACTCTCTGTTCCCTTCATTCGTGGTTGCTCGTTATCACAGAGACACGCTCTATCTTTATGCAGAGCGCTGAAGAAGATCGAGGATGGAAGGATACAGCGCGCCGGTCGAGATAAAGAGAAATGGCGCGTAAACAGGGAAGAGCAGCGGGTAACGGAGTTAAGATGACAGAAGAGGAAGGGGGTAAAGGTGCATGCTGATAGCGACTTATAGCACGGAAACAGGCAAGGAGCTCAACGGGCCGAGGGGACACTTTCAGAAAGGTCTCTCGCACCGGAGAATGACAGGGGTAAATAGATCGCGCACGCTGGTGCTCGAGGACTCGAGAAACTCTCGCTGAAGGGTCTCAAAGAGGGGATTATGATTAAATGAAAAAAAGAGAAAAAGAAAAAAAAACGACAGGGGTAAACCTGATGCATGGTATAGAAGAGAAATGCAGAAATGAAACGTCCGCGGGGACAGAATAAGCGAAGGAACCCGCTGTATCATAGAGAGGGTTGCCAAAGAGGCAGAAATACAGGGGAGGAGAAATGATAATGGAATGAAAGGTGGAGAGGCAATAGTTGATACGTCGATGTAAAGTCACGAGAGATAGAGAGAGAGTGAGGTATCTTGTTATTCGTGGCCAATGGGAAAATAAACTACTTATTCGAAGCAAAATACCTCTGAACGTGAGGAATTCTTTCATTGAAAATTTCACGTTTTGCAGTTAAATGTTATAGTTGTTAGGTTGTTCGGGAAGTTTTACCAGATTTTGTTGCCTAAATTTAAGTAATTGTAATTGTAATTTAGTAGTAATTATAATTTGAGGAATTATAACTTTTGGATATGTGTGCGCGTGTGTGAAAGAAACAGCAGACCTGAGATCAGTTTTGGCTGAAACTAAACTTGAAAATGAGTTGAAACTGAGTTTAAGAGCTTCCTGAAAGTAGATCTGGGATTTGCTTGAGAGAGTAATCCTTAGAATAGGCTAAAAGAAGATGTGAGAGTTGTCGGGATTGATTGAGAGTTGACCTGAGAATAGGTTGTGAGTTGCCTGAGAGTAGACTTGAGAGTAAGTCTGAGAGTTGCCTGAAAGTAGACCTAACAGTGAGCTGAGAGTAGGCTGAAAGCTACCTGAGAGTATACTGACAGTTAGCTGAGAGTTACGTGAAAATGAGTCTACGAATTGCCTGAGAGTAGACTTGAGAGTAAGTCTGAGAGGTGCCTGAAAGTAGACCTGAGAGTGAGCTGAGAGTTATCTAAAAGTAATTCTAAGAGTGAGCTGAAAGTAGGCTGGGAGTTGTCTGAGAGTAAACTTGAGAGTTGCCTAAGTGTGAACTGAGAGTTACGTGAGTAACTAAGTGAATCTACGAGTTGTCTGAAAGTAGATCTGAGAGTGAGCTGAAAGTAGGCTGGGAGTTGTCTGAGAGTAAACCTGAGAGTTGCCTAAGTGTGAACTGAGAGTTACGTGAGTAACTAAGTGAATCTGAGTTGTCTGAAAGTAGACCTGAGAGTGAGCTCAGAATTGCCTCAGAGTAAATCTGAGAGTGAGCTGAAAGTAGGCTGCGAGTTGTCTGAGAGTAAACCTGAGAGTTACGTGAGTAACTAAGTGAATCTACGAGTTGTCTGAAAGTAGACCTGAGAGTGAGCTGAGAATTGTCTGAGAGCAAATTGAGAGATACGTGAGAGTGAGTCTATGAGTTGTCTGAAAGTAGACCTGAGAGTGAGCTGAGAATTGTCTGAGAGCAAATTGAGAGATACGTGAGAGTGAGTCTATGATTTGCCTCCAAGTAGACCTGAGAGTTACCTGAGAGCAGGCTGAAAGTTGCTTGAGAGTGAGCTGAGAGTAGGTTTAGAGAGATTGGAGTGAGAAAGAGAAGAAGGAAGGCTCGGGCCAATTTCATTTACCAGCTCAAGGTAATTCTGGCAGACACAGCGGCATATTGTACTAAACGTCGCTGCCGGTACGGAGAAAGACAGATACGGTCTATAAAGCTTGAATTAATGCGCCTGCGTAATTGCGGCAGGGCCCTGTAATTATTATCGTGGGCGTCGTAAAGTTGAAAATTTTGTGCTTGTCCTCAATAACGTTTCTGCGCACCAGCGATTACTCCTTGAGGATGAAGGATCATTTCAAAGATCGAGAAACTAAACTGATCGATAGATTACTTTGTAAACAAAACTAGAAAAAGAGGAACAATTTATGTATACACGAAATAAATTTTGAATAATTCCATTGCACCGATACGATTTATGTTTACCAGGAAGTTTATGTTTCCAATTACGTGCTGTGATTTATACTGCAATAAAGGGATTCATTTTTCAATTTTCTCCGTGGACCTATTTAACTCGTTCCGTGCCTGATAAGTGATCAGTTGAATTGCATGAATGATTCTCGAATACTTATTTCATTATTAGGAAAACATTTGCCATTTAGTAGTTTATTTACTAGAGTTCCTTTTTTTTTTTTAACTTACACGGGATATTCGACAACTTGAAAATTCAAAAGGATTTGTAACTTTGCAGAGATGTTGTTCAAGTGACGTTAATAAAGAAATCATTTTTTGTTCCGATAATGAAACGATTCTAGAGGTGAAAATACTCCCTAAAAAGAATGACGAATCTTCATATTATCGTGAATATTTATGAAACTGTACAAGATACGGAAAAAAAGTTATTAAATTCAGAGTTGTGTGATTTTTGATTTTCTACATCGTCGTAGTAGAGAATTTTCGAAAAAAAAATTATCTTCTATAAAAAAAATTGTAGAATGCGTAGACTGAAAAAATTAAATTCAAAGTTGCCTAATTTTTTTTCTATATCATGTATGATTTTGTAAATATTTACGATAATATCAAAACACAATTTTTTTAGAGGGTTTTTCACTCTTAGGTTCGTTTAATTGCCGAAACAAAAAATGATTTAGGTAAATCTTGCACTACAACGTTGTCACTTGAACTACATTTTTACAAAGTTACAAATTTTTTTCTAAATTTTCCGATCATCGTATTTTCCTTACTAATAAAGATTCACTATAGATTTACTATGTATCATTTGCTCTACTCTTATAACTTAACGTTCAATGACTTTCCATAGGCATAACTTATTTAAAAAGAAAATCTACCGAACAATCAAATTCAAGTGTATCATAACCTATAAACATAGAAAAAAACTTTGTAAAATGATTAAGTGTGTAATTTGAATGAAGAAAATTCTACTTTTCCATAAGGATATTAGGTTCGAATTAATATGAAACAAAAGAATCATAAATTTAAAAAATAAAGAAAGAATGTATGATCGAATTTTTCTTTTGCTATCTAATCAAGAGAGATTGATTGATTCATTCCTTTTTACCTAAGCTATATTGCTACGTATTACGAACAAATACTCATTTAAACTATATTTTACAATTGATCGTTTATAACGATTTTTCATATCGTTCCTTGGCATTGATACTGAATATAACTTCAAAATTTTCAATTCTTTCTTTTTTACGTAAATAGATTCGACAGGTATATTATTTTTATCACGTAAAATAACAAATTTCTAATTGAATTAATTCCACATACTATTACATACTAAGCTATTAATATTCAATCTTGCTTTCCTTATAAAATGAATATTTTAAAATTATGTCATTATCAATGTGAAACAGCGATACTAGTCTATTTTGTAGAAATATGTATCTATATTTCGGAGAATAATTTTCCATAAAAGTGTGTCGCAGTACCGTGCACGATGCTCGTTATCGGCATAGTAAAATGTTAAATAATTTGTACACACGTAATACCGAATATACGTAGACACGTATCAATTGTTATATTAATTATATATAATGCAAACGTTCTATATATAACCAATATAAATCAGACGATATGATACAGGATGTTCCGTAGCTGATACTACAACCGTGAAAACGTAATTTTCATGATTCTATATGAAAGAGTAAACCGGAAATATAGAGAACAATGTTTTCAGTGAAAGATTTTCATGTTTTCGAGAAAAGTGAATTTAAAAGATATTTGCTATAAACTGTTACTTCCGCTCAATACTGATAAGCAGTATTAAAATACAAATTCACAGATATATAACTGTAAATCTTTTGCAGTTAAAAGAAAAGATCGTGCAATATTAATGCAAACAATTAAAACGTGAAGGAAAATACTATATCTGTCAGTTCAAGACTCTATGATTCAAAGAGTAAGAGATTAGCGTGTTACAATAAAAACGTCACTTTCAACAAATTGATGGAATAATTTGTATTTAAATTAAAGAAATCGTTAATAGACTAATCGTTTATTAACACAAAGATAAGATCGAAAAATAGTTAAATTGAAAATATAGGCGTAACGATATTCAAAATTCGATTTTTCCAAAAACTAAGCTTTCTTAGAAAAAGAAACTTTATTCCATATTTTGAGTTCACTTTTTCATATAGAATCACCTTGTTTACGGTTGTAGTGCTACTTACCGAACAGCTTGTAAATATATTGTTCATACGAAACATACCAACATCAATCAACAGACATTACACGTGTATACTTAATGTAGATGTGGAAAGCATATAGTGTTACAGGCAATGTCCGAGTATTACAGGCACTTTCAGAAAACCCAATGAGCCAGCAGCTTGCATAGACGAAATCAAAATCAGAATAGATAAGTAGCGCGCGCGCGAAAGAGAAACAGAGAGAGAGAGAGAGAGAGAGAGAGAGAGAAAGAGACTGTACACGTGAGAGAGAGCGCGCGAGAAGGAGAAAGCGCAAGAGAGAGCACGAAAAAGAGAGAGAACGCAAGAGAGAGCACGAAAGAGAGAGAGAGCGCGCAAGAGAGAGCACGAAAAAGAGAGAGCGCGAAAAAGAGAGAGCGCGCGTGAGAAACAACACGCGTGAAAGAGATACAGAGCGAGAGAGAATGTGTGTGAGAAACACGCGTGAAAACTTTACACGCGTGATAGAGAGCGCGACAAAGATAGAGAGAGCGAGAGAGAGCGAGCATGCGTGAGAGAGAGCGCGCGAGAAAGAGGACGAGCGTGAGAGGGAGAGAGCGTAAAAGAGAGTACGAAAGAGAGGGAGAGAACGAGCGAGAGAGAGCGTGAGAGAGAGAAGGAACGCGAGAGAAAACACGAAAGAGAGAAGGAGAGAACGTGAAAACAGAGCACGGAAATGAGGGCGCGAGAGAGCGAGGCGAAAGAGCGAGAAAAAGAGAGCGCGAGAAAGAGCAAGAAGGAAAGCTAGAAGAAAAATGGCCGATACGTAAACCAGAAAAAGGATTCTCGAGGGAGAGGAAGAAATAGAGCCATAGCTAGTGTAAATAAAAACAGAAAAACTGCATAACATAGGCAAACAGAAAGAGAATAGTAAAGAAGGATACGATAGAGAGAGAGAGAGAGAGAGAGAACGAAGGAAAAAGTAGAGACATGATACAGTAGTATTACAGGATACTCGATATTTCGTTATTGACAGTCATTATGCAGCAGCAGACCGAGAGAGACGAACTAAAAGAGACGATAAGAAAGAAGAGGAAAGCTCGGCCGGATATACAAAATCGATATCAAAGACCATTAGACAACTTCGAGACAAGAAAGATTTGTGGACGTTCGTGTATCAACAAACAAGAAACAAGAAAAAAATAAATAAATAAAGAGGAAAACATAGCGAATCTATATTAGGTATCTTTTTATTGTTTAATTACTAAATATCTCGCATTAATAAAGATAACACTAATAGTATTATCATAACGATCAGAAAAATTAAATAGCAGTAATAATAACGATATTATTCATAATAATAAATAATAAATAATAACGAACACGGCACGACGTCATGCAGGTGAGCAAAGATCGTTAGAAACTATTATACAGCAAGTGATGCGAGTAGCTTTGAAATGAATTAGAAAAATAGAGAGAAAGAGAAACGATCTTTTCCTACGCCGCATGTCAACGCGAATGTTCTACTGTGCATGTAAGTAAGTAAGTAAGTAAGTAAGTAAGTAAGTAAGTAAGTAAAGTGTATTGTGTCAATGTGTCGTATGAACGTGATGAAAGTTTACGAGCGAAGTCGAGGAGATTCTAGAGAATTGCCAAAGCTGTCTCTCGTCTCTGATAAAGCTAGCAAAAATCTTGCCAAGTTGAAAGACGACGTTCTGGACAGTGTGCTTTTGTCGGACATAAGTTTGTAACACGAGCTTCTTCTTTTTTTCTCTTTTTTTTCTTTTTGTTTTCTTCTTCTTTCAATTTGAGCCATGAAAAATACGACATTCGAACAACCCACTGTGAAGTTCAACCTGGACGCAGAATTAGAGAAGGTGAATTATCTCTTTCTGTCTTTTTTTTCCTTCTTTTATCGCACAGGTAAAGGAACTTCGAATCAGAGATTTTAGCGTGAATTATGAATCAAATCGATCGTTGAACTCCGAATGATCTGATGAATAATCGGCGAAGAATTATTAGCGATGACACCAGCGTGGAATTGTTTCGTGAAACTTGATACGAAAGGTGTACTTAATTAATTAGCTTGTAAAGCGTTCAACGTGAATTTGACAAAACCAACTGCGCCATTTAGGCTTCATCTTCTATTCAGTGTACTAAATAATGCAACTTTTTCTTCAGCGGAGACGCGACAGCACGTCGTTGATGAAGCAAATGCAAATCACCAAAAACGCAAGTAAATACACTGGTGCTTCATGAATGAGTCAAAGAATAAAAATAAACTATGAAATACACACTAAATGCTGACTATAAGAGACTGGTATACCAGTATGACGTGGAAAAGCAGACCACGAAATCAATTTGTCTACAAATCTCACTGGAAATTGTAATTTTTAGTTAGAATGTGCAATTTAAAATTTGCACTTTTACGTGATAATTTGACAAATACGCTTCGTCTGAAAGAAGAGAATACCTTTAACATCGTTCTTTATTTATTCTTTATTTTTATTCATTCAATTACTTCAACTCGTGATATATTAGGTCGTTCAGAAGGTTCTGCGGATTTTTTAAAGAAACATTTATTACAATATTTCGTTTGCAGTTTTTTTTCATTTGAAATAATTTTCTTCTACTTCTCTGGGAGAAGTTGAATTCCACGGCGGTAAAATTCCGGAGGTTTTGATTTAAAGTATGATTCGATGTCTCTATTTTTCAATTGAAAGAAGTTTTAAGATTTGAAAGCTATTTTCAAATTGAAAGTCGATGTCTCTATTTTTCAATTCGAAATCTCCCTTTTTAAACCGTTTATAGCATCGTTTACATCTATCTATATAATCGTTTCGCTTTTGGCGCGGCTTTTTTTCAAATTGAAAGCCAGCAAAAGGCAATGGCGGACATGTTCCTTTCCAAGTTGCATTTGGAATGACAATTATGAAAGATTTTTAATGAAATCTGAGAACTATACGGTGTTCACTTAGTCTGGAGTAATTAATCTGTGAAAAAGAAAAGATAGCAGCTGGATGTAAACAGAACGTAAATCAGAGCTTTCTATGAGCGATCCGCAGAACTTTCTGAACGACCTAATATACTGATTTCGTTTTTATTTAAGTAATTATCAGATCGTCCAGTAAGTTCGTGTCGCGATACATTTATATTTTTCACAATGTGCTTTTTTAGTTTCTATTTTGAATTTCTTTCGAAAAATGGACCGATTAATTGTACTCACAGAGGAGCTTCGGTAACCCAAAAATTCCGAATTTTTTGAAACTGCAAGTTTGTACGAAACTTCGAGAGAAATATTGGGCAATTTTTTAAAACTTTTTTCAATACTTCAGAGTGAAAACAGCTCTTCAATGAAGATAAATATTATCCTATTTCCCCGTACATATTTAAAATTATAGTAAATACATTGTAATAATGTATCATCTATCACATGTTCTACATTTTTTTTAATTCTTGAAAAATTTGACAATATCGACTCTAGAAGAAATATCATTGAGAAATATCTTAACGAAAAACGGAAGGAATTTTATAGTAGGTTTGTCAAAAAAATAAGAAATTGTGGAACGATAGAGTGACTACATTTTTTTAAGACTAAACTTATCAAAATTTGTGAACTTCTTGTATCGAAGCCCAAAGGTAACTTATTCTTAAGAGAACTTGAGCGATCAGAGTGACTCGAAATGTTTTATGACACGTCAATTGCAATTGAATGATCACGAGTGAGCATCAGAAAGGCACGAGGTCCGTAGAAATTTTATGGTTTTTATATTATTAATTATTCCTTTATATATTTTATATTATTCCTAGATTTCGTCGACAATTTGACAGAAAATTTAATTAATGGAAAGCCCGTTTGGAAAAAAGGCGCGTTAAAAAATAGCGTAGACAAGCGTTCATGTCATAAATCCAATACAGAATTCTTCGACTGAATTGTTACGAATGTCCATGGTACCGAAACGATGAAAATCTTTTTCATACGTAAGCTTAACAAAAGGTGAAATTTATGTTTCGATATACCGATCTAAATGGCACATCGATAAACGACACGAACTTATTGGACGATCTAAAGGTACGAAAATTCCGGAGAGGCAATCTTTTTAAGTTCTTTAAAGTAACGAACTGAGCAACCCAACGATCAAGAAAATTCCACTCGTTCGATGGAACAGTAATTGAGAGAAGGAGATTCAGCTCGTCTATCGGGCGAGAATGTGATTATAATTAACGAAGATGAGACGCGGTTCTTGCATCGATTACTTTTAGATAGTTGCTCGGTAAAGATTCGAACCGACGCGACAGCTCCTTTTTCCCAGAGTGAAACAACGTCGTCTTTCTTTCCTCATTACAGAACCTTAGAAAATGGGGCAAGCGCAATGAGATGCAGCGAAAATTCAATTTCTCTTTCGTTCTTTTCTCCCTCCTCCACTTTTCGTTTGTTTTTTTATTTTACCTCTTTCTCGAAGCTGTTACTAAGTACGTCAGACTAACTTCTTTGCGACGTTTCGAGTTTGTATTTAACATCGAACTGGATTTCTCTTCGACGTTTTGTAAAGATAGTCAGCGATGATGGACAAAAGTGAAATTTCGCACAGCACGATTTCATCGATGATACTTGTAGTCGTGATTGTTTCGTTCAATTTACTATGTATGTACTTTTTATATTGTTCGAAAATCAGGAAAATACATGGTGTCCCGTAACTGGTGGTGAAAGCGAGTAGGGATTGGTTCCAGATGAAAAATTGAATGGAAAATGTAGAATAAAATTGTATCATCTAAAGTTTCCTTTCTGAGAAAAATCAATTTGAAAATTTGTCAAGTATACGTGCAGTTGATCGAGTTTCGGTTGAAATGAAACATTTTTTGAATGAAAATTATCACTGCTAGATCGACCACGATGGTAGAATATCTTAGCTGCTATATCTGGTCATATTATTGCTAGATTTTCATTTCTGGAGTCACGTTAAATGTATCACGTACATAAAGAGCATTGAATAATTACGACAAATAATTATTACACCATTTAATTAATTAAAATTCTCGTAACGATACGTTGGAAGACGTTCGAAGAAAAGTAAGGAGAGCACAGTGTGTCTGTGAGAACACGGACATTACTTTCACTAAACTATCAATTAACACTTTGACTGGCACATTGGTCACACATCTCATCTTGTACGCGACTATTTGACTAAAAACAACTGTCGTGTACTCGCGTCGGTTTGAGATATATTTCAAACTTGGATCACGAGAGAAAAAATCGGACTGTTTTATAACGAGACCTGAAGCGATCCCGGAGTACCCTTTCACCAACGTTATAATATAAAATACTTGATTATACGTTCAGTGCTCGGACTGATGATACTTGGTTGTTTAACGTTCAGTGCTCGGACTGATTCAATACTGAATGATACTGTGTCGAAATTTGGAGGAAGTCACGCATCTTAGCTACTGAGGGCGGAGTTTAATTTTTGAAAGTGAAAAATGGGAAAAATAAGAAAATTGAGTATTGGTCGTAGGGTGTGGTGGTAGAAAGTGGTGGTAGAAGGATGAGGTGTCGGGGTTTTGAGAAATTCCGGAAAAAAAGGAGATAGGATATGAGAGAAGGAAGGCACTAGTTCGGTAATTGAAAAATCGGGACAATGGATAATAACTGAGTTCTGGTGGTGAAATTACCGAGGGTACGCGCTTAATAACGGCCCCGGCTAATCCTATGGGCCGCGGATTCTTCAGGCCCGTTTTACAATTTCTTTAAGCTATACAAAATAAAAGGAGAAAGGCTCGATGCTAAATAGAAAATAAATGTTCGGTACGGAACAACAACGTTAATACCGTTCTGAAAGCTCCGTATTCATCTGACATAGTCCCGTATGACTTTTTCCTGTTCGCACGACTTAAGTTACCACTTCGCGGAAAGCATTTTCAGACGATTGAGGCGATAAAGGAGAATTCGCAGAAGGAGCTGAAGGCGATTCCAAAATCGACCTATGAAAAGTGTTTTGAAGATTGGAAGAAGCGTTGGAATATGTGTATTGCTTGCGATGGAGATTACTTTCAAGGGAATAAAATAAACATCGATGAATAATCGAACCGTTTTCGTTTTATTGACAAATTCCGGGTACTTTTTGATCACAAGGTATATGATCTACGGTTTCTCCTGTGTCGCCATGGTGGTCATTGGTAACCGGAGCGCTTGAACTTTTTACAATTGTAAAAATTGAATGAAAATTGACAGTTAGTGCATTTTGAATATAACCGATAAATAGAAGATACTTTGAAATAAAAAGTGCCCCATTGAACAATTAAAAATTTTTATTAGAACATCGATAAAAAATTCAAGAGCCATTATATGCTTTGAATAATAAAAATACTCCTATGGCGTCTTGAACGAAACATGTGATTTCGGCGTGGCAGTCAAAGGGTTAAACAAATTTTCAATCAGATCTTTCTCGAAAGCAAAATGTTAAACGAAAAAATTTTATTCCACATTTGTGACTCAATTTTTCACGTAGGATCGATCTTCACTTGTATCACCAGTTATGGGATACCATATATTTGTATGAACGAGTATGTGTTACGTATTTGTAAATTTTTTATTTTATTGGGTATTTCAATTTTTCGTTCATTTTTACAATTAGTTCAACATTTTCTGTACACTTTGTGTAACTTATATGATTTCATACAAATATCAGATTATAATAAAAAGTTTTATATTCTCCGTTAAAGATCTGATTTTTAATTTATGCTCACTATATAATATATACAGAGCAAATATTTGTTCAATGTTAATATGTCATTTATCACTCGTTCTTTCTGGTAATTTGTAAACATCGCGGACGTGTTAATTCGTCGTTGTAATGAAAATGCGTTAAATGTATCGAGAAATGCATTATGTGCATTAATTCCAAATCACGAAGCAAATGAATTATATCGACAGAACTTGCAATTATTTGGTAGACCGAGGTGAATCGAATTAAAATAAGAATTTCGTCCATGTTTGTCACATCGCAATAAATACAAGCATTCCGATTATTTGTATTATCTCATCCCTTTTCCTCACATCTATCGCAATAGTCTTTAATTATTTTTAATTGTTATTTAATTCCAGTGTACGTTTCCAATGAGACGGATACGTAAGAAGAATTTTAAGATACATAATCTGTAATTTCATAATTACAATAAAAAGGTAAGCTTGAAAATTCAAATGTGTTGATTATTATTAATTTATTGTACATGATGTTCAAATTTCATATTTGATATATTTTAAATTATTAAGTCATTGTATATTTATGTAATAATCCACTCACTTTAAAATTCTTATATTATATATGGAGTTAGTTAGATCACGTGATTTAGGATGAATTAAATCACTCTTTTTATTTTCTTTTGCGCATTTTTACGATTATAAATATGATAATTATTTATATAGAGATGCTTCGTACGTATAGAAAAGACCAATCAAGGATCGTAGTGTTCAGAGAAAATAGAAGATACTGTGATAAAAGTTGAATTTAAAGGAATGACTATATGTCAGATTGCAAAAATTAATTATGTATCTTAGACAATTGTACAAAGAAATAAGAAGTGTCAATTGACTCAGTTAACATTTTTTTGATGAAAATTTCAATTTATTTTCTGAAATTTGTAGACTATTCGATTCATTTCCAAATTTGGAGTGTTTGGATATTTCTCACTTTTTTGTTTGTAGAGGAAAAGTTTGCAAGTTTTTTTTAAATATTTTATTATTGATGCTCAAACCAAATAAGTACTACTTATTATTATTTGTTCACAGAACTCTACAAAAATGTAAGAAATGTCCGTTGATCTCATTGTAATTGAATTATATATCTGTATGTTAATTCTAAAAATTTTGTTACGAAAACTTCAATTTATTTTCTGAGATTTTTAGGTTATCCGATTCGCCCCAAAATTTCTATTATTCGAATATTTCTCATTTTTTCGTATTTTATTTGCAGAAAAATCACTTTCGAGATTGTTTTGATTTTTTATTGATAATACTCAAACCAAATCAGTACTAAATAGAAATTCACAATAAAAAATGATCTTTCAACGTCTAATTATTATTGTTTCAGCATCAAACAGAAAGTGATTCGATTCGCCTCGGTCAATTTTAAATTAAAAGGGAAGAAAACTAACACACATCAATTTAGATTTATTTCATGTATCGTTTCTCTGTTTCTTTCTTTTAATTTCTAACTTTGACTTGAATCAATATAATAACAACGAACACGTAGTTGGAATTTCGTTCAATACGTGCGAGTTCAGTTTTAGCCATAAATTTTCTAGCAGATAAATTTCAACCAGATCCATTTAATCTCCTTTTACAGGTTTCTGTTATTGTGGCCACATTGTTCCCTTTTAATTGTGCATTAATCCTTTTCCCCCATGTCGGAAAAAAAATATTGCTCGATATCCCTAGAATAATGTAGGCTCTTTTAACCGTGAAAGCCGCTTTCCTCGAAAGCGAAAGCAGCAATTCGTTTCTGGAAGTGTGAATACGAAAGAAAAGAGGCGAAAAAATGTTTTCGTTATTTCTGCTGGTTAAACGATAGGAAATCTCTCGTTGTTAAACTGTTCCGTGGGATTATTTTATTCTAGAGCGGTATAAAATTTCATAAAATCTGTTTTTTTTTTGTTTGTAGAAAAAAAATAATTGTGAAATAACGAAGATTAAAATATAACATGGAGATACGGTTGCACACGAATCAATTTGTAAAAATTGCTGTGAGTGATTTGAGAATTATTGTTTTATTTCTATTTCTTCTTGATACACGTTGTTATGCATTACGATTTAAGTTAAATATATTTTTATCGCATCTATTTCGAAGTATAACATCGAAACAATTTCTTTAATATTTCTCCTTGATATATGTTATCAGACTGCGAATTTTTGTGCAAATTCATATTTTTGAGAATACAGTAGAAAAGGAAAGTAGAAGTTCAATGGAAAATTATTGCATTTACCAAGAGTTTATATAGAGCACTGTAATTTCGATATTTTGTATATTTTTATTCATATCACGTGCATTCCGTGCAATTTTGTGCTTTCAAATTTCCTATAAATGCATTAAAAGTTTTCAGTCCAGTTATTATGCATTACAAAATTTATGTTAAATACATTTTCATTGCATCCACTTTGAAGTATAAAAGGAAAACAATTCTTCGAAGTTTACACGCGTGGACGAAGTTTTTCAGAGTTTTAAATATTTTCACCGTAAAATACATCATTTCTCTCAACTATTATTAATTATACAAACAACAAAACGAGGAAAAAAATAGTAAAAGGAAATAACAGAAATTTCTTAATTAAAAAATAATTTTCGCTTATTTTTGCGCCGTGAAATACATTATTTCAGTCAACTATTATTAATTACACGAACGATAAAAGATTTGAAAAAAGGAGAAATAGTAAAGGGACGTAATAGAAATTTTTTAATTAAAAAATAATTTCCGTTTACTTTTTCACCGCGAAATACATTATTTCAGTCAACTATTATTAATTACATGAACGATAAAAGATAAAACAGAATAGTAAAAGGAGATAATAGATATTATTTCATTAAAAGATAGTTTTCGATTGCTTTTACAAACAAACACTACACTGAATAACGAAATATGGTTTTACTAAATTCAAACGGTGGAAAGGTGAACAGTTCATCTTTAAATCATGATAGATATACAAAATGAATAGGATAACATGGAGTAGAATAATATTACTCTGCAGTTAGACTATCATACCACCTATTATCAACTGGAATACGTTAGAAAGGGGAAACCATTCCCTTTAGCATCCTCCCACTCAGATTCAAACAAGTTTCAACAATTTCGAGCCTGTATCTAGTATGCAGACAGTAAACCGAAGTAAATATAAAAAGATTCGTTATATATTTGCAATAAAAGTGGTAGGATTATTTCAAACAAATAATTGTGATAATTCTATATTATTTAATTTACTAGAATCGTTAATTCGTATCAAAGCATTGCCTTTTCTTATGAATTCAAATATATAAGAAAAGCTTCATATTTGAGTAATTATAAGCGAAAATTCGAGTACTCAGATTCAAGTCCGAATACTCGAGTACTCGTACACCTATCCGGTCCTTGAACTGGAGTTCGAATTATAACGAGTACTCCGAGTACTCGGAGTAAGAGCCCTAATTAAAATCATTAACGACGTTCAAAGAGAACGACAACTGTGGGCGGTAAAATTTGTTCGATTCCGATACGACTAATTTACGATCAAGTGGCTTGGATTAAATAGCAATCGAGTCGTAAAACCTACAAGTACGTCGTGAAAAGACGCGTGAAGTTGATGTTGCATCGCGCCTAACAGGTGGCAGAATATTCTAACGGTAACTTGATTCTCGCAGCTGATCGAAGTTAATGAAGGAAATGACGAAGATGCGCGCAGAGCACTCATTACGTTTCATTACCATCAATTAGCCTCAATCAAATGTCGCTGGCAAATGCTGATGGACGTTCGGTCCCTCTCTCTTTGTGTCCGCGCGTCTCTCTGTGACTGCGTCGCGTCGCGTAATCAGCGTTCAACGGAATAATTTAATTATTTTTGTCGTGCGTGAAAAAGAGAGAAAGAGAGACAAAGGGAGAGGCCACCACCTTATTGAGAGTGGATAGTGCACGAGAGGAAGAATGCAGAGGGTGGAGATGAAATTCTATGACGTCCAATTTGAACTGGAATTAACCCTTTCGCGCTGACGCGTTTCTGATAGAATCTGATCACTTCTAGACTTGAACGTGTCGCTGATGTAAGCTATGCTTAAGATGATTTCATTTACTGTTTAAAAATGAAGAAAAATGAAACTTAACGTAAAAAAAAATATTTTCTATATTTAAATCAGCTCTGCGTTCTGAGTATCTGTTTTTTTCTTTTTTTCTGTACGATTGATTCTTTTCATTCCAACACGTTTTTGCAATGAAACTTTGGAAAATCAAAAGTTTCATTTTGGATAGATAAAAATTATACTGTAATTGTTATTTGCTGTTTGTTATTAACCCCTTGTCGTACGATTTATTAGGCGTTACGTATATTAACCTCAACTATTCACTGTTCCAATGGAGTTTTATATAAAAAGAAGGTTAGGATATTATAAATGATTTGTATTTGGCAATCCTCGGTCTTTTGAGCTGAAATTTGTGCAAAAGTACAAATTTAATAGGCATAGCATTTTTTTTTATCAAGGGGTTAATTTGCTTTGTTTCAATATATATGAAATTTGAATGAAGACACTTTGTGGCGGCGCTAGTTGAGTACAAAGGGTTAGAATTATTCTCTGTCCTTTCTTACGATCTTTTCTTTACGTCGTTTATTTCACAAATAATAATCATTCTAATAACAAGAAAATCAGTTTTCACGATTCTGAAATTTATCACTTTCTACTTAATCCTTTGCGATTCGCGAAATTTTTGTAATTTCCAGCCGGACTGGACTACATTTGCAATTTTATTTTATTTTACTTTCTATATATAGTTCTTTTGTTTGTTTTTACTGTACAATTAGAATGTAACGAAAAATGTATAAATGTAAAATGAATGTGACCATGAGTCACATTCGATGTAGCACTACTCCTTCGCGAATTCTCAAACTTCTATAAACTCTTAATGTACAGTTGATGGAAGCGATTGCAGCGAGGTTAGGTTAGGTGTGACATAATGTAGGATATGAGTATTAATAGACTGGGTGACCAAAGTTTCATTGAAAAAGAACAATAATCACCAATTTAATGCAAGATAAATATACTAAAATAAAAACTATCCAGCAGGTTATCACGTTGCTTATTCTTACGATTTTGGCAATCAAAAAAAGCAGATATACAGTCAGATTTACTAAAAAAGTATAAGATAATGAATATATATGCCACATATTGCTGCACAGAGGATCATAAATATTCACTAGGTCACGTGTATTCAACCCAAGAAGATTAAAAGGGTTAAACTATGCAACTACGACGATAATTTGTTAGAACAAAAATTTCTACTTTTTTCTGGAGTACATTTTATACGTTATACTTCTTTTCTCTTGGAAAAAACGATTTTTCCAGTTATATAAATGTTATAAGGTAATATTGGGGCACTCTTTAAAACAGTAACTTTTTAAAAATTGGACCAAACGACGTGAGTTTTTTTTTTTTTTTTGAGAAGTTAGAAGGATTAGGTTATTCGATAACGTATAAAAAAGTTTTTGAAACAATTGTAATTGATCGGAATTTCGAAAAAAATAATAACGATCGTTTTTCACAATCTTTTAATCAATGTTTATAATGAAAATTTAAAAAATGTGTTTTGTACATTTACGTTAGTTATATACATGCTGAAAATTGCATCGAAAGTGGTCGATGCAGGAACAAGTGACAGATATTGGAAGATATAAAAATCCTTCGATTTATCGTTATGGAAAATTTCGATTTTCACCATGTTGAACCGTTTGTAGCTCATAGCAACGCAAACCGATTTCGATGAAATTTTTAGTATGCATATAAGTGACATAAATGTACAAAATATATTTTTTTAAAGTTTTCATTGCAAGCTCAAATAAAACAAAAAAAGTTATAAAAAGCGACCGTTACTACATATTTTCTTCGTAATTCCGACTAATAGGAATTTTTCCAAAAATATTTTGACACGTCATTTGATAAACTAATCCTTCTATCTTCTCATGAGAAATAAATTCGTTTGATCCAATTTTAAACAACATTATTCCGTGTTAAAGAATGTCCGAATACTAATGAGAGTCACTGCATGATTCACGTGACGTGAACGAAAGGTCATCGAAAATTGGTCCAGCAGGATAACGCGATAAGTAAATTCTCGAATTGGAAAAGTAATTTCAAGTTGACCTCGAACGACTTCGAGCACCTTATCTCCCTCGAAATGCTGTTTTGGCACTCGGATTGCGTATGCTTTGACGCTTGACTGATTACACGACCTCGCTATATCGATTCCACCCACTATACTATCGGCGGATCGCGGTAAAAACCACTAACTCTTGTCTATTACGGCGATCGCGCATTCATTGTGCCCGGCGAATAATGAGGATGGTTTTTTAACTGGACGTTAACAGAGAGGGTGATTTATCACTGGCAGTGTAAATCGTTACAATGGCCGATGGTTAGAATCGAAGTTCTCGATGGGCGTGGTTCCACTATTCAACTGTAATACACTGCATTTCAAATGTATCACCTATGCATGCGCTGTTTTGTGTTTTTGCTTAATTGAAAAATCATCGCGTAGAGAGATATTTTTTTTTTTTCAATTTCCTACCTGAACCATTCATGAGGAAAGAACGACAACTGATTGTTTCGATGACACTCTGTACTTTGACATTTTACGATATTAAAACGTTCACATTCTTTTTTTTCTTCTTTTCTGTTTTTGTTTTTCAATTTATTACAGTGTGGGTGATCAAATTATCAGAGTCGAGGTATGAAAAATATTTTGCGTATTTATGTTGAAATAAAATCACAATATCGAAGAGTCTTTAATTAACAATTGTCCACTAAGAAAAAAAGAGGATGTAATACAGTTAAACTTAATTGACGTTATTTGTATAAAGTATATGCTAAAATGTAACGATAATCCTTTGCAGCATGATTTTTCTTCGTTTGCGAGAAGAAAAATTACAAACGATTACAATTTTGAATTTTTAGAAATATTGGAATAATTGGTAATTATTAGAAGGAAATTGATAATAATGCAATCATATAGCAATAAACAATTAAAATGAGATGTATAAAATACAAATAACTGGATATGTAACTTTCAAATCACATTGTGTTATAGAGAAATAAAGTTAGCATTTGGTGACGCCATATTTTACTGCCAAATTATTACCTCGATTCTTTTGGATATACTTTTATTTTAGTTGCTTCACATTTATTATAAATTCTTCCCGACTTTCAGGTACAGTAAAAGGTTTATTTAAAAAAAAGAAAGAAAAATGAAAACAATTCGATCGTCGACAATAATTTCCATTATTTCTGACATTTTGCCATTTCTCTAGGAGCTAGCCAATACCATCACAAATATTTCCATTTGCATATGATAATTATATGTTACTAATAATGATAACTTCAATTGGAAAAAATTTATTTCTATACCTAATAATTTCAACTATCCACAAACGAAACTATACTATAACATATAGTTGCCAAATAGTATAATAATTGGCAAAGACATTATTGCCCACAGTATGACCACATAGTGTACTTTTGCAATTTGCAAACATCAATATTTAAAAAAAAAAAAAAGAAAAATCAGTGTAATTCGATTTTCGTCTAAAAATTAATTTTTTTAACGTAAGATCGTCAATTTGTGGAGTTAACTCTAATAATTTGATCACACACTGTATATACATAAAGAAGAAGATATAGTGTACACAGAAGTATATGTATTATATACATACATATGTATACATATATGTACCTATCATTTTTCACAGGGACACCTAGATAATCTTCCATATACACGCTGCCAGCTAAAAGTATTGTTCCACTTATCAATTTATATCAATATTGCTTTTTCGAGACCATCAACAAATACCGTCAGTATGAAAAATATCACTATGACCGCAATTTTGCACCTTTTGACGTGGAATAATTGGTATCCCTTTGAAAAATTGATTTTAAAATACTAAACTATAGCGGATATTGAAACGTCACTGAAGTTTCGATGAAAGAGCTGCATTTTAGAGAAATCCAAAGGTTTATATGCTGCTCGTTCAAAAAAAGAAAAAAAGCAGTAGCCTAAAAAAAGAATCGCACAAATTTGAAATTTACATATATTGTTTGGGGCATTAAAAAAGAAAAATGATTAAAATTTGGTTAGAAAAGGTGTAATAATTACCGAAATATAATTAACAATGTGTTATTTCGATATAAATTTGTGCAAATCAATTTTTAGGAATTGCAATTTTTTTTGTGAGCAGTATATTGCATAAGAGAAGATGGATTATAATTTCGAAGTTTTTAATATTTTTCTTTGTTAGAGATTAATATGTTTAAGAAATTTTCAGTACAATATCTGAAAAAAATGACTAATCTTTAATAATTAATTATTAAAAAAGTACTATAATTATTTATATTTCTTAATAATTAATTATTAAGAAAGTATTATCTATTTCTGTAAATCTATATGCCTTAAATAGAGGAGAATTTTCGAACACTTGTTAAAAATATCGAGATGAAAGTTTTGCTAAAAATTTAACGTCATAGTGGTATTTTATCAAATTCACGTTGCCTTAAAAGTTTCAATATTCCATAGGTTAGAAAATGTTCGAATTCAAAGAATAAATATGTACGTCTAAAACGAGATACCTTTCATTATTTACTCCTACTCTATTTCTTCCATTTTCTTTTTTCTGACCATATATTACATTATTAATCCCTATTAATAAATGTCGCATTTTTCTAAACAATTTATATAAACAGCTAATTATTAATTAAAATAGCAAATTAATGTAAACTGCCGCTGCACTTTTACTCGTCAATTACAATTTGTCTAATTGATTTCATATGAGCGAATTTAGTTATAAAAAGTTTTCAGTTGAAAAATTGTATTTTCGTGTAACGAACGTAAGTGTAAATGTGCCTTTGTTTGTCTGTGTAAAAAGATCACATGTTGGCGACATATCGCTTGATAGATGCGCGAGTACAAAGCGAAGTATAACATGAATGTATTGTGTGGAATAGCGTGTAAAAGATATGTACAGATATACGACTGAAAAAGGTAAAAAAATAAAAAAAAAAGAGGGAAGAGTGAAGTGACAGTTGAATTTTCGAAAGAGAGAGAAAAAAAAGAAAGAAAGAAAAATTGCTGCAACAATAAATAAACTATTCATTCGTTTGGGTTAAGCCTTGATTCATTCTCGTTCGACATCGTTGTGAGTTACCAAGATAATTTTTAATACTATACAGACACTTCCTCTGTAAATTCACCCGGACGGTGTCAGCTTTTACGCAATAATCTTTTTTCAAATTTCAAGACGACTTTTCATTGTAATGGAAATTATTGACAAAATGGCGAACATAGAAAATATTAATTATTGATAAATTAAATTACTGGTATATGATCAATGTATGATCAACCATATATAAGTGCTGTTATTAAAACTGATTATTGTTAAAAGTTGCAATATACGATAATTTACCATTAATGTTTTCACACTTATAAAAACAATCTTTTGCTTCATTTTTGTCTAATAACTTCAATTGACACGTGTATTATATCATGCAGTTCATTAGGGAAGCTTGTATTTCAATTGATACCCCACAATAAGATTTACTTAAATTACATTCATATATCGCTGTTTAAAAATTTTTTAATAATAATTAAAATTTAAATATTTTTAAATAATAAAAATTCAAGTCAACATATAATGTATTTAAGATAATATGAGATAATAAAATAAATATTTTGAATCAATAATCTTAATTCTTATTTTGAAAGAAGATTTAAAAGTAAATTTATTTAAATTATTTAAATTGAAACTAATTTCGTTTTATATCTTGCAAAAACTATCTTTAAATTTTCGTTTTACATATTCGAAAAATAAAATTTATAAATATTTCAAAATTTGTCTAAAATGAACATCCCAGTTTTGAAATTAGATTTCTCGTCTGATCCGTTGATTTATTCATTCTCAATAAATATGTTTTAGTACTATTTTCATGTAAATGTATACCTACTTGTGCTATTAATAGTTCTGATTCGAATTTCTATATTTTTCTAAAATTAAATAGCTAAATTATTAACTAAGTTTAGCGAAACCTGTAAATCACTAAAACTAAGTAAACCTTAATTTAGTATTTTTATTGTAAAATAATTCGAATTACTATTCCTTGAGATTCCCATTTAGATATACTATAATTTTACTTCTGAAGCATTTGGAAATATTTCCACTGTAAAATAATTCGAATTACTATTCCTTAAAATGCCCATTTAGATATGCTATAATTATACTTCTGAAACATTTGGAAATATTTAAACCTAAACAAGGGAGAATTTAACGGTTGAAAATTTGTATCTAAATCCACGATAATAAAACGACAAATGTATTCATTTGTTCATATCTTCGATATATGTATCTAAAAAGCTACAAAGTACTTTCTTATGACGGTTTCAAGTTTACTGTAAGGTTACCGTAATAACCTAAAACCGTGAAATTTCGTAAAACACCAATCTCCCCTTTTCTTTCTTCAACTCTACATTTATCATACACTTTCTTAAAATCGCAATGAGCACGAACTCGTTAAGTACACGAAAACTACATCACAGATATATACTTCGAGGTATGAAACAATCAGCCGTGAAAATAAAAGGGAAGAAGAGATAAATTGCAAAAATACAGGCACGATTCGTCTAGAATCGATAGCTCTGCTAACGAGATCACGTTATGTTGGAAGACAAGGCTGAGCTATGTGTAAAATACAAATGCAGCGGTTTCGAGGAGACGTAAAGGCTGAAAAGAAAAGCACGTGAAAACGAAGGAAAGGAAACGAACGTCAAGTGTTCTTAGCGATCACCGAGGCGAAACCGTTCGAACGTGACTGGCAAACGAACAATAGATTCGCCGCTTGCGCGCCACCACAATGAAAAAGATCGAATTAGTTCCTTTGCTGGAGTCTCTCGATACGCTCGAAGTTTTCGTTTCTTTATCATCTCGACAACTGCTATTTCTTTATGCTTGTGAAGAATGCTAAGTAAGTGTATAGGTGTAACGTGTAATACTTTGTGAATGACTAGTTAGTACATACTAACGATTAATGTGTATTGGAAGTGACAATGTGAATGAAAGTGTAGAAAAGGTTAGGATTGTACTTAAATTTTTTGAGAATTATTTAGAAAGTAGATGGATTTTCGATTTCGATGATTTTTTAATATGTTGTAGGAATCAATGTTTTGAATAATTTTTGTCTCTATATGTATCCGCTATAGTGATACCGACAGTTTTTTATGAATATCTGAAAAGCTATGAAAATCTGGTAGTTACACTTTGAGTAAAGTTGTTCAAAATGTTGATTTTTAAGATATATTTAAAAATAATCGAAATTAAAAACGCGTCTGCTTTCTAAATAATTACTATTTTTTTTTATGTGTAACATATGTATGATGCTTGTAATTCTATTATTTTTACTATTATACAGGGTGTTTAGTAAGTCGTGAATATTTTCTGCATGAAAATATAAACTAAATGATGAATAACATTTTTTCATAAAAGACATAGTTTTCGAGAAAATTAAATTTAGGAATTTATTTCTATTTTATGCAATGTATTCTATTAAATAGATACTACAAAGAATAATTTTTGTATCAAGATTTAATATGTTACGAGCTAAAAGAAATACATATTTATTTAAGCTGAAAGTATTGAATTTATTGTTTCTTGGACAAATCAACTTTTACGTATTTAAATATGATATTCTATAGTAAATATTGAATGTATATTCTAATCTCATTGCTAGCGGAAGCGATTTTGCGAATGTGTGATTGTTGCATGCAAATATTTAAAAATAATATCTAAAACGATGTTTAATAATAATATTCAGATTGATGCTTATATATAGCTATGAAAAACAAATAAATCATGAAATCAATATTTTCTTATTATAATAACTGAATTTTTAATTTCCAATGAAATTATTACTTAACTTCTTTTTACTTAAATAGTATGTATACTAATATAAACCAAAGAAAAATCAATAAATTTTGCTAATAAAAATCATCGAATGATAAACAATTTATTTTATTTTCAATAACTTTCAAATTTTTTTTTGTGAAATTGTTAATTAAACGAATTTCTCTTTTCAAAGAGAATATTTATTAAAATTGCATTAAGTTACTCCAACGAAAGTTGTTTCGGACGTTATGGTAAATTTTAATCCTTTGCCGTATAATGACGAATCAGATTTGTGGTGCAGATTGTGGTGAAAGTGTGATAAAAGAAATATTACATGGTTACCAAATTTGCATTTTTGCTCTAACTTCAATTTCACTTTATGAATTTCCAAATAAAGACTGTACATAATATCTTGACTTCTTTTTATTTAGCACTGTATTGAAATACTAAATACTTCAGATTGACATATGTAGCAACTAAAAAATCGTACGGCAAAGGGTTAACAATCCTATTGTTTTTTGTTAATATAATAGATTCTAGTGATATTTTTAATCCAAAAGTTGTGTTTGTATTTTCTTTCAATTGCCTCCATATACATCGAATATGTTAGATGGACGAATACTTTTGCGGGTAACTGTAGTATCACACGCGTTACGTTCACGCGTTCAGATTGACAGATTTTCCTATCGTATTTCGTTGCTCGTTCCATACTCTGGCGGTCCTCGAGTGTTCCTCTGCGCGAATTAGCCTGGTTTATTGGAAAATCAATTGCACTTACGTAAGTGAAAGTATTCTCTTTTGCTCGAAAAATGTGTCCATTCGACACGACTAATTCGAAATGACACGTAAAATCAGATCTACGCGACGAACGATAGATTTGTAATTAATGTTCCCTCAAATGGGTCGTAAAAAAGTTATTTCATCATATAAGGCTTTAGTGTATAGCGCTGAACTCTCGGTTTCACGGATAGAACGAGACTTTTTGCGTGTAACGCGTTTCGTCTTAAACCGTTATATGCACACAGATAAAAAAACGTGTTCGAGAGTCGAGCTCGTCCAAGATGGCTCTCAGTGTTGTACGAATCACGAAAGAATGAACATCGCGAAATTTAGAACTTCGATTTCTTTTTTTTTTATTTTATAACTTTAGAAATCCTTCTACCTTCGATTTACAATTGTATATATAGGTTTCAGTGTTACCTGTGATTTTCTGCCTTTTCATTTATCTCCCCCTTTTTCTTTTCTACGCCATTAGTTCCTTTTACCGGTGTACATCGCGACACAATGAGAACACGCGTGTCTGACACACGTTCGCTTTCAATTGTGAAACGAATCTTACTAGACGTGAGCTGATCGATTGGGTAAAGAGCTATCGGAGGAAATAATGCGAAATGAACGACGTGAAATCGATTGTTTCGAACACGACTTCGATGTGTGTCTCGTTTTGTGGACATGTTTTTATGTGTGGTTATATAGTGATTGAATGGACAAACCTGTTACAATTTTGGAGAATGTTGATACAACGTGTCCATAAATGATTGTATCCATTAAATCTATTTTCTGTACTGGGATATGATACAAGGATGTGTTCTATCACAGTAGTGAATAATCTCTTTACGTGTTTCAGCATACGCTATAAAAACTCGATGTGTGCTCTCTTCGAAAAAAAAAAAAAAAAAAAAAAATGAACATTTCATTGGAGTGTGATAACATATTTTCACATGAATTTTATCACACGAAAAACCTTTTGTTGTTTAGTCAACGCCATTTTACATAAACAGCACGCATGGGCGTGGATCAAGTGAAATTTTCGCAATTGAATTGCAAACAGTGTTTTTATAAGTGAAAAAACAAGAATAGATACATCCATTTGTGGACACGCTGTACTTGTGTGTTATTTGATGGATTTAGCGATTAAAGGAGAGTTGAATGGTTTGAAACTAAATACTTAGCAGTTATCCCGTAATTTATATGTGGAAATGCGATTGATAATTTTCATAGAAAAATGATCAGAAGTAGTGAATAATCTTAGATAGTATGTACTATGTTTTGGAAAAAAAATACACTCAAAGTAATATGTTCTATTAGTATCACTTCCTTTGAATAAATGTGAGGAAACTAATTTATGTTAATTAATGATGATAAAATATTACAAGAAATTTAAAATAAGACAGTCTGCAAGATTTATGTGATTTAAATCAAATTCCCGAAAAAGTTCATATTATAAATTAATTTGAGTTACATTTTGAATAATCGATTTATTGAAACTGTTCAGTTATCCCTTACATGTACTTTTTAGAATATGATATACGAAATTTTAAGACCCAAATTCGTGCTCTTTGCGTGTACAATATAATAAATGCAGATTTAGCTTTTTTTTTATCTGATCTGTATTTGATGAGTGAAAACCCCAATTAATTAATGCTAAGCGAATTGTGTATTTCTCATTCTCTCGGAAATTACAAAACAAAAATTATAAATGCAGCTTTATTGTTTTTAATTTTTACAAATATGTATTTTATAAGTGAGAACCCCAATTAATTAACATTAAGCCAATAGTGTATTTTTTGTTTTCTCGGAAATTATAAAACATTTAGATTATAAAATGTTTATATGATTACAAAATTTATGTACCTCAATTAATAATAATTTTTCATGGAATTTGATAGACATTTGACAATTTTTGCACTATGTTTTATTTAATAGAATGCAATAAAGTTGAAAATATATTCTTCAAGCAATTTTTATACTTTGCTGAATTTGCATAATACATACATATATTTACCATAGTTCGTACTTCAGAAGTATATTTAAATTCAGTTCCTTGTTTCAGAATACACCGATAACCAATTTCTGAATAGCAATCCGAGTTTGCACAAATTTTCCATGGAAAAGAAGAAACAAGAAAGAGAAGCATTACAATATAATTGAAATGTTATTGATATACGTGCTTTTATCTCAAATTAAACTCTCGTATTCAAGCGGTGTTACTGAAAATACAAGTACACTTGTTATATCAGCGTCACTGTAACCTAAAACACGACTTCAACAGCTTTGTGCAAATTATTTCGTTATAAAATTCGCGTTTGAAATCCTACAACATTACAAGATCACAAATCCCCAAAATATTTCTTTTTACGATTAATTTCTTTGAATTACAAATCTCTATTTATATCGAACATAGTGTAATATGTATTAGAAGAAAAATAAGAATATTCGTATCAGAACGATCAATCTGCTATTGAACAAAATTCTAACCTAACCTAACCTAAACAGGAATGCAGACAAGAATTAAAATTGTGTACATTAAGTGAATAAAACGAGACGTTAATAATAATACGTCTAACCTAACCTAATATAAACAGAAATTTAAAAAGGATAAACAATATTAACCTAACCTAACATAAATAGGAATGTGGAAAATAATTAAAATTGTATAGATTTAATAAACAAAACGACATTAATAATAATAAGTCTGTTATGTTCTATTTTACTTTTCACAAATATGGAAAGAGTTAAAAATTAAACGCCAACGTAAACCCATTATTTAAAAAAAAATTCTTTCTACACACATATTGTTAATAATACAAATTTTTACTTCAGAAATATTTTCTATTAACGACATTATTGTCAAGAATAATAATCATTACATTTAGGTTAAAATCATTTGTACTACAGGTGACGAGTTAACTCGTCGTTGATTCAATAATACGTCGAAAGTCAATAGCTTACTTATTAAAATTCTTTTTGCATACACATTTTTAATAACACAAATCTTTCTCTTTGAAATATTTTCTATTAACGACATTATTGTCAATAATAATAACCATTACATTTACATTCTTACTATCACTAAAGTAATTGATTATTTTCGAAATGTTTGTATAGAAATGAATTTTATTTTATCAAATACCAAATTCGTATTTCACACATGATAACCTTTATACTTCAATTTTAACCATTGATTAACCATCCATAGTGAAACAGTTCTTTTCTCTTTTAGCCAGTTTTCTATACGTATAACTTGAAGCTTTGTCACGGAATACGTTATCGAACCGTGCCTACTTTGCTTTCCATTCTCTTTGATCAAGTTCCTTTTTGCTGGTCTGCGAATGATACGCGAGAAATGGAACAAATCACAGAGATCGTTTCTCTATTTCAGTTCGTTCCGTATCGGCTGACACCGTGAACGGGTGGATGGAAAAGAGCAATTACAATAATCACGAGGATCAAGTTCAAGATCTTGAGACGTCTATAAGTGGATGTTTGTGTCTCGTCGCTGTTTCTCTTCGAAGAGACACCAAGCCAGGCAATTACCATCCTTACAGAATATAAGAAAACGAATATCGTGATCGTTCGTGTAATATGGAAGCGAAAATAGAAAGAAAGATGACAAAAGAAAAGAAAGAAGAAGAGTGAGAAGAAGAAGAAGAAGAAGAAGAAAAAGAAGAAGAAGAATAAGAAGAAGAAGAAGAAGAGAAGAAGAAGAAGAGAAGAAGAAGGAGGCAAAAGAAAAAGAAAAAGAAAAGAGAAGAAGGAGGAGGAGAAGAACGAGAGGTGGAATTTATTCTCGAGTTGTGAGAACAGCGGCCTGCAAGGTTCACTCGCTTTGCCCCGAAACAATCCCTTTTAATTATTCGAACTTCGGCCAACGTATTAATTCGCCGGCCGGACGGAAACTGTTAGCATCACAACTGTTCGATTCTCGAACTTTGACTGAACGACAGTTATGCAAGAAAAACCATCGAAGTGAAAAGATCCCTTGAATGCTTTAAATAATTATAACGCTTGAATGGCGACGATTAAAAAGGAATTGAATGGAAGGATTGAGCACAGACTTGCATACCTTTTATACTATACTTTCCACAAGCACTCGTACACTCAACGAATAATATAGTGTTAAGTAATTAATTGGAAATAATGTAACAGGGGTTTCGTGAAGGATGTTGTAGTTGCGTTTGATGATTGCATCAGTTAATTTGGAATATTTGTAGGTGATTTAATAGAACGGTGCATTCGTTTGTAAAAAATTGATACAGATCTTATCGTATTGTTACAAGTAAATGTTTCATGTATTTTTTAAAGTTGATATTGCTTAATTATTTAAAACTTGGAATTAAAAGTCACTTTTAATAGTTAAAATAAGTGTAATTTGTTAAAGTGCAAATATTTAGTAAAATTCAGATTTTTCTATAAATGGTATAATTAATTTGTAATTATTTGTATTGTGAAGCAAAAACAATTGACGTTTAATTATACAGGACTAAGAATAAAGGTTTAAAAATCAGTGTAACACTGTTTTTAAGAGGTTAATAGCTTTAATTAAATGATACATTTTATAACGTGTTCTTATTATTCAATTTTGTAATTTTTCAGCTTTGAGGAGAAACCTGCCATAATTACACCTTCAATCAGCATTTATTATTGAAGAGAATAACTTAACACTGGCTCTTGATGACTTTTATCTTGTAGTCTTTCATTATTAAAATCAGGATAATAATTATAAAATATAGTACTTGTTATGTGATGTTAAAAATAAATCTGTCCGTGTCTAAAATGCTAAATTGAAAACAGACTGGAAAAAGTAAAATAAAAGGCTTTTTGGAATTTCATTTCAATATTTAATTTTCTAAAATTAAGGAAGTACTGAAAATTTAATATTCCATTTACGTACGATAAATTGTCGAATATTCGGTTTTGTATAATGAAATTCTACAGAATTTGCAAATATGAAACGTTACGCGTACTTATTCAAAATTCGTGTATCACTTATGATTATTACATAATTACCAATTCTCTTGAAAATCCTGCATTTACATCTGATGCTGATTTACACAAATGTATTTATATATTTATTCGTGTAAAAGCATGCACGATGGAAATACAGCCATCTATAACCTAAAAAGTGACGTAGATTTACGTCATCGATAGCACGTGTAATTTCAAAAAGAACATGTTTCATGTTAGTAGCTGCCAAAGAGTTAACGTTCTCTACTAGACCATTTTAAATGAATTTTTCGTACAGCTCAAACACTTTTTAAAAATTTTATTTAGCACATTTTGAAAGGTAAGTGATATTTTTTATTATGGTCACGTAACTTCTTTTTCTGTGTTCTTGTGTCCAAAATAAGTAATTTTCGTTTTGTTCTTTTCTTTTTTATAAAAGAAGTTTTATTATACAAATTAATTCTTTATTTTAATAAATTGTTTCTTTTTTCTTTACCCATTTACAATCAGAATTATAAGGAGCACATGTAAACAAAAACTATGAAAAGAAAAAAAGGAAACTTATTTTTACTGAAGAAAGTAACTTACAACGGAACACCGCGAACCATAACTCACGGATTTGAATGAAACTTTGTGGTTTTATAGAGTGATCCAAGACAAGAATAACGGTATGCATGCTTCATTCGTGCCCAATCGCCCTTTAAGGATGTGAAAACTAATCTCAAGGTCAAATCGGCACTTCTACTTTTTCACGTATATATCTCTTAAAGTACAAGAGATAGAAAAAAATATTTTAGGTAAAAGTTTAATGGTACAACGAGCGCTATAAACTTACATTAAAAAAATTTTAAAAAAATCACATTCTTTTCAAAGAGAGACTTAAAAATTTTCTTAATATAAGTTTATAGAACTTATCGTACCATTAAATTTTTCTCAAAACATTTTGTTCTATCTATTGTACTTTAAGAAGTATACGCGAAAGAGTGGAAGTGCCGATTTGACTTTGAGGTTAGTTTTCGCATTCTTAAAGGACGATTGGGCACGAATGAAGCGAAATTCTTGTCTTGGATCATTCTATAAACCCACAAAGTTTCATTCAAATCCGTGAGTTACGGTTTCTTTTGTCAGTAAAAGAAAAAAGCACTGCTGCTAATATATGACCAACGCGGAAGAGAATGTTTTAATTCTAAAAAAAAAAAATTAAATATAAGAAATGTTTAAATTTTGAAATAGCGAAAACACTGAATGTTAGTGGGTTTTTTTAAGAACATTTTTAAGGTAATACATAACCTTCAATCGACACTATGCTAGATATATTTACTCTTGACTATTGATAAAAATTAACTACAATAAGCGTTAATTCGTCATTTTAATCCATCTTCAACAAAACTATGAACGAGAACCTAACGGAATTAGTCTTTGACTACAATGATCGTTGTCAGTGGAAATTCTCGAGTAACGTGAAACTGTCGGACGATTCCGGGCGACAAAGAAACGTTTTTACTTGTATTGTGCTGGTAAGATGCTCGCCCGAGAGCGATGGGAAGCTGTTTGAAAGCGTTGGCCGCGGTCCGTGACAAGTGGCGGCAGTCGGATGGCTTTTTAAATATAATTGAAGCTCTTACAATATCGCACACCAACAAAATGACCGCGATAATTAAAGTGCTCGTCCTCGGGCTGTGGGAAAAGGAAATTCACGAAGAAACGGTTGGTGTGTGTGTGTGTGTGTGTGTGTGTGTGTGTCGTAATGACCGGAGAAAGGAAGAATACCAATTGAATAGAGGTGGTGAAAAGCAACGCTGAAAAGAAATGCCTCGAAGAGCGAAACGCGTGCATTACACGGAATGTCATAGTTGAAAAGTTGCGTTGGTTTATCGAACAGACGATGTGCTTTCAAACGTACGTTATTGATCCAACCTATAAAGTCGATTCATTGTTAACTTTTACATGAAGAAAATATTTGGTGTATGTAGTAATGAAAATTTTTTAAATAAACTTATTTCTGAAATATTAGTGCCATTTTCGTAATTATTTTGGCTATTTTCAGTCATTTGGTCTGAGAAAATTAATCGAAAAATAGTAATTGTATTTAATGGAAGATATGAACATAATGTGATTATTGATCCAACTTATAAAGTCGATTCATTGTTACAAATATGAATATTCTTTAAATAAACTAACTTTTCAAATATTAATGTCACTTTTGTAACTATTCTAGCTATTTTCAGTCATTTGGTCTGAGAAAATTAATCGAAAAATAGTAATTCTATTTGGTGCGACGATACAGTAGCATTTTTTAATATTTTTAAACACCTACTGCAGAATTTTTAAATATTTTTAACCACTCAGTGAAAAATTTCCAACTATTTTTAAACACTCAATGCAAAAATTTCAAATATTTTGAAACACCCAACGATAGAGTTTTCAAATATTTATAAACACTCAGCGATAGAGTTTGCAGCAAAATAATTGCAAAATTTATCGAAACCTTTCTTTTCAGTAGCCTTTCCTTCAGATTTTTTATATTTTCTGGTATTCGTTATTTGAGAAGAATTCTTTTCTCAGTTTGTAAGCTGGCGCGAGGTTGAAATGAAACAGTGATGAAATGAATATTCGTTTCAATTTTTAAGGACTATTTAATATACGTTAACTGTTACTTACAGACTGTGATTGAAAAGTGGAAGTCGAAATAGCAGTCTTGATAGGTTAGATGAAAATTGTATCAGACATTATTTCAGTCTTCTGATATGACATTTTAAACGATTCGTTTCATAATGCATCAGCTTTCATCGTTTCGGAATAAAAATTACTTTTCTCGTGTTTTAATCGAGTTGCACGTTTATAAAAGTTTATAAAATGATGTCATGTGTTTTTGGAATTCATAATGCATTTTCCAATTAAATTCGTTTACAAGATCAATTTTTGAAAGGAACGTACATGTTATTTTCATCTACTTTAATTCACTGCCAAAATTTAATTAGAGTTTATTATACTCTAATTGAATTATTTTTACTGAATCGTATCAACTGTTTTCTTTAACATCCAAGCTTAATATAAGTTTCAATTAATAACATGGTACTGTTATGAAAGTTTGGATAAATGTTAATTTTGAGCTGAAGCAAGTTGTATTTACACAGAACATATTAAACTTCCTACAAACTGATGAAAATCCGAAATATCTGTGTAAGCGAGTATCTTACGAATGTCGCGGAAATTTTATCATATTAATATTTGACAAACACCTTCACCAGTGATACAATATAAATTACAGAGATTTTTGTAGACTGTTTAAATCTAATTGTGTTGAATACAAGAAAATATAGTCTTTAGTATTAAATCTGCTAGTTTATAATCGAAATATTTCTAATCGCAAAATAATACGGTAACATTTAAATTTATATAAAGTACGATAAATTATTTTGAGAGTTATCGAGTAAGTAAAGAAAAACAAAAAAATTGCTAGACTCAAAAATAATATGAATTTTGAAACAAGAAGTTTCAGATTAAAGTCTGTAAATTTTTTCGACGTATCGAATGAGATGTAATAAATAAAACTTTGATATATTTAATTCTAGAAAAAGTTCATTTATTATACTCAAAAATTATATAAACTTTTAAACAAGGAGTTCTAGATTAAAATCTCTAAATTTTTTCGATGTATCGAATGAGATGTAATAAATAAAATTTTGATATATGTAATTCTAGAAAAAACTCATTTGCTGGACTAAAAAATAATATAAACTTCCAAATAAAAGGTTTCCGATTAAAATCTCTAAATTTTTTCGATGTATCGAATGAAACGTAATAAATAAAATTTTGATATATCTAATTGAAATGCAATGTTAGGTAATTTAATCATGATTATTTAAGGGCTTTGAAGTTTCTGTTTTAAAAACACGATAGATCTGTTAAATAAAGAAAAAAGAAGGTGCTGAACAATTCTTGTTGTTTATTTTTAGAGTAAATTAAAATCAAATTCTCTTTAATAATTCTCTAGATTCACATTTGGTTACGGAAATGTTCTAAATATTAAATATTTAACAATACACAAGATAATACAAATATTAAATATTCAGAATATTGATTGTTCCATTATCGAATTCTAATTGTACTTTATTTTCTTATTATTATTATTAATTTTTCCGAGTACAACAGATTAACTATTAACCTTTGACAGTGTTATGTGACTTAAAAATTCAATATCCATTTATCTATATTTCATACGTCGTATTTTCTTTGTTTATTGCTATACTATTGCATCGTTGTATTATTACATTATCACTAGTCAATTTATTCATATTAAGTATTAATTTTAGCTTTCTAAAATTTGTTAAAACGTAAAATTGTAATAAACTGTAATTTTTCTTCTCATGAACACAGAGAAATCAGGTTATAGAGGGTTAAATCAGAAAAATTTTGTATGTTATTGTAACGATTAATGTTAAACAAATGTAGAAAACACGAGACAGCGTTACAGTGTTGAAAATAACGAAAAGGTTGGAAAGCTATGCAACGAGGTATCTCGCGAGCAATGGCGGTAAGGCAAGCGTTGAGAAATGTCTGCAGCGCGCACCGAGTGAAATGAGAAAATGTAAAAACACGAACAGGAGATGTAGAAACGAGTTCTAGCGTGGTGTATACACAACGTGGTGTATACAATAATAAGTCGGTGAATTATTACCGTATTACTTTCGTCGAGTTTTCTCGATAACGAAGCAAGAATCGAGCAAAACAATTAAAATCATATTATTCCTTTTCTTTCTAACGAGACAAACTAGTTATAGTATTATTCATCTAAAATTCCGTATTATAACAAAAATGGAAAATTAATTTCAACTCTTCAATATTCAAAGAACAAAATAATTTTCTATATTTTGCAAAATTTAACGACAGATGATTTTTAGTAATATTTAAATGATAAACCAGTTATTTTAACTTCTTCACGCCAATGGAGTGTAAAGTGTTGACAATCGTTGATTTTTACCTTCTATTTTTCATAAGAATAGTTTCTGAAATCTCTTAAAGGAAAAGTTATCTCTTTACCTTCTCGCTGTGGTGTTTTACATAACGAAAAAAAAAATATTTATGTGCAATAAAATATATTCCTTAACAAGGCTGTGAGAGTAATTTCTATTGGTGAAGAAATTTAGTGGGAAAAAAAAAGAAATATTTCTGTAAATGTTGTGTGCTAAGGTTTTATATAATCGAGCTAATATTTTATATAGTGGGTAACAGTTTTTTATCTTACAAGGGAACTTCGATAAACCGAAAATTCCGATCTTTTTAAACTTTCTAAGTTTATAGGAGACTTCAAGAAAAATATTAGGCAATTATTTTTTTGTATCCTTTTTAGGTTCTTTGGATTAAAAACAGTCTTTGAACGAATATAAGTGTTACCCCATTTCCCTGTATATTTTTAAAACTATAATAAATACAGAAGGTGCGTGTAATAAAAATTTAATGGTTAAGTTAGGTTAGGTTCTATGCCTTACAAAAAGATACTGTTCAATTAATAAAATTAAATTACTGTAGATATTAATTAATGTAACATAAAATATATAAAGATAAATAAATTGAATTAAATGGTTAAACTAATAGTGAATTAATAATTGTCCAATTAATAAAAGCTGTTTAAATAAAAGGTTTCCCATGTGTTATCGAAGTTCCCTTGTTAGAGTCGTATCAGTTCCTGCTTGAAATCAGATACACAGCATTTTCCTTTCCCATCTGAACATCTATTCGTAAGATGTCGAAATAGGAACCATGTATGATTACGAAGCTTAAAAGGTTCGATCAAGGGACGAGAGAACAGCAAATACATTTAACGTCACTTTACTGCACATGTTCCGAAGCTAAGTACGATAATTAAGTGAACGTATCCTATGGTATAGCACTTTGTACACATTTCAAACTTCCCTGACACTGCTTAGTACTATATCGTTAATTAACTGGCGCTTTGTAAGTACACGATTGATTTCGCGCGATCGTGTGTCAATTTTTATGGATAACATTCGAAATCTTCGATTTAAGCGGGATTAGGTATACGCGAATTAATTGTCATGCGATAATTTCTTAATTTAACCCTTTGACTGATATGGGCACATATATGCGTTTGGCAATTTTTTCGATTTTATATATATATATATCCGATGAAAATAAAAATCATCAACTTTTAAGATAGACACGTGTCTTTACATTCTCAATAAACGAGAATAAATAGAATTCTGTTTACATTGGCCATTTATTCTTTATTCCTCAGAGAGTTATTTCTTCCAATGACAAACGGTTGTGGTTGTTATAGTAACATATCATAATATTTCACCTAATATAATTTTTATATTAGCGGATAAATTAGAATACAATCTACGCGGTAGTTTTTACGCGGCCAAAAAATATATTTTCCTAGAAGTTTTAAAAGTAACAAGTGGATACGATATACAAAACCAGGGTTCATTTGGACCTATGAGAAAAAATGGGTGGTGTCTTTTATTTATACTAACTCCTATTAATATTCGAATACCCTTTAACCCTTTACAGATGGAACGATTTCAAGCTGGACACATTGTAGAGCTTGAATATTTATTTTTTAGAAACTATTATTTATTCTACGTGTTTCAGGCCTATCAGTTGTTTTTGCGGACAACATATTTGTGTCTCTCGACCTTATCAGTTGTTTCCTCTAAATGAATATAGGCGTTCATCGTCTACCTTCTTGGTTTACGTTGAACACTGTACATATATGGACCGTTTATTTTGAAAGTGGTGCAAGTCCATTTTTTGTTCTTTTTTTTAACTAGTTATAAATAAAAAGTTTACACTAAATTAATCACAAATTATGTGATATCTCACTTTTTTACCAAAATGGACTTACACCACTTTCAAATGGTGTAATTTCCAATGTATGTACATATACGTCGATCGTCAGCAAAGGGTTAAAGCAGAATAACTTTTTTTAAATTGGACCATATGACTTGAATTTTTTCTTTTTGAGTTGTTAGAAGAATTAGTTTGCTAGATAGTTTGTAAACAAAATTGTGAAAATATTGCAATTGATCGGAATTACGAAGAAAATAGTAACGTTTGCTTTTTATAACTTTTTTGATCTGAGTTTCTAATGAAAATTGAAACGACACGTTTTGTAGATTTTAATTGATTAAAATGATTGTTAAGAAATTCAGAATTATACGAATAATGAAAGGTTATCGGTGAATGTAAAATTTGATAAACTGAACAGAATTTAGATAGATACGAATTATACAAATCGTGGTTTCGTTTAAATGTAAATAATAGTATTGTTAATTTTTCCTTTTTATGTCAACAGCTGTGCTTTCATTTCACTTGAATATAGACTTTTATTTACATATAAATATATCTATTAACATCTTTATAAAAATATAGATTATTTTTCGATACAATTTTTAGACGACTGTTAACAATTTCGAAATTGCACGAAAAATGGAAAGTTATGCATGAAAGTAAAATTTGATAAATTGAACAGAATTTAGATAGATTTAAATTATACAAATCACTGTTTCGTTTAATAATAGTATTGTTAATATTTCTAATTAATTTTCCTAATCAATTTCGTAAATAAAAATATGGTTAATTTTCTATTTTTACATCAGCCTTGATTAAATTTTCATAGATGTGTTTTCATTTTACTTAAATATAAACTTTTATTTGTACGTAAATAGATCTACTAATATCTTTATAAAAATATAGAGATTATTTTTCAACACAATTTTTAGACGATTGTTAAGAATTTCGAAATTACACGAAAAATGGAAAGTTATGGATGAAAGTAAAATTTGATAAATTGAACAGAACTTGGGATAAAATTAAATTAAGCAAATCGTTGTTTCGTTTAAACGTAAATAATAATATTGTTAATTTTTCCTTTTTTATATCAGCTTCGATAAAATTTGCGCAGCTGTATTTTCATTTTGCTTGAATAAACTGTGTATTATATGAAACTAGTGTTTCAAGCATAGTAGTCTACGCTACCTTATATGTTGTTACACGGAACAATGCACTTTATGAAGATTCTGTTGTAAAAATACAAATTCAAGCTACTGAGAAGATAATTTACTTTGATATAGGAAACATGTATCTTCTTTGTTACAAAACTCAGTTCGCGTGTAAAATAAAAATGAAACATTAATATTTTATTAAAACTATTAAATCTTACATTTCTTACAAATGATAATTTCATCAAAAAGAAATTACGTCACCGATTAATCAAATTGCAAATACATGCAAATATATTGAAATAAGAAAATATATTATTTGTATACAGGGAACGTAATTTATTTCACATTTGGTTTTATAATTATTTTTTGATAAAAGTAACCTCGTAGATAAAATCAAGCTTCAGATATTTTACAAAAATGACTTTCATTAATTCCTTCGTAATTCTGACTAAATTACAACATTTTCAAAAATTGTTTTGCACAAAATTTAGTAAATTAATTCTAACTTAAAAAAAAAAAAGGAATTCAATTCGTTTGGTACAATTTTAAACAAAGTTATTCTGTTTTAAAGGGAGAATGAATACTTTTGTGGCTCATTGTATTTCTGTCCAGAATTCGTTATCATGAATTTACATATCTAGCTGTCGCGAGCCACCACCCTTTCAATTTTCCAAACTTTCAATACACCTAAATTGCCCTGTTTCTCTTTCACTGTTTTCAACGTGCCTACAGCGCAGTTTCGACTTCTTTTTAATTAATTTCTCGGCACTCCAATATCGCCTGTGTCATCCGCGACGAAGGAAAGGCCGATTTCTTCGACATGGACACGACGTCGACGCTTCGATTCGGAAGCGGAACGCACCGCCGGAACAAAGACAGCTCGTGACATCTAGTCGAACGACAATCGGGGCGTTTTAATTTACCTCGATCACCGATAGAAAGCTTAAACGGACGGACCAATTGGTCCAAAAAAAAAAAAAAAAAAGAAAATGAGAAATGAAAAGAAGAGAAAAGGCAAAAAAGAAAGAATCTACATGGACAAACCCAGTCTCGTGAATCGACGGCTGTTGAAAAATTGACAGAAAGGCGTGTTTCTATGCCGGGGGATAAAGTTTCCACGTAATAACAGGCTGAACCTCTCGAAGATCAACGAGCCTTTCCGACAGTTTGAAAAGATTTGTTCTGACCGGAGATACTCGAACGATCAAACTTTGTCGACCGATGTTTGGGTTTCTTTTATCTTATAGTTACCGAAGCTTCTTTCAGGCGACGACGGTATCCGATGTGATAAGTTGCGTGTACAACATCTGAACGGAAACGGGATATTTCCTTTTTTTGTTAACGCTTGTCAAGTTTCAGGTACAACGAGAAGTGTTCCTTCCTCCTTTTAACCCTTTCGCCATGGCAGATTTCAATAGAAAAGTACATGTTCAATTTTCATTCATATTTGTCAAATTCTTTTCGAAAGTTTAAGGATTAATAATTTTCAAATTTGTAGAATTGTAAAGTTCAAGGATTAATAATTTTCAAATTTGTAGAATTGTAAAGTTTGTTTCGTTAAATTAAAGTGGAAGCGCGCAGTAAATAAAATTTGGGGAAAGGCGATAATAGAAGAGTATGAATTAAATTTCCAAAACGCTTGGAGACGCCAATAGTAGTCAAAGGGTTAAATTCGAATAAGTGTTTTTAAAATTTGCCCAAACGAAGCGTGGTTTTTTATTTTTTGAGAAGTTTACTAAAAATAACATTTACACAAAAGAAATTTTAACAAAATTGTAATTGTTTGAAAATATTTAACGTTGCTATGAGCATTCAAAATTACAATTGCTGGAAGAAAATGGTAAAGATCGCCTTTGGCAAATTGCTTTATCTGAGCTCGTAATAAAAATTTGAAAAATATATTTTGCAGTTTTATGCTAGTTACAGAAACGGTTAAAACTGATGCAAATCGAAGTTTTTTACGACTTTCAGTCTACAACTGCAGTGAATCTAAAGATTTTTACATCTTTTATGCATGTCGCTTGTTTCTGCATCGACCGATTTCGATGAAATTTTCAGCATGCATACAACTGACATAAATCTACAAAACTTATTTCTTATATCTTCATTCCAAGCTCAGATAAAAGAGTTGTAAAGAGCGATTTTTATTATGTTCTTCGCAAATCCAAGCAATTGCTATTTTCTTAACAAATTTTGTATATGTTATCTAGTAAACTGATTCTTTTAAATCTTCAAAAAAGAAAAAAAGTGACAAGGAACTCAAGTCATTTTGTGCAATTTGAAAAAGATTATTCTGTTTTAAAAGGAGTTTAAATACTTTTGTGATTCACCGTAGTTTTAACTTTTAAATACAGACCACTGGTTTAAGAAATTAATCTGAATTTTGATTTCACTATCACAAAGTGTAGAATATTTTGGAAGCAGTAGTGTTTGAATATACTCGACCTTCGATTTCCACGCGAATTTTTACGCAGAAAAGTCGGTTTTATGTAAAATCGGTTTTATGAAAAAAATATTTAAGGGAAAAACATGGTGTAAGTTATAAAAAAGTATATTTCATATATTTTCACGAAGAAAACCTAACAAAAATTCATAAAAATCATAGCAAAGTTTATTGGTTCTCGGTATCTGAGCTGTAATTTAAAACTTCGATCCTTCTTTCTCTTTTCGACTCGTATAAAGTTATATCTACATCTCTCGAATACTTTCTATTTTGGAAATATTACTTCGTTACTTTTTACGAGTAATTACCAATAATAGAAAAGAAAAAAAAAGAAACCGCGTGTAAAATATCCGCGTAAATTGTGATTATTTATCGCGTAAAATGAAATTTGAATAAATAAAGTACGAAATAAATCGATGGATGGGTATACTTTTAATTGACAATAGTAAATAAAAATTCTGAATTTTTTATAAAACTGTTGCGAAGCTTTGTGTACTGAAAATTGTTACACAGAGTTTTAATTTATTTAACAGAATATATTTATTGTAATACTGAAACATAACTGACTCTCTACGGGATTTAAAATTGAAAACATTTGTTTTTCTTGAAATTTACTCCCAACACTCTTAACATAAAAAAAAAATAATTTTTTTCGAAATGATATAGGACATCGAAAGCCAAGCAATTTGTAATTTTACTTTTTCAAAATCTTAATTTCTATGATAATTTAAAAAGAAAAGATTGTTTTTCGGAAATTCTATATTTCTACGACGTAACGTATATTTAAACAAAATCCTATATTTAAACCACGTAACTTTGAATTTAACAACTTTTTGTACAGTTTCTTAGATATTCGTAATATCTTTAAGGGTGGATTTTCACCACCAAAAGCGTTTCATTGTCGAAGTAAAGAATAACATCGTTATCAACGTCATTTGAACTACATTTCTGCAAAGTTTCACATTTCTTTTCTGAATTTTCGAATTACCGAACTTCACCTAATAAGTGGAATAAAACCGTAACATCATCATCTCTCTAAACTTCGCAAAAACACGCTACACATATTCCTACCAAAATGTCAAACAAAAAAAAGAAGAATATCTTGATGAACTATGAAGTAAAGTAAAAATGAAAGAAAATGATCTTTTACTAAATTTCATTTAGCAAAGGAACCCAATCGCATCGATTAAAACGGTTCGCGTCAGAAAGAACGGTATCGAGAATTCGAAACACAGGCAGGCGTAAGAATAGGCTGGCAGGGAGCACGTGCTACGCTCGAGATGAATTTAAATTAAAAAACTTTTCACAGAGTCACGAACGCGAACGAAAAGATGTAGCCAGCGACACAACCTCGTCGCTACTGAGTGAAGCGAAACTAATCGGACTGTTGCTAGCTGAGACACGTGGTTGCTTCTCTCTCTCTCTTTCTCTAGAAAACCAAAAAAAGAATAAAAAAAAAAAGTAAGGGAAGAACAAGGAAGGATGCGATACGATCAGGTATAAAAGAACACGCCTGGATTACTGGATTTTCGGTATATACATTGGCTGACACCGAGGAGCCACGCTACTTGAGACGCGAACTTATTCAATTAAATCCCGACAAGTTTGCCGCGGAAGTTTCGAAACTACAGGCGGGAGAATGTTGTTTGAAAGTGGAGAAAGGGAGATTCCTTCAGACGCCACTTTGTTCGTCACCGATGAACACTGACCAGGAATAGTGCGGTTTTGCGCGTAATTTAACAGAAATGTTTACTCCCAGTGAATTATGTATTAAACTTAAGGAGATTGTTGGATATACAGGGTGTTTCATAATATACAAAACCACCTGACTAACTTCTGAATTGGATAGGGGACACAGAAGATTGAAAAAGGTTTACACGAACACGTGTTCGTGTAATCATCTTTGTGTTTCAATAAACCGCGAGAGTTTGTCATTATAAACAAGTGTACGAAATGATCAAAATTATAACACTGATGTTGTAAAATTATATTGATGTAAAAGGAGATGAAATATACGATCTCCGAAATATCGATTTAAACGAAATAAGAAGCTCCAGTTTTTTTTAAGATCGTACGAAGTCAACTCGGCATTGGTTTTTCTATTACAGATATATTTAACACGTTGAGTGCCGCGTGGGTCATCAGTGGGCCACGTTGGACTGTCCGCCAAACTGTTTGATAATTTCATATAAAAAATATTTCAAGATATCGTTTAACCGATAAATAATTATCATATAGTGCAAAGGTGATGGTTATTATTGACCCACATGAACCATATGACCCACCTTTATAATTTTCTAAATGACTCGATGCTATTAAATAAACGCAATATACGATAGCGTGGGTCATACGTGACCCACGTGACCCACCTTTCGAATTGGGTAAGTGACTATTGTTATCGAAAAATAACATGTAATGAACGCGAGGGCGTGGGTCACCGATGACCCACGTGACCCACCTTCCCAATTCACTAAGTGTCACACTGCTATTGAAAAATAAAGTATGTAATGAATGTGATAGCATGGGTCATTGATGTCCCACGTGACCCACCTTTCTAATTCACTAAGTGGCATACTGTTATTGAAAAATAACATACTCAATGAATACAGTAACGTGGTTAGATCATTGGTGACCCACGCGACTCACCTTTCCAATTCGCTAAGTGACGTGCTGCTATTGAAAAATAACATGTAATGAACGCGAGAGCGTGGGTCACCGGTAACCACAATGAAATATACCGCGAAATTGGGGCGGCACTCAATGTGTAAAAAAATCGATGTGCTAAAAGTATACTAGTTTTCTTAGTATAATTGTTCTAACTAACATTTTTGAACATCCGAGAAATCTAAGGCAAAACTAGCAAAAACTATTTGTAGAACATTTAGAAGAAATAAATTAGAATGTTTTTTAAAACTCTACAATGCACAGAGAACATTCTAACTTTGCTTAAAAGATGAACAATATGTAGATCTTCAAATATTTCTAATACTTTAGCCAAGGAGGGCAGTGTAATTCTACGAAATTTTTGTTTCACTAGTAAACAGTTACAAAGCTTGTTTTTAAACGTTAGTTTTGATTTTAACTTAGATTTTCTCTTAATATTGTGTAATTTTTTAGATTCTGTTGAAAAGATCATTTTCTAAGGAATAAATTGTTTTTAAGTTTTATTATCGTTTAATGATCATTCTGATCTTTATATATATTATCTGTCGATTGAAGGTGTAAGATATTATTTTGTATTCGTAATATATTGCTTTTTGTAGTTTTATCGTTACTGTAGTAAATATTTATTTCGATTTTTATTGCATGAAGCACATTTTTAAGTTAAAACATTGTGTCATATTTTGTCCTTACTTTTGTGTTCCTTTGGTATTAAATTTTGTTTTCCCTTCAAAGAAAGAGAAATTGCCTTTCTTTTTCCCAAGAAATCGTAGCCAGTGTTCTATCATTATTAAATATGTAAGCAACTTGTCTGAGCATTCAGATTGCATGCAAATATTATACAATATCATAAGCAACACAGTTGAAAAAAGAAAAGTTTCTTACGATATGAGCTTAACCAAACTATCTGAATCCTAATAGTGCCTTTTCATAAATATCGTGTTCCCAAGGCAATAAAACACTGAATGCACCGTTCCATTCAAAACTTACAAAATACTGTGATTATCAAAAATGATCAAAATCATCAAATATCATCAATATAATACTTTTCTCCCTCGTCAGGCAAAGGTGTACTCCAAAGGATATATAGTCAAAATATCATTCAATAAATATAGCTGATCTAACGCTACGTTATACAAAAAACACTCGAAATCAATGCTAAAAAAAACAAAAACAAAGTAAACCACAAAAAATGAACTTTCACTTTTAACTAATACGTAACTACAAAAAAACTTCTTGCCAATCTAACGAAGTATTTATCAACGAAAATTTACCAAACAAAAGATCAACTGAAAAGTAAAAGAAATAGAAAGAAAAAAAAAGTAAACCATATTAATTCACACTGATATACGTCTGTTTGCAGAAACTTAATGTACCTAACAGAGGTATAGCGTCGGAGACCTGGGGCAGGGTCTCGGCGACCAGGTTCAGGAACACCGTCAGCGATAGCAAGATGGTCACTCCTGAAACAGTCGTAGAGCCCGGCTTGCTCAATCATCCATTTTGTATTTCTGTCTGAAGCAAGCAAACCGACGATCGTGCTCATCCAATAGCACGAGCATCGTCCCTTGGTTCCATCCATTAATCTTCCAAACCATCAACAATTTCAGCATCAAAAAACGAGTAAATCCACGTCTTTAGAATAGTTGAATTCGAAGATAGAGTAGCATACGTGAATGTTACTCTTCTATGGTACATAGAAGGATTAGGATATACTTTTTCTTTTTGAAAGAAAACAAAAGGAAAAAGTATAGCCGTTTTTAAACAGACAGCGTGGATTTCTTGTTTCTTGAGGCTCAAACTTTTGTTCAAATTTCTGAAATATATTTGTTTATTGGAATGTTTCGTGTAAAGTGTTCTTAGCTTGTTTAAAATTATTTTGACCAGCTCGGAGAATAACGAAGAAGCGATACTATTGTTCAGTTGCAGCTTTTGCGAGCTGCAGTTCGATCATTTTGTCGAAATTTTGTGAAGAGGAATTTCAGGTAACTTGAAAAAGGTAAAAATATGTTTTAAAGTTTGGTTATAAAGAACATTATAGAGATCATTGTAAAGATCATTATAAAGGTCTTTATAAAGGATTTGGTTATAAAGATAATATTACTTCTACGTGTTTGTTCTTTTGAATGAGACAGTTGAGTTTGAATTATTTGAAAGTTTCTTAAATCAGTTACATAAGTCAGAAGTTTTTATATCAAATTAGATGATTGATCAATCATTCATAAAACTTTGATGTATCTAATTGAAATGCAGTGCAAGGACATTTTAATTATAATTATTCAAGTGTTTTCAAATTTGTTTTAAAAACACTATAAATTTGCAAAATAAGAATGGGGAAAGTACCGACCAATTTTTATTGCTTGAAAACTTATCGATGCATCTAGAATTTTATTTTAAATTTTGACATTCTCTATCTATGATATCACAGGTGTAAAATTACACTTCTGCGACACGCTCATATAAATCGAATACACTTCTTCAAATACACTCTTCTAAAATATGGAAAGATAAGATCATAATTTTCAACTTTCTGTAATAAAAGAAAAATCAATATTTTGTACTGTAACAAAATCGAGCGATCTTTCATTTAAAAACAAATATACAAATTATTGGAGAAAATGGGTGTTTCAATTTTTATTCCTACCAAATATCTACGTAATCCTCAATAAAGATGATCTCGTTAACGTGGGAAAACGAAGTAAAAAGTCTCATATCGACATAGTGTCGAGAATTCATATTTACTGAAATAAAAGTTGTATAAAAATCTAGCAAATGCACCAGTGTTCAATATGAATAATATTATTTGAAATATCATGAATGAATTACTTTTCAGAAATAAACTTCAAAATAAAGAAAGATTATAGTTACAAGTATCGTATTTCTTCAGTGACTCTTATTAACACGTTAAGCGCCACGCCGATTTTGGTAGACTCTTCGATCGACGAATCAGTTTTGAAAATTTTGCAAAGAATGTTAAAGTGGTAACTGTATAACGTCTACAAGGGAAAGCCACACCTTTGTTTAAACTTTCTCAATGAAATCCAATAATGAATGATAGGGAATTATTTTTTAAATTTGAAGCTGCTAATTTTTCGAGAATCAACGTTGCCTAAACGAAAAGTTTAGCGTCGGCGTGGTGTTTAACGTGTTAATATTTAAAACAGAATAACTTTTTTGAAATTGGACCAAACAACTTGAGTTTCTTTTTTGAGAAGTTAGAAAGATAAGTTTACTAAATGACCCGCGGAAGAAATTTTAAGGAAATTGCAATTGGTCGGAATTGCGAAGAAAATAATTGCAAAAAACGACCTTCACTATTTTCTTCGTGATCTCGATGTATTGCAACTTTCTCAAAAATTTTTTCTGCACATGATTTAGTAAACTAATCCTTTTAAGTCTTAAAAATAAAATCAAGTTGTTGGGTCTAACTTAAAAAGAGTTATTTTGTTTTATAGGTGTTCGAATGTTAATAAAAGTCACTATATATTACGTGTTGTAGCATATAGTTTTTACTTTTATTGCAAATTGAATTTTGCATAAGAAAAAATGATGGTTACATCGAAAATTTGTTACATCAACTATCTGTCTCAATATGCACCTTTAAATAATTTCTATTCAATTTTTCATTATACAAATATAAAGTTAACGAATTACGCATAAATAATTAAATAATGTTTAAACAAAAACAAACTATGAACGTTTAAAACTGAATTTTCTTTTCGTTTTGGAAAAGGAAATGTCAAGTATACGCAACGAAGAACCAACTGTTTTCTTTTGGCTTGATTCAAACGCAAGATAAGCAGAGAAAATCATTTCTTAGGAAGAAAATCTAGCTCTTAAGAAAATAAAATATCAGTGACTTATTGTTCGATAAATGTGCAGAGAGATAGCAATAAAATCATACTTTATATATTTGTATAAATTAAACAATTATATTAATTAATAAATCTAAATTTATATAAATATATAGAATTACGTTTCAGTCGTATTTATGTATTACGAAAATAAATACATAAATTTGAATAAATACTTATATAAGTTTATATAAATATATAAATTCATTTTGTACAAATCATGAATAATTATTTAGCAAGAAAAACTTTTCAATGAATTGTTCATACTTCCATGAACGACGATGTACATCGATAGAAAATTTTTATATTATATCAGAGACCATTATAGAGACCATTTCCTTTTTTTCTTTTTCAGGAACATCCTGTATGTACAGTTGATTGCTTGAATTTCTCAATCTGCCTGTAAAATTCGTATTCCGGCGATGGATAAATGGAAGAAACGAAGAGCTGTCTGGAAAGATCCATAGTACGAAGTAACGCTTGTCCAACAGCGGTGTCGTAGCAATTTTATAGCTGAGGAACAGCGACTGTTTATCGAGTCCCCCGAGAGAAAGGGGTTAAATAATAAATAATGCGGACGACGACGACGACGACGACGACGAGAGCGGGAGAGAAAGAGAGAAAGAGAGAAAAAGAGCGAGAGAGAGAGAGAGAGAGAGAGAGATGTTGCGCAACAGGGCGAACTCGTGGCCAAACATGGTTCAGGCAGTGACATTTTTATCTGCAAGAAGATATCATTACGACCGAGCTTTTTTTCTCCCTCGTCGTTTCTTCTTGAATAATAATGTCTGTAAAAGGAATATATCGAAGAAGTACGCTTGTCTTCAAAGGAAAAAAAAAAAAAAAGAAGAAATATCGTTCCTGCACTGCAATATTTTGTTACGTCTTTATTATCTAATATTAAACTATGGATATATACCAGTGAGAATATTTTATATTCTACTGTATCCATAAAATCATTATAGGTACTGTAAATCTAAAACTTCAAGTAACTTAATTATTATATTCCTTTCTTCTATACTCGTTTCTCTAACTTCGGGATATATTTCATTTAAGTGCACTTTTTCACGTCGTTGTTTTACTACTAAAATGCGCCAGAAAATAAAATATAATCAGAATAATTCAACAAATTAATGTCTAAGTCAAATGTTCTTTTATTAAAGTGTTTAAATTATAGGTAGAGCAAAAGTGAATACTTTTCTCCTGTTTAGTTCTGAATTTTATTCTGTTATCTGTTATTAATTTTGTAATGGATTGTTAATTACTGACGAAATACACCTACTTTTTAAAGGTGTAAGAATACCGTTTTCCCGCCAATTTTTTAATCTTATTCTGCTATCTGTTATTAATTTTGTAATGGATTGTTAATTACTGACGAAATACACCTACTTTTTAAAGGTGTAAGAATACCTTTTTCCCGCCAATTTTTTAATCTTATTCTGTTATCTGTTATTAATTTTGTAATGGATTGTTAATTACTGACGAAATACACATTTCAAAGAGTGTAAGAGTACTTCTTTCCTGCTAAAAGAACTATTAATTAGTGATAAAATACACCTTTTAAAGCCGAATTATTGTACGATACTTCAACGTAAACCATTTTTGGTTTGGAACAATATTTTAGAAGTTATAATTTTAAATTAATAGCGTACGAATACTTTTCTTCGTTACTGTACGTGTGAATATAACGTCACATAATTTGACAATTCTTCTTCAGTTAGTCATTCGGAACAAAGTACAATTTGAATAATAACAAAACAAAGTACCAAGTACTCATAAAAATAAGGCAACAACGATTTCTAACTGTACAAACGAGTTCCTATTTAATCGAAGTGAATAAATCGGTGAATTGGAGAAGTGTTCCTACACTTCTGTCTGTTTCGCGGCGCGTGTAGAATTAATGGTGCATTTACATTGGAAGCGGATTGGGGCGGTCGGTAGTACAGTAGAAAAATCGTCGGCTTTTTCCAGCGCGAAAACGTGGTGTATTGTTTCCAAGCTCAACCGTTCGTGTCTATTTTCATTCAAACTTCTGCATTTATATCACGAGGAAAGCGTTAATATCGAGCGTTGCAGGCGACACTCAAGTGTTTTCTCTGCTTTTTTTTCTTTTTTTCTTTCTTTCCTTTTCCTTTTACGAATGCATCAATAAACCGTGAATAGCATTTTGCTCTTTTTCTTGCTAATATCGCGCTCGTTGTGAATTCGACATTTTGCAATGTCGAACTCAGAGAGGGAGAAGAAATTGCGCGAAACAAAAGAAGACAGAGGAGGTGTTGGGGAAAAAAATGAGGGTAAGGGTAGTAGAGAAAAAAAAAAAAAAGGAAAAGGGGATAGATATGCGAGGTAGTTGAATAATGAGCGGGTAAAAGGGAAAGAGAGACGTAAAATAGTGTAGAAAATAAAAAATGATAAAAGTCAGAAGACAGAATAAGGGAACATTGGGGATGTGAAATAGCTGGCGCAGGGACGAAAAAGAAAATAGTGGAAGTACTAAATTGAAAATGAAAGTGACAGGGAAAAATAGACTGGAAATTTTAACACTTACAAATACGCGAAATATTTCAAGTAAAGTTGATAAGATGTTTTTAGATCACGTAGAAAGTAAATAAATATTACTCACAAATGGAATTTATCGCTTCATTCCATTCCATTGAACTTGTGTAATTATTGGATCGTTCAACAAGTTCTGGGAATTTAAAACAAAAATTGTATTATAATATTTCGTTTGCAATTTTTCTTATTTGAAATAATTTGTATCAACTTCTGTAATCTTTTCCCATTTTTCTGAGAGAAGCTGGATCCCACGGCGGTAAAATTCTAAGAGTTTTGGTTTAAAGTACGATTCAAAGTCTTTATTTTTGATTCGAAGTATAATTAAAAATCTCCTTTTTTAAAGTGTTTATACATTATCTACATGTATCTACAGGTATAATATTGTCATTATAGACTTCTTATATTAATCCTTTTGCTTCTGCCATGATTTTCTTCAAATTGAAAGTCAGTATAACAACGTCAGACGTGTTTTTTTCCAAGTTGCATTTGGAATGAGAGTTATGGAAGATTTTCAATAAAATCTGAGAAATATACGGTATTTACTTAGTTTAGAATACATAATATATGAAAAAGATAATATATCGGTCGCAAAATATAAACACAATGTTCTGAACGATTTAATATTAGACTGCAGAGTTCTACGCAAATTTATATTTTCGAAAATATAGTAAAATATCGATAAAAAATTATTTCACTTTCTAGATACTATAAAATGCACCATGATTCGAATGTTTTCCGCATTCTGTGCAATTTTGTACCTTTAAGTTTTCTATTATCTTGAATTATTTCAAATATATCATAGTGGAATATAATTTCTTAACTCAAATTTGAAAGGAAGAGGTGACATTTTTGAGTTACGAAGGCTTCGATTGATCGAAGTTTTCGAGTAAGAAAGATTAACGAAGAGTAACAATCGAAAATTCGACTTACAGGTGCTTTGTTCATGAGTTGGATTTTTTCCAATTTATAGTTATTCGAAGAAAGACAAATTCAACTTTCAAAAGTCAATTATGTACTTTGTACTCTAACTTTTAGTTACTTTTAATTTACTCTATATTTTTTTTAATTGACATCAAAAATGTCAACCATGCCCTTGAAATTTGAGTTAAAAAGTTTCTATCCTATTTGAAGTAATTTAAGAAAATAGAAAATTCAAAAGTGCAAAATTAAAAAGTATTAGAATTGTAGTGGTTTTTATAGTATTTAGTAAGTGAAATAATTTTCTACCGAAATTTTACTGTTTTCTATACTATATTCTCAAAAATATGAATTTGCAAAACAAAGGACAAAGAAATGACAAAGTGCATAACTCTATGATGTAACTTTTACAACACTGAATGAGTGAGAAGTATAATTCGACATCGAATTATAATTTTTTACGTTGATTCTAAGGATTTTTTAAATGAAAATTTCAGTTTCGTTCAGAGATTTTTGGGATTGGAACTGAGAATTCTAAATATTCTTTCACGTTTATTCCAACGACCTTTTTCATGAAAATTTTAGTTTTCTTCAGCGATTTTTGAGTTTGCAACTAATTTCAGATATACTTTTACGTTGATTACAAAGATTTTGTTACCAAAATTTTAGTTTTGTTCAGAGATTTCTGAATTTGGAACTGAGAATTTTTGATATTTCTCACTTCTTCGTTTTCTGCCCTCAGAAGGAAGGTTTCCAAGTTTACTTTCATTTTTCATTATTAATGCTCAAGCAAAATGGTCACTAGATACAAATTCACAAAAAAAAAGAAAAAAACTAGCTTCTTAATATTTTTTACCATTAAAAAGAAACTTTCATATCTAGTCTATCACGCGTTATTAAATCTTATTATTTATCTTTCGATTTACAGAGGTCTTTACAGCGAAGTGGAGAGAAGAACGAATAAAATTCTAGTCTTACAAATGTTTTCCAGTTACAGAAGTTTAATTTACCGAGGTTCTCCACTGTACCAACTGAATTCAATTCCAACAGAAAGCGTAAACGTAAAAACAGCGAACACAAAAGACAGGAAAATAAATAAATAAATAAAAAAAAGGAGCATGAAATATAAGGTAAGTAGGATATATTATATATATACCGAAAGGTACGAAATGAAAGAGTTAAATAGAGGGGCGATAAAATAAAGAAGTTCGATGTTCAGTTTTACGATTGATAGGACGAACAGTTTGCCGTCTCTTGGAATAATCGTTCGCCTATTGGACGAGTTTCAGTCGTTCGGTAGTTTCCGAAAAATAAACCGTTACTCCGGATAACAGGTTTCGGTTCGTCAGTTTTCCATCGCGCCGTCGATTTATCGGCAGATATTTTTGTCCAGATTAACAAACTCGCTGGGAGCTGCCTGCAATCTCTCGCTTCGACTCGACGATGTAGGAGTCCGTTATCGAGAAACTGGTCAATGTAAACTCCATTCAAGGGAATAACGTCGACGACGTAGACGAGAGAGAGAAAAGGAAAGAGAGAAAGAAAAAGAAAAACCGTTCGCTCATTTGTGATTGATGCAGAGCTTGCATCTTAATGGAGAACGCTAAAACGCTATTGCAAGAGAAAATCGTCTTTATATGAGATATAATCGGTGCTGATTTCGTACAATCGTGTTCGTTTTATCGTCCACGGTAATTGGATTTCATAGGAATTCTTCGGTTTGTTCGTATTGATAGTTCTTGTAATATACAGGGTGTTTGGTAATTGGTGGTACAAGCGAAAAGGAGGTGATTCTACATGAAAGAATAAGTCGAAAATATAGAATAAACATTTTTCGTTTGCACTGGACTGTATCTAGGTTTAGATATGTATTATAAATAAGAAATGTTAATGTACGGATAATACATTTATTAATTTTATTGACGATTTGGAAATTGCTGCCTATAATATTCAGTTGCTGCTGTTGTAAACAAAAGGAAACTTGTAGCGAATAATGACTTGGAGGGACAGTCCAGTGCATGCGTACTGGATAGAATTTTCAACTCGGTTTTCTCGAAAACAAAGCGTCAAACGAAAAAATGTTATTCCTTTTTTGCGACTTATTTTTACATGTAGTATCACCCCCTGATCGGTTGTACCACCAGTTATCAAACACCCTGTATAATGGAAAAGAGAAGGATATTTCTGATACGTGAAACTGAAGAAAAAGTTTGGCTGTGTAAAGAATTTTGTTGAAGAATTTTAGTATTTCATATTAATAAATATCGATAATAATAAATGCGAATTAATGATAATTATGTGTCACTATTTTGGTGAATGTAGTTTTAAAAGAGAATATCTGAAACGTACGATATAATTCTCTTTGCGAAGTTTTATCTAACTAATTGAAAGTATCGATTCGAACGAGAAACACCTAACGAAATATACGTTTCGATTGAATTAGAAACCGGCAACGTATTACAGATAATTACACAGCGTCCTTCCATTTTGATGCATACTCGTTTCCTCGATGTTCTAACGAAATTGAACGAAAATTACGCTTGAACAATCGTATACAGAGTATCGTATCTCTTTCCTCTGCTATGAATTGTAATAACAGCGGTTCTAGTTATTTCAATGTGAATGAATAAACAAGTAAAATGTAAATTAGTTCATTACATATTCCTTTTCTTGTATTCTAAATGAAGGAAATGAAACAGTTTCGATGTTTTTAGAGTAATTCAGAAACATGTAAATGCAGAACGGCAACCATAGTTGTGTAGATATATATCTATCCACTCGTGAAGATAATAGTGCACAAAAGTTTAGTAATACATTTACGTACTGTGTAGTTTTCTTTTTTACTGTACACTATGAAACATTTTATCGTCCATAATGATGTCATGTCTCAAATTGTGCATTTTAATACTGCTATGATTAAAAAAAAAAGAAAACTGAACACTGAACGATTCGTGAAATTATTCGTTTTTTCTTCCGCAGAGTAATGAAATAAAATTTTAAGAGAAGAAGAAAGAGTTCATTTTTTAACCACGTTGGAGAAAAAAAAGCATAGTCGTAAAAGTAAGCTATTTTTCAGCAATGTTCAGGTAAGATTATTAAGACTAAGAGTATTACGAAGGACAATGATAGAATATAGCCAATTTTTTATTTCACTGTAAATGTAAATTATTTAATTAATATGTACCTGCAGGTTTTAACGCTAGATTTACAGATTTTTCTTGTATACCTGTTTGTGTGAATATCCGTGAATTTGATGAGCGAACGAGAACCCGAATTTTTCTTCGAAAAATGGATTTATTAATTTGAAAGCAAATTAATTATATACTGTTAATTGTTACTTATAAATTTGGATTTATTTTCGTATTGTTCCATCAATCAAATTCAGCAAAAACTGGTGGAAATTAATAGTAATAGTTTCTGTAATTTTGCTTCTAAAATACCAAATCCGTTAATTATCTACTATTAACTTATTTATAAATTTGGTTATTATTCCATTGACAAAAGTTAGCAAAAATTGTTGAAAAATAAAAGCAATAGTTCCTGTAAGTTTGCTCATAATATCTCAAATTCGTCAAATTGACAAATCTCGTAAAACTAATATTAAGCAGCCCGAAAATAATTATTTACAATTAAGTATTTCTCGCTTAGATGGAAAAGTTGTAAAATATACTCAAAAATTGTATACTTTTTGGAATATGTTCAAGATTAAGTAACGACAAAATTACCTGCTGATTTTTTGAACGATTCTTTAGATTGATAGATAATCATTCGAAAAAAATCACAATAAAATATATTAATTATATCATTAACTATTTCGCTACAGCAAATTTTATTACATAACATGTGTGGCAAAAGGTAGACGTTCACGCAAATTCTGTTAAATTGTTTTGAAACGTTCCAAAAATTTAATTCTTTGCACTCCGTGAGAACACTTACGAACTTTCATTTATTCATAAAATAAAGCGACTTGAAAGAAAAGATAAAAATAAATAAATTCATAATCACGTTCTTTTCTAGGAAAGGAAATTTCTGGGTTCCAAAAGTTTCATTGCAAAAGTGTGCTAAAATTACTGTGTCAAAAAATGCTAGGAGTACAAAGGGTTAAAGTTTTCAAATTTGTTTCGTTAAATTAAAACGAAAGCGCGCGAAAGATTAAATTAAGGGGAAACGGCGGTAACAAAGGTGCCTATAGGCTCCAGTAGCAATGAAAGGATTAAACGAACTTTTCGGATTTCTTCAAATAGATATATTTCCAGTAAAAATGTTACGTTAACAGCGATAGCTAAAATTGGCCATTTTTTACCATTTCTTCTTTTCAACTCTTAGATGACGGACGGTTTGCCTTAGAAATTATTAGATGATTTCTAGACGATTCAGAAATTTAAGTACTTAGAAACTTGGAGGCTTAGATTTAGAGACTTGCATATTTTTTATATTTTACACCTAACCTAACCCTTTTTATTTTTGTTTATCATGTTCTCAATAATGTGAAAGATGCGCTCGGGTCTTAGTAGACCCAGACATCGTCGACCGAGGGTTAATACTCGCCACGAACCATATTGGCGTAGAACGAAAAAGTATATACATCGAACTGAGTGTGAAATTTCCTCAAGTTCATAAAACGTTTCTCTCTTTTTCCCTCTCGGTTTTAAAACAAGGGGAAAACAAGCAAAGAAAATGAAGTGCTCTGCTGATATCCCAAACTTCGAACGTGGAGCAGGCCGCAGTTATCGTGGAAAGTTTCCTGAGGAAAAGCGGAAAGAAAAGAAGGGAACGTTGTCTGCTTAAAAGCTGGGGGTGAAAAAAAAGAAGTATTTTCATTCTAAGCGTGGTAATCTGATGACACGTGGAGTATGCTCGAGAAAAGCACTTCTGCTACGAGTCTTCCGATTTCGAATGGTAACTTTCCAGGAAAAACGAGAAAACAGGAAAAAGTTTTGCGTTCTACGTTTTAGGAATCAAATTTTTGATACATTTTGATATGTCTACACTTTGATGCAGAAGTTAATTTTCGAAAAATCTACAGGATTTGTAATTTCTTTGTAGGTTAGGAAGAAATGTATTTTGTAATTACGTTTATCTTTGTATGACGATGTTTGCGAGATGAAATTGAATTTTTTTCAATGAAATTATTTGATCACGTTACACGTCTTAACCCCTTGATATACAATGACGAGTCTGACTCATCATTCATTTCATGGGCCACTGTAGAGTTTGACGAGTCTGACTCGTCAAGAGCTTTTTTCGGCGGACGCTGTGCAGTTTACAATTAGATTACATAGTTGCTTCACTCGTGTTCAATTCACATTTGTTTATAACGTTCGAGATAAGAACAACATAAGAAGTGAAACAACATGGCAGTGCAAAAAATATTTAGTTCCTTTACATGTTCCAAAATGTTTCGAAATATTCCATACTGTTCAGAATTATTAAATTATTATTTTTTAATGTTATTTAGATGTTCTTTGTTAACATCAATATGATTAATAAAAATCCAAATTTCAAAATAAAATGTACTCTTTCTCAGCTTTCACGTAACTCTTCAGTTGAGCGAAATTAAATAGTATTTCTCGGTTACATCAAGTTCCATTTAATTTGTATGTCAATGGGTTAATATTTCAACGAAATACAAGAATTCTACTTGTTACATGTACAAACTGTAGGATGTAGCAAATGAATCAAAAATTTTTATTCAAATCCATTATTTATTTTACGTATCTTCTCATTCTAACGCCTTTTATATAATTAATTTCATTTTATTAATCTTAAAAAAGAAGAAAATCCATTTTCGAATCGTTTGCAGTTAATTCGCATAACTTATTCGTCAGTTGACAGTCGATATCTCGTATATCGATCTTTCCTTAAGTACTTTCCTAGAATACAGCCATTTTCCATACTGTATGTAAAATATTGATGTGATACTCTATATTTTAGAATAAAAATACTTATATCAGAAATAATCATCTATCTCAACAAAATATCCATATATGTATAGTAGAAATTTTTAGTATAAAAACATCTGCATCAGAAATAATCATCTATGTCAGAAGAATATTTGCATATCTCACAGAAATATTTAAAATAAAAATATCTGTTGTTAAACGTATGGAGAAATTATAATTTTATATTCTACATATATTTCAATGTGTCTTGTAAACAATATGGACATAGAAAGACTGCTGTATTATCAAATATAATTAATTAATCGAGTAACAATTAATTCTTTATTTCCAATTATTTCTATAGTAACATGTTTTCATTTGAAAAAAGTGTATTCCAACTTAATCTTTAAAACAATAATAATCAATTATTGTATTATTAAATATGATTAATTAATCAAGTAAGAATTAATTCTTTATTTCCAGTTATTTCTGTATCAATATATCAATTATTTATGTTTTCATTTGAAAAGAGTATCCCAACTTAATATTTAAAACAACAATAATTAATTATTATACTATTAAATATAATTAATTAATCGAGTAACAATTAATTCTTTATTTATAATTACTTCTGTAGCAATATATCAATTATTTATATTTTCATTTGAAAAAAAGTGTAATCCAACTTAATTTTAAAAACAATTACACAATTCTATTGAACACTGCAACATTACAAAAATCAGATATCAAGATTTCCCTAAATATTATCACTTCTCTCTTTTTCTTTTCTCCTCATTAAAATTTTCCAACAAAACTAAACTGAAGATTCTTTCAGTTTCCGACTTTCGAACGATTTCTCGCGAAACGAAATAAAAACAGTGTGAATATGTATTAAACGACAATGGGAACTGATTGTATTGAAAGAGTAATGAAGCGAATTTTGCCGGAATAATTATAATTTCATTTTACAGAAGAGAAACGCGACTCGAATCAGAACTGTCTCGTCAATAACGCAATGAATTGAGGTTTTCGCAAATTCCCAAAACCACGCCGGGACGATATTGCCCGTGTCGAAACTATTTCTCGATATAATTTAACCAAACAATGCTTCGTATTACAATTCTGCCAACACTATCGAATAAACACCGGATCTGTGGACATGCAAACTGATTAAATAGTTCCCGGTGATTCCCAGCTATCATCCTCTGGATGGATCGTTACAGCAGCTCAGAACCAGTAGGGAACATTCCAATTTTCAAGCTCGACAAATCAGTCTGAATATATTTTAACGTGAACGGTCATTTTTCATATAAAATGTGTAATTATAATCCATCGAGTAAAAGTGATTTATCTGACAAAGAAAGGACCCTAACTGTCAGACTTCGATTTCAATGGGCTTTCGTAAGATGATAGAATACAGTTTCCTAATAATATATAGTGACTCTTATTAACCCTTAGTGAACGAATGCCGCCATACTCGCGACATTATAAATATTCTAAAAAAATCGAATCACCATACAGGCGACATGACGTGATATTTCAGGAAATCTGTTAGGTATATTCCATAAAATCTAATAAAGCGATATTAATTATGCACCTTTTCTCGCTCTGGAAATAAAGCACTAATTTTCTTAAAAATCGGTCATTGTTCTAGAAAAATGCGCTCGTTCGTTAAGGGTTAATATTCGAACATTGTTTAACACGTTAACGTTGGTCTCATCGATGCTGGATTTTTCGTTCAAGCAACCTTGGTTTTCAAAGATTAACAGCAATAAATATAGAAAATAATTCCTTATTATTCATCAATGAATTTCATTAAGACAATTCAAACACAGATACGGTCTTGACGAAGTTATAACTTCTTTAGTTAAATTTCTCGCAACACTCTTTACGAAATTTTTAACACTGAACGCTTGAACGAAAAGTCAACTGAAATCTGCGTGGCGTTTAACGCGTTAAAGCAGAATAACTCTTTTAAAATTTGACCAAACGACTTAAGTTTTTCTTTTCTGAGAAGTTAGAAGGATTAGTTTACTAGATGAGGTGGAAAAGTATTTTTGAAAAAATTGCAGTGTATTAATAGTCGCTTTTTACAACTTTCTTTTTTCATAAGAGACTTTCAATGAAAATTTGGAAAAATACGTTTTGTAGGTTTATGTCAGTTAAATTTCAACGAAGTTGGTTGATGCAGAAACAAGCGACAGATATCGAAAAGTATAAGGATCTTTCGATTTATCGCAGTCGTGAAAATTATCGATTTTCCCAATTTTCAACTGCTTATAGCTCATAGCAACATCAATCGATTTCGATGAAATTTTCAGCATGCACGTAACTGACATAAATCTAAAAAATATATTTTCGAAATTTTTATTACAGGCTCAGATAAAAAAGTTGCACAAAGCTGAATCTCTAAAAATATCTTCGCAAATTTCGACACGCTGTAATATTCTCAACAATTTGTTCACACGTCCTCTAGTAAACTGATCTTTCTAAAATTAAAAAGTAGGAAAAAGAAAGGCTCAAGTCGTTCGGTTCAATTTTAAAAATTCGGATTTTCGTTCACTCGTCAATTCGACAAGTGTCTGTAAAAACAGGCATACAAAGACTGTAAACTTAGTGTTCGAATTGAAATCAGACAGTTGTGGTTCATCTTTTACGAAAAATCAATCAAATAAAAAATTTTTTGCGAAATATAAAATTGTGCATTGATATTGATTAGATCGTGAGAGTCTTTTTTATCAATTCAAATTACATTACTGTACCTAAGCGAGCATAAAATGACCAAAAAAATCGTTCGAGATAATTTTCCCTATTCGAACTTACAGCTTGCATTAGCTGCAACTTTAACGAGTCATAAAGTATCGTGAATAAACGAATCAATTTTCTCCGAGCTGGCGTTTAGTATTCTCCTTCCTTTCTCCATTAAGCTGGTCAGATATTTTCTAATTCTCTTTTTAACTTCAAACTCTTGCTTCCTTTTTTTCTGTTCTTTTCTTCGATTGGAAACGAAGCGAAATTTACGAATGTTACAATTTACCTGCTACGATCTGCGAATCGAGATCGCTTTTAAACTTCGTCTCGCACGATCGAAAATCGATAAATGTCGAACGTAGTATTTATGCACACGCGGTTTCATTAACGTGATGCTCCTCAAGCGACGACGTGCTCTGTCACGCTGATTTATGGAACAATAAATATTTAACGGCTGTAAACGTTGCTGAAATTTCAATTTGCACGTTACGCCTATCCTTAGTGTCATATAGAAGTTCGAATATTGCTCATTGTTCGTGAAATATCGAGGATGTTCAGAAAAGTACGTCATGAATAATTTGCATCCAAATAAAGGATAATTCTGAAGAAGAAACTTCTGTAATTCCCAAAATTCCAAGTTCGATAAAGAGATTTTTCCTCCTTTCTTTTTTTTCTTTTTTTTAAAGATAAAAATTCTAAGGTTGACATCTGCCCTGATTAAATCTAATAACTATCATTTGTTTGAAATATCGACTATATTCCTATTTGCAAATTTCATCGCACGAAAATAATTATATACACTGCCGTTTGTAAGTATTACTATAAAATATACTATCTATATTTTCTTAGTTTTCTCGTTACGTTGTTAAATTAAAAAATATGCATTTCCCGTATTTAATAAATAATAATAATAATATTTTAAAAAATTAAGGAATACGAATTTCTTATATTTGGATAAATTATTATAAATAGTATAATCCACATTTTTTTGATTTTTCTCGTTACGTTGTAAAATTGAAAAATACGAATTTCCCATAATTGAGTAGATTATTATAAAAGAAACTATCTATACATTGTTGGTCTTCTCGTCACGTTGTAAAATTAAGAAATACGAATTCCCCTTATTTGGACAGATTATTATAAAAAATACTATCCATATTTTCCTAATGTTCTTGTTACGTCGTAAAATTGAAAGCTACGAATATTTCCCATATTTGAGTAAATTAATATAAAAGATACTACTAGTATTTCCCCGATCTTCTCGTTACGTCGTAAAATTCAAATCACGATTTGCCATATTTGGATCGTTTTCATCTCAAAGAGCATAAATTTGTATCGTTGAACTGAGGAACGTAACAGAGTTGAACATCCATGGAATATGGAAAATTGATTAATCTGTCAACATCGTTAAAAAACTGACGACATATACGACATATTCTACACGAAGAACACGGGAAACGATCATGGAACGGTAGAAACGCCCAAACGACGTTCATCAGCATCGAATGGTAGAATGAAACGAGGAATTGATCCTTGCTCGTCTAGCGGAAATGTAACGTTCAAAGCACAGACGTAGTTTTCGTTCATCGAGTGGACATCTGTGCGGCCATTAGAATCGATTCGACGAGTGTTATTTGCGGTTTGCAAACGACTGTTATCGCCAGCCTTCTCTTGGTATAGTACAGGAACGCTTTCAAATCAGCCACAAGTTAGTAGAGCATTACGCAACAATCGGATTACGGAGAAGATAAGGAAATAGTTGCACGATCGGAAGAAGAAACCGGTGTTTACGATCGAAGAGGACGCAAATTTCCAGAGACATCGAGCGTCGTTATCTGAGCTTAACCTACGGAAATATTGTCAATTTCAAGTGGAGAACTTCGATTAAAGCTAGTTAACCCTTTTTCCTCTTTTTTTCGTTTCGTTATCAGAATCGTTTTACGTTGTTCAATTTTCAACGTCTAGAAAATGAATTTTGATCGATGATTGACCGGTATAATGATCGTTTTTCTAGACCGCCATGTTGATTACGTGTTATAATCAAGCGACATTAAAAATGCACAGTAAAAAGAAAAAGAAAAGGAATAATAAGGAGGGAAACAAGACACTGCCTATCGCATAATTCACGATAGTAGTGAATAGAGTAAGGAAAATTGAAGAATAATTATCAGTGCATTATACTGCCCTGAATGGCCCTTGTCTTTTTAGATTACTGTCAATTCTTTTATTAAAACACTCGAAAGCATGTGTATTTTAACGCCTGACCAATTCTACCAGTGCGGTATATTTCTTCCATTTAGTATATTCAATATTTTCCATTATCCAATATGTTCAACATATTTAGCACGTTTATCAGAATTTATTTGAAATATTTGTCTATATGACAGAAAACTCAAAATCTTTCACAATAACGATAATGAAAGATTTTTTATTTAAACAAGAAATTTGTATTAATTTAATATCATCGTATAAGGCATAAAAAGCTATCAAAATTATGTTATATCTACTACAGTTTTGAAGATGTAGAGGAAAATAGAGTAACATTTAATTCAATAGTTGTTTTCATCCCGAAGCACCGATAAATGGTCAGAAAAAGAAAAATTACCGGATACTTTTCTTCAGACTCCCTTACAAACCTGCAAAATTTAAAACAAAATTGCAATTCTCGAAGTTCCCTTGTTAGTAGTATTTTCATTCCGGTATTTAAAATTCCAAACGTTCGAAGTTACTCGCTTTGCGACAGACACGGAGTAACATTTAAGACACGAAGTTTGCGAACCTCGGAAATCCTACCGGAACACTGGGATCCCTAGGATTCTGGGATTGTTCAATCGCTTGGAAGCACCCTACGTGAGTTTATTTCAATCTAAATATAACCCTGTCCCTAGTTCTGAACTTGACGTAGTATACCCTGTGTACCAGATATATATATATATATATATATATATAGGCAGGATACTGACGAAGAAGGTATTCAGGGATTTATTCAGAAATTCGAATGGGGATTTACACTCCGTTACAGAGAAAGAACAGGTACACGGCGTCGAGAACTTGTGCTGCAAACTTTGGACATCCTCGCTCTGTGGACATGTTTTCCTCCCGATGGGAGGCTCAGAGTTTCGATAAGGCGTTTTAGATATTAGAACTTTTCGGTTCGACTTTTGGAGCCACTGTTACTGCACCTCGTGTGCATATGTAGGTCGAGTGAAGTATTAAAGCCTATTCGCGAGAAAGTTTAGATTTGCATTATCTTTTTGCATTTCTTTTGCAAATTTGTATAATTGTTAGTTTTGCCAAATTTTTATTGAAATTTTGTAATTAAGAATTGTTATCGTACTGTTTGATGTAATTGGACGATCACGTTTCTTTTGGAAATTGTAACCGGTTATTTGTGCACGTAGAAAGGTTAATCAATCTTTCGATTTAAATTATCGAAGATTCTTATGCTTTTGATAGTTTGAAAAATACATGTTTAATGATATTCAGATTAAAGAAAGAAAATTAAACATTTTTTCTTTCCTTCTGAACTTCTTCAACCAATTATGTTTGTTGATGATAACTATGTTAGGAGCAGTGAAGACGAATTTGTGTTCAGTAATTTCACTTCGAGAAATTTCAAAGTCTGAAGAAAATACATAAACTAAAATATATCTGTGTATTCTCAAATAATAATTATTATTGTTCTTTAGTAAACTTTGAAATTTCATTAAATGGACTGTTTATTTTGAAAGTGGTGTAAGTCCATTTTTGGAGAAACTTAAGAAATCACATAATTTACATATAATATAGTATGAACTTTTTTTTTATAAACAATTCACACTTAATATTTCGAAATATCCATGTGTGAACATTTGTTAGTAAATTACTTTGTATAACCATTGATTATGAAAATAGTGTAAGTCCATATTCCGTAGTCTAATTAACTACTACATGTATAAAAGAAGTGTAAAACTATGGTAAATGAAATGGATGAAATAAAAAAAAGTTTTGTGACCTCTGCATTCATTTATAATGTTGCATGTACGAATATGTCATATAATTTGGGATAGTATATAAATAAATAATTAATGTTGAGCATAAACAACACTATTTTATTTCCCGTTCCTTTTTATAAACAGAATCAGAATGAAACATTACTTATTTCAAGTGAAATTGAATTTTCGGTAACTGAAATTTAACGATTTTTACAGTTTGATAATTTTGAAAGTAGTGTAAGTCCATTTACGATCCATATAGATTATATTGGTTTAATTAAATTCACATAGAAGTCATTTGTATAATCAATATACGTATATTCAAATTCATAGAAACATCGGCGAACTTAGTACACTTCTTTGATATTTTTCAATGAACTAAAATTCAAACCGTTAAATATCTCGAAAGAAGATGAAATGGACTTACATCACTTTCAAAATAAACGGTCCAAATAAAATATTTTTCAATTAACATCGTAGATTTAACGCTTCAGTACATGATATCGCTTTATGCAAAAAGATATATTCGACCCAGCGAGAAGTTCACTTGAAAAAGTTCTCGATCGCAAAAGATTAATACTGAATTTCCTGAGAAAATTATTTTTCCTAAAACCTGTTCTCGTTTGTAACATTTCATCGTGTGTCTGTTTTCCATTGGATCTCTTTTTTGCACACAGCCAGAACATTAGTAAATAGTCGTTTAACTATACACCAACATCGGTGGAAACTTGAAATAGTTGTTCATTATTAATTTCAAGTCCAAACCCTCTTAACCACGTACATACAAGCTACTACAACTGTTTCGAGTTATGCTCTCCATTACTCAGCGAGATCGTTTCAAGGGAAACGCAAAAAGTCGGTAAAACTTAACGGTGTGCCAGTTCTCGTGAAGTCTGCCGTGAAAAATAACTCAATTTCTTGGATTTCTAACACGGGAAGGAAAGACAAAAGCGGCGAACATTATATAGTAAAGAAAATCGAATAAGTTTCTCAACGATACGTCGCATAAGGGCAATTGTCCTGTGAGAAACAAGAGAATAACTTTCGTATGAATGGAGCTGCGAGTGGTAACAGCCATAGAAACAATAGCAGCTCTGTCTTTAGGTATTTCCCCTCGAAGGACTCATCGTAATACTTTTTATCAGAGGAACTTCTGTCATCTCGAACCTCCGCCGGAAGTAGATTTCTCCTTTCGACGACCGCGAAATTTATTTCGAAATTTACTTGGAGTTTGCGTTGAATACTTAGGAAACCATTAACGATATCGTAAAATCTTAATGATTCGAGTATTTAAATATTCTATAGTAATTTATATATATTCACTCTCATTAATAATATATTTATTTATACATAGTCTCAGAAATTTAGTATCACAACACTTTTACACTTTTTGTTTGAAAAAGAAGCGTTTTCAAGTTGCTTTGTATTTTTTTTTATAATTAATGTTCAAACAAAATATGCTATCAAACTAGATAAGAATTTATAATAAAAAAGAATTAGCTTCTTTATGCCTGACTGTTATATTTTTACCATCAAACAGAAAATAATCTGATTCTCTTTGGTCGAACCAATGTTTAAATAAAACAAACAGAAGAAAAATAGAAAGAAATCTCTAGGTGAAAATATATATTGTTTTCTAAGATAATAAATATCGATTTCCTTTCGATAAAAGGAATCGAGTTTTACGCAATTTCTTGGTCTGTTCAATTCGGTGTCTCAATAAGATTTTAACATTTTTCTTAACAACATCTTTCCCTTCCTGCTTTGCTATACACTCTAATAGGCATCGCGATGCATTCGTGGCTCACTTGTATCGTCGGATTTCTGATATTTGGGAAAGTTTTTCTATCGCTCGATTTCGGTGCACTACCTCCAGATTCCAATATCGCGGGTTTCGAACTGTGATGGAAATTGAAATTTGTAACGTTTCGAGGTTACAAGAGCAACTCTGTACGAAAAGGAACGGTTGAGTATTTACTTATGGAATTGAGACGAACAGATGAAAAGATCAGAGAGCACCGGATATTCATATTATGGTTTCGAGTTTGGTTTAAAAGAGATTCTCGAAATTGGAACGAATGACCAAGCAATGCAGGTAATAATCGATACGAAATTGAAAAGAATTTTTATACCACATTTTCTTTCTTTCGAACTCCGCGTTCTTATTATACAAGGTGTTGAAAACTTTGTTTTCGAATAAACTGAAATTCTAGAAATTGGGATTAATTCTGAGTGTGATTCATTTTCAAATCAAGTTAACGAGATCTCTTATTTTCGCAAAGAAAGTATGAATTTATACGTAGATAATCGATAGGCAATTGAAAAGAATTTACCACCAATTTTTTGTTGTTGTTAAACATTGCGTTGGAAATTATTTTTATTATGCAGACTGCTGTAGGTTTTTTTTTTTTTTTGACAAACTGAGATTCTTCAAATTTGAATAAAAACTAATGAAATCTATCGTTTTTGCAAAATAAAGTATGAATTTATAAGCAAAGTAATTCTTTTATCACCTTTTTCTCATGAATTTCCTTTTGGAAATTCTTTTTATCATACCAAATGTTGCATGTGTATCTTGACAAATTGATATTCTTGAAATTGGAACGAATTCTATATGTATACTTAATTTTCAAAGCAAGCTAAAAAAATCTCTCGTTTTTGTAAAATGAGGTATGAATTTATAAGCACACAATTGATACGCAATTGAAAGAAATTTCTTTACCACTTTTTTCCCCTCGAATTTCGTGTTTGAAATTATTTTTAACATAACAAGTGTTACATATGTTTCTTGATAAACTGAGATTCTCAAAATTGGAACGAATTCTGTAAGTATACTTAATTTTTTAATCAAGTTAAAGGAATATTTTGGTTTTGCAAAATAAAATACAAGTTTATACTTTCTTTATATCGACATAGGGCAGAGATAGGATGAAAGAGACATTTTTTGTTTCAAAGAAGATATAAAAGAAGCTAAAAGAACATTTTACTTCTAACTGATAACATTGGAAATGTCAGTTACTTGGCTGTAACTATTGATATTGTTAAACCTGTCTTATTTTTCACTGTTTAAAAAAGTATATTTTATCTCTTTCGTAAATTGGCTGTATCGAATGGGACATTGATACTTATGAATGAAACAGTATATTAAAACACGATAATATTAACATTATTTCTTTAATTATTATTTCTTCATGAACAAAATCACAATATTATCGATTTGCTTCTTCAAAAAAATAAACACCACGTTATTGCCAAAATACTCGTAACAAAATATACATTAAAATTATATACCTATTGGAAATGCAAAAATAATCCTCAAATTAAAGAACAGAAAATAATCTTTACACAAACAATAAAATATAATTCTTACTTTATATAATAACGAAATTATTTGTTTAATACTAATAATTAATTTTAACGAAATTTGATTAATAAGTAATTAATTAAATTAATATTAACGAAAACACATAATATTGATTCATAAAAGTGTCCCATTTATAAATTTTTCTTATGTCCCTTCCCATAATTACAGCAAGAAAATTGAAAATCTACTTATAAATCAATAAAATATTGAATGAAAAGTAGCAAATGATTCATGTTAGCGGTTTTTAAATAAATACTTGTTCGGATAGAGCAGTAGAAATCAATTGATAACAAAAGTACTTTGCTAAACGTTTCGAGGAACTATCAGAAATTTTACTTTCGATATTGAAACAGTTCAATCGTATATTACTGCCATATTTAAAACGGCAACGATTGAAAATTTCAACAATTTTACTACGTATATTTTTTCATTTCACGCTAAGAAATGAAAAAATTGTCGTCGTAGACAGATCTTTCAGTTTTAGAATATTTAGGCAATGTCTTTTTCAGACCACGTCTTTCCTATGTGATATCATGTTGAGAGAAACATTGAGAAACAAGAGTTATTTCTGTTAGCATTATTAATACATTTCAAGAAGATTTCAAGAATTAGGAAAGAATAGTATCTTCCACGTTAGTTAAAAAAAAAAAAGCAAAAAGAAGAAAGTGGTAATGAGACGATCCAAGGGGAAAAACATTTTTTATTCGATTCATTTCAATGTTGTGCAAGAGCTAATTGCTTCACTTTAAATCTGCACAGTTCTGCTCACTCGTCCATTAAAGTTTCAACTGAAACTTCCAGCTGTACCGAGTAAAATTATAATTGCTCATGGAAAATTTCGAACGTGCCGTGGGTACCGAGTAACGAAATATGGCGTACGAAGTGTGTGACTAATTTCAGCAGATAGAAGAAAAACGGGAAGAATGAAACCGTTGAGTGAATTTATCAGTATAAAGAAATTAACTTTGTTCATTTCTATTAATAAAAATTAGTTTCGTTGACGTATATGGGAAAATATTATTATCCAATTTGTTTATAATTGCAATTCTAATTGTTTCCACACGGATTGAATTTATTTGAAATTTTGAACACTATAAAATGTTGTTTAAAAGAAAAATTCAATTTTCTCTTCAAATCGAAATTTTTTATAGTTTCTCCTAAAGTTGCTATGAATTTTACTTATCTTTTAGGATTTAACTTTTTCCTGATCGTGAAACAATTGTTTCGCGTTATTCGATAATTTGTATTATTTATCAGTAAAATGACAGTTAATTTGTTCAAATAAAAAATATAATAAACAATAAAAGTACTATAAACAGATCAAAAGAGGATCAAGCAAGTTCTTAAAATTTCGAATAAAGTTTATTAATTGTCAATAAATGTTTGCATTTAGAATGATTTATTTCAATAAAGTTCTCATTGAAATGTTTACCGAGGAAACTCTGAAATATTAATTCTATAATAGTATAATAATTTCTGTAATAATATAAAAATACATAAATCTGAAACACAAGAATATTATATGCTGCAAATATCACGTATCTATATACGACAGCATGTTGATGCATAAACAAGTATACATGATACAGGCTCGCGTTATCAGGTGACTGTATAAAAGCTCACTGCTTCGAAGCTGATGACCTGTCTTCTGAGTCGACTGTTCCACGCGGCCAGAGCCAGCGAGTTTTCGCATAAATTTGCATGGCTCACCATCGATCGAGCCGCTTGTTCAGAACCGAACGAAAAAAATATCAGCACAAAGGCAGCCACGCGGCTCGCTAGCTCGTGTATCAACTTTTTCCGCTCGATGCCATTTCCTTGCCGGCATTTTATGCATTATTCTGTTCGGAGCTCTCACGTTTCGTGCAGGGAACTGGGTCGGTCGCCGGTGTCGAATTAATAAATGGACCACCGTAAGAAGTAAAATGAAACGTGGTGCACGGATGAGATATAAATGTGGCATGGTGAGTGATTAGAAAATTTCCCGTCTAACTGCTGTGCATCTTTATCTGTTTCATTCTGACTGGATTTATGTAGATGTAGCAATCTTATTTAGGTTTTTGCTTAAACACGCTGACTGTCACGGTAGTTGGCAGCAATTGGGATTTTTTTGATTGTTGAAAATGGTTAAAAGAACGTAAATATTATGAACTAGAATATTTTTAAATTTTTTAACTGAATTTTGCTATATTTCGAATTTTTATAATCATCTAGAATGGTTAAAGTAAGATAAATATCATTACTTAAAATATTTTGAATTTTCTTTTTTCATTATTCAGGATGGTCACAGTAACATAAATATCATGGACTATAGCATCTTGAATTTTTTTAAGTGCTTGGAATGGTTAAAGTAAATTAAATATCATCGATTAAAATATTTTGTATTTTTCTTATTATTTAAAACGGTTAAAGTAAGGTAAATGTTATCGACTAAAATATTTTGAATTTTTCTAACTGTTCAGAATGGTTAAAATAAGATAAATATTATCAACTAAAATATTTTAAAATTTTCTGATTGTTTAGAATCGTTAAAATAAGATAAATATTATAAACTAAAATCTTTTGAATTTTTCTAATTATTTGGAATGGTTCAACTAAGGTAAATATCATCAACTAAAATATTTGGTATTTTTTTAATTACTTAAACTACACACTATAAACGCTGTATAGTAGCGTGAAAGTTTGAGAAAAAATTACGAATTAATTTATACACTCTTCACGAAAGCAGAAACAGACAAAAAGAATGCTAATTAATTCGTCACCGTTTCTGCTGCAATTTTCGAAATTGATCTTGCTACTTAACTCCGTGTTAAGAGAATCTCTATCTGCCTTTGAAAACGTTTCTGAAAAGCATGCCTGGTGGCTAACAAAATGGATTCTCGGATTCGTCGAAAGGTATCCAAGGCGACTTGTACAAAAACGAAAGAAAGAAGACGGACAGATACGAGGAAAATCGGGGAAAAACATCCAACAGGAAATCGATTCCCTTGCTAAGCATTTTTCCAGACGTTTCACCGAAGAAGTCTTTCCTTTCCCGATAACAGCTAGGTAAACGTCACTTTTCCAACAGGATAACACTAATTGTACAAGACAGCCGCCATAACGATACCCGAGAAATCATCTATGGTTTTAAAGTATCGAATCCTGATTCTTTCGAAACTTCAACTCTAATACATCTTGATCCTTATTCCCACGTATTTCCAGCTGATCTCTATCATCAGATTCTTATCCGACAGATAATCCGATATGTTTCCACCTTCTCACTGAATTCTCGAGTTAATACCGGAAAACGTTCATCCTAATGGACTCGGCGCGTTTTTTCACCGAATTCGTATGTTCCGTAACTGAAACATTTGGTTTCTGACAGCTTTAAAAGCTGAATTTGTCGACTTTGTCTTGCCAAGCAGGTGAGATCAGCTTTTTGAGAGAGATAAAATATTGTCTTTACCTTTGAACAGTAATATATTCGTAAGGTTCGAGGTTTTCTGTTATTGTTTCGAATCAAAATATTTCTTTTCATTCTTTTTTGTTCTTTTTATCGTAAAGAGCTTTTAGTAAACAGTAGAATCAGGAATCGTGACTCATAGGATTAACTAGGCTGTTGGAGTCATCATTTAGACATAATCTTACTATCCTTTGTACTGATACACTAATTGCTAAATTAGCCTTTTCCCTTCTTCGTATACTGATCTCCTTTTCTACCAAGATTTTCCAAAAATCAAACATCCTTCCAACATTACTTTCACTCTGTCTTCATCTTTTTCTAAGGAACACCGTACAACCAATGACCGAATTTCTACTCTTTCCAATTCTTCACCTTTAAAAATGAAACAATAAATTAGAATAAATTCGTACATATTTTTGAGAAATTTTGTAACAATGCAGATAAAACACACTTTGCTCGCAGCAAAGTAACATTTATGGTTGTGTACCCTTAGAGGAAACGGTAAGGTGTTGGAATGCGGATGAAGAAGCTGTCGCCGATTATTTTCTAACGGTACAATATTTATTGCGACGGAGATCCTTGGTACTCGCGGATTTCGTATTATAAGAAGCGAACTGCGCGAAGGGAGAACAATTTCCAGTCCGTGACTGGACTGGCTCTTTTCTAGGATTATCTTGTAAGGGATTTTGTAGGTATAGGATCTTCCAATAAGAGCGATAGAACCTTAAATCGAAATGAAACGAAAAGTTCGGAAGATAATCACTTTACTCTATTTTAAAATACATTTGATAACATTATACATGAGAAAATGACCGCCACAATTGCAAATATCACATGACGCTGACAACTGAACGACAAAAATGGTGTCTGTGACAATTGAAAGATCTGTCGCTCTTATTGAAAGATCCTATATATTTATGAGGATGGAATCTGATGGAAGAAGGTGGTTAGAACTTGGTTCTAGTGACGAATTGCTGAAAAAATTTTTAAAGAGACAGTCAGCGAGTATATGAGTCCTCTGTTTTTGACATTGCAAGGTTTATGACCATTTTGAGACTCAACGATTGGTTATCCAAGACTCTTCTATCTCATATCATCAATAAGAGACGTTACAACCTCATTTAACGAAACTGTAATTCAGAGTAATAGAAATAAACTTTATTCTTCCATTCGGCACAGTTTAAGTAATATACAACGACAGAAAGCAACAGTAAAGAATTCTGTGACACGTTTTACTGATGAAAATCGAGGAACGATTTTGTTTATCGAAACACACCACAGACACGATTATCGGAAACGTTGTCTTAATTTATTTCCATTCCAGCATTTCGAATATTGCAATACGAGGCTGTGGCATGGCTGTTACAGCCTGGTCCAACGTCGATTCTGGAAAATAATGGTGTTTGATTGCTGAATAATGGGAATCAAAGAGGTCATTGAGTGCTGGTTCCATTCAGCGTAACACTTTCCTCTCGAGCGTGATGGTTATTCGAGTCATAATGGAAATACGACACGCGGCGACGTTTCGGACGTGGTTTCACGAGAACTGACAAATCGTTCGGTGGCTTTCCCTCAATTTCCTATTCTTTTATCAAAATATCGCTGAATATTGTGGATTTTGTGATATTTATTGAATTAGCGGAGACGTTAGTTATGAAAACTGTAGTTTTCGGGAATGATATCAAAACACTGACAAAGATAAACGTCTCAAATGTAACACTTTGATTTTAACAATCTTTTATAGAATGATAGAGTACATATTTCTGACGATATGTGTGAAATATATAGGGTTTTCCAATAAGAGCCATAGAACTTTGAATTGAAATGAAACGAAAAGTAAGAAAAAGATAATCTAGTATTCTTTGCTTTATTTTAAAGCACATTCGATGGCATTATAGAAGAAATATAATATCATATAAATGACAATCACGATTGCGTTTGGTGGAGTGAATAGGACAAACCCAATGTTCGCCTCAAAAATCATCTTCAAGTGATGAAACTTTCTTTTGGATAGATGGTTTTGTCGATAAACACAAATACCGAATTTGGGGAGATGCTAATCTTCAATCAGTAGTCGAGCGATCATCGTATCATAATTAGCGTGGTAATATTAGCGTGGCATTCAACGTGTACTAGGTTATTTTTCGTGTTTTCCGTTTAATTTCAATTCAAAGTTCTATCGCTCTTATTGAAAGATCGTATATTTAAAAGAAGAATCATCTGTGCAAAAAAAAAAGAAACAAAAATAGTGAGGCAAGCAGTTTCTGCTCTTCGAAATAGGAGTAAAATATAAAATGTGTAATGTACACGTGAAAAACAAATTCAATGCTACGCTTTCGAAAATTCCAATGCTTAAATATTTTAAAGAAGCATAAACGAAGAATTATAATAAGGAAGAGAAAAAGGCATAGACAATTTTATTTAATCGGGATTTTAATTTGTAAACCATGAAATTCCAATTTATAAGCCACGCAATATGTCGAATACTACGATCATAGGACACAAACTAGATCTATAAATTTAATTAATTGTATCATTAAATCTATCAAGTAATTAAGGTTAATATTTCACACATATCGTCACAACTATGTATTATATTATCTCACAAATATCGTTAAAATTGGTGTGCTAAAGTGTAAGTGATATAATTTCACATAAACGATGCATCTCGATAAAGTTGTAGCAGTTTGTACATGTTTTCTTCAAGTAAGGAAAAATTTTAATAATAGTAATCTTGAAATATGAACAAATTTTTTGTGTTATTCAATCATTTGTATTTCAAGTTGTTATATAAACAGTATACAAGACTCTATCTGAAAGAAAATAGAATTGTGACGTGAAAATTGTTGGTTTATACTACTTATTGACATCAACGTTCATTTGCAATTTTTCACATTTTTCCAAATTTCTACTTTCAAAATTAATTGATTCTATAACAGTATATCAGTCTTTAGATTTATATTCCTTTTATTATTATTCTCTTGTATTATTCTTCACTTGTATTATTAAATATCTAACATACAACGGCGGATTTAACTTTTTGAGAACTAATAATCACATTAGGCTTCCTTAGTTAAAGCAAATAATGACAATTTCATGAAACTTCTATTGCAAAATTTTACATATTGCACAGAGATGTAAAATAACAAACATAATAAAAACAGTATTCAGATATTAATTGTAAAAATGTAAATAAATGTTACTTTAAAATTTATATTTTTTCCTGACTGAATTGTTTTATTGATTCATTATATCATTTTCATTATATATTATTTTTATTTGACAGGACGGTTAGAAAAATTCAATTATTTTTCGAGCATTGTTGTTCTACATTTATTTTTCATTTTCGATAATTTGGAGAAGATTCTGTCTGTTTTGTAAGTAGTAATGAATATTGTTAATAATAAGTATTTAATACAATAGCCAAATTTGGTAAGACATCTAACGATACTTTTTTCATCAATTAATTTTAACATTTCAGCACATGTCAGCGAACTATTTTCATTTTCTTTTGAAATTAAGATACTCATTAAATCGAATACATTTGCTATCAAACTTGTCATAAATAAATTTGCATACTAACAAATGTATTTTATATAAATCTGACAATCGTTTGTTGATTTATAACAATAAAAATAATAAAATTATTATTTATACAAAAATTAAAACATAAAGGTATTATTATTATTATTATTCTTTATTCCAAAATTAGAAAATTAAATTAACATGATTTTTACTTATTCCAAAATTAGAAAATTAAATTAACATGATTTTTACTTATTCCAAAATTAAAAAATTAAATTATACTTTTCTTATATATACACTTCCGGAAATCCCATAGCGTTTCTAGATCGAAGATCTGTAGTGTCATTAGAAGACTGCGAATTTTTATGCAAATTCATATTTTTCAGAGTACAATAAAAAGGTAGAACTTCGTTAGAAAATTATTTTGTTTATCAGCTATTATAAAAGGCACTAGAACTTATAGTTTCAGATATTTCTTCATATTACGTGTGTTTTGAGCAGTTTTGTATCTTTTAATTCCCTACAAATGCATAAAAATCCGCGATCTAATCATTAGCGTCTGGTTAAATCCGCCTTTGCCTATAATGTAGAAGAAAAGTTAAATCTTGTCCGCTAACGTTTCAGAAATGAATTCTCTAAAGCTTTCTTTGAACAAACTACAAAATATCGTCGTGATCTAAGTTTGCAACACATCGCAAAATTTACTTAAAGCAAACGACAAAGTCCCGTTGTTCCTTTGTAAATCTTTCTCACAGAAATATCAATAAACCTCGCAATATCTTTGCAAGTATTTTAAACATTTATCAAAAGAATCAAACGACTAACAAACCACATTACTTCGACAAAAGAGAGAGTGACTCTTTTACCTTCAGCAAGTCTCTTTCCCTTTAATTTTAGTGACTTCTACTTACAAACCATAATACTTCGACAAAAGAGAGTGACTCGTTCTCGATTAAAAGGACACTCGAATGAATCAACGATCGTTCCTAATTGGCCGCCTAGTACGATGCTCGTTAATAAACCGCGATGAATATTCTCCCTCCTTTTCAACGAAAAGGTGCTGGAAAATTGCGAATTCCGCGATACGAGCGTTCGCTAATTGTTCAAGATAGAAAATTCGTTCAATCCTTGCACGAAATAGCAATACTTAAGGTCCTCGGGTGATATTTCACCTATTTTCGTTGCAAACTTAAATATATGTGTAGATTTATTTATAAATTAAGACAAAAATGTTACGTATATATATATATTATATATGTATAATGAAGTATAATATTTGTATTTTATTTTGTAAATAAATAATCTTACAATTACAACCACGACAAGATTGTTTATTTATAAAATAAGATAAAAATATAATGTATACGTACGTATAATATTTTTATGTTATATATTAATAATAATTGTATAATTAAATAGTAATAGAAGCATAATGAAGTAAAATTATTTATTAAATAAAGATATTATGTATATGTATATATCTGTATAATATATATTATATATATTATATATACATAAATATAATAACGTATACTATTCCTATTATATATATAAATAATCTATTTTTTATAATCTTATAATTACAACTATAACAAGATTATTTATTTCTAAAATAAGATATAAATATTATGTTATTATATTTATATATATATATATATATGTATAATATATATTATATACATTATATATATAAATATAATAACATATACTATTTCTATCTTATTTTATAAACAAATAATCTTGTTGCAGTTGTAATTATAAGATTATTTATTTCCAAAAAAAGATATAAATATTATATGTTATTATATTTTTATATATATATATATTAATTGTAGTTATTTTAACAATAGCTATAATAGAAATTTCACCCGTAGGACGGTTTCGTTAGTTTCTTATATTAATTTTGTCAAGATGAAGTGTCAATAAACTGTGTTTCACTTACAATCATGCATTTCAGACAAATACATAAAAATTACAAATATACTCGGACGCAATTCGAATGCATGATAAAATTCAGAAAGGAAAAATCGGTGAAATTTCACCCGAAAACCATAGAGTTAGGGTTAAAGCACGGTACGTAGTTGCTCATAGTCACCTGACAATAAGAGTAATTTCCCAACACGTGGTTGCATCGTGGTTGTTGGTTTCCCTGGTGGTTGATGCGACCAGGATAAAACGAGGAAAACGGACGAATACACGATGGGGTTTCTGGTTGAGGACAACCACAGAGGTTATGTATTGGGAAAGTGAAGAAAAAAGACGATTGACCACGCCACTGGCAGGAAAATGACTGACGATGAAAAGTGAAGAAACGATCTCTCTCTTTGAAGGCTGAACGAATATGCAAAAAGGAATTCATAACGAGGAGACACATACTTCATGGGATACTGTGTTATTAATACATCTATTCTTGTACTGAGAATACCATTTAGCTTTTAATTAAACTTTCTTCGATCGTTTCATTCCTATAACGTCTCTAGCTGCCACTTTCGATACGCGAGGAAGCTTGATCTCTGATTAATGTTCCTTCTCTCCTTCTTCTTCTTCTTCTTCTTCTTCTGTTTCTTTGCAGATATTCAGCTGACTGATTGCACAGCTTAATTGGTATAGATTGAACATGAGCCAAGTTACAGCCAGTTCAGACGATGCGGTTTTCTTTTTTCTTTCTCTGTCGATTCTGGTACTTCTGTCGAATCGGTAATAGTCGAAGCCAGCGTTCGTAGGATTTTATATCTTCACCGGAAGTACAATTTTCATCGCGTTAATACTTTACTTCCTTTGTTTGTTCTGTTATTTACAGTTTGGCAAAATTGCGATAAATATGTTATCCATTATACTTTGGCATTGACATCGTCATTAAGAAAAGGATCGAAAGAAGATATTGAGTACATCCTGCAGTATTGTAAAAGATAGGGTATCAATTAGGTTTCTATCACATTTTGATGTCTCGATGAAACTACAGTAGACTCTCTCTTATCCGGTTCCGTTTTAACCAGTCAACGGTTTCCGTAGAAACAGACGATGATTTTGCTTTGGCAAAAGAATTTAAATCAAAGAAGCAACTAAAAATTACTGATTTCTTTCAATAAACATTATACTTAGATGTTATATGTAAATAGTAAATATAATAGTATATACATATATTTTACAGTATATTGAATTTTCCTCAATTTTCCCTTTCATAAATCAAGAAAAATCGGATTACCGAGGATTAAAGGAAATAGGCAATTAACAGAAAATTTAACTCTCCTCAGAAGTAGACCCGATTTTCTTTTTTCTTTTTTTTTTTACATGACATGAGACTCATCACAACTTGTATAAATAGACAAAATTATTATCAGCGTAACTGCTTGATACACGTGTTTCATGCAACTTACAATGTGATCCTTTTTTGACGAAACTGATAGCAACGAAAGCGTCAAACTATACTGAATTTATTAATTCATATATTTGAGAGCTGAATATCCAGTGAAAATACAGAAACGTAGGAAAGCTGCTTTGTTAGCGAGTCAGTAAAAGTACCGAATCGATCGAGAAACCGCATCGTTTGAATTAGATGTTAGATGGAGATCGATATCGATTGATCAAATTTTCACGAGTCGCTTTCTGTTGTTTCTCTGATTCGAGAGATCGCAGAAATTTGCTAATCGCTAATTTTTCGTTGTTTCGTGATTATTAACACGTTGAGTGGCGCGTTTGTTTCATGTGACTTTCCATACAGGCCGCGTGGGTCATCGGTGACCCATGTTAGTATATTCGTTACCTGTGTTATTCCTGAATAGCTGTACTCTGCCTGTAGAAGCATTATACATTTATTTAGTACTTTGGATTGAAGACATACTGTGCCACGTGGACTATCGACAACCTACGGTATAATGATTTTAGTATGATAATTAACAGCTAAATGATATTGGTATTAATGTTATACTCAGCTTTACAGTCAAGAATTTAACTTGGTTTGCGATCATTTATTTTTGCAAAGCTATCTTATCCACGCATTCGATTTGTTCACACACATACTTCACCCCCCTCTCTCTTTCTTTCTCTCCTTCTCTCTCTTTCTCTCATTCTCTTTCTGTCTCTCTTTCTCTCTTTTTCTCTTTCTCCTTCTCTCTCTTTTTCTCTCCCTCTCTCTCTTTCTCTCTTTCTCTCTTTTTCTCTTTCTCCTTCTCCCTCTTTCTCTCTCCCTCTCTCTCTTTCTTTCATTCTCTCTTTCTCCTTCTCTCTCTCTCTCTCGCCCTCTCTCTCTTTCTCTCTTTCTCTCTTTCTCTCTCCCTCTCTCCCTCACTCCCTCTCTCTCTTTCTCTCTTTCTCTCTTCTCTCTCTTTCTCTCTTTCTCTCTTTCTCTCTTTCTCTCTTTCTCTCTCTCTCTCTCCCTCTCTCCCTCTCTCCCCCTCTCTCTTTCTCTCTTTCTCTTTCTCTCTTTCTCTCTTTCTCTCTTTCTCTCTTTCTCTCTCTCTTTCTCTCTGTCTTTCTCTCTTTCTCTCTCTCTTTCTTTCTCTCTTTCTTTCTCCCCCCCTCTCCTCTCTCTCTCTCTGTCTTTCTCTCTCTTTCTTTCTCTCCCTTTCTTTCTCTCTTTTTCTCTGTCTCTCTCTCAATCTTTCAATCTCTCTACTAACTTACTGCACCTTTCCTTCCTATTCGTAAGTCTCTCTTTAGTCCTATTAGCCGCTCTCTCCTTTTTTTTATTTTCCTTTTCAGACTCTCAAGCTATTTTATGTTCTTTCTATTCTAACTACCACGTTTTCCATCTTAATACCGCTATTTCGGTTTTCATACAGGCCCTTGTTAAATGTTCTAAGTTTCCAAATCTACCTCCGCACAAATTACACCATTTTCCTTCCCCTCCTTCCCAGTACTTGTCCCAATTTTCTAAATTTCCGCATCACAGGTAAATGATATCGTGAAATATTCTATGATAACGTTTCTTCTTATACAAAATCATCAAACGGCCTAATTGGGAAGTACAACATTGGTCACCGATGGCCCACGCTTCACTCGACGTATTAATAAGTTTCCCGCCGTGAAGAATATGTAACTGTGGGCCACTTGAATTTAATATCTTTCTATTGGTAAAAAAATAAATTTTCAATCACTTCTTCACAGCGAAGCAGTGAGATCATTAAATTTCTATGGAAATTGCTATTATAGATATCTTTTGCACGCAAGTGTTCGCAATTAAATATATCTCCGCTGTTTTTTAAAAAGTCATAACTTTACTGTTGCTGAACTTACTAAAAAACTTGCTTCTTGAGAAAACATAAATTACGTTTCTATGCTATGCATTTGATTTCACTTCAAAGGCATACGACGAAGGTCGTTCAGACTAGGCTTGTTCCATTTAGAATTTCTTCGTTTCTGTCACATCATACATTCTGCTTCATTTACGAAACATCTGTACGTGCAATTAACTTCCTCCCAAACAAACTACAGAATTGAAATCCATGAAATTCTGTGAAAATATTTCTTCAACTTCTCCTTTCGTATGATTAAAAGAAAAAAAAAAGAACGAAATTAATTAGAATTACTATAATAATAAATATTTCAAGCTAGATCTTGTATATTATCGACGATCTATTAACGTTTGATGTTAGATTTTCCGAGTTCGTTGAAAACGGAAAATGTTGAAAGTTGTGCTGAACATCGTTTAAACCAGACGTATATTATTATATTTTTCACAGTGAAGACAGGTTCAACATCCGATCGCGTTATAAAGGAAGTAACGCGTATCAGCCCGTGAAATTGAACTTACTGTTTGCACGAGCTTCTCGATAAACTGATGGACTATCCCTTGCTAAACCCCTAAGGGGGGAAACAGTAGACTATGGGTACACTATAGGACCTTTCAACAGGCAATTAACACAGCAATATACCTAGGAGTTCGGTGTGCTACGAGTAATTCTCTAAAGTATGACACGGGGACAATTAAGTTAGTTAACGTATTCCTCTAAACAAACGAACTGCTCGTTCGACAGTACGAACAATTAATACAATACACCAAAGAGGGGAGAGAAATGCCAAAGAACCGTGCACGTTTGTCAAGGGGCGGGAGGTGAACAACTCGAGTAAGTACCAATAATACAGATGCCTGAGAAACTGAAAAAAAAAAATAGAAATGGAAAAGCAAGTTCCGCGTAAAATATATCTTTCATCGAAAAATTTCGATTACTGTAAGCTCCTATCGTATCGTTAATATTAATTTTTGGTAGAGTGTCAATATTATGTAATTTTAATATTAATATTACGTTAATTTTTATCAAAATTCAAAAAATGGTGTTATTTCGAGTGGAATAAATTTACAGAAAATATTTTTCAATATTCTTTTTGAATAATTTGCTTAAGAACTTTTGTGAACTAAGATAATAAATATTAGGAATATTTTTGAATAAAGTTGAATACACTAAAATTAAAATTGAAATTGATTGCAACAGTTTTCGATTTCCCGGTTGAAATAATTTTGTTTTTTTTTGTTAGATGCATCGCGAAAAGAAGTACAGTTTTCCAGGCAGCCAAGATTTTTGGTACTTGCCATGAAATTACATCATGGAACGGGGTATATAATCTAAACATTAATATAATACAAGCCTGAGGGGGTTGCTTTTGAAGGATTTAAAAAGGAATGCCCGGAGAAAGAAAACTGTCGACGTGAAAGAAATTAAAACAGTCACCGTGTCTGTTCGAGCTTTTACCCTGCTTGTTGTGCTTCTCGTTCTGACGTATGCATAGAGATGGTGAATTTTTTCATTTCATTTGCATATGTAACTTATGAGAAAAATATTCAATGACTGAAACCACGGAAAGGCAATGATTTGCGGATTATACTGTTTCAACGAACATACTGACGAAATAATTACCTATTCGTTGTAACTATTTCATTCTTAGCTACGTTTCATCTTTTTTTCAAACATTGACATGTTAATAAAAATTATTCAATGCGATTGATTCAAACGAAAATCGTCCCATTTGCATTTAAATATAATATAGCATATTTTATCAGATATTTAAAGATAACTAAGTTCTAATGTTCCCGAAGATAAAAAATAGGTAATAAAAGAACTTAAATAAAAGCAATTTTTAAGCTAATTTAAAATTGTACTTTTATCATTAAATGAAGTACTGGTCTTATAAAATGTTCAATTGCTAATTTCAAGTTTCATTGGGGATAAATGACGTATTGTTGATTAATAACGCATTTTAAGTATCTCATGTATCTTTTCTAAAATCACAGCCAATTTTGTCAATCGTTCGTGACACAGTTAAGAAGTTAAGAACAGCATTCAGGTATTCGACAGTAAAGCATTCGCTATTTCGTGCTTTACCATTCGAAAACTAAATAGATTCCCAAGATTAATTTGGCGGGCAAGAGTGGAGTGCGTGAATCCAAGTGAAGTTACATTACCGAACACCCCCATAAGAACACCAACATCTGCAACCCGCACCTACAATTAGCCCTAACAGCATATGCACACATAAGCTTTTCAAACTCAATTTTCTCGTGAACTAAGTCTTAAATGAACAAGTTTTATTGCATATTTTGTTCTTATTCTTTTTTATAAAGTACTACTTTGTGCCTACTTGTACATGTTATTCGACCTGTATAATTTTTATTTGGTAAACGTCGATCTTGAATAGAAACTGAAGTTAGAGCAAAGATAGAAATTGATAAACTCTTGAATTTTCATCTGTTACACTTTGACCATAATCTGCACCACGAGTGTGACTTTGTCGTTATAAGATAAAGAATTAAGTGTTTCTGTTTCTGAAGATTGTAACAGAGTTAACACGTTGACTGCGGTATGAATCAAACACGATTCGCGTTACATTTGTTCAATGTAATCATATTTTGCTTTGCAAAAAGATTTTTCTTTCAGGCCACGTGGTTCATCTATGATTCATATCTGAATGAAATTCTTATGGGTAATGGAAATTTACAGCCTGATAAACAGGTTTATACAGTTAACGCTGTAGAATTTCAACTATATGGTACTACAGGTTGCGTATAATAGGGGTTTTATTGTTACCTGATTTAGGCCAACTTTAAGGACCAGTTCTAAATACTGTAGTATCGAGAAAAGGGAACTTGCGAGGAGCTGGAATTACTTAGTAAAGGTAACCGCTGGCCAGAAAGAGTGAAAACTCGTGGCTGGTGGGAAATCCCGACGAGTCATCAGGCCCAGGTGACGCATTTGAAGCTCTCCGAAAGTCAAAGCATGATCATATTTGATCATATGTGTAAGAGCATTGAACGGAGGGACGAGCCTAATTTATGGCACAGCTAGGAGACGAAGCTCGCCTCAAAAAACAGTCGACGACGACGGACATTACGGCACGAGGCGTGTGGAAAAACAAGGAACTGTTGTCTGTATTTCGGTGCGGATACAATGTCGCGAGAGAAGAGAATGAGTTATTTTCTTGAATAAAAGCTTATATATGCAAGTGGAAAAGTGTTTGCGTGGTGGGAGGACAAACAGTCTTTAAAAAGGGATGTTCTGGGGAAGGAAAAGGAGTTAGTTGGTCGTTAGTCGTTATTAGTTGTTACGAGTCGATCAATTTCGTTGTTTTAGTAGTAAAGCATTAACAGAACAGTTTTAATTAATTAATCACAGTTTTTCTGTTCAATAAATGAAAAAAAATATTTTACTATAATACTTTTATTCTCCTTCTGTCAATGAGAGAACCAGAATCTGAAGACACAGAACTAACATCGCTATATTTGTAACTTTCCAACGGGAATATTTAAATGACTCGTCATCAGATACAGTTTCATTCATCCAAGCTAGAAGTTGCTGTTTTTCGTATTCTGCCATTTTAGTTAGGGCAATTTACAACGTTGCTTATCACTACAATAAATTACATAAACACTGAACGCATATAAATGTTCATAAAATAAGAACATAATACGCAAGTAACATAAAATAATTCTAGATAGTAAATAGCGAATCACGTGGCTTGAGAAGACATTTTTACTGACTGATTTGCACTTGGAAAATCTACTTCGTTGCATGATACAGATACAATCTCATAATATACAAACATTTTACGTTACTTTCAGAAAATTACAAAAAAGAAAACGATGGCCGAGGGATTAAACATCTTTTTTTTTTAACATTATGGCGTCCAACGTGTTAATCCTATTAAAAGCAAAATTCAAAGTGCCTCGTATGAGGAAAACTATCCCAATTAAACAGTTATTTCAATCGACATCCAACGCACTCGATTTCACGTCCGTAGAATACGAATTCAAAGAACTTCGTTCGCTTTGAACGTTCGAGAAACACCTTTTGTTCAGCGCGCACGTTTTATAATTTTCTGTGATTTCAAATTATATTTATAATACGCTTCAAGCGGTAAAATAATAGCTTCTGCATATTTGGGGTTTGATACAAGAAAAGATTACAGTTAACCCTTACACTAATTTTAATAACGTCTTTTAACTAACTTTAGTCGCAGCACGGACTTACAATTTTTATGGATAAACTCGTGATTTTATATTTAATGTATACTTGTATAATATGTTGTGTTTTGATTTCTATCTCTCTGCGTTTGAAATTTTATTCTTATTTATATATTTGCATGTAGAATTTTGGAGGGTCTGAGGCACGCGGATTGGTTATTAACCGTTTGAGCTTTTTCGCGCTTCTCCTGTTCAGTGCTTAAAAGTGCCAGCTAACAGGTCTGTAGAATCGAACTAACTACACTTCTGAACTTTGTCAATGCGTGTCTTTACTGTTACCATTTATGGATGTTCAACTAAATTGAAATCCATACTTTCGTAAGTTTCGAGTTGTTGTTAAAAAGAATTCTTTCATTTATTAAAAATTCAAAGTAACGTAAACGAGAAAAGCTTGGAATTCTTCGACTGAATATTTACAAAGGTCCATGGCATTCAAACGGTTAATGAGATCTTGAAAACAGACCAGGAAGAGGTTGTTTTTCTGATTGGTTCCTTTTTGGCTGGAGTTACCAGCAAGCTAACCGTCTACAATCCATCATGTACCATCAGATACCGAGAGAACTCTCGAGTGACGTGCACGAAATTCCTCGTGCCTCGACCATAACAGGTAGTAACTTTATGAAACGCCTTGACCTTACTAAGACATGCGAAAAATAAAATAGAAACTAGAAAAGGTATTAAGCCGAAAATAAAGAACTATATTACTTGTGTTTAAAGACGTCGTAGAAGGTAACCAATAGTCGGTGACTTCATAAACTTATTGTGTTACATGTTAGCTTTGAATATCTATTAAAAATTAATCCTAACTCTATGTTCCTTTTTTTCGCACGTAGACTCGCGTTATAAAGATGTTGTTACAATGTAACACCTTTCTAGATAAAAATTTCAAATCGAAACGCGCGAAGGAGGACGAGCCTAAAATTGTACGAGAGCTATTGACCGTTCTTTTCATCAACGCGTTTATACACCGCAGGGCAACGCGTTCAGAGAAACGGTGCGCGCACGATTCTCATCGCGGACAGATTAAACGCTCGAAAAGTATTCCTGGTGTCGGTTGCATGCTCACGCACGCCTCGTCACTATGTATACTTGTCTGTCCGTTGACGACAGCGAGCCAGAATATTCACAGCGTCCGGTCGGCCGCAAAAAGGATTTACAGTGAGCAACGGTAGGAAAGTTGTTCACGAGCCGTAAACGTGTTACAACTTCCGAAACGGCACTCCTGATCCATCTCGATGACCCTTCAAGCTTAACACAAGCGCGCGAAAATACGGTACACGATACAACGACGCCGGTGAACTTTTCTTCGAGGAAAAGAGACATTTCTACCCGCAAATTCGTTCTTTGCTATAATAAATAAATGCTATAATAATAAATAAATAGTCGCTATTTCGTTCCTTTGTCGAGCTGCGTCGCGTTTTTGTAATACTTAAAATACTTTATCGACTGTTTCGTTTAATTCAATATTGGCTTGGTTCTTACTATCACACTTATTGTTCTAGAAATTTTCAATCAAAATTAGCGAGAGGGTTTACTATGTCCCTTATTTTCTCTTGTTATAGGGTACTTAATTAATTTGTTGCGATGGCAGCAAGAAACCGATAAATAGGCTCGGTAAAGCTAAAATTCCAGTCGGTAAAGTTTTAAGCGTGGTATTGTTCAATTGAACTTTTTTTTTTTTAGAGAATCGTACTTTTACACTTTGACATTGTTATACAATGATTTTGTTCAGTTGGTGTTTCTTCGGCCGGCAATCGCGTGTTTTGTCACTTTATTCACGCATTCAGAGCAGTAAAAGACAAAACAATTTTCTGATTTCTGTATCAATCGTGAGGAACGAATTGCAAATTTGTAACTCAAAAATGGTCCATAATATGTTTATCCTATTTGTTTTTTTTTTTTTTAAGGGAGAATATTCGACAGAAAATTAACTGATAGTTATTTTTGAAATAAAAGTTTGAGGTTAAGTGGTTTCATATCATTCTTTACGTTGGAGTGAACGGTGCTAAAATTGAATTCATATGCAAATATTCTTTAGGTGAAAAACAATTCTTTTTTTTGAATTATCAAACTGTTAAATCTACGCCCTTATTTACGTAATATTGCTTACATATATTGTAAACAAACTTTCTGGCCAAAATCTTTATTTTCATCGAAGCTCTAAAGTTTTTCAATTTGTTGTCATGGCTAAAATTCTCCTTCTCCATTTATATTCAAACTTTTTTCAAGCGAAAAACAATTTTCTTTTTTTTTTCTCAAAAAATTATCGCACTGTTAAATCCACGCCTTTATTCACGTAATATTGCTTACATATGTTGTAAACAGAATTTCAGGCCAGAATCTTTATTTTCATCGAAGCTCTAAAGTTTTTCAATTTGTTGTCATGACTAAAATTCTCCTTCTCCATTTATATTCAAACTTTTTTCAAGCGAAAAACAATTTTTTTTTTTGTTTTCAAAAAATTATCGCACTGTTAAATCCACGCCTTTATTCACGTAATATTGCTTACATATGTTGTAAACAGAATTTCAGGCCAGAATCTTTATTTTCGTCGAAGCTCTAAAGTTTTTCAATTTGTTGTTATGGCTAAAATTTTCTTCTTAAGATTTGTTCTGTTTATGTTGTGAGATATGTACAATGTTGGCAATTCCTTCGAAACGATGTTACATTCTATGTAACATCAGTTTCCAAGCAATTTTCAAGTGTAATTCCTCGACCACGTCTTGACGAAATGTAATAGACGAGATTGGAATGCAAGTATCGAGAGTACAACTACATGAGGTTCAACCGTATTGCTGAAACGGTGATGAAATGTCGAGAGAAAGGGGAAATATAGTTGCAAATATAGCGATTCTGATCGTTTAAATTGAATTCTATAAATTCGTCGAATTGCTCACTCAGCCAGGGCCAACAACGTTATCCGTCACGTATCGCCAGCGATGATAAACTGTTGACACAGTGTTCCAACAGCTGAACAAGAAGTAAATGTTTTTACACCGTTTATACTGTTACGACAAAATAATTGAACGATCGAAATGAAAGGAAACGTAACTATATGTTCTTGCTATTGAAGGTAACCTGTATGGAATTAGTAGATGTAAGGAAAATCAGGATAACGGTAATGAGTGGTCGACTTAGAAATAAATGTGGGCGGTTAAATTGAGTGAAAGATATTTTTTTGTCTACTCTTAGCGAGTGCTAGTATAAGTGCTAATATAATATACCAAAAATATATTAATTAAAAGTCTTTAAATTGAAATTATACATAATTTAAAGAAAAAAGTTGTATTACTTGATAATATTTGACAATATTTACTTAAATACACGTAAGGTTTCAATTTAACCAAACTGTTGCGTTAGCCTAAACTACGAATAAATTATTCCTTGAATTTCTGATCTTATAAAAGTACAACTTTCATAAATATTATACAAAATGAAATGAATTAAAAAATAAGATTGACTAGAACAAATAAAAATATCTATAATAATTCCAAAAAAAAAAGTAATTTAGATACCAATTACAGAAAGTGAAAATAATATAAATTAACCTTTTATAACTTCAGACGAAAAGTTATAAGTTGGTTATTGTACATCTTTAAAATCGTTGAAAAGAAAGAATTGATAACTGTTATAAGAAAAATTAATTGGTAATAATGTAACAACATAACAATGAAATAACGTAGCATTAACCAAACAAAATGAGACGTATAAAATACAGAAAAGCCAATATGTAACTTTTCAAGTCACATGACGATGTATAGGATTAACTGAATAGCACGAATACGTATTAAAAATTAAAAAAAGAAAACAAACAAATTAAAGTAATAAATTTTCTCAAAATAAAATTCACATGTTACAATTATGCAATGGTTTCTTACGAATAAATTTAAAAAATAATAATTGGAACTTTAATGTATTAATGTACCTTCAATATTATCCTAAAGCAAGTAGGAATAGATAAATTTTGTATATCGTACGATGGAAGCACCTTAAGGGTGATTGATCAACCGGCAAAAATTCAGAAACACGGTCGAGAAAGAAAAAGAGAAAAAAAAAATAGTTCACGTGCCCGTTGAATTTTATTGACATTTCCAGGTCGCGAGTCACATTTTCGTCAGTCTGGCTACGTCGTGGAATTCAAACCTTTTCCGAAAAATTACACGAGAAGATTGCAAAGTGCTCCCATTGGAATACGTGCTGCTTATATCTTACCGCGTGAACTCGATAATGGGAACTAATTAAAGCGAGGGGAACCCGTTGTTAATTAAAGCGAGAATGGCTTGCATTACTGCTGCCTATTACAGCTGCGTTCCAATTGGCCGTGGTTCAGCTGAAAGATTTCAGCATTTGCTTGAATTCCTTCCTCAAAGAAATCTCGAATATTGCCGGTAATAATAAATTTTATTGAAAGCATGACGTAGAATGAAACAAGAAGATTACAGACGGAAGTATATTTCGTACATAAATTTCACAACATTCTTCCACGCGCTATCTTAATGCATAATTCAACGATAAAGTATAAGGGTGTAAAGTATCTCTCTAAGAAAAAAATATTATTTAACTAAGAAAATAAATAAATTTCACTATATATAGAGTGTCACGTAACAAGTTAGCAAAGATCGATTCTAGACGAAAAATTGAATCAAAACTATAGAATAAAGTTTTTTCATTTGGAGCTTGCTTTTTGAGAAAAATCAGTTCGAAAATTTGTCAAGTATACGTGCACGTGATCAAATTTTGGCTAAAATAAAATACTTTTCGAATGAAAATGATCAATGATAAATCGGCTACGATGATAAAATATTTTAGTCGTCATATCCAGTCTTGTTACTATTAGATTTTCATTTATGGAGTCACGTTAAATATATCGTGTACAGCGACGACATAACGAGCACTGAATTATTACGACAAAAAATGATTACATCATTTAATTAATTAAAGTTATCATAATGATACGTTGGAAGACGTTTGGAGAAAACTAAGGAGAGCACAGTTGTGTATCTCTGAGAACATGAACGTTACTTTCAATAAACTATCAATTAAACAAATTTTCAATCAGATATTTCTCAAAGACAAAGTGGTAAGTGGAAAAGTTTTATTCTACATTTTCGACTTTTAGTTTTTCACGTAGAAACGATACCTGTTCGTTTGTACCGTCAGTTATGGAACACTCTGTATCTAATTATATTACACTTCAAACATACTTTATATTATAATTCAATTTTCACAGAAATTAGAAAACTTAATTTCAATCTTAGGAACTCTATGTATTTACTGTATATTCTTAGTAATTGTTACATGTAAATAGTACAATTTCTTTCATCTAATTTGCATACTTTTTATCCGACGCATTACCACGTGTTAGATGTCGATTTGAATGAAATAACGAAGATTAGCATTGGAAGAAATTTTAATTCTTCCTTTCGATGCGTCAGCACGTGTTAGATGTCGATCGAAAAGTGACACGAATTTATGCGAGCTTGAATGCTTTCTTTCGATGCGTTATAAGATAGTTGCAGCGAAGCTCATCGATATTTTCACAAATTCTACCATGACAAATCGTTCTTATTTGTTTATACTCAGATGGATTATTTAAAGAATATTAAAATTATTGCAACTTTGACCCAATCTGATATATTCGCCATAATATTGTCCAACCCGTGATATAGCGAGGTCGTAAATTAAACTCTAAACGCTTTAACAATTTAATTATAAATATAAATATAAACGAATATTTATTAATTACTTCAAGACTAACAACAATCATTTCTGGTTTAATAGCAAATTTTGTTGCTATTAAAAAAATTGTTGCTTCGTCTACTTTAAGTCAATTAGGATTTATAATAATATTAATAAGTACTACACAGGCTGGTTAACACTTCATCTACTCATGATTGAAGTTGTTGCTTACCAAGCTTTATTAAATTATATTGATAAAGAGGAACAATGTAAACCGACGAATATTCGATTTTTCAGCGTTAAATTTCTACGCGGCGTTCGCAAAAATTTACGAATAAAAATTTTTAGACAATGTGTTAAATCTTTATTTGCTCATATTTCTTTCAATTCGATCGTCACGACAATTGAAACGTGTTTTCTTGAATACCTGATCAATTTTACGACCTCGCTGTATGGAAGCTCGAACTATGCAAACATTTTCTGTTTTCGTTTCCTACGCGACGCGATATCTGCTCTTCTGTCTCTCCTTTTGCCGCTTATTTTTATTCGAAATTATCGAGATGATTCGTAGGCTCTCTCAGGAGAGTCGCCTTTTTGTGATAACATCATTTTCGATCCCGTTGCAGCTGGAAAAGTACAGAAAGTTCGTCGACCTGGAAGATGCGGACGGCCACGATATTTCGCTCATCGCTCGACCACTTCGGTGAAAATTAAATTTCTTTCTTGCGGTTAACTCTGCGGCAAAATTAAAGCGGATACCCAAGGCGAAACGCGTCTCCTCGTTAACGACCAGATATCCGGATGGAACTTGTAAAAATATCTCACCGATTGACAAGATTTAATTCGTCGATGAATGTAGATTTCATCGAGGAGGGATTTGAAGAAATTGGCGCGAACAGTAGTGCAATATTACACGCGCTTTGAAAATCGTAAAATCGTCGAGTGAGAAATTTGAAAAATCCAGGCTAATTAGATCTTTCCGTAATATTTCTGCTATTAACAGGTGTAATTATAAAACTCGTTTCCTTGACAATTGTGATCTCTTTAATTGCTCGGTGAATTTTACGTGCAGATGTAAAAATAGGTCGTTAACCATTTGCTTTATAATAACGAGACACGTTCGTGATGTAGATTATGGTTAAGATTTGATAAAAGTGAGTTCTGCTCGTAATAAACTTGAATATTAACTTTAACTTCATAACTTTGTAAGTTTGAGGATTATTAAATAGAAAATGTAATTAATACTTTAATTCTTTTTCGTGTAATATATCTTCAAAGAGACGAATATCTAGAAAAATTATAAAGTTGAACGTGAAAGATGTTTAACATACTATAGTTCTTTAAATTTATAATGATTTTATTAGATAATTCCTTTTTGCGTGCAGTAGAAGTCTGTTCCTTTGCGACGTGATATTTTCTTCAAGAAGCTTTTGCACGTATTTTTAACGAAGCTACGTTGGTTTTGTGAAATAATACTTTTTGATGTTCCAAATGTGAAAACATTGTTACTGTAGCTTGCTGAAAGCTCCGTATTTTCTAACAGAAATGTTAAATAGGAATTAAGCAGAATTTTCAAGAAGCAATAAGCTTTTACAGTGCTCTTTTATTACGTACAGTTAATCTAACGAGAAAGCGTAGCATATGTGTGTGATACTAATTTAGAAAATAAAAGTATCGCTAAAAACGGTAATATATATTCGTTAATAAATATACTATTTTTTAATACGAAGCTTCTGTATTTAGAAACTTTGTTTTCTGCGAAACGAAGCTTTCTTTAATTAGAAATAAATAATGATCATTTTAATTTTTCTATTTGTACATAAAAAGTCAATGCTTTTAAAGTAAGATAATAGTAAGATAACTATTTCTAGCTTCAAAAATATTAGGTGCAGAAATTAATAATTTTCGACTTTTGGAATTTCATAAAGATTTGCGAAATTTCTCAAAAATTCAACTTTTGGAATTTCTTAAAAACTTGTGGAATTTCTCAAAAATTCAACTTTTGGAATTTCTTAAAAACTTGTGGAATTTCTCAAAAATTCGACTTCCGGAATTTCTTAAAAACTTGTGGAATTTCTCAAAAATTCGATTTCGGAAATTCTTAAAAACTTTTACAATTTTTCAAAAATTCAACTTTTAGAATTTCTTAAAGACTTTTAGAATTTCTTAAAGACTTGTGGAATTTCTCAAAAATTCAACTTTTGGAATTTCTTAAAAACTCGTGGAATTTCTCCAAAATTCGACTTTCGGAATTTCTTAAAAACTTGTGGAATATCTGAAAAAATCGACTTTTAGAATTTCTTAAAAACTTTACAATTTTTCAAAAATTCAACTTTTGGAATTTCTTAAAAACTTGTGGAATTTTTCAAAAATTCGACTTTCGGAATTTCTTAAAAACTTGTGGAATATCTGAAAAATTTGACTTTTGGAATTTCTTAAAAACTTGTGGAATATTTGAAAAATTCGACTTTTAGAATTTCTTAAAAACTTTACAATTTTTCAAAAATTCAACTTTTGGAATTAGGTACTTAGACTTGTGGAATTTCTCAAAGATTCAACTTTTGGAATTTCTTAAAAACTTGTGGAATATCTGAAAAATTTGACTTTTGGAATTTCTTAAAGACTTGTGGAATTTCTCAAAAATTCGACTTTCGGAATTTCTTAAAAACTTTTGGAATATCTGAAAAATTCGACTTTTAGAATTTCTTAAAAACTTTTACTAAAGCTTTTAACTAGTTCCTTTCATTCAACCCATTCGCATCTGCAAACGGAATAATCCGTACACGATGACTTTTATTTATCGCCAAACGTGAAACAGTCTGCGAGTTTCTTGTGAATAATACGTAATAAAATTCGAAAATTTCCATGCATTTTACCAGCAAGTTTTATCTCTTTAAATATTATTCAGACTTTTCTAAATAACAATAATGAGTAACACGATCCAATTGACAGTTGAACGTGTTTGACATATAAAACTATGTTCTTAAAGCTATGATATAAATAGGTTAAGAACCTCTTTCAATTTTTCTCACATCGAATAAACTAATTTTCTAATAAATTCAAATTCAATATTATTTCATACATCTAGAACAACACTTTTCAGCAAATTTTTATTTATTACGCATTACGTTTTCTCATTCAGTGTATAAAACTAGCAAACTTAGTATTCTCTAACACACGTCTCAAAAGTATTTTGATCTTCAGAACAACGTTCCACCAAGCGAGGCGTGAGAGAAATTATTACGGTAGAACGACAAACGACAGAACAAGCAGGGCACAACACCACTATTATCACACGTTACATCGTCCAATGAAATCCTTACTCGTTTCAAAGTAACCGTGTAAATCACACCTTTCTCAACGCGTCTTACAATTCTTTCGACGTGATTGTCGAAGTCGTTGAAACGTTCCGTACCGTTTTCGTCGGTTGAATGCAAACAAAATTCGACGAACCCTGCATCCCCCATTCGAAAGAACAATCTTCCTCTAACGTCGTCAAGAATGAATATTCACGTCGAATAGAAATGACAAAATATTGTCCAGTCTGAACAACCTTCGATCTTCTTACCCATTTCATCGGGACATTCTCACGCGCGTTTCTTCCAAGATTTTGCTTCCCGTACAGGATTGATTGACTCAACGAGACAGGCACAAATAACGGTGCACGTGTACATATTTACATGTAGACACAGAGAGGACAGAAAACTGTAACACACGCTTGCGTAATCTACCGTTGTGATAAACATAGGTACCTATTAGAGGAACAGCGTCCGAGGTCGTCGGCATGCTTTCTGCCACGAGGTTCAGGAATACTGTCAGCGACAGCAGTATGGTCACTCCTGTGATTGTTGGAAAAGAGAAAAAACAGAAAACACGTATATACGTATCAGGAAGAATTTCTTAGCCTTTCTGTAAAGAGTTCATATATATCTTTTTTTTTCTTTAATTTTATTTAGATTTTAGAGCATCGACAGACTAAACCTGGAGAAACTATTAGCAACGATTGAGATCATCTTTAGTTAAATATTTCGAGGATTCAATCCGTGACAAAATGATAGTCTATTAAACATTTTTGTGTATTTTTAAGAATATACGCGAGGAAATATATACTTTGTGTATTTTATATATTGTATATCTCATTATACACGTTGAATTTCCTTCAGTTTGAATGCTCAGTGGATACTTAGGCAGATAAAAAAGCAAACATCACCTCTGTTTCAAATGTTCCAATAAAATACATTAAAGGAGGGTAAATGTATCTTTTTATACTATCAAAAGTTTTATATTTGTGGTATTAGGTTTAGTGATTATAGTTGATTTCAAAAAACGTAAGAATAATTATTGAATAAAACATAAATAATTCGACACCGATGTAGCTCGCAGTGTACAGGTCCTTACTTTTCAAAAGCCAAAGTCAACTGTCCTTTCTTACAAAAAAAACCTTCATTCACCCTCTACTCCAGTGGTTCCCAAACCTTTTTGTCCTACCGCCCCGTTTCCAGAAAAAAATACTACATAGCGCCCCCTGGAAATTAATTTTTTTTCAATTTTAATAGCAATTAATAGGAAATATATATGTATTAATGTTTCTACCTTTTTCGTAAAATATAGTAAAGAAAGGTGTAAATTAGAAACATTGAACTTATGAAACTATTTGAGCCGTTTATTTTGAAAGTGGCCTAACTCCATTTGTCAATTTTTTCCGGTTATCATGGTTACATGTACAACTTCATGTTATTTATCAGTAAAGCATTTCAGGTTGCTTATATTCCTTAAATATCTCGATTTGAAGATAAATGGATTTAGGCCACTTTCAAAATAAACGGCTCATTTATTGAACTTAGAATAGAATTTAATATAATCACCACCCCCCTGAATCTCTGCAGCACCCACCATGGGGCGGTGGCGCCCACTTTGGGAATCACTGCTCTACTCCAACCACCATGCACTCGTCACCCTTGCCTACGCATCGCTCGGAAAAACACTCACCAGTCCTTGGACCTGGTCTTCGTCAATCTCTTTCTCTTTTACGACCCTCTTCCTGTCTTTACAAATGTACACTGTCTACGTTCTAAACTACGATACTACATATTAAATAAAATTTATGTTTTAAGTTTGATACTATTGATTCATAAGGAGCGGCATCGCGTTTAACCCATTGACTGCCAACTACGAGATATCTCGTAGTAAGCGTCTGTACCCAAAACTGCCAGCTACGAGATATCTCGTACTGTTTTTTTTTTTCAATAAAAATACTGTAAATGCCATTGCAATATTCTATCAGTAACTTAATATTATATTTTGTAAAACTTCATGTTTTCTTTAAAATAAAACCGTGGCACCCAGGGCAAAACGCGCTAAATTTGCGTGGCAGTCAATGGGTTAATGTGTTAATTGCGCCACCTGAAGAACAATGGTAGAAATTAGCTAATTTTCGACTTGCCTGACAACGAAACTTTTTTACAGGATATGATTTTACAGGTTTTAAGGAATCCGAAATGCATAATTATATGTGCAGTCAAAAACTTTTCATTATCGAGATATTTCTTAACCCAGTTGCACCATTAGCGTATATAGGTGCGTAATTTTCCTGGGTGTTATCACCAGAGCGTATACAAGGTGGTCCACGCAATTGTTTCAGGTCGTAATTTCGTTATTAATGCTTTTACGAGAAAATACCAAAGGTGAAGCATGAAAGAAGAGAAATGGCTCGAAGAGTAGTACATTTGTAGGCTCTTAACTTTTTTATTTTAAGTGCAACATGTGCAATTAAAAATTGCATCATTTCTTTAAATGGAAATGCATACTTTTTGTTACACAGATAGATTCTTCTATTCGTTCTACGTAAAAGGTTATTGGAGTATTATGGCAAAAACAATTATTAGTTCTGAAGATATTTTCAAAAACACTGTTAGTAAAATATATTTTCTTTTATTTAGTGAAATGCAATCACAATTTTTCAAACTTTTAGTCTTCATACTCGAGTTACGATACGTAACTGCTACTGAATTTTGAAATGCTTACTCGTAGAAATCAGTTGCTGTTATGACAACAATTTCGAAACGTTGTTTACGTTTCCAACACAGTTACGAAGCATTTGAGCATCTTCTTCAATAATTTTTTGAAAATATCTCGGGAACTAATAATTTGTTTGCCACGGTACTCCAATAAGTTTTTCCGTAGAATGAACAGGCGAATCGAACTGTGCAAAAAAGTTTCAGTAAAAAGTTAGATGTTCCATTCTCAGTTGTAAAATTTGTCAAATTATTTTCGAGAGTTTAAAAATGAATAATTTTCAAATTTGTTTCGTTAAACTCAAATGGAAGTACGAGCCAAATTTTTGAAATGTCTATTGGCGCCAATAGTAATCAAAAGATTAAATAGAATTAGAGTTTCATGTTTTGCCATTATATGCACAATTTTATCCACCTTCCATAACCTATTTGCATCATTAGCATGTATATTTATATTCATAATTTTCCTAGTCGTTATCACTAGAAAGTATATACACGCTCGTTCGTATCCTATGTGAATAGCAAATAAATATAAATAACAATTTCTCCGAGACTTATTTTATCTTACATTTTTATTTTCTTCTTCTTCTCTTTATTAAAGAGCACTATATTTTCATCACGAAGTAATTGACACATGATGACTATATTTTCTAATCAAAATAAAAAATAAAAAAAATATAAACATACGTACATACAAACTTCTTCATTCTCATCAATCAAAAATTACTGAAATATTAAATTTATAATACTTTTTAAAATGTCTGTACTTAGATTTAACGTTTAACTGGTATAATGGGGTCACCCATGACCCCAAGGATGCAAAGTCCGTTACAAAACGTTCGTTGTCTAATTTTAAAAATTGTATTTCCACTTCGTTTTATAGTAAACGTTTAATTTTCCATGGCTTTATTATTTTATACACTATCCAAGAACAGAATATTCATACAGATTTATTCAGAATCAGATTAACATATTTCTCTACACTTTTTATTTGAGGTTTGTCATCTCCCCAGTATCCCAGCTACGTTTGTGAAAAGCATTAAAACAATTTAAGCGTATAAAGTTATTTCGTATGTACCTGTTCTACTATAAATTTTCAGAATGAATCATTTACTTCCCAGATGATCGTAATTTTATAAAAGTTCACGTTCAGCAAGTGTCCCAATATTTACGAAAGGAAGTGTATATTTTTCTTGCGTATATTCTCAGAAATAAACAAAAATATTTCAGTAGACTATCATTCTGTCACTGGACTGTAATATCGTCCTCTTTTTTCATTCGGTTGGCTCGTTGTTTGCTTTTTTCTTTTTCCTAGAAAGTGTACAGTACTTGTTCCATAGAGTTTCTGCTAGAGAAACATTTCGGAATTTCCGAACGTGTTTGAAACGCACCGAGCTTGGCGTCTCGTGTATTGGTACGCTTCGATGAATACGCTCTGGAACAGAAGGTTACCGGACTCTGCGAGAACTCCGGTTGTTTTTCGAATCGAATCTCTCCGTGTACCACTCCGCCGACGGAAGCGAATTTTGGTCTAAACCGTTTCACTTTGAATCGATTTAAGGAAAGTGTACGTTTCTCGTTTTCCACCCGAGAATCAAGATTACCTTTCTTTCTATCGTCTTTCTGTTCTTTGCAAATGAAATCGTCGATATGCTTCCCAGTCAAATAGGATTGGAGGTTCGAAACGAGCCTGATGTGTATGATTGTTCCGTTCAAGTTTGCGGTTACGTGACACACTTCGAAAACAGCCTTCTTTGCTGTTAATACTATCGGGACAAACAAAAATAATCGACAAAACGTTTAGCTGAATAGCGGAGCATAGTTTGTGATCGTCGCTGGTAAAAATAAGCTTGAACCTATCGAGGATTTCGTTTTCAACGTTTTACAACTGTTACAAGTTGAAAATCTCATTTGTTCATATGTTTGAAGTTATGCCCATATGTTTTGATACATCTTGTATATCGATGGATACAAATTGCATGTAAGGTACATATTTCTCTTTCTCGAAAATCTTTTTTATCTTATCTATCTCGAAAAAGAAGTTTGAGTAGGGTAAAGTAGCCGAATATGAGACCCATTTCTTTAAGCAAGCACAATTCTCGATTAAAAATACTTTTATTAAAATACGATACATGTTTTAAATGTAAGATGTCTACACTTTTGCATCATAATTAAAAATTATAACGAAATAGATACAGTTCCATCGTAATAAAATAAAATTGAAAAGTATGCAAAATCATGACTTCAAAAACTGGTCGCCTAATATGAGACCCAGGTTTCATCTTGTCAAAACTTATTTTTTCTGTTTTTTTTTTTCACAAATTGGGCATATTAAATTAATTTCGTCTACACCATAGTTTTCATGGATCCACTGGTAACATTTCATACACTAAACTCACTGCTTTTTATTTTCAGCATGCAATAAAAAAGAAAAAATAGTAAGCAATTGATTCGCCAGCTCTTTTTAAGCGAATTTAACTCAAGAGTATTATTCTCAAGAGTTAAATAATCCCGTAATGAAATTTTATTAGGAAAACTTATTTTTTCTGTTTTTCTTCACACATTGGCCACATAAAATTAATTTCATCTGCACCGCTAGTCTTCATGGGCCCATTGGTAACATTTTATACATTAAACCCATTGTTCACCATGTATATCTGAAGAATAAAGTCCTGTGCAAAACAAGCATTCTGCATTATAATCTTCATATGCTTGTTCAAGACAGTACCTTGTTTTCTACGCCACATTTGAATAATGCAATTAAACAGAGGACTGTTGCCACGACGTTCAAGACTTCTCCGTAACGGAGATAGGCTGGAGTCTCATATTAGATTACTGTACCTTACCTGAATAAAAAGTAACTTTTTTTAATGGAAAGAAATATCTCCAGGTTTGATTTTTAATCTTTTCTCATCTTTCGAACAGCTTTAGAATTCCACGTTCGTAAATTTCCTTCCTCCTCCCTTTTTTTTTTTTTTAATATAACAGCATAATATAAAATATTTTCATTTTATTATAGAAACTAATTATTTTATTTGATGTAGAAATTGTGAAACAAATTTAATCTGGAATTTTCTGGTTAAAATGTATGATTAGGTGTTAGATGTCAAATAACTATGTGATTTCAAAATTTATATTATATCGAATAATGAAATTGAACTACGGTTAGTTTTGAAAGAAAGGACTGTTGCTACGACGTTTGAAACTTCTCCGTAATAAAAATAGGCTGGGGTCTCATATTAGGTTACTTTATCCTAATTATAGAAACTAACTTCATGTTATTAACTCATGTGACAAAAATATTTAATAGAATTCTGAATATTATAGCTTTTTCACGAAGGTATACTGTCTAGCATTCGTAAAGATATAGTTTCAAAGGTAAAATTCGTCGATATCGGTATTCTTGTCAAAAAAACTATGCAATTTTCGTAGAGTTCGCCTAGTAAGAAATTACGCGCAGAAGACTTGAAAAGTGACAACTTTAGTTTAATGGAACGCAACCCTCGTATTTCGCATTCGAGTTTTACGAATTTTCTCCGCGTAGACTTTTAATGATCCTACTCATGGGAGGGGAAAAAATCGAAAGACGGGAATAATTTAACGTTACGTCTGCGAGGAAAAGTTTGATAATGAATAGCTTCGTTGTACCCAAGTACTTTGCCCACGTTATGGAAACGATAGAAAGGATCGATTATTCACCATGGTTTAAGTCTTGAGAAAACTAATTTCTTTTGAAATGTTCAAGACTCTTTTGTACTTTGTAAGTTACAAAATGTTCGTATCATTCTGATGAAATTCACGTTACTTCTCATTCTTCGTCAAATTCTAATTCTGCGAATTAGAATTCTAATTCACAAAATTAGAATTCTGTAAATTTAATTTTGGTTATTTGTTTAAAATTTATCGGTTTATCTATGAAAATTTTTGTCAATTCTTAACTTCCTCAAATTCTAATTCTGCGAGTATCAATTATTTTGTGAATTAGAATACTGAGAATTTAATTCTGATTATTTGTTTAAAATTTATCTAATTTTTCGAATTTAATTTTAATAATCTGTTTAAAATTGATCGGTTTATCTATGCAAATTTTTGCTCATCCTTAACTTCGTCAAATTCTAATAAATTTACAAAATTAGAATTTTGAGAATTTAATTTTGTTTCTCTGTTTAAAATTTATCGGTTCATCTATGAAAATGTTTGCTGATTCTTGACTGCACCAAATTCTAATTCTGTGAATTAGAATTCCGTGAATTTAATTATGGTTATCTGTTACCTATGAATTTTTTTGCAAATCGAATTTCAGTTATATAAAATTTCTTATTCAGTAAAACTTCTATTGTAAGTTTGTATAGATTCCTATTTTTTCAGGATTTTTTATTTTTTCTAGAAACTGTTACATTCTACTTCGCGTTCCATCAAAGCCAAATGTTTGCCGTCGTCAACCTGCATTTCTTCACGATTCACGTGTCCAACGAATGATAAACGAGCTGATTGAAGAAACACTCGACAAAGAAATGCGACATATATAGAGCCCTTCAATCACCGTCACGGAAAGATTGAAGAATATTTGGGGGCCAAGCTTAATGGGCGTTCGAGTAAATTCTTCCATGAGTACCAGACTGCATCGATAATGCACTTTTATAACACTCGAACGTGGAATCTTAAAGAAACTTCAAATGAACATAGAAATTTATCAAAATTTTATATTGAGGATAAAATAGAATCTTGTGTTATTAAAAATTTGCTATTTGTCATGTGTATAAATTTAAATTCATTTTGAAATATTATTACATTAAATAACTATTGTATGTGTACTCTAATAACTATAATATTCTTTGATTCTATGTAATTGTATTTTCATGAAAATTTATTACCACGGTTTATAGAAAATTTCATGCTCTTTTTTTTAAATTACAATATATGCAGATTTATAATTTAGTATTTTTTAAAAGTAAAAGTAAACGTAAAAGTATGTTAAACAGTGCGGTATTCTCTTAAACCAGAAAATAAAATAAAAGCACGTTGAGCAATTTAGTATTTTCTTGAAGTAGAAGTAAAAGTGAAAATACGTTAAATAATCCAATACTATTTCAAAGCAAAGAGGAAAATAAAAAGATGTTAAAAGATTTTGCATTTCTTCAAAGTAGAAGTAAAAGTAAAAATATATTGAATAATTAAGTATTTTTGTAAAGTAAAGAAGAAAATAAAAATATGTTAAACAATTTAGTACTATTTAAAAGTAGAAGTAAAAGTGAAAATATATTAAACAATTCAGTATTTTTTTTTTTTTAACAAAAAAGAAAATGAAAATATCTTAAATGATTTAGTATTTTTTAAAAATAGACGTAAAAATGTATTAAATAATTCAATATTTTTTTAAAACAAAGAGGAATATAAGAATACGTTAAACAATTTTGCACTTTTTAAACAAGTGTAATAACGCTGGAAATAAACATGTCTAAACAACGATATACGATAAAATACACAAAAGTATCGAGTATGTACACTATTCACAAAAATTTTGGGATCACGTATAAATTTTCATAAATATTAAATCTTTCTAGATTTTAAATCAACGTTTATTTTCCTGATAGTTATACAGCAGATTTTTATGCAAATTCATATTTTCGAAAACATAGTAAAAAAGGTAGAATTTTGGTAGAAAATTATTTCACCTGTCAGATATTACAAAAAGCACTATAATTTGGATATTTTTCATATTTTTTCACGATTCGGTGTAATTACTAGACTTTTGTACAAACTCATATTTTCAAGAATATAGTAAAGAAAGATAAAATCTCCATAAAAAATGATTCTATCTATCAGGTATTATAAAAAACACTATAATTATGATAGTTCGTATATTCCTTCATATTACATGCATTCTGTGCAATTTCTCACCTCTAAATCTCTTATAAATACATAAAAATTCAGAATCCTCTCTAACAATTAATTTAAACGATGAAATATTCGTTCAAACATTTCTACGATTGTCAATTATTTTCCTTAAACTTTTTATTACCGTGCAATTATTTATTTTTACTAACATGCAACAGTGATACCAAATTTTTGATCAATAGTGTATATCCATATTTTTCATGTCACTAAACGAAGAAACAAAAAATATTTTAATGTTTGTATTAATTATATTAAATATTCTTAATATACAAATTAATTATCACACAAATAACATACAAAATTAGTATGTTAAATAATGTTAAAATAGCTGAAAAATTCTTAAAATGTACAATGAATCAGTGTAAACAATCTAAATTTTAAATTTTAATCGTACATTTGAAATTTCCCAAGAAGTTGCACCAAAATCGTTGTACAAGGGAGCGTGACAGCGTTCCTTCTACTGACTAGTAGTCATCGAATTAAATTGCCGTGTGACGTGTTGCTTATTGCAAGCCACGCAAGATGGAGTATATCGGTGCACCGAAGGGCGCGAATTCGTAATTTCCGTACCGAGCTTATGCGATTGGGTAACCATAATCCCACGCGTGAACGAGTATTCCAGGCTAGGTAACTTGTTCCCATGCTGCGAGCACACAGAATCAGCTCAGTCGTTAATAACTTTACGCGGTGCGGTTAACGTGTCTAGAATTGCATTATTACGCGATAACCACCATCATTTACAGGAGAGTCTCGATAATTCATGTTCGTTCAGGCATTCCACGTTAATTTAAGTTCGTTTTATGGAAGAAAGAACGGACCTCTTATTTCCATGCTCGCCGATTTTAGGCTAAATATCATTTTGTTATCGTTTCTTTCGTTAAACAACGTTCAAAGTACTCGATTTAAGTAGAATTTCATGTACAGAGTGTCGTTCGATGTACAGTCGAGTCTTTGTCACAGAAAACTGCGTAAAAAGGACTCAATTTATGTTGAATACATTAAACATGCGTTCCATAATTTTCTAAAATCACGAAACCAAAACAATGATTACACGAAAATCATTGAAACGAAAGTAATTTAAAGTTGCGTCGAAAAGTTTAGAGAAATTCAAGAAACTAGGAATGCCTAACAAATTTCTTCGAAAATCTGAGAGAAATTTATATGAAACTTAAAATAAATTAGTCCTCAGACTTTACTCGTTTGTTTTTATAGAAAAGCATCACTTTTTTTTGTTTTACATTTGTTTTCATCAGAATTATTGTCGCTATTTGTACCTTTTTCCATTCGAATTATTATTCGGCACAAAATTGAACGTATTTGCAAGAAAATGCATAATGTCTGTTAATACTGTATAACTAAATTGCTTATAAATTAAACGAAACGATTCATTTTTTGCTTAATAAAGAATATGTACTTTATTTTACCCGTTTTTGACGAATTTCTATAGAAATAGGTAAAGAAGAAATTTCTGTAAATCTAATATCAACCTTTTGCACTCATAGACACAATAATTTCATTTCAGTTTCGTTAATATTAATATAAACAAATGGAACTATATAAATTTATAAATAATTTATCATTTCTTCTTCTCGAAAGAAAACTTCCGATTTTCAAATGTATTTACTAGCGAAAGTGTAGCGATTGTATGAAGAAAATACTCAGAATGCAAAGGGTTAATAATAATGAACAATTTTTAATTTCTTTAAATTTCGTCATTTAAATATTACTCATTTCTCTGAGGAGAATTATGGAATTTTATTGATAACAAGTAGAGGCAATAACGAATTTATTCCAACATGAGTAGCGTTTATGCAACACACAAGAGGTCATTATCAGGTAGCGTCCATTATCAGAGAATTCATGCGGTAGAGGATAAACATTAGTTGCCTGTCCACGTTCAACAAATATTGCGGCTATCACGCAAGCACATGAACACAGGGGGTGACTACGTAAATTTACATAATTTCCATAGAAGAGAACTTAGAAGGCGGATTAACACGTTTCAAATATGATATTTCGAAAAGATGTGCGTTTCATTACGTCCACTCGTTTCCCTTCCGGTATCTTTAACGTGCACACATCATATTTCCAGAGATTCGTGTACACTTTAACAACGTAACAATTCTTCACAACTCTTTCAGTTCACGCTTCTACCTATAAAAGCACTATTAACATTAGAATTATCAAGAATGTCGAAATGACGAACGAGAAACTGAATTTTTCCTTCAAAAAATCGATCTAAGACAACTTAATTATATATTGTTAACTAATTTAAAAATTCGGATATGTTTTCGTATCATTTCATTAATAAAAGTCAGGAGAAGTTGCTGAAAAATAATAGCAATTGTTTCTGTAATTTCCGTCAAATTGATGGATCCTGTAAATTTAGTGTTAATACTAGTAACATCGTGTTAGTATAATTCTAGGAATTTATGATGATTTTTAATAAGATGGAATAATTCATATTTGTTTCTTTACAAATATTTTAATTTTTAATTATTTACTTATAATTTATATAAAATCGAGTTTGTCCTATTCACTTTACCAAACACAATTATAGTGGTCATTTATGTAATATTGTATTTCATGTATAATGCCATTGAATGTATTTTAAAATAATGTAACTAATACTAGATTATCATTCGTACCTTTTATGTTATTTCAATTTAAAGTTCTATCGCTCTTATTGGAAGACCCTATATTATCTCAAATTTGGCTATTGCGATAAAAAAAAATATGAAAAATGGAAAATAACGAATTCGATAATCACTGACAACAGAAAGCAGATTAATAGGCTCTCGACCGATAAAGATTGGGAGTAAAAAGCTGATTAACACTAGATTTACGGGATGACGTCAATTTGACGGATTTGAGATTTCACGAGAGAAATTACAAAAACGATTGTTATTATTCCCTAGCAACTTTTTCTTACTTTTATTTATGGAATGATACGAAAATATATCCGAATTTGTAAATATGTTAGTAATATACAGTTATATTGTCTCTAACAAATCGATTTCTGGAAGGAAAGATTCAGTTCCTGGTTCACACAAGAAAAGCCCGTAAATCTAGTGTTAATAGCCTTTCAATAGGTAAAGTGTTAACATTAGAATCTGCTTCCTCTGAAACCGCTCCACTCTATGTGAAATATTTTCCGCTACGAACAGCTAAACTGCGGATTTTTATGCATTTATAGGAAATGTAAAGGCGCAAAATTGCACAGAATGCACGCAACACGAAAAAATATATAAAATATATAAATTACAATGTTTTTTATGATATCTGATAGGTGAAACAGTTTTCTACAGACGTTCTACTTTATTTATTATACTCTGAAAAATATGAATTTGTATAAAAATTTATAGTCTAATTATTAGGGAAGTTATTATTAATCTTCACAATGTCAATTTCAAATCTACGAAGAATTAGTAACATAATTAGATAATATTGATGAAAGTTTGCAGATTACAAAATTTTGGCGAATAATATACATACTTGATACTTTTGTGCTCTATCGTTGTATAAGTTTGTTTGTTCCGAACGTAATCAAGCTTCAAAAAAATACTAAATTGTTGAACGTATTCTCGTTTTCGTCTTTAGAAAAATACCGAATTGTTTAACAAATTTTTACTTTCACTGCTACTTTAAGGAAATACTGAATTATTTGACGTTCTTCTATTTCCTTTTTTGCTTGAAAAATATACAGAATTGTTTAATATATTTTTACCTTTACTTCTATTTTTCTTTTGTTTTTATGTATGAGAGCTTAATATTGCATCAACTGTTGAGTTATTAATGACGTCTTAACACATTGTAAAAACCTGGGTGCTGGCAGTCACATTGCTTATTTACGGGGAATGGACACTCGAAAGAAAGTATATTACAAATTTTATACATTTTCACAAAAGAATATATAGTATATTTTTGTTGAACATTATACGTTTCAACAAAAATCAAACATCCGTCAAAACCGATAAATTGGAAATCCCACAATAATACGGGACCGGCGTAGAATCTGTTAAAAGATATTTTCTGTATGTTGTTGCACCCTATTCTCTCGACTAATTTGATTTCTTTTAAAATTTCTATTAATAAATCGATTATTTTTTCCTTGTCAAGTCTATACATGTTTATCGATGTTAAATTGTTATCACTAACATTGCGTCAGTTAGTAAGCAAAAATGAATTGTGTTATGAATGACAAACACTGCTTATGAGAATAATGGAGCGGACCAGATGTCATCGTGTCCATAGGCCTTTAATTGTTTATACCTAAGGCCCTAGACAATAAACAGTCGTTTTCCAGATCTCCTTTTGTTTAACACTAGATTTACGGGCTTTTCTTGTGTGAACCAGAAACTGAATCTTTCCTTCCAGAAATCGATTTGTTAGAGACAACATAACTGTATATTACTAACATATTTACAAATTCGGATATATTTTCGTATCATTCCATAAATAAAAGTAAGAAAAAGTTGCTAGGAAATAATAACAATCGTTTTTTGTAATTTCTCTCGTGAAATCTCAAATCCGTCAAATTGACGTGTCCCGTAAATCTAGTGTTAAGTGAGCAGCAGACTTTCTGCTCACCTTTACGGGTTTTGACTCTCACTTGTTTTATAATAATCAAACGGTGAAGACGTCCTTCCACGCCGCCATAATAAAGTTTAGATAAAAGAATCTCAGTCTTTGACTTTTATTTAATAACCCATCTCCAATAACCCATCGACAACGTGACAATTCTTTGCTTTTGTTTCTACTACATTTTTAAAGATACGAATTTGCATAAAAATCCATAGTTTAATAATAACAGTCGCGTAAAATCGAATAGAAGCGATATCTTGCGAACCACCTTGTATATGTGACTGTTTAACATAATACTGTGAGAAATCTTTCGAGAAATGTTAAATTCGCTGGAATTCCCTGCAACGCGTTACTTTTCTCACGATGGAAAAGTGTTGCAATTCGTTGTTCCCATTGGACGACATTAATCTTCCGATTAATTCCGGCGCAGAAAGCATACATCCATTTGCAAAAAGGATTTGCATTCAAGTAGTAAGGATTTACGAGGAGAGATACATTTGTCCCTTCCTTGTGGGTACGTTCCGAGTCACGACCGGATGCTTCACCGATAGATTACCTTGTCTCACGGATCATTTACGAATTGGCAGAAAATCGTATACAACCCGCTTGCACGAACCGCGATATACAGGGTGTCCTAGATCACTCGTTCACCCCTATTAAAACTGCTAAGAATGATTTTCACTAAAAATTCAAAAAAATTTTAGTTACTAATTCGAGTATGCTCCATTTAATGAAGATAGTTGCAATTTCCGGTATTAAAATGTTTTTGTTTTAAATTGGACCTGGTGTTTTTGATTGCACATTCGGATTCTACGTAAAAAAAAAAGGAATATATAAAAGTTTTGTCTGAAATGTTTAAATGCGTGCATCGATCAATATTAGATACTTATTTATTTCTTGTTTATTTCCAAAATTAGGGGAATGTGGGGTAAGACTGGGACGCTAAGAAGAAGTATAAATAAAATCAAATATATTTTTCATATAACAATAAATCCTAATCCTTGTTACTCTTTTGTTTATTTTCATAGTTCGCTTCTGTTAATTTGTTTATTAATTTAAGAGAAGGTATTGTCCTTTAACGTTTGTCCTGTAATTTGTGCAAATTCATTGTTAAAAATTACATCTGTAATTTGAAAAAATGTGAATTTATACATTGCAGATCATTTTTCGTCCAAGGGAGGAATTTGCGAGAAAAATATTTGAGATAAGACTGTTATTTTTTTTTTTTGCGTACATTTCGAATATGCAATCAAAAATACCAGGTTCTATTAAGAAAGAAAATATCTTAGTACCGGAAATTGCAACTAACACCATTTGATAAAGCATACTCGAAATAGTTACTCAAATTTTTGTAGTTTTCAATAAAAATTACTTTCCATTTGAATAGAGGTGAATGAGTGATCTAGAACACCCTGTATATACATACGTTACTGTATCCTTTCACGATTTCGTGCCTTTTATGATGTGGTAGTGTTCAGTCACATGTGCTTTAACGTAAAGCAAAGTAAATTTAAGATTTGACTCACATACGTATCCTTTTTTGTTGAATTTTCTTCTTAGGTGTACGTTCCGCCCGAAAGAGTAGAAAAATGGCCGATTTTTTGTCTTTTATTTGGCGCAGTTTATAATATGCTCGCGAAAAATGGCTGTTTTTGAGTTAACAAGGTTTGTGTATTGTTCGCATTTTTCCGTGCATTTCTCACCGAGAGAAACTAGTTTCTTTACAAATGGTCGTGTAAAATTAACTTTCTCGTTTCTCGGTAGCCCAAGATGTATCATAAAACGAAAGCTTTCTAGCAGCTTTGTAACGAAAGAATTCTAACAGTGTATTTAATATATTATCGATTAAATATATATTACGATTTTGAAATGTGAGTATGTTGAAGGATCACAAGTGTTTTCAGCACATAATTGCGATATAGGACGCTCCTTTTCAGTTTTTAAATTGATTTCAACCCTTTGCACTCGAGTGGTGACTCTCACCCACTACTTGGTTCAATGCAGCAACTCGAGCGACAATTAGGAGGCGATTAATAACTATTTTTTTTTTTAAACAGATGTCTTTCCTCCTTACATTTTAAATGGTTCACTATATAGTTCAAAATACAGCATTCTGCTTAATTACAATTATTGTTTCGTACATTACGAGCTGTCGAACCAGATAACGGAATTAGTAATAATGAAGATAAATTCGATCTTAAAGTTTTTGTACATGACCATGCTAAAGCCAAAAGCTCTTATTTTGAAGCGCTGTACTGACTCGACTAAGTAAAAATCGACTTTACCAGCGATTAGATATCAATTCTTTGATGGAATAGTGTTGAAAAATGCAAAAAAAATTTCCATTTTTTTGTCCCGTCACACTGTAATAGCCCCTTAAATGATTTAAAGATCAAATCAATAATTTCGTAAATGAGAGATTTGAATTAAATAACTGGTTCAAGGAAATGAAAGATTAGAGTAATAGTAGAAAGTGAAATTGATTCTGACAGCACACAGAAAAAGCAGAGTTCGAATAGATGCTACAGATTCTAAGGAAAGATCAAGAAAAATAAAGTTTAGAAACGATGAGAAAAGCTACAGAATCGTAAGCTATAGAACCATTGCATTTTTCGAATTTTAATCGATCAAACCACAGGTGAAACCCAAGTAATTATAGTAAAAAGAAACTAAGAAAAATTGAACTTCAGCACAGAAGCTTCGAGTACAAAGGGTTAATAAACAAAAGGCGTCAACCCATAATATAGAAAAAAAAGCAATTGCATTATATTGTAACTTAAATTATAATAAATAAAAAAAAATGAAATGATCATTATAGATAAAATGAACATTTTTTAGATATGTACAGATATTTTCTATATATTTCAGAAATATCTAATTTTCTACAAATTTTAAACATCTGCAGTTTAGTTATAATATTATTCATAATTTATTCTAAATATTAAGAAATTTATTTACTTATATGCGAAGAAATGAAATTTTTCATACTATTCATTTATTAATATTTTTCCTGGAATACAATTTAGAGAAGAATTTCGATATTGCGTAAAAGTATCTCTCTTCCTTGATGTTTATTGTAATATACACCTATTTAATCACATAGAAGCATGATAAAGAAAATTTTTTCGTTATATTCCATTTAATACTTGCATTTTTCTAGAACACGATTCGTCAGAGTTGAAAGTTTTAGGTATTATGTCAAGGAGGTTAGACTTGGCTTCAGCAGGATGAAGTGTTATCGTGAAAAATTATTTCATATCTTAATTGACACTTCTCAGGTGGATCGGACTAGATGGTTCTGTAGCATAACCACTTCGTTCCTCTGACCAAGTCCATTAGGTCTCTTGGCTTAGAGAAACATGAAGAGCCACGTTTTCTGGTTTCTTGAGCTTGAAACGAGAGCGGTAGCCAATAAAATGCTCACACGTATAGATCATACATGTTCACGATACACGAGATCCCACGATCTTTTTGAAGGATTGGTATCGTTGCAATATGCATCGATGTAAAGGGTGATTATATCGGAAAGATCTTAGAGTACAATACCTCCTAGTAAGCTATATATATATAATTTTATTATATAACAATTATTTTAGTTATTATTTATTAAAAAATAATTTTCTTAAAAGTTAAAAGTAATGTAAAAGAACTTATTTAAATTTTAAAAATTTTAAATAAATTTAGTAAATTTAGAATATATATATATAGTATATTCAATCGACTGTGTTAAAATTATAAGACTTTTGCCATTTTTTTTTTCCTTTTTGGATAATCTGATAAGCACAATGGATTATTATTTCGAATTATTCCTCTAGGTTGTGCTGAACTTTAAAAAAGAATTTTTATTTGAAGGAAAATAAATTTAGTTAATTTATACCTGCATAAATTTTACTTGATCATATAACGAATAATAATTTAGTGAATAATATGTGATAAAAAAGAGATTATCACTGGGTAAAAATATTCCATCCTTATAAATTTCATTTACTATTTTTAAATATTATAACTACTTTTCATTCGTTTCTTTTGAAGTGAGTTTTGTATGCTTTATAAACGCCTCTTTGTGTTTTTATTGACTATATGCATAGGTTATTCTATCTATATATTATATCTTCTATATAAAATATCTAAGCAAGTTTTTGCGAATTTTATAATTTGGAGTTTCGATTTCAAAGGGGTAAGCGACTAAAAGATCAAATTTCGAAATGTTCAAATTGTTCACTTATTTATCCGCGAGTTTTTCTATTTTCTACTTTATTAGCATATTTATTTTGAATATAGTATTACTGCACGAATCGTATCAAATATGGACAAAATGAAATTGTTCGCTTATTTATCCACGAATTTCTCTTTATATTCTATTTCATCAGTGGATTTGTATTAAAACTAATATTAATATAGGAATTCATATCAACTAGAGATAAAATTGAATTGTGGACTTATTTATCCATGAATTTCTCTATTTTTAACTTTATCAGTACATTTTCATTAAGAACAATAATGCACTGATTATATCAATTATGGACAAAATGAAATTAACTTATTTATCCGTGAATTTCTCTATTTTTGAGTTTAACAATATATTTGCATTAGAAATAATATTAAAACACAATCGTATTAATTGTGGACAAAAATAAGATGTTCGTTTATTTATCTGTGTTCTCCTATTTTCAACTTTATCAGTATATTTGCATTAATACTAATATTAATACACAAATCATATCATCTATTGTCAAAATTAAATTGTGGACTTATTTATCCATGAATTTCTCTATTTTTAACTTTATCAGTACATTTTCATTAAGAACAATAATGCACTGATTATATCAATTATGGACAAAATGAAATTAACTTATTTATCCGTGAATTTCTCTATTTTTGAGTTTAACAATATATTTGCATTAGAAATAATATTAAAACACAATCGTATTAATTGTGGACAAAAATAAGATGTTCGTTTATTTATCTGTGTTCTCCTATTTTCAACTTTATCAGTATATTTGCATTAAAACTAATATTAATACATAAATCATATCATCTATTGTCAAAATTAAACTGTGAACTTATTTATCCATGAATTTCTCTATATTTAACTTTATCAGTGTACTTGCATGACCAATAATATCAACTATGGACAAAATGAAATTGTTCGTGTATTTATCTATGAGTTTCCCTATTTTCAATTGTATCCGTACATTTGCAGTACAAATAACATCAATACATTAATCATATCAAATACAAATAGAATGAAATTGTTAATTTATTTATCCATAAATTATTCTATCTTCAACTTTACCAGTATATTTACATTAAAAATATGAATACATCTATTACATCAATTATAGACAAAAAGAACGAAATAATCTTCCATTGCATAATGATATTTACCTAACAATAAGTGTCTCTGATCGAAACATATACCAGTGATTATAATAATATAATGCTCTTTCTATTTTTCAACAAAGTAAAGTTTGCTTTATTTCGTCTTACGTCGCTTTTCAACCCTCGAATTTCAGAGGCTCGAACAGCCATGACTCGAGACATGAGAATCGTGTCAAGGTAAGAGACGATACTCTCAGTTAGTTCGAGATGTTGGAGATGTCTGTTCACGGTTCCTCTTTGTCATGGTAATGTTCAATCAAATACACCTTCCACGAAGAGGACAGTGTCGCTTTGCACGGACTTAACATGGAGCCTTGCGTATGCATTTCCTCCGTATTTATCCGGTTAATGAAATTCGCGATGCCGGTGGTCGAGCCGCGTGGAATTTACAGCAGCATAATATTATGGAAATTTCATTCATGGACGTTGCAATAATGCCCTGCTTAAATAGCTACATTTTTGTTCATAATAATAACCCCTCAACTACGGTGAAAATTATTCCCGAAGGAGCTAGCTAACTTGGATGCGCTACCTTCAGCTTCCTTCAACGATATTTAAAATATTCTCTTGAATTAATGGGAGATAATAAAGTATCGTTCTCCTGAGATCGTAGTTAGTGTTTTATATTTTAAAATATATATTGTAAATTTATGGGTACCAATAATTTTTCTTTTTCCTTTTTTTTTTTCTTTTTAAGTTATATTACTTCTTATTAATTTTTCGTTGTATTAGACTGGTGCAAATGGAATTTCGCTTTTCGAACAATTGAAATTTGGGGGTTGATACTAGGTATTATAATTTATTTTATATATAATAGTCAGGAAGAAGAAATTTTGTGCTTTGTGCTATTTGCACATGGAATAGTAAAAGAATGTATGGCACGATTGTTTCAATATTGTTATTTAACGTGATAAACTTACGAAAATTGTGAAAATTTATGAAAATATAAACTTAGCATTGGTGTGTAAAATTTTAGAAATTTTAGTAGTGGAAGAATTTGTAAAAGTTTACAATTGTATAGTGAAAGGATTTATAATACTTATAATAGTTATAATTGTCTAGTTATTAATATTAGACACAATCATTAATCGAGATATTTACGTAATTCTTTTTTATGGAAGTTTGAACTTGTAAAAAATTGCCGTGAAAACTACTGAAAATATAAATTAGCATTTAAAAATCTTATGTAAATTTTAAGACACTTAAACGTGAGTTTATAAAATTCAAGATTAGTGGCTTTTCATTAGAAAGTGAGTTAAGAGGAAGGTCAGATAGAATTTTTCAAAGAGAATTATGAAAAACAATCCACGATGAAGAATATGAAATTTTGCAATATCTTTCCTCATTGAATAATCCTTCTTTCAATAAATTACTATTTCTTCAAATACTAGATCAATCTTTTTAATAAATAAATTATTCTAAAAATTATTCTATAGACACTGCAAAAATAACGTTCAAAGAATTTCGGAATTTAAGGGTGAAATTTCTGTGATATCTTGAAAAAATTGATTCTTTTCAGTTTTGAAAAATATATATATGTGATACTGTAAATTTTTGAAGAGAAATTTCATGTATTATGACTTGTACAGCCTATTTTTCTAGTCTGATAGCGACGTGGAATTTACAAAATACGAAAAACGAGGATTGAGGTTCAAAATATGTGTTCAGCGTTCGTGCAAAAATAGTACATACATAAATTCGCGTCCAGAACGTATCTCGTATGGAACTGGGATCAGCGATTAGTATTGTAAGTAATGTTCCCACAAATTCAGTAGTTTTTCAGTGTAAGACTTCAAATTCGTTTTTTCTCGAAACTTAATTCTCTCAACCAGTGTAAATAAAATTTCAAAAACCACATGGCTGATTGTCATGAAATTTTTACAATTTTAATTTGGATAAAGTGTACAAAATCGTGTAGAAAGTATTCTGATTAAATACATACATTATTTTTTGAAGAAACACAACGTATCTGAAGTTTCATTTCAGGAAATCACGTTTCATATGCACAACAATATAATATTTCTTCTTTTTTTTTATTTATTTAAATCTATAAAACTGCGTATTATTAGCGACTACAATTTCGTTAGATGGGTGTATATAACACTATGTTTAAATTGGCACATAATTGCAAAATAAAGATGGTGACAGATAAATACAGTATTTATATTCTTATGAGCTAAATTTTTGTATTTCTACCAGTATGTTAATATGTGTATTACAGTGATTCTAGTGTTGCAAATATCCCACTTCTTTGCATCTTCTTTTGTAATTAGGCAAGCATAGTTGTAATTTCTGTTTCAAATTCTTTATCTTACGAGTACTAATTACTGTTTCCTGTTTTAGTAAATTTTCCAGACTTTTTTGGAAAATATTATCTCAGACTGAGTCAACATTGATTTTATTTAAAAACTAAATTACGGAATAAAAAATTGTTTAAAAATTATAGTATAACAATTCTTAAATTATAGAACGTAGAACGAACAAATTAAATAAACTATAAAATAAAAAGTTTTTAAAAAATTGTAGTATAAACCAGTTTATAAATTACAGAATGTACAATGAGAGAATGAAATAAATTATAGAACACACAAAGTTATTTAAAAATTATAGTATACAAAGGTTCTTAAATTGCACAATATAGAACGAAAAAAATTAAATAAATTATAGAATAAAAAGTTGTTTAGAAATTATAGTATAAAAAAGTTTTTAAATTACATAATGTAGAACGAAAAAATTAGATAAATTATGAAATAAAGAGTTGTTTCAAAATTATAGGATAAAGAAGTTTCTTCTACGTCGAATTCCACTGTGATTTAATTTTATTTTTAATAATCACTTTGAGGTCGTTGCGATGAATTATCTGAGTCATCAAGTCGTATATTGTATAAAATGGCCGCGTTCGTGTGAGCCATGCGTTCCGTATTTTTCAGGTTAGGTTAATGGAAGTTTGCTAAATAATATCTTTCGAATTTGCACGATAGTGTCCACTTGTTATTTACTCAGCGTGGAAATATTGCTCGGAAGGATTTCTATTATAGCGTGTACGCGAGTTGTTATGGGGAAATAGAGTTAATGAATTCATTGCACGGTAATCAGGTTAGTTATTTCTCGTTTATATGGAAATTTAAGGTGTTCGGGCGTTAAACTCTGTTACAAAGAATTTGTCGCAAATGTATTCGTGATATCAGCATAATCTCTCTATTAAGGTACGCGAAAGAGACGTTTTACACTACATAGAAGGTGAGATTTTATTACGAGAAGATATTTCACGGTAGACGGAAGAGATTTCATGCCTATCCTAAGAGTACAGACGGAGATGTGTAATTTGAATATCTTACATGAAAAGCTCTCGCCTGTCTGAATAATTTTTACCGGAAGTAATGCTTTAAAAGAGCCGTGATCTCAAACGTATTTCCCTTCAAATTTACCTTTAACAATAGAATTATCTCTTGTTTACTTTTTACAAATTGCATGCACCGCTTTGTTTTATAATCTGCTTTTTTCGAGTGCACGCGGTTTTAAAAACCCCTTCAAATAAAAGGTTCTCGGATGAGCGAAACTTTTCGCAAAATGCATATATTCATACGCGTGTTTATTTCTAAATTTTTCTGTAAGCTGCGGTATCATTTATTTTATTAAACAAAAAAAAAAAATAGAAAATCATCACTTGTAACTTTTTGCGTTTGTAACAAATGAAAATTTCACCAGAACCTTTGGGAAGAGATTATTTCAACATTCTTTCGTTCGTTTATTTTAGGTGCAATAACAAAATTCGAATAATCAGTTTGGTAAAAATTCAATTTACATCTATGTTTGTTATATAACAAATTGAGGGGTCCAGTATAGTGTTTCTTCTTGAGAATTCTTTTTCGAGAATTTTTCCAGAAATTTTTGAAAATTCCTTTTCGAGAATTTTTCAAGAATTTTTATAATTATATTCTTGCGAAGTTTTATAATTGCTTATTTCTGATATATCGAGAAATTCCAGTATTTATCGAGAAACTTAAGTCTAGGAAAATTATTATAAATCTCATGTATTTTGGGAAATGAATTTTCAGTTAGCTGAAATTATGTATTACAATTTATAATAAATGTTAGCAACGCATGTCGAACTGAAATAATGTGTTTGGAGCTTTTGTATTTGTTGAACCATATCATATTTCCGTACTAGTAACCACTGCTTTGTGTATGAACAGATATTTTTCTACAGTTACAGATTTTGTCACGTAAAAATAGAAATAAATTGGGTAACACTGCATCAAACGTATTGTGCTTCTTAAAAAATTACTTCGAAAGGAAAAAGTAACGTTTTTAACCTAACCTAGCCCAAGTTTTCGCCTTGAACGTATTTTGCATTAAATAAATAAAAGTTATCAATCATATTTAATATTTGTTTTTCTATTCGCACAGGTTTCATGTTAATTAAGCAGGAGTAAACATTTGATAAAATATTTCTTGCAATTTTGTTAAATATTATCAATGTTACTCCGAAAATATAAATTTTGTAATCATTTTTTAGGTTCTAATTTCTCCAGAAATGAGAAATATTGAGAAAACAGGGATACTTGTTCAGTGCAAGAGGGAGTTATGTCACAAAATGTTGAAAAATGAGATTTTTATTAATTTTGGTATTTTTCGGTGTTCAATTATTATCCCTTCATTTATATAATTTAGTATATGATTAATTTGGTAAAATTTCTATCTGTGATACGATTATTTTCTCTGTGCGCTATGTTTTCTCTGGAAAAGATAGCTATGCCATGTAGAATTTTTACCAGATCACAATTTCTGCAGAAACACGCGCCACTTTGCAAAGAATAACCGAGAAAATCCAAGCATCTTGAAAAATAGAAGAACGAGATACGAGATTTCAGCTGTGTACCTTTCAACTGTTTATTTATTTATTGCGAGATTATTCGATAAAACCTTCAGAATTTCTTCATACTCTTTAATGTAGTAAAAGTAAAGTAAAAGGTACAAAAACGTACGTTTTGTCAAGTATCCTAATTCTGAATAAAATAACTTATAAAGAAACAGTTTCTGTACAGCTTCTTTTTTTAACACAATTTTCAAATTTAAGCGCAGAAGAAGCAAAAAAGAAAACCTTCGTATTAATACGTTTACATAAAAAAAAATTGCAGTCTAAATTACATAATGTTTATTTTTCATATTAAACACTGTTTTTTGTAAAAGACAACATTTTTGTAGATTTTAATAAACAACATGTGTTGCAAAGAATAGATGTTCAATCGTAGCCGTAAAATTTGTAACATTCTTTTCAAAAATTTAAATATTGCAACATTTTCTATTTGCAAAAATTAAAAATTTATCTTATTAAATTATAAGGGGAAGTACTCTAGATGAGCAATATTTTTTTTTTCAAATAGTTTATAGGCGCCAACAATAATGAAAGGGTTAATTTATCAACACTGATATTTTAATATCAACTTCTATTTTATAGAAGAATAGCAACCATTACTTCAGAATAATAATTACTATTTTAATATCATCGCTCTTTCTATGCATTGGATCTTTCAATTAACAAATTTTATTTTGGCGTATAAATTTTCCACATGTTAAAAAATGAACTTTTACTAATTCTTAGAACAAATTTAACAGGGGACACTATTTTTGTCAGTGTTACAATTATTCTCTTCCAAAAAGTGTTACGAACTTGATTGTATCATCCGGCTAGTATCTAAAATGAATATAATTCCTCACGATTCGTCGTCATTCGTAAAAGTTGTTGCAATTCTGAGATATTATACATCGATCTTTAGAAGCTGCAATACGTTTTAGCGAACTTGCTAGAGCTGCTCGACGTCTTTCTCTTTCTCGTGTAGCAGGCTTCTAGTTGACATTAAAGTGGAAAGAAAACTCGCGAAAGAGATACCAGGCTTGGTCGATGATTAATTACGGAATAGAGAAAACTCGAGGTCCGAGAAAAAAGAGAGGGTTAAAAATGAAGGATAGCGAGTTATGATAAATCGATCTTTGTCAGAATGTTATTATCTTACAAATCTCTTTTCTAACATTGGACATCCATTGGAACGATAATATTCATCCTACTGTATTTATGGTACTAAAAGAACATATAGATTCAAAGGATCTGTTCTGTACATCAAAAAGTTACCGAATTAAAAATAAAAATTTGTCAAATAACAAAGAATTAATATTTCTATGACATAGGTTATGTTTATTAAGAAAATGTGTAAATTCAAATGAACTACTATTTTGCATACCAAGAAATTAATGAATTAGAAGTAAGAATTTATTTAATAACAAAGAATTAATTTTTCAAAGACGTAAATAAATTATCTTTCAAATTTTGTATATCGTAATTTAAACAAATATCTTAAAATGGCTGCGTTTCTTTTTACAGTTGAACTAGTATTGCAAATTTCTGCAACATCTGCACTGTTAAATTAACCACATTGTTCGCAAAAAAAAAAAAATTACAACACTTTACAAACGAAATCGTAAAAATCTGAATTTTATTGTGAAAGGGAAAAATGATTGAAATTTTTTTTTTAAATAGCTTTATAGTCATTGAGATATAATGAATGATGTGTTGAATTGATATAAATTTGGGCAATTCTAATTTTTAAGTGTTGCAATCTTTTTGACGAACAATGTATAACTTACAACAAATTGCAGTTCAGTTACTGAAATTCAATCAGTAAACCGGGAGAATAGCATTTACTCAACTTTTCTTTTATAACAATTCTTAAAAAGAAAAAGGAGAAGTGTTTAACTCTGCAAAGGTTGTGAACTTAAAAATTCCTTACTGAATCGTAGTATATCTAAGAGATAGAGCAATTTAAAATCTGTCATGTGACACTACCTTTTGTAATGGACAAAAATCAGAAAAGTGAAGTCTAAAATTCATCGCTTATTCCATTTCAAAATACTAATATAAGCAACGTAGGTTTTAGTACAATCCATAACGTTTACTGAATTTTTTAATTTATTGTCAACAATTATGCTGCAAATTTATTTCAATTTTCGGTGTGTTTCTTTTAAACATGTGCCATTTATCGCATATTTATCTAATTAATTTCATTTTTGTAACTTATGTTTAGCATTATAAAAGATTCTAAACTGTAGACTGACTTTTTTACAATATTAACAATTTATTCTAATTTTTCATGTTAAATTTTTATCAACATTGATATGAGTTTCGAGAAAAATACCAAAAGTGTATTAAAAAACAATTTTGAGAGCATATTGAACTTCACATCCGCATCTTTAACTGCTAAAAATTCCTCAAAATGGAGAAAATAGTCGAAATCATTTCAATGAATAATAGACGAATCCCGTCTTGAATCATCATTTTCGAATACCGATTCAGATGTAGCCATTATAATAATATATAAATAATATAAAAAATATATATTTAAAAAATTTCAAACAAGTGTGAAATTTTTATTCTTTGCCCTTAAAATTTGAATTTTTCAAATTTTCACGATAAACAAATTTTTGAAAAAATAAATTCTCGACACTGATAGAAAAGTTCTTCAAACAAAAGTTAGCCAATAATCATGTGACAACAAATTGCAATAAAAAAAATGGGCAAAACACGTTTTATTTAATAAAAAATTACGACCCTTTTCAATTTCTTTAATAAAATTATTCTCTTCAAAAGAGTGTCTTTAAAAAGTACTAGGAATTTTGTGAAGTTGTTTTAATTCATATCAATTTGCTCTAAGAAGAGCTGAAACTATTTGATAATAAACAAAAGTAGCATCAAGACGTTGTCGAAGATGATTAATAATATGTGTATAATTAATATTAAATAAGTAGTGTTAATATTCATAATATATAATAAATCTCTTTCTCGTTTGATCCAAAAATGGATCAGTTTGAAAGCTATGAATTTTCTTCCGAACATTCATATACTCGTCACACTGTGCACTACCTCAATTGTCGACATTTTCGAAAACAAACGCGGCAAATTCATCTTTTTTCCTTTTATTCAGATTATGATATATCAGCTACTCTTTCCTGCCAAACTCTACAATATATTTCTATAAAAATATTCCTAAAAATACCTCAGATCTATATATCAAAGCAACCGCTGCCTCCAGAGAGCAAAATACTCGACACGAGAAGGAAATCCTTCATTAGAAATAAACGAAACTCTCGGAAATTTCGCAATGGTGTACAACGTGAATGTTAGTTTCATTTAAGTTATCTCGAAATGCTTGTTTACCTTAACTCTGTTCTCACCCGTACCATAACACTTTACCAAAGTGGATCGAAACGAGACCTGAGTGTGGATCAAATCCCTTTTCCTTTAATTTCGTAGCACAGTTAATACCTGAAGTGTTTAATGTCTACCGAACAAGACAGATAGATTGTACCAAGACTCGAAGTCGAGAGATTCAAGAATTCTCTTCGTATCTATACCAGATTTCTACCTTTAAGCCAACCGACGCGACGGATGAACAGGTAGAACGTAAAACGCGACAGCAATGGGAGAAAACGCGGTGGTAGAAAGTACAAAGGGAAGTCAGCCCCGATAACAATAGCGGTGAAGCGGGAAAACGAGGCGAGTGCAAGTCGCAGATACCATGAGATTCGATCTTTCCTATTCAGATTTCCTGCGGGAATCCTCCTTCCGTTTGCTCGCGAAAGCTAACTCGTAATTACTTGCCAAACGTGAATAGGCATGAGACGATGTACGATCGTAAAGACTGTACGTTTGAGTTGGTAGTTTTCAAAGGGGATTCATCGGGCATGTTGCGATTAAAAGTTATAAGATGGGAAGTTAGATGAAGTTAACGAAGTGCCACTACAGTTTCCTTTCCCCTTATACTTTCTCTGCCGTCTATTTTATTGTGCTACCTTTCTTCCATACCGAATGTTTCTTATTATTTTTGTTTTTTTTTCTTTTCTCGAAGAGGTTGTAAAACAGACCTGAAAGAGCCGCGATTCATAGAATTGACCCTAGAATTACAAGAGCACGGTTCCTCGAATACACAAGTTGGAATACCTTCAATTAGGACCGTTTACTTTGAGTAAAAAATTCTCAAAAAATTATTTGTTGTCGTGACCACGTTTAACTTCGATATTCAGAAGTCCTCGTTGCTATATGTGAAAAAGAACGGAGCATAAAAAGAAGAAAACGGTGTACGAGTCTTTTCTTACCTCTATAGGAATAATAAATACTCACAGAACTGAAAATCGAACACACAGAACCAATTGGGAAGGAATGATGCGGAAATCTCTGTTCAACAGTATTGAAACGAAGCAGTCGCAAGTGAAATTTCATTCTTAGAGAGGAGAGTTATTTTCTAAATTCGAGATCTTTTCCCTATTTAATAAGAAGAACGGATATGCTTGATATATTTCTAAATTGTTTTGCTGGTGTATTATTTTTATTCAAACGACAACTAATTTTTAGAAATAATATTTACTCGCAATAGATTCGCAATTATCGTTTTGAAGATCTTTGATCAAATATGTGTTTCCGTAGACGCAGCAAGTTTATCGAACGCATAAATGCTTTATGCTTCGTTGATCTTGCAGTGTGATTATTTATTGCCGAATTTATACATAAACGTGACGTCGCTAATAATTTATTACGGTTCACTATCTTCGTAATTGAGTAAATAAACAGAATTAACGCTTCATTACCTTACGTTCGTATTATAATAATTAGACTGAGGATGTTTGCGCAAATGCATATTTTTGATGGAAGAAGATAAAGATGTGGGACCTGGATAGATGTTTGTTGCGTCATTTATGTATACTGAAAATTGTATTTTTTATTTTGCATGTTTTGCATGTTTTGCTTAAACGACGTATACACTGATTTTAATGCATATTCTATACATATGTAACAGCATGTGCATTTTATTGTGTACATCTAGGAAAATATTGGGTTGTCCGGAAAATTCGTGCCGATTTTTAAGTAAATAAGCCAATTTCATACTTCAAAGTCTTTCTTTTTGTTCTGTAAGGTATGTATTTTTCGTCGTTTTTCAGGAAATTGAAAAGTTCCGTTTTACCAAAAACTTTGTTTCTTTATTTTTTTCTTCTTTAATATTGGAATTTCCACTTTTAGATGTTGTCAACCGTTTGCGAAGAATTTTTTCTGACAGGCTACCGCCTCTTTAAACATAACATACATAATTTAATGTTTTACCAATATCTTTTCGTTGAAAGAAAAATATTCAATGTCAAAAGTGTACTCTATTTTCTTAGATCTTCAAAACTATATAACTATATATTTGCTTAGCAAAGCAATTAATAATTGCAATGAATAGACTTTCAAAAGACACGTGAAATAATAATCTTTCAGAATATGTACGAACTTCGTGTTTTTATATAATTTTATATGCTGTAATATATTCAAACTCGGCACTATCGAAAATCGACACGAACTTTCCGGACAACCTAATACGTTTTATCCATCATTGAGCTCTTATACAGTTACGTTTGAAAGTGTCTAAATAGTGTATTATTGATATACAATAGTGATCTAAGGTCGTATATATTTCAAAGCTATTCTTGGGAAACATAAATACAATACTGAATCGACACAAGAAGCGTTGTGAAGTGAACAGACTATGCAAAATTTAATGTTCATACGAGCTTATTTCGTAACACTGTCGTTCATTATGAAAAAATTCGAGACAGTAGGGTTGCCTCTAATTGAATCTGCGGAATTCATTTATCAAACTATTGAGAACTTGCAAACTATACCTGATTAATGTAGAAAATATGAAAGAAAAATTTGTAGAAAATACAAATAGTTTTAGAGAGAAATCCAAATGTTAATGCTGTATCAAAAATTGCAGAGATTTTGAAAGGTATAGTTGTTGAAAGACCAAAAAAGCTTGAGGCACGCTATTGACATAAACTGAAATATGCCCCTATTATTAGTATCGTTGTACTTTTAGTTAAATCTAACAAATAGTTAATGTTATTCAAAAATATTTTCATGAATTGTTATTTAAACTATTCGAATAGATATATATTACGGTATTGCGCTGAAGTATCTATATTTTCATTCATTTTCCCGGCGATTTTCATATCTAACATACATGTAAATATACTTTTCTAATAAAACAGAGTTTTCCGGCGATTTTCATGTTCAACATAAGTGTAAATATACCTTTTTTATAAAACGGAGTTTTCCGGCGATTTTCGTATCCTACATAAGTGTACGCTTAATTCTGTGTTACTGAAATACTAATATTTTAATACTTCCAGTTAAAAGTAACAAATAGTTAATGTTATTAAAAAATATTTTCATGAATTGTTATTTAAACTATTCGAATAGATATATATTACGGTATTGCGCTGAAGCATCTATATTTTCATTCATTTTCCCGGCGATTTTCATATCTAACGTATATGTAAATATACCTTTCTTATAAAACAGAGTTTTCCGGCGATTTTCATGTTCAACATAAGTGTAAATATAACTTTCTTATAAAACGGAGTTTTCCGGCGATTTTCATATTCAACATAAGTGTACGCTCAATTTTGCGAGTTACTGTACTATCTTATAGAAAGGAGTCATAAAAAGCCAAGAAAAAAAAAAAAGAATTTTCACTTCTTTTACTCCTTCGAAAACAATGAATGGAAAAGAAATGAAACATCCTATCCGAAAATAAAGGTATTTCAAGCTATACATCCTTAAGCATACAGAGCTTTCGGTGGTCGAAGCTCTCGGTATCTTTAAGACGTTTCGTACTCCGTGAAAATTACACGAGACTTGGGTAATTTTTAATAAGTCTCTCCTCTGGCCGGGCAACCGCAGCTCTGACATACATAGTCTGACAAACGAGCCGCAGTTATGTTTTAATTGCACCGTTCCGACCATTTCCCGACTCTATATACCTTGTTCTTTGCCGACGCGCGAACACCTACACAAACCAATGGAATCACGAACATCGTGCCGTGTCACGAGCACACCAACACATTCCACGCGTTCTCAAAGGGATTTGATTATGCAACGTTTCGCGTTTTGTTCCTCTCCGGAGTGGAAAGCTTTCAGGCCACTTTCTGCGCGTCGCTTTCTCTCTCTTTCTCTTCTCCTCTCTCTCTTTTTCTTTCTTTTCGAGAATTATGCATACATACATAGGTAGAGGGAAAGTATTCTTTAATAAATCATAACGTCGCTCTAACCGGGCAGATTTATTGCTCGTACCAGGTTTAGGAAGCTTTTGGGAAAAGGGTGATCGTTCGATTCCCTTTTTTTTCTTTATTTTTATGGTTATATGTATGTGTTCACCTGCCAGATAAGTTGATTGTAGATTGTTACGAATTCGCGACGTGACGAGCCCTCGGTCTGGCGGATTATACCAGACTTTTTGGTATAATCAAAGATTTATGTTAGAAGGATGAAAACAGATATATCATTGGAATAATTTCCATTACTATCTTGCTATTTTTCTGCCAGTTTACAAACACCATCGCGAATATTTTAATTTGAACGAATGTACTTAACCTCTTAACAGTTTGAAGCAGTAGAAATGAGATTGATAGAAAAAGAGTTAGGAAAGAAACAAGATACTACTGTCCAAATTGTTTAACACACTAGTCCCTGAGGATCGATTTTTACGAAATTTTTCGTTTAGGAGTTCTCGAAAGCTAATAGCCTAAAATTTAGAAAATCATTCTTTATCATTCAGTAATAGAATTGATTAAAGCAATTTAAGAAAAGGTATAGCTTTCCTCTGTAGGCGTTACGAAGTTACAACTTTCTTCGTTAAATTTATTGTAACACTTTTTGCAAAACTTTCGAAACTGAACGGCTAAACGAGAAGTCGAGTGAAATCAATGTGGCGCTTAACGTGATAAAAGCTTTTGGAAAATATATTTCTTTGCACTTTTTGTCACATATAGAAGCACTTTACAATATAAAAGAATTACACTCTTTTGTCTTTTTTTACCGGAAACCCTAATTTTATTAGACTGTTAAGGAATTAATTATGTGACTCCACTGGGAAATAATTTATTTTTACATCTTAGTTCAAGCGAGTGAGATCGTTTTTTTATTTTGATAATAGAACGGTTGCAGGTGTGAAAACACACCTTTGAAAAAATTTGAATATTTATAAAGTCGTACAAGAAATACAAGAAGTTATGGAAAAAAAGTTACATTCAAAGTTACGTGGATTTTCAGAAATAATTTTCAAAAAAAGAATACCGACTGATAGGGGTAAATATTGAAAAATTATACAAATTTGAATTTAACTTTTTAACTTACAAGATTTATTTAACTTAAGAAATTTAACTTATAAAACTTTGTGAATATTTACAATAATAGGAAAAGTCATAATTTCTTTGAAAAAATATTTCCTAGAACCGATTTCATTGTAGAAACAAAAAATGGTTTCGTTATTTGTATCACTTGAATTACATTTTTGCGAAATTTCAAAAATTTCTTTTTTATTTTCAAGTTGTCGAATATTCTTTTGCCAATCCTAAAATGAATCCAAATATATTATTAACTGAGTTTTGTCAATGATGTTTATCGTATGTTTGATTATGTTTGATCGTATTTGAAGAATTTAATCTAAAAATAAAAATACACTTCGAGATCAGATGAATAATAATAAAATTATTTTTTATATTTGCATTTTTCCAACATGTTGGTTTCTTCATTTGCATAGATAAATTAAGTAATTTTGTTACGTATTAATAAAAGTAGATTTGGATCATTTTATTCTTGTAATATCTATCAATCTGACTTTTTTTTTAATAATTTAAAGCACATATACCTTATTATATAAATTAATTTATATTCATTTATAAATGTACAGTAAACGGTTATTCTGTATTAACTCTTTCTTATAAAAGAATGATTTATGCGAGTGCGGGTGCATTTTAAAAAATAACTCGCTAAAATTCTCTTCAAGTAAAACCGAGAGTCATAAAATGTATGGAACTGTTGTGTTCTCCATGCGATAGCATTTTTTTTATGAAAGTCTAACGTATATAACATATTTATGCTTCTAAGATACTGAACATTTTATGGAACAATAAAGTTATTTAACTCGAGAATCCAATCTCTGTAAATGATGCTGGTGTTTGCAATTTTCATTAAGTTCGGAAGTATTGTAGCATATTTTATACTTTACTTTATTATTCTAAACAAAATAGAGTGTATAGTATTTACCATAAGTGTAAAAAGAAACTTATAATAAATATTTATATATAAATATTTAGTATTTTTTTTTATTATTTCTTTTTTTCTTATACATGCATGTTCAGTTGATTTATTCGTTCTTTATTTTATTGTTACATCTTCACTCGAGTGTTTATTCTTATAAAAAGAATATTGTTGAAAGGAAAAAAGTTTGCAAACATACAAAACTTTTTCTGAAAGTGATTTTTCTTCGAGAATAATCTCAAGGTGTAATTACAAGAATCTTCATAATAGATAACATGTCGAAAATATAAGAAAAAATGATTTTTATCGTTTCTTAACTGGCTTTTTATTATTCAAACTGTTAGATATTATTTTTCAGAACATCCCAGAGAAGTTCTTCTGCAACTTAGGCGCCATTTTGTATACTGTATATGCCTACTCCATTTTACTATACTTGCTTTGATTAGCGACTTAAGTTCACACTTGTTGCTCAAATCAAAATTAGTTTCACTAAGATTTATTTTGTAAGCTCAAAATATGACGTGAAATAAGGAAAAAGATTTTGTTGATGATAACTACGTTAGGAACAGTGAAGACGAATTTGTGTTCAGTAATTTCACTTCGAGAAATTTCAGACTCTGAAAAAAATACAAAAACTAAAATATATCTGTGTATTCTCAAATAATAATTATTACTGTTCTTTAGTAAACTCTGAAATTTCATTAAACAAAATATTTTTCAATTAACATCGTACATTTAACGCTTTAGTACATAATATCGCTTTATGCAAAAAAATATATCCGACCCAGCGAGAAGTTCACTTGAAAAAGTCCTCAACCGCAAAGGGTTAAAGGGTTAAACATTCCAAGTTAGTTTTTAAGTTAAACCCGATTCTATGTATACGTGAAATAAAAAAAAAAAAAATCGCAGTAAAAGTTATTTTTCTTTTTATTATAAATGTTACTTATACTTTCATTATTTTTAATTATCACTCTTCCAATTGATATTTTTAAATATAAAATCCCTCAGAGCTACAACTTTTTAGTCGTTAAAATGTTTCAATATTTACTTTTATGAAACTACAGAGACGAATGTCAAAGCCACGCAAACGTTCAATCAATTACACTTATTGTTAGATAAATAAATACGTGATTCGCAGTTTTCAACAAATTTTTAACTATCAAACTTCGAGTTGATATTTTAAAATATAAAATCTCTCAAATTTACAAGTTTTTACTCATCAAAACGTTTCACGTAAACGTTTGAACAGCTAAAATTAGATACGTAGTTCATAGTTCATCTGAAATTGCAATCTTTACTCCGTCCAATCGTGTTGCGGAAATTGACGAGGAATTAGAGCATTGTAACAACGGTCTTTCGAGCATCTCAATGTATGCAGAGCTTGACTAATCGGAATTTCTAAGAAGAATCTTATTTCTGAACCTACTTCGAACGGAATTCGTTTTACATCGGGTCTACCTGAGGCTATGGCGATGATGAAACTCTGCTGGAATGGAATTTCTATGATATTATAGTCAGTCTCTCTCTTCCTCTCTCTCTATCTCGTTCGATCATTGGTCCATAGTACGAGTATTAGATAATACTAGATGCACACCAGCACAATATTTCGAATAATTTCATATTATCAATATGCACGAGAAATTCGACGAATTACAAATACCTGGGAAATTTCATTCGAGTATTTAGCCCGATCATCTCTGCTGGTACTTTTACCAAAGAGAAGCAAGTTTGATATTGTTTAGCTGGTTGAGTTCATAGAATAAATAACAAAGATTCATTTTCTATCGGTTTCATTCGAACACAAGATAAGCAGAGAGAAAATTTTTTTGGGAATAAATTCCTATAGATCTTAAGAAAATAAAATACTAATGACTTCTGATTTCGTAAATGGGTAGAAGAATAGCAATATTAACGTATTTTATACGAATAACGAGCAATTATTTGCCAAGAAAGATTTTTTAACGAAGTGTTCGTACTACTATATTTTTAAAAATATACAGAAAAATGAGGTAATACTTATCTTCATTCAAGGGCTGTTTTATTATTTTATTTATTAATTAACAATCTCTGCAATACTATTGTAGTTCTAGAAGTACATAGGAAAATAAGGTAATATTTATCTTCATTCAAGAGCTGTTTTCATCCTGAAGAATTGAAAAAGGGACAAAAATAAAAATTGTTCGATACTTCCATCGAGGTCCCCTACAAATCTGTAACGTTTCAAAAAAATCGGAATTTTGGTTACTGAAAAAAGCCGACGCGAGTATACAACATTTACATTCTAGTTAATTGTCACAATAAACATCTCGTTTTTCAACATTCTGTGACATTACTCCATCTTGTTTGCATTCTAATTGATTATTATAATAAAAACTCTCATTTTTCAATAGTTTGTGACATTACTCCATCTTGTTCGCATTCTAATTGATTATTATAATAAAAACTCTCAGTTTTCAATATTTTGTGACATTACTTTATCTTATTCACATCCCAATTGACTATCATAATAAAAACTCTCATTTTTCAACATTTTGTGACATAACTTCATTTTGTTTACGTCCTACTTGGTTATCGTAGTAAAAGATCTCTCTTTTCAACATTTTATGACATTACTCCATCTTATTCGCATTCTAATTGATTATTATAATAAAAACTCTCATTTTTCAATAGTTTGTGACATTACTCCATCTTGTTCGCATTCTAATTGATTATTATAATAAAAACTCTCAGTTTTCAATATTTTGTGACATTACTTTATCTTATTCACATCCCAATTGACTATCATAATAAAAACTCTCATTTTTCAACATTTTGTGACATAACTTCATTTTGTTTACGTCCTACTTGGTTATCGTAGTAAAAGATCTCTCTTTTTAACATTTTATGACATTACTCCATCTTGTTCGCATTCTAATTGATTATTATAATAAAAACTCTCAGTTTTCAATATTTTGTGACATTACTCCATCTTGTTCGCATTCTAATTAATTCTTATAATAAAAACTCTCATTTTTCAACATTTTGTGATATTACTCCATTTTGTTCGCATTCTAATTAATTATTATAATAAAAGCTCTCATTTTTCAACATTTTGTGACATTACTCCATCTTGTTCACATTTAAGTTGATTATCACCATAAAAACTCTCATTTTTCAACCTATAATTGTATAATTTCATTTTGCACTGGACCCCTCTAAACGATACCTAACCAATGATACCCTCTAGAATAGTGGAACACGATTACAATTGAATAAAAATCACGTCACCGTAGAGATGACGTGTTGGTGTCCCCAAAGGGGACGATCCTGGACCGCAGACGGAGCGTTTTCACGGTGTTTTCCCTGAACGGACGGTGTTCGGGAAAATTATATACCGTTGGAAGCTCACGGGAGACACGGCATGCAGTACACGTTCGTATTTGTGTGTATACACGGTGGTTGTGTGCATAGCGGCAATTGTGCACCGGGAACAACGTCGACGAGAGCTCGAATCCCTGCCAACATCGATCCTGCCCTGTCGTTGCCCGCGCGATGCGTCCGATGGAAATTGAATTTCCGCGCTATCTGCTCGAAACTACTTTCTCAGGATTCCCTCCTTGCATCCCTTACACTGTCACATCACGTGTACGAGTTTTCCTCGTAGCATGACTCCTAACGATTCTTCTTGTTTCGTTGTACAAAGAGGTGTTCCGTGGAAATTTCAAACGTACCGTCCCCTCGTCACGCTTCCTTCAAATATCTATCGTCAATAGAGAAATTCCAAATCAGACCTAATTTAATGATTTGATAAAGTAACCCAGAAAGAAGGGATCTTTTCTGTTCTCCTATATACAAAGCGCCTCAACCTAAGTAAGCCACCTAAATATTTATTATAATAGATAACGTACTGAAAATATAAGATAAAATGATTTTTATCATTTCTTAACCCCTTGACATACAATGACGTCTGGGAGATGTCATCTATTTCATGTGCCATTGTAGAGTTTGACGTCTGAAAGACGTCATTTTAGACAATTGGTATTCATCAACAAAATTATTCCAAATTTTAAATGAAAATAATACAAATGCTGTTGGAATTGTGAGAAAAAATCGAAAAATATGCTAAAGAAGCTCTGGTATAGTACAAACTAAAAAAGGGAGAAGTAAGAACATTATCTTGTAGAGGTATTCAGTTGAGTCAAATTAAATACTATCTTTCGGACGAATCAAATTCCATTTTATCTGTATGTCAAGGGGTTAACTGGCTTTTTATTATTCAAACTTTTAGATATTATTTTTCAGAACATCCCAGAGAAGTTCTTCTGCAACTTAAGAGCCACTTTGTGTATTGTATGTGTCTACTCCATTTTACCCTCATACAATTGTTATCAGTTCGTAAACAATTGTGTTTTTTAGTCTGCATTTTTACATTCGAGTTATGCCTGTATTAAATACAAAATACACCGTATTCACATCTGCAAAAATTGATTATTACATGGCTTGCTCGTACCACCAGCATGAATTTGTTATTATACGTTACATACTATGATAAAATATCATTTACAACAGATAAGTTGAAGTATATAATCATCAATAACGGATTCAACTTGCCACGGGTCATCGGTGACCCCTGAGGCTCTGAAATGCATTTCTTTGTTTCTGCACAAATTTTTAATTCTTTTGCAATAGTCTGCTATCTCAGTTGTTATATTACCTTGTTCATTTTCGTCAAATGAACAAGTTACCGCAGTCGTTTATTATTTTACTTGTTTATTCTTGTCGCGTGTGTTCGACAATCTCATATTTATTATACTTTTACATGATATTTGCAATTTCGTCAAATACTTTTTCAATATCGAGAAATTGTGACAGAGTTAGTGAGACATTTTGTATTTATGGAAAGTTCAACCCTTTGCATTGCAAAAACGTTGTATTACTTTTATTTTAAACTCCTTATCAGAGCAACCTTAATTCTGATGATATCTTTAACGATTTTGTTCCATATTCCCTTTTTACAGTTAATTTTAAGATTATAATTTTATTCGTTTCATATAATGGTACAATTTTGTTGTTTTCCTAGTATTTTGTTATATAAATGAAAGAGCAATTATTTTCTCAAAGGTTTGTTGAGTTTTCATAGGTTATTATTTTTGTGCTCGCAGCATAGTTCGTCGTGCTTATTTCTCACATAAAGCTAAACTCTGCGAGTAGTATACACGCGGCAGCGAGTGTTTCAGAATGAGGAATTGTTAATCTGACGGCGAAGGTCTCGATCCTTTCATCGTTACTGTATTTTACGAAGCATAATGGTTAATGTCTAAATAGAGGCTCCTTTTAATACAAGAACATGTATAAAGTGAATGAGTAACAAGTGAAGTACTCATTGTGAAAAAGCTTTATAAACTCACGAACTGTTAAATCAATGATAATTTTAAATATATTTCATGCAATTGATAAACAATGATTTTTCTAAATGTTATTCAACTTTGGTTTACGTTGACGTTAATTGTCACTTAACACATTGCAGACTGATTAGGGAGATTTCTCTATTTAGAAAAATAATTGATAAATTGCATAAATTGTAATTCATTTTAAGAATAATTGCATAAACTAATTGATACCGAATGTTAGTATATTTAAAAAAAAAAATACTATGTTGTTTAACATACTTGTATTTTATTTCACATTTTATTACACAAATTAATTTCGTTTGTGTAAGTTACATGAAACACTAAATAATTATTCTTTATTGTTTATTTTACTAACAAGCGAACATTCCTAAGTGATAATCACCGATATTAATGAAATTTTGTTACATAGTATTTTTCAAAAAAATATTCGTCACGTGTTTTTTCTTTATCAACAATCGTCCACGATAAAAGAACGAAAATCGCTCGCGAAATTGAGGGTAGTAAACATATTTTGCCGGATATCTCGAAAATTATTAAATTTACAATGACGCAAATCGACGAATTTTTATTTGCCAACGTAAAATTTATAAGCATCGCTCGTGAAAAATTTTAATAATTTAATTTCCAAAGTATTCAAGATGCATTTCTTAAATACTGATTTGTATTATTATATTATTATATTACATATACAAATAAAGCTTAATGTTATTGTAATTAAAATATTGTGTGATAGACGACAATGTACACAAATAATATGATGAACAAAATAATATATATATATATATATACAAGTAATACCAATTGGTTTGGAAACTGAATGAGCATAAAGAAAAATATTAATATCTACGTATTCAAAGTTACATGATGGAATTCCCTCACAATAATAGATATCAGTATGTACTTATGCACATATATATCTAAATAAAGCTAAATATATTATGCAATTTGTATCCTCGTAATATATTGCATCATAGACATGAACTGTAATAGTAGAAACTCTGAAATAACATTCTTCAGCTTTTTTACTCCTGCGGATTTGTATAGATAGGTGGAACATACCGTGAATATTCATTTATTTACTTATTTATTTATTTACATATAGTCTAACGACTAAAACAAACAAAAAATAGTGTAGACGAATTTTTTATTTAATAAATCTAATGTTATCAAATTATGAATTTTAGTTAGTGCAACGTTTGCTGTTCCTTCTTTGTCAGAAAATTTGATATACGTAGCAGCTACGTGATTAGGACTTTTTCGCGGACCAAAAGGATATTTCTGCGGACCGAACACCGTTATGAAACATTACTATTGCACGACAACAAAGGAAAATTAAAGAAACCTTTAACTCTCGACCTCCGGTGCCAGGGTCCATTCAGACCCGAGTTTTGAAAAAGTACCGTTTTTCATATTGTTGAGAAAATAATAAAGAAAAATGAATAACAGTCTATAAAATACAAAAAAATTGTTTATTTAAAATATACACAAAAATAACTGAATTCGGTCCAAATGCTTTCTAAAATATATATAAAAATACAACTAATTTGGATGCAAATCCAGGCATAGTGTTCCGAGCGATGAATCGAAACGTCCATCACCGAAAGGTTAAACTTTTCTCTTGGAAGCATCCCATTTTAACTGGCTCAGCACGACGATATCAAAATACAAAGAAACAAATTCTGTCTTATATAATTATCAAATTTCTTAACTTCAAAATGGAAAATTTCAATTCTTTTTATATCGTGATCAAGACACGTGATTTTTTCATCACACGAATCAGTCGATAGTGAGGTTTACCTACTGGATACTCAAAGAATTCTATCTTTGTCGAAAGTACTTTTAACAATTTTGCTGAAAAAATTCACTCGGTATTATCGGTTGATTGACAGAGAAATTTCCAGTAGGACTGTGTTTGAAACACGATAAACGAGGATACGTCTGGAAGTTGAAATGCAACATCCCTCCCTATAAATCTATCACAATCATGTGCACAATAATACGGACTATTTCGTGAGAGAGAAATATCCTGTTTGACTAGACGAGTCGATTACAAAAGACTAAAAAGACTTACAACATTAAGAATGATTGAGTTCGATTGCTCGAATCAATGAATCAAATATACAGAATGAGACAGGATGCGTGGTACAATTGAATTCCACAGATAAAACTGAAAAATGATTTTACATGTAAAAATAAAGAGTAATATTTCTTCGTTTGAGGCCTCGTTTTCGAGAAAATCGAATTTGAACGTTTATGCAGCATTCACTTGACTATCTTCGAGTGTCATAGTTGTACCAATAAGCAGTATCGATGTCATGATAAGTATTAATTCTTTGCGTTCCAAGTATTTTCTTGTAAATTCGATTTATTAACTCCAACGTACTTTTTCAATGAAACTTTGGTAAATCAAAAGTTTCATTTTGATAAGAAAAAACTATACACGTTCGTGAATTTATACTTTTATTGATTTTATTAATTTGTTTTATTTCAGTACAAATGAAATGATAGCCAGAGTGGAATGCAAAAGGTTAATAATACGTTAATAATACTATTGAAAGTGAAGTTTTTTTTTAATACTTCACTTTTCGTCAGAAATGTAAATTTTCTCGAAAACTAACTTTCTTACTGCTGGAATTTGATCGTAAAGACTATTATTCAAATGACATTTTATTGAAAACTTTGAAAACTTATTTGGACGATGGTACTGGACTGACTTTTTCGTTTTTTGAGTTCTCAAGCTAGCAAAGGGTGCAATGAGCCCCAAATTAAGAACGTTTCCGCTTAAACGCGGCGTGAATCATTTTACAATTGAATTTCAACACTTACGAAAAATTGTATTTCTTGTTTTTAGTTTATTTTTAGATATAGAATCACTTTTTACCCGATTGTACCATAAACCCTGCCTCAGCTTTCTATATTCCAATCTATTGAACAATCGCCTAGAATTAACATTTCCATTAAAACAGGTTCCATTATGGTACTATATATTAGGAGTACCAAAAAGTAATGTCGTTTTTCGTGACAATTATCTTTGTTCGCTTTCTACCTCGATTTTACGCACATCAAATTATGGTTTTTTTCTGCATGAACATAACCTAGAATCTCGTAATTGCGAATAGTTCATTATTCAGTAATGCACGATTGAAAATAAGTTCCGATAAAGAACTAGAAGAAAATGTTCAGTGTTGTATTTATAAATTTCTCAAAGGAAACAACGCAAAAATGGCACCAAGGAACATTAACGATATTTATCGTCAAATTGTGAATATTCGAAAATGCCAACGTTAGTTTCTCAAGTTTAGGAAGGGCAATTTTAATCTGAAGCATGATAATAGCGATCTAAGGACTACAGTTGAAGAAGATCCATATTTAACGATTACACAGATCGCGGAGAACATTGATGCATCTTTATCCGTAAACCAAAAACGTCTTGAAAAAATTGGGAAAATTCAGTGATGCGGAAAATAGGTCCTGCAGCTTTTCACCGAAAGGAACAAAAGCAATGAGTTTCTATATGCAATTTCTTGCTTGTAAAGCAAAGATCCTAGCCCTTTCCAATCGCTTCATTGCAAAGAAGAAAAAGTGAATTCATCATAATAATTCCACTAAGAAAAATCGATTCGTGAAACACTACTTAAAGGGCAAAATATTTAATAATTACAAAGACTCAAGACATCGAGTCTTCATCGTCTGAATTAATCCAAGGATTTTCATGAAAGCAAGATACAATAATTACTTTCTTGGTGGCAACAAGTTGTTTTTAAACAATGGATATTATTCGATTAATTAATTTCCTTATATATATTTCGAAACGTTCAATAAAACTTGTTCAGTACAAACGACATTAATTTCCAGTATACCTAATACATGAAGACTTCCCTGAGATTTTTCATTAAACGTTTCATAGAAATGATACAAGAATGTCTATGTTGTTTTATCAGACAGCTAAGACGATGGTCGAAATGCAATCGAATAACGACTTGCATCGTAGGAAAGATAAATACGAAGTGGTTGAACCGCAAACAACTCGGCTAGTTTCACTCTAGATGGAGCAAAGAGGACAGTAGCTTCGTGTAATTAGCCTTTGACCTGATCTTTGAAGACCGATGTGTCTACCTTGGAGTTTCCAAAACTTGCACGACCAACATCGGTGTCACTTTTCAAGGATTTGTTACTTGGAGAGCAAGCGGCGCTTTCCTTTTCGAAGAGTTTCGAAGTTCCAACATGCGTTCGCCATTCTGTCGTGTAGCAATATGGCGAACGAGGTGACGAGACATCTGGAGGAAAGTATTTCTAACAGCGAATTAGAGGATCCTGGATAATAACAGTTTTTTGTTAGATTAAAAGTGAATTTTGGTAAATTGCTTCGTCTTTTTAACTGTCTGTAGATTGTCTTTGTTAATACTAAACGTACCATGCTTGATTAACACTAGATTTACGGGACCCGTCAATTTCATAAATGTTACGTGTAATTTTAAGATTACAGAAGTTATTTTTATTATTTTCCAGTAACTTTTTAGCGATACGAAGATATATACAAATTTATACAGAAGTTAATAGTATATAATTAAAATGTTTCTAAATGAAATAAATCGACGTTTGCAAGAAAAATTCGGGTTTGAATTTGATAGGTATCGGTAGAAATAAGTATACAAGAAAAGTCCGTAAATCTAGTGTATAATTTCTTGTTACATATACAAGAATAAAAGCTTTTTCAAAAAATTGTGTTTCATCGAAGATTGTAAATATTTATGTAGTAAAATAAAAGAATAAATGAAGGTGGTAATTTTTGCACGTTTTTCTAAAATTCAGTGAACAGTTAAGAAGTTAAATGACTGGTTTTAAATTTTGTTTAAAATTCTACATTCAATTGCTATTACTTTCGTCCATTTAATTTTATGGTTATTCTTATATTGTCTGAGTAATCAGTTTCTCAATTTTTATCGCTCTCTTCATTTCGTTTCTCGCTGCAAAACATGTATAACCTGACTTATCTATCGCAGCCGGTCATTTGGCCAGTTGACTTTATGTCACTTTATAAAGTTTTCTACTCTGGATCTCAGTTCTAATTCCATCGAAGTTTTATGAATTTATTGATATTTTATATGAAAATGGTATACATAAAGAAAGAATTTTGTTTCTTTTTTTTCAAAAACGACGAGCAGGAAAATTTTTGTCAGAAATTTTGAAATTTATTCGACTTGATTTAAAAAGAAGCAGTCTATTCAATATCTATAAACTGATAAATTTCTGTTACGTGATACATTCCATTTCTGCATTTATAGAAGAAGAAATAGGGACCAGCTGTGATTTCAAAAACGACGTGCAGGAAAATTGCTTTTCAGAAATTTTAAAAATAAAGTTTTTAGATTTCAGTTCTAATTTTATCGAAGTTTAATGAATTTATTGCTGTTTTATATCAACATGATGTACGAAATTTGTATATGTTTGTATTTATAGAATATCGTTTATTTGTAGCTTTTGTATTTACGAAATTCGTGTATTTTTTTTTTTAGAAAAGATAAATAGGAAAATTGTTTTTCAGAAGTTTTGATATTTATCTTTGATCGAAAAAAGGCATAACCAACGCCTGTAAGCTGATAAGTGTGCCCTAATTTCTGTTATATGGTACGGTCCATTTCTGTATTTATGGAATAAGAAATGGAGATCTGTTCTTTCTTCATAAAACAACAAGCAGGAAAATTGCTTTTCAGGAATTTTGAAATTTATCCAGTTTGATCGATAAAGGCAACGTAGTCAACGCCTATAAACTGATAAACTTGCCCTAATTTCTGTTATATGGTACAAATAATTTGAGAATAATTAAAACCTTCCCATTAAAATTAAGCGCAGATTTACACAGTACAAGCTAAACAAAACTGATAAATTTTGGATCAATTTCTATGGTCAGCATCGAATGTAAATAATAAATACATTACAAAAGAATTTCTGTATTTAGGAAAAAATCGTCGTCAGTACTAACTTGATGGATTTGTTGTCCTAAAATTAATCGAACCATCCATTCCATTTTAATGTTTAAAAATATAATAATTAATAATTTTAATAAATTTTCAAGTTTTTATATTAAAATGGTAACAAATCATCTTTTTACTCTTACCTAAAATTATTTTATCTATTGTTTTCCATATTAAATTGATAATTACTGTCTCCTAATTTGGAAAAATATCATTTTTACTTCAAAACCAGTCATTTAACCGATATATACACATAAAATATTGGTACGTTTAGTGTTAAGAGTGATTTCTATCCTTTTCCATACCTGTTTCTTACATTGTTCCATTTTTCTTATTATCTGATGATGAATTATTGTATTGTTTAGAGTGTTCCATAAGTTTAAATGAACTATGTGATTGTAACAATAAAAAGAAGTATAGCACTGTTTGAACTATGACTTCTCTTCATATTCTGTTGCGTTTCTGTTTGTATGCATATGTACAAGTATAAAGCATGTTTGCATTTCTTTTTATTGGAACATCATACTTTCAAAACATATACTTAACGTAGTTCTGTTTACTTTTCATACTGAAATATATTATAGAATATTAGTAAATAGTTTATCAGTTTTTGTTCTACTACAATCAATTTATTAATAATTTTTAATAATAATTCAAATATCTTTTCTTTTCCTTTAGTTTACGTTTTATATATCGGCATATCAGTCTGTATTTATTTGACCTAAGTTGCTCGATATTTGTAACATTACACAAAGTTCCAAATACGCTTCTCTTAAGAAAATTAAACAAAATTACAAGTATTTTTAATTAAATTGCAAACTTCTACTTTGTTGTTTTCCTTAGAAAGTGAAAAATTATTAAGGGAATGAAAATTATTAAGGGGTGAAAAATTATTTCGTATATCATCGAAAAAGGAGAACAATATTCGTATAAATATTCTTCTTCAACAAAGGAAAATGTTAACTGCATGTTGCACATGTATACGAGCGAAGGTCTACAAAGTTCGTAACTACGTACAATTTTGCATTATAATTTGCTTTTACGTCCATTATAGATTTAAACTTGTGGTCCTGCTACAGTTCGTAGAACACTCTATACATTTCAGATATTACTTTGTCAATAGTATGAACTTCGTGTATTGTTAGCTGCATCTAATGCCTATCCATCGCTCGGACTATTTTAGACTGCGAATTTTTATGCAAATTTATATTTTTGAGAATGCAACAAAAAGGTAGAACTTTCATAGAAAATTATTTTATCTATTAGGTATAATAAAAATCACTGTAATTTCTATACTTTCTCATGTTACGTGCATTCTGCATAATTTTGCAAGTTTCAATTTTCTATAAATTCACAAAAATTCGCAGACTAATTATAAGTGCATCTGGATCCCTTCTTACACGGTACTTTTCTTACACAATTTTTTTCAGCAAGTTTTATTCACACTTGCATGGAACTTTTAAGACGTTCTGTTTGTATTTTCACATTTTTATTTTCTTTCATATATTTTACTCACTTTTGCATGATTGAAAAAACACACACTAATCAGAAAATTTGTTTTCTAATTGAAAATTTCGCAGAAAATTTCACGAAAATCGTGCATATTCTGTATAAATATTTCAAATTCTTCTTTTCTTAAATATACCGTAAAAAGAAGCTGTACTTGTTTCTTTAATTTTCTCAAAACACGTGCATAAATACATTATATTAATCCTTATACGGTTAGCTCGTGAAATTTCATTCATTTTCGATTTCTGAGTTTTATCAAATATTCGATTCTTTTCTGATTATATTGAAAATTATATATTTGTCTAAAATGTAAGGTTATAAGTGAAATACAGTATATTGACATTTCATTTTGACGTATTACTGTGGTGAAAAAGAAGAAAATGTAACGAAAGATTTTCTCGGATGAAATTTTACCCGAATACCGTACGCATATAAAAATATATTGTATATTATCGTCAAAAACAACTGTAACATTATTTGTTTTATTCATATCTCTGTTGAAATTCATTTTCCACGATTTTGTGTACTAAGAACTCCTTATCATCACTGGAAATGTATTAACTGCAATATTTATATGAGTGATACTGAAATAAGTGATTATAAGTGATTTTTGAGAATAGTTTTCTCCTCTTCCAAAGAATCTTACATTTCAGTGACAAATCAGAGTCGTAATAATTATAAATGAGGGTAATTGTAAAGTATAATACAAACTGTACAGCATAATAAGATAATTTATAATTTAATAAATTTTAATTCATTCAAATTTAATTTATTTTATTTTGAGTGTAAAGTGAAAAAGGTTGAAATATTATCTGAGAATATTAAGTATTATTATTTCTGAGAACCGTATGAGGGTTAATTAATTGACTGTTTGAAAGGATAAATCAGAATAAATTTTTATTTGTGTGTCATCCGAAAAAGCTCAATTTTGCAAAATGCTAGCGTAAGAGTACAAAATTTATGTGCTCGTAATTGCATAAATAATTGCCTTCTTTGAAAGACAATTAGTGCAGCTTTAGAGATAGCATAGACAGTTTCTTTTCCTCAAGGATTGTAAAGTAACAGAATCTAAATAATTAAATATCTCATTGCTGAATTTTTATATCTTTACGGTCCACTTTTTGCATAATTTTTTTTGCACAGTACGTATCTACCGTATAAAAAGAGAGCCAGGTGTACCAAACTAATAACAGGATCACGTACCTATTTCATTAAAATTTAAGAATCTTTTTATTTCCAATGGAACACCTCATTCTCAATAAACATGGAAATCATCAGAAAGGAATCAAATTCAAGAACAAATTTCTTTCAATCTTCATCTTCGAACCTATCAAACTTCTCCTAACATCATCTATACAACTGTTCAAGTATCTAGGAACACTCACTAATAGTACTTAACCAAAATCTTAATTGCAAAGTAATTTTCAATAATTAAAATTTTCCTTCAAATATACAAATTTATCAGAAAATAAAAGGACGTTAAAATTATTGAATAAAGTCTATGTTTTCGTGCTGATTTCTTTTTTCTATTTCAGAAGAAAATTTTCCAAAAATTTCGGTAAAATCGTAAATCCTTCCTATACAATTGTCCAAAAATCTAGAAACACCCATTATCACATACTCACTAATAGTACTTAACCAATTGGTATTCAACCAAAATCTCAATTGCAAAATAATTTTCAATAATTAAAATTTGTCTTCAAATATACAAATTTATCAGTAATCCACCACCTCTATCAAAATTATTGGATAAAGTCTGCTTTTTTCCTATTACAGAATCGAATCTTTTAAGAATTTCTGTAAAAGCGTAAATCCTTCTAGGTCAATTGTCATCCAGACGAAATCGTAGCAGAAGTATCATCAGGCAAAGAAGACATTCTCCCTGACACACTACGTGAAACACATTTCACGTGGCCGGCAACGCACGCTCTGTTCGCGACGTGGCAGCCACAAAGCTAACCTCCTCCCAGAAGACGTATTTCAGAGCCAATCGTTGCAGCCTCATCAAGCATAGATAGGCAGCGGCGAACTTTAGCGCGGCTTCCTGCATAATCCATAGTGCAGCGTGTGGATTTTCCCTGTTGTAATCCGCGAGATGTAGCCTATCCAAAATTGAAATCACGCGACGTTCCCGACGGAAACCAGCCACGAGCGATCGTGGCCGGAAAACGTTAAGGCGCCTCGAGATACCTGACGGAACACGACTTTCTCATAGATATTGGCATTTTACGAGATAACCAGCCTACGGTATTGACGCGGGGAAAATATGTACGCTGGCTTGCTGATTTTTCTCTCTATTTTTTCTTTTCTCTTTTTTTTTTTTTTTACAGAAACGTGTTTCTGAGATAAATAGGATATTTTTGCAGCTTGAAGCAATTACGAAGATTCTTTTTTTTTTAACAAACGTCTTTCTGAGATAAATAGGATACTTTTGCAACTAGAAGCAATTATGAAGATTTTTTTTTTACACAAACGTCTTTCTGAGATAAATAGGATATTTTGGCAGCTTGAAGCAATTATGAAGATATTTTTTTTTCTGCACAAGCGTTTTTCTGAGATAAATAGGAGATTTTTGCAGCTTGAAGCAATTATGAAGATTTTTTTTTAAATATTTTATATATGAGAGATTGTTAAGTGTAGATTTAGCGACAGGTGTTTGATAAGAGTATAAATAAAATGAAAGAATCGATCTTTTGATTCGTCTTGAATTGACAATAAATTTGTTTGCATATTTGATCGTAGTAATTAGGGTTCTGAAGAAATATAGAAACGTGATTGCAGACACGATTTTCTTCTTCCAGAGCTGCAAATATATTTATTGTCAGTTTATTTTAATATTTCTGCAGTTTTGAAGAGCTATACTTTGGATTACAAGCAATTAAGGAAGTAAGGAATATTGTACAACAGATGTGTCTATTGTTATACAAACTCTATGATATTTTCGTAAATATATCTTCTTTCCTATAAATTGTAAACAGGATTGTAGAAATTTTTGTGACGATTTAATGTCTGCATACAGTTATAAAATAAGTTGTTTTTTCTATAGAAGACTACAGTTCCTGTATATTACAAATAATTGCATTTATATTTTGAAATTGACAATTCGTATTTATTGTACCATTCTTGGCAAAAAGTTTTCGATCAAAATTATTTATTTATTTTCGACGAGAAACGTTTATATTTTAGAATTATCAAATGTTACTGCATACTTTTCACACTAGATTTACGAGACTCGTCAATTTAACGGATTTAGGAATTCACGAGCAAAAATTGTAGAAATTATTGCTATTACTTTTCAGTAATTATTGCTGAATTTTATTAATGGAAAATACAGAATGTGTTTAGGAGAAAATAGGAGATACAAAGATGATAAAAAAAGTTCATACGAACTTGTGTCTTATTTGCTCTTGTTTCAAAACTATAGCAATTTTTGCATTTCAATAATCTGAAAGTGTTTGTCTTCATAGAAGATGTTCGAAATGGCCACTTAATAGTTCCCCGGATTTAAATCCATTAGATTTTCATTTCTGTGGCCACTTGAAAAGAGCTGTGTATTCGACACCCGTTGCCGGCGTTGAAGTACTTCGTGCAACAGATTCTACATACACCTGGAATTTTTGAAATATTGGGAAAACTTGATATGGCAACTGCAAGTTTGCATGCAGAGCGAGGGTGGACATTTCGAGCACCTTTTATGAAAGTATGTTGCGGATTATTGATACACTAACATAGCTCAAATAAGGCACATATTTATACGAACTTTTTTCATTATCTTTGTGTCTCCAGATTACTTTTTTACTCAAACAAAAATGGCTCAAATAAGACACATATTTATACGAACTTTTCTCATTACCTTAATGTCTACAGTTTACTCCTGAAGTGAGTCTCATTTTTTGTAATACACTCTGTATATTCAAAATTTATAAGCAAGTCAATAGTATATATATTAAGTTATTTCTAACAATTGAAATTCTAAATTTTTGTAATAAACTCTGTATATTCAAAATTTATAAGCAAGTCAATAGTGTATATATTAAGTTATTTCTAACAATTGAAATTCTAAATTTTTGTAATAAACTCTGTATATTCAAAATTTATAAGCAAGTCAATAGTGTATATATTAAGTTATTTCTAACAATTGAAATTCTAAATTTAAAAAAAAAATTGAGTTTTCGTTTACTTGTCAATTTGACGAGTGTCTGTTAAAATAGACGCACAAGAAAGGCCTATAAACTTAGTGTTAAAACAAATGGAAATTCGAAACTAGCTTGGTTTAAAATAAATAATAATAAAATTAGAAATTTTCGTTTATCTTTATAGAAAAATGAAGAAGAAAACGGAATATGTTACACGTTAAACGTACAACTGGAAACGTAATGAAATATCAATAAAATATTATTCCTTCATAAATTGATTAGTTATTTTATCTAGGATTTTTATCAGACAAAAAAACAATTTTTCCAGGTGACACTTTCTTTTCTACCTCTTTTCTTTTCGTTAATAAAATAATATTTCTGTAATTATTTCATTGTTTACTTCAAACTAAGTCAGCCATATTTTTCTATCTGTTTTAAAAAATATATAACATTTTACAGTTCTAAGATACGAATGTTTTTATCGAAAATGTTTCATCGAAAACTTTCTGCCAAGGATAATACCATATTCTTACTCTCTTTTAAACAATTCACAATTTTCATGATATAGTTATATTAAAAATAATTGAATATTTGCATAGTATAACGATAATTAATAATTGTATTATACTTTTGTACGTATCACATTCAGATAAATAATAATAAATTACATACATGTCTATATTAAATATTAAATATGCATTTCTGTTTATTTCAAGGTATGTTATACTTACTGGTAAAAATTGCTGTAGAATATACGTCATATTTTTTATCATAAAATATTATTAAAAATTTACTTTCACCCATTTCCTATTTCCTTCTGTATAATACACATTACAATATTCTTGCAAAGTGTAGAATACGTTACGTACTGTTGCAAATGGGAAAATATACATCGTATTGCACACATAACCTCATTCATGAAAATGAAACATTAAATTTCGTATTTCAACAAACTGAACATAAACCACATAACGCAAAATAGCAAAACTTTCCCATAGTTCGCATTTACAATTTAAAAAGTCTACCTTCGCTATAATAATACGTCAACTTCGAGTAATATCAAACAATTCTTAACTGAAATATATTCAACTTTCAGATTCAACATTTAAATACATTTAAAAATGTATTCGAAGAAGCACATTCACCCATAATCTGCAAGTAATTATCATAACTTTCTCGCAAGCAAGAAACGAACCTAATTATCTCCAAACTTTAATCGATCAGAATGAAAGATGGAGGAACCTCAACACCAGGTTCGAATATTACCAAAAAAAGAAGATCGATGAAACCAACCGAATGTTACAGAACCGAATTTCGAATATCGATCACAATGATTAAATCGAAGAAAACAAAGATCATATCGAAAACATCATCCACTTTGAAATTAAAAAAGAAAGTCTCGTTGGTCTATCTTCATCGAGTGGTTGGAAAAGTTGACTGAGAAAAATGTTCCCAAATTTTCACTAATCTCGTCGTTTGCTCACAAACAGCGTGCAAAAAGGTATCTCTCGTATAATCGAGAGAAAGAGAGAAAAATACAGATGAACGTCAGGAACGTTGTCCATTGTTAATTGCGTTGTAATACACCATAGAAGATCGACTGATCATTTTACACCCCTTTCTGTCGTCCAGAAACGAAGCAAAACACGGGGACAGTCAGTTGTATTCAGTTAACGATAGTAATACAAGGTGATCAACGTATCAAAGTTAAAAAAGATAGAATCTTCCGGCTGATACGATGAAGAAAGAAAAAAAAAAATAGTCGCAGGACTTCGTAGTGTATGTGTACATACATACATATACAAAGTAGAGATAGATCGAAAGAAGAATAGATAGACAGATAGATAGACAGACAGATAGAGTATACATATCGTGTGTGACAGTCGAAAGAACCAACGGAAGAATAGAAAATGAAAAGAACAAGGTGTATTGTCTGGCTGGTGTGACATTAGGCAGGCAAGGCATGCTACGAGTTACGTTACCTAAAGTGAGCTTCTCCCCAGAATCTGGCGGCAGAGTGAAACCCAGGAGTGCCATACTTGATATCAGCACACACGGTACGATCAGGTTGAAAAAATAGTAGAGGGTCCTCCTTCGTATTTGGATGGTGAATGTGACATCGATGTACGGCTCTGGACAGCATTGATACGTTATGGTGTTCTTCTTGCCTGGCATTCCTGCAATGAGAATTCATCGAAACGTGTTACGGATTATTGTCGATACGAAGGAAACTAATGGTCGTATCAACGGTTCGAACCAGAGGGAAATACAGAACCACAGTTACCGTACTGTTTCCGTGAAATGTCAACGCTTGTTAGCCAAACTCACTCTCGCGTGAAAGTGAGTTCAGCGATTGTTGCATGTGTGATCGTATATTTTTGGTACGATACGAGTTTTTCACGTGTTTTTCAAGTGTACATTATCTATTTCGAAGAACAGAAAGCGTTTGCTTCGCTATTTTTTTTTTTTTTTTACACAGATGATTTTTCTTTTAAATATACGATCTTTCAATAGGAGCGATAGAACTTTGAATTAAAATGAAACGAAAAGTACGAAAGATAATCTAGTACTCATTATCTTATTTTAAAGCACATTCGATGGCATTATAGAAGAAATATAATATTATATAAATGACAACCACGATTGCGTTTGGTGGAGTGAATAGGACAATTCCAATGTTCGCAGTAAAAATCATCTTCAAGTGATGAAACTCACTTTTGGATAGATGGTTTTGTCGGTAAACACAAATACCGAATTTAGGGAGATGCTAATCTTCAATCAGTAGTGGAGCGATCATTGTATCATATTTAGCGTGGCATTTAACGTGTACTAGGTTATCTTTCGTGTTTTTCGTTTAATTTCAATTGAAAGTACTATTGCTGTTGTTAGAAAACCCTGTAGTAAATGTTTAAAATTAATTGTATGTTCAATGCTAAAGCGCGTTAATAAAATCGGTTTTTATAAAACACTTATAAACTAAGTAATTCTATTTCTAAAAATTTGTAACAGCCTAATTTCGTGAGAGATTGCCAGCTAAATTATTATCTTTTTTCTTTCAAAGAATATATCGATATGTTATGTTTCCTCATTTATAAATCTAATTTTTGTTGATTATCCTCTAAGAAAATAATTCAAATTTATATAACAATCAATTTTGGTGCTTCAGTTCGTTTCGTCTTCGTTTAAATACGTTCCAAAGAAAGCTAAAACCATCTCTCCTGGAATTACTCCAGATATTGAATAAAAATCTTTCGATTACTATAATCAATTTATTTCTCTCGTTCGATCGTAAATATTCGATAAAAGAGAATGTTTTATTAAAACTTAATTCTGACTTAACTAAGTAATTAAGTATAAATTCAATATTCCTCTGCAAGGTGAATTTAATTTACTTCCTAATTTTATCTCCGTGTAATAATCTATTTCATAAATGATCTACCTTCACACAATTATTCATTTCACAGTTAACATCCAGAAATACTAGGACACCTTTTTCGTCTTCAAAGTTTCTACATTCCTAACGACGAGCGTAATTTATAATCCATAAAATCTCCCTTATCCAAAGCAGATGAGCGAAATTTCTCACTTCAGAAGCCACAAAATAGAAAAAGAAGAAGGCATTTTCCTTCGTGAGAAAGATCGAAACAAGACCACGACTAATTTCACATTTCCGAGAGAAAGAACAGAAATCGAGGAATTCCATTCGTAACTTTTACCCCATAATTTTGATCGCTATGAATCAACCGCTAATTTATACAGTTCGCCAATTTCCACGAACAGTATTCACCTACGTTGCCTCCTGTGACACGCCTTCCTCGAGTAATTTCGAATTTGAAGTCATAGTGTACGTATGGGACGAAGTTAGAGGTGTGTCAGTCATAACAGAAGTAACCATGAAACTACGAGCACGGTATGCCCTGTGATTTCTCTTTTAACTGCTTTTACATCTGACCGAGACTCTTACAGTGTCATTTACAACCTCGTAAAGTTTCCCCTCTGTCGACCGCTTCTTTGTCTCGTTTGACTCGACGTCGAACTGCGACGCTGTAAAGATGAAACATCCTTCGCGAACGTTAACGTCCGCGGACTGTAATTTCACGTTATTCTATGAAAAATTTAACGTCGATCGATGTGACGCAGCTGACACATTGTGCCCGGGGAATTGTAATAAAGTAGAGAGAAGAGGATATTTAATCTTGAAAAGGCGGAGTCTCGTTACGTGAAAGATCAGCCCTTAGAACTTCTGAGTTTTCAGCCATCGAACGGTTGGGAAGTGGTTTTCTTATACTTTTTCTTTTACACACATATAAAGGATTATCCAAACGCGACACTCAGATTTCAACACTGTGCAATTTTTACACTTTATGCTTGTTTTTTTGGAAAAAATTACATATTTCTCCGTCACACGTGCGAATATTATAAAATAGTATACTATATCATTGAATAAAGACTATTCTTTATATTAAAAATTGCTTCGTATTAACTTACTAAAAGCCACATGAACTTTCTGGTCAACCCCAATATTTAACTGCTTATCTGCTTCACTTAAGATATCATTACATAATGTAACGTTCTAACTGTTTGCTGCCTGTATCTCTAAATATTTTGTTTAAATACTATGTTTCCTTTATTTTTCTTTTGTAATTACTTTTACACCAATGGATGTATACCCGTAAATAAATAAATAAATAATGTAACCCTCTAAATTTTTTCATACAATGCATACTTTGGAAGTTATTTCGGGTGAAAGAGTTACGTGGCTCACCCTATATACATTAATTTCGAATTTCAAATCCAAAATATATCATTTTGAACATCAAAATTTTTCTCACTTTAGAATAGAATACGTTTATTTCGACATTTTTCTGACCTAAAGGAGCATAAGAAATAAAACTATCCTAAACTATCCTAACCTAACCTTTAAATACGTTTATTTCGACATTTTTCTGACCTAAAACAGCATAAGAAATAAAACTATCCTAAACTATCCTAGCCTAACCTTTAAATACGTTTATTTCGACATTTTTCTGACCTAAAACAGCATAAGAAATAAAACTATCCTAAACTATCCTAACCTAACCTTTAAATACGTTTATTTCGACATTTTTCTGACCTAAAACAGCATAAGAAATAAAACTATCCTAAACTATCCTAACCTAACCTTTAAATACGTTTATTTCGACATTTTTCTAACCTAATCTATCCTAACTTAACATTTGAATACGTTTACTTTGATATTCCTCGCCTTTCTCTTCGGAAAACTATTTTCCGCGATAATTCCTATCAACTATGCTTTAGCTGATGTTATTTACTTTATTGATAATTATGAGAATGACGAAAAAGTAATATTGTCTTCCATTTAAAAGTATTAGGAACGTCATTTGTCCTTTGTAATAGTCGTTCCAAAAAAAGAAAGAGAAAAAGAAAAGTTGGCTGCACTCTAAAAGATTAATTTCACTATTTCGTTTAATTGAAATGAAAAGAGAAAGAAAGGTGAAGTTGATGTTTACAGTGATATCTGAGAAAACAGCTTTTAATAATTTATTCGATCTCCACCCTGTATACTTGCTACATATGTATTCCAATTTTGAATTTCAAATCGCTGCACGTTTCGCATACTATCTTATAATCCCTCAATCGCAGAAAATACCTGCAACCATCCTAAGTAACTTAATCTAGCGCCTTGTCTCTCGAGGCAAACGCAACGTTCGAAATTCCCGGTATTAAGCTGGCCATCGAAAGAGGAAGAAGATATTCAAATTATACTGGGTGGTTCACCTAACGTGACCACTTCAATTATCTTCCTTATCAGTAGACCAATCGAAATCTTTATTGCAAAGAATACCATTTCAAAAGATCTTCGAAGTGATGATCTTGGATTTCTTTCTCAGAAAAAAATTCTCAAAGTCACGTTCAAATTTTTGGTGTACAAATTTTGTGTGCAAAAACATGTACTATATTGAAGTCGAATTCGTTTCGATGTTTACTATCTCGTGAGCAAAAATTGTTACAGCATTGCACATAAGAAAATCGAAGTTGATCTTGAAAGCTTACTTAACACTAGGTTTACGAATTTTTTTTGTACATATGTATATTTCTACAGGTATCCGTCAAATTAACAAGTGAACGAAAATCCAAATTTTTCTTCAAAAAATCGAATTATTTAATTTAGAAATAAATGAATTAGACATTCATCATTTACTTATAAATTTGGATATATTTTTGTGTTTAAAAGTCAGTAAAAATTGCTCGGAAATAATAGCAACAGTTTTCGCAATTCCTCTCGTAAAATTTCAAATACTTCAAATTGACAGATTCTGTAAATCTAGTGTTAAAAAAAGAGAAAGGAAAAATCCAAGATCGTCATCTTGAAGATCTTCGAGATCGTTGACCCAATCGTAACAAAAAAAAAAAAAAAGAAACATGACAGAAAAAATTTTGAATCTTTGGTAAAATCATCCAAAAATAGATGACACGATAAAATAAAATACAACAAGTATGGCGGAAAGTAATCAAAGCAAAGAGACGGAAGCACAAATTATTAATATTTATGTGTACTTCGATGATTAATAAAAATTCTTATTAAATTCTGTTTAAGCCTTTATATTTTACTAAAAAAACACGAGGAAGATATTGAAAATTACGAGTGACCTTAATTTTTTCACCAGATAGTGTATAAGTCGAAAGGATACCGCGTCGTTTCACGGCGAAGAAAAGGAAAATTTATCAATGCAATTTCACGCGAGCAGTATCCGCTAAGATTCTCCTCGCGATTCTCCATTATTCATTCGTCGCATTTGAAATTCCTCGTGTCGCGCGTTTTCATACACAAAATTCACATAAGCCCGCAACAAAATCGCCGTTCGTGAACCGAATTCAAGGAGTAACGTTGAAGAGGACGCTACGGTGAAGATACGTACGAAGAGAAATCGAAAATTTAGAAGGAACTGTTACTATCAGAGGACAAAAAAGAAAAGCAAAGGAAAGATCGTAAAAGTCGTAACGGTCCACACAGGTCGAAGACAGGCGAGCGAAATCGAAGGTTCGTAAAGCTATTCAACGGGCTCGTTCAATCGCCACATCGATTTGAAAGTTCATGGGGCGAGAAAGACGGAAACCACGAGAGATCTTTGTCGCGTTGCGATGTCTATGTAACGACTTCCATCAGCATTCCTTTACACGCGTTGACTATGAGAATATCACTAGCCAAAAACGATGCACCAGCGAAAAATGCACTTTACGTGGCAACCTGAAAATTGGCTCTCCCGTTCAGACGTTATCATAACACATTACATTAGAGAATGTGTAAATAAGAAGGATTCTTCTTGAAGTTTCAAAGATTATACAGGGTGTCTCGTAACTGATGCTTCAAACGAGCAGACGTTGATTCTACGTGAAACAGTGAGTCGAAAATGTAGAATAAAATTTTTTCATTTAAAGCTCCAAGCGTTTCGAACTAAATCAGTTTGAAGATACGTTCAGTTTATAAACTACTGAAAGTGAAATCTAACTTCTATGCTCTCCTTATTAAATTCTTCCGAATGTCTTCCAATTTATCCGCAATTTTAATTGATCAAATGTTAGAATCATTTTTTATCGTAATTTTTCGGTGCTCGTTACGCTGTCACTGAACACGTGATTCTACTCTAATGATTTAACGTGACTCTATAAATAAAAATTTAACGGTGATAGAACCGGAAATTAGTATTGATACCGATCATGGTATTCTGCCATCGCTGTAAATACAGCACTTAATAATTTTCATTCAAAAAGTGTATCATTTCAGTTGAAACTTGTTTATTGCTGAGCACAATTTTACAATGTAATGTATTAATACACGTGAAGCATGCAATACGTTCGTTATCAATATTTAAGAAAATACTGCCTCTTTTATCAAACCGTAACGAAATTTTTCATGAAATACAAAAGTTTCTTAACACTTGATTAATGTGCAAAGTGTCCCATAATTGGTGGTGCCTTTCGAGCAGATGCCGATTCTACGTGAAAAAGTGAGTCGAAAATGTGGAATAAAATGTTTTCATTTGACACTTTACTTTCGAGAAAGATCTATTTGTGAATTCGTTTAATTTATAAATTACTGAAAGTAATGTTCATGTTCTTCCATACATATAATTATGTTCTTATTTTTCTCTGAACGTCTTTCAACGTATTATTACGGATATTTTAATTAATTAAATGATGTAAGAATTTTTTGTCGTAATTATTCAATGCTCATGTCGTCGCTATACACGATACATTTAACGTGACTCCACAAATGAAAATCTAGTAATGATACGACCGGATATTATGGTGGCTACAATCACGGTCGATCTATCGTCGATAATTTTCATTCAAAAAGTGTTTTTTTCAGCAAAAATTTAGTGCACTTGACAAATTTTCAAACTGATTTTTCTCAAAGAAGGAAGCTTCAAATGGACAAATTTTATTCTACATTTTCGAATCAATTTTTTCAGCTAAAATCGATCCCCGTTTGCTTGTACCACCAATTACAGGACACTGTATAATATTTTTACACCCTTATTTTTTTTTTTAATAAAATACAAACTATGTGGAATTTTTTAAAGTTTTTTTTTTTCTAGCAACAGAATTTTACTTGTCGAAATCCCTTCTACTCGTAATACTGTTCCTTTTCGTACCTACAATAGCGTAATTCCATAAAGTAAACTACAAACAGATTCGAAAATTAGCAAGGATTATCGTATATTATCTTGTCACTAGTGGACAAACGTATGTAGGTTTACAGAACGGGCAAAACACACTCGTCACAATCAACTACTCTGCATTTTTCATGTCTGTAGTACCTTTTTATTCCCATTTCACGTGGTATAATTGAATACTCGAAAGTATTCCCTATCAATTTTATTTACCTTTATCATAAAAGAAATAAGTAATTATATGAAACACACAGAATAGAATTTTATTTTAAGAGTAAACAAAATTTTCAGTTTTTCAGAATTATCACAAATTTAGCTTTTCCTTATAAATTTCGAAACTGATTTTCAAGTACAGTATACTAAATGTTCGACGTTACTGTTAATGAATAATTGCACACATAATTTTTAATAATTTTGAAAATAAATAATTTGATACTTCTTTAAGTAATCTAGGTTTACGGGATTTTTCTTGTATTCTATTTTTATGGACTCCCGTCAAATTGACGAGTGAACGAGAACCCGAATTTTTCTTAAAAAACCCTATTTATTTAATTTAGAAACAACTTAATTATATACTATCAATTTTCTTACAAATTTGGATATATTTTCATATGATTTCATCAATAAAAGTCAGTAGAAATAATTGGAAAATAATAACAGTAGTGTCTGTAATTTTGCTCATCAATTTCCAAATCTATTAAATTGATTCGTCCCGTAAATCTAGTGTTAAATGACAATCTCAGAATTGAAACATTTATTATTATCATTAATATTATTATATTATATTTATTCATATAATATTTTATATAATATTATTAATTTATATAATATTATATTAATATTATTATCATGATATAATGCAAATGTACATTATATTTAGGAAATGATATTTGTTATTAGATTAGCACGCATGAGCGACAGAATACGCGGAAACAAAGACATTTTGAAGAACAAATAATTTCTCCTCTTACTCCATTTAAAACTAAACAATTCGATACATCTTTAAGTAACAAATGCTGATTTCCCATTTAAACAACAAATTTACAATACAAATAAACATTATTTTCAGAAAAAAGATACTAGAATTTGTATTACAAATTAATAAAAAGAGGACCTAAAAAAGATATACTATATTGTTATATAAAATGTTCAACAACTGTCAGTAGAAAATTCAAGGGACGATATTACAAGTGAAAATAAGACGAAAATGAAGAATGAAAAAATTACGTTTGCTATTTCGTTTTTTAGTTATTAACAATTCAAGATATTCCTGTGGTCGAGCAAACCTCCTGGCACAAGCGTACATACGACTGTTATACTCAAGGGGCGCAGTGATTCTCAAAGCAAATAGCACACGGCCGATATATTACCTCGTACAAATCATACAGAAGGAAGCTGCGCGACATTCAGTATCGTGAACGATCCAGCGACACTTCATAAGAAAAATTCGTAGATTAAATATTAAACTTGCTTACTCGTAGAAATCCATAACGGAATATCAAAGCACGCCCTACGGGATTATTTCCAAGCTAGAGAGGATTAATGTCTCTTACAGTTTACAAGCTCGCCTGGTTAAGTAATTAACAAATGCACATATCTGTACTAGCGACCTATTGACCTGCCCTATACTGGCTCGTGTCTGAAGTTTTGCTCGATTACAGGGGTATCTTGAATTGTTAATAACAGACAAACGAAGCCTCGAACAAAATTTTTTCATTCTTGATTTTCGTTTCAGTCTGATTCGTAGAATCGCCACTTAAATTTTCTAACCAACAGATACTGAATATCTTGTATTAGGTTAGTACCAAAGTTCGTGCACAATTTCGTGTTCAAATATAAGCAAATTTGGCATGTAAAATTTGTTTATTGGTCAATTATACGATCTCTGTTGTTTTGTATAATCTTCTTCTGGTCTATCCATCGATATTAAGTTTCTCTATAGATTCTTCCGTTCAAATTCGCGGATTATTTTACGATAAATTGAACACAACATCGTCGTTTATCAAAGAAGCTCGGCCAGAGCGTGGCTCGTTGTTTAACTCTTTCGTTACTCTTGGCGCCTATAGACGCTTTCGAGATTTTCTCGTACTCCTCTGTTACTGCTCTTTTATTGTCATCTAATCTTTAAGTTTATCGCTTACGCACTTCCATTTTGATTACCGAAGCAAACTTTAAATTTTGACACCTTTGGAAGCTATTTAGCAAACTTTGCGACTTCGAATTGAACATATATCTTTCGCTATGTACGTTAAACAGTAAAATCTGCCGTAATGAAAGTGTTAATTGAAAATCTCCGCGTTCAAATTTTGCGAATCATTTTTTTTACTGTATGAAAAGCTGATGCACAGTCTTGGTAAATGTTTTGAATGTTTTTTGTACATCAATTCCTATGATTACGTCTTTGCAGAATTTATAAAATATAATACGATGCAAATGAATTGTTTTCTTCGCTCATTTTCAAAATTGTCTGTTGTTAGGGTTAAGTGGAAAAGGCAGAGTCAGATTTTAGCTTTAATAACAACCGAGCATCGACAGAGATCGTGGCAGTGCCAACCTAGGACGATTGGCAGTCCTGATATCTTTTATAATGTGAGAATTGACGGAACACAGAAGTCTACTGATGAGATAAGAATTGAATATTATTCTTTTTATCCCCTATGAAATTTGCACATTATGTTATTTACAAACAAACTTTGCACTAACTTTTACAGTAACACAATATATTATACAGAGTGTCACCGATTTGGTGGTACAAGCGAGCAGGGATCGATTCTATCTGAGAGAATAAATTGAAAATTTATTTTAAAAATTATTTAAAAAAATAAATCGTAAAGATGGAATAATATTTTTTCGTTTAAGTCTTCGTTTGCGAGTAAATCGGTGTTGAAGAATGTAAAATTTTAACGGTTTGTGTTTGGATTCTTACAGTGTTTATTTTTTTATGTATCGAAAAAAAAATTTTGATCGAGTGTTAATGCTTATTTTAATCAGCTTAGGTTACGTCCATGTGTTTCTAAACATTCTCATTGTCTGTGATATATTTTGATCTCTGTATATTCTACACCGTTTGACTTGAAACTAACTTGAGTTAGTTATCAATTGGTTGATAGCTATTGACTTATACTTCTTGTTCCCGAGGTAACTTTAATAGTTGCCTGACACGTGATGTATCTGTTCTACTTACAGTTCGACACTGAAGCAAGTTACTGTTATGTACAGACGTGTTCACATTAAAATCTAAGTTCTCTCTTTAATGTTATTTGCACTTACTGTAATTCTACTTAAAATCATTTTCAGAAAACAATAAGAAATTTGAAAAAAAGGAAGAAAAATAATTTCGAAGCGATGAATATAATTAGACCAATGAAAAGCTAAAAGACAATTATGTACAGTGAGGCACGGAAGTATTCATACTCCTTTTATGACAGAATAATTGTTTTTAAATTGGACTAAACGATTTGAGATCTTTTTTTTAGAAATTTGAAGAATTAGTTTACCAAACGATGTGTACGAAGTATTTAAAGAAAATTTGAAGAAAAGTTACATAATTTTCGTACGTATACAATCAATTTTATTAATATTTAGACATCGTTTAAAACAGAATAACTTTTTTTTAAATTGCAAAGAGATTAGAGAAACTCGTTTTCTCAACTTCTTTTATCTGAGCTCGTGACGAAAATTTGAAACGAAATGTTTATATATTTAAATATTTATGCTTATTGTATACATGTTGAAAATTTCATTTTTTCTTTCATTTTCTTTCACTATTTTCTTTGCAATTCCGACCAACTTCAAATTTCTTAACAAAATTTTTATACGTCGTCTAGTCAACTAATCCTTCTGATTTCTCAAGAAAATTCAATTCATTCTATTCAATTTTGAGAAAGTTATCTTGCTTTAAACAGATAAAAGAATACTTCTGCGATTCACTGTACATAATTTCTCTTATGTATAAAAATTTCAGTCAAAAGTTTTAATTTACTTGTTACATTGTCATTTCGGTGCAAATATTTCAACACTATTTAAAACAGAACATTGTCGATCCTCTGTTCATTTTAAAACCGACGAAATTCTGTCCTCAAATATGCGTGCAAAATATTATTCTCATTTGGCATTGTTCCCGCGATCTATTCGAAAAAATACCATTCAATTCCCCGAACTTTGGTACCGTGAACTGTGCTTTTCGAAATAAACGGAGGGATTCCGAGAACACTGAGAAACAAAAGTTTACCACGATGTACGGTACAAAGATGTCGGTTCAGGCGCCACCGACATTCAAACGTACTTGCATTCAAAGGCGAAAAGCCTTTACAGAATGCTTCGAAGTTGCAACAAAAGCGCAAAACTTAATTAAGTGAAACTAACTTTTTAGATTCATCAAGTTTAGTTCTAAATTGATTTACGTTCATAGAGAATACTATCGATTGTAGTCTGTGCATTTGTACAAACAGGAAATTAGACTTCAAATTAATAAAACATATTTTATTTGCGAACATCAAACTATCTTACACTGGATGATCAAATTATTATGATGACTTAAAAATTCTATATCACTCATTTGAACTTTTACCAGGAATAGAACTGAAAATACACTCAAAATGAAACCATTTTTATTATAAAAAGAATTCTTATGTATTTAATGAAATATATCAGATTATTAAAAAATTGTTAGACTATACAGAGTGGTACAAGCAATTGTTTCAGATCATAATTCCGTTAGTAATGCATTTACGAAAAGATACTAAAGAAGAAACATAAATGTTTCGAAGAGCAGTATACTCTGTAGGCCCTTAGATTTTTTTTTAAATGCAACAGCACACTAATTTTACGTGGCTTGCCTATAGCGCCAACATGAATTTAAGGCACGTCGCAATATGAGCCCATAATATTTAAGCATACATGTTATATATACAAATAAAACTATTTTTATGTGTTCTATCGTTGCATCAATTTCTTCACACCATTGTAGTAACGATGATAATATTAACAAATTTTAAAATACTGAAATTTACTCGAATTATAAGTGTTGGCTCTCACACTAGTCCTGACAGCCGATTATATAGCAAATAATTAAAAACTTATTTGCAAACACAATTTTTATTATTAAAATTAATAACAAGCGTCTCGAATGAATTACTAACAATAACATACGTTATTATCTAGTCCGTGTAGATTTACAATGTATTCAAATGTTCGTATCAGATATAAAGTCCATTAGATGTAGTAAAGTCCTTGTAGATTTATATAATGTGAGTCAAAGTTCGTGTCGAAAAGGCAAACGAAAGCAAAAAAGCCCCGGTCCCTCATTGTCCAGTCCCTTTACACACGTCTGTCTGTTCGGAGGAGTGTCTTATGAAAAATTAAAGAAAAGTGGGAAAAGTGTTCGGTCCAATGAAAATAAGTAAGGAAGGTCGGGGGTAACGAAGTTCCTTCGTCACCGCCCTATGATGCCGTCAGTTTGGATGTCCGTAGATGGTCGTTTGGTATTTCCAGATCGTCCTATTGTCCACATTTTAGTCAGTCCTTATTCACAAAAAATATGATTACGATACGTCAATTTCTATTGAACAGAAATGGCCAAGTACTTAAAAAACGATTAAGCGTTTGACCATTTTCCTTGATTATAAACTAAAATATTAATCTGTTCAGGAATAGAAGCTAGTCGACCGTATCGTAAACGTAGGACAATGTGTTGCCCCAACAATAAGTTTCTAGTCATTTTGGCTTCGCCGGTCACCGATGACCCCCATGGCGTTTAACATGTTAAAAAGAATATGCTTATATTTTGAGATACTTACCAATCAGGTACCATTCCCCGTTCGTGATGAAGTCGGACAAGTCGCCACCCTTCTCCGAGCTGAGCACTAGGTCGACCTAGCAACGTCAAAGTTCGATTAATAGAGGCACACGGCTGTATTCGGTGTATTTCGCTAGGTAACACCAAAGCGAGTTCACGTGCACATGCGAAGTAGCTTTATTTTACTGTAGAATTACGGTTACATGTAGTTTTGCAGCCATACACACAGATCAACGTGGCACCAGAGTGTTGGTATTACGATAAATCGTGCAAGGAAAAGACACAAGGGACGAACGGCGTGTCGTAAAGAGTGTTTCGTATGCATGTCTGGTGTACATATGTATAAAGGTGTTCGACAGACCGAACGTCGCATTTTCCATGGCAATGAGAGGGAAACATTTTCTCGTTGCTATCTAATAAAGAACGATTCATGACGTTTCAAGAACCTCTTGATCTATGTGTAACCACTAATTTTACAAACGATTGTGAAGGAAAACGAAAATTTGTTTTCTCATACTTATCGGTGCACCTTTTTCAGGAAAAATTGAAACTCTGAGAGAAAATCAATTCCAACTTCTTACGTTCTATTTTCTCTTTAAGGTCCTTCTATTTTTCGTGAATTTGGCCTCACAATTTTACATTTAATCGTCATTAATCCAATACAGTAACATTGTACAGGGTTTCCCGCCTAATTCGAGCAGTGAAAATATCTCGATTGCTTCTCGTGATACAGACTTTTCTTTTTTTATTTAATCTCTTTAGGAGATTTCGAGGTCACCAACGTTTGATAAAATAATGAATGCAACGATATTTACGTCGACACTTATTAGACATTCGATCCACTAGGATAAAGCGTCGATGACTATTGAAATCTCGTAAAAGAAAATTTAGTAGGAAAACAGCAAATTTTGCACAATTTCCTCTTTTAACCCTTTCCCTACGAACGTCTTTTCCGCTGAGATGCTCCCACTAAACGAGACGCCGCGATAAAAGTGCACATATTGCGTGGAAATTAATAAAAAGAATCAATTAATCTCTTAGAAAAACGTTTACTTTTTTATCGTTACTGGAGTGTATCGTCCGTGAGAAACAAATGAAATTAAAAAAAATATTTGAACAACCAATTTGCAAGTCTAGAATAAGTTGTGAAGCGTGTAAAATAGCGAGCGACTATGGTCGCTGAATGGCATCTTACGGATAGCGACTATAGTTGCCTGTCGCAGCGAAAGGGTTAACATTTTTTTAGTACCTTGGTTGCTTTTCATGATACGTAGAAAATGTTCCGAAAGGAAACAAACCTTTTTTTTTTTATTTAATCTTTTTAGGAGATTTCAAGATCACCAACGTTTTCGTAAATATAATGCATTCAACGATACATGATTATATTGACACTTGTATGACACTTATAGCGATCCACTAAAAAAAGGTTGACAACCTTTGAAATCTCATAAGAGAAAATTAAATAAAAAAACAGCAAATTCTACGCCACTCACTTTCTCTATGAACATTTTTTCTGCATCATCAAAAGCTACCAAGATATTTTAGCTGTACCAGTTAGGTGAAACAATCTGTATCTATTCATTGTCGAATTCTTAAAAAAAACTGCTACATTAATAGAACATTCGAATGCTTTTCGAAAAACGTATGGTTAGTACTTGCAAGCTTTATTCTTCTATCTGTTTCAATTTATTTTTCAATGTTCAATTCGTACATGAGAATAAAATATTTCATTGAAATTATTATTCTTCAAGGCAATTTGATTTTTTCGGAATATATTATATTTTCTTTGTTTTATTGAAAAGAAACGATAAGATAAAAATTCTCAACGCGATGAAAACCCTGTAGGAACATTTGTTCTATCGCTTGTTTACTTTTCTGTAAAAAGTCCTTTCGGTTCCCTTTAAGACCAGATTTCTTTCTTTTCGTTCTATCTGTTGCTCTTTGATCGAGAGCCAAACGAGATCCGATTTGGCGTGTTCTAACTTTTATGACTAACATTTCCATCCTTGGAAGTTGGCCCTTAACCGTGTTCTTTACGATTACCAAGCATTTTGATCGTTTAACAGATTTCGACGTCGTGTTTCCTGTTTGTCTCTCATCTCGCGAGCGTTGTTAAAAGATCTGACTTATCGGAAGGAAACTCGACAAGATTGATACGCAATTTCTTTTCTCTAAGAACAAAGAATAAAGGAAAACGAAAGATACTGAAGAAATTGTTCAACCGGGTGAACAAAGTTCGCGCATAAGGAAGTCAGAAATGAAACGAGAATCGAAGTAACTTTTTTCACGAGAAGACGCCGGCGTTATTAAATTGAAATTTCACGGACTTCGAATTGAACGCTTCTGTCAATTATGCACTCCGAGGGATGGATTCTCTTGCATTTAATCGGCAAAGTGCAAAGTTGACCTTTCAGGAAGGTTCAAAGTTATTCGGTGTAACTGCTCGTAGTTTTAAAATTTGAAGAGACAAAAAGAGAAGTTCGCCGAATACGAACGAAAGTTGACGACTCGTGGAAAGTAATGCACGTGAAAATTTCGAGATGCATCCTATGTATAATATATATTTTCCACGAAAAATGAGCTTTTCGTTTCACTATTATCGCAACAAAATCCACGACCTTTTTAATTATTTTTCACAAAAATTAAATACAGAATTTACACGAAATTGAGTAATTTTTCTTTTAGTACTAATGAATTCTAAGGAACTTGTAAGACTTCTTAAAAATATAATTAAATTATAATATAACACGCTTGGTGTATTTTTTCCAATTTAAATTTCATCGAATTATAAAGAGCACGCTCGAATATATAACTTAAAAGAGATATAAAACAATGTTACGTTTTAATTAAAGAAAAGTTTTTCAATTTATCACTACGGAGAAATGATTTAATTTTATTTGGAAGCTTCCTTGGTCTAACATTTCGAAGTTTCGAATAGTAAACTCCAAGGAATATTCTGTACATTATTATTTCCCTTTTGCTAGAATTTTTACTGTTCTCTTTTTTTTTTCGCCGGTGATAATTCCAGGATTTCCTTTTGCATAGCGTTGCTCACGGACTTGGAACTCGTCGAGCATTAGGGCGGATGCACGTGGTTCCGAACGCTGGTCTCTCATAATTCATCGTGAGACGTATATTTCATGGATGCGGCTCGATTCGAGCGTTTATTCCCGAGGGATTGTGGCTTAGCCTCTGCTTGCTGCAGTGAGACTAATCGTCGGATATCAATTGCACGTACGTGCATTGATATTTTATACTTAAGTGAAGTTACGTATTGTGAGACCAATGATACATACCTGCACCGTTATTCCGCGTTGCTTGTTTCGTAAAGGAATATTAGATATTCCGTATGAAAAAAAAAAGAAAGAGAAAGATTTTCTAATTGTTAAAATAAAGCCGAAAACTCCACTTTTGAAATGTTTGCGAATTTCCTTTTGCAACATTAAATTACCTCGAAACATTCGATTGAAGTCATGAATAATACAGAATTAATATTATTAATCTTGAAGTTTCTATCATTTTTTTTTTTGGTAATATCTGTTTAATTGACGTTGCAGTAACATTTGATTTATTTTCCTTAGATATACCGTGTGTTCGACGTAACGATTGCTATAATTTTTAAGATGTTTTGGTAATTTGATACGAAAATTGTTATAAACCGAAATGAATCAGTATCTGATCATCGAAAAATTGAAAGTAATATGAAAAAATGCACAGAATAATTTTCTACTAAAGTTCTATGCTCTTTTTACCATATTCTTAAAAGTATGAATTTACATAAAAACCTGCAGTTTAATCATAAATAATCGAATTCCTTCACATTCTTGCATTAAAAATTACAAATTTGCAAATTCTTACGTTCTTCTCTCGCATCAAAAAATCTAGATCTTTGCCATAGAAATATCGAAAAGAAGACGAAAGGTTCTTAGAAACGTCGTTGAACAATATCTAATTTAGCACGATACGTCCATCGCTCCGATTGTCATTCTCCATTAGCCGACAAGAATGCGTGGATTCAGATCTGTCTGAAACTTATCGATTGACAATTAATCCCGAACCGGTGACAGCCGACTCAACGTGACCATTTTTGTTCTGACATGTCTGTCATATCAGACGAGATATCGATTAACATACACGGAACGTGATGTGTCATATTATATGGTACAAAAAAGGCAAAAGTTAAAGAAGAGAAAATACCACGACTTTTCGTCTACGATAAATATGTATCGCATCGACAATTCTTATCAATTACTTCTACTCAGAGCCGTTACGAACTGTCGACCAGTCGCCAGAGATTTGATCGATGAAAAATCGAATATCGAGCAACTATACTCGACGATCAAACACCCAGCAACTATACTCAGATAACTAGAAATCGAGCAATCGTACTCGACGATTGAGCACCAAGTCAACTATACTCGGCTTTTAGGCACCGAATAATCGTACTCAACGATTGAACACCGAGTTAACTATACTCGGCGATTAGACATCGAGTTAACTGTACTCGGCGATTAGGCACCGAGCAACTATGCTCAATAATCAAACACTGAGCAACCATATTTGGTGACCAAACACCGAGCAACTATATTCGATAGTCAATCACTGAGCAACCAAAACCGGGAATCAAGCACGGAACAGTTATACTCAGCGATCACACACCGAATAATCAACGATTGGACACCGAGTTAACTATACTCGGCGATTAGGCACCGAGCAACTATACTCGCTAATCAAACACTGAGCAACCATACTCAGTCTGAGTAATCAAACATCGAGCGATCATTCGGTGATCAAAAACCGAGCAACTATACTCGATGACCAAACACCGAGCAACTATACTCGACGATCAAACACTGAGCAATCAAACTCGGTGACTAAGCACGGAGCAACTATACCCAACTATTAGAAGCCGAACAACTATACCCAGTGATTAGACACTGAGCAACCATACTTGACGATTAGACACCGAATCAACTATACTCGACGACTCGAAAATTGTTAGTATCGTAACCGTTTGAGTCCCGTGTAGTATGATCGTTAAGATTTCATGACCGTAACAACCGTGTAAGCACTCTTTTCAAAAGAAAAAGTATGTCAAAGTGGTTGACGACAAATAACCTTCGCTGTCGAATGATCGTGCAACCCTCTTTATTTGCATAAACCCGCATGAGATTGAACGGAAGCTTGTGACTCCACTTTGTCGTGGCCTTCATTGAACAAGTGATCCAAGAACTCGTTCTCGAATTCCCGGCCAAACGACTAAACGAATCACCTCCGGAAGACGACGGTCTATCCTACTGATAAATCTTAAATGGAGAAGAAGGAATTTTTCTAAGTACTTAACCCCTTGAAAGTGGTCTATTTCTTTTTGCTTCATTCCATTGTAGTACGTTTCATATGGAATGACGAAACTAGTTCTAGCTCTAAGAAAGTTTGGATACACACTAACTGTTAACACATTACTTACCAGCAACCGATTTATATTTCCGGTTTTATACTATCAGAATTAATCGATCGGCTTTTTTAATTAAATCTGTTAGATTCGGTAATAGAAAAGTTGTTGACAAGTGAATACAAAACCACTTTATTACCTAAGCCATTTTCGTATTGTTATTAACTATTCTTAACCCTTTAACCTCCATTAGCGCCGGTACAGTAGCATTTATAATAAGCATTCAAGTTTCATTTATCTTAAAACAAAGTAACAGAAGAAATACAAATAAATAAACTCGTAAGCATTTACCATTTCTGTCTTCTGAAGAGAAACTTTTTGGCTTTCGAAAGCTTCATTGAAAAAGTGTGGTAGATTTGCTGTGTAGAGGAAAATGCTGGGAATGTAAAGGGTTAATAGTTTAGAAATGTCTTAAGTTCTTATTTTATTTCACATACTATTTCTACGTGATAATCAAAACCTCCGATATTATCGAAGAATTCAAGCTTGAAGTGACCCGCCTGTTGTATTATATGTATCCACTTAATTCACAGCTGGTAAGTAATGTGTTAAGACTTCATGTTAAAAAGACCCACTGCATTTCACAACTGACTGTGTGTTTAGATTCTGCCGAAATCAGCGCGCTCAACTTTTCTAATGCTTATCAGTCGCATCGTTACGTTTTTCAATCTATAGAAATGAATTGAAACTATAGAAATTTGTTAATTCTTTTTAAACTATAAAAATACATTTTTACAGACTGGAGTCGTATGATCAGCACAGTCATTCAAATTGAAATATTCGCGATGGTATTCAAAAACTATCAGATCAATACTGAAAATTATAGACCTGTGTCAAATTTAAAAAAATTGAACTTTGAATGTATCTACGAGTCGGAAAGAATTCATTTCTACGCCTAATAAATTTCGTATCTAGTTGTCGTTGTCTTCAAATTAAGACAAGCTGAAGTAAACTAAGACAAACGCTATCGAAGCGCTTGGCTCTTTTCGACAAGATTTTATCAAACAAATCCTGGGACTCAAACAGCTAAGAACTATCTTTCTCGTTTGTTATGTCTGACCTGTGAGAAGGTTGTCTATCGCGTGAACGTGTACATTTGATTCAATGTACCCCATTTGTCGTCACAATGAAGTGCATACGATCTCATATATTTTCTTGAACCCGATATTCGTCGACAATCTGGATATTGGTCGACAGTGCGTAACAGCTCTTAATCAGCAGAATCCCCGTACCATTGATCGAACATATTCAATCGTCGGCTGAGAATTACCTTGTTCGAATCTAATCACGTTTGACAATAATTACCAAATTCCCATAGCGAATAGCACGAGTGAATAGGGATGCACCGATTCAAGATCAACGCAATGTGCAAACGGGACACAACGAAATTAATTCTGGACTTTTCAAGCTAAAGATTCATTTTATTGATAAATCGTCTACGTGTGTATATGTATGTGTTTTATTTGTGTGTGTGTGTGTGTAAAAGTAGGTGGAAGAAGGACGGAGAGAGAGCTCGACGGGCAAGTACGATTGCACTCGCTTATTATACGAATGTAACATGTACTCGTAGGGGAATATTTACAATGTAAAATAGCTAGCACGTATTAACAAGGGCTTGCTGACGAGGGCAATCGACCATTGTGCGTTTCTTTTTTTTTTCTTTTTTTTTTGACGACAAATAAGCAACGCATACATTCCCATTTCACATAGGGCTGCGAACATTTGGATATTGTTTGAACAACTTAACTCGATGTATAAGTATCGCCGTTTCGAGCGTTTCGCTAACAAAATGTGCTCGAGGAATGTTTTTGCTATTTTTTTTTTTTTTTTTCATCGATACCGTATCGTCTGAAGAGCACAAGTATCCGTATTAACGAAAAATCCTGGAGTTAGTAACTATAACTGGAACTGGATGTCCTTTTCGGAGAATACAATATAAAAGTATCTCTCAGACGAATCTGTCGATGTGTGATGTTCTTATGGGTTTTGATGATCTTTAGGTATGTTGTAAAATTCGACATTTTGAACAACTCGTTTTTTCTATGGTGAAAATGGTGGACTTTTTTCATTTCTGAGATGTTAAAAAGAAATTGTTATTACTGTAATGAATTTTGCTTATACTTTTGAATTTGTGGCGAAATGTATGCGTCAGTATGCGACTGTCGCTTATCTACTGTTGGTAAAAAATTTAATAGGTGATTCTAGAAGCCAAAATAAGGCGAAAATGAAGAATAAAAATATTTCGTTTGAGACTTCATTGTTTAGTTATTAACGATTAAAAATGTGACTGTAGGCAGACAAACCTTCGTACATCGATGAGTAAAAGTCAAAGAAAAATATGAAAATTTAATGGGTAATTTTAGAAGCCGAAATAAGGCGAAAATGAAGAATAAAAATATTTCGTTTGAGACTTCATTGTTCAGTTATTAACGTTTAAAAATATGACTGTAGACTGGCAAACCTTCTTACACCGACGCACAAAAGTCAAGGAAAAATATGAAAATTGAAGGGACGATTCTAGAAACCGAAATAAGGTGAAAATGAAGAATCAAAAAATTGCGTTTGAGGTTTCGTTGTTTAGTTATTAACGTTTAAAAATGTGACTGAAGTGACAAACCTTATTGCACCGATAAATATAGGTAAAAAGAAGACACGCCTTCAAACCTAACCACACATGCCAGTAAAAATCGGTAAAAAAAAAAGAACTGACTTTCGGCACCATAAACGATTCTGCGACATTTGGTAAAAAAGAAATCGTAGATTAAACATTAAACCTGTCTACTTGCCGAAACCTATAATGATTAATGTCAATGATATAACCAACTAATTATATTATATATAATATAACTCTAATTACAGTTCATTAATTTCAAATGAAAAATTATATTATATACAATATAATTACTATTATTATATTATATTAATTAGTATTATTATACATTATATGAGCTAATTATATAAATTATATAACGAACTTATACGGATAAGTAATTAAAAAATGTTCACAAAGGTGTATAACGGATGAACTTGAAGATTGAAAACTGAATTCAGTAATGGTAGAATTTTACTCAAATGGTCAACATATTACAATAGCCTAACTTAACCATACACACTATCACGAACGCACACGTATAAACAAAATTCACTATAGCGATAACAATACCTTTTTTCGCGAATATCTCGAAAACTAAAGAAAATCCGCCGTTTTCGCCAGAGGAAAAAGTTGTTCGAAGTATCAAATTTTACAAAATATTTAAAGATCATCATAATCCATGAAAACGTTACACATCGATAGGTTGACGGTATATCTTCAACATTTTCTTCATACGTTTCCCATAGAAAGATAGAAAACAAACGACACACGGTATGTAACACGTATATCACCTACATCGATCGTTCTCGTAAGTTCTCATTAATATTGAACGTCTTAACGAACCATAGAATACGGTATATGATAAATCACGCAGCTCTAAGTCGATGCATCCACACAGAAATTATCGCGAGCAATATGTACAAACGTTTATGTAATCATTCATACATACACACGCGCAAACTCACACACACGCGCGAACGTAAAGAGAACACGGTCGATCACACGAACGACAGTAAGAGGTATAACAGTGTATGAATCACCTTGGGACGTAGGAACACATGCATCTACGCGTTGCAAACGCACGTTGATTATACATTGACCGAGTATTTACACGTGTACACGTGTATACATATATAATGTACATATATCCACATATACAGACATAACATGCGACACACACGCTGTACAATTATGTCTAATCGCTCGATAGCTGATCGAATGTTCATTTTCTTTTTTTTTTTCATTTTTTTCTTTTTTTTTATTGTGATGTATACGAAGGGTTAGCAGGGTTTAGGGGTTAGCTTATATTAGGTAGTGAGGCTGAGAGGCTAAGGGTCTGTGTGAAAAGGGTTCAACGAGAATTACAGGGGTGGTTTCTTTTTCGTGTGAAACAGCTGTACTGAAAAAAAAAGGACTTTCTTTTATATTATGATTTCTTTTTTCTTTCTTTATGTTACGATAGATTTGCTGGTCGATGATAGCGATGGTTAGGAGTTAGTGTGAGGGGGTGATGGTGGACGCGTAATATGTGACATAGTAATCGATGAAATGCGCTCGGACTACATTTTCTACGAGGCTTGCAGTGGCAGCCGGTCGAAAGCTCGAGAAGCGCGCGCGTGCCACGAACCGATTGTTTTCCCAACAAATTTCTTGGTGGTCGCGCATGTTTGCAACCTAGGTTTACGTGACTCGAATGTTCCGATGGAACGTTTCGGTTTACGAGACATTTCGGTATGCAGGTGTTTGAAAGTTTAAAAAGCTTGCATTAGAGAATTCGATGTTTGATATATTTAGATTTGAGAGTGTGAAGTTTGAAGAAGTTTGATACCAAGGTTCTGAATTTGGAACGGTTGAATTCGAAAATTCCAAAGAGAGTCGAGAAACTTGAATTTGAAAATTCGAAGTTTAAGAAATTTGAATTCGACAATTGAAAGTACAAGAGATTTAAAATCGACAATTTCAAATTTGACAAATTTGAATTCTAAAATTGCAAATTCAGAGCACGAATTCTAAAATTTCAAACCCAAAAGATTTGAATTCGAAAATTAGAAATTTAGACGTTCGAGTTCATAAATTTAAGGTTTGAAATATTTGAATTCGGAAACTAAATTTATAACATTTGAATTCGAAAGTTCCAAATTGAGAAAATTCGAAATCGAAAATCCTAACTTTGAAAAATTTCGAATTTCGAACGTTCCAATTCAGAAACCTCAAATTCGAAAAATTCGAAATTGTCGATTTCGAATTTAGACCGTTCCAATTCAAAAACTTCAAATTTGAAAAATTTGAAATCGAAAATTTCACATTTAAAATGTTTGAATTCGAAAATCCTAAATTTGAAAAATTCAAAATCGCAAGTTTCAGATTTAGAACGTTCGATTTCGCAAATTTTAATCTTAAATTCTAAGTTTAGAACATTTGAATTCGAAACCTCGAATTTGAAAAATTGGAAATCAAAAATTTCAAATTTAGAACGTTCGAATTCGGAAATGCAAAGTTTAAAAAAATTTGAATTTTACGCATGCGAATCTTGTTCGTGTAAGATTTGACAAAGATTCCGAGTATTTTATATTGATATTTTTAAATTGCGTATCTTAGAAAAAACGAGACAATTTGAGAAGAATACAAAATTATCGTTTCATTTGAATAAGTTTTGTTTCCATATAGTTCAAATATTTACAAAATGCAGTATGTTTTAAATACAAAGGGATAAATGCAACAGTGAACACTTTAAACTGAAATACGCCTAGAATAACTTTGTTCGCAACATTTATTCCGAAAACTATAATAGTGAAAAAGATTCTTTTCTTCTAGTATTTAATTTAAAATGCAGTATAATGTAATAAAATCGAATTTAATAATTTTTAATAAATTTTTGTTCTATAATTATCCAACTGGAGTTATTATTTATTCCAACAATCATTGTTACTTTTAAGAAAATTTAGAATGATTAAAGTTTCGATACATCACTAAATAAATCCTTTCTCTTCACAAAATAAATCCAGCTTTTAGTATTAATCTATGATTTATTTTCAAAGTAGATTCATCGCTTTCGGAATATTCAATGTTCGTAGAAGTGAAACTTATTGCTTCTATCCAGATTAATTGCAATCTTCAAACTGTCTCTCTCTTGAAATTTTAATTCTATCATCGTACATGCATAAAATTGACATTCTCGTAAAAACTCTTTATTTGAAGGATTGCTTGAAAGATTAACTTCAACGTTATCTCGATTTCTTGATTTTCAGACGTTTATTCCACCAACAGACACGCAATTTTTCAAGAAAATCTAATTAAGTATATTTAAGTAACACATTTTATAAATATCGCAGAAAAAAAGATGAACATAATATATTCTTTCTGTTTAATATAATTTATGATTGTATAATTATTGTATTAAATTAACAAAAAAAAAAAAAAGATAAAAAAAGGAATCACTGCCACTGCGCGCCAACGCGTGAAATATCACAGCAAAAGCTATTGCCAATTTCATAGTCAATCATTAAGAAAAATTTTTTCATCTTTATATTTTCGCAACTTGCGATTCTTCTCGTCCGATATGCATATACATGAAGAAAATCGATCGTTTCGGCAGTCTATCGTTGTCTAAACTTTCTACACTTATAGAAAAAGAAAAATATATCACCATTCCTACGAATAATCATATTTAACAAATATTTAATTCCAATCAGAAAATTAAATTTCTCTCCGATCACAATTTTCCCTTCTAATTATTCGAATACGTTTAGTTGAAATAAATTAACCACGCGGTTATCGCGATTATCACTAAACGATCATAAAATCACAGTTTTATGCACGGATGCAGGAACTCAATTAACCGATAAAGGGCGGGAAATTTGAATAAAATTCCCGTGTAAAATGAACACAGTCGAAGATACAACAATTAAACGATGCCGGAAACGAATGATTTTCGTCGTTCGTTTTACCAACTTCTCTGCGATTAACAATCAAGATCTAACGGATGGACACGATGCTTAATGTGTTAACGAGAGAGGTCGGTAAATCAGCGGGGCTTTTACGCGAATGCCTCGATATCGAACATTTTTATCAAGTTTTATTCTTTCATATCTTCTCTCTATCTTTTTGTTATATCTTCAACATCGCGTATGTCACTACGCTTCTGGTTTCTTCTATGCCTCTTTTCAGCTAGTTCGATCGCAAGGCACGCGTATAAAGAGCGCCATCCGAACGGAATGAATTTGCTTCGCACACACGAGTAAGTCAGTTAGCTCGTGGCGCGTTTGTTTTTCTTCTGTTCTTTTGGACTTTCTACAGGAGTGAAAGTTGTTAAGTGGATCGTCGCGTTATTTATAAAGTTTCCGCATACACGCGACGCGGTTTTGTTAATATTAATGGAAACTTTTTATCATCTTCATGTAGATAATAAATATTACATTGTAAAGTGTGATCGTCAATGCGATAACGATAAATTTTGTAAATATTTTTCTATATTTCTAAGTATTGCTTGAAAAATTAGAAAATAAATACTACATTGTGAAGTGTGATCGTCAATGCGATAACGATAAATTTTGTAAATATTTTTCTATATTTCTAAGTATTGCTTGGAAAATTAGAAAATAAATACTACATTGTGAAGTGTGATCGTCAATGCGATAACGATAAATTTTGTAAATATTTTTCTATATTTCTAAGTATTGCTTGGAAAATTAGAAAATAAATATTACATTGTGAATTGTGATCGTCAATGTGATAATAATAAATTTTGTAAATATTTTCCTATATTTTTAAGTGCTCCTTGGAAAGCTAGAAAATAAAGATTACGATGTAATGTGTGGATCATCAATGTGATAACGATATATTTCCAAAACATTGTTTTATATTTCTAAATCTTTCTTGGAAAGTTGAAAAATAAATATTACATTGTGAATTGTGATCGTCAATGTGATAACGATAAATTTCGTAAATATCATTCTATATTTTTAAGTGCTCCTTGGAAAGTCGGAAAATAAATATTACATTGCGAATTGTGATCATCGATGTAATATAGAACTTCGTGAACATTTTTCTACATTTTTAAGTGCTCCTCGGACAGCGAGAATATAAATATTATATTGTAAAGTGTGATCGTTAATGTGATAACGATAAATTCCACGAACACTATTCTGTACTTTTAAAAGTTCCTTGGAAAATTACATTTCAACGAAAAGTTGAAATTTCATTGGAATTTGTGAGAATTAACGTTGAAAGATTTTTTCACGTATACGATGTACCTTGAAACACGTATTTTATATAATTCATTTTATTTCTGATATTACATGGTTCTTCATGGCTTAGCTATAGTACTTTAATTGCCGGTTGAAGTATTTCTCTATAGATGAATCTACTGAAAGCTGTTTTAACGAATTAAGTTACCATTGCAATTCGATGTAATTACGTATTTGTATTAGATTGTAAAATGTGTAATAGAATTACTTGAATGCAGTAATCGCAAAAGTTACGAATTAGAAAAATTGAACGATATTTCTACATCTTTGTTAAAAAATTGTGATTAATGAGGTTTAATTACATGCACGGAAAATTAATTTGTTAATAATAAATTTATAGACACATTTTATATTGCAGAAATATACACTCAAGAATTTGTTTATTTACTTAATGATCATTCAATTACAAAGTACTTTAAGGTACGTAAAGATAAGGTACAATTAATATAAATTATTTAAGGGAATTATTGTGATGTTATTTTTTGGAGAATGTTATTGAAAAAGCCTTAAATTAAAGGCATAATACGGTTATTTTCAAGTGTATGAAAATGCTGATTATTAGAAAATAATTAGTAAGTGAATAAATAATTGGCAACAGTTAAAACATTAGGTGTATTTCTTCGAATACAGCGGGCGTTGATGGATTAGGTTAGGTTAGGTTAAGTTAAATGGATTACTATGGATAATATTACTGATGTTGTAATGTTTCTTCTTAACATTTAATCTTTGTTTCTCAACGCAATTTTAATCGATTTCCATTATGTATGTTCCTGTAATTTAATTGGAATGTTTATACGTGTAATTGACCAAACATACCCGTGAAAAAAATAAAAATTATATCATTTACAATAAGATGTATTGATAAAAGTTTAAACGTATTATCAAATAATTAATATAATCATAATTTAAATATAAATTTGTCTCCTTTGAACAAGTACACTTTGTATAAAGTTAACCAAAATAAGAGAAGAGTTTATACAAAATAAAGGTTAAAAATAAAATATTTAAAAAAATTATTTTAAAAGATACGACATATTTATAAAAGTGTTATTTTGTTTATAACATGGTATATATTTTTTTAGCGAAAATATTGATGTGAAAAAATTGGTATACAATGTAGTTTTAATATTGACGAAATTCTTTTTTTATTTTAACGATATCTTCTACAAAATATATTTTATTTATGAATAATTTTTCATGAAATCATATTTCCTCTTAGATTTTACATAGATATCCAAAATCAATGCTGTCAATATTATTTAAACATAGGAAACCACCTTTTTATATAAAGAATTATCAATATTAGTGTTATTACAAGGAAAAAATTGTAACATTCTACTTTTGTACATTAAATCATAAAATACTGTGAACAGAGCTTTTTCAATGTGATAATTAATTTGTTTCGTTTAATTTCGTTTTGTGTTGTTCAAATATAAGTGAAGTAAATAAATGTTTAAAGAAAGAATATTTGCTTTCCATAATGATGCAGCATACTGTATCCTACTTATAAATATTAATCATTTATTTCGATAACTATCGGGTACGTTTCATCGAAGAAATTTATTATCTGCAAAGTTTCGTTCACGCAAACAGAAAGATTTATAATTAAACGTTTCTTTCTGTATCTCTTTTAATTGTGCAAATTCTGGCCATTCTCAATTACCTAAATCCTCTGATCAATTATGCGCGATTTATAGTTATCAGTAAAAAAACCTTTACAAAAGAAAAAGTATATAAATCAAGTGTAATTTATGAAAAAAAAAAACTATTTTCCTCTCATTTATTCAATTTTTGCTCGAAAAGAACATGTCGTAATTATTCCGAATGAAAATTATGAGCTTTCGTGGGATAAGAACATCATATTACATTTCCCTCCAAATTTTTCGAAAGTTAATCCCTTCGCTGCAATCTCCCGAAGAAACTGGAGTGAAAGAAAGTTTCAAAGGCAAGTTTTTTCAGTACAATGGTATGTAAATGCTCTCTAAAAAAAGTTGAACGGTGCGATGAAGTTGCCATGTTGACGCTTTGCATATTTCGATGCCCTTAAACAAAAAAAAAGAAGATAAAGAGAAAAAGGTACCGTATCGTGGAAATCAACGGGGCGAATCATTGAAAAAAAAAAGAATGGAAAAAGGCAACGTCACTTTGCTGCATCTGTGACACCGGCAAATCGTTAAAATCGCGAATAAAGTCCAGAAATGTGGAAATCTATGATCGTATTCGCGGATTTGTTCGGGAGACCGTGTGCGTGTATGTTGAACAGCTGAAGCAATATCCCAGAAAAGGGAATACTCATTGATCCATTGATCGATAAAATATCGATCATGATCAAAATAGCTTATAAAAACGCAAAATTCCCTTTGTAATATGATACAGATATAATGTACGGTTATTGTGCATGTATATCGTGTGCAAATTGGTTCGGCTGAATCTCTGTAAAATTTCATTCCCTGTTTGAAAATATAGATAGTTAAGCAAAAAAAAAAAAGAAATATTCTCGAACGTTAATGCACATTTTTGTTTTATAAATAAAAGTCCGACCTAGAGTTTGAGTAAAAATGATCGAAAAATTCGTAATTTCTTTTGGTAGAACTGACAAATTTTAAGAACACAAACTTTTGTTTAATATATTGCGATCTTTATTCATTTTTGGATATCCTTTAGAGAAGAATAATTTTTTAAAAATTGAACTAGATGACTCGAGCTTCTCTTTTTTGGAAGTTGAAAGGAATAGTTTATTAGATGACGTGTAAAATTATTTTTGAAACAATTGCAATTGAACCAAATTGTAATGAAATTAGTGAAGATTGCTTTATTGCAAGTTTTTTATCCGAGACTGAAATGAAAGTTTAGAAAATACGTTTTGTAGATTTGCGTTAGTTAAGTGCGTGTTGAAAATTTCATCGCAATTGGTTGATGAAAAAACAAGCGACAGGTATTGAAAGATGTTAAGACCTTCAAATTTATCGCAGTTTTACACCGAAAGTCACGAAAACCTTCGATTTTTGTCATTTTTAATCGTTTGCAGTTCTGGTACCGAAGTTAACCAATTTCAATGAAATTTTCAGCATGACATAACTCACATAAATCTACTAAGCGTATCTTAAAAATTAATATTATAAACTCCGATAAAAAAAAATTGTAAAAAGCAACCTTTGCTATTTTCTTCGCAATTGCTATCAGCTGCAATTTTCTCAAAAAACATTTTACACTTTGAACTTCTCAACTTCTCAAAAAATGAAGACTTTTAGTTCAATTTTTAAAAAATTATTCTGTTTTAAAACGTGTTCGACTATTAATAATATTCACTATAATTAATTCCATTAAATACTCTTTCCTTTTGAAAGTTTCAAATTTCTAATTTCTATTAAAGATAAATTCATTATCGTTCATGGATAAAATAGTATTTTTCAATAACTGTGAAATTCTTTTTATTCAATTTTTCTCTTGTCATTTATCATAATAACGAGCATTGGATGTGAGATAGAATTAAACGTGGATTCGTTTTAATTAGACGTACTTGATCGTGAATGTAATTTTAAAAGTGGTAATATTACCACTATGTTAAAAGATCAAAGAAAAAAAAAAAAAAAACAGAAGCATCACTGGTAATATTTATTATATTTTCATTTTCAAGAGTCTCCATAATAGTAACAAATTGAATATTTGAAAAACTTTATAATATTCGACGATCCACTTATCAAGACTTTTATTTCGTTATTTATACGGGATATTATCTTTACTATCTATAAGAAGCTTACGATGAACCTAACAAAAATTGTGTCACGTATTCACAGGTGTGTGCGAAACAAATACGTACTTAGACTAAGCTTAGCCTGTTTGAACATTTGCTCTTGAAAATCTCCAGCTAGCAAACGTTTTCTTTAAATTTTGAATGTAGCTTATAACTTTGTAATTTACTTCATAATATAGAATAAACTTTTCAATATGAAAGTTTTTTATTTATATGCAATATAGTACACGTCTAACAAAAGAAAACAGAAAAATAAGATCCTACTTAAAGTATTAAACAAACTGTCTTCAAAATGGCAAAGTAAAATGAAAATATGAAAAGCAAACATTTATATTACATATATTTTATACTTGCAGAAAGAAATAACTTTTTATGCAAAATTGGTTCGTTATAAATTAACAAAAATTGTATTTCAATTGTATTCAACTATGTTCCACGTTTCAGTGTATTACTTAATGTATCAAATACACTGTCCTCGAAATTAAAAAGAACTGAAAATGTAAAAGAAAAAATCTATTATTTATATTACGTGTATTTTATAACGTAAGAAAGAAATAATTTTTAAAGCAAGATTTGTCCATTTATGAATTAATACAGCAATTGTATTGAAATTGTATTCAACTCATGCAATTGTATTTCACATTTCAAGTACGATTTTCTTTAACCGTTTGAGTAGGATAAATCGTTGGAAAATTTTTACAAAGAAGTGCCAATAGCACTTTTATTATTTCGTGTTGAAAAATGCCAAACGTTGTTCATTTTACATCCACAATTGCGAATTGGCGCATTTGCGAGGTCCCTTTACTTCGAAGAGCAATTATCAGTAAAATTGAGCGCTCGAGTTGCGGTAAAATTCGAATTCGCACACTTCCATATGAAATTTGAGCAACGCTATCACGCTGCGTGGCACTCGAACGGTTAATGCAGAAAAAGAACGTATAAAATCGTGAAAAGTATTACCAGTTCTTGTGAAAATTTCGTGGATTATGTATTACGAGATAAAACAAATTTATTCGATTACTGAAATATTAGTTTCGCCCTTTTTCTTTTTAGAGATTTTTTAGAGTTTTTTTTTTTTAGAGTTTCTGATATTCAGTTTAATTAATGCTTTTAAAAAAGTATGGATAAGTATAATCTATATCATATATACAAAAATACACTGGTGTTAGTGTTTTATCGATTTCTAATTTACGCTGAAAATATTGAAAATAAATTATCATTTCCTCTTTCATCTTATAATAATTATCAATATTTATTCATTTATTCACCGTTTTTTTTAAATCAAATTTAACTAATTTACGTGACAAGTGAGTTAATCGAAATTTGAAGCCTGATTACAAAGTAATTTCTAAAATATATTTTTAGAAATAAATATACAAATATACAAATTTTAAAAAATATATTTTTTTGAATATAAATATTTTATAAATGTAAGTTCATTCAATGATAATATCTAATTTTTTAAATTGCAAAATTAGAAAAATTATTCTACTAAATATAAATTTACTTGATATTTTTTATTCAAAATTTTTAAATTTTGCATCATAGTAAAAGAGATATTAAATTAAATGATTTCGTAATACTAAACATATAAAGAATGTCATAAAACAATTGTACAAAATTTTAGAAGTCATTTTATATATTTAGTAATAGAATTATATTAACAATTATTCTTAAATAATTGCTCTTAATTCTGAGTCATAGAATATATTTATATATTCCATTTAAATGCCACTATTGAGTAACCTTGTATAATATTAACATAATATCATGATTTAAAATAATTCTGTAGGTCAGAATAATATTTTTTACTATTTTTACAGATGTTCATATTTATGCACATAAATTTTTATGAACGTAATGCAATTAGAACACAAAAATGAATTTATAGCAATAATAAAAGAAGATTTTATATTTCTTGCTATTCTTTGCATACAAATTTTAGTCTAACTTTTTTCTATAGTTAATAAAAATCGTTTAGTTGTGATAAAGAAATACTTAATAATAATCTAAGGGACATCTTTCATTCGTTACAACAAATAGTGCTGCAAATAATTGTTTTCAAAATGATGAATTCTCTTGTAAAATCTGTCAAATACGTGTCTTATCGATAAACACAAAATAGCAACGGTAACATGTAAACACATCAAAATGCTATATAAATATTTCCAAGTGAAGGGTATATGTAGTAACACGTGCTTGAACGTATACTAAAATAAATAGAGGATACATTCAATATATAGATAAGGATAACATTTGCTATTCAAAATGTATCATAATTCCGGAAACAATTCATGCTTTTCATTTCGTTTTCTCACTTTTTGATTGTACGTAAGTCCCATATAGAATGTTAAATGATTTTTAGATTTATATTTAACTTCATTTACTTTAATATTCTTTTTTGTAAACAAATTTTTGATTTTTATTTGCTGTCTCAGTAACATTATGCAATTAATTATTCTTACAGTTAGAATCGTTAGACTATTCATTAATATTTTCTAAAACTGTGTTTATAATTTACATATTTTAATATGCAAAATTTGCAATTTGTAGAAGATAAATTTTGTAGCATAATTATTTTCAGTCTCCAAGTTTATGACTCTCATTTTTACGTGAGTTTCAAAATGAAACAAGGAAAATTCGAAAGTACTTCGTATATAAAAAACATTTGTAGCAGTATATATTTGTAATGTTTTTCTATTTCAAAAATTACTATGATCAATAGTAGAAAGAAATGAGAAAAAAATTCGAAACTTACGTTTGGATTTTGAAGACGAATCGTGTAACAAAAGTCTAATTACAGAAGTTTACAATTCCGACTGCTTTTTAACACCTTTTCATTTAGAAATACATAGCTTTGACACTAAAGTAGTAAAGCCATACAAAAAATTAAAAAACTGTTATTTATAATTATGAAAAGATGACTCGTAACAATCCTGCATATGTTTTCGCGTCAAAAAATTATTCACACAGTCTACGATTTGCGTAAAAAGAATGTTATCCACAAACTTCGTAATTAGAAAAGTTAAAGCACATCTTAAAAACAGGTGCTCCCAAAAATACACGCAATTTTCTCAAATTTTTCTCAGAAATATAATTTTCTCAAATTTTTCTCAGAAATATATTTCCAATGGAACAATTCCTTTATAAAATAGCTTTCGAATTGTTGCATTTCAAATATTAATTTCGAAGACACGTTCATTCGAAGTCAGGAAGTTTCAATTCTTCTTTCCGAGTACCAAATCACCTACATTTTTTATAACTTTCCCATCACATTTGCTATAAACAATTGTGCGTTTACAATACCTCAGAACTTATAAAATAGTGCTTTATTAAAATTTTAGATGCCAAAAGGAGTATAAATTTGACACTTTTTTAACGTTTCAGGTTCCAATGGCTACCAAAAACTTCGAGACAATCAAAAATCTGTATACTATAGATAAACACGAAGAAGGCAATAGTGTGATAGTTTAGAAATATATGTAAATTGCACTTCATTCTAAGTACGATGGTTAAAATAATTTATTTGGATATATTAAAAAATAATTTGAAGCACAGTGCTCAGGAATTGTTACAAATCGTCTCTTGATAATTGTGCAGCCACAATTTTTTGATAATATCAAGCTGTTACGCTTTATGTACCTCATTCCGTATAAAGAGGAGAGCATCAAGGCTACAGTTTGTCAGTTTCTATTGCAGGCTATAGGAACAAGGCCCGTTGCCCTGCGACGGATAAACGCGATTAACAGTTTATGATTAACAGCGTCGATCAGATACGGCCGGCAAACAATGTACCATCTCTGCTGTAGTTTCGTGGATTTACGAGCTGTCTATCAGCAGTCTTGTGACAATCGTAAACTGGTTATGAGCGAGAATACTAGAATTCCCGTAAAACGCTAATTGCACGCTCGTTACCGAAAGCATCGAACCTCACCCGAGAGACTAAATTAATTTTCTTTTCAGAAACTAAACCGGTCGTTTTCCCTGTGTTTAAGTGGAATCCTTTAGAAATATATATTTGAATGATTTGTCAATGGAAGTAGGCGAATTGTTGACAAAAGTTAAACTTTTACACCTTTTCAATGATTAATTTGGCACTTTCATTCGTTTTCTTCCTAGAAGCTAGTCGGCCATTTTCTGTGCATTTAGGCACGATCGTTTAAAAATACAACTTTCAATGATTTGTCGATGGAAATCTATTTTTTTTTCTTTTTACAGACGAATTACTGACAAAGGTTAAAATTTTATACCTTTTCAACGATTAATTTCCCATTTTCATTCATTTTCTTCCTAAAAGCTAGTCGGCCATTTTCTGTGCGCTTAGACAGGATCGTTTAGAAATACAACTTTGAATGATTTACCAATGGAAATGTATTCTTCTTTTTTATAATTGAATTGCTGATGAATATTAAACTTTTATACACTTTCAACGATTAATTTAGCATTTTCATTCATTTTCTTCCTAGAAGCTAGTCGGCCATTTTCTGTGTATTTAGGCACGATCGTTTAAAAATACAACTTTTAATGATTTGTCAATGGAAATCCATTTTTTTTTCTTTTTACAGCCGAATTACTGGTATAGGTTAAAATTGTGTACCTTTCCAACGATTAATTTACCATTTTCATTCATTTTCTTCCTAGAAGCTAGTCGGCCATTTTGTGTGCGTTTAGACAGGATCGTTTAGAAATACAACTTTGAATGATTTGCCAATGGAAATGTATTCTTCTTTTTTTATAATTGAATTACTGACGAATATTAAACTTTGATACCTTTTCAAAGATAAATTTAACATTTTCATGGCGCTGAATGTTTCTTTTGAACGTTCCTATATTTATTTAAATACTTTGTACTGGTAATACTTTTCTGAGCGTACGAATTTGTTGGTAATCTTGCTTTTAAGTAACATAGTGAAATACATACTATATTTATATAATTTTTGGTATTTACTTTTCAAGAGAATTGAAATAATACGTGAAAAGAAAGTCCGTTACGTGTTGATGAGCCGGATCGTAGTTTTTATTTTATCGAAGGTAAAAGAAACTTATGGAGGAGAAAGAAAAATGATGTTGCAGAGCTACTTACTGTATCACACTTTTTGCAAGTGCAACGATGCACCTGTGAAGTACCAAGAGGTACTTTTACAAAATGGAAACGGGTTCCTCTTTTGTCATACAAATTGATTTCTTCATTGTTTTCTGTATAAAAAGGTTCATGCTTCATATTTTATCTTTAGTTTCTCATGGCACGTAGTCAAACACACCATTATTTTCGGAAAATGATTCCATTAAATTTTCTAGTGGAAAAATTTAGAGAGAATGCACGTGGACATACTTTTTCTGGAAACAGTATCATATACAAACATTTGAAATATATGAAGCATATTTTGCCTTTTCATAATATAAGATAGCATCAACATTTTGGTTATTAGCACTAGAGTTGACAATTATTTTGTATCTCACAATAAAGGTTTATTTTAAGGATAAATTTAATGATTCCTTCGAGGTTTTTTTTTAATAACATACTGCTCGATAAAAAATTGCAATACTCTAAAACGAAATCGCAGAAATCTGAAGTTTAAAAGAAATTGCAACATTCTAAAAGTGAAATCAGAGAAATGTGAAATTAAAAAAAAAAAGGATTGCAGTATCTTAAAACCGAAATCACAAAAATCTGACATTTAAAAGAAATTGCAACATTCTAAAAGTGAAATCAGAGAAATCTGAAATTCAAAAAAAAGGATTGCAGTATCTTAAAACCGAAATCACAAAAATCTGACATTTAAAAGAAATTGCAACATTCTAAAAGTGAAATCAGAGAAATCTGAAATTCAAAAAAAAGGATTGCAGTATCTTAAAACCGAAATCACAAAAATCTGAAATTTAGAAGAAATTGCAATACTCTAAAACCTAATCGCAGAAATCTGAAGTTTAAAAGAAATTGCAACATTCTAAAAGTGAAATCAGAGAAATGTGAAATTAAAAAAAAAAGGATTGCAGTATCTTAAAACCGAAATCACAAAAATCTGAAATTTAAAAGAAATTGCAATACTTTAAAAACGAACTCACAGAAATTTGAAATTTAAAAGAAATTGCAGCATTCTAAAAGTAAAATTGGAGAAATCTGAAATTTCAAAAAAAGAATACAGCATCTTAAACAATGAAATTGCAGAAATCTGAAACTAAAAGTGAAACTGCAATACTCTAACAATGAAATCGTAAAAACCGGAAATTTCAAAAAATTGCGACATCTTAAAAACGAAATCGCAGAGATCTGCAATTAAAAAATTACAATACTCCAAAAATTAAATCGCAGAAATTTCAATTTTAGATGTATTTTGTTTGCGAACTTAAAAGAAAAGAACTATTAAAATTTGATCAACAAAAGATCTTATAATCACCAAACTATATTACAATTAATAATGTGTTGTTTCAATATACATAGATTTGTATAATCCTAATTTCTCGACGTTGCAATTTCTTTCACGAATGGTGTATTTAAACATGCAAAGATATCAGACAACGAGTAACAAACCAGTTTTAGTTCAAACTATTTGAAAAATCCCGTAAAGTACTCTTTCAACACTTGTGTACCTAAAATAACGAACGAAAAAAAAAAAAAAGAAAATGGAATCATATAACAGTATAGTTTCACTAAAAAAAGGGACAAATTTAACCTACACACTTCAGGTGTATCGTTGCACTTGCAACAATAACAAATCCATAAAAAAGATAAATTTCACATTATCTAATTTCTTTCTTCCTCATTATTCCTCCACCTTTGCTAAAAACAACGAATACAATTCATTTGAACTGTATAACACACACTATATTTAATTCATTAGGTTAACGAAATCAAAAAATAATTGATTTTTCTTTAAAAAAAAAAGAAGAAACAAGAATACAAACTTAAAGAAGAGAAACAGTATCGTCAGTTATCCGTCAAAACGTCAAAACGTTCATTTTCATAAAACTAATATTTAAAAAGTCGTCGCTTGGAATCGATTTACCGAACCAGGCCTCATGAGTCCGCCTAGTAGACCGGAGAATTTCAAGAGCGAAAGCTCGCTACTGGCTGGCATGGAAACGTCATTCAGCTATCGACTCCACGATGGAAACTTCGCCTGGGTTCTGGACAACGGATCGACAGATTGCAAATAACTTGATCCCCGTGTCTGCTTCGCTGCCGTTGCTGCCGGTGTTGAGAGACACGAGGATCGGCGACGCCGAGAGATAGTCTCGACGACAATGGAAACGAATGTGAAGAAATGAAACGGGACGAGAAAGCTTGACACTGATGTCTATAGCTGTGGCTGCAAATTCTTCGTTAAACGAAACAATCGTGGAACGAATATCACGAAGCTGATAACGAAAAAATATTGCTGTACATTACGTAACCGGAAGCAACGATCGTTCTCTTCGATCGTATCAAAGGAACGAATTTAAATCCTTTGGAGGAAAGTGATACACTTGACATTTGCGAATTGATTTTCATAGTGATTTGTATCAATACTCAGACATATTTTTAAATAGAATTACTGTTTTAAAATTGAATCAGATTACTTGATTTTATATATATATATATTTTTTTTTTTTGTAAATTAGAAGGATCAGTTTGTTAGACTAAGTGTGGGAAACTTTTTAGAAAATTGCAATTGGTGCGAATCGCGAAGGAAGTAGTAAAGAATGTTGTTTATAACTTTTTCATCTGAGATTCTAATGAAAATTTAGAAAATACATTTTGTGGATTTTTGTTGGTGATGGAAATTTTATCAAAATCGGTTGATACAGAAAGAAGTAACAAACATTGAAAGATATAAGAAACTAGACTAAAGATATAAGAGAATTGTAGGTTGAAAGTCGTGAAAAATTTTGATTTTCACCATTCTTTGGTTGTTTATAGCTCGTAGTACTGTTAACCGATTTCAATTAAATTTTCTATATATATATAATCAACATAAATCTACAATACGTATTTTTAAAATGTTCAATATAGGCTTGGACAAGAAAAGTTGCGAAAAGCAAACCTTACTACTTTTTTTCGCAATTTTCTTAAAATTCCTTTTGTAGGTCATCTATTAAAGTAATCCTTGTAACTTCTCAAAAAAAAAAAAAAAGAGGACAATTCAAGTTGCTTTGCCTAATTTTAAAAGAGTTATTCTATCTTAAATTGTGTCCGAATATTAATAAAACTCACAAATTATTTAACTTTTCATCGGTTCAAGATACGTATTGCTGGTGATAAATTAAAAACACTTGCGTTTTAATCAATTGAAATTATCAACAGTGAATCAAAACTATGGAAATTTTATTCATATTTGAAAATTGTATTTTTTTATATTCTATATTATTTTACATTGTTGATATTTTGTAAGTAACTTTGTATTACTAAATATCGATGATAGATAACACTATACAGGATAATTTACTTGATCCCTGTTTCTTGAATATTTTCGTTGCTGTTAAGATTATAAATGAAAAATATATCTTAGGAAAGATAATTCGATTGAAGAAAGAGTTTGTCGTTATAAAACAATTTTCTACTAAAATCATTTTTATTACGAGGCTAGAGATTAAGATTAAAAATTTTACGAGTTACATATTTCGATTACTGTATTTTTATACCTGAAAATGCATGTACATTATATTACCATTTGAATAACGTTGAACAAGAAGATCCTGTATTCAATTAAAAAGAAGAAATGTATTAATAATTTTCATATAATGAGTAATTATGCTAAAGAATTCTCATGCGTGAACTATACATGCTTTTAAAGTCAGAAAAAAGTATTTAGTTCATTATTATGGTATATAATGTTATTAACTAAGCTTAATAAAAACTATGTTTGTATCTAACGATAGCAAGATAAGAATAAAGAAAGACTTACGGATGAGACTTTAGGAATTTGTACCTTTAGTCTATTATTAAGATGTAATAGACATCTTTTTATACTTATCCATTGTAATTTGCTTTCTTTAAGTAGAAAAGCAAAATACCAGAAACGTATGGTTTTCTGTTTTAAGAAAGTATCGATATAAAATTTCCAAATAAAAGAAATGATTTTGATTGTAACTACAATGTCTACTTTCTTAAGTTAAATAACTTATTCATGAAATATTTTCATCGTGTTTTCAAAAGCAACGAGAATATTCAAGATATACTAAGGTAATTCTTACTTTCAAGATTACAGACAAATAAAATATTTCTCAAAAATATAGTTTTTTTTTTGCGAGGTATGCAAATGTGTAAATTATTCTTCATTTTTCACGATTTTATAGTCATTTTAACTATTTCATTTGCAACGTGGTGAAAATTTGAAGATTTAACAGAAATAGTAATTTTATCATAATTAATATAAATAATTATAGCCGTTATTATTAATAATAATTATCGATTATTATTAACAACTATGTAAGAATTATAAATATAAATGATTATTAACAACTAAATATTGTATATTTAATGCGGAAGTGAAATACACCGTATGCAAATTCGAAAATTATCAGAGCATTACAAATTTCTGAATTTTCCTTCGTGTTAAAGTTTTAATCTTCCATTTCAGTTTCGATTGTTCATCGTCAAGATAAATATAATTTTGAGAATCGTGAAATATGAAAGAAATTATATTATCCACCTCGATGTAACTGAAACACGTATACTTTTTTATAAAACCTGTATTTATAACCCTTTAAATAAGAAATCAAAACTAAAATATTGTACTGTAATTTATTCATAGTAGTGTTATCTACGATATTCTACAAGTAGCTGTTAAAAATTGGAAAAATTCATTTACCATGAAATTCGACTGTTATGTACAATTTTCTTTTCTACTTGTATAAAGAAAAAGTAATCTGTTGTTCTTCGTATAGAATATTAAACATTAACAATAATAATTAATCACCTCCAGCAATGTTCACTTTCATCTATGTAACTTTTACACAGCACAAATTGAACTGTAACGAATGCAGCAATCAAGTATAAGCTATCTAATATGTAAAAGTATCAAACATGCTTCTCGTATGTCTTACAATTACATCAGTCTGTTAAACAGGCTAATGGAGAACTCTAATCCTAACCTTCTCCCTCCCATAGACCAGAGAAGGAAAGGTAGAAGAACTAAATTTCTCAAAAAAAAAAAAAAAAAAAAAAAAGAACAAACCAGCAGTTAGTATTAAAATGCAAGGCTCACACCTTCCTCCATAAACAAAAAGAAACAAAAATAAAAAAGAGCAACTGATCGTTCATGCATGTTAACCATGATAAATTCGCAGTGTGAACGTGGTCCATGCGTTTCCCTGTGGAAATCGTTAAATTTTACGGAAAAAAGCAGCGACGAACTGAAGTTTACGCAGCGTCGAATAGAAACCAATGAAAAAAAGAAAAAAAGAAAAAGAAAAACACAAAGAATAACAAAAAAATAAAATCTCGGGAAGAGACAGATGTACCAGAGGAGTGAAAAGAAAGAAGATGCGCAGTACAGGACCAAAGGAAACGAAAAAGAAGTACGGAGAAAAATGGTCGGGTTCGAGATTCAGGTGTAAGTATACAGAGGGTCTCATTGATTTCAAGGGATCGTCGAGGATAATCGGTGGCGGAGTCGATAGTAGAGTAACGTGGACATATGCTCCATGCAAAGTCGCAATTTCCAGCTCAGACATAATCACGTGGTCCCTGCTTTGACTCGTCGATGTGTCTGTGTGTGAGACATGTACAAGTATATCCTGGGTTAGGTCATTGTGTTCTCGGTCATCCTGTTCCCCTACGTCCGCTATCTGTGTTGTCTTTTTTATTTATCTCCACGATGGGGGTGGGGGTTTCATGGGGTTGAGGGGGCGGTAGCAAAGTAGTACATATATGTATTGTATATTCCCGAGAGGGTTGGCGGTGGGCAATGGGGTGGGTCACGATATCTTCATCTCCTTCACTTGCTTCTTTTCTCATCTTTTTTTTTCTATCTCTTAAGCTCGTTTCCCGCACATGGTCGTATTTATATATGTATATGTATATCATATACATATATACATATATATATAATATAGTGAAAGCTCGCTCGATATATATTCCGTGGTTATAAGCCCGTGAAAGCAAGAAACACCGGCAAGCGACATCAGCCCATCGTAGCGTCCCTCCTCAATCCGAGGGGTTAATGCCGGCATTGGGGTACGTATATAATGCCCAACACATTTAAGAGCCAATTCGTGTGCCGAAATTGTGTTTGTCGATTTGTTATGCGTATATGCTGTGTATATGTGCTCTTTCGCGCGTTTCTCTGTGTGTTTGGCACGTGAAATGTGCATGCCACGCGCGCCTTTGCGCGGACGCCATTGATACGCTCGCGATACCTCCCGCGATACAGTAATGATCTTGGGAATTCTCGCGTAATTTCTGTTAATTAAGCCCCACGATACATCTGTTTTTTTTTTTTTCGTTATTCTATTTCGTTTTATTTTTTAAGTTGGATCGAAGGTGTCCTCAAATTGGGATCAAAGGTTACAAGAAATGAGATGTAATTTTGTAAATAGTGCGTGTATCTTTCTTGATTCGTTTCTTTTCTTTTTTTCTAGAAAGTAGTCAACTTAGTAAAATAAGTTTAATGAAACTGTAAATATAAAGGTTTTATAAACGGTGATTTAAGGAAATGAAATGGTATATGGATGAAAATCTTGTAACTCTTGGTTGTTAGTGTTCTGTAAGATCGTACGGGAATTTTAGTTTGTTAATAAGATACTGAAACACTATTTAAACACATGTTTCGATACGCATAACGAATCGTCAGAAACGTTAATAAAATGTCGCCAGACATCGCTTTCAAGCAGATCCTCCACGATTATAACGGGTGCACATTATTCGAAATTTATACTCCAGATAATCGTGAAACGTTCGAAAAGTGTGTGGATAGTTCAAGATGAAACATCTTCGATTACCGTTTTTATTTCTTATCTCACGACTTGATAACTTCTTTTATCGCTATTTTGATCGGTGATCCTCTCTCGCAATTCAGAAATATGGGAAATAAAAGATTCAATAAGAATAACACCGAGATAGTTAAGTTACCTCTGTGAGAAACTATTCTGGCACCGATATTAACCGTACCATTTTAAACGTAAAGTCCGAAGGGAATGTATTTTTAAAGAAGTGAATTTACAGCTATTCTCACGTGAAAAATATTTATTAACCCTCTATATCCCGATTTTTCCGTGTTTATTCGGAATTTTACGTCGTGAAAAATGTTGAAAAGCAAAGATTAGTAATACATATAAAGAAATTTGCTGGTAATAAAATAATATACAATAGTATAGCAATAAACACAATAAAATATAGATAAATGAGATAAGATCTAAATAAATATAGATAAAACATTGGAAGCGTTTAATAATTAAACAAGAAAAGTGTTACAATACACCAATTAGAGGAAAAAATCTGTTCTATAGATTCTTAATACTTTGAGCTAACAAAGCTTGCCATAAAGTCTTCAAACTTCTCTATAAAATCCAACCTATGACAGCATTAATGTCTCCATTTGCAAAAAATTACGTGTCAACATAGAGAATCGGTGTTTGCACGTGGAAATTTTCAGAGAAGCTCGATTTAAGAGACTTCGATTCCTCGTTAGACATTTTACTATATCAACAAGCTTGCTGGGAGATTTATTCGATTTGCTCCAACACTAAGTACTCGATAATTCACATTCACATTTGATATTTTTACTTTAATTAACAGATAAACATTTACCTTACTATCTTTTTCTTTTACTTAGAAATTTATTTTACGAAAAGTGTTTATAATTTACGTTCTGTGTTTTCTATTCTGACATGCTTGAAAGCATTGAAACTATCACAAAAGAATGCTTGATATATCTGAGCAACCATAAATAAGTTTATCAAATGAATTAGCATACATATTATATACACGAGATAAATTTTTCGTCGCGTTAAACACTTGAATGCTTCCTGAATATGAATTTCGCGTTTTGCATAATTCCGCCAGCTAAGCATTATTCTCGCGACAACGTATTATGAATCGCATTAATTTGAGAGAACTAATAAATAATACACGGGACAATAAAATATTTAGCATAAATTTCTGAATATATTCGACTAATTAAGATTCTGCGTCCTATGCCGTCGTTGTGATTCTCTGTGCAATTTCAATTGATAATAACTCCACTTGTTTTCTTTAACAGCACATGGAGAAGTTTAAACATAATGTGACACAATTGTTGTGGCAGAAAATTCATATATCTAAAATTTTAGCGACACTTGACTTGAATATCTCGAATTTTCAGAGCAAAATATTTCAAGTAACTAAAAATTGCTAGAATAATTAAATAAACACCAGAATAACAAATAAATACGGCACATTATAGCTCGGAGTAATATAACTAACACAAAAGTTATTAAAATAAATATAAAATGTGAATATGTCTTATGGTTACTTCTAATAATGAGCGTTCAAATCTGAATTTTGTAGTGATTTGAAATTTTTTAAGACTGTAGAGATACTGATTGCTTTGAAGATGATTCGAAGCGTAGACCTTTTGAAAGTCTTGGAAGACTTGATAATCTTGAAATATTTAATTAATTAATTAATCTTGAAATACTTATAATACTTGGAAGACTTGATAAACTTGAAATATTTAATTAATTAATTATTCTTGAAATACTTAAAATGCTTGGAAGACTTGATAATCTTGAAATATTTAATTAATTAATTAATTAACCTTGAAATACTTATAATACTTGGAAAACTTGATAATTTTGAAATATTTAATTAATTAACTAATCTTGAAATATTTAAAATACTTGGAAGACTTAATAATCTTGATAGTCTTGAAAGTATTTATTGGACTTGTACTTATATATGTATATTTAAGTTAAAAATACTGTTATAAACTTCAACTACAGATTTATAAGACTATTAAGACTATCAGGATTATTGAGAACATCGAGACTATTGAATCTATTGAGATTGTTAAGATTATTAAGACTGTTGGGACTATCGAAACTATTGAAATTAGTAAGACTACTGAGACTATTGAGACTATTAAAATTATCTAGACTATCAAAACTATCAAGGTTATGAAGACTATTAAGAATAACAAGATTATCAAGACTATTGAGACTATCAAGAATACCAAGATTATCAAGGCTATTGAGACTAGTAAGATTATCAAGACTATCTAGTTTTAAACTTTGTATCATGTTCCAAATTATTCGAATTTTTCGCCATAAACATTGATTCGAGGCGATTCAAAGTGTTTCAGATCTCATCGCTAATTGTAAGTGGTTTACTCGTGTTGTTTTTCTATACTGTAAGTAGTTCAGGTCAACCATTAATCAGACGCGCAAGGCGTAAGTGTGTTACTGTTTCTATACTTCCAAATGAAATGCTTACACGATTATTGTACTCGTTCGCGAGACTATCAAATGATATTTAGTTTAATTCAAAATATTTATTGAATAAAAGGAAGTTTATAATTGTTAATACATTATACAGGGAATATAAAAGACGTGAATTATTACACTAACGTCTACGTAAGAAGAAAAGACGAGATAAGTGTTATCTTAATGAAACTTTTCATTCGTCATATATGTTTAAAGTTTATAAATATAAAGTTTATGTATTTTAGTTGAAAAAAATATCGTTCAGTTGAAGATTAAAAGTGATGGAGAAACTGACTCATTTTTCTGCCTCAAGAAGTAGTGTTTGTACATAAATAGTGTGACGATGCAAATTATAATTTATCATAATTTCGATTATATAGATACAATTTTGACAGAAAAAATTTGTGATAATAGTTCTATTATTATTCAAATATATTATACTCTTAATTGTTAAAATCAAAATCGTGATTTCATTACAAAGAATATCTGTGCTCATATAAGTCAAATTCCTTTTCGCCGTTGAAAGAAAAATTGTAAATACGTAAAATTATTAATTGCAAATATTTTTGTAAATATGCAGCTGCATTTGCTAAATATACATTATTTTCAATGACCGAAGTGTTGCTTTTTATAACGACACATTTGAACAATTTGAATTAGCCGAACTGCAGGCAATTTTAAAAGTAGACCAACCTTTTACTTCTAAATTTTTGAATTTCCCGCATTTTATACAACTGATACAAATTTCATATGCATACGTCTATTTGCATTTGATTTCCGAATTTTTAGAGCATGCTTTTTTCAACATTCATTAGGTGTTTTAATAAATAAAATGCATACACATCAATATTCAAAATTATTCAAAGTTATTTGAAATGGATCACCATTTTTCAGCAAATTCTCTGTTTTATCGAAAATAATATTGAAAAATATTTCAACGAAAAACACCTCTGCGTCGTGTGAACATCAATCACGGAAATTAATAGAATAAATTCAACAATCTTAGTATACGATTACTTTATACAGCAGCTACAAATTTTCATGGACTAAATTTCTCTCACTTTTTGATATTTCATCGCTCTTCGAACTTTCGCGTATTTTCAATTGACGAAACGTTTCGAAAACTGTTCAACGAAAAATAAGAATAAATAGTTTCGTATGAGTATGAGCTACACATGCGTACAGTATCGCAAAAGTAAGTAATCGAAATGTTTGATTGAAATTTCGTCCACATAAAGAAAGAGCATCTGAATTTCGCGTGACTTCGAAACAAAATAACTCAGGTGTGCTTTTTCACCAAAAAGATAGACAACCGTGTGTCCAAACATTGATTGAAACAATAAATCGTTCGCGTTTTATACTCTGCACGGTTCACTTCCGTTTTTCGAGCACTATCATCGTCGCGAGATCGTTCTTTCGTCGTTTGCAGCGATTATCAAATTTTATTATGCGTTTTTCATTTCGTGGTATTCTTTATTCGAGACAAAACGTCGACTATTCTTCATTCACGTGAAATTATCAACGTTTCTTCAACTATTCGGTATTTATGCAAACGGTGAATTTGAACGACGTGAATTTGAAACGTAAAATAATAACGTGGCTGCAATAATCAGATTGTTCAACCAAAAATAAATTCATTTTTCGTTTTCTAATATCTACTGGGTGATTCTTATAGAATTCCTTGTCCTAAATTTGAATCCGGAAGCAGAATTGCTATATCACTCTCTAAGTTTTCAAGAAATAAGAGCTTTTGTAAAAATGTAAAACAAAATAATTTTGACGATAAATCGCAAAATGATTTTAGGGAAAAATTAAATCTTTAAATAAAGTAAAGTTTATTAATTTTCTATTAATGAATGTTATCGAATTTTATTAAAAATAAATTTTAGCGTAAATTAGATAACTTTGAGATACTTTTCATTCATTACCGTGTACTGTATAACATTGCAACGAATAATTTGACATTTTAGATAAATGTACAGTACTAAGAAATGTTGAAATTTTGCATTCTGAGTATTTTTTACACGATCGATTGACTAGCTACTCTAACACACTTCTGCGTTATAATTTTCGAAAATCGGAAATTTCGTTTCGTAAAAAAAAGAAGATTGTTAAAATAATATTTTCGTTAATTTATTTTATTTTAAAATAAATATCGCTGTAGATGCGCCAGTACAGTATAAAAAGTTAGGAATAGTATAAGAAACCATACTAAACAATTTACAATTTACTAAACATAATTTTGAATAAAATAACAGCTATTTTCATTTTCTACAGTAAATATGCAATAATGAAATTGTCATATTTAGTGATTTTCTTGATCAAAGTTATTTGTAGAATTTACAAATCCTTTTTTATTTTTAACATTCACAAATTTACAACAAATGTAAAAATAGCAGATGATAGTTTCTAATTAATCTGTTTAGAAAGTAGTATATCAAATTGTTGAATAATTCTATGGATTTAAGTGTATGTTTATTTGATTCATCGTGATTTAAACAAATAATGCAAATTCAAATACCACTGTTGTGTATCAAAACGAGATGTGAACCCGAGGAATTAAATTGCGACAGCAATGTGGATAGCTCAATTCGTTTCAAATTGATTCTGATTGATATACTGGAACTCTAATAGCATTCCAGAAAAATATTTAATTTCCTTTGTTTATTTTCTTTTGATAGATCGTTGTTTATCCTCTAAACATATATGCCAATACATTCTATTTACTTTTCTTTTGTTACTTTAAGGTGTAATTTCTGTTTGTACAGGTTGTTTTATAAACTACAATGTTCAGCATAAAGGAAATGGAGGTAAAAATATTGCAGAATAAAATTTTAGGATAACGTTTACCTTGAAGAGGATTACTTTTTGATAACAGTTATATTTTAACAATAGAATAGTAAAATCACTATAAAGTACATAATACATTTTACTTTTGAAAGTACAAAAAAATTTGATTAGATTGAAGCTTTGTAATTGCGCCAATTTTTTTTGTTTTTATTTTAAAACGTATTTTAAGACAAATTATTATTTTTATAAATACACCTGTCAGAGATGTAATGAGAATTATTTTGCAGACTATATTTTGTAAATGCAATGGTATTAGGTAAAATTAAAGTTTTATCACAAAAAATTGCATTTAAAAATGGATATCGTTTGTTTTTTAATTTTATATATGTTAGTATGTGACAAAATATAGTAAATAATTTCAGAAATTGTGAACGTTCTTTGAAAACAAATCTTTGCACAAAATATTTCCGTCTGTAAACTTTAGATTTCAGTAGATTTTAATAGAATTCTGTCGATTTTTCAGCAAACATCTGTAAAATTCAGCAGATTTTTGTAGAAATCAGTAGAATTCGATGGATCTCAGAAGCTACCTATAAAATTCAACAGATTTTAAGAAAATTCGTAGAATCTAGTAGATTTTAGTAGATATCTATAAAATTCAGTAGATCTTATTAAATTTTAGTGAAATTTTGTAGAAATCGGTAGATTTTAATAAACATCTATAAAATTCGGTGGATTTCAGTAAGTTTCAGTGGAATTTTGTAGAATTCGGTAAATTTCAGTAGACGTCTGTAAAATTCAGTAGATTTCACTAAATTTTAGTAAAATTCAGTAAAACGAAACAAGTTTCAGTAGATGTCTATAAAATTCAGTAGATTTCAGGAAATTGTAGTGAAATTCAAAAAAATGAAGTAGACTTTAGTAGACGTCTATAAAATTCAGTAGATATCCATAAATTTTAGTAAAATTCAGTAAAATGAAACAAGTTTCAATAAATGTCTATAAAATTCAATATATTTCAATAAATTTTAGTAAAATTCAGTAAAACGAAACAATTTTCAGCAGATCTCTATAAAATTCAGTAGATATCAATAAATTTTAGTAAAATTCAGTAAAATGAAACAAGTTTCAATAGACGTCTATAAAATTCTGTAGATTTCAGTAGACGTCTATAAAATTTAGTAGATATCAATAAATTTTAGTAGAATTCAGTAAAATGAAATAAATTTCAATAAGTGTCTATAAAATTCAATATATTTCAATAAATTGTAGTAAAATTCAGTAAAACGAAATAATTTTCAGCAGATCTCTATAAAATTCAGTAGATATCAATAAATTTTAGTAAAATTCAGTAAAATGAAATAAATTTCAATAGACGTGCATAAAACTCAGTAGATTTCAGTAAATTTTCGTGAAACTCGTTAAATTTCAGTAAATTCTAACAGAATTCAACAGATCCTAGTAGATTTCAACAGAATTCAGTAAATTTCAATAAATTCCACTGGAATTCACTTCGCTTCACTTATGCTTCCACGTTCAGTAAGTGTCCTAATACCTATGAACGGGAGAACTGCATATCATACGAGTTACGTAAAAACTTTCGATTGTCACAGAATACTTCGAGCGTTTAGAAAAATCCGTATGACGAAACGTACAGACCGTATCGTTTGCTAATTTCCCGACTGGTGCATTTGCATCACAGCACGTGTAACGTTTGAACAGAAAGTACGAGACACGCGCGGATTCTTTGCATACGCTTTGAAACGCGAGACTTGACAGCCACGCCAAATTGTCTGGGTCGAGTGCTAAGAGAAATGAATTTATCATTTCACGTCTGAGTAGAAGAGTGTCACAGGCCGTGACATTGCTCGCTCGAATTTATGCACGTTACAAACGAGAGTGTATTTACTTTCTTTTTCTTTTTCTTTTTCTTTTTTTCTTTTCACGAAGCCGATCCCTTAATTTCGCGAAAAATTGAGAGGGCTGGATGAAAGAAAGCGAAGAACTCGCACAAAGAACTCGCCTGTTATGCAAACATAATGCAAATATGTGATAATTTAGAAGAAAAAAAGAAAGAAAACGAACTGCAAGATTAAAGATTGAAATACTACAATTGCTATGTATATTTAACCCTTTGCGCTCCGAGTTACTTTTTTCTATGATCAATTTATCAACTGGAAGGTAATTTTGAACATCGAAACTTTCGTTTCGAAAAGAAATAAATTATGCACGTTCCTGAATTTATCTATTTTTATTTATTTTACTAATTTACTTTGTTTGAACGTGAATAAAATTCGAATGCAGTTACGGCTCTGTAGCGGCGCCAGTGGAGTGCAAAGAGTTAAAAAAAGAAAAGATACTTGGAGAATCAAGCTTTGGAATTTCGGTGAGTGAATTAAATGTAAGATATTTCAATCGATAGTTGAATTAACAATTTGTTCAGAATTCGTTCGTAAAAAAAAAGAAGGAAAAAGAAGTAGGAAACAATCATTTAAGAAGAAATCAATTTTCATCTACATCCTATCGATGAACAAATTTGTGTGATAATACTGGCATTTTAATTGTTGCTTAACAACTAATCTAAATTCTATTGAACGGTGTCGAAACGAAACACAAATCGTAACTTATACGTGACAATTTATCGAATGTTCATTTGGAGAATAAAAAATCCACTAATGTATCGCATTTTTAACAAAATAACTTTTTTTTCTCGTTGGTGTAAAAAAGAAATTATGCGCTAACTATATTGCAACTACCATTTAATATCTCAGCTAAACAATCTATCTAAAGCCCGTTATATATATATATATTATATCTACAAAAAGATTGAATGAAAATTTTAACTTTTACATGCTTAATTATTTCATCGCAAGGTTGTGCTTACGTAAACTATGCAACACATTTTTTTGTTTTTAAATTCCAGCATTAACGATGAAACGTTGTTGCGTGTTGGAGTACTCAGACGTTGTTCCATTAACGGCGATTATCTTAACTTCCCCGAAATTCGGATACAGACAAGCAGTGTACGTTTAACGAGATTTAACGTCTGATGGAATCTGCTACGCTGCAACATCCTATCGCACAGATCTGTTCAAGAAAGGAAATACTTCCTTCGTTCACAGTACGCCATTGTATTAAACGCAACGAAAATAACGAAATATTCGTTATTAAAGATGTTAATCATGTTTTCACGATTGTTTAACGCAAATAATTTTTGCACTTCGAGAATTGTCTAATGATCGATTTATCAACTTTAACATACTTTTACAATGAAACTTTTGAGAATAGAAAGTTACGTTTTGAAAAGAACAAAAATTATCACACGTTTGAAAATTTATTTACTATTATTTATGAGACTAATTTTCTCTATTTCAACATGAATAAAAATTTGAACGAATTTATGGTCTGTATTACAAATGTTTTTGTGACGTCGCCAATAAAGTGCAAAAAGTTAAAAAAAAGGAAGAAAATATAGAAGTGCTCGTTCACTTGAAAATTCGAAAATTTGTCGAGCAATGGGTATCTTGAAATTTCACGAGGAATTTTATCACGGGTACACTAGGGACGAACGATCAATTAATTATATAATCCCCGGTACGATAATGAAGCGAACGTCTTACAGGTTCAATTACAGCTACCCAATTAACGTTAGAACGTCGACGCGTCAATAACAGCCAGTGATCGTTCCGTTAATGACGATTACCTAAAGTTAGCCACAATTCGCAAATAATTGAATACGATGAGTTCTAATCCGCCGGTGGTTCACGCTACCGTCGCGTTTCTGCGTGGTAATCAGTCCTGAAGGTGGAACACGATTAACGAAACCGTGGCCTACGAACGTGAGTATACCTTATGGAATCTTTCTTTCTCGTACGCTCTCCTTCTCACTTTTTCTTTCTCGTTTGCTTCTCTTTTTTCGCAGTTTCTCTTGCGCGCTCTCTCTCTTGGTCTTTCTTTCTCATTAACTCTCTCTCTCTCTCTCTCTCTCTCTCTCTGTCTCACGCGTGCGTGCTCTCCTTCTCTCGCTCTCCCGCACTTTTTTCTCGCGTTCTCTCTCTCCGGCGCTCTCTTTTTTTTCTCCCGCTTTCTTTCTTTTTTCCACTCTCTTGATCCGTCGAGCCCCGCCTTCTCACTCTCGTTCTCTCTCTCTCTCTCTCTCTCTCACTCTTTTCCGCTCCCTTGGTCTCCCGCGCTCGCCATCTTGCTCTCCCTCTTTCTCCCGCTCTCTCTCTCCCATTCGATCTCTGTTTTTCTTGCGTCCTTTCCCCCCTCTCTCACTATCTATGGATCCACATCATCACTCTCTCTCTCTCTCGCTCTCATGCTCTCTCTCTCTCTCATGCTCTCTCTTTCTCCTTCTCTCTCTCTCTCTCTCTCTCGCATCGGGCGTGTTCGACGAAGCGTGATGCCAAATTTCGGCATTAAATAATACACGCGGCTGTTTCACGTCGTTCACACGATGAATTTAATTATCTCACCAGCAAGGAACGATCGTTGCTTCGTGGTTCTGCACGTTCGAACTAACGCGAAAATACCTGTGAAATGGTAGTCTGACGAAGTATTCGTTCCGATAGAATTCAGAATATTCCAGACGCTCGAAAGTTTGTTTGATCCACCTAGATCTACGGTTTAAACTGTTGAAAAGGATGATTTGCTAACGCGAGGAAACTAATGGTACTATCAGGCGATCAACATATATTGTCGATATTTCAAGATTCTTAATATTTTCGTAAGGAACAGCGAACGAATTATTCTCATTTTAAGGAAATTTATTGGACTCGAAAATAATTAATTTCTGAACATGAGTTCATCAATAACTTTTGTTTAGTTTCTCAAATATTATCATTCCTTAAATTCACTTCCTGTAACTTATAAACACTATTTACTATTTTCAAACAAAGTAGAAAATTGTAACTTATTTACCTAACATCTTGCAATTTTTTTCTTTTAAAACACTTAATTTGTACTTCTTCGTGTTACAATGAGGAGATTACACTAGATAATATACAGGATGATCCATAATTACTGGTACAAATTAATAATACTTGATTCTACGTGAAAAACTGAATTGAAAATGTAGAATAATATGTTTCCATTCGAGGCTCTGTTTTCGAGAGAAATCAATTTGAAAATTTGTCAAGTACGCTTGCAGTTGATCAAGTTTCAACGGAAATAAGACACTTTTTGAATGAAAATTAGCTGTGCTGGTATTGTAGCAATTGCAGAATACCATGGCCGTCATGATTTCCGATCCTATCACCACTAGATTTTTATTTGTGAAATCGCGTTCGCATCGAACAACTACGACAATAAATTATTACAGCATTTGATCAATTGAAATTGCGGAACGATAGGTTGGAAGGCGTTCGAAAGAATTTAGTAAGAAGAGCATAAAAGTTAGACTTCACTTTCAGTAATTTATGACTTAAATGAATTCTCAAACTGACTTTTCCCAAAAACGAAGCCTCGAATGAATACGTTTTATTTTACCATCTCGATTCAGTTTTTAATGTAGAATCTACTACTATTAATTTGTACCAGCAATTATGGGACACCCTGTATATTGATAAACTACATTTTCTTCATATGTTCAATATTATTGACAATATATTCCATTTCGAGTTAGTATACAGCGATGTTTCATTAAAAGGAAGCTGAAGCAGCCATTATTTTATCATTCTTAATGAAACAAAAAAAGAAAAATAAAGAAAAAAATAATGTGGACCTAGGAAGTGACTTTTAAGAAAAGAAATGTTTTCCCACGTAAATTTGTTAAATGAACTTTCTATATCCGCTCCAAAAAGACTTCCAAATTATTTTCGGATGACTAAAATGTGTTTGAAAATATTATGAATCTAATAACATAAACAATAGTGTGATATAACTATATTTGGAATATTGAGAACACGTCAATCCGTTTCGTGAATGTTCAATAATATCGACAATATTATATTGATCGTTTTTACATAGGATATATGTTGAGAACCTTCGAAACATTGTCTGAACGCTCTTTAAGAATTATTGAAAAATTTCTATGTGTAGTCGCATTTCGACATGTGTCGGAAAAGTCGTTTGTGCAAAGATATGTTTAGTACAGTTTGTTAGAAAAAATGTTAGAATTATGGTGCAGAGTTGAGCATTAATCGATTACAATTTTTGCTTTGATTAATCGATTAAAGCTTACGGTTAAAGAAAATTAATCATCGAAAAATCGACGATTGATTTAATCATCAATCGTTAGTTAAAGAAAACTAATTATCGAAAAATTAATTATCAATTTAATCAATTAATAAAGTTAATCACTGATCGTTGATAAAATTTTTGCTCAACTCTACAATGGTGTTCGTATTTTCATTTTACAATAATATAACTTTTACTGTATGAATCGCATTGTAGTTCTTCACTGAATGTAATTGTAAATTTGTATGTAAAGTGTATGCAATTTAAAAAGGATAATGAAATGAAAATTATGCAAAAATTGTATTTCTTTAACTTTTTTGACTGTCAATTGGAGTTTAATTCGATAATAGTATTGCTTAAATTTTTACTGTATTGGTAACATTGAAATTGTATTAAAAACTGCTGAAAATAAATGTTTCATATCTTCAAAAAGAAAAGAACAGAATTTTTTAAATTTTTGTTATATGAAAGTTATTGCAAAAATTAGAAAATCGTTAATTAAGAAAATTTTTGCCTGAATTTTGTAATTAGTTTTAATTATCTGTAACTGATACTAATACTATAAACATAGCAATTAAGAGTAGAAAATCATGAATTTGTTGCATCGAAGTTTATTTTACTCAAGAGATGATGATATCACTAGTTCTTTCACTAAGTTTATACTAAAATCTACAAAATGCTTATCTATCAAACTGGTTCGTTCTTCCAACAGTTTTTCAGATAACGTCAAAGGGATGAAACTTCTAAAGGTGGTTTATTTTTAGATAGGGAAGTTTAGAAGCTTGTATCTCCTATAAGCCCATGAATTTTCATGAATATCAACGTCAAATATTTCGCGGATAATTCTTGAGACAAAAGTTAAGCGAAGGTAAAATAAGTTATCCTGTAATCGATTCATTATGGAGTAAAATGGAGAACGGAAAATGTAAACTATCAATTCCGTTGTGGTTGCAAAATTAATAAAATACTGGCTACAAGTTATAACATATTTATTACTGTAAAATATATATTTAAAATATTTATTAATACGAAATATTTTATAAAAATATTTAAAAATGTTTAATATAAAATAACTATAAAAATATTTAAAAATAGTAAAAATATTTTATATCAATCATTAGAAAATATTTATTAATATAACGTATTAAAATATTAATTAGTAAAACATTTCTTACAATTTATAAAAGATCTTCTTGTGTAAAATATATATACATAATTTATGAAATAATTCCTAAGTTAATAATTAATTACAGTTTACTTAAAAAAAAAAAAAATGAAAATTCTAATAACAACGCGTAGCAACAAAGTAAATTTTCAGAAGTTACACACGGTGTCCAGCATTGCACGTCTCATTATTTCTGTACCATTTACGATCGTGTAACAAAAAATATTTTGAACCCCATTTTAATGGTGTCTAGTGTACTACAAATAACGATAAAATTATTCAAAAACCACTGTTTTCATAGTGAAACTAAGGTCACCTTGGATAACATTAAAAGGACGTTGAAATATTGCTTTTTTTCATAAAATTGTAGAAAACTTCACGACAAATTAAAAAAAAAAAGCATATTACATAATATTTTTATCAACTCATCACTAAGTTTACAGTAACTGAAAAATTTTAACACTCGTTCAAATTCCACGCTACTTTCTTCAATGCAACGTTCTGCTCTTTTGCAAAAGTATGAACAAGCTGCTACTATTTAAAATGGTTGGTTAGGTTAGGTACAACTTTACATCCTGTAGTAATCCTCTTTCCAAATCTTCAGCACTATTCATTGTAAATACCCCCATAAAAAAAGAAAATGACAATTAACAAAAACGTTATTAACACACTTTTTGAGTTTGTCATAAAGTTACCTACAATTTCATTGAAAAAAAGTGAATTACTACTATCAAAGTACAATTAAAAAATATTTTTTATATAGTCATAAATGGCAGAAAAATAGTGATTCTCGTTCCATGTAACCTAACCTAACTATTAAGGTACAGTTCAAAAATATTATTTCTTACATGGCCATAAATGGCAGAAAAATGAGACTCGTCACACGAGACAATCCATATAGTAAATTGTTCACAACTCCTCCTATCATATACCACTTTTCCACAACTTAAATTATTCGTGTAACGTTTCCCATTAGAAAGAACAGTTTCACCTAGTCACGGATGAAAACAGCAACGTTATCCGTATTTACTCTCCCCAGACAGAACTCCTATAAAACTTACAACACTATTACATAATACATCCCAGGATGACAATTGACTCTCTATTCAAACTGCTATACTACGAACTCTCCTCCCACTTCCTCAGAGGTAAAAAAAAAAGAAGGAAAAACAAAAAATAGAAGAATTAAAGAGAATAGCGAGAGAGGATGTTATTCACGATTTCATTCCACCGTCCTATTTTTTCCCCACACTTCCCGTTAGCTCACAAATGTTGGTACATGTGCGTGCTATGTATCATATATACGTAGAGAATATAATATAATATATATAATATCGTATCGTATATATATAATATACCTATATTATATATAAAGATCCGAGATGAAGCTACGAAGCGTGAGAACGAACGGCTATCTATGGAGCGTTGCTATTGTGTTGCACCGAGTTTTTGTGTCGGACAAAGAAGCCTCGGGAAGGAGTTCATGGGCGTAAGGATTAAGAGGATTTTCTTTCTCTCTCTGTTATTTTTTTTCTCTCTCTTTCTTTTCTCTGGGATCTGCTAAGGAGACGGGCTCGAGTATCGTGGCGATCGAAATTCGTAAGTACCGCCATTAAACTTTAACACTAGATCCACGGGACACGTAAATTTCACGAGCGAAATTACACAAACAATTGCTAATCAGTTTCTAGCACCTTTCTTCGCTTCTATTAACGGAACGATACGAAAATACATCGAAATTTGTAAGTTAACAATATACAATTAAGTAGCCTTCGATAAACCGATTCCTCGAAGGAAAAGTTCAGTTTCTCGTTCACTGAAGGAAAGCTAGTGTTAAAAACGTCTGATGTTTAACGAAATACTGGCCACAAGCCATGGAGAAGTATCATACGGTTCTCGCGGAATAAACGAGACGTTCCGAAATGGGGGACGTCGTCACTGTCGTTGATTCGTGACACTGTACTTCCGGAGTTATGGATTGCTATGTCTGAACGAAACCGCGGAAGAATGTGACGTTGACGTTGACAATGCTCGTTACTTCCTTTTTCTTTGTTTCTACGTTGCATACGGTGTAGACGATAATAGACAGTTGGAAAGCAAAGAAGTTTAATTCGGTTCCGTGAAATAATGGTGAAGCTTGTCGAAAGTGATTGGTGAATTTCGATATCTTTAACGAGCGATTGTAACGTTTGGAGTTTTTCGAGGTGAAACCGTGTTGAATGCGAAACGATCGTTATTACCAGCTGAATGATTCAGGTGACAGTAACGGTGAAGTTTGTTAGGATTCTGTTCGATTTAAACTGAAGTAACTATTCAAGCAGCTAGCTCGCGATCGTTCGATGAGAAGGTTCATTCGACCGCGACGGAAATAGATCGACGACATAGAGAAAATTCAAACGTTACGTGTCGATCTATCGATCGTTGTAAGTTATTATTGACGAATGGTAACGGAACACATTTTATTTCGGTATCTCGTTCTAATGTACTTAACATGTATCGCGACCACGTATGTGTGACATAGTGATTCGTTTTAGAGAATCCAACGTTAGATATGACTCATACAGTTGGTTACCGTTGCTATGATGATATAAAAAGATAATAGTATTAATGTTTATATATTAACCCTTTAAATATCAATGTTACACATAGGTGACATTTATGCAAAATACTTCCTTTCATTTATTTAATGTGTCTTATACGTCTACGTGTTATATGAATAACGTATTATGGAAAACTATTGCAAGAAAGGCGTGGTTCAGAGGGAGGGTATTTCAAATTCGACCGCGGTCGCGAATGTGTTAGCGTTATCTGTGAAACGATCGATATTTATTACGTCCGCAATTTACTGAAGTGAATAATTGAATTTTGTATTCGCCCGTGGTATTTTCGATCGTTTCTTAAGTGAATTAGCGAAAAAGAAGAACCTAAGTTTGCACTTTGAACAATCACTGTTCTTCAATTTTTAACCCTTTCGCGCCTAGCGTCGGATATATCCGACGGCTGTGAAATGATCGAAAATGTCTAGCGACGGATATATTCGACGTTAGCCAAACGATTGAAAATGCATAATGTCGGATATATTCAACGGATATAAAACGATTGAAAATGTTTAGTGTCGGATATATCCGACGGCTGTGAAACGATCAAAAATGCATAACGACGGATATATTCGACGTTTGCGAAATGATCGAAAATACCTAACATTGAATACATCCGACGGCTATGAAATTATTCGAAATGCCTACCGACGGATATATTCGACGTTAGTTAAATGATCAAAAATGCTTAGCGTCAGATATATTCGACGGCTATGAAACGATCGAAAATGCTTGGTGTCGGATATATCCGACGACTATGAAATGATTCAAAATACCTAACGACGGATATATCCGACGACCACGAAACGATCCAAAATGCTTAGTGTTGGATATATCCGACGCCTATGAAATAATTTAAAATGCCTAATGTCGGATATAGACGGCTATACCCAACGTTCGTGAAGCGATCGAAAGTGTCTAGTGTCGGATATATACGGCCGCGAAATGATTAACAAATATGTATTATTATAACTGGTGTCGCCGTCGCGAAAGGGTTAATCTGTCAACTGGTTTCACCTCGCGAACGAAAATTGAATCTCTGCAATGTTCACAATTAAAAAACAATGAAAACGATGAATAGTTTCATTATTTAGATTTTCATAAATATTTTCTATTAAATACTAGTCCCTCGATAAATAATTTACTGCGTTCCGTGTACTATTGTAACAACGAGTTATCAAAAAACGAATTGTACGAATCGTAAGATTGATCTACAGTTTCTCTCCATGGCGATGTGTCCAATGTTTTGAACGTCTTCGCGTACGGATAGTCCATTGGCGGGAATTTCGAAAGCACGTATATATGTATCGTCGAAGGAAAGATGGCGCGTTAGATACGCCCCTCGAAGAATTTGGGATTCAGTAAAGAGAGTGTTTCTTTTGTTTCTTTTTTCTTTTTTTGGTGCTTCGTGTAGTACTCTGAGTGTGTTTAGTGTGTAGTGGAGACAGTAGTGTACCTGGTAGCCGTCGTAGGTCCAGGATCCGAACTTCATGTCACAGTGTTGGTCGTCAAAGGGGAACCAAGTGATGTCTATCTTGCAAGTGCTCTTGAAGATGCCCGGAGGAACGTACAGGCAACTGCCGTTATGCGTGACCACCACGTTTGTTTGGTACGTCCCGTCGAAACCCTCATCCGCACTAACGTATTTATATTACACCATTAATTATCGTTATTAACTTCATTCGCGTTGTTTTCTTTTTTCCCCTCCCTTTCTCTCTCTCTTTCTCTCTCTCTCACACACTTTTCATTTAATTTTGCTTTTGTTGTGTATTTTTTTTTGTAAATATTCGCGATTTACGGGAAATATTTCATTTTTAATTGTTGTTTTATTTTATTTATACCTTTATGATTGTTGTTTGTTTAATAAAGGCAAGGTAATGTTCGAATGGACGATATTGAAATGTTTGCTTCGTTCTTTGCTTTATGACGAGGATGAATATATTTCGAAAAGATACGTAACTGTAGTTTTTTGGTAGTGTATTTGAAGAGGAAAATTTTTATGTATTTAGAACATTTACGTTTGTGTTACTGTTTGAGGAATAGTTAGAAAAGTACTACACTAAATAGATAGTGTTGTTTTATAGTACTATATGGTTTCAGTTTGACTAGTTCCAAGGTGTCACACGATCAGAAACATGAAAGAAAATTAATTTGCTAATTGCACAAGTATTAAATGCAATTACTTTTAAGTGTAGAAATATTAACAGCTCTTTTATCAATATTAACTTTTTAAAAAATTGTAACATAAAACCTTATGTAATCTTATATATCGTATATTTAAAATTTCATATTCAAAAATTTAATATTGAGATTCCAAAAGCTTAATAAAAAAGTTTGTTTAATTGTGGCGCTTAAAATATTTTTGTTAATTTATAATTATGATGTTTCTTCTTTTTTGCAGCTTTATGTCTTAAATTTGTATGACAATTTGTACTACAAAAATGTTTCTTGATCATTTCAGCTCTAGAAATTCGTTCGTATAATTTGTACAACAATTGTTTTCAAATACTAATACTATTCTTAATTTTAATTTATTTATACATGTGATTCTATTAATCAAGAGAAATTTGTGTTTAATTAACGAAACAAAGAAAGTATGAATTCTTTGAAAATCTTAATTTTTCATTCTTCAAAAAGATTTGCTTATCTTCCTTTGCTTCGTAGTCTGTGTACGATTCTTTTTCTTTTCGTAGAACAAACTTCCCTTCTGTAAGCTTGTAAAAGAAAGCAAAAGGCGTTTGTCCTGAGGCTATGAAGTAAGGTTCAGCAAAATGTCACTTAATTTTAGTAACTTTCCGTTTTGTGACATGTGAAACTCGTTGCAGATTCTGATTTAGTTAAAAGATAATATTAAATGGTTTCTAATAACATTTTAGTAATACTACATAATTTTTCGTTAGAAATGAAAAAATACTATCAATCAAAGATTGAAAATTCTAAAATATTAAAAATCATTTAGAAACACTTTAAAATGTTCAACATTTTTAAATTTCGGTGTATTAGAATATTTCATAATTAACCTAAAAAAAATATCTGCACGAAAAAAGCTCAAAAAATCATTTTATAGTGTTAATATTTTCTCTAAACTTATCAATCAATTTATGTATCATGCAACAACCCTATTTCTTTATTTCCCAATTGAGAAAATGTTTTATAGCAAGTACATAGTTTAAACTCAGTGAAAATAATTGTTAAAAAAAACAATTTGGTTCCTTTCCTAAAACTCCAGAGTAGAATATTGCGTACCATTCTCGTTAAAAATGAAAAACAAATTACCAATGCATTTCTGACAGAAAAAGATTGTTTAAGTTCAGTGAAAATAATTGTTAAAAAGAATTTACTTCCCTTCTTAAACCTTCAAAGTAGAATGCTGTGTACCATTCCCGTTAAAGATGAAAAACAAATTACTAATACATTTTGGCAAAAAAAAAAAAAAGATTGTTTAAGATCGGTGAAAATGATTGTTAAAGAACGAAATTTATTTCCTTTCCTAGAACTCTATCCAGAGTAGAATATTGCACACCGTTCGTGTTAAAAATGAAAAACAAGTTACCAATACATTTTTTCAAAAAAAAAACAAATTGTTTAAGATCAGTGAAAATGATTGTTAAAAAACGAAATGTATTTCCTTTCTTAGAACTCTATCCAGAGTATAATATTGCACACCGTTCGCGTTAAAAATGAAAAACAAGTTACCAATACATTTTTTCAAAAAAAAAACAAATTGTTTAAGATCAGTGAAAATGATTGTTAAAAAACGAAATGTATTTCCTTTCTTAGAACTCTATCCAGAGTAGAATATTGCACACCGTTCGTGTTAAAAATGAAAAACAAGTTACCAATACATTTTTTCAAAAAAAAAACAAATTGTTTAAGATCAGTGAAAATGATTGTTAAAAAACGAAATGTATTTCCTTTCTTAGAACTCTATCCAGAGTATAATATTGCACACCGTTCGTGTTAAAAATGAAAAACAAGTTACCAATACATTTAAAAAAAAAAAAAAAAATTGTTTAAGATCAATGAAAATGATTGTTAAAAAACGAAATTTATTTCCTTTCTTAGAACTCTATCCAGAGTAGAATATTGCACACCGTTCGCGTTAAAAAAAAAAGAAAAATTTATCAATGCACTTCTGACAGAGAAAGGTACTCATAATTAAGAATTACGGATACCGAATATCACAGGAACATTAATCAAAGAAGCGTCACTCCATCGTCGAGCCTATTAAAGGGACAAAAAAGCTGAAAGGAATCGTATTTCCTGGACTTCCCCTGCTCATCCCTCGGAGATAATTTCAAGTGACAACTGGAAACGATGATGAACGATAAAGAGGGACATCTGATTCACTGCTTTAAGAACGAATTACATTTCTCCTCCTGGCATACTAATCTATAGAAGCTGTTTATTAAATTTCCGTTTGATTTCATTGCATTCTTAATTGGCAACGAGCAACTACGTACGTTGCACTATTTTTTTTAGTGAAACACATTAAATAAACTATTTTAACAATCTTAAGCACTTATATCACATAAATGCATCTCTCAGTAGAAAGCATCTATACAAGGTTACAACATAAGTTGCTAAGATAAGAAGTCGTTGGTGATGCTTTCTGATAATAAAAAGAAAATTGCTATAATGAAAATAGATCAAGGAAATAATGAAATTTGATCGTAATTAATTTTTAGAAATGTTTTATTTCACTACTTGATCCCCTAAATGCAAGAATCTTGATAATAAATACTATCATATATCGTCACGTCGGAGGAAATCTTCGTTAATCCAAAACACTCGCAAGTTTAATAGAAAAGAATCATTCTCGTAAGAATAGATCTGAAAAGATGCTAAGAGTAAAAAAGACTGAAATAAATTATTCGTCATTTTTCACCTACATCCATTATATAATCCATTTATACTGTTACATTCGCTCGCTTCAAACCGGAATCCATTTTCCCTGAGCGAGACAGAGGGAAATAAACGAATCAGTTTCATAATTTAACAATACGTGTCTCCTATTTCGCGAAAGATTTCCTCGCTAAGGTGTACTCTTTCTTTCTTGAAAAAAAAAAAAAGAGAGTTTCAGATAAAACACCAATAAGAAGCAGTAAAGATGGTGTAAGATGGATCCACAAGAGTTTGAGGACATCAAAATACCTCGATCTTTTTATTTCACCTCTTCTATGCACCTCACGGTACTAACTTCAGTATTATGTCAGCAACGACGCTTCCTTTCACGGGGAATGAAGAAGGTGAGAAATATTCGAACAATGTTGTTGCTACCGACGCCCGAGTAGTTTGCAGAGAATTGGAAATGACTTTCAACGAAATACGCGAGATACCCGAGACGAGTATCGCCTAGCGATTTTATCGCAAATGTCTCTAGAGACTTTCTTCCTTTTTCTTTTCAAGCAGAAAATATTAGAAACCAACCTAACGTATATACAATACACACGAATAACAATGTATACAAATAAACGTTGGAAGAACATAACTCAAGAAACAATTGAAAACTTAATTCAAAGGATACCTGGAATTGCTCAAACAGTAAAGAAATTCAAAAGATACTTCAATGAAAGGGCTATTGAAGAAAATGTAGACATAAAATCATTTTTGATGTTGATTGTTTTATAAACTGTACATATTTTTGTAAAAATAAAGTAAGATGCTTTTAAGTAATACAACGAAGTAATTTTTTCATGAAAACCCTTCATCATATAAACAGATAATTTCGAATAACACATTTCTTATGCAGTGGTTCTAAAAGTTTGGCTGGCAGTGTATATTTAATGATAAATTTTTGTCGTGGAAGGAAATGCAATTTTAAGACTGGAAAATAGTGTATGTGTATTTTCGTAAGTTGTTTGATCATTTCTTATTTCGAATGCTATCGCGTCACAGCGTCGACGAGTATTTCCGCGACGATAATATGAACTGGTTTCTTTTTGGTGGATTCCAGTGAAGTTTTTGAAATATGCAAATTGGATAGTGGACTGTATTGATGTTTGAATAGATCAAACACAATATTAAACAACGATATAATTGTATTATAACTGTAGGGATTACTGAGCGTGAATGCGTCGTTTGTATGAATACGTTGTCTGTGTGAATGCGTGAGGGTCGAGTGTTTGGGATAGCGCGAAAGATATTGAACGAATGTTTAGTTTTAGTAATTAGGCGAGGAGTGCGTGAGTACGTGAGTGCGTGTGTGTTTCTTTCTGTCGAAAAGTGTGCATGTATGCAAGACGACATTAGAGTGAATGCGAGGGAGCGAAAGACAGTGTGAATCCAGCGATTGACTTAGCGACATCCTTAGCGTAGCACATATTAATATAGAGTATCAATAAATATAGTATAAAACGAAGTCCGTTCGAGCTTACTATCCTTCCTCACATAAATTCCCTACATAACTAGTTTAACGAGATATGTTACAATATCGATGTCTGTGTCGAATGTACATATAACGAATAGTATGATGTGTTACGAAAAAATCTGTTTGGAGTGTCTGTGCGTGTTATTTTATAAATTCTATGTGTGTTCTGATTGGACTGTCTGAATGTGTAGTGGAGGTGGTCGAAATGTGTTCATTGGTGTTTCAATATTCTGGGGGCGGAATGATATTTATTTCAGTTATTAGAATGTAGAGCACTATAATTTCCCATTGTTTTTCTTTTCTTTTTTTTTCTTTTTTTAACTACTCATCTGGTAAACGTCTTTTGTGAATAAAAAATCCTTAGTATATAAATCCTTAGCAGATCGAAATCTCAACCGTTTCTGAAGGTTTTAAAAGAGTGTATCAAAAGAAACTCTTCGATTAGGACATTTTTCCATGTAAAGACGTGTATCTAAAGCACTTCCATTAGCACATTAGCATTTCTTCATTACAGTAATACGCTGACATTTTCAGCAGGATATTTTGCAACTGTAATCACCAAATAGATGACAACTGGATTACTATAAAAATAAATTTTCTGTTATGAAGTATGTAAGAAGATTGTATGATAACATTTTGATCGTGGTTTGTAAACACTGTGGTAAAAATCGTATATGGCACATAGAATTCAGTAAATCAATCATGTAAAATTAAATATAGAAAAATGTTTATAAATTTTTAAAATTAACATTAAAAATTGATATCTCAGTAAAAATTGGGATTTCGATCTACGTTTACCTAAAGGTTTCTGAGTTTTTCACTCAATATGGCGTAATCTATGTACCATAAAAATATTGAATGAAAATGAAAATTTTATTGAAGATTAGAATAGATTTTAACGAAAATTAATATTTTCTTTAATACACTACAGATACGCGAAATTCGTAGGCAAAACTATTTCGAACAATTTGAAGCTTTTGTTGTAGTATCATGAAGTATATCGAATTTCGAAGCAATTCGAAATTATTCGGCATTTATTTGTCGAGTAGTATTACATAACTTGACTAACTTGACTTGCTATTAATTTACGTAAAATAGAATCATGCTAAACTGTAGTTATTATAGTCGGTTTAAATTGAGTCTGTTTTCAAAAACAAACATTATATTTTAATATTGAAAGTAGTAACAAATATTGTGCAAAATTTGTCATAATCATATCCTTCTTCATTTTATAAAAAAAGAGATAAAGAAGAAAATTCTTAAAGAATACACATATTTACGCAATAACACGTATTCTTCAGTGATTAATTAGTATACGATAGCATGAAAATATTACAAAAATTTAATTTTTGTTCGTTCATTTCACTCGATTGAAGAAGTTTTAATTTTTAACTGCTATTGTATTTTCGTTAGGCGATCCGCTTCAGTGACGTAACTAGTAATGTTCGTCAGCAGTTTGTTCGATTTAAGCCGAAGCAACTATTCCAACAGCGCGTACAATGATTCAATAAACTTTATTCCATCGTGACAGAAATAGATCGATGCCATGTAAAGCACCAACGCGACAGCAAATGTTACATGTCAATCTGTCGATGTCACGATTTGCACAACCACGACAGACACAACACAGAAACAATGAATTTATATGAAAATCGGGTAGTGACATTAGTTACAAATGATTTTTTTTTTCAATTTATATATAAAATTCAATTATAAATTGTTCGTCAGAGTATTATAGCTTTGATTCCTATTTCAACAAGTCAGTATAAACTTTATTTGCAAACGTGACAACTCTAATTGTTTCCTGTATGAATCGTTTAATGCAATAGCATTGTGCATGGAAAAAAATCAGTTCTGGATAATGAAGAATAAAGTAAATCTTCCTTAAAATTCAGTTATTAATTCTTAAAAGAATGTTACATCTTTTTCATTATTTTTCATTATTAATTCTTAAAAGAATGTTACATCTTTTTTATTTAAGCCACTATAAAGTTACATCTTAACTCTCTGCGATCCGCCATATTTCCGCAATTTCGTTCAAAGCAATTGCGCCGTATTCGCAATTTTATTTTATCTTCTAATAAAAAAAATTTCTATCAATAAAAAAAAAAAGATTTCTATCTTCAAAAAATTTCCTATATTTTTCTTCTTTTGTATTATACGATTATAATGCAACGAAAAATATGACAAGAGTGCCAATCGTGCAATCCACGGCAAGATTGGCACTGCAAAATCGTGGTCGAAGCTTGATTGTTTCAGCTTCTTCTTTCAGTTTAGAGTAGCATGATTATAGCACTGAAATAGCATGAATTGCTTGCAATCAAATTTCTGTTTCGATTTAATAGATATAGCTGAGTATTTAATACGATCTTAGTAAAATAATCATATTCTTGTCAAAAAAAGATACTTAAACGTTTGAGATATGAGATGTATTAGCATGATTATGTATCAACGATCACACAATCGGTCAATGTACACAATCAAATAAGCACTTGTCAGAGATTGTTAGATTAGCAACAATTATCTTCAGTTATTAGTGATTTGACGTGATTATTATTATTTACTCATGCCGCATCGAGATCATTGTCAATACGACCGTGTTAATAGCACTATGTATTACACGCAACTATATACTATCGATGTTTATAGTAACTACAGTTTCAAATTATACTGGGTGTCCTACAATAGAACCGAGAAATGGAAGCCAGAAAGTTTGATTGGTTAATTCGACGATAAATGTTGATATTCGGATGAAAAAAAAAACACTGATTATATAGGATGTCAGTAATTAACATATACCGCCCTGTACTAACAATCTATTGACCTGCCATCTACATACTGGCTCGTGTCAGAAGTTTTGCTCGATCACAGGGATATCTTTAATTGTTAATAACTGAAAAACAAAGCCCCGAACAAAATTTTTTCATTCTTGATTTTCGTTTTGTCCTGACTCGTAGAATTTTACCCTCATTTTTATATTTCCTAGCCCGCACTTGGCCGAATACCTTGTACAGTGTCTTCCAATAAGAGTGATAGAACTTTGAATTGAAACGAAACGAAAAGTACGAGAGATAATCTAGTATTCACTGATTTATTTTAAAGTAAATTCGATGGCATTATACATGAAATACAATACCATATAAATGACAGTCACGATTGCGTTTGATGGAGTGAGTACTAGATACCATGAAAAACCCACTTTCTAAAAATAGAATCTTTTATGAGGGATTTTTTTTTTATAAGGTTACTTATAAAGATGAATTTTTAAGATGTAGGTGAAATTCGTTCTGAAAAGAACTTTGAAGAGTTACAGACAGCCAAGTTTATCTACAGAATAACTTCGTGACTCAACATTAACAAACAATTTGTTATCCAATATAATTAAAGAAAGTAATACATGTATAAAATACGAATCAAATTTATTTCGTTATCGAGATATAAATTGCTACGAGATAGACCTGTAATATGATGCTTCGATCCCCTTATGGTTAGATTAGGTTAGGTTCTAACCTTAAGTCTACCTTGGACTTATTTCTGTCGGACTGAACTGTGATACACTGTGAAATCTGTGATACACGTGAATGGAAAGCCAGACACGCGTGAGTAGTTGATACAAAGCGTAACTGAAGCTGTTATTGACATTAACAATGAATTTGCCTTTGCTTAATGGATACAGTCAATGGAAATGTGTCTAGCTGCACGTGTAGATGCACAAGGTAACTGTCTTCGGTATTGTGCAAGAATCGATATAATATCAAAGTGACAAATAAACCAATATTAAGAATACATTAGATAATTTGAATACATTTGATAATTTTTGATATATATCCCGTAATTTTTCGTATGAAATTCGTAATTTTTAATTAAATAATTTTTTTTTTTTTTTTTGAGAAATCAAATCGATTCGTGATTCCTATAATTTTGTTATTAAAAGTAACTTCTCCAATATCGTGTATATCGTTATTATCAAGTTCAAATGATTTAATGTATACTTAACCTGTTAACTGAATTCACATTTCAAACAGAAATGGAATATTTTCAACTTATAGTTAAAAATTAGTGAAAATAATGAATTACTTCATTTTGATTTTTTTCACGTGTTAATACCATGTGCGTTATATTTAATACAGATGTAATAGTACAATTATAAAATTAACTATAGATTTACACATAAACTGTAATAAATAATATTGTTAATTTAATTATCTGTTAAACTATAATAAATAATATTGTTTATTGGGTTCTAAATGTTGGTTAATGACGAGTTAACTCGTTTTCCCCAACTAAAAGGTCAATGGATGTCAAATTGATCTATTTATTAAAGTGAAATCCCATATCCTATGTAATTTAAACTTTATTATCGTCAAATAACTAAAAAAAAAAGAGAAAAATAATAATAAAATTAATTTGCCATATTTAAAGGTAAAGTTAAACTTAATTTCTGAAGTTTAAATTCTAAATTTTAAACAGTTAAATTATCTATGCTTCTGACAAATTTATATATACTTTTTAGATAAATAATTACTCTCCGAAATTCAATTAGCCTAATAAAGTAAGCCGCTCTTTGTTACGTATACATGAAATTGAAATTGAAAGTAAAAGAAAACCGGAAGGTGAAGAGAAACCTGAAAGAATGGTTCTACTCTTCGAAGTTCTAAGGATAAAAGGAAGAAGACTGTTAATTAAATTGTTCAATTAGAATTTGAAACTGTGTTTTCCATTATTAAAATCTAATTTCGCAATTAGTATGTATTTTTTCATTCCTCGTGCATGCAGATAAGATGTAGATTTTATTGAGTTTCGAGAAGATACTTTTTTAACTGCATCAAATAGTAATATACACGCTTCGTGTCGCGTGCCACCTTGGAAAATGAAAATCTGTTTAATTTACTTCTGTATTGTATTATCCTTGTTACTATAACTCACGATAAACACGAGACAGAAATAATTAATATACTCTACGATATGAAATATGAGAAATGAGTAATTTCAGTACCTTAGAAAACAAAACAAAAAAAACATCGAGGCTCAGAAATAATTGCAAAGAAGATATTTCAGCATTTTAATAAAATAAAAATAAAATGTTACTATACCTCGCTATAAAATTGAGACAGAAATTAATAATATACTGCACTGTATGAAATATAAAAAATGAATTGTTTCAATGCCTTAAAAAAACACTGAAGCTCAGAAATAATGACAGAGAAGATATTTCAGAATTTTACTAAAAAGAAATTGGAGAGTAATAAAAAAAAAAAAGAAAAAATTTAATCAATTCTCACAAAGAACGAAGCGTATCATTCCAATCGTTTTACACCATTTTTACTTTCTTCTTGCCACGTGTCTCTGTAGCCAATGGAAAAGTTTCAGCGAAACGAAGATTTTTGCGAGGTAAAATATATCGTTATATGATTTCATTAAAAAAGTAAGATTTGATTTAAAGTAATATATCATTTATCATCGGTTTCTTGTGATTAACGTTTAATTTTTCAATATTTTAAAGATCAACGATCTACGTATTTCACGTTTTGTTAAATCCAACACAATGGATTCGCGGAATATCGAAATTACGCCTGTTGGGGCTCATTGTGACGATTTAATGTGTCGATTATTATCCGTTTCGTCTCTTTGTTGCGTGTCACATCGTTTTGCGAACAGCTGCACGCGGTTACTGTTACTGCCGCCTAATAAATGTCTGCCATATATTACAAGGCCAGATTTATTAGAGAATCTACAATACCTTCCCTTTTTCCCTGGATAATTAGTTAATTGCAGATAGAGGCAGAGATTTTCCCACAATACCTAGCTATTAGAAATAATGCTTTCGAATAATCGAACTGGCATTGTTCCTGAAATGATATCGCAACGATTCGAGACTATATCAAACAGCAATGTGTTCGTAGGAAGTTGTACGTATGTGATAAATCTTATAATTGCATCTGTACATTACGTGCAAAACGGAAAAGTAAAGTTTTTGGAGCTTCGAATAACTTGTTATTTTGTAGGAGAATGCTAAACAAATATTTTAGCTGAATTTAATAGTATTATCTGAAATAAACTAGTAAATTTAATGAAAATTGTGTAATTGTTAAAAAAATGTTTTAGCTCAATTTAACGTTATTATATTAAATAAATTAATAAAATTATTGAAAATTGTATAAATGCTAAACAAATATTTTAGCTGAATTTAATAGTATTATCTGAAATAAACTAATAAATTTAATGAAAATTGTGTAATTGTTAAAAACATGTTTTAGCTCAATTTAACGATATTATATTAAATAAATTAATAAAATTATTGAAAATTGTATAAATGCTAAACAAATATTTTAGCTGAATTTAATAGTATTATCTGAAATAAACTAATAAATTTAATGAAAATTGTGTAATTGTTAAAAAAATGTTTTAGCTCAATTTAACGTTATTATATTAAATAAATTAATAAAATTATTGAAAATTGTATAAATGCTAAACAAATATTTTAGCTGAATTTAACAGTAGTATTATCTGAAATAAACTAATAAATTTAATGAAAATTGTATAATTACTAAAAAAATGTTTTAGCTCAATTTAACGTTATTATATTAAATAAATTAATAAAATTAATGAAAATTATATAATTGCTAAGAAAATATTTTAGTTGAATTTCATAATATCATCTTAAATAAATTAATAAAATTAATGAAAATTGAACAATTGCTAATAGAAATATTTTAGCTGAATTTAACAGTATTATATTAAACTAATAAAATGAATGAAAGATGTATAATTGCTAAAGAAATATTTTAACTGAATTTAATAGTATTATATTAAATAAACTAATAAAATGAATGAAAATTGTGTAATTGTAAAAAAACATTTTACCTGAATTTAATAGTATTATCTTAAATTAACCAATAAAGTTAATGAAAATTGTATCATACATTGCCTTTCCATTTGTTATACTTTTTAGGAGAAAAGTAGACACAAAGAACACGAAAATAACTTCGTTTAAAAAATTTAAAGAATTAATGGTAACTCTATTTCACTATTACCGTTAATATCGTTTGCCTGAATGTGTTACTTTCTCATTCCATAAAAAAAAAAACAGCTTATAAAAGTTCTATCATTATAATCCACTTATAGTTAAAATTATGTTACTTGAAAAGTCGAGCAACAGAGTTTGTGTATTTTATAGAATTTGTGAGAAGTATAGGCCATTTTGAACGTTATTCTGAGACTCAAACGGTTAGCATAATTATAGATTTTTTTTCATAGCAATTTAGTACCGTTTTTAGGAGTTCAGATAAATATTTCGGTAAAAAGAAAAAAAAAATTGCACTTTTCGAGACCTCAATCGCGGTTCCTTTCATACTCCCACTAAATAAATTATATCGAAGCTTTTTTTTTATGTTTCCATTTTTTATTGAATTGCGGAAAAATATCCGTGTTAGTTTTGACTTGAAAATAGCCACTCAGCAAAGTGTTAATATCTGACTGCGACAATGAGATGCGTCGTGTTGTTTAATAGTCTACCCAGTGTTCAAAGTATTAGTAGTTTTGAACTAATAAAAGATTCATAGTATCACACGTGAGAAGCATCTTAATAAGATTAAAAGTACTCTAATCCGCTATTGTCAAAGATGCTTCACCCTGTCTTTGCTGTTAAATTATTAAATAGAAATTTTATATAGTTATAGGAAGAATGTTGCATTATACGTATTCACATATTGTATTGCCATTTTTTTTTTATTTCTCCCTGAATTAAACGAATATCGAAATATCATCGTTATGTGTATTGAAGCTATTCAAGCATCTACGGCTAAGGAAGTTGGGCAAGATTCCAGAAAGTGGTTTCGAAACTGCATTGAGAACGTTACTAAAGATTGCCAGTAATATATCTTCAGTATATCGATACATCTTCGATATAATCGTAAATGAATATAAGAAATCATAGTTATGTAAGATATTGCATTAACTTTTGTTTTATTTAAATTTCATCTCAATTTGAATTATCTACATTTGTAGAGTATTTTCGGAAAATTTTTAAAAATACGAAGATTTATATATCTATCTTTCATATTTAATATAATTAAAAAATAAATTAATAAATAAATGTATAAATCTTCGTATTTTTTCAAATTTTTCGAAAATAAAACTCTACAAATGTAAATAACACGAAGTGAGGCAAAATTTAAATATCTTTCATATTTAATATAATTTTAAAAAAGAAAAAAGAAATATATGTAATACAATGAGTTGATATTGAATTAATAGAGAAAATTCTTACCTTTTTATATATAATTTTGTGCGACTCCTTTTTGTTATTTAACATTCAAGAAAAATATCTTTTCGAATTCGTAATAGAAACATATTCCCGAGATCAACATTTTTGACACATTCTATAATAAAATTCACCTGAACGTTACCTTTTTCTAAAATAATATTTAACATAACTTTTTTTAACATATTTAAATAAGTAACATTTATGTTATTCTATGTAAAATAGTTACATTTGCTGCTAGTGCAAAGAAGAATAATTAGCATTCATTTGTTAAATATAAATATATATACAAAATATTACAATTTGTAAAAAGATAAATATAAATATAGCAACAAATTTTTCATTATGAGAAAAATATTTTATGTAACGTTTTCTCTACTGTGAACGAGAAATTAACTTGTATTTTGCTTTTAGGAGCCTTGTTCCTAGAAACTTTATTGAATTCTTCCATACTATACAGAAATTGTTTGTTTACCTTGTTTCATTCATATTACTTTTTTCCTCAGTCTAATTGTTAACAAATTAATGAAAATTATGTTTCATATATTGATATTTCTAAACGGAACAACGAAAATATTTTTTATTTACTACGTCCTAAAATTATATAAAATTAAACAAATTATAATAAGGTGTACAAAGATATTTTTTTACCTAACCTAATCGAGTATATATATACTCTATTAAAATATCGTAAAACCTTTCCTACATTATTCCAATAAACCTAACTAAGAGATAAAAAAAAAATTGTATAGAAGTTCTGCAAAAAAAAAAATAAATAAAATAAAGTACAATTATATTTAACATTTATAAACCACAAAAACAACTCTGCAAATCTTTGTACAATTTAAATAACACCACTGACATTCATTCGGCATTGAACATTAGAAAATACACGTTATTGTTTCGTATATTCTATACAGCTCGCTGAATTATTCCCACAAAGAATGGTGCAAGAAATGCATAACTACATCGAGCCGAATGGAGCGTTAGTAACACATAACTTGATCATTTTCGAAGCGACACAATAATTCTCGAATTAACCTTAATGAAACATCATCGAAGCTGGGATAAAAAGGTTTAATTCCAACGTGACGCAACACACGGCTGTTATCCTATCCAGAGAGAGGGAATAACAACGGGCACCGTTGTAAATCTCTCGTTCTCATATGCATGCAAATTCGACGAGGTGCAGAAGCGAAATAAGGACCGCGTGAAAGTTTTAAACGATCGCCCGCCGTTCACCGAGTTACCGAAAACTTTCGAATTTTGTTTCTTACGGTTTAATACTTCCGATCGTCGGAATAGTTGCCCAACTTCTCTGTCAAAGTGTGTCGAACAGGTATTAAGTGCTTTCAAGTAGATACTTCCGTGTCACGGAGTTTCGACGCTGCCTATTTAACGAATAGATTGAGCTACGATTCCGTTAGAAGAGGATATTGTGAAAAGAAAGTGCAATGGTAATACAGAATCGATGTGAATGAATATACTTGAGCTTGTTTAACCCTTTGCCGTGTAACAAGTAGTCATACTCGTGGCGCAAATTACCGTCAATGTGTAACAGAAGCAGTTTTCGTACTCCAAATTAATCCTTTTGTAGATCAGATTCACCTTTTTGTACTCGAGATTAACTCTTTTGCAGGTTTTATTTTATTCACATCTTTGCAAATCAAATTCGCCCTTCTGCAACTTAAATTTTTCCACAAATTTGTTTTCTTAACCGTTTGAATGCCATGGACCTTTAAAAAAATTCAGTTGAAGAATGCCAAGCAGCTTTCGTTCTTTTAAACTTCCATATTTTTGATAATTGAAAAGATTCTTTTTAACAACAGCTCCGATATCAATGAAAGTATGAATTACTATTTAGTAGAACTTCGATAAAGACATTAAAAAATAGTAAATTCAGGTATAGACAAAATCCAAACATTAGTTCAAGTTTACAGAGAGATTAGCTAGAACTTTCAGATACTGAACAGAAGAAGCGTGTTCGCGCTGTTTGGCACTCAAACAGTTACGCTACTTCAACAGAAAAACTATCTGACGTGAAGTTATGTATTATTCCGAAAGAAAAATTTTATAGCACATATGTATTAGGTGTAGAAATAAATTCTTTACATTTGGGTACAATAAAAGTTTTATTTGAAAAGAATACAAAGAGATCAATCATCAAAATAATGTCCACTATTGTTGATGATCCTTAACCATTTTTCTGACAGTTTGCGAATATCATCGCGAATATTTCGATTTGAATGGCTGTATTGATTATGTGATTCCAGTCGAAAAGAATTAATTTCTACACCTAATAATAATACTTAAATATAAAATAACAGAAAATTGCACAAAATTAACAGAAAATTAATTTGTATGTATTTTATTGTATTCGATATAAAAAAAAAACATTTATACATATACAGGATGTTTCAAAACATGTGGACATAATTTTGCTACCGAATTCAGCACACTGAACTGTATCTGTTTCGTTATAATTTTTAATATGATGCAAAAGTGTACACATCTTAGATTTGAAACATGTATCGTATTTTAATAAAAGTATTTTTAATCGAGAATTGTGCTTGCTTAAAGAAATGGATCTCATATTCGGCACAACATACAAATATTTTGGCAAATCTAATAAAATTGTTTACAGATTTGACCAAACGAATGTTTTTCTTATCCGTATTAAATCATAGAAACTGTACCGAATGCCAAGACTTTGACGAACTGTGACTAAAATGGAAAACGAAACGTCACCCTGGCGCAAACAATACCTCAGAATTTTCCAGTCCGCGTTCTTTCGTTTCACGCGGCAGACAACTGTGCGAGGACAGAATATCCTATTGCTGTAATTCAACGGGAAACGCAGAAGCGGCTGTAATTGACACCGGTGAATTTCTCGGTTTTTCACAGCGGCGCCTGTAACATAAACGGGCCGTCTTCCCTTTTGTTCTTGCTCGCTGCGACGACGCGCCACCGAACAATCACGATGCTCTCGCATATATATGTATATATCTCTGCACATTTATTTCGAGCGTTGTATATTTTGAGAAAAAGAGGAGACGCGCCGGAAAAGAAAGAAATAAACAAGTGGGCGAAATGGAGAGATAGTACAGCCTCTTACAAGAATACCTCGTACTTGTCAGAACGGTAAAAAAATAATTAACAGAGATAGTCGACAATCAATTTGATTCGCTATTTTACCAATTTTGTTTTGAAACTTTTTCGGATTTGGAAAATGATACCAGTGACAATGTTTATGGTTCTGTTGCTTTTTCTCGTTATAATGTTACTGATAGTTCAGACGATACAGTTTTTCGAGTGATCACTTTTACTGGGCTGATAATAAAGCAGCGTTCTCATGTTTCTGTATTTTCGTCACGCGTTCTGCTCTCAAAATGTGTGGATTAACACGTTCACGATAGTGAATGAACTCTGTTATTCGTTCTTTTCCTTATCGGATAGCGTTACTAATTTGAATAACTTTTATTTTAGCTATAGGTTGATAAAAATGGATTGGAATGTTTAAATAGTGAAAATTATTTCACGTTTTATTCGCTTTAATAGTGTAGTGCATATTTATGCATTTAAAATATACTAATAAAATCAACTAAATTATCATACGATCGTGATGTATTACTATGCCAAAGAAGGATTTCGAACAGGTTTACGAGCTAGGTTCCGGTATCATTCTTATGAAATCAGAAATTTATAAAGTGCTGATGTGAATTATATTCAGTCACATGATGTACAGCTACCTGTTTATTGTTATTTTTAATACATAAAAGAGCATAATGTTATTAGGGAATCACGAAGGGAACATCACGAACCGTAACTTACGGATTTGAATAAAACTTCATGAGTTTATAGAGTATAGGGCTTAGAAAAACACGATAAAATTTCAAAACCCGGTTTTCGGTTTTTCATAAAGTGAAAAACCGGTTAACTGGTTTTTAGTCGGGTTTTTTTAATAAAGTATAAAAATAAATAGGCTATTACTTTAAATATAAAATAAAACCTACCTTAAATATAGCTGAGCTATAAACCAAGGGAAATAAATAAAAATATACAACACAAAATTTAGCAATTAAAATTATTTTTTATTTAAGAATTGTATAAAATAAAAAGAAAAATAACATAACTTTATTATTAATATTTCATTATGTGAAAAAAATAGAAAAGTAACATAAAACATAACCTATAAATCTTGTTTTTTAAGAACATAGTATTTAAGGAAAACTAATGCGTCCAACAGGTCATATTTCATGGACAAACGTAATTTGGTACAGAAATTACTGCTGATCGAAAAAAACTCTCTCACTGTCTGTTGATGTGGGTTGAATCGATGCCTGTGCATTTAACAAGTTTTCGACCATTACGGATTTTTTTTTAGTAACACCAAACATTTCCAATAAATAAATTGCAATATAAATACTTCATGAATAACAGTAGAAAAATAAAATTATTTATCTCTTGAAAAAAACAAAAAATAAAAAAAGAAAAATATAATTGACTTTCGGTTTTTCGAGAAAACCTGGGTTTTATGGTTAGGTAAATTTTAACAAAAAGCCGGTTAACTGGTTTCGGTTTTAACCGGTTTGCAAGCCCTAATAGAGTGATCCAAGACAAGAATAACGGTATGCTTCATTTGCGTCTAATCGTCCCTTAAGGGTGTGAAAACTAACCTCAAAGTCAAATTAACATTCCCACTTTTTCGCGTATATCTTTTAAAGTACAAGAGCTAGAAGAATATGTTTTAGATAAAAGTTTAATCGTACAATGAACGCTATAAACTTACATTAAGAAACTTTAATCTTTACATTAAATCTTACATTAATCTATAGTTTATTACGTTAACCTTTTGCACCAAAGTTGAATTTTTCTTAGTTCCTTTTTAGCACGTTGCACAAGTGCTAACTGAGAGTCGCCTCTCAAGTGCAAAGGGTTAATTAAATTAATTTAATTAAATTAAACACAGTTTATCACAGTTAACTTCTCTGAAAACTTCTGAACGTATCCTCAAAGCAAGTCCTTCAATTTTCTATTTATTTTCAACTATCAACACTCAACGAATATTAATTCCAGAATAACCTGTCGCAATCAACTCGTTTCCATTCAAAGCAAAACGATCATTAAAAAAAGCGATTACGGCAAAGGCGATAAACTGCTCGTAAATTCGCATCGTTTCCTGTTCGGTGTTAACACTTCTCGTTCACAATAATTCCACAATTACAAAGGGTCACGTCGTGGCAACGTGGTCTATGAATTTTAAGGGACGAGCTCCCTCGTCGATTGTTTCGCGTTGCACAAAGACGATCTCTGCATGGCCAGGCATTGTTTCCCCTACCCTTAACTCTTTCACTCTATCTCTTACTCTCTCTAACTGTTCGATTCCTTTTTACGTTTGTCCACGCGGCTGTTCCGCTTTTGGACGATATTCACGAGAGAGAAAGAGAAAGAAAAGAGGCGTCGGCCATAACAAGCAACAAGTATAATTCATGATAGTGGAGGTATTCTCTTTTGTTTCACGAGTAACGACTATCGTGCTCCCACCCGCCATTATCCGTAAACATTGTGTATCTTTAAACGATATTAACGCGACGGCTACTTAGCATCGATTCACTATATCCGTGCTCATGCATAACAACCTTTACAAATTGAAATAAAGCGTTCGTGAAATTAACGAGTCCTTTTTATACGCTTTCTCTGGTCGCTTCTTATTTTTTTCTCTTTCGTTTCTTTTTTCTATGGACATAATTAACAAGATTTTCTAATTTTGCAACGTTGGTCGAGGAATTTTCGTTGATATTAATACTGGTTAGGCAATCTATTGCAACAACGTTTTCTATGCTCCAGCTATAGGGATTTCATGGTTGTAAGCTCGGTGACGCTCACGTTCGATTATGTTGGTACTGGCACTACGCGATTATCGATCGATAGAGTAATGACAGAACGAAGTCATCCTTTTAACGTGTACAACGCATTATCCGTCCTTTTCGAACCACATGAAACAGTTACATGTTTATTAATTATCTGCTCCTATAATTTTATGTCGAAACTTTTTATGGTGATTATATAGAAAAAGACATAGCTTGTAAATGAGCTTTAAACATATTGTAGAGGAGAACATTCTGAGTAACTTTTCTTTATACGTGTTACTGCCTTTCAGCTTTCATTTTCGAGATATTCATAATAATAGTTGTTTAATTGTACTTCAGGCACGACTGTCTGAATTCATTGCGTGATCTAGCGACTGTTTGATCGCCTGAACTTTTCACTTAATACAATTTAATTCACGTACTTTAGATCTATCTCGTCACGACGCTCTTCACTTTATCATTTGCCTTTTCTCGTTTCTGAATACTTGAATACTGTTACTAATGCTTTTCTAATAACAGTCTATCGCACGCTCAATTTTCATACTTTATGCCCTTAGACCTACTCCTAATGGGTCAGATCGTCGGCTCTGTGCGGCTGTTGAGTCGTTGGGTGGGAGATCGAAACTTCCAATGAAAATTAAGGTCTTGGCCAACGCCCGTTACCCATTTGCCGCGTCTAGAGAGTAAGGGGGCTTGATTGTGAACTCGTCACTGAGTTTTCGGGAACACTCAATATATGGTAACGGGACCTAACACGAGTCAGCGCGGGTTTATGATACGTCAATTGCTATTGAGATGCAAGAAGAAACTCCAAACCCTTTGTTAGGGATTTTGAAGTGTTCCTGACAATAAGGAAAAAGTAAGGAAGGAAATGTTAAGACACGTATTGATAATCTTAATCTCAAAAATAGCGAAGAATCACATTCGTATCTTAGTCGAACTTAATTATACTGAACAATAGCTTTGATATTCTCAAACTTTGTTTTAAATTTGGGTTAAGCTTGGGTTAGATAATACATGAATAAATAATACTAATGTGAAATTTGATAGTATGTTATTATTCATTGATTGAGAAAATTTCGACCATATTATCATTACGGCTCAATGATTCGTGAATATTTCTTTTTGTGATAGTTTATTATTCACTGAATAGTTAAATTAATTGTAAATTATGCTTCTTCCTCATTTCACTGTGTTTACAGAGTCAAGTGTGAAATATATAAAGGCATTTTACCATGAAATAACGGAAATGATTCGAAACATAACCTAAACGAATCGAAAAAGTAAATGCGAAAAATATTTTTATGAATATTTCGAAAACTAAAGTCGAACAGTGGTAACACGTATAAAAAAGAAATACTAAGAATGTTATTCTCGATAACGTATTTGAAAGTCATTGAAATTGACGAGATGAACCCTTTTGTATATAATTATCTTTTTTATTACCTACTGCAGAAAAATTGAGTAAAATATCAGACTGTATTGTAGAGGATAAGTCACGTAACAGGTCCATTTTAAATAATTTGTGAAGTATGTGTTTTACAAAAAAAAAGAATATTTTGTATAAAAATTGCTCATTATCGAAAGAAATGTATGATGCCAAAACAGCTTTTTCTTTTAAACAATTTGTTCGTTTACCAGAGATTAAGGTAATCTTAAATTTTTTGACACTGAAAATTTGAAGGAACAATGTATTTTCTATAAAAAAGTATTAAACTTCAGTTCTCTCCAAAAATGATGATTAGCGAGATATTTGCAAAAAACGCTGTGCAAGATTTGATTGCTCATCTTACTTTTAATACTTTTGTTCAATGCTTTTAGTATCAAAATATAATACCTGTGTATTATTACATTTAGGACAAATAAATAAAATTTAATACTATTTTACAAAAAATATCTCGTTCTTTTAAGCTTTCAAAATTGACAAATTCAAGGTCACCTTGATCGTAAAAAATAGGTTTCTTTAAAGAAGAAACTGTTCGATCAGCATATGTTCCTGCAATCTCTATGTAACACTCTTTTTTGTATAATACATACTTTCAAGTTTTTCGAGATGGACAACTTTTGACTCACCCTGTATACATTGTATGCGTATTTTAACGCTCAAAACGTGTAATTAAAGAAAACTAAATAATGTATGAATCCTGAAGTAGTAAAACGTTTTAAACAACAAATAAATGATGTGTATGTAGTGATTACTACAATTTTATAACGAAGTATAGTTTTCGATACTTCTTGATCTTGTGAAAAAAAAAAATTTATCCCAGCTGTTCGACGCATCTCGTTATATTTTTCCTAGCTTCGACCATTGGTTTAAAATATTATAGAATAATTTAGAGAATAATTTAGAATGATTTAGATTAAGTTTTTCAGGATACTTGAAACCATTATTTTACCAATGAAATAGTCAATAAAGTTTTTCTTTCTGTTTGTTATTTTCTAGAAAAACATTAACGGTCCGTACCTCTCACATAAAACATCCTTTAAAAAGTTAGTACCACATTCTGGCATTAACTGTTTCCACATTATTTGTTGTATAAACGCAATAACACAGCACGAGTTACATACCTCATGCACACCGCGAATTAATTAACAGTAGAATGACAATATAAAATTCACTAATTACGCAGAAAGCAGGTTCTTAGAACCCGCTATAAAAGTATCCCATAAAAACAATTTTTTAAACACACGTTTACAACTTCCTATCATTGCAGAAATATCAAATACTCCACGTATTAACATGTAAAATAAAAAATCTGTATTCTCGAGTTTTATCTCCCTTAAACTTAAACAAATATCTCCTCTATCGTCAATTATCACCAATATCCAAAATACCATAAAATTCACTAAACTGAGATACTTAAAAATTTCCATCTTGAGGTTAAAAGGATAAAGAAATGTTCGTGTTTTAATCCTCCATCAATTCCTAGAATTTCAAACAAAATCCCTTCACAGATATCATTTTCAAAGTTTCAAAATACCCCTAAAAGAAAAAAAGACAAAATTCATTATTTTGAATAATGACACTTTGAGATGCCAAGCAACGATCGTAAAAACAATCGAAAAAGCTCTAAAATTTAAAATTTCAGGCGTCAACCAGTAACAAGGTCAGAGCTGTTCCCAAGAACGTGTTTTCCTCGATAAAATTACTACGGGCGGATCCAAGGAAACTATCCCGCATTTACGACTCCTCATCGTCGTCCATTTTGGTTTGCATTTGCGATTTGTCGTGAGTTTAAGGTAGCGCGACCGGGGATTTAGCTCGGTTTTCTCCGACGTCTCTATCGTAGAGGATTAAGTTCGTCCTTACGAAGACGCGTAGGACTTTAAATAGATGCCTCTCATAGAAATTCGGGCGGTTGGGGTTTCATCGACCATGCCACGGAACCCGCTCCCTCGTTTCGTACTCGCTTCTTCTTTCTATTACTACTCGCTCTCGAGAATCTTCCAGCGCTCACGTTCGCGCATCTCCGCCGAACTACGGTTTCCCGAAACACGTATGCGTTTCACTTGAATTGCGGGGATAACTGGTGGAAATTAGTGTTCGAGAGAAATTCGAAGCAGGTGTACACTGGTAATTTGAGTTAAGAAATTAATTTTCTTTCCGAGTAGAGTCGTGCAATCGTTACAGATATTTTTCAATCGAGATATCCGAAAGCTGACGGAAAAATAGCAAAAAGTCATCGACAATGATATGAAAATTACTTCGCTGATTGAACTGCTGTTTTTTTTTTCTTTTTGAGTGAAGTTTTTTTTGTATCAGAAAGTCGGAAAGAATTCATTTCTACGCGTAATATAAATATATTCTACATTTGATATATTTGAAAAAGTAAGGATATAAAAGAAATTTGTCTCAAATTTGTTTGTAGGAATAAGAATTCAAAAATAAGATTTTCTATTAAGAACTATTAAGATCATTAAGAGTAACGTGAATATTATTTTGTCGATTTATTTCTCTCTTTTTTTCTTTTTAAATAATATTTTAATTATACCCAAAAGTCAGAAGGAATTTATTCTTACACCTGATAAAAATATATCTTGCACCTAATGTATTTGAAAAAGTAACAGTATAAAAGAAATTTGTCTCAAACTGGTTTCAAGGAATAAGCATTCAAAAATAAGATCTATTGAGAACTATTAGGATCATTAAGAGTGATGTGGATATTATTTCGTCGATTGATCTGTATTTTCCTTTTTTCAAATAATATTATTTTATTCAAAAGTCAGAAAGATTTCATTTTTACGCCTAATGTATTTGAAAAAGTAACGATATAAAAGAAGTTTGTCTCGAACTAGATAGATGGAATAAGAACTGAAGAATAAGAACACCTATTAAGAACTATTAAGGCCATCAACAATGATATAGAAATTATTTCATCATCCATTTTAACCTTTTTCAAGAGAAACGTAGATGTTCGACTTTCAACCGGAGAATTTGTCAAATTGGTTTTGACAGTTTAACAATTAATAATCTTCAAATTTGTAAAAGTGTAAAATTTGTTTCGTTAAATTAAAATGGAAGCGCGGAGAGAGTAAAATTTAGGCGAAAAGACGATAACGAAAGTGTACCAGCCAAATTTTCAAAATGCCTACAGTAATCAAAGGGTTAAATGATACTTTGTACCTAAAAGTTGGTAAAACATTCATTTCTACACCTAATATAAATATATTTGAAAAAGTAACGATATAAAAGAAATTGATCTCGAACTGCGTTCAAGGAATAAGAACTTAAAGATTAGCTCAATGTTAATAATATAGATATTTAGTGATAGTATAAGATTTCATTGATTTTGAATATTCAACTATTTCCCTTTTCTTTTTTAATAAAATTTTGATTTTACCAAAAATTCGGAAAGAATTAATTTCTACGCCTAATATAAATATATTCTTCTAATAATATAAAAGAAGTTTGGTACAAACTGGATTGAAGGAATGAGAACTCGTCTGGACGATACTTATTGGGAAAAACTGCATGTATTCTGAATATCGTATGGCATAAATCAAGATATATTAAATACGCTTTAAATAAACTACTAATTGATGATACAGTATTTTACTTCAGTTTATCCGAATTTTTTTCCTTCGTTGAATGGATATTGAAATACTTTGCATGATTTTTGTGATTTAAACTGTTCTTTAAAGAATTCTTCTATTATCCTTACATTTCGTTTGTTAAAGACCTAAAAGATCATTTTTGGCCCAACATGGAAACGAAAAACTAATGCAGGACGTTTAAGAATGGTTCACAAGAAACTTTGTAAACGTTTATTCGAAATGTGATCGGAAAGTTGACAACAAACGAGTGCAAATATGAAAAATGCATTGCGTTTCATTTTCATCTTATTCAGATATTAATCCATCTCCGAAATAATGATTAACAAAACAAAAACTGCAAGCAAATCAATCGAACATTTCAATGGAGTAAATTTGAAATGCCACAAAAACACTTACAAATAACGAGTTTCAATTCGATTCCATTTTTATGGATTAATACCTGAACAAAACACTTCAAATTATTTAAGTGCTCAATATGCAATTTTATCTAAAACAAAATGTACTCCAATTTGATGTTTTTGATCGTCAATTAAATCTAACGCATTACAATTCAAATTCTATCGAATGACCAAAAATGGCCACACTTTGTAATATCCTTCTTCTACTTCTGTTTAAATATTTATCAGTCAGATAAATTTCGTTTAATTTAGAGATAGGCAAACGTTAGTAAAATGTACAAGAAACCAGTTAACTGGAGTTACGAGGTCGATATTAATTTTGATTATCGAGTATCTTGAAAGTTCCTGCCAATTTTCTATGGCTTCGCGTAGATGTGTATCTGTTCAAGTTGTTATAATCCCATGAGCAAACAGTGGCAACGACGTAACGAGGTGGTGAGCTGCGTTCTAACTCGACCATCATAAACGTCGGGCAAACTGTCGGAAAGTTAACGGCGCCAAATCACCGCATGCGCCTATGCACAGTGGCACAGCATTAATTTGCTGGGAGCGTGCTTGAAACTCGACAACTCGCGATTCGCCGTAAGCATCGCTACGAAACGTGTGCCGCGTTATTTTCCAACGGGAATTCGATATTATAAGCATCGTGGAAAACCACTTTACGACAGAAACGCATGATTTTCGGCGGTGTAACTTCGGATGGAAAGTGTTGTACATTATTAAATAATGTACTAGAAACAATAAACATTTTTAGCTGAATATCAATTCGGTTATGTCCTTCGAATTCGTGAAATTTATAAAATGTATTTTTAAGTGCAATTTTCCTTTTTATTTCTCCTTTCTTTTTTTATGGAAAAATTATGGACACTTCGTTACATGAACGAAAATTCGATCGCCGTGCTTCGTTGATGTAATTAAAGAAAATAAAGCAGGATTTTCTTTTATAATGTTACGAGTGATAAATTCGTTTTTGCAATAAATTTATTGCAAATTTAAAAGGGTAGAAATTGACTTGTGGAATTCTTTATACTTGAACTGCACAGCGCGTCTCTAGAGGATGTGAATCTGCATGAAAAAACAAGTCGAAAATGTAGAGTAACGTTTTTTCGTACGAAGCTTCATTTCCAAGTAAATCGATGAAGTTCCGTCGAGTGTGCGTGCACCTACACATGACCCCACTGACTAGGAATCTTGAACATCGATTTATTCGGAAAGGAAGCTTCGTATCAAAAAATGTTACTCCACACTTTTTACTTATCTTTTTAATGTAGATTCAGGATTGTCCCTCGAGTTCACGGATAAACAAAATAATTAACTGATTACAGAGGTTAAGTTATAAAAATAATGATTTTCTAGTACATATTTTGTTATACTATACTTTTCTAGCAAATGGGGATTTATTCAAATATTTTGAAAAATGTTAATCTTTCGTTATGGTGTACTTTTTTTAGTAAATACAGACTTTAATTCTGCACGTTAAGGGAACTGTGTGATTATATACGAATCGATGGAATGTTTCAGCGAATGCAAGGTAGAAGAGAGATTGCGTGAAGATTAATACGCATACAGTAGTTGTATTTAAAAGAGGAGTGAACGATGAGCGAGAGAAACATGAAAATAAAGAAATTTTGAAGTATAAACAATTTCCACTCCTACTCTATTTAAAAATAAATGATTCGATGCTTCCTTGAGTAATGAATGCAGATTTCCCACTTAAGTAACAAATTTACAATGTAGTTGAACATTGTTTTTAGTAGAAACTCTAATATTTGTATTATTGTGTATATTTTTATTACAAGTGCTATATTATTACATAGAGTGTTCGGAAACAATTGTAGAAAATTTAAAGGGAGATTCTATAATCCAGAATAAGACGAAAATGAAGAATAAAATAATTTCGTTTGCGGCCTCGTTTTTTAATAATTAACAATTAAAAATATCCCTGTAATCGAGCAACACTCTCGACATCAACGAGTATAAAGTAGATCGAGATAAAGAGAGCGCAGTGGTTCTCAAAATAAATCTTATCTCGTGGAAAAGAAAAACTGTCTAATGTGGAAAGGTTTGCTAGATCACAGGGATATATTTACTTGTCAATAATTACAAAACGAAGCGTCAAACGCAATTTTTTGATTCTTAATTTTCGTTTTACTTTGGCTTGTAAAATCACTTCGTACTTTTTTTTATTAACAATTGTCGAACACCCCGTACGTAAGGAGCTGCTATTAAAAGTAACTTTTCTTAGTTTGTCCATATTCTTCGTAATAGACATTCACCATTTATGGCTCGAGTATCATCCAAACGAGTGTACCTATTAAGTTGTAAATTAATCTCAACGCTCTGCTGTTCTTTCACTAACCATCAGAGTTTCCTTCATTATCTGTTAACCTCCTCCAATTAATCACACCGCGAGGGATCATTACGCTGTAAAATATTAACGACTCTGATGGAGAAGAAATCATTTGTAGACTGTACCGGGGGAATTCAATTGTTCCCTTTTATGAAGCGCATTGTCATAGCTTCTGTGAAAAAGCGTTTGTGTCAAATTGCATATAAAATCTGCACGTCGGACAATTTCCTGTTGAGAAATTCACAGAAAAATTGAAATTCACATACTTTCTTAATCTTTCATATTAACCCCAAAAATTTGCTAATATTTTTTCTAATTATTTCAACGGCAATATGTAGTTAATCAAAACGATATAAAATAGAACTTCGTATTGCGCAAATATTTATCCAGATATTTTATCAATTTTATATTTGAATATTTAAATAAAATTTCTTTTGAAATTTAAATAAAATTTTATCAATTACATTTCCAGAGAACTGTAAATATCATGTAGCGGATATTTAACAAATATATCAAATATTATTTCGCAACATTGTGTTCTTTTTTCATAGTCTTTTACTAAACGATAAATCTTATTTCCTGAGAAATAATATATCCACGAAAAATAGGAAGTAACTACTATAAAAAATCAAGGAAAGAATTAATTTCTAGTTTTCCCAAGTACACCTGCGTCTGGTTACGAATTAACGAATCCGTATTAGATCCATAATCAAGTGAAACGAATCAACTGAAATATATGTTTATAGAAAAATATCGTTTGAAATTGAAAACCGTAGAAAAATCAACTCGAACACCATATTTCCTAATATTTTCAACACAATATCAATCATAAGATTAAACTGTAATTAAGCACCTTCTCAACCTATTCTATCTTCCGACCCATCACGACCATAAAGTTTCGTCGTACAATTAATCAGGCGCGTCTTCAGCCGGGTTGCCTTGAAAATTGATTCACCCAAAGTTCAGGTTAGATTCTAAAACCATTCCCACCTTTTGATAGATCAACGTATAAAATGAACGCGTCGATAAAAGTAAAATATCGTTTAACCCTTTCGCTACTACGAACGACCATAGTCGCTCGCGATGAAAAACGATCTCGATCATGGTCTTTCGCCACGAAATAGTCACTGCATAAAGGAAATTGCAGGAAAGTTGATAGAGTGAAATCAACTTGCACATTTAATGCAAAAAAATCGAATATTTCAACGATCGTGTGGCGAAGATATTATTAAAATACAGGATATCTCGTCACATCGAGGAACTTAAAAATAATTAAAAAAGTTTATATAAACAGTTGCTCTATTTGATCTCGTTTCCAAGTTGCAGCGAGATTTTTCCTTTAACGCTAAATATACGAGATTCGTTAATTTGACGGATTTGAATTTTCACGAGAAAAATTACAGAAACTATTGCTATTATTTTCCAATAAATTTTTCTGACTTTTATTAATCTAATGATACGAAGATACATACAAATTTATAAACAAGTTAGTTAGTGTTTCTTTTAAATTCGAGTTTTTCTGCATTTGTTAATTTGACGGTTTAAAAATTTGCGTCAATTAGTATCCATAGAGATAAGTATGTAAGAAAATCTCGTGAATCTAGTGTTAACACGCTATATCTGTATACATTTTCGCAAGAGGTGTTCAAAAAGATCTTAAATCTGAACATCAGCCTGAAGAAATTTCGAGACGAATAGCACGAGGAATGAATTAATGCAAAAAAATTGTAGAGTTCCCTTTAAATACAAGTGCAATTACATTTTGCAACTGCACTATTGCACTCCTATGAAAACTTGCACTACTTGATCATACAGCATATGAAACAGGGCAAAATTTTCCTCTACAATCTTTTCCAAAAGTTTCAAAACTTTAAGGACCTATAGTACTCACAAAAAAGAAAAAATGTTCAAGATTTAACAGCTTAAAGGGTTAATATTTCTCTCTAGTGTCTTAAAAGAGAATTGTTACAACCGAATATTCAAGTATATATCATCTCACTAAACACTCTCAAGAAATTATTCTCAGATAGTCCCATCCTCAATTTCAATAACATTTAAATATCCGTTATAATTGAGACATCCTGTATTAATAGACAAAAGTATTACCAGCGTGAATTGTTTCAGCTGTAAATGATCAAAATGACTGTTTTTCATAACAGAGTGATAGATAAATCGTAGCAAAAGGGTTAACAAGGAACAGTAGTCGAATCTCGATCGAAACCTGGTGGTAGCCGATGGTTTGCATATCTCAGCTAGGCGACCTGTACGTGTTCCGCGTGCAGATAGATTCGTGGCACGGGTGAAGCGCGATCGCGGTGCTGGAGTAGTTGTATACGGTGGTATTCTAGCTGTTCCCTCCGCAGGAATGCCGAAACGTAGGCTACGTGTTGCGCGTGTTTAGAGGGGGCGGGTTTCGGGCCCGGTGCTGCGGTGGCCCGCAGTGACGGGGTGGCCTGACGTCGCGTCTCTATTAATTATTCACATAATTACAGCCGCCACCCGCTGCAAGCCGTTATTCGCCAGCGCCGCGTCCACTAACTTCCGCCGCGACTATTGCATCCTGATTAATGCAGCACGAGAGACGGAGCAAGTTTCATTGATAGACGTGAACGTTGAAGAAGACGAGAGGGTGTGTCTGTTTGATCAACGAACGAGGCTGAGTTTTAGGTTTTCATACATTATACACGCGTAGTATCGACAATTTTAGACCTTAGAAACGATGAGTAAGTGTCGATATGTTTTTAACCCCTTACCCTATAACAACGAGTCAGACTCGTGACACAAATTCTGGCTCACATTTGACAAAAACTGTTATATTAATAAACAAGCATTAATTTTAATTCTAACTTTTCTTTGAATTTATAAAACCGAGGATTGTCAATTGTAATTAATCTCTAATACATTAGGCGTTTTTTTTTTATGTAAAATGGTACTAAAACAATAAGTAGCTGATGGTTAAACGTATAGTTAGAAAAAGAAATTATAGGTTAAGGGGTTAACACGTTGAACGCCATACTAATTTTACGTGGTTTGCCCATAGCGCCAACATGAATTTACGGCACGTCGCAATACGAGCCCATAATTTTTAAGCATACATGTTATATATATAAATAAAACTATTTTTATGTGTTCTATTGTTGCATTAATTTCTTCACGCTGTTGTAGTAACGATGATAATATTGAAAAATTTAAAAATACTGAAGTTTATTCGAATTATAAGTTTCTAGTAATTTTGGCTTCGCCGGTCACCGGTGACCCCCATGGCGCTTAGAACAAACTCAGCGCCAGTCACCGGTGACCCCCATGGCGTTCGTGTTAACTCTTTGACTGCGAAAGGCGTATATATACACCTTTTTCTAAATTTTTCTTACTGTAACACATTTATTGTTTTTTTGAACTGTTTCCTAACGTAGAATTAATCGTTTCATGTGACATAGCAACTATAAATGGTTGAATATTGGCAACTGTTTTCAATGTTCGCATATTTTTATTAATACCGTTCAGAATTTCGTAAAATTCTCGTAAACTCGTATCGTATAAACTTATTCCTTTGCAAGTATACGTAAGCGTTTATTTATTTCAATTTCTGATCAGCTTTATAATTTTATTTATTCGTTACTTTTTTTAAATAATGTAACATACCGTACAAAACTTCTGATCGGAAGAAAAGGAAATGAGTAAATGTGATAAGTAGTGGTGACAGCCAGTCACGGCGACTGACATGCGAATATTGCATCGTATACATGTATCAATGGGTTTGTACAAGAGTGCGCCACAGTCGAAGGGTTAAGCAGTAACAGCTGTTCAACCTGTTAACTGAGTTCACTTTAAAAAAAAGAAATGAAATACTTCCAGTTCATAATTAACCCATTTGCATCTGCAAGTGTAATAATCTTTTTTGTTTTGATTGTTACACGTAATTTGTAAGCAAAAATACCGAAAACAAAACAAAAATTTATGGATGGGCGGTGATACGGACGAATTATTAGTTCCTGATTAGTCCCTGATTTATGAAGCTAGTGACATATTTAGAACTATGAGGAAAATGGGTTAAAAATAAGTAAAAATAGTAACCAATTACTTCATTTTGATTTTTGCAAATATCAAGTTTAATTTATGAGGCAGAAGATTGTTAGTTGTAATTAATCTATCATATATTAGCATTGTTTTTTAATGTAAAATGGTACTAAAACAGTGGAAAGCTGGTGCTTCGACAGAGTAGACTGAGGTGAGTTGGATTACTTTGTGTTCAATGATAAAATATTATATCAGATAGACACCAAAAAGCTAATTTTTTGTATTATAAATTCGTATTTAGTGCCCATTCAGCTTGAACGTTAATAATACGAAGTAAAAACATATTTGAAAACCTTTCTTTTGCAGATAAGAAACGAAAAAGTGAGAAATGTTCGATTCGAACCCCGAAATCTCTGAAAAAAACTGAAATTTTCGTAACAGAATCTTTGAAATCAACGTAAAAATAAATAATTCAATGAAGATAAATTCTGATACTCTTCACTCTTTCTTAGAGTTGCGTAGGTTATATCATACATTTCTGCAGCTCGACGTGCAGCCATTTCTTTAGATTTAACTTTTATCATAACTTCTTTCATATTTTCTGGACACCATGATCCTTGATTGATCTTTCTTACGTACCTACGAACGATCTCTATATAAATAATTATCATATTTATAATCATAAAAATACTGAAACGAAGAAAAAGAGTGATCCGATTCACCTTAAATCCCATGATCCGATTAGCCCCATATATAAGCATTTCGAAGTGAATAGATTATATAAACATACATTGATATAATAACATAAAATATAATCAACACTAAATTTCGACTCTATGTAAATTAATAATAATCAACACATCTGAATTTTCTTTTAAAGCTTTATTTTAAATGTTTGAAATTTTATTTTAGGTACGAACAGATTATATATCTTCGTTTTGCGTTAAAATTTTTACTTTCCTACGCGTCCGTCTCATTGACAACATGTACTGCAATTAAATAATAATTTAAAATAATTAACAATTGAATATGGAAGTAATACAAGCAATCGGAACGTTTGTATCTATTGCGATGTGGCAAAAATGATTTGAATTCTTATTTCGATCCAATTTGCCTTGGTTTACCACATACAGAGTGTTTATACTATTACTAGCTTAAATATTAGAAAAAAACGAAAGAGGAAAAAATAGTACTACTTTTTTTTTTACAAGCAATGCAATATCATATGCAATTTTTTTGTGTTTTCGCTATTTAAAAAGAAAATGAAATGAATCTTCAATGTTTGACAAAACTAATTCAAGCGAATTAAACTGTATTTCTAAATGATAAAACTTTTGAAACCTTTTTCCAAATAATACGACAAAATTCATAACATATTTAAAAATCCATTTGTATTCATCACATCGTATGTATCTTTTAAAATTAAATCTACATAAATTTTATCTGTTATTCCGTACGAAATACTCAAAATGTTTCTTTCATTTTTAACTTTGCACGACCTGAATCATTTTGTCGTACAAAAAAATTTCATCTTGACACGCGTTTTCATATAATACAAACAAATACATATAGTATTCCATTTAAAAAAATTGAAGATTATCTTCATTTCTAAAAAAAATAGTTCAAACATAAAAAGAATTACATACGCCACCATGTTACTTACGAAAAATAGTACTACTTTTTCTTTTTCATTATTTTCCAAAATTTACTATTTGCAAAAAAGAAAAAGTGCTGGCTAATAATAGCGTGAACACTGTGGATCAGACGGAGAAGAGTTTCACTAATATTATCAATATTAATACTATTTATTGAATATCAATTAAACATATACATATTATATTATTAATAATCTTTGACATCGTCTGTTTTACATTTTGTTACTTACTTTTGTTTTGTTTTATTACTTAACCTAACCTAACCTAACCTCAACTCTCCTCCATTAATGACAGGGCAAATCGATATCAATGAAGACAACTTCACAAACACCCCATATAGTCAGTAGAAAAAATCATTAGTCAAAGAGTTAAGCCGAGTGATTATCGCAGAATCAACGTGTAACGCGATTAGGTGTTTATTTCACTGTTACATTTGTAAATGCGTCTCGAGAGACTAAAACAGAAATAATGTGAAAACGAGAACGTGTTTCAGTATTGGTATTATTGGTACGCCTGGCATTTATTAAAATTCGCGAATTACACAATATCTATGTGTTTGTTAACGGAAGAATCAGCAATAATAATTAATGGTATGCGCGAATGCGTTTGAATTTTACAGTGTGAACGGAAGGAATGTTAAATACGTTTCAGTCATGTGTGACAGGTAACGATTGCGATTGTTTGAAGACGGCGAGATCAAACAAATATTGTCGAAATTAACACAGCTACATGTTCAAACATCGAACGTAAGTCTGTAACATTTTCCTAACCGAAACGGTAGACAGAAATGAAATTTACCTGAGCAAATATGAACAGCGAAATTCGCTTGACCAAATATCGAGAGTACAGGGTTATGTTAACTGTAACCGAACAATTTTCCAAGTAACAACTCGTGCTCCTCGTGAATTTTGAAGCGAATTGAATTCGACGCCGTTAGATATCGTTCCATTATCGTTTCAGAATGAACACCGAAGGAATTATTTTTGTAAATTGTAAAATATTCTTGTTTCTCACATTTTGTCTTCAACGATCGATCAGATTTTGCATGAAATAATAATAGAATTATTAATAGCATAATTCAGAGGATAATAAAGAAAAGATAACAGAAAGAATAAAGAAAAAGTTACAGATAATAAAATAAATGGAATAAGTTACTTGCAATGAAAGTTATTTGAAAAAAATAGGTAAAAAGAATAATTTTAAATATATATCAATAATGAAACCATCGAATTTCTGTAATGAAGTTACCAATAAATTAATTGGATTTTCAATTCCTATTTTCCTGTGAATTTTCTTATCAATGACTTATACTTTGAGAAAAACATAATTCCAAATGGACACTAATAACGAAATTGTTGAATTTCTACAATAACAGCATCAACAAATTAATTGAATTTTCAATTTCTATTTCATTGCAAATTTTCTTATTAATTGCAAGATAAGAGAGTATTTGCTTAGTATACCAAAAATGATACAATCTTTTTTGTTTTTAATGTAAGTGCTTTATATTTTGAAAAAATAATAATACCAAATGTACATTAATAACGAAACAATTGAGTTTCTACAATAAAACAACCAATAAATTAATTAAATTTTGAATTTCCAATTCATTGCAAATTTTCTTATTAATTGCAAGATAAGAGAGTATTTGCTTAGTATACCAAAAATGATACAATCTTTTTTGTTTTTAATGTAAGTGCTTTATATTTTGAAAAAAGAATAATACCAAATGTACATTAATAACGAAACAATTGAGTTTCTACAATAAAACAACCAATAAATTAATTAAATTTTGAATTTCCAATTCATTGCAAATTTTCTTATTAATTGCAAGATAAGAGAGTATTTGCTTAGTATACCAAAAATGATACAATCTTTTTTGTTTTTAATGTAAGTGCTTTATATTTTGAAAAAAGAATAATACCAAATGTACATTAATAACGAAACAATTGAGTTTCTACAATAAAACAACCAATAAATTAATTAAATTTTGAATTTCCAATTCATTGTGAATCTTCTTATTAATTGCAAGACAAAAAATTTGGTATGCTAGTATACTAAAAATGACATAATTAAAAAAAATTCAAGTACCCTGTACTTCATAGAAAGAATAATTTCAACTGTACACTAATAATGAAACAATTAAATTTCTATAATAAAATTATCACCAAATTAATAGAATTTTAAATTCATACTTTACTGTGAATTCTCTTATTAACACTTTGATTGCGAAACTTTCGCTCAATACGCTTCATTTATTATTATTGAATACATAGCGAATATTATGAATTGTTTCGATCTTTATAAGTATTTCTCACGAATTTCTAATTTTTAGGAATCACAATAGATTCTTTTTTCCTTAGAACGTGCCGCAATCAAGGAGTTAATTGGAAGACAAGAAAGTATATCTCTTTAGTATTCCATAAACGATAGCATTTTTAAAAAATTCAACTGATTTACACTTTAAAAATTCAATCAAATGAATAAATCGTACGTGTGTGTAAAACGAAACGTTTGTGAATAAATGAAAGAATCTACTTAAAACGTAAGTAAGATAGCGTTTCTGTTCGATTCGTCTGGTACAAATTTCATAAGTATCTTGCCGATTCCGTGGTTGTGTCATGGTAGAGTAGAGCGTTAGGTACATCGGCATAGGTGTTCAGATGAAACGGATTTTACGAGCTGTACGCCAGTCCCGAAGCTTTAACCTCCAGGTTATAGGAGCTTAAATTCAGTAGTACCGCCTAAAAGTACCTCGGAGCGAGATGCTCAGGATTCGCTTTACGGTTTCACAGGAAACACCTTACTCTTTGAAAGAACTACTCGTAGTAACTGTTCCCCGGGGTATGTACACTGTGTTGCTAAATTGGCGCATGTTCTCATATTATTTTCCTACATCTTGAAATATCGAGGATAGAATAAGTATGAAACCGATAGATTCACCTTCTATTTTATTTTTTCCATCTTTCTTTTATATTTTTTATATCTTTCTTTTATTTTTCAATATTTACGATAACATCATGAGTTGTTCATTTCTGAAATGAAAATTACGTTTGTAGCGAAGGAATGTGAGCAATTTAACTATCAACTAACTGTACGTGACACTTTCAAATTTTCTTTGAAATTCTATTGGCTCAAGTTGAATATTAATGTAGCGTTGAATATGTAATATTCAGTAATTATAAATATGTAATATTAGTAATACTGAATATTTATTGCACCGTTAATGTTGCTTTCTGTTTTTTTTTTCTAATTTTTCAACATTCACAGTGACATCGTGAATTGTTTATTTTTCAGACGAGAATAACATTTCTGGCGAAGGAATGTGAGAATTTTTACTCTGAATTAATTGCAGATGATATTCTCAAATTTTCTTTAAAATTCTATTTGCTGAATTTAAATATTGTCATATCTAGTATTTGTCTTAAGGTTAACAACTATTTGTTACACCGTTAATGTTACTTTCTTTTTTTTTTTTGTTTTTATCTTTCAACATTCACAGTAACATCATGAACTGTTTATTTCTGAGATAAGAATTACTTTTTCAGCGAAGGAATGCGAGAAAATTAACTCTGAACTAACTGCAAGTGACATTCTTGAATTTTCTTCAAAATTCCATTGACTCAAGTTGAATATTGATATAGTACATATTTTTGCTATTGAATATGAAAGTTGAAAATTATTGATTGTAACGTTAGTGTTAACTTCTATATTCTACTTAATTTTTCAACATTCACAGTAGCATAGTACATTATTTATTTCTGAGATAAGAATTACGTTTGCATTGAATAATCGCAAGTGACATTCATAAATTTTCTTCAAAATTCCATTGACTCAAGTTGAATATTGATAAACCTACTATTTGTTTCAATATCAAATATTACATTTGGATATTATTTATTGAACAATTAATGTTACCACGTAGTCGAGCTGATTCGCTTCAATGTAACATCCGCAATCAGAATCCCTCTACGCGAGTTCAATTAATTGAAACGATCTAACACGGTTTACAAGGACACCTATTCACATGAAATTCTCAGGTCTCGTTACTTCCTGGTTGACCAACTTGGTCAGTAGTTAGTTGTTGAAAGAGAGATTCAGCGTTTTGTTCCTTCCTTTTGAAATCATTTGATCCCGCTATTTCTCTTCCTACTCTCTGCGATATGTTCTCCACACGAATACGCGACTTTCTTTTCCTTATTCCTATATTTTTATTTTCTTTTTTTCTTTGCAATTCACGTGAAGTAACAATTTACCAAGATTTTCTTCGAGTTTTGCCGGAGTTTCTCCAGAAATTCAGAGGATCAACGCGATCAGAAGAACAAAGTGATTTCGAGACAAATTGGCACGAGAAGGTGAATAAGGAGAAACCATGCTTTTCAAGCACGTTTTCAGACAAGATATTTCAAGTTTGTTAAATAGTGTTGCGTGCGTTTGGATAGTTTATGCGATAATCACTCGGCGTTGATATACGATGGTATAATAAAAGATTTTTGTTATAGAGTGGACCACGTGGAACGAAATTGTTTAATTATTATCAAAAAGTTGAATAGCAAAGATTTGAGTTTCTTATGTGTGTTTTTTTATTTATTATATGTGTTCTTTTATTTGTAATCTGTACTGCGTTGCAAAGGAATATTTTTAAGAATGAAAGCATCGAATAAATGTTACCTTTATAAAGTTCGTAGATTTCATGAATGATTTGTATTTCAGAATGACTATAAAATATGAAGGTTCACTAGTTTTTATTATTAATTTCGAAAACTGTGAAAATGAAGGATGTTAGTAATAGAGAAGATCTTACTATTATTACTTCTGCGTAAAAAAAAAAAGAATAGAAAGTTTAAATGATATTGGATATGATTTTTTAAACAATGCGACAAAATTAGCATAGATCTTTTGCATATAATACGATTATTTGAGAAATAACTATTGTTAAAAAGCTGAAAGTATTGAAATATAGGGAGAGTTTCAGAAAGCAAACTACAAATAATTTAGAAGAGAATTTGTACGTTTTACTTTAACATCTTGATGTTGTACTGAACAATTTCAATACATAAAGCTTTTATATCTAGCTATAATTCAGAATTGTGATTTTTTAATTTTTAAAATCAGTGTTTTAATTAAATCTTCCCACTTTTTCTTCCTATCACTTTTAAAATAATGAAATACCTTCCAACTTATACGTTTTCCATAAAATAGTAATATTTATTAGAATATTGTTATAGAATGCCAACTTTCATTTTTTTAAAAATCAATTCTACCGTTAAACTGAGAACGAATTTCATGAATGCTTAATAAATATATTTGGCATACGCCAAGTGCGCCTGAAAATACCGTATAAGTGGAAATAAGATCACTTCTTATACAAAAATAAATAATAAACATAGAATAAAATTTGTTCATTCGAGTTTTAGTTTCTGAGAAAATCTGGTTTGAAAATCCATTGCGTACGTTTGCATGAAGACACAAATTTCAACAATTCTTTAATTGGTATAATAAAGTATTATTGGTCAAATTTTGCTTCTGTGCCTTTTTACCTAACCTAACCTAGTAACTCGTAAAAATTGTGTAGACTTTATATACAAACACGATATGCATTGTTCTAGCTACGTAAATGTGAATTTAAACACTTTAAACGTGCATTGTGGATGATTCGTACATAGTGAAAGGTGTAAAGATTATGTTTATGAATACACCAGTTTTCATCTTTTACATTCACTGCGGATGAAGCATCAGTGAAGATATCAAATTCACTTCTAACTATGTAAAAGCGAATTTAAATCTTTCACTTTGGACGTGTATTCCGTATCATTCATCTACAGTGAGAGGTGTAAAGATTGTTTCACCTGCATTTCATCCAAAGTGAACATCTAAAATGATTAACAATCGAAATAGAGACAATCTCTAATTCTGACGAATTGAATGGATGATTTAAAGGACTAACTTTCTACAAGAGAAAATTAAACCGAGCTGCACTCATTCTTAAATGAATTCCCATAGCTATTAGAATCTTCTACAGCAAGTTCTACTAATAGCTGCACCAATGCTCTCAATTATTCTCATAATTGACGAAGACATCGTTTTCTTCACATTTCTAATATTCTACATCCTTCTGCAACGACTAAATTTACTAACTCAATCCCGACACTCGCTATTTCAGTCGCTGACATTTTGGAAATTGGCAAATTGCACTTGAACCATCAAACAAGTATAAATCCTCCAACTTTGACTTTTCACATTCAGTATGAATCAATTATCCACGATGTACTTAACCTAACCAAAACGAAAAAGTGTGAACGACTATAATAGATCTCCAAATCGGAATATCTCAGAAACTAAATCTCCAGAATGAGCAAGATTTTATTCCAAACTTTCCATTCATTTCTTTACACTTCGAAAGAAACAAAATCTATCACAAAATGGAGTCTCGTATCAGCCTCGTCACGTTTGAATTTCCCCGCCGTGTTCAGTGCCTAATATGCGTGTACGTGTATATACGTGTCATCGTGACTCTGCTCAAATAAAGTTGTCGCTCAAACGTCAAATCCCATTGATCCATCCGTAGAAGTCGAAATAAAAGAAAAAAGATTAAAAAAGAAAAATATCATTCTCAATCGGTCGCGTTATTTCAAAGATCCGTCCTATCCGCCTGGTTCGCAGCGGTTTAAATCGCGGCAGCCTCGCTCGTTAATCCATTATTCAGCAAGCGGATCGGAAACTCGCGTAACTATGCCACGCGTAGTACGTGACGCGGTCTCACAGTGAGAATGCGTAATAATTTGCCGGAATGGCGGGTGTATTCAACGGAGGCGATCGATTCCAGCGGCGATGGGGAATCGGCTGACAGCCGAGCAGGCTGGCGTATCAATTTTGCGGGCCAACAGAACGCGGAACGCGTTCAAACGTTCTGTGTCCTGCTAGCTTACGCTTTACTCTATATGCAGTAAATGCTGTATTTCCTATTAATAATCTAAGTCTAATTAATCTAGAAGGCTGTGTGAACAAAGTGGCTGAGAACGGGAGGAAGCCACGGCGTTAATCGTCGCGGAAGCGCTCTACTTTGTCCTTAGGGAAACGCCTCTTAATCTTTACGCGATGGAAACCCTGCTTCGTGTATTCACAATCAATTATGCGAAAGCCTTTTCGTACACGATATTTTGACTTCGCGATCATGGAAACAGTGAAACTGTTATCGAAAGATCGTGAAATATTGGATAATTATATATATGATTTTCTTCCTGACTATTCATTTTTGGGTTTCGTTTAGATTTTAATTTGATTTCTTGGTGTGTCATATTGAGTATAGTAAATTTGATAATGTTGAAAAATAGTCAAAATATAATTATCGAGGATAATTACAATTTGAAGTGAAATTTCTTTTTTTTTTTTTGGTCTTTGTTTCTCACTGTCACGACGTAACGCCGCAGCCCTCGCGATATTTTGGAGAAATGATCGTGACCGACGTAATATGCAATTAAATGCCTCTGTTGTAATTGAAATTCATGTATCAAAGTGTACGAAAGTACGCGCACGAGTTGACCGGCTGTTTTGCGTTTCCTTTGTTCTTCTTTTCTTTATTTTATTTAAGTACGCTTGTGTGGATTGCGAAATTGCTCGCTACCACAGTCAAGTTGGAAAAGCTCGCGCTAATATTCAATATTTTTGCGTAACGTTATTAATATTCACTTGTACACATATAAAACATACTAAATAATCCATACAGTAGCTCACGTAATTATTCGAATATCCTTTAAAACAGATTACCTTTTTTTTAAAATTGGACCAAACGATTGGACTTTTTTTTTTTTAGAAATTAAAAGGATTATTTTATTTAGATGAAGTATGCAAAGAATTTTGAAAGTGTTACAACTGGTGGGAATCGCGAGGAAATTAGTGAAAATCGTTTTCACAACTTTTTTAGCTGAGCTCGTAATAAAATATTACCATATATTCAATATAATTTTAATAGAAAATTTTAGAACTGCGTTTTTGTAGATTTATGCGTTATATACATGCTGAAAATTTCATCGAAATTGGTCGACGCAGAAACAAGCGACATTGAAAATTGTAAGAATCTTTAAATTCATCGCAGTTGTAGATCAAACGTTCTGAAAACCTTTGATTTCAGCCATTTTTAACCGTTTGCAGCTCATAGCAGCGTTAACTCATTTCGATGAAACTTTTATAGATCCACAAAACGTATTTCACAAATTTTCATTACAGACTCATATAAAAAAAAAAGGATGTAAAACGCAACATTTATTATTTTCTCCATAATTCCAGCCAATTGCAATTTTCTCAAATAATTTTTTACACGTCCTCTAGTAATTTAATTCTTCTAACTTCTCAAAAAGAAAAAAAAAACACAAATTCAAGTCGTTCGTTTCAATTTTAAAAAAGTTATTCTGTTTTTAAACGGGGTTCGAATACTTTCATGATCTACTCTATGGGGCACCGTGCTCTCTAAACACATATGCGACACGTGACAGCGAATATGCTACTCAAAGAACAAGATGGCGCATGAAAGAACCGGTCAACTCGAGGAAGAAAAAAACGTTATCTGCGGTAGGGATCGAACAAATTTTATGGGGAAGAATATATATATATATATATATATATATATATATATATATATATATATATATATATACGTATAAATAGAGCTAACTATTAATGTATAAATATATACAAATGAATAATGTAAATATACAGGTAAATACGTACTGGATAAAATACTATATTACTGGGACTCAAGAAAACACATGCATTTCAGGGACTTCGATATACATAATACTTAGCTATATATATGTAATAACGTACGTGTATGTGTGTGTGTATATATAGTATATAAAACTGTTTTTTTTTCTTTTTTCTTTAAATTAAGATGCGAAGCAACACTGGGATAATATTTACGTACCATGGGCGCTTTAAATCTATATACTCGGAAAAAATCGTCAGTGTGAAAAATGGGGACAAAAGGAATGTGAGGCGTAATTGTCGAATTACGCAATCGACGACATTACATACGACAGTACGTAACGTTTAGCCGGTGTGGATTTCTGAAACATTCTCAAAATTTTAGTCGATCTCGATTTGCCGAGAATTTGGACGCACAATGTATGCTTTTTTTTTTTTTTTTTAACCCGATTGATCGAAACGCGCGAATTTCTCAACGTTACGATTATTCCTTTCGTTCGATCCGTTGTATTATCGGCAAATCTTCAGCATTTCTGAGATGAAAAAGTTCCACCGTCCTCGAAACGGTTTTACGCTTCTTCCGGTTTGCCTTTTCTTTCTTTTTTTTTTGTTTTTTTTTGTTTGTTTCGTTTTCTTCTTCTTCTTCTTCGTTTTTCTTTTCCTTTGCTTTCATTACGTTACTTCGTTTATACCGAGCGCGTTTCTTACGTGGTCGATTCGAGTTTCGAAAACACGGAACATGATTTCACGGGGGCAAACGGAACGTTTCTTTATCGTGACTTCCTTTTACCACGGCAAAAAGGTCCGGAGTAATTCAAACAGCTCGCCTAGGAGAAATATTAACGACCCGAATTCACGAACGAGCTTTTTTAAAGTTTCGTCGGTTTAACCTAACCGCGGCTCACTTGGCCATCTGTAATTGCGATATCGAATTCCAGCGGATTATACGAACCGTATTGCGTGTATCACGAGTTAGCTCGATTTTGTCGTATCGAAACTCCCTTTTATAAACAGAAATTTGCCTGGTAGAATTTGGAATCGTGAAATGTTCTTTTATGATAAGATATAAATGCGTTTTTAACCTTTAACCCTCTGTTACACCATGTGACTTGGAAATTACTTGCGTATCCCGTCCGTAAGTATTGATACACTTAATAAACAGTCATTACGAATCATTAAAAAATACTCTGGAATCTTGTAGTACAGCAAGTACATACGATAAAATTTTTAATCCATTCGAGACGAAGAATTACTCTAAAGATGATCTCTAGAAGCGAAACGATTCTATTTATTTGTGTAAAATATTTTTAACGGGAAAAATTGCAAACGCTTTTTGTACAAATACGACAGTAACATATCATCTGTGTAATTAGCTCTTTAAAATATTTTTATTATATCATATGTGTGATGCATAATGAAAAGAAAAGAAGTAATTTATTTCAAAAATAGTAAACAAACATGAAATCATTATTTCAGGTTCAAAAATTCGAAGATAACCCGTGAATATATTTTAAGAAAATATTACAGAGGTAATGAAGTAATTATAAAATTTTCCTCCAAAGGAACTTATAATTTTTATTTGTGATAATCCTTGAAACATTCTTCCAAACATTCTCGACTCTTTTTTTCTGTTTCTTTGAAGTGAGAAATTTTCGTCTTCATCATAGCTGCTCATTTTTTGCATTCTCAACGATTCTGGCTATGAGTTACTTATTTCAAGGTCTAACTTGAAATCAATACAAATTTTATGACTACTTTTTCACTACTAACTGATAACTGAAGTTCAAACTCATCACACACATGGTGTGTAACTCGTTTTTCTGGAAACGAAATGTATTACAAACACGATGAGTAATTTGTCTCGAATGAGTTAAATACTTCTTTTCATTTGCGAGATTTTTATAAAAATAAGATCTTAATATTGTGTCGTTTGGCTATACCTCGTCACCTATTATTATAGGTCGTTGATTTTGCCTGTATTAGGTTAGGTTAGTTTTTACGTAATACAAAAAAAGTTATGGCTATCAATTGGCAAATCCTAATGGTGTCATAATTACGCGAAAATCATTGACAATTTGGAATATCTATAAAAGCCATCGTATTGTATATAACAAATTATGAAATTTTGTCTTTCTCGATTTTTCTCAAAATTTATGAGAAAAATGCTGCTAATCGCGTGGAAATGTTGTATATTTTTACTGACATGATACTTTTTGCACGAACGTAATAGCTGTTCTAATATTTATGTACGGGAATGTATCTATTAACCTTTTGACTGCTAAAAGCGTATGTATACGCTCTCCCATATTCATCAATGTATACGAAAAGCGTATATATGCGCCTTTACGAATCCAACGTTATATGCAAAAAACATATATGTATATACGACAAATAACGGTATGCAAGTGAACATTAAGTAACAATTTCAACATTGTCGTGTGTTTTCAACGCATTTGTCAGTTTCAATTTGGCCACCGTTATAATAATATAAAAGCCAGCGATGTCGCAGTGACATACGTGCAAACATAGTGCCGTATAACCTAATGGTTTTGAGTTGAAACGCGCTGCAGTCAAAGAGTTAGGTGTGCAAATTAATTTAGAGTTCTTTTTCACAAACTTTGACGTTTGTTAACAAAACAACGAACATAATTTCAATTTTCTCAGTAATCTTCATTAACCCTTTCAGTGCCGAGCAAACGTGATGCAGTTTGACAAGGTTTGAGAAAAAGAATTCAGATGATAATTACGAAATTTGAAAGGGAACTTGTTCAGAAGTGAAGGGAAAATGAATCAATGACTAAAGTATTTCGATATTTAAAAACCGATAGTGAAATATAATTTCGATATTGAAAAACTGATATTGAAAATAATATTTCGATGTTGAAATAATGTTAGAAATAATATTAGAAAGGTTTTCTTCGTTCACAAGAAGAAATCTGACGATTGATTAGAATTTTATATTTTTCGGAAATGTTGCGGAACAAGAATCAATCATTATTATAAAGAAACTGATTGGTAATAATCTAACAGTATAACAATTCACTAATATAATAATAAACAAATAAAATGAGGTGTATAAAATATAAAAAAATGGATATATAATTTTCAAGTCACATGGCGTTTTAAAGGGTTAAAACGTCTAGCAGAATCAGAAACGATAACTGATAAACAGCAACTGATTAAGCAATTTATAGCATCGTGACAAAGGAACAAAAACAAAAGACTTGCAAAAAATAGAGAGACGTTCGAGAAATTATAGATGCTATATGTGAAGTGACGAAATATCGTTTATACAATTTAAAAATTTTTAGCAGTTTGTGGAAGTTTCTATACTTTATTAAAAACGTGTTAATATTTTTCACAATAAAATATGTTTCATTTTAAATGTATTTTCAATTCTATTTTTGTTCGAAATTCTAGTAAGCGATACATAATTTCGAAGTTATTAGAAATACTTTAGATAAGAGCTATACTTATCACTAAACATTATAGATATTGATTTGTAGTATTTTTTCTTTCATTTCACCAAAGAATATTCGTAAAACAGGATAGAGACTAGAATGGTCGATATTTCGTGTAAAAAATCGGTAAAAAAAAGAATGGAATAGAACATTTCTGCGCCATGCTTCATTTCGAGGAAAATGAAATTTCAAAAATTCATCGAGTAGAAGCCTGCAACTAATTCTAACTTCTACTACCGAAACCCATTTCCCTTGACTTTCGCTTTTAAAATCATTTACAATTTCGTACTTCAGCTACTATAGTATGTTCTCTAAATAATAACGAAGTATAACAGACCCGACAAACAATATTCAGAAGTATTTATTAAAATTTGTAAAATTAAAAATTAATCGAGTACTCTAAATATGCTGTTCAAAAGATTCTCGAATTCGTTCTTCTTGAATGCAAGGTTAAACATTTTAACCCTTGGAAGATTGATCATTCGAAGACTATGTTTGGGTCCATTTAGACCCGAATTAGTTATTTTTTAATACACATTCTAAACAACTCTTTCAATATTTTATAGACTCCTTTTCTTTTTAATTTATATCTTTTTGTTCAACAATATAAAGAAAGGATGGCTGATGATTCGACTATCGCATGGGAGACTATGTTTGGGTCTATTTAGACCCGAATTAGCTTTTTTTTTTAATACACATTATAAACGACTCTTTCAATATTTTATAGACTCCTTTTCTTTTTTTAAATGTACTTTTTTCCTTCCAATAATATAAGGAAAGGATGACTAATGATTCGACTGTCACATGCAAGACTCTGTCTGGGTCCATTTAGACCCGAATTAGCTATCTTTTAATACACATTCTAAATAACTCTTTCAATATTTTGTAGACTCCTTTGTTTTGTTTTAAATGTACTTTTTTTATTCCAATAATATAAGGAAAGGATGACTAATGATTCGACTGTCACATGCAAGACTCTGTCTGGGTCCATTTAGACCCAAATTAGCTATCTTTTAATACACATTATAAACGACTCTCAATATTTTGTAGACTTTTTTTTAAATCTACTTGTTCCTTTCTTTAATAATATAAATAAAACGGCTTTCTCTTAAATTGCGGGTCAGAATGGGTCCACGTATAGTTTCAAATGTGATTGGTCGAGCCATCCGTCGTCCGAGGATTGAAATTGAAAAACTTCCGTCTCAGAAAAGGACAAATTAGAAAATTCGGACCGTTCGTTGAGGATTAAAACATAAGTGACTTTAATTCTATATTTTTTTCTTAACTTTCACACAGAAAATTGTTGATTATTTTTTTTTTTAAATATTCTATCGTCCTTCTTTCTGTATTTATACTTCTCCGTGGAATAACGTTATTCTTCATCGAATGAAAATTCCACAGAATAGAATATCTATGTGTTTTTACATTATGTGCACTGACCGTATAAATATTAATCATCGGTGTTTCACTACGACGCAGTAAAATCGAGCAACTCGTGAGTCACGATACACGATGATCCTTCGAAACGTTTGAAAAACACGTTCACTTTATACGACGTTTTCGGTTGTGCAATTTTTTATACGCGCTTTAACGATCCTGGATTAAACGTGGCTACGTGGAACTGTGATTTTCACGGCATCATTCGAATACTTTCATCTCGCGATTAAATTTCCACCGGAGATTTTCTTTTAAGATCTCTTTTTATTAATTCGCGTAGTTTAACTCGCTTCGTTCGTTTTAACGACGCGACAATATCTCGTCACGCTTTAGAAACTGTTTCATTCCTTTTATTTATTTTTTTTTAATGTTACTTGTTGAATATTTTAACGAGACGAATTTAATTTTTCATCACTCGCGGTAGAATCTGATTGGCATTTTTAAAAGGAGATGTAAATTCATTCGTAATTTTAAAGTGGATCTTTTTATTTTGTCCGTGTGATGATAATTAGGATTGATTTATTGTGCGCAACCAAATTACCTATGCAAATTACCAACAAGACTGAGTTACCTGTTATACATGAGAATGTCCGGCTTCCAAAGCCTGTTCGGTGTAATTCGAAGGTCCTTCACGCCTCCGTACTCAGACTCGTTCCACTGAAGGTTATAGTCCATCCATTCCTGAAACATGAAATAATTATCGTGGTTAGGTTATGTAAGTTTTAATTGTGTATCGTTTGAAAATTGAATTATGCAAGATTATCCATAATTTAAAAATTAAGATTATTCAGTTTGGAATTTTAGAATGTTCAAAACTTTAAGATTATAAGATTATTCGATTGGCTTTTCTCTATGTTCAATTTTTACGTATATATGAGAACTCTTATTCGTTTATTCTTTTGTGGCGGTCATGGAACCGCATACGCCGCTGCATATCCTATTTCTATTCCTTCTTATTCCCATCCTTTGCATTTCCTACAATTCCCACGCTTGCTCCAGGGCCTGACCTGGGCCTGGTTAGTGTCCACCCTTAGGCCCTCGCAAATCTCTTCACTTTCCCTACTTTTTATGATCCTTTTCCGCTACGTCTTTCGCTCTCCGAAATTTTTTACAACTTTTATGCTTTCCCCTACTTCTCGATTTTTTCTCTTCTTTTCTATGATTGCCTCTCCCTCTATACCTTTCCCCTTTTTCTGGCGAAGGACTTAAAAAGGAGAAGTAGGAGGCTAAAGGGAAGAAGTTACGACTAAGATATCGCGATACGCGCCACAAAATGTCCGTACGTGAACCGTTATATAGTGAAATAAATAACAGTGGAGAATCGTATTCACGGAAGCATTTTTCTTATAATACCTTAGCCTACCTGTCCACACTTTCAACGAAGCTTATATTCTTACTAGTTCTTAATTTTCGGTTTCTTTATAATCATAATTCTGTGTGTAATTTTCCGATAGGAATTGTTTAAGTAGGACAACATTTACATTGAAATCTGTATTTCTTACAGTCTTCGAAAATACCATTTTGCGGCTGATGTTTCCGACTTTCTGTGAACAGTGATATTAATAGTAAATTAGCTTAGGTAACATGGATTTTGCAGAGGAAAGTAAGGTAAATTTTTAAATAAATTTGATTGAATTTGATCGGAAGAATATGGGTAATAGAATTTGAATACGTATATTGAAGAAATTTGCATTTGCATATTTAAATTTGAGTACTTTGAGTTTGCTTGGTTGAATTTGAATATTAGAATTTGAAGATTTAAATTTAAATAGTTTAACTTTGATTGGCTGAATTTAAATTTTGTATAGTTCGAAAATAGTTTGAATTTCATTATCCCATCTTAAATTTTGAACAATTTGAATTTCATTGCCTCAGTTATAATTTTGAATAGTTTGAATTTCATTGCCCGAGTTCAAATTTCGAATAATTTGAATCTGATTGGGCATATTTAAATTTTGAATAGCTTAAATTCTATCAGTTTTATTCAAATTTTCAATAGTTTGCATTCCACTAGCTGCATTTTAATTTGGAATAGTTCGATTTTCATCGATCGAGTTCAGATTTCGAACAATTTGAATCTGACTTCATTTGAAACTTCGTTTAGATTGAATTATTACATTGAATGAATTTAAACTTTGAACAGCTGAGCTCCAATTTTGTACAGTTTGCATGTTTACACTTGAATATTTTAAAATCGATTGGCTGAATTTAAACAAATGGGTTTCTGTTCTAAATACTCCGAGTCTACAAAAAGAAAAAGTAACTTAAGAACGTTAACCATTAATAATCCTATGTGTTTTCAATTATCTGTATATTTTTAAGATAAAAATATAGTTTTGCGAGGTCGGATGGCTGCTTTAAAATACTATTCAGCAACTAAACAAATATCATCGAAATTCTTTTCAGAAAAAAGTACTCTAAAGTCATACTGAAAGAATATTCGCGACAGCTCTTACAATTAGACATATTTATTGGCAAAGAACATTTTCCATTTGAACCAATCAACGTATCACAAATTTTAACAATGAATGAACAAACTTATGAAGAGTCGATCTTTCGAAAATATGAATTAGTATGAAACAGTCCAAGTCGATCTTCTCCAAGTCATTCCTTAGACTTCCGTAATCGTCAACCAGCCGAGACGATATATCATACAATAGTCAGAGACGAACGTTAGAAACTACTTACTCTACCATTATCCAAGTTGAAACTGTTACCCAAGATTAATTTGCTGGGTAACAGTCACGAACGCGAGTTCAAACACTCAGAATACGCAACGCACAACATCATCAATATCTAAATTGAAGTCCTATAGCAATTACACTTTCGCAAGTCTTATGCAAAACAAACTATGGAAAAATAATTTGTCGCATAATTACGTGTATTATCGTAGATATTCAGTTGTTCCAAATTAATCTTAGTTTATCTCTATGTTTGAAGTTTGAAGTAATTTTTAGCTCAGCTTTGTAAGTTTCAATAAGAAATAATTTAATTGTAATATCAACAGAGTTAGAAAAAAAAAAGATAAATCAAATAAAATACTTTTACCACGTTGTATACAGTGCGTTAAATATTCACAATGAATTAAACAATTTATCATGAATATTTACATTGAAGTCCTATAGCAATTACACTTTTGCAAGTTTTGTGCATCACAGACTACAGAAAAGAATTTGTCACATAATTACTTGTGTTATCATAGACATTGTATCGTTCTCAATTAATTCTTCTTATTTTAAATCATTTTCTAAATTTTAAGATAGAAATTCTTTTTAATTCAGATTTTATTGCTTTTAGTAAGAAATAATTCAACTGTAATATGAATAAAGTTAGCAAAGAAAAAAATAAATAAGATAAAGTACTTTTACAGAGTATTAAATGTTTAAAATAAATCAAATAATTTATAAACACAAGTAAATGTAGCACACGCCTTAAAATATTAGGTTGTTCTAAAAATTCTTTTGGTTATCTTCACGCATTACTTTGCTTGACGTTTCGAGTAAACATGCACGCTGATCTGTTTAAAGTTAATCTTACAGTCATTAGTTATCTTCTAGCTTTGCAACAGTATGTTTCGTTCTTAGCAAAGTGTCTCTTGGATTTTTCTGTGCCACCTTGAAAGGTGGAAAAAGCAGAAAATGTATTTACGACATGTGATACTGTATCGTTTTTAAAAAGGCAACAGTGCTCGTATGGGGATCATATTGTGGCTGTTCAAACAGTTCGTAATTGGTTCAAAAGTTTTACAGATAGAGATTTTCAATGAAATAGAAACTCACCTTGGACAATATCAAATCACAGCAATTTTGAAAAAATTGCAACCGTAAGTTTTCCGGAAAGATGAAAAGAGAGCGATGAATCCAAATTGATCGCATACAACTTATTTCATTTAACTCGAGCAGTTTAAATATTTCGGTTGTTTTTCACGGTAAGGAAAAAAATGTTCCGAGGGAAAATGAATGCTACAAAGGGACAAATTTTCCGATTGACAGTCCTTCTTCCTCACTTAATTTTTTTCTGAGATTTAAAAGTTACCACCGTTTTCTTAAATGAACGGTTCGAAAGAGAGAGGACTGAGAGAGAGAGAACTGAGAAGACAGTTGAGAGTGAGACAGGATTAAGAGTGAGAAAGTTGACAGTGAGAGAGCAGTGAGTGAGAGAGAAAGGTGAGAGTCAGAAGGCTGAGAATAAAAAAGAGAGCTGAAAGCGAGAGTGAGAGTGCTGAGAGTGAAAGAGCTGACAGTCAGAAGGCTGAGAGTGAGAGAGAGAGCTGAGAGTGAGAAAGAGAGCTGAAAGCGAGAGTGAGAGTGCTGAGAGTGAGAGAGCTGACAGTCAGAAGGCTGAGAGTGAGATGAGAGTGAGAGAGAGAGCTGAGAGTGAGAGGGCTGAGAGTAAAAAAGGGAGCTGAAAGCGAGAGTGAGAGTGCTGAGAGTGAGAGAACTGACAGTCAGAAGGCTGAGAGGGAGATGAGAGTGAGAGAGAGAGGGCTGAGAGTAAGAAAGAGAGCGGAAAGCGAGAGGGAGAGTGCTGAGAGAAAGAGAGAGAGAGAGAGACTTTACTCCTTTATTCTCAAATTTGTTTAAATTAAAAATCCCACAAAATGGCTACAAAACTTTGATGACCTTGAAATCTCGTACAAAAGAAAAAACAATTAAGCGAGAAGAAAATGTCTGTCAATCAAAATATTTATCTCTTTGTACCATTCAGTTTCTCTCTAAACACACTTTTCTCCGTATCGCGAAAAGCAACCGAGCAGAATTAATACCAAAGATAAAAGATTTTACACCTCGTATCTAAACGATAAAACGAAAAGAACATCTTCGTACAACCTAATATCTCCACAGCTAACACCTTCGACTTGAATAAAAATCTAGATACCCTATTTGCGAATGTAACCTCGTTAAATAAAACTTTAACGAATTGGATAAATTACAGCGTGAACGATGAATAAGCGTGCCTCTAGCACGATAAAATCCCGGAGACGAGATTAACATCAGATTGAGATGGCGTCAAAATGAAAACCGCCACCGTTACCGGTTACAGGGGTGGAGGATAGGGGCGGTGGCGAAGGAAACGGACAGGAGTAAAGGAACCGAGTTAGGAGAGAGAGAGAGAGAGAGAGAGAGAGAGAGAGAGAGGTGGGAAACCACGGTCGACACGGTTGTGTATATTTAAGCATAGCGACTTTCGAGGAATGCGCGACCTGGTTTTATGACGGCGGTGTGCAAGCTGCATAGAAAACGCGGCGTTTTATAATGTATACTTCAATTTCCTGGGTCCGGACGGCCGAGTCTCGGCGTTTGCTCATTAGATTACGCGGCTGAATTGCACAAACGAGGAATTCAGAGGGTGAAAGTTCGCCTTGCCCGTTTTGCGAGGGGGATAGGGAGGAGACGCATCGTGTCTGCCTGGAGATTTTCAAGTTCCTTTCCCCGGCGATTCGACGGGGCTTCCTGTGAACCATGGAAACGAGGCGTAACGAACGTTTCTTTGGACGTTCTTCGTTGAAATAAAATTTCATCTCAACGGCCCACCGAGTGCTTTCTATTTGCTGCCAGTTGGAGCTGCCGGAAGGAGCTCTGCATTTTTGGAGATTAAAAGATCGCTTTCCCTCCCCCATCTCTACTACACCTCCCATCTTTTTTCACTCTTTATTTCTTCTATTTTCTTTTTCTTTCTTCCTCTCCTTCTTATTTCTGCTATTTTTTGTTTTCCTTCTACCTTTGCCGCTGACAGAATATTGAGAAACTTCGGCGATCTAGATCGTGTTCGGAGAAATTTTCTGTTATTATTTTAACCGATGGAAGTATAGGATTTCCAACTTGCACGTCTATGTGCTCTTTTCTAACAAAATATGAATTATTTGAATTTTTTTAAGTGAAAGTGTCAAGTGTAGAAATGAATTTTTTCTAACTGGAGTCGGTTAGGCTAGCTTGAAGTTTTTGGAGTGTCTTACTTAATTTAAACACTTATTCATAAGTAAATCATAATTTTATTACTCATCCATATGTAGTTTATAATTCATAAAGTTAGTAAACTGTCCAAGGGTCAAAGATACACACGACAGTAAATAATTTTTTAATAATTTTTCGCACACAGAAAAGAGAGTGGAACCTTAGTTGCATGAACACCCGTTATATGAATGTTTCATTATACGAACGTATTCTGATGTTTTGTGAATTAATTGTATCGAAGAAATTGCCAGACGTAAAAATAAATTTTGTTCGATTGGAATCACACACATTCTCTCTCTCTCTCTCTCTCTCTCTCTCTCTGTCTCTCAACTCCCTCTCATTTTCAGCCCTTTGACTCTCAGCTCTCTCACTCTCGCTTTCAGCTCTTTTTCTTTCTATCTCTCACTCTCAGCTCTTTCTCACTCTCAACACTCTCTCACTCCTAGCTCTCTCACTCTCAGCTCTATCACTCTCAGCCGTTTTACTCTGGCTCTCTTCACCCCTCTGACTCTCAGCTCTTTTTCTTTCTATCTCTCACTCTCAGCTCTTTCTCACTCTCAACACTCTCTCACTCCTAGCTCTCTCTCACTCCTAGCTCTCTCTCACTTCTAGCTCTCTCACTCTCAGCCGTTTTACTCTGGCTCTCAGGTCTCTGACTCTCAGCTCTTTCACTCTCAGCTCTCTGACTCAGCTCTCGCTCTCAGCTCTCTGACTCTCTCTCTCTCTCTACTAATCTCTCTTGTGCGCTCTCTCTCTCTTGCAGTTTCCCGCGCTCTCTTTCTCTCTTTCTTCCAGTCTCTCGCGCGCTCCCCTCTCTCTTTCTCTCCCCCCTTTCTCCCCCTCTACCCCTCTGTTAATGACATTTTGGTTTTACCCAAAAGTTGGAAAGAATTTGTTTCTATGCAATAATATGATCCATTGCAATTATACGTGGAATAGAATATTGTGTATGGAACAGTATAGCGATGTGTTAAAAATAATTAAGTTTAGATCTGATTCACCACTTTTGAAACTAAGATTTGAATGTGCGTTTTTAATGTTTCGTTTCTCAAATTTCTCTTATAAATAAATAATGTCGGTTATAAATATGTATTCATGATTTCTTACGCTGTCTTAAAAATTATGTAATATTGTATATAACTTCCAATGTTGAAATGTCGTAGTAAAATATGAAAGAAAAGAGGTTAGAATCAAAGTATTAATTGATCTCGAGCTCTAAAAAAATCTAACATGATTCCTACAAACCACGCTATTTAATTTCTGATAGAAACGAAACTTGTTTCATTATGAATTGTATTTTATACATCGTCAAATGGATATACTATATTGTAATTATCTTCTGCATTATGGTGTGAAAGAAGAAACATATTTAATTTTATCGTAGTAACATAAAACGATGAGAATTTCCTGTAGTAATTTTATAATTATTTTAAATTGATACGTTTTCAAAAACAATGGTTTAACATATTTTTTACCGCGTTCTTTTTTTTTGATTCATTAATATATTAAATTATTTTATATATGTTTGCTAATAGGAACGTAATGTGAATTTATAATTCTTACTGATGGTAGAAAAGGAGAATTGAAGGAACACGCAAAGAAAGAAATCACCGGATATTTTCACTGAACAATTCATCTACGATATTCAGCTGCAATCTCGCAGGAAACATAGTTTCTGAGAAGATGCATCTATTACTTAGTGTCACTTACTGTACGAGATTATTTTACATTCATCATAATTACTTTTCTTCCCGTCACAATGAAAGGAAATTTTGCACATTAAAATTCTGATAAAAGTTACTTCATTAGATATCGTATCATAGTCCCGTTAAACGTTTTTCGATGTTCTATATCAGTCACCTCAGCGAATGATATCAATATCTCTGATTTAATGTTCCGACAAAATAAATGAGATGAATCATTCATACACTGAGAAGGAAACGTAAAAGAACGTAACTTATTCAGATTTTGGGAAAGACAAGATGAATAGTTTAATAAATTTTCTTCTTTTTTAAATTCTACTGATAACAATTGATAAAACAAACTTCATTAGTAATTAAAAATAAATAAAATAAAAACGAGATTAAGAGGAAGAGGATTAAAAAAAAAAGAATTTTGTAATATGAATAAAAATAAATATAAAAAATATAATATATATATATATATATATATATATATATATATATATATATATATACAGGTTCCTGAATTGAATGCAATTTCGAGTCTTAATAATAAACACAAGTTGTTATCGCCCATTGAAGCAGGTTGTAATTTTTTATTGAAATTTTCATTTCTTTACTTTCAAGGTCATCCGAAGGTCATGGTATACTAGGTCTTTGAATTCGTCTTGATACGGGCTACAATACTATTAAGTCAAAAATACAATGTGTCATTTAAAAAAATGAAGGTGGCCTTGACAATAATAAAAAGAATTTTTTTCGAACTTTTTTTTTTATTGCAATATATAGCCGATCGAAAACTGATCAACTTTTCTTTAAAATACTTATTTTGACAGATTATCGCAAGTACTTGAAAAATCGTGAAAAGTGTTACGTGGGACACCCTGTATATATGTACATATATATAAAATTTTATAGGGTCTTATCGTCCCATAAAAAAAATTTGTATTTTACCACCAGAATGCACCATATATGTATTCAGAATTCGTAATTATTTCTGTTCAACATACAACGAGTACTTTTTAGCCTCAAGTGTGCCGTAGCGTAAGGGTTAAGATGTCTATTTTCAATTAAGTAATAAACTTCCTGATCCTTGTAAACGGTACTAGTGTAACTATGTTCGTGTAGGTAGTAACATTCAACAAAGTATAACGTAATCCCGGTTTTACTTTAGTCTCTCAATCCCTTCTTGGAGTATACGCAGGAGTAGTCAAAGAAGAACGGTCGTAGAAGAAGAGAAAGGAACGTGGCTAATAATATAAAAGATTCGTTCGAGGCATCTTCAAGTTGCTCACTTTACGTTTACCCTTACGCATGAATAAATTTTTCAAAAGAGCTACAAATCACTCTCGGTGATTAAAAAGATTGCTAAATAAATACTTTAACGAGTTCTATAGAGCCTAAGGATAAAGAAAGCACGATTAACAATTTCGTGATACTTCGTGGAATTAAGTGATATTTATTTTACATGAAACACGCGATATAATAACCAATTCCTTTTTTATACAGTAAATATGTTCCTTAAAAAATTATGCAAAAAGAAGATACGTTTCTTTAGAACCATGTTTCGGTTCTCTTTTCTGGAATAACGATAGATCACACTAACAATGTTGTAAGTATCAGCAAACGCTCTGTGAAATAATGCTCAAATAGTTCTGCACATCTTGTAATAGAAGTAAACACTAACACAGACCTAATCGTAACATAAAACCACCAGAAGTGCTTTCTAGTTAATGGAAGCCACATTGAACATGAAATGTAAACATACTAATAAAAAATATCGGTAAGTACTGTTACGAACACATTGCTTTTTCCCTCACACATACCGACCTATATAATAATAAAATTATATAGCGTAATCATATATCTTATATTTATTATATAATACAATTATATTATTATTATCATTATTATTAACATTATAATAATTATTATTATTATCACTATAATCATTATTAGTAATAACTTCTATTATTTAGAAGTATAATTTTTCTGAATATTTACAATTATTCATTCTAAACGAGGAAATGTTGAGTAACAATCACAAGTAGGAATGGTCGAAGTTGAGAGAAGAACCAAGAAGCGACGCTCGACTTCAAATCCTTTCTTCCCTGACCGTTGATTGGCCAGAATCGAGCAATCGAAAGAGAGAGATTTAAATAAAGTAATTGCTTCTAGAAGGCGGAAGATTAGAATAACAGTAAAGGTAGAAAGGGAAAGAATTCAGATTCTGAGGAAAAATCAGGAAAGATGAAGTTCAGAAACGCTAAAAGATTTACAGAATCACAAGTAGTTGCAGATTGCAATGAAATTATCGAGGATTTTTAGAATTATCCTATACCCAGTCGGTTAATCAACGAATTCATAGGTGAAATAAATAATTATGCTTTTGTAAAAAAGAAACTACAAGGCAAAAGATTATTAAAAAATTCAAATTTAGCACGAAAACTTCAATTGCCTTGTTTCCTATGGCGAAAGAAAGTTTTCGAATGCAAGGGGTTAGCAGACAATTTAGAACATCGAAATATTCATTTTAAGTTGATAATTAAAAAAAAAAAAGAAGAAAGAAAAAAAGATTTTCTTACTTTATAAAATACACATAAATTTGACATACGTGTCTTCTACGAATTTCTCTGAAATTATTAAAAAAAGAATGTCGATTTAATGCAACGATTTCTAGTACCAAAGGTTTCTCTTTATTTTATTTTTCAACGAGGAAGTACATATATCATCCGACGAGCAAATTGTCTGGTGAAAATATTGCAAGACTTCCGGTCTCAGGTGTCTTTCTTCTTTCTAAGGATGCATCGAAAAACTTTACGAGGAAACGATTGGGCCTCACGGCGGATGATTATAGGAAAGTATATTATAAGTTCGTGCACCACGTTCCTGTGCTGCGTAACCAAAGTTTGGAAGAGTATCGAGCGACTTGTATTAAAGTTTTGAATTAAACATATCCCCGTGTAACGAACGAAGCATGTAGTTACGCCATTTATGCAGAAATTCTTAAGATAACTACAATGTTTGAAATAGCGTTTGTTTTAATGAACAAATGGTATGTACAATGTGTCTATACTGTTAGAATACATACAGTGGGTGATTCTTTTCAAAATTGGACAAGAAATAGAAAAAAGAAAATTAAAGAAAATTAAATAAAAAATTAAATTGGACAATTTTATTCATAGGCGTCTCTTATCTATAATTAATATCTTTGCTATGTATAATTTTGTTAATAACAGAAGAACGATAAACAATTGAAGGTTTATCTTTTTCTTTAATTGTTACTTTTATCTTCTATTAAATCTCACGTGTTCCAAATCATTTGAGAAACTAAAAATGTAGCTTCAAATGTTATACAATAGTGAAAAAAGTATTTGCATAAAGTATTTATTTACCAATTAAATTCTTTCAGAAGCGTTTGGAGGAAATTACAAATACTCCTTTCTCACATTTAGTGCCATCCGGATTATTCTAAGATGATGTAAAACTGAATGAAAATTAGAATTCTTCAATTTCTCCATTTAGAAACTGAATACAATCACTGTCATAAAACACAAACATACTATATTTGATAGTTTTGAGTATGAAAAATATACTTGTACGAGTGTAATCATTGTACATGCGAGTTGGTATAAATTTAATAACGTTCATGCACAGTATTAGGAAATTTCAAGAGGAGGAAGAAATATTTGTGACGCAAAATTTAATTTAGTCCATCCTCATCTGTTTTGCAAATAAGGGTCAAAAAATCTAGCATTCGCTCGTGTATTCCCTACTCGATGAACGCGACAGATATTTAATTAAAAAATTCCCATCAAATTTCAGAATTTCATGGCAAGTAATAAAAAAAGCAATATCCCCTGTGTAGTCCAGTTTAGGGTAACTCGTTCGAAATATTTCACGTGTTCTTTGACATAAAACCACTGTGCAATTGTTGTTTTCCTTCCTCCCCTTCCTTTTGTAAATATAACCATAAAGAAAAAAAACATTTCGAACGTATTTCCATATATTGCACTATCTATCGACGAAAAGGTTCGACATTTATGTAGGGAAAAATGTACATATCTCAGTCGGATTAGTCAGTGGAAATACTCCCATCGTTCGTGCTGCAACGGATTGCCGCATTCATCTTCGGATGACCACAATAGTGGGCGTATGCACTTGACCGGCTCTCTCACGTGCATTAATGCAACGCGTGCTTTCGGTTAAGGCCGAGGCTGGATCGCGATCTTCCGAGACCACAACGTTACCCTGAATCTACATCGTTACGACCATACTAATCTGAGGAACTTAACCCAAGGAGACCTGATTTTTCAAGCAGCCTCGAATTCAATCAGTAAACCGTGAAATCAATACCGGGACCGACATTACTACAATGTTTCCTACAGGAAATATATTCAATTCGATAAGTTATACCAAGATCGAAGGAGAAAATTCGTTTCGTAGCTTTGTTCTATACATCCTTCTAACTAGGTTAAGAATATAGGACATACGAAATTGACTTGTAATCATCTATTAACTAAAATGGACACACTGTTAAGGATAATTAAACTTCGCTATTTTTGAAATTAAGATTTTCAATACGCGTTTTAATGCTTCCTTCGTTCATTTTTTCTTATTGTCAGGAACACTTCAAACCCCCTAACAAAGGCAGAGGGTTTGGTGTTTCTTCCTGTGTCTCAATAGCAATTGACTATCATAAATGCGCGCTGAGTCGAATTAGGTCCGCGTGAGCGATTGGATCCGTTATATTCGGTTTTTCCGAAAACTCAGTGACGGGTCCGCAAACAAGCTCTCTCACTCTCTAGACGCGGAAAATGGGTAACCAGCGTTGGTCAAGACCTTAATTTTCATTGGGAGTTTCAGTCTCCCATCCAACGACTCAATCCCCGTCCAGAGCAGATGATCTGACCCTTTAGGAGTAGGTCTAAGGGCATAAAGTATGAAAATTGAGCGTGCGATGGACTGTTATTAGAAAAGCATTATTAAAAGCATTCAAGTATTCAGTGAACGAGAAAAGGCAAATTATAAAGTCAAGAACGTCGTGGCGAGATAGATCTAAAGTACGCGAATTAAATTGTATTAAGTGAAAAGTTCTGACAATCAAAGAGTCGCTAGATCACTCAATAAATTCAAACAGTCGTGTCGGAATTATAATTAAACTTTAAATAAAATTATTACTTTTAAAATATTAAGCAACGGAATCTAACAGTAGGGTCACTTTCTGTTCAACGGTAAGAAGATAATAGTCAAACATTAGGAAACTTCTTTTTTTTTTATTATAGATTCATATTCAGTAGACATTTGGTTTGAATGTTGATATTAAAAAGTAGAAACAAATTTGGAAACAATATTAATCTTTCATATAGATTAATATATGCTTTTTAAATTTGCAAAACTAATTGCAACCGTTTACAGGTATAAATAATCTTGCCTTGCTTAATTTTACCAGAGAATTTGACTTTCCGTAAAATTGAGATGTCGATAGAAATCTCGCAGGACGATTACGCATTACGACAATGCGCTCCTGGCCGACAGAAATTATTGATCTTGTTAGGATAATTAGAATTGTCGGGTTATGCGGCGAAGGAGATTGCCCTAGCATGGGATAACTTGTGTGCAGCTTGGCTCTAGATAGATTACAGGCAGACGGGTTCTGGAATGGGTTAGAACGTCGGGACGTGCCGTATGTCCCTTGAATTGTTCATTTGACGCCGCCCTGTTTCTCGTTGCTGTACTCTCTTCCTCCTCTCTCCCTCTATTTCTCTAATTCTCTCTCTCTCTGCTTCTATCTCTCTTCCCAACTCACTCGCTGCTTCAATTTCTCTCTTTCCTCACTCTTTCCTCTTCCGATATCTCCCCCCCCCCCTTAGTTTCCATCTTTTTCTACTTCCATATCTTTCTCCAACTCTGTCTCTTCTCTCCTCTCTCGCGCGAGCAGCTCTCACGCTGTCTCTATCTCTTTTCCTCTCTTACGGACTCTCACGCGCTCACTCTCTCTCTTTCTTTTTCCTCTCTTGCGCGAGCGGACTCTCTCTCTCTCTCTCTCTCTCTCTCTCTCCTCCTTTGCGCGCGTGAAATTTCGCGCCCTCTCTTTCTCTCGCCCTCTTCACTCGCGCGAGCGGACTCTCACGCTCTCTTTTTCTCTTCTCCTTCTCCCTTGCGCGCGCGGCCTCTCTTTCTCTCCTCTCTTGCACGCGTGAACTTTCGCGCCCTCTCTTTCTCTCGCCTTCTTCTCTCGCACACGCGAAATCTCATGCTTTCTCTTTCTCTCTCTCGCTTTCCTTTCCTACGCGTGTGGACTCTGGTGCACTCTCTTTCTCTCCTCCTCTCTCGCGCGCGCGGACTCTCGTGCTGTTTCTCTCTCCCTCTATTTTTGTCTCTCCAACCCTCCCTTTCTCGCACATACACACATACACGGAGCCGTAAGCAAAATGTCCACATCTCTGTCCCTGGTTTAAACGCATTCAAACGTGAAAGATTTTTGAAGTTCGTTAATTCGACAGATGGATAGAGGGATGGTTCGTTACCTCAGTCGCGAACCACGGAATTCACCGGACCGATACCGCGATTCTACTTGGTTATACGATCGATTGTGCACGTCGATGACAATGAAACATTATTGGAATCCGAACGAGATCCGATTGACACGATTCAAATATTCTATGAGTGCTTTAATACACGGAGGTCACTTAAAAAGTTCGTCGTCTCATCCACCAGATAGCCGTACTGTTTAAATTATATTTATACATCTTGATGTTCCAATTGTTTTATATATAACTATAAAAATTAACATTTGTCTATTGTATAGTTTGTCTGCAAAAATAATTTACAAAAAGCTGTCTTACTGCCTATCTTAAAATGGAGTTAGAATGGCAAAAATGGCTGAATTATACATTATTAAGTTACTTATAAATTTATATACATATATTTCCGTACCATTACGTTAATAAAAGTCAGTCAAAAATTAGTGGGAAATAATAGCAATAGTTTCTGCAATTCTGCTCGTGAAATTCTAAATTCATTCCCGTAAATCTAGTGTTAAAAGATTCCAAGCAGAAAAATGCTGACCATTGCAATGTTTACCACATGTGCTTACTTTTTTTTTATTGCAACTTGTTTGCATTTTTTGTAGCAAAATTTGTAAAATTTTTCTCGTTGCATATTTGACAAAATTTTCACGCGAGAAAATCTCGCTTTTCCTTCTTTCAGCTTTCATAGCTTAACTTTTTTTTCTGACAACTGTATTCGACGAGCATAAATCTTCTAAATTTTCGTACTACTCGTATCTTATTATTATATGTTTAGAATAATAAAAATTCTTGCCTCCAAGGCAAAATATGAAAAATTTGCGCGACAGTCACCGTGTTAAAAGAGCAACATTAAGTTTGAATTCCGTTTGAATAACAATCTCACAAAAAATTTGTCTTCTGCTAATTTATTTCTATCAGATCAGACAATATTTACAAATGCAACGTTCAATATTTGCGAAAGCTAGAGAAATAACTCCAAGTGGACAGTTAAAACAAGCATACAGCATACCCGTTTGTATATTTCAATTTTAAATTCACCCGTGGTAATTTTTTCATGCGCGATATTAGTTTAGTCAACAGAAATTTCGGAATCTCGATGGTCGAACCGGACAACGAAGCATCGCATCGAACATTCAAACATTAAGGAAACTTAATTGCTCTTTAATTTGATTTAATTCTTTCCAGGCGGTCTGATCGTTCGACTCACGTTACCAATTACGCTAATTGCATTAGAAACGACGTTGAAGCTTCGATGGAGATATTCTCCAATGGATTCGGCTCACATTGACAGGAGATTAATTTCGTCCACATAAAATAGTATTCTTAATGAAATTCGCTCATGTTTCATTTCCAACCTGTGCAACGCATTTCATTCGAAAATTATATGGTATTTCCAAGTACAAGAATAATCAATGCAAAATCTAATGAGAAAAGTAATTATTTATAGAATTTCAGTAAATGTATGCTTATTGATATAAACAAATTATCGCTTTTTTGATAAATTTCAGCTACATAAAGGTTTCTTAGCATTATCTATACACTTCTTTAGAGTTAGAAATTTAATGTAACGTTATAATATTTTGTGTAAATGTATATTTGAAAAACAATAGAGTACATTACGGTATGGTTAGTTAAGTATACGGAGACGGTAGATTGTTAGATTTGATCGATATTTGTCATAAAGAACGTTAACCTATCGATGATATTGTAGTACCATTAGCAGAATTTCCGGATCCGGAAAATGACAATGGTGATTCTCATATGACACTGAAAGAATTATAAAAGAAGTGGAATAATCTAGCTTTAGAAACTCTCAGCGAAAATCATTCGCAAAGGTGTATAGACAATGTTGTGAAACTTTCATGTACAATTTTGTGTAGATTTGCTCTTAAATGTTATCTTATTTATTGTAATATTTAAATTTATTCGTAGTTTCTTAGGAAAATAATTAGTAAACTAGGTTTTTGTGCATTTATAGGAATTTTAGAGGTGCAAAATAGTAGAAGATACACGTAACACGAGAAAATATACAAAATATTCAAATTATATTGCTTTTTATAATACCTCGTTTAGTAAGATAACTTTCTACTGAAGTTCTCCTTTTTTGTACTCTTATTACTGTTTTTAAACAGAATATTATTTATTTATTATTTAGATTACTGTTTGTTTACTGTTTTCAAAGATGTGAATTAAATATAAATCATTCAAATCAACAAATACTGAAACAAAGCAAAGATATGTCAAACAACATAGCATTTTTTTCAAGTGTATTAACGTTCGAAACAAAGGGTTTAGCAGAATATTTGTCATTTTCGTTGGTTGCTGTATAATGCTTTTTATCTCAAAAACCATTCTGCAGAATTTCAGATCGGTACCTCTTCATCTAAGCGTGATATGAGGGTAAAACCCTTAAACTATTTTATTTATTTTCTCCATTATTACTTAGGATATTTAAACGAAAAAAATATATGAAAGAGTTAGAAACTAACTTTACTTCAGATAATTTTTTCAGAATTGTCAATCAATTATTAAGGGTATCAAAAAATTACAAATAATACTTTATTATCGAATTATTAAGGGTGATATGAGGATAAAACCATCAAACTGTTTTATTTATTTCCTCAGTTATTACTTATGATAGTTAAATAAAAAAAAATGTATAAGAAAATTTACAAACTAGTTTTACCTGAAATATTGTTTTCAGAATTGTAAATCAATTATTAAGTGTAGAAAAAAATAATCTTTTGGGAGATAGGTTAGTAATAGACCTAAAGGAATAAAGTCCGTTTATGGAATGGTATGTCACAAAATTCACAAATACTAAGAGCATATTAATTTTTTTCATTACATGAGGAGACCTTTCTGATCACTTGGTAAAGTGTTAATATAAATTAGTATTATTAATCGCGATTATTTACATTTATCGAAACGATTTTTTTTCTTTCTCGGCCTTTATGGCGTATCGAAATCCTCCAGCTAAACGGAATTACCGTTAAATGTCCTAAGATCAAGGCTTCTTCTAATTAGAGTAACATGCCGGCAGCAACAATCGGATCCACTTCGTTGGAACAAAGCCATTGAAGAAAAAAAAGCAGGAAAAAAAAGGAATGGAAGAAAAACGATAACGACCTGGTCGCAATACTATTGTTGCAAAGCTAACACGGAGAAACGATTCTCCAGAGGCATTTTAAGGTCATCGGGAGTGGTTTCTCCTTCGATCTCGACGATTCTCGTGCTTTTTCGATTATTCGCATCACATTCGGACAATCGTTTGCTCAGTTCAGTAAAGTTTTACTTAAAAAATAACAGAGCTACGAGCAACAGTTTCATTGAAATCCTGTAATTATTGTTCAGTTCACGAATGAAATAGTTTCACAGTTCACAGAATAGTGAATGAGAAATAAAAGTGTGAAGACTATTGTGTTAACGAATATTGAATACTGAACATCCAAGTCGTTTTAATTTTGTATAGCAACATGTAGAAACAAATGGAATAATTTTTCAATTTTTTACAAGGCAGAGTTCTTCAATGTAAAACTTAAGTATGATTTAATTTTCAAGTAAATATTTGACACGTATTTTCTTTTTTTTCATATGTCGAAATACACATTGAAGAGGTGAAAATGACTGTCAAAGTTTGAAGTACTAAATACAATTTAAACTTTTAAAAGTACAATTTAAAAGGTGGAGTAAAATTCGACAATTTATATTCTCAATGTCCATTTGATTTTGACGTTCGAAAATAATTTCCCAAATTTTTCTTTGGATATTTTGTATCTTCATATGCAACGACACAAGAACGTATCAATTATAAAATATATATACTACAGTAAAACTTTTATCACATGAACTACTTGAGAAACCAAAGTATTCACAGAAGAGAATTTTCAAAAATTAATTGCTGTCCTCCCAAATTTACAACTGCTGCGTAGGATCGAACAATTTTCAGATCCATGTCTAGAAGACGCAATAAGTGTAATAAGGACGACTAAACAACTAACATAAATGAAAAACTGTTGACGAACATATATTTCTCACATTTCACATTTCTTTGATAACTTTTTAACGAAGCTGTTGAATTATTTCGTTAAATGTGCGTGTGTGTGTGTAAGATGGCAAAAATGAGTCAACGTACTAAGAAAAATTATTGTAAATACAAACAGAAGAATGAACCTAATCGGTTTAGTATGGGTGGATGCTGATATCCTTTCTTTTTTTTTATTTATTCTCTATGTGAGTTGTTAAGAATGGATAAAAGACGTATAGACGTGTCTTCTTCAAATATAAATTAAAATAAGACTTCTTTTCATAAAACCTGAACTAATAAGCTTGCATTATTGCCTATACACACAATAGAAACTTTTATGAACATTTTACTATATCATATTTAGCATTATTTATTCCTATAGAACACGTAGGCAAAGCTTGAACATCAAACCTGTGAACATCCTCTATATCCATTTACAGCTACGCCAAAATATACACAAACAAACGATAAGACAATAATTTTCACCAAATTATAAAGGAGTATCGAAAAGAAGAAATCACGCGGGAGATGTATCGCATGTTCGTTTCGGTCGATAAACAACATGGAAGAGAATCGAGGATTCAATTTAGCCGCGAAAGAGCGTCGTGTTCTTTATTCCAGCAATTTATCGCATTCCAGGGGCGGGTTTATTCTGGCATCGAACGATCGTTCACGTCGCTCCTTGGATTCGCAACACCTGTGACCAATGTTTAACCGTTAATACCGTCGATAGGGCGGACGTGATACACTTGGTTGAATTTCTCCGATGGCAGTATGCGCGAAAGCGAATCCTGCCTCTAATTGCGCGCGAATCAAAGCCAACGTAGCGTAAATTCTTGAACGTATCAAGGTACATGTTGACACACGATATACGAGCGGTATAATTCGACTGAATTCAGGTATTTAGTTGATAATCACGGTACAGTTGATTCATGCTTGCCGAAACAGTCGAAGCGTTACTACGATCTTAGTTGTTTATCAAAGGGTTGGCGAGAAGGATTCCAAAGAGTTTGGTGAAATTTAACCCTGCTGTTCTCTTCGAATCAATATAATCCATGACGGAAATTACGTTTACATAAATACCATGTTTTTAAATATACTTTTATCGTACGTAGCGGATGAGGATTTCAATGATGCAACGGAGTGCGTGTAAATGGAAAAGCTGTGATTGGATGGACAAGTGACAAATCATGAGTGACGAGTAGGTAAAAGAAAGGAAGATAGATAGATAGATTCGAGAGAGAGAGAGAGAGAGAGTAAGAAAGCTGAGAGAGAGGGAGCCGAGAGTGAGAGAGCTGAGAGTAAGAGAGCTGAGAGTCAGAGAGCTGAGAGTCAGAGAGTTGAGAGTCAGAGAGCTGAGAGTAAGAGAGCTGAGAGTCAGAGAGCTGAGAGTCAGAGAATTGAGAGTGAGAAATAGCTGAGAGTCAGAGAGTTGAGAGTTAGAAAGAACTGATAGTCAGAGAGTTGAGAGAGAGAGAGAGAGTAAGAAAGCTGAGAGAGAGGGAGCCGAGAGTGAGAGAGCTGAGAGTCAGAGAGCTGAGAGTCAGAGAGTTGAGAGTGAGAAAGAGCTGAGAGTCAGAGAGTTGAGAGTGAGAAAGAGCTGAGAGTCAGAGAGTTGAGAGTTAGAAAGAACTGATAGTCAGAGAGTTGAGAGTGAGAAAGAGCTGAGAGTGAGAGATAGAAAAAAAGAGACCTGAAAGCGAGGGTGAGAGAGCTGAGAGAGAGAGAGAGAATCCTATAATATTCTTAAAATGTCACGGATTTGTTCATCGAGTCACTATATTTCGGGTTACTGCTGTTATATCCAATGATACTTCTGCACACCTTTAATTCTTACAACCAATTTACTTATCACTCTATACAACGTGTTTTCGAAAATGTTGGCATAATTTCGGGTATAGATTCAGTTCGCTAAAATAATAAAAGAAAAGTTCCGATGAATTGTAGCCTTTTTTGTAATTTTTATGACTCTCTCAGGGATAGATTCAATACGCTAAAATAAGAAAAGAAGTGCAAATGAATTATAGCCCCTTTTTGTTGACTGCTTCCTTGAATTGTTTACAAGTAGCGTTATTTATCTCATGCAAACCTTCTGGTCTGCTATGTAAACACTATTAAACGCAGTTCTAGAAAACAAAGATTACTTTTTTTCAAATAAGACTCAACACAGCTCGTCTTCGAGTGTGTAGTCTGTATTTCAGTCACTTTAATATATGCTCTTGATAATAATAGCACATAAAAATTTGCTAATGTAATTATAAATAAATTTGCTAACCTAACCTAAGCCTGTGTTCAAGTCGAATGGTGGCCACTTCGAACAGTTTCTATGAAAATGATTAGATAACAAGTTTGAGATAGAAACGATTATAATTCGGAAACAGGATCGTATTCGACATATGTTTATATTGTTATACCCTCAAATAGTTTCCTTCTCATTATCTGTATCGACAACTAGTCACCAACTTTCGCCATTAGTTATACTGGACTCATCGTCTTTCAAGTCTCCTATACAGTCATATTCCAAAATTCACCTTCCCAAAACCCTTAAATAGCCCTATTTTCCCATCCTCGAGTCAATCTCTGTTTTTATCACGCGCACGTCGCATACCATTATATGTCTATTCAATAAAATTCTGTTTCTACGCAACGACGATCCTTAATTATCTTAAAATTAGTGTTACCCTAATATCTGCTCCGATTGGCGAGGAATTGGAGCCAACATCACAATATGAACATTCTTTCTTATTTCAGCGTACTGAATCTATCCCCGAAATTACGCCCACATTTTTAAAAATACCTTGAATATTACGGTGTAATTGTAATTGTATTGTAAATTTGTAGTAGTGTCAATAAAGAAAAAGAAGAAAAAATTTCCAAGTGTCTTTTCAATCCTATTCTCGTTCAAATTTCAAACAAGTGATGCATACTTTCCATCTGATCATAATAATTTAATCGCTAACTGTACATTGAATAAAACCGTTTTTTTTTCGTAATATCTATCATTTGATGAATCTATCATTTAGTTTCTAGACAGATCTCATCTCACGTACGAGCTTAACAACCCATCGAAATTACATTCTATCTTAACCTTTGCACGTTCGCGTGTACGCAAAACCGCTGGAACGGTATGCACGTGCTAGTGTAAATGTACAATTCACGAATCCTCTTGCAAAAAGCAGAGAGGCTTGCCACGTAGGATGAAGCTGCGGCACGCTTGAAAGGAGTGTCTTACATTAGTACGGAAGAGAACGTGCTTTGAGCCGGAGACGTTCTATTGTTCCTTATTTATTTTACCTACGCTCGTGTACCACAAGCTCACGTGCGCGTTTTCGGCATCAACCGGCAACTGTGAAGTTGAGCATGCGTGCAGAAACGAGAAGAGCGAAAGAGAGAGATTATTTATGGGAACGTACCGTGCTGCTGAACCGAGGAAATGGTAGTAGTAAGTGTAACAGGACTATTAAGATAGAATGATTGAGTATATGTATAGTATGGAAGAGCGAATGGTTTAGGAAGAGGAGTGAGAAAGTTTAAGTAAGTACAGCTGCTGTCTGAAATCTCAAGTGAACGTATTTCGAAGAAGCGTACTTTGAATTTTGGAAATTTTCTACTCGCCGTCGTTATTAAGGATAATGGGAGAATGGTGAGAAATTTCGCATAGGCGAGATATTATAAAGTTACAGATTAGTATAACTTGAAATAAAATTTCACCAAATTTCGTGTAATTTAAATTGACTCATCTCTTTTATTTTTTAGTTAGTTTCTCGAAATCTCAATTCATGAACATTTCTAACCGGCTCGAGGATTCAGAATGCTAGTGTTAATTTCTACGTTAGATGGACGGTTGTTCTCTTTGTGAGATCCAAGTACAAGATATTTTCTTTTTATTTATCTTAGAATTGGTTTGACACGCTTCCAGAATTGGATTTTTTCTTTTTTATGATCCAAGAACAAAATTATCACGCATGCACTATTTCTTTCAGTAAGAGAAACGCTAAGATTGACAATAAGTTAATCATCTACGAAAGTTTGAAGTTTTAGTTCAGACAGTTAGGTCTCTTAAGGATGAAAGTATAAAGAATATTTCGAAGAAATTACTATCCTGATAATTATGATACATAAAATAAAAATTATTAAATATATAGTTTGTATTTCAACATTTATCTAGAATTTTCACAAAATTAATTTATATTAATTTGATCACTTCCGTTTGAAGCGAATACTGTCGCAATATAGAAAATCAATAAATAGTTTTATTAATTAATTAGACTCGTTACCTTCTGGTAGTTCTTTCTGTTTGGACTTCCGGTAAATAAAATTTATAACTAATTTCTCGCGTCTCATACACTTTTGTGTACCTTTATTAGAGAAGTTACCACCCTGTAATTTTGCATAAAATATACGCACATAATGTTGATGTTGACATTCTCCTGTGCAAATGTACGACGTGCAAACGAGCAGGAACGAGTGCAATCTGCGTTATAACAGTTGCAGACGTCCTGTACTGCTGTTAATTATAATTTTTTAGAGGCGGTATCTTTGAAGGTTCGCCGAGGTAAATTAAAAGAGAAATGACAGTTGCCGCATCATTTGCTCTTGTATCTCAGGGTTATATTCATAAAAGCAATTATAATCATTTTGAATGAAATTGAACTCAAATCATGTTTAACCGTTTGAGTGCCACGGACCTTTGAAAAAATTCAGTCGAAGAATGCCAAGCGGCGCGATCGCGCTTCTTTCGTCTTTTCTTTCCTTTTCTCGTTTACGTTACTTTGCATTTTTAATAAATGAAACAATTCTTTTTAACAACAGCTCGAAACTTACGAAAGCATGGATTTTAATTTAGTTGAACATCCACAAATGGTAACAGTAAAAACACGCATTGACAAAGTTCAGAAGTGTAGTTAGTTCGATTCTACAGACCTATTAGCTGGTATTTTTAAGCACTGAACAGGAGAAGCGCGATCGCGCCGCTTGGCACTCAAACGGTTAAGAAAAATACCTTCGTTGTTCATTGTATTTAACGAATTTATGGTACAAACAACACTTTTTGATTCGTATTTATGTAGAGATGTGCAAACATGAAAGATATCTAGCTCGTTCAAAGAACATTCTGCTTTTGTTTTTTTTTTTCTTATGAACACGAATGTGCAAAATTTGTATTTTAGTCATAGTAATTCTAATAATTTCGAATAACACTGAACACAAATTCTGCTTGAGAAAAAAGAAGACATTCGTTGATTGTTTTATTCAATAAATTTATAGAACAAACAACATCCTTCGTTTCGTAATTACGTAGAGATATACAAACATGAAAGATATCTAATTTATTTAAAAAATGTTGAAATTGTTTTTTTTTATGAAAATGAAAATGCAAAATTTGTATTTTAGTTATATCAATTGTAATAATTTTTATTAACATTGAACACAAATTATGATTGAGAAAAAAGAAGACAGTCATTGTTTATTTTATTCAATAAATTTATAGAACAAACAACATCCTTCATTTCGTAATTACGTAGAGATATACAAACATGAAAGATATCTAATTTATTTAAAAAATGTTGAAATTGTTCTTTTTTATGAAAATGAAAATGCAAAATTTGTATTTTAGTTATATCAATTGTAATAATTTTTATTAAAATTGAACACAAATTATGATTGAGAAAGAAAGAACATTCATTGTATATTTTATTCAATGAGTTTATAGAACAAACAACGTTCTTCGATTCACAATTATACAGAATCGTGCAAACATGAAAGATATTTAATATGATCAGAAAACATTTTGATTTTTTTTTTTATGAAAATAAAAATGCACAATTTGTATTTTAATTAAATCAGTTGTAATAATTTTTATTAAAATTGAACACAAATGATGCTTGCGAAAAAAAAAAAGATATTCGTTGCTCATTGTATTGAATGAATTTATAGAACAAACAACATCCTCTGATCCGTAATTATCTAGAGATGTGCAAACATGAAAGACATAACGTTCTGATTGCTCCTTTTTCCTTTTTGAAAACGAAGGTACAAAATTTATATTTTAATTAAATCAAACGTATAGTTCAAAGTTAGCTTTCGAAGAAATTAAAAATTATTTATGCGTCAATGCAACTTCTAAATCATATTTTAATATACCGAAGTATACTTTTGAAAATAAATATTTCAAATCGAAGATTTCATATTTCTTGAATTCTGTACTCTCCGCTGATTATTGTTATTTTTATTGTTCAAATTTGAAAGATAGCGTCAGATATAGCTCAATAGCTTTCTAGAACTGCACAGTACATAAATCTACGGCAATGGAGACTATCCTTCTGTCAGAAAGATGATTGATAGTGACCATCCTTCGTGAATACCGAACGCCCTTTCAAGTGGTATAACCTCCATTGTATACCTGAAACGTAGGAACTATACTAAATCCCAGATAAATTGTATTAAGACACTCCTTCCTCGAAATTCTCAACTGATAAAAAATTACATTAAAATCTCATCGAATATTTTGCTAAACAGAAACTTCGTGTTTTCAATATCCAACTTTATTTCGCTTTTCTAACCTCAATTTCTGTGCCAAGCGCTAATACCTATTGCAACATAGTTTCGGATAATTTTGCAAATTTGCCGTAGACGTGTTGCCTTTAATATCATTTAATATCAGTATAGTGCAAACTAAATTAGATGGCCGAAAAGTTGCTTAACAAAGGTCCTTTAACTACAAGCTAATGAGCTAGTGAAGTACAGAATATTAGAAGTCAAAAGAACGATTAAACACGGCAAAAAATGATATTAACCTCTATTGGACGACTTTCTAGTCGCTACACATGTTAGTCTCGAATATTTACTATTCCAATACAGTGTTAAATAGAAAAAAGTTAAAATATTATATACAATCTTTATTTGGGAACCGTTAATTTTAAATTGAAATTAAAGTTAAAGCAAAAATACAGATTTAATAGCTATATAATGCTTCTTTTCTCACGAGTTCACCATAACTTTTACCATGAGTGTGACTCGCCATTATATAGTAAGAAGATAACTTTTTCATAATATTGATACATTTTATTTTGCAATATTAATGATAATTTTCTTGAATTCGTTCTATTTTTTTAATATCTTATTTTATATATTTGAACTTTTAAATATATTTTATATACTTCGACACGCTCGCTTATTTCGTAAACATTTTCTCTTTCATCGTTTCCCTGTAGATTTGCTTAGTTTTGACAGTAAACTTCCATCCAAGTTGCACGGCAACGCAATACTTCAGAGATGTTGCAGGGAAACGTTAACAGCTATCAACTTGTGAAATCGTGAGAGATCCAGAACCGTACTTCGTACAAGTGAAATCGGAGCGTTAATTAACTCTAGTAATGAAGTAACTTTCGAACGACGTGAAACTTCTCAACGCGTAGAAAATATTCATTGTTTGAAAATGAGCATAATGCAAAAGTAGAAGCTTTAAGGGTAGATTAAAATTTCTCGCGAATCGTCCGTAAAATTCTTCAGTCAGAAATATTCGCAAAAATGCAAATCTTAAAATATACATAATAATTGACATTGCTTGTCTTTGTGGCAAAGTATGACTTATTGTACTGTAAGAAGTAAAAAAAAGAAAGAAAAACAAAATTTGAGGCAACGAGAAAATGAAAATCGAGAACTCGCGGTCTCCGGATTAACAGGCCGCGACTCTAACGCTTGTAACTATGGCGCCATCTTGAATTCATCGTTGTTATTGCTCCTATTTGGTGCGCAATGATTTTTAAAACACGGAGTACGTAATTCTACGTCACAGTTTTTACAGTAATCGAAATAATGATAGGTTCACTATTCAAACAGTTCGCTTACTACATTTTACCATCATTTCCATTTTTGGAAATGTATGACAATGCGTGCTATTGTTTCGTAAGCTTTTGTTTTAACAACTGCTACAACAATCATTTGAGTTTCACCAACGTAAGTGGTGAGACATAATTTCTAAAGAGTTTTGAAAAAATTATCGTATCGGTGGAACGAAACAATCTAAGGTTCAATGTGATATTTTCAAAAAATAGTTTTAGTAATGCATGTTTTAAATACATTTTTTGAAATAAGTAAAAAAGAAATTAATGATGTTTAAATATTTTCACATAAATGTTAGTTTCATTTACTGCTTGTATAGCGTAATGGGACGTGCTAAACCGCTGAATGATAATGAAAAAGGACAAATCATTGCTTTAAATGACATGGGCCTCTCAAACAGAAAAATTGCAGAAAAAGTTCAACGATCCTTAAACGTTGCCAATCATTTCATACTATTAAGTAATATATATGCCACTAAAAAAGCTACAGGTCGTCCAAAAAAGCTTTGTTTGAAAGATAAAAAAAAGGAGCTCGAAAATTCAAGAGGTTCGAAAAAATAAACTTAATTCGTTTCAAATAAAGATGAAATTAGACTTGCCGATTGGTGTTCATAGAAACACATAGAACAATAAATCTTGTCGAATCGTCACTAAATTTTACAGTGAAAAGAGACAGTAGCCGTGTAATGAAAACGGCCATGCAGTGACGTGACATTTTTCTTAAAACATAATTTTTCCACCTGAAAACATGCTGTTAAAAAACATACATTTTTATCGTAAGTAATAAAACACTATTCCTTTCGGAAAACGAATAAAAGTATTAAACACAGTTATTAGACGACTTATTAGTTTATTTGTTATTCACGAATAACGAATAATTCCACGTTATTCTTCATTTAAAAGGATGTAACATTTGCTGCGATACTCATGCTGTGCCAAGACGTTTGTTCACGTCCACGATTGAACGCGGTGGTTGAGAGCCACGCTCCCGTGGTTGAGCGCGCGCTCTGATTGGCCAGCGTTTTTCGTTAATAATTCAAAAACGAAGGTTCAACCAACATTTTGATAAAGGAAAAAGTTGTTCAGAATCACCCCAGCAACCGAGAGTTACACTAGTTACGGGACACTCTTTATAAACCAACGCGACCGCGTTCGTATATATTAAGAGTACATAAAGTAGTACATAAATACAAAAAGTCAACAGCACATAATAATCTTGTTTCAGCACATAACAATAACACGTGTCAAACCATTTTCCTTCAATCCCATAAACCTTGCATAATGTGTGAGATCAATAACATCTTCAAAGTGTAGGAAAAGTCAGAAAGTTTTGGACCTGAGTTTCAAAGACTTGTACCCACTATCGACTTTTACTAGCCGCAGAAAAGCATTTGGCTTCAAGACGCCTAATTGCTGCATTTACTTTCGCCTAAACGGGGAACAATTTTCAAAAGTTAATACACCTTTGCGAGAAAGTAGAAGCGTTCGAGTAATTTTGCTCCTAACCTACTTTCAGCTCGAAGTTTTCCTCCTTTTTGAAAATACAGATGATAGGAGAACGTAGAAATGGTAATAAACGTATACACAAGAACCAACAGAGGATCCAGGTGGAAATTCATCCGTTACTGGAAATTCATTCAATGCTGACCGGTCGATTAAGCTACGTATGAATTTTTAACGAAAACTGTGGTATGTTACACCGGTATTAAACACAGCGTACACGGTACAGTTGTCGGTTAACCCGCAATTTATCCAGCTGAATCCACAAATGGTAGTCGGTACATGCCAAACACAGTAGCAGCTACACGTTTACGCCGTTGGTTCTCTTTAAACGTGATTTAAGTGTGTGCAAGTAAAGCGGCTAAGGTTAAACATACATATCATTCTGTATTAATATACACCGATTGCAGGGAATGCATAGTTTCCCTTTGAACTGGTCGATCGTTCAGACTCGTTTAAAAGGTGGATCGCTTTTACCGGTAATTGAACTTGCAAAATGAATAATAGATGGAACAGCGAGTAAGCGTATTGTAATTGCGACGATCCCTTACTCATGGATATTTTCATTAAACGGTAGTTTGATCGGTGGAACATATCAATTTTAGAGTGAGAATATTATAGAGCGTCTTCCAATAAGAGCGATAGAACTTCGAGTTGAAATTAAACGAAAAGTACGGAAGATAATCTAGTAATCGCTACTTTACTTTAAAGTACATTAGACGGCATTATACAAAAAATACAATATCATATAGATGATCACTATGACTTCGTTTGGTGGAGTGAATATGATAAACCCAATTTTCACAAAAATCATCTTCAGCGACGAAGCTCAATTTTGGATGGATGTCTTTGTCGATAAACACGAATGCACAATTTGGGGAGGCGCTAATCCTCGATCAGTAATCGAGCGATCATTGTACCTAAAGAAAGCTACTGTTTGATGTGGCTTTTCTATCGGTGGAGTCATTGCCCCTTATTTTTTTCAAAATGAAGAAGGTACGACTTTAACTGCTACTGTTCGATAATTTCATTTTTCGTTTCGCGTAAATTGAATGGATTCGATTTGTTTGAAATGTGGATTCAACAAGATTGGTACCACATGCCACACTTCTGCTGTACCTATTGCTTCATTCAGATCGAAGTTCAACGATAGCATTGTATCGAGAAATGCGGCTGTCAATTGGCTTGCAAAATCTTGCTATTTGACGCCATTAGACTTTTTCTTGTGGAGCTAGGTTAAGTCTCTTGTCTATTCCAACAACTCACAAACTGTTGATGATCTCAAAGCAAACGTTATTCGTGTTATCAGTAAAATGCGACCTGAATTATGTGCCAAAGTCATCGAAAATTGAGTTTGTCTTATTCACTCCACCAAACCCAATCGTGGTAGTTATTTATATAATATTGTATTTCATATATAATGCCATCGAACATAATTTAAAATGGAGTAACGAATGTTAGATCATATTTCGTACTTTTTTTATTATTTCAATTTAAAGTTATACCGCTCTTATTGAAAGACCCTATACGTGTGTTACTTTGACCATAATTAAATATGAATAATCCATTAATGAGTAAGCAATTGACTTTTAAAATATGATTTAAACAGTGACGAGTATAAAAAATAAGCTATTGACTTTTAAAATATGATTTAAGCAATAACGAGTTAACTCGTCATCCATAGTGAACAGATTAAGCAATACAACACGTATTTACTTTGTTCTATATCTTGTTACTCTTGTAGTAAGCATTAATATCTCACACACGTAAAATTTCGATGTTTAAAAATTAGAAGTTTTATTATTTTAATTCTTCACAGACGCGACACATGTACTGACAATCGAGCAGACACTAATTTGTTTTTTTAAACACACAAACAGGATTACGATAAGACGCAAAATGTACAATTCTTTTTCTTCGATCAGAAGATATTGCAACTGTGACATCTCTTTCTGAATTTACCTTATGCGTTTCCAATAGTACAGAAGTGTTAGCGAGGAAGCTCGATTCTGTTAATTGGGTGAAAAACGAAAATGGGTATACCAAGGAGGAAGTGGAGAATAGCCTATAACTCTTAGTGAAAGCCCCGAGGCCAGATTGCTGAGATCGGTGAAAAAGTTGAAAGATGCTAGGTTGGAAACGTAAGTGAAATTCAGTGTAGACGGGTTTAATTCAGACCGGTGACTCTGGGAATCTCTCATTGATGCCCGCGAATTTATGGACGACTTTGAAAAATTGATTCCCCTCGCTCTGGTCTCCCAGTGAATTACAGCTTTTTCAATGGAACAAATATTTGAGGGATTCCACCTCACTTCGTTTTAAGTAATCATTATTCTCTTCTGTGCACGAGCAAAAAAGGATTTCTCATTTACCAGACACGCTCTCCTTTCTGAAAAGTAGTTTGCACAAACCGGAAATAGAACCTGGTTATCGTAGTATTTATCCACGCAAACACAAACACCTTCGTTTATCTTTCAATGTCTTGGGGGAATCACTGCAAGATTTGGCTGGTTCCTTCAACAATTTCGTTGTAAGGAGATTATTTTCATTTTGTTGAAAATGTGTGCACCAATAAATAATGACTTCCGATGAATGACATGCAAAATAAAGTAGTATAAAGATTTTGTAACATTGAACAGCTCTTTTTAAATATTTCCACTTGTGTAAATAAATAATAATTTTCTTCATTTCCTTTCGTATATTTATACGAATTAATTGTTGCAAAAAGGGAAATTTGAAGCAGTAAATGCAGGATCGTAGAGAAATAGAAGGAAAAGAGATAGAAAATATAGTGGAAAGTTTGAAAAAAAAAATGTGAAAAGATTGCTGACAAAGTTAGACAAAAGAAAGAAGGAACGTGCAAATTGTTAATAGATAAGCTGTGTAAATATCTAATATATAAAGAATAAATGCTTTCTTTTGTGTGATGTAATATGTTAAAGACAAGCATTAGTGCGAAAGTTCCTTGTTAAATACAAAGGAAACTCATTTTGTAGCTAGAAAGCACAAAATTAATAAATCAATGAATACGCTCACACATATGTATATAAACCTCCATTGAAATTTTCGATAATTAAAAATAATTGAAAAAATAATACGGTAGTTTTTTATTCAATTTAAATTCTTCTTTATGCAAGGGAAACAATTTTGAAGCCAACAGGCAGAAAATAAATAAATACAAAATTCTATCCAGATTTCCAATAATTAAACATAATTAAAGAATTAATGTGTAGTAGTGTAAATGTAAGCTTTTCTTTATGCAAAGTAAACCATTTTGTATCTGGTAAGCAAACAATTAATAAATAAATAAATATAAACGCCCATTGAAATTTCTAATAACAAAAAAAAATATATGCATGTATAAAACTATTGCAAAAAAGTTTGCAGAAGTTCTGTACAGATAAGAATTACTACGATAAACGTGTTAATTGTTTTTCACAATGTACTTTTTCATTACATTCTTCGAAAATTAAATTACACAAGAACATTACAGTATTGTAACAAAAAATTAAACGGAAATGTATTTAGCACTGGTGCACCACTGTGAAAATTACAGAACTGCCTCGCCAAAAACAATCGCATCCACCAGACCGGAAACAAAAACCGATGTACAAGCAATGCAATTAACGAAAGAAATGAACTACCGATTGTGAATTAACTAAAAGTACACAGTGAAGTGTATAAAAGCTCTACATTGGTGTACAATGAATTTCTTGTTTGTACTAGGCTTTGTATTTGAATATATTGATATTGCAACAGCATCTTACGAAGAAAAATCTATACTAGAATGCAATTCAAATCAAAGGTAGAAGTAATTTCTAATGAAGAGCAAATTAAGTGAGATAAAATAAAACAGTTACACGTTCAAGAATGTAAAATAAGTATAACACTAATACAAGCAGTAGATTTCTTTTTTTAATTTTAAGTTATCACGTGAAGAAATTATTATTGCTTAGAAAAATATTTTTATCGAATCAATTATGTTCCACACAGTGCAGAAAAATTGAAAAATGTGGAAAAATGATTTATTTCGGAGAGTTTTAAGTAGTTCGTGATCTTCTTGTGATTATATATTTCTTTTGCATAAAAATTGTCCTGAATCACTAATTCTGAAAATTTTTATCACGTAATTTCTGCGCATATAAAGTTTTTGTTTTTGGCTAATTCTTTACCAGCGCATGATTAATCACAGAAACGTCTTATTATTTTTCGACTAGTTTACACCGATGCATTTAAGATAATAAAAGTGCAAATGAAAAATGCTTATCACTAAACTAATAAAAATGGAAGAATAAATGTTTCAATAACGATAAATTTAGTCTAATAAGAAAATTAGTAATTAAGTGTTAATGAAGTTTTAAATCTGTACACGCAGCAATAAACCCAAAATAAACAATACGTTTCTTTTTTATTTCAATTAAAATTGAAAATTACTAGAAACCAATAATGAAAATTAAATTTCTACGAATAGCTTGTCCAATCTTTATAATTTCATACATTTTTAATACTTCTTCCCTTTCTTTCGTTATATTTTCCAAACAAATTTATATTTCATAGATTCTTTATGTGTGGAAATGAACTTTTTAAAGTATTATTTAAACAAAACAAAACAAAAATGAAAACAGATCAATTATTAAAATAATTCTCATAATTTTTCGTGACCCTTTGCCATTTTTCCAACAATTTGCGAATACTATCGCGAATATGTCGATTTGAATAACTGTACTAATTATGTGACTCTTCTATACCTAATATGCACCTTCAGTGTGGATATACTTCTAAATTAAAAATAAATAGTCACCGTTTGGAAGGTTCATAAACTTTCAAGCAACATTGCCGTTTCTGTAATCCGTTGATAATATCGGGACAAGAGTGGTGCACCGTTATCACAAGATTGTAACGTCCTGGCACTAATGTACCTGCTCTGAAACTGATAACACAGTCCACCCCACAAACTGCACCACCTTATAATCGCAAATTCTCTACTTGGTGTAAATGCGAGTGCGATTAACGTAAGGAACGTAAAGTAACCAAATTTCTACTCAAAAATGATAACTTGAAATCTTAAGAAAAATTTTCTGTTTATCATAATATTTACTCCTTCGAAATAAATAATATCTTTATTTAGTAGCAAGACTTCTCTCGGTAGCAATTTAATGACGTGAAAAAGAGTATTTAAAAAAGTAGCGTCGATTCACTGTGGTGCTATTGATTTGTTTATTGCTATTGCTACGCTGGACTGGTTACGTTATTTTCTCTTGGTGAGATTTGAATATACTATGCCTCTTGCTGAGATCTGAGTCTACAATATGTTCTCTGGGTGAGAACTAGAAATACTATGTCTCTTGAGAGACTTCAACTACAGCAATGAGCAAAACTGAACACACTTCATATATTTTTTAAGAATATATACAGTAGTTCAGATACACAAACATTGTATAGTAACCAATGGATTGGTACATAGAAATCAATAATATACTCTATCTTTCACGGCCTTGTAATGTTTGTTTTGTATGCTTTGTTGCGACGCAAAATTAACCGTTAGGGTGCGACTTTACGATAAGGATGATTCATCATTGCTATTTTTGAGGAGGCTTGATTTTCTAAGCCTTTGTCAAATTTCTTCTATTTGTAAGCCAATGTCAGGTTTGTAATGTTTTATTTAAAAATAACTTCTCTTCGTCTCTTGCGAATACGCTTTACAAAACTCTTTTCAATACTAATTTTTGGGCTTTCTGCCCATCCCTTTATTCTGGGCGTCTCTCTTACACCCCGGGAAAATCTCACAGGGCTAGGCTTTTCCCGATGCTTCGTCTGCGCAGCGCGAGCAGGTTAACTACGTCGTGTGGGCGCCAAATATCGGGACCAAGCCTAGGTTTATGGCAGATCTGGACTTCTTCTACTCGATGTGCCATAAACCAGGCCCGTGCCTTCATTCAATGCTCTTGCAGGTTCCAGAAAACGTTTTATGGCCCCAGAAACTTTGCGTTTCTGCGTCCCATGTGTCTTTCTGGTACCCGGTCATCCTCAATAGTAATTGACGTATCGTAAAGTCGCTAACAGACAAGCATCAAGAATCCTGTTAGGGCTGTTCATCCCTTGGGCCTGATTCTCCTGCCACGACGATATGTCACCACCCTGCAACCCCTGGGTGGGTAGTTTGGCCTATGGGGGACTGTTTAAGGGGTAGAGACAGATCTGATTCGTCAAAGCAGTTTGTGACAGCAATAAGCTACGCCCCTGCCACGAAAGTGTATAGGAACCCGAGTTGTTTGGGACAGACGGCGGGTAAACCGACGTCGACAAGTTTTGAATTCTTTCTCAAGAAAATATACAGGCGACCCTCGACTTTCGCACATTTTTAAAAATTCAATTTTTTAAAGATTTTTGTCAATAATTCAAAAATTTTTGAAGCTTCCAAATCTGTTCGTTAACTTAATTATGTACGTGTTTGTTTAACGGCCTTGATAGGCATTTTGAAACAATTTATCATAGTAGTTTTTAGTTTAACTCGAATCCAAGGTGACAGAAATTTTCTTTCTGTCCCAATAATATGCAATATATATTGATAAATAAGTACTTTAAATATATTATTGATAAATAAATATTTTAAAACACAATTTGTGATGTTTCTTTTAAATCCCTCTACTTTCGAACATTCAACATTCGCACATATTTTCAGAAACTAATTATAAAGTTAAGGGTCGCCTGTACTATGTGAAAAAAAGAACTTCGTCAATAGTAAGTTAATTAGTATGTAATGACTATGCTAGTGTTAAGTGTGAGGATAGTTTAAATAACAAAGCTGATACTTTTCGTCAAAAAATCCGGGAGAAACATTTGAATGCTAATGAACGGCCGTAGTTGCGATGCTATTGCTTTAGGGACAATTAAATTATCTAAATGGCATAAGTTTGCAATAAAGGTTATGTAAATGAAGAGGAGCATGCTTATGCGTGAATTTCTTCCTCCTGACTTTCGGTGGCAATGGCTGCCGCTTGCGCTTTGAAGTGAGCGAAACTTAACGAAATTATCAAACAAGGGGGAACCCAACGAATTTTACTTAGGAACAATCAACGGGAGCTTCGTGTAACTGTGAATGCAAAATATAATAACAATTACTATACATAAAGTGATTATATATCCCATATTTTGGGAATATTTATATTCCGTATGCACTTGAACTTCTGAAGAGTTGTTTAGAAATCGGATAAAACGAAGGGTAACAAATTAAGTGATCAAAGTAATTATTAGGCCACGTCACACTGTTGACGGATGATATTTGCAACGATTGAATTACGCTTTCTACTTCTCAATATTGTAAATACTAGTTGAAATAATTTTTCTCGAATTATATAGTAGTGAACTGTATTTATGAATTAAATGAAGTAATACACTTTGTATTAAAATGTATATGTATAAGTATAACAATGTTTTAAGTGTATGTATATTCTTGAATGTTGTATATTTCTGAATGAGTATATCTTGCTACTATGAGTATATAGCTTAGATATATTCGCAAGAAGCGATATGAGTATATTGCTACTTGTACTACTGTGTTACTAATATGTACTTAATGTTTTACTTGATGCTTTGCTTAATGTTTTGTGTTTAATGTTTCATTCTCAATTGCTCTGAAAGCGTTTATGTCTGCTGTTTTCGAATTGTGTAGGAAGTCTTTGAAGAGTGTCGACTGGTGTTTCTATGTTTTCGTGGGTAATGCTCGTGTCGAAAGAGTAGGGAAATTGTTGAACAATCTAATTGTTATATTAGGATGAAAGTAAGGATAAATCTGGTTTCCAAGTGCTGTCCGATTGTGTGAGTCTTCGACTTCGACTTTTGGCGCAGCAATAAAGTCATTGAGTATTTCGTGTCTTCGCAATTTGAGAGGTTGTTTACGACTGAACAGTAAAAAATTGAAATTTTTTTTCAATTCGAAAATTTGATAAAGGTAAAATTATTGAAAGATTAAGTGTACTTTAAGGAGAAAGTGTTGCAGGTTTGAAAATTAGAAATAATCAAGGCGTACGAAAAATATTGCAGGAAATATTTTATTCCTTTGATCTAATTAAAAGTATTTGATTTCTGTATTAATGTACATTACGTAATTATAGTTACTAAGTTAAAGCAAATTGAAATTCTTATATTCTTTACAATGATGTCAATTATCGCAAATTAAACACTTAGAAAATTATCTAAGCAATATTGTTTATTATGCTAGCCTTGAAACACTTGTTTTAAGAAATAAGAAATGGAGAATGTGATGAAGCTACACGTTTCATTGTATTACAGTACAATTTAAAGAAGAAAAACTTTAAAGTTTCTATTGATTATAAAATTAACAGTATTTTCCTCTCTGGTAATAGCTAATTCAAAATTTAACAATTAGTACAAATGGTAACTGTGAATATATAGTTCGATAGCAATATCGATACCATCTTTCGAACTTAAGTTTTTACATTTGACATTTCTTAGTGAAGAAAATTTCTAATAATATTGAGTATAATAAACGTGTTAAAATGAACGCAGAAAAACATTTAAGAAATATGGAATAAAGAATGTAACGAAGCTTCACGCTTTGTATTTGTTACAAGACAATTTGAAGAAGAAAAAATTTCAAGAAATCTATTCAGTACACTTCTCTTCTAACAGTTAATTCATAATTTAAAAATTATTACAAATAGCGAGCGTGAATATACAGTTCGATATAAATCTTTCGAACTTAAATTTTAATATTTGACATTTCTTAGTGAAGAAAATTTCGAATAAAATTGAGTTTAGCAAACATGTGGTCAAACGAGTGCAGAAAATTAATTTAAGTGATTCGAGGAACAAAATGAAGAGTTATAACTACTTTTTTCTTATAGTTAGGATAATAAACTGTAAATTGACTAGTATTGCATCCTGATTTTTTACGAATTTCATGAATTCTTATGAATTTAAATTTTTTCTTGAATTTTTATTTAGAATATATCTTAGTTTAGTTAATCTATGTTTATATTATTAAGTAAATGATCTATCTAATTAATTAAATGATAATTATCCGTATTATTAAGTAAATTATCTATTTTATCAATTAAATGTAAATTATCTATATATTTGAATAAATTATCTATAAATCAGTATTTTTCTCCAGCATGAAGAATAAACCGCGTATTACTCACGTTTCTAATATGTCACTGCTTCCGCTGAATCTCGTTCCTTGTAAATTATTATGACGAACGACTTCTTAAGAATGCACTCGGTTCCGAGAAGTTTTCAGGTAACTCGTAAATTAAATAATTAACAAGTTACCGGTGTCCCCTTCTTCGTGAAACTTTTTAATTTTTCTTCTCTCGAGTTTGTTTCAAGCACACAATCATATTATTTCCACTATAGTTGGTTCACACCGTCCTGGAACAACTTATACATAGTAACTTCTCTTCCTTCCAGAAACACATTACGAGACAACTTTACAATTCACCACTTACGATAGTGGTTCAAAGGCTTCCCTACCTTTTTCCTTAAGCATTCTCTAAAAGTTCACGTCAAAACACGATCGAAATGTTTTGTGATGTAAAATGTTAAACTCCAATTTGCCATTATAAAACGTCACATTGAGGATGCATAAATGATAAATGATTATGACTGAATTATTGATTCATCCTTGCGAATTGCATATTTATAAAATATTTAAATGTAAAAATAGACACGTAAATTTTGTAATAATCCTGTTTGATTTGCAAAATCTAGTTTCAGTCGACATAGGACAGTGTCGTTTTTGAGAAAGTTGTAGCGTCCCAAAACACCGTAACTCTTCGTTTGAAATTCCCCGGGTCGTAAATCCCGGTTACACATTCGTGCCGATGTTTTAAAACGCTGACTCGCGGCAGGGTGAGTCTTAATTACAGGAAAATGAATCACAACACGTTTTCGAACTAATATTTAACGTACTATTCACTAAATTGTATGACGAATTGAGTATATGGACGCGTTTGTCTATCTAGTCGCGTTTTTTGAGTGTCTTTTAGTCGTGTTTTTTCACAAATGTCTTTTAGGCGTATTTTTCACGAGTGTGTTGTGAGTGTGAATGTTTCCGTGTTTTATAACATGGAATTGTCTATATTGAGTGTGGTGGTTGAAAGTGTAAAAAGAAACGGAAAATGTCGAGTGCCCATTAGTTCATGGCGTGAAATCCCTTAGCTGGTCCCACGCGCAGATCATTGGAACGTAACCATAAACCAATTTAAGAACATTGCTGTGTCTCGGTGTTTGGGATCGAACGGAAGTCAATTTTCCAAGGATTGTCAATTTTCTAGAGAACTTGGGTCTGGCTAAGACGATACCAACTTTTTGTCGAAACAGTGTCCAGTCAGATCAACGACAATTGACTTATCGTAAGCCTACAAGCACTGAAAAAGGGACTTAGAATTTATAGGCTGATTTCCTGAACAAAGGACCTTGGTGTGACATTCTGCAGGTTGTGTTTACTGCACGATAAACGTAAACCTGTAGACGTTGCATAATCAGGAAACGGCCCTAATTTCTAATTGGATAATTCCAAGTCCCACTTTTCTACATTTTCCCCCATGAAACGTCTTGGAGGGAAAATCATCTGAGGAATAGGGGAATGACTCTGAATCTCGGAGAGGACCAGAAAGAGAAGAAAAGTCAGAACTTTTCCTAACTTCAAAGTTTTCGGACCTTAACTGTCTTGAACATTTTTAGTTATTACAAAGAACATTTTCTGATTTTATTACATTTAACGAACATATATATTGTAGTAACAGAGGAAAAATACGAGGGGACTATAAAAACAAGCGGGAATCGAACTCGCGACCTTCGGCACGGCAGGCCGGGACTCTACGCCCATAGCCAAAGCGCGTTCTTATTTCCTCGTTGTTATTGTTACTTTTCATGGGATTCGGTATGGAGGGCCCCGATACTACAATATTTTACGCGGAAATTTAGATATAGGAAGAAAGAGAGAGAGAAGCGAGAAAATCAAGATGTCAATATCTAATGAGACATCCTGTATAGGCTATAATACACAAACAACCATGTAAGATAAAACAGTGATTTTCAACGTTTCAAACTTTGTTGAAGATCATCTAACAAAGTATTTCCGTGTGTCGAAAGTGGCTCAAGGTAATTGCAAGCTACATGTCAGGATCGTCGAGCATGATGTTACGCAGGCACTTCCGGTTCATGGTAAATCTGGTAGGTCGTTAAACGCAGGACGATCGAGATTATTGTCCTATCGTTGCAGCGAAGCACGTTTAAAGCCGACCGCGGGTTAGGTGAATGCCACGTAAATCTCGACGCGACGCCCCTTCCGCTTTTCCTCTGGCTGTGCCTGTTCCCGGTTCATTTGGGGGGATCTGTTGTGGTCCCAAGGGCCAATTTACCCTTGCCGCGTATATATATACGTCTGCGATTTCGTGCTTCCTAGTCCTAACCGAAATATCGACCTCTTCTCGTTGGCGAGAGTGAAAAGAAAGGGGAAAAAAAAAAAGAAAATATTCACCCTGAGTTCTGACGAGCTTTTCACTTGGATATAGGACACTGCTTGCGCGTTCCATTTCTCGGACTGAATTTCTTAGTCTTATTACGATTTACTCGTTTCTTTTAATTTTCTACCAAGTAAACCAAGCTAGGTATAAGAGCTCTTTCTTCGTAATAGCTGCGAAGTCGGTAATATTATAAAGTTAACATTTGGTACATTGCTATTTTAGGTATGACGAATTTTCTTTTTTTTTTCTCTCTCTCTCTCTCTCTCTCTTTCTTCATTTTGTGCGGAAAATTGCTATTCACAGTTGGCGGTAGTAGTTTCGGGAAGTTTATGTTTAATTATGTTTTTATACTCTTTTTTGTTTGAGGTTGTAGAAATAA